>OX244285.1:5781130-8406695 GCA_945867215.1 Epinotia demarniana
ATCAGAAATGAAATAATCGAATGAGATCACCTGTCGTTTCCACCGTGAATAGAAAGATGAGAACTACATAGGAATAACGCTGTGGCCAAAATAACTGAACTGAAAAAAACGTCTCTATTAATAAATTCAAGAACTATGTGAAACGTAAACTTATTTCGAAAGCTTATAGCGCACAAGACTACACGAATGATAAAACTTCTTGGGACTAATTTTGACTGGATTTATTATTTATTCCTTTTGGAAAATTTTGACATTGTGTTTTTAATTTATTATTCTCGTTTTATTTATTTTTTGACATTAGATTGTCTTTCTAGAGTAGTATTTTTTATAAAAAAAATTAAACACTCCATATAACTTTTACTTTTTGTGTTTAATAAATTACTGTGAGTAATTAGCTTAAGATTATGTTTCTACCTGACGATTTGAAAGTGCTTGTTACTGGGCCTACTTGAATACATATCAGTTTGAGTTTGAATACTAAAAACGCAATGGGGAGACGTAATGTGACGTTATCTCTGGAACAACGTATCCGATTATAAGAATTCTATCACCTGTGTATAGAATGGAGTTTCTGGATGAACATAGGCTATAATTTTCCCCGCATTATATTTGTATGTTCTTTGCTATACGCGGGCGAAACGCACGTTTACAAATCTCAAATTGATACGATGAATGGAACATTAACCCTTTTTATTTTGCAGCAACACACACAGCAATTGTATGCGTGAGGTTTTAACTATTGAGTTTATTCCATGTTGTGTACTGAACGTTTGTTGTGATTTTGTTTTTGTACAAATAAATGCCTTGTCTATCTATCAATAACGCTCGTAATAGAACTAGAGCAACTTCTAATATTAATCGAAGATACAATGATTGTACTTGTTTATGAAACAAAGCACTCGCACAAGACATACAACGAATCAAATTGTATGACATGTCCGTAAAGGTTAAAGTCAGTGCCGAAATTAAAGATTCGATGCGAGATAAAAGCATGATTGCTGGACGCAAGGTACGGTGTGTTATTACATTGTATACCAACAGCAAACTTGCACAAACGATAAATAACGGTAATGTGTAGGTAATGCTGCAGTTGTATTAGTGAAAAGGGGTTATGTCCCATGAAGAAGTACGGGACATTATTCGGCCTATCTACTAGTAGTTACTACTACACTACTACTAACTAGTAGGCTAATAAGCTACTACCATTACCACAGGAACAGATTAAGTTTCTTGATCACTAAAAATGTTTGTATTGTTTTTAAGTTTGTTAGCGAAGGACAAATCTTGGAACTGAATTTTGAACCAGTTACCCTCAACTCAACCGAATGAGCTGAAATATTGGGTTTAAGTATAGTTTGGATGACAATTCAATATTATGGTACCATTGAGCTGATCTGATGATGAAGACAGAAGGCGGCCATGGGAATTCAGCACCGACGTAACCCCGGTGAGTTTGGGCTCGTTACAATCGTCTCAATGAGTAGGTATAAGTACAGAAAAGTACAGTCGACCACATAATGGCTTTTTGACAGAAACTTATTGACAACTGGATATTGAATTCCTTTTTTATTTTGCCGCCTACTTGTACTAAATGTGTAACAGTGTCCCTTCTACCCAAAGTTTTTAAGTTGTTGTTGTTCTGGATTCAGTTCATATATCATATCATATATATATTCTTATTTTTTTGACATGTATGCAAATCTGTAACGTAATTTTTTATCATGAAATAAATAACCTACCTAATCTAATCTAATCTATCGAGTTGTGAAATAAAGACAACTAGTATTCTATAAATCAAAGATATTAAGTACCTATCATGAACAAGGTAAAAAAACTGACGCAAAACATCACAGATGATATAAAAAGATATTAAATAATGGTGATATAAACGCGGGCAGCGTAACGGTCTCAAGTGCAAGTTCGCATTGCGCAAGCGCGGGCCGACAGATAAAGCACAATTTAATATGGAAACCATTGCATTACACGCCTAGAGTGGTAATGTAAAGAACTTGATACATGCAAGTGTGTATAAGTTTGACTCTAATTATTAGAGCGATTAATAAAGAATTACTGAATTTTTGTGTCTATTATTGGGTCAATCAACTATTCTTGTTGCTCGTTGCCATGGTTACGTCTCCTGGGTCACTCTAAAAGTATGATTGTATAACACCTGTTTTTGTTTTATTGGTAAACCTACGCAGATTCCCCGCTATAGAATGAGCGGGGAATCTGCGTAGCATGTTGGGAGTTCTATTTATGGTATTTTTTCTTTAAAAAAAACTATGTCACTGTTGTCTCCTGGCTTATTGGGCCAGTATAACAACAAGAAAAAGTTGATAGACCCAAATATATCATCACCTAGTACTAGTACCCATAACACAAGCCTTATTGAGCTAACTATGAGCTAGATCGATTTGCGTAAGATTGTCTTACATTTATCGCACGAGAGTAGGCGAAGGGAATAAACATACGGTTTCAAACACTGCCTGTAAACTATTTGTGAATTTATGTCGCTCGCTCTAGTCCAGTCTCTTGATTTAAAAATTCACGAACTTTCTTGATTTTGAGTGTATTTCGACTTGTTTTAGTTACAAGCGACATACCGACTATGTTCATACGAAAAGTGGCGATGATACGAGCTTCAAAAAACATAGTTGAATAGCATCAAGCGAACTCAGAATCAGCGGTCACTCCTACCGTTTGTGGGTAAAGTTAACACGTACTATTTCATACAAAACGGGAAAGCAACCAGAACAAATGCAAGAGACAAATGAGAAAGCCATTTTTGGCCTTATTACATTGGAATAAAGTGCAGAATTATAAACATATCTTTAACGTTGTATGTTACTAATGTGCTGAGATATAATCTTATTATGAGACCTAATAGGCGTTTACACGCCCACGATATTACGGTGTGGATGTGGCCTGTGGGTATTATTTAGTTTGGTTGCTACAGAATGAGATCGAGTTTCGAACTTTGATTCTTTCGTATGTTCGTTTATTCCAGCTAGAACTATTTACTGGTCGCATTTCACAACCGATTCTAGTGACGTTTTGCCATACTCCTGAAAATATGATTAAAGTCTTTACCACTCAAACTAAAGACGCATTTGAGCTGCTGTAGAGGCCAAAAAAGTGGGTAAGTATGACCAAAACGTTAACCGATTGTTGACCCGCTCGATCGGAAAACCGCGGGCTATTTCTGGATCACACTAGCACGGGACCGCAGGAGTGGTGTACACAAAAAAAAACTTCTGCTCAGCAGTGGCAGATTACATAGACATATGACACTCAATAACTACAACTTAGAAAAGTTGAAAAACCCCCGACATTTTCTTAGTCCAATATCTCAAAAACGGCTAAATAGATTTCCATGAACCACGGTTAAGAACACTCGGGAATAAATATCTATGACGTAAAAAAAACTGCATCCAAATCGGTCCATCCGTTTGGGAGCTACGATACCACAGACACGTTAAATTTATAACAATCTCTCTTTACGTCGGGGGTTAAAAATGTGGTTGTCAGCAGTTATCTAAGCAAAACTTCCTTCTGCTCACGGGGCGCTACGCTTCTATACAGGGAAGCCAGTACAGTAAGCCACAACATAAAGACCCCAACAAAAGCAAATTTAGTTGTAATAATATAGTTTTTGCCTCGACCGGCGGCCGTGGTGCGGAATGCAGTGAGAGGTGCGCCGGAGTGCTTATGTATAGTATTAATCTCATTATTCAATAGCGTTCGCCCGTAATTTCGTTCAAGTGAACTGCCGTACTTCATCCCTAATTTCATCATGATCATCTCTTTTATCTTAGTATAAAAAGTATCATCACCATCATTATCATGTCAGCCGAAAGACATCCACTGCTGGACAAAGACTTCCCCCAAAGAGTGCCCCGTCCTGCGCCACCCGAAAAGTTATCGAGTGGGGACCACGATTGGTGGCCACTTATAGGAAAAAGAAGCGTTAGTCGTCCGCCAGCGTGGCTCGATGGGTTGACGACGTATAAAAGACTGCGAATCATTTCTGGATGAGACTAGCACGGGACCGGGACAAGTGGCATACTCGAAGAGAGGCTTAAGCCTCTCTTGGCTCTTAAGCCTCTATGCTCAGCAGTGGGCGATTACAGGCTGAAAATGATGATGATGAGTGTACTTAGTATGTTATGTATGTATCTCAAACTTAATATCGCCTGTGTGTCACACGTTCTACGACGATATAAGTTACAATATTACAAATGACTGTCATACAACTACGTGCGACCGAATTTAATGAAATACCATACAAACTTACTTCGTTAATAGCTTTATTAAAATAGGTTAGGTGCAATATTGGCGAGCCTGGGTGACGTCATCGCATAAACTGCATAGCTGGTATTTATTTTTAATGTCAATTCCAATCAAGTGTTTCAGTGACTAAGACGATAATAGGTGCTATGTATCTATTCAACGCGCGCGGTAAAACAGTGGAAACGTTTCACTAAATATTCGTAAAAGTTAGGTATGAAGAGGATAGTAGACTAAACCTTAGTAAATAGAACTTCTAATTGTACTTTGAATTTGTTACGCATACTAACTTAATGGCCCGGGAACCACTAATAAAAACCAAATTAACTTAATGATTCTGACGCACCTGGATTTCCAGCGTATTTTCATCCAATCTCGTCGTAGGGCATAGTAATTTGGGGAAATTCTAAACCAAATTAGTTCGATAATCTAATACGTTTAATAGTAAACGTAAAGTGTGTTTGAATTTTACAGTCGATTAATGTATGCACGGGCTAAATTTACTTGCAAACTCGCAGCATCAAAGGTATTGCTGGTATTCGCTATTACGTTGTAAAGGTCAGTGCGGCCGTGAGCGCAGCGTGGGTATCGGACTTAGCGAGTTTGACAAGGAAAATCGATTTGTTTCACATTATTGGTTAAAGGAAGAAAGTGGTAATGGCTTTCAAAGTAATCATATCCTCGGCCAACCAAGACATTGACAATGAAGTTTGAATGAACTATAACAAGATGAAATGAAATGAAAATAAAAATGGTTTATTGGTAACAGTGTTTACACAAATTAAGAAAGGGTTGGGGACTTTCTAGTAAGTATAGCAATACTTGTGACAGAAGATCCCGCTCTTCCAGAATCAAGTTTAGAGGTATAACCAATAAATAATAATATACAAAGTTAAAATGTAGGTAGACAAGTTAAGTATGTTAGAAGATATAGTTTGTTTTGTTATAAAATCGAACAAAAGGAAAGTAACTGTTCCAATTTCATAATAGTATAAATTATATTGAATAGGAGGCTATTTGAACGAGCGAGTGAAGCGAAGAAAGTTCTCTGTTTCAACTTAGGCCCAAAATTCTTTCGTAAGTATGTCCGGATGTCCGGCTGTTCTCCTCTACAGGTCGCATTTCTCTACCGATTCTCGTGAAATTTCGTGAGCGAGTTATTTTTTACAAGCTTTTATTTAACTTGCCCTGCTAGTATGGGACAAATCTTGCGAGTTAAATTTGATCCACTTTCCGGTGACCGATTGAGCTGAAATTTTGGGTACAAGTATAGTTTGGATGACAATTCTATATTATGGTACCATCGAGCTGATCTGATGATGGAGACAGAAGGTGGCCATGGGAATTGTTAGTATGTATGGGACAAATCTTGTAAGTTAAATTTGACTCATTTCCCGGTGACCGATTGAGCTGAAATTTTGGGTATAAGTATGGTTTGGATGACAATTCAATATTATGGTACCATCGAGCTGATCTGATGATGGAGACAGAAGGTGGCCATGAGAATTCAGTACTTAACCGACGTAACCCCGTTAAGTTTGGGTTCGTGAGTAATTGATGATGGTATTCAGAAAACTACAGTCGGCAATAAATGCTTGTATCAAAAATGAAATTTTTGACAGAAACTTATTTGTATCACAGTTTTTCGCAAAATTAAGTCATGTTCACGAGTGCTAGTGCTCCCACTAGTAATATAGGTGGCTTGAAACTATACCTACTATAAAATTCGCATAATTATTTTATATTGCTTTCTGATATTCGTTTCTACGAATTCGTTTTTTCCGTGTTTTCACTTACAACGTCGAACTATACTCGGTCTGCCAGGTACATTCTATGTCTCAAAGATGTATACAGTTGCGGAATTAAAAGGTTAGTCGCTTTTGGACCTTAACAGCTTTGAAATAAGGTCGAAAAGAGGGAAACTTTTTCATTCTTCGACTATAAACATTTCTCATCTTATTACAAGAAGACAAACATTTAAGGTAGGTACAGACGATCAACAAGTGAAAATTAGACAAAGTCATTTCAGTAACGTAGGGAACTGAGATTTAGTAAATTGGTTGTGGCCTGGATTACTTTGTTTAACGTATCATTATAGGATTTCTCCTCGCGTCATTGTACTGTTACCCCGACTTTACCCTGATGGAACCCAGAGCTAGGTCACCTTCGTATTTAGTGCCAGGAATTGGCGAATGCTGTACAAACGCCAACACAGATAACTTACCATCCTATATTTATATTGAACCTAAATTGCACGGATGGCCAGTTGACTGTGTTGGCGATGGTACTAGAATTTTTAACCCACTCCTCTCTGGCTTACCCAGAACGGAATTTAGACCTTGTAGGGATTAAGTTAGCAACAATTTAACTATATTATTTTTAATATATATGTAAGATAAGCGGCATAGATTTCAAAAGGTTACAATTAGTCATCCATCACATTATCAAAGAAAAATTAATGTCGATGTAACCGATTTAGAACTTCTTGTTTTGCAGTGCATGGAATCATCATATCTAATTTGTTACGATTACCTAATATATACTGGGAAACAAAACCCAAAACATCCATAAATGTAGTTTTATAGGAAAAGTTTATACTTATGTTGGCATAGAAAGAAGGATTCGATTCATTCCCTATGACTGTGACAATAATGACCAAACTACATATTAAGAAAATAAGTAAACCTACTAAAGACAATCGCGTCAAAACACCAACATTGTTCCTATCTAAATTAAGATTGAATGGAATCGGCATATCTTGACACCTCCGGGCGCAAAACAAGACATAATTTTGGACCTTCTAAACTATATTTCGAATCCATATGTCAATACAGCTTCCTACATTTCTCCCGCCGCTTTTTACGAGCGCGCGCTATAAATAGTGTGGACAGCGCCCAAACAGCATTCAGTAGCCTTCGCGCAGTCTACAGAAGTGCACGATGAGAGTACTGGTCAGTTGAGCCCGAATTATGTTCTCACGGTGTCTGTTGTGGTGAAGTGACGACGTCAAGGATTGCTCCAATGTCGAAGTTGACGGTTTGTGTTTTGTTACAGATTGTCGCCGCCGTCCTCGCCTGCGCTGCCGCAGCGCCCTCGGGCCTGCTGGCCGCCCCCTACGGCCACGGCCTAATCGGCCATGGCGCACCTCTGGCGTACGGCCATGGCGCACCACTGGCGTACGGTCATGCCGGCTCCCTGGCGTACGGTCACGCCGGCTCCCTGGCGTATGGTCACGCTGCCCCCCTGGCCGTAGCGCACGCCGCCGTTCCCACCATATCCCCCGGTGACATCCAGGGCGCCGCCATCGACGCTCACGTGGACGCCTCCGACCACGTGCGTGCCGCCGTGGACGCTACCCGCGAACTGCATGACCAGGCCTCTGAGCTGCACGGACAGGCCATCAACGCCGCCGAGGACCACTCGTGGCAGGCCGTCGACGCCGTGAAGACCCACGAGGCCCAGCTGGACGGTGCCGCCGCCGGCGCCGCGCCCATCATCGCTAAGCAGCTGGCCGGCCACGCTGGCGTGTACGCCGCCGGCCCCGTGCTCGCGCACTCCGCCTATGCCGCGCCCGCGCTGGCGCACTCTGCCTACGCCGCTCCCATCGCGCACGCCGCCCCCATCGTGCACGCCGGTAGCCACAGCGTCTCCACCCAGTCCCTGCACCAGTCCCACCCCGGGCCCGTGTATGCTCACGCCGCTCCTGTCGCCTACGCCGGCTACGGCCACGGCCACGCTGGACTCGCTCACGCCGGCTACGCCCACGCCGGACTCGCTCACGCCGGTTACGCTCACGCCGGACTCACTCACGCTGGACTCGCTCATGGACTTTCCCACTGGTAAACCCCTAGTATATCAAATTAGTGCCAAAAACGTTCTAATACTCAATTGTTTGGAATTTAAATTAAAACAGCAAGAGGCGAGGATGTGTAAATAAACAAAATAGTCAATCCATTACTCTGTTTCCTTTGACCCCCATTCTCCTACTTGCATGTTACTTCCTACCTTCTCAAGAACGCGGAAGGTGTCAACAGCTTGTCACTATCTGTTCCAAGGGTCAAGACACCTATCAACTGCTATTGAAATGCACATGTACTTGGTCAAATCATAGGCCGTATTCAATGTTAATTTTAAGGTGACAGAGGCGTTTCTCACGCGGTCTCAGAAGCATTGTTCGGCGTTCTCTGGTGTTTCGTACAACGATTGCAACGGCTGATATAACGATCAAGATAACGCCGTAGTGAGGCCAGTTATGCCTATAAGGAATTGTCTTGTTATTGTCAAAGAATGGAGTCATATGATGGTGAATTAGCTATGCAATGTGAACACAGATATTGTAATCTACATATTTACACATAATAAAAGGTAAATGCGCGAATGTAATATTGGATGTGATATTGTTGTATTGTTTTTGAGAGCGCTAACGTCTAAATTAACCCTCACAGAGTGTTTTAACAATACAAGAATGGACTAGCTTTATTAATATCTTTTCTGTATAGTTCTACCTTAACAATATAAGAACAAAGGCCTATTAACAAAACCTGACCACGACAACAAAAGTCAAAGCTTTTAAGATCAATCTAGCACTCACTCATAACGACCTTTGCAGTCTATTACAGCCGTGAGTATTTCTTACTAACCTTACTATAACAAACAAATATAAACAAATGGCTCTAGTGTGGCCTTTTCGCATCGGTGATAGCGTCCGTGGACTGCAGCTGGTCGTCCGGTGACAACACATGGCCTTCGCACGCCGTCAGGCGCTATATCCGGCAAGTACGCCGTACCATGGTATATCTTTAAATATTGAAACGGTATTGTACAACGACAAGCCAATTTTAACCATTGGGTAACTATTCAATCAAATGGTAGCATGGTTGATTCTGACAGTGCGCCATGCAAATAATAGTAGTTTATGTAAGTAATCCATAGTCAGAGGCCTTAAAATATGAGTATAGTTTTATTAGGATCACACGAGTGTTGAAGGCCTAATTATGTACAGTTGCATACACTACTTCATGTACACACATATCATAAGATGGGTTGACAATTCTACTTTCGTAACAGCAAAAATCCAACAAAAAACTGACAACAGCAATGGCGGCAATTCGATCCTTCATCAAGAGAAGACGAATGGTTTATTTATATCCATAGACAAACGAATAAAGTCCCTATACTCATGTTGACGAATTGACGTTTCGTATCGATAAATGTTAAATATCTATGGAAACTAGAAAAGAGACCCACTTGAGTTTTGATAGCTGTTCCAAATGTTAACTCATAACGTTACAAAAATCTATACTGTTATAACATTAAAGTACAGATTTTACCTACTACCACAGACAAGAAAGTTCTCATAGTAAAATCGGTTGTAAGAATGCTGGTCATTTCCTACGGCTACTGAACGCATTTTATATATAGATCTATCTTTCCTTCAATTATATTGAGCATGAAGTTGTCATGTCATATGAGGAGCTATCATCTTCCCTCTTCTATTTTCTAAGTTTCTCATTAACTGCCTGGTTTGCATCACTCTATTCAGTAGTTCTTCATTGGTTACCCTCTCCCTCTAGCAAATTTTCTCCATTCGCCTCCAACACCACATCTCGAACGCTTCTAATATCTTCGCGTCTTTCTGGGTCAAGGTCCATGTTTGACTTCCGTACAATGCTACGCTCCATATGTATGATTTAATAAATGTAATTTTCGTTTCTTTCGATTTTTTTGAAGTTAATATTATATTTTTTGCTTTGTAAAGCTAGTTTTGCCGTTACTATCCTGGACTTTATATCTGGTGTGGATCTGGAGTCTGCGGTGATAAGGCTTCCATAAAATCTGGTTCATCTTCCTAGCGTTATTCCCGGAAATGCCCCTAAAGGAGCCCGGGGTCCGCTTTGACACCTAATCCCAAGATTCCCAAGATTTGGCATTGCCACTAGTTTTACAAAAGCGACTGCCAGCTGACCTTCCAACCCAGAGGGAAAACTAGACCTTATTGGGATTAGAACGGTTTCTTTACGATGTTCTCCTTCACCGAAAAGCTAACGGTAAATATTCCGTACATAAGTTCCGAGAAACTCATTGGTTCACAAGATAAGATTTCAAGTGCTAAACGGACAGCTTATATCATCTTAACTTATACGAGCCGGGATTCGAACCCATGACCGCTTGGGCATCAGAGAAGAGAGAGAAATAACAGGTTCTAACTGATTTGAACGATACCATTGGATGCCGTGACAGTTAAGGCGCTTATTCTTATTAGTTAAGTTGGTCGATGATTTTTTATTATGTGATTATTACTCATTAGTTATTGCTCCGGATCGCTAAACTTAAGTGGCAGTGGGCGGGGCACATAGCACGTAGAACCGATGGCCGTTGGGGCGGAAAGGTTCTCGAGTGGCAACCACGTCCCGGAAGGCGCAGCGTGGGTAGGCCCCCAACAAGGTGGACTGATGAGCTGGTAAAGGTTGCTGGATGCGGGTGGCGCGGGATCGGTCACTTTGGCACTCTTTGGGGGAGGCCTATGTCCAGCAGTGGACGTCTTTCGGCTGATATGATGATGATGATGATAAGTTATTGCTAAGTTGAGCCCCAAATGGGCTCTTGACTTGACAATGAAGAGTGCAATCGTCGCAAGGGGAGCATCTACTGTTGATTTGCCGTTGTCAAGATTGACACTCTGGAATACTGCCACCGACAAAATTGCCTGTGCTGTCGGTAAATACGAGTATGTCACTGTCAAAGACATCGAAATAGGTGATTTCGATCATTTCTCAAAAGTTTTTGATTAAAATATTGTCCGTTTTCAAAAATTACGCGGTGACAGGCTGTTGTCAGCCTCTACGTTACCTTGCCGGCAACATTGTTTTTGTTGCCGGCTACTAAAATCTAACGTGTACAATAAACGAGTAATATTCAACCGAATTATACAAAATATAAGTCTTTAAATTTTGTGACTTTGAATGAAAGTCAAAGTCCCAAATATTAACCACAGACGAATCTCTATGTCTGCGATAATACTTGTAGCTAATTACAGATAAAGAGCTTTTTACCACATTGATTTATCATTTACTTCGACATCTTATATGTCTCGGGCCGCCAAATATAACATTACCGTCATCAATATCACCAAACTAGATCGCAATTACGTTCTTGACGCACAGACCGCATCCGTTTCCGCATTGACAAACGATTAAAGCAAAAAAAACGCTCCGGGCTGTCCAGAACATGACAAACTTAACAATACGCACGGAAAAACTAGAATTAACGTGCTCTCATACTATATCGAACTTTATACGTAGACGGTGGCGCCGTAGTGCTTGAAAGTGTAAATTGGTGCGATCGGCGTACGCGCAACGAGTTCAAGTTCGCTTCACTTTCGTTACACTTTTTGGAGGCCAATGAACTTCGCCGGCCTTGGGAAGGCTACATTTACATTGCGTGTAATATATGCCGAACTCTTAAGGGATAAGGGACTTTCCAGAGTCGATTTCTCAGGCCTCTACACGCTTCGTTTTAGTATTTCCCAATATTTTCCGCAGTTAATAATTCGAGACGTCACACGCCGCTTCTATTGTGATCTGTCACTTGCTAAACAATTCAGACCCTGGATCATGGTCGGCCTTATCACGCGATAAGTGACAAGATAGGAGCGTCGTCTCGTTCTATCGAACGGTGTCATCCAGTGGCGGATGCTCTATCCTGTCACTTATCGTGTGATAAGGCCGACCATGATACGGGTCATTTGCTCAGTGGACGTGGCGCAAGCAACATCTCCTGCCAGCATCTCCTGATGATGCCTCGTAGAGAGGCGAAACACGTGTCGAGGTTTTTGTCATTATTGGTGGTGGTTTGCTGTAATTTTTTGCATGTTTTTACGCAAATAGTTGCATCTTATCTTCACTAATAGACCAGCACGTTTTTTAGCGGAATAGAAAAGAAATATTGTTCTCCTAATACATGATACGGGGTCTGAAGTATTGTAAGTACGTTTCAAGACAAGCTTCGGAACGCAACAGATCGAGATACAAAAGATCGTTTACCTGTTAAACCAGGAACACATGGTTCTCGTGAACGTCGCGGGACTCGCGGGAGTCCGCTGGATGCGGGTGGCGCAGGACCGGTCATTGTGGCGCTCTTTGGGGGAGCCCTATGTCCAACAGTGGAGATCTTTCTGCTGATATGATGATGAAAACCTGAATAAGCTTTATTTCTGTCCTCGGGCGGGGTAAGCGCGTACTTTTAATGCCACGTAGTTGAAGTCTATACGAGTTAGGATATGATACCCTAGCTACCCCTGGGTAGCCTGAGGGTGTGCAATGGGAAATAATCCATGGGACTGAATCACTTAAACATATCTGAAAGGATTAATACAAGCTACCATCACCCGTGTCCCTGTGAGAACCCGACCTCGCGTCTAAGCCACTTACTAACGGGTGATTAGGCGTTTAACAGCAAGCAAACAGTTGAAAACGTAATTGCAGACCACCTCACTTTCCCAACCTCGTATGACTTGCAAACATTAGTCATTGTAACTGTTGTGCTGCTTAGAAAATAGAGTTCATTTTGACATGAAATGAAAAGGGAGATACGACTTGCAATGAGCCGGTGTTATGCCCAAAAGGTCAGTACGGCCGTCATGTGCTAGCGGTATGGCTGATTACGTAAACTAAACACAGGGTTTGGGATAGAGTACCTATACAAGTATGGCGATCATGGAAACTATAAAACCTAATAACCCAAGCTAGACAAAATCTACTATTAGTAGAAACCAAGAAATCTTTAACGTCTAAGGCTTTTTAACCGACTCCAATCAAGGAGGAGGTTCTCAATTACTCGAAGACGAGTGGACCGATTAGGAAAATATTTTCTTGTTTGAAAGGGTATCATTCCCATGTGGTCCCAACGTCATCAGGTCAGGATCTGATGATGGTACCCTGTAGAGATCGAGGGAACTCTTCAAATTTCATAGGCACACTAGAAGCGATTCGGGTACTGATTTTAAGTCGGTAATACCTAACTTTGTTTTAAAGTAAATTATTGAGTCCTTTTTTTATTACAGACTGTACAAGCAGCCGAATCGCTAAACTTAAGTGGCAGTGTGCGAGGTACATATCACGTAGAACCGATGCCCGTTGGGGCGGAAAGGTTCTCGAGTGGCGACCACGTACCGGAAGGCTCGACGCAAGGTGGTCTGATGCGTGGTAAAGGTCGCGGGAGTCCGCTGAATGCGGGTGGCGCAGGACTGGTCACTTTGGCACCCTTTGAGGGAGGGGAAGGGGGGGGGCATGTCCAGCAGTGGACGTCTTTCGGCTGATATGATGATGATGATGATGATGATGTACAAGCAGTGTCGGGGTGGAAGAATAGATATAGTGTAGAGTAGAAAGTACTTTACCAGCATATATGTGCCTACATAAATGCCTTTAATACCACTCCGAATATCTATAAACATTATATTGTGAACAAAACCCACGTTAAACAAAACCAATGAATACATTTATGAAACTATAAAGTATGAAATTGCTTTGATGGAAAAACCACAGCGTGATCGCGCCCAAAATTGAACGTATTACGATTAAGACATAAGCATTAGGACAAAATTGCAGTGGGACTTATTTTGTTTTAGTATTTCTTACGAAAGATTATTCGTACTTAGAGAAAGTATAAAAATAATATACACCTACCTTGTTTGATTGTTAACAGTAGCTTTACGGTGAAGGAAAACACCGTGAGGAAACCGGTCTAATCCCAATAAGGTGTAGTTTTCCCTCTGGGTTGGATGGTCAGATGACAGTCCTATTAGAATAACTAGTGCGAATGCCAAATCTAGGGATTAGTTCCGGACGCCGGGCTCTTTTGAGCACTACCGGGTAAAATGGTAGAAGGATGATGAATATCCGATACCTTATAAGAATGTTAAGGTGAAATAAGTATGTAAGATTGACAATGGGCATATGTAGAGAAACGAAAAATATGAATATTTCATCATTGCCTGTGAATTAAGTCGAACGACCAAGAATGAAGTATAATCCAGATTAAATAAGTGCTAATCCCATATGGATCTTTTAATTAGGCTAATTTATAAATTTTTGATTATAATGTTTCAGTATAGTGTACACGAGAGTGACTAAGTGCACAAGAGGTCAACATTCGCACTTTAACCTGGCTCAAAATCAAGTTCCATCTGAAGATTGTCCTCTAATATTTAAAAGAAAAAAAATATTTAAAGCTCAGTAAAAAATCCTCTTTGCGTGATCATAACAAGAAGGCTTCTCCTTGTTATTATTTCATAACCAAAAAGAGTTACTTTCAAAGACACACGTCACATTTACATTTGATATACCACAAGTACTTCCCATATAAAAATTCGTCAGCAGAATTGTTAAAACCATTATTTCCTACATTTCTCCCGCCTCATTTTTTCGCCCGCACACTATAAATAGTGTTTACAGCGCCGAGACAGCATTCAGTAGCCTTCGCGCAGTCTACAGAAGTGCACGATGAGAGTACTGGTTAGTTGAGCCCGAATTATGTTGTCACGGTGTCTGTTGTGGTGAAGTGACGACGTCAAGGATTGCTCCTATGTCGAGGTTGACGGTTTGTGTTTTGTTACAGATTGTTGCCGCCGTCCTCGCCTGCGCCGCCGCAGCGCCCTCGGGCCTGCTGGCCGCCCCCTATGGCCACGGCCTCATCGGCCATGGTGCACCTCTGGCGTACGGCCATGGCGCACCTCTGGCGTACGGTCACGCCGGCTCCCTGGCGTACGGCCACGCTGGCTCCCTGGCGTACGGTCACGCCGGCTCTTTGGCGTACGGTCACGCCGCTGTTCCCACCATCTCCCACGGTGACATCCAGGGCGCCGCCATCGAAGCCCACGTGGACGCCGCCGACCACGTGCGCGCCGCCGTCGACCAGGCCTCTGAGCTGCACGGACAGGCCATCAACGCCGCCGAGGACCACTCGTGGCAGGCCGTCGACGCCGTGAAGACCCACGAGGCCCAGCTGGACGGTGCCGCCGCCGGCGCCGCGCCCATCATCGCTAAGCAGCTGGCCGGCCACGCTGGCGTGTACGCCGCCGGCCCCGTGCTCGCGCACTCCGCCTACGCCGCGCCCGCGCTGGCGCACGCCGCCTACGCCGCGCCCATCGCGCACGCCGCCCCCATCGTGCACGCCGGTAGCCACAGCGTCTCCAGCCAGTCCCTGCACCAGTCCCACCCCGCCCCCGTGTATGCTCACGCCGCCCCCGTCGCGTACGCCGGCTACGGCCACGCTGGACTCGCTCACTCCACCTACGGACACGCTGGGCTCGCTCACGCCGGCTACGGACACGCCGGACTCGCTCACGCCGGACTCGGCCATGGTCTGACGCATTGGTAAACTAAAAGATGTTATAAAAACGTGCCAAATATTTTGAATACTCAAATGTTTCGAATGTAAATTATTAATAAAACAAACCGACAATGCAGGTGTGTAAATAAAAACTTAGTAAAAATTGAAAGCTTTTTTTCGACGACGATTAAAACAGACTTTCGTCACTGTCAATCCGGGATCGGCGCTTGCGTCCATATTTATGGCACGCAAATAGGGTTGGCTCATGTTAAAATTGATAACGTTGTGCTGGATGGATAGTAAACCATCAAATTATTCTAATATTAGTATGAATTACGAAACATAATTATTGTCATAAAAAGATATGGACCTTGAATATTAAGAAAGATATGAATATTACTACTGTCCAAGAGTAAATTTAAAGCTACTAATACAATCCTTACGATTTTATAGAAAGAAAATTTTACAACTATGGACCGCAGTATTTCGCGATGGAAACCGCAATTTACTTTTCACCTCACCGGCTCGAAAAGGCTTGCTTTATCGCTCAAAATCTGCGCCCAAAAGTCCATTTTATCCGCTAGCGTGGAAAGAGTTTTTGAATTTGGAACGTGACGGTCGATCGCGAGACCCAACTTTTTTCTATACAGAATGAAAGGTGCGTTCAGAAACTGATGGTGTTATGCCAATAATAAATTGTTATTATTTTGATAAAATAAAATTAATAATGCTTATTCTCTTTTAATTAAGTAGGTACATACGAAATATTAACAGTTAGACTGACTTATAAGGATAAAATACGACAAATAATTTTAAAATGTCGTTTTATTTTTCTAAAAATTTCTCTTTTTCCAAATTTGGAACGCACCGTTTGAAAAGTTAATTTAAGAAAAAACTCATATACATTTAATTTTGTTTTATTCTAAAGGCACAGACAGTAAAACCAAAATAATGGGGGTTATTTATAGATTTTAGTGCAGAATATATACATATATCAATTTTGATGCCTGCTAAGTTAGCGGAAAAAGTGAAATAAGCGTATTTGAGTCCGAGTTTAAACCGTGAGTACCCAACAATACTTTGACTTTTTTAATGTAGGTAAGCGTGAGGTCATTTAAAGATGCAAAAATATTTATGTTACATTTGATAATTATAAAATGCTAGATCTTGATGAGATGTAAACAAACCTTTATTGAATATGAGTATAAGGTCCAAATTACTTCCATTAGATTTACTTACCTACAATTTTCCTCGCGGTGGTGAGGTGAAAAATTGTGTGTTTCGCTCGGCAGCAAAATTGTTTGGCGTCTCGTGCCTTGAAAGCCTCGCTATGCTCAGGATTGTACTTTTGAACCATTCGCTTCGCTCATGGTTCAATTTTACAATCCTTCGCTAGCTCGGCTTTCAATACTAAGCACTTGCGCCAAACAACAACTTTGCAGCCTTGCATAACAAATAACTATTACGTCACATCTGGCTATAATGCGAGTATTACTGCACACTGCGCGTACGGGAAAACTCGCTTTGTGGCCAGGTGAAGACGTAAAATTTTGTACGCAACATGGGCGGTAATTCGTAAAGCCCCAGAGCGCATATTTATGGCACAAACACCTGCGCTCTGGGGCATTTACGAATTCTGCCCTAGTTACGTAATGTACTATAATAATAAATCAGCCTATAAACGACCCACTGCTGGGCACAGGCCTCCTCTCACGGAAGAGATGTAACGGGCAGTAGTCCCCACGCTGGCCCAGTGCGGGTTGGGGACTTCACGTACACCTTTGAACGACACGCAGATGTATGCAGATTTCCTCACGATGTTTTCCTTCACCGAAAAGCTACTGGTAAATATCAAATGACATTACGAACATGAGTTCCGAAAAACTCAGTACGAGCCGGGATTAGAACCCACGACCGCCGCATGCCTGAACCACTACTAGGGTACCGTAGTTTATAGTAAACCAGCGACCCGCCCCGGCTTCGCAAATTTTTAAAAAAAACAGCATCAAAATCCGTTGCATAGTTTTAAAGATCTAAGCATACATAGAGACAGACAGCGGGAAGCGACTTTGTTTTATACTATGTAGTGATTTATGTAGTGTATTTTAAAAATGTGTACTTCCACTAATATAAATATGCTGTGTGATAGATTTACCGGTTTCCGATTGAGCTGAATTTTGGCACACCGAAGTAAGATCGGTAACAACGCAATATTATACATCACCGACCTGATCTGATGATGGAGCGTCATAGTAACTCCTGAACTACGCAAGATAAACCCGTCGTGTGCTCATTAGAACCCTCTCAACGAGTAGTCGATTAAAGGGCAAAAAAAAACTGCAGCCTTGGGCGCCTTTTCAACGGACTACCATGATGCCACTCGGTCGACAAGAATCTAAACCTAAATTGAAAACAAGACAAACTTATTTTCTCGTGGATTTTTTTCTACAAATCAGATACCCATCGGGGGATGAATGAATTACGTGGTGTGGTTCATCCTCCCAGGGTTAGGATCCCTGGTTGTGCCCCTAAAGAAGCCCGGGGTCCGCTTTAACTCCTAAAAATCTCTCGCAAGCTAAAGGCACTGTTGCTATTATACCTAAAGTGTAATTTCAAAAATTTTAATTCTGTTTTGGATATTTAAGCGAGCATGCGAAACACATTGAATTGCGAATACAATGTGAAAGTGATAAACCAAATCAAGTTCTCGTGGTTAGTAGATTCATTAGAATTAACGATTTTTTTTACGATAAGATAAAACATGACATATGATGATCATTTTGCAATTTTTTGCAAAAATTTCTTGCTCTACAAACCGCACAAACGATGCTAATACTTTTTAATTTGTTTCAAAAAAATTAACTCAGGGGCAGGTACGATTTTGTTGGTCGCTTCGTCGCTTCACATCAGTTTTACATTTACACGCTAAAATTGATTCGAAACCGCCCAAACGAATTGAGGCACTAGTAAACTATATTTGTTACGAGGCAAAGCAGAGTGTAGTAATTGCGAACGGTGTTTTAATAGTAAGTGGACGCGCTGAGAGATCTTTTCACCCCTGAACCACCCTGACCTTATCCCCTAAGGGCAAAGCAAGGGGGTAAAAATTTTCACGGCAATTTGAAAGAAAAAAATCACGAGTTACCTATAATCGGCCCAACTTGCGAACTAAGCCTGTGCGATGTAGGTATATGTGCGTCTTAATGCCTTTCTAACTTCACAAGGAATATATTGAATATAACCTTCTCAATCAAAGCTAACGGTTTGTATACGACAGTTAATTAACCTATTCAATTTCATTGAATGTTCGAAAAATCACAAAAAAAAACTGGCCAAGTGCGAGCCTGACTCGCGCACGGAGGGTTCCGTTCCATTATCTATAAAAACGGCAAAAAAATCAGGTTTGTTGTATGGGTTGCATGGTAAACAAAACAAAATAAATATTATGGGGGGCTTAATATTTATTTTGTTTTGTTTATAGTATTTGTTGTTATATATACATCATCTGTGAAAATTTCAACGGTCTAAGTATCGCGGTTCTTAACATACAGCCTGGTGATAGACAGACGGATGGACAGAAAGACAGTGAAGTCTTAGTTAATAGGGTCCCGTTTTTACATCAAAGTTTGAGAAAATTGAGTTGATGGAAAACAATATATAGGTACGTTTATATGTGTCTTTAGCGATAAGACCGTCGTCTGTTCTTTTACCTCTACAGTCTCCCTGTACATCTGTGTTTTTCTTTTGAAATCCGTGTGAGGTGCGCGATAAAGAGTCTTCGCATATGTTTCACTATACTATAGGTAAGTATGCGTTTGGTAAGTAATTCGTAAGGAAATAGAATACACTGACTAAGTGGACAACAAAGAACCGGTAAAAAGTGTTGAGTATATTTCAATTACAATTAATAATAGTGGGGCAGAGTGCTCGAAAAAATTGTCGTAAATGTGGACCCGCTGGACAAAATCACCAAATTTTTTTCAGGCACTTGTTAGGTCCATAGCTTCAAGTTTTTGATAGGAACCAACTCCTCCGTCGGCCATTTTTTTTTATGCCGGTCTTTTAAATTTATGTAATTGTTAATATCTCGAGTTCTAAGGCACTTAGAATCACAAACTTGGTGTCTAAATATACATATTATTATTTGGGGTCAGCGAATTCAACTAGATAAGTATTTTACCGATATAACACTGCATATACATGTAAACATCTTTTATCTTAAAGTTGTTTTAAGTAAGTTATGTTAAAACCGATTATTAACGTTATTATATTTTTATTACTTGTTATTATAGAGGCTATAGTAATACATACTCTGCGGAAATTTTAAGTGTCTACATATAACGGTTCTAGAGATATACCGATTGTTATGGGCGGGCAAAAAAACGCCACAAAATTACGTTTCATGTAGGAGAGCACTGTTTAATTTTTAATTTATTTTTATTTTTATGAATGTATGTTAAAGCAGCAATAGAAAAACAACTTCTATGAAAATCTGAACAGTCTAGCTATTGCTGATACGCAGACAGCCGGATGGACAGCGGAAGCTAAGGAACAGGGTTCCGTTTGATATCCTTTAAGAACTCGACTCTAAAAAATATCTAGTTGAATTACTTGACCCAAATATGTACATAGATACTAACTTTGTGATTCTACGTTATTTAGAACTCAAGATATTAATGATACACGTATAATTTCTAAATTACCGCCATAGAATTAAAGATGGCTGACGGAGCAGTTGGTTCCTATCAGAAACTTAAAGCTATGGACCTAACAAGTACCTGAAAAAAAATTGGTGCCTTTGTTCAGCGTGTCCACATTATCACCTGAAACTGCCCTACTATAACGCCTTATGAAACTAATTAGACGCGTTTCCCATCATCATCCTCCTAGCGTTATTCCCGGAAATGCTCCTAAAGGAGCCCGGGGTTCGCTTTGACACTTTAACCCAAGATTTGGCATAGGTACTAGTTTTACGAAAGCGACTGCCATCTGACCTTCCAACCCAGAGGTAAAACTAGACCTTATTGGGATAAGACCGGTTTCCTCGCGATGTTTTCCTTCACCGAAAAGCTAACGGTAAATATTACGTACATAAGTTCCGAGAAACTCATTGGTACGAGCCGGGATTCGAACCTACGACCGCCGGTTGCCAGCCGCATGCTCGAAGCACTAGCCGGTTGCGTTTGCCATGTACACGAAAAATAAACTACTTTAAAAACAAAGTTTTAATCGACTTAATTCAGTACTACACCTTATATGAAGAGTTCTCTCGATTTCTACCGGATCCCATCTTCAGATCCTGACCTAAATGACCATGGAATCACTTGGGCCCTTTCAAACAAAAAAAACTATCCAAATCGGTCCAGGCGTCTTTATTCGGACGAATTAAGAAACATCTATTTTTGACGTCGGTTAATAAAGAAAGATATACATACGAACATAATATAACCTCAAGTATTCTGTAGTCTCAACGGAGGAAGACATTCAATGAGAGCAATTGTGCTATTGCAGTAATAGGTTGCCAGCCCATAGCCCATGTTATAACTTCAACCCTGTTCCCACGGGAAGGTGATGCTGTTCTAACAAACACACAATTTTGAGCGAGAAATCGGACAGTTAGTTTCAACATTGTATCTCAAAAAGTTCTAGCAGGCGAAAAAAACAGGATCAAGTTCAAGTTCAACTGATACGGTAGCATTTAACAGTCAATTGTATATATTGTATACAATACAATACAAATATTCTTTATTGCTCACCAGACATAGTAAAAAATAAAAAAGAGGTAAGTTAAACATAAACAATGGTAGACAACAGGCGGTCTTATCGCTAAAAAGCGATCTCTTCCAGACAACCTTTGGGTGGTGGAGACGATGCAAGAAAAGATAAGATTTGAGTAGGTGAAAACAGAATATAAGAACAACTTAACTATAAGAAAGACTATACACTTACATAAATACATCTATATATATAAACCTACATACACATACAATAACTAAATGTCATAGAAACAGTATCACTTACAGCCGAAAACAAACAGCACACACCAAGTAGGAATGACTAGTTACGGAAGAGAATATATACATATATTCTATGTGGTCTGTCATCATCATCATCATCATCATATCAGCCGAAAGACGTCCACTGCTGGACATAGGCCTCCCCCAAAGAGTGCCAAAGTGACCGATCCCGCGCCACCCGCATCCAGGGGACTCCCGCAACCTTTACCAGGTCATCAGTCCACCTTGTCGGGGGCCTGTAGTACCACATTTTTACTTAAATCGTCAACTTTAAAAGAGCTAGCTGACATAATCTGAATCTTTTGAATTGCATTGTTTATTAGTACTAAAACAGCAAGTAATATACTCAGGACACACGCCCAATCTGTGTTTGATGTGTGTAAAAGCAAGGTCCTTGTAGAAATTCGTTCGCAAATTGTCAACACGATTTATTTCCTACATTTCTCTCGCCCCTTTTTTCGCGCGCGCGCTATAAATAGTGTGGACAGCGCCGAAAGAGCATTCAGTAGCCTTCGCGCAGTCTACAGAAGTGCACGATGAGAGTACTGGTTAGTTGAGCCCGAATTATGTTCTCACGGTGTCTGTTGTGGTGAAGTGACGACGTCAAGGATTGCTCCTATGTCGAGGTTGACGGTTTGTGTTTTGTTACAGATTGTCGCCGCCGTCCTCGCCTGCGCCGCCGCAGCGCCCTCGGGCCTGCTGGCCGCCCCCTACGGCCACGGCCTCATCGGCCATGGCGCACCTCTGGCGTACGGCCACGCTGGCCCCCTGGCATACGGCCACGCCGGCTCCCTGGCGTACGGTCACGCCGGCTCCTTGGCGTACGGCCACGCCGCTGTTCCCACCATCTCCCACGGTGACATCCAGGGCGCCGCCATCGAAGCCCACGTAGACGCCGCCGACCACGTGCGCGCCGCCGTTGACGCCACCCAGGAGCTGCACGACCAGGCCTCTGAGCTGCACGGACAGGCCATCAACGCCGCCGAGGACCACTCGTGGCAGGCCATCGACGCCGTGAAGACCCACGAGGCCCAGCTGGACGGTGCCGCCGCCGGCGCCGCGCCCATCATCGCTAAGCAGCTGGCCGGCCACGCTGGCGTGTACGCCGCCGGCCCCGTGCTCGCGCACTCCGCCTACGCCGCGCCCGCGCTGGCGCACTCTGCTTACGCCGCTCCCATCGCGCACGCCGCCCCCATCGTGCACGCCGGTAGCCACAGCGTCTCCACCCAGTCCCTGCACCAGTCCCACCCCGCGCCCGTGTATGGTCACGCCGCTCCCGTCGCCTACGCCGGCTACGGCCACGCTGGACTCGCTCACGCCGGCTACGCTCACGCCGGCTACGCTCACGCCGGACTCGGCCATGGCCTGGCTCACTGGTAGACTACTAGATATTTAAAAGACGTGCCAAATATTTTTTATACCCAAATGTTTCGAATTTAAATTAAAAAATAAACCGACAGTAAAGGCGAGGAGTTGTAAATAAAATCATAGTAAAATTAAAGTTCTATTTCTTTTATCTCCAACCATAAATATAAAGCTTTTTGTTTCAGACTTTCTTCATCTCATTTTTGAGGAATCTCAAGCTATCTCGCACTATCCGTCTCTTTCTAAGTTTTTTTAATAAGAGATATCTTGTGATAGCCTAACACAACTGTGCATACAACTTGGTCAAAAACATCTATACGCTTATGTCGGCATACCAAATTTACGGTTTATATGAGAGGATTAATTCGATACATATTTTGCACTTGACTCTACCATAATATTGCATTGTTTATCGACTAATATTTAACGCTGTATAGTATAATTTTAAACGCTGAATCGCGAAAAATTACTGGCTGCGCACAGAAAAATAGTATTTCACATCAAAACCGAATTTTGATGAGTTCAAATCAGTATTTTTAGGTTGTTATGTGTGTATTTGTTGTGCCTTTAAATGCTGGCCATATTTACTAAACGATAAATATTCAAGTAGAATAGCTTCCCGTGTTTCAAACTGTTGATCTGTGGCCAGACAGAATCGGAAGCACGATTAAGCTCATCGGGTAAACTTTATATGTCACGCGGCTCTGTAGCAACACCGTGAGAATGGTGCTTCGTGATCGGACGAGCGTGCCTCCACGCGTCGGGGATCATGCGCACGCGATCGCGGTGCGACAATCGCATAATCGCAATCGTTGGCAGTCAGCGAACGAAAAACCATAGAAAGTCTAAGTTGCGTCGCAAAATGGGCCCACAGAATGGGTGCCATCGCTAAAAAACGATGCCAGGTAGTAGATACCGGGTAGTAGGCACATGTTTGGGTAGAAATTTTAAAGGAGTTCGCATTCTATGTTTTTTTCATTCACTGTTGGCACTTCAATTAGATTCAGAATTAAGCGTCATATACCTGTGTTTTCGGTTGGAAACCATCCCAACAAAGTCTAGTTTTCCCCTTGGATCAGACGTTAGTCGTTTTCGTAAGACTAAAGCCATGGCAAAATTTTGGAATTAGGTGCCTAAAACCGACCCCGGGCACCTTTAGGCTTCCAACGGGAAAAACGCTAGAAGGATGTTGGGTGACAAATTCTTAGCCTATCGCCCACAACACACTACTACATATTTCCATAGCTGCATCTTACGATAACCACGGGATGACAGGAAGTGGTGCTTCTATCGAACCCGACATTACTAATAAATGTACGAATATTAGGGGGTGCTATTACAGAAATCAAACTACCCCATAATAGTAAGCTTAATAAGGCTTGTGTTATGTTACTAGACGATGATATATGTATTTCTCCGTCTTACTAAGAATCTAAGGATATTTCGAGGTCATTATGTTGCGTTTTTAAACTACAATCGCGTCCCAAGCGTTAGTGTATACACAGCCTTATAGGTCATGCGATGCTCGGATCTTATAATAGCTTAGTCTCAGTTTCATCGTTTCACCGTCAATTAAGAATAGACCTTATATGCTACCACATAAGACCTACTTTCAAATATAAAGGTAACTATTGTGTTTAAGTTAGGTGTTAGCGTGGATGTAATTGCAGTTTTCATATTGAAATTGAAATGAACGAATAACTGCTTTTTATCAATCAGTATGTCAATGCAAGCACGTTTAATTAATGTTTGGGATCTGCAGTTATCGTCGCATGAATGACTGTTAATTGGTTAGTAATTATTTTTTTCATACTACGTACTACATCACACTACAATATTATAAACCCTTTAGGTGTTTTTAAACATAAAAACGATAGGTTTCAAAAGCAATAACATCCAAAATCGGCCTGATGATTTAAGCGTGGAATTGTAACGAACAGACAGAATTACTTTTAACTTTACAATATTATCATAGATACAAATTTATAACTAAATGGGAACAATTAAATAGTTTTTTACTAATAAAACGAGGTTTACATATTGGTCATGTAGAAAATTCATCATCATCATAACAGCCAAAAGACGTCCACTGCTGGACCCTCCCCCAAAGAGTGCTACAACCGGAATTGCACCACCCGCATCCAGCGGACTCCCGCATCCTTGACCAGGTCATCAGTACACTCTTAATACATCGAATCCCTATTTAGCACATTTCTACGTAATCGCAATAACTGTTTAAAAGCCTTGCATTGGAAAGATTTGGTCCCGACGGGAAACCTGTTGATGTCAATGAGCTATCAAAAACAATGTCGAATCGCACCCTACGCAAAAGTAAATCTTGTCTCAATGTCAAAAAACTCGTGACATTTCTCACTTGAACCAGTTTGGAACACATGTTCTATAGACCGTTTATAACACTTGTTTTACCATTATAGTCGGTGTAAGTGCCAATAAATTAAATCCTATTAATACATATTATAACTACGAAAGATTGGATTTTTGCTACTCAATCACTCTTAAACGGTATTTCTATTAGCTTCCGCCCGCGTAAAACTACGTCTTGGATTGTAATTGTAACGAAACTTTGCATGTGCAATGACATGAGGTATATCCAGGTCTGTAATTAGTTTATGTAGCTTCAGATACCATAGTAAACAAATACAGACAAATTAAGTTTTACACACAAAACTTGTTTTTGCTGTATTTCGTTTGTTTTATAAACCATTTAAACTAATTACAGACTTATTTTTTTCATTGTATATGCAAAGTTTCGTCACGATCCCACACGTAGTTTTAAAATGAGAACAAAACTCCGTTTGTATATATGGGAAGGTGAAATTCGGCCGAGCTTACTGCGGACTCTTAAGACGAATTTTTGATTAGACTAATAAAGATAATTAGAAAAATAAAGCTCCTCCTCCTAGTCATATGATAGAACTAGTTAAGTTAATTTGAGTCCGCGCTAGCCAGGAAATATATTCGGCGCGCCTTCCTGATACGCTGGTTAACCGGATTGCGGAAATAATATTGACAATCAAACATGTTTAAGTGTTCAATATCATGAAAAAGTTCAGTTGTTTTAAAAGGTGTTTTATAGCTTTTCTGTACAGTCACCAGCATTAATATCTGCCTAAAAAGCATGCATAAATATCTGACACGACTCTATGTCTAACGCCATAAGGACGTGTCAAATATTTTTGCCGGCTCTGTTATGGCAGATATTGATGCTGGTGACAGTACCTACTTGACCGAATGTGATAAACTGTACCTACTTATGTAAAACTCTAGTCTTAAATCAGGATATTGATTTGTGAAGAAGCATATAAGTTACATGAATGAACGTTAAAGAAATCGTTTAAATAGAAGTTGATAAAAAAGACATGAAAATTATCGTCGATGTTAAAGTTAAAAAAACCGGCCAAGTGCGAGTCGGACTCGCGCACCGAGGGTTCCGTACAAAATTTACGGTTTTCGCAATTTTCCCTTTATCGGTGCTACAAGACGGTGCTTCGTACCAAATTTCAAGATTCTGAGTTCACAAAGGCGACCTTATCCCTATAAGAGATCTCCAGCTAACCATTAAGCAACTGAACTACTAAGCAACTGGAAGGTAGGTAGAACGAGATCGAACGGAGAACGGGATTACCCAAAACCTTCCCAAAACAAAAACTTACGAAGCTACCATCTCAAACTTTTCCTCTTTATTATATTAGTAAGAAGTATGGATAAATCGAAAATGTATAACCCCAGACAGAAAAACTATACGGCATACTAGCTAATATTTGTGTACACATACACGGACACTCATGTTAAACTTATACTCATAACACCCCTCTTTTGCATCGGGAGTTAAATAATGTGATAAAAGTCACATAATTATGTGTTCGTATGGGAAACCACTATCGAAGATCGTACAATGCTTGTATTGCATGAGATGAAAATGAAAATATAGACCACATACATCATTATATCTAGCTTGACACAATATAGGTACTACATAATGAATGTTTTTCCTTGAAGTCGTTGGAGTCATTGCGAATTCATCACTAGTAGGTACATGCATGAACCTAAAATCGTTAAGAGTATATTTTAGACATTAAAAATATACCATCGCAGTTAGAGAGAAACACGGCGGCATGAAAATTGTTTCATATTAATAAGTATTGCATGGCTTGATTATTACCAAAAACTAAACCGAGTAATTTGATCGAAGAGATTTCCTTAAATGTGCGAAAAATTCAATATTCACATACGAACATCAATTAAGTTTGTAAATACCATCTGAAAAACTGTGAAAATGGTAGAGTGTAAGATTGCATGCTAAGTAACGAGTGACTATTCGCAGGCTTTGATGCTAAAATGATCATATGTACAAAAACAATACCAGTTTAAAAAGCAACGAACAGCCATCACGGCCAAGCAGGCCGGCCACAAAATCTGTCAAAATGCCCGCTTCCTGGGCACCCTTCCCGCCCTTGAGCCGCTTACTTTTTTCAACCGGCGCAGGCGCACGTATAAATACCGTGCGCGGCGAAATGAGAGCAATCAGTAGCCCACGAGCAGTCTGCCACAGAAGTGCACGATGAGATTCCTGGTCAGTTAAATATCGATTTTATAGTTCAGTGTTGTGTTGCGAGTGAACGTGTTGTGAGCGGTAACAGAATACAGGAGTTGGAAGTGCCTAGATTGGAATTAAATTATATATTTGTTTGTCACAGATTGTTGCCGCCGTCCTCGCCTGCGCCAACGCAGTGCCCTCGGGCCTGCTGGCTGCCCCCTACGGCCATGGCCTCATCGGTCATGGCGCGCCTCTGGCGTACGGCCACGCCGGCGCCCTGGCATACGGCCACGCCGCCCCTCTGGCTGTAGCGCACGCCGCCGTCCCCACCATCTCCCCCGGTGACATCCAGGGCGCCGCCATCGAAGCCCACGTGGACGCCGCCGACCACGTGCGCGCCGCCGTCGACCAGGCCTCTGAGCTGCACGGACAGGCCATCAACGCCGCCGAGGACCACTCGTGGCAGGCCGTCGACGCCGTGAAGACCCACGAGGCCCAGCTGGACGGTGCCGCCGCCGGCGCCGCGCCCATCATCGCTAAGCAGCTGGCCGGCCACGCTGGCGTGTACGCCGCCGGCCCCGTGCTCGCGCACTCCGCCTACGCCGCGCCCGCGCTGGCGCACTCTGCCTACGCCGCTCCCATCGCGCACGCCGCCCCCATCGTGCACGCCGGTAGCCACAGCGTCTCCACCCAGTCCCTGCACCAGTCCCACCCCGCGCCCGTGCTGCACGCCGCCCCCGTACTCGCTCACGCCGCCCCCGTCGCGTACGCCGGTTACGGCCACGCTGGACTCGCTCACGCCGGCTACGGACACGCCGGACTCGCTCACGCCGGACTCGGCCACGGACTAGCGCACTGGTAAACTGTGATAGTATGTTTAATACCAAAAAATCTTATACTCAATTGTTTGGAACTGTAAATTAAAAAAAATGCAGGCAATAGAGGCGAGGATGTGTGAATAAATGAAATAGTACTTTATACCAACACGTCCGATTTTTTACTCCCCATATTCCCAAGACTAGTGTTATATTGATTAATGATTACATAATGAGTAATTCTAGAATATTACGTACCTATTAAGTAGGTCACTTAAGGCATGCTTTTAGTTTTCCTATTTTGTTATCATAAATTTTAATAAAGCCTTATACATTTTAGAAATCTCTAGCAATAAAATTGATATAAAATCACGAAAATAGTTAATGACAAAATAGGAGAATTAAAAGCATGCGTTACTGACGTACTCAATCGGTACTAACCGTTCTATAAATACTCTTATACTGTATATAGACAAATAACAATAATACCCGACAGTAACTAAAGACTTCATATTACATTCTTGATACATTAGCAAAAAAACTGCGACTGTCAATCAGTACAAAAACCACTAGTCGCAGAACCGATCGATTTTCCTAAAATAACACCTACTACCTCGATGCCCACACAAAAGCTAGTCGAGACATATTCAAAAAAATAATTAATTTAACACGCTCAAAAGCGGAAGTCAAAATGGACCTTGAACGTGAATTCCGTCGAGCATAAAAAAATGGATCACGGATTTGGAGCGGCCAGTACAAAAAGCCTTCACACGTCAAATAATTAAACTGCCCGGAAACAAGAATTCGCCATTTCGTAGTTTAATTAAATTATATTTTCAATGTCCATGTATTTCAATTATTAAGTCGTAATACACAGACGTGGTTACGGAATAGGTAGGTAATTAAAATTAGTGGCTCTGTTAGCTGTAGACCTCGAGAGTACCTATAGATGTATTTAAAAAAAAAACAAATTCCATGAACTGATTCGAGGAAAAATCTATGTACCAAATCATTGAACCTGCTAACAAAATTTCACGAGGATCGATTGAGAAATGCGACGGGCAAATGACAGGATGTAATGATTAACGGCAGGATAACTTGATAGGATATTTTGAAGTACAGTAGTCGACGTAAACTATTATTAGCCTTATTACAACGGTGTTATGGACACGTCGACCGCATTCGTAATGTTTTGCTGCATTAGGCGCTAGATTTTATTACGATAATAATACAACCTACATTAATATCAGTATTATATTTCAACCCACGGAAACGAAGTACGCAATGTTTTGTGGTAAGGCCGCGAACATTAAGGTTTTCATTTAACCGATACCTACATGCTTTTGTATTACATTTTGTTTCATTGTTTTATCTACGCACATATCGTTAGTGATGTCAACCGATTTTACTATGAGAACTTTCTTGTCTGTGGTAGTAGGTAAAATCTGTACTGTAATATCATTACAGTACAGATTTTTGATAAATTTGTATCGTTATGAGTTTAAATTTGGAACAGCTGACAAAATTTCTAAAAGGGAGTTGTAGATAAATAGTGAGATCACCGTCATTATGCCTAACCTTTCGAAGTGTGGTTTGGCTGTGTCTCGTCGGTTGATCCCACACATGATTCTGATGGAACGCTTCTGAAACACTAGTATTTTTTGGATCTCTGATGCGTTCCCCCAGACAGTTATAGCGTAATTTAGTAATGATTGAATGTATGCGTAATATACAGTTTTTAATGTTTCTATATTAACTAAACTTTAGTAATGCAAAATTTGCAGAAGATAATTTATTGATAAGTTTTTCCAAATATTCTTTATGGGTTAATCTACTATCCACTATATATCCCAAAAAATTAGTAGAATTTTGATAACTTAGGTCTGGTGAATTTTTGGAATTTCGTGAATTGGATTGATATTTTATACTTATAGTTTTATTTGTATTTAAAACAATGCCATTTGCTTGAAACCATTCCTGAAGAATACGCTGGGCCTGTGTTAGCTGTGATTCCATTGTATTCATGTTTTTATGTCTCACTCCGATATGAGTGTCGTCAGCAAACAAACTAACCTGTGCCCAATCTGGAACGTTTGATGGTAAATCATTGACGTATATCAAGAATAACACAGGTCCCAGAATCGAGCCCTGTGGTATTCCGATTTCATTGTTTCTGATCTTCGATTTGCTTGACCCAACTTGTGCAATTTGACTACGGTTCTGCAATTAATACTTATTTTCAATACAACAAAATGTCATAATAACATTTACACATCACATCCGATATCCAAAATGTATCAGTTTCATAACTACCAAAATTCAAAAATGCCTTATGTTGACAGGCCCAAAGATCAAAATGACACAGTCTCATAATACCTAAAATTTTAACCACGCAGTATTTTTAGCGTTACGTATTTATAAAAAACCGGTAAAGTGCGAGTCTGACTCGCGCACCGCGGGTTCCGTGCAAACTAACAATTAACTCAAGGTAAAGTAAAAGTCCCAATATATTTGTTAAATTACTTATTTTAACCCAACACAATAGAATTCAATTTCAAACAACGAGTAACTTTTACACCAAGACAATTGAATCGCGATCTTTTTTTTACCTGCTGTTGAAAATAAATATACGCGTCCGAATCCCAACCCCATTAATTCTAGAAAAATCTTAACAGCGCGAATGGGGTCAGCGCCATCTATCGGCCCCATTTGGTACTAACGTGCAAGGGCAATCGGCTTAGTATGTCTTTTAGCGATTATTGTTTATCACGTGAACTGATCTCGATTATTATTGTTTTATTTGATAGAGAGTACTTCTATTTATAGTTTTATAGGAATTTCAAAACAAAAAAAAACTTATAAATTTGATTAAATTGCAAATCTAACTAGGAAATGATTTTTGAAAATAAAACAAAAATATGCTAGATACAGGAAAAAAAAACTTTTCCCGTAATATATATGTTTATCTTAATCACAAGTAATTATTTCAAATGTTTCGCTTGAATAACTTCGGAGATAAGGAGGGGGGAATGGTATTTTTTTTTACATTTTCCTTCATAGATCAAAATTTTCCGAGTGTAGAAAAAAAAAGAAAAACTGCTTCAAAAAGTGCAACTCAAGCCCTTTCGAATGATACCCCACTTGACCCTATAGTTGAATTTTTTTTTGCCCCCTCCTCATAGTCGTAAGTTTTTATAGAAAAATTAAATGTATATTAAAAATTTTCATTTTCCATGCACGCGGATAACTCTCATTTATAACCATTCCAAGTTTCAAGTTGATAGCTTGAGTAGTTCGTGAGGATATTTCACTTTGTGACAGACAGACAGACGGACGGAGTCGCACCATAAGGGTTCCTTTGTTACCATTTTTGGTACGGAACCCTAAAAATAGTATTAAGACGAAAATTAGGATGCCGTTGACGATTAATTTAATTACTCTCATTCCTTAAAAACTGTAAACTTCAACATATTTTTTGATATTTTGACAATGTGACGTTCTGTACTAGCTAGAGTTTTAGACATTTTGGGAATTGGTATAATTGAAAAATTATCAAAACGCGATAGAGTCTAAATGAATAATAGTCATATTAAGAATACTGTATTTAAAGAAGTAGGCGTAAGTCATTTCGAGCTTTAGACATTATGAGAAAAATCTGTTTTGTCATTCTGATATTCTAGGACCACGTTATTATGATATTTGGCTGATTCTCTTTGGGGGGGGGGACTATGTCCAGGAATGGAAGTGTTTCGGCTGATATGAAGATGATACTCAAGCTGCCTATGCAATGAGTTATTATACTACCAAATAGCTATACACATGCGTGTTGATTAGCCATATGATCAATACATCGTTAATCATTCTGCAGTATGCTGTGAATGATACGTGTTAACGCGCGCCATGAACGCGCTGATGTCACCGGCCCCCACCACCGCGCGGCTCCCCGCGCCCCGCCGTCCGCCGTTCCCCAAGGCGGGAGGCCCGGGCCGGCCGCCATTCCTCTCTAGCGCGTCTGGCCGGGTCACGCGACCCATTAGTTATTATATATTTTGATTGTAATTTAATCGCTCAAGTGAATAAACCCAGTTAATATCTAAATTTGGTGTCGCCTACGTTATTGCACTATTAAATAAGGAACCCCGAATCTTCGTCAACAATACGTCTTTACTTGTTACAAGTATGACATTATGCTACGACGGTAGTTATTTTGCCAGGAGTTGACCCAACGTTATAATTTATACGGAACGCAGTAATTACGAATCGTATTAGCTATGCGTCCAGATTAAAATAATCTTAGTAGGTACCGTCAGCATCGAAATAATTATAGTTAAGAGCGGAATTATGGATTAGCAATTACCAAAACAAATTATATATAGCGATATAGCCCTCCCAATCGCTAAACTAACGTGGCAGTGGGCAGAGCACATAGCACGTAGAACCGATGGCCGTTGGGGCGGAAAGGTTCTCGAGTGGCGGTAGGCCCCCCACAAGGTGGACGGATGACCTGGTAAAGGTTGCGGGAGTCCGTTGGATGCGGGTGGCGCGGGACCGGTCACTTTGGCACGCTTTGGGGGAGGTCTATGTCCAGCAGTGGACGTCTTTCGACTGATATGACGATGATGATGATATAAACTGAATTGACAAAAAATATATAATTCAACCCTGCGAACGAAACAACCATAGAAGTCTTTTTTTTTTTTAACCTGGTTCGTAACGAACGTTCGTTCGTGTTTGGCATGTGGATAGGCGCAACCATAGAAGTCTAAGTAGCGCCGCGAAATGGCCAAATAGGCGGGGATGGGGGCGCGGGGTGTCAAAACGATGCCAGGCAGCCGTTTAGTTCAAACATGCGCATACCGGGCACGTGTTTTGGTAGACAATTCGCATTCTAGGATTTTTTCGTTCCATTGAACCTAGTCACCAGATTCGGTTGAGAAATGCAACCTGTAGAGAAGAACAGCCGTGCAGACATACGAAAGTAATCATATAATGGGGTGGGTTCGCATAAAGTTTAAAGTCATATTTTTGGTAGGCATACGTGGATTCGTCATACTCATCATTACGCATAACTGTAAATAGTCATACATTTATGCGCATAACGTTTTTAGTCATAATGTTTAAGACATATTGTGTAATGCGCATAAATTTGATGCGCATAAAATTATTTAAGCATACTTTATAATGGACATAAATTGGTTGCTCATAAAACAATTTAACCATACTGTATGAACGCATAAACTGCAAAACGCATAAGCCTGTTTTTTTAGTAGTAAATGAAGATCTCGAATCAGAAGCAAGTAAGTTACACAGTTGTCTTTTATGTTGGGTCACAGTAGCAAAGGGCGATCAGTATAAGAGTTTACAAACAAGTTTTATCAAATAACAAGTTTTTCCGCTCTTTTATAAAAAAAATAACCTCGAAGACTAGAGCAAGCTCCCGCTTTCGTCTTCTAACCTATCCGCGATCCAAGTCGGTTTTGCCACTAAGTCCCTGTTCCCTAATGCCTACCTGAAAAGTTGAACTTTATACACCACTAGTTAGCATTGGTTGATCTCAGAGAAAAGTTTATTTAACGGCCACCCTTTGTTTTCTTTTTTAATCAAATCGCAAATTTTATTATCATCAATATTATGGCTTGATAAATGTATGACATTTACAATTATTACTAAAAATAATTATAATTATCAATATTATGACTAAATAAAAGTATGACAATCTACATTATGGGTAAACAAATTATGACTCCGTATAATTATGACAGGGAACAATTATGCCATAGTATAATTTATGCCAAAAAAAAAATGAGCATCAACTTTATGCGTAATGTTGTATGACAATCGATATTATGACAATAGTTGTTATGCCACTAGACGGCCACCCGAAAGTTATCTGCCTAAGCTGAAACGGCCAACTTCGTTCGCTTCGCTCGCTCGCTAACTAAGTTATGATCAGAATCCACACAGTTATCCAATTCTGCAATCCGTACCGCACTTCATTTAGTTATAGCCTTGAAGGTGTCCTGTTAGTTTTAGCTATTGCTTGATACATATGTATGGCTTCGGCAAGCCGATGAAAGTATGACACAGAGTATCTGACCAATGTTTACTTGATTACAAATGCAATCTCGAATTGATGATATCTCGAGCGAATCGTCGAGATTTAATCGTTTCAATCTTCAATCAAGTTGGCAGAAAATGTCGGTCGAAATCTCAAAAGAGATATCAATCCTTGGTGTGTTGGTTTTTTTCGTGTCGGTAAGTGCTGGGTAGATAACAAATGGCTTTCTATAGATATTAATGAAATAAGTTTCTGTCAAAAATTTCATTTTTGGTACAAGATTTTATTGCCGACTGTACTTTTCTGTATACCATCATCAACTACTCATTGAGTCGATTCTAACGAGCCCAAACTCAACCGGGTTACGTCGGTTAAGTACTGAATTCCCATGGCCGCCTTCTATCTCCATCATCAGATCAGCTCGATGGTACCATAATATTGAATTGTCATGCAAACTATACTTATACCCAAAATTTCAGGTCAATCGCTCACCAGGAAGTGGATCAAATTTAACTTGCAAGATTTGTCCCATACTAACACGGAGTTCCTATGGCCACCTTCCAGCTCCATCATCAGATCAGCTCCACGTCATCAGAATATTGCATTGTCACGCGATTTGCATATTCGTGCAAAATTTCAACTCAATCGGAAACCGGGAAGTGGATCAAATTTAACTTGCAAGTTAAATAAAAGCTTGTAATAAGAAACATAAAGCTAGGTGGTGCGTGTGTCTGCATATTTTAAAGCGTTATTTTCACCTTTTCTACCCTTAAATTTGCAACATCCGCGCACCTTAACACAGTCGTATACCATCTTTTTGTATTTTCCCGACTGTTTGGACTATTCAGCGTCACCGAGACTTTTACTAAGGACCTTCGCTGTCTTAAAGGGTAGAAAACTCCCGTGACTTCATTTTTTCTCAGATTGTATCATATAACAGTGAATCATACCGTATAGTGAACTCTGAACCATCTATTTCTCTCTCTCTCTGTGTAAGAGGTACAAATTACTTCCAATAAAACCCAACGCCTGAGACAACAGTAGCACATGCGCCTTTCGCAAACCATTGCTACACAGCTCCCAGGCTATATTCTCATGATCTTATTGAACCTAGGTTACCTAGGGCGTGGGCGAAGCTTGCTCACGAGTTCGCGCAAGCCCTTTACTAGATAGTTCGGTCCGGTAGCGATAGATGGCGGCAACATTAATAATCTATAGGTACTTCTAGGTGATATTCTCACGGTCTTTAAAAACCTAGGTTACCTGGGCGTAGGCAAAGCATGCGCACGAGTTCGCGCCCGCCCTTTACTAAATAGTTCGGTTCGGTAGCCATAGATGGCGGCAACATCATGTATAGCTTCCAGGCGATATTCTCGTGATCTTTAAGAACCTAGTACCTAGGGCGTACGCCAGGCCAACTTGCGCAAGAGTTTTCGCGAGCCCTTTACTAGATAGTTCGGTTCAGTGGTGGTAGATGACGGTAACATCAATAATCTATAGGTACTTGAGGGCGATTAATATACAGGTACTTATATGTATGTACATGCGGTATTATTATGTACCTAAAGTAATATTAAATTTATCTTTATGACATGAGTAAAGCCACTAAAATATGGCAAGATCGAAAAATATCGAATAACACCCAAATAACCATGGTGAAAACACCGGTCTTTCGTTATTTACTTACGGCTCTTTATCTCGAACAGCCAGGCTAGGCGGATGCGAGGATTCGCTTGACACCATCAAAAAAATCAAGGGGGAATTGCAAAAAATATCGCACTGAGTTAAAGTTAGAGTGTGTCTAAAATGGCTCTCAACATGATAAGAAATGTTCCATTCGATCTGTATACCCCAATTAGCATTATAGGCGGCACGTGAGAGAGTATCTCACGCAACCAAACCAGTTCACTGCAAGACTATATGAACTTGAACTTCACCCGTGCGCATGCGACGGTGGTTCACGGAATTCCCAACTCGCCCGCGACGAACATCAAAATATTGAAGTTCTTGTGACGCAAGGGAAATCTATAGGTTTTCGGAAACCCGACTTTTTCAAATAACTATAAAATATAACCTATGTCACTCCCACCGTTATGAGGAATCCAGCGACACCTCATCTGCCATTCAAGCCGTTAGGTTAGGTTTTAAGACATTTATTCTACATCAACATTATCATATCAGCCGAAAGACGTCTACTGCTGAACATAGGCTTCCCCGAAAGAGTGCCACAATGACCACTCCTGCGACACCCGCATCCAGCGGACTCTCGCGGCCTTTAAATAGTATCTACGCAAAGTAATAAATCATTAGATCCAAAGAGTATTGAACTGAGAATTATTATTTGCAATTACCAGATAAGTAGTTGCAATTACAAGACTCCACCTTATTATCATTGACATGTAAAATTTTATATTTTGTCATAAAATCCGGAATGCAAAACAATGTAAGCAAGTAGGTTAACTAGTTTTGCGATACTGAAGCTGTTAAGGGTGAATGCAAAACAATAAAATTTCAATTAATTAAGGCGGATTTCGCAGTATAGGGATTGAGGAAAATACACCACCGCATATCCTAATATTTTATAAATGCACAATTTGCTCTGTCTGTCCCTTACTTTCATCGAACCAGATTTATGGTAGGTACCATTCAAACTAAGAAGAAACTAGAAAGAGGAAAATGATTGTTCTCATCTGGTACGGCACGACAACTTTTAAACTTTAAAAACATCATGGAAGGAAAGATAGAAGGAAGGAGAGGCAAGGGAATACCACGGAGCAGTTATATGGACCAAATAAATAAGTAGTTGTGTCGTATCAGCAGATCAAAAGGTACGACACAGAGAAATGAAAAATACACCGAAATGAGGATACAACTTAAAACTTGTGTTATCCAAACTAAACGTATAATATTTCTACTATATTCTATTCTATTACATATTATGTGAATATGCAATATCTCAAACCAAGCAGGACGACAACAATTGATTTAAAATTCAGTCGCAAAATTTGACGCGAATAATCATACGCGAATAACGATATAATGCAAGTTTAAATAAAAGTTTGTAAAAATATACTTGTTGTTATTCGGTTCCGTTAGCCAGGAGATAATAACGTTTGTCAGAGATTCTTAGGAAAATGGCTAAAATGAGGACTTCTAACACTCAGAAAATGGTCCCTAAAGGGTTTGAAAACGACCCCACATTTGGTTAATCGTAATATCGCAGTTTTATGTAACTATGCTATGGCTTCTAGCGACAGAAAAAAAGATGATTAACTCTTCAGTTGAATTGTGTTTGGTAGCCAGTGAAAAATATTGTTATGTGACGGAATGTGTGCATAAACACAGGACACAGGAGCGCTCAGTGTCACACATTCATAAACATTAATTCATACCAACTCTTGTATTGAATCTGTATCTCTGTTATCTCTGATCTTCTGATTTTCTCTGATCTGAATGTTAGATATGCATCATCATCATCATATCAGCCGAAAGACGTCCACAGCTGGATAGGTCTCCCCCAAAGAGTGCCACAATGACCGGTCCTGCGCCATCCGCAACCAGCGGACTCCCGCGACCTTTACCAGGACATCCGGGCTACCTTAGGCTTTTAGAGTTAAGTAAAAATGTATACACCGTGGGCTTGACTAACCCGAAATATTTTATCCACGCATTCCTTAGGTCATTAGGAGCAAAAAATGTTATGTGAACCCCAGTCACTGCCGGCTTAGTTTTGAAGATACTATAAATGTTCATGTAAACTATTTATTGCGATTACTAAAGTGCATTCAGCTCTTTTGATTGCGACGTTGCTACAGATGTTGGCCAGTTTCGCGTCGTTATGGACAGATATCAAAGTGCCAGCTACCACTCACTAAATTGATTCTTTTTTGAAAAAATAATCATTACCGTTTTATTAAAGAGGATAATTTTCATAGAGAAGCGATAGTCATCCAAGTTTTATTTACAAAAACCGAAAAAACATGAAATTTTTTTTTTTTGCTGAATATGTGTTGGTTTCATATACTTAATACCTTTTTTTTTTGCTCCTAATGAACTACAAGGCGAGGTTAAAATCTTTCGGGTTACTTGGGCCCACGGTGTATATACTTTCCATTGTGTTCAATATAATAAATATTGAGCACCTAGGTACGCCCTCTTAAGTGTAATAATAAAACTCGTCTGACATTTCGCTCCACCGGCCGAGACTGGGGTAAAGTGACTTTAATTATTATTATCGTACGTTGAGGAAGGCAGACGTATCAGTCCTTGACCGGCGTCAATGATCCAGCGAGACAGATGTGCAGCCCCCAACCCGCACTGGGACAGCGTGGGGACTGTTGTCCATCTCATTACGAGAGGATGCCGAGTAGCGAGAATCATATAGGTTGCTGAAGATACGGAACTAGCAGCCCGGCCCGGCCTCGCACGGTTAGTTTTCCGTTTTCCCGTAGGAATGAAGCATTTTCCCGCGGTGAAAAGTAGACTATGTTCATCAGGGATAATGTCCGCTTCTAATGGTAACCAGCCAGGAGCTACGGTAGCCTAGTGGTTCAGCCATGCAACTGTCAAGCCGCGGTCATGGGTTCGAATCCCGGCTCGTACCAAAGAGATTTTCGAAGCTTTTGACCGGAATATTTACCGTTGGCTTTTCGGTGAAGGAAAAACATCGTGAGTAAACCGGTCTTATCCCAAATAGGTCTAGTTTTCCCTCTGAGTTACTTTATCCACTTTCTGTCTCCATCATCCGATCAGGTCGGAGGTCCCTTAACAAGTATTAGTTTAACTGAATTAACTGTCCACTCTGTTTCATGTACAACTCTGTGGCGTAAATATGAGCACCTCAGCGGCGGTGAGAGTCGGCTTAAAGAGTAAATGGGTGCTCAGCGTTAGGTTTAAAACTGTAAAGTTCATGCCTCGCAAGAAACAAATTACAGAGAAGTGAAATCTGGGCGGTTATGTTACGAGCGTATGCGAGGTTATAGGGGAATTGGTATAAATATAAATAAATAAATATAAGGGGGACAATCTTACACAAATAGACCTAGTCCCATACTAAGCTCAGTAAGGCTTGTGTTATGGGTACTAGACGACGATATACATAATAGACGTAAATACTTAAATACATAGAAAATATCCATGACTCAGAAACAAATATTCATGCTCATCACACAAATTTTTGCCCTTACCGGGATTTGAACCCATGCTCTTGCTTCGTAGGCAGGGTCACTACCAACTAGGCTAAGGCGGTCGTCAAATATCACTCAAAAAATATTTTTCAAATCGGTCCAGTAGTTTCGGAGCCTATTCAATACAAACAAACGATTAAATCTTTCCTCTTTATAATATTAGTGTAGAAGTGGAGATGTAGATAAGTATGATAGTACAATCGAGTTCTCCAATATCTACACAGAGAACCTTTCAAAAATATCTGTACAGACTTTATTGTTTATGCTTATGTCATTAAGTCACAAAAACACATGTGTAGATATATTTGAAAGGTTGTCTGTATAGATATTAGAGAACTCTACTGTACAGATTTAGTTAGCTACACGAGTGTACAAATGACTATATGCAGAATGCAACCAGAGTCTGAGTTTAGATTTAATTCAATTTGTCAAATATACTTGTTTAATGAAGCTACGGCCCAGTGGTTCAGGCATGCGGCTGTCAAGCGGCGGTCGTCGGCGTGGGTTCGAATCCCGGCTCGTACGGAATATATTTTGATGATTACCGTTAGCTTTTCGGTTAAGGAGAAACATCGTGAGCAAACCTGCATACATCTGCGAACAAATTCATAGGTGTATGTGAAGTCTGTCTCATCCGCACTGGGCCCGCGTCGGAACTACTGCCCGTTCCCTTTCATCCATGAGAGGAGGCCTGTGCCCAGCAGTGGGACGTATATAAGCTGATTTATTATTACCTGCGGGCGGATTCAACCACATTTTACACGCCGGTAAACGTTAAACATGGCGTCAAACCAAAACATCAAGTTTTTAATAGACGCAACTGTTTACGAGTAAAACAATCACACAAACTCCTGACAAATTAACATTGCATAAGAAAGTAATCTTCTGCACTCATCACACACGATCATGATCCGTAAATTTTAACTCAATTACAAAACGCATTTATAATCAGAGAACGCATTATACACATGCACGAATGCATTTAATTTTATTACGCAAGTAACGCCCAAAAAAGACCCATCAAAGATGGCGCTGGGCGCCCATTATCTGTCAAGTCGCGCGCGCTTCCTGCATTCCCGCGCGGGCTTCTTTTTTAATTTATTTTTCTTAAAGGCAAAGATCATCCAGTTTGCAGCCAGTTTGTTCTACATATTTATGGATTGAGCTGATATATAAGCGAAACTGGTGGGATGGCTATCAGTAGCATCGAGTCACGATGAGAGTTCTGGTCAGTACCTTTGTCTATAAGTGTCATTTTTGAAGTGCGTGTAGAACAAGGGAAGTGTTTTATTGGATAGATTTATCGTTTTAATGTAGTTTCAGTACAATAAAGTAGAATAACAGGCATTACTCATATGACGATTTGTAGTGAACGGTATAATCAGTGTTTGATTCAAAACGTATATTTTAATTTGCACAAAGAACTGAGAAAAAAGATATAAATGTTAGCATAGTGACACGTACCATAATTGTGTCCCAAATAATTGCTTTTGAACACTTATCTTGATAATTATCCCAAAAGGGGTTGAGTAGTTAATTTATTTCTAATATTAGATATATTAGATTGAAATAATATAAAAGGGAACAATCTGACACGAATCTATAGTGAGGTCAATAAGGCTTGTGTCATGAGTACTAGACAACGATACAATTAAAGGAGTATATTATATACCTTTAATTTTTTTTCTTAAGTAAACAAGATGATAATTAACGGATACAAATACTTAAATACATAGAAAACATAAAAGCCTCTGAGACAAATATTCATGCTCAACACATATTGCCCTTACCGAGATTTGAACTCAGGACAATCACTACCAATAAATAGGTAAAGATAGGCAAAACTCATCATCCTCTTAGCGTTATTCCCGGTTATACCGTAAAGGACCCCGGGGTCCGCTTTGGCATCTAAGATTTGCTATAGGCACTAGTTTAACGAAACTGCCATCGGACTTTCCAACCCAGAGGGAAAGACCTTATTGGGATTAGACCAATTCCTAACGTTTGCCTTCGCCGAAAACCCACTTTCAAATATCAAATGATATAAAGTACATAAGTTTTTGAAGAAAAAAAACCAATGGTACGAGCCGGGGATCGACAAATCCTTCGTAAATTGATAGAGACATAACATAAACAACACACCTCGCGTGACTACAAAATTAAAATAAAACCCATTAACATAATACAATTAATCAATTTCATCACCGAATCGAGTCGGTAAGTGGTTTAATATTGAGTGCCTTCAATTACTCTTGTTTCAATTGGATTGCTTTAGTAGTTTATTCGGAAGTTAGTTTGTTTTTTTTCGCTACGAAATGTTGATCAATTAAGCTACAAAGCAGTCAGTATATGTCACAGTATAGTATTTTTGTGATACCATTTTAAGCGTTTCCGTACAACCTATTGTTTTAAGAGTCCATAATAAGTGACACTGACATAAATTCAAGACAATAGCTTCCTTCGCTACGATTTCTGTATATTTAATCAGAATTATTCATCAATTTTAGTCATTACCTGAAGCAGTACACAATTTATGCTAATAGACTGCCCACAGGCGCAGTACCCATTATCGCATTTCCATAATAATTTTCCACCCCCTTTTCACCCCTTCATAATTTACATGCAAACTACCTTTAAATTCCCAGGGTCAAAACAAGTGGTACAGAATTTCAACGAAATCGGTTCAACGGCTTAAGCGTGAAAACATAACAGACCTGTCTGTGTGACAGTTCCTTTCGCATTTATTGTTACTAGCTTTTGCTCGCGACTTCACCTGCGTAGAACTCGTTTATATCATGCCTCCATACCGGCAATAGAAGGCACCAAACCATCCTACAGTGAATGTTGTACGATAAGTTTATATTTTTAATAAAAAAAGTGAAAAACAAATATCCGCCCCCCTGTCAACCCTTCAGAAGATAATTCCCAGCAATCTCGGTACTAAATTGCATTAAATATATCCACGGCACAGGAAAAGCCTAGTGTGGTGAGCAGCATTACTGGTATAGATTAAGGACGTTTTGAGAAACAAACTATTTTGTCTTTGTAGATCTTGTCCGCATTCCTGGCCTGCGCGGCCGCGGCCCCCTCGGCCCCCGTGCTCGCCATCGCCCCCATCATACCGGCCGCCATCCCCACGCTCTCCCCCGGGGACCTACAGGCCGCCGCCATCGACGCTAAGGTGCAGGCAGAGGATCAGGCCCGCGCGATCACTGAGCAGGCTAAACTAGCGGCAGATGAGGCGAGAAAGCAGGCTGAGGCTTTGGGGGGACAGAGGGTAATGATCATACTTAATACTGGTATTGTGAGTGTAATACACTTGGACTACATTTGTTATTTATGAGATTGTTAAGTTATGTAAGTGAAATTCTATGGTATCTAGCGCGCTGTTGGCTCTTCGTGCATGTATAAATAAGTATATAATGAAAGGTAGCAAATAATCCTACAGACCAAAATCCAACTCACAAATTATGTGGCCAGCTTGGGCAAATAGCGCCGTGGCGCGTTACACCTCTAGTATCAGAAAGTAAGATCGTATTCACTATAGAGGCAGGCTTTTCACAAACATGAATAACCCTGGCACACACTCATGTAATAAACTTTAGGGTGAATATCCACCAGTGATGGATATTCAACCCCGAAGTTGTGTTATCATATATTTTACACCTAGCTGTCAAGCATGCGAGGCAATAACCATCCCCAAAAAACACTAATTGAGGCAATATTGCGATATCGATTAAAACTAATGATTTTGGGACTGGTAACTAAATACGTGTGTTCAAGAAAATAAACAATGTATTATACATAAGATCGTATAAAATTAGTCTCCGCTCTTATAAACCAGATTATCGCGTATGCGGCCCCCTCGGCCCCCGCTCTGGCCATCGCCCCCACCCTTGGGGACCTACAGGCCGCCGCCATCGACGCTAAGGTGCAGGCGGAGGCCCAGGCGGGCGCGATCGCCGACCAGGCGAGACTGGCGGCTAACTGGGCTTTAGAGGGACAGAAGGTAATTTAGTAGCTTAAAGCCGACTGCACACATTGGGCCAACGTTGGCTCGTGAGCAGGATGCAGATATGTGTTAGACGGAGAGGGCTATAATTCGATCTCATTTGTTTACATAGCTGCACAATCACCAACGTTGGCCCAATGTGTACTGCCGGCGTAATGTTTGTTTTAAGGGTCACCATGCCATTCGACTCTCTATACAAACATAGTTTAGGAAATTTTAAAACGACATGCTTGAATAACTTGAAACTTTGTATTCACATTGGCATATCTAGCTCGGAAAGTAGTTACTAGAAATTTAAATAATAAAGAATACAGAGCGAGTAGAACGTTTTCATACAAAGTACGTAATTGCTTTTTTTGCAAATAACATCTGAAAGGTGTCGCCCGAAAAATGAAAATGTCAGACACCAGTAACTCCGCAAAAATATTATGTATATTGAAAACTAAAGGCTAACTAAAACACCATACAACCAGAAAGCGTTTTAATACCGTTTACTTATGTTATGTACCTATATTAGATAATAAGAACGACTGAATTCGCCAACCGAATAAATAAATAAATGTTTATTGTGTTACGTGTATTAATAAATTCTATATTGGATTATAAAACAGATCATCGCGTACGCGGTCCCCTCGGCCCCCATTTTGGCCATCGCCCCCACCCCCGGGGACCTACAGGCGGCCGCCATCGACGCTAAGGTGCAGGCAGAGGACCAGGCGCGCGCGATCGCTGACCAGGCGAGATTGGCGGCTGACCAGGCGAGACTGGCAGCTAACTGGGCTTTAGAGGGACAGAAGGTAATTTAGTAGCTTAAAGCCGTGCGTTACAGGGAGAGGGCTATAATTCGATCTCATTCGTTTACATAGCTGCATCCTGCTCACTCGCCAATGTTGGCCCAATGTGTACAGCCGGCAGAAAGTCTGTTTTTAAGGGTCGCCAAGACGTTCGACTCTATATACAAACGTAGTTTGGTTCACAATTTAAAACGACATGCTAGAATACCTAACATTAAGCTTTGTATACACAGTGGGATCTATTTTTTAGATTTTATTCTTTAGTTTTGTCGGCGTGATTGATTTATATACCCATGCCGAATAACAGTTTTCTAGTTTCTGAACTAAGCCGATGACGGACGGACATACGGACGGCCAGACGGACATGGCGAAACTATAAGGGTTCCTTGTTGACTACGGAACCCTAAAAAATAGAGCGAGTGGAAAGTTTTTCATGGAAAGTCTCTAATCGCTTCAATCTTAACCATAGAGATTAAAATAAATTAATTTACCAAGTAATTAGCGACTACCTACAACATTATTTTCAGAAAGTAAGGAACTAATCGTCATTTTCCTTTATATAGGCATGCTTTTCACGTTAAACATTAAGGCCTGCCTGGCAAACACTCACGTAAAAAGCTTTAGGGCGAACACCCACTAGGTACGGATATTTACCAGCGAAGCTTGTCAAGCATGTGAGCTTTTAAATATATGAAGAGACATGTTAGCTTAATATGTGTCGGAATTTACGCCTATAATGACATCTAAAATGTCATCCTAAAACGAAAGGTCAACATGCCTAAAGGTGTAGCATATTATTATCTGAAAAACTAAAAACTGACACGAGCATACGAGTAAGCGTTATGGTGCCAAACCGTTGTCTATACATGTGTCAAAAATATTGGTATATCTAATCTTTAAGTAAAGGTGTAAAATGTTATTAGATAAAACTAAAACAAGGCAACCCAAACGCATTTTGATATCTGGTCTTATAAAACAGATTATCGCGTACGCGGCGCCCTCCGCCCCCGCACTGGCCATCGCTCCCACCGGCGACCTACAGGCCGCCGCCATCGACGCTAAAGTGCAGGCGGAGGACCAGGCGCGCGCGATCGCTGATGAGGCGAGACTGGCGGCTGACCAGGCGAGATTGGCGGCTGAAATGGCGAGAGAACAGGCTGAGCTAGCTAAGGAGGGACAGAAGGTAATTTTAAGCGTGTCTTATTATTAGCGGAATAAACCTTTTTCATTTTATTCTTCATTTTCAATTCTAGCTCACTTAGGTTGCAACTGGGTTAAAAGGACAATAATAATGTTCTTTATTAAAAAAATATGACATTAAAAAAGTCCCACAGTCGTTTGTTTTAAAATAAGTACTAACGTCATCTGAAATTAACGGTCAAAAATGTAAAGGCTAGTCTTGTTTTTTTTTTATTATTGATTACTTTTTAATAGGAGCACAAAATTGAGCTTCCCATTTCTATGAACATTCAGAACATATTTTTTTCTTTTACTAAACCTCGGTTTTTGATAACTCATTCTCATCCTGTAAGGAGGTTGAATAAGGGATGAAAATGCCCGCTTATGTCCCTCGTACCTAATTAACACTGTTTATAACCATTTATTACCTATTCGATTTTTTTTTATTGTTCCAGGAAAAAAGCGAAGAAGTAACCTCCATAGTAAAAGAGAAGAACGAGGATCTATTCTGGAACGTAGAAGACAAGAAATGGCAAGCCATAGACGCTGTCAAAACTGTAGAAGCCAAGCTGGACGGAGCTATAGCCAGCAACGCAGACACCATTGCCAAGTCTCTAATCTACCCTGGTGTATCACCAATCATCCCTTACCCGAACCTTGTTTATCCTGGATATCCAAGCCTTATACCATTAGTTAAGGAGGGGCTAGTTAAAACTGGGGATAAAGAAGAGTTGAAAAAGGTCGAATTGCCAAAACTGGAAATCCCCAAATTGGAATGGCTAGCGGCGCCTGGCATTGGTTTGGTGGGGGCTCCGTGGCCTATTGGGGCTTCAGTGGTGTATCAGCCGGGGCTCCCAGGGGCTCCGGTGGTACAACAGGTGATCACGCAGTCGTGGAAGTAGGTTGAAGCAATAAACGGTGGTTTGTCAATGTGCTGTCTCATTTCTCCACGAACTACTGTGCCAAACATATGTGTGCCTAAGAGAAGATTGGCGATATGACCTGTCACGAAGTTCGTGAACTTGAAACCACTAGCAGTCGCCGAGTCCGAAAATATGTTTATGGGCATCACAAACTGTGTGAGCACGAATTTATTGTCAAAGGCAATGAGGATGCTCAGATATATTTGTACAGCCGCCATCAGATATGTTGGAGCGGCCAAGGTGCTCACAAAAATCTGAACACGTCGCTTATGTCTCTACAATAGAGTAGACTGTAGGTTTACATATTAACGAACTGGACTATATTTAAATATGAATTAATAAGTTAAGTACCCCGTGTGGTGTCGGGTTAGAATTTCACCACCCCCTTTCTTCCCGTGGGTGTCGTAAAAGTCGACAAAGGGACCAGGGTTGAAGTGTGTTGTGGGCGATGGGCTAGCAACCTATAACTGCAATAGCACATTTAGTCTATCTTTTATACCCACATTTATGCTAAAAGTGGCGCTGGAACATACGTTTCATGTGCTCTGCCTACCCCTTTTGGGAATAAAGGCGTGAATGTATGTATGATAAGTTAAGTGGAACACAAGTTTCATGTGCTCTGCCTACCCCTTTTAGGGATACAGGCGTGTATGTATGTATGTATGTATGTATGTAAGTTAAGTAAACGTTGACTATCTCGTTGATGTCTTATGTACTAACTCCACGTCTAGTTTGACAAAGTCTATAACTGATATTAATTTGATTACTTCGTATGTCACTTCAGTTGTATCATTTTAGATACTGTATATATCTAAGGGTTAAAGTTTTAGTTTTGAGTTCACGATCTCGTTGATGTCTTTTGCACAAGCAGTAAGTAGCAAGAAGCTACGTACAGGTCGACACATGTAAAAAGAGCCCTGGCGGCCATACTTTTTACATGGCCGCCAGGGCTCTTTTTACGTGTGTCGACCTGTATTCAGTGGCAATAGTTTCGTAGCACTACGCACGTAGCCGATAACATGCGAAAAACCCGTTAGTAGAGGGAAGTGCCTACGTGCAGCGCCCACCTCGGGTTCCAGGCACTAGGATAACCTGATAACGCTACTAATACTATAAATGCGAAAGTTTGCGTGTTTGTTACTCAATCACGCTTAATCGGCTCAACCGATTTGGATGAAATTTTGCACGAAGATAGTTTATAGCCTTGAATAAAATATAGGATAGTATTATCTCGGGTCCACGCAGACAAAGTCGCGGGCGGAAGCTAGTATAAAACAAGTGAAACGCAATTTTTTAAATTTGGCCTATGTCACTCCCACGATTAAGAGGAATCCAACGACACCTCATATGTCGATATCCGTCAAACGGTATAGGCTGCAGGGCGTGCCAAAGAATATGCCACATACATACACTCGTCCATACATACATACATACATGCGCTCGAAAAACATAAACATAAGCATTTATACCTTGACGATAATTTTGTGCAGATTTTAGCACGGGGCGGATTACGGAGTACGTAAAAAATCAAATACTAGCTCGCCGCGCGGTTCCACTCGCGTCTGGCGGCTATACGCAGGCGTAGCGGCAGGACTGAGGGAGACTGTAGCTTTGTCAGTTTTTATACAGAGTGTACCAAAATGTTATTTTTTTATACGATTTTTTCTTTTCAGTTTTTTTCTTATGAAAACACTATACCGTTATGGCCTTGGTCGGTTCACACGCCATTGTTGGTACACTCCGTATGTAGACGTAAATGCTATGCATCCTGAAATAGCCTGAAATCTTGCTTAGTCTTAAGGGGCTACCCGAGGTTTCCATCGATTTTTGTCAAGTTTTGAATCGTATCTCCTACTTATGCACTACAGATAGAAGCATACGAGTATATCAAGCGGTTATCGGTTCTTCAACCTTTTATCTCCATTCTGGTCTACCGGATTTTGAAACAAATGAATACTTAATTTTGTATGATCTTTTAAACATTGTCTAAAATAACACTTATTTTGTATCTCTATTGACGTGAAAGATCTAACACATACGAAATCTACATATTTGGGTTCGTCTGTGACGTCCCTAAAAACTGGTCCATGGTTTTCATTTTAAACCAATTAACACAAAAGTTATGGCCAGAAACCGGTTTTTTGTTCTAAAATTGTCCAATTTTGATGACAAATATCTCGAAAACAATGAACTTTGAATTAAATATGGGATACTATATTGGTTAAAGCCGTTGCTGTTAACATAATAAGCTACAAAAACCCTAAGAAAACTAAGAGATTCAGATCGGAGGTACGATCCCATACGCCAATTGGCAACATTTCATATTTTCATGTAGGCCATTTTATGATTTAGTTCGCTAGAAAATGTTTTTTTAAGCGACACGTGTTTTTTTATTTCTCCCTTAATTGTAATTTTCATTCAAAACTATCAAATTGAAAAGTAGCGAATTCCAGAAGGTTGTAAGTAAATTATGACGGCAGTTTGGACACCTTTCATATGGCAGCCATAATACTGACGTCACACACGGTGAAAACCACTTTTATACGTTTTCGCAATTTTCTTAAAAGCGAGCAGGAAAAAAACACAGAAAACTACTTTATTACGTTCAGATAACATAATTACCGAAATGGTTTTCGATTTAGGCGTCATTACATATTTTGAAATATTGTCAATTATGGGAGCCCCTTAAGGACAAGCGTAGGCATTAGTTTTTGTACAAACGACGCTTTAACTATTGATAAACCACCACATTTATTTATTTATTTAAACTTTATTGCACAAAAGAAAACTTATCGTACAAAAGGCGGACTTAATGCCATATGGCATTCTCTACTAGTCAAACGTCAAAAATTGTCCCATTGTCGGAGTATCGGAACCTTGGCTGATGGAGTAATTGCGGCAACATTCCGCTAACGAATTCTGAATATGCTACGTATGCAAATGTGCATTGCCGCATAATGCACCGGCAGGTAAAGTATCATGGTAATCTTGGCCTTCACCAGTTTCTAAGGGTTCCGTACTTGGCATGTAATAAATAACCGGCCAAGTGCGAGTCGGACTCGCGCACGAAGGGTTCCGTACCGTTATCTTTAAAAAACGGCGAGAGCTACAGTAGCCTAGTGGTTCAGGCATGCGGCTGCCAAGCGGCGGTCGTGGGTTCGAATCCCGGCTCTTACTAATGAGTTTTTCGAAACTTATGTACGGAATATTTACCGTTAGCTTTTCGGTGAAGGAAAACATCGTGAGGACGGTCTAATCTCAATAAGGTCTAGTTTTCCCTCTGGGTTGGAAGGTCAGATGGCAGTCGCTTTCGTAAAACTAGTGCCTATGCCACATCTTGGGATTAGGTGTCAAAGCGGAGCCCGGGCTCCTTTGGGGGCACTACCGGGAATAACGCTAGGAGGATGATGATCTATAAAAACGGCAAACAAGTTTGTTGTATGGGAGCCCCCTTAAATATTTATTTTATTCTGTTTTTTACCAATGGTATTAACAGCGGAGTCGCGAGCAGAAGCTAGTAAGTAGTAAATATTCTACAAACTTGCAACTTATAGGTACTCTAAAAACTTCCGTTCCCATTTTCATCCCTTTAAGGGATGATTTCCGAAGAAAACCATTCCAGTATCTCAAACTATTTCCATACCACTGCCAGGATAGGCTGAGTGATTCTGCCGCCATCGAGTTCTGGTGTTAGGTTCAGCGGTTTAAGCGTGAAAGGTAACAAACAGACAGAGTTACTATCGCATTTTAATTTTAGTGACGATGTCCCTCAGGCGTACCGCCCAAACTCCTAACTCTTAAGCGGCGTTCTCACGAGGCGATTTTTAGTTGATCAACTGAAATCGGTTCACGAATTGAATGACAATCGCTAATGAGAACATGTTTTCAATAAAACTTGATCAACTTTTATTGAACAACAAAAAGTTGACTCCCTCTCAACTTTTGGTTGGCGAGTCGGTTCAATTTGATGACGTCACCGTGCAAGCAACAACTTATCGCACGTGAGAACGTTCCGTTCAAGTTGAAAACGATTATTATCTGTGGTGGCAGTATTGTTTGCAGTCCAAAGTGAGTGCGTGCGGCCAAAATGAATATAAAATATTTCTTATTTCGCGGACACATGTTCGCACGACATTGTTTGACGCCATTTTGGAGCAACTGCCCGTTCGATCCGATTCGATAATCGGATCGCACATAATCGCACCGATGTGCGAGCGTGACAACACAATTCAGACCGATTTTTCTTGATCAATTAAAAGTTGATCAACTAAAATCGCCTCGTGAGAACGCCGCTTTAGCTATCATACTCGTAGTTAGGTAGATCTAGACTATTTTATTATGCGTTAATTAAGTCATTATTTGAGTCATAAATCTGTTGAAATATTTATTACTATTCGCAACACCGCTATGCTAAGGTTACTTAGCTAGATTAATTTTAACGATAAAACCGTAGCGAGCTTCTTAAACAAAGTGTATAGTTTCATGAATTAGTTTTTTTTTTTTAAATAGAATAATTAGTAGATACTTACCTATACAAAACGAGCAACAATTTATATTTATTTATTGTCTTTACTAATATTATAAAGACACAGTCTGTGAGGTTATAAGTTTGAAACATTGTAAGTCTGCATGTTTGTATGTAGGGGGTAAACTCCTGAACTACCTATCCTATTTCTAAATCATATCAGTCCGCCTGGAATTTTAGGATGGACATAAGTTTAGAAAACCTTAATAAATTAATTTCTTAGCCGACAAATCACAGTCGAAAACGTTTCACAATTAAGCTGCAGAGCAATAGATGACACTATACGTAACGATATAGATATTTCACGATCTTCAACTGGAACAGACAGCAGCGCACGCGCCGTTTTTAACTTTCGCGACCAAATTGCCTTACGCAAATCTGGCAATTTCTAGATAATACTCCACTTGGACTGAGGAAATCAGCGTTTTCTTTTTGTGCACTGATTGGCTTAAGGGTCAGCGACCTGTAACCTAAGAAACTTTTTTTTAAATATTTCTCAGCTGCCTATACAAACTTATCATACTTTCGAATCGTTATCTCTCGGAATGTATATTTTTCAGTAACTTCTACATACCATTTCCATTAAGAGCTGGAAATTTTCCAGGTCTTAAAAAATACTTGAAAAAAACATATCGGTCGATTAGCTGCATTTCTAGCTTTAAAACAAGACTACTTTTGAGAAACTACACCGTTTAGACGCCAAAGATACGAATTAAAAACCAAACTCGGAAATTTTCATCAGAAAAAAAATTAAAACACCTTAATTTTTTAAATAGTTAGCCTATAATTTTTATTTTTATTTTTTTTATCGATATTTTTTTGTCTAGTATCCGCACATTTCGTTTAATCAAGTATAAGCAATATACATTGTATATTTATGTTCAAATATTGTACAGCTCGCCGATGCAACTTCAGAAAAACTGTAACACCGCCGTATAACCTGCTATCATCAAAACCAGTCGAAAGTTCGCCCTTGTAGACGTAATTTTGTAAGCCCGTAGAAAATAAAGTACAGCCCACGACTAACCCACTCGATCTAAATAATACAAAGTGCAAGAAACCAAACCAGACACTTATATACCAGCAACAATAATATAGCGGCCTAGACAGCTAAGAATGGGACTGGGTTGAACCGTAGTCCGAGATCCCGCATCGGTGTCAAATTCGTTAGTTTTAAACTTTCATAAATGTCTTGTTGATATTTTTTTTTATTTTAAGGAGGTTCAACAGCTATACAACTTATAAATAACACGAATATTAACAGGATCTCACAGATAGCGGTAGAATATGAGAATACTTAACATTTATGAACTCACTCATACACAATTACACGAGCAAACAGAACAAGAATTATACAAAAAAGACAATTACTTAAAGATGATACAATGCTATCAACAACTTAAGATAATGCGCCAATCGCGCCAATGCAAAATTAAATACGGATGATACGAGGTAGCATGAGCACAGAGCACTTAATGAAAATACCTCGCCTCACAGATGGGATCTTACAATTAAATATCATCATCATCATCATCTTCTGACGACCGCTTTAGCCTAGTTGGTAGTGACCCTGCCTACGAAGCAAGAGGTCCTGGGTTCGAATCCTGGTAAGGGGCATTTCTTTGTGTGATGAGCACGAATATTTGTTCCTAAGTCATAGATGTGTTCTATGTATTTAAGTATTTATTTATCTATATAAGTATGTTTATCGTCGTCTAGTACCCATAGTACAAGCTTTGCTTAGTTTGGGACTAGGTCGATTTGTATCAGATTGTCCCCAAATATTTATTATTATTTATTTATTTATTATTATCTCTTCATTTAATCTTCAACTCAGGCTAGGTTTTTACAATAATTATATAAAAAGTAAAATATAAAAGTATACATATAAAACATAAAACCATTATAAAAACCTAACCTAGGGTACCGCCGGCAGCGAGGCGGGGCCTAAGCTGCCGGTGGTCAGGGCGACAGAGACAGGAACCTCCTGACTATTCGCGCAGTATCCAAGAGTACCGCCTTCTGTATCTGACCCTTGATCCAGCCATCTAGCGAGAGTCTCTTTAGGTGACGGTCGAGACTCTTCGCTATCAAACCGTTCGCCGAAACGACTATCGGGACGATGTTCGTCGAATCAACATCCCACATGGCGGTTACCTCATGAGCCAGGTCTAGGTACTTGCTGGCTTTGTCCTTCTCGGCCTTCAAAAGGTTCTCGTCATGGGGGATGGTGATGTCGACGAGCACTGCCTGGCGTTTCGATCGATCTATCAGCACGATATCAGGCCTATTGGCAAGAATAGTCCTGTCCGTGATGACAGATCGATCCCAATAGAGCGTGGCACAACCATTTTCGAGAACTGGCGCAGGTGTGTACTTATAGTAAGGTACTTCGGAGACCACAAGACCGTATAGCAGAGCAAGTTGCTGGTGAATAATTCTGGCTACAAGGTTATGTCTGTGCAAGTACTCGCCGTTAGCAAGATGACCACAACCGGAGATAATATGCCTGAGCGACTCCCCGGGACGGCGGCATGCCCGACAAATGTCGACCGTACCGTCCTTCAGGATATACCTCCGGTAGTTGTTCGTCATGATAACTTCGTCCGCAATTGCACAGACAAAACCCTCGGTTTCTCCGAAGAGATCCCCGAAACGTAGCCAGTTCACCGACGCGGGCAGATCGACATCGGGCCCTGTGAGGGCCTTGTAGAACCGCCCGTGTAGCTCCTTGCTCCTCCATACCGCCCTGCGGTCCTCGGCGCTCATTACTTTAAGTCTGCGCCAGTTCTCGTTTGCAAAGGAGAGCGGGGTGAAGTTTCCGTCTACTGCTACTACGTCGCGATGCATCCCACACTCGTTGTTTAGGAAATAATCCCTGAGACTGCACACCTCGCGGTTGTGGAGGTCTTTGGCATTTAAAAAGCCGCGACCTCCACACTTCCGCGAGATGTACAGTCTCATAACAGACGAGCGTGGGTGTAGCATGCGATGCGCAGTAAGCAGTACTCGGACTCTTCGGTCCAGGGCATCCAGCTCAGTCTGAGTCCACCTTAGTACGCCAAAGGAGTAAATAAGCAAGGGCATCACCCAGGCGTTGAAGGCGCGAACCTTGTTGCCGCCCGACAAAAGACTATTGAGTACTTTTGTCAAGCGACAAAAGAAGCGCTCCTTCACCGCCCGCTTTACGCCCTCACTCTCAATACCCAATGACTGTGACATACCAAGATACTTATAGGTTTCTACTTCGGAGATAGATTTGAGGGACATTGTCTCAGAAAGTTGCAAATTTGTTGAATTTACAACTTTCCCCCGCTGTACATGCATGACCGCACACTTATCGACACCAAATTCCATTTTGATGGCGCTACTGAAGACTTCTGTTGTCTTCAGTAGTTCCAACAGGTCATGTCTATTCGGTGCAAACAGCTTAAGGTCATCCATATAGAGCAGGTGGGAAATGACTTCACCCCCTCTCCGAAGCCGGCAACCTAGCCCTGAATCCTTCAGCAGGGTGCTGAGCGGATTCAGCGCTAAGCAGAACCACAAAGGACTCAGGCTGTCACCCTGGAAGATCCCACGTTCAATCCTTATAGAGTCCTGCAGACTAAAGGGGCCATCTCCTCCCCCCGGTTGACGAAGGACTGTGGTCCACTGCCCCATGCAAGCGCCTAAGAAGGATCTTAGAGTTGCATCAACTTTATACAATTCTAAGATCCTCCTCAGCCATGAATGAGGCACCGAATCATAGGCCTTCTTGTAGTCAATCCAGGCGGCCGAGAGGGTCCCTTTGTTCCGCCGGACTCGTTGGCAAATGGTCATGTCTATATGTTTATTATTATTATTATCATCATATCAGCCAAAAGACGTCCACTGCTAGACACAGACCTCCCCCAAAGAGTGCCAAAGTGACCGGTCATGCGCCACCCGCATCCAGCGGACTCCCGAAAACGTTTACCAGGTCATCAGTCCACCTGGCACATAGCCTGGCCTGAGTGGGGCACATAGCACGTAGAACCAACGGCCGTTGGGGCGGAAAGGTTCTCGAGTGGCGACCACGTACCGGAAGGCGCAGCGTGGATAGACCCCCCCCCCCCACAATTAAATATGTCAATATCTAATTTGTTATCCGATTTAAACCATATTCACACTCGGGCGAAACGAGGAACGTCTCATTTGCGAATCTCCGTCAATATTCCATTTGAAAAGCCCGATATACATATACTAAAAAGAGGCACGTTATATCTTATAATTTGCGCACGTATGTATTCTTATTCTGTTTTACAGAAGCAAACAAAAATACACATACACGGCCCATATGTTGCGGGAGTCCGCTGGATGCGGGTGGCGCAGGACCGGTCACTTTGGCACTCTTTGGGGGAGGCCTGTGTCCAGCAGTGGACTTCATTCGGCTGATACGATGATGATGATGAAGGCCATTAAGCTCTCGTTAGCATAGCTTTTAAAGTTCATCCTCAGTATAGCCACAATGTAACGTGTAACAAAATATTGGTACTTCAGGGTTAAATAAGCAAAGAAAGGTAGTTAAAAACATTCATGGATACATTCAGAGATTACCGTAGCGTCTGTCCTGTAAGCATTGCAGAAGTTTTGGGCTATAAAGCCTATTTTTTTCTGCTATTCATCCCGCAAAAAAAGCGTTTCCTCATACATCATTTTATGCAACCAAACCACTTTATATACACGTAAGATTAAAACTATTGACCCCAGGGAAGACACCTTTTTTGGTTTTCTTTTTACCCACATATCAAACCTCTTAAAATTTCCAGCCGCCCCTCGCACTACACTAACTAGATCAACTTAGCATTACACAAGGTTCTAGAACAAGCGATATGTCAAGAATATGAGATATATATTCTAAAAAGGAAACTCATTACAGACGTTTCCTTAATTTGCAGTATTAATTATGATTTCTCATAATTTTATTCAACTATTTTGTACAAGGCGGGTTACCTTCGGTCGCCCTTACTAATTATTTAGCCATGATTATGGTTCTTTTATGGGATTGGATTGGGATTTGCCTAGACCAGTTGACCCAGAATTACCACTAACTCAAGCAGAAATTAACGCCGGTTTAAATTTGTGTAAAATCTATTCCCTGCATACAGAGGATTATGTAGAGGCAAGCGTGGGGGCTACTGCATTCCCTTTATCAATGACAGGAGTCCTGTGCGAAACAGGGGGCGTATGTAGGCTGATGATTATGATGATGAGGACCTCTGTAACCCAGTTGGTAGTGACCCTGTCTACAAAGCTAGAGGTTCCGGGTTCCAATCCCGGGAAGGGCATTTATTTGTGCGATGATAACTAATATTTGTTCCTGCGTCGTGGATGTTTTGTATGTGTTTAAGTATTTATTTATCTCTATAAGTATATATTATATCGTAGTCTAGTACCCATAGTACAAGCTGTGCTTAGTTTGGGACTAGGTTGATTTGTGTAAGATTGACCGAAAATATTTATTAAATGCTCTTACCGGGATTCGACCCCGGGACAGGTCCTAGGAAGCAAGAGGTCCTCTTGCTTCGTAGGCAGGGTCACTACCAACTAGGCTAAAGCGGTCGTCACTTTATCGTCGTATTTCATTTCTGGCATTACGTTTGGATTGGATTTGTGGGTAATAGATCCGCATCGGTGCTAAAACAGTCACTAAACTAAATCCAATGTCAAGACTCTAAAATCAAAGGCTTAAAGTTCAAAATCGTATAAAACTTCACCTACAGTATTCTCGCCATGTGTCCATTACGTTACCGTATTGGAGGCACCCGTGACCGGAATATAGTGGCAATACTGAATCATGCGTTGTTGAGTGGTCCAGTTAAAACTACGACAGAAATCTGTCGTGACATGAATGTCAAAGTTGTGATGTCACTAAAGTATTGCGAACTATATGTTCATTGACGTAACATATTTATTTATTTAGTGTTTTAGGTTAAAAAATGGGGTTTAGGTCGTAAAACACTAGGCCTATGTCAAATCTAAGGCACTAGGCCTGACTTAGAGCATTAAACCAACCGGAGCGGCCATTGACAGGCGTTCCCCTCTGCCAAAAATATATGACCAGTGGTCATACACATTGTATGGACTGACGTTTATCTGACGTAGCTATTTTTACATTACGCATACATTTGACGTTCCCCTCCCCCGCAAAAATCGGCAGACTTTTTATGTATAGAAAATGACTCATGGCCGCACCTGAGGCCTGATGTCAAATCATGGGCTTAGATGTCAAAGTGGTCCCGGGGTTCGTCTAAGGCTCAATCGGGAATAACACTAGGAGGATGATGGTTATTAGTTTAAAGAAATTGCAGGGTCTTTCGTAAAAATAGTGCCCGCGCAATATCACGAACGATGATGATGAGGAGTCTTTTAGGTTAACGCCGGATTCATATTTGTCTGACGTGCCGTACCGTGAGCTCTCTTGTGTGTACTGATGAAATCATTTCTGAAATGGGATGAGTAGTGGAGATTACCCCCCAATACATATAAATAAACAGCGACTCGCATTCTACTACATTCACTTCCTTACAAATTTCTACCCAAACACGTGCTTAAGGCGCCGCCGTAGGTTCATGGTCTTCTCTCCCTCTCACTGAGCATAAGCGTGAGCGAGATGGAAGTGCGTGCTCGGAAGCGCGGAAATAATGTTTTTTAATTTTATTTTTTTTGCCGTTTAAATAAATAAAAAAGTAAACACTGATTTCTCTCAAACATGATATAGCCGATTTATAGAAGCCATTTTAATATTTTTAGCCTTTGTGCACAATTTGTAAAGAATATTTTAAGTGTATTTTAGACCGTTTTCTATGTTCGTGATTTTTTTTCTATCGAGCAAAAATTGCTTAATCATGTTTCTAAACACTGATATCTCTGCAGAAAACCCTCAAGATTACTATTCGTATTTTTTTTAAACCATATTATTATAAACAGACGCATTATATTGTTTCAAAAACTCTGTTCGCTTAACTTCGCTGAACCTACGGCGCCTTAAACCCGGTGCGCATGTTGTAACTAAACGGCTGCCTGGCATCGTTTTGACTACCCGCCCCCCTCCCCGCATAATGGCAATGGCACCCATTCTGTGGGGCCATTTTGAGACGCTACTTAGACTTCTATGTTTTTTTCGTTCGCTGCAAATAAATAATTAACTTATCTGAAATAATCTCACACACTTCTCTTTATCGAACAAGCGAGCGAAGCAAACGAAATTCTATCTTTCAGCTTGGGCCGAAAATCGTATGTCCGGTGTTAGATGTCCCGCTGTCCGCGGATGTTCTCCAGACGACCTATAGGTGGCATTTCTCAACCGATCGTCGTGAAATATTTTCAGCGGGTACATAAATTATAGTTCCTTTTCAGATTAACCTTTTCGAAATAAAAAAAAATTGGCACGCACTGCCTACAGAGAAACTAGTAATATTAGTAGAAGTATATAGGTATACTTCTACTAATATTACTAGGAGTAGGCTCCTAAACATATGAATCATACTCGTAAAAAAACAATCAATCAGGGCTCAAATATCAAATGTCAATGAAAATATTGATTTCTTTAGATTAGGTTACAGAATTATATGATCACTGGTATAACCTAATAGGGTGTGAAGAATCAATATCTTGGTTTTATTGGATGTTAAGTCCCAATTCGAAACAAGAGAGTTTATTCTAAGATTAGTCCACAAAATTTATATATAGGTAACAGCGAGATTTCGTCTCGCTCGGGAGCTATTCAGTCGTCATAAAAACTGTATATGTATATCATTTCATGTTACATACGTTCGAAATACATAGTCAACGATTACCATAAAAAACCATTAGCATAATGCGGAAATTATATAAACTTTTTTGTCTGTATTTTTACCTGTGTCTTGTGTACAATAAAGTATTTACATACATACATATATAATATTAATACGAAATTATGATATTTATTTTTGTGCATCGGAATATTATGAAAACTGATCATTATGTACTTACATACATACATACACGCCTTTATCCCTAAAACGGGTAGGCAGAGCACATGGAACTTGTGTCCAGTGCCACTGTTAGCATAAATGTGGGTACAAAAGATCGACAAAAGGTGATATCGCAGTGACAGGTTGCTAGCCCATCGCCCACAACACACTACAACCCTGTTCCCGTAGTTGACTCGTACGACACCCACGGGAAGAAAGGGGGTGGAGCTATTCTCACCCGACACCACACGGGTATCATTATCATTATATTTTATAACATTATGCCAAGTGTTACTACACAATTTGTTTTTATACAACTTTATCACTTATACAAGTTGAAATTATGGTAGTTTATATGTCAAAAGAAATTGTTTTTGTACAAATCGTTACACACCCCATCTCGCTCATATTGTGAGCTGCACAACAAGGAAGTACCGCCACCTTACAGAATCGCATCCAAAATAACAACACTACATGCTCTGCTCTGTAGGTGTCGGTGTTCTTTCTCTAGTTGACCTTATTCCATTTAGTCGAAGCAAGTGGCACAGGCCTGTCGTGGATATCGTAAGAGTTGCAAAGGAAATAGGTTTGCAGTGTTTTATTATGAGTAGTACGAGTAGACGACTATATATAAACGCCTAACGTACAGTCAGCATTATATATTCGTTAATATAGTTATTGTCATTATAATATTTAAGTTGGTTCGATCGCCATACAAAACGTCTTTTGACATTCGCAGGCTAACGTTGGCTTTCCATTTGCGCGAAATTGCCCCTTTCCTAGAATAAACTTGTAGAATAATTTGAGAAATTAGTTTGTCACGTGACACTTTGCGAAAACGATTATTCTCAAATTATTCCGTTTTATACAAGTTTATTCTAACAAAGGGGGAATTTCGCGCAAATGGGAAGCCAATTTATGAAAGATTGTTACATAAGTTTCTTAAATATCACGCCGTCAGCCTGCGAATGTCAAATAACGTTTTGTATGGCGATCGAACCATCTTAAGTGTAACTTTTATAAGTAGGTATAGTGTGTTCTAAATCCCGCAGTCTTAGTGTAATACTGTAATGCTGTGTAATTAGTTGAAAATAAATAAATAAAAGTAACTACGCAATCGAAAACGTCAAAAGCTCTTATACCCTTTTAATAAAGACTTTTTCACACCTTTCATTCGGAAAAGTAAGTTTTGCTCCTCGACGAGAGGGACCAAAACGCTACTTTTCTGTTCAAGCTACTTTTTTAATTTATAAATTGGCATTGGAACATTTGTACTCAATGTGCCAATTGAACACAGATGTTAATAAATTATCGATTGTAATTTCATCGTAGTCGATTCAAAACGAACATATTTCAAGTTTTAACTATAACAATGTTGTAAGTATAAAAATTTATAAATATTTCGTAATATTTAAAAATTAGTAATAAAAATTAAGATAATTTAGATATATTTTAACAATAGCTTTTTTTAAATTTCCTCATAGTCGGTGTGAAAAATAGTATGTGTCACTCGGTAGCAAAATTATTTTCGTCTCGGGCGTAAACACTTGTAGCCCTCACTACGCTCAGGATCCTGCGTTAGAATCCCTCGCTACGCTCAGGATTCTATTGTAGGATCCTTCGTTACGTTCAGGATTCAATACACCGCCCTCGCCGTAAATATACTATTTTGCTCCCTTGTGACACAAATAACTATTGACGTCTTCGTTTGCCCAGTTACTTTTGATGCTGACTGTATGTAACGAACACAGAAAATATCCAAGACCCCAGACTAAAATATAATTCTCATCTCAAAAATATTTGCCTTCACCGGTGTTTGAACTCGGGACCGTCAGCTTCGTAGGCATTTTCACTACCACTAGGCGTGACCGGTCGTCAAAAAAATCGCATTAAAAACCGCTGATGGATTTGGCCAATGCCTAAAACATGATCTACACCCAATAGCAAAATACCCGGGTACACCTAATATTTAATTTCCATATAAAGTATACCAGTTTTTATCTCTTTTGAGTGTACTGTAATTACGCAGGCTTTACGCGTAGTCAGCGTGATATAGTTAGTATAGCAGCCAAGGTAGCCAAAAATTCCGGTACACGTGTTTATTAATGTCAGAATAAGGGTGTTACGAAATATTTGGCAACACTGGCTGCTACTAGCTATTTATATGACGCTGACTCTGCAGAACCGCAGCCAGAAGGTACTTATGCAATTCATTATAAAATTGTAAAATATTGAAGAAAGAAAGAACTACGGTTGTCTAGTGGTTCAGGCATGCGGCTGTCAAGCGGCGGTCGTGGGTTCGAATCCCGGCTCGTACCAATGAGTTTTTCGGAACTTATGTACGGAATATTTACCGTTAGCTTTTCGGTGAAGGAAAACATCGTGAGGAAACCGGTTTAATCCCAATAAGGTCTAGTTTTCCCTCTGAGTTGGAAGGTCAGATAGCAGTCGCTTTCGTAAAACTAGTGCCTGGGCTTCTTTAGGGGCACTACCGGGAATAACGCTAAGAGGATGATGATTGAAGACAGAAAACATTTATTCACTACAAATGACACACAGAGACAAAGGAAGTAGAAATACAATACAATTTTCAGCCAGCACCAACGGAACGCAACACAACATACTGTCGTACAACAAAAACAAACGTATACACAATAAATAAATAATTAAGTAATATAATTAATTATTTTTTTTATAAATTTACACAAGATAAGGGCTCAAACTGGGCACTGCTACTAGGGTAAGCAACCTAAGACTATTTGAGTCGTATCGAGTTTAGGACGGAATGTCAGCGTTAAGGCCAACCAGCTGACGACACAACCCGCCACTGTTACAAGCGTGCGAGGGCGAAACTTGAGCGTTAGTTACTCCTTTGTGTTTTGGGAGCGAGTAAGCTGTAAAAATAGAATATAGAGCGTAGCTAAGAATTCAAACACGTGCAAACTTGCAAAGGAGGGCGACAGAGTGTCTAGAGGCAGAAAAAACTTGATTTCTTTTTTTTTTGATTGCTAGTGAAGTTGATTTTGAACAAAGAAGACTGAAAAGAAAAACAGAAAATGAAATGTAGTACTGTTGGAGTATTGACAGGCAAAGTAGGTACATAAAGACGTCATACAAAACATCAGGCGATGTCGCCTGATGGTCGCCTGCCTGGGGCATGTACCCCAGCCACTGATACAATAACGCGCGAGGGTGAAACTTGAATGTTAATTTATAGTCCGCTTTCGTCCCGGTACCGCCGCATACCGGGTAGAGTCAGTCCGACGCAAGTCGGGCCTAGCTGAGTTTCTTGCTGGACTCTTCTCAGCTAGGCTAGGTTTATAGCGAATTAGCGATAAAACTCCCAGTAGTTCGACACCACTTACACCCCAGATTCGGTTGATACCGTTCAACCAATCTCACTGGAGCGCAAACTCTTAGAGTATTCCAGTGTACAAACTTCCCCGCGTGGTCGTGCCGGAGGCTTCCCCTGGATTTTCCTCAGGCCACCCTCCAACCACGCAGTCCGACCGCTGTATTGGGTCCATCCTATTATAGCAACAGTAAGGTTCAAAAAAAATTGAATGTTAATTACTCCTTTGTTTTGGGAGTGAGCAAGCTAAAAATAGAAGCGTTGCTAGGAATTCAAAGACATAGGATCAAATATAAATAATGGATTGAATTTCGAATTACCTGGGCCAATCAACTATTTCTTGTTGTTATTTCTGTTCCGTTAACTAACCTACTTTTGGAAGATTTAAAACCATAAAATCAGTCAGGGCCAGAAACAACTTGGTTCACCCACTTTTAAACGCTATTGAGTCAAGTTGACATTTAAGAAGCAGATTTATAACAAGGAAAACTCGAAAGTAAAGGTGCTAGAGAATGAAATGTCGGGTCGTTGAAATATTGACTCGCAAAGTGGTCGATATCAGTAGGTAGATAAAGGCATCATACTTCAATACAATACAGCTGACGACATAGTCTGTTGATTTTGCATCTTACAAGGACGTAATTAATAAACTACATTTTAGGCGGCCCAAGACTAGGCTCAGACACCACACGGGGTATATTGGCAATGTATCATATTGGAATATTGGGGGGCTATTGTAAATATTATATATACTAATATTACAAAGAGGAATATTCTGTGAGTTTGTAGTTTTGTTTATCAGTCTGCTATGTACAAGCTGCCCATGCGGCTTCGCTCGTGTATTGTGAATCCATTTCCAACTATTACCTACATACAAAATTACAATCTCACAGATAAAACTATCTACCAGATAAATGTTAGGTCTGTCCTTTTCTTTCATATGACTTAAGAAAAAGATGGTGATAATTTTAATTGACCGATAACTTTATCTAGAGATTGAAAAATCGTCCTTCCGTAGTCCGTCCGTCCGTCTTAGTAGTGACTCTGACACGTAGCTAAAACATGCGAGTCTGTTTAAAGAAACAATTGAAAATTTTCAATTAACTGTATCGACATTGAAATCTATATTAGTTTATCTATATTATTTAGGTACATTAGAATATTACCTAACCAGCATGGCTATCACAAGTCGGCGCGCGAGCTCTCTAGATTTTTCTCGCACTATACATCATCATTCTCCTAGCGTTATTCCCGGTTGTACCCCAAACCAGCCCGGGGTCCGCTTTGATACCTAATCCCAGGATTTGGCATAGACACTACTTTTACGAAAGCGACTGCCATCTGAACTTCCAACCCATAGGGAAAACTATTTAGACCTTATTGGGATGACTATGTTTTCCTTCACCGAAAAGCTAACGGTAAATATTCCGTACATAAGTTCCGAGAAACTCATTGGTCCGGGATTGGAACCCACGACCGCTGCTTGACAGCCACGCCTGAACCACTAGGCTACCGTAGCTTCTCGCAATAAACGTCTATTTCTAAGTTTTCTAATAAAAGAGAGACGGATAGTGCGAGAAAAAGCTCGCGCGGCGTCGTGTGATAGCCGTGCTGCTCGCAAAACTTCACGAGAATCTGTTGAGAAATGTGACTTGTAGAGAACAGCCGGAAAGCCAAACACCGGACATACGATTTTTTTTTCCCAAGTTAAACGGAGAATTTTGTTCGCTCCGCTCGCGCGTTCAGTAAGTATACACTATGCGAGCGCTGCCACAGTGTTTTATAAATCCTGTTTTTGTCTCATCTAGTTTTTATTACAGAATTGAATAGCTTTTGTTATTTAAATCACTAGACTGAAAGTCCCACATTGATATCCCATTTTATTAGAATATTTCAGTATTTGTTTATTGTTGATGTACGAAAATTGGCACAAATACATATCTTTATATGTGCATTCGACCCATGAAATTAAAATTGGATTATATTTCATAGTTTATTTTTTAAAATTGTTTTTGTGTTTCGGGTAACCCGGCTAAAGCCAAACTATGCGATTTTTTAAAAAATAAACTAGTAGAGATATCAATGTGGGACTTTCAGTCTAGTGATTTAAATAACAAAAGCTACTCAATTCTGTAATAAAAACTAGATGAGACAAAAACAGGTTTCATAAAACACTGTGCGCTGGTGTTGTATATATTATGAAACATATCCGATATGCATAAAGAAGCAGGTAGTCATTAATTCCGTTTATAATTATTTGAATCGCTAAGAAACTAACCTAGGTCTTTTAGTTTTTACTGAGACCTTTATCTGTACCTACGGGTAGATAAAACACATTATAGTAGATAATGCACTAAAGCCTATACCATAACTGATGATCTGGTAAAGGTCGCGGGAGTCCACTGGATGAGGCAGGCGCAGAACCGGTGGTCACTATGGCACTCTTTGGGGGAGGCTTATGTCCAGCAGAGGACGAATTTCGGCTGATATGATGATGATATTTGAAATATGTCAAGCTAGTACAATATTTCCCTTTGAAATCCTAGTAACGAACGAATAAACAAAGAAACGTTGACTAATTTGAACGTAAAAATTCTAATGTTATCTGGAATGAGGTCTATAATATAGACTAGCCGTACCTCAAACCATTGAAAACACTCTTAAAACCCGCGACATGTAAACAACTATAGTTCTAGAACGTTCCAAATTCAAACTTCAAAAACGCATCCTGGCTGAAATACCACACCCGACAAAAACAAAAACGAGTGCATTCCTCACAAAACCCACCTTGTTTCTTGCCGGTGGTGAAAACAAGAACTAAATTTCGCAGTACCATTTTCGCGATGTCATATGACAACTAGCGCCGCTGTCGATGGCAAGGTGTAGTGGTGCTCTAAATGTCAGGGCGTACGGTGCGACAGTTTTTTTATTTTGATCCGCGAGCTTCCTACTCCACCCATCGGATCAGCACCTTTGTAAACATGTCTATGCAAAGAGTTAATAATATTTAGAGGCGGCAAAAAACACATATTTGTAATTTTTGTGTATCTTGCGATGACTACTAATTTAAGTACTTAATAAAAATGTTTAACCGATATGGATGGAATGCTGATACTTGTTAGTATCAATATTTACGATTTGATTAAACCCACTGATGGGCATAATAAGTCTCGACTCCATCCATCGACGAGGCATGGGCTAAAGTCAGCCAGATGATAAAAACTACATTGGGATCTGAACTTCAAAATCGAAATATCTATGTTAAGAAGAAGAAGTAAACAAAAGAAGACTCCAGTGCTAACTTAGGTTCACGAGCCGAAGGTTTTTTTTCAGTACTTATGTGTATGATGAAAATAATTGTTTCTCGAAGTACTTATATTTTTCTTCAAGAATCAGACGGCTTTTTCTCTCTTATTTGGACATTTACCCTTCAGCGAATCAGTTGCTGTCTAATACTATACCTATGAGACTAGCCATATTAGGAATCTGAATCAAATAAGCATTTTTATTGCAATCATTATACCACTGTCTTAACCGTTGTCATAATTAAATCCTGAGAAAATACTTCATTGATATTGATATCGCATATAATTCCTAATTAGCCGCGTACAACACGGAAATTATGATAGCTACAATCAGTTCTAGCCCTTCCTATGCCCACAAAGGATACTTTATCGTACCAATGATTACTGGCCACTTTCAATACTCCTGTACAGCAACGACTGTATAAAAGACCCAACGCACCGCTGGACAGTATTCAGTAGCTATCTGGCAGTCTGACTAAGAAGTGCAAGATGAGATTTCTGGTAAATTTTGTTTTAAAACAACAAAAGTGATAACGGAACGCAATTCAAAATTGGAATCCTGAACGCGCCCTTAAATTTTCAAACGCTAAATCCGGCGTTCTATTATATTCCCGCGTAAATTTGACAGTGTTTTTAGGAAGTGTTTAAGTGGCCAGTATTCCGTTATCATTTTTCACGAAATGCGGATGCAACCTTGCTATATCAAAAGGTGTTAAAGCCGCCTTTGGATGCGAAAAAAAGTTATACATATTGATTTGGCAAGGTCACATGCGTGTTTTTTACATGAATAGTTTTTGTCACAATATATTGTATTTTATTGCATTGTAATAAGATTTATAATGTCATATCGTAACGCGTATAAAGTTTGTATGAATGTCGCTATGTTAATAAGTTTACACAGATGTCAATCAGTCAATCACGTCCAAACATTTGTTCAATTCTATTTTTAAATCCAATAATCACGAACTGCAAGTCCTAGAACTAACATAGTATTTTTTGAAGATTTTAAATATTTGAATTCAACGGCCTATGCAAATTGGCATAACAATATTCTCAAGCTATGATAATAAATTCAACATCATAAAACCAAAACTTCATAATTAACTCGATAAATAACCCGTTATGTATTAACAACCGTTAACAACAATAAAACAATTACATTCTCAGCTCGTTTATAAAAAAACATTCAAATAAAGAACATACAACCGGCCGTTTAAATTGACAGCCTGCCGATACAAATTAAGACGTGCATTCGAATTAATTAAATCTGTACCTTATTAGGCGGCAATAAAGGTTGTTATGGTCGCGTAATGACATTTGTATGTGAAGGTCGTGCATTATACGCGCGACGATGTTTGCATATAAAAAATTATCAAAGGGCGTCATACAAATTGGAAGAGCTTATACGTTTTGTATGGCAGTGTAGATTATGTCGTTTTAGTATTTTGATAACTGTCATGTGGTAATGTCAACTGGTGAAAAATAGGGCATTTCACAATGAACGTTTTTAGAGTCACTTACCATGGGCCTGGTGGGATTTCTCTAACATGAAATAAAATTATTTTAGTGTGGGATTTATATAACATGTTAACTTATATAATTGGGTAAAACAACTATTTTTGAGTCCCATTAGCCACTATGACAGTTTCTTAAAAAAAAATATTACTTCTTGGACTTTTCATAGTATGCTCTAAAAAGGGGTTGAACATACACAAATCTAAAATTGCAGTTTTAAAAAGTGACCCAGGAGAGGAGACGTGACTATGGCAACCAGAAATGAAATTTAGGTAGATCGATAATTCGTTCCTGTAAACCCCTTAATTGTAAATCCAAACAAAATCATTACAGCCGAGAACCTTTAAGAACAATTAACAAAGAAAAGTTGCTCGATAAATAAAATCAATAGTAATATGCCATAAATTATACTTCAACATCGAATGACTATTAAAATAATTCAAATCAACAAATGAAACCATAAAATTTTACGTACACAGAGACAGACAAATACCTTACGTTAAATAAACCGTATTACTTAGACATTGCAACATAAGCTACACAAATGCTTTATGGTCAATTTCAACTGTTTGTCAGCTGTTCTTGGTATACATTTGACCACGCCCTAGGTCCAAAACCAGTATTACCCAGATAATTCATAAAGCCTAGGTTAAATTGGTCAATGTAATTATTAAGACACAATTCAACAATTCTAGAGGAAAACTAGAACGTACTCGGTCTCATGACAGTTTAAACAGTGATAAATTTAACTACAGAAACTCACGACTAAATTCTCAAAAGGGGTAGACAGTGCTCGAGCGCCTCCGCCCGCTTATTATAAAGGAACCAGCCAGAGCCATGGAATAAAACATAGCTTATGTCCATCGTCGACTTTCGTTCTACATACTGCTTCGGAGATGACTTCTTACATACAAACCTACAAAGCTAGACGCACATATACCCTTCTCACAAAAAAACACGAGAACTGGTTGAGAAATGACATGTACAGGCGAACAAACATACGAAAGCCCTTTTTCCCAAACTGAAACGGAGAGCTTCGTTCGCTACGCTCGTTCGTACAATTAGCATATATACCTATGTGATCTTTTGTCATATAAACTAGAGCAGTTCACCTCATTCGGGCTATTGCCACAGGTTCAACAGGTGTTCAGTTTCGACACTTCTCCATTTCGGGAAAACAATACGTGTTTAAAATAAATCGTTTGACATTACAGTCTTTTGGTGTGTCCCATTGTAACTTGAAAGACAAAGCAAACCAAATCTCAATAAATGTTCGCGCTATTCTAGAATGTAAGGTTCTGTGAGTTAGAAGTACAATCGCGTGTGTAAAGAAATGGACTTAAGTCGCTCTGATTTTAACACACCGGGTATGTTAGTCCTCCACGGAGTTTCGAAGCAGATACTTTTCTCTGATGCTTTGTTAGTTTGAATAATTAGGTAATTAGTAATTTAAGTAAACAGGTGTTGTAATTGTAAATGAAATAAATTAATTTTATGCTGCAAGTAGGCCGTAATGTCACTTTTACAAGTCATGATTCTACCAGCGTTTCTGAAAAAGAAGACCACTGTTAAGAAGAAACGCCGAAACAAACTCAACAGTCAGTCATTATGCAGATTTCTCAAAAAATAACGAAGCTACAACCGTTTTAATATTGATTGTTAGCGAGAAAACGCTCGCAGATAGTGACGTCACAATCTGCAAGCGTCGTAGTAAATGACAACGTTTCATATGAAGGTGCGTTTCGAGGAAAAGGGACAGAACATACCCCCTCTTAAAACTTTGGACACTTTGTGATTATTTAACCTTTTGCGTTGCTTTTTTTCTCCATTCGACTACAAACATTCTTAATCCTTCTTCAAGAAAATTGATTATTTTATTTAGTGCCTACCCTTATTCAGAATTACATTTGCGTTGTATATACGTAACTGCATCCACGCTAGCATCCACGGTTGTGACATTGTCCACTAAAATGACAATGACCAATTTCGGACAGGAAGCCTCATACTCAACATTGCACGTATTACAAACAAACCAATAATCAAAGTGCACCAATGTTTTGCCACACCTGTGCAATTCCCCTATTAGCTCGTGCCGCAACATTGCATTGGATTCTTCGCAATTGAGCTATTTTCTATCCATATTCGACTTAAATTATCATGTATTGAATTGGAAAACGCGTTGAGTGATATGATAATGAGTCGATCTGAATAAAAACTATTTGGACATAAGTGGCTTTTTGTGTTATGTTAGCGTATGGCTACAGGGCCGTTATAGTTATTTACGATACAAGTGCCGAAAAGAGGAAATTCGCAACGAGTGGTGATAAATTAAAACACGACCGTAGGGAATGTTTTAAATCGACATGAGTTGCGAATTACCTATTCGCACGTGTATCGTACAACGTTTTACTGTACATATGGCTCTTTAAAGTTTCGACATATGCACGGAAAGTGCTCTTTTCCGCACTAGTGCGAGAAAGTAGCACCAAATGTACTGTAAACTATTTTCGTAAACTATTATCGAACTCACAACATACCCACACGAGAATGGGTTGAGAAACGCGATCTGTAGAAGAGTTTTTTTTATACGACGGTGGCAAACAAGCGTACGGCCCTGATGGTAAGCGGACCACAACCTATAAACGCATTCAACTCCAGAGGAGTAACATGGCCGTTGCCCACCCTTGATATGTTTGAGGATTCACCGTGTTGACAGCTGAAGGAACAAATTCCCTCGCTCTCAACACAACGCATTGCGGCGCTCTGGCGACCTTGCTCACCTCCAGGAACACAAAACTACTACAGGGTGTTGTTATTATGGCTGTGGTCTCCTGCAAGGCGGAGGTACTTCCCCAGTTGGGCTGCTCCACATTCGAGCGGGATGACATTTTGCTGTGCCCTACCTCACCAAAATAGAATAGCCGGACAGACGGATATATGAAAGCATTTTAGAATAAGTTGAAACGTTCGCTCGCTCTTCCAATTATAAATGCGAAAGGATCTCCGTCCGGTATCAATTCAAATACTTTGAGATCCGGACTTATATGTAGGGTATTTTTATCCCGGAAGGGTGTAAAACGGATGTTACTATCGTAATGTCATTATTAATACGCCTCTAGGAATCTAATACCAAAAATCCCTTGGCAAATAACGATTCTACGAGGACAGAAAAACGAATAAAAAATAAAGGCCAATGAACCATTATTTGCTGCGTCTTCTTGGTCACTCTTAAAAACTATGATTTTATGGGTTCCCAATCCATTCAACACGTCGTCATCCTCCTAGCGTTATTCACGGTTATGTCCTAAAGGAGCCTGGGATCCGGTTTGACATCCAGTCCCAAGATTTGGCACAGGCACTTGTTCTACGAAAGCGACTGCCATCTGACCTTCCAACCCAGAGGGAAAACGATGTTTTCTTCACCTTTTTTTGTAAGAAACTCTGTCACTGCTGTCTCCCGTGTTACCGGGACATAATAACAACAAGAAAAAGTTGAAAGACACGCCTACATTTTGTTCAGATAAATAAAATAATAAATAAATATAAGGGGCCAATCTTACACAAATCGACCTAGTCCCACAGTGAGCTGAGCTTCAGTAACGCTTGTGTTATGGGTACTAGACGACGATATATATAATAGATATAAATACTTAAATACATAGAAACCATCCATGGCTCAGAAACAAATATTCATGCTCATCACACAAATATTTGCCCTTACCGGGATTCGAACCCAGGAACTCTTGCTTCGTAGGCAGGGTCACTACCAACTAGGCTAAAGCGGTCGTCATAAGCTGAAGAAACTATTAGAATTCCATATTAATCGCACAGCGCTGACACAATTAAATCATTAAACGGTCTAGTAACGCAATTTGTAAGTAAATAAATAATAAAGAATGGCAAACCCGAAGGATATTGCGTGCTTAGGAACGGATGTGATTCGAATGCATACATATTTATGACCACGCATCCGTTGTAACAGGTAATTAAATTAGTGATTTCAATTTGTACTGTTACAGAGCAAAAACGTAATTAATAATGCCTAATTGGTTAACTATGTCTCTCTCTAATATAACAAACAGAAAAAGTTTGTGAAGTGGAAATCCGTGATAACTGCCTACCCCTCTAGTTTCAGAGATAAACTGAACTGTGGTACAGCCAAGTGCAAAAACACGTATAGAATTATACCTCTCATATAATGTGTACCGACCTTAATTCGCTGATATAATCGCCATGGGACATACTTATGAGTAAACGAATGGACTCATATTTTTACACTTGACTATTCGATAAGAAACACGGTGGAAATGAGTCTTTGGCAACGAATTAGCCAGAGGCCTACCTACCTATGGTGCAGGGTGTGCGTTGGACACGGGCGCAGCGGTCCTAGGGGGCGCCGAGCGCCGCCCGCTACCATTCCATATTGACCGCGCGCTTAATCATAATCATAATCGTTTATTGCACCATGGTAAATAAAAGTTGTTACAGTATTATAATAATGTCTCATGGACCCTAGTCGGGTATTGCAATTTTAATTACTAAATACAACAACTCACATGGAGTGTATTATATTATTAAATGGTTGTACCTGCATTACCTAGTGTATACAGAAAAATTCAGCAAGAGAATACAAAGCAAAGCTTACTTATCTATATCTAAATTAAGTTGGATATAGTACTATTATACATACTACAAAATCAAAACTAAAAATATAAATCTAGCTCTTATTATCTATCACTAAAAAAATCTTGTACTTTGTAATAGGTTTTGTTTACCAGGTACGACTTTAACTTTTTTGCATATGTAGTGTCTTTTTTCTGCTTTTAAATAGTTTGGGAGATGATTATAATATTTAACTGCTGCATAATGAATATTTCGAGATTTGGGACAGGTAGTATATTTTTGGTTTATATTTGAGTCTTTTGTTTTGTTGCTCCTTGAACAGGTGGATATTTTTCCTCACAAAAATACATAATTCCAATATATATATACATGGCAACGTTAATATTCCGTGTTTGGTAAAATGGGGCCTGCAGCTATCCCAGTTTCGTATAGGGGGCGCTAGAGTAATGTTTGCACACTGGCCGAAATGCCGTCCATATGCTACGGTAACCACTTACCATCAGATGGGCCGTAAGCTTATTTGCCACCGACGTGGTATTCAAAAAAAAGTTAGTTTTACTGGGCATTTTCCGCAAATCGACCAAATGTGCCTCTTTTGCGCGAAAACGGTGGGGTAGCGCTCTAACCACCCCAGCTCTAGACTTGCTCCTCTTGTTACCAACAAATCAAAAATAATCTGATCATCTTATCGTTCATGTTCACATATATCTTACTATTTTGTTCACAATATTTCTGCCCTAGACTACCTTTATCACACTCTTAGTTTTTCCGCTACGATGGATTCTGTACTGTATTGATGCCAACCTTACCATGTGCGAAGGTTCTAACCGCCCATATCTTAAATATTTAATTGAATGTTAATGTTACGTATGTTAACATTAATTCTTTTTCGTCGTTTCACTCTTGGCAGAGTGGTCGTGGTCATGCGTGTAAGGATGCATCTACCTACTGCAGCTTTTATCTGGTCTGTCCATCTCATTGGTAGGCCTGCCTCGTGGTCTGATGCCCTCGACTTTTCCCTGGATCACGAGTCGCTCGATAGCTACGTCTCCTCGACGACACACGTGCCCAAAAAACGTTAGGATGCGAGACTGCACTACGGTTGATAGACGCTGTTTGATGCCGAGTTGCTTCAGTATAGACTCATTGGTACGAAATTCAGTCCAAGATACCCCAAGCATTTTCCTCCAGCACCACATTTCTAGAGCGTCTATCTTACTTTAATATCTTTATTAACGTTAATATTTATTTTACTTGATATTTTCAACTTTACATAAAAAAAATTTCACTGTTAGTTTTTAAGACTTATATGGGACTTTTATGCATCAATAAAACATTATTGATTGATTGATTGACCTTTCCAGATCGCTTTCGCCGCCGTTCTCGGCTACGCCTCGGCTTCGGCCATTCTCCCCTACGCCTACGGCATCAACGCCGGCGACGCCCAGGCCGCCGCCATAGACGCCACCGTCGCCGCCCAGGACCACAACCGCGCCGTGGTCGAGAACAACCTGAGAGCAAACGAGGCTGCCGTACAATGGAACACGGAGGCCGTGCGTCAAGTCGCTGAGACTTCGAGGGACATCAACGAGAACGCTTACTGGAACGGGCTGGCGGCATCGCAGAATGTCGTGGCGGCTCATCAGTCGCAAGCTGCCGCTATTAACGGTATCGCTGCCGCTCGTGCGGGGCTCTGGGGCGCTCCGGCGGTCGCTGGTTGGGGAGCGCCTATCGCACATCTTGGATACGCCGGTCTTGGCCTCCACGGCGGCGCTCTGCACGGGTGGTAAATCGATGGCAGACCAATGAAACATGACTTGAGGAAAGATCAGATTACATTGCTCGTCGCTATGATACATCGTGTATAATAGACCTAGTCCCTAGCGATAACGGTGTGTCTATAGCGAACGGCTTTATAAAAAGGTCGTGTTTCGTTGGTTTTATGACGAATCTGGATTGTACAGTAACTACTGATTGCTCAACGGAAAAACAAACGGTCTCATTTAGTAACTCTCTTTGTAGATACCATAATGCCATCACTGCCAAAGTGTAAATAAATACACGTGTTTAAGACGATGATTTGACGTTTCATTGATCCTTACCCCTCCTTCAAGCTTGACAATTGTCTAAGGCAGTGGTTCTTAACCGGTGGTCCGCGGATCACTGGTGGTCCCTGTGGAAGCACCCGAAGTGGTCCGCGAAGCCACCGATCAAAAATATTAAATAAGTGCCGTCGACACAACGACTCCTAACAACAGTAAGTTGTCCATAGCAAAACAAAAAAACCATAAAATGGTCCTTCATCACTAAAAGGTTAAGAACCACTGGTCTAAGGGATCTTTCTAATCAATTCGCGCCAATGTTGCTCGCGCGCACGTGATCAATAATATTGGACTCGAATAGGTGTCATTGACAATGGCGATGATCGCGTAGTCGCGTTGTATTAGGATGATCCCTCATGAATTAGGTCAAATAACTGCATCCGGACTACGGAAAACTAAATGGTGTGTCACTCTTTAGCACAAATTCGAATCGATTGACTCATTCATCTTAATCGGTTCAGTATCTCAAACACACGTAAATACAAACTTAGACTGCTTAAAACATAACCCTTTCTTTCTGATCTGCCGTAGTCGGACAAAAAGGTACAATCGTGGCGAACTAGCAAGGACATAACATTCACAAAAAAACGATATTGAAATGTAAACTGAATCACCCGTGCGCCGCATAGGCGAGGACTGATTCAAGTGGTCGAGCTAGTTATAGCTGAAAAAACAGTAAACTCGGAAACCTAATTCAAGACCAAAAAAACTACGACAGATATGACACTGTCATTAAGTGTCAAAGTCACTTATGTCATTGTCAATCGAACATGTCAGATGTAGGCAACCTTTTTGCATTGATCATCAAATCATAGTAAATATTCGTAGATATGGCCACAATTTCAATATCAAAAAAATTACAATACGCATTATTCAAAAGTAATTGTTTTTTCTACCTGATATCGTTCAAAAACAATTAGAATATCCCCAAACAAACATTACGTGTTAATCATTTATAAGATATAAAATGACAGATTGACAATTACTAATCTATGGGGTCATGGCTGGTGGGGTCTACAGATTATATGATTTCACCACAATTTGTCAGTACAACATGTCGAAGTCATAATTGGGTGTGTCGTATAGATGTAACAATCCAATCACATGTGCATGCAATTTCTCAAGCAACATACCTCCTGACAATAGCAATTAGTCAGCTTCTGATAAATTGGGGCTGACAAATCATTACATGAAAATGGCGGATGATTGTGATTATAAAGTGAGCTACACACTTTTGGCCTGTTATTTTGCTTAGCTATTGCATACTACGCAATATTATAACGCGTTGTTCTACAAGAACACATGCTATATGAATAATTAAGCTATTTTGGGCTCTGGTTTGGGCCATGCATTTCTGTCAGTTAGATAATCCTCAGTCCTCGCTACTTCAACGGAATCATGTAAAAATCCTTGACGTAATTTACATCCTCGAGGAGTTCTATAAGTCATCTGTAGTCTTCATCATCAGTCCCACGAAAATAGCGATTGCGAGGGTAGATACACGCGTGCCTGTAAAATTTGAGTGTTGCCTTCAACTTCCCTGGAATCCTTTTATCAGATCCTGACTTGGGGACATTGGGACCACCTCAGGAGTAGGTATACTCTTTCGAATTGAAAAGAATTTTGAAAATAGGTCTACAATTGACCGTGAATTCGGTGACAGTACATAAACAATAAACATATAATCTTTTTTGAAGTCGGTTAAAAACAACAGCTAGAAACAAAACCCGGTTCCTACACAGTAATGGAACCATTATAGGACCAACGCCTACCGATCTTGGCAACGATAAATATGCGAAACAAAATAGAAAACCGGTATTATTCTATAGGACATAAATAAGATATGTTTCTATTTGTCAGTCAAGATAAAATGTTTAATATTATACACGTTTATCCATACTAATATTATAAATGGGAAAGTGTATGTGTTTGTTTGTTTGTCCGTCTTTCACGGCAAAACGGAGCGACGAATTGACGTGATTTTTTAAGTGGAGATAGTTGAAGGGATGGAGAGTGACATAGGATAGTTTTTATCCCCGAAATCATCCCCTAAGGGGGTGAAATGGGGGAGTAAAAGTTTGTATGGAGCTGCGATATAAACGAGTTCCACGCGGACGGAGTCGCGGGCAGTGGCTAGTATTATATATGATAATATTGTAGAGAGGGAAAAATCTCTTCAGATTCTAAGTTTGTTAGATTATTATTTGTTTCGTCGCCTTAATAAAAAAACATTTTATAATTGTATTGTATATATGTTCGTCTTTAAGGTATTTGTAACTATGGACATTAGTTGCCTGGAATAAATGATTATTACTATTGAAAATGAAAATCCTGCACTTCCGGTCAAAATTTGTACGGGTATATTTACGTCATGTGAAAACAGTACGAGACCTGTGGCATCATTTACCCCTTTAAACGTAGAGAGAGCAAACCTAAGTCTGTCAGTCCTGAAATGGCAGATGGTGCCAAAGTTGCCAACTTGAATTTTATCAAGTTTTCATGAAACGTAGGTGTAATAGGAATGGACTTACAGTCTTTAACACCTCTCATAACGAGGAAAAGTCTATGAGATTGTAGTTATGTAAGTTTGTATGTACTTACCCTTACATCTTCGGAACCACTTATCCATATGGAAAGCTTTCTGGAAGGACATAGGGTCTATATTATAATTTAACCCGCGGGGTTGCTTGTAGTTTTGCAATACGCAAGCTAAGCGAATTACTTCACCAGTATTGTATTGAGTACCAAAAATACCAGTGCTTTCAGAATGGGCATAGACAATATTTTATATAGAGTACTTTGTATAAGTTATTGCAAGAGAAAATTTATGTTACAGTTCGAAATTCTGAAGTGTGTAGTTTGCATAATGTAATTTGTAGAATGCACATATAATTCCAGTTTCCAAGATAAATACGAACAAACAGACACTAATCTCTAAAACCTATTTCTCCGTCAGTCGTTATCAAACAAAGAACAGCATTCTGCAAATGTAGCAACCTAGCCTAGCCCTTTACTAAGGCAACCCAAAAACACCCTTATCCACTACAGAATAAAACCATAATTTGAATAACGTAACCCATATAATCACTTAATATTTAAATTCATTGCAATTTTAACCATATTTCAATCAAATAAAGTCCATTTCGCTTTGCAACCGTTCCTCTATGTCCCTATTTACATTTGAAAAGACGAAACCGACTTGAATTTCCTACTAAAATATTTCCCTTTGTAAAACAGTGATATTTAAATTCACTGGAATTTGACCTTTATGGTAATCTGGTTAAGAACTAATTGTGCGTGTAGGCTGTATCTAGACTGCCTTGATGAGGGCGTAGGCTTTTGTGGGCGCGGACACACTGTCGGGCAAAATGGCGTATACTTAAGTTTCTGTCAAAATTTTTTTTTCTGTATGCCGTCATCAACCACTCATACTGAATTCCCATGGCCACCTTCTGCCTCCATCATCAGATCAGGTCGATGGTATCATAATATCGAATTGTCATCCAAACTATACACTACTTATACCCAACATTTCAGTTCCAATCGATTGAGGTAAACTGGTTCAAAATTCAGTTCATGGTACCCGAGCGACAGAGACAAAGATATACGAACTTCGAGATTCGAATTTGTGGTAGCGCCGCAGTCCTAGTTTCCTAATATGGTCAGAATGGCGTTTCAAAGAGCTATACAGGGTGTTCGGCAAATGGACCGTCAAATTTTTTTGGCGTACTGGTAGGTTCATTTCCAGAGGTCGGAATTTTCGTGGCACTTTTGAGCTGTCATAGGGACTTCTCGTTCATCGACTACCGATATTCATAATTCTATCGATAAATTATAGAACACAACATATAAAACAAGATTAAAAGTAGAGGTAAACAACAGGCAGTCTTACCGCTAAAGAGCGATCTCTTTTAGATAACTTTTGAGTGGCTGAAATTGTTAAATAGAGATTTGCAATGAAAACAATGAAAAGTTAAAAGTTAACAATTTTAAAATGAATCAGTTCAATTCAATGTTTTAACATTCATTAATTTCATGTTCAAAGTCTGTTTTAGTGCCAATAAGTGTTTCGTCATTAGTTTCTCTATAAAAGAAATAGATAGGTAGTCATAATTTCGCCCAATCGCGATAAAACTGCATGTTGTTTACCCATCACTCGTAATCATATTTTGCATATATTGTATTCTGTATTTCTCGATATACATATGTATAATCGGAAGTAGATACGGGAAGTCACTATGACAGCTCAAAAGTGCCACGAAAATTCCGACCTCTGGTCATTTCCTACCTTTACGACCCTGGGCCCTAAGATTTACGGTCAAGAAGGTACGATTTTCTTATTATTTTTACCCAAATTATCCAAAATCTGACCTTCGAAGCCCCATAACTTTTTTTGTGTATGCTTTTACATAGATAACTTGAATTGTCTTACGTGTACGTAGCGTGTACTAGAAAAAAAAAAAACTGTAACAAATAACACCACAAAATGATCACGTGAGGCTTTTTGTTAAGAAATAAAACGAAGGTACGAAAACATCTACACTTCAAAATTCAATTAAAAAATTAACTCTTAGGACCCAGGGTCCAAGGGTGGAATGGTAGGAAATGACCCTACCAGCACGCCAAAAAAATTTGACGGTTCATGTGCCGAAGACCCTGTATTTTCCAATTCACGCTCTTAATCTGCTAGCCGTCCGTCGCCCCCGTGTGTCACAATATAACGACTAGCACTCACAAATGTAGATCGCCTTGAGTCGGAATGAATAAATGTAATAATAGGTAATTGCTGTACACCCGATAATCTTGGTAGTCGGTAGTTTTAATTACTTCAATTATGGACTCACTCGATTTTACAAGTTTTAGCAGCAATAACTTGTTTGTGGTATGTAATGGGGAGTTAGTTAGTTTAGTTTAGTTTAGTTAGTTTATGATCAGGTTTCAAATGTTTAATTAAAGCCCATTATGCAATAGCATTTCATGCTCAATTCTCAATTTTTGGCAATTATTTGAGTCCTAGTCGAATATAATAGTTTTTAGGGTACCGTACCCGAAGGGTAAAAACGGGACCCTGTTACTAAGGCTCCGCTGTCCGTCCGTCTCTCACCAGGCTGTATCTCATGAACCGCGGTAAACAGTTGAAATTTTCACAGATGATGTATTTCTGTTGCCGCTATAACAAGAAATAAAATAAAAAATATTTAAGGGGGGCTCCCATACAAAATAGTTTCGAGTTCTAAAGCGTGTTGCATTAGGTCTTATTTACATTTATTTTTTATTTTTTTCTCTCTGAAGTATAAAATATAGCTTGAACAGCTAAACATGTTTATAGCATGTATCAAGTAAATATAATTTCTTAGTTTGTAATCTTTAATCTTGACGTGTATTCGTACTGAAAGCGAGTTGGTGCAAGTTGTGGTTACCTTCAAGTTCAAGTTCAAGTTCAAGTTATTTATTTTGTTAAACACAGGTTACAAGGTTGGTAAGTACAATAATAATATAAGACCTCCATGTTTTACCCACAGCGTAGGTGTACAAAATATGAATTTTCATTCAGTCAGCTACTTAGGTTCATCAAATTGATAATTACTAAATTATAATATGATATAATGTCAACATAATACAAGCTTATAGGTAGCTACATTAAATTAGGTAAGTATAAATGATGTTTTTCTTCTTTTTATGATGTAGCTAAGGGACCATGTCACGTAGTAGCGTCATTTAGGTAATCTTTAATGGTATAATAGCATTTCTCAGTCAGATATGAGGTCAATTGCCATTTAAATTTATTAATGTCCAATAACTTAATTGGATCAGGAATTTTATTGAAGATCTTCGGTGCCATTCCCAAGATTCCACTTCTCATTAGCGCTGTCTTACTACCCGGCAAAGTTTTCAGTGTATGACTATATTGTTTACGTGTCGGAAACCTGCGACCTTGAGAAACGTTGTTGTAAAAATTTGGATTGGTCTTGACAAAAATACCTACTTCCAGGATGTACAATGAAGGCAGTGTTAATATCTTTAGAGATTTAAAAAATGGTACACAACTTTCTTTTATATAAAAGAAATTAGATAGTAAGATATTGTCTGTTGGTAATCCTTAATAAATAAATAAATACGGTAACCTTATTAAAAGGGTTTTATAGTTTTGGTAAGCGCTTAAGCTAATTAACTCTATCGATTTGGTTAGACTTGCGTTCGAGTAAGTAAGCCGATAATCTGCTTGCCGAATCGATAGGGTTTGTGAAAACAATTGCGTCAAATACCCAATCCAATACCCTTTCAATGGTAACCGGTTCCGGTATCTAATCCGTGTAAACCTGTAAAGGCCCGGAGTAACATAAAAAATAAGGGGATGCCTTGATTTGAGTCGAACGCGCCCCCCAGACAGAGACACGCTGTAACATTCTTCGGGAATGGCTGTTTCGGATAATTTCGATAATTCTAATCTAACTTAGTGAAGTTTTATTTAAATTTCATAAAGTGAGATTTAAGATGAGATAGTATATTTACTATAGTATTAACTTGATTGTGTCGTAAAATAATGTATCGTTTGAGTAGGCTGAGTAAAAAAAGGAAAATACTTACATACCCAACTTTGGGTTTTTTTTCTATCGAGGAATTTTTAAGCAATGATGTATCGATATAATCAGATAAACAATCATATAGTCAAGAATCATATATCTGAAAATCAGACCTTATTGTTTCTTAATCTAGTCAGAACGGCGTTTCAAAGCACGCTATAATTTCCAATGCACCGCCTTAAGTCGCCATGTGAACCTGTAAACCTTACCTTTAGCGTCCAAATGTCCCTTCAGTTGATCTGCCTTAGCCTGCAGCTTTGTCTGCACCGTCTCAGCACTTTCCTTCATCTTCGCCAGGATACCTAGAAATAATTACATGCTTAACCTAACCCAAACCGTAAGCAATAGCAACAAGAAGCAATTCAAATACATGTATACACTGGATTGCATTTTAATAAAAAAAAAGACCGGTTTGCACTCCGGGAGTGCCTCTCAATGACATTGTGACAGTTTTTCGATCAGGCCACGTGTCCGTCATAAGAATTTCTGTCGAATCTTACATCACGTGACATCTTACGGTCACGTGACCTGTTGCGAGTTTAACATTTTAACCCATCACAAAAGTGCACAGCGCCGTTAAAGAAGTTTTCACTTAAAATATTACGACCAGTATTACCTGGTAGTGACCCTGCCTACGAAGCTAGAGGTCCCGGCTTCCAATCACGGTAAGGGCATTTATTTGTGTGATGAGCACGAATATTTGCTCCAGAGACATGGATGTTTTCCATGGGTATTTATTTATGTATCTAAGTATGTTTATCGTCGTCTAGTACCCATAATACAAGCTTTTCTTGTTTAGGACTAGGTCGATTTGTGTAACATTGTCCGCAAATATCTATTTATTTATTTAAATCAGTATTTGAATAAGTTCAATCCTCAATGCTTTGTAACTGACGTTCGAATGGCAGACACGGGCGGGCCCTTTACAAGCGTGTAATGAAATAGAAATTACCCACCAAGGGCGGTAAACCAAACAACTCAATATCACACGTATTTGACACCCCCAGCTGAAGGCTAAAGCGATAAATAGCACACATGCGTTAATGAAATTTTCCCGCCCAGGTATGTATAGTGCTTTACAAAAATGCAAGAAAATATGAGCAAACAAATATTGCTTATGTTTTGTTTTTACAGCTGAACGCCATGATGTTGTGTCACACTTTGTAGGTCACAATTTTGTATGAAATTCCATTATCTCATCTCGACGCACCCGAAATGTGATACTTCGCAGCCTATAGAACATCATGGCAATATTTCATTGCATGTTTGAGAATACTTATTTACGATACAAGTGCCGCAAATAGGAAATTCGCAACGAGTGGTGATAAGTTAAAACACGACTGAAGGGAATGTTTTAAATCGACACGAGTTGCGAATTACCTATTCGCACGTGTATCGTACAACGTTTTACTGTACATATGGCCCTTTAAAGTTTCGACATATGCACGAAAAGTGGTGTTTTCCGCACTAGTGCGCGAAAGTAGGACCATATGTACTGTAAAAATTATGTTCTTGGACGCGTGCCGGAATACAGCTCTTTCTATGCCTATGTAGACCCTTAGAAATATGTACTTTTTGAGCATATGCATTACAAACTAATACTGTACCGTGCTTATCTTTTTCTTTCAATATCCTCTCCATATCGCCGGCCTTGTCCTTCACGCGTCCGAAGAAATCTATCCGTTTCACGCAGCGTGTAATGTACAATATTCAATGTAATACCAGCCAGTGATGATTTGCCGTCAATTAATACTTTCGCAACTGGACCAAAAATGGAAAAATTCACCAGAAACCGACCGAATTCGCTAGGCGTGTAAGTTCATACTACTGCCCGCCTAGCGGGTCCAGCCGGCATCTAAGCAAACACTACGAGTGCCCGCTAGGCGGATTCTTGGTTGCGAACGTGAAGGAAGAGTACCTTTCGAATACTACGTACTCGTCCATACAAAAGGACGTGTTTACACTTCTAAATATTTTCCAATGTCAATGATTTTTTAGTACGTTATTGACACAATGAATGACTAGGTTTATAGGTTTTACTTTTTTCAAAATTTGCAATAAATTCAAACTTATAGGCATTTTTTTAAAGCGAAACCTGTAAACATAGAGGTAGGTATTATGCTGAAGCGATCTACATCAAAATGAAAGTGATTTGTTATGATTTAGTTAGTGGAAACCGTTTCCTCCTGAAAGTGAAATTTCATAAAGGTTTTTTTTTTCAGTCGCGAGCTGCTATTCTTCCCTCTTAATCTAAGGGTCCTAACATGTAAAATGCTTGCTAAAGTAATTTAAATTTAGTTGCATATCCAATCTGATTGAATTGTATTTGTTTCAATAATCGACGAAACAAAAGATATGCAAATTTATTCGTTTAATAAAATATTCAAATTCCATTGAAACATTGTAATGCACATTGGGCCTTACCAGTTGAATACTAATGAAACAGAGTGTACATTATAATGCACATAGGGCCTTACCACTTGAATACTAATGAAACAGAGTGTACATAATAATGCACATTGGGCCTTACCAGTTGAATACTAAACTTTATCAATCCACGGTACATAATGCATCCCATAAACATGTATAAATATAGTATACGAGACCCAAAACCCATTATAAATTATACTTCTTTACTATTAGCGGCGGCAAATGTGATTGAATAATACGCCACGTCTGTCCATGTCTGGATAGCTCAGAGGCTAGAGCACTGTACCGGAAATACAGAGGTCGCAGGTTCGAGTCTTGCTCCGGGTTTCAGACGATGATGATTTATTTTTCCATCTTATCGTTCATTATAAATTTTCAAGATATATCATGTTATGACCATAGCAGCGGACATGAGATTCTCCTTCATATATTGAATGATCAAAGCAGATCGATTTAAAAGTCTTACCGGATATCCGTTTGGTGGCGTCGGGGCTCGCGGATTGGGTTAGCGCCGCCATAGTCATATACTCGCTCGTGATGAGACCGGCAGCCTGGCGACAAAACACAGTACATACATACATTATTATTGGTAGTGACCCTGCCTACGAAGCAAGAGGCTTTTTTTTTTGTTCTGGCTTGCCTAACCATTTTTTTGACGCTTCGCCACTGCAGAACATACTCTTTAAAACTTTGGACACTTATATTATAACTTTGTGATTACGCAAGATACGTTGCTGTTTTCTCCATTCTTAATTCTTTTTGAAGAAAATACATAATTATTAATTATTTTATTTAGTTTCTACACCCCTATTACAATAAAGTTTAGTTTTGCAGAGTGTCGAAAAGTTAGATGGCATTCGCTTTCAGGAGCACCTATTACGAGCGTTCGAAACGTTCGGTTCTAAAGTCTTTCGGCTAACGGTTATCTCTGCAAACTTAGTGAATTCGTGAATGCCCCAGATCGCAGGTGTTTGTGTCACAATTTTACGTCTTCTCCTGGGTGTTTAGTGTGATTTGCCGCTGCGCCCATTGGCGGTAAATCTCACTTACTGCTCAGAGTGACGTAAGAGTTATTAACGTCACACCTGGCCAAAATGCGAGTTTTACTGCACGCTGCGCGTACGGGAAAACTCGCATTGTGGCCAGATGAAGACGTAAAATTTTGTAATGTACTAGTACTCAACACGGGCGGTAATTCGTAAAGCCCCAGAGGGCATATTTATGGCCCTCACCACAAACACCTGCGATCTGGGGAATTTACGAATTTACCGCCCTAGTTACGTAATGTACTGTGACGATACAAGTGCCGAAAATAGGAAAATCGCAACGGCTCTTTCTCCTCGGCCTCTTCAATGGCTCTTTAAAGTTTGACATATGCACGGAAATGGCTCTTTTCCGCACTAGTGCGGGACAGTAGCACCATATGTACTGTAATAATAAATTACCTCTAAGCTATTGGGGCTCATGGCAGAATACTCCTCGCTCAGCAACTCGACGATGAGCCCTTCGATATCGAAGAATAGAATGTGGCTCTCCGGATCTAAAACATAAATAATTTCCATTGTTTAATGAGTGAAGCGATTGAAAGTGTAGGTGATTAGAGCGGCTTTTTTTCGTGTATTTAGTATGATAGTTCTTCATCTCAGACCAAGAGACCGATTTTTGAGTTTCGAGCGCTCGACTCTTTCACTCGAAAACTGATAAGAATAATGAAATGCTGTTTTGAAGTAGCGATAGAAAATTCAAAAACGAGTGGTGTTGACTCATATTCAACCACGCGCATTCAATTATATTGGTAGAAAGTAAGTGCCAGCCACTGTGACACTACAAACGTATTTACTTTTATTTGATTTTCGAGCGGTCGAAAGTCAAAAATCGATCCCCAAATTTCCTTGACAAAGTATCTGCTGCCTAACTTGACATACCTTTCGGGTTGCTCCGGAAGCCCTGGACGGTGAGTTGCGCGCGTCGGGCTCTTGCGGGCTCCGCTAGCGGCCCCAGGCCTCCGCTGCCCGTGGGGGCCTGCAGGGCTGCTATACCGCGTTGGGTAGCGGCTCGCATAGCGTTCAGGTTGCGGTGCCGGAGGCCTCTGTGAACGAAAAACAAATAAAATCATTCCGGATGTGATCTATCAATTCTACTCCTAATATGCTGCCTCATATGCGCTCACATTAATCTATCTTTGTTTTTTTATACAGCGACGGTGGCAAATAAGCGTACGGCCCGCCTGATGGTAAGTGGATACCGCAGCTTATAAACGCATGCGACTCTAAAGGAGATCCTTTGCTATGTTTGAGGATTCGCCGTGTTGACAGCTGAAGGAACAAGTTCCTTCGCTCTCAACACAACGCATCCTCGGGAGCTCTGGCGACCTTGCTCACCTCCAGGAACACAACACTACTACAGAGCAAGTAGTAGTGTTATTATGGCTGTGGTCTTCTGCAAGGCGGAGGTACTTCCCCCGTTGGGCTGCTCCAAATTTGAGCGGGATTCGTGCCAAATTTTATCGAACTCAGTTAAACACGTTCGCAAACAAGAACGCACCTGGTAGGCACTCGTAATGTTTGCCGCTAGGCAGGCAGCAGCTATAAACCCACACGCCTAGCGAGTTCTGTCGGTTTCTGGTGTATTGTTCCTCTTTAGTCCGGTTGTGAAAATATTAAGCTGGATTGAGTAACAAACATCCAAACTTTCGCATTTATAATATGAGTTGGATTTCCTCGCAGTCGCAGTAGTCTTGAAAAGCATAATAAGCATAGACGAGTAAATTTATCGGCCGAAAATGCAATAGATGGACTCCTCACCCTCACCTTCGGCTCGACCCTCAAACTCACTCGTGCATCTGTTACCTTATCTAGCCTCTACAACAGTGTAAAGTAGAACCCCAACCCATCGGCTCGGACTAATTAGTTCTTCGGAACTTAAGTACGAAATACCGTTTGATATTTACAATGACAGAAAACATCATGAAGAACACATATCTGGCACCGCCACTGGAAGTCGTAGCTGAGCCTTAATAGGCTTTATGGAATATTCTGTAGAACTAGACCTATTTAAATAGACATTTAGACAGTCTCAGAGGCCTTCGGGCGGCTTAAGAACGTCTAACAGTCTAGTTGCCCACTCACTTGACAAAGGGGGGACAACTGTTACTCGCGTCCGCAGGAGCTACCTGCCACAACCCTGCACGTGTCCCCTGGTTCTCATCATCATATCAGCCGAAAGACGTCCACTGCTGGACTTAGGCCTCCCCCAAATAGTGCCCAAGTGACCGGTCCTGCGCCACCCGCATCCAGCGGACTCCCGCAACCTTTACCAAGTCATCAGTCCACCTTGTGAGGGGCCTACACACGCCGCGCCTTCCGGTACGTGGTCGCCACTCGAGAACCTTTCCGCCCCAACGGCCATCGGTTCCACGTGTCATGTGCCCCGACCACTGCCACTTAAGTTTAGCGATCCGGAGGGCTATATCGGTTACCTTGGTTCTGCTGCGGATAGCCTCATTTCTGATGCGATCACGCAGAGAAACTCCCAACATGGCCCTTGCCGTTGCCCTTTGGGTGACTTTGAGCCTTCTTATGAGGCCCATAGTAAGCGACCACGTTTCAGTGCCATATGTCATCGCTGGCAAAGACTCTCGTCTTGAGACACTGCGGAATATTGCACGAAAAGATGTGCCGTAGCTTCCCGAACGCTGCCCAACCGAATGGGATTCGACGATTGACCTCTTTATCGAAGTTGGACCTACCTAACTGGGTGGTACTAAAGAGTGACAAACTTTATAGGCCAAAATAAGGTGTGCCATACGATTGAATAAATAAAAGTTTTCTGGTCATTATCACCATTTACCTGAAGAAGTGCACTGCAGGATTGGCCAGACCCTGCAGATCGCTAGAAACAGCCGCTAAGGAACCCCCCAGGTCATCCGCCAAGGTCTCATCACACGCCGACAATACTTCTTCGGCTATCATACCTGAGGAAAAAGGACACAGTCGTTAATAAGAAAATTTGGCACTGTATGCGCTGTCTCTCTCGCACTTAATGATATTTGTGTACGACCATCTCGCTCCCGTGGTATTATCGCCGTGGCGTTACTCTGAATACACAACACGTAACAGTCTAAATAACTGTTATTTGGACCATGATACGCGGTGTGTACTTTATTCACTTCGAATAAGGTACATACCGTGCAACACCCTATCCAAATGGCCAGTCTCCATCTTCCACTCGAAGGCGCCAGCGCTAATCTCGAAACAGATGACGTCTCTCTCTTTCTCTCTCTCACAAACACAAACATACACACACTTATCGAGATTTGTATAGACCATCTTATATGTTTAGTACTGAATACTAACACAAAGCGTAATATTCTAAATAACCCTTATTTTTACTGTTACGAGATGTGTACTTTATTCACTATAACTAAGGTACATACCGTGCAACAACCCATACAAACAGCCAGTCTCCATCTGCCAAACGTACCCGGCGCTGTCGCTACATCCCACTACCATGAAAGTCATCGCCCGACCGCCATTTTATGCTCACGACGGAACAGATGACGTCTCTTTCACATTCATTCATATTGTATACGACTATCTCACACGCTGTGGTATAATTGGCGTAGCGAGTCTGGTTAGTCCTGACACACCGCGTAACCAAGTCTAAAAGAACCCTTATTTAAACTGTAACACTGTGTGTCCTTTATTCATTTCAAATAAGGTACATACCGTGCAACACCCTATCCAAATGGCCAGTCTCCATCTGCCAAACGTACACGGTGCCGTCGCTACATCCCACTACCATGAAGTCATCGCCCGGCCGCCATTTTATGCTCACTACCGGGAACAGATGACGCGACGCCAGCGTCACGCATTTTCGCTCGGCTAGACCTTGAAAAAAAAGTGGATAATACATCTTTAGGCCTGTTAAAGATTTTTTATTTAAGTTAAGTTGCAATTTATCTGCTTGTCTTAAGGTTGACTGGTAGAGGATGCTGTATAGCATTAATTTCGCCTTTGTACAGTCGAGTGCCTTATGTCAGTAACAATAAAGTCTCTGTATAGATATTTTTGCAAGGTTGTCTGTGTAGATATTGGAGAACTCGACTGTACCATAAGACATACTTTTGTGCGATTAAGATTAAATAAATAAATTCATTCTTTGCTACGATTTCATACGATTAAGTATTTGGGTCAACCATCAATTTCTATTAGTTATTCTGTATCTTTAACAAAAAGATAACATCACAGAGTTTCTTGTAAAAATTCAAGAAGGGGTTAAAAATCTCGGTCGGTCGGTTTAAACCCGTAATATCCCAGTATTAAAAAAGTGACCCAGGGGACATAACCATGGCAACTAGCGATAGTAAAAGTTTGGTTGACCCTGTTATTACCTCTGTAGCCTAGTTGGTAGTGACCATGCCTACGAATCCGGGGGTCCCGGGTTCGAATCCCGGTCAGACAATTTATTTGTGTGACGAACACGAATAATTGTTCTTGAGTCATGGATGTTTTCTATGTATTTAAGTATTTATTTATCTAAATATGTTTATATCGTCTGGTACCCATAGTACAAGCTTTGCTTAGTTTGGTACTAGGTGGATTTGTGTAAGCTTGTCCCCACATATTTATATATTAATTAAGTATTACGCCAATGAAAACACTTACTCAGCAATGTTACGCTGTGGTCTGATGCGACGGAGCAGACACACTTCTGGATGCGGGGCTGAAAAAAAAACATAACGTATTGTTTGAGCGGGCTTAATAAAAAAAGGTAAATTAAAGACCCAACTTTGGACTTTTTTTTCTATCGAAGAAATTTTAGGCGATCATGTATTGATTAAATCAGATACACAATCATATAGTCAATAATCATATATCTGAAAATCAGACCTTATTGTTTCTTAAGGTACTGTTACACATGCTCTTTAGTAGCACCATAGAACACCTCCACTAGAAGCCTAATGTTTCTCAGTTTGTTCGCGACTCGAGTCACCAAGCGTTGGTGTTGTTGCGCTTATTTAATCCGCGGTCGCCCGCCTTTCCGTTCAGTTGCGTCCATGTTAACGACCTGTGCCGAGTGTGCATGACTCTCACAAAAAAAACAAAATGATAAGATTTTCGCGGCTAATTATGGGCTTTTGTAGTGTGAGGTGGTGCGGAAAGTCGTCAAAGACTTCTAATTACAAAAAAGATGGAATTTCATTCCACAGTTGAGTCAAATTCAATATTTCATTGAAAATATTTATAGCCAGCGGAGGCCATTTTATACTGGCCGGTGCGAATACCGAGGTACAGACACACTATGTCTGTCACTTTTCATCACTTTGAAAATGCAATATGCTATTCCTTTCTTACGACAACACGTCACGACTAGTGATGTCCCGATGATGCTATGATGGTCAACCGACAAACCACGTGCTTTCGTTCGTACCGATTTGAAGAAATGTAACAAAAATACAGATTTCTCGTTTATTTTGGTTTGAGTAGTTATTCTGTAGATTAGAACTTAAATTTAGTTTTATTTATTGTTCGTTATTTAAAGTAAATAGTGTAATATATAATAAGTATTAGTAGTACTAGTAGTACACTAGTTACTTTACTGTTTTAGTAACTTTTTAGAATGCTCTTGGTGAACAGTTGCGTCTAGGTTTCAGGATGGGCCTGATGATAAACTTTGGGAAAGGGCGAGGGTACTCGTACTCGTAGTTGGTTTGAGATAGACATAGGTTGTGCGGGCTTTTTAGAATCCTCTCGGGGAGCAGTTGGGTCCAGTGCCACAAGATGGGCCTGATGAGTGATGATGAACTTCGAGAAAGTGCGAGGGAACTCGGAGTTGGTTTGAGATAGATATAGGTTGTGCGGGCTTTTTAGAATCGTCTCGGTGAGCAGTTGGGTCCAATGTCACAAGATGGGCCTGATGATGAACTTCGAGAAAGTGCGAGGGAACTCGGAGTTGGTGTGAGATAGATATACGTTGTGCGGGCTTCTTAGAATCCTCTCAGTGAGCAGTTAGGTCCAATGTCACAAGATGGGCCTGATGATGAACTTCGAGAAAGTGCGAGGGAACTCGGAGTTGGTGTGAGATAGATATACGTTAGGCGGGCTTCTTAGAATCCTCTTAGTGAGCAGTTGTGTCCAGTGTCACAAGGTGGGCCTGATGATGAACTTCGAGAAAGTCCGAGGGAACTCCAGAGTTGGTGTGAGTTAGATATACGTTGTGCGGGCTTCTAAGAATCCTCTCAGTGAGCAGTTGGGCTCAGTGTCACAAGATGGGCCTGATGATGAACTTCGAGAAAGTGCGAGGGAACTCGGAGTTAGTGTGAGATAGATATACGTTGTGCGGGCTTCTAAGAATCCTCTCAGTGAGCAGTTGGGCCCAGTGTCACAAAATGGGCCTGATGATGAATTTCGTGAAAGTGCGAGGGAACTCGGAGTTGGTGTGAGTTAGATATACGTTGTGCGGGCTTCTAAGAATCCTCTCAGTGAGCAGTTGGGCCCAGTGTCACAAGATGGGCCTGATGATGAACTTCGAGAAAGTGCGAGGGAACTCGGAGTTGGTGTGAGATAGATATACGTTGTGCGGGCTTCTTAGAATCCTCTCAGTGAGCAGTTGTGTCCAGTGTCACAAGATGGGCCTGGTGATGAACTTCGAGAAAGTGCGAGGGAACTTCGAGTCGAGTTGGTGTGAGTTAGATATACGTTGTGCGGGTTTCTTAGAATCCTCTCAGTGAGCAGTTGGGTCCAGTGCCACAAAATGGGCCTGATGATGAACTTCGAGAAAGTGCGAGGGAACTCGGAGTTGGTGTGAGATACGTCACCATCCTAAATAGCCGAATGCCTTTTGCGTGTTTTGTTTGTTTTATTTTAAAATGAGAACAATAAATACAACTTTTAAAGGAATAATGAGACTTTACTTATTATTAAACTTCTCCGAAACTTTCCATAAAAAATACTGAAGTATTTGTAGTTTAATCTTTAGAACCAAAAATACTAAATGGTCAGTATTTTTTTAGCACACTTTTAAGTATAGATAGTTTAGTTGCCATTTTAATATGTACAGTAAGTACCTACCATGATTTATCAGCAAAAAATTACGGTACCAGTTAGGATTCCTAACTTACTGTGTATTAAAATGGTAACAAAACTATAACTATACTTTACCTTAACTTAAAGATAAAAGTATAGTAAGTAGTTACTTACTTTACTTTAAAATGTACCAAAAAAATTAGGATGCTTGTACGTGAACATGTCCCATCACTACGCATTCCGCGCGCGAGCGCATCGCCCAATCGCAACGCTGTTAGCACCCGCCCTTCCCCTCACCTCTTCCTCATGCTTTGGTGACTCGCGTCGTGAACAAAATTACAAACATTAGGCTTCTACTGGAGGTGTTCTGTGAGTAGCACGAAAGCATGCTAGTTTCGGGCAAATAGCATGTGTAAATGTAAAGTTGCTAGTAAGTAGCATGCTATTTGCATTGCTCAAACAAGCATGCTACTAAGCAGCATGTGTACCAGTACCTTTCATCTAGTCAGAACGGCGTTTCAAAGCACGCGATAATTTCCAATGCACCCCCTTAAACTTGGCTCGAGCGTGTCTAGATCTAGATCAGAGGGAAATATACTTACAGAGTTACAGAGCATTTGTGCGGCGGCACGATTAGCTGCGTGATCTCGCCAGCGTGCACGCAGAACCGATGCAGCAGCTGCCCGCTGAACAGGTCCCAGAGACACACGGCGAAGTCTATGCCACCAGAGACCAGGTGCGCTCTGTCGTATCTATGATCAGAGGGGAATAGACTTACAGAGCAGTTGTGCGGCGGCACGATTAGCTGCGTGATCTCGCCAGCGTGCACGCAGAACCGATGCAGCAGCTGCCCGCTGAACAGGTCCCAGAGACACACGGCGAAGTCTATGCCACCAGAGACCAGGTGCGCTCTGTCGTATCTATGATCAGAGGGGAATAGACTTACAGAGCAGTTGTGCGGCGGCACGATTAGCTGCGTGATCTCGCCAGCGTGCACGCAGAACCGGTGCAGCAGCTGCCCGCTGAACAGGTCCCAGAGACACACGGCGAAGTCTATGCCACCAGAGACCAGGTGCGCTCTGTCGTATCTATGATCAGAGGGGAATAGACTTACAGAGCAGTTGTGCGGCGGCACGATTAGCTGCGTGATCTCGCCAGCGTGCACGCAGAACCGATGCAGCAGCTGCCCGCTGAACAGGTCCCAGAGACACACGGCGAAGTCTATGCCACCAGAGACCAGGTGCGCTCTGTCGTATCTATGATCAGAGGGGAATAGACTTACAGAGCAGTTGTGCGGCGGCACGATTAGCTGCGTGATCTCGCCAGCGTGCACGCAGAACCGGTGCAGCAGCTGCCCGCTGAACAGGTCCCAGAGACACACGGCGAAGTCTATGCCACCAGAGACTAGGTGCGCTCTGTCGTATCTATGGGAATACGATGAGTCGAAAATTGAGTTGATGTAAAACATATATTATGTTTATTATTTATTTATTTATGTTTCAATAAACAAACAAAACTTGCTCGCAAATGGTGTTAATTTACGAGCAAGTGTGATCAAAACTATTTATCTAATTCCGAGCTCAAGTCCTAATGACATTAATCTATATCTATACTAATTTAATAAAGAAGAAAATTCTGTGATATTGTTACTTTGTATGTAGAGGTCGTCTTTACGACCTGATTTCAAAAATTTCATGTGTAGAATGGACTTTCCAGATAGGCATAGGCTATATTTTATGCAGCGGGTTTGCAAAATTTGCAATGAGCGGGCGAAGACACGTGGGAAGCATGTATACAAGGTGTATTTTATTATACTGAAAACCTCAGACACCCCAACTGAGTTTTTAATCCTTAATAAGATTAATACGTCCATTTACAAATACGTTAATTATTTCAAAAGATATTCGTTGGTTTTCTTTATCAAGCAGATCTACTTGATTCGTAACTCTACACTTGCAATCACTAATCAGTACTTGTCAGTGACGTAGATCCTGACGTAGTCACCCTGCCTAAAGGGTCCCACAGATTAACAGTTCGCCGGACGACACAAACATGTCAGTTTATCGTATTAGTCCACAGATTATCAAGTTTGGAATGGATGATTTTAAATACGGCTACTTTTATTTTCAGTTTATTAAAGCCACCTCTAAAACGAATCCAACACACCCTTTAAAATAAGTCATTTAATAAAAATAAAAAATAAAAAATAAAAATCATTTATTGCAGACATCGGTGGTCCATAGGTATTTTGTTAGTAACAGTCAGCTTAAGGAGACTATGTTAGTGTGGAATTGAATAAAATTAATACATTAAATTACATTACATTACATTAAAATGAAATAAAAACATTAAATTATACAGAATTAAAATAAATTTAGTTAAAATGCAAATAAAATTAAAACACAAAAATTCGCAACTTAGCAGCGTCACCGTCTGTGGACGTGCACCTGTATAAGGTGGCGCATTATGTGCGAGTTAACCCGCCCGGCTATGGTCTTCAGGATGGAGTTGGAACTAGCGCATAGTCTGTAATGTCACTACATTTACAAAAACAAATCACAAAAGCTATTTACAAAATATCATTCGCACCATCTGGCTATTTGAGTAATGATTCAAAATGCCTCCCATTTTGACGAATGCACAGCGATGCACGGCGCCTCAAATTCGTTTTGAGCGAGTTTAGCGCTTGCGTGTCACTTTTGACTGTGTGGAACGCAGCTATAACTTTGCTCCTCAGTTCAGTCTCAGTTGATGGGCCGTTTCCATCATCGTACACTATGGTTTTCACGCGGCCCCACAAATGGAAGTCTAATGGTGTGAGGTCAGGTGATCTGGCAGGCCACTGGACCGGACCTCCGCGGCCGATCCAACGATGTCCATATTCATCATCCAAATGTCGTCTGACATTTAGTTGGAATTGTGCCGGAGCACCGACGTGTTGATAGTACATATGCCTGGTGCTTGCCAAAGGAACGTCGTTAAACAGCAATCAGCTAGAGTGACTGTGAGGAACCGCAGATATGTTTCACCATTTAAGCGCGGTAAAAATACAGACCCCAGCACGTGCGATCCTATTATTCCCGCCCACACATTCAAAGAGAACCGATGTTGGAAAGAGTCTTCCTCCATTAAAAAAGGATTCTCGTGAGCCCACATGTGCCGGTTGTGCTGATTAAATAACCCTCATCGTGTAAAAGTACATTCGTCGGTCCAAAGAATGTTCTTATTCCAATTTTCGCACAACCATGCACAAAACGTCACACGCGGCTCATAGTCTAAGGGGTTTAATTCTTGGCATCGTCGATAGTGATAGGGATGTTGATTGTCGTTAGATAGTGTTTTCCACGCGAGCTTATGGCTGCAGTTCAATCGCCTTCCTGCTTGTCTCGTGCTTGCTGTGGGGTTTTCATGGAAGTAGTTCAAAATCGCGACCTCCAAATTAGGATCCGCGGTGTCAACGCCTCTTTCTACGGCTGTTGGCGGACGAAACGTGCCATAGTCACGCAACCTCTGCGTAGCTGCCGACATTGTCCCGTTCGACACAGAAACACCAAACTCTTCCTGAAAACGTCGCACGGCCAAGCTAACGTTGTCGTTGCAACGCGCCAGCATTCGAACCATTTCACAATATTGAATGTTTGTGTATCTAAATGCCATCGTGATGAGATAACTTTTCTTTTCTTTACTTTAATTAACTTGAAATGAAAGGAATCTGAATTTAGCCAGAGTTCTTTGACGAATCAAATGAGAACTGACAAAACCAAAACTATCCTCAGAAAAGCGGCCAGTATTAATATTATTAATACTGGCCGCTTTTCTGAGGATAGTTTTGGTTTAATTTAATTCTACCTCCAACATCCAACTTCACAACAACATCCTCCAACATTTCTCTGATTCGCGTATGTTGCCTTCGTAACTTTTAGACCCGGCACAATAAAAAAATATTTTTCAAAAAAAATACAACCTGCCTTAAAAGATGGTGCAATCGATTCAGCTTTCGATTCTGAACTAACTACTTTCAGGTTTTCAGTTATATGATTTACACCTTGTATAATAAGTAGTATAGTTGACATATGTACCTTGGATGAACATGGTGGGGGTATAAAAGGCAGTTGACCCTTCCATTGTGCCCGTGCAACAGCTGATGAGGGGGCCAGTCTGAAATAATAGTAAGGATTGGTTTAATAATATATCAGAGATCAGATCAGCGTTCACATATCCTTTAGCCGTCCAAAACCCTTTTAAAAACCTTTTTTGAAATTCGATAATTCTAAATTGGGACAGAGTTGTATTTGTTTTGTTTCGTTCCATTTTTAAATAAAAAACTAATCATATTCTACAAGTATTTCCTATTATAGTTGCTGCTAGTTCGGGATATTTCGAAATCAAAGTTCATCACAGTGGTAATGAAATATTTATAATTTACTTTAAAAACAAAGTTTTAACCGACTTCAATTTAGTACTCCGCCAAGCCACGAGCACTGCATTTCCTATTTTTTACAATTTACCACATGAACTGATTTCCGATAGCAAATGCGTTGATTACTATAGAAAAAAACCGAATCGCTGTATGTGGGCCGATAATATTTGAGGACTTCCATCGATTCCCCATTAGTTCCTATTTCAACGGAATCTTATCAGAACCTGTGACGTACTTTTGCACTTTTAAGTACATAATTGAGGAATTCGATAAGTCATCTGTGGTCTTCATCATCAATTCCTCGCCACCAAATTTATGATTCCGGATGTAAATACACGAGTTATAACAGAAAATACCAAAATCACTACACGCGTGCCTTATAAAATTGAGGAGTCCCCTCAATTCCTCATGGATCCCATCATCTAACTGAATTTTGAAAAATGGGACCCACCTGGAAGTATATACATACGAACAAAAAAAAAATTTTCCGAATCGGTTCATCAATGACGGAGTTCTGAGGTAACAAACATTAAAAAAAAAAAAAAAAAAACAACCGAATTGAGAACCTCCTCCTTTTTTTTGAAGTCGGTTAAAAAGGGAAGGCATTAGGTAAACCCGTGCCGAACCCCGGACTCAGGGAATTGAAAAAATATCCGAAGATTGCAGGTTCGTGTCCTGTCACGGTCGCCAATATTGTCCAGGCGGACAACAATAATGCAGTTATCTTCGACTAACACATTTATTGAAAACTAGCACGTAAATGTATTATTATGAGAAAATAGGTCGCGGTGCGCGAGCTATTTTTCTGTTGCCGTGCAACAGTTGTACAGTGTGTGTGGCGTTCACGATCACTATGGATCCATCCTCTGCCCACCACCAGGTTAGGAAGGTAGGACACAGTATCCAGAACAACACTTACCATCCAGCTGCTGGTGGTTGCCGTGCAACAGTTGTACAGTGTGTGTGGCGTTCGCGATCACTATGGATCCATCCTCTGCCCACTACCAGGTTAGGAAGGTAGGACACAGTATCCAGAACAACACTTACCATCCAGCTGCTGGTGGTTGCCGTGCAACAGTTGTACAGTGTGTGTGGCGTTCACGATCACTATGGATCCATCCTCTGCCCACCACCATGTTAGGAAGGTAGGACACAGTATCCAGAACAACACTTACCATCCAGCTGCTGGTGGTTGCCGTGCAACAGTTGTACAGTGTGTGTGGCGTTCACGATCACTATGGATCCATCCTCTGCCCACCACCACGTTAGGAAGGTAGGACACAGTATCCAGAACAACACTTACCATCCAGCTGCTGGTGGTTGCCCTGCAACAGTTGTACAGTGTGTGTGGCGTTCACGATCACTATGGATCCATCCTCTGCCCACCACCAGGTTAGGAAGGTAGGTCACAGTATCCAGAACAACACTTACCATCCAGCTGCTGGTGGTTGCCGTGCAACAGCTGCAGCTGTACAGTGTGTGTGGCGTTCACGATCACTATGGAGCCGTCCTCTCTGCCCACCACCAGGCGGTTCGCAGCCAGGAGGTAGATGGAAGCTGTCAGTTTTACTTCTAGAACAAAAGTCATATCGTGTTATCTACATTTTATATGTATGTAAAGGGTAGTCTTTAGAACTGCTTAAGGATTGGCCACACCAGAGCTTGATACCGCGTATGCGCGTTGACGTGTAGTATGACCTTGCGTTTACAATGCGTCAGCGTTTTTGAACAGCAGTGTGGTCGCTCCATTGTCCGATAAAAAAAAATCTGCCAGTATATAGAATGAACTTTCAACCTTCATAAAGGCCAACGTGAAAAAGTACTATAATGATTAATGAGAATTTGAAGAGTTGTGAGAATTACAACGAGTATTAGTAATAGCAAAAATTTTAAACCAGAAAACCACTTCAAAGCTCAAAGAAAAGAGTTATCGCGCAACTAGCGGAGCCGAATTATCGGACCCTTTATCTTTACTAGTCCACTGCGTATAGCTTTGGTGTATGGAATTTTGTTTGATATTAACATTTATCTGCATATTTCTGCGAAGACATTCAAAGGTAGTGAAGTTCCGAACCCAGAATAAACTAGCATGAACACCAACGCCCATTCCCTGTTATCCATGAGACGAGGCCTGTGCCCAACAATGGGACTTATAACCCGATGATGGTGAAGTAAATGAAACACAAATATTGTGTGTAATCTTACCGGGCTCGTCCGGATGGTGCAACTGGTCCAAAATACCAACAGGGCTTGGGTTCATCTCCGCCCAAGCCATGTCCAAACTGGTCAACACAATAGGCGCGTGAGCTGAAACAAAAGAAATTTCAATCAACTAGTCCTTGAGGCGTCGTGGTTAGACCACACAAGGTGGACAGATGACCTGGTAAAGGTCGCGGGAGTCCGCTGGATGCGGGCACAGGACCTGTCGTTGTGGCACTTTTCGGGGGAGGCCTTTATCCAGCAGTGGACGTCTTTCGGCTGGTGTGAAGATGATGGGGTCCACTGGATTTTTTCAAAAACGTATTTCCGAAATATCATTTAATATTTAACAGTTGCTTTCGTAAAACTAGTGTCTACACTAAATCTTGGGATTAGGTGCCAAACCGAACCCCGGGCTCCTATAATTTTCGAAATTCTGTTTCTCACTAACACTCTCTTGTGACTCGGACGCGGCCATTAAACACCCGGCGTGCACCGATGCTAAAAATATATGAAAGAACTCGTCCATTGTTTGGCTCAATGTGAGGCTCTGAGTTCCGAGTGGTACTCACAGGGTGTGGTCCCGACGGCCGGTGTGGCTGCCTCGTCGATGTTCTACAGCGACACTGTCCCCAGCGAGTCGCCGCGAAGGGCCAGTCATCGTAGCCTTCCGCCTACTGATATGATCACGAACCGCGTTCGGACTACATTACAACCACTAGTGGCCGCCACTAAACGCGCCGGCTCTGGTAGCGAGCGCGATTCACTCCCACAACATGTGGCTCGGACGCGAGCGCTAAAAATATATGAAAGAACTCGTCCATTGTTTGGCTCAATGTGAGGTTCTGAGTTCTGAGTGGTACTCACAGGGTGTGGTCCCGACGGCCGGTGTGGCTGCCTCGTCGATGTTCCACAGCGACACAGTCCCCAGCGAGTCGCCACGGAGAAGTAGCCGTCGCTGCTTCCCGCCCACCGATGTTATCACGAACCGCATCGCCGGTGGACATGAGAGTAACTGCGTACAACCATTTTTGTTTAGTATCGTAGACAATTAGTTTAATAACTACAACTTAGAAAAGTTGAAAAACCCCCAGACATTTTCATTTCTAAGTCCAATATATCAAAAACGGCTGTTTTTTATTTTATTAAACATGGCTAAGAACACTCCGGATAAAATTATCTATGACACAAAAAACGGCATTCCAATCGGTCCATCCGTTTGGGAGCTACGATACCACAGGTAGTCTGCCACGTTAAACTTATAAGTCTTATAACACCCCTTTTTTTTCGACGGGGGTTAAAAATAGTTTCATATACGCCGCACCTCCACCAACTCGTGGAAGGGTATATAGTCCGACGGAAAGATGAAATCGCAAGATATTAAGCTTTGTAATTATTTAATGCGCTGCGCTTCGCAGCCCAGTGACGAAAGCTTCGAAACAACTTGATTCAAAATAAGAATAGTGATGTAACAGCATTGTATAGATTGAACAAACAACCTATACAATTGACAATATTTTTGAATGGGCGAAAGGACAGTTTTAACAGGGATTTAAGCTTACATGCTGGAATGATTATCAAATTTGGCAAATAAATACAGTTGATAAATATAACTGATAATTTATAATAAAAATATTAAGGAGCTTATCTTATACAAATCGACCTAATCCCATTGTAAGCTCAATAAGGCTTGTGTTATAGGTACTAGGCGACGACATATTTAATAGAGAGATATACTTAAATACTAATAATAGAAAACCAAAACTCAACAAATATTCATGCTTATCACACAAATACTTGCCCTTACCGGGATTCGAACCCAGGACCTTCAGCTTCGTCGGCAGCGTCACTTCCCACTAGGCTACCCGGTCGTCTAATATCATTCATAAATTTCGAATAAGCGAGATCGCTTAGAGCTCTTAACACAAGTCCAATTGAGCTTATTATAGGGGCTTGTACGATTTGTGCACAATGGTCAGCCTGTATTTATATTCTTATATTTACTTTATTATCAGGGTGGGCCAGGATCCCAAACAGCACGGGGCTGTCGTAGGCCACGGTTGGCCCGTGGAAACCTTTGTGATCGGGCACCGAGCTGTAACACACAAATTTGGTAAACACACACGCAGAAGGATTAGTGTCATGTTCCATAAATTGGTACATAAACTATCACTAAACTGCATTTGGTTTTTGTATTTCCAGACCCCGTATCATGGTCGGCCTTATCACACGATAAATCACAAGATAGAGCGTCCGTCACTGGCTGTCACCGTTCGATAGAACGAGACAGACTCTCTATCTTGTCACTTTTTGCGTGATACGGCCGACCATGATACGGGGGCCAGGACTTAGACTAATTTTGCTAATTTAACCCCAAAAAAACCTACGACAGATACGTCACTGCTAAGTGTCAAAGTCATGTCACTGTCAAGTAAACATTCCACATTTATCCATGCGTTAATCATTGTAATATTTCTAGATATCTCCAACATTTTGTACACAATAATATACATTCAGGAAACGGTGAGTTGATGTACAAAACTCTTTATATGAGACTAAAAATTCAAATTAAGTCAGTCTTTTTCAATTCAAATTTCGTAGTAATCAGTTGTGGGCGATGGGCTAGCAACCTATCACTGCAATATCACATTTTGTCGATCTTTTATACCCACATTAATGCTAAAAGTGGCGCTGGAACATACGTTTCATGTGCTCTGCCTACCCCTTTTGGGAATAATAAAGGCGTGAATGGATGTAATCCGTCCCTCTCATTGTCAAAAATGGCGGTGATAGCGACCAGGCGTAAAGTAAGCTACACACTTGAATGCTAAATATGTTATGTTAAAATTGCATCAAAGATTTCTCACCACTTTTCTTTACAAATCTTACCAAATTATTTTTATTTTACTGGCAACCCGTTTTGGTCTTGAATCAGCAGAATTACGAGTAGTGTAACTAAATATGGAAATACAGAATAAGAGTAGATTTTTGCGATTATTATAGATAGATAGATAGATTTGTTTATTGGTACTGATCATACACTGTCAACATTAGATTAGAATTAAAATATACCCATTACAACTAATTAAAATGTTTTTTAGGAGTTTTAGTTCGAAAAAACCTAATTGAAACGAAAACGAGCCGTTTCGATTAGGTTTTTTAAACTATTTGAACGAATGCAGTTTAGTTATACATCAGGCCGAACAGGGGAGCTGTTTCATTTAAACCAAAAGGTATAAACCATATGGATACAGGTTTTGATATGTATCTTCGGATCTGTATGGAAATTAACAAAATACGGTACATACGATACTATTTATACAAGTCTACATAAAAGCTAAGCGAAAATTTAGTTTACATTAATACTTTACAAAAGCGACGATTAGTAACAATTAATTTATAAATATAAGTTACACAACAATCAGATGATACACAATGGAAGTGCTTTAAGCAAATTAACAATATAATATATAACTATTCCCTATAACTACTCATACAAAACAAACTAAAACTCCAAACAAACTAAATCCTACTGTAGAACTAATACACTAGGCTATATTGGCAACGGCGGCAGCGATATAGATGAAACAGAGAGATCAGATAGCTGCCTCTTGCTTTCACGTATACCGCTGAGAGACAAGACTGACCCCAATGCTAATCAACTTGAGAAAAAAATCCCCAATATTGAAATTAAAACTAAAAAGCTTCTACACTGATCAACGAAGGACTTAGACCTGACAATAATTCTCCATAAAATTGTTAATATTCTTATAATGAGTATTTTCATTGAAATTGTGTCGGTGTTAAGAATTTTTGAATGTGTTATAAGTGAACACATTTAGACTGCGCCAGTTCTCGAAAATGGCCGTGCCACGCTCTATTGGAATCGATCTGTCATCACGGACAGGACTATTCTTGCTAATAGACCTGATATCGTGCTGATAGATCGATCGAAACGCCAGGCAGTGCTCGTCGACATCACCATCCCCCATGACGAGAACCTCTTGACTCTTGAAGGCCGAGAAGGACAAAGCCAGCAAGTACCTAGACCTGGCTCACGATGTAACCGCCATGTGGGATGTTGATTCGACGAACATCGTCCCGATAGTCGTTTCAAGAGACTCTCGCTAGATGGCTGGATCAAGGGTCAGATGCAGAAGGCGGTATTCTTGGATACTGCGCGGATAGTGAGGAGGTTCCTGTCTCTGTCGCCCTGACCACCGGTAGTTTAGGCCCCGCCTCGCTGCCGGCTGCACCCTAGGTTAGGTTTTTATAATGATTTTATGTTTTGTATGTATAGTTTTATATTTTACTTTTTATATGATTATTGTACAAACCTAACTTAAGAGGAAACATGAATAAAGAGAATAATAATAAATAAATAATAATAAATACAAGGGGACAATCTTACACAAATCGACCTAGTCCCATAGTAAGCTCAGTAACGCTTGTGTTATGGGTACTAGACGACGATATATATAATAGATATAAATACTTAAATACATAGAAAATATCCATGACTCAGAAACAAATATTCATGCTCATCACACAAATTTTTGCCCTTACCGGGATTCGAACCCAGGACCTCTTGCTTCGTAGGCAGGGTCACTACCAACTAGGCTAAAGCGGTCGTCAAGCATATTTACTAAAAAATGCCTGAAATTATGAATCATTCACCTTCTTCCTAAAACACTAAACTCTTATACAACTGCTTATAAAAGGTTAACACTTCTTTTCCACATATATTTAATAGGATAGCTCCACTCCACGCATGGACGCCGACGGTTGAGTAAGTACTTTAATTATTGGTATTGTATATTTGTGAAGGCGAACTTATTCCTAAAACGGATATTTTCCAGCTAATATTTGAGCAATTTCAATAAATTGTTGTATCTGTAATTTTTTTACCAAGAGAATTATTGTTAAATACCTCACATAAATACCTAGTACTAGTTGATCAGTTTACTAATACAGGTGCTTGCAAAGGAAATACAGACATGCATACAAACAGAATGGTGCTAACCTACTGATAACCCGTCCGCGCAGTTTGCTATAACAGAGATTGTATTATTTAGCTTTGGAGACGAAAAATGCTCGTTAACTATAAACAATTGTTGCAGCAACAAATGTGCTGTCAACAAAACTTGATTCATACACTGATTCGGCAACATGTTGATGCATTGATCGTCTGTTGCAACGTTGCAGCAACATTTCAAGCATTTTTCATTTCATGATTGTTATCACTGAATGAGACATGTAAACTTATGTCATTGCTGAACGTGCATGTTAGCGAGGTATAAAATGATCAAGTTTTTGAAAGTTCAGGGGAAAAACGACAATACTTGAAGAGATTTGAGAGTAGTTATGGACCGCATTGTTGACGCGGATACTTTCTGATGAAAATTTCTAATGCAATAGAGTTCAGTTTCGCATATACAAAATAGTATTCAAGATTAATAGAAATATTATCGTGTTTCCCGTACCGATTAACCGTTTTAAAATTAAGCTCCTTTTATGAGTACGGTAAATAACACAAATTATTTGCTGGCTTAAGGCAACCTGAGGGGCGGGTTTACCTATAGTGCAGGGGGCGAGTTGCACCCGGGCGCTACGTGGCCTAAAAACGCCTGGGGGCCAACTATCCCGAATGCACTGAGAACAACCCATGTCTTTAACCTCTAAAATAATACAAGAAAAACTATCAAGAGTGGATTTTGTTTTGTTCTAAAATCGAACGACTCAAAACAAATGCAACTCTATTCCAATTTAGAATGATATAAATTCCATTGAAGAGGATGCCTTTCAAAAGGCATTTGGGCAGCTAGAGGTTGCATTTTTTTTAAGAGGTTATTCTGCAGATTTTATTCATCACCATCATCATATCAGCCGAAAGACGACCACTGCTGGACATAGGCCTCCCCCAAGGAGTGCCAAAGTGACCGGTCCTGCGCCACCCGCATCCAGCGGACTCCAGCAACCTTTACCAGGTCATCAATCCACCTTGTGGGGGAGCCTAGCCACGCCGCGCCTTCCGGTACGTGGTCGCCACTCGAGGACCTTTCCGCCCCGACGGCCATCGGTTCCACGTGCTATGTGCCCCACCCACTGCCACTTAAGTTTAGCGATTCGGAGGGATGTATCGGTTACCTGGTTCTGCTGCGGAAAGCCTAATTTCTGATGCGATCACGCAGAGAAACTCGCAACATTGCCCTCTCCATAGTCATAGCAGATTATATTATGTGCTTATAATTTGTGTTATCTACCGATTTATTTCTAAATTATAATACACAGAGGCGTTTTGTGCTCTGATGAGAACTAGAATGGAAATTAGTTAATTCTGCATTAATGAAATCATGCCAATCGAACGTGAAACTATCTTCAAAACCCTCTTTGTTATACGTATGGCGACGAATCTTGATCGCTATGACAGCTGTCATTTCCATACAATTCATAACCTCAAAACTTAAAATTGTACTGAGATGTCAACTGTCAGCATCAAGTTCGGCGCGATACGTATAGTAATTTTGGTTGCGGAGGTAAAAGATAAAGTTTTAATTGCTTGGCATGCATGCTTTGTTGTTTACATATAAATACTAATATTATATAAACAGGTAAAAGTTAGTTTATGTATACAAATATTATGAAGAAATAAAGTTTGTGTCTTTCGTGTGTGTATAGCCTCGGAAAGGAAATAAACTATTTTATATCCTGCGACTACGCTTGCGTTCTTTGTAATAAGTAAGATATAACCGCGCTAGCTAGTCAATATAATGAAATTAATATTTAATTAAATTAGGGCCACACTATGGGCCATCATGGCCCATCATACAGGACGAAACTATGCGTTAAAGGGAGTAAGACATATTAACGTCTAGTTCTACCGCATAACCGCGTTCTGTATGATGGGCCATGATGGGCCATTATGTGGAGCATTCATAACATGTACCGTGCCCCCATAGCGAACATAGTGCAAAATGGAAATCGCGGCGCACGAGTACTCATCTTGACGAAGAACTCAAGGTTCAAAACATGTTGCACCTAATAACAATGAATATCTGAGTATCGCATAATTTAGTATAAGAAACTTAAGAAACATTGAATTGGAATCTGTTTTGCTTTATTTTCTTCATCATCCCACCACCTCCACCAACTAATAAAACAAAAAAACAAACACCTTCGCAACCAAAACTACCAGATTCACACAAGCCAGCACGAATCGAAACGAAACAACAACTTTGTCTCGCTCTCCCGCTCGAAAAGCCAGGGGAGAGAGCAGGAAGGTGAAAGTTTCGCTTTTCGTCTCCGTTATTGGTCAGTCTAGCAATACGTAGCTAGCTGGTAAGGTAGTAGAGAAATGACGGATTGTTTCATTCCATTAAAATTAACATTAATATAAATATAGCGAACGAGTAGAATGTTTTGAGTAACTTTTTGTAATAAAAAAAAATTGTAATATCAAATGGAATAATCAATTTGCCATGGATGGTTCCTGTAGTGTGACCTGTAGGACGGTTAACGGAGCTACAAGTAACAATTTACCCACTCGCAACATTGATGCTCTTGGCCAATAACGAATAGTTATTTAACCAATGTTGCAGGCTTTGAGGGGTCATACTAAAAATCAACTCTCTATTCACCTATAATATAATTAATTTTTAGTATAAGGTGTTAAATAACGGCAACCCTTCAATAACTGACCACGTTATACTGAATTGAAATTGACAATATTTCAAAATATGTAATGACGCCTAAATCGAAAAGCATTTCGGTAATTATGTTATCTGAACGTAATAAAGTAGTTTTCAGAGTGTTTTTCCTGCTCGCTTTTAATAAAATCGCGAAAACGTATAAAAGTGGTTTTCACCGTGTGTGACGTCAGTATTATGGCTGCCATATGAAAGGTGTCCAAACTGCCATACAGAGTCGTAGTATTGACGTCATAATTTACTTACAACCAACTGGAATTCGCTACTTTTCAATTTGATAGTTTTGAATGAAAATTACAATTAAGGGAGAAATAAAAAACACGTGTCGCTTAAAAAAACATTTTCTAGCGAACTAAATCATAAAATGGCCTACATGAAAATATGAAATGTGGTCAATTCTGTGTCTAGGGTAACAAAGTTCATTTTCAGCATGAGGGGGCCAGCTATTAAGGGTGGCCAGTTAATGGCGATTTGCCCTAATATCGTAACTAGTAGCTTCCAGTAACGGGCCGCTGTAATTGGACGTTCCCAATTTTCTATCTGTGCTCAATGAAACAAGAAAGACTCTCTTAATGGTTGTTGAAACTTCACATCCAACAAATCCCTCTCATAATAATAATATAAAAATCCCAAGTTCAAAATCTGCGTTCTGAATTGAATATGACTTGTCGCATTCTACTAGGATGTAAATTTTACTATCAAAGTGCCTTGTGAATCCATCAGACGATACTACCTATATTCCAAAAAACACTAGTTATAGTTATATCCCCTCTTGTCTTGGCCTCATTTATGATCTGCCCCACGAAATCTCTAGTGAATGTCATAAAGGCCCAATATCGCTCGACAACCTTAGAATCGAACCGCGATTCTTAATCATGAGTGCACTTCGATCGGCGCACCGTTTTAGACGAAGACACACAAACATGTTGAGGGATATTCGACCATTATGACTTGAGTGTCCCGTTCCATTATATGTCTGAGACTCAGGAGAGCTTCAATTTCAAACGGTTCAAACGTATTCAATATTCGCACAAAATAGCTTATTGGGGACGACCAATTGGTCACCACTGTCCATATACCCCGTATACACTTGACCAGTTCGTTATATTTATTTATTTATAAGCCTTTTATTTCGTTATATACAACCTCATAGTCCATACGTACTTGGCCGGCAGTCGGTACAGGTACCCCTTGCCTTCCGTAGACCAGACCAGCACACGGTCAGGGGCGAGGAAGTCTCCTGACATCCATCTCTCGCCCGTCGGAGCCTGGATGGAGCAGAGGACGGAGAAATCACCTGGAAGAAAATTTTACTATACTACCAGTAACGCGTTTTGCAGATAATCCTACATTCGAATCGTCTAGACAACACCAGGGTCGTAGGTCTGACAGTACTTTGCGGACACTATGAGCACTGTTCGCTGGTCGTACGCGCAGCAGTAGAGAGACAGCCAATCTACTAAGAATTCTCTAGGCAACACTTACCAGCGTCGTAGATCTGACAGTACTTTGCGGACACTATGAGCACTGTTCGCTGGTCGTACGCGCAGCAGTAGAGAGACAGCCAATCTACTAAGAATTCTCTAGGCAACACTTACCAGCGTCGCAGATCTGACAGTACTTTGCGCACACTATGCGCACTGTTCGCTGGTTGCACGCGCAGCAGTTGAGAGACAGCAAATCTGCTACGAATCGTCTAGTCAACACTCACCAGCGTCGTAGATCTGACAGTACTTTGCGCATACTATGAGCACTGTTCGCTGGTTGTACGCGCAGCAGTTGAGAGACAGCGAATCTGCTACGAATCGTCTAGGCAACACTTACCAGCGTCGTAAATCTGACAGTGCTTTGCGCACACTATGAGCACTGTTCGCTGGTTGTACGGGCAGCAGTTGAGAGACAGCGAATCTGCTACGAATCGTCTAGGCAAAACTCACCAGCGTCGTAGATCTGACAGTACTTTGCGCACACTATGCGCACTGTTCGCTGGTTGTACGCGCAGCAGTTGAGAGACAGCGAATCTGCTACGAATCGTCTAGGCAACACTTACCAGCGTCGTAAATCTGACAGTGCTTTGCGCACACTATGAGCACTGTTCGCTGGTTGTACGAGCAGCAGTTGAGAGACAGCGAATCTGCTACGAATCGTCTAGGCAACACTCACCAGCGTCGTAGATCTGACAGTACTTTGCGCACACTATGAGCACTGTTCGCTGGTTGTACGCGCAGCAGTTGAGAGACAGCGCGTTGAGACAGCGAATCTGTTTCGACTCGTTCTCGTATATAGGCTCAGATTGCTTGTTCTCGTGGCCTAGGAGAGACCATACCTGTGAATAGCAATATGATGGTCAAAACTGAGTGACGAAAATATGACCTTTATAAACACGCAAAAACAAAATACAGACTTTGAAAAAATTTACTATATCTCACCATTTTGTTCATGTATATTCTTAACAATTTTATCGTTCCAACAAATGCCTATAAGGACATGGGACTTTTGACTTTCTGCTGTGAAGCTGTGAAAAGAATTGCCCTTGTCGCTAAGACAGTGCTCAATTGCTCAAAGGTTAGCTGAAAGAGATCCCTTATACAAAACAGAAGTTATGAGAAAAGAAATCCTATGTCCTTTTAGGAGTCCCCCGGTAGGTGATTCCCCAAAGAGATGAAATGGGGGTGAAAGTTCTATAGAAGCGCCGAAATTAATACTGCGCCTGTGGGAATTGAGTTTTATTTTTCCGCACGAAGTCGCGGCTAAATTCTAGGTCATTACAGAACTTATTATCACAATCGCAATACATTATTTCACATAAGAAAAAACTTACTTTCACTGTTCCTGTAATTGATATGGCCAACACGACGTCATCCTTCCTCGACGAGGGACGGAGTACCTGGAACCAATGCGGACTTCATAGACTCCTTCGTGTTGAGGTTCCTCAAATAAGACATGCCCGAAGGACCAGCGGTGTGGACAGCTGTGGGAGTCACGTCTCAGAACGTGTTTCGAGCAAGAGTGTGGGCATGTGGGGCACGCCAGCCACCACGCTATAGACGCCTTTTAAAGCAGTATGATCGCTCTGAATGTTAAAATAATTTGGACCCTAAAAACCGAACGCAAAATAGAGAAAATAGCTAAATCGCTGTCTGTGGGCCGATATTTGAGGAGTTCCGTCGATACCTTTAGTAGTACCTCGCCATTAGTTTGATGATCATTTGTTGCTACGTGAACGAAGTTGTACTGGAGTCTTTGAGTCGACCCTATGTTATCATCCACGTCACTAAATTAGAAATTCAAGGCCAAAATGGCACACCCCTCAGTTCCCAAGAAAATGCACAGATTTCTCCCTCGGTTCCCAGGACCGTGAACTCACGGCGACGATATTATTTGCACCTGTCGGTTCCCGACGCCACGAATTCACGGCTTGGTTCCCACAGTTGAAAAAAGACTTTAATGCAAAGAGTATACAGTTCCTATTCTATTGGGCGATTTCTAATTTAAACGCGATGAAATTAGCAACACATTGGTACCAACCGAAGCTTGACTGTCAATACTGACGCCAAGTTATGACGAGTTGAAAAACCGTTACTCTTGTAATTCACGGATTTCTAAGAAGAATAAAACGATATTTTTACGAGTATTTCTTCAAGTAATTTCCAATAATTGGTAGCATGTACCTTTGAGACCCAGAATAAATAAAAAATGTTATAGTTATAATTCAATATCTTTATTTCCTTAGCGTATCTTTGGAGAATGACCATTATTTTTCCTTCCTGTGAAAGAGCCATGATTTTACATTGTAATATGTTGAGTATGTACAATGATTCATGCTCTTGTAAAAAATGTAAACATTTACATTTCTAAGTATAAACACTACAGATATACGAGCGAACACTTTGAGTCAAGTGGTTTGCTGGCGTCAGCTCAACTTACCTCGGCACTCGCAGGACCCCCCGCGTGACCGGGAAAGGCGAATCGCAAAAAATCGGCCACGAATTCGCGGCCGCGGGACTCGTAGGAGACATATTCGCGGGAGTGTTGGGGACCAATAGGAATCATCAACATATAGGTATTACGTTCCACTCACATGTAAAGCCGAGATCCAATCAGGATCCATCTTGGAGCTGAGCGAGAAAAGGATCTCGAGCGAGAACGGATCCATTACGAGGATCTCGGCGTAGTACCCGTTGCAGAACAGACGCAAGTCGTCGCTATTGCACATGTGGTAGGCCTGCAACATTACCGGATTTACAAGCTATTATTTAACTTTCACTGTTTATAATATGTAAATATAGAGACAATAATATATCCCTCACTCAACACAGCACATCTTTGAACAACCTTATTCAACAGCGAACTATTTTAATCATTTTTGAAGTGATAACTTCTTTACCGGCGCTGTGCACTTATTGGAATGGGGAAAAATTGTTAAACTCGCCACAGGTGTAGGAGCGTTGTAGCGTAGGTCACGTGACCGTAAGATTCGAGAAAGTCGTTGCTCGAGACGCCTAGGTGCATCAAACTGCTTGGCGCTTAGGACCTTTTTCTCACGGCTATTTACTGTGCGCGAGCTGCGACGGACATCAACAGAGTTAAGAAACTGAACCTTAATTGTAGTGCGCTAGGTCAAAGCATCCTTTGAACTATTTCGTGTGCAAACATTAACATTGATTTTGTCGTTAACAACAGAATGGATTGCATTGCATGTAAGACTCCTCATCATCCTCCTAGCGTTATTCCCGGTAGTGTCCCTAAAGGAGCCCGGCGCCACTTTGACACCTAATCCCAAAATTTGGCATAGCCACTAGTTTTACGAAAGCGACTGCCATCTGACCTTCCAACCCAGACCTTATTGGTATTTAGATCGGTTTCCTCGCGATGTTTTCCTTCACCGAAAAGCTAAAACGGTAAATATTCCGTACATAAGTTCCGTGAAACTCATTGGTACGAGCCGGAATTCGAACCCACGACCGCCGCTTGACAGCCGCATGCCTGAACCACTAGGCTACCGTAGCTAGCTAAGCATGTAAGACTCCTATAACTAGTGATATTGAGTTTTTAAGGTGTGTCTGAGTTTTCACTTCTGCCGCACACCCGGAGTGCAACCCGGTCTTTTTTTTATATAAAAAGGTATCTAGACACATACCTGTATATTAGTGTGTATCTGAGACAGCTTGACGCTCTCTCGGCACTTGCCGTCCACCAGATCCCAGGTGCACATCTCACCAGCCTCGGACGAGCTCACTATGAAGTTGTTATCCTGGAAATGTTGATATATCTTCTTATTTTTGTTTCTAATCCTTCCTCTCCCGGGCTAATTTTTTTTATATTGATTTAAACGTCGGGAGACCTCAGTGAGGTAAATAAATAAGTTAATACGCGATTAAGTCCCGTTTAGTATAACTAATTTTTTTTGTTTGCAAGTCCATACAAAATGCCTTTACTTGCCTTTACTGCCAGGAACCTGGTATTCTTTTCGTAGGCGCTTTCCGCTAGTTAGCGGGAAAACCACGGCATAAGGAAAAGCGGGGGACAAGGCCGAAATATTATATATTTACGGCGAAGGTGGTATACCGAATCCTGATTTCCTGAATGAAGCGAAATGTAAAGTAGAGTTCTAGCGAAATATTCTATTGTAGAATCCTGATCGTACGACCGTAACGAGGGATACACAAGTGTTTACGCCCAAGACGGAAATAATTTTGCTACTGAGTGGCACATACTGCTTTTCACACCTTCTATGATGATAATTGTATTTTTTTTCTGAATAGCAGGAGTGAAAGAGTTTTTATTGCTTATATGTTATTGTTACTGGAAAGTTTTTCTGCTGACCTTATAATACGTTCTCAGGGGACTATAACGCTAGAAAGTAATCACTAACATACAATTCTTACCTGAATGATAGAAGCCCTAGACAAACAAGTAACCGGTGCTGTATGCCCCACAAGCAAGCACCGCGGAGTCATCTTCAGGGTTTCCGGATCCACTGCCCATATGCAAATCTGACCGTCATAGCACCCCGTGACCAAGGTCTTCTGGTCTCTGGAGAGGTAGACGGCAGAGACGCAGTGGGTTGGGGCATATTTACCCCAGAGAACCACGGGTACAATTAGATTTGTGCCCGGCATTGTGTCACTAAAATTTACAAAAAAAAGGGGTTGACACTTCAAGGAACCAGGAAACCTAGCAAGTCTGCTTGGAGATTTTATAGAAAATTCAATCAATCATTGTGACAGTGTCTAAGGTCACCGAATTAGGAGATCGATAATGACATCTTGGTTTACAGTATTGAAAAGCAGTCACATTTTAGATGAATACAGAGTATACATAGGCACATACACAAAGGGTGCCAGGAACCTAATAAGTGAGCACTGTACTACTAGGCTCTTTCCTTGCTTCATATCCGTTTTCACATGGCAGTGAAGGTGTTAAATAGTTTTTAATCACACGGAATAAACAATGGTGATGGTGTGGTGTGACTATTAAGGAAAAAGATTTCCAGAACTTATAGAACCTATAAATACTGAAATCAAGCTTCCTAAAATCATTTCTTTTTTTCATGATTCGTGAACTTAATAGTTTATCAAAAAAAGTGAGTGCATTTTTTTAGTTACAATGTTGGGTCCACGTGTACCAAAGGGGGTCCCATATACTAACATGTTTTGGGGTGGGGGAGGGGGTAAGTAAAGAAGTCTCTTTCCACTCTTTTATAAAAAAAATAACCTCAAGCAGAGCTCCCACCGCTGTCTTCTATCCTATCCGCCATCAGAGTCGGTTTTGCCACGACAAGTCTTTGATAATTATCAAGTTTAGAAAAAAGTTGTCCATGCATAACACACTTATTTCAGCATATTCTAAACAATCCAATAATAAAAAATAGGTGTCATAATGACACCACACCCGTTGAAATTTTTTTAAGTCCAAAAAACCTCGTTGATTTAGGAGTCTATATGTCAATAATTATCAAGTCTAAAAAAAAGTTGTCCATACAAAACACGCTTATTTCAGCGTATTCTATACGATACAATCATAAAAAATAGGTTGTCAGTGACACCACACCCGTTGAAAGTGTTGGGACCACCTTTGCTACACTCCAACCCAAAATCGTATGCATATCAACATCAAAACACCTGACTTACTTGAATATTAGAAACAGCAACAATTGTAATTGAGAGTTCTAGTTTAGTATACATACCAATAACTTACTAGTCCCCTATATCTTGTATTTTCACTACCGCTTGTTATTAGCGGAAACCTTTTAATTTACCATGAAAACGTTTTGTTTGTATAACAAAACGATAAGACGTGAGTTTTGCAGAAATACTCATAAGTACCTCGCAAGGACGTATCGATTTATACTATTTTTCACGTACCGTCAAGGCTTTGATGCCGAGGAACACTATAAATATGCGCGTCACTCAATTAGCATCCAAATAAAATCCAATTCAAGCTATCAGGAAACACAAAATTAAGTAATTTTAATTAAAACTGCGATTATCAATTCAATACTGCAACCAGCTGACAGGCAGCTGCATGACAGCTAGTTTTGTCACTTTGGTAGTATTGCGAATTTGTGCGAATTCTAGGAATACTGGCTGCGTTCAGAAAATTACATTTGCAGCACGGTTAGCACAAGACGGCGCGCTAGATCTCTCGAGCTCTGTCGCACTATCCGTCTCTCTCTTATTAAAAATCTTGGAAAGAGACAAATAGTGCGAGAGAGCACCATTTTGTGCTAGCATGGTACTAACCGCGCTTAAAGTACAACATTTCAAAACGACACAAGATAAAAGATTCAAAATTGGAATCCTGTCACATTTGACGACTTCGTTCAATATTGACGAAATAAATGTTATTTATTTTTGAATTGAATGTAGATGGATAGAAAATAAGTACCTGGCACTTCCCAAAATGAATAAAGGAAAACTAACTTCGGGTTCTCGAGTTACTAACGCAAAGAGTACAGGGCGGGGTGATAAACTAGGCGAGTTAGCGGATAAAATAGATGAAACTGATGAAATGAAGCTCAAAATGTTGGCTGCGTTGGACAAGCCAGACCCTGATGATGTATTATATCCACCTGAGTTGAACGCACACCTGATTGATCAGCTTAAGGTTTGTATCGAAAAGAAAATACCACAGATATAGATATACCCTAGATAACTTGAACACCTCAATCTGTATGAAAACCGACCGTGTCACTTTTTTCTACCTACTGTGACGTCACACGGGCGAATTAATGATGTGAATTCCCCGTTGTCCGCGCAAAATCAATTCTGCAATAAGGCATTTCCTTAATATTCGCGGACAACCTGCTACCACAACAGACGCGCGCGGAATGTAACTCGGAGACCTCAGAGTGCCTACTCGGAGACCGAATTCGGAACGTGAACGCAAATGAATGTAGGTACTAATTTGCGTGATCTATATATAGATTATATCTGTGGAAAATACCATGTCCAGTAAAGTACCACCTCTCTTCTGAGCCTCCTTAATAACTGTGCATTATCTCAAAATATTTTGATACAGGTGATGACGTGTGAAAATAACGAGCTAAGAAAACTAGTATTTTCGAAAGACACCGAGATCAAAGAATTAAATAAAACTGTCGTGGATCTCAACCAGCGGATTCGGGATATCATATCCGGTTCTGGACCTGCCATCTCCTCAAAATCAGCCGGCATAATTAGCGCCAAGATAGCAGATTTGTGTAAACAGAATCGCCATCTAGTAGCTGAATTGGAAGGGTTAGTACTAGTAGCTGAATTGTAATTATTTAGGATCGTCTGTCTTCTGAATAAGGTCTCCGCGACTAAAGCGACATCGATGGAGCCTCCTAGGTCCTCCCAGGGTACAAGTTAGAACTACTAGTCTGTGACTTGGCCTCGTTATCAAAAAACCGGCCAAGTGCGAGTCGGACTCGCGCACGAAGGGTTCCCTACCATAACTACAAAAACCGCCAAAAAAATCACGTTTGTTGTATGGGAGCCCACTTAAATATTTCTTTTATTCTGCTTTTTAGTATTTGTTGTCATAGCGGCAACAGAAATACATCATCTGTGAAAATTTCGACTGTCTAACTATCACGGTTCATGAGACCTAAGCCTGAGGAGTTGGTGACAGACGGACGGACGAACTGACAGCGGAGCCTTAGTAATAGGGTCCCGTTTTTACCCTTTGGGTACGGAACCCTAAAAATGCCTAGAATCCCCGATAGGTCCAACACAGCATTCAATGCAAAATCAATCATTCGTTATCTGATCTATAAGCACACTATATTTTTTTCTTCTCGCAGGTATAAAACCAAAAATTCCGCCCTCGAACGAAAAATCCTGCAATTGGATTTACTGAACAAAGAGCATGAGAAACTCGACGTTTGTCTTTGCAAAGATGAACCCGTCGATATCAATCCTGATGAATTGAAGGATCTAAACAATAAACTCGCAGTTGTTAACAAGAAACTATATGAAAGCAAGAACAGAAATCTGGAATTGAAGAATGAAATATTATTGGCCACTAAAATACTTCAACAGGTATTTATTTTCGTCGATGGAATCCGTTTTCGAACGGAAATTACAGATATGAAGACGTAACACTAAAAAATAAATTTCAGGAGCTGGGAGATAAGTTTACAAGTATTAAAGAGCTGCAAAATGATATGGCTGGCTGGAAAGGACGAGCACAACAGATTCTCCTGTTACAAAAAAGAATTAACGAACTGGAGGAGAAATGTAATGGAAAACACAAGGACTTGATTGAAGCCAGAAAAAAGGATCAGACCAGTGTGCGTTCTTAATTTTGTTAGATTTTTATCTACCCTATCGGCTCTAGTTAGGTTCCTCGCGATACATTATAATTATATTAAGACAAATTATCTTTTAAATTTCTATTTGCAAAATAGCTCAGTCAATCAATATTAATAAAGAGCAATTACTATAGGTTATACGGGATATTGAGATGAAGAGGAAGAAAGAAATCGATCAAGCCATGAAAGACTTCGATTCTCTCAAAGACGAAAACCAAGACTTAAAGAAGAAGTTGGACGGAGCCCGCTGCAGAGTGCGAAATTTGGAATGTGACTCAACAGCTATTCGACAGAAGATGCAGACATTTGTTGAAAAGAGCAATCATGATGATTTGCTCATCAACGAACAAAGAGTAAGTTGAACGTTTCAAATGAAATATAGGTAGTAAGGTATTTTAATTATTGTACGTCTTTTGAACTACTGAAATTTCAAGCTTCGTAAATATAGGTATTATTTTCCTTTCAGGAACTTTTCTTTCGCTAGTCTTTAACTTTCGCTCCATTTTCAGAATCAAATCAAGTCCCTAGAACAGTATTACCAAGAAATTTTAAAGGAAAACACTACGAAGCTGAACAAGATGAACAGCGAAATTGAAGAATACAAGAAACTAATCAAAAATACAGACGCTAAAATAGACGCCCTGAGAAAACAATCAACTGAGAAAACCGCCAAAATTGAAGAGCTAAGAGTTCAACTACTTCGTTACGAAGAGTGTTCCCTGCAAAGCGTATTCTTCACCCCAATGAAAACTGCAACTGATAATGAAATTAAAAAGCTGTCCGATCTAGTGAAAACTCTCAATGACCGACTTTCAGAGGAGAGGCATAAATGGGATGATCTAGACATAGCACATAGGAAGTTAAAAGAGAAAAAAAGAAAGCTGGAAAGAAGAATCAATATGATCGAGATAGAAATAAAAGGTTACAGGGACACAAGGAAGGGTTCTCGCGTGTCAAAAACTTCTTTAAAAACTGAAGCAACCGACACGTTTGGATTGGGAGCGGCTTCTGTTACTAAGAAACCATCAATGTCTTTATCAACGACTGAAAAAGTAAGTGACAGCACAATTTTAGATCCACTGCAAAGTGACGAATATGAAGTTCTTGATAAAGATGAACTGAGATATAAACTAGAACTTGCTGATGAAAAGTTAAAGATTATGGAAGACAAATTAAAAATGATCGAGGAGGAAAAACAAGAGGATTGCAATAACTTAACTGAAATGATTCAAACGTCTAAGCAATTATTTAATGAAGCTTTGGCAGTATTGCAAAGAGAGAAATGTGTGTGTTCGTAAAGTATTGTTTTTATTTTACCGTAGTATTTTAGTAAATTATATTTACTTTTTATCTTGTATCGTTGTATATATTATAAAAAAATATTGGTCTGCCTCACTTAGGCGGAATTGTGTAATTCCTCTGAATGATTGCCACTGCAGCTACTTCTTAAAAATGAGGGCCTTTTTCCGTTGAGTTTGAATACCGCCGTTCTGCAGACGTACAGACTAATACAGACCCGCAGTATTTAGTTATATAGGATATTTCATTTAGTTGTCTCTCACTTCTTATTTTCAGTCAAGATGAGTTAGAATGAGACAGATAGTACAGTATTTTACGGCTGTTAACGAATTGTCTCCATCAAACGTCCACCAGTGTCAAAAAAGTGTAAGTTGTGCTAAGAAAGAAGTAAGAAATTAGTAGGAATTTAAATACTTTTTGGGAGATTAGCTGTGACATTAGTAGAAATTATTACCCCAGGCGGGCAACTCTAACCGCCGCCATTTATCATTTTTTGTCATGCGCGCTCGGGGATGCTACGATATTTCGTGCTCGTGAGTGTTTTCTGATACAAAGTGAATTCAAAACTTCGTGAAACGTGTAAAACTTGTGTTTTTCTGTTAAATACTAGTGTTAACTTGACAGTGGCGTGTGCTTGTGTGTAAAATACATTCAAAATGAATAAAACTTGCGCGAGGTGTGAGAAAACAGTTTACCCGACAGAGGAATTGAAATGTTTGGACAAGGTAATTTTCACTGCATTCCGTATGAATATTAGCACTGTATCAATTATTGCGCCGTCACGCGTTGTTTACACGTATTAATGTCTATATTTACTTTCTAAACTTTCTATTATCGCTTAATAACAGGACGAAACTTGGATCATTTTAGTAGAAGAATCATCGGGGCAGAGGTACTCCAATTTATACAGCCAGTGACTCATTAAATTATTAAATTGCCGCTGATATCATTGCTGGTCGTTCATAATGCCGTGTATGAATACGTTGACCTTTATACCTAATTAGAGTCCTCTTAGCTATAAGCATGACCTTGTGTCACATTCTTTATCAATTGTATTCAAATGCGATCCTTCAGTTCGCAGTGGCTGCTTGTGCTAAAACCTTGGCCACGCGAACCTCAATTAGTTTAAAAATGTTCCAAAAAATATTGAATGGGATATGGGATGGTTAAATTAATAATACAATGATTATTAAACTAATTAAATATCATTCCATTGTAGGTATTTCATCAGGCAATGCAGAGTATTTTTTATTTATATATTATCGGCTCTTATCAGTGTTAGTGACAAAACACTGATAAAAATCAAATTACAATATACAGTACTGTATTATTAAAAGGTATAACAGGTGAGATAAGACTCAGATTGCTCTACAGATAAGTGAGAAAAGTTTTCCTAATAAGTCTTTATGACAGTGTCATAAGATTGAATTTCAATTGGCATGAGGGTAAGGTGTTTTTGTTGTACCTAGTGTACCTGTATCAGTTTATATTGCAAAATAGCTGATTGTGTTGTCACCATGTTTTAATAGTAATCTTTACTTGAAATCATAATGGCTAATTGTCGTGATAAAACATCTTACAAAACGTTACTGTGCATTATGGCATGCAAGCATGAAATCATTTTTTCAGAAATGAATCATAAATCTTTATTTGCTTAGTACTTGACAGATCTCAGGCTAATATATACAGGTCCATATATCTAGACTTGAATAAGTCATGCAAATTTTAATTTTTTTAGCTTACTCACCAAAATAACCTATGTATTACACACATTATTAAAATATTCCATGTACCAACCAAGTAAATAGTTTGTGCCCTAATTTTTATCACAGACAAATAAGCTGTTTCTTCACAACCATGGTCTCAACTTTTTTCCTGTTGATATTTTTTTTATATGAATATGGGTGTGGACTATAAAAAATATTATATTTTATAACATGGTTTACTACACATTCAATAATGAGATTTATTTTTTATCATATTTTAGAAGCATAAATTAATATTATATTATTTGGGTAAAGGTAAATAAGTTGGTTTTTAAAATAATTCTGACTTGTAACTTTCAAAACTGAGACAACTGAGATACTCTTTGAGGTTTATCACTAAGCCATTAAAAAAGTGGGGTTTTTTTATTGCTTGTTTGAGAAAAGTACTGTACAATGTACATACCTTGGTGTAAAAAGGGATTGCCAGCCTTGTATCCCTCCCTCTATATTCTACTTGGCTTGCAATTCCTATTTTCCGGGCCTCTTCAGTAGCTTAATTGACTGTAATACTCCAGCATAGACATAAATATACAACAATCTTCAGACAGGTTAAAAGTTCAAATTATTAAAATAAATAAAAATATCCTTTATTCGCCAAACTTAATAACATAATAACTAGGTTTAATTATTAATAACTATTTTCTGGTTAGGGGTGTCCCCTTGGACATAGGCCTCCTCTAATGAGCGCCAGAGATCTCGATCTCGTGCACTGTTACACCATCCTTTTGGCAGGTCATCTTCCCATCTTTTTAATGGTCTTCCTCGACTTCTTTTGCTGCCTCTTGGGTACCAAAATGTTACTTCTTGTGACCATTTATTTTTGTTGGATCTTATTAGATGTCCAAGCCACCTCCATTTTAACCGCTTTGCTCTCAATGTAATGTCTGTTACGCCTGTGGCTTTCCGGATCTTTCCAAGTCCCCATTTGTTGGTTCTTTCAATGTTGAGCATACTTCTCTCTATCCCATGTTGGCATACTTCCAATCTGTGGCTTAAAGACTGTCAGTCCTGACAAAAGTTCAAATAGTCAGTCGTTATTGGTCCAGCACCTCAGTGTTACCGTAAAACCTCCCAGCAGTCCCAGTTATATAGACCATAAGGACCACTATGGTCCAAAGTAGACTAACCAATTTTCGGACAAAATTAATGACTTATTTAGTTGTTTTCTTAGTTTGTATTCGCCGTTTTGAAGTTACATTGCCTCACATAGTTCATCATCATCAAGCTGACACGTAGGGTGAAATTAAAAATATTTCGCTCTTACGTCAAAACTGTCCTGCTCTACGGGTGCGAAACGTGGATAGTCACTAAAGACATCACGTCTTCGTCAATCGATGCCTCCGACATCACAAGAGGAAACGTGGCCGGCCGAAACACACTTGGAGACGTTCAGTGGCAGCGGAACTGAAGGCTATCGGGCTGAGGTGGTCCGAGGCGAAGCGCGTAGCCCAACACAGAACGCGATGGCGAAGCACTGTGGAAGCCGGCACTAGGGGACACAGGACATTAAGTCAATATAGTTCATCCACAATAATCATATAACATCGAGTTCATTTGGACCTAATGAGGTTACTAAGACTACACTTTTTCTTCTCTTCTTCTTCTTCAGCGTATATGCGCCCACCGTTGCGCACACGCCTCTCCAATTTTCTTACATTCAGCCAGATTTGCCGTAGCTCGCCCCCAGACTTTTTTTATGTCGTCCGACCACCTTTGAGCTACACTACAGGCTACCAACGGGGTCACGGGTAACGAATAAGGGTGAGTTGCACCAAACCGTCCGTAATCGTAAGCGGTGTTCGTTAAAATCTGAATGTATGGAACGTTTGACAAGTTTCTATGGACTGACAGCTGTCAGCGCTATATTTAACGTTGATCGGTCTGTAATCGTAAGTCGATGCAACCCACCCTAAGCAGCAGCCCCCGATCAAGCAGCGACAGGGTTAACAGGGCGTAGTGGGTTGGACGGTGGGACGGACGGACTTCTCAATAAAAGCTACATAGGCCTTATGACGACCTTGCGACATGGCGAGTAAACGCCGCCATCAAATAAGCATTCCCCTGGTACAGAGCAGCAGCTGCATCAGTATTAGCAGAAGGCCGAGGAAGTGGATGTGCAAGGCAAGTGGGGAAACCACCACATTAATATTCCCTATTATGGGTCTGCCGACCTGTCTCTTCGAGCGCGGACTCCATTCTAAAACGCCTTTGCTCCATCTCCGTCGTTTCGGCACATAGTTGCGTTGTAGTTGCGTTGCAGTTGCGGGTACAGTTGTTTAAGTCTTGTAAAAATGTAGTTTGTAGCTTCACGAAACACCCGTTTACTTGTGATGTAACTGTCCTAGTGTTACTTAAGAATCCAGTCCGGTGACATTCTGTTTACATGATGTGATGTAAGTTCAGATATAGGCCTTGTAGCCTCTTATGGAGCATGAAGTAACTAATGAAGCTGACGGTTTGAATCCCGGTAGGAGCAAATATCTTCTGATTAAAAATATTAATTGAATTTCAAATCAAGGGAAAAAATGTAAATAGGGCTCGTTTACATTGGGTTTTTAAACGAATTCGGCCGTCGACAGCTCTATAAGAAATAAATAGCTTGCCTCGGGCGAGGCGTGCGGACCCCGCTAGTCACGTCGAAACGATGGAGGAAGATCGGGGCGCAAAACAGGCATCCTTGGGTCGTCCAGAAGGCCGGCGACCCCTCGGACTTCCCAGGTATCGTCAGAACGACGTCGAATCAGACCAGCGGGAGCTTCAAGCCATGAACATCCGTGGCGACAACTCGTCTCAATGCCAAGACTCGCTTTGGGTCGTTGAGACAGAGTTACCGCAATAAGAATAAGAAAATTTTATTCACTTAAACCCTTGTTTTACAAAAATCTTCTTCTGCCAAACTGCATGACAGTTTGTTGGCAGAGGGACTCCCTTACAAACAATAGATGGGTAGGCTTAGCTATTGAGTAAAGTATTTTAATTTTATAATTTTGTTTTCTAATGGTAGGTACAGCTCACGTGATCACTTAACTTAAGACTACATTTCCAGTTTAGATTTTGTTTGTTTTAAGAAAAACTCCTTCACTCTAACCTTAAACATTCTAAATGTGTTACATTCTCTTATATCATACGGTATATCATTATATATTTTGGGGACCAAGTACTTCCTACTTCTCTTCCCATAATAATTATTACCACCGTACCGCGTCTATTACGAACGCATAAATCGGTTAGCTGTACATTGCGTCTATTAGGACGCGGGCAGCAGCGGGGCGACGAGCGGCAGTTGATACGAGCGACTTCAATGTATGGGCAGCCGCTTGCGTCCAGTCCGCGGCCTTATGAACGCACAAATCGACTTACCATCTCCGCCTAGTCATCCATGAATGCTCAGATAAAAGGCGCTATCACTTTCTCGACACTAATGACTGAGGCTATTACGCGAAAGAAACTCGCGAAGCAGTTCACACCTTCTTTAGACGGCTAATTATTCGTTTAGATACTTGCAGCTAATACGGTAATGTCGATGATCGTTAACACCGCAATATACACTTATGATCTAGACGCTGCGCTGGAGCAGTTTCCATGTACAGTTAGCTATGAAAGTGTCTTCACAAAACTGTTTACGATTGCGATTTATTTAATACTACGACGGGGCAAACAAGCATTTGAGGATTTGGATTTGTTGAGGCGACAGCTATTCTCAATATGTAGCCTTGCGAATTCTGGCGACCTTGCTCACCAGCACCACTCACCACCAGGTACAGTTTATTAGCTCGCTTGCTCCAAACGCAATTTTTCTTAGTAACAAATATTCTTTTCGCATTTTTTCCCGTACGCGATTATTTTAGTCTTCTCTATGTAGGAAACCGATTGCCATCGCGAAAGAGTTGGTAGGTTAGGTTCGTTAGGTAGCTTCAGATGCTCGAAGGGCAAGCTGCTCAGAAATGGGACCCCGCGTAATATAAAATGAATGTTGAAAACGCGTTTGTAAACTTATGCGAGCAAAAATTTCGCTCAAATAATGTAGTGAGTAACGTACATACATTTTAAGAATGGGAAATTGTGCGACTAGCGTTGGATAATGACGAAAGAAAAATTAGCAACAAAGAAAAATTGCGATTTAAAATAATAAAATAAAGAATAAATCTATACGGCTCGCAGGCGATCTTTACCATCGGCCACAGAATAGATAATAGTACAAGTACAGAAGGGACACTACTTTGATCTTTACAAAAGGCGCTTTTTTCTCAGCCAAAACATTAAGATTTATCGCCCTCTGACGGCGTCGACGACGACGTCGAAGTTCATCGCTACAATTACATGCCGGTTCCCCAACGTTGGGGCACGGCATGTACTTGTAAATCGCAGAGTGTCCGCCCCTTGCAGCGACATGACATTCCAGCAGTTGAGTCTTGTAGCCACTGTAGGTAACCTACCTATCGATTTGTTTCCATAAGTAAAAAATACACTCAACACTAAATTTAATGACTAGCAATGGTCACTTGTCAGTTCTACCAACGCATTGTATGTGGCATTTGGGCCAGGGGCAATATTGGGACACTTTTTTCCCCTAAAACATTCGGAATTACTTTCGATTTTGAGTAGAAAAAACCCGATTTAATGAAAATGAAAAGAAAAAGTCGAAAACAAAACCTTCCGTTAAATGGCAGATTTCACAGTATTTAGATTATGGCCTATATCCAGCAGTGGACGTTTTTCGGCTGATATAATAGTGATGACCATTCTAAATCTAAAAATGGCCTAAGAAAATAATTCATTACTTGACTTGCTATTCCAATAATTAAACCCATAAAATGGTGCTTAAGTATCGTAACATTAACATTGATAAAAAAAGATTACATTTAATTACCTATTGATAATAGATTTCAACAGTGCCCTTGCAAGTTTCTTGTATCTTTTGTAACGTTTACCAATTTGATTACAATATCTAAATAACTTTCGACGTGATGGCGTCATTTCATTATGTCCACGAAGCGAAGGGAGCTGAACGCTAATTTAGATCGCACCGCCAACTGGTTCCGTGGTGTAGTGGTTATCACATCTGCTTTACACGCAGAAGGCCGCCAGTTCGATCCTGGCCGGAATCATAGCTTTTTGTATTTTTTTTCTTATCAAAATTGGTTTTTGTCATTATTACGTAATTTATGGCAAACTTCAATAGGTCTTTTTTCTTTAATTTTCAGCTGTGTTTTTTATCACCATCCTTTTGTTTTTCTTTGTAACATTGTTTCTTTCCTTATTTTAACCTACTCCAAAAAGAAGAATCTCAATTTGGCTTTAAATGGTTTTCTATTGTTAAGCTATTTAGCCTTTTTATTCGGGTTGTATTCTAATCATAATATTTAGCGTTTCTTAAGCTGTCTGTTAAAAATTACAATCGAATCTTGCTCATACAAATTCAGATACATGTTGGACAGGCAGTACCTATTTATGTATGTAAATTCTTTATTGTACATGGAACAGAACACAACAACAATACAATTATTACAGGAACAGAAGATACATGTACAAAGGCGAGCTTATCCCTGAGAGGGATTTCTTCCAGTACAATATACCTAAAATTAGTCAATATACCTACCGCATCTTCCTGGAAAAGGCGTAACTGATTGTGAGACACAAGACAACACACGATATTTAATTCTTTATAATTTATAATCATACTAATTCCATGCATTCTGAGGCTCGAGTTATTTCGAGGTAAACTGAAACTCGCGCCATTTTTAATTGTCACTAAGCACGCATTGTAATAATTAGAACGATGGAATGCCTTTTTCACAGTTGATTAGCATTGCTCTGAAAAAACCTTCCGTATATTAATGATATACATAGTTCTTTGTACGGGCGGGTATGGAATAGTAACTGGTTAGTGTCGCTAATTGGATGACAGTGTAAATGTGTTTAAAGTTAATTAGGAAGCAATGTGTGAAATTTATGTTAATGTTAGGGGACCCTCCCCAGCAAGGTCGACAGTTTCTGAAACTGTTTTCTGTTGCTATATACATGGTGTAACATAAATGGGATGTGATTTGTGAACCGATCAAGGGCATATCAGGTATCGTGTTCTGATAAGAAAAAACTAAGAGAAAAAAAAATTGACGCAATTTTTTTTCACTTTTGTATGGAGCGTTGGCCGACTAGGGCGACCTGCTCCACATAAATTTCACACATTGCTTCCTAATTAACTTTAAACACATTAAAGTTTAAGCGATTAGCGGCATTGTATGAAATACGTTCTACTCGCTCATTTTTTAGCGTTCCGTAGTCAACAAAGAACACTTATAGTCTTAGTATGTCCGTCTGCCCGTCTGCGGCTTAGCTCAGTAACCCTTACTACTAGAAAACTGAAACTCAGCATGGGTATAAAAAAACTTGAAAAAACTTTTTTTTAGTTTACCTTCCCTACACCTACAACTATAACAAAGGCAGACAGGCAACTACGGAACCCTACACTGAACGTGGCCTGACACGCACTTGGCCGGTTTTTTATTTTCGCATTTCTAGCAACATAAACTAAGATATGGCGGATCCCATTCTCTATACAAAGTTTCATGTTATTCTACCATGTCGTTTCAAAATGAGAACCAAACTACGTTTCTATGGAGAGTCCTGGCGACCCCTAAGCATTCCTTACCATTCAACCTTTGGGCAAAGTAGCCAGATTGTGGGCGGAGCAACTTCAAATATAAACTTGTGTTTATATTGATAATTGTTTATCAGGGTCACTCAACTTTTATGGTATCGTACCTCAAAAGGAAAACTAAACTATATAGGATCACATCGATGTCTGTCTGCCTGTTAACATTCTTGTATACATTACAGTACCTACAAATACTCTTCTCACTCACACAAACAACGAAGTTAGAAAGAGACACAATACAATAACATGCAGGTTATCGCTGAAGAGCGATCTCTTCTAGATAACCTTACATATATCTACATTACTGTATATATTATATTTCGTTAGTGATTAAGCGGATTGCAAACAATTTGCTAGGTCATAAGATTTGACGTGTGGCCTAGAATCCACTAACACACATTCTGCGTGCATAAATATCTGACACGACTTTATTTCTAGGGCCGATAGAACATGTCAGATATTTTTGCCTGCTTTGTTACGGCACATGCTAATGCTGGTGACTGTACAGTACAGTCACCAGCACATACACATACACCTATACATTTTTCGCCTTATTACATTTTCGTAATTTCCAAAATGTAAACATTTATATGACGTTCAACGTTGAATGTATGAGTCGACGCTCCAATTAGGTGACAATTACAACATATTATTAAATATAACCTACATAATAATATTAAGTCATTAAACATACCAACATAGTAGCCCTAAGACTCATCAAATACAGTCAGATAACTTTAAACCTTACTGCAAAGTGATAAGGTCGATAATCACCATAAGAATTAGAATAGTGTTCCAGTTTGAGAACAATGCCGGCGCAAGCGCTGGACCAAAATTAAATTATTAAACCAATAGGACGTGGGCGCGGTCGACTACTGACACCATCATTTTGGCTTATTCTTTTTTCCTACAGTTATACAGGGTGGGAATTTTAAGTGGGTCACTAAGAAACTAGATTTATTTTTGCCACAAAAACGGCTCGGCTGACATAATGTTGTGACTGAGAGGTCGGTAGAGCCTCAAAGACTCAGGCCCTCAGGGTTAACGGGATTCTTCTTAGTAAGGTAAAAGGTTAAATTATGTGAGGCAAGGGTCTTCAAGGTTGAGCCGAGCTTTAAGTCACAACACTAAACTTTTCGTACTGGGTGGAAATTGAAGTAGGCCGGTAAGGACTACTAGTGAAAGTCTTGTCGCTACGATAAATGATCAAAGGCAGACCTTTATTACCTTGTTTATTTATTGTCCCTTGGTTCGCCAAGACAAATACAGTCTGAGAGAGAAAACATTAAAAATACGTTTACCGTGGATGACGGAAAGAAGGATGAAATAACTCTTGCTAAACTACTAGAGGTAGTCTGAGCGGCAACTGGCTATATCTCCCTTTCTGTCGCTCGAATATGCAAGTGCGATAGAGATAGATATACACGGACGAACGAAGTTTGCGTTCCACTGTAGCGGCTCTGATGTCATTGTTGCTAGTCATCAATGTTGAACATATGATGTAATTGTAATTAATCGCTCGCCAATATTCTGCTACGATACGAATCATGATATTCGTGATTGATGATTTCAGTAGGCCTTGAGCCGGAGTCAACTCAACACGAGTATTATTCGGTCATGAATCTCACTCTGAATTTAACCTGTATATTATTCGGTTAATCTTGTCTCATTTATTTATTTAATATATGTTATATGACATTACAGAAATCTAATGCTACACACAACTAAGATTAAACATGTTAACAATAGCACGTATAATAAAAAGATATGCAATAACAGTGTACACAAAAGAGACAATATTACATTACACTCGAGGGCCTGGCATCCATCACCTCACAGACCTTCAAACATTCTTTGGTTCTCATGGTAATTTGACGACCGGGTTCGAGCTGACGGTCGATTTCGTGACAAAACAACATGGTTTTTAATAATAATTATTTTTAAAAATTATTTTTGTTGTTTTTGACACGGATAAATATTTTGAATTTGAATATTCGTTTCCGAGTCGTGAATGTTTTCTATTTATTTAATATCTTTTACATATATATCGTCGTCTAGTCCCTTAACACAAGCCTTATTGAGCTTACTACGGGGCTAGTTCGATTTGTGTATTGTTCCCTAATCGCAGTATTACCTACCCTAATTTTGCGACCAGACCCCGTATCATGGTCGGCCTTATCACGCAATAAGTGACAGGATCGAGCGTCCGTCACCGGCTGAAACCGTTCGATAGAACGAGACGACGCTCCTATCTTGATACGGGATCAGGTTCGTTCATTATGTGGAATATTTTGTCTTGTCAGTTTTTAGAAATTTAAAAATTAAAATTTTTTTTTATTGGTAATCATGGTGCCCCTATGTTCCGACGAGTAGATATGGCCCGTTGGCCCGCTCAAGCGCATCGAAACGGTAAGGAAATAACTTGGTTTCCTTCGCAGGGTCAAAGTTCAAAGGTCGAGTTCTTACCAATTCATCCATACTTGTCTTATTGTGTTAGGAATATTGAATGTGTCATCCTTCTAGCGTATTTCCCGGTTGTGGCCTAAAGTAAAGGCTCTGCTGTGACACTTTATGCCAAGATTTAGCATAGGCACTATTTTTTACGAGAGCGACTGCCATCTGACCTTCCAACCCAGAGGGAAAACTAGACCTCGTTGAGGAAGAATATTGAACTAAGTATCTCTAATTAAACTTTTTATTCAAGTTGTACAGTCAGAGTCATATAAGTAGGAAAAACTATCGAAATACGTCTTTATTACTATAGGAGTAAGGATGGGGTGCGCCAAAGTTCATATAAAATTGCAACTTCGATTATTGGTTTTCCGAAAATTTCTCTCATACAATTTTATCTCATAATGATCACTATTCATAATTATTTGTGCTAATAACTATCGTAACTCCGAATTGTCTATATTCATAATGTTATTCAACATAAGTATCTCTGTTACTACTATCTATGTTTATATACTTTTATATAAACATAGATAACGATTCATAACGATTAATCATAACGATTTTTAGCAATATAGTTTAAGGTCATATTTATTTCTATGCATACTAGTAGTTATTGCTAAATTTAGCATTAATAAAGACTTACTCTGTGATCAACTACTGCCACGATAGTGGTGTATAAGTTCAACTAGGCAGTAGGGAACAGGGACTTTGTGGCAAAACCGACTCGGATCGCGGATGGGTTAGAAGACGGAAGCGGGAGCTTTGCTCCCGCTTTCGTCTTCGAGGTTATTTTTTTTATAAAAGAGCGGAAAACAATATTATAAAGTAACCACAACAATCAACAACAATAATATCAAATAGGACTAACAAAATTATGATATATGTCCATTATGAAGGAAATTGTTATGAACAACCCACAGAACACCTCCACTAGAAGCCTAATGTTTCTCAGTTTGTTCGCGACTCGAGTCACCAAGCGTTGGTGTTATTGCGCTTATTTAATCCACGGTCGCCCGCCTTTCCGTTCAGTTGCGTCCATGTTAACGAGCTGTGCGGAGTGTGCATGACTCTCACAAAAAAAAACAAAATAATAGGATTTTCGCGGCTAATTATATGGGCTTTTGTAGTGTGAGGTGGTGCGGAAAGTCGTCAAAGACTTCTAATTACAAAAAAGATGGAATTCCATTCCACAGTTGAGTCAAATTCAATATTTCATTGAAAATATTTATAGCCAGCGGAGGCCATTTTATACTGGCCGGTGCGAATACTGAGGTACAGACACACTATATCTGTCACTTTTCATCACTTTGAAAATGCAATATGCTATTCCTTTCTTACGAAAACACGTCACGACTAGTGATGTGCCGATGATGCTATGATGGTCAATCGACAAACCACGTGCTTTCGTTCGTACCGATTTGAAGAAATGTAACAAAAATACAGATTTCTCGTTTATTTTGGTTTGAGTAGTTATTCTGTAGATTAGAACTTAAATTTAGTTTTATTTATTGTTCGTAATTTAAAGTAAATAGTGTAATATATAATAAGTATTAGTAGTACTAGTAGTAGTAGTTACTTTACTGTTTTAGTAACTTTTTAGAATGCTCTTGGTGAACAGTTGCGTCTAGGTTTCAGGATGGGCCTGATGATAAACTTTGGGAAAGTGCGAGGGTACTCGTAGTTGGTTTGAGAGAGATATAGGTTGTGCGGGCTTTTTAGAATCCTCTCGGGGAGCAGTTGGGTCCAGTGCCACAAGATGGGCCTGATGATGAACTTCGAGAAAGTGCGAGGGAACTCGTAGTTGATTTGAGACAGACATAGGTTGTATGGGCTTTTTAGAATCCTCTCGCTGAGCAGTTAGGTCTAGTGCCACAAGATGGACCTGATGATGAACTTCGAGAAAGTGTGAGGGAATTAGGAGTTGGTTTGAGATAGATATAGGTTGTGCGGGCTTTTTAGAATCGTCTCGGTGAGCAGTTGGGTCCAGTGCCACAAGATGAGCCTGATGATGAACTTCGAGAAAGTGCGAGGGAACTCGGAGTTGGTGTGAGATAGATATACGTTGTGCGGGCTTCTTAGAATCCTCTCAGTGAGCAGTTGGGTCCAGTGCCACAAGATGAGCCTGATGATGAACTTCGAGAAAGTGCGAGGGAACTCGGAGTTGGTGTGAGATAGATATACGTTGTGCGGGCTTCTTAGAATCCTCTCAGTGAGCAGTTGGGTCCAATGTCACAAGATGGGCCTGATGATGATTTTCGAGAAAGTGCGAGGGAACTCGGAGTTGGTGTGAGATAGATATACGTTGTACGGGCTTCTTAGAATCCTCTCAGTGAGCAGTTGGGTCCAATGTCACAAGATGGGCCTGATGATGAACTTCGAGAAAGTGCGAGGGAACTCGGAGTTGGTGTGAGATAGATATACGTTGTGCGGGCTTCTTAGAATCCTCTCAGTGAGCAGTTGTGTCCAGTGTCACAAGATGGGCCTGATGATGAACTTCGAGAAAGTGCGAGGGAACTCGGAGTTGGTGTGAGATAGATATACGTTGTGCGGGCTTCTTAGAATCCTCTCAGTGAGCAGTTGTGTCCAGTGTCACAAGATGGGCCTGATGATGAATTTCGAGAAAGTGCGAGGGAACTCGGAGTTGGTGTGATATAGATATACGTTGTGCGGGCTTCTAAGAACCCTCTCAGTGAGCAGTTGGGCCCAGTGTCACAAGATGGGCCTGATGATGAATTTCGAGAAAGTGCGAGGGAACTCAGAGTTGGTGTGAGATAGATATACGTTGTGCGGGCTTCTTAGAATCCTCTCAGTGAGCAGTTGGGTCCAGTGCCACAAGATGAGCCTGATGATGAACTTCGAGAAAGTGCGAGGGAACTCTGAGTTGGTGTGAGATAGATATACGTTGTGCAGGCTTCTTAGAATCCTCTCAGTGAGCAGTTGGGTCCAATGTCACAAGATGGGCCTGATGATGAACTTCGAGAAAGTGCGAGGGAACTCGGAGTTGGTGTGAGATAGATATACTTTGTGCGGGCTTCTAAGAATCCTCTCAGTGAGCCGTTGGGTCCAATGTCACAAGATGGGCCTGATGATGAACTTCGAGAAAGTGCGAGGGAACTCGGAGTTGGTGTGAGATAGATATACGTTGTACGGGCTTCTTAGAATCCTCTCAGTGAGCAGTTGGGTCCAATGTCACAAGATGGGCCTGATGATGAACTTCGAGAAAGTGCGAGGGAACTCGGAGTTGGTGTGAGATAGATATACGTTGTGCGGGCTTCTTAGAATCCTCTCAGTGAGCAGTTGCGTCCAGTGTCACAAGATGGGCCTGATGATGAACTTCGAGAAAGTGCGAGGGAACTCGGAGTTGGTGTGAGATAGATATACGTTGTGCGGGCTTCTTAGAATCCTCTCAGTGAGCAGTTGGGCCCAGTGTTACAAGATGGGCCTGATGATGAACTTCGAGAAAGTGCGAGGGAACTCGGAGTTGGTGTGAGATAGATATACGTTGTGCGGGCTTCTTAGAATCCTCAGAGAGCAGTTGCGTCCAGTGTCACAAGATGGGCCTGATGATGAACTTCGAGAAAGTGCGAGGGAACTCGGAGTTGGTGTGAGATATATATACGTTGTGCGGGCTTCTAAGAACCCTCTCAGTGAGCAGTTGGGCCCAGTGTTACAAGATGGGCCTGATGATGAACTTCGAGAAAGTGCGAGGGAACTCGGAGTTGGTGTGAGATAGATATACGTTGTGCGGGCTTCTTAGAATCCTCTCAGTGAGCAGTTGGGTCCAGTGCCACAAGATGAGCCTGATGATGAACTTCGAGAAAGTGCGAGGGAACTCTGAGTTGGTGTGAGATACGTCACCATCCTAAATAGCCGAATGCCTTTTTCGTGTTTTGTTTGTTCTATTTTAAAATGAGAACAATAAATACAACATTAAAAGGAATAATGAGACTTTACTTATTATCAAACTGCTCCGAAACGTTCCATAAAAAATACTGAAGTATTTGTAGTTTAATATTTAGAACCAAAAATACTAAATGGTCAGTATTTTTTTAGCACACTTTTAAGTATAGATAGTTTAATTACCATTTTAATATATACAGTAAGTACCTACCATACTTTATCAGCAAAAAATTCGGTACCAGTTAGGATTCTTAACTTACTGTGTATTAAAATGGTAACAAAACTATCTTTACTTTACCTTAACTTAAAAAGAAAAGTATAGTAAGTAGTTACTTACTTTACTTTAAAATGTACCTAAAAAATTAGGATGCTTGTACGTGAACATGTCCCATCACTACGCATTCCGCGCGCGAGCGCATCGACCAATCGCAACGCTGTTAGCACCCGCCCTTCCCCTCACCTCTTCCTCATGCTTTGGTGACTCGCGTCGGGAACAAAATTACAAATATTAGGCTTCTAGTGGAGGTGTTCTGTGGAACAACCAAATTATGAGTTCAAGTCTGTTCTTAGTAATGACATTATGAAGAAACATTTTATGAATACAGGTCGTTATGAGTTCCGATGATAGTAACAGAAATTTAGGAACATAAAAGATAGGAAGAAAAACATTATGAAGAGTGATGATTATGATTACAAAGCGGTATTACTAGAAAAAATCGACACATCAAGTTTATATGAGCCAATATGGACTCGTAAGGATGTGTTACGATATATTTTGCTGCTACTAACTACATGTCACTGATTGTAATGTAAAGGGCTGGCGTTAAAGTTACAGGCGATTCATTACTTGTCTTATTTGGCAAACATTTTACTTGATGTCTCTATTTAAATTTTTTACCTTATGTACAACGAAAGGCAAATATTTTGTCTTGCTTGCTCGCTTATATGGTGTTCTCTTCACCCCATCCCATCTTCACCCCCACATGCACCAAATTTCGATATTTGAATTAAAATGTATATCGATAAAAGGAAGTATAATTTCGGAATATCAAACATTGTGTCACTCTGGGCGATCCAGTAGTGGAAGTCTTTCGGCTGATAGGATGATGATGAATATCTTACATTCTGATCAGAGAAGATCAGAGATAAGATAACAGAGAGATATATAAACAATACTAGAGTTGGTACGAATTAATGTTTATGAATGTGTGACACTGAGCACTCCTGTGCTTATGCACACACTGACAAGATTCAGATTTTCATTGACTACCAAACACTTAAATTATACTCGGCTTAACGCCACCTTCCCCGTTCCCTCACCGAACGACCAGGCGTGGGGAGCGATGCATCCTTATTTTGGCAACTTACCATTTATTCGCACGAAGTCTTGCCTCGTCTTTCTTAATCCGAACTGCTAAGCACTAGAATTCGCTCCCTTCATCTGTATTTCCTGAACCAGTGAGCTTCAACTTAGGCTCTGTCGTCGCTTACCATTAGGTGAGACTAAGAGCGGGTGGCACCGACTTACGATTACAGACCGATCAACGTCACCCTTAGGGTGAGTTGCACCAAACCGTCTGTAATCGTAAGCGGTGTTCGTTAAAATCTGCATGTAGGTATGGAACATTTGACAAGTTTCTATGGACTGATAGCTGTCAGCGCCATATTTAACTTTGATTGGTCTGTAATCGTAAGTCGGTGCAACCCGCCCTAAGGGTAAATCACAGGACAGTGTTTTATTAAAAAAATGTATAGCTTTAACACAGTATCATATTTTTATTCAACCACCTAATTAACGCCTTTAAGTCATCATTCATCATCAATGACCGAGTTGACTAATACTTAATTGTTTCACAACGAATGCAATTTCACAAGTCGAGGCCACTCTTGTCTGCTTAGTCTCAACTTGAACTAGTATATCTTGACCCCCAGATCTGTAGTTACTGTAGTTTACTACTACGACGGTGACAAACAAGCATACGGTATGCCTGATGGTATGCTGACACTGTACCCTATCCACGCTTCCCATTCCAGAAGAATCAAAATCGCCCTGTCCACCGCTTAAGAGCGTAGTCGGTCTGCGACAAAATTGAGAAATAGGTATTTGTACAAACTATTGCCGTCGCGTTGCGCCCAAGCGATTCCCCGTAATGTGCGATAGGGACAACTGCAGCTCAGACCGATTTTCACTACAAAATCTTGACCAGATCGATGCTTTGTATTCCCCTGTTTTCTCCGCCAAACCTGCGCCGATTCAATTATGTTTGGTGTCGAAATTTAGAGGAAGAGCAGATCTATGTTTCTATTATTTTATTTTAACGTAAAATCTTTTCATATTTGTCTGGTAGTCATCTAAATATGACAGTAAAAATGGGGTATTTTTTAGGTTTTCGAAAATTCGTATCTGTTTTGGTAATTATTTTTTGGGAAAAAGTAAATGACAGGGGCATACATACAGTAGACCTAGATTTTATAAAAAAAAACGAGTCCTCTAGAGGGATAAACCAGGAAGGAAATAGGGGAATACGTTTGTATGGAAAAATGCTGCTAGGATACCCTCTTAAGGTTGTAATGTTCGAGCTAATATGAAACGATCCGCACAGAGCGGCGCGGCGCGATATTCTGTGCGGGCCCTTTCGTATTAGTTCGAACATTACAACCTGTACCGCCTACGCGCCGCACCGCGCGCCGCTCCGCCACCGCTGTCAGTGCGTTTCGGCCTTTATTGATTTGAGGTTTCGTTGAGCGATGAACGCTGGACCCTCGCTCTCAACACAACACATCCTCAGGAGCTCTGGCGACCTTACTCACCACCAGCACGGCTATCATGAGACGGCACGCGAGCTCTCTCTGTTTCTCTCGCACTATCCGTTTCTTATTATAACACTTAGAACAAGAGGTACAGTGCGAGAAAAATCGAGAGTATCTCGCGGCCTTCTCATGATAGCCGTGCTGGTGGTGAGTAAGGTCGCCAGAGCTCCTGAGGATGTGTTGTGTTGAGAGCGAGGGTCCAGCGTTCGTCGCTCAACGAAACCTCAAATCAATAAAGGCCGAAACGCACTGACAGCAGCGGTGGCGGAGCGGCGCGCGGTGCGGCGCGTGCAGGAACACAACACAACATACCTATATGGAGCAAGTAGTGGCTGTTTTAGCTGTAGTCTTCTGCTTGGTCGGTGGAGGTACTACCCCGGTTGGGCTGCTTCAAATATGAGCGAGATGACATTCCGCTTATCCCTACCTCTGAACACTCATGCACCTGCTTGTCAGGAGTCCATGCTTCCACAATGGATTTACCGCTTCGAACTGGAAGCACTTGGACGTGTGATATTGTCAGATCATTTTGTATAGGGCCAGTTAACGTGTTAAATTGGAGGTCAGACTCACTGGTTCGACTGAGACGAATTGCCTAGCGTTGTAGCTACCAGCCTTGGACATTGTTCCCACGACACAGATTAGCATTGTTACTAAATCTAACTTATTGTTATTTTAATATTGTGTTCTCTGAATTAATTAAAAATAGTAGTGTAGTTACCGGGTTTAAACATAGATGCAAAGATTTGTAATTAAATTAAGAAATCGACTACGAACAAATGTTCAAATGCGTTTAAAAATGGGAGGGTTCTTAATTCTACTTTTAACATTATGTTCCTTGGAAACCGGACATTTGTCGATGTTTAAGTGTTTCTACAATTTTATGCAAAGCTTAACACACACATTCACATAACATTCTTTTCGGGTCACCCCCACTTAAACTAATATCGTTAGTGCTAATTTCATTACACCTAACAACGTTCGATATAATTTTCATTAGCCCTAATATTCGGATAACTAATTTTATATGGCATAATTATTTGCTGCGCCTAATTTCAAACCTCCTAATCATTCCTAATACTAAACATCAAGTGTGCTAATATATTCGAAACTAATAATCATTTTTCCTAATGACTACTAAGCCTAATGATTAATGTGCCTAATGATCACTATGTTTAATGTTCACTACTCCTAATTTCGTCACACCTAACTATCACTTGACCTATTAACTTTTGCTCTAATGTTTGACTAGTACTAATTAATGCATCCCTGATGAACAGGCTACTTTTTACCGCGGAGTATGTCGCGGCCGTCCCATGATAGACGTCCTAATCTCGTCAAAATGGGAGCCAATAATGCACGGCCAAATAATGTAAGGCCCAATAATCCGTGTCCAGTTTTCGTGGACGTGGATTATTGGATCGTGCATTATCAGGGCTGATGAAAATGGCATGTCATAAGCGAACTCTATCTTAGGTCGGTTAGGTTAGGGTTCACTTGTGTCCCTCAGACCAGAAATAGACACCCCGCGCAGCGGGGTGGCGTCGACTTGCTGTACGGCTATCACAAGACGGCGCAAGAGCTCTCTCATTTTTTCTCGCATGATACTTCTCTGTCTAATAAGAGTGAGCTAGATAGACATCGGATTACCCACCTATTCTACCCTAAGGCAGGTCAGTGTAGGTACGACGACGAGCGAAGCGAGGAGGAGTGTTAGGTAGAACTGCGACCCTACAGCGAGCGAGCGAAGCGAGCGTGCCGCGGCAGCGGCCGGTGAAGCGCCAGAACCGACAGTATAAGAAAAAAAAAACAGTGAAATAAAATTAGTAGTACTGACAATTCGGGATAATGAAATTAGGGCTAAAATACTAAGGCAAAATGAAGATTCGGGTTAGTGATTTTAGAGACATTGATAATAAGGTGTAGTCAATATTAGGCATTGCAATATTAGGCCTAGGAAGAAATCGGTCAAATAAAATTAGTCTTAGTGAGAATTCGGTCATGAGAAATTAGATATTATGAAAATTCGGGATACTGAAATTAGGGCTAATGAATAATTAGGAACAATGAAAATTCGGGTTTGTGATTTTAGGGTTAATGAAATTAGGGCTAGTAAAATTAGGTATGAAATTATTAGGGCTAACGGAGGGGAACCATTCTTTTCAGCACCAGTGGCATCCAGGCTCCTCGAAATACTTCTTATATACTATTATGAGCACAACATAGCGCATTTTTTTTATTACTCGTGTATTTGCAATCAAAAGATGTTGGTTACCATAAAATATAAAAAGTAGTACATAGCATTAAACATATATTAAACTAGCTTCTGCCCGCGACTCCGTCCGCGTGGAACTCGTTTATATCGCAGCTTCATACAAACTTTCACCCCCCCATATCACCCCCTTAGGGGATGATTTCGGGGATAAAAACTATCCTATATCCTTCCCCGGGACTCAAACTATCTCTATACCAAATTTCACCTAAATCTGTTCAGCGGTTTAAGCGTGAAGAGGTAACAGACAGACAGACACACTTTTGCATTTATAATATTAGTATGGATTAGTGCCGGAACAGTCTTATAGCCAAACTACTTTATTTGTTCAAATGCTAATATATACTTATATCATCTAGGTAGGTAATAGGCATAGGCCTGTTACCGTATTTTTTTTCTTTCTAATAACATAATCATTATCTAGCATAGTAGTATTACGTATAAAAACCTGTATTTCTCCTAATAATAGGATTCCTCTAGAAAACTCGATCAGTTAGCGTATCAAAATTACAATGGCTAGATTATGGAGGCCTCGATCTGTAAAAAACTTGATCTGAGAACCGGATATTACTAAAATGATCAATTTACACTTTATCTACGAATACGATTTGAATAAAACAGCTCTATTTCTGGTAACCTTCAAATATACGACTTAGGGCCACCCCACACCTGGCGTCTTTCGAGCGTCGTCCCATAGTAAACCGTCCCCCCAACCCACCTCGCCTCGCCCCTCGCTCGCCCGCTTACTATGGGACGACGCTCGAAAGACGCTCGAAAGACGCCAGGTGTGGGGTGGCCCTTAATATCATAGATGAATCCATTCATAGGACTCGACACCCACCTATTTGAGGGTCCTTACATTGGTTCTCACAACAAGCTCGACTATCATTAAAGCAACATATACCCATCTCGCTCCAACCAACCAGCCGTGCCATCAAGCTTTCACCAAGAGTATCGGAGTTTTATTTCCGCCTGTGGATCCCACTTATGTGTGAGCGCGACGACAACAGAGCTCCCGTCACGCTCGCACCGTGCCTCCGCTGCTGCAGTAAACAGTCGACGGCCACACCTGCCAATTGTGGGCGCGTCGACCCACTCCACGGTTCGGACTATCGACCTCACTAGGTCAACCCACCTATAGTCCGAGGCTATCGAAGCCAGGCACCAGACGTCGCAACCCTCTTCTCGTGATGTACTACGGGGCACCGCGGCGTTCAATGGTTTAAGAGGGTACTTCCTCCAGTCCAAGTTGTTCGGGTTGCACAGGGTGGTTCCATAACACTTCGGTAGCTCAAATACCGCGAGCCATCCGGTTGCCTCCTTGACACCGCTACTACGCGTCATTGCTCTGAATAAATGAGTTCATCAATGGATGTTTTCCCCATTCAAATAACATATCACAAACGATGCAAACTTACATGTTCCGGTATCCAACTCCATAAACAGTAATTGTAAATACTAATTCTAACTGTAAACGGCGCTCACAGCCGCAGGGATATCGTGGTTTTTGTTTAATATAATGCATTACTAGTACTAGGGGAAGTGGGGTTTCCTACTAAGTTGACCTATTTGTATATGCGTTGGTCAGTTTCTAAGAAAGTAGGTACATTAATAGCGCACCGTGTTTGATATTAGTACATTGTTAAGGGTGGTAAAGAACGCGCTCGAGCCTTCTCTTCTTTGCGGGCCTGTTCTACAGCGCTCTGACTAGTACTTGGTTCTGCGGGTTTATATTGTCCCGTAACACAGTGCCAGAAGTTCTCAAATATGAGAATATTCTGCATTTGGAATGCCCAGTCACGATAATTTGTCGTACCTTTCAGTTTCTCCATCGTAACTGTCGAGTTAGAATACTCACCCATATTTCGAACAAAATAATATTATTTTCACACAATATTCACATTGCCGTGATAAGGCACATAACCTATTAGAGATTAATTAAATAAGCAACACGGGCGCAGTGGAAATAATGTAAATATTGAAATATATTATGTTAAAAACATTGTATGTCATCTGTTCGGTACAAAAGCCGATTGACAGAGACAGCGCTGACAGACTCTATTTGATTCACAATACAAAAAGTATATTCTTCATGAAGATGGCCAGCGTTATACTCCAACACTTTTTGCTGCGCAAAGGATGATTTTTCAAAAGCACAGTCGGCATCTAGGATGAGTTTTTAAAAGTACACTTTTTTTTCATTACATACTAGTGCCTATTGTTTTACATCTATGTAGTTGGATCCTTTTTGCTAAACTTTGTCCAATTATGGTAAAATGGTTCATCAATCAATTTGCATCTCTTACCACCCAAAATACGTTGTCTTATAAGTCCGTAGAATTTTTGAGGGTTGTGAACGAGTTTTTCCGGGGTATTTGGGTTCCCACGATATACAAAAAAACGTTAACGTTTCACAGACAATCGCAGCACATTAATAACAACCTCGCAATAATCTAGAACTCTAGATTCATATCTTAATCAGATGATTGTCAACTAACTGCCGCTTATAACTGGCAAGCAATCACTGTAAATGCGCTATTAACTATGGAAATGTCTCCTTTCCTATATCCAAAACGTCTTATATGTTATGTCTGTCTATTCCAGGGGTTTCCAAACTTTTTTTAGGCACGCCCCCCTGCTGCCTAAAACGAAGTTCCCACGCCCCCCTTCGCTTCGATGCAAGGAAACGGAAGTGAATGAGTTAGCTAGCCAAATCAGCGTTGCCGTTAGCGCCACGGCTCTTAGGAGTCTAGGGTCAGCTGAGTACCTAATCCCAAGGATCGGCGAGGCACTACTTTTTGCGAAAGGATTTCCTGAGGCCCTGCGCCCCCCTTAAAATGTGGTCGCGCCCCCGTAGGGGGGCGAAATTGAAATCCCCTGGTCTATTCTGTATACTAGTAACCTACTATTATAAAGAGGAGGTCTAACACTTACCCGATTTCAGAAATTCTTTATGTAGATTTTCCGGATGGACATAGGCTATGTCCCGCGGGTTTGCCTGTGTTTTTTGCAACACGCGGACGAAGTAGGTACCTAGTAAGTAATAATTAAGCCGAAAGACGTCCACTGCTGGACATAGGCCTCCCCCAGTGCCACAATGACTGGTCCTGCACCACCCGCATCCAGCGGACTCCCGCGAACTTTACCAGGTCATCAGTCCACCTGTGGGGGGCCTACCCACGCTGCGCCTTCCGGTGCTTGGTCACCACTCGAAAACCTTTCCGCCCCAACGGCCAGTACCAATTTTTTTGGCGATAAATAAACAATAAAGAGTAAGACGATAAATAATAAGACGGCTCGTGAATTCTACAGTTCACAGAGCCACTAACTGTAGAAAAACTGGCCCACAAGTGTGCATGATACGGGGTAGTTTACATATACACAATTTACAATTCAGTTTTACTAAAATAGAAGGCAGCAGGAATGGATGTATAGGTACTTCATACACTTAGGATGTTTTACCATTGATGGTTTATTTATTCCGTACCGTAACTGCACGGTGGCCCGGTTAACAGATGGCGGCTTAAGGTCGCGGGGCCGGTTGTTCTTGCTTAACTGGAGTTCAATTTCAATTTAATTTAATTTGCAAACCCACACAAACATGCAACAAAACCGCAACACCAGGTACAGCACGACTAATATCAAGCACGCAATATAAGCACTCCCCCCCCTCGTTTCATATGAAACGATACTATGACGCTCGGGATCGTGACGTCACGATAATGCATTTTGAGTACTTAGATGAAGACAATAGCTTACAAAAACCAGAGTTGTAGAGAGAAGTGAAGCGTTGTTAATCATGGGCAAGCCCAACAAACGGGTCACACAATGTTGTCGACACAACGTATTAAAAACGAATTTATCCGTAATATTATATCAATAAATGGGAAGTACGCTGGTTATTCTATGGTAAATATCTTATATACACACATTTGCACGTCACAAGACACTTGCACGACATCACGTATATATACATATATACGTCACATAATAATAATAAGCCGTATTTTCCTACATTACATCTTATGTCCAGACATTTGTTTTTCTAGAGGCACGTACATAATTATTAAACATTATTATATATTTGAGGAATACGTCTGACCCAAACAGTGTAAGTAGGTACTTCGTAGATATCGTTTTGCCGAATAATTGTTGCTCGGTTGCTTATTATTTTACTTACCTAATGCTAAATCTGTTTTCCCCGAAACCGTCAATATTTAAAAAATTGTACTTACCATTATAATTTGTCTCGTACTGGAACATGGCGTCCATAGTTTACAATTTCTGCTTTTTTGTTTGCAATTTCCAGCAGATGACCAAAAATTGATTTACTGACCACAAAATGTGCAGAAAAGCCCGGTATTCTGTGCTAACCCTAATCTAGTGCAGTTTAAACGAAAGCGGTGCCACCGGCTCTAAGACAGTTACAGTTAGGCGGTTCGGTATTGGGAAGATAACCAGATAGCAAATGGTTAGATAAGAAATGCGAACAAAGCTTAGATAATGTGAAATTCTTCCATCCAGTACGCCTCTAATTATTTAAACTGGGCCACACGGCATATCCGTAGAGTAAAAAACCGGCCAAGTGCGAGTCGGACTCGCGCACGAAGGGTTCAAAGGGAAAAAAACCACCTTTTTTATGGGAGCCCCCTTAAAAAAGTTAGTTATCATGTATATGATACGTTATTATACCATTACAGCCCGCCATTTCACCAGGCTAACATAACGACACTGATAATTCGTCCACATAAGTTATGCCTTCGATAGACTATTGACTATCCTTTTTAGAAACTGAAACTCAAGGAGTTGCACCAGCATATTCACGTTACGCATACATTTGACGTTCCCCTCCCCCGCAAAAATTGGCAGACTTTTTATGTATAGAAAATGACTCATGGCCGCTCCTGTTGGTTTAAAATGCTCTAAGGTCTCAGCTGTCTGATTATGGACAATGTTGCTTATATCTACTTATAGGATACCAAATAAAGAAAACGCACGACATAACGCGGTCAAGATCGCTTCATTGAATGCAAGACATGTCAGAAGAGAATCAGAATATTCTAGAGTCTGAGTTACAGATCGTGAGCTTTTAGAGTTTCGGGTGAAATCGATACTTTATATTATAGATGCAAAAGTGTGTCTGTCTGTCTGTCTGTTACCTCTTTACGCTCATGGAACTTGTATTTCAGAGCCACTTTTAGTATAAATGTGGGTATAATTTCGATATCGACATAATGTGACATCGCATTGAAATCGCTAATTAATGAGACATTTTTTTAACCGACTTCAAAAAAAGGAGGAGGTTCTCAATTCGGTTGTATTATTTTTGAAGTGAAAACTTCTTTAGCGGCGCTCGCGCTGTGCGCTTTTTGTGATGGGGAAAAAATGTTAAACTCGCGACAGGTCACGTGACTGACAGATTCGTCAGATTGAAAATTCGTAAGACGGACACGTGACCTGACCGAAAAACTGTTACAATGTTATTGAAGTTGTCATGTTTGTGTACGATAAATGAATATTGTATTTTACCACATAAGTAAGTGATAGTCTGATAGTCCATACTTTTATACTGATAATTAAAGCAATTCGTGCAAAATTATTCCCTAACCATTCCATAATATCAAAAATGCACAACGTTAATATTCAAGTTTTAACTTCTGCGGGCGCTCCCGGAGTGCAACTCGTTTTTGTTCAATGTTTGTTACCAGACATCAGAACTTATATATTTTTTGTGTATAAGATTTATATTTGACTGGACCATTTATGAAGTGTACAAATATTTAGCGAATGTAATTCTGCGTTATGACGTCATGGGTGTCATAATGCGCTCATCTCGCTAATCGCTCCGGCATGCAGTTTTAATGATGGCTAGTCTAAGAGAAGTTGTAACTAGGCTTATACAAATTTGCTTATAAGAAATATTGCATAAAAAATATGCTTCAAAAATGAAAACGTTTATTGTATTTAGGGATAAACAACATTACAATATTAATCACAATCGTACCAATCAACCTAAAATCATCCGTTATACAATATATGAAGAATACGATAGTACTATATAAAGTGTACAAACATGAAGTGTCGAAGGCAATGACAAAAAGAAAAGATGGGGCGGAGGGACTTTTATAAAGATTCGTCATACTTTATGTTGGTAAGTAATGTAACACAAACAATTGATCTGACATTTTGGTCTAACGCATCTTCACAAAACCGGGCCAAAGTCTGCACACGATCGAAATCGAGGATTAATTAGTTCACGATTATTCGTGTTTTTTTTTATTGGCCACGACGTTGGTAAACAAGCATACTGCCTGCCTGATAAGGGCTTGTCCATATATGACGTCATCGTTTTTTGACCCTTCTTGAATGGACCCTCCCCGCCTAACAAAATGACTACCGTCATCCAGCGCGTTGGCAACCTTATCGATTTGTCAATTAAACGTCCTTGTATGTACATTAAATATACTATAATCATCATCATATCAGCCGAAAGACGTACACTGCTGGACACAGGCCTCCCCCAAAGAGTGCCAAACACAAGGTGGACTGATGAACTGGTACAGTTCGCGGGAGTCCGCTGGATGCGTGTGGCGCAAGACCGGTCACTTCGACGCTCTTTGGGAGACCTACGTCCAAATCAGGGACCCGCCCGGTATCCCCTTCGAGGGTTTTTGAAAGGGTTTTTCGTAATGCTTTACTTACCAAAGCCAATGCTCCTCAAAACCCATTCATTTGGCTATTAAAGCGCTCCAATACGGTATCCCCTTCAAAGGGTTTTTGAAAGGGTTTGCTTACCAAAGCCGATGCTCCTCAATACCCATTCATTTGGCTTTTAAAGCGCTTTCAATACGGGTAAGCGCTTCAACCCTTTAAAAAGCGTTTAAAAAAGCCTTTCGACAGGGTTTTTCCATCAGTAGCTGTAGCGCCCCGTAAGGGAAACCCATTCATACGGCTAAGTTAAATGAATGAGTTTTCAATCAATAAAGGACAGCAAGTGATTTGGGCTATTAAACGAACGACTAACCCGTTCAAAGGCTTTTTTCTGGGAAGGGGTGGGCGGGTCCCTGGTCGAAATATACTATGTAATGAATTAATACAATAATCTTGTTTGTTTGTCAACAGGCGTGGCACAAAGGCTGTTTCAAATGTCAAGAATGCGGGATGACGCTCAACATGCGAACATACAAAGGATACGGCAAACTGCCCTACTGCGAGTCGTGAGTAACTGTTACACTAACCGCACAAACGTTAATTACCGCTAATGTCACATTATCACATAAACCTGCTCTCTGTGCTGAGTTATTATACATTAGCATCAGTCTTCCAATTAGGTATTGAATCAGCCCAGTCTGCCCATAACTTGAAACAAACTTTTACCCCCATTTCACCCCCTTATAGGGGATGATTCCCGGAACAAAAACTGTCCTATGTCCTTCCCGGGACTCCAACTATCCCTGTACCAAATTTCATCTAAATCGGCTGCGTGGTTTAAGCGTGAAGAGGTAACAGACAGACAGACAGACACGCTTTCACATTCATAATATTAAGTGTGGATTATGACACGACTGCCAAATCTGCGGGACACATTTATTTATTTATTTATTTAATCGTTTATTTCAGTAAAAAAATATTTGCAATAAACACTGTTACTTAACTATTAATCTTAAATAACAAAAGATTTTTTAAATTAAGGAGTTGCGAGACTATGCTAGCATTATTCTAATAATACATTGTTGTTCTAGTTTCTATTACATAACAAGTTATTTTTTTAACAAATATAATTTTATGGACTTTCTGAGACTTTTGGCTTTCTTATTAATAAGTTCTAGCAGTAACTGTTTGGGGAATTTATTACATATGCGTGGAAGGATACATGACCAGGCTCTCTGTCCGTAGTTACATGAACTAACCAGTCGATGTGGTTTATGAAAAAAATCACAAGGTTATATCACTATTGAATCATCCAAAATATTTAAAACCCTTCAAATTATGCTTCCTGATTGTCCCTAATGATGTAACCAGGGCTGCTATTCGCTACGCGTTAATGCGGCTCACCCCGCCGGTCACCCGTCACGATACTAGACCTATGTATACCTACGCTTAGTTACTACACATCGCGGTGTCAAGATATATTTGTGGGTGCGCGTTGAAGTGAGCTTAAAACAAGTTACATAATAGTCAGGGCCAGGCTAAGATTAGTAATGGAGCTACTGATATCATCAGTTCACAATGCGTCTTTTAATGTGTTGTTTAATAACCTCAACGAAATCTCATTGAATTCCGTATCTCTATTTTAATATTGTGAGGCGTGAGAAACTATTTCACTAACAGCACAAAATGTTCATTAATTGGATACTATGATCTCAATTATTTTATTAACTTATGAACAAAAACTGAGGTAATTTGATGCAATTGACTCAGTTTTATTGTGCCACTTTTGGAGCGCTTATAAAGTCCCTCTTTCTTAAATATTCTACCACTATAGTCTACTTTAGTACCAGGTTGATCGACATGGATTGTTATTTTTTAAGTCGAAGACTGCCTCACTTTTCCCTCAAGGCCCGTAGTTGAATGCGAATAATGTCCTAATACAGAAGCGTGGGAATCGGGCCCTATGGCCTCAAGGCAGAAACGCATTGACAGCGGTGGCGGAGCGGCGCGGTGCGGCGCGGAGGCGGAACCGGTTGTAATGTTCGAACTAATACGAAAGAGTCCGCACAGAATACCGAGCCGCGCCGCGCCGCTCAGTGCGGATCGTTTCATATTAGCTCTAACATTACAACCGGTACCGCCCCCGCGCCGCTCCGCCACCGCTGTCAGTGAGTTTCGGCCTTCATGGGTAAACTGTAGTATCCGCAAAACCAAGTGGCGAGTCAGGCAATAAAAGTCAGTACTATTGTTGCACGGCCCGCTCCATAAGGCAGTGCAGGTGCGAAAGCGCCTCGCCACTTGGTTTTTGCGAATACTGTATAGTAAACACGTCGCCTCAGATGTGTAAAGATTGGCTTAGCTTTTCTTCAAGGGCAGGACGATAAGATATCAAATAACTACAGACCTGTCTGTATTTTACCCGCAATATCTAAAATACTAGAGTCGACGGTTAAGAACAGGATAGTGGAACACCTCGAGTCGAATAATATTTTTACTACTAATCAGTTTGGGTTCAGAAAAAATAGGTCTACCGTGATGGCCCTGCGAAAAGTAGTCGATTTTGTCTTGCAAGCTTTGGACGGGTCCCAAAAGTGCTCCAGCATTTTTTGTGACCTTTCCAAGGCATTCGACTGCTTAAGACATGATATCCTCCTGAAGAAAATGACACATTATGGATTTGATGGCAAAGAATTTCAGCTTATTAAAAGTTACCTGGAAAAGAGGCTACAAGTGATAAACGTGAATGGAGTGAACTCAAACGTTACGCAAATAGATACAGGGATACCACAGGGGTCAATATTAGGCCAGTTTTATTCCTTATTTATATAAATGATTTACCAGCGTGTTTACCAAATGAAGCTATGGTCACACTTTTTGCAGATGACACCCACGTAGGAATAAAAGGAAATAGCTTAGAAGATAAGAAGGACAAAATACAAAAGACTTTGCTAATTCTTAAAGAATGGTTTCAAGCAAATGGTATAGTACTGAATACAAACAAGACTACGTTAATTAATTATACAAACAATAATCATAATGAACCGAAAGAATACTACAATGACATAGAAATAAGGAATGAAGTGAATACGACATTTTTAGGTTATGAGATGGACAATAAAATTACCCATAAGTTACATATTGACAAAGTCTGTAAAAAAATTGCAAAAGGTAACTATGCACTCAAAAAGTTAAAACCACTATTGGATAAGAAGTCGTTGATAACGGTATACTATGCATATATACACGCCAACGTGACTTACGCGATCACAATATGGGGAAATGGAACAGACATTCAAAGAGTGCTCAAACTACAAAAGCAATCAATTAGAATAATGAATAACTTGCGTAAGCGTCAATCGGCCAAAATACATTTTAAGAAAAACCGAATTATGACGGCCATCTCATTGTATATTTACACTAGCCTACTAGATGTACACGCAGAGAAAAATAATTTAAAACAGAGGAAACATGTCCACAATTACAACACAAGAAACAAAGAAAAGTTATGCATGCCTAAGTCAAGAACGAAGAAATTTTTTAAACAAGGATTACCAATAAAAATTCACATGTACAACCTACTACCTTTGACAATAACGTGCCTACCAATGAAAGATTTTAAAAACAAAATTAAGCGGTTTCTGGAAGAAAACCCGATATACTCCATAAACGATTTTATGACTCAACAAATGACATATTAACTTTAAAGTAGTTACCTAATTAAATGTTTTGTATATGTATCTACTCGTAGTAAGACAATGTATAGATGACTTGCTAAATGTAATTTAATTTACATGGTCAATAAATTTTCTTTCTTTCTTTCTTTCTTAAGGCTTGTCAGCGGTTATCACAAGACGGCGCACAAGTTGTGTCGCGGTGAGATGGACTATCCGTCCCTTTCTATTTAGAAGGCTTGGAAGTAGACGGATAGACTGTGTCGCCGCGATACAACTCGCGCGCCGTCTTGTGCTAACCATGCCGGAAAGCCGAGTGGAAACGTAATCTGTGAACGACTCGTTGCCGTACTAGCTAAACCGACTTATTTAAGAGTATCTCGAATCATGTTTGACTCAATGTGACCATGTAAGGTCAATATTTTTACACCTTATTGACTGACGGGAGTCACAATTTAAACGCTATTTCCTTGAAGCATATAATTATATATGATTGTAACTCATTTGTTTTACCAAATACGTAGCAAGAGTGAATCATTATACAAAGTAATCGGTAATTAGCACCTATATTAACTACACTTACCTCGTTGAAATTTGTATACCGGTGTAAAAAAACACCCCACCTATATACGTCCTACTGCTGGGCCTCCTCCCATGGATGAGCGGGAATGGGCAGTAGTCCCCACGCTGGCCCAGTGCGGGTCGGGGACTTCATATACACCTTTGAATTTCTTCGTGGATGTATGCGGGTTTCCTCACGATGTTTTTCCTTCACCAAAAAGCTAGCGGTAAATATTCCGTACATAAGTCGCGAAATCGCATTGGTACGAGCCGGGATTCGAACCCACGACCGCCGCTTGACAGCCGCATGCCTGAACCTCTACCGGTTGGAAGGTCAGATGGCAGTCGCTTTCGCAAAACAGCCAATGCCAAATCTTGGGATTAGGTGTCAAAGCGGACCCCGGGCTCCTTATTCCCGGTAGTGCCCACTACCGGGAATAACGCTAGGAGAATGCTCAATATAGACCAGTCATAACCTTTTTTCTACGAGGGTCGCATTAGACATTTTAGCAAAGCAGCCCCGAGGTACATTTATGGGGTTTTTATACTTTTTATACTATGATCGGATAGTGGATCCAGCATCCAGCTGGGCTGGCCGCAGGTTGAGTATAGCTGGTGTAGATTGCTTACGTGAACAATAACTCATTTTTCCTCATACATATATGTAATTATGTTTCTTACTCACGAATATTTAACATACTCGGATAATTGAGCATCACACCTTTCATGATTCATAGATTTCGTCACTGGAAAGGAAATCACTTGTAGGCACAGCAAATATGCATTGTTTGTGAATATCTTATTACTGTTGTTCTTTTATGATTTACCTGTTGTTTCATTGTAGAGTAATGTTTAAATAATGTGAGTATTCGATTCGATGTGAGGTCGGCAATCTAAATGGGTCGGAGTCCGTCTGTCGCCAGGTTTTATCAAATGAATCGTGATAGTTAGACAGTTGGACTTTTCACAGATGATGTATTTCTGTTACCGCAATAACAACAAATACTAAAAAACAGAATAAAATAAATATTTGAAGGGGCTCCCATACAACAAACGTGTTTTTTTTGCCGTTTTTAGGGTTCCGTAGCCAAATGGCAAAAAAACGGAACCCTTATAGATTCGTCATGTCTGTCTGTCTGTATGTCCGTCCGTATGTCACAGGCATTTTACTCGAAAACTATTAGGTGTATTTGAATAAAATTTTGAGGATAGGTGTATTTTGTTAACCGCTACATAGTTATGTAATACATAGTTTTTTTGAGTAAGTGTCTAAAATTGTCCCCCCCCCCCCCTCTAATTTTTGAACCCTGTATTTTAAAAATATGAAAAAAATCATGCAAATAGAGCTTATTAAATTCTATCAGCGAAAATTGTTTTGAACAAGATCGGTTCAAAGGCTTTCGAGATATTTCTAAAAAACCGCCTTCCTTAAAGAAAAGGATTTAAGTGCCATAAGATATCAGTAACGATACGACCTTTTTAATAGGCACGGAACCCTTGTTGTGCGTGGTCCGACACGCACTTGGCCGCTTTTTATAGATAACAATACGGAACCGTTCGTGCGCGAGTCCGACTCCCACTTGGCCGGTTTTTTTTATACTACGTTGGTGGCCAATATTGCTACGGCTCGCCAGATAATAAACGGTTACTGTAGCCTATTGATACCGACAACTTACTAGTATTATATAGAGTAATGTTTGTGACTGCGTTAGGGCCTACGCTAACTGACGCGGATTACCCGGAGCGGACGCCCGTCTTATAAGAAATTGTATGAACACCGCTAGCTGGCGCGGGCGCGTGCGACGGACTTTAAGCCGCGCGGCGGGTGGCGGGCGTCCGCTCCGTGCGCACGCGGCGGGCACACGCACGCGGACTCGTTCTTGAATTCAGCGCTAAGTTAGGCATGCGCCCGTCGCGGACTCGCTGGCCGCGGCTGGCCGTAGGCCCTAAGTTGGTATGTAACTGATAATGTTACTCCCCAGTAAAGAAATGAATATTCAGTATAGGCAAAGCTACCGAGTTGAGACCGAGGCATGCATTTGTTTCTAGCTGTCAACACAAGGTCACAACACAACTGTCTGCAGTGTGTTTGTGAGTCTCTGGAGTCGCAACCGTCCACAGGCGACGACGTCTGCTCACTATCAGACAGGATGTACAGTACACTTGTTTGCCACCTTCGTAGTGAAAACAACCTCTGTGTTATCCCGCGTCTCGACTTGCGTTTGCGCAGGGCTGCTAAGTATGAATAACTCCGACTGAACACCGTCACAAAGCCAAAGTAACAATGCAGGCACAATAAAAACGAAAGTGACCGCCAATGGGCTTGCGCAACCTGACGTATGCGCGCATATTGCGGGCCATATGCGCAGGAGTCCCGGACGCGACCGACGTTTGCTTAATATAATGGACATATTATCCTGATCAATGGACATTGTTATGATATTGGGATCATATGAGTGAAAACGGGCATTATTTGACGGGCTCGCAAGAGAGGACGCCCATCATGGCTAGCACAGGACGGTCCGCGAGCTATGTCGCTGAGAAAGAGACGGATAATCTATGTCGCTGAGACACCGCGGGCTGTCCTGCGATAGCCGTGCAGGATCGATACAAATACATCTCATTGCAGACGTCAGTATAAAAAACACTGTACCTTCAAGGTCGTGCAAAGAGGAGAAAAGCGAGTGCGAAACGGCTAATTATGAGGCGAAATATAAATATCAGGCGAAAGTGCTATAAAAAAAACAGGCACACGCTTGTCATGAGACCGTGTCACATCAAATTCCTCTCCCGACTTATTAGTGGCCACCCCCCTTCAAAAGATAGTGACCCCGCAAATTTCCAAAAATAAAGTATGGCCTATTAGTATTATAAGTCCATCCCTGACTAATTATGCATGCCGAATTTCATAACAATTGGTTCTGTAAATAGGTAACTGTATTATTAATAGCATGAATTCTCTCGCAAGTGGCCGTTCTAATATTGTATGAAAACATAAAAAGAGATAACTATAGCATACCATCTTTACTGCTTCATTTGTGTCTATCCGAAATGAAAGCTGATTTTCCACACTTTTACTCGCAATTCAACCGTCATGGACAAAAACTGGCCCGATTCGTCACAAACAGATCGTCACGTCTAAATCGGCATATGACTTCATACGTAGCCGAGTAATACAATGGTGTCGTTGAGAAAGGTTTAACACGTGCCATCGCCTTTCGCACGTAATTCATATTAATATTATAAATGAGAAAGCGTAATTAGTGTACTATGTCGTACGACAGCAGAATAAGGTTCACTTTTCTGCCTTCACGGCATTGAAATAAAGTTGAGAATTGGAGAAGTAAGCCTAAGTTGTAAGGAATAGTAATTCCTCGACTATACAACGGAGTAACTGTGTAATGAGGTGGGCTTTTTGCGTAGTAGACAGTTACTGAACATAACAACTTGCCTTGTCGGTTTCATAATACGATATAATCTGTTAATCGGGGTTTAGACACTAAATAAAATAATCAATAATGATGTATTTTTTTGAAAAAGGATTAAGAATGTAGTCAAATTGAAAACAACGTAAGAAGTTGTAAGTGTCCAAAGTTTTAAGAGGGGGTATGTTTTGTCCCTTTTACGTAAAACACACCTTCATATGAAACGAGTGTGATTTACTATGACGCTCGACGATCGTGACGTCACGGTCTGCTAGCGTTTTCTCTCTAACAAGCAACATTAAAACGGTTGTAGCTTCGTAATTTTATGAGATATTTGAATGGGATTTTCGTCAGTGCATTTTTTTTGTCTTCTTTTTTTTAAAGTAATAATATGAGTACATCCCTATTGCAGAGCGACATAAAACCGGGCGGTTACCGGAATTTCGGATGGCGCGTTGGCGCGTCGCGATGGTTTTAATCAGAGGCGGCTCGTGACTAAATTGTATGGGTGTTCACTTGAAATAAAACAATGAAAATACATGACGTTAGCAGATTCCGGGATTCCGAAGACTCATCCGTGCACCCTTAAAGCAATTTGAAATGCACCACATAATACTACACAATCTGTTCCCAACCTTCGTAAAATATGCCTGTTTTTGTCAACGCGGTCATTGAACTCGCGTATAGACTTTCGGTACTTACGTGGAATCTAGTGCCCTGCGCATATCCTGTAAAATAGTTTTTACTCTCATCACTACCACACAACTACAGTGTTTTCACATATGTCACGCGTAAATGTTTTGGTTTTCGTCGTTCATGTTTGCGTAAGGTCAAGGTCCCTTGTCCCTTAGCCTCCAATTCAAGCCGGATTTGTCACGTTTTTGCACACTTTTTAATGAACACCACATTATAATTATCCATTTTAACACTCACAAGTAGTAACTGATAAGTACAGGCTATTTCAACTCGTATTAAATGATTATTAATTGGAAAATACCCGAATTTGCATTCGCGCGCATGCATTTAAGTTGACTTTGTATACATAGGAGTGGCAACGTCGCGCGCAATCGCTGTCGCTGTCGCGGCCGGGCGGCAAAATTAACCGGCAACGTGGCGTGAGCGGCGCTCCGAATTTGGCTATATTTTCATAGAAAATCTTCTGTTTCACGCGCAGGACTGTGGCGAACTTTCTCTTTCACTCTTATTGGATTTCGTATTAGGAAATGTACTGAGTCTTCTTTCATAGGACCGCAATCGTGAGCGCTCCGCTTGGCGCGTTACCTATGAAATGATACGGTAGGATGATGGGTATAGCGCCTACTTATGATCTTGTAATGTGTAAAGGTAATTATTTTATTGGTATTGGTACAGTCGTATTTTAAGTGGATTTTAAATAGTAATATTAATAATGAGATTAATGAGTATAATTTTGTTATAATTATTTATGGGAGTTCACTGCACCAGCGCTCCTTAGGGCGAGCCGCCTCTGGTTTTAATGCGCATGGCCCTATAATAAAATGCTGCCACCTAAAAAGAGGTTCCGCTCCTTCATTTCCATCTAGAGATAGAGATGGAATCATAGTAGCATCGATATTCGAAATATATGTATTTCAGAAAACCCTAGATCTATTACTATTACGTCATCAAATACCAAATCTATTACCGACTATAAAAACAGTGATACAGAGAGACACAACGTCCCTTATGACTACAAGCAGATACGGGAGCGGTGTACATGACCACAAGTCTGACAAGTGCAACTACTTAGCCCGCCGAGAACAGGTCATGAAGCCTACTTGGTCGCACTTTTGCAAGAATTCTAAACCAGGCTTTGTCATGCATGAGCCCCCATTGGTCCTAAACATTATTTTATTACACTTATTACATCTCTTGTGTAAATATTCATCATCATATAAGTCAATGGTCTCGGCTAAATGCGGCGCAGGACCGTTCACATTGGCCGTCTTTGTGGGAGGCCTAATACGTGGACGTCTTTCGGCTGATATCATCATCATCATATCAGCCGAAAGACGTCCACTGCTGAACATGGGCCTCCCCAAAAGAGCGCCACAATTACGGGTTCAGCACAACGCGCATACAGCAGACTCCTGCGACCTTCACCAGGTATCATTTATCAGTAAATCTTCGCAGTCAGTCATTGTACTGCAAACAGTATGTTTACTAAGCAGAAACGACCGCTAGCGAAATTATTCGCCACGAGCGGGATATGTACCCGCGCCCTCTGGAATCCGCCCAACGACTCAATCCTCAACGCTCTTATCCAACTGAGCTACCATGGGTCCGCTAGTGGCGGCGAATCTTTCAATCCCTTCACTCTTCTAATTACACCTTAGGGAGGCGCGTCATCTACCGTGAAGTTCTTGCAGCTTCTGAAACATTCTGAAATATTACATTTATTATTTTCAGACATGTACCGAAGGCGAAGCACACGACGATGGCCGAGACGCCCGAGCTGAAGCGGATAGCGGAGAACACTAGGCTGCAAAGCAACGTCACTTATCACGCGGATTTCGAGAAGAGCAAGGGCAAGTTCACACAGGTGAGGAAATCCAAACGTTTCAGGACCTTGAGCACTGTCAGATAACTGGAGCTACCGTCATAATAAGGTTGGTTCTTGTCACGGTGATCATCTGCGCCGACCGTTTAGCGCTGAGCTATCGGCGTTACTCTAGAACAGGGGTTCCCAAAGTGGTCCAGGTGGACCCCCAGGGGTCCACAGAAGACTCGACGGGGGTCTACGTTGGCGTGACAAAAAAATGGGGGTGCACAATTCGTAAGTGGGGGTCCACGAAAATGTATCTGGTTTCGATAGTAAAGAACGAAAACTGATATCATTTTTTGTGTTATTTTTATAGCCTGGATGACTGATAAATACATGATAGGTTTATTACGCTGCTCCCCGATTAAAAATTTGGTAAATTAAACTGACATTTTATTAAAATTACACCATTTGCCTCCAAAACTTGTCGACTGCAAGTCTGCAACAGATCGCGAGCGTCTCCAGGCTTAGGTAATCTTCACATTTTTTGCCGAGTTTTGAGAATATGGTAGAAATGTGGTGTAGGGGGTGTACCAGAACCAGTTAACTTTTGAAAGTGGTCTATGAGAAAATAAAGTTTGGGAACCCCTGCTCTAGAACACCTCTAGCGCAGCATGATACCATGGAGGACCGAGGAGCTGGTGAAGACGCCGACGGACACAAGCCACAGGACATCTCACCTCTCTTTAGTGGTGACAAACATTCTTAGGCAAGCCGCAACGAATTTGAGCTGCAAGGTAAAAGAGCCGAAATAAACTCTTGCGGTGGAAATCGAGTGCTGCAAACGTCTCTACATTTTAGTAACTCATTGAGCGAGAAAGAGACGCGTAGTAATTGAAGTGGCTCCATGGGTATACTCTTGCTTGCCAGAACTTCATTTGCCCGAATTTTATCTGCCGTAATATACAACTGCCATAATGTTGTTTTCTATAATTTTGTATGCCATACTCATTGTTTACCATAATAATTATATGCCAGAATATTTGTTTTCCATAATATCAATATCAATAATCTCATTTTCCATAATCATTGTAATCCATAACAATCACATGCCATAATGTCATTTACCATCCATCTCAACATCCATAATATTCTTATGTGATAAAGTGGGTACGTATTGCAGTGTCTAATATTCAAAAAAATATCTCGAACCTATCCGCGATCCGAGTCGGTTTTGCCACTAAGTAAAAATGAACTTTTCTCTGAGATTACCTAATGCCAAGATAGTGTTGTATCGTAGGCAGTATGGACAGGGGCTTAGTGGCAAAACCGACTCGAATCGCGGATAGGTTAGAAGACGGAAGCGGGAGCAAAGCTCCCGCTTTCGTCTTCGAGGTTATTTTTTTTTTATAAAAGAGCGGAAAAACCAGCAAATTAACAAAGATGAATCCGAATGCATGTTTTGTATGGCGTTTAAATATTCTATTAAATAATATTATTGCAAACAATAATCTGGAAAACAATACGTATGGCATTCGTATCATTATGACATCCAATATTCGGGTAAACAAGAGTATGTCAATTAACTATTATGGTAAACGAAACATTCGGGCAAATGAAATTCGGGCAAGCGAAGTTCGGGCAAATGATTATTATAGTACATGAATGTCGGGCAAACAATAGACAACCGGCTCCATGTGTATTCATTGCTTAGTGCTAATTCGTGGCAGTAGATAGTAACTGAGGATACTTATACCTATCTAACTCCAAATTAAATAAAGAGATTTACCTTCGCCACTTTTTGCCTGGACTAAGTCTTGCCTCTCCTGTTTCCAGGTGGCAGACGACCCTGAGACCCTCAGGATCAAGGCCAACACGAAGATCATCAGCAACGTAGCTTACCACGGAGAACTAGAGAAGAAAGCTCAGATGGAGAAGCAGAGGCAGATCAACGAGAATGGAGAACTAGTCGGTGAGTCCTTGACCTACCTGCGTGTTTTTGGGCATGGTGACAGTTCATCCCGTGTTTAATGTAATGTCCTACTTCCTGGTATACTGGTACTAACGTCGATTTTGCTTGAATGTAGGTCCTATTCCTAGTCCTGGCATGGGAACCTTATGTCACGGTGACGGAGCAAATTCGAATGAAAGAAAATCCTTTTAATTTGAATTTAACCCGTATTGCTTTGACATAAAGTACCCATGACATTCACTTGAGCAAAGTCAAGTTTTAAGTCCAACTACACGCGAAACGACCGCCATCAGTTCCCGCCACAGACTAAACTATTAGGTACAGCCATGAGAGAAGGTGACATGAGCAAACTTATCCAGTAATATAACTCAATGATGGATAGATTGACAGCCGCGTTTTGGCCTATTTGACAAGTGTGAACCGGCAAATGGCCAGCCGTTATTAGTCAAGCTATTCCATGTAGAAACGATGGCTGTTGGGGCGGCCTGTTGTTCTCGAGTGGCGGCCACGTACGACGGCGCAGCGTCGGTAGACCCCCGACAAGGTGGACTGACGGCCTGGTATAGGTCGCGGGAGTCCGCTGGATGCGGGTGGCGCAGGACCGGTCACTTTGGCACTCTTTGGGGGAGGTCCATGTCTAGCAGTGGACGTCTTTCGGCTGATATGATGATAATGATGATGATGATATCGGCCAAGCGCCTCTTTGATTTATAGAATTATAACTTGGGGATCCCTGTAATGGGTTACTAGTTGTGTAATTGGCTGTTCGAATTATGTTTCATGTGAAATTACTCACCAGATTAAAGTGTAACAGGAAGGCAGGCCTTAAGGTAGTCAGGGATTACGTGTGTTATTTTGTTTAGATACCACATTAGTGAATATCTTACTTAATGTGGTCAAACTGCATTACAGTGGCCTAATTTGCAAATACGGGCAACACTTGCAGGCTTCAAATGAAATCTCTGACTACCCACACTAAATTATGCATCATTTATTTACGCAGTCTATCTGCAGTTGTTGAATTATTTTTGCGATCACTTTTCACATTCCATTCATAAGAATAATTACAATTCACTACTGTATAGAAGAAATAAGTAATTAAGAGTACAGTTAAGTTATAATTTGGAGACATCAGAAGTCTACTTCATCTTCGTATCTAGAAGTATGAATGCAAATACGAAAGATTTTTTTAGGTAGCAGCAGTAAAGTGATATTTATACAACTTGGTCACTTCTACACAGTAACAATGATTCACGCTTTATTTTTTGTGTCACTTTACAAATTCATGTAAACACTGATCATTGTTCGTCGCACAATGTGTATGTTTGTTTATGGGTGTGCGTATGTCTCATCAGCTGAAAGTTAATTGTGTCAATACTGTACTAATCATGTTCAAAAATATGAAAACAAATTGATCAACAGAGCGCAGATCTCCGGCTTCCAGTAATAGATACCTCATGGTGTTTAACGCCTGATATTACCTTGTTCTGTCATATAAAGAAAGAAAGAAGACATTTATTCACTACACAAAAGACACACAAAGATAAAAAATACAATACAATTGACACATAATGTGTGTGTCTTCGCGGTAGTGAATCGGCCGCTGTCTCAGCGATATGCCGAGGCGAGGTGTCAGATCGCGATTGCGTTTACTATAGTTTTTTGTGTCTCTTCTGAAGACCATAGGCTACGGTGTCCACTTACCATCAGACTGGCCGTATGCTAGTTGGCCATCGTCGTGATAAATAAAGAGCCACTCTGAGAGCATTTCAAATATTATTACATTTGACGCAATTAACTTTCCCAATACTATCTTCATGTTAAAATGAAGATGGTACCCCATCGCGTGTCTAATACGTTTCCACCGCTTCAAATGTAGACGTGCCAACCGACAACTATCATCAGCAACTCGAAAACTACGCGAACGAAATGCTGCCCGTCCCGCCGCCGCCGCACAAGACCCCGGCGCCCCAAGTCTACCAGCCCCCGCCAGCGTACCAAAACCAGTCTGTGCAAAACCAGAACCAATCGTACCAGAACCAGCAGGCGTACCACAATCAAAACCAACACCAACAGCCAACCTACCAGACGAACCATCAAGCTGCCAACTATCAGAACCAAAATCAGTACAGACACCAGCCGAAATACGAGGACTACCCCCAGAAGTACGATGAATACCAGCAAAATCAGTTCGCGTACGGGCAGTACCAGCAGCCAGCGGCGAACTACGGGGTCGGTAGCCAGCAGAAGATCGGCAGAATCCAGGATTATGATCCGTTGGTGGACGGGCCTAGGGTGGCGCCTAATACTCAGCGGGCTTCCGCGACGCTCATCTACAACAGTACCAGCGACGGGAAGAGAGGTTGGTCTTTGCTTTGGAGGGTGTGTAGCTTTATTTGTGGCAAACGTGGGTAGTTTTTATTTTATAGATGGTCAGTTCACAGGCAATTGTTTCACTTGTTTAGTGATCATTTTTAGCAATTTTTCGTTACAATTGTAACTCAGTCAGATCCAAGTGTCAACATGAAAGTTCCTCCAAATGCTGGGCCCGTGACATGGTCACTTATCGCGTAATAATGCCGACCATGATACGGGGCCTGATCAACGAACATTACTTATATTTGGTTATCAAAAGATGCAGTAGTTTTAATGGTTTTTTTTATAACGCGGCAAGGTCATTATAATGGTACTTAAATAATAGTAATGTTAACTTTATAGATTAACTCGGAATGGCGACTAAGCGCGCTTCGTTAAAAGTCTTTGCGTTTTTCTTTTGGCCGTGATGCCGCGTTGATAACAATGCGCCTTATTTAGAAAAAAAGACTTGGATTTGTAACAATTTTCATCACACATTTAGTCCTTTTTAACACGTTCGCAACCAAGAACCCGTCACTCGGGCACTCCTATGTTTGCTCAGATGCCGGCCGAGCCCGCTGGACTGGCAGTAGTATGAACTTACACGCCTAGCGAATTCGGTCGGTTTCTGGTGATTTGTCCCATTTTTTGTCCAGAAGACCGATTTTAGGCGTTCGAGCGCTCGAAAATCAAATAAAAGTAAATACGTTTTTAGTGTCAAAATGGCAGGCACGTACTTCTACCAATAGAATTGAATACGAGTGGTCAATACCCCTCGTTTTTCAATTTTATATCGCTATTTCAAAATAGCATTTCATAATTTTTGTCAGTTTTTGAGTGAAAGAGTCGAGCGCTCGAAAGTCGAAAATCGGTCCCCAGTTGTGAAAGAAAGCCGCGTAAGGCATAGTTTGACTTGCGTCAGCATGAACCCAATATAAAGCCGTGAGTTTAATTCTGCATCTGCCGTCCAGGGTCCCACCAGGCGCACGCGCACGCGCACGCGCACGCGCAAGCGCACGCGCAAGCGCAAGCGCACGCGCACATGCACCTGCAGGGTGCGCGTGCGCCGGGCCGCGTGGCCGACCTGGACCCGCTGGCCGCGGAGCGCGCCGCGTACGCCGGCCCCGACCAGAACTACATGCAGGTCCTGCCCAAGCACGAGGCTGATGTGCAGGTTAGTTAGTTAAGCGGCAGTTGGGTGAATATAAAAAAAAATTACATAGTTAAATGTAAAATGTATGGGTAATTGTCGTTACTCACATGAGAAAAGTTAAGGCGCCGTAGGTTCATGGTCTTCTCTCCCTCTCACTGAGCATAAGCGTGTGCCAGATGGAAGTGCGTGCTCGGAAGCGCGGATATCATGTTTTTTATTTATAATTTTTTGGCCGTTTAAATAAATAAAAAAGTAATCACTGAGTTCTCTCAAACATGATTTTGCCGATTTTTAGAAACCATTTTGATATGTTTAGCTTTTGTGCATAATTTGTTACACACATTTTAAATGTATTTTAGACCCTTTTAGACCTGTTCGTAATTTTTTTCTATCGAGCGAAAATTTCTTTATCATGTTTCGATTCACTGATCTCCCTGCAGAAAAGCTTAGAGCGTAGATTAGATTAAGGCCCTTAACTATGTACATTTTTTTTGATTATAACCCTATTACACTGCGGCGTTCACCTAATGCGATCGCCGAATTCATTTTAAACTACCAAACCACCAATAAACGTCGTCTTCACATTAGTCTGTCCGCCTACTACTAAGCGTTGGCTGTCGATCGCCGAATGCGGCCGACTAACGTGTTCTTTACCCACCTCACCCTCACCTGACGACCTCTGTAACCTACCCCTGCCCCCATGACCCTGCCTGCGAAGCCGGAGGTCCCGGGTTCGAATCCTGGCAAAGGCATTTGTGTGATGAGCAGTAATTGTTCCTGAGTCATGGATGTTTTCTATGTATTTAAATACTATAAATACTTATTAGTCTATGTAAGAAATTATATACAAAAACTTTATTATTATATTAAACTATATAGTAAAATTGTCCCAAAATATTTATTTACTTAGCTTCTGCCCGCGACTCCGTCCGCGTGGAGCTCGTTTATATCGCAGCTCCATACAAACTTTTACCCCCGCCCCCATTTCACCTCCTTAGGGGATGATTTTGGGGAAAAAACTATAACTTAAAAAATCACGTCAATTCGTCGCTCCGTTTTGTTGTGAAAGACGGACAAACAAACACACACATACACTTTCCCAATTATAATATTATTAGTATGGATATGAATATGGATTTATTTATCTATGTAAGTTTGAATATCGTCGTCTAGTGTCAATACTACAAGCTTTACTTTGTTTGGGACTAGGTCGATTTGCGTAAGTTTTTTTTTTACCCCAAATATTTATTTATTATTTATTTATAACCCTTGCCTTATAAGTCTTGTTTATGTACAGTCACTGTCGTATAGTTAGTAGCAGCAAGATCAGCCAAATATATCGTAAAACAGCCCTACTCTTACAGTAATAAAGACGTGTACCAAAATATTTGGCATTTTTTTTGTAAATTTTAAATCAAAGGAAAAATTGAAAAATTTATTGCTCCGAGCCGAATTCGAACCGGCGACCACAGGCATTCATGGCCCGTCGCTACTAACCAACTGAGCTATCGGAACAATCCGGTTCGGGCACCAAATCCCTCAATCAGTTCCTTAATTCCTACAACGCCTTAGGGCGGCGTGTTTTTGTGTTGTCCCTCTGAGTTGGAAGGTCAGATGGTAGTCGCTTTCGTAAAACTAGTGGCTATGCCAAATCTTGAGATTAGGTGTCAAAGTGGCGCCGGGCTCCTTTCCGGGGGCATTTCCGGGAATAACTCTAGGAGGATGAGGATGAAATGGACACTACTGGCAGTGTTTGGTGTTCTCGCAAACAAATTAAAACCACTAACATTTTTTTACAGAAAGTATACATCGCCATGTACGACTACTCGGCTAACGACAGCGACGAAGTGTCGTTCCGCGAGGGAGACCTGATCTCCAACGTGTCGGCCATCGACGAGGGATGGATGACCGGGCAGGTGCTCCGGACCGGCCGCACGGGCATGCTGCCCGCGAACTACGTGGAGCGCGCGCCGCAGGGCACATACCCTTAGTGGGCACCGGGTACCCAGTATACCGTCTATTGTAAACTGACACAGACAGTTGCTGAGCGTTTTCCACAGACAGCTTCACTTTGGGTACTGTAGTACCCAGATACATAGTCCAACAAACTGGTATACACCGTCTAGCGATTATAAACTTACTACAGACAGTTGCTGAGCGTTTTCCACGGACAGCTTCACTTTGGGTACTGTAGTACCCATACATAGTCCAATAAATTATTATACACCGTCAAGCGACATTATAAACTAACTACGGAATATAGCCTATTGACAGCTTCACTTTTGGTACTGTACTACCCAAGAACATATCACAGAAAACTTTTATTGGAGCGCCCGCCGTAGGTTTTTAATTTAATTTATTGATTAATACAAAAAACAAGAAATACACGGTATATTTACAACGCTCATCTAGGCAAAACCTTGCATCCCCTTGTAGTAACGGCTTCGCTTAGAACTGTGCTGTGTCCACTTTTGCATCTTATTGCGTTGTGATCAGGCGAAAAATGTGTACATATCTTTGTCGACTGTACCCCACAATATAACATTGAAAATAGCAATCGGGGTATAGTACTAAATGTCCTTTTAAAATTTTTCACCTCAGCAAGGTTAGGTTAGTACACACGTACTTCGTTGGGGTGACTAAAGTTCTTTATCAATCGGGCTGGAGCTTTCGGAGTTGACCGTTGTCACTTATTGTATTGGGTATTGTAGTACCCAAAGTCAACGATATATTTTCTTATTAATATTTATAATGACGCTTATTAATAACTATATTGTCCACACTATTTAAGTAAACATTGTATCAAATTGAACTACGAATAGTATTCAACTATGGCTAATATTTATGAAAAGTAACGATACAGTTCAACATTGCATTGTATATGCAAACTTTGCAATTGTTATATGCAAAATACATATCGTTCTACTTATTTGTTAATCATGTACAGTCTGCTCCCATATTTATGAGGTAGTTGAATGCATTCTTTTGTACTTGACAGTACATTGTTTTAAATGTGGGTAATCCTTACAATACCCCTACTTTAATAAAAACATTAAGATTAATGATTTTAATCGCATGAAATATATATAGAAATAGATGAATGATAACATTCTTTGGACAGTATTACGGCTTGTGCTGTTCCATGCTGTTATTAGAAACATTAAGAAGACTTATACTGTATTAAAATCTCACACAAGTGGATACAATATGGTCAACGAATTTTAGAAGTGAAATCATAAGATTTTTCGAAAAACCTAACTTTTTTTCTAATATTTATAGCTCATGACACTCGCATGGCTCGTTCATATTACGTCTTAATTTATTTGTCGATTTTTTTTATTTTATAACTAGCTTTCGCCCGCAATTTCGTCTGCGTGGGCCCGGCATAAAACTATCCTATATTAAATATCTTATATAATATCTTCGTGCAAAGTTTCATCGAAATTTTGAAATCGGTTTAGCGTGATTGAGTAACAAATTTAGCATCCAAATTTCAGCATTTATAATATTATTAGGATACAGCATGGTGACAGGGCAGACCACAAATTATTTTAAAAACGTCGTTCTTACTATTTTCATGATATAATTATGGTGACAAGTATTTAAACGTGACCAACTTATGATGGGGCTTTAAACATGTCATTCCAGGTCTTACATAATTTTTTATATAAATTTATTAAACTGACGTATGTATATCGATTGTTATAAGTAACAACATGTAAATATTAAAGATTTTTTAATATACTGCAATATGTAAAATTGCTATTTTGCAGACTTGCTTATCATTCATTTATCGTACGGTGTATAAAACGAAGAAGCATATATTTGGAACACAAATAGTATCGATTACAGATTAAAATAAATGGTTTAAAGTTTTAGCAGAAACGAATAGATTATAAAATTTGGAAAGGTTATGCTTTGAATAAGAAGCGTCACAGTTCCGTATATTTTGTACTAGCTTCTACCCGCGACTCCGTTCGTGTGGACCACGTTTTTCGTAGCTCCATACAAACTCCGTCGTTTGAAAATGAGTCCCTAAACTACGTTTGTTTGGGGAGGTATTTTGTGTTGGTTATTCCGGTATACCCATCATAAATTATGGACGTTGTCAGCCTTTATAATTTACCGGTTTCTTATTTTAGTTATTGACAACAACTTCTACTTTAACTTATGAAGTATTTATATAACTAAATGTATATTCTTCTATTCAATATTACAGAGACCACATAGTACCGTAATATATAACGATAGGTGCAGTTATAGTAGAATTATCTCATTTCAAATTTCTGTTGTGTATTAATAATGTTCTTATTAAAGTTGTTGTCATCATAATAAAAGATAATTAATTTTATTGATGCATTTTATCTATTTGTGGCATTTTTTTAAAACATTTAGGCACTGATTTTTAAACATATTGCATTTCTATGTGATTACATTCCGTTTTATTTTTGATTTCTTATTTAAGTTCGTTGGTTGTTATTATGCTCATAGATTATACTTAAGTCCATAATAACTGACTATAAGCTATAATATTTTAATATTTAAGCTGGTCTTACTAAACTAGTGGGTAAAACGAACAACCAATGTATTCAATCAATGTTCTGTTCTAGGGAGAAAATAAAACAATATATACATATATGTTGCCAATATGTAGCATCCATCCTTTTCCAGCTAGAGCTAATGATGTGGAAAAATTATCATTTTCCAGTCACAAATAAGTAAAATTTATAGCATAAAATATGCTTACAAAATGGTCATGTTATCTCTCTAGAACATAACATATTTATTGTATTATGCCAATAGCTCTTATGTCTACTTTTAATTAAGGAAGTACCTAGGCCACTGTGAAAGTGCAGTTAGATTAAGTTAATATTTTATTTATTTATTTTTTAACCAAAATCACTTATGTATAAAGCAGAACTAGAACATATCAATCTTCCTTTGTACCTAAACATTCACTTGATATTGTAGCCGGTATCTTGCTTTAGATCACACAATAAAGGGAATCTATTTTAACATGTAATTTTTTCTACAGCCTAATCCCACTATGGTCTAGTTTCCCGTTCGAAAAATCAAGCGGCAGCGCTAAAACTAGTGCCTACGTATATTAGTATGATATAGCCAGCGGGCCCTGATAACCGCGATATCTTTACGATAAGGATGTATTTTCTGAAGTCATTCTTAGGCTTATATATATTTCAATGTAAGGGACACAATGTCTCCCAGTCCGATAAAACTAGTTTTGCATAATATATACATAGTTATGTATTTGTAGCCACATACGGCGATTTTTGCAGCGATAAAGTTAGTCGCTTCCGTGAGAACTATTGTAAACGTGAAATCATTAGCAACGTGGCCGCGCATGCTATAAGAGCATGCGCACTAGTGAACCTACGCCATGTTGGCTCTACTTTGGTGACGGATTGTATGGCTGCAAAACGTTGGTTTGTATAGTAAGCCGGCGACATCACAACGCTCTGGGCAGTATTAATGTTTCGTCCAATGTTACAGTGCCTTTGGAATATTATATTTTTTAAAGCAACCTGCGTTTTTATTATACTAACTTCCGCCCGCGACTTCGTCTGCGTGGACCCAGGATATAAACTATCCTATATTTTAATCCCTCCTTGCCCGTGGTCCACCTAATCTGTTCACCTGGGTGGACCACGGGAAGTTTTTTCTTATTCATAATATATCTTATTCTTTTAAATAATAATGTATTCTTTATTGCACCACAATATAAGAAAAACATGTTACAAGAGTACATAATGTTAAATAAAGGTAACAACAGGCGGTCTTATCGCTTTAGAGCGATCTCTTCCAGACAACCTTTGGGTAGCAGGAAATTTTCAAGAAGACTTCCATACTAACTTTTACCCCCCCATTTCGACGTCGGACCTCGTAGTCACACTATTTTGTCACACTGGTGTGACCACGAGGAATTTATTTTCCTCGTGGTCACACTGTTTGGTTCTGGCGGGTTGATGGCGCGAGGCCAGCGCGATGCGCGCGTGCTCTGTGTGACCGGCCGCGGCCGTCCCGCGCGCATCACGCGCTCGCCAAGCGCCGCTACCGCCCCGCTGGCAGTCTGTTTGACCCTTTAAGGTGGTTCGATCACCATACAAACGTCCTAGAACAAACTAGAATAATTTGAGAAAAGAGTTTGTCACGTGATACTTTGCGAAAACGATTATTCTCAAATTATTCTGAGGGGCTACCGCGAAGTGAAAACGAACTTCGTTTGAGTATCTCCGTCTCTGCCGCTCGAACTAGCAAGTGCAACAGAGGGAGATACACGAACGAAATTTGTTTTCGTTTCGCGGTAGGGCCTCCGGTTTATACAAGTTTATTCTAAGAAATGGGGAAATTCGCGCATTTGGAAAGCCAATTTATGAAAGATTGTTACATACGTTGCGTAAAATATCACGCCGTTAGCCTGCGAATGTCAAAAGACGTTTTGTATGGTGATCGAACCACCTTAACTCACCATCCGTGCACTTTATATTCATGACAATATAAGGTTCAATATAAATACAGCCAGCGTGGGGACTCTCATACATGAGAGGAGGCCTGTGCCCAGCAGTGGGACGTATACAGGCTGATGATGTGTGATGTATGTGTGATAAATACATGCAGGTGTACTGCTACTGTCACGGTGAAAACAATGAAACATAACATGAGATAGAATAACTTCTGTATTATTAAGTATCTACAGTAGTAATATAACAGGTACAAATCTTATAGAACAATCACAAACGGCACAAACGACAATTTAAAACAATTTTTGTATGAAACCTCTTTATAAGGAATTAAGTGGTAGACAAATAATTCAGCGCCATTGTTTTAGATATATTTTAGTACGTTACCAATGTCATTTGATATTGGAACACCTCCAGTATAGTTTTTAACTTTTCCCAATTTTCTTTCAAACTCGGTTAGGCCATTGACGATGCTTCCAACAGTTCATAAAGCGTAAATACTTACAGGTCTGTGACAAACACGAGAGACTAGCATGATGGTGTTTATGTCGAATGTAAAGCATTTATCCCTCACTAGCAAGGAAGCGTGAGTGGGACGGATACTTTATGTCTGACAAACGCATCCTGAATCATGGAGTAAAACAGTTTACAGCAGAATTTTAGTCAAAAATATCTGTAACTGTTTTTTCAAAGACAAAGGTGTGTTCACATATTTTTGCCCTTGTGCAGATGTCAATGGTAGGGTCGACGTTAGATATGCCTACATTTTTGCATCTTACGTTATTGCAATAATGCGAAAAGTATCCTCTAACTCTCACAATGCAAGGAAAACTGGCAATGAAATTTGAATCAACTGTACTACGAAATAGAGCAGTGTTTGTTTTGTTTTCAAATCGAACGAAACACAACCAATGCAAGTCTGATCCGATTTAGAACGGTATAAATGATATAAAGATGCCTTTTAGTAGGCCTTTCGGCGGCAAGAGAACATATATTTAACGTTTACTGTAAGCCTTATACTGTGTACCTACAGTCCGCATCATAGCATACAGCAGTCAAACTTAAATATTCGTTAAACATCCTTACTCTTACGGTGATAAGACGTGGTGTTGAATTATTTAAGGGGTGATGCTGACCGTAGCATTGAAAGACATCGTCGGCCGCGGCCGTCACACGCGAATTATCCTGGTGCACGGCTCCCACTTGTAGCTCTTGAATCTGTCGGCGAGCGAGCGCGTACTAACCACCCTCCTGCTGCATTCAGACGCGCTGAAGACCACGTTAGTTGATGGCTTGCGGGTCGGCTTGGGGTCCTCATAGTTATCCGTTAGTGCTTGAAAGGGAAAAAGTCATGCTCATCACACAAATATTTGCCCTTACCGGAATTCGAACCCAGGATTAACCGGTTGCAATGAAGCAATGGTAGCTTCTAAGCGCTCTGATGGAGTAGCATAATGGAGTTTCATAGAAGAGTCATCATCATATCAGCCGAAAGACGTCCACTGGACATAGGCCTGCCCCGAAGAGTGCCAAGGTGACCGGTCCCGCGCCACCCGCATCCAGCGGACTCCCGCAACCTTTACCAGGTTATCAGTCCAGCTTGTCGGGGGCCTACCCACGCCGCGCCTTCCGGTACGTGGTCGCCACTCGAGAACCTCTCCGCCCGTTATGTGCCCCGCCCATTGCCACTTAAGTTTAGCGATCCGGAGGGCTATATTTCTGCTGCGGATAGCCTCATGTCTGATGCGATCACGCAGAGAAACTCCCAACATGGCCCTCTCCATTGCCCTTTGGGTGACTTTGAGCCTTCTTATGAGGCCCATAGTACCCCACTCATTAGCTTTTTGTAATCAAAATTGAACTCTATTTAGGGATTCTAAATTTCAAAATAGTTTTTTATGACCTATTTTCAGGACATTGGGCCGTTAAGTATTACACTAGTCCTAAAAATAGCTTGGACCTTACGAAGCGAAGTATGTATTGCAGAATGGAGTTTCGTAGTATCTGTTACATTACTTACAAATGACTCCATTCCCGAGCGAGCTCTGCGTGACACTGGAGGCGCACTCCGTCAGCTCGAGCGCGGAGCAGGTATCGCTGGTGATGTTGACGTGGCCATCCTCTGCGAGTGTACGACGGCGCGCGGGCAGGGCTCCACACGAGCGGAACTCCCCAAACTTGCGCTCCAGGGCTTGGCTGACAATCAAACGACAGGTTAATGGGATTAGGTAGATGGCGCCATCATAGATCTTTCACTATCCCTAGTCTTTTTCTATGGGATTTGGCTTAAACGGCTTGATTCTAAACAAGAAAATTACCGAAAAAAAACAAGAGTTTGACAGTTTTGGTAGGACTGACAGGTTCAACCTATGCTGGCGCCATTTGCAAATACCTTCGCCCGGCCAACCCCATTAGCGCGAACCAGGTACCCAATCACCAGGGGATGACTGGGTTATGTGGTATTTCTATGCAGCAAGGATGACAAAACAAACATTTAAAAAGAAATTGAGTCATTTTCTATTAAATCGAATAAAGGGTCAAATACAACCTTACTAATACATAACATTTTTATATTGTACGCTCAGATTATAATAAAGTTATAAAGTTACTTAAGTTAACTTCATGTAATCGTCATAAATAAAAAAAGTACTTGTTAATATAACAACTAGGTACCGCCCTAGCTTACTTACACAAATGTTGAGGAGCCTCGTCTGCCAACAGACCACTCAGTGGTGTGGCAGAAGAATATATGTATTTAGTTGATCCACTAAAACCTACACGGTGCTCTGCATCTGCGCTTTCATGCAGGGGACTCTAGGATCTCGTGCTGAACGCACTGGAGCCCCCCTCACGCCTCGCCACATGTGGCTCGTCCTAGGACAAAGGCCGTTGCAGACGAAGAGTGGGGCACGCACGCCGTCGATACGTATATGTTACGCATTTGCTCCCCCCGCCATAGTGGTCGGGATGGCAGGGTCGGGGTATCCAATCTGTCCAACAGGCCCACGGGATTGTAGCGCCCCGAAATTGTCCCGGGGCGCTCGCCTTGGTCGTGGCCGCGCAAACGGGCCAGTCGCGAGAGCCACAGTAGAATGCGTCAAGCAAACCTTTGGCCCTCCTGGGCAGCGACATGGGAGGTCCGGGAGTCCCTCACACCCGCCTGCCCCCCATGACCGGGCGGACGGTGGAGCAAAGAACATTGTCACCTTCCCTGGGAATCTTAAGCGAGTGCCCCAGCTCCCGCCAGAACACTGCGACCCCAATGATCCCTGTTTATAAATCGCCACCTATGCGTTCTACTCGCAGCATTCTGCTTCCAGCAATTGCATCGGATAACAGCACGTCGTTATCTCGTCGCTTATATCATTACGTGCAGAGTCAGTTGAACCATTGGATGTTTGATGATGACCAAAAAGTGCCTTAGTATGATGTCATTCTGCATACAAGACTAGGTTTCAAATCCGAAGAGAGCTAAAGCTATTACCGAAACTTCCAAATACCTTAAAATTGCGACAGTCAGTCTGTCTAGAACTATACTTAGGAGTAATGTAAGGATGTGTAAACGATATATTTGGCTAATTTGTGATGCTGACTGTACCTGTAATCGAAGTTTTCCCCGCAGAAGTTGCAATTAGCGGAGCAACATTGGGACATGGCGTCAGAAGCCGCCGAGCGGTAGTTTCGACCCCGTCGCAGATCGTTGCAGCTGAAACAGACGTTAAAAACTTAACACTTGATTTATCGGAGTTGGAACCAGAGTTACCTGATCCATTCGAAGCTTTCATGTGAGAAAGCGTGAGAAGGTGAGATAAGACTTTCCTAAAGGCGACGATGGGTCGAGAGATGAATCGGCTCTGATGTCGTCTCCGGCAGACGTAAAATGTAAAATTTCGGAGACAGAAGTCTGAGGTATTTAGTCAATCGATTAACCGAAGTCAAGAGTCGAAGCTTCTTAATTTCCCTGGCTAGGAATGTGGATCCATCGCTGGCCGCTTCGGTTTGCGTGTCTACACGGCTATCAGAAAACAACGCGCGAGCTCTCTCGATTTTTCTCATGTCTCTCTTATTAGAAAACTTAGAAACAGAGGGCCTACCACCAACGGCAATCGAAGTTTGCCCTCTATGTCACACTTACGTACGAAGTCGCAAGTCTGACAGAGAGGGAAAACTTCGAATGCCTTTCGCGGTAGGCCCTCCGACTTATAGTGCTAGAAAAATCCATAGAGCTCGCGCACCGTCTAGTGATAGCCGTGCAGTTGTCCTGCTCTTGCGTAGGTTCATGTCGGCGTTCTGTAGTTCGCTTCACATAACTCTAGGGGCTAGAGGGGTTAGCCTCCTTGGTATAAAACCCTTCAGTGCATCATCAATGCTTTTGAGATGTGGTATTGGCGCCGACTTCTACGGATACCTTGGACTGCTATGCGAAGAAACCAATCCATTCTCGAAGAGCTGCACATAAATCGTCGACTATCCACAAGACCGTATTCTCACATACTTTGGACACTTCTCACGACGTTCCTCAGATAGCCTAGACAGGATTATTATGACGGGAAAAGTTGAGGGCCAGAGGCCTCGAGGCAGACCACCCGCTAGATGGAGCACACAAATCACTGCATTCTTGCAACTACACCTGCACGAGGCCATACATAAAGCGGGTGATAGGAGCCTTTGGAGAAGTCTGGTCAACAAGAGGACATGATGTCACGATCCTCAGCGTTGAGGGGATGACTGGTGATGATGATGACATGCAGGCACCCGCCAACAGGCTTCATTCTTACATACCTGTACGTCAGTCTCTTCCCCGTAACGTCGCTGCAGCTGGAGGTAGGTTTGGAGTGTGCGTCGCTGCCCGAAGCTTCTGTTTGCGTGTCCGTTGGTGTCTTGCTTTGGCGGAGGTTCATTTCAGAGTGTCTGTGGATCAATCATGTTACTGTAAGATAGTTCTTTGCACGTGACCAACTCTTAAAAACGTTGCAAATCTCCAATGGTGTGAGACTGTGGATTAAATGGACAGGCGACATTTTTAACCATATAATGCTAATCACTTTCAAGTGGCATTTGCAAGGCGTTAGATGAAACCATGACGCTATTTTACTCTTTTGTTGGCACTTGAACTAAAGAAGACAAGAGAATAACTGCATTGAGTGCAGCTTGCCAATGGATTGAGCTAATAGAGTGAAGCCAATAGCACAAGAAGGCATACCGCGTGCCTATGACCAACTTATTTGGTGTATACCCTAAGAAGATCAACAAAATTGCAAACGCCTTTTAGACTCAGGGAACCTGGAAATAAAATGCCTCTGAATAAATTTGAAAGGCTACTTATCAATAATTTACCAGGGTTCTTTCATTATTAACATCATCAGCCTGCAGTAATGTGTCTCATTGCTGGAAACAACTCTTACTACTGATTCAACTAAAACAGCGAACCAATACCTCGATTTCTTAATATCAGTGAGCATCTGCGTTGAATCTACGATCTTGTCGAAGAAGGAGACGATCTTCTTGAGCTTCTCATCGTGTTCCTTGACTGGTTCAGGGTCCGTCTGCGTGACACAGGTGATGCCAGAGCGGCAGGGGGGTAGCGGAGACGAGGGCGACGGAGAGAAGTGGTTTAGACCTGGAAATAACACTAGTTGTAGTGTATCACCAAGGGTGGTCACCCAAAGAGCCATATAGAAGACTAAGCCGGGAGTTCCTCCAGCAGCGGGGCTAGCACAAGTGACCCCGCACCGCGACGCGAGTCGAGGAAGATCTACTCCTCTATCTAATTTGCACGGTGCGAGTGAGACAGGAGAAGCACAGTCGCGCGTCAAGCAACTGAACAGCCAATTGTGCTAGACATGCTGAATGCGTCTGAAATCAGGGTATCCGCAGCAGAACCAAGGCAACCGCTAAAAGCCCTCCGAATCGCTAACCAAGTGGCAGAGGGCGGGGCACATTGCATGTAGAACCAATTACATCGTGGGTTCCAAAAACTGGACCGATGCTGGTAAAGGTTGCGGAAGTCCGCTGAATGCGGGCAGCGCAGAAGCGGTCATTGTGGCAATCTTTTTAACCCCCGACGAAAAAAGAGGGGTGTTATAAGTTTAACGTGTCTGAGTATCTGTGGTATCGTAGCTCCCAAACGGATAGACCAATTTGGATGCGGTTTATTTTGTGTCATAGATAATTTTATCCCGAGTGTTCTTAGCCATGTTTCATCAAAATCTGTTCAGCCGTTTGTGAGATATTGGACTTTGAAATGATGATTTCGGGGGTTTTTCAACTTTTCTAAGTTGCACCTAGTTACCTATGTCGTTTCGGCTGGTATGATGCTGATGGCGGTCATTATTGTAGTTTTTATGTGATCATGTGAATAGTAGGTTCGGTTTACTCACCGATGTGCTCGTTCTCATGTTGCAGCTTATCTCCCTCTCTCTCGTAGCCCTCGTGGCAGAAATGGCACACAAACCGTCGGCACGGGAAGTGGCACAGGTTCAGGTGGTCGTTGTAGTTGATGATGCCTGTGGACAAGTCAATAAAATCAGAATGTGTTAGCAGAATGAGGAACCGAAGTATAGACATATTGAAAAAAGCAGTTGCTTTTGCTTCAATTTACTTAATTATATTTACTTGGTTGGCAAAGCGGATCCCGGCCTCGTTTAGGGCGCAACCGGGAATAACGCTGGAGGATTATGACTCTAGCCGTCGTTATAGGTAGGTACCATTTTATGATTCAAGAAATGACACAAGCTTTGATTATAAGGAAAGTTTTTAATTATTAAAACAGAAAAAAAAATACTTGAACACTTGTTTGGTAATGCTTCCAAGGGCGAATGAACCCTCTTGAAATAAAATCTTAAGACGGTCGTCGTGCGTGTTTGCTCGCAAACATACATCAGGCGCTGTAGTTCTGCGTCCCAATTTCAACAAAGATGCCTGTACTTTACTGGTACAAATGACAAATTGTTTTAGTTTATTATAATGTTTTAGTATGTATACATAGATGTAACATCCAGTCTGTAGACCTAAAAAAATAAGCAAAAAACCTTACCTTGACGTGATCTGTTCAAGGTCACCGCAATGTTATTAGAAATCATTTTGCTTGCGTAATTAATAACCGTGAAGAACAAAACATTGTTGACATCCGGAATACTTAATGACTTACTTATAAGTATAGTAGGTAGTAGCTCATAAGTGTGTGTATAGTTGCTATTGAGAGCGATTACAGCACATGTCCGGCATAGGTATACTAGTATAAATGATTAATTATTAGCGGCAGGTTGCCGTCTATTAGTGACGTCACAATCTTCCAGCGTCATCGCTTCATCTGAAGTTGCGTTTTGCGAAAAAGGGACCCCTTCTTAAACTTAGAATAGAATAGAATAGAATAGAATAGAATAGAATAGAAAAACTTTATTCAACATCACACAACAAATAACATGAGAACCTTAGAAATCTTAGAATGAAGACTTAACATATAAATTTAAATATAATTTTACAGTTATCATTAAGCGATGTTGAAAAGGGGCTTGCCTCAGCATAATGTTACAGTAGTAAGGCCACTGCAACGCTGGTTTTCAGGCAGACCCTAGTAACTATATTAATCCATTTTACATTGCTCGCTGTTTGTCGGGAACGAAATATCTCAGTTTTTGTGTACGCGTGTGTGTGAGTGTGTGCGTATGTGTATAAGTGTGTGTGTGTTAGAGTTGACGGAATACGGAGTGTGTGATATTGTGTTTTAGGAATAAAATTGCAGTAGTAGGTAATAATATCTATGTTTGGATATGCACTGTAAACATTTTTTGGCCAATGAAATAATTAAAAGCTAATATTATTATTATTAAATTACTTTAATTTGCTAGGTACTGTAATGTTAATTCATATATGAATTTAAATCTTAGGGTCATTACATATATGAAGGCATAGCTCGACTGCCAGGAGGAAGTGCTTGCTGTATTTGCATAAGGTATCGTTTCAGATGTAATTTGAAATTGCCGATGGTATTAAATTTCTTGAGAGGCGGAGGTATATTGTTCCAGCACTTAGTGGCAGTGTATTTAAAACTTCCTCGGAAAGCGGCGGTATGGTGACGTGGAGGTAGCAACTCATGACAGACTGATCTGATGCCGTGTGAGGAGTACCTGTTTGTGCGCCAGGAGAACTTTTTATGTAAATATTCTGGCTCGGCCGTTTTCACCACGCCAAACAACAAGGAAGACAGATGAAGTTCTCTTCGGTATGTTGTCATTTTGAGTATCCCCGCCGAGTTCAGATAAGGCGTCACGTGTGATCGCGGGGGGATACCAAAACAGTAGCGCGCACATGCGTTTTGCACTCTTTGCACTATTCGGTCCGTACAAGCCACTTGACACTTGGACACTTATAACTTCGTGATTATTTAACCTATTGCGTTGATTTTTTCTCCATTTGACTACATTTTTTATCCTTTTTCGAGAGAATGTGACATTATTGCTTAATTTAGTGTCTACACCCATATTGTTGGCAGTGAATGTGTGAAAGTTACCGTAAAGCATCATCCGGCAGCCAGCGATGGGGCACTGACGCGGCGTGGTGTCAAGCAGACAGGTCCGCTGCACAACCTGCGCGCAGTTGGTGGGTGCGCGCATCGCGCTCTCAGAGTGCGCGCGAGTCGGGCGGCGCGTGCGACGGAACCTGGCGACAACAGCGTTAAGGGGCTGTATTGAAAAATATCGAGTTGTTGGACACGCCATTCTGACCATTCTAGGAGACAATGAGGCCTGATTTTCAGATATATGATTATTGATTATATGTTTGTTCTTCCAACTAGATCGATTCGCGATTGCTTGAAATTTCCTCGATAGAAAAAAAATCCAAAGTTGCGTCCTAGTTTTTAGATTTTTAACCAGTGTGAGTAAGCAACATGAAATCAAGCGGCGAAACTTAGTTGAAATGATGATCTATTACTCGTCTTGAATCTCACTTTATAAAATATACTCCCTTCATAATAATATTTATAATAATCCCATGATTACTGTGTCGCGACGAACGCGATCATCGATCAATGCCGGTAAAAATATGTCTGAAACGGACTCAATAGAACTCAACTGTCAACACTGGCGGGATTTTGAATTGAACTGTCAGACAGAAAAAATGGATGTAACGGTGACCAAAAGGAATTAGTTTTTGTATCTCGAATAAAAGCTATACCGTAATAGAAATAAAGAGTGAGAGTTATTGTGAACGAGTTTAAGAATAGATATGAATGGAAAGGATTGATCAGTAGTCAATGACAACTGTATCAATCGTAGTATTTATGTGAAGATATAGGAAAATGTCGAACAGTGAGAGATATGTTTAGCAAGGCAGGAAAGAATGGATTGTGGGAGAACTACAACAACTACAACTAATGTTCATCATATTAGGTACGCTGAACATAGAAGTAAGAAATAGAAACATGAACAGTAAGTACCCACGAGGATAGAATAGAGGAGAAGACAGCTGGGGATCCCGGTGAGAGTCTTATGTGTATTATTAGAAGGATGAGTTGAGAGATGAAGGGATATTCAAGTAAGAGGAACATACAGAATAGAAATAGCCAAGAATATGCCAAATGGTTATGAGAGGACAGGGGCGGGCTATAAGGGGAGTTGTGGAGGCCCGCGGCGGGAACAGAATTCCCGCCAATACGTAAGAATAGAAAGAAATCAGAATAGAACAAGAATATAATCAGCATCGTGATTAGAATGAGAATCAAGAGAAATCACTTCACCTCTCACTCATGTATGATCGTACGGAGCAAGAAGCTCCATCAACAAGAAATTAGAACGGAAAGGATATGAGAATGAAAGTTTGAATATACTCGTAAGAACCTGGTAAGAATGAATACTTAGAAACACGTTATCCCGTTTGTATTTAGGCAAATGCATGTCAGTGACATACATTTGTGTTAGGATGTCTTGTCGTTATGTATATGCTAGTACTCAGGCAGAAACCAAGGTTTACGCAGAATTGCCTCACGCTAGAATCAAGATAGAAACAAAAGCATAGCTAAACGTAGCGACAAATTGGTGGAGATACTGAGCGAAAATTGTATTTAAGAATAGATTGAGCGAAGCATAAAGAAAATAGAAAAAGCATCTTTCTTTGGCTCGGGAGGTTCCGTATGAATTTCCTGAGTAGGTAGAACCATGGTGGATTGAGGCAGTTCCAAATATGTACAAATGTCTAAGTGGAAACACTTATTCAAACCTGTCTCATTGGGATCTGCAATGAACATAAGTTTTAGAACTGTTAAGAATTTTTTAATAAAATTTAGCGCACTGACCTAGAATAATGTAGAAAGAGATACTCTATTTATTGTTTGGTTATTAATATTGATTTGATGTGATGATTGATTACATTGATGTGCAATTAAATATGTGGACTAAAAGAAAAGTCATATTGTATATGCATGTAAATTAAATAAAAGGATTAAAATATTTGTTGGTCTATGGGTGTTTAAATTCATCCATTTCAAAACCACAGATATTTTTAATATTGCTTCTGATGTAGAAAAGTAAGAAAGTTTGTGTTTTATCAGAATGTGTAGGTAGGTATATGGACCTCCATATTTAAAGAAGATGAATGACCCATGTAGAAATATTTTTTACAATAAGTTACCAGTCCCAGACTAAGAAATATTGGATTATATTACCTGAGTAAATTCAGCTTGGTCACATGAAAAAGATTGGTTAGAATTAGAATATATGCTCGCGGGGCTCTGCCTGCATATGATGGATAAGGTACAGCCTATATCTAAGGTCCATTATACCTGTACTGGAGAAAAATTTCATGAGATTGCATGGATGGTCCGGGGATTACCCCTACTCACAAACATGAAAACATACAGACCTTATCTCATGGTTGTATTACTATAGGTGCCTGTATTAATGCACTACTATGTTATTTGAATATAAAAGAAAAATAATCCAAATCAATGTTTTGGTAAAATAATAATAACGCCAGCGCTGCGCTCCATAGGTTATGAAAATCTTAAGAAAGTCGTTATAATACTACTTTGACTAATTAAATTCACTGTTGCAAGATAAGTGATGACCATTACACTCACAGTTCGGTGGAGACCTAGAAACTCACAGTTCGGTGGAGACCTAGAAACTCACAGTTTGGTGGAGACCTAGAAACTCGTGGCATAAGTTTGTTTCTTACGCGCGGCGTCCATTCGGCAGTCAGCCGTGATCGAAGCAGGATGTACGTCATCACTTAGCGCCGCAAAATTACTTACGAATTATAATTATACACCAGTATATTTAGGCATACGGCGCCATTCAACACGAAACGTGCCGGAGGTCTTTTTGTAATGGTCGTGAGCGCTCCTAAAATCGCACTCACACATGCGCAATAAATGTATAATGTGTACTAAGCAGTTACAATTTTCGATATGATAAGTAGCGTTCTTGTAGTCCTGTGGGTGCATGTCGGTAACAAAATGTGTCCTGCTGTATCGGGTTCAAATCTCGTGGTTGAAAAGAGTTTTTTATATTTTTGAATTGAGTTTTTCGAATATATTTTTTAAACCTAATATGTAATAATTGCACAGAACTTTTATTTTTCTATGTATTATTTGTCACTTCCACCTATTATGTTTATCCAAAAATATTGTAAATGTTTTTTCAAAAAAGTGAAAAGAATAGGTACTAGGTACTTACCAGTGTTTACCTTTTGTTTATTATTTAGTAAAACGTATATATAGGTATTGTCGTAGTTCATTTATCGTTATTTCGTAATCAAATTAAAATATGCCCTTAGTTTTTGTGACACATTTTTAATTTTTGATTTAGAGCTATTTCGAAAGCGACAATAAGTAAAATAAAATCTGATTAAAAAAATTAAAAAATGAATTGAGTACCGAATGTACAGAAGAATGATTTGATTGAAGAAATCAACATTCAATAATGCACGGCCAAGTAATGTAGGGGAGACCGGGGCTAGATGAAGTGCGTAACTGGTGAACACAACAGAGCCGAAGACGACACCATTCGCGCGAACTTCAGTCACCACACGCGAGTCAGAGCGGCGCGTGCGTGTCACTACCTGGAGTGCGATTTTTGAATCTCACTGGTGATATCAAAGTCACCGGTGACTAAAATTATCACCGATGACTTTAATGTCACCATTTTCTAATAGCCGTATTTTTGAAAGTCACACGCTGTTTACCAACATGCAGAAATTTTACTATGTCAGTCAGAGACAATCTTCCCGTTACGTTCCTTTGTACGCAGATGTTGTCCTTGATACCGGTTATTATTTTCTCATACTATAACTTAAAATAGATTCAAACGTAAAACGTAGCGTATCTGTCAGTGTCATGTAAACGAAAATTAAAGTTTTGAAAAATTCTTGGCAGATGTCACATACGTCAACTGTCAAAAACAATCGCATGGTGATTTCAATTACGAGTGGGTAGGGGCACTCGTAAATTGATATCATAGGTATGACAAATGTAAGTCACCGGTGAGTTTCAAAAATACGAACTTTCGGAAATCACTCACATCGGTGAGAATTCGTCACTTGGTGAGATTCAAAAATCGATCCCCTGTTTTGGCTGCGTGGCGATTAAAAACTGATTTTGGAGAGTTCTTATGAAGTTTTCCGTTTTGAATCGATGTGCACCAAGGTAGGTATCAGTGCTATTGTAATACTTTACCACATACTTGTTGCAGCAATGTAAAACTATCGAATTTTGGTTGCTATTTCGTACAATTATTTTGTAGGTTAGAACCAGGGACTACCGGACCGAACCGAAAAATACCGGTATGTTGTATATGTATTTGGAAGAAGTTGTCTGTGTAACTGTAAGTTCGTATATTTTTAGGTAACCTTTATTATACAGGTTTTGAACCGGTTTTACAAAGGTTTCGGTTACCTTTAAATCGATAACGGTAACCGATATTTCCAAACCGTTACGATACCGTTATATTGGCACGGTGCGCGTAACCTTTATACCATTACAGCACCGTAATGGAATACCGGTTGCATACCGGTAAAACAGTAGCCGAAATCAGACCCTGGATCGGACCGTTGATAAGTATGTAAAATGTGTCTGTTGGGGCAGAATGGTCGGGGCATATTGGGATACTATCCCGTCTTACCTCGTATGTGTAGTTAGAATAATGTTTCATACTTGTGTGTTAACCTGTTTTATGACCTGACTAGAAAATGACTGAAAAAAAGAATCCTAAAAAAAAACTCAAAAAAGAAAGTGACACGGATATTAGTACATCTGAAGACGATGAAAATGGTTGTGCTTACATATATTGTGGGTTTATGTTAAGGATATTCACAGTCCACTGAAGGATGGGTTATAATTTGTAGCGTGTGCCATGGCTGGGCCCATTATTCTTTCGCAGGTGTAGACGATGACGATGAAGAGGCACATATTTGTGAACGTTGCCAACCTGATTAAAATATGTAGGTACTCATTTTGCCCCATTGTGTTTCCCGTCTTGCCCCGGGTCATAGGGCAAGACGGGATTTTTGAATTGTGCTTTTTATGAAAATTAAAATGAAAAGCCATTAGTATCTACGCGTCGCCGCACGCACACTCAATCAAAATGTCTACAGGCGCACTGAGAAACGGGTCGAGATTTTGTTATAGTGTGCGTGCGCGACGCATAGGTACTAATGACGCACACATACAAGCCGCACGCGGTGCGTTTTTAGAAGATAACCTACTTTACACTTTTTCTACTATGATTTTATTCCTATTTAAAAAAAATGAGATTTAGAGCCGTAAAAGGTAACAATTATACGAATTAAAAGGGTTCCCTCTATTTGGCGTAACTTTGACTGTCCGGAAAGTTTTTCGCATAACAGACTTCGCATATTCGGTTTTCATATAATTTCTAAAATCCCGAAAATGTGTTTGGCCGAATTTAAATTTGCATACTATAGTTATGGCCGAATATATTTACGCATAATTTGGTTAAGCATATTATCGATTGTCTGAAACTTACTAAGTGTACTTAAAACGGGGTGCGTCTCACGAGATATAACATCGATATAATTATATTTCGATAAGGATTATAATAATTATAGTAGATTAGGTTAGGGCAGCTAGAAAAAGGGGGGGAAGGAGTTCTCGGGGGGCAAAGCCACCCGCAATAAGAAAAACGAAATAACGGAAACAGGCACCCCACGTCGACACGCTGACGATTAGATTAGGTTAGGTTGAAATTAACAAAAAAATGCTCATCTATTTTATGCGTGTACATGATTCGGATCAAAATTATGCACAAATAATATTCGGACTATTGTAATTCGGCGTAATCGAACTATGCGAATCTCGATTCTGCTAAAACAGTTTATGCGCAAAGTCAATTATGCCTACATACATAATGACAAATAAAACTATTACTAAAAAAACAGGGGGAACTGAAATAAAACTATGAGTGTTGCTTTTGTTGTAAGAGATTTATAATAAACAGTTTAATTTTCAAATTATGACGCTTTTTCTCTTAAGCGTCTCATCTTGCCCCGGTCTCCCCTACGGCACTATAATCTCATTTTTGTCGTGCATAGCAGTATCAGCCCCGGACCTATATTGCTCAGTACAATTCATGTGCATGTACATTATATTGGACGTGCATTCATTACCTTGGCGGTACATTACTCGAACCTGTGCGCTGTGAATGCGCTTCCAATGTTTTCGTAATTTGAAACCAAAACTGATGTTGTTAAACTTCATTACGAAAGATTTTTTACTCAAAGTAAAAAGTAAATATAAAAAGAAAAAAAAAACTTTTAACGCATTTCAGTCCCGGTAGATTTGAACCCACTATCACAAGATTGGTAGTCAATAATTTATTCTCTACACCATTGAGTCATATGACAATGATAACGAAATTAAGGTAATATAAGCCAGTTATCTTATCTTATATTAAAGACCTTGCTACTGCTTGCTATCGTAGATTAGGTTTTGTTATACGTAGCACTAAGGATTTCCATGACCCGGCTGTTATAAGGACTCTATATAACGCTCTGGTTAGGAGCAAATTAGAGGCTTCGGCGATTGTATGGAATCCTTATGAGCCGACATACGCTTTGATTCTTGAGAAGGTCCAAAAAACTTTCTTAAGAATGCTGTATAAAAAGATCTATGGGCAGTACCCCTACTTGTATCCAACCAAGTTCTTACTTGGGACCCTTGGATACAATTCGTTGGAAGTGAGACGCAACTTCTATCTTCTTACAATGTCTTGTAGGGCGTTGCGTGGTGAAGTGGATAGTCTGGACTTGGTTGGGAAACTGGTGCGACTGTTTGTACCTGATGTCCCTCGAATAACCCTAAGACCTCGTGCGCGTCCATTATTGGCAGTGCCAGTGGTCCGTACATTGTCGCACAGGAACTCGCCACTTGTTCGGGCGATGAAGCTTCTCAATGCGCTTCTGATGTCAGTACCTGAGTGCGACTTTTTTGCATGGCGATGGGCACCGGTTAGTTGTGCATGTTTAAAGTTTTGCGAGATGATGGATAGCAGACAATCCAGTGTTCCAATATAATTTAGTGTCTCTTTATGTACCTATGTTTACCAGTGCATTGGTTAAGTTACAACTGTAATGCTGTGTAAATAAATAAATAAATAAATAAATAAATCAAGATAACCATAAATATTTATGAACGCTTTTATTTAACTTGCAATGTATGTTTCTCAGTATGTTCGTTTAGGTCAAATCTTGCAAGCTAAATTAGAATTGCTTTTTATTTTAATGCTCAATTTGAGCAATATTAAATTTTATACCTTTTTACGAAACAAATTATTTAATGAAATATTTTTGTTTATCCTGTCGGGGGCTACAGACGAAGATGGTTTATTTTTTCCATTATATTCTTTCTCTCGGTATCATATCGTTTGATAATAAATTTTAGAATTCGTGTTGATGAATGTACGCCATCTATCTTATTTTTGTATAAATTTCCTGTGCATCGTGCATGCGTAGTAACCTCGTTCTTTACTGTCACGGTTGGTGACGCGACGTGAGCGGAACGCGTGTTTGTGTGTGTAACATGTATAAATACGAGACTTTTAATGCGGGGTGCAGGGCGCGGGCGGGTGTTAGGGCGTGGCCTAAAATACCTTATGTTGTCGCTTGGCAGGGCCTTAAGGGGATGCCTTGATTCAAGTCGACCACGCCCCCTAGACAGACACACGCTTATACCTTCCGCTTCCGCGCACGAGGGAAAGAGATGCAACACTATTCGGGAATGGCTTTTTTATTTCATTACAATACAATACAATACAATACAAATAATTTATTCAGTGAAATTATAGATGAGAGAAAATACTAACTTGATTGTGTCGTAAAATAATGTATTGTTTGAGTAGGCTGATTAAAAAAAGGAAAATATAGACCCAACTTTGGATTTTTTTTCCATCGAGGAAATTTTAGGCAATCATGTATCAATCAGATAAACAATCATATAGTCAAGAATCATAGTCATATATCTGAAAATCAGAGAACTGCGTTTCAAAGCACGCTATAATTTCCAATGCACCGCACAAGTCGTTTGTGTCTGTAAACTTTGCAAAGTAAGACAAAAATCGTGCGTTCTAGTCTCGTTTGCACCGTATAAAGCGCAAAAAATCGTTTAAAAAAAACACAAAAAGATAACTACTATATATACCAGATACTCTGTCAATTTTAGGGTTAAAAAACACCAAGTTAGAGGTACTTACTTATAAAGCTTTCTATAAGAACATCCTCAAAGTTCACTACTGGCCAGAGGCGATTTTCTTAGGAAAAATGTTGATAGCGTGGTTCAAGAATCGACGCAGATGGGACCGCGCCATCTTGCGGCCAATTCGACCAACCTTTGCTTATTCCAATTGATACGCGGATGAACTATTTTTGCAGCGAGGCGTCTGCTCATGAAACTCCCCATTGGTCCTTAAGGGTCGGCAGGGGGCAATCGAGGGTCGGGAATGTAAGAGAATTATATAGTAAAGGATGTTCCATAACCTTGAAAAAATTTACACAGCTAGCCAATGAATACTTCGTCTTGAAACATTCAAATTTTAGATAATGCTTATGGGTAAGTGTAAAAAAAATCTGAAAATCAGTAAAAACGTGTAAATCGCACTCCCGTATTGTAGCAACTGAGTCGTAAGTATCAAGAATTATTTAATGAATTTTATCAAATAATAAAGTTAAAACTATAAAAAAATCCTTGCAATCTTCATTTCTTAGCAAATATGTACTTATATCGTGTAAAAAAATCATAAAGATGGCCAATTTTTACGCTCAAAATCTTCATACGAATTAGTATGGAGCGGCCGGCTCACTACAAGTGCGACCGCTCGCGGCGGCCGCGTTCAGTCGGCCGCGAGCCTCCGGAGCGAGACCACGTCGCTTGGCGCCGCATTGACAGATTGCGATCGAACCGTGTACTTACACAAAATGAGTGCACAGTGGTTCAAACGAAAATTATTATTATGTTCATTGATTAACATATTTAAATCACGTAGAACTTAACAACATGCTTCCTCGGTTTGATCATAAAAAAGGGTTGGGTAGTAATTAGCACCTATAGAGTATAATTAGATGTAATTGACATCTAATTATACTCTATAGGTCGCATCTCTCAACAGATTCTCGTGAAAGTTTGTGAGCGAGTCCGATATTTAACTAAAGTGCAAAAATGATTTCGTATGTCCGGCTGTCCGGCTGTCACCTCTATAGGTCGCATCTCTCAACAGATTCTCGTGAAATTTTGTTAGTGAGTTCGATATTTAACTATAGGGCCAAAATGGTTTACTGCCTTTTCGACGAAATATGTTTCTTTAAATTTCACTTCGCAACCAAATTTTCGCAGAATTTTCATTTGGTAAATCAATCGTTGGCATAACTTTACTTCGCACTATGCTTATTTGGCAACATTTTTATAATGCAATACTACAACAAACTTTTGGGTGCCTGTCGTATCGCATAATGTTGATCGTCCTAAAATTTTTTGGCCGAGAATGTTTGGCATAATGTTGAGTGGCATACTACTTATTTAGCCTATTCATTTTTGCGCATACACATTTAAAAGTCCTAAAGTATGTTTATCCTAATATTGATTACTCGAACATCGAATTACCTAAAAAGTAATATTCCTAATTTTCATTGTCATAGTAATTATTTTGCCTATTGTTAAACGTGCTAAAATTAAACCACCTATACTATTTTTTTCCTAAATTGTATACTATTTGTAAACTCTGAGCAGACCCGACCTACATCTAGATGAATAAAATAGGTTCGTTAGTTGCCTTTTGCCCCTCAGAGCAGAAATAGGGGCCCCGCGAAGCGGGGCTCCGTCGACACGAAGGCGGGTCACAGGTTATTCAAGTATTAGGCAATTCTTAGCTGAGGCAACCTTCATTTAGGTCAATTAGATAGGTTCGTTAGTTGCCTTTTGTCCCTCAGAGCAGAAATAGGGGCCCCGCGAAGCGGGGCTCCGTCGACATGAAGGCGGGTCATAAGTTCTTAAAGTACGTACCTAAATAGGAAAGATTAGGTAACCACAAATAAAACATTTATTTTTACTATTTATAAACTCTGAGCTGACCCGACCTACATCTAGATAAATAAAATAGGTTCGTTAGTTGCCTTTTACCCCTCAGAGCAGAAATAGGGGCCCCGCGGAGCGGGGCTCCGTCGACATGAGGGCTGGTGATAAGTAATTCAAGTATTAGGCAATTCTCAGCAGAGCCAACCTTCATTTAGATAAATTAGATAGGTTCGTTAGTTGCCTTTTGTCCCTCAGAGCAGAAATAGGGGCCCCGCGAAGCGGGGCTCCGTCGACATGAGGGCGGGTCACATGACACGAGGGCGGGGACATGAGGGCGGGATGTTATTCAAGTAATAGGCAATTCTAATAGATATGTATGCGTAACAAAATGTATGCACAACATTTTTAGTACATTAAATATTAGTAACATCAAAGTTATGCACATCAATCATTCTAAAAAAAAACCTTCGACACAATAAACATTCGGACAATAAATATTTAGGACAATCGATATTAGGAACAACAATTTCGGCAAATAAAAAATATGCACAACAATGTTTATGCAATTCGATATTCGGCACAAAGTTGGTATGCGACAAAATATTAGGATCAACAATTTTATGCCACCCGATATAGACCCCAAACTTTTATGTGGCAAATAATTATAAAGTAAATGATTTGCTTAGGCAAAAAACCAATCGTCAAATGTCATTTGGGAAAATATAAACTTTGCTTTGGAATTATGATAATTACTATTATTAGTAACGTATAGTTAGCATACTATTTTTTGTTGGATTCTGAGGCAGGTCAGTGTAAGTACAACGACGAGCGAAGCGTGGAGGAGTGTTAGGAAGAACCGCGAACCTACAGGGTGTGAGCCGAGCGAGCGTAGCCAGCGTGCAGCGGTAGCGGCCGGCGATGTTCCGGAAACGAACAATTTTTTCCTCATACTTACATTATAATCATATAATCTATATGTCGTGGATTGTGCAACGGAACTTCAAATCCAATATATGTTTTGGGTGTGTTCGGAACGAGGTTGGCAGCACTGGTTGAATTACCAACACTGACAGCTGTCACATGGAGGTGGAGTGGGAAACACGTTGACAAGCAACTCACTTTGGAATGAGACGCGAGCTGTAGTGCGGTTGTGCTCCCAACCACGTGCCGACTTCATCACGTTCCGTGGTACAGAATTAGTAATCTGTTGTCATCCAAGTGGTTTATGATTATTTCGCGCTATTTGTAATTCTAATCAATCTGATTAAACCTAAAGAGTGTAGATCGACTTTAATTTCGTGAAATATCATGGTTAACGAGAGTGGGGAAAATAATGAATCTCCACCAGTTCCGCCCGACCCTCCTACATACATATGGCAAATATCGCCCTCGACTAATATTCAGAGCAATGACGCGTAATTCAGTGTCGGAGAGGCAACCGTCGGCAAAATTGTTTATTTTCTTCGCTCGTTTACTCGGCTCCGGTCACACTAGGAGGGACAGCATAAAGATTCCACTATATAGACAGCGTATACACTTTTAGGCTACCGCGTTTCAATCGGTTGCCACGCGACATTTTTTTTTACAACCCTTCTCCTATTTCCGAACCAGTCACAGTTGGCTCAATTCGGGTTGCACAGGGCGGTTCCACAACACTTCGGGAGCTCAAATACCGCTAGCCATCCGGTTGCCTCTCCAACATTGAATTACGCGTCATTGCTTTAACTATAAGCCGTTCGGTCGAACAAAACAACTGTCCACATAGTTAGATAGGCTGCGCGCTCGGTTCGGGCGAACGTTGGTAGGTATTAAGATGAAATACATTTGGCATAACAATTTTTATACTTTTTAACAAAATCCAAAGTTACAATTTTGTTGGCGAGTCAAAATCCGACGACCCGCTGTGCATACGTGCATGTGTGCGTGTGCGGTGCGCGAGCCTCGAGCGTTGTGTGAGTAGCGCTAAAAACCTAAACTTCGCGCGGTGCCACTCCGAAACGCCCCCTTAAGGGTAATCTGCCAAGCTATGTTTCTGCTGTCGCTACATTATATGGCTATGGACATAACAGGCTGCTACGGGCTACGGCGTAGCGGTACGAGCGTAGAATCGCTACGCGCTACGCTCGTATCCAATCCTGTGGTTTTCCTCGTATGTGACGGAAAGGGACTACGGCGTAGGAGCCCGCTAGGCGGGTTCTTGGTTGCGAAAGTGTTAACACATTGACTGCCAAGAAACACTACGCGCTACGGTCGTAGCCGATCCGTTGGGTTCCTGGTAGTGAAAAATTATGTATTCGCACTTCATTCGTCTAACTGTTTAATGTATACCAGCACTTCACACTATACCTTAGCCTGCGTCTCCGCCTGCGCTCCAGGCTATTCTGATGCATGTCGCACTCGCTGACGGCGCCGGGAGGCACGCATCCGTGGTGCGGGTTGGGGCTCCGAATGCCACAGAGCCGCTGCATGAATGACTGGAAACGGGTGCGCTTGCGTTGACGGCACATTCTGGCCCTAGACAGGTAAAGAAATAACTATGATTAAGATATTGGCTGAAAGACAGTAGCTGTGCCCGCGGGCCTAGGATAGTGTCCATTCTATCACACGTATATTTCTTAATTATGTCTAAAAAAACCTTACACTAAAGCCATTTAAATGGCAGGCCCGCTGATATGCCTGATACGACTGTGATGATAACTGCGGGCTGTTATTCGCCGCCGATCACCCGTCACGAAACTAGATCTCTACCTATGCTTGGTTACTACGCATCGCGGTGTGAAGATATATTTGAGGGTGAGCGTTGAGGTGATCTTAAAACAAGTTACAGAATAGGGGGGTACCTTTTGACGTTATAACTGTTATAAGTCCCTACACACTGACTGAATTCCTTGAACGAATTCCGTTGCCAGATTCAGTTCGGCCGATACCGAACGCAGCTACTCGAAAAATACAAGAGTACCACGAGACGAGTGACCCAGACTCCTGTCTGCCAACATCTGTATACCTACATTACCTTCATTCCGCCGTACAATTTCACCTCTGTTGTGGTGAGCCTATAATGTAGAGGCGTTGCTAGATACTTACAACGTCAAAACCGTTATTAGATCCTATTGCTTCCGTTGTTCCTTATCTTACCTGACGTCGCCATTTTATTGCCGCGTCCTTGAAAAATAGGTGATGATATAAAATATTACCAAATACCATACATACCTGGGACAAAAAGGCACGGTCTGGAACATGTCATTATTCTGCGCACAGCCGCACTCCTGCTCACTCGCCAGCAGAGAGTCGCGCGATGCCTGCGTGGCGGCATACACCTTTGTCGATGGCACCTTGGTGCAGGACTCGCTTACAGACGTGTTCGTTTTAGAACAGTCCACCTGCAATGTCATATCAATATCACTAAACAGCTATCTACAACAAGCTACCACAAGTCTTATTAGCTTGTGTGAGTTAAATAATTGAATTGAACTGAAAGCTAATATGAACGAGCCCTCTAGCTTCTTCGGACGCATTATGCGGACTCCAAAGAGATGGAGAAGAAAAACCATTGGTGAATAACACAACTGGGCGACTTTCTTGTCGCGACATGATATAAACCGCAAAAATTACGCACTGGTAGCGTGATCACCTTTACATCAGTCAACACATTCGTCCCTCTCACGCTAAGTACTTGCTAGCGATTCTAGCAAAGGACAATCGCTTTACGAACGTCGTAAACGCGATCGTGTTAACTAGGCTTGACTCCATCCGTGCTACTATAGTCTTAATGCTGAGGGTGTTCGCACGTAAACGTGGAACAGCGCCATCTAGGCAATTTAGGGTTAACCAGTAACCCAGATTGGCTGGATGGCTCGTTAAATAGATAATAATAGATCATTGTGTTACCTAGCTACGTTGATAGTTCAACGCGGCACCAACAGGTGTCGCTATTATAAATAATAGGCTAGGCAATATATTTAAGGATTTTATTTCTGTAATTACTTTCCGAATAGACTTCATACAAGACGCACGTTCTACTCATTTTACCTACTTCACCCCCGCAACGCACCCTGGCCGAATCCTCGTGCCAACAGAGGGGTTAAAGCTCAAACTCTTACCTGAACAGCGGTTGGAATATCATGGTCTGACGTTCCCGCACAAGCATCCAACTTGACTCGATGGCACCTCTTCCTCTTTCTGGACTTTCTTCCACTCTCGTCACTGTCTTCCACCACATCTCCCGCTGCATAGTGCTCTGGCAACATCCCAATGACACTGGCATCGTAGATTTGGAACAGTTTCTTCAGACATTTGTACTTCGCTTTTAAAACTTCGTGCTTCTTCTTTGGAACCCATTTGTTCTCCTCTTCTTCGGTCTTCTCTGGTATGCTTGAAAGCGTGCTGCGTTTGTGAGTCATCGAGATACGTCGGTAAGAGACGACGCTACAGACAATTTTGCTTAACAAATAGAACAGAATACTAGAGTACAGGTAATTTAGAGTCGCAAATATCATTATTCACAGTTCTATCAACGTGTTCTGCGAACATTCAGTATTCTAGAAGATGGCAGCCTTTTAGGCTTTGTTGAAAATTGGTGCCCCGTGCCGTGAACGCATGTTGTTGTGGCATTTCTCAGTGACAAGTTGATGGCAGGCTTCTAAATTTAAACGGAAATTCGTTGTGATATTTATTCGGAATTTAATAATGCCTGCTGCGGCCTTTGTGGAATACATGTCAAAAACAACCCCCAAAGAGTAATAGCCCCAAACAACAAACCTAAATCATGATTAACCTGACACGCTCCTAATTGTTATAAGGCCTATATAGTCTCTCGATGGTAGGTACTCTAGATCCTGAGGGGCTACCGCGAAGTGAAAACGAATTTCGTTCGAATATCTCCCTCTCTGTCGCTCGAACAAGCAAGTGCGACAGAGACGGAGATACACAAACGAAGTTCGTTTTCGTTTCGCGGTAGCCCCTCTGATCATTTCGAAGAGAATATAACAACTGCGATTCGTTGGCTTTTACAAGAAATGAAAAGGCTACCCCCGGACCTGCACCCCCAGAGGGACAGTTACCAGGATAACAATATCGGCAAATATCATATAAAAGGTATGGCCCTGGGCGACCGAGCTCAGCTCTGGTGAAAATACGGAGAATACTAATTTTCCCAGGCATGCGAACGCTACCTGTGTGACTAGGTATATCAGGAAAGTCAAGATGGCGTCTCGCTCTCTTTTCTCATCACGAAGACTGAAGAACAACTCCATATTGTAACAAGTAATAATAACAATTAAAGATAATAAATGCGTGTATCCCTCACGTCCCTGTTTGATTTAAACGACCAACATTACATGGCGCAGGCGAAGAACTAAGTTCGTAAATAAGAAAAACGAAGCTATCATCAATAAAAATCGATCATGGCGGGCGTAGAGTACTATTAATGTAGCCCAGCATCATCAACTCTTTTGAACCAGCGAGCGAAGCGAACGAAGTTTTCCCTTTCAGCTTGGGCCAAAACCCTTTCGTGTCCGGATGTCCCACTGTCCGGCTGTTATCCTCTACAGGGCGCATTTCTCAACCGAACCTCGCGACATATTTGCGAGCAGGTTCAATAATTTGCAATACTTAGGTATACAATAACGCAAAACCTGAAAACAGTTTCTTCAGAATTGACAGTAGAATGTGAAAAAAACTAGAAAATTTTTTTTACGTCCTCTTTTTTTACCTTTGTATGGAGCGTTGGCCGACTGGGGCCACCTGCTCCATACAAATGTAAAAAATAAATCGCACCAAAAAAAACTTTCCTATTTTTGTCATAATCCACTCTCGATTCTAAACAGGTTTTCAGGTTTTGCGTTATTTTATTAACACATATTTTTGTCGATTTAGTTATTCGAAATAAAATTAAAAAAACATTGTTTTGATAATTTACTTTAAAAACAAAGTTTTAACCGACTTCAATTTAGTACTCCGCCAAGCCACGAGAACATTTCCTATTTTTTTTACAATTTACCACATGAACTGATTTCCGATAGCAAATGCGTTGATTACTAAAGAAAAAAACCGAATCGCTGTATGTGGGCCGATAATATTTGAGGACTTCCATCGATTCCCCAAGATCATCACCAATGGCACTTCATAGTTCCTATTTCAACGGAATCTTATGAGAACCTGTGACGTACTTTTGCACTTTTAAGTACATAATTGAGGAATTCGATAAGTCATCTGTGGTCTTCATCATCAATTCCTCGCCACCAAATTTATGATTCCGGATGTAAATACACGAGTTATAGCAGAAAATACCAAAATCACTACACGCGTGCCTAATAAAATTGACGAGTCCCCTCAATTATTACTCATGGATCCCATCATCTAACTAAATTTTGAAAAAATGGGACCCACCTGGAAGTATATACATACGAACAAAAAACATTTTTTCGAATCGGCTCATCAACGACGGAAGTAACAAACATTTAAATAAAAAAATGTATATACAGCCGAATTGAGAACCTCCTTTTTTTGAAGTAGGTTAATAAAAGACAGGCTCGTAAAGTAACTAGTTTAGGGCCTATGTAGACTGCGTTTTTTAAACGTGCCATTGACGCACGCGTAAATAGGCGTGCTTAAAAAACACAGCCCTTCTTATTTTCAACATCGTATGCGGTACTTCGTGAAAGAGGTCAATCGTCGAATCCGACTCGGCTGGGCAACGTTCGGGAAGCTACGGCAAATCTTTTCGTCTAATATTCCGCAGTGTCTCAAGACGAGAGTCTTTGACCAGTGTGTGTTGCCAGTGACGACATATGGCACTGAAACGTGGTCGCTTACTATGGGCCTCATAAGACGGCTCAAAGTCACCCAAAGGGCAATGGAGAGGGCCATGTTGGGAGTTTCTCTGCGTGATCGCATCAGAAATGAGACTATCCGCAGCAGAACCAAGGTAACCGATATAGCCCTCCGAATCGCTAAACTTAAGTGGCAGTGGGCGGGACACATAGCACGTAGAACCGATGGCCGTTGGGGTGGAAAGGTTCCCGAGTGGCGACCACGTACCGGAAGGCGCAGGGTGGGTAGGCCCCACAAGGTGGACTGATGACCTGGTAAAGGTTGCGGGAGTCCGCTGGATGCGGGTGGCGCGGGATCGGTCACTTTGGCACTGTTTGGGGGAGGCCTATGTCCAGCAGTGGAAGTCTTTCGGCTGATATGATGATGTTAATGATGGGGTACAAATGAGAACACACATGAAAAACAATAACTTAACTTTATTTCACAGCAGTATTTACATATAGCTAACAATATAAATTAAATACGTCACACATAGTCCAGGCAATGAACTGACAACTTGTATGGAAAAAATGCCAATTTTGGAAATAATTTATAATAGCTTATTTTTTCTGTGTAACGGATTTATTATCAATTAAATAGTCACCCAGCGACAGAATCCGACAAAATTTCAGACATCAAAAAAATGATAAATTAACTAGCTACAGAAAAGTCGGAAAAAATATTAATAATTATTTTTATCTTTATTTTCATTCATTTACATTTGCTCTTTAATATTCAAGATAAATCGTGCAAAAAACGACAACGCATGTTTTATTTAAATCTACTTAATTACTTCCGGGTGGAAAGTTTGCCGGATTCTTGAATAAAGCATCTTAGAATAACAATTTGAAATGAAGTCAACAAAAAAAAACGCTATTATAAATTAATGTTTTTCAAAACCGTATTTTGCCTGGAGTAACACTGGTTCCGAGTCAACCCCCGAACGAATTCTCTGGCATTAACAGACCTGGAAAAGAAGACATATATAAATAACAAGCTTCCGCCCGCGACTTCGTCTAGTGGACCCGGGATAAAAACTAACCTATATTTTAAACCAGGCTATGAACTACCTTCGTGCAAAATTTCATCAGTGTCGGTTGAGCCACAAAATAGTGTACAGAAATCAATCTACATACAAAGTGCGCTCGAGCAACGCACACATAGACACTGCTCACGTACACGATATCTCGGACCGGTTCGGACCAGTGCGAGCGCGAGTGCCATTCGCTTGAGCCGCGTCTGTGAACTTTTTTGTGCAACAATGGAGCAACAAGAAAAAAGTTATTATAAGTGTTCAGTGGACGCTTGTTTTAATTCAACTTTAAACGGGGAATTGTCGTTTTTTAAGCTAATTTGAAATATTTTAGTCATTATTCATTTATATTTCCTTTCTTCCCATTTCATTCTCAACAATAAATCAATCAACTGGATACGAGCGCCACTACCATGACAGTTGTTTGTGCATTAAGCCATAGTTGCCAACCCTAGAGCGACCGCCGAGCGTAGGTATGAAAAGTGAGGTACATACATGTGATTGACTTCTGTTCGTATCTATTTTGTGGTTGAGCTGTTTAAACGTGATTGAGTAGGTTAGCAAATGTGGATAGGTTCTCGAGCGGCGAAAGATGTATTCTAGCTACTCGTAATTTTTAATTAATAATAATAATAATAAAGCAGCCTATATACGTGTCCCACTACTGGGCACAGCGCACAGGCCTCTGGGTCAGAGAGAACAGGCAGTAGTCCCCGCGCTGGCCCAGTGCGGATTGGGGACTTCACATACACCTTTGACTTTTTTCTCCGATGTATTCAGGTTTCCTCACGATGTGATCTTCACCGAAAAGCTGACGGTAAAATATCAAATGATATTCCGTACATAAGTTCCGAAAAACTCATTGGTATTCAAACCCACCAAGTATTGATTAAATAAGATAAAATACTGGAACTTGAACTTACTCGCAAAACACGCCGTCATGAAGCAGATGCCACAGCCTGCGAAAAATGCGCGCAATGCCACCTGAAAATATATTATGAATAGCATTATAGGGCAAGCAAGGTAAATGTGCATAAGTTTCTCACAAAAAAATACTTTTAGGTCACTCTGGGCGGTCAGTGAGATTTACCGCCCACGGGCGTAGCGGCAAATCTCACTTCACACTCAGGAGAAGACGTAAAAATGTGCACGCACCACGGGCGGTAATTCGTAAAGCCCTAAATCGTATACCTGCTTATATTAGTACACCTGCGATCTGGGGCATTCGCGAATTCACAGCCCTAGGTATGTAATGTACTATTTCATTTCCGGCTTGTAACTAACTAAAACTACATCCCGCGTCACGGAAACAAAATGTAACTAAATAACCTAAACATAAATAACCTAAATAAAACAATCTAGCGTCAAAGGACACTAAAATGTACCTAAATAAATAAAATCTTAAAAATAACTTGATTTGGCCAATGAGATCGTCTAGTGTCTACGTTATGTTCCTAGCAACCCAAATTCTTTTATGTGTAGCAAGTTAGACTTTGACTCATCCCTACCTACTTAACCCTACGTTCTCCTACTACATCCTAGTTCAAAATAATAATCAAGTAATAAATAAAATTTGTTTTTGGTCACTAAACCCCAACCAGATCCTACCGTGGCCGGTTAACGTAATGGTAGCTAGCTATATCATTATTTTCTCAACATGTAATACTTTCTCAAATTAAAACCTTGGTTTCTTTATATACCAATTGCCTCAATTTATATTCATATCATCAAAGTATATAACAGACCAACCTAGCTAGCTAATTGTTTATTATTATTATTGTATGGAAGATTCTCTTTCATCCATACTATGCTACCATTTCCGTCTGGATGTGGGTTTGGCCAACTAGCTAATTAAATACCTATTTTATTATATTTTGTTTCTAATAGGTATTCCTAACTTATTGAATTTACCTGTGCTTCGTACCTATTTTCTGATGAGAAGAAGCACTGAACAAACTCATCAGACCTAACAATTGAATATTATTTCATTCAAAATTATGTATTAAGGCATTATTTCACCCATTACATGTATACTAATGGATTCATTAGATACCTATAATCCCTGATATAGTGAAGATATTTATAATACCGAGGTTTACCGTTCTTTTAAATATGAAATATTGAACCTGAAATTTACCCTAAGTAATGAGTATATTCCACTCATGATAATTTGATACCTTAAAATTAGACATAATGGACTGCTCCGCTTGCCATTAGCCTAGAATCATTTCATCTTTTTGAAACAATTCTGATATCCTAATCATAACTGGAATCTTTATGACGATAATCAATATATAATAGTTACACCTTTAATATTTCATATATAATAATATACGGAACCCAATACTACTGATCCTCACACAATGACTAATTCCTATTCACACAGTTACTCATAATTGCTATTAAACCTTCAAATAAACGCTATTTGATTTGTAAACCTTCTAACTTTCCATCCCTAAGAATAGTATTCCTACTACCCTATTACTGTGTTTGACTCTATACCTAAGCCTACCTACCACTAAACTCTAAACTACTGTAGGCAAAACTCCCATCATTACTTTATTAACGTTATGTGTTGTGTAGTGTATGTTCTAGCTAGGGACCTAAGCTGTACAACGTTCGGAAGGCTAGTCCGAGAATACAACCTAGAGCCTGTGTAATGTACATTTCACAACGTGTCCGTGGACTAAAGGGTTCTGTGAAATGCACGCCCTATTTTTATAACATATAAATATATATTCAATAAAAGACCAAGCCTTAAGCACACACGAGACATCAACGAGTGGATAACAATCCTAGCGATCGACTTATGGGAAATGGCGATCTTCTCGCTTCAGCCTGTGGCCAACCTTAAGACCAGTAAGAGGCCCATCAAAGATAGGCTACACCATCTGTGTAGGTAAAAAGATGGTGCCAGGCTTCTCTTAAACCTGGACCTACTACTAACAGGATCCCGAAGTGTACTTCCTTGACACCGTTAGGTGAAATGCACTTCGTTAAGTTGACCATGCAACTAGGACATTGATCTGGTTCGAAATGATAATAAAATCATCTAAAATAAACCCGAAATGTAATAGAAAACTAAGCGAAATAGTTCATTACTATGCAACATACTTGCACAATACTGAACCTTAGAAAACTCAGAATCTAATAAGTAGTGGAATAGTTCAATACTACGCAAAGCAATCGCACAATATTGAACCTTCCCGCCACAACAATAGTGTATCTACGATTGTTTACGTTACGAATTTAAGCTCGACCCAGAGTCAATGACAATCCGACAGCTCGCTAGAGAAAGAATGAATACGTCTACCCGGTGCGCCGTTTTTATATACACTAAAAGGTATGAATTACTTGAAACGCATAATTCGCTCGATTTACTCGATTCGCTTGACGTAAACGAAATAATACCTTACCATTATTAAGTTAAGGTTCGTTTTCAATCGTGCTCGTACGTGCTTACTCCCTATTAGAACCAATCTTACTCATTGCGTAGTGTGCGCGACAGCGTCATAGCGACAACACGTACCTAGTTTACTGAGAAACATGAGAATATTACGTTTTGTTACGCACAAAACGTTGATTTAAGTATGCATCATTATTTCATAATCAGATGTAAGTATAATTTCGATTCATATCCAATACTGATGACGATTAATCTATTAATCCCTATTTTATTGTATTATTCCTTCATTTAGCATTCATTAAAGACCATAATAAAGCCATAGGCATAGTTCTAGTTACAGGCTTCAAACAAAAGGAGGAGGTTCTCAATTCGGTTGTATTTTTTTTTTTTCTGTTTGTTACCTCAGAACTCAGTCATTGAGAAAAAATTTTTTGTTTGTATGTATGTGCTTCCACGTGGGTCCCATTTTTTTAAAATTCAGTTAGATGATGGGATCCATGAGGAATTGAGGGAACTCCTCAATTTTATTAGGCACGCGTGTAGTAATTTTGATGTTTTCTATCAGCGTTTATATTGAATGCACTTTTTTTCTCCGTTATTAAACCTGCCAGCACGGCTATCACAAGACGGCTCGCGAGCTCTCTTGATTTTTCTCGCTTCATATCCGTCTCTCTTATTAGAAAAGTCAAACTTAAAAGAAAGAGAGGTATAAGCGAGAAAAATCGAGAGACTAGGTGCTTGAGAGAGTTCCAATGAATCAAAACTCAACGGGTACGGGTTTAGGAGTGGGCATGGCCACATTCTGTTGAAATTCAAAATAGATCAGATCACCTCGGCGGTGATATAATATTGCGTTGTCACGTCACATAAATATGACTACTGGGTAAGTATACCCCAAAGCATTGCAAGAAAAAAACCAACATCTTCCTATTGCTGTCTTTTTTCGCACACCTATTTACACTGTGCAAAAACTCGTATGCGAGTTCCATAACATTGCGGGACTGCCGACCACTGAGGTACTAGCAGGTCGACTAAACCCAGTAATGTAACTAAAATTGCATGCGATTTCTTGCATCATGTAAATGGTCCTTTAGTTAGTGTCGTCCCAGTCTCGAGCCAAATTATCTGTAATACTCACGCTAGAGAGCGCCTCGCGCTGATTGGGCGCCATGGCCGACAGCGCGCCGATCATAATGCCCATGGACCCCGGGTTAGTGAACCCGCAGAGGGCATACGTCGCCACTAGCTCCCCACGAGCCTGCAAGTGTTGGAACAAAAAATTTAACATCCCCGACACATCACATACATACGTACACGCCTTTATAACCTAAAAGGGGTAGGCAGAGCACATGAAACTTGTGTCCAGTGCCACTTTTAGCATAAATGTGGGTATAAAAGATCGATAAAATGTGTTAACGCAGTGATAGGTTGCTAGCCCATCGCCCACAACACACTTCAACCCTCAACCCTGTTCCCTTAGTCAACTCTTACGATACCCACGGGATTCTTTCCGTGCTAGGGCGGTGCTATTCTAACCCGACACCCGACACCCGACATCACATATCTTAACAAAACCAATCCGCACTCAAATCACAGAGAGCAGCCTATGGCCTGACTCTGTCCCCCTTCCATACTTACAGAAAGCAACCCTTCCCGTTTCATGTCACCCATGCGTTGGTAGGCCACGAACTCGTTGACCACAGTTTTCAGCCCCACCAGGGAGCCCACCAACTCACACTCCTCCCAAGGTACACCTGCGACAACAACATTCATAAATAATCGGAGCTACGTGGCACAATACACAAAATACTGCAACCGCCAGGTTGAAGAAAAATAATAACAAAATATGGTAAAGAAAATTTTGTGCATTCGACTCGACTCCGAACTTTTCTCTCGATTCAAGACTAAAATATTAACAGTTTCTTAAAGTAAGGTGGCGAAAGGCAAATCAGTCTATATACGTTGCCGGCCACATTGCGTTTGTTGCCGCAATTTTCTTATGTTTCAAGATACGACACAATCACTGGTCCCATTAAGGGATCTGACCCGGGAGGGGCTCCTTTGTTGGCACGGTGACAAACCCTATATAGGATTCACAGAACCTGTAGCGAGAACGATCTGTCTCTCTCTATCACACTCACCCATAACATAGCAGAGCGGGACGAAGATCTTCCCCAACACCCACTCGAGATTTAGATCCGGGTTGCCGAGTAGCCCCCCGCAGTAGCCTAGCACGCCGTTCACGAAGGCGATGAACGAGACGAACGCGACAATGTTGGCGATGATGTTGAGGATGAGGTTGATGCCGTTGGTCGCGCCGCGGGTCGCGGCTGACAGCGTGGACTGGTCCTCACTGAGAACAATGAGTAAATAGAAGAAGACTATCCAGTCAGAGACGACACCTTATCATGTAATTATGTTCATGACTGTGCAATAAATGAAATATGAAATATGACATCTCTAGACCATGTTGCGCCCGGGTGTAATCATTACTGTAGCGCCTTTAGTGGTTAGCTGATGAGAACCTTCATCCACACACTTCATAGCTGGGGCCGTGGGGAATGACAGATGCCGACGAAACACTTTTCGATAACATCTGTCATTCCCATACATTTTATTCTAGTTTTCTATTGGCGTTAGCGCTTGTCGATTGTTTAACCTTGTCTAAGTAGGCCCCCAGATCAGATATGTAATTGTACACGTAGACGTTTTATAACGTACCTGACCATAGGCTGAATGTTATCCACAGCCGTCAGCGATCGTTTCGTCTCTGGTAAGAGAAGCTTGGCGTAGCTGATCGCTGCCGGCGCAGACATCACGCTAGCCGTCACCAAGTGCGCTGGCTCCGCGCCAAACTGGATGTAGGTGGCTAAGATTGTGCCTGGAAGTAGACAGTAAGGTTAATGGGTGCCCCTTTTTTGTCAACAAACTTTTCATCGAATTTTATTTCATCGAAAATGTTTCGAGTAACATTTAGTTCATGAATTATTGTTTGGTGTAATTTTATTTCATAACCAGATCATTCCAACTTTTAATATTGCATAAGAATAACTGTTCAGGGAATATTATTTGGCAAATGAGTCATTTTGTATCAATTTTAAATGGCAGAATAATTAAACAACGAATTTCAATTGTTCGAAATCTTATCACAAGTTTACAAAAACAAACAACAACTGATTACAGGCAGTTTAACTAGATCAGGGCAGACAGAAAAAGGCGGCTCGGAGGGCGAAGCCCCCCGCAGTAAAACCACCAAACAACCATTACAATTGTATTATAAGTAGGTTAGGTTAGGGTTCACTTGTGTCCCTCTGAGCGGAAATAGGCACCCCACGAAGCGGGGTGACGTCTACACGCTGGCGGTTAGGTTAGGTTAAAATAATTGCCATAGATAACTGTGTATGCCAACTATTTTAATTATAAATATTAATCCTTGTAATCATTTGTATGATAATTAAAAATACTTGAAACTATTCACAAAATGTTTTCCATTACGTAATTCAACTATTTAATGAATCATCCGACACATAAAATACATGATTTAAAATTACTTGTTATGACCATTCCTCGAACTGAATTGTCGTGAAAAGACATGAAACGTGATTCGACCAAGCTTAGGGGAGGTATTTCCAAAAATCCCTTCTTATCCCTAGCCTACGTTATAAAAGTAACCTACTGTGCAAAAATCAACTCTCTAACATCAGTAGTTTCGGCTGTGCGTTGATGGTAGATCAGGACTTCTTCTTTTATATATATAGAGATAACTGAGACATAAATAATGCGCAGAAATTGCCCATGTTTTTGGGCGACAGGCAGATGGGAGAAACGATAGGGATGGACAAAACGGGTTACTGAATGGTGGGCTAGGTTTTCGTAACTGTCAGCTAACCGCTTGGTTGGTGTACCCCCAACTAAACGGCAAGTAGGCAGTTGGTGAGCATACCACTGGACCGAGGAGTGGTGTAGTCAAGAAGAGGCTATATACTCAACGACTCTCATGATTATGATGATGAGGGCCGTTAGGAGTTATCCTAAGCAGATACAGAACGTGCCACATAAGTTTGCGCTCTAATTTTAGGTACTAGTAGAGCCGCAAAGGTGTCAGAAGTTCGACGGGTATGCGGAGGGAGACTGTAACTTCAGAGAAGCAAATTTACTTGGTGCTTATTGTAGGGCAAAGATTCGTGCAATAATCTATCTTGTTTATGGGACCCCGTGTGGTGTCGGGTTAGAATTTCACCACCCCCTTTCTTCCCGTGGGTGTCGTAAAAGTCGACTAAGGGAGCAGGGTTAAAGTGTGTTGTGGGCGATAGGCTAGCAACCTATCACTGCAATATAACATTTTGTCGATCTTTTATACCCACATCTATGCTAAAAGTGGCGCTGGAACATAAGTTTCATGTGCTCTGCCTACCCCTTTTGGGAATCAAAGCGTGAATGTATGTATGTATGTTTATGGGAACAGGAATTCCAAGGCCATGTTTAACCTAACCCTAACAACCATGACACTGTCAATGAAAACTGAATACGTAATATGTTTTCGACCTCACAAATAATCATCTGGTCCAAGTTCGTTGTAAAAGAAAAAGACGTCCACTCGCCTTGTCAAAAAAACCTTGCTTTTTCCAGATCAATGCCTAATTGGTACCTACTTACTTGATTACATTACTCTCAAGATCCAATTAGATCATAGAAAGTAGACCCACCTACTTAAAATCGAATAGTAAGGTCAGATAAACACGTAATAACCCGCTAAAACTGAATTAACCTTTCGTATGCCGATGTAAAAAAAAACCATTCAAATCTTGACCTTGAAGTTAAAGTTGTAAGTTCGAACCGTTCTGGACGGATCCGGGACACGGCATACGAAAGGTTAAGTTGGTAGGTAGGTATGTATACATAGGTAAATAGTGTTCGATTAGGATATAATCACAATAATCTAAATTCATGGATACAAAACATATTACTATTTTGATAACAGTTTGCGTCAACTGATCGGTATGTTGTACTTAATTACGTATTCAAGAATGTATGGCTACTTAACAGATAAACTAAGTAGCCGAGTATCTACAGTATCTATTAGATATTTTTAACTATTTACTGATTAATTAAACGATTTGGTGTTGGCTCAAACAATTTAATCAAAGAAAAATACAATAATTCCTTTAATGCATTAAAAAATGAACTGGAATCTACGATATATAACGTTTGGTAACAATCGAGAGCACGTCCGTTCACTCCGAGAGTCGCAACAGAACTGCCCGTCCTCGTGGTATGCCGGCAGCGATCGAAGTAGTCATCCCCACCATCCCCACTTTTGCCAACATCACGCCACCGCTCGGCCCTGGCACAAGGTCTAGGCCCGATGACGTCATCTAGCCGCTAACACGGCCTCTCCTGACGGCGGGGCGTCCACGTCCGCGTTATTGTGATGGTCTGGGATGAACCTCTAGCTCCACCTTCAGAGGCCCCAGTTGGTGGTCGATGTCGCTGTAGTGGACGTCTGGCACAACTACCGCAGTGTCATAATGCACATCATCATCATCTAAAAATAACATTGTTTGCATTAGTCACACTTGAGTAATTAAAGTACCTGAATGGACTTAATCCACGAAAAGAACTGATAACAACTGTTAGCCCACGGATAAGTAGTAACAGATGTCTATCCGAATATCATGAACAATCTACAAAACTCTCGCACGGCAACAGAGCCCTCAGGATGTGCCAAGTACTCGCAGAGCCCTCAGGATGCCTATCACCGTACCTATGCCACCCTCTTTGGATAAACTTAGGTTGCACGGCAACAGAGCCCTCAGGATGTGCCCAGTACTCGCAGAGCCCTCAGGATGCTTATCACCGTACCTATGCCACCCTCTTTGGATAAACTTAGGTTGCACGGCAACAGAGCCCTCAGGATGTGCCCAGTACTCGCAGAGCCCTCAGGATGCTTATCACCGTACCTATGCCACCCTCTTTGGATAAACTTAGGTTGCACGGCAACAGAGCCCTCAGGATGTGCCCAGTACTCGCAGAGCCCTCAGGATGCTTATCACCGTACCTATGCCACCCTCTTTGGATAAACTTAGGTTGCACGGCAACAGAGCCCTCAGGATGTGCCCAGTACTCGCAGAGCCCTCAAGATGCGGACAAGTTTTAACTAAAAATGCAGAGGGAGCACTCAGGACCTCGTGAAGTACTTACAGAGCCCTCGGGATGTAAATACTTGCCTAAAACATTTACAATCGGTGCAGAGCCCTCGGGGTACATGTTAAAACATTAACCAGCACAGAGCCCTCAGGATGTGGACAAGTTTTAACTGAAATTGCAGAGGGAGCCCTCAGGACCTCTTTTAGTACTTACAGAGCCCTCGGGATGTAAATACTTGCCTAAAACAGTCACAATCTATGCAGAGCCCTCAGGGTGCACGTTATGTTAGCCAGCACAGAGCCCTCAGGATGCGCAACTGCTCGGCTTCACCTGACCAAGGCCGATTTATACACCCCAAATATTTTACTTAACGAGACACTATTTAGATGTATCGAAAAACCTGCAGTGGTCCAATTTCGCAGCAATTCCCGTAACGTCTGCATGCCCGCGAAAATAGTATCACTTGAAATTTACACGCATCATCTATACAACGCGCAATTTTTCATGATGTGACAGTGTATAAGATCAATACACAACAGGTGTTTCATTTCGGAGTCGAACGTGCATTAACCGGTAGTAACAGTTGATGAAGCTGTGCCAGTCACAAGGGATCAGAAAATTCATTTATGATGGAAAACAAGGCCTCTTTATCAGGTCCAACTAATCGGCGTGTCAACTTGCGATTGCACGTTCGCCCCAAGAGCGAGAACAGCAGCTGCCCACGTAAGGCGCTGGATGCCTCGCGACCGTGTGTAGACAACACCCTCTCTATTGAGTACATCAGTCCCTAATACGACTGATGTAAACATATAGCAATCTGGGACCGCGTGAAAATCTACTTCAAAGGTGATATCAGGGAACTTTACAGTGAACGTGGTAAACAAAACTCGACTCAATATATTGGTTGCCAATACCACGCAACTTACAAAAATAAGGTTTTTGAGTACATTGAAAACATTTCGACTCAGGTCCTGCAATCAGCGAAATTTGTGAAGCTACCAATGAGAATGTCTAAGGGTACTCCCTAAATCACTGCAGTTGCAATATCATGGCGTCTATACTCGTCAACTATCTCAAGACAAAAGTTGGCGTTTGAGTTGCCACGTGATTCACTGCACCGTTTCTGAAAACAGTCCTCAAACTTGTGACCAATTGTTTTCTCGCAAAATAAATATGGACTTGATTTTGGAAGTAAATTCTTTGACGGTCTTCATGTTGATGCTTCTCTGTAATCGTTAGACTTCGCACGTTTAGGACAGTTCAGCTACTTACGGCCAAAATCCCCACAGTTGAAACATTTTGACTTTGTATCGCCATATTGCCGTTTACGTCAGTCGCAACGGCCGTTACTTGACACACGAGACTTGTTATGACCAGGTTTTATTTGTGGGAGTTTAACATAAATCGAAAAAAGCCAACCAGATCACTGGGCCATAATTTTGCGTTGGGTGCTGCGCGACACGTGTTTGCTGGTCATTTATGCCGCGTATAATAATAGCTGATATCAATTCTTCGCCTAATCCAGTAACAATGCGTAACCGCAACAGCGGACGCCTAGCATATTCTGCGTAATGTTGGATAGTTATCCGAGTCAGTTTTCATAACACCGAATAAAATCGTCTGAATATCAATACTTCGTGGACAAAGAGACTTAAAGTCACGCTTAAAATTGGACCAGGTTAGATCATTCGTCGTCCACTGACCCTACTACACATGTGCATCACCTTACAAATACTCGCGACAGTCCCCAGTGATTGATATTGCGAACATGGTCCACCTCACTACACCACACATTAAAATAATTTAGAGCTAGATCAAAATTTGAAATATAAATATGGTTGGATCTTACCGGATTGATGGCAGTAACCAGTTTGACCGTTACCTCACTCACAATAACCTCAGCAGCGCTCAAAGGCGTCGCATTAAGTTACAAGCGGGGGTTTACTTGGCAACACTGCTGGTAGGCCAAGTGCAACCTCCGCGTTATGTAGTTGTCAGGGATGGCCCTGCAGTTATCCCATCCGTCGCAAGACTCCTAAGTAGCGTCGGCGGCAGAGGCGGCGTATCCGACCGTGGCAGTATTCCGAGTGGTAAGCATTCCGGCACTGTATTAACACTGACGCTACATCGACTCAACACCTGGAATCGTCCTCCAACGCATCCAAACGAGAAAGTATCATTTGAAGTGTCTGATCAAGACCAGGAGTAGATATGCGATCGCACACTCGACTGTTACTTTATTTCGACATGGTATACAGATTACAAAAACTTAAAATACTTTTCAAAAAGTAATTATTTAAGAAAGCCGAACAGAACAGGCAATGGCGATCCGCACTTCTGATTTTAACTATTTACTGATTAATTAAACGATTTGGTGTTGGCTCAAACAATTTAATCATAGAAAAATACAATAATTCCTTTAATGCATTAAAAAATGAACTGGAATCTACGATATATAACGTTTGGTAACAATCGAGAGCACGTCCGTTCACTCCGAGAGTCGCAACGGAACTGCCCGTCCTCGTGGTATGCCGGCAGCGATCGAAGTAGTCATCCCCACCATCCCCACTTTTGCCAACATCACGCCACCGCTCGGCCCTGGCACAAGGTCTAGGCCCGATGACGTCATCTGGCCGCTAACAATATTGTAATCTAAATTAACACAGCTTTACGATGTAATGATGATTTACTGATATATATTGTCAGAGATACCAATATTATATTATGACCGTGCGAACTTCCTCTATAGCTATGTGAACATTATTTTAGCATCCGTTATTATTCCTAAAAGACTCGTTCCAGTAACGTTTTGTTAAAAAAATTGCAGCAAAATGCACAGTCACTTATTAAACATTCATAACAGCTTGAGAACGCCTTGTTATTTCAAGTAATATTGCCAGTTTCGTGCTTCTACTATCAAAAAAATACGTTTCATGTGCTCTGGGGGTAGGCTTTCGGGAATAAAGGCGTGAATGTATGTATGTATGTATGTAATCTTACAGAAATCGACCTAGTCCCAAACTAAGCAAAGCTTGTACTATGGGTACTAGAAGACGATAAACATTCTTATATAGATAAATAAATACTTAAATACATAGAAAACATCCATGGCTCAGTGACAAATATTCGTGCTCATCACACAAATAAATGCCCTTACCGGGATTCGAACCCAGGACCTCTTGCTTCGTAGGCAGGGTCACTACCAACTAGGCTAAAGCGGTCGTCAAATGTGCAATATTCACCCAATAACCCGGTAATTTTACATTTTGTCAACCGGTAATAGTCCCTGTGCACCCTAACGTGTCTCTGAGTGCGTCCCGTGACTGGCTGGGGTAGACTGACCGGATGCTTTCTCTGTTCGTGAACAGAGAAAGCATCCGGTCAGTCTACCCCTTGCATTTCAAATGGTCGAAAAGTACTCTACTTGTGGGCTACGGGGTGAGTAGAGGCGTCTCTAGCCCTTGTAGCGCCCGTGTGCGAACATTACTCTAGCGCCCCCTAGTAAGCGCGCGGTCGCGCTCGGCGCCCCCAGGACCGCTGCGCCCGTGTGCAACCCTGCACCATAGGTAAAGACACCTCTGGGGGTACTCCTTGGGTACTTCAGCTCCAAGGACACCATTGTCCCGAGAGCGGGAATCACATAAGGCAGTTATAAGTGTAAGAAAGCGTTAATTACTTGCCAGAGACGGTGGCGAAGCCCGACGCCATGACGACATGGAGCTCCGACGGCGTCAGCATCGATATGTACGGCTTGATCAGCAGCACTGACTCCGTCTGCAAAGAGATTTGGTCAATCAGGCATATCACAAAATGAGCCGTTCCCGACTACACCGCGGCAGGGTTATAAGGGAAATCTTGTAGAAGCTTCTCTTTACAATGCTGCCATATCTGATACAGATTCTGTGACACGGCGAGTAATTACCAATTAAGCGTATTAGGTTGCAATTGCACTAGCACTGACAGGAGAACGAAGATAAAATCTGGTAGGGCTCTTGTTTTGTTAGTGAGACAAACTCGGATCGTAACGGCAGCGTGGAGGTACCAGGCAGTGGAGTGAGAAAGTGTGGCACTTTCCTAAATGAGAGTACCTAATGGAATATTGTCTCTAGAAAATACTTCACGGAAAAGAGCCTAGCTAATCTATACTAATAATATAAAGAGGAAAATTCTGTGAGATTGATTGAAAGCAAGCGAAACCTGAGGCCCGAATTCCCGAAGGTAAAAAAAGGCAAGCGAAGCTGAAGGCTGAGCTTTTCTGTAGGAATTAAAGGCCTTAGCATGCTTCAAGAGACTGCTCCCTACTAGGTGAGCTCGAGGGCCTAGGACCCGAAAGCAAGCCCCCACGGACACTTACAATTGAGAACTACTCATCTGATTGCAAAAATTCTTTCACCTGCGTGTAGAGTGAACTTTCTGTATGGACATTGAGAACGTTATATATATCCCGCAAATTTGCCTGCGTTCTTTGCAATACGCGAGTGAAGCCTTGCGGGCAGATAGCGCCCTCATCATCATCACATCAGTCGAAAGACGTCCACTGCTGGACATAGGCCTTCCCCAAAGAGTGCCAGAGTGGCCGGTCCTGCGCCACCCGCATCCAGCGGACTCCAGCAACCTTGGTGGTCATCAGTCCACCTTGTGGGGGCCTAACCACTTCGCGCCTTCCGGTACGTGGTCGCCACGTGGTCGGCCATCGGTTCTACGTGCTATGTGCCCCAGATAGCGCCTACTATGTATTTAAATAACAGGCTATGCCTCACCATCCCAAGGAAGACGTTAGCGACGGCAATCACGCTCTCGCACACCGTGGTGGCTGTAGCAGCCCGGAGCAGTTCGCCCAGCTTGTTGCAGAACCATTGCAGCGCTCCCCAGAAGAACAGCACCTCCACCAGCATGCTGAAGAAGAATATCACGGGCAGCGACTGGAAGAAGAATTAACGAAGCCCTATCAGAATAGGGAAGATGCAATATTTTCATTGGTGCTTTCATTTGAAAGAATCGCGTGCGAGAATAGACCACAAAAGTACAAAAAAAACTATAATTTATAGTAAACTATTCCCTAGAACTTTCGCGCCTAAACGGATCTACAGTTCCTGTGACGTCACTCATGAGTATCACTCGCCTTATTTGTTTGTCCGTGGTTCGTCCCTCGCATTTTTTTTCCAATTTACCACATGAACTGCTTTCCGATAGTAAATGCGTTGATTATTCGAGAAAAAAACCGAAACGCTGTATGTGGGCCGATAATATTTGAGGACTTCCGTCAATTCCCTAAGATCATCACCAATGGCACTTCATTAGTTGCTATTTCAACGGAATCTTATCAGAACCTGTGACGTACTTTTGCACTTCTAAAGTACATAATTGAGGAATTCCATAGGTCATCATGGTCTTCATCATGAATTCCACTTCACCAAATTTATAATTTCCGGGTGTGTAAATACACGAGTATTAATAGAAAATACCAAAATCACCTACACGTGTACCTAATATAATTGAGGAGTTCCCTCAATTTCTCATGGATCCCATCATTAAACTGAATTTTTGAAAAAAATGCGACCCTCCTGGAAACAAATACAAACGCACAAAAAAAAAATTACGAATCGGTTCATCAATGACAGAGTTCTGTGGTCACAAACATTGAAAAAAAAAATACAACCGAATTGAGAACCTCCTCCTTTTTTTTGAAGTCGGTTAAAAAGTAACGTGTAGATACCTACTTATATATTATTACTCGACTGGCGAAGGAGAGGAGGGTTATTTAGCGTGAGAACATATATTTTTCAACGATCTATGTTTAAAAAACTAGTAATACTTAGGTAAACTTACACTGAAAGCGAAGACGTTCTCTACTCTCACGAGAAGGTCGCCAAAGGCGAACGCAGCGCCCTCTATACCGTACGACAGGAACGTCGCCACCTGAAAAAAATGCAAAAACCCAGGATAAAATTATCTACGACACAAAAAAAACGCATTCAAACCGTTTGGCAGCTACGATACCACAGACAGATACACAGCAGAAACGTTAAACTTATAACACCCCTCTCTTTGCGTCGGGGGTTAAAAATACTTATAGGTAATCTGTAGACTATGTGTTTTCGTGTCTCTGTAGATGAGTAAAGTCACAAGAGCACACGAGGATGCGCTGTATTGGGCAAAATTTTTATTCATTTATCTGTAAGCAAATTCCAGTTCCAAATTCCAAACTCCACTTGGCCAAAAAAATTCGACGCAGGTGATTTCATAGAAATTATAAATAGGTTGGTAAGTAATTATATCCTGCAAAATCCAAATATCCTTAAGCTGAATTTCGGAAAAAATATGCTGCCAGAAAAATTACTCTTCGGCATATTTAATGTTGTACTCGCTGTGTGGAGAGTGACGCTAGTATCTGCTTACGAGGCAGACCGTACGCTGCTTTGCCACCGATGTGGTACAAAAAGGATCCAAGAAGTACCTTATCTGAGAAGCATTGCAGCGCGAGCCGTCCCGGCTCCCACCGGATGAACAACAACGCGAACACAAACTGCATGAGTAGGCCGCTGAACACGGTACGCCACGCTATCCGCCCCGGATGCTTCGAGAACACGAACCCTGGACAGAAGAGCTTACAGTCAGTTACGCTGCAATGTCTCCTACTTACACATCATCATTGGCGTTATACATCTATGAAGAGATGTCTTAAACAGCGTCAAAGTTAGAGGTGCTTACGTACGTCACGTACGTGACTTGTAAGGCCGGGAGCGACAGCTACGACCGCATAGTTGTCAAGTAAATGTCCTGCCCGGAGATGAAAGAGGTAGAGCCACAGATATACATAGATCACGCAAATATAATATGTACTTCGCGTGTCCGAATTCGGTCTCCGAGTTGGCACTTTGACTGACATTCCGCGCGCGTCTGTTGTGTTAGCCGGTTGTCCGTGAATATTAAGAAAATGCCTTATTGCAGAATCGATTTTGCGCGGAAAACGGGGAATTCACATCACTAATTCGCCCGTGTGACGTCACAGTAGGTAGAAAAAAGTGACACGGTCGGTTTTCATACAGATTGAGGTGTTTAAGGGGCTCCCATAATTGGCGTATGGGATCGTACCTTCGATCTGAATCTCTTAGTTTTCGTAGGTTTTTTGTAGCTTATTATGTTAACAATATAGTGTTAGCAATATAGTACCAGATTGAAGAACCGATAACCGTTTGATTTATACTTCTATCTGTAGTGCAAAAGTAGGAGATACGATTCAAAACTTGTCAAAAATCGATGGAAACCTCGGGTAGCCCCTTAAGTTATCTAGTCTATATCTATATCTGTGGGTAGAGCAGAACGTTGGTGAACTACCTGTTGTAATCTATGGTGATATACCAATAACTGGACACCGGCAATAGTAGGTACATTACTATACCGGCCGGCAATCCCGTTTCTCGCCGAGATTTGTATAGTAGTCAATTTGTTTTATTCGTAGGTTACAACAACTAAATAATACGTTTCTGAAGTGCACCGCCGCCGCCACGCCCCCTCCCCCCATTTAAAAACAAAAGATAAGGTTGCTTTACAGGCCTAGGTGTGTAAGGCTGTATGAAATTCCTTTACATATCATCTTCCCTCATCGCACCGGATACGTAGTATTTCCGAACCTAATTTGAAGTAAGTCACGTCAACATTTCATTGCAAGTTTCAGAAAAATCTGTTGTTTCAACTGCCCGCCTAACAACTAAATAAATAAATGTTTCTTACCTAACAGCAATAAGATGAAGAGACCACTCAATGAGATCAGACGCTCTGGCTTGTCCCTCGTGTCGAAATACAGGAATACCGCGATCCCAGCCAACAGGGCCAGAGACAAGCCCCATCTCAACCACCTGTGGATAACAGTTTTATGAGAAACCTATCAACATCTGCAGCCGAGCGGTAAGGTAAGGCTTTTCAACATCGTAAGGAAACCCGGTCTAATCCCAATATGGTCTAGTTTTCCCTCTTGGTTGGAAGGTCAGATGGCAGTCGCTTTTGTAAAACTAATGCCTATGCCAAATGGATTAGCTGCCAAAGCGGACCTCGGGCTCCCTTAGAGCACAACCTGGAATAACGATAATATAATATGAGGACGACAAATGAATGGCATCTCTTTATAGAAAGCTTAAGAGCTACAATAAATTATGTTATGTGTTTACTAAGTAGGTAAGTAATAGTACATTACGTAACTAAGGCGGGGAATTCGTGAATGCCCCAGATCGCAGGTGTTTGTGGCCCGAACCGAAGGTGAGGGCTATACATATGCGCTCTGGGGCTTTACGAATTACCGCCCGTGTTGAGTACACGCCCGTGTTGAGTACAAAATTTTACGTCTTCACCTGGCCACAATGCGAGTTTTCCCGTACGCGCAGCGTGCAGTAAAACTCGCATTACGGCCAGGTGTGACGATGTGTTTACTAAGTAGGTAAGGAAGTTAATTTTACGTATCCTTTTTTGACTCAAGTATAGCATTGTTTTTTACCTTGTTCTGCGTGGCCAGTTACAAATGCTTTTGGATATCCTACCTGGGGGCCTAAAGGGCTATCCAGGGAAAATACAGCCACGGTAGCCAAGTGGTAAGACACGTGACTTTTTAATCTAAGGTCGTGGGTTCGAACCCCGACTCATACCACTGGGTTTTTCAAAGCAACTCCAGTCTGATCCCAGACAAGGTCTACTTTTCCTTCTGGTTTGGAAGGTCAGATGGCAGTCGCTTTCGCCAACCTAGTGCCAAGGTGATATTGGGATTAGGTGCGAAAACGGACTGCAGAACAACAGCAATGCTAAATCGATGGGGTTTTACTCACATAGACTTCCACACCCAGCTGCCAGCAGCCCCAATATTGGTGTACACGTTCTTAGAGAGCCAACCGCCGAAGAACCGCTTCACCACGTGGAAGTAGATGAGGAAAAAGTACACGATGCTCAGGAAAGCGATCAGGCTGCCGAAACCCTCGCAGAGGTACAACGGATCGTCAACTGTAAAAATGCTCGGTTAATTAATTGCCTATACGACTAAATTAAGGTTTCTTATCTTGCGCTGTTAGTTTCTAACAATGCCGGTAGACGTATTCGAACTAATAATGTACCTATCTATGTTAGAAATAATTTATACAGATTCCCATTGAAGCTCAAGGTTACCAGAGACACAGGCAAGCTCATAGCAAGTTCTTACAGACTTAGGTAGTCTAAGCGAAAAAGAGTAGAAAATGAATGTATTTTTTCAAATAAGGAGATAAAAAAACTTCACGCCAGTTCTTATCGACGTGGATGATGCATATGCATAAATTTAAGACAAAGTACTTTTCGAGAGTAGTAAAAACTTACTATATTCTAAATAATAATACAAGCAGCCCAGGAAGTAGCCGATGACGGCTCCATTGACCACGAAGCTCATAATCGTCCCAACTGAGGAGCTGTTCTTCTTGAAGAAGTCTTCGGTAGAGCTTCCCACGCGGCCCAGGGTGGTGTCCAGCCAGCCTGAGGGCTCGTAGTCTAGAGGCTCGAAGGTTATCTGCCCAAAAAAAATAGTGTTTTTGAACATCAGTAGCCCAAGTCCAAGCCCAAGTTCGAGACAGGTGAAATCACCAGTCGTTCGTTGGACAAGCGCCTCCGTGTCTGAACTTCCATACAGTTTAGTTTTCTTTGTAAACTCCCTCAGAGGCATCTCTAGCGCATATAGCGCCCGTGTGCAATCACTACCCCTAGCGGCCTCTAGTAGGCCTACTAGAGGGTTAGTAGGCCGGCGCGCCCGGCGAGTAGCGCTCGGCGCCCCATAGGTCCGCTGCGCCCGTGTGCAATCACTACCCCTAGCGCCCTCTAGTAGGCCTACTAGAGGGTTAGTAGGCCGGCGCGCCCGGCGAGTAGCGCTCGGCGCCCCATAGGTCCGCTGCGCCCGTGTGCAATCACTACCCCTAGCGCCCTCTAGTAGGCCTACTAGAGGGTTAGTAGGCCGGCGCGCCCGGCGAGTAGCGCTCGGCGCCCCATAGGTCCGCTGCGCCCGTGTGCAATCACTACCCCTAGCGCCCTCTAGTAGGCCTACTAGAGGGTTAGTAGGCCGGCGCGCCCGGCGAGTAGCGCTCGGCGCCCCATAGGTCCGCTGCGCCCGTGTGCAATCACTACCCCTAGCGCCCTCTAGTAGGCCTACTAGAGGGTTAGTAGGCCGGCGCGCCCGGCGAGTAGCGCTCGGCGCCCCATAGGTCCGCTGCGCCCGTGTGCAATCACTACCCCTAGCGCCCTCTAGTAGGCCTACTAGAGGGTTAGTAGGCCGGCGCGCCCGGCGAGTAGCGCTCGGCGCCCCATAGGTCCGCTGCGCCCGTGTGCAATCACTACCCCTAGCGCCCTCTAGTAGGCCTACTAGAGGGTTAGTAGGCCGGCGCGCCCGGCGAGTAGCGCTCGGCGCTCCATAGGTCCGCTGCGCCCGTGTGCAATCACTACCCCTAGCGCCCTCTAGTAGGCCTACTAGAGGGTTAGTAGGCCGGCGCGCCCGGCGAGTAGCGCTCGGCGCCCCATAGGTCCGCTGCGCCCGTGTGCAATCACTACCCCTAGCGGCCTCTAGTAGGCCTACTAGAGGGTTAGTAGGCCGGCGCGCTTATTTATTTTCAGGCGACAAGGTTACTGGATTAAAGCCAGGTTTAGACGAAGCCAGTTCTGGCTCACTGGCTAGAAAAATAGGCCGGCGCTCTATTCCAGCCAGTGCTCTCTGCCAGAGCACGAATATTTTGTTCCTGAGTAAAGGATTTTTTCTATGTATTTAAGTATTTATTTAGCTATATGTAGCCATAGTATGTACTTGTACAAGCTTTGCTTAGTTGGTACTAGGACGATTTGTTTAAGATTGTCTGCAAATATTTATTTATTGTTACTTACACCATAACTTGTATAGTCGTTCTTGGCATAGTGCATACGATTGCAAGGGTTCAAGACACCTTTTAGCGATACGGTTTTAAGTAGGTAATATGTAGCAGGTAGATCCTGCGATTACAATATATCGGCAAGTCGGTTATTTCATACAATCTGAAACACGCCGTTAGGTCATTTGTTACTTGTACGAGTAGTACGCTGTACTTTAACAACTTGATAAGAAATGTAATGTCTTAATTAAGATATGTTTCAGCATTTTCTGAAATGTTTTCGCTTTTCTCTAATTCCGTGGGTATCGGACCATTATGTTTAGCTTTGTATTGGATAGTATTATTAACACTGCGACGGTGGACGGATTAGTAAGCAGACACCGTAGTCTACAGACGCTTGCTACTCAGAATAATAACAAGCACGTTCTCACATTCACACACCAGAAATGGTGTAATATGAAAAAATTAAGATGATAATGAAATGAAAAATTATTTAAGTACCTATTAGTAGCAAACACACAAACATATTTATTAGCTACATACATATAATACTAATTAAATACTTAAAACGATTTGTTTGTTTCGAAATGCTCCCGCCTCAACCACAGAATAGATAATAGTACAAGTACCTACAGAAGGGACACTCCTTTGATCTTTACAAAAGGCGCTTTTTTCTCAGCCAAAACATTAAGATTTATGGCCCTCTGACGTCGTCGATGACGACGTCGACGTTCATCGCTACAAGTACATGCCGGTTCCCCAACGTTGGGGCACCGGCATGTACTTGTAGCGATGAACGTAAATCGCGGAGTGTCCGCGCCTTGCCTCCACTTACAAGCCAGCGATGGGTCTTGCGGCGATAACATGTAGTGCCAATTAGTTGATAAGACCTTTGTAACCAAATTACTACGAATAAATGATGTTTATTCGTATTTGAAACTGTTTTTCAAACCGCGGCATTAAATCAAACTGCCGCTTCGCCAACCGCATTCTACAGATATCGGTATTAATGTTAACTCACCTCCCCATTCTGTCCATTCTGCTTCCGAACATCGCCCATCTCAATCTCGGTTCCATTAGTCTGTGAACAATGTAAAACGGATTATTGACATATCTGTCACTGTGAGTAAACACACCAATGATTAAGAGTAGGGCAAATACGGGCTAGCGCGCGATCCATGAAGAAACTTGAATTTCGAGTCGTGGGAGGCTCCTGTTCCTTCAATTCCTGCCGCCAAAAAATTAAACAAATTGATAAATTTAATGTTTCTTTTGCACTTAGCGATCGCTTATACATCGCGCTAATTGCAGAATCGTCTACAGATGTCTAGCGTAAAAAAAAACTTTGGGCTCAAAATAAAATTCTATAAAAAAACGGGGAAATCGGTGGCTACCGCCACTCGAACTTCAAGTTTTTGTTAGCTCCGCGCACCAGTCTTTACTTATTTCCTCTAAAGTACCTACTTAAGTTCTAGGTACGTTCTTCTACTTAACCGTCAGGATTTAAAGGCGGTCAAAAATTACACGACTTTTGTAGATAAGGAGTCTACGTGAGTGTCTCGGGCTTTTTATGTGGCAGATTATTGTACAGTTGGCACTATAGAAAGAAAGTCTTCTATTTCGTCCACTCTATTGGGAATTTGGGAGCGCTTATCGGACATCGATAAATCATAACCTTACGTAAATGCTAGGTAACAAATCGTGTCTGCGATAGCCTGATCTGGGCACCCGACGCGCGAACTGAGCCTAGTGATCTGCCGTTGCCGGAAATATGGAAACATTTCCCGCAACGGCCGTCAAGCGTTGTCGGCAACAAAGTCAATGTTGCCAGCAACTTTGAACTGATAACCAGTAGGCGTGACATCCGTTAAGTTCTGACTTCTATGAGAGTGCGATGGTTGTCTTATTAAGTGATAAAATGTCAACCATCTTCGTACCGCTCCGACAGAAAACTGTGAATCACCCTGGTCACCAAACCAGGGAAAATTCTCAATATTCCTGGGAACGCGAAATATTGGCAAGGTCACAGGATTCATATTTAACTACTTATATATAATCACAGCCAGCCTCAATTAAACTGAAATCTCAAAACCGAAACTGGTTTAAAATACGCAATTGTCGCACAAATACCAACCAATTGTTACTATTAAGCAGTAACGTAAGTTACTGACCACGTATACCAGAAGATTTCTGGTAATCCTGCTCGGAGTAATAAAGATTTTTCTCTCTATAATTTGAAATAAGAAACTATAAAATCCGATATTCAACTGCTATCGTAAACGAGCGCTGCGGAACTGCGCGCGCAGGTTTAAACGGCTTGTGTAATAAACAATGCTCAGTTTACCAAACAGTGTGACGAATATACGCTGTATTATTAACAATAACAGTGGGTCTTCGTACAATTCGCCAAGACCCACACCTACTCGTATATCACAGTACATCCATACTAATATTATAAATGGGGAAGTGTGTCTGTTTTTCCGTCTTTCACGGCAAAAAGGGAGCGACGAATTGACGTGATTTTTTAAGTGGAGTTAGTTAAAGGGATGGAGAGTGACATAGGATAGTTTTTATCCCCGAAAACATCCCCTAAGGGAGTGAAATGGGGGGGGAGTAAAAGTTTGTATGGAGCTGCGATATTTATAGCTAGTTTAATATATAGCAACATATCTGGTTGATGTTCATTTAATTACAGGTACATTTAATTATAAATGAACAGCTTATTTTAGTATCTAAGGTATTATTGACTTTTTAAGCGCAAGTCGGGGTACTCGAGGTATATTGGTCTAAAGTGACTCCAATACCTAATTCCAGATAACATTAGAATGTTAAAGGACAAATGTATAAATCTACGTTTCTTTGTTTATCTATAACTAGTTTCTGCCCGCGACTCCGTCCGCGTGGATCTCGTTTTTATCTTAGCTCTATACAATTTTTCATTCCCCATTTCACCCCCTTAAGGAATAATTTCCGGGATAAAAACTATTATATGGCCTTCCCGGGACTCAAAGCATATCTACCAAAAACCCGTACAAACTTTGCACCCCTATTTTACCCGCTTAGGTTTTCCAAAACCCTAAAATTACTTTCTTGTATTGTAATAAGGAGGCCATACACAAAGTGCATGCGGGTGGTGCGGGACCGGTCACTTTGGCACTCTTTGGGGGAGGCCTAGGTCCAGCAGTGGACGTCTCTCGGCTGATATGATGATGATGACACAAAGTTACAAGTCTCACTTAAAATTTGATCCCCATTCAAACCTTTAACCTTTAACCCCCTTTTTCAAAAATCCCTTCCTTGTAGAAACTAACTGCAGAGAATTACAATTTCGTTGGTTTGATATTACGTAATTAAAATTACTTACCGACTCTCGCTTCCTGACTTCGGAATCCCGTTTCCTCACTTCAGACTCCATGATGGTATTTTTTAAATTCACTAAGTACTAAATTATCATTAAAACACTACACTAAGTATTATAAACAGGTTTTTTCAGGACTCAGGGCTTTTCTGTAAAACGGGGATGAATCTGGAATAAAGCGCCATCTTGTATCTGTAACAAGAAACACAATAATTTTAGCATGAGGCTTACAAATACTGTAAAATGGGGTGACTTTGGAAATTCTGTTTTTATGACATGTTTTTTTGGTGAGGTACCTACACACATTCGCAGATGTATAACAGTTTTCCTGTAAGATTGAGCGAACGCAAAATATTGAGATTTCGTTTTACTACAATTATGAGACGAGGACTGTGACATCAGTGCAAACTGGTTTTCTGTTACCTGTGAATAAAATAGAAGAAAACGGGAACATTTTTCATACAAACCGAAATATTGCTTAATTGTTTTTCTATTATAATTAACAGCATCAGAAACTAGTTTCCGGCGATCCTAGATATCTAGGATATACAGGGTGGCATTTTAGTCAGTGTCCAAATTTTTCGTAGGCATTTGGTATCACTAATAGACTCCACTTTTGAAAAAACTGGATATTTCTAAAATTATAATTTGTCTATCCCAAAAGAATTATCCGTACTGCGTGGTTACTGGGCATTCAGTACCGCGCGGAGCGGGGCGGGCCCGAGGAAGGGGAGGCGTGCCGTGCGCAAACCTTATTACCCGCTGAGGTGCCCGCGCGGTAAGGTTTTTTTTGGGATAACTTTAAGCAGCAATTATTATTTTTTTTGTACTGAATGATATGAAACAAAAAAAAAGTATTTTATAATTTTGCTGAAGTATCTTATACTTGAATTTAGACACTGATTAAAATGTCACCCTGTATGGTGGTCCATTGTGTGGTAAAAATGTTTCATGTTAATCGAGTAAGCTATCTTAAAATGAGAACTATAGGCATCTGTATTATGACTTGTTTTTGGTGAGGTAGGGCACAGCGAAATGTCATCCCGCTCGAATTTCGAGCAGCCCAACTGGGGAAGTACCTCCGCCTTGCAGAAGACCACAGCCATAATAACACTACTACTCGCTCTGTAGTAGTGTTGTGTTAATGGAGGTGAGTAAGGTCACCAGTGCTCCCGAGATTGCGATGTGTTGAGAGCGAGGGAACTAATTCCCTCGCTCTCAACACATCGCAATCTCGGAAGGAACTAATTCCTTCAGCTGTCAACACGGTGAATCCTCAAACATATCATTTACGAGTACATCCCGCTCTGCGTCAAGCCCAAACCAAAGGTCCCCAAAATGCTTGCGGCATTGCCTCGCTAAATAGACATAGGTTATATATTATAACCTGAAGCCCTGCCTGATGATTTGTATTACGCAGGGCCGGGCAGATAGTATACAATGTAGTTATCTCATAAGGATACTGTTGAGAAATAGTAGCGAGCCAGGCGTTACGAAAGCGAGTCACGAGCACGCAAACACACTTACATGTATATCTTTGTTTATAACAAACATGGTTGCGGAAAACGAACGTACTTAAACAACTATATAAAATGTATATAAAATAATTTATTTTTTAAATCTTTGCGGTAAGCTATCTACCATTCAATCTTTGGCAAAGCAGACAGGTTCTGGGCATACATATGACGTATTATTCTGTGCTATGCTATTCAGTTGGTGATGCCAGCAAAGAAACTTGTCAACCACTTTCGACTCCATTATTTGGATCATCATTACCATCATCACATCAGCCGAAAGACACTGCTGGAAATGGCCTTCCCCGAGGAGTGACCGGTCCTGCGCCACCCGCATCTAGCCGACTCCCGCGACCTTTACCAGACCCCGTATCATGGTCGGCCTTATCATGCGATAAATGACAAGATAGGAGCGTCGTTTCGTTCTATCGAACGGTGTCAGCCAGTGACGGACCCTCTATCTAATCACTTATCGTGTGATAAGGCCAACCATGATACGGGGTCTGGTAAAGGTCGCGGGAGTCGGCTAGATACGGGTGGCGCAGGACCGGTCACTCTTTGGGGAAGGTCTATTTCCAGCAGGGCCAGGTCATCATTCCACCTCGTGGGGGGTCTAGCCACCCATTATTTGGATATTAAGGTTCAAAACTGGTAGGCTGGTAGACCAATTTCCTGGCTACTCTTTTACTAAATTGAAATTATAGGCACTTCAAAACTGTGTCAATATTGCCACCATATCATCAATGTGCCATGTAATGGAAGGGGAACCTAGGGATTAGTGCTAAATCACTTTAAGGTACAGAAGAGGACGATGATGAGTCAATAAATCCTAATTATAATTGAACACCTGTCAAGAGACCATTTTCTCATAATTTTAAAAGTATGACTAAAATAAATTACTTTAAAAACAAAGTTTTAACCGACTTCAATTTAGCCTCCGCCAAGCCACGAGAACATTTCCTATTTTTTTTACAATTTACCACATGAACTGATTTCCGATGGCAAATGCGTTGATTACTATAGAAAAAAACCGAATCGCTGTATGTGGACCGATCATATTTGAGGACTTCCATCGATTCCCCAAGATCATCACCAATGGCACTTCATTAGTTCCTATTTCAACGGAATCTTATCAGAACCTGTGACGTACTCTTGCACTTTTAAGTAATTGAGGAATTCGATAAGTCATCTGTGGTCTTCATCATCAATTCCTCGCCACCAAATTTATGAATGATTCCGAATGCAAATACACGAGTTATAATAGAAAATACCAAAATCTAGTGCCTAATAAAACTGAGGAGTTCCCTCAATTCCTCATGGATCCCATCATCTAACCAATCTAACTGAATTTTGAAAAAAATGGGACCCATCTGGAAGTATAATACATACGAACAAAAAAAATTGTTCGCATCTGCTCATCAATGACGGAGTCCTGAGGTAATAAACATTGAAAAAAAAATACAGCCGAATTGAGAACCTACTCCTTTTTTTGAAGTCGGTTAATGAAGTAGCGTTACCATGATTGTTTATTTTATTTCTCAATAATTAACAAAAGCCACGGCCTATATTCCCAAAAGGGATATACAGAACACAGGAAAAAATATTTAGAGTGTAATTTCGAGTAATTTTAGAGTAAAAAAAGATGTAAGTTTGCTGGGATATCACACACAAAAACTTCAAACTTATAGTTGGCTTCTGTGACGTGGGAGCCACGAAAGGAAACGATGTGGTTGTGTTTCTGAGCAAAACAAGAAATATCTTTACAACACAAATATCACAACACTTTTCGCTTGTAAGATTGCGTATTAAACCTAATTTACCTGTGATTACGGCCCGAAGTCACGGTTACTACTGCGGTCCACTTAATTGTTCTGTGATAAGATAAAGGTAGCAATTTGCCTACACGCGTAGTGATGTGCATATTTAACGCATATACTCATTATCTTCTGGCAAGGGGCCATGAATCTTGTTAATTTACGAACAACAACACAACACAAACCAGAGCCTACGCGTAGTGATGTACAACTTATTTTGTTCTAAAAATTAATTGCAACCAATTTTAATGTTCGTGTTTAAACTTTCGTGATACATGTCTAAAATACTAACTAATAAATCAACAGTTAAACTCACGTATTAATTGTCAATGCAGGCGACATGTTTCCAACTCTTCGGGAGTTCCTCTTCACGATCAGTGTTATCGCGGCAATGTCGCTTGAAGCACTGACCGTAAACAATGTTAATGTTACCCTAATTAGTCCGCCAGAATGATGTTGTAAATTAACCGCAAAACACAACCACTGATTAAGAAAAAAAGTAAAAAAAAACAGATGAAGCAAGAATATTGTTGTACCCTAAATTATTATTTTTAAGGTTTTATGTAGGCAACTTCCGTGAGTTTCAGACATATTGGTTCGAAACATGTCGAGCTATATTCGACACTACAAACGTGAGTGACCCGTTTAATTATATTTTAATATTTTTAACGTTTGTCATGTTTTTACGTGGTTTTTTCGGCTCTTGATAATACCTGGATACAAACATCACTATAATGCGTTAATCCTAGGTCGTCGCCTTTGGGGGCGAGGCTCCGCTTCAACTCTGGCGCATTGTCACGGATTATATATATGTGATTAACTATGTGACGTTTGCTTTGATAAGTGAATTTTCTAATCTACGTAGAAATGAAAATGAACTATATGTAATTGTACCTGCGCACAAATTTTCACGAGAATCGGTTGAGAAACGCGACTTGAAGGGGAGAACAGCGGAACATTTTTGTTTTAAATTAAATGATAAGTTTTTAATACCTAAACTAGATATCTACTCTTGGTTACAAGTTCCAATACACTGTACGTACATAGATAGGTAGCCTATAGGCAAATGATAAGATAATCGTTATCTGTAAGCCAAATTATTTAAATTAGAATTCAATTATCCATGGCAACCATATTATAAACCAGTTTAGAATGGTTTCGATATTCAACCTTTTTCAAGGAAGTATGGCAATATATTTCGCGATCCTCCAACTTTCTTAACATACATATTTATACACCAGTTATAAATCTACCAAGAAGTGCGTATGTACTACTGTTATCGCGATAAACGATAACTTGTCGAAAAAAATAATGATCACAGTCGCCCCTGATATTATAGTCACCCCTGATATGACGGAAGTAGCCAAGTCAACAGTGGAGCCCGTGATTTACGAAATTTTGAATACGCTTTGTACTAAAAACGCAAGTGACCATAAATTTATACCTAACTCGTGTGTTCAATATTGAGCATGGCAAAGAGTAAACCTAGTCATCTGGGGTTTGTCCATATATTACGTAATCATTTTTTGTCGAATTTTGAACCCCCCTATCATCATCCTGTTAATTCCATGAATGGAATCCCGCCTAATAAAATTACTATGCCGTCATCCAATGGTCCAAGACCCCCCCCCCCACCCTATTTTGAAAGACGTAATATATGGACAGTCCCCTACAGCTAGAATGCCTGAGATTACTCGACACGTCAATTCACTTGAAAAAACGTAATTATTCACGTAATTGTCCAACCTCATATTATTTTATTTATTTATATATGTATACACTGTGTTACCGGCGGGTGTGTAATGAGTGGTATAACAACTTTTGATACATTTTCACTGGATATAACAGCATTTAATATAATTTCATTGGATATAATCACTCAAGGGACATAATAAACATTTGGTACATAAACTTGTAATATAACTTGTAATATAACAGTCATAACGTATAAAATACATGGGATACCTATAACTTTGTTCGATATAAAACTCAGTTGGTATAATGTACTATTGGCATAATCTGGAATACTTTCTACTTATATTTAATTCGTGTTCGTGTTAATCGTGTATTTAATCGGCTTCCTAATGAAATAAAAATGTTGGATGACACAAAATTTAAACGTAATTTAAAAACATGGTTAAGCAAGAAAGGATTCTATTCATTGAAAGAATTTTTTGAATTCTCGTCTTAAAAGGAAAAGAATGTATAATATTAATATTAGTTATGATTTCCTTAGTTTTTAAGCAAATATTGTACACCCGAAATGGGTAACCGTTGGGGCCTAACACTTGTAATAATTAAAACCATCTATGTAACACGGTTAAACAATATTTTTTTTCTATTCTATTCTATTCTATATTTCTTACCTATTTTACTCAAAGGCAGGTTGGTGTAGGTACGACGACGAGTAACCACTGACACACAACAGTATAATAGCCACTGATACTTGTAACAATGGTATTAATTACACCATTTTAGGTTAGGTTAGGGTTCGCTTGTGACCCTTAGAGCGGAAATAGGCACCCCGCGAAGCGGGGTGAAGTCGACACGCTTGCGATTAGGTTTTGGCTTAGGTTAGGTTAAAATAATTAACGTGTGTGGGAAAAATAAAATGCTATCTTACAAAACATTATACCACTAATACTTATATCCAATATACATTATATCCATTAATCGTTATACCAAAAATGTATTATACTATTTGAACATTATACGCCTTGAAATTATACTGATTGTTGTTTTACCAAAAGTTTATTATGTACCTTGAGTGATTATATCCAATGAAATTATATTAAATGTTGTTATATCCAGTGAAAATATATCAAAAGTTGTTATACCAATCATTACACATTCCTCAAGGTCGTACCAATAAGTAGGTATACACACACGTCACATTATCCTCAATAACATTACTTATAAATCCTTACAGAAATCAACCTATTACAGATTACTTAACTTGTTTCATGGGAATCCCGGAGTGATTTATCTCGATTGTGAACTTTATAAGTTAAGCGATAAGGTTGACATTGATCTGTAACGGAGGTTAAGGTAAATCACAATTTGTATGCAGGTGACGACACCAGTCTAAGGATGGATTGCAAGTAAAAGTACGTCCTCCTACTACGATATTACAACTTTATGGAACCACGGCTATGGTAGCCTAGTGGTTCAGTCATACGGCTGTCAAGCGGCAGTCGTGGGTTCGAATCCCGGCTCTAACCAATGAGTTTTTCGGAACTTATGTACGGAATATTTACAGGTTTTTTGGTGAAGGAACACATCGTGAGGAAACCGGTTTAATCCGAATAAGGTCTAGTTTTCCCTTTGGGTTGGAAGGTCAGATGGCAGTCGCTTTCGTAACGAAGCGTTGCCATTTGGCATAGGCACTACTAGTGCCTATGCCAAATCTTGGGATTAGGTGTCGAAGCGGACCCTTGGACCGTTTAGGGCACAACCGGGAATAACGCTAATCTGACATTAAATTATTCATTTTAATTATTTACAAAATAATAACAATTCTCTACACATCTGTACACATCTTTTGTGACTGACAAGTCATAATTTATATAAATTTTTATCTGGTATATTTACTGTACAAATGATTTTAATTGTAAAATTATGATAAATTGATAATAAATAAATCTGAATCTGAATCTGTTATTCGCTACGCGCTAATGCGGCTCACCCCGCCGGTCACCCGTCACGAACTTAGACCTCTACCTACGCTTAGTTTCTACGCATCGCGGTGTCAAGATATATTTGTGGGTGAGCGTTGAGGTGAGCTTCAAACAAGTTAGAGAATAGGGGGGCTGGTGAGTAGGGTTGGAATGTCCCAATTTATTTATTTATCGTATGGCAAATCAGTATTTAGAACAGTGAGATCTTGGAAAAGACAGTACAAACAACCCAAAGGTTGTCTGGAAGAGATCGCTCTTTAGCGATAAGACCGCCTGTTGTCTGCCATTCATCATCATCATTATATCAGCCGAAAGACGTCCACTGCTGGACATAGGCTTCCCCCAAAGAGTGCCAAAGTGACCGATCCCGCGCCACCCGCATCCAGCGGACTCCCGCAACCTTTACCAGGTCATCAGTCCACCTTGTCGGGGGCCTACCCACGCTGCGCCTTCCGGTACGTGGTCGCCACTCGAGAACCTTTCCGCCCCAACGGCCATCGGTTCTACGTGCTATGTGCCCCGCCCACTGCCACTTAAGTTTAACGATCCGGAGGGAGAGTCTTGAAAACGTCCTCCAGTGCAGCGGTGAACAGTTTTTGAGAAATAACATCTCCTTGCCTGACACTCCCCGCTGCAGTGGAATAGGTCTGCCATTGTTTATGTTTAATTTAGCACTATTTTTCTACTGTCTACTATGTCTGGTGAGCAATAAAGAATATTTGTATTGTTGTATTTGTACGGTTGCCAGGTTGTTGCACTTTTAGCAACACCCAGGGGTCACGATGATGCGCCGTGTTGTCATTGGAAGTGCATGCATGTGTTTTCTAGCTGTCGAAACATCGACAAAATCAATAAAGGGGTTACATATCCACACTTGGGAATTTTGGTAGATGACCGTGGTTCTAGAATTTATCGAGTCACCATATATTATAGTATTTTATGCAACTGTTGAATAAGTAGGGTCTTAAAACGCGAGTGTCGTGAGTTGCGTCGAGACGCCACGAGCGTTTTAAGACCAAGTTATACACCGTTGCATACAATACTTTTTCTACGACTAATTTTAAATAAATAGCATTTGACTTTTCAGGCAGTAAGTTTTCCGTTAGTTCTATTACTACTCACGCAATCTCCTCAGCGGTGCAGTTATTTTCTTCTTCGTCCATTTTAAAAGGAACGTACACCTTTTTCTTCACTTCACAAACACGAATCAAATCTTAAGTAATTTATTATGTTATTAATAACGAATAGTTATCACATTTCGTCTTTTAAGGTTCAACGTCACTGGTTCCTGTCGAGCTGTTGCTAACAGATGTCGCGATATATAATTTCGATGGTTGCTCATCGTTTTACGCAAAACCGTGACGAGTACCAACATGTGTTTCAAACTGCGGAAGCCGAAGAGCTTGCTACGTATGAATCGCAATCAATCTGCACCAAACAGTGTTTATTTTTAAAATGTAGTCCGAAAATATGCATAAAAGTGCTTTTCCGTGAATTTACGCAGACTAACGTAGCTAAATGTCACTTCGGAGTCAGTCATTGTCAAACATCTTGCATAAATCAAACTAGAGGGCGCAAAACTAAATCTATAGTATCGCCTCTATTAGGAAATAGTGAAACTAAATGTACTTGTCGCAGGCACTCTAGACTACAATATGAATGAACCTGACTTTTTTACTCATTACTTAATGTCATGCGGTAGCGCAGTGCGCGTCTCTTTTGCTTAAATCTGTCTGTAACGCCATCCTTGAACCGGGTTCAAATCCCGACGGACATACTTCTTTTTTGTTTTTCTATTTGGATTTCTAAACCAATATGGCCGTCTCAACTAACTAAGATTTACTTATAATGTGCAAAAATATATATTATAACTTAAACATGTTTATAATTTCTTGATAAGCATGATTGTATCTAGATGATCCACAAAAAAAACCCTACTATATTTATGGCAGACCTATTCTTACATGTTACATACTACATAAATACTATTTTGGATAGGTATATCATTTAAAAGATGTTACGCCTTTCATTTAATTAGAAAATCATGATTCATGAGTAGGTTTACTGTTGAAAAATCAAAGTACGACCTTTATCTATTCTACATATACCTTATTCCATATGAGATTAGACAAATCGTGCGTAAATCTTCAAGTCATTCGCGTCATGAAAACCATAATGATAAACAAAAACATTTACATTGTTCTATTTGAAACACATTAAATAATCGAAATAACACTAGTAAGTACAATATTTATAAAGGAAGATAAAAGAGGTATTTTTCCTTACAAAAATCTAACATTGTAAGGAATAAGGTACCTATACTTAGTAAGTATATTAGTACTTTGATTTGTTATATCCATATTCACCCGCAGTTGCGGTACTACATAATTACAATCAGAGAGGCTACGTATTATTCACAAAATGTTTTGTATTCGCCCGTGACTCACGTCTAAAATAATGACCTCAAAGTTGGTAACAATTTTGCGTTACCGGACGGACGAATTTAGTAAGCTTTGTGAATAACAGGCGAGTTTGTATATCAAAACTCTTAGTGGCCAGTCTCTCGAATCTGGACGTAGACCGCGTCAGAAAGAGAGAAATATATCATTTGACAATATGGTACTGTTTTCGATGAACGTCAAAATTCAAAAATCGAATTCAACTTTATCACGCGTTTACGTTTCTATACGTTTATGATGCTTTCACTCATTCATTCCTAATCTTCAATGGTTGGGTTATGGGCATTTGCTTACAAAATTATTGTTTGTCTTGTTCAGGTAAATATGAGATAAAACTTATCTGTAGAACCCACGACCGCCGTTTGACAGTCGCATGCCTGAAGCACTATGCTACCGGAACGATTATTGCAAAGTGTTATTTTTTTGTATGTTTGTATGTACGGTATAACCTCCGAAACCACTTATCCGATTATAAAAAATAATTCACTGGTGATGGATGACTGAACTTACTGGGGGGACATAGCCATGCTTAGGCATAGTAAGTATACTTTGGTACATTTTATACGCAAAAAAACGAACTTGGATTTTTAGACAGATTTGACTGTGCACTAAGTTAAATGCAGTTTTTATTCTTTCTAAAATCGGTCTGGGTGACTCCTTAGAGCAAATTTCCGTGTCAGTTTCGGATTGAATGTCACTCTGCATAATCTTCAAATCAGCTCACAAAATTTCCGGAGAATCGGTTGAGAAATAGCTACCTACGACATATAGTGAAGTCTAGACAGCCGGACATACGAAAGAATATTTATTTATTTATTTAATCTTTATTGAACATAAGAACAACTTATCGTACAAAAGGTGGACTTAAAGCCGTAAGCATTCTCTACCAGTCAACATTTGGGCAAAGCAGACAAATTGTGGGCAACTACAGATTTATATCTGTAGTTGCACCGCCCACAATTTGGTTGTGTGTGGTTATACATACATAATAAATAACGACAATAGACAATAAATAAATAAAATACATATAAATACTTTCATTCAATATATATATATACAGACGAAAATAGAGAACAGAAACACTAAGAATTTACGGCTCTGCTAGCAAACAACTTGCGTAAAGATCTTTTAAACGCGAATCTGGAAATCTGGAATAATATTGCCTAGCTGAAATGAAAATCTTCGTTCGTCTCGATCGCTCGTTCCAATTAAGTATATGGATATTGTTATCGATTCAGTTTTTAACAGTTGGCAAACAATTTTGTTTTTAAAGGCTTACTTACGAGCATAGACTGATTTCGGTTACGGTTATACCGGTATGGAATCGGTATTCCATTACAATAGCGTTATATTGTAAAGGTTAGCCGCGCCGCCAACGTAACGGTACGGGATCCAGAACCGTGTAGAAATACATATCAATTACCGGTATTTATTTTTAATTGTACTGAAACTTGTATAATTCCTTTTTCAAACCGGTATAATTATGATACCGTTATTTTTTTCATTTTATTCTCGTCCATGAGATGAGGTCTGTGCCCAGCAGCGGAACGTAATATAAACTGATATATTATTTATTATGCCAATATACATGAAGTCATTATTATAATCGTCAGAAACGAAATAGATATATACCTTCAATATCAGATGATCCTCAATGCTGGTAGTATTGAATTGTGATATTGGACCTCAATACCGGTATTACCGGGGCCTCGATAATAATACCTATGAACATTTGGTTGCACATTATAGTGCGTTTTTTAGGATTAGAAATACGCTAAACGAAGAAGAAGTCGTCGTCAACCTTTTCTGCTTGGGATAAATATTGAACAGACATGGTTTGTTACACGATAATTCATTCTTGCTGCAAAGTTCACACACCAACTTGAAAATGTTGAACACCAACGTTTCTCGTTTGATGTTAATGTACTTTGTTTCTGTCTCTTTGCTTTTGTTGAAGGCCATACGTTCGAGAGAGAACGAGTCGGTCTTTTTTGCAAGCCACTTGGGCCTGCCTCTGGTAGCTCCATCGCAGTCCGCACACACACAGCGAAAAATAAAATCTTAATATTAATTAAAAAATAGATACTCGTTTAATAATCTCGTGATCTGAATTCAATAATTTGTTGATTAGCAAGAAAACAAGAAAAAGAACGTGATACGATTGTCAATTTTGACAATTTCGATAAACCTCTTCTTCTTTAGGTTTTTTATTTAAGCAACCTTTCGAGAACTGAATAACGAAATTTTAAATTACAAAGTTAAATAATTAATACATTCAAAATAAATATATTGTTGTAAGTATTATTTAGATATAAATAATAAAAACACTTGTATCATTTTAGGGTCGACAACAATGATCTTAGTCTTTTTTAATGGCGGTTTGAGATACTTTGACAGCTGTATGTGTCTTATATAAAAGACCTCGTGCTTTGTGCTTTATCCTTCTTTCTAATGCTAAAAAAACGCACTATAAAGTTCACTTTTTCTTGTAAAATAAGCCTGAAATTAAAAGTGTAAACAATACATTTGTGTTTTCACCAAATACAAAACACTAAATTGTAACAATTTAATTTACAATTGTAATAAGTTTTTTAAATTTTGTTTCATCTCCTGCATTACTTGGATTTACATTATTGGATGTTTTACAGCTTATTTTTTTGTCAAAAAATCCATAACTATTGGTATATTACCAAATATAAAATTAAACACTCATCTCTCCACTGCTCCACCACCACCACCACTGCTTTTATCTGTTCAGGGAGTCATTGTGAATTTGGAAACTGTCTATACAATAGAATTAGTGCCCTCCCTGAACCAATTAGTAAGAGTAAATGCATAATATTTTTTTAACATTCATGTTTACAACCAAAGGTTTAGTAAAGTTTTATGTCAGGTAAGGTTTATGTTATCAGTTAACAACCCTAAAAACTATGTTTTTTTGAGAAAAAAAGAACGAACTTACCAGAAAAAAAATCAATAAATCATTTTTTTTTCTACATTCCCCATTTACGGTGTTCTACGTTCATTCATAGAAGTTACTCATTCTATTTTACCTTCTAAGAGTTCAAATAGTGCTCCTACCACCAGCATCAATAGAGTGGAAAAGCGATTATTCTTCAGTAGAAAAATTACGTAGGACAGACAATAACTAACAAATAAATTGAACTACACTAGATTATGCGTTCCTTTTTTTTACAAATGCATGACAATTTCATTTTTTTAATATTAAAAACTAGATTCCACTCACGGTTTCGTCTGCATGAACCCGGGATAAAAAAATTGTCCTATATTTTAATCTAAGCTCCTCCTAAGGCTCAGCATATATTACAAAATGGCACTGGAATTGCCATCGCGTTGGGTTGGAAATAGAGTTGACTTTCGTTTATTTTGAAAAGTGCCCGAAACAAAACAAATTCAGCTCTATTCCAGTTGAATATAATTTAAATGCCTTCGACACAACAAGTCCTATGAGTAGGCCCATGGGCCTTAAGAGGTTAGGCAGGCAAATAGGTAGGTTGCCCAGTTTAGGCGTGATTGAGTTACGAACATCCAAACATCTAAACATTCAAACATTTATACATATAAGCATCTAAACTTTCACATTTACAATACTAGCAGGATAAAAATAATAATAATACCGGTAATGTAGTACTTATTTCGACATTGGTCCTTTTAAATTCTGGTATTAGAATATTGGGAAAATCGGTAGGGGATTCCGGTATTTCGGGATTCCATGATGGTGGTTTGCATTCCCTATATGTAGTATGTTAATAATAACAAAATTAATGAAATATATGGGTTTTCTTCGGGACATAGCTGGCTGCAGCTTTATATTTTATGTCATTTTTTTCGGTACCGTAAATACGGTTTCATAAAAGTTACAAAAGTAACCGATACTTCGACTTCGGCGTGGAGGGCAAGGTCGACCCGCTTCAGAACAAAAAATATCTAAGTAAATATCGAAATAATACCGGTTTGAAACTGGTATTAAAAAGATATCACTAGGCTTTAAAAAAATACCGGTAATGGATATTTCTAACTGGTTGCGGCACTGTTTTGTTGTCGCCTAACCACTTTGCCTAACCACCGGTCGTAACTGGCATCAGTTCCTGCACCGAAGAATGCCTACGAGTGTATAATTCTACCCTCACAACATTGTGAAGAAGAAAAATTGTGACTTAGTTAATTTACATGTTGGGGGTAATCTAATATTCTATTTGAGCAGTCGATTCCTAAATAGGTTGCAGTAGGTATTTTAATGTCAATCGATGTGCAGCCGACAAAAGCGAATGTTTAAATTTATCAGGTACTTACACTCCTAATAATTGTCTGTTATATTTAATGCTATATTACGTAACATTCACTCAATCGAAACTTGCTCATAATCTGCAAGTTGGAAATTCAAACGGTTCATTTGATCAACAACACCCTTTTCTTCCCGTGGGTGTCGTAAAAGTCGACTAAGGGAGCAGGGTTGAAGTGTGATGTGGGCGATGGGCTAGCAACCTATCACTACAATATCACATTTTGTCGATATTTTATACCCACATTAATGCTAAAATTGAGGCTGAAACATACGTTTCAGGTGCTCTGCCTACCCCTTTTGGGAATAAAGGCGTGAATGTATTTATGTATGTATGTATGTATGTATGTCATTTGATCAAAACCTATATATGTATACGTTCGGTAGCACAGATTACGTTTCAATATTGGATCTTACTCCTTTCTAATAAGACGCAAAATGTACAGACCCATGCATAATTATCGTTCCGTGGACTTTAGGTAGGTCTATCACGGCTAAAGAGCAAAGCATTGAAATTCATACATTGTTGCTTGAAATTCAGTCTATCAAAAACAAATGACATTGCTCTTACGTCATTACCGAAATGAGCAGCGTAGCAAGATAAAATGAATGCTATCTCATTTACCAAAAACTAAAATGTGTTTGTACGATGGTGTCACCGTCTGGTGAGTATAATTACTACTATTCACTCCGCTATCTAACTAATCTTGTTTGATATTAAAGACATCTAGTGAAGGTTTTGGGCAACGTGCTGTCATGTGACGCGGCCATGTCATTTACACGGACAGTGTCTAACTCACGCACACATACAAGGCTCGGAGTAAAATTTTATGAATTTCAAATGGCTATATTTTGAATATTACTGGTTTTTGCGTGTATTTATTCAAACTGCGGGAGAAGAGGGTCATATATTATCTAAATATCACAATTTCAAGTTCCTGACATCGATAGATTAGACGTCTAGTCCGAACGAAAATTGTATGGAATTCGTCAGTGACGTTGCACCTTAATTTTGAACTGGAACTTCGGTGGGAAATTAGAAATATGACACATTGACACCTCTTGTTTATGGTCTATTTTGTTTTTAATTTCCTTGCACTTGCCATCCGAACCAAACTGAATCCGGATCCGAACCGAATCGGATCGGTTTATATTTATAAATAATACCAATAATTGGTAAAATATGTACAATAACATTAATAACACACAATACATGATAATTTATTTTTATTTTAGTAAATAATTTATGTTTTACAATTATTTGATGGTAATTAAAAGTTCTTTATTTCGAAAATTTTGCTTATGAAGTTGGCACCACTGCAATATAGTGGCTGATTAAAAAAAAGTTAGATGATTTGACATCGTGGTAAACAGTGCTTTTATGGAAAATGTATGAACCAAAAAAGTACACTAAAGTGTGCGTTTATGGGCCATAGAGCATAGAGTTTTTCGACGACTTATTATCGGTGTCATTGCATTTGAGCTAAAGCCTATATAAATGACAGATAACGGTACAGGAGTAGAAAAAAACTATAATTTTCGAAGTCAAAGTTAAATTCTAAAACTAAAACATTACATTAGATGTATAGTATATCAAAGGTTTCGTGTGGATGAAATTAAAGCTATACGGGTCGTTAGACTTGATTTAGACTTTGACGTTCGGGTGCGACACGGACAATAGTAGATTGTATGACAAGGGTCTAAAGTAAGCCATATTACCACGAGATGGATATTTTCCCGAACGAAGTGAGGGGAAATAGTTCGAGGGGTAATATGGCTTTTAGACCAGAGTTATACACTCTACTTTTCACTTCGACTGCGAGAAAATAGTAAAAACAGAGATTATCCATCCACAATCAACAATTCTACCAAGGCGAAAAGATTGTTCAATTTGGCGCCATTCTTTTTAATAAACTGTTTTGACACAGATACAAAATATTCACAAGACGAATAAACGCCTCTGACTGACCGTCTAATAGCGGCATAGTCTATCCCGTTCAATCTTCATAGCTTATGTCATGTAATTACATCCACCAATCACAAGTCTTTAAAATAACATTAGTATTTGCTGTCTACTAAGCAGAATACAGTTAGACATTAAAATCGACCAATCAGGAAACAGAATTCAATTCAAACATTAGGAGTTTTTCATTCCCTAATTTACAATAATTACAAAAATAAACGCCTCTGACCGACTATAGCTCCATCCAAACGTTAACTGCATACATGAGTCATGTATGCAGTTAACCACGCTTGAAAAACACCCAATGTTTGAATTGAATTCTGTTTCCTGATTGGTCGATTTTAATGTCTAGCTGTATTTTGGTTAGTAGATAGCAAATACTGTATTTTTAAAGAGTTGTGATTGGTGGATGTAATATTGAACTGTTGTGAGTGGTCAAATTAAAATGTTTTATAAATCATAAATATGTATACATATTTTCCCTAGGGGCTAAATGTACTACTTTAGCCCCGCTTGCCAAGTCTAATATGATGCACTTTTTGAGCATGAGAAGTGAAAAATGCATTGTTAGTCTCCACAACGTGAGCCGATGCATAGAATTGCCTGTCTTATCATAAGTCATAACTCTTTATAGTTTTACAATACAATGCACAATGAAAATATTCATTCACTCACGTGAGTTGGTGGGTCACGTGCCTTCGCCGACGACATTCCAAATTAGTATCAATCAATGAGCTACCTAATTATTTTAATTACTCTTAAAATTTAAAACTACTTAAAGCTGGTTGTACCCATTGTTGTAGTCCTGTCAATGAAATCATTTTGGAAATAGTTTATAATAGCTTTTTTTGTGTAACGGAAACAAGTATTATCAATTAAATAGTTACCCAGCGACAGAATCCGATAAAATTTCAGCAATCAAAAAAATGATAAATAAACTCAGAAAAAAATATGAATACTTAAATATTTTTGTCTTTATTTTGGTTCATTTACATTTGCTCTATAATATCCAAAAAAAAAGACAATGAGCTTCATTTAAATCTACATAATTAATTTTTCCGGGTGGATTTTTGATTAAAGCGTCTTAGAATAACATTTCAACCAAAACACCTGGTTGCACTCCGGGAGTGCCGGCAGAAGGGAACACTTGAATAATTTTAATTTTGCAAAAAAAACACCGCTGAAGAAGTTTTCACTTCAAAAAAACAATATTGTAAATTAATGATTTTCAAAACCGTATTTTTCCTGGAGTAATTTTATAACACCAAAACCTCTGGTATACACGATAATTTACTTTGAAAACAAAGTTTTAACCGACTTCAATCCAATACTTCTGATTATTTGAAGAGTTCCCTGGATTTCCCAAGACCCCATCATCAGATCCTGACTTGACGACCATGGGACCACCTGGGAACCACCACCCTTTCAGCCAAAAAAAGATTTTTCCAATTCGGTCCACCCCGTAGCATGGACGGCCTTATCACACGATAAGTGACAAGATAGAGCGTCCGTCACTGGCTGACACCGTTCGATAGAACGAGACGGACGCTCTATCTTGTCACTTATCGCGTGATAAGGCCGACCATGATACGGGGTCAGGTGTAGGCAAAAAATAAAATATTCCGATGAATTAAGAACATCCTTTTTGCATTCGGTTAATAAAATAGGTAGGGTTTATGTCAAAGATATGAGAGCATATTTTTATGTCAAACGATCAAGGTGAAAAATGTAGGTAAACATAATATCTTTCATTTCGGCTTTACTTACCAACTTTTTCGTACGGCAGATCATTTTATAATTATAACTGAAACTTAGGCTACATAATTATATTCAAAAGTTATATTAGTATCAAACCTTCATAATCCCCAAACAATGTAATAATGACATTCGAATCGAACACTAACTATTGACACAGTTAGAAATCCTTGTACGATTCTCAATCGTTTTCGCGTCAACGACCGAACGGGTCGGAATATCGCAGTAAACTGAAGGTGAAGATACAACGAGTAAGGCTGTATGTAGCTAATTAATAATGGTATTTTTGAATTATAATTAGACATTTTACAATAAGGTATGGCATAGGGACATCTATGCAAACATTCGTGTCGAAAGATGTCACAAACAAGTATCGTTTTCAATATTTTGCCGGCGATACGAGTATAACCGTAGGTATCGAATCGTGATCGTGAATTCGTGACTATCATGCATCGCACTAGGTCGCACTGCACTGGTTACTTGGGGTGCCCTCTATGTGGCATAACTTAAATTGTCCCAAGTCCCAAACGCTTTTAGCATAACTGACTTGGCATACCTATTCGGTTTTCGATTCATTAATGAGGCAGAAACTTTGGTTGGTATAATTACTAACATTCCGAAGATTTCATAGTCCGAATGTGAATTCGCATAGTATTGCTAAGACCGCTTATATTTACGAATTATTTTGTTTAACATAATTATATCGGGCATATTATCGATTGTCCGAAACTTACTTGGCAAACTTACATAAATGCAGAAAGCCAATGTGTGAACAGACCACTAGGTTAGGTTAGGTTCGAACTGCGACCTTAACAAAACCAACTGCTACCAGAAAAGTGGTTAGGTTAGAACTGCGACCATAACAAAAACGAGCTGCTGCCGGTAAAGTAGGTTACGTTAGGTTAGAAGTGACCTTAACAAAAACTTACATAGCAAAACAGAAAAATCGGCTAGTTTGGAGTGATAAAAATATATTAAAATATAAAATTGTGAATGACAAAGCTTTATTAACATACATTACATTCAACTAGTTAAAAAACAGAAGCCTTAAAAGTATAACATGCAAATTTGAATTCAGCTAAATAATGTTATGCTAAAATATATTTCTGCGAGACTAGTTTTCGGTCAAATAAGTGTCATGGTCATACATTTTATGCGTGGACATGATTCGGACCATCAAAATGATGTACCTACTTACAAATAATATTCGGACTAATGTTAATAAACGTAATCAAACTATGCAAATCTAGAATCTGCCATAATAGTTTATGGGCAAAGTCAAGTATGGCTACTTAGATTACGCCATAAATAATGATTACTAAAAAAATCGGCCAAGTGCGTGTCGGGCCACGCGCAGTGTAGGGTTCCGTAGTTGCCTGTCTGTCTTAGTTACATCGATACACGCACGGCGACTTAATGGTGCGGATGCGTAGATCTATAAGTACATTTTAAGTTGGTCGATCTCGGTAACTAGTTATGCCTACTTAGCCGTGATAGTTTTCCTGTTAAATGCATTATTGTAGTACTTACCTTACTGCCACGATTTTTTTCACATCCCTCCGAGTTGAAAAATGGTTTTCTAAAACCCATAATGTTTTTGAACAAGCTATCCTACGATACCCCACACTACAGGTTTAACGAGAAAAAAACACTAATAATGACACGGTCACTACAGCCATCCACGTCCGCGAGGAGCCGACCGGCGGCAAGTCCATTCAAATATGAAATGGAATGTCTGTTTTAAAGCATCAAATTCCTTTGGCAACTTGTGAAATGCGCTCAGGTGCGCTCCGACCCGGCCCGTTCGGTGAGAATCATTCATACACATTAGGTGAGGTGAGACCCGTCAGCGCGTTCCGCATGACATCCCAAGTGAGATGCGGTTTGTCGGGCGAGTACGAAATGAAACGTTCATCATGCTACATAATTAAACACTCCCAGAAAACCTCATATTTGTGTTTATATCAACGTTTGGCCATTACAACGGCCAGGTGGAGATTCCCCGGTATTTTAGAAACATTGGTAACCTTTGCGCACTGTCTCCAATGTTTGAAGTATGAATTGTCAACTTCCTCGAGTCGCCGCTACTCTATTGTCCTGGCGGTCTATTAGGGTCAACATTTCACACAGCACGTGATATGCAAATGTTGCGCGCTGTCGCTTCGGATGCTACCTATTACGTGATATCTTAGTCTATTCAAATTTCCAAAATAATAACTATATACAGTTAATTTTCGATCGTAACTATTAAAAGGAGCTTTAATTTCATACTGAATAGGTATAGGTAATGTAATATCCTAAAGATTAAAGATTACATTTGCTACGAAACTAAATTTGGAATCTGATTTGAACGGATTTGGATAAAAATTGGCATTGTTATAGTTTAAAACCTGGATTAAAACAGGATTTATAACCCAAAAAATCAATCCCCAAATGGATGAAATAGGGCACACAAGTTGATACGTTGATACCAAGTTGATACTGACGACGACGCCGACGCTATAGTCGAGCGGGAAAGTTGCGAATGAAAAATAGTCTCAGATCAGTCTTACGTCATGCATAATAATTATTAACTTCCTACCTACAAGATTACGAGGAAAAAGAGTTCATCAAAATAATATTATGGCTCAGTTATTAGGTTCATTTTGTCGTGATGCGATATTATGAACTTGGCCTTGCCATTTTTATATTAAATAACCTTCTAAACGAGGTCTTTAATTATTAAACTACGTAAGTAATACGGCCGCGAAACTATATTGGAACTTACATGTATGCATATTGCAATAAAGTGGAAAAGTATTGAACTATTTTAACCTCGGCTACTTAATAGTACATAATTATTGACGTTATAGATAGATATACATGGAAGTAGTCAATAGTGGTGTAGAAACTAAACAAGATAATCAATAATGTAATGATGTATTTTCTTGAAAAAGGATTAAGAATGTAGTCAATTGGATGACAAAGTTATAAGTGTCCAAAGTTTCAAGAGGGGGTATGTTCTGTCCCTTTTCCCCAAAACGCACCGTCATATGAAACGATTATCATTTACTACGCAACATTATAAGTAGTAGAATTATTTCTATTTGCGTCATTTGACAGCTGTCATCCCAGTACAATTCATGTCAAATTTGACGTTTATTGTTCTGGGATGACAGCTCTGTCATGACGCAAATAGGAATGCACCAACTATATAACGGTTGTAGCTTCGTAATTTTTTGAGATATTTGAATGGGATTTTCGTCATTAGGCATATTTTTTGCCTTCTTTCCTTTGAAGTAATAATAATAATAAATTTTGAGCAACCTCTTTTTGAGTAACCTCTATGGCAGGCGGGTCAAATTCAAAACTGGTAGGAAATTTGAAGAAATAAAACATTTTTATGTTCACTAATAATAATAATAAGAACATCAATAGGTATCAACTTAAAAAAAAGTAAGTAGATCGTTATTAAATATTTGGAAAGATATATCTATTATCAGAAGTGACCATTATTCCACAGAAAGGAAACGAATTCAGTCTCATAGTAAAAAATACTGTATTTTTATAGTGATTTACGAGTATGATTGACTTTAAAAATCTAATAAATTCCGTTTTTGATACACCCTGTATGTATACAATACATTTTTGTCTCATTGTAATAATGGTATAAGGCGCACGTAAACATATATTGGACGTCGACTGGATAATATACGACGTACTTATATGTACTATGCGATAAACAAAATAGGGATTAACCAAAACTAATAAAACATATCTTAACAGAATAAATTATCAGAGTCCTAATGCCTCCATAATCCCCAATTATATTCAAATAATCCCGAAAAACGCTCAGTCGTCATTAAGTTACAGAATGGCGCGGTTGATATATCTCTTCGCGCTCCTGACTTTTGCCCAGGCTCGTCACGAGAAATACGAGGGGTGAGATCCATCGTCATTTGCTTATCCTTATCACACGCGCTTTAGCCGTCGATCCTGGTTGTCGTCTATGACTGCAGTTACGCCGAATTGGCCTGTGTGCTTGTATTTCCACTCCAAGTTACAATAATATAACGTTAAGGTACTTAAACTCTCCAATGTCAACACCATCTTACAGTAATCAATTACGTTCGAGTACTTGTTCAAATACTTATTTATGTACCTACGTCAAGGTATTTCATTGACCAATGGTAATATTACCAGGCTTGTCCCTCTAGCCGCTTTGACTAAACTCGCCTCTCGCGCACCACCTACACACGCGACCGTGACGACTCTAACTAGACTAAAAAGCCTTAGTTTGAGTTTTCTAGCCGTCAAACTTCGGTTTTTTTAAGGTGCTAAGTAATACGAGTAGACTTTGAACATTTACACGTAACAAAACATCAGTGATTCGCCGTTTTATAGTCAAATTAAACAACAAAAAGACCCTAGCATAGAGCCAAACATCGCTGCGAACATGTTCGCGATCATTCTAGCAAACGCTGTAGTAAATGCTGTGCGTTAGACGGAATGGGACGACGAACAATAACATTTTTTAATTCCTCGGCTCGGCAAAAAGCTCAAAGGAAATGAACTGGCGTTTCACTAAAATCCTCGATAAAATACTCCTAGATTATATCTCAATATTCGCTAGATTGCTCATCATTACAAGTGGATGCTCTAATCTATCAGCACCTTTAGACAGAGGACCCTCTGTAGGTACCTACTAGGTAGGGACGTTAGTACTGTAATTTATTTTGTGATATTACCTATCCTTTGATGGGTTTAGAGTGCAAACAGTTATGATGTAATATATTCGGGACAGCGGACTCGATTAGCACCGAGGAAGGAAAAGACAATGCTGTTGACATAAACATCTACCATTGGATGTAATTGCGTTTACAGAGTATCCAACACTGACCCTTAAACCAATGCCATGCATCTTATAAACACAAACACTGGCATTTAAAATTAAACACGGAGCCTCCTCCATCGTATGCAGTGGAAGCGTGCTGGGCCCATAACCTGATGGGTTTAGGGTGCAAAGGGAACAGTAAGTTGCTCAGTTATGACAGTTATGTAATGTACTTATTCGGGATCAGGAGAGGACCGTCCAGCGGACTCAACTAGCACTGAGGCAAAAAGACAATGCTGTTCACATAAACATAGAGTAAGGATGTATGCGTTAACAGAGTATCAAACATCCTTGACTTCGTTTCAGACACCAGCTTTACCAGATCTCAGGAGCAGCCCCGGAGATCAGGATTCTCGACACCGAATTGGACCTGCTCTCGACCAGACCTCGACGGGAGACTGGAGAGTTGCAGGCCTTGGTCCGACTGTCTCCAGAAGTCAGAGAACAGTGGCTGCAGCACTTCGATGAGAAGCTTATCTCGTATACGAAGGTGATTGACAATCTTGCTGAGTAAGTAACATTTTGAATAAGCGTGTAGACACTAAATAAAATATCCATAATGACATATTTTCTCGAAAAAGGATTAAAAATGTAGTCAAATGAAGAAAAAATCAACGCAAGAGGTTAAAAACGAAGTTAAGTTTCCAAAGTTCTGTCGCTTTTTCGTAAAACGCAACTTCATATGACACGATGACGCTTGTAGTTTTTGTCGTCACTAATAGACGGCCGTGCCTCATCGTGTTCGGCGCCGCCATCGACGCGGGCCGCCGCGCGCGTGGCTCGCTCTGCGGCAGCGTCGCATATTGTGACGTCACACACTGTTTGCGTTTTCTCTCTCTAACAAGTGTTCGCACGTAAACGTGGAACAGCGCCATCTAGGCAATTTAGGGTTAACCAGTAACCCAGATTGGCTGGATGGCTCGTTAAATAGATAATAATAGATCATTGTGTTACCTAGCTACGTTGATAGTTCAACGCGGCACCAACAGGTGTCGCTATTATAAATAATAGGCTAGGCAATATATTAAAGGATTTTATTTCTGTAATTACTTTCCGAATAGACTTCATACAAGACGCACGTTCTACTCATTTACCTACTTCACCCCCGCAACGCACCCTGGCCGAATCCTCGTGCCAACAACAAGCAATATTAAAACGGTTGTAGCTTCGTAACTCTTTGAGATATTCTGAATAGGGATATTTTTTTGCCTTCTTTCTTTTGGAGTAATAATAATTTTCGAGTATACGAGTGTATTGAATAGTTAACAACTAACCAAACGAAACTTTTATCTAAGTATAATCATATATAATTTCTCATTATCTTACTTTGATGATGATATCCCCCCCCCCCCCCCGATGTGCTGAGGTGGTGGTTTCTTCCCGTGGGGGTCGTAAGAGTCGACTATGGCAATAGGGTCGAAGGTGGGTCGAATTGTGTGTATGGATCAGACGGATGGACTAGCAACCTCGACAGGTTGCTACGATATCACATTTCCCCCATTAAGGGTGAGTTGCACCACACAACACCGCCTGTAATCGTAAGCGGTGTTCGATAAAATCTGAATGTATGGGAAGTTTGACAGCTTTCTATGGAATGACAGCTGTCGGCGCCATATTTAACGTTGATCGGTCTGTAATCGTAAGTTGGTGCAACTCGCCCTAAATCTACAATATGGTTTTTTTATGAAACGTCAAAAACAATCCGTTAGCATGGAATTTGTAGGGATAACTTTGCTTGTGATGTCACAATCAAACAACGTCCTTACTGTTAGTTTTTATGAATTCAAAAAACTTAAAATAGCAAACACCTCTCCACTGTTGTCAAATACCCTAGAATTGGTATTTGACAACCTGATAATTCAATTTCTTGTCACAGGCGTGAGTAAGTAATGTATGTAACTTAGATAAAGGAGAAACTATGAGGACAAAGAATTGCAATCGCAATCCAGCGCGAGAACGCTCGCTGCTTGCGTGATGGGCACTTTTTTTTTTCCCTACGAAAGGCTCAATTTTTATAGGTACTTTTTAATTTTTAGCTTTAGATATTTTAAATGTTGTTAGCTTTAGTTTTATATTTAAGTTATGTGTTTTGTTTTCGTAAGTAGTTTAGTTTGTATAGGTATTGTTAATAAAATATACATACTTATGGATTAACGTGTATTTAACAGTGCTTTCCGCAATTAAGACACCCAGGTACAAGCAGCCAAGGCATCCGCAGCGTCTAAACGGAGCGGACGAACCATCGGATGGGAAACCTACTACAGGTATCAAGAGGTACCTTAATCTCAACGTAACTCACGCTATTATCCAATCTTTTTAATAATAATAACTCTTTATTGTACTACAACGTACATAATTAATATTTATTTGGTATTACACTCCGGTGCGTAACGCTGCTTACGCGATGACGTACGTGTCGCATGCGCATGCGTCGCTTCTTCGTACATTTTGCTGCGTCTACACATCTGCGTATTTTGAGCAGGGGTGTAGTCGCTCCCTAACAGTGTTGCAACTGACCAAGGCTCGATATCTCGATAACTTGAACATCTTACAACTAAGCAATGCTGCTAGCCTCAAGCATAACCGCTTGAGAATTTATAACTTGAACCTCTGGCTTTAACTCACTCTAAAAGTTTCAGTACATAGTAAGTAGAACTCAATAGAGTAGATAGAGAATAGATATAGAGAGAGAAAAATTATACGTATGACATTTAGTGTTTCGTTTGTGAGGCTCTGAATGAGATTTCCGCCCAATCTTCAATGACACTCTGTATGTACACTTGTACAGTCGAGGAAATTGAGTGCTAGCACTTTTCGACCTTAACGTTATTCCCATAGAATTAACATGTGCCAATACCCCGACTATCTCACCGTAGTAAACGGAGGTCTCAGCTACGAAGGACGCCAGATCAAATACGTCAGGATTTCCTCCACTGGCTTCCAGGATCTCAGCAAGCCAGTCATCATTATTGACGCCATGGTGCATTCCAGAGAGTGGGTGACGACGCCCGTGGCGTTGTATATTATAAACCAGCTGGTTGTTGAGAAGGTTGACAGAGATTTGCTGGAGGGTGTCGATTGGGTGATCATTCCGCTGGCTAACCCCGATGGCTATGAATACACGCATGAAGAGGTGAGATTAAATTATGTTTGTAGCAATATTAGTAAGTACATTACTCATCTAGGGCGGTAAAACAAAGACAAGGACTAATTATAAATATGCGATCTGAGGCTGCTTTCCTGCGCCACCCGCATCCAGCGGACTCTCGCGACCTTTACCAGGTCATCAGTCCACCTTGTGTCGCAACTCGAGAACCTTTCCGCCCCAACAGCCATCGGTTCTACGTGCAATGTGCTATTACATTAGGTCAACCGTTTTATAGGCATAGTAATTCCGAATTATTTGCTTCGTCCTGTGGCAGCAGGTACCCACCTTTTCAACGTATCAAAACAACTTGATTTCCATTCAGCGGCTTGTGACGGATTCTTACCAGTGATTGTCCCTACCTAACTTTTACTCACGCTAATTTACGCTTACTATGGGACTAGGGCCGCCTAATTCGAATTGTGAAATAGCCTATTTATTGATATTTCCAGGACCGCCTTTGGCGCAAAACGCGCTCCAGAAACCACAACGGCTCCGACGAATGCCCAGGCATCGACGGCAACCGTAACTTCGGCCATTACTGGGGCACCGTGGCCGACAACGCTGACCCCTGCACCATCGTCTACGAGGGCCCTCACCCGTTCTCTGAACCAGAGATCAGGATGATCAGAGATGTGGTGCACATGAACTTGAATCGCGCTGCGATGTATATTTCTCTGCATAGTTATGGCAATATGTTCCTTTATGCGTGGGGGAATAACGGTAAGGACAGTGTTTTGATTGCCTGCAGTATTTTTAATCTACATGGAATCAGGTTCCTAAATTGAAACTTGATTAATCTACGTTTACTTATAAAGGCACCATTGGATTAGGTATAAAATAGGTTTTATGTACGTTTTTTTGATATAACTAATGCCATAATAATATTTCACATAATTTGATATAGGTAACGGGATTTATTCGAGAAACGCTAATTGACAACATTTCATAATTTGTAATGTAGGTTAAATCGAAAACCATTTCGGTAAATTTGCTTCCTGTGTGTAAACTGGAAGTGAGACGTTATTATATGTTCCGTTCGATGTCCGGGATCCCTTCTTGAGAGGGCATCAGTGCCTACGACCGGAAGTAGCCGTTTGCGTCAAATGAGTCGCTCCACTCCATCGCTGTGACGTCACATCCGCCCCTGCTACCTGCGAACCCCAGAACCACCGCCCGCGCTCGCCGCCATGTTGGCTTTCTCATTGTTGCGTCGTCTGCCGTAGAGATCGGACGTTCCGTAGCTATTTTATAAATTGTGTAACGAGGAATTCTAAGCCTCGATTCTTTATATCCAGATAACTTTAAACTCGAGGGAGTCCTGAATAACTAAGAAAAGGGAATCGCGAGTGATAACTTTTATTATCGGACTACCCTCTTTTGTAATTTTTTTATTTTTTACTTCGTTGTTCGCGAGTGTTGTGGTTCGCATTATGAACAACGAGAGTCGCACCGCGTCGGAGGAGGAGGAACGCGCTTCGTGATCATCTGTCTGCAGCCGACGGGCGCCGCGCGGGGTGGGGGGGGGAGACAGCCCGCGCCCGCGCAGGCAGGCCCGGCGCCCCGCGGCCGCGAGTCGAGCCTGCGGGGGCGAGCGCGGGACTCGAGCCACATTGTCGGCCCGGAATGGAGGTTTGAATATCTTTCGAACCGTTCGGTGAGTCAGTTACATAACAATATCCTAAGTGCCCCGCGTGCCGCCACGCCGGTGCCGGCCGCTGCGGTGGAGCAATCGTTATGATGTAAATTTGCCTCAATGGCGCCACCCCCGTATCTGGTGTCGTCCGCCTCAATGGCGCCACCCCCGTATCTGGTGTCGTCCGCCTCAATGGCGCCACCCCTCGTCTGGTGCCGTCCTCCACTGTGGAGCCACCTCCTACCATGGGCCGTCCACCACGACGGCGACGCCGATCGCGATGGCGCTACCCGCCGCTGGCTCTGTCCGCCACGGCGGAGCTGGGTCCAGGTGTACCAAAGGGTCCGCGGTAAGGGAGGCGCGGGACTTTTGGGAAAAATTTGATGTGGGTGGTGTTATTATGGTCATGATTTTTACATAAAGAATACTTCTTATTAAGCATCTCTTACTTGAAAACTTTTAAGTTTAATTTAAAGTTTTTCCGCCGTTTTACAAAAACAAGAGCCACAGAAGTCTTCTAACCTATCCGCCATCCGACTCGGTTCTACCTATCCGCCATCCGAGTCGGTTCTTGATACCGAAAGTCCCAGAACCGTTTAAACATGTTTAAATGACTAGCCTATGACCTTCTAAGTCCTGCGTACCCTTTACTACACCCCAACCCGGACCTGTCCGCCTCGTTGGTGCTGGTCGCCTCGTTGGTGCGGGCCGCCTCGGTGACGTTGCCCGCCACGCTGGGACTGTTCGCCACGCTGGTAAGGGTCGCCTCGTTGGTGCTGGCCGCCTCGGTGGCGTCGCCCGCCATGCTGGGACTTTCCACCTGGCTGGTGCTGGTCGCCTCGTTGGTGCTGGCCGCCTTGGTGGCGTCGCCCGCCATGCTGGGACTGCCCATCTCGCTGGTGCGGTCCACTAGAGCGGCGCTGTCAGCCACGCCGGCGTTGATCGCCAGGGTGACACTCTCCGCCACGGTGACGTTGCCCGCCATGCTGACGCTGTCGGCCTCGCTGGCGCTGGCAACCACGGCGACGTTGCCCCACATGCTGGCGTTGTCTACCTCGCTGGCGATGACTACCATGCCGGCGCTGTCTGCCATGCTGGCGCTGTCCGCCATGGCGGTGCTATCCACCCACGCTGGTACTATCTGCCACGCTGGTGCTGTCCGCCACGCTGGCGCTGTCCGCTATGCTGGAGCTGGAAGCCATGTTCGCGCTATCCGCCAAGCAGGTGCTGGCTGCCATGCTGGCGCCGGCCGTCATGCTGGCGCTTTCCGCCATGCTGGCGCTGTCCACCATGCTAGTGCTGTCTGCCACGCTGTCGCTGTCCACCATGCCGGCGCTGTCTGCCATGGCGGTGCTATTCGCCCACGCTGGTACTATCCGACACGCTGACGCTGTCTGCCACGCTGGCGCTGTCCACCATGCCGGCGCTGTCTGCCATGGCGGTGCTATTCGCCCACGCTGGTACTATCCGCCACGCTGACGCTGTCTGCCACGCTGGCTCTGTCCGCCACACTGGCGCTGTCCGCCACGCTGGCGCTGTCTGCCACGCTGGCACTGTCCGCCACATTGGCGCTGTGCACCTCGCTGGCGCTGTCCACCACTCTGGTGCTATCTGTCACGGCGGTGCTGTGCGCTATGTCCGCGCTGTCAGCTACTCAGGCGCTGCCCGCCATGGCAGTCCTGTTCGCCATGATGGTAACGCCCGCCATCCGGAGTGGAAGACGGCCACGCTACAGCGGTACGGTAGAACTACTTACGTCTCCGGGCTTCACAGAGGTAATAATCGACGAGCAGCTACGCTTACCCGGCGTTCTGGCGCGAGCGAGCAACCCAGCAGTCGCAGAGTGCCGCGGTGCAACCTAACGTTTAGAATGAAGCCCGAAGTCCTCAATAATACCCGATTGGTCCAGTACGCCGCATGCTGGGACCCCCTGCGCTCCCTGACCTATTTGAATCAATCAAATCACACGGTTCGTTTTGTACGTTCGTCGCGTCACGGCACAACGTACCTTGCAGTCGGGTCACGCGAAACGATCACGGTCGTTAAAAAGTAAGTGGTAGGGGGTATCGGATGGGTCTCCGACCTATGAATATATATTTCTCAACCCCGTCAAACTGCCCTTGTGCCTGCGGAGAATGAGGGCATCGACAAGGTGGGCAAACGGATTTCACATCGTCTCTTAGCTCGCTTTCGCTCTCCCAGTCAGGTTCTGCTCTATAAGGACAAACCTTTCGCAGAGGTCTAATAAACAAAATTGTGATAAAACAACTTGCCGCTCCTAAGCGAGCCCGAGATTCCGCTCTTAAGGCGAACTCTTGAATCGGGTAAATGCCACTATTGAAACTGACTTCCGTGAATTCTAAGCGAACTGTCTTACCGAAACAGTTGCATATACTTGGAAACTTCGAATGTCATCTTGGATTACGTTTCCTATTGTTCAAAAACCCCTTTTATACTGTACTGTCTATCGACTTCTCCAATGCACAAGCTTTTACACTACCATATCCGTGTCCTCTGCCGATACAATCTCGACACAGAAAATCCTCTTCAAATAAGAGTTTCAAAGCTAACGTGCTTCTACTAACAAGCCTAAAACTTGTAGTTATTAATTATTCGTGGCACTTTCAAAAGAAATTAACACTATTTACATTTCTTGTTGGAATCCCAGGGCTTTCTGTTAATTGTCTATATGGACGACATCCTTATTGCAAACCAATTGAAGTGATCTCTAATGAAACAAAGAAATCATTCGTAGAAGTTCATGTATTTGCCGTAGACATTGCAAAAAATTAAGGCCCATAAGTCCATAAAGTCCAACTTCTTGATAGGACTCATAATCTGTATAAACGCCTCCTGTTATATAATTTTATGTAATAAAAACGTTGTATACGTAAGCCCTTACCACTTGTCATGGAGGTCGAGTTCCTGGTGCCGAGGGAAAAGGTAAACTCTACGGCGCGATTTTATATGCCTGTGTCGCCTTGAACAGTCTCATACTGGATGGCATCGTCTCAACTTTGCAAACTTTGCGCCGTGGGTCGTCTCTCTGACTACACCTGCGAGACTACGAAGAGCACTATGCACTCTCTCTCGTCTCCTGTCTGCTGTATAAGAGACTCTACCATAGTAGACCGGCATAACGAACCCGCATTTAACCGTAAGTGAGAAAGTCTTAACTTTATTGTAACGAATGTTGTGCTACAAATGGACGGAGGTAGCAGCATGTACGCCTATTCCTGCTGCAAACTGCTGGCCGGAAAGAACCGTCTACGGGAAACACTGGTCCCATATTACCTGCATGGTCGGTAACGCCCAGAAGCCAACGGGGAAGAAATCTTCGTCCGCTGATTATCGGTATATACGGTGTATACGGTATCCCGGCCATCAACTTTAAAGTTCACCTCGGTCGGCACCCACTTTTGTGGCGATACATCTCGATCGACTCGCAAGTCTCGAGCGCCTACTGTCACGACGTGTTCAACAGCTTTTGGAGTTAAGACATGACCTAAGCCACCTTCCAAACTTGTGCCTCGCGCTCCACATCACCTCGGCACCATGTTGGGTCTGTTTAACATTATGACTTCCAAGTGGCGCAGTCTCTTCTACTGGCCAGACCTGAAGAGGCAAGTCGTAGCCGATGAAGGTTCACAATGTGCGGGAGTTCCTAGGTGACACGTCCGCCAGTCGGAGCGGAATATACTCCTCCGGGCGTCACGCTGCGCTGGCACTCGCCTATTATCGGTGCATATACGCCTGCAGCCTGCATGGATCCAATTGCCACTGTGTCACTCCAGGTACATGATTAACAGCCAGGTACCTCCTCCCATGCGTACTTATTTCTGTCAAATATGTTCGCGTACTGCATTCAGTACTAATTATTATTCTTGTTCATAAATCTGCAATGACCATTATTGTGTGAGCTACTGTTGATCACTAGGATATCTTCGAACGCCTCGTTCAAGAATACCTTCAAATCAATGTTCCTGGAAGACCGCTCCTTTCCAAAACATTGATTAGGTTAGAATGTGTTAACTTTAGGTAATTAAAGACCTAAACTCAACAATTTACTTCAATAACTTACATGACTGAAAAGAAAAATTAACGACATTCTAGCACCTTTTTGCCTACGCTTTTATTTGGCAACTTGAATCTTCTTTTAGACGTTTATATCGAATCTATTTAACCTATAATTATTAGTGCCCGTTAGAAATGTAACGTTAATACTTAACTCCACTAAAGCAATCTAGTTTCCTTCTTTAGGGAAATTCCAATTTCTACTGGCGCGTGTGCGCCCGCTTACTCGCCACCAGGAGATAACAAACAGATCACAAGAAGGGATCCCGGACATCGAACGGAACGTATAATATAAAATTTTACCTTCCAATAAAATTATTATTATATTTCCTGAAGATGTCCGGGATCCCAGTAATGGCTTCCTGGGCTTTCCTGGGCACCAACGGCATTTCCTCCGCAACAATGAGAAAGCCAACATGGCGGCGAGCGCGGGACGGAGTTTTGAGAGGTTCATTTTAAGATAATTGTTAAACAAATCTGACCTTACCAGATCTATGCTGCAGAAATAAGTACCTACTATAGACAATATACAACATTCATTTTTTCAAGTGGACTATTTTATACTATGTGCAGAAAGAAAATGAAATTTTCAGATATACTTACATGTTTTTTTATTTCACCTGAAAACAAACTTTTCATTCAAAAATATCAAATCTAAAAGCAACGAATTCCAAAAGGTCAGCCATAGTAATGACGTCAATAGTATGACTAAAACGCCACAGTCGAAATTATTTTTCGTACTATTAATTTATTTACCGTTCGTTTTCATGAGTTCCAGCATCGTAGCTACTTAGTCTATGACAACCGACCGTAATAATATAAAATTTTACCTTCCAATAAAATTATTATTATATTTCCTGAAGATGTCCGGGATCCCTTCTTGAGAGGGCGTCAGTGCCTACGACCGGAAGTAGCCGTTTGCGTCAAATGAGTCGCTCCACTCCATCGCTGTGACGTCACATCCGCCCCTGCTACCTGCGAACCCCAGAACCACCGATGTAGGTTAAGTGTAACGTTATGCGAAACAAAACGTTACGTAATATCACCCAGGGGAATTAGCGGCAATTATTTTATATTCAACTAGGAAAATATGATAATGTTCGGTTATGGCGCTTCGCCGGACGCTGCCGCGTCACGCTCGCTTCGCTCGCTCGACTCGCGCGCTGTAGGGTCGCATGTTCACCTAACAGTTATTTTCCCCTGGGAGATCAGGCTAGGGGATTAACGTGGACAACAGCCGTTTTTCACACAACTTTTATGTTTTGTTCGTCGTGACCAATGAGAATACCGCTTACAGCCACTGCACCGACCAACGGCGACGACCTGCAACACGTGGGCGACACCATGGCGACCACCATAGACGCTGTCGCGCTGGATAAGGCTGATCCTTACATCGTCGGCAACGCTGCTGTGGTAATACATATTTGACTACCACAGACTAATAATAAAAGACCTGTGACACGTTTCATGAAGCTGACAGTTACAATTAAGCAAACATGTCACATATGCAAACCCCGGATGACGGGAGCAAAAATGCACTTGTCACTAGTGCTTAGTTAAATATCGACTATTCTATCGACATCCATACGAACAAATTATTGAATCAGAAATTTATAGATCAAACTTATTATCTTACATGTCAGGTTGTTACACAATATTAGGTACATCAGGTAAGTATAGATACCATTTCAGTCAACTAATTACATTGGTACTATAACTATATCATACTCACGGGAACGATTTAAATATTTTGAATGATCTAAAATGGATAAACAGTGATTTGACAATAATACCTAGTACAATAAAACAATTACAAAATCAAAATTTAAGCCTGGAAGCCAGTTTAAATATAGTACACAAGTTGAAAGTGCACTTGTCAAGATTACGGTTACATCCTCAAGGTAAAGTTATTCACAACAAGTATCGGGATGTGTTGAAGAAAAACGTTGGCTTTTTAACTTTAAAAATCTTAAATAATTTGATATCTGGTAAAGAAGTGGAAGTACGTTGTACAGAAGAAATCCATAACCACTATGAATTATTTAATTTTGCTCCGATTACTACAGTAGATTTAGAACGGTCCTTTAGTTGGATGAAATGGACTTTATCGCCAAGGCGAAGGAGTTTAAAATCAGAAAATTTAGAAAAAATGTTAATTGTATATTACGAAAACTATATAAAATACTGAAAAAATACAAATATTTCGTTTTAATTTTATTTTCAACAGCAATTAATACTTCTGCATATCATAGCGGTAGTCCAGTAGGTACATCGTGCTTTTTATCGACATCGATTTAAATGATATAAAATGTGTGTCCTCGCACTATAAAGCTGTCAACGCATTTTTGCTCCCGTCATCCGGGGTTTGCACATATGTATTTGGCTAAACGTTAAATGCCTCAGCACGACTATGATGAGACGGCCGCGACATAGGTGCTCTCGATTTTTCTCCCATTATACCTCTCGTGCAGGGCCGTCTTCGAGTCTCAAATCTCCACTAGATTAATATAATGCCTTAAAACTTTTAATCATTTACTATCCTACTAATACTAATATTATAAATGTGAAAGTTTGGATGTTTGTTACTCAATCACGTTTAAACGGCTCAATCGATTTGTATGAAATTTTGCACCAAGATAGTTTATAGCCTATATTAAAATATAGGATAGTTTTTATCCCGGGAACATGCAGACGAAGTCGCGGGCGGAAGCTAGTATTTGATAATCTATTTGAAGAGGGCGATTCATGTCCCTGGCGAGCTAACGGACTTTTTGGTGGTTAGCTGGTTCGCGAACTCGCTTCGATGATCCACTGACGGCCTTTTCACAACGACCAACGCATTTAAAACAAGCCAAAGTAACAAGCTACCTACCACCAGTATAAATAGTTCGTTGGCGGGTAGCACGGTGGCGTGCAATGGATCGCCCTTTAATTATAATCTCGCCTCAAGCTGATGCCACAGTGTAAAACGGGTCAAACATAAAAAATATATCTTATCCTATTTATGTTTGATGTTAAAGGTACTCTACTACACAACCGGCACCTCCCGTGACTGGACCCGCGCCGTCGGCGTCCCCCTGACTTATACCCTTGAGCTCCCGGGTTATGAGTACTTGTTCGAGGTCCCCCCGACTTATGTGGAGCAAATTGTCAAGGAGACATGGGCCGGGATCGCCGCGGGGGCGCATTTGATCCGCTCTGACACGTCTGCGGGCGTCTCCCTTTACGTGACCGTTGAAATGCTGTTAGCTTCTGTTGTCTTGGTGTTGTACAACACGAAGACATAATTTTGCTTCAACTAACTTGCAATGTTCTAAATAAGTTTTGTATGCAAATGTTTTGTTATAATGACAAAGGTAGTCGGAATTCGATGTTTGTTTTAATAAAACAGTGTAAGTAACACCTTTTGATATATATTTTATTCGACTTACTTTACACCATTTGTTTTCACTGTTCGTAAGCAGGTATGTAAATATATGTATGTTTCCGCCATTTACCGGAATCCGATTGAGCTGAAAATTGGCGCACTTAATTTAGGTTCCGTGACAATGCAATGCACCGAAGCAAACTCCGAAACTACACAGAACCCGTCGAGTTTGAGCTCGTCAAAATATTCTCAACGAGTATTTATTGACTGCAAAAAGTAGTATACAAAAAAGCTTATTAGTTTACTTATTTAACCTTAACCTTAAGCTCTTTTTGATTTTCGATCCACGAACTTGAAATATGCCGTCGTCAAAATCAAAACAGGAAAAAGATCAGCGCAGTGTGTGCGACTCGCAATTAGGGCGACCATAATTAGGGTCCCAACTGTCTAATTATGTCGCTGTTTCGATGGCGGTCACTCAACTCGTTTCATGGGAATTGTCCCCCGAGACTTGTGGATCCTGTTTTGTCAAATTTTAAAAGGCAGTTAAATTTTTGCACGTAACGGCGATGCAAAGTAAGAATGTCGATGGCATATCTATGGTGGTATGTATGGTATGATGGTATATCACTTGCTCCCGCCCGCGACTTCGTCTGCGTGGGCTCGTATATTTTGGTCCGGGTTATGAACTATCTTCGCGCAAAATTTCATGCAGATCGGTTTGGCCGTTTGGACGTGATTGAATAACAAAAATCCAAAAATCTAAACACCCAAACTTTCGCATTTATAATATTAGTAGGATAAACCATGTATCTCGCCACAAGAACACATACATTTATTAGAGCCGGTAGGTTTTAATAAATAAATATTAGGGGACAATCTTAAACTCTAAATTGTAACACCTTATTATGTACATGACAATGCAATAAATAAATAAATAAATAAATAAACAAATCGACCTAATCCCAAGCTAAGCTAACCGTGTACTATGGGTACTAGACTTCCATAAACATTATTTTATTATAGTTAGATAAATACATACTTAAATACATAGAAACATCATAGAAATCATCCGTGACACAGGAACAAATATTCGTGCTCGTCCAATGCTCATCACACAAATAAATGCCCTCACCGGGATTCGAACCCAGGACATCTTGCGTCGTAGGCAGGGTCACTACCAACTAAGCTAAAGCCGTCGACATCAAGTTTAAGTAACGCAATTTTGACAAGTCAAGTATATAATATAGATGTCAATAAGATTCCACAGTACAGTGTATTCAGCCCACATGCAGGCATTCAAATGTCTTTAGTTTCATTACATAGGTCCATAAATAATAAATTTAAAAAAGTCAAAATTACACAACACAAAACAAAACAATGTCAAAATAATAATAATCATAATATCCTATATTGCTATCAAAGAACTCCTTTACACTATGACAACAATTGTCCAATAACCAGTCCGTCAATTTAAGCTTAAAAATAAGGACACTTCACCTACGAGCGGTTATGGTTAGAAGCACAGAAGCGAGGCTAGAATCGTAGGTACATAAGATAACATGCAACATATAAACTCAAATGGACGCTCTGAGGTTCAAAGTAAATGAAACAACCAAGTTTGCTAACATTATATTTTATCTGCACTTTACAACGAATTATAGATATAAATATGGGAACAAACTAAACGATGGAATGTAACTCACAGCACACTAACAAACGATATCACTTATAGTAACGTAAACTATATCAATTAATCTTTATAAGAACCTTTTCTTGCACATTTTATAAATCTTTAAACGATATCGTGTAATAAATTTAGACAGCGCTCAAAGACCAAGTGATATTTTATAAATGAATAGATTATAATGATGTGATTATTAAAGAATATGGTTTAATAGTTAATGGTTTTATTACTCAATTATTTGCACAGATTTAATATAATTAAGTTAAATAGGCATTTTTATTAAGTACTGATTGCTTTTTTTTAATTATCGCTGCCAAATTACACTCAATTATACATGGATTATTAGATGTGGATTATATTGCTTCAGTTACAAATATAATAAATAAAAGAGGAACTGTAAATATCGAGATCATTCATAATAAGTATTTGTAAATTGGCCAAATGTAGTAATTAATATATATCATGATTTTCATACATAACATAATTGATTTATGTCGGTTTCCATATAAATAACTTCGAATTTAAAATTAATTAACATAATTGTAAAATGGCTTGAACCTCCACAGATTTTGCTTGATCTAATAAATATATCAATAGGATATTGATACTGTATTATACATTAATATTGTCAATATATGATATACATACACAATCGGCTAATATTTCTTGATACATTCATAAATTGACATGAAATATTCAGAAAATACATTGAATGATAAAAACTTTTCAGAACAAATCAACTGTAGTTAATGTTAGGGCCTTGCGATATTGAATACTCATAAACAAAAATCAGATTTTGATATAGACGGTATATCCAACAGAGATGTGTTAAGCTATGTATACATATACTACCCACTCGTGTTTTTTTTCACATTTTTTTTAGGAGGCTAGCTCCATTCTATAAGCATGAGCGACGAGGCGTACCGGGGGAACCTCCCGGGGATGACTCGTGGAAACAAAGCTTAGCATATATGTTGTGCATATTTACCCGAGTTTGTGACTTCAACCGAGTAAGCCCAGTACATGGTCTTGTTTGTTTAAATTATGCTTCAAGATAGGCAAATATGTATGTTTTATATCGTTACAATAAATATTGGAATAGCTAATCATATGATCTATTTCTCTAATATTAAAGAATCAACAGGGAAGTATAGAAGTAATCATTGAGCACCTAATCATTATAGAATCTCCAATTAATCAACATATATATTTTGCTATACATATATCTAATTTAATACGTTTAGGTATATTTAAGCTTTAGTTTTACTAAGAACCATTTATTTTCATTATTTTTTACGAGGACAAGAACCACATAATGGAAAACAAAAGCTTTTACGACTATATATAGTTTGTTGTTAGTGTTTGTAATAATTGTTCAAAAAATAGGAATATGAAAAGTCCATATTCCTACATAAGCACACTGATATTATATACTGTTATAATTATAACTAATCACTCTGGATTGAATAGTTGGTTCTTTAGGGTTTCTATTAGGTACTCAAGCTTACAATACTTTACTAAAAGCTTCCGTAATTTGGTTCTGTCCTCAACAATAACATTTTATGTTAAATACTTTTTGACAATAACATCGAACACTGGGAATTTCGTTAAAACGAATATTCTTAAAATTACTTATAAATGATCTTGCATAATTTTAATACTTACATACAAAAAATAATAATAACTTTTCTACTAATAAAAAATAAGTACCCAAAGAATACTGGTCATAATTTCTCTACAAAAATATTTTGCATAGGAAGTACAATATAATAGTGTATTTTATTATGTATACATATACGTTTTTGATATTAGTGACGCCGTGTTTTGAAGCACCTAGTTGTATGGTAACCTGTTTAGCACTATTTTATAACAAAACGTTGACTTTTTATGACAAATCTGATATATAAGTTTTCTGTTTTTTTTCATATAGTAACTAAATTAATTTAAGGATATCCATAAAAAAAACATGAATATTGGTCAATACATTAAAACATAATAATCATGGCATTGTAGGTTTTCACAAATAGATAGTTCATAAAAAATGACTATAACACAAACATTACATCTCGTGAAATGTCATAATATCATGTTATATTATTCTACAAGCAATCCTGGCGTAATAAATATACACTTCATAAAATTTCATCTAAATTCAACCTCAAAAGGCATGCCGTAACTATCTTCAATACGCTGGTCGACTGGTTGTATATTATATGAAATACTATTATGTGTAGCTATTATATAATTATTTATTTCTCTAATTATATTTCTCCTTAATATGTCAGGGTAAATCAACACGCATTATTACTTACTAATTATAGGTACTCTTAACGATATAGCATTATAATGGATTGATACTAATAAATATAACAAATTTGAACTACCTGTAACAACTAACATACAAAATTACTTACCAATAAAAATATAAAAACAGGAGTTAAATTAATTCGTTGATAGTTAGGTGTAGCCAAGCCATGACTTCACTTGATCATTATTAAATCTGTTTTTATTTATTAATCGAGCCATCGAATGTATGAGGACGATTAGGTGAAAATAAATTATGTGTAAGTTATTTATATTTAATTAATATGATCAATTGCAACCAACCGGCGTAAAATAGACTTAATATAATCAAATAAGTATTTAAGTAACTTCTGAGCATTAGTTACATAAATTTTATTATTATTATCAATTTGCCGTATAAATTGTCATGCCAAACTGAACTCTATTTTAACGCTACGCTGGTCTAGTTTTGAACGTTATATAAATGCAGTATGGCAAGTGAAGTCAAAGTATCAGTTCATGTACTTTCTTTTCTAGATTTGTACATAACGGAATGGCACCAAAATAATTTCAAATTATGGCTTTCTCATAGTCTAGGAACTTATGGGCTTGTTATTTTGCCGAAGTCGGCCAACTTTAGCATTCAAGCTGCCGGTAAGTCATATAGAATTACCCTGGTTTAGACTAACAACGTTTTGTTTAATTTCAGTTTGCCTAATTTTATTTAGACTAATCTTTTTTCGCATAATAGCTCGATTTTCATTTGTGTAAAAATAATTTTCCCTTTAACTCATTTCACCTAATTTTATTTTGCCTAATTTTATTTTACGTAATTTTAAATGGCATAATCTCTTTTTGTATACCGTTGGACTGACATAACTACATTTTGTCTACCATAAATTTCGCATAATTTCATTTTGTCTAATCATTCCCCGCCCTCCGCTCGGACTGTCGCCAGAAACTAATAATGAAGGTTTTGAATAAAAGCTTTCGCTAAGTAAATTCTTTAAAAAAATCGTTTCTAAGTATAACAACATAAACAATGCATGGTAAACCGTCTTTTGTACAATTACTACTTTTTAACAAGTAAATATTATAATGATCCAGTATTAGACAAAAAATCTAATTAAAATCGTTATTTGGCAAAGTGATGATTAGTGAAAATAAGAATCGACAAACTGATATTTAGATAAAATAATATTCGGCATAACAAGAGTTATGAAAATCGTCATTTAGGGTAAACGTATTTCGAACAAACAATTATTATGAAAAATGAAATTAGAAAAATTTACTTTAGACAAACAATGCATTATACTAAAAGTTGTTAGAGAGACTGAAATTAGACAAAACGTTATTAGGCCAAACAAGGGAATCCCGTCATATAAAAAAGTAGAAAGGTACATTTAAGCCCCGGCACCAAATTAAAACCAATATGGCGGGATTTAGGCTGGCATACGCGTGGCCGCCGTTGCTATAGATAAGCCACCCCTCCCACCACCCCTCACATTACGTCCGAAAGACGACCACAAGTAGGTTATGGTTATGCCGCGGATATACAGCTTTATGTCCTTTCGTACTAAATTCAAAGTGAGTGGTTCATTCTTATGGAATGTAAGAATAATATTGCTGTAGTACTTGAAAGGATAGGTTATAAATAGACTTATGCATGAAAGAATATTGCATTGAACCACGCACTGTGACCTTCAAGCACTCAATTTTTCACACACATCACCCATCCTCGCTCAAAAATGCAAAAAAAAAAACCGCGATGATTAATATAGGGGTCACTGGATCTGGATTTAAGGGTGTACCGTCCAGAGCTGTGCGAGGTGGCGAGCCGGTGTGCTATGAAATAACCACCAATATCTTGGCTGGCTGCGCGCGCGTATCACTTCCTAGGTCTGTGGTTCCCTCGCTCACCGGTTCACAACTTTGCATAGCTCTGGCGGATACTCACCCTACACTGTATGACCCATCTATCTGTTCGTCGTTTGCAATATTTGACGTAGTGACTATGTTTTGGGAAAATATTCCTTAAGGCATTGAGTTCGCCTAGAACTACTTGTACTCTTCCCGTGCATTTTAGTTAAATAATTATACAAACGTTTATAAATAATTAAATTAAGTAAACAATCATTTAAATCTACACTCGTATTTAGGTATACATTTAATATATGGTGTCTTTTATGTATTTATTTCTAAGCTGTTCCTAGAGGAATGTTTTACTTATTAGTGTCAAATAAGTTGCAGCATCTGACATAAATATATTTGACCTAATTAGAAAATTCGCATTACATAATGTATAACTATCGATTACTTTACGTTTTGAAGAAGTAGGTCTCGTTCAATTGGGGTGTAAAGCAACCCTAAAATTATATGTTATACGAACGCTACATTATGTGAAAGGAATTTCTAACACACCTTATTAGGTAACGTGCAATTAGCATGAATACCGTTTCCTTAGTTATAATTGGACGTAATTTAGCTAGTATTATAGTAGATTAAGAACGTAGCTATGAGTTTATTTTTTAATCAACTGAGCAATTGAGAGCGACTTACGGCTTACTAGCAGCGTATGCCAGCAGGACGCTGGTTCGGATCCCGCTCAGAGCAATGAGTTTTTCCCTTTTATTTTAGTAAATCAAGTAAACAAACGACTAATCACAAATTTCAAAGTTTAGTGGTCGAGAGCGATTGACCTGGTATGCCAGATCACTGATCCGAGGCCGGCTCGCGGCAATAAATTTTTCATTTTGAAAGGGCGTTAGGCATTGTATAAATATTGGATATATCTCGCCTGCGATGTATACGTTTCTTTTGAATATATCTATCATATCATAATCTACCATATTTACGAGTCACACAACTAAATAAATTACAACATTTACCCAATGGCCTTTGTAATTTCGTTTGAAGGCGCCACTGCTGAATTCAAAATTAAACGACCAAAGGACCCGATTCTACGTGCACATGGCATAAATAGCCTAATTTTTAGACATAATCTAAGCGGCAGATTAAAAACAACATGTTTACAATAGCATTTAGGCAGCTAAGTAAGTTGAATAGACCATCTTAAATAAGAAACGTCAGATTCAAATTAGCGCTGTCATTTGATTATGACAGCTGCCCGGAGAATAGCAAAGTGTTTTAGCGACACCTAAATAAAATTGGGAAGTTTAAGGACTGTAGAATCGGGTCCAATAGTTTGTTAGCATCTAAACCACGTCCAACTACTTCAGTAACAGTAACCAACCCGTTTATATCTTGGTAAGAAGCCCTTCAAGCCCGAGGACCTCGGGCAGTTCGATGTCTTCCAGCCGTATGGAGGACGGGTTGAAGGGAAACTGCACTGAGAAGATCATCTTCGAGTCCATCAGGAGGTTTTGCTGCGGACGAAATGGTATAATTAGTGACGTAATCCATACTAATATTATAAATGGGAAAGTGTATGTGTGTTTGTTTGTTTGTCCGTCTTTCACGGCAAAGCGGAGCGACGAATTGACGTGATTTTTTAAGTGGAGATAGTTGAAGGGATGGAGAGTGACATAGGATAGATTTTATCCCAAAATCTATCCTATGTCAAATATGTGAAATCATCCTCTAAGGGGGTGAAGTTGGGGGTAAAAGTTTGTATAGAGGTGCGATATAAACGAGTGCCACGCGGACGGAGTCGCGGGCAGAAGCTAGTGTATATATATATATATATCTGTGTGAGACTTCAACTGACAGCTCGGAGGTGTACTCACCGGCTCCTTATCCGCATTGGGGCCTGCCTTCTCCTGCATCTTTTTCTGGATCTCGTGGATGAACTCGCGCGTCACTTTGACCTCGTAATCCTCCGCGGGTGTGTACATGTTCAGGATCTGTGGAAGATGTGGAAAACGGTATAAACGTTTGAGTGTTATTTAAAAATAAAAATACTAGTTTTATTCGGTTTGGCCGATATAAATGCCGATGACTGTACCCAGCAAAAGTAAGCTGATGAAAAATCCATGTTTAAAAACAGTCCGATTTCTACTTTAATTACTATATAATATTGACCCTCAAGGGAAAAAATTCGCCACGAAGTGTGTTGCCGCTAAAGCGGCGCAACGACAGCGCCGTGTACCTAATCGTAAATCTTGGACCTATGATACTCGGGACAGGCTATGCTAATAATAATACCACGTGCGAGCGAGCTGGTAGCATACAAATCTCGATAAGTGTGACAGAAAGGGAAATATCATTCGTCGTCCTTCCACTTTGTTTTATTTGCTACAACTGATTTAGTATGAAGTTGTGGCACATAAACCATTACCCGTCCAAATTGAGTAGGTTGTTTATGGCAAGTCATCAGCCATTTTAAGACCATTTCTTAATTTAGCTGCATAGGAGCTTTTCCGTCCCTCGCTGTGGCGTCACGTATAGCCTGACCTGAGAATCATAGGTCAATGACGTAGATGCTAAAAAATTTCACTGATGGCATAGTAGGAGTGTTCATATAAACGTACCGCGCGCGGCTTGTATTTGTGCGCCATTAGTAACTACGCGTCGCCTCACGCACACTTAAACAAAATCTCTATTGGCGCACTGAGAAACGGGTCGAGATTTTGTTTGAGTGTGCGTGCGCGACGCATATATACTAATGGCGCACACATACAAGTCGCGCGCGGTGCGTTTGTAGAAGATAACCTACTTTACACTCTTTCTACTATGCTGATGGCGTCGAGAGTATGTTGGTTAGTGACTCACCTTGCACACTTGCATGGCGGTAAGGTTGGAGCACATGTCAACGGTGCTCTGCACGTCGGCAAGCGACTTGCGCGCTTGCAGAAGTTGCACGGCTTGCGTTATCGGCTTGAGCACACTGAGGATTTCGTCCACCTGCGAACGGAACGTGGCGTTAGATTAGAATAGATTGGATGAAAAGACGACACTGAAGACGAGGGGCAAGGCACGCGAACATCTATAGATTAGATTCATTTATTTCATTTTGATTTACATGTATTTTTTTAAAATTAAATAGCATGAATTCATAAAAAGATCGTCAGAGTTTATAAGATAAGGTTTTTATAATAGTTTTATGTTTTATATGTACCTATAGTTTTATATTTTAATTTTTATATCATTATTGTAAAAACGTAGCCTGAGAAAGAGAATAAAAAAAGAGACAATAATATAACTGAAAGTCAAAATTAAAATATGTATTCTGGGTTTAAAGAAAAATATATGTGGTTCAGATTCTTGGCCAGTAGTTGGTGGTTAGCCATACAAACTGAAGAAGTGAAAAAAGTTCCGTGGTGACACAAAAATTAACCATAGAGTTGTATGGTTAATTTTCGTGTCACAACGGAAAACTTTTTTAGAAAATTTGAGTTAGGTAAGCTGGCCAAGAATTAGGTCCTTACCCTGTTCGGTAAAGGGCAACATCTTGACTAAACCAGTCTAATACGAACATAAAGGTCTAGTTTTCCTAGCAGCTTTCAACCCAGAAAGGTCAGATGGCAGTCGAAACATCCCCCCGGTCGAAATTACACACACATACAAAAACACTCAAACGCACAAATACACATACGCACACAAACTCAAATAATTCTTCTTCTTTTTAGGTGGATGAGCGTTGCACGGTTATGTTTAATTTTGTTCAGTTTTAATTTTGTAATTTAAGGTCCTGGCAGAATAACAGCGATGTGGCTTGCTACATCATGATGCTGAGCCAGCGCCATTTCTCTGCCACGACACATCATGATGCTGAGCCAGCGCCATTTCTCTGCCACGACACATCATGATGCTGAGCCAGCGCCATTTCTCTGCCACGACACATCATGATGCTGAGCCAGCGCCATTTCTCTGCCACGACACATCATGATGCTGAGCCAGCGCCATTTCTCTGCCACGACACATCATGATGCTGAGCCAGCGCCATTTCTCTGCCACGACACATCATGATGCTGAGCCAGCGCCATTTCTCTGCCACGACACATCATGATGCTGAGCCAGCGCCATTTCTCTGCCACGACACATCATGATGCTGAGCCAGCGCCATTTCTCTGCCACGACACATCATGATGCTGAGCCAGCGCCATTTCTCTGCCACGACACATCATGATGCTGAGCCAGCGCCATTTCTCTGCCACGACACATCATGATGCTGAGCCAGCGCCATTTCTCTGCCACGACACATCATGATGCTGAGCCAGCGCCATTTCTCTGCCACGACACATCATGATGCTGAGCCAGCGCCATTTCTCTGCCACGACACATCATGATGCTGAGCCAGCGCCATTTCTCTGCCACGACACATCATGATGCTGAGCCAGCGCCATTTCTCTGCCACGACACATGGCTTCTTTTAGAATGTACTTTTTGCACTACTACTGTTACTATTTTCTTTTAGCTTCATTGTTTAAATTTTGTATTTTCAATGCCATGTATGTTGTGGGAACGAATAAAGTTTTTATCAATCAATCAATCAAAATTATTCCTTAGTGAAGCTCGATAGACCACAAAGCAATTAATTCATATTATGGCAAGACCCCAAATTCACGAGTCTCGGGACGACTCTGATCTTCGCGCGTATCTCTACTACATCTTCGTGTAGAGTTTAGAATGACGACCACGCAAATAATGCAGATGAACCTCTCATAAAGAGGATCAACAATCTGGTGAAGGCTGCCCTTGTTAAGGGACCGATTACCGTGACGAGCCTTCAAGACTTACGCATCAGACGTCTTTTGGCTAACAAGATGAATTGTTTAAGGGGATCCCATGCCGAAATGACCTTCGATCTGAATCCTTTAGTTTTTTTAATGTTTTATGTAGCTTATTATATTACCAACAACGGCTTTAAAGCAATATAGTATCCCATATTTACTTCAAAGTTCATTGTTTTCGAGATGTTTGGCATCAAAGTTGACATAACTTTTGTGTTAATTAGTTTAAAATTAAAACTTTAGAACTTTTTAGAGCCGTCAAAGGCGACCCCAAATATGTAGATTTCGTATATGTTAGATCCTTCACGTCAATAGAGATACGAAGTAAGTGATTTTTTACAATGTTTAAAAAAATCATACAAGGAGATAAAAGATTGAAGAATTGATAGCCGTTTGACTTATAATTCTATCTGTAGTGGAAAAGCCATCACCCATCATCAGGGATCGGATATTCGGATCGATATTTACCTAAACTTTGGCGGTGTGAACGGTATGGGGACGGACTCGACTTTATTTTCGTAATAAATTTCCCGGGATTTCTTAACTATGTAACAATCTAAACTCATTACCAGTTATGTAAGATATGTATAGAGAAATGCTTACATTACTTTGCGAATTCACGCTGCGGCTACCCTACATACACGGTTCTTGTTAGATCGATTTAACAACATATATCCTTACAAAAATGGTCAAAAATAGCCATAAACTAAACATGTAGGTAAATTTGTAGCATCTTATGTCATGTCCGGAGTCCCGGATCATATTTATTAAATTTATAATAAAAAAGAAGCCGACTCCATATTTTCCCAACAATTTCCGGGATTTTGCCAAGTTTAGGTAAATATCGATCCGAATATCCGATCGCTGCTCATCATCATCATCATCTCAACCGAAAGACGTCCACTGCTGGACATAGGCCTCCCCCAAAAAGTGCCAAAGTAACAGGTCCTGCGCCACCCGCATCCAGCGGACTCCCGCAACCTTTACCAGGTCATCAGTCCACCTTGTGGTACCCCGCTGGTACCCTGGCCGCTACCACAACCAGAGTACCGGGGGTCGCCGGAACCTTGGGGCCGTGGATTTTTGATGGTGGATGAAAACCTCGGGTAAGCATTCAACTTACGTTCTTCTGTCCGTATTCTGCGAGCTGTTCCTTGATCCAGTTCTCGAGGTGCGATATGTTGTACCGGATCTGCAGCCCCTTGGCCCAGCAGCACAGGTCCTTACGCAGTAGCAGCTGGTTCAGGCTGTACGCGCAGATATAGTAGAATAGCTGGAACAGAACAACAGATATTAGCTCCACGTTAATCCCCTAGCCTGATCCCCCAGGGGAAAAAACCGGTTAGGTTGTTAGGTGAACTGTGACCCTACAGCGCGCGAGCCGAGTGAGCGAAGCGAGCGTGACGCGGTAGCGTCCGGCGAAGCGCCATAACCGAACATTATAATGTTTTCCTTGTTGAATATAAAATAACTGAAGCTAATTCCCCTGGGTGAACGGGGTCAGGTGATTAACGTGGATAACGTGAGATTTTATGGTTGCGTGTAATTGTTACTAGTTGACTGTCGCTGATTAAGAAACGTGTTTATTGAAAAGTTCTAATGTTGTTTTAGCAGATATTGTCTACGCGGGTATGAGTTCTATATTTGAATCTATGATAGGCATGATGACAGTAATAGAAAATCACTAAAATATGGTATTTTCTTAGTGAAATTTTAATCATAGAATTCGAAAAATGCATATATTTTTTTATTAAGTAAGAAATTATTATTTATTTTGATAAAATAAAACTGAAAAATACGGACGCCCGCCATGATATGTTAAACACTAATCAGAGCGCATGACGTCACGTTTGTATAAACAAATACCCATAACGGCCATTACCACAGATTACAGAGCAAATTTACGTACTGAACGAATAGTAAGACAGGGATAGAACCATGTTATCTGTCAGATCTTTATACGTCATTGTCCCGCTTTCTCGTTCGCACGGCCGCGCAAGACTTGTAAACTTTTTAATTTATGTTCATTCAATGAGCAATTGAGCGATCTAGGTAGCAAACTTCAAAGGTCTGCGTTCTGTTTATACAAACGTGACGTCACTCGGGCGCCATGACACTGACAAGCGTTTTAGCGCCAATTTGAAATTTAAAAACTAAAATGCTTTTTTTTCCTACTTAACTGTTATATTCTCTTGAAAAATCTTATTCATTTTACATAATAAATGTTTCTAAACAGAACAGTTTTTCAAAATGTGTCATCATGCCTATTCTCTTCTAAAGCGGAAGTTAGAGGAGCACTTGGCGGCGCGCGCGCAGGACCCGACAGTATAGTATAGTATATGTATGTGTGTATGTGTATGTACCTGCTTGAAGATCATGACGCGCAGCGAGGCGTCCACGTGGTAGGTGTGCAGGTGGTCGTGGGCGGCGCTCAGCTCCTGCTTGAGCCGCGCGGGGCCGGCGCCCGGCGGCGAGGGCGGCGCGCGCGCAGGACCCGACAGTATAGTATAGTATATGTATGTGTGTATGTGTATGTACCTGCTTGAAGATCATGACGCGCAGCGAGGCGTCCACGTGGTAGGTGTGCAGGTGGTCGTGGGCGGCGCTCAGCTCCTGCTTGAGCCGCGCGGGGCCGGCGCCCGGCGGCGAGGGCGGCGCGCGCGCAGGACCCGACAGTATAGTATAGTATATGTATGTGTGTATGTGTTTGTACCTGCTTGAAGATCATGACGCGCAGCGAGGCGTCCACGTGGTAGGTGTGCAGGTGGTCGTGGGCGGCGCTCAGCTCCTGCTTGAGCCGCGCGGGGCCGGCGCCCGGCGGCGAGGGCGGCGCGCGCGCAGGACCCGACAGTATAGTATAGTATATGTATGTGTGTATGTGTATGTACCTGCTTGAAGATCATGACGCGCAGCGAGGCGTCCACGTGGTAGGTGTGCAGGTGGTCGTGGGCGGCGCTCAGCTCCTGCTTGAGCCGCGCGGGGCCGGCGCCCGGCGGCGAGGGCGGCGCGCGCGCAGGACCCGACAGTATAGTATAGTATATGTATGTGTGTATGTGTTTGTACCTGCTTGAAGATCATGACGCGCAGCGAGGCGTCCACGTGGTAGGTGTGCAGGTGGTCGTGGGCGGCGCTCAGCTCCTGCTTGAGCCGCGCGGGGCCGGCGCCCGGCGGCGAGGGCGGCGCGCGCGCAGGACCCGACAGTATAGTATAGTATATGTATGTGTGTATGTGTATGTACCTGCTTGAAGATCATGACGCGCAGCGAGGCGTCCACGTGGTAGGTGTGCAGGTGGTCGTGGGCGGCGCTCAGCTCCTGCTTGAGCCGCGCGGGGCCGGCGCCCGGCGGCGAGGGCGGCGCGCGCGCAGGACCCGACAGTATAGTATAGTATATGTATGTGTGTATGTGTTTGTACCTGCTTGAAGATCATGACGCGCAGCGAGGCGTCCACGTGGTAGGTGTGCAGGTGGTCGTGGGCGGCGCTCAGCTCCTGCTTGAGCCGCGCGGGGCCGGCGCCCGGCGGCGAGGGCGGCGCGCGCGCAGGACCCGACAGTATAGTATAGTATATGTATGTGTGTATGTGTTTGTACCTGCTTGAAGATCATGACGCGCAGCGAGGCGTCCACGTGGTAGGTGTGCAGGTGGTCGTGGGCGGCGCTCAGCTCCTGCTTGAGCCGCGCGGGGCCGGCGCCCGGCGGCGAGGGCGGCGCGCGCGCAGGACCCGACAGTATAGTATAGTATATGTATGTGTGTATGTGTATGTACCTGCTTGAAGATCATGACGCGCAGCGAGGCGTCCACGTGGTAGGTGTGCAGGTGGTCGTGGGCGGCGCTCAGCTCCTGCTTGAGCCGCGCGGGGCCGGCGCCCGGCGGCGAGGGCGGAGCGCGCGCAGGACCCGACAGTATAGTATAGTATATGTATGTGTGTATGTGTTTGTACCTGCTTGAAGATCATGACGCGCAGCGAGGCGTCCACGTGGTAGGTGTGCAGGTGGTCGTGGGCGGCGCTCAGCTCCTGCTTGAGCCGCGCGGGGCCGGCGCCCGGCGGCGAGGGCGGCGCGCGCGCAGGACCCGACAGTATAGTATAGTATATGTATGTGTGTATGTGTATGTACCTGCTTGAAGATCATGACGCGCAGCGAGGCGTCCACGTGGTAGGTGTGCAGGTGGTCGTGGGCGGCGCTCAGCTCCTGCTTGAGCCGCGCGGGGCCGGCGCCCGGCGGCGAGGGCGGCGCGCGCGCAGGACCCGACAGTATAGTATAGTATATGTATGTGTGTATGTGTATGTACCTGCTTGAAGATCATGACGCGCAGCGAGGCGTCCACGTGGTAGGTGTGCAGGTGGTCGTGGGCGGCGCTCAGCTCCTGCTTGAGCCGCGCGGGGCCGGCGCCCGGCGGCGAGGGCGGCGCGCGCGCAGGACCCGACAGTATAGTATAGTATATGTATGTGTGTATGTGTATGTACCTGCTTGAAGATCATGACGCGCAGCGAGGCGTCCACGTGGTAGGTGTGCAGGTGGTCGTGGGCGGCGCTCAGCTCCTGCTTGAGCCGCGCGGGGCCGGCGCCCGGCGGCGAGGGCGGCGCGCGCGCAGGACCCGACAGTATAGTATAGTATATGTATGTGTGTATGTGTATGTACCTGCTTGAAGATCATGACGCGCAGCGAGGCGTCCACGTGGTAGGTGTGCAGGTGGTCGTGGGCGGCGCTCAGCTCCTGCTTGAGCCGCGCGGGGCCGGCGCCCGGCGGCGAGGGCGGCGCGCGCGCAGGACCCGACAGTATAGTATAGTATATGTATGTGTGTATGTGTATGTACCTGCTTGAAGATCATGACGCGCAGCGAGGCGTCCACGTGGTAGGTGTGCAGGTGGTCGTGGGCGGCGCTCAGCTCCTGCTTGAGCCGCGCGGGGCCGGCGCCCGGCGGCGAGGGCGGCGCGCGCGCAGGACCCGACAGTATAGTATAGTATATGTATGTGTGTATGTGTTTGTACCTGCTTGAAGATCATGACGCGCAGCGAGGCGTCCACGTGGTAGGTGTGCAGGTGGTCGTGGGCGGCGCTCAGCTCCTGCTTGAGCCGCGCGGGGCCGGCGCCCGGCGGCGAGGGCGGAGCGCGCGCAGGACCCGACAGTATAGTATAGTATATGTATGTGTGTATGTGTATGTACCTGCTTGAAGATCATGACGCGCAGCGAGGCGTCCACGTGGTAGGTGTGCAGGTGGTCGTGGGCGGCGCTCAGCTCCTGCTTGAGCCGCGCGGGGCCGGCGCCCGGCGGCGAGGGCGGCGCGCGCGCAGGACCCGACAGTATAGTATAGTATATGTATGTGTGTATGTGTATGTACCTGCTTGAAGATCATGACGCGCAGCGAGGCGTCCACGTGGTAGGTGTGCAGGTGGTCGTGGGCGGCGCTCAGCTCCTGCTTGAGCCGCGCGGGGCCGGCGCCCGGCGGCGAGGGCGGCGCGCGCGCAGGACCCGACAGTATAGTATAGTATATGTATGTGTGTATGTGTATGTACCTGCTTGAAGATTATGACGCGCAGCGAGGCGTCCACGTGGTAGGTGTGCAGGTGGTCGTGGGCGGCGCTCAGCTCCTGCTTGAGCCGCGCGGGGCCGGCGCCCGGCGGCGAGGGCGGCGCGCGCGCAGGACCCGACAGTATAGTATAGTATATGTATGTGTGTATGTGTTTGTACCTGCTTGAAGATCATGACGCGCAGCGAGGCGTCCACGTGGTAGGTGTGCAGGTGGTCGTGGGCGGCGCTCAGCTCCTGCTTGAGCCGCGCGGGGCCGGCGCCCGGCGGCGAGGGCGGCGCGCGCGCAGGACCCGACAGTATAGTATAGTATATGTATGTGTGTATGTGTTTGTACCTGCTTGAAGATCATGACGCGCAGCGAGGCGTCCACGTGGTAGGTGTGCAGGTGGTCGTGGGCGGCGCTCAGCTCCTGCTTGAGCCGCGCGGGGCCGGCGCCCGGCGGCGAGGGCGGCGCGCGCGCAGGACCCGACAGTATAGTATAGTATATGTATGTGTGTATGTGTATGTACCTGCTTGAAGATCATGACGCGCAGCGAGGCGTCCACGTGGTAGGTGTGCAGGTGGTCGTGGGCGGCGCTCAGCTCCTGCTTGAGCCGCGCGGGGCCGGCGCCCGGCGGCGAGGGCGGCGCGCGCGCAGGACCCGACAGTATAGTATAGTATATGTATGTGTGTATGTGTATGTACCTGCTTGAAGATCATGACGCGCAGCGAGGCGTCCACGTGGTAGGTGTGCAGGTGGTCGTGGGCGGCGCTCAGCTACTGCTTGAGCCGCGCGGGGCCGGCGCCCGGCGGCGAGGGCGGCGCGCGCGCAGGACCCGACAGTATAGTATAGTATATGTATGTGTGTATGTGTTTGTACCTGCTTGAAGATCATGACGCGCAGCGAGGCGTCCACGTGGTAGGTGTGCAGGTGGTCGTGGGCGGCGCTCAGCTCCTGCTTGAGCCGCGCGGGGCCGGCGCCCGGCGGCGAGGGCGGAGCGCGCGCAGGACCCGACAGTATAGTATAGTATATGTATGTGTGTATGTGTATGTACCTGCTTGAAGATCATGACGCGCAGCGAGGCGTCCACGTGGTAGGTGTGCAGGTGGTCGTGGGCGGCGCTCAGCTCCTGCTTGAGCCGCGCGGGGCCGGCGCCCGGCGGCGAGGGCGGCGCGCGCGCAGGACCCGACAGTATAGTATAGTATATGTATGTGTGTATGTGTATGTACCTGCTTGAAGATCATGACGCGCAGCGAGGCGTCCACGTGGTAGGTGTGCAGGTGGTCGTGGGCGGCGCTCAGCTCCTGCTTGAGCCGCGCGGGGCCGGCGCCCGGCGGCGAGGGCGGCGCGCGCGCAGGACCCGACAGTATAGTATAGTATATGTATGTGTGTATGTGTATGTACCTGCTTGAAGATCATGACGCGCAGCGAGGCGTCCACGTGGTAGGTGTGCAGGTGGTCGTGGGCGGCGCTCAGCTCCTGCTTGAGCCGCGCGGGGCCGGCGCCCGGCGGCGAGGGCGGCGCGCGCGCAGGACCCGACAGTATAGTATAGTATATGTATGTGTGTATGTGTTTGTACCTGCTTGAAGATCATGACGCGCAGCGAGGCGTCCACGTGGTAGGTGTGCAGGTGGTCGTGGGCGGCGCTCAGCTCCTGCTTGAGCCGCGCGGGGCCGGCGCCCGGCGGCGAGGGCGGAGCGCGCGCAGGACCCGACAGTATAGTATAGTATATGTATGTGTGTATGTGTATGTACCTGCTTGAAGATCATGACGCGCAGCGAGGCGTCCACGTGGTAGGTGTGCAGGTGGTCGTGGGCGGCGCTCAGCTCCTGCTTGAGCCGCGCGGGGCCGGCGCCCGGCGGCGAGGGCGGCGCGCGCGCAGGACCCGACAGTATAGTATAGTATATGTATGTGTGTATGTGTATGTACCTGCTTGAAGATCATGACGCGCAGCGAGGCGTCCACGTGGTAGGTGTGCAGGTGGTCGTGGGCGGCGCTCAGCTCCTGCTTGAGCCGCGCGGGGCCGGCGCCCGGCGGCGAGGGCGGCGCGCGCGCAGGACCCGACAGTATAGTATAGTATATGTATGTGTGTATGTGTATGTACCTGCTTGAAGATCATGACGCGCAGCGAGGCGTCCACGTGGTAGGTGTGCAGGTGGTCGTGGGCGGCGCTCAGCTCCTGCTTGAGCCGCGCGGGGCCGGCGCCCGGCGGCGAGGGCGGCGCGCGCGCAGGACCCGACAGTATAGTATAGTATATGTATGTGTGTATGTGTTTGTACCTGCTTGAAGATCATGACGCGCAGCGAGGCGTCCACGTGGTAGGTGTGCAGGTGGTCGTGGGCGGCGCTCAGCTCCTGCTTGAGCCGCGCGGGGCCGGCGCCCGGCGGCGAGGGCGGAGCGCGCGCAGGACCCGACAGTATAGTATAGTATATGTATGTGTGTATGTGTATGTACCTGCTTGAAGATCATGACGCGCAGCGAGGCGTCCACGTGGTAGGTGTGCAGGTGGTCGTGGGCGGCGCTCAGCTCCTGCTTGAGCCGCGCGGGGCCGGCGCCCGGCGGCGAGGGCGGCGCGCGCGCAGGACCCGACAGTATAGTATAGTATATGTATGTGTGTATGTGTATGTACCTGCTTGAAGATCATGACGCGCAGCGAGGCGTCCACGTGGTAGGTGTGCAGGTGGTCGTGGGCGGCGCTCAGCTCCTGCTTGAGCCGCGCGGGGCCGGCGCCCGGCGGCGAGGGCGGCGCGCGCGCAGGACCCGACAGTATAGTATAGTATATGTATGTGTGTATGTGTATGTACCTGCTTGAAGATCATGACGCGCAGCGAGGCGTCCACGTGGTAGGTGTGCAGGTGGTCGTGGGCGGCGCTCAGCTCCTGCTTGAGCCGCGCGGGGCCGGCGCCCGGCGGCGAGGGCGGCGCGCGCGCAGGACCCGACAGTATAGTATAGTATATGTATGTGTGTATGTGTTTGTACCTGCTTGAAGATCATGACGCGCAGCGAGGCGTCCACGTGGTAGGTGTGCAGGTGGTCGTGGGCGGCGCTCAGCTCCTGCTTGAGCCGCGCGGGGCCGGCGCCCGGCGGCGAGGGCGGAGCGCGCGCAGGACCCGACAGTATAGTATAGTATATGTATGTGTGTATGTGTATGTACCTGCTTGAAGATCATGACGCGCAGCGAGGCGTCCACGTGGTAGGTGTGCAGGTGGTCGTGGGCGGCGCTCAGCTCCTGCTTGAGCCGCGCGGGGCCGGCGCCCGGCGGCGAGGGCGGCGCGCGCGCAGGACCCGACAGTATAGTATAGTATATGTATGTGTGTATGTGTATGTACCTGCTTGAAGATCATGACGCGCAGCGAGGCGTCCACGTGGTAGGTGTGCAGGTGGTCGTGGGCGGCGCTCAGCTCCTGCTTGAGCCGCGCGGGGCCGGCGCCCGGCGGCGAGGGCGGCGCGCGCGCAGGACCCGACAGTATAGTATAGTATATGTATGTGTGTATGTGTATGTACCTGCTTGAAGATCATGACGCGCAGCGAGGCGTCCACGTGGTAGGTGTGCAGGTGGTCGTGGGCGGCGCTCAGCTCCTGCTTGAGCCGCGCGGGGCCGGCGCCCGGCGGCGAGGGCGGCGCGCGCGCAGGACCCGACAGTATAGTATAGTATATGTATGTGTGTATGTGTTTGTACCTGCTTGAAGATCATGACGCGCAGCGAGGCGTCCACGTGGTAGGTGTGCAGGTGGTCGTGGGCGGCGCTCAGCTCCTGCTTGAGCCGCGCGGGGCCGGCGCCCGGCGGCGAGGGCGGAGCGCGCGCAGGACCCGACAGTATAGTATAGTATATGTATGTGTGTATGTGTATGTACCTGCTTGAAGATCATGACGCGCAGCGAGGCGTCCACGTGGTAGGTGTGCAGGTGGTCGTGGGCGGCGCTCAGCTCCTGCTTGAGCCGCGCGGGGCCGGCGCCCGGCGGCGAGGGCGGCGCGCGCGCAGGACCCGACAGTATAGTATAGTATATGTATGTGTGTATGTGTATGTACCTGCTTGAAGATCATGACGCGCAGCGAGGCGTCCACGTGGTAGGTGTGCAGGTGGTCGTGGGCGGCGCTCAGCTCCTGCTTGAGCCGCGCGGGGCCGGCGCCCGGCGGCGAGGGCGGCGCGCGCGCAGGACCCGACAGTATAGTATAGTATATGTATGTGTGTATGTGTATGTACCTGCTTGAAGATCATGACGCGCAGCGAGGCGTCCACGTGGTAGGTGTGCAGGTGGTCGTGGGCGGCGCTCAGCTCCTGCTTGAGCCGCGCGGGGCCGGCGCCCGGCGGCGAGGGCGGCGCGCGCGCAGGACCCGACAGTATAGTATAGTATATGTATGTGTGTATGTGTTTGTACCTGCTTGAAGATCATGACGCGCAGCGAGGCGTCCACGTGGTAGGTGTGCAGGTGGTCGTGGGCGGCGCTCAGCTCCTGCTTGAGCCGCGCGGGGCCGGCGCCCGGCGGCGAGGGCGGAGCGCGCGCAGGACCCGACAGTATAGTATAGTATATGTATGTGTGTATGTGTATGTACCTGCTTGAAGATCATGACGCGCAGCGAGGCGTCCACGTGGTAGGTGTGCAGGTGGTCGTGGGCGGCGCTCAGCTCCTGCTTGAGCCGCGCGGGGCCGGCGCCCGGCGGCGAGGGCGGCGCGCGCGCAGGACCCGACAGTATAGTATAGTATATGTATGTGTGTATGTGTATGTACCTGCTTGAAGATCATGACGCGCAGCGAGGCGTCCACGTGGTAGGTGTGCAGGTGGTCGTGGGCGGCGCTCAGCTCCTGCTTGAGCCGCGCGGGGCCGGCGCCCGGCGGCGAGGGCGGCGCGCGCGCAGGACCCGACAGTATAGTATAGTATATGTATGTGTGTATGTGTATGTACCTGCTTGAAGATCATGACGCGCAGCGAGGCGTCCACGTGGTAGGTGTGCAGGTGGTCGTGGGCGGAGCTCAGCTCCTGCTTGAGCCGCGCGGGGCCGGCGCCCGGCGGCGAGGGCGGCGCGCGCGCAGGACCCGACAGTATAGTATAGTATATGTATGTGTGTATGTGTTTGTACCTGCTTGAAGATCATGACGCGCAGCGAGGCGTCCACGTGGTAGGTGTGCAGGTGGTCGTGGGCGGCGCTCAGCTCCTGCTTGAGCCGCGCGGGGCCGGCGCCCGGCGGCGAGGGCGGAGCGCGCGCAGGACCCGACAGTATAGTATAGTATATGTATGTGTGTATGTGTATGTACCTGCTTGAAGATCATGACGCGCAGCGAGGCGTCCACGTGGTAGGTGTGCAGGTGGTCGTGGGCGGCGCTCAGCTCCTGCTTGAGCCGCGCGGGGCCGGCGCCCGGCGGCGAGGGCGGCGCGCGCGCAGGACCCGACAGTATAGTATAGTATATGTATGTGTGTATGTGTATGTACCTGCTTGAAGATCATGACGCGCAGCGAGGCGTCCACGTGGTAGGTGTGCAGGTGGTCGTGGGCGGCGCTCAGCTCCTGCTTGAGCCGCGCGGGGCCGGCGCCCGGCGGCGAGGGCGGCGCGCGCGCAGGACCCGACAGTATAGTATAGTATATGTATGTGTGTATGTGTATGTACCTGCTTGAAGATCATGACGCGCAGCGAGGCGTCCACGTGGTAGGTGTGCAGGTGGTCGTGGGCGGCGCTCAGCTCCTGCTTGAGCCGCGCGGGGCCGGCGCCCGGCGGCGAGGGCGGCGCGCGCGCAGGACCCGACAGTATAGTATAGTATATGTATGTGTGTATGTGTATGTACCTGCTTGAAGATCATGACGCGCAGCGAGGCGTCCACGTGGTAGGTGTGCAGGTGGTCGTGGGCGGCGCTCAGCTCCTGCTTGAGCCGCGCGGGGCCGGCGCCCGGCGGCGAGGGCGGCGCGCGCGCAGGACCCGACAGCCCACTGCGCACACACACCATATGTAATAACAACAGCTTAGGAAACTTGAAAAACCCCACACATAAACTAAACATGAAACATCGGGATACATCAGGGAAACAACACTCGGGATAAAATTATCTATGACAAAAAAAACGATACCACAGACAAATACACAGATACACAGACACGTTAAGGCGCCATAGGTTCAGCGAAGTTAAGCGAACAGAGTTTTTGAAACAATATAATGCGTTTGTTTATAATAATATGGTTTAAAAAAATACGAATTGTAATCTTGAGGCTTTTCTGCAGGGAGATCAGTGTTTAGAAACATGATTAAGCAATTTTCGCTCGATAGAAAAAAATCACGAACATATGTCTAAAAGGGTCTAAAATACACTTAAAATATTTCTTACAAATTATGCACAAAAGCTAAAAATATTAAAATGGCTTCTAAAAATCGGCAATATTATGTTTGAGAGAAATCAGTGTTTACTTTTTTATTTATTTAAACGGCAAAAAAAATAAAATTAAAAAACATGATTTCCGCACTTCCGAGCACGCACTTCCATCTCGCTCACGCATATGCTTAGTGAGAGGGAGAGAAGACCATGAACCTACGACGCCTTAAACTTATAACACCCCTCTTTTTGCGCCGGGGGTTAATCCATATCCATACTAATATTATATATGCGAAAGTGTATGTGTGTGTTTGTTTGTTTGTTTCTTTGTCCGTCTTTCACGGCAAAACGAAGCGACGAATTGACGTGAATTCTTAAGCGGAGATAGTGGAAGGGATGGAGAGTAACATTAAATAGTTTATACCCCCGAAATCATCCCCTAAGGGGGTGAAATGGAGGGGGGTGAAAGTTTGCATGGAGCTGCGATATAAACAAGTTCCACGCGGACGGAGTCGCGGGCAGAAGCTAGTATAATAACTAAAACTTAGAAAACTTGAACAAGTGAATCTAATGTATAAAATCGGAAAATCAGAACGGGATAAAACACGAAGGAACGAGCGAGATAGCGTCTTACAAAAAACACGATGTTTGGCGTCACGTTTCTTAAAAACAACGCAAGTAACACGAGATATTAATTTACGAATCAATTCTCTGGATATTACCTTAGAACAAGAGCATAAAGGCTTCCGGTTCTGTTGCGTATTTATTCTACAATCACGTAATGAAATCTCGATAAAATTGACAATTTAAAGCGTCGCCATCATGGTCTCTCCATTTTACGTAATTTGATTATATCTGAGACTACATTTACACGTAAGTATAATTGTTATACAATTGATTCGGCTAAAAAACATACTGCTTATAAACAATAATGATTAAAACTGAACTTTGAAATTCCGGTTAGAGAATTTTAAATGAAATGGAACGGTGACCACCAGCTGTCAAACTGTCACATGTCACTGTGACTGTTACTTTACTTTGACGAAATTACAATGTAAGATTGATTGAAGTTTGACATTGTTTCATATAATTTGCATCGTTTGTTATTGTTTGTGTTTGCAAAAAGTGCTCTCAGATCGATTGGACCTGGTGTTTTCTCATCTGGACCTTGATTTGGTTATTTACGACATCGGTAGGTATGATCAACTCGCACAGAGAAGAAAGCGAAAAAGTAGTCTCGAAGATGAACGAGGCTTAAGAGTCCGCAGTAAGCTCGATTCTCCATACAAACGTAGTTACGCTCTCGTTTTAAAACTACGTGTTGGATTGTAACGAAACTTTGTATGTTCAATGAAATGAGGTATATCTATGTCTGAAATTAGTTTACGTAGCTTCAGATACCATAATAAAAAAAATACAGCGAATTTAAGTTTTTCATACAAAACTAGTTTTTGCTGTATTTACTTTGTTTTATAAATTGGAACCATATAAACTAATTACAGACATAGATATACCTCATGTCATTGTATATGCAAAGTTTCGTCACAATCCAACACGTAGTTTTAAAATGAGAGCGTAACTACGTTTTTACGGGAAGGTGAAATTCGGCCGAGCTTACTGCGGCCTCTTAAACCAAGGTAATGACAAAACCACATTAGAGTATGTAGAACGCTACATATACCTAGGAAGTATCTATTAGCAATAATGCACAGGACGAGATAGAACGACGCACAGCCATAAGTTGGAAAAATACTGGTCATTAAAAGATATATTCAAAGGCGACTCACTGCACATGAAAATAAAGTGATGGACATCAACATTCTACCCGAACTTACATATGGCTGCCAAACCTGGAGTCACACAGTAAAGACCAAAACCAAAATAAGGACAACGCGCGATGGAAAGGAGTTTGTTGAACATAAGGAAAATCCAGAGAAGTATAAGAGGTATGGAAAGGCCCCGACATAAAAAGAAAGTCAGGGTGGCCACGTACGCGCTGGCCAAATAAGGCAAACGACGGTTGGGATATATATTATGGCCAAGGGCCTTATTATGAAGTTATGAGTGAGATTGAAAAGTGTTGTTATGATGAGAGTTGAAAAGTGTGGATATTAGTGGCCGTCTCAGGGACTGTATTCTATAGAGCGTTTTTGAAGTTGGTTAAAAAAAACGTATTGTGGCAAATCCGACTCGGGTGGCAGGTAGGTTAGAAGTAGGGCTCCCGCTACACGTGTAAACCCGCCCGCCCGAATACCCGTGTTCTTAAGCCCGCGGTGCTAAGCGTCCGTTCCACACGGACACGCCCGAACCCGCCCGGTCCGCGGGCGGGTACCCGGGTACCCGTGTACCCGTACACACGTACCCGCGGGTTCTAATTACACGCGGGTTCGGACCGTCCGCGGCCGTTTGAGTTGAGGCAAATATAATTTATTTATTTCATTTTACTCCATTTGCATTAGCAACTCTATGGGTTTGGTGCGTATGATGTTGTTTTATATTAGGTATGTGGCAAAAGGAAATATCACAGGAAGCCTATGTGTTGAATGCAGTAAGGTTCATAGTTGTGTGAGGAACGAAAACACGTCTTGTTGGTACGATTTTTGTAATGCGACTAAATAATAAATACATGTCTAATAATGCTGTCAGCTTAAAGAGTTGGCGTTAACATACCGCCGGCCAAAGGACTACTAAGTCCTTTACTAGCACTTACAATAAACAATTGTAACTTTCATGCATGCAAAATTGACACAGAATGTGGATAAACATTAATTAATCTCTATTGGCATCAGAGATAATTTTGCCACAGGTCTTTTAACTACACTGTCACCACTTTTGACACTGTACACTCTTGTAATGCCGTCTGGTCCTGGATGTTTGTCAACAATGCGGCCGAGATCCCATTTGGCGGGTGGAAGATTGTCAGTTTTTATTAAAACGATTTGTCCTTGTTTGAATTCTTCTACTCTCTTTAACCACTTTGGTCGCTGTTGTAAACGTGAGAGGTATTCTTCCTGCCATCTCTCAGAAATCTCTGACCATTTTCTGCGTGTGCTGCCATCGTGATAGCGAGCTTATCCTGGTGTCTTTTAAATCGGGAGATGGAACATTTATTGGTGCTTCACAGATCAGAAAGTGCCCAGGCGTTAGGGCCTCTATACTGTCTATGTCATCATTGTTGATTGGACTTAACGGTCTAGAGTTCAGACAAGCCTCAATTTCACAAAGTACAGTAATCATTTCTTCGAATGTAAGGTGCGTGGTAATTATTCTTTTGAGGTGGTATTTTAAAGATTTTACACCAGCCTCCCACAAACCTCCAAAGTTCGGACTGTATGCTGGAATGAAGTGCCACTGTGTACCTTCTCGAGCTAGTGAGTCGGAGATCTCTCCCGTAAATTCAAGTTGTGCTTCTTTCCATGCAGTGGTTAAATCTTTATTAGCGCCCACGAAATTTCTTCCTTGGTCACTCCATAAATGAATACATCTCCCTCTTCTGGCAACAAACCTCTTGAAGGCAGCTATAAACGCCTCAGATGTAAGATTGCCAACCAATTCAAGGTGTATGCATTTCACGGATAAGCAAATGAATATCGCCACGTACGTCTTTGTTGTCTTCGCACCTCTGCCTTTTGACATGAGAGTGGCAAAAGGACCTGCAAAGTCAACTCCACTGTGTAAGAATGGTCTAGTGGGAGTGACTCTTTCTTTTGGCAAGTCTCCCATGAGCTGTGGTTTAGGAGCAGCGTTGTGTCTGACACACACTAGACATCGATTGACATGGGTTTTCACTAGATTCTTTGCTTTTAGTATCCAATATTTAGATCTCAGATAGCTCATCATCAGTGTTATACCGCCGTGTAAAGTTTTTACGTGTGCGTCGGCTATTATTAGCGGGGTTAAATTATTTTTATTTCCTAGAATTATAGGATGCTTAATGTCTTCATTTATGGTTGCAAGCCGTAGTCTACCTCCAACTCTCAGTAGATCGCCTTCTAAATAAGGATTTAAAGATTTTATTAAGCTCCGTTTGTGTACTTGCTTGTTCAATTTTAATCTGTTTATTTCTTCTGGAAATTCTTCCTTTTGAACTATTTTTATACATATATGTAGAGAGTTCTCCAAATCATGTGTATTGATTTTCAGATCATCGATGTGCAGTTTTTTCATGTTTATAAATTTGCGGCAGAGTGTGATAGTTTTTACCAATTCTTTTAAGTTATCAAAGTCTTTAAATTTTTCAGATAAACACCCTTCAGTTCCGTCTTCGTGTGAAGTTACATTTGCCTGTATACTTTTCTTTTGTTCCATATCTGTTGTGATGATGTTAGGTTTTTTATATTCAATCTCCTTTTCTGTTAACCATTTCGGCCCTCTCCACCACAGGTTTGAAGTCTTTAATTCTGATATTAACATTCCCCTGGAGGCAATATCAGCAGGATTGTCGTCTGAACTGACATGATGCCACTGTTCTTTATTTACATTGTTCGTAATTTCTACAACCCTATTTGCCACAAACGTTTTCCATTTTTGTGGTTCACCAAAAATCCATGAAAGTACTATAGATGAGTCTGTCCATGCAAATACTTGTGAAGCTGGTATTCTCATAGCACGGCTGACTTGTTTTAACAATTTTGATAACGTAACAGCTCCGCAGAGTTCAAGTCTCGGCAGTGAAACAGTCTTAACTGGAGCGACTCTTATTCTGGACGCAATCAATTTTGTTGTGACTGTGCCATTCAATTTTAACACTCTGATATAAATGGATGCACCGTAAGCGGAGATGGACGCGTCGCTGAAGCCGTGTATTTGAATGTTTGCTATCTCAGTGGTCAATGTACCTACATATCAATCAATGCGGATGTCGTTGACGTGTCTGCTCTCAATTTGATCCACTCATCTTTCAACGGTTGACTAATTTCTTCATCCCAGCTTACTCTCGCCATCCATAGCTTTTGTATCAGTATTTTAGCTATGAGAATGCATGGTGAGATCCATCCCAAGGGATCAAACAGTTTCTGAATGTCAGACAAAATTGTTCGCTTGCTGATATGGTTGTTCAATTCTGGGAGACGGAAATTGTATTCAAACTGATCTGTTCCCATGTTCCATTGGATACCAAGTGCTTTGATAGTCCCATCCAGATTTAGATCGACATGTGCGTTGACCGATCGGTCTTCAGGTTTCAAACTGCGCATGAAGTCAACATCGTTGGAGGACCACTTCTTTAGTTGAAATCCACCTCTTTGTAAAATGTCTTGCAACTGTTTACTAACTTCAATTGCTTGTTCTGTGGTATCGCATCCAGACATCAGGTCGTCGACGTAGAAATCTTCAGTTATCTTCTTTGCTGCAACTGGGTAGTTGCCTCCTTCGTCTAGAGCCAGTTGTTTCAATGTTTTTATTGCCAAATAAGGCGCTGCTGCTGTGCCGAATGTTACTGTGAGTAGGCGGTAATCCTCAATTTCGTCGTCACTTTTGTTTCTCCATAATATTCGTTGATAATCTGCATCTTCTTTGGTTGTCAACACCATTCGATACATTTTGTGAATGTCTGACACGAAGCATACAGCGTGCATCCGCCATCTCATTATCACGTTTCTCAAATCTTCTTGTAATACTGGTCCCACAAGAAGATCGTCATTCAACGAAGACCCATTAGTCCCTTTACAAGACGCGTCAAATACGATCCGCGTTTTGGTCGTTTCTTTATCCTCGCGGACTACTGGGTGATGTGGCAAGTATACACTCTTTTTTGTATTTATTTCTTCATTTGGTACCTTTTCAATGTGACTTTTCAGTTTGACATAATCTTCAATTACTTTTCTGTACGCTTCTTTCAAACTTGGACTTCTCAAAAATCTTTTCTCCAATTGTAGTAATCTTCTTTGTGCTATTTCTCTTGTATTTCCTTCACATGCTCGTGGTACTTCTGTTTTTAACGGTAGTTTGACAACATACCTTCCTTCTTCGTTTCTGGTGTAGGTATTATCGTATATTTTCTCGCACTCTTGTTCTTCTTTTGTCCAAGTTCTTGGTTCTTCAGTGTCTACTTCCCATATTGTTTTCAATAAATCTTCAACATCGACTTGATGGTGCATGACCAATAATGACCTATCACTTGTACTTGTATTTATTTCTCCAAATAAGATCCAGCCAAGGCTTGTTTTGTGAGCACATGGTGTACCTGGTGGACCTCTGATTATGTCGTCTTCAATAATTTGTGCATATTCTCTGACTCCAAGAAGTAGATCTATCGGACCTGGCGTATGAAAACTCGGATCGGCCAGGTGCAGATCTTGTATATAAGTCCATTTGCTTGCAGGTATAGTGCGCGTAGGCATCTGAGTGGTCAACTGCTTGGATATCACATAGGCTCGAAGCTGCATGTTGAATGACGTTTGATAGTGCGACGAAACCTGTAGCTGAACCACTTGATTTATGCTTGTCTTCGTGGAACCTACTCCGACTATACTGCCTCTTACTGGTTCTCTCGTGAGCTTTAATAATTGAGCTGCCTTCTCACTAATAAATGAGGCCTGTGACCCCTGGTCGATGAGTGCCCTGAGTGCAATGGAATGTCCCTGTTTGTTTCGAACATTCACTATAGCAGTTGCTAATAAGGCAACACTTTGTCTGGCAGTATGGTGAGATGCAAGCGCCATGGACGCTTGTACTCGTACTTGTGCTGCTGGTTCGCCTTCGTCGACCTTGGAGAGCGCTGATTGTATTTGGTCGTCTTGCTCTGTGGGTTCAGCACTCTTACTAACATGGACGAGGGAGTGATGTCGCTTTCGACATATGCGACAAGACAAGGGCACTTGACACCTGTAGACAGTGTGTCCTGGTGCCAGACAATTATAACAAAGCCTATTATTTTTTAAATATTCACATCTCTCGGCAGCTGACATCTTTGTAAAGTTCTTACAATGAGCGAGTGTGTGGTTCTCTTTACACATAACACAACTCTTCTCAGTATCGGTGGCATGGAACGAGCGTTCTTTCATAGTAATTCTCTCGCGCGGGGCTGATGTAGATGAAGTAGCGGTGATGAGTTCTAATGTTCTAAACTTGCCCTCCAGAAACTTGACGAAGTCTGTCCACTTAGGTAATTCCTCAAAATTATCCTTGTGAGCGTACTCCTCCCAATCCTTATGTGACTCCGAGTCCAATTTCTGCACTACCAGAAACATGATTATAGGATCCCAGGAGTCGGTGGCTACGTTCAAATTGTTCAAACTTTTCAAACATTCCGTTGTGGTGTCCAACAATGATTTTAATTGCGTGGCCGACTGAGTACTTAATTTCCTTTGCATGACTAATCTCTTTAATATAGAATTGACAATTAACCTTTTATTCCCGTAGCGCTTTTGAAGAATGTCCCATGCTTGTGCGTAATTACTTTCCAAAACTTGAACGTGTTTTAATATCGCTTCTGCCTCGCCGGATACACTGGTTTTCAAATAATGTAACTTTTGTACATTACTAAGCGATGTGTTGTTATGCACGATTGACATAAACAAGTCTTTAAACGCTGGCCATTGTTCATATCCACCATAAAAAACGGGAAGATTAATTTGTGGCAACTTCCCTAATTGGTTATCCGCATTACTTGTAACGGGGTTGACCTGCTGTGTGTTGTTTAACAAGTCCTTGAGGTCACCTTCTATGTTTAGGTACAAATCTTCGTAAAGAAAATAATCTTCATTTATGAAATATTGCGTCACAGCTCGTACTTCCCGTGGCATAACCTTTATTAACTCTTGATGTGTCTGTTTAAATGTGGACCAGTATTCTTGTATGCAATTTAACCTCGCCTCAATGTAACCTCTTGTTAGTCGTACCTTAGGGCATTTCTTCAAATTAACTTGAGTTTTTCGTAGTAAACTTGCCGTATCTTCTAAGACAGTCATCAATTGATCCGCCGTAGACATTTTGTATAATCACTTTCCGTATAAAGTCTCGTATCAGCAAGTAAACACAATTTTTTGAAGCGAGTTGTCAAAGTAATGAAATCTAAATTGCGTTAAACCGTGCACTTGAACTTGTTTTTATCGGCTACACTAATCACCTTCTTTTGTTCTCGCGGTTACTCCTTGCCACCGGCCGCATCTCGGTTGATGCACATTCCAGTTCGATTGGACCATATGTTGAATGCAGTAAGGTTCATAGTTGTGTGAGGAACGAAAACACGTCTTGTTGGTACGATTTTTGTAATGCGACTAAATAATAAATACATGTCTAATAATGCTGTCAGCTTAAAGAGTTGGCGTTAACACTATGTTTGCTCTATTGCGTCATAATATTGTATAAACCCAGTATTTTATTTAATGATTGACCGACAAAGGGCACGCAAACTGTTTAACTTTTATTAATAGCCGCTTATAGATATGATAGCTAAACAAAAACAGTAGGTAAGTACAGTCAACCACAAAAGTGGTCTACCACTTTTGTACTTTATTGCATGCAAAATAAGGTCCAAAAGTGGTGGCCCACTGTCATGGCTGACTGTACATGAGAACTTTTTAATATTAACCGAGCACTTATTCAGTCGAGGAAATTTAATGTTTAGCACTTTTGATCCTTAACGTCATTCAAATAGAGTTGACATTTGCTAAGTCGTCATTTTCCTTCACCGTCAGTATGGTTCTAAATAAGGGACTGAATGTGGTATACCTTTTTAAACCGTACCTTTACTCACGAGGTTGAATATGAGCACCGAATAAAGGCACTGAATCAAAACGATACTTGCATCATTACTCTGCCTACCTATCTAAAGGATACAGTAATCATTTTAAAAGAAAGGTACTCGAACAAAACGATATTACGACTATTTTGCTACTGCTTCAATGTATAACCGTTATCATTTTTAAATAAAGGTACCTACTCAAACAAAACGATTTTACGTTACTGATTCAAAGTATACCATAATTATTTCGATATCGGATAATGGTACGATTTTATGCTCTCATGAAAAAGTCGTTTTCTGCTTGCGTTTTTGACAGGATTTTATCTTACAATTTCGGACGTACTAAACATCGTTGATGTTGTTTAACGAGGTAAAAATAATTTGCAGTAACGAGATCATCATTTGTATAGGCGTTATCAGTGTCTTGCATTTTTTTTTGGATAAACCCAAAAGTCTTAGCGACTAAACTATAGATAAAGAAGTGGTTGAATTCCAAAGCAATATTAAGTTTTATGCCTTTGCGATAAAGTCGAAATTTCAACAAAAAAATGGAAGCTAACGTAAGTAGTTACGTCTTAAGTTTACTTTGTTTGTTTTGTTCGTCACCTGCCGGCGAAACGGGTCTCCCAAGGTCGTCCATTTAAAATTAATACTCAGCCAGCAATTGCCTACTTCCCTTGCTTCGACAATAATGTACTTTTATCTGTTATCTTCGCCGACCCGAGCTGTGGTATTTTACCGCTGAACGGCTATATTAGGGAAGTGGAAGGGGCAGGTGGAAGGGGTCTTAAGGGACATAGGATATAAACGAGTTCCACGTGGACGGAGTCGTGGGCAGAAGCTAGTAAGTCTCATCCCATAAAAAACATTTCATGGAAAAAAGAGGCTGTCTCAAAACTCTTCTTAAACTTAAAAAGTTGTTAGACATTTCGCAGAGCCAAGTCTCAGGCATTCATTAATCTTTATTTAATCATCGTCATCATCATCATATCAGCCGAAAGATGTCCACTGCTGGACATAGGCCTCCCCCAAACAGTGCCAAAGTGACCGGTCCTGCGCCACCCGCATCCAGCGGACTCCCGCAACCTTTACCAGGTCCTCAGTCCACCTTGCGGGGGGCTTTATTTACTTGCTAAATAAAATTTAACGTCACACCTGGCCATAACACGAGTTTTACTGCACGCTGCGCACAAACACCTGCGATCTGGCATTCACGAATTCACCGCCCTAGTTACGTAATGTACTATTGTGACTTGGTAATCGCAAAATACTACATAGTTTTAGGTATGAAAAATTTCATAAATGCAGTAAAGTCTCATCATTATTTCTAAATTGGGACCGGCCAATTTTAGACCACCGGCTTCGTTACTATTATGGTTCAAAACCAAAACTAGATTAATGTTACTACATTATTTTTCACATTTTAAGCTCAAATAAAAATCTGGGGGCACGGCGGTGCCCCCGCCAAGTCAAGCAAAAAAGCGGCACTGCCGTACCATCTTTTTTCGAAGCAGTTCAGGCCGTTTTTGACCCCCCAATAACTTCGTTGTGAATAAAACTGGAAGCCTGAATTTTCAGTAACCAAGTAGGCATTGTTTAAATATGGTATATTTCAAATTTCATTCAATTTGAAGCAGTAGTTTAAGAATTATAACTAGTCATAGTTTCTTAATTTTGTCACTCACATATTCACTGAACGATCAACAAAAACACTAATTTGGAACATAATTAGTGTTTAGTGTTAAAATCAAGATGAAAATAAAATATTTTGCAAATTTCGGTCCAAATGTCTAGATACGCATAAATAACTTTGTAATCCCATATAAATATATAGGATTACAAAGTTACATTTGCAGCGAATGGGAGAACAAATTCAAAAGCAAGAATGAGACTGCATTCATAATTTGTATGTATTGATGACACAGTAACCTACAAAAAGAAGTAAGATCCCATAAAAAAACATTACATGTAAAAAAGAGGCCAAGTCTCGAAACTCTTCCACCGTAAAAAGTTGTGAGATATTTCGTAGTAGTCCAAGTCTCAGGCATTCTTATTATTCTTTATTTGCTAGCTAAATATAATTTTGCGACTTGGCAATTACACAATACTTCATAGTTTAAGGTGTGCAAAAATCCATAAAAGCAGTAAAGTGGTGTGATTGCCAAGTGGCAGAATTCTATTTAGCTGGCAAATAAAGAATAATGAGAACGCCTGATACTTGGTACTAAGAAATAACTCACAGCTTTTTAAGGTGGAAGAGTTTTGAGACTTGGCCCCTTTTTTACATGGAATGTTTTTTATGGGATAAAACTTACTAGCTTCTGCCCGCGACTTCGTCCGCGTGGAACTCGTTTATATCCTATGTCCCTCCCCCAGACTCAAATCTCTATACCAAATTTTATCTAAATCAACTCAGCTGTTAAAGCGTGAAGGGGTAACAGAAAGACACAGGCAGACAGACCCACTTTCATATTTATAACATTAGCATGGATTCGTACTTACTTTTTTAAAATATGAATTTGAGGAGGCGAACTTTACGTACTTTGTTATAATTTGTTACATTTATTCCTATGCTATTTTTATTTACAAATAATATGTTATAATTGCAATGCTACGAACACTCATTTAGTACTTGTATGTACATTCTTAGAACAACGGGATAGTTCCTAGCTTCACACCACAACTCAAGGACGGGTAGTACTACCCGCGTGTAAACAGGACGCGGGTACCCGTGTACACGTGTACACGGGTACCCGTGCGCTAATTACACGGATCCGTTCGGACCGGTCGCTTAGACCCGCGGGCGGGTTACACGAACACGGGTACCCGACACGTGTACACGAAACCCGGACACGACCGCGAGCCCTAGTTAGAAGACACCGGCACGAGCTCCGCTCCCGCTGGTGTCTTCATGGTTATTTTTTTAATAAAAGGGCAGAAGATAACTTCTTTAGAGAAAAGTATTTCAATTAAAATATGCTTATTTTGATGTTTTCTATTCGTTACAATAATTTAAAATAGGTGTTATAATGACACCACTTTGAAGTGCTGAAAATTATAAAACTTTGTATTGCTATTCTTCAGCGATTTTTTTTTCAAATAAATAGGCTTTTCATTATTACTATTATTTATGTATGTCTTTCCCACTCATGGGACAATGATGTCCCGGACCTTTGGGAGGTCTGCATGGAGCTAGGTAGTAGAGGCCCTTTGGACAATTTAATGAAATGCAAAGAGCACACCGAGCGGATGCTGTCCCTGCCTGTGTCATGGGACGCACACAGAGACAGCACCCACTGGGGTGTATAAAGCCTATTGATTGTTGATGGAATCTAAATGAAATGGGTTGTTGGGTTAAAATGATGGAGTTCCTATCAACCTATAAATAAATATTATTCTAACAAAAACAAATTTAAAATAAAATAGTAGTATACTAATACATAAGTAAAAATAATTTAAGTGTAATTAGTTGATAAGGAAATAAAAAGGGTTTTTATTATTATTAATATTTATTCTTATTATTAATTGTCCGTGAGATACAAGATGTTATAATTCAAAATTTTATTTTATTATTTTCGGTTGTTAAATTAAGCAGTGAGTGTCTTCAATTGGAATTTTGCGGTAAGTAAACGCAATCAAAGTGCGAGAATTCCAAATTAATTAATAAAAAAACATTTTGCTGCATTGTGCATGCAGATAAAAAAAGGAAATAAATATGTACCTATGCGTGTAAATGTAAAGCGTATACGGCTATTGCTCGCGCTTGGGCTGTTGACGAGTACAGTACTCTACGAGTACAGTACTCTTTGCTTATGGAACGGTGGCCACAGATTTAAAGTGGTTTTAATAGGGGTGTAGACTTTTAATAAAATAATTATTAATGTCATATTTCGCTCGAAAAAGGATTAATAAAGTAGACAATAGGAAAAAAGATCAACGCAAGAGCTTAAATAATCACGAAGTTTCTGACCCTTTTTCGCAAAACGCAACTTCATTTGAAACAATTGACGCTCGCAGTTTGTGACGTCACTAGAAGACTGCAACGTGCCGTGCCCCATCGTGTTCGGCGCCGCCATCGATGTGGCCTGCCGCGCGCGCAGCCTCGCAGTTTGTGACGTCACAAACTGCGTTTTCTCTCTCTAACAAGCAATATTGAAACGGTTGTAGCTTTGTAATTCTTTGAGATATCTAAACGAGATTTACGTCACTTGGCATATTTTTTGCCTTCTTTCTTTTGGAGTAATAATAATATATTTTTTCTACACCCCCTGTATTACTGAGTTTCATGTTGACATTTGAATAAATGTATATGAAAATACCTGTATACTGTTTTCGTTTCCATATCGGTACGTGAGGCAGGGCTCATGAACATAATACAATTGTGACGAATACATTAATATAATTCATTCACGCGGGTGGAGCCGCGGGCACGTCTAGTTAAAAGATATACAAAAAACCCGAAAGCTATTTAAGAAAATTGGTGCCTATGTCATTCCCACAATTAAGAGGAATCCAACGACACCTCATATGTCGAAATCCGTCAAACGGTTTAGGCTGCAGGGCGTGCCAAAGAATAATACATAGTCACATACATGCATACGCTCGAAAAACATAACCCTCCTTCTTCGGCAGTTGGGTAAAAATCCCCGACATTTTCATTTCAAAGTCCAATATCTCAAACGGCTGAACAGATTTTCATGAAACATAGCTAAGAACACTTGGGATAAAATTATCTATGACACAAACCGCATTCAAATCGGTCCATCTGTTTGGGAGCTACTCGTACGATACCACAGGCAGATACTCAGATACACAGACACGTTAAACTTATGAATGAATGAATGAATGAAAACATTTATTTCAGAAAAAGTTCCATATCGGTTAGTAACATTTTTTTTACTCATTTTAAAATGAATTACCCAATCAATTATTAAATGACTAGGTTCATATAAAAATAAAAGTAAAATTAATCTATATGCGTTGGGGTTTAATAAGTAAATTTATAAGAACTGCTCAGCTCGCTGTTCCAACCATCAAAGGGTGAGTAGACACCCTGCTTGCGACGCGTAAACAACCCGGGCCACACTAATGAGAAAGGCTATTAATTATCGCGATAATGGACGTCAACCGTACGGCCACACTACAATTATAGCGATAATTGATGGCATTTCTCGTTAGTGTGGCCCCAGCATTACGGACATATGTCACATATGTTCGATTGACGGCAAAGGCGAATGGATGGCGTGTAGGAAGCGAGCCGGTGCGGCAGCAATAAGTATGCAGTCCTAAACACCTATAGGATGTAAGTAGCATTTGCCGTGTATACGTCATGTCCTTTAACAATCCTACTAATATTATAAATGCCAAAGTTTAGATGTTTGTTACTCAATCACGCTTAAACGGCTGACCCGATTTGGATGAAATTTTGCACGGAGTTAGTTTATAGCCTGGATTAAAATATAGGGTAGTTTTTATCCCGGGTCCACGCAGACGATGTCGCGGACGGAAGCTAGTTTTACTATAAAGATAAGACTAAGAAAACTTCGTCCGCGTAGAACTTGTAGTGTTAGAAAAAATATTGCTATTAAATTATTATTGGCGCCAGCTAAGTTTTCGCTGTCCCAAATCCCCAGTCCCCACTTAAAGATATTAGATAATTCATTATTTGATTAGCCAAAATAAACTTCATAAAACAAAATATTGAATAAACAGAACAAATGAACAGTTTTTATCTAACATTACATTCTTTTCGGTTCTATAAGGGTCACAGTTATAACATAACATAACCTACTTTTCTGCTAGCAGTTGGTTTATATTTTGCCTAATTATTGGCTTACCAAATAGTATAACGTAGGACCGACTTCCCTTATTTCAAAAATTATTGGTTCTCTCTCAAAAATCTCTCCCCATTATTTACAAAAATCTCTTTCTATCCCTATCCCACGTTATAAGAGAAACCTACTGTGTAAAAATCAACTCTGTAACACTAGTAGTTTCGGCTGTGCGTTGACGAATCAGTCAGTCAGAACTTCTTCTTTTATATATTATACAGATTAACTTCACGAGGAAGTTGTCTATAAGATGCAACTTAGAGTGACGGCGCGTGAAAGTTTTCAGTGGGCATACCAGTACAGAAAAGTTATAAAAGAGATCACAATATATAACTATAAGCGAGCCTAAAAATGAATTTTAGACAAGTCGGTGAGCACTTGGTCACTGGTAACTACTACGAATGCTTTAAAACATAACTATGTAATTAATGTTTTTGAAACTTACCTGATTTCTTCGTATTCCAAGATGGCCCCCACGATCAGCCGCTCCACCTGCCTCTCAAGAAGTGTGATCACACCTGTAACAACATCAAACTTAATGTAACCGCCCAAGAAATAGATCTGTCATTTAATGCACATCATCATATTCATCATCATCATCGCGCTGTCTAATCAGCCGAAAGACGTCCACTGCTGGACATAGGCCTCCCCAAAGTGAGTGCCAAAGTAACCGGTCCTGCTCAACCCGCATCCAGCGGACTACTGCAACCTTTACCAGGTCATCAGTCCATCTTGTGGGGGGCCCACCAACGCTGCGCCTTCCGGTACGTGGTCGCCACTCGAGAACCTTTCCGCCCCAACGGCCATCGGTGCTACGATATGCACATGTTTATGTGCTGTCTAATCAGCCGGCGCTGCGCCTTCCGGTACGTGGTCGCCACTCGAGAACCTTTCCGCCCCAACGGCCATCGGTGCTACGATATGCACATGTTTATCGCGCTGTCTAATCAGCCGAAAGACGTCCACTGCTGGACATAGGCCTCCCCAAAGTGAGTGCCAAAGTAACCGGTCCTGCTCCACCCGCATCCAGCGGACTCCTGCAACCTTTACCAGGTCATCAGTCCATCTTGTGGGGGGCCCACCAACGCTGCGCCTTCCGGTACGTGGTCGCCACTCGAGAACCTTTCCGCCCCAACGGCCATCGGTGCTACGATATGCACATAAACATCTGCTTCTGGAGTACTGTTTCCGTCAAAATTTACAGGTTCTTGGGACCCCACATATTCAATCAGATAAATTGTATCAAAATCACATTTGTCACAAAGAACACTCGTAAATCGTCGTTGGATTTCTCAAAAATCGACTTTAACCTAGATGAAATTGGGGATGAATATTGAATAATCAAAGTTCAGATCAGATATCTGAACTGCTAGTAACCCCAGTAAGCACCGCACTTTGCCAAGACACCAAAAAGAGTCGGGATCTTCAGCAGGAAGGAAACGATGTAGAAAAAGATAATCAGAAGGCATGTGGAATTGTCCAAGACGCTGAAACAATTTTTTTTTCTTTAGTAATCTTTCTACAAAGTCTCTAGCTCAAAAATAAAGTGTTTCCTGTACAAACCTTGCACCGCTTTTAAACCCCGATAGGGGTGGAAAATTCTACGTTGAAAGAACTTTTTGTATTCTGATAATTAGACTTTCTACAAAGTTTCAAGTCCCTAGTTCAAAAAAAGTGATCCGCCTACAACAAACATTGCACCCTTTTTCCACCTCTTTAGGGGCGGAATTTTCTAAAACGCTGAAAGTACTTTTTTTGTATTCTAATAACTAATCTATCTACAAAGTTTATTATTGTATTATGTATTGCACCCCTTTTTAACCAGGGACCCGCCCGGTATCCCCTTCGAGGGTTTTTGAAAGGGTTTTTCGTAATGCTTTGCTTACCAAAGCCGATGCTCCTCAAAACCCATTCATTTGGCTATTAAAGCGCTCCAATACGGTATCCCCTACAAAGGGTTTTTGAAAGGGTTTGCTTACCAAAGCCGATGCTCCTCAATACCCATTCATTTGGCTTTTAAAGCACAAAGAATGGGTATTCAACACGACGAAGCGCTTCAACCCTTTAAAAAGCGCTTAAAAAAGCCTTTCGAAAGGGTTTTTCTATCAGTAGCGGTAGCGCCCCGTAAGGGAAACCCTTCATACGGCTAAGTTAAATGAAAGAGTTTTCAATCAAAAAAGGACTACAAGTGATTTGGGCTATTAAACGAACGACTAACCCGTTCAAAGGCTTATTTCTGGGAAGGGGTGGGCGGGTCCCTGTTTTTAACCCCCTACAATTATCAAATATGGCGAAATTAATTTTTTGTAATTGAATTAGTAATCTTTTTACAAAGTTTCAAGTCTCTAGAAAGAGACGACTTTTCGTAGGGGTAGAATTTTCTAAATCACCTTTTTTTGTATTTTAATAAGTAATCCTTCTACAGAGTTTCTAGGACTCTAGCTCAAATGTCTCTAGGTAATGTACCTTGGTAGATCTGCACGGCGGTGTCGCTAAGTAGCTGCCGGTACTCCGACAAATCGAAGATACGAAGACACTGCTGGTTCTGACGAGGAGTGTTTTCCTTCTGGTAAATGGCGTCACCGCTGTACTGGCGTAGGTTGTTCAGTAATCTGTGGAAGGGCGGACCAATTTAAAGACATGTTTAGAAATCTAAAGTGTTTTGTTAAAAAATCTAGAACTAGATATTATTGGCGCATTTTCTTCAGCGCCTACTGGACGCTGTCTGCGCCAGTTCATCGTGTCACCTCGCCTTGACCACAGGCTGTTAGTGGAACTCGACGTTATTGTTCTACTGTATACCTAACGCTGTCGGTACGCCACTTTAGCGTCTACTCAGCGCCGCCAGAGAGACTCTATAGCGTCAAACCAACGCTCTCAGAGCGTTTCTTTAGCGTCTACTCGGCGCTGTCGGTACGCCTCTTTAGCGTCTACTCAGCGCTGTCGGTACGCCTCTTTAGCGTCTACTCAGCGCTGTCGGTACGCCTCTTTAGTGTCTACTCAGCGCTGTTGGTACGCCTCTTTAGCGTCTACTGGGCGCTGTCGGTACGCCTCTTTAGCGTCTACTCAGCGCCGCCAGAGAGACTCTATAGCGTCAACCCAACGCTCTCACGAGGACCTCCTTAGCGACTAACCAACGCTCTAAGAGCGCCTCTTTAACGTCTACTCAACGCTGTCGGTACGCCTCTTTAGCGTCTACTCAACGCCACCAGAGAGTCTACAGCGTCAACCCAAGGCTCTCAGAGGGCCTCCATAGCAGTTGCTAAGGAGTTGGGTAGTTACCCAACGGTCTAAGAGCGCCTCTTTAGCGTCTACTCAGCGCTGTCGGTACGCCTCTTTAGCGTCTACTCAACGCCACCAGAGGGCCTCCTTAGCAGTTGCTGATGAGTTGGGTAGTTACCCAACGGTCTAAGAGCGCCTCTTTAGCGTCTACTCAGCGCTGTCGGTACGCCTCTTTAGCGTCTACTCAGCGCCACCAGAGAGTCTACAGCGTCTACCAAAGGCTCTCAGAGGGCCTCCTTAGCAGTTGGTAATGAGTTGGGTAGTTACCCAACGGTCTAAGAGCGCCTCTTTAGCGTCTACTCAGCGCCACCAGAAAGACTCTATAGCGTCAAACCAACGCTCTCAGAGCGTTTTTTTAGCTTCTACTCAGCGCTCCTCTTTAGCGTCTACTCAGTGCCACCGGAAAGAGTCCATAGCGTCAACCCAACGCTCGCGAGGATTTCCTTAGCGACTATCCAACGCTCTAAGGGCGCCTCTTTAGTTTCTACTCAGCGCTGTCGGTACGCCTCTTTAGCGTCTACTCAGCGCCACCAGAAAGACTCTATAGCGTCAAACCAACGCTCTCAGAGCGTTTTTTTAGCTTCTACTCAGCGCTGTCGGTTCGCCTCCTTAGCGTCTTTTCAACGCCACCAGGGAGAGTCTATAGCGTCAACCCAAAGCTCTCACGAGGACCTCCTACGCGACTATCCAACGCTCTAAGGGCGCCTCTTTAGCGTCTACTCAGCGCTGTCGGTACGCCACTTTAGCGTCTACTCAACGCCGCCAGAGAGTCTATAACGTCAACCCAACGCTCTGACGAGGACCTCCTTAGCGGCTACCCAACGTTCTAAGAGCGCCTCTTTAGCGTCTACTCAGCGCTGTCGGTACGCGTCTTTAGCGTCTACTCGACGCTATCACTTCGCCACTTTAGAATCAACACAACGCTTTAAGAGCGCCTCTTTAGCGTATACTCAGTGCTACCAGAGATACTCTATAGCGTCAATGCAACGCTCACAGAGGACCTCCTTAGCGACTACCCAACGCTCTAAGAGCGCCTCTTTAGCGTCTACTCAGCGCTGTCAACGTGCCTTTTCAGCGTACACCTTTACACCACCGCCCTGTTCTGAAAGGCTCGCACTCACCGCAGCATGTTGGCGAGCCACAGCGCGCTGTACTCGGCGCTGTCGGTGCGCCGCTTGAGGGTCTTCTTGACGCCGATCCGGACCGCCTTCAGGAGCTGGTGCATCTTGGGCTCGTCGTCCACGTGGTCCATGTGGCGGAGCATCATGAACAGGATGTAGGCGGGGAGGCCGGGGAGTAATGTCACAGCTGTTCTCGGCTTCAGATCTGGAAAAATTTTTTTTATAAATGCACGTAAAAACCAAAATCTATCATCCGGCTTCACCATCAGACCTTGAAACCTAATCGTGGTCAAAGTTCATTACAAGACTTTTCTAACAAATCCAAACACAGTTATGATACGTTGTTCCATCATGAAGTTCCAGTTCATACCATCTCCGGCTCCATCATGAGATCAGTTCGACAGTGCCATATTATTGCATTGTCATCAGAACTACATACAGCTGCCAATTTTCATGACGCTCCGATCCTTGGAAGATGGTTAAAATAGTTACATTAGATTCCATTACATAGTTACATACAGGTCGACCTAATATAGGTATCCTCAATTCAATTCAGCCAGGTTAAATTCTTATGACAATGTGGTAAATAAATCAATAAGGGACACTCCTACACAAATCGACCTAGTCCCAAAGTAAGTTCAGTAAGGCTTGTGTTATGGGTACTAGACGACGATATCCATACTAATATTATAAATGGGAAAGTGTATGTGTGTGTTTATTTGTTTGTTTGTCCGGCTTTCACGGCAAAACGGAGCGACGAATTGACGTGATGTTTTAAGTGAAGATAGTTGAAGGGCAGAGAGTTACAAAGGACAGTTTTTATCCCCGAAATCATCCCCTAAGGGGATGAAATGGGGGGGTAAAAGTTTGTATGGAGCTGCGATATAAACGAGTTCCACGCGGACGGAGTCGCCGGCAGAAGCTAGTATATACATACATTACATACATTCACGCCTTTATTCCCAAAAGGGGTAGGCAGAGCACATGAAACGTATGTTCCAGCGCCACTTTTAGCATAAATGTGGGAAAAAAAGATCGACTAAATGTGATATCGCAGTGATAGGTTGCTAGCCCATCGCCCACATCACACTTCAACCCTGCTCCCTTAGTCGACTCTTACGACACCCACGGGAAGAAAGGGCACGAGCTAGTATATAATAGATATAAATACTTAAATATATACATAGACAACTTCCACGACTTCATTCATGTCCACAATTATTCATGTTTATCACACAAATATTTGCCCTTACCGGGATTCGAACCCAGGACCTTCAGCTTTGTAGGCGGCGTCACTACCCACCGGGCTATCCGGTCGTCAGGCATTAAGGCCCGGCAACGAATTTGTGGTCCGTGCGTGCGCCATGCGTGTTAGCCACCGTCGTGAACAGATTCAAATTACCTTGTATTTATAAAGTGATTAGGTGCTGTAAACTTTGCGAGGAAGCATGACGTCACAGGATATTATGATGCCTTCTTTAACACTTTCGCAACCAAGAACCCGCCTGGCGGGCGCCTACGCCGTAGTCGCTGTCCGCAACATACCAGGAAAACCACAGGATCGAAAGTGTTAAATCGCTGAGAGCGCCAAAATTAAGTGAACTCGTTTCTGTGTACAGTCACCGGAATCAATATCTGCCGAAACTGAGCCGGCAAAAATATCTGACACGTCCTTATGGCATTAGACATAGAGTCGTGTCAGATATTTATGCGTGCTATGTTGTGGCAGATCTTATTGCTGGTGACTGTACTGTATGGCGTAGCGCATCGTTACTGACGATTCTTCAATATAATTTGAGACGTTGGTGCCGTTAAGAAGCCTAAGTCTTCTGGTAGATGTCGCTACACGCCTCCCTAAGGCGTTGTATGAAGAAACTGATTGAAGGATTTGGTGCCCGAACCGGATTGTTCCGATAGCTCAGTTGGTTAGTAGCGACGGGCCATGAATGCCTGTGGTCGCCGGTTCGAATCCGGCTAGGAGCATTACATTTTTCAATTTTTCCTTTCATTTAAAAATTTGTACTGTAGAGGTTGAATTTTAAACCTTTAAATATGCTCTGACTAAGCATTACCCATTTTAAACAGTCTTAATATGGATCAGTTATCTTCATTTTCGTTATCTTATATAGTTATCTTAGTTATAATAGAGGGAAAGATAGAAGGAAGAAGAAAAAGAGGAAGACCACGAAGAGGTTACATGGAGCAGCTAAAGGAAAAATGCGGGTAGTTCGGAAAACCCGCGCAGCAAGAAGATGTTGATACCCGCACAAGCCAGTTGTCCCGTGACCATGGATGTTGCAACACATCCGAAACGTCGGGAGACCTCAGTGAGGTAAATAAATAAGTTATTACGCGATTAAGTCCCGTTTAGTACAAATAATCAGCTAAAGGAAAGCATTTAAGTTGAATCTTATAGAGATTTGAAAGAAAAGGCAGAGAATAGAACAGAATGGAAATTACTCCACCGAGAAGAGCCAAGCTCTTAAATAAATGATGATCTGCAGCAATAGAGATCTCAAGTGGAAGTATCTAGGGCACAGCGGAAGTCATCATCATGTCCACTGCTGGACATAGGCCTCCCCCAAAGAGTGCCACAATGACCGGTCCTGCACCATCCGCATCCAGCGGACTCCCGCGACCTTTACCAGGTCATCAGTCTACCTTGGGCCTACCCACGCTGCGCCTTCCGGTACGTGGTCGCCACTCGAGAACCTTTCCGCCCCAACGGCCATCGGTTCTACGTGCAATGTGCCCACTGCCACTTACGTTTAGCGAACTATGGAAGTACCTCCCCTCCACCTTACAGGAGCCCAAAGCCATAGTACCACCACTACTTGTTCTGTAGGTATGTTGGGTAGGGTTGTATGTCCTGGCAGTGATGTCACCAAAGCTCGGGAGGATTTATGTCTATATGACAAAGACTTACATGTTTCACTTTACATACCTGTTATGAGTTTCTTGATAATCTTGGCCTCATCCTGTATCTTGTATTCGAACATGCCCAGGTATTCTCTCTCTTTCTTACGCGACACGGGCGCGATCTCCGGAGCGAGAGAGGCGTTCTGCGGCACCACGGTATCTAGAAATGCAAATCAATAATGTACAAATAAGACCCTACTTTTTTCTTCTGTTTCATTCAATAGGTAATCCAAATCACGAAATACATAACTTAAACTTGGAAAAGTTGAAAAATCCCCCGACATTTTCATTTCAAAGTCCAATATCTCAAAAACGGCTGAACAGATTTTCGTGAAACATAGCTAAGAACACTCGGGATAAATTTATCTATGGCACAGAAAAAACCGCATTCAAATCGGTCCATCCGTTAGGGAGTTGCGCTACCACAGACAGATACTCAGATACACAGACAGACACGTTAAACTTATAACACCCCTCTTTTTCGTCGGGGGTTAAAAATGCCTCCTAAAATACTTAAAGTTAATGAATTTAAAGTGTTTTTTTTAATATCTGCTATCCGTTGCAATTGTAATAAGGGGAGTAACGACACCAGGTGCCATCATTTATTAATCATCACACAGGTGCCACAATGAAAGAGTGTGTTGTGAGACTGGTGAATAATACATAAATAAAACATTTTTCTCCAATATGCTCGGAAATGTTCGCCTTACTGTAGCAAAAATAGTACGTGAAGTTCCTCGTTACTGACAAACGCAGATTTAAAAAGTTAAAAGTCATTACTGTACAGTTTTAGCGGCCAGGAAAGTGTATGAAATTCCTTTACTGTATACTTTTTTACCTTTTAACTATATACTTTGACTAAGACAAATCACTACAAACAGCCAAGTGCTCGTATGTTTAAAGACCTTGCGATAGTTAGACTGGTTAGTAGTGTATGGCTGTCTCTTTCGAACGATTGCAAGTTGCTGTGACAAATCACGCCCGTCTGTAGCCTGCTTTAAGTTTTCTTTTTTTTAATGGTCATAGACAAAACGCGTTCTTTTGAAAGTGATCGAAGTGACGTTTTTAAATATTTCTCAAATAGTTTTCAATGAAGAAATAAAAATATTTATCGAAATAAAACTCACAACGAACTTAAATGCATTTAGATTGCAATCCCGTTTCATCTTTAATAATTTTTATGGCATAAAACATTTAAAATTAAAACCGATTCTAATAATTTTCAAATTCGTTTGTATGCCAAATGAAACTGGCACTATGAGTCGTGCCGCATACATACTTTTAAAAAATAAGTCGGGCGGGAACTTGATAGGTTATTTACATACTCGCTATTTTAAGATTATTGTAAATATTATTTGATTTCCTCACATTTTTTGAGAAAAGCACTATATCTGCCTTGGCGGGAACGGCAATTCGTGGATTCGTCTCTATTGTCAACTTATCCACGAATTGCTACTTCCCGGCCGCTGCAATAATGTACTATTCTTTCATATCAGGCTCTTAATCAATCACATTAAATACAATGTCAAAAAAGTTAACAATTGCTACTGCTTCTAAACCACAACTTATCACGATTATTTCGAAAAAAAATTTTGTTTCATAACTGACTTTTAATTCAAGGTGGTCAAGGGGTCAGACAAATATCACAAATGATCACGATTGGGGGGTCCGAGAAGACATCACGTGTAAGTCAAAAAATGAAAGTGCTCAATAATTTTCTCATAGCGTGACATGGCTTCAATTAAAACCATTTTTAGGGTTCCGTACCAAAAATGGTAACAAAGGAACCCTTATGGTGCGACTCCGTCCGTCTGTCTGTCTGTAAATATCTCACGAACTACTCAAGCTATCAACTTGAAATTTGGAATGGTTATAAATGAGAGTTATCCGCGTGTATGGAAAATGAAAAATTTAAATATACATTTAATTTTTCTATAAAAACTTACGAATATTAGGAGGGGGCAAAAAAAAAAACAACTATAGGGTCAAGTGGGGTATCATTCGAAAGAGCTTGAGTTGCACTTTTTGAAGCAGTTTTTCTTTTTTTTCTACACTCGGAAAATTTTGATCTATGAAGGAAAATGTAAAAAAAAATACCATTCCCCCCCCCCCCCCCCCCCCCTTATCTTCGAAGTTATTCAAGCGAAAAATGTAAAATAATTACTTGCGATTAAGATAAACATATATATTACGGGAAAAGTTTTTTTTTCCTGTATCTTGCATATTTTTTGTTTTATTTTCAAAAATCATTTCCTAGTTAGACTTGCAATTTAACCAACTTTAAAAAAAAATTTTTTTTTTAAATTCCTATAAAACTATAAATAGAAATACTCTCTATCAAATAAAACAATAATAATCGAGATCAGTTCACGTGATAAACAATAATCGCTAAAAGACCAACATACATACTAAGCCGATTGCCCTTGCACGTTAGAACCAAATGGGGCCGATAGATGGCGCTGACCCCATTCGCGCTGTTAAGATTTTTCTAGAATTAATGGGGTTGGGATTGGGATGCGTATATTTATTTTCAATAGCAGGTCAAAAAAAGATCGCGATTCAATTGTCTTGGTGTAAAAGTTACTCGTTCTTTGAAATTGAATTCTATTGTGTTGGGTTAAAATAAGTAATTTAACAAATATATTGGGACTTTTACTTTACCTTGAGTTAATTGTTAGTTTGCACGGAACCCTCGGTGCGCGAGTCAGACTCGCACTTGACCGGTTTTTTTATTAAGTTATTGCTCTTTTTTAATTGACTAACTTAATTCATACTGAGTCCCAAAAATACACGTGACCTTGAATAGGGGAGGGGGTAGCGTTTTATCACCAAATATCAAAGGGGCAGGGGGGAGCCCTTGGTCTTCACACACATGGACCAAACATTGGCCCATAAGTTGCCTTATTTTGGAGAGTCCCAGAACCCGAATGTCGAACATAGTCACGAGCATGTGTGCACAGTTTCCGTTATCTTATAAGATAAGATAAGATAAGACAGTTACCGTTGCTCTCGAGTATGTCGCTGACGTCTTCGACGCCCGCTTCCCGAAGCTTGTTGACGAGCAAACGGATCTGGTTCTTGTAGCGACGACAGCTTTCAGACAGTTTGTCCACGCGTTCCTGTTGCAACCATAATTATAACATCGATGAATTAATATACATACAAGAACAATTGGCAATGAAATATGAGTCAACAAAATCTGATATATCTGATTTGATCTAGGAATAACCCTCTCTCCTTCGGGCAGTCGGCTGAAAAGATTAGTGTTTTGTTTAAACTCTAAACTTAACATTTTTTGGTCACATTTTTGCATTTTTTGTGAAACGTTTTTCACGCTCTATACAGTAAGACAGAGGCTTGAACGCACGATATTTTTAATTTTTGCCAAGTTTAGGTTTAAAATGGAACGGTACAAAACAAACCAAATGCAACTCTAGTGAGCAAGTTCCGATAGCTAAATAGTTTTTTTGTACTCGTCGATTAAAATCTGTGTATTAAGATTTCATAGAGAATACTGCAACGTCACTCTTTTCATCATTGAATAGTCTATGTTACTTCCGAAACAACCGAAATAACTGTTTCGATACGCTCTAGACAATCGAAAAAATTTTGAAAATAGAACTTCGTATTTCAATAATATGTGTCCTTGATCCGATACAAAATTGCCAATCTATGGCGTTTCGGTACGATGCAGCGTGGCGTCGTCTGTCAAAAATCTACTTAAACTGGCTGCTGTATCCAGGGCATGAAAAAAAAAAAAAAACTACGCCTTGTGATTGGCCAATCACAGCACAGTACTGCAACATTACGGACGCCGGTGGTGTGATTATCTATGGATTATCTTGTGTAAAAGAAGTCGGATATTAGAACTAGACAATATAGTACTTACGAAGCGATATTTAGTTTTCGTATTAATGACTTAAATTATTAATTTTAATGAACTCGTACAAAGAGTATTGTTCACAATACTGTCATAATCAAGCTTTTTAATCTCGTACCTTACTTAGGCCACTCAGCAAGCTTCGTGGCCTAAACACGGTACTTGACTAAAAAGCTCTCTATTATAACACGATTGTGAAAAATACTATTTAATGGGCATTACATTTTTGGTTCTTTTTTCTTTTTTTTCAATTGATGTCGTATTAGTGCAGTATATCTCTATAGGTAACCGGATTTCGGGAACTCCCGAAGTGTTGTCTAACCACCTTATGCAACCCAGGAAGAGACTTGCCAGTTCCACAGCTCACAGTCTAAAGTCGCTGTCAATGGACTTTGCTAACTATGTAAACAAAGGACGTAACTTTGTTTTGCCACTGTTCCTCTTTGAATTTTCACATGACCTCATCAAACAGCACTGAAACTGCTTATACACTATTGAACCGGTCGTTACCGTAAAATAAAAAACCATAGAATATATATCTGATCTTGGATATTTCATTAAAAGTTTAAAATGGTTTCATAAGTTAGATTGGAATGAGATTTTTTGTTTCTTTTAAATTCTACAATTGTCTATGATGGATAGTGTTGTGACTAAAGTTGGTGATATTGTAAAGTTGGTGATATTGTAAAGCCGCTACACTCTACCCAACTCACGCTCTAGACCTGCCATCGCAGTTGTGAACACTACGCTGTAGTTTTATCAGTGGGTAAAGAATCGTAGTGTTTTATCAGTGGGGAAAACGGTAAAAAAAAATACGTACTTGTTTTTTACTTTCGATATTTTTTACAAAAGTACAATGAGATTATTCCCCATCAATAGTAAATTCATCATTCAGAGACAAATTCAATATGGCGGTTTGTTAACATAGTAAACAAAGACCTTTGACGGCGACTTTAAATTTGTTTGCATCAAACAATAAGTGAAGATGGATGTAAACATTGGTAGGTCGATAATTTAGTGAGGTTACCTGCAAAGCGAGACTCTCAGCGGCCAATTTGATGATCTCGTTTTGAGCAAATTCTTGTTGTTTGTTCTTCGGCTCCTGACTCAACTCTCCGCTCAATAACCTGTGATGATAATCATAAAGTTTAACGAGGCATACATACATTCACGCCTTTACCACTAAAAGGGGTAGGCAGAGCACATTAAACTTGTGTTCCATTACCACTTTTAGCATAAATGTGGTTATAAAGTGGCGACAGTCTTACTATAAAAGCAGTGCAATATTCTATTAGTTAAAGCAATGACGCGTAAATCAATGTCCGAGAGGCAACCGGATGGCTCCGGCTCCGGATCCGGCTCCCGAAGTGTTGTGGAACCGCCCTGTGCAACCCGAACTGAGCCAACCGTGACTGGTTCGGCAATATGAGGGAGGTGGTGAAAAAAATGTCAGGCAACCGCTTGAAAATTGGCATGCTTGTTCTTCATCACATAGACACTGGGAAATATTGCCATCCGTCCCGGCCGGTCGGTTATCGATCCGTCAGAGTTGGGAGCCGGAAAAAAAATGGTGGACGAGGACTCAGATATACATACTTAGATAGATAAATAAATACCAAAATACATAGAAAACATCCATGACTCGGGAACAAATATTCGTGCTCATCACACAAACAAATGCCCTTACCGGGATTCGAACCCGGGACCTCCGGCTTCGTAGGCGTCACTACCAATTAGGCTACAAAGGTGCGTTGATTCTACTTGGACTGGTTGAAACTTACTTCCGATCATTGAGCTTACTATGGGCCTAGATCGATTTGCGTAAGATTGTCCCTAATTTCTTTTTTTTATATATGAATATAAATAAACATGTATTTTTGTACATGATGCTACTTGTGTTGGTTGAAACTTACTTCTGATACTTGTCGTTCTCCTCCCTAAGCCGGTCTATCTCGGCCTTCGCCTTCGATATGTGGTCCGAATAGAATTTCTTCTCAGCCAAAAGCTCTTCTTGCAATTGTCTGTAAACATCAAAACCAATCATAAAACAAACCATCAATTTGCAAATAGGATAGTTTATAATAAAAATAAAACATAACTAGTAAATAAACATAAATAGTATTTATATCTATTATATGTATCGTCGTCTAGTACCCGTAACACAAGCCTTATTGAGCTTACTATGGGGCTAGCTCGATTTGTGTAAGATTGTCCCTTAATATTTATTTATTTATCTATTTATCTATCTATAACAATCTTATAATAATAATCAATTCCAGCACAAATGTATTCTTTAAACTAGATTGCATAATTAACATTTCATAAGGTTAGACCAAGATATAAAATGGCTTTAAAGGTTAACGCACAATTTTCGCCTCAGCGCTCGACCATCACCAAACTCGCGCCCGTCAGTGCTTTTTGTATGAATGCCTTCAAGGCGGTGCATTGGAAATTATCGCGTGCTTTGAAACGCCGTTCTGACTAGATTAAGGAACAAAAAGGTCTCATTTTCAGATATATGATTCTAGACTATGTGATTGTTTGTCTGATTATATCGATACATGATTGCTTAAAATTTCCTCGATAGAAAAAAAAAATAAGTTTGGTCTGTATTTTCCTTTTTTTACTCAGCCTACTCAAACGATACATTATTTTACGTCACGCCAGGCCATAATGCGAGTTTTACTGCACGCTGCGCGTACGGGAAAACTCGCATTGAGGCCAGGTGAAGACGTAAAATTTTGTACTCAACACGGGCGGTAATTCGTTAAGCCCCAGAGAGCATATTTATGGCCCTCACCTTCGGTTCGGGCCACAAACACCTGCCTAGGGCATTCACGAATTCATCGCCATAGTTCGGCAATGTACTCATCCTCCTAGCGTTATTCCCGGTAGTGCCCCTAAAGGAGACCGGGGTCCGCTTTGACACCTAATCCCAAGATTTGGCATAGGCACTAGATTTACGAAAGCGACTGCCATCTGACCTTCCAACCCAGAGGGAAAACAAGACCTTATTGGGATTACACCGGTTTCCTCACGACGTTTTCCTTCACCGAAAAGCTAACGGTAAATATTCCGTACATAAGTTCCGAAAAACTCATTGGTTCGAGCCGGGATTCGAACCCACGACCGCCGCTTGACAGCCGCATGCCTGAACCACTAGGCTACCGTAGCTCCTTACGCAGTTACGTTATGTACTATTACGACACAATCAAGTTAATACTATAGTATTTTATCTCATCTAAAATCTCACTTAACCAAAACTTCACTAAGTTAGGTCTTTATCGAAATTAGTCCAACAAACCATTCTCGAAGAGTGTTACGTCTCTTTTTCTTGTGTGCGGAAGCCTAAGCGTGTCTCTGACAAGGGGATGTGGTTTTCGCAAATCGCCTCGAATCATGGCATCCCCTGCTTAACCTCAGTTTGTCTCTCCCCCTGACGACGTATTGGGATTTCCCGCACGCATAGCGGGCGGTAATAGCCACTTTATGGCCAGGTGAATAAATACTTGCCTGTTGATACCCTTCTGCGTCTCATAGGCCGTCGCCAGCTCCCCATCCTCGTTGACGATATCGACATCCGACCCGTAGCTTGACGACGTGAGTGACTTTAGATTCACCGTCTATAGAGATAAGGTTTATATTACAATGGCGCATTTATTTAACTTAACTGGACTCAATATGTTGTTTTATGAAGTGAAAACTTCTTTAGCGGCGCTGTGCACTTTTGTGATATGGGGAAAAAAATTAAAATCGCGACAGGTCACGTGACGGACAGATTAAAAATTCGTAAGACGGACACGTGATAGCGCAATAAATGAATATTGTATTTTACCACATAAAGGATAGTACTTTTATACTGATAATGAAAGCAATTCGTGCAAACTAATTCCGTAAACATTTCAAAGTATCAAAAATGCACAACGTTAATATTCAAGTTTTCACTTCTGCCGGCACTCCCGGAGTGGAACCCGTTGTTTTTTTTTCATAAAATAACCATTTACAGCCTACACGTTTAACCCATTCACCGCTACACTGCGATAGTAGCGTAGCGGTAAGCCGTAGTCCGTACACTTAATGTCCATTATAGCGACACCTGTACCGCTTTGAAGCATGTGAGTGGTTATTGGAGAAGAATGGGTTAACATAGAGAGACAACGTAATATTATTGAAGGTAAGCTTTTCAATTACTTCAGATAATCAAAGGGAAACCACCATATAAGTATCGTTTTCTTAAATGAAATCAATCAATAGGAAAATAAGAAAACTTTCTTTAAAATATTTTCCCTTTTTTAAATACAACATAAAACAATATAGATTAAAAATAAACTAAATACCATGCAATGTTCGCAACAGATAGCGTGGGTGGAAAAATAATAGATTAGTATAAAATAACAATAATAACATCAAAAATCAATAAATCGACATAAAGTAACAGAAACTCCACAATACAATCGACGATTTAAAAAAAGTATAACATCATGCGTAACCTGAAAATAAACAAATTAAAACTAATAAAAACAAAATATGAACATCATGCAAAATCAGTCGTATGTAATAAGACAGTATGAGAAAGCAGACGTTTTATATATTTCTTTTTTTACTCACAACATTTTTCAGTGTTTGGAACCATTGCGGTTTCTGTACAAAAAAACACTTTTGTTAAAATATGAACTTTTGAGAAAACTTTTATGATTGTTACTGATGAGTGACGATCATTTAGGAACGAACAATCAGATCAGTTTATTATTTCTATCCGTTACCACCTTGACACCACTGGTAACAACTGCGTTTTTTTTACCATGCGTGACACTATTGGTAACTATAAGAGCTACGGTAGCCTAGTGGTTCAGGCATGCGGCTGTCAAGCGGCGGTCGTGGGTTCGAATCCCGGCTCGTACCAATGAGTTTTTCGGAACTTATGTACAGAATATTCACCGTTAGCTTTCCGGTGAAGGAAAACATCGTGAGGAAACCGGTCTAATCCCAATAAGGTCTAGTTTTCCCTTTGGGTTGGAAGGTCAGATGGCAGTCGCTTTCGTAACTGTAGTGCCTATGAGAAATCTTGGGATTAGGTGTCAAAGCGGACCCCGGGCTCCTTTAGGGGCATTACCGGGAATAACGCTAGGAGGATGATGATGACACTATTGATAACTATGAACTATTAAGAAAAATTCCAGGCGTTACCACTACACAGGGGTACCCAATTGTTGAACTAAGGACCGAAGCGAACGAACTTCACCGATTTAGCTTAGAATGCTTTCGTATGTCTGTCCGGATATCCAGCTGTCCTCAATCATTTCTCAACCGATTCCCGTGAAATGACAAGTTTTTTAATTCGGTTTCGGAAAATAAAAATAAAAATATTTTGAAAAAACTGTAGTTTTGCGAGATTTCCAGCTGACAGGGCCTCTAGTAATACATGGTGAGAAGCAACCATTTTTATCTAGGGTCCATGATAAAGGGTAGAAGCGAGGTTGTTTGGTATTTGTTTGATTAATCGGATCTAGACTTTCATAGAATTGCATTGTAATCAAAGTCTTCCCCGATAGTACGGATGCTGAATGAAAAGGCAAAATACACCCTGCTTACGACTACTATTTCATAAAGAGGTAAAGTTTCTAGCTTCGTAAGAATGTGTGTATGGGGTAATCTCTGCAACTAATCCGATTTCAATAATGTTCTCAAGAAAGACGAGAACCTCGTAACCCTTGTATAACCCATTAGCTATTTCGTTCGGTATCTACCTTTTTCAATCCCTGTATAAAATTACTCCTAGTTTTCGGCAAATCCAAGTACAGCAGTTTGGAAAACTTCAACTCGTTCGAGGGAGGCACATGTAAACGCTTGCGCACCGATTCGGGTTCCTCCATTTTTGGCAATTTGGTAATTATTTACACCACATTACACTCCTCAAGACCGAAAAAGCGACGTCAATTCACTTCAATACAACTTGGCAACGTTTAACACGTTCACTGTCACACAAAATGATCTGTCAATGTCACACGTCCAAGTGTGCTTCCAGTTGGAAGCTGTGAATCCATAGTGGAAGCACGGACTCCTGAGAAGCAGCATGACCCATCATAGGCACTCGGGCAGCGAACGTGTTAAGCCGACTTGTGAACTCAACGCGAAGGCAGAGGGAGATATATTCCCATCATGATTTAGAACTATTATTTACGCGATACGTTTCGATTCAATGAAAAAACGGTTGCCACACTACACAAAGTCGTGTCGTGTTTGCACCACTTTGGACAAAAAAATAGATAATTTTAGTTTCAAATCAATTATATTATGGAATCATCATAATAACATTAAAAAACAACCGTTCCCATATCGATTTCACGATATCTATGCCACCGCACGACTGACCAAATAAGTGTGAGCATGAAAATATGTCATGTTTACTTTACTATCAGATAATCAAGATCCGAGATAGTCACATCCGACAGACGGACAGGTTACTTTGGACGTGTGATATGTAAATATGGATTTTTGGGTAATTTGATTAGCTAGTTTTGTTTGTTTTGATGTTGCTCTATAGCTGTATAAATGAGTCATAGTTGTATATTGAATCTAGATTTAATGATCATCATTATTGACCTTGTGCAGTCAGCATCTTAGTTTGTAGCAGCTGAAGTAGCCTGACAATCTCACACAAATCGACCTAGTCCCAAACTGAGCAAAGCTTGTAGTATGGGAACTAGACGACGATAAACATACTTATATAAATAAATACTCGTAAATGCTTAAATACAAAACATCCATGTTCCTTTATTTATTTGTGTGATGAACACAAATAGTTGTTTCTGAGTCATGGATGTTTTCTATGTATTTAAGTATTTATTTATCTATATAAGTATGTTTATCGTCGTCTAGTACCCATAGTACAAGCTTCGCTTAGTTTATTGGGATTCGGGATGTCGATTTGTGTAAGATTGTCCCCTAATATTTATTATTATTAAAGCTATAATCTCACTGATTTTTCCTCTTTATAATTTTTATATAGACAGATAAACTGCCCAAGTTTTTCCTCCAAAACTAAAGAGACATGGCACGTAGCAAAGAAACGCGACATAATCTCGACATGTGGAAATATTTGTCGTTACACAAAGAATTACGATTTCAATGTTATTACTAGCCTTCTGTTTGATTTGTTTTGGGGCGTTTTAAATACCGTAACAAGCTGTATTTATATAAGCAACTTCGATTGCTTAACTGGATTTTGTACAGGCTAGAACAGTCATAGGGACTCGTAGATTTTAACGAGCACTAATATCACAAGTTTTTATCATTTGACGAGTTCATTTAACAACGTTGCAAAATTACTATAATATCTAGACAATTCATTCAGGTTCAGCAGAAAAATGCTAGTCTCCTACCATTATTATTAAAAGATTTTTCTACCACGATGTCATTTTGTAACAACTGTCATAGTAGTTCTTTCCGAAATGGGTTTTAAAACTGTTACAGATGTAATTGTTTTCCATCGTATTGTCTCGTTCGTATTTGTCACGCCACTTCAGTCACCCTTGGTACTTTTTGTACCGAGACTGACTGAAATAGACCTGTAACCTATAACCGCCCACCAAACAAGAATAAATGTCGTTGAAATTTGAATCTAATACATAAGGAAATAGAATAGATTTGTCTTGTTTCTAATACTCCTAAAACCAAACCAAATGCTTCTCAGTTCCAATGTAGCATTGTACAAATTCCATTGAAGATGAGAGTGCCCTTCGGCTATACGTTATAATATTTGAGGGGTGTAAAAGTACAGATATACGTACGTGGTTTGAGAGCACACTCTTCAGTTGTATGCACTCGTCTCGCCGTCTGTCCAACTCCTTTTGCATCACGCTGAGTTGCTCTACAACAAGAGACAGCTGTTCAATGTGACACGTTCATCATCATCATCATCATATCAGATGAGAGAAGTCCACTGCTGGACATAGGCCTCCCCCAAAGAGTGCCAAAGTGACCGGTCCCTCCCACATCCAGCGGACTCCAGCAACCTTTACCAGATCATCAGTCCACCTGACACGTTATAGCGACCTATTTCTTTACCTAGGGGGACTTAACCTTAAGGTGGTCCAACGACCAAACAAAACTTTTTTTGTCATTCGCAGTAAAACACTTTCATAAATTGACTTTCCATTTGCCCGAAATTACGCCTTTCCTTGAGTAAACTTGTATAAAGTAAAATAATTTGAGAAATTACTTTGTCACGTGATACTTTGGGAAAACGATTATTCTCAGATTATTCTAGTTTATACAAGTTTGTTCTAGGAAATGGGGAATTTCGCGCAAATGGAAAGCAAATTTATGAAAGTGTGTTACATATGTTCTTAAAATATCACGCTGTTAGCCTGCGAATGTCAAAAGACGTTTTTTATGGTCGTCGAACCAGCTTAATAAGTCTTGGCGACTAACATATTCGTTAATTTTAGTTTGTCCCCAAATGAAATAACTCCTTATTTCGCCCAGTCCAGTTCAGTATGCATCCGGAAAGATGTGCCAAGATAACTACGAAATGGACGTAAGTAAACCACCGGAGCAGAGGCATAACAAAACGGAGAGGTTTATTTGCAGCAGTTCCTTTGACGGAACTTTGCAAAAAATCTGTGAATTGCGAAGATGTTTGATTATTTTGATGGTTCGCAGTAGTTGCTTCCATAAGAAACCAATGCGAAAAATTCGTTTGAGCAGTTTCTAAATCTGGTTTATCCACTTAGCAGACTGACGTCCCCGGCCACTCGCAGACGATCCAGATGTTCTGAGCTTCTTGTTCTCAATCTCCAGCTCTTTTAGCTTAAATCCAGGTTAGCGCTGGTGGGGGCTATGAGTATGAACTTACCAATGACCTCCTTAGATAGCAGAGTGGTGTTCCCAGCAGCTCGCAGACGATCCAGACGTTCCCTGAGGTTCTTGTTCTCAATCTCCAGCGCTTCCACCTTCAATCCAGGTTAGGATTGGTGGAGGTGATGAGTATGCACTTACCAATGACCTCCTTAGATAGCAGAGTGGTGTCGCCAGCAGCTCGCAGACGATCCAGATGTTCTGAGCGTCTTGTTCTCAATCTCCAGCGCTTCCACCTTGAATCCAGGTTACGGTTGGTAGGGGTGATGAGTATACACTTACCTATTAGATAACAGAGTGGTATCCCCAGCAGCTCGCAGACGATCCCGATGTTCTGAGCGTCTTGTTCTCAATCTCCAGCACTTCCACCTTGAATCCAGGTTAGGGTTGGGAGGGGTGATGAGTATACACTTACCTATTAGATAACAGAGTGGTATCCCCAGCAGCTCGCAGACGATCCAGATGTTCTGAGCTTCTTGTTCTCAAACTCCAGCACTTCCACCTTGAATCCAGGTTAGGGTTGGTGGAGGTGATGAGTATGCACTTACCAATGACCTCCTTAGATAGCAGAGTGGTGTCCCCAGAAGCTCGCAAACGATCCAGATGTTCCCTGAGCTTTTTGTTCTCAATCTCCAGCTCTTCCACCTTGAAGCGGTCCAGGTTAGGGTTGGTGGGGGTTGATGAAAGGCGATCTGCAGAAATGCGAATTTTTCAACACGGCAATATTTTTTTTGTTAAAGCATAGGGAATATAATTTTTGAACAAAATTAATTTAAGGCAATTATCGACTCGAAATTGCCAGTTCTTCCTGAAACTGGATATAAAGGTACAAAAGGTGTTTGGGAGTAATACAAACAAATTTACCAGCGTATTCCTAATCATGTCTAGAAAATAATATGAGGAATGTAAAGTAATGTAAGCTGACATAGGCTCAATATTTTTTTTTTAATGTCATTATTCGCTTGTCCGTATCCCATTTACTTGGGGTCGGCGCAGCATGTTTTTGTCTTCCATACCTCTCTGTCGCCCGTCAACTCATCACACACATCTTTCCTGTTCATATCGTCTCTCACGCAGTCCATCCACCTTTTCCTTGGTCTACCTCTTCTCTTACATTCCTCCACATTCATATCTACTTAATGCCCTTCTAGTATCATGACTATCATCCCTCCGCATAACATGTCCATACCACCGTAAACGATTTGCTCTCAGCTTTTCAGTTATCGGTGATACTTTCAGGCTTTCTCTTACATACTCAATCTCGTCACGCCACACATCCATCTCAACATTCTCATCTCCGCAACATGCAATCTCGTTTCATCCGTCATCTTTGCGGCCCAACATTCCGCTCCATACATGACGACAGGTCTTATAATGGTCTTGTATATTTTGCCCTTCAGTGGAAGGGGCATTCGGTCGTCGCAGATTGTTCCCGTAATCTGTCGCCATTTCATCCATCCTGCGCTGATTCGATGTTTTTTAATGTATTTTTCTGTTTTAATAATCAGAGAACAGTTTTTTGGTTTTTCTAATCATGCCAGCGTGATAATTTTTACTGGAAAAGCACAATTTATGAATATTAATAATATATAATAAAAAAAACTATTCTATATATATTTATACTTCTTAGTCACGTTCTTCGGTCGTTCAGTTTTAACGGAGTGGTACTGGTTTTATGGCGTTACTAAATATGCAGCCCACACAATGAGTCTCCACTTGTTACGTTACGGTCTTCAGCGTCACGGGAACATTGGATTATAGTCGCTCATTTTAATACGCTGGTAACATTATTTGAAGTCTGGTAGCACGTTGTATAATGTACGGCCATATGCTTACTCATGAGGCGTTCCTCCAAATCGGTCGAGCGTTTTGTGGTTCGGGACAACTCGCTCTGCAAAGCGGATATCCTGTTCTGCATACGGAGCACCAGACCAGCATCGGCGATCTACAACATTTTTTTGTACAACGACGGTGGCAAACAATCGTACGGCCCGCCTGATGGTAAGCGGACACCGCAGCCTATAGACGCATGCAAATCCAAAGGAGTAACATGGGCTTTGTCGACCCTTGATATGTTTGAGGATTCGCCGTGTTGACAGCGGAAGGAACAAATGCCCTCGCTCTCAACACAACGCATCCTCGGTAGCTCTGGCGACCTTGCTCACCTCCAGGAACACAACACTACTACAATGACCAGATAATAGATAAGGGCCAAAAATTAATTCAGTGAAAATGTTAATTTATTTATTTATTTATAAAACAGTAGTGACAGTGAGCTAATAACAGATCCTCACCGATAGCGTGACGAATATGTAAAAAATAAGTGATCAAAAACCAAACGAAAACAGCGCTTTTGCATCTTAACACGGCTGCATAATTTAAGTACTTATTTCTAAGTAGACTAAAAATAGTACCTAAACCATTTCCCTCCCTCTACCGAAAAATTGTCGAGATAAGCGTCGTCTTACTAAAGGAACACTTGCACTGAATAGGTCCAGGTGAAACCCTCTGAAACACCTCATTTAAGCCGTTGCTCGCTCTGATCATAAAACTATTTTACGTCACACCTGGCCATAATGCGAGTTTTACTGCACGCTGCGCGTACAGGAAAACTCGCATTGTGGCCAGGTGAAGACGTAAAATTTTGTACTTAACACGGGCGGTAATTCGTAAAGCCCCAGAGCGCATATTTATGGCCCTTACCTTCGGTTCGGGCCACAAACACCTGCGATCTGGGGCATTCACGAATTCACCGCCCTAGTTACGTAATGTACTATTTCAACACAATTGCTCGTAACGTGCCTCTTATTGTGTCGCTTTTAGGCTCATAATCCTGGATATTAAACACGCGTGTTTCATAACATTACAACACTTGTGTGTTATGGTTATATCCCGATGAAGTCACGTTGGCACCTTGCAGCATGATATATGCATGAACATGGTGCATTCTTAAATTAACCGGGTGTACAGACTGTATAGCTTTTTTTTTAATTCTCGGCAAATGGATACTTGCTCGACTAAACAAATTAAATCCTTTTTGTTAATTAATTGGCTATTTCTTTTTGCACATGATATAGAAACGTTTAATTCAGTAAAACTATTCACGTTTAGTAACATTTTACATGAATTAATACAGATAACATTATAAAACCAAAGTATTATTTTATTTTGTATTGGCTGTTTAGAGATTTCTGTGCCCGCACTGCGCAAAACTTCACGAAAAAAAAAACTGTTGCCGCCTTTATAGGTTATTTCACAAATATTTGTGATTTGTTTAGCCTTGTTTGGTTATTATCAAAAATGTTGACTCGTGGTGACTAGAAAAGTGATAAATAGAATGGACGCCACTGGAAATTCTTGGCGATGTGCAATTGTGAGTAAAAACCTGTAGTCATCTTAATGATTTACTCAATGTAATAGTACATTACGTTACGTAACTAGGGCGGTGAATTCGTGAATGCCCCAGATCGCAGGTGTTTGTGGCCCGAACCGAAGGTGAGGGCCATAAATATGCGCTCTGGGGCTTTACGAATTACCGCCCGTGTTGAGTACAATATTTTACGTCTTCACCTGACCACAATGCGAGTTTTCCCGTACGCGCAGCGTGCAGTAAAACTCGCATTATGGCCAGGTGTGACGTAAAGAAAATAATTTGGCAGGCCTAAAACATTTTCATCTTATGAAAATGATATTTTCCTCGCAAAATGTGTTGAAAAACGTCGTATGATACGCGTGAGCTCTGATAATTACATCCTCGGCTTCCTTATCACGCTCACCTGCGGTTCGCGTGAACAATTTCGCCTCTGATGTAATTATCAACATACCTCACTTGTATCACAATGTACTATTGCCTATAGTTAGTGGATGATAATGGCACGGATGGTGGCGGCTTACGCCGAGCTCTACTGGGTATACGGATGTTCAATTTACCAAGTAAGGTTAATGTACCTAAAGATATTTATAACGTAATGTTTATGTTATAAGATAATCGTCAGTATGAAATAAGTGCTGTTAAGCACGCCAAAAACGTGCAAACAGAATGATGTATGTCTTACTTGAATTCATGTTAAAATTGACATTGGAAATCTATTACTTTCGGTAAAGTGTAAGTAATTCCAAATAGACGTATTAGTGGGGCAGAATGCTCGAACAAAATGTCGTAAATGTGGACACGCTGGACTTTAAGCACCAAATTTTTTTCACCTGTTAGGCCCATAGCTTTAAGTTTTTGATAGGACCACCCTTCGGCCATATCTAATTTTATGTTTTACGCTCCTGTGGCGAGTAAAGTGCACAGTGTCGCTAAAGAAGTTTTCACTTCAATAAATTAAATAAATGAAATGTTGGTAGTTACCGGCATTGGCCCGTTGTGTGACCCAGCGGACCAGTTGACCGCCTCGAGGGCGGGTCGTGAGTTCTCCACAGAGCGCACCGACCCGTACCCATAGTCCTGCAACAAATCGTCATCAGCTAATCTCTCATTTCAAAGTGGCAAGACTGCCAATGACATTTCAATCACGATAAATTTAAGGTCTTCGCACACTATATCAACTCCACGCCACTGCGGCAGCAACTCTACTCACACTTCCGATGAGTAGTCAACTAGTTGATCCACCCAATGGTCACTAATGGACAACGCAATGTCAACCAGCGTACAACGCTGTGTCAACGAGTGTACAACGCGGTGTCTACGAGTGGACAACGCGGTGTCACCGAGTGTACAACGCGAAGTCAACCAGTGTACCACGCGGTGTCAACGAGTGTACAAAGCGGTGTCTACCAGTGTACAAAGCGGTGTCTACCAGTGTACAAAGCGGTGTCTACGAGTGTACAAAGCGGTGTCAACTAGTGTACAACGCGGTGTCAACGGGTTAGAAGAGGGGAGGGCACGGGGCGGACGGGTGGGCAAATGTCGTCACGCGTCACGTGTCAGTCGCAAGCGGATACTCGCCGCGGGGACGACGTCGGGTCAACGCGTGACAAACGTGTCGGAGTTGACCTTAGTGTACGACGCGTAGACCACACGTCGTACACTACTTTAATATAATTTTTTGAAATGAAACCTAGAAAATATGACATAGGGCTTACATAAATTTCAATATTTGGCATAGAATCGAGTCGCCGTTGAGGTGTTATAATTTGCGAAGACCTGTATGATGTCACAAGGATTATTGTACAGAATGGAATACTACCGATGACATTGGTAACATTAATATCTGATTTACAAAAAAATCCTCTAGCCTCCCAGAGGCATATTAAGAGGCAAGTATACCTTTGGAATACTACGTACTCGTCCGGTCAAGAGGAAAAGTTTTTCAACTTCTAAATATTTTCCTTACTTACAATTAAAGACTACGTATATAGGTTTTCCTGAATCAATCGACATCAAAATCAAAAGTGATTTATTAAGATTTAGTTAGTGGAAAACGTTTTCTCCCGAAATGGAAAATTCATATAAAATGTACCCATTGGCAGTCGCGAACTGCTAGCCATAATTCCCTCTTAAGAGGCTCTTCAATGGAATTTATTCCATTCTTAATTGGAACAGAGTTCCATTTGTTTAGTTTCGTTCGAGTTAAACGAAGTCTACTCAATATCCTTATATAGATGCTTCAAACTTCATTGTAATTTTTTCTCGTGAGCGGCTAGAGTGAAGGAATTTATGAATAGAATAGAATAGTAAAACTTTATGATTTACTAGCTTCCGCCCGCGACTTCGTCTGCGTGAACCCGTGATATAACCTAGCCTTTATTTTAATACAGGCAGCAATAGGCTGCAAAATGCACTTATTTGTGTGATGAGCATATTTGTTCCTGAGTCACGGACGTTTTCTATGTATTTAAGTATTTATTTATCTATATAAGTATGTTTATCGTCGTCTAGTACCCACAGTATAAGCTTTGCTTAGTTTGGGACTAGGTCAATTTGTGTAAGATTGTCCCCTAGTATTTATATTTATAATCGGTTGATTCGCTTCAGCGTGATTGGGTAACAAACATCTAAACATCCGCAGTTTCGCATTTGTAATATTAATATGATTATGATGTTTCTCCGATTTTTACTTGCTTGTTTTTGTATGTAAATGCACTCAATGCGTTTGACTACGAAATGGATATTAAAAAGGTTTAAAATGATTTCTACATAAAATCAATAACTCACATCCTCCACCGTCGTTTCCTGCTGAGAGTTGTTACTGGCGTCCGAGAGCGACCTCCTGTGTTCTTTCGTCGCTGGTGCTCTGAAAAACGTTCCAATGTCGACACTAAATATAACTACGAGTACATCTTAGAAAAGTTGAAACACCCCCGACATTTCACTTCAAAGTCCAATATCTAAAAAACTGCTGAACAGATTTTGATGAAACATGGCTATCGAAATGGGTTCAGCAACCATGCGTTTCACCGTATACATAACGTCACTATTTAACCGTAGATTTCCGAAATAACTCTTTATTTTTCAATAAAATATATGTGGTATATAAGCCTTTTTTTGCTTGTTCGTTTATTATTGTGTAAGTTGTGACGATAAATGTATTTTCTTTCTTTCTAAAAGCATTACCTCTGTATTGAGTCCAAGCGCTCCTGCAGCTCATGCTGCGTAGATAGAAGCTTCTGCCTACTCTGTCTCTCAGCCTCCAGTTCAGCACTGAGGGCGTTCTTTTCCAGCTCGTTTTGTTTGTCTCGCTCTAAAACACAAAATAGCAGATTGTACAACACAGTGTGCATAAAATGCACCATTTTAGTCGAGACGTTTATCCATCCGAGCGAGGACGGATATAAAATCGAGTGTAAAATGGGTTTTATGGACGAATTGTACACTTCGATTGCGAGGAAATGAAAACTATAAGTTTTTTTCGTGAAGTTTTATTGTGTACTTTGGCTGTTGCTATCCTTGCCTTGGTCTTAGAATACTAACGAAACATAAAAAAATAAAAATAAATTTATTCTATGAGGTTAAAGTTGCTCGTGAGGCTGATGGACCGATTGCTTTGGTCTTCGCCGAAGATTTTACCTTAGGAGCATTAAAAGCGACTTTATGTCGCCTACACACAGCATAAAGAGCCACTTATTGAGCATGAGAAGTGAAAAATATATTAAAACATCATCATAATTTTCGACTTATAATCGCTCACAGCTGAGCATAGCCCCAACATGGCCTAACTTTTTATGTTCCGGGTTTCCCATCGAATAATTTCACGGGCCGCCACTTCTACCTTCACTCTTATAAATGAAATCTGTAATTCCAACCCACGTGAACTAACCTTTCCAAAATTGTGCTCTGCTCTCAAACTCTTTAGACCACCCATGTTTTGTTCCATTTTCTAGTATATTCGATTTAGTTTCATCACCAACGACTAAAGTCGCCTCATTTGGCTCCTCGGGAATATTTTCAGACGGTACCCCCATGTTCACAGATGAGTTTCAGTCATTTATGTGACGATTAACCGAAAGGTTAAGTTACTTTAAGCACCTCACATTGTATTTCCGTTTGACATTTAACCCTGCCAGTAGCATCTGTACTTTTTGTACTGATTTTGTTTTGGTTGTCATTTGTTTATTAAAGTTTTATTGCACCAAAGAAGGAACTTATAGTACAAAAGGCGAACTTAGTGCTGTAAGCTATCTACCAGTCAATCGTAATTTATCACTTAAATACGGTACTTCAAAACGAGTCTTTCGAATAGGTACTTTAGTAAGAAATTTACACTTTGAAGTATTAAAATAAAGTTCTGGTATTTAAGCCAATGTAAGTATAATCACAGATAGTCTAATAAACCAACACTATCCTGGCTTCTTCGGAACCATTTAAACATTATTTTGACCTGAATTTTCAAAAATATTGCACCCAAACACAGAAGGTAATGGCATAAATTTCTCGTGAATTTCTGTCAAACCACACGCTTCAAAAAAAAACAATAACGGCTTTATCATAGCTGTTATCGCTTCATTACGGTATCACTTATCAGATTAGTAAAGTTTTCATATTATAATGCACTGATATCGAAAGGACGGGGACTTTCGTACTGACGCAGATATACGAGTCCTTACCTTACAGTTTTGTTTGGAACTCGACAAATAATCTATAACGAGGACGTCTGTCAGTATGTAAGTCTGAGTATATGACGTATCTCCGGAACCCCCTATAGATCGCTTGACGGGTCGTCACAACACAGGTTTTTTTATTCTTACTTTGTCTACATTTGTAATTTTTTATCGATTTTCTATAGCTTGGCAAATTAGTTCGTGACACTCCCAAGGTTTGCGAGCGACAGGGGACGAAGGACAGCCGGGGTGGTATGAAGTGGCGGGGCTGGCAGTCAGGAGCGTCAGTCGCCCGCCGGTGCAGTTGGCGGCAACATGTGTACATGAGCACGGCCGCTCATATCAAAACGCACACGAGATTGCTACGCAACGATGAGTCCGCCGATAGGCAAAGTTATGGAACGTCAAGCCAAACAAACTGTATATAATGTATATAGCCATTTAAAGAACTTTAGGGAGATACAACTTCAATGGCGACGATAAATATACTTATACAGATAAATACATAGGTACATAAATACGTAGAAAACGCCCATGTCTCATGACCAAATATTCGTGCTCAACACACAAATAACTTACCCTTACCAGAATTCGAACCCGGGACGTCCAGCTACGTAGGCAGTGTAGTGCTATCCACTCGGCTAAACGGCCGTCAAAGGTATAAATTACTTACATAAATCAACTAATCATTTATTCCTAGTGGTTACTCGGTATCACAACTACACAATATTCTTATAAACAAATTACAATATTGTTAGGGATATCCGCAGACATATTCGTTACGTAAATCATATAGTGTGTAGCGGCGAGTATGACGTCAACGTCCTCTGCCCCCCGCGCGGACCATGGGAGTGTCACGAACGAAATTGCCAAGCTATAACTGGCAAGATATTCCCGATTAACCGATGGATTTTCGTTATAAATATAGGCAATATTTTATCCTACAGCATTACCTGCATTACTTGCAATACGCAGGCATAAAAGCACTTATCAGACATGTTTTATCGGGCTGATAATTCGGTTATCAATTAATCTTTTACATTATAATGGCGTACACGATGAATCATAAGTCGTGAACCGAAATATGTGATTCTTACCGTTTAACTTTAGTTTAAACCTGTGGACTTCACGGGCAAAAATAAGTAAAAGTTGTTGATACGTCAATAAAAAATAAAAAAAACAATTACAGAGTCTCATGGTCACCCTAATTGCTACGTTCAACTGTCACTTTAAGCTACAGAACAAGTCTTGTCGAATAGGGTGACCATGAGGTTGATGTTTTGTTATTTAAAATTATTATCAATAAAGTTTAATTGTTTGCTTCTAGAGTTAATGCAATGATTTTGCCTTAAAATACTGATATAGAAACAAGTCTCTAGCTATAGCTACGACTAGGTAATCTTTAAATCAATAAAGGGTCTGCAAGAAGTCAGAAGCGTCCATAGGCTAGGATGTCTGCTTACAATCAGAGTTCGGATGTCTCCGCCTGTATCGCACTTATTATACTTGACCGACAGAGATGGAGATATATAACTTTGAATTGCAAGTTTCGAGGTTTTATAACGCATCCTCAAATCAGTAAAGAGTAGGCAACGCTGCCTACGGCAACGAACATTTTGTACCATATATTTGTACGTATTCTGGCAAATAAAAAAAAAAATCTATTCCATGAAGGATTGGGTTTCCTTTAGAGTCGCCAGCATCCATGGACTATATGGGTGTATTTATGAACAAAAAAAAAAAGACCGGGTTTCATTCCGGGAGTGCCGGCAGATGTGAAAACTTGAATATTAGCCTTAAATAAAACTTTAATAATATCGAAATCTGTGGCGAGTTTAAAAAAAATCCCCATCCCAAAAAGTGCACAGCGCGGCTCCCCCCCCCCCCCCCCCAAACCTCGTCCCGGATATCTCACCTAACGAAGCTCACGATCACGTGACCTATTGAAATCTGAGGCGAGTTCAACAATTTTTCCCCATCCCAAAAAGTACACAGCGCCGCTAAAGAAGTTTTCACTTCAAAAAAACTCACCTTCAATAGCCAAATCATACTGCTCCTTCGTACTCCTAAGCTCCCTCGCCAACTTCTCACTCTCTGCCTCCCAAGTCTCCCTCTCTATTTTGTACGTCTTCTCAATCTCCTTTTTCTCTTCTACGAGCAGCTTGTTGCTGTCCCGCTCGCTCACGAGCTCAGCTTGGAGGGCGGCGATGATGCTGTCCTTGTCGTTGATGGAAACTTTGAGGGTCTTCGCCTCGATTTCGACTAAGCGGAGAAGTTCGAGCTTTGCTCTGTAAAATGAAAAAAAAAGCAATTTTCAACCTTAATGCTGTATGGGAGCACAGTTAACACTTTCGCAACCAGACTAAAAATGGAAACATTCACCTGAAACCGACAGAATTCGCTAGGCGGGTAAGTTCATACTACTGCCCGCCTAGCGGGCTCAGCAGGCATCTGAGCAAACATTGAAAAAATATTGTAATAGGTTTAAATTTGGCAGCGTCTGTCCGCGAATCCGTTTGACCCACTTCCCGGTGACCAATTGAGATATAATTTTGGATATAGATATAGTTTGGATAACAAATCAATATTATAACACCATCGAGCTGATCTGATCTTGGAAACAGAAGTCATCATCATATCAGCCGAAAGGCGTCCACTGTTGGACATGTGTCTCCACCAATGAGTGCTGTGGCACAATGACCGGTCATGCGCCACCCGCATCCAGTGTACTCCCGCGACCTTTACCAGGTCATCAGTCCACCTTGTGGGGGGCCTACCCACGCCGCGCCTTCCGGTACGTGGTCGCCACTCGAGAACCTTTCCGCCCCAACGGCCATCGGTTCTGCGTGCAATGTGAAATGAAATGTCTGACAAACATTTTTTTTTTTTTATACGTACCTAGACTCAGCCAGCTGTCCGGCCAGCGGCTCCAGCGCCCTCGCCTTCTGTTGCGCCTCCCCCAGCCTCTGCTGCAGACTGATGATCTTGTTCTCCAAACCCTTGTTGAGCGTCTTCACGTGGTCCAGGCTGCGCGCCTCGATGCGCAAGCGCTTGTAGAGGCGGCGCGCGAGGAAGCGACGCACCTGTATCACGGATACGTTGCGACTGTAAGCGCGTTGCGGGCCGTTATTTGGGGGACTTGGACAACGTGGATTCGCCAATCCCGAGCTTCTTAGTATAAATTGACCCGGGATTTGTATAACCGGACTTGCGTAATGGATATGTTCGGACTTATAGCGCATAGCGGATTGATTTTAGGGGTAATAACTACGTGGACTCTCCAATCCCGAGGACCTGGGGACCGATTATTGACTTTCGAGCGCTCGAAAATAAAATAAAAGTTTACGTTTGTAGTGTCAAAATGGCCGGCACTTAGTTTCTACCAATAGAATTGAATAGGATTGGTATTTAAATTTTCAATACCTTTCTATATAAATTTTCCATCGCTACTCCAAAATAGCATTTCAGAATTTATGACTATTTTCTAGTGAAAGAGTCGAGCGCTCGAAAGTCAAAAATCGGTCCCTTGTGTCATGGCTATGTTCCAATTACTAGGGGTAATACCTGGACCACTAACTCTCCAATCCTGACTGTATATCCTACGCAGTTTTAACGAAATGCTCGTAAAAGGGGCTTCCACAAACTACACACGCTCACATGAAGGAGCGCCTACGTCGTTCTCACAGATATAGATATACATAGATCACGCAAAAACATGTACTTCGCGTGTACGAATTCGGTTTACGAGTTGGCACTCCGACTGACATTCATTCACGTCTGTTGTGGTAGCCGGTTGTCCGTGAATAATAAGAAATGCTTTATTGCATAATCGATTTGGTGCGGCCAACGGGGAATTCACATCACTAATTCGCCCGTGTGACGTCACAGTGGGAAGAAAAAAGTGACACGGTCGGTTTTCATACAGATTGAGGTGTTTAAGTTATCTAGTGTATATCTATATCTGTGGTCATTCTACACATAAGATTGGCCGCAGGTGCTAACGTAATTAATAGTGTTGTTAATATATTCTCACGTGAGGAAACGTCGGATATGTATCACGGATATTTTCCAATTATTAGGGCCTTGCGGGTTATTATTTGTCGTGTCTACGCACGTGGACTCTTTAATCTCGAGGATTATATATTCAACATAGTTTTAACGAAGCACTCGAAAAAGGGGGGTGTACTACAAGCTACGGCGCCCTACAGATTATACCATTACAACGTAGCGTTAGCATTATTGTTAATTCATAAAAACATCATATTATATGTTAACATATACAAATTCAAGTAGGAACCTAAAAAAACGGTTTGTGTATGTTTTTCGGCGTTGCGCTTTATTAATATCCTCGCCTGCGGCTCTGCTCAATAAATGGCTTCGGATGAAATATGTTGGTTAGATTCATGACAGTTGCTCTGTATTCTCTCGGGTGGTGACAAAACTGATTAACATTGATTATTTATTTATTATGTGTATACGCTTGTATCTGTATATTGTGTTGCATTCCGTGGGTCACGTACGGTGCTGTCTGAAAACCCGCGGATGTCTGACACTTCGGCATAATGCTGAGACAGCGACCGATTTACTGGGCACACACAATGTGTCAATTTTATTCTATGTCTACTCTATTTATATCTGTGTCTTTTGTGTAGTGAATAAATGTCTTTCTTTCTTTTTTATTTACTTACAGCGGCCTGCGCTATCACGATGCGTCGTCTCATCTTCTGGACTCGGATCCTTGCGAGGAAACTGCGCGCGTAGCGTTGTATCGTGAGGGCCTGCAACAAGGATAGCACTCAGGAATCGGGGAGACTGTGACGGGTTTGAAGACCTCAGCCCGAGATCTGCGGGTCTGGAGGTCTGAGAACTCTTTTTTCGAAAACCCTCTGTACTTCGTTAAGAGTACATTGAGATGGCTTTTTAATTGTGTATTTTGTTTTTCTTAAATTGACACTGATTTTTGTTTACCAATGTTATGAATTATTATTTATCGCTTTTAAACCTGACAAGAGACAATCCTTCTTTAAATATGTGTTTTCAACATATCAATTTGTTTTTGTTTAAGTTTTTGTGTACCTACACCTTTTGTTTTGTCACGAATAAATTATTTTTCTTTCTTTTCTTTCAATAGTTTAGGAACTATTGTGGTATTGTGGGTAATGAACGACGATCCTTTTCTAGTATAATAATATATTTTGTATTTACACATTTTGACAGAGGCATTTTAAGTATTATTAATAAGGGGGTATGTGTATAACGACGACTTAGGTATCCTGCTGTTTCGGCAAAATATTTTTCGCCAAATTTCACTTCCCACAAAACTTATGGCAGTAGTTTCATTTCCCAAACGAACAAATAGCACATTTTTGTTTCGCATTTTGTTCATTTCAAAATATCATCTGGCATTATTTTGCTTTGTCAAGTGTTATTAAGACAAAAGTTTATTAAGCAAACACTTTGTTCGGGCTAATATTGTTTTCCAAACAAAACATTTGTCCAAATTTTCATTTCGCACATTAGGTACCAGGGTGGAAAAAATGGCTTGTCATAAGCGAACTCTGTTTTTGGTCGGTTAGGTTAGGGTTCACTTGTGTCCCTCAGACCAGAAATAGACACCCCGCGCAGCGGGGTGGCGTCGATTCGCTGAAGACTCTCGATGAAAAGGGCGAAACCGACTCGGGGCTTGCTTGCATGCGTGCTGCTTATTTGCATTATAATATATTGTTACCTAAGTCCATATAGTACAAAAGAACATATAAACTTACCTGTAAATTATTTACTTTTCTTTTTTACAAACTACCCACTTAGCAAAATATGTAATCTCACTCAAATAGATTTCGTATGCACTACACAATTAGGATCTAAATCGTATGCCATGCAATAATTTGGAAAACGAATGTTATGCCAATTAATACGTTTGACCAAATGAAACTTGATTATGTAAAACTTTGCCAAACAATAATTTCCGAAGTAATATTTGTGAAGTAAACATGATGTAGATACGAAAATATTTTGCCATAGGAGATATTGCCAAGTGATAAAATGCGAAACAATAATTTGACTAGTGATTTTTTGCCAAATGATCATTTGGGAAACATTTTGTGGGAAGTGGCACTTTGGGAAATGATTTTTGCCCATACAATAGAGAACCGACGACTTAGGATGAAATTTCCTCATGACAATATGGAGAAAGAAGGCTAAGTGGACGACTAGGGGATAAAATCTCACCACCTTGACGCGCCGTGCGTCTCTATACAACATGGCTATGTTCCAATTACTAGGGGTAATACCTGGACCACTAACTCTCCAATCCTGACTGTATATCCTACGCAGTTTTAACGAAATGCTCGTAAAAGGGGCTTCCACAAACTACACACGCTCACATGAATAAATTATTTACTTTTCTTTTTTACAAACTACCCACTTAGCAAAATATGTAATCTCACTCAAATATTTTTTGCCCATACAATAGAGAACCGACGACTTAGGATGAAATTTCCTCATGACAATATGGAGAAAGAAGGCTAAGTGGACGACTAGGGGATAAAATCTCACCACCTTGACGCGCCGTGCGTCTCTATACAACCGGCGTGAGTCGTGAATGAGTCTGCTAACTAAACTAGCAACTAACATAATAACTTCTCTAACTTTTTCTTCATAGCCTTTGAGGATGAAATCTCCTTATATTGCACATTCAGAGGTAGGCTAAGTGGATGAAGATGACTTTCGGGAGGTAATGGGGATGAAAACTCTTTTTGATTCCCGCTCTTGGGGATGAAATTTCCTTGTACTCATTTCTCCAGCTTTCGACTACACTTAGCTTTCTTTGTTGATAATTACATCACACATATATTCCATTGATTGACTTTGGGGTTGAAACGGGGGTGAAAGCTCCCTTCGAATCATGCTTTTGGGGATGGAATTTACATCACACATTCGGAGTAATCCACTAAGAAGGCTAAGTGACTGACGTTGGGGGTGAACTGGGGATGAAAGCACTTACCGCCTTGACACGCCGCGCGTCTCTGTACAGCCGGCGCGCTAGGTATCCTCGAGCGTGCGCCTGGAGCCCTATGGCCAGACGTCTTAGCTTCTGGTAGCGGCGGCGGACCAGCCAGCCGCGGACTACGCGCTGTATCTTGATTGCGGCTCGCTTTCGGCGGACTTCTTGCGCTCTCCTGAAAGGTAAATTCAAAGTTAGTTTAATTGAATCTAATATGAACGTTTTGACGTTTGATGTATTTGTGCATTATACATAAATGAGTATGAGTAAACAAATTAAATAATATCAATCACAAGTTGGGAAAAACTGTATAATGTTATAGACCATAATTATAAAAAATGGGGTTGAAAATTTCCTTTCAATTCCAGAATGGGGAAATTCACCCTCATTCTGGAATTGAAAGGAAACTTTCAACCCCATTTTTCCAACAAACTGACCGTCTGGCGAGGAAGCCGCGCGCGTGCGCCTGCAGGCCGCGCAGCGCGCGCACGCGCCGCACGTACTTGCGCCGCGCCACGAAGCGCCGCACGCAGCTCTGCACGCGCACGCAGTACAGCCGCTGGATGTCCGCGCGGATCTTCTCTAGATATGCCACCTGGACAATAATACATGTCATTCATACAGAGAGGTATTACCATCAGAAAACGTAGAAACTTAATTATCGCGCCATTTCAAGAGGTACGTACTCAGAACATACATAATCTTAAATCTCGATTTCCAGTCTCCGATTTGAGTTCCATTTGGAGGGGTACTCGGAACACGAAGAATATTAAATCTTGCGCCGTTTAATAGGGTTCCCAGAATACGAAGAATCTTGAATCTTGCGCCGTTTAAAGAGGTACCCAGAACACGAAGAATCTTAAATCTTGCGCCATTTAAAGAGGTACCCAGAATAGGAAGAATCTTAAATCTTGCGCCGTTTAAAGACGTACCCAGAATACGAAGAATCTTAAATCTTGGGTTGTTTAAAGTGGTACCCAGAATAAGAAGGATCTCAAATCTTGCGCCGTTTAAAGAGGTACCCAGATTAGGAAGAATCTTAAATCTTGCGCCGTTTAAATTGGTACCCAGAATACGAAGAATCTTAAATCTCGCAAGAAGTACTCAGAATACGAAGAATCTTAAATCTCGATCCATTTGAAGAGGTACGCAGAATACGACGAATCCTTAATCACGTGCCATTTAAAGAGGTACTCAGAACACGTATATAAACTTGAATCTTGGCATTTAGAGTACTCAGAACTCGAAGAATCTTAAATCTCAGAGGTTCTCAGAACAGAAATCGTATAATATTCAATCTCGTGCCTTTTAAAGGAAGACTCGGTTTACGTATAATCTTTAATATCGTGCGATTTAAAGAGGCACTCACAACATGTAGAATATTAAATCTCATGCAATAAAAAGGGAAACTCAGGCCACGTAGAATCTCAAATCTCTAGAAAAAGTGTAATTTTCCGAGCGAAAACAACCGTTGGTTCCATTGTCAGTTTCAATTCATAAATAGAACTTAGATTTAGACACTCATCATTATCATATCAGCCGAAATACGTCAACTGCTGGACATATGCCTCCCCCAAAGAGTGCCAAAGTGACCGGTGCAGGACCGCATCCAGCGGACCCCAGCAACCTTTACCAGGTCATCAGTGCTTGTGGACGCCTACCCACACCGATTAGACACTATATTTTGCCATCTAACAAGCATTGCTTACAATTCCTTACCTGGCCAGCCCTGAAGAATATCTTAGTGGCCCCGAACTGGTATTTGTCCGGGGCCTTGAGATGCGTGGCCAGGATCCGCCGGCATGTGCCTTTGATGTCCGCCCGGTCTAGCTCTTTGTGGGCACAGAGGAGACGATATCTGTGAGAACATGACTTTATGAGAACTTTTAGTTATTATAGCACCTAATTGGCTAGTTTCCTAAGCCTTTTCACGACGCAATTCGAGCCAGCTTTTAGAGGGAATCAAATGTTTCTATGGGACCACGTACAATTAAAGCACATAATAACTACAACTTGGAAAAGTTGAAAAGAAAAGTTGAAAGTCCAATATCTCAATTACAGCTGATTCAAATCCGTCCATCCGTTTGGGAGCTACGATACCACAGACAGATACACAGATACACACGTTAAACTTATAACACCCCTCTTTTTTCGTCGGGGGTTAAAAAGACAAAAATGCGAGTCAAATACAGACCTCATTGGCAACTTAGATCGTAATATTGCATTCAGGTGCATGGTGGTCACACATTTTTTTTGCAGCATTGTGCTGAGAAATTGTTGGCACTGAAAAAGTATAACAGTCTACTAACCTATTGAAGAAGTCTTGGTACAGCCATCTGGATGGGAAGCCAGCTGCCGATATCCTTATAGTTTCCAATACACCACACGCTCTGAAACAGACAGACATACATTTGATTGGACATGCTTTATATCTGACTTGAAAAAAGGAAGACCCTATGTTGTGCGGCGGAGAGGGTCGCCATGAGGGCGGAGAGGGAGGTATTACCTGAGCTGGTTGACGGCCCCCGCGGGGTGGAACTGGAAGGGTTGCTTGGTGTCGTTGGGCTTGATGCAGCGCACGTAGTGGGGGGTGGTGGCGGAGAGGGAGGTATTACCTGAGCTGGTTGACGGCCCTCGCGGGGTGGAACTGGAAGGGTTGCTTGGTGTCGTTGGGCTTGATGCAGCGCACGTAGTGGGGGGTGGTGGCGGAGAGGGAGGTATTACCTGAGCTGGTTGACGGCCCCCGCGGGGTGGAACTGGAAGGGTTGCTTGGTGTCGTTGGGCTTGATGCAGCGCACGTAGTGGGGGGTGGTGGCGGAGAGGGAGGTATTACCTGAGCTGGTTGACGGCCCTCGCGGGGTGGAACTGGAAGGGTTGCTTGGTGTCGTTGGGCTTGATGCAGCGCACGTAGTGGGGGGTGGTGGCGGAGAGGGAGGTATTACCTGAGCTGGTTGACGGCCCTCGCGGGGTGGAACTGGAAGGGTTGCTTGGTGTCGTTGGGCTTGATGCAGCGCACGTAGTGGGGGGTGGTGGCGGAGAGGGAGGTATTACCTGAGCTGGTTGACGGCCCTCGCGGGGTGGAACTGGAAGGGTTGCTTGGTGTCGTTGGGCTTGATGCAGCGCACGTAGTGGGGGGTGGTGGCGGAGAGGGAGGTATTACCTGAGCTGGTTGACGGCCCTCGCGGGGTGGAACTGGAAGGGTTGCTTGGTGTCGTTGGGCTTGATGCAGCGCACGTAGTGGGGGGTGGTGGCGGAGAGGAAGGTATTACCTGAGCTGGTTGACGGCCCTCGCGGGGTGGAACTGGAAGGGTTGCTTGGTGTCGTTGGGCTTGATGCAGCGCACGTAGTGGGGGGTGGTGGCGGAGAGGGAGGTATTACCTGAGCTGGTTGACGGCCCTCGCGGGGTGGAACTGGAAGGGTTGCTTGGTGTCGTTGGGCTTGATGCAGCGCACGTAGTGGGGGGTGGTGGCGGAGAGGGAGGTATTACCTGAGCTGGTTGACGGCCCTCGCGGGGTGGAGCTGGAAGGGTTGCTTGGTGTCGTTGGGCTTGATGCAGCGCACGTAGTGGGGGGTGGTGGCGGAGAGGGAGGTATTACCTGAGCTGGTTGACGGCCCTCGCGGGGTGGAACTGGAAGGGTTGCTTGGTGTCGTTGGGCTTGATGCAGCGCACGTAGTGGAGGGTGGTGGCGGAGAGGGTCGCCATGAGGGCGGAGAGGGAGGTATTACCTGAGCTGGTTGACGGCCCTCGCGGGGTGGAACTGGAAGGGTTGCTTGGTGTCGTTGGGCTTGATGCAGCGCACGTAGTGGGGGGTGGTGGCGGAGAGGGTCGCCATGAGGGCGGAGAGGGAGGCGCGGAACTGTGAGCCCACTGTCTGCTTCTGACCGGAGGCACGGCGGGGAGGTTGCTGGAACAATTCACAATCAAAATTAGATGTTTATTCTATAAGCCACAAGGACTCTTTTAGGTAGTCGCCGACTTGATGCACTCTAGCTGTTCTAGTATGTAGCACTCACCGTGAGACTAGTAAGTGGCACAGCCGGCGTTGTCCGTCTCCGCGACGGCGGCGGCAGCGTGGCCGTGGCGCTCCCTTCAGCCCGGTACGAGTCGAACATGGCGTGTATGAGACGACAGCTAGTCGCCGACTTGATGCACTCTAGCTGTTCTAGTATGTAGCACTCACCGTGAGACTAGTAAGTGGCACAGCCGGCGTTGTCCGTCTCCGCGACGGCGGCGGCAGCGTGGCCGTGGCGCTCCCTTCAGCCCGGTACGAGTCGAACATGGCGTGTATGAGACGACAGCTAGTCGCCGACTTGATGCACTCTAGCTGTTCTAGTATGTAGCACTCACCGTGAGACTAGTAAGTGGCACAGCCGGCGTTGTCCGTCTCCGCGACGGCGGCGGCAGCGTGGCCGTGGCGCTCCCTTCAGCCCGGTACGAGTCGAACATGGCGTGTATGAGACGACAGCTAGTCGCCGACTTGATGCACTCTAGCTGTTCTAGTATGTAGCACTCACCGTGAGACTAGTAAGTGGCACAGCCGGCGTTGTCCGTCTCCGCGACGGCGGCGGCAGCGTGGCCGTGGCGCTCCCTTCAGCCCGGTACGAGTCGAACATGGCGTGTATGAGACGACAGCTAGTCGCCGACTTGATGCACTCTAGCTGTTCTAGTATGTAGCACTCACCGTGAGACTAGTAAGTGGCACAGCCGGCGTTGTCCGTCTCCGCGACGGCGGCGGCAGCGTGGCCGTGGCGCTCCCTTCAGCCCGGTACGAGTCGAACATGACGTGTATGAGACGACAGCTAGTCGCCGACTTGATGCACTCTAGCTGTTCTAGTATGTAGCACTCACCGTGAGACTAGTAAGTGGCACAGCCGGCGTTGTCCGTCTCCGCGACGGCGGCGGCAGCGTGGCCGTGGCGCTCCCTTCAGCCCGGTACGAGTCGAACATGGCGTGTATGAGACGACAGCTAGTCGCCGACTTGATGCACTCTAGCTGTTCTAGTATGTAGCACTCACCGTGAGACTAGTAAGTGGCACAGCCGGCGTTGTCCGTCTCCGCGACGGCGGCGGCAGCGTGGCCGTGGCGCTCCCTTCAGCCCGGTACGAGTCGAACATGGCGTGTATGAGACGACAGCTAGTCGCCGACTTGATGCACTCTAGCTGTTCTAGTATGTAGCACTCACCGTGAGACTAGTAAGTGGCACAGCCGGCGTTGTCCGTCTCCGCGACGGCGGCGGCAGCGTGGCCGTGGCGCTCCCTTCAGCCCGGTACGAGTCGAACATGACGTGTATGAGACGACAGCTAGTCGCCGACTTGATGCACTCTAGCTGTTCTAGTATGTAGCACTCACCGTGAGACTAGTAAGTGGCACAGCCGGCGTTGTCCGTCTCCGCGACGGCGGCGGCAGCGTGGCCGTGGCGCTCCCTTCAGCCCGGTACGAGTCGAACATGGCGTGTATGAGACGACAGCTAGTCGCCGACTTGATGCACTCTAGCTGTTCTAGTATGTAGCACTCACCGTGAGACTAGTAAGTGGCACAGCCGGCGTTGTCCGTCTCCGCGACGGCGGCGGCAGCGTGGCCGTGGCGCTCCCTTCAGCCCGGTACGAGTCGAACATGGCGTGTATGAGACGACAGCTAGTCGCCGACTTGATGCACTCTAGCTGTTCTAGTATGTAGCACTCACCGTGAGACTAGTAAGTGGCACAGCCGGCGTTGTCCGTCTCCGCGACGGCGGCGGCAGCGTGGCCGTGGCGCTCCCTTCAGCCCGGTACGAGTCGAACATGGCGTGTATGAGACGACAGCTAGTCGCCGACTTGATGCACTCTAGCTGTTCTAGTATGTAGCACTCACCGTGAGACTAGTAAGTGGCACAGCCGGCGTTGTCCGTCTCCGCGACGGCGGCGGCAGCGTGGCCGTGGCGCTCCCTTCAGCCCGGTACGAGTCGAACATGGCGTGTATGAGACGACAGCTAGTCGCCGACTTGATGCACTCTAGCTGTTCTAGTATGTAGCACTCACCGTGAGACTAGTAAGTGGCACAGCCGGCGTTGTCCGTCTCCGCGACGGCGGCGGCAGCGTGGCCGTGGCGCTCCCTTCAGCCCGGTACGAGTCGAACATGACGTGTATGAGACGACAGCTAGTCGCCGACTTGATGCACTCTAGCTGTTCTAGTATGTAGCACTCACCGTGAGACTAGTAAGTGGCACAGCCGGCGTTGTCCGTCTCCGCGACGGCGGCGGCAGCGTGGCCGTGGCGCTCCCTTCAGCCCGGTACGAGTCGAACATGGCGTGTATGAGACGACAGCTAGTCGCCGACTTGATGCACTCTAGCTGTTCTAGTATGTAGCACTCACCGTGAGACTAGTAAGTGGCACAGCCGGCGTTGTCCGTCTCCGCGACGGCGGCGGCAGCGTGGCCGTGGCGCTCCCTTCAGCCCGGTACGAGTCGAACATGGCGTGTATGAGACGACAGCTAGTCGCCGACTTGATGCACTCTAGCTGTTCTAGTATGTAGCACTCACCGTGAGACTAGTAAGTGGCACAGCCGGCGTTGTCCGTCTCCGCGACGGCGGCGGCAGCGTGGCCGTGGCGCTCCCTTCAGCCCGGTACGAGTCGAACATGGCGTGTATGAGACGACAGCTAGTCGCCGACTTGATGCACTCTAGCTGTTCTAGTATGTAGCACTCACCGTGAGACTAGTAAGTGGCACAGCCGGCGTTGTCCGTCTCCGCGACGGCGGCGGCAGCGTGGCCGTGGCGCTCCCTTCAGCCCGGTACGAGTCGAACATGGCGTGTATGAGACGACAGCTAGTCGCCGACTTGATGCACTCTAGCTGTTCTAGTATGTAGCACTCACCGTGAGACTAGTAAGTGGCACAGCCGGCGTTGTCCGTCTCCGCGACGGCGGCGGCAGCGTGGCCGTGGCGCTCCCTTCAGCCCGGTACGAGTCGAACATGACGTGTATGAGACGACAGCTAGTCGCCGACTTGATGCACTCTAGCTGTTCTAGTATGTAGCACTCACCGTGAGACTAGTAAGTGGCACAGCCGGCGTTGTCCGTCTCCGCGACGGCGGCGGCAGCGTGGCCGTGGCGCTCCCTTCAGCCCGGTACGAGTCGAACATGGCGTGTATGAGACGACAGCTAGTCGCCGACTTGATGCACTCTAGCTGTTCTAGTATGTAGCACTCACCGTGAGACTAGTAAGTGGCACAGCCGGCGTTGTCCGTCTCCGCGACGGCGGCGGCAGCGTGGCCGTGGCGCTCCCTTCAGCCCGGTACGAGTCGAACATGGCGTGTATGAGACGACAGCTAGTCGCCGACTTGATGCACTCTAGCTGTTCTAGTATGTAGCACTCACCGTGAGACTAGTAAGTGGCACAGCCGGCGTTGTCCGTCTCCGCGACGGCGGCGGCAGCGTGGCCGTGGCGCTCCCTTCAGCCCGGTACGAGTCGAACATGACGTGTATGAGACGACAGCTAGTCGCCGACTTGATGCACTCTAGCTGTTCTAGTATGTAGCACTCACCGTGAGACTAGTAAGTGGCACAGCCGGCGTTGTCCGTCTCCGCGACGGCGGCGGCAGCGTGGCCGTGGCGCTCCCTTCAGCCCGGTACGAGTCGAACATGACGTGTATGAGACGACAGCTAGTCGCCAACTTGATGCACTCTAGCTGTTCTAGTATGTAGCACTCACCGTGAGACTAGTAAGTGGCACAGCCGGCGTTGTCCGTCTCCGCGACGGCGGCGGCAGCGTGGCCGTGGCGCTCCCTTCAGCCCGGTACGAGTCGAACATGACGTGTATGAGACGACAGCTAGTCGCCGACTTGATGCACTCTAGCTGTTCTAGTATGTAGCACTCACCGTGAGACTAGTAAGTGGCACAGCCGGCGTTGTCCGTCTCCGCGACGGCGGCGGCAGCGTGGCCGTGGCGCTCCCTTCAGCCCGGTACGAGTCGAACATGGCGTGTATGAGACGACAGCTAGTCGCCGACTTGATGCACTCTAGCTGTTCTAGTATGTAGCACTCACCGTGAGACTAGTAAGTGGCACAGCCGGCGTTGTCCGTCTCCGCGACGGCGGCGGCAGCGTGGCCGTGGCGCTCCCTTCAGCCCGGTACGAGTCGAACATGACGTGTATGAGACGACAGCTAGTCGCCGACTTGATGCACTCTAGCTGTTCTAGTATGTAGCACTCACCGTGAGACTAGTAAGTGGCACAGCCGGCGTTGTCCGTCTCCGCGACGGCGGCGGCAGCGTGGCCGTGGCGCTCCCTTCAGCCCGGTACGAGTCGAACATGACGTGTATGAGACGACAGCTAGTCGCCGACTTGATGCACTCTAGCTGTTCTAGTATGTAGCACTCACCGTGAGACTAGTAAGTGGCACAGCCGGCGTTGTCCGTCTCCGCGACGGCGGCGGCAGCGTGGCCGTGGCGCTCCCTTCAGCCCGGTACGAGTCGAACATGACGTGTATGAGACGACAGCTAGTCGCCAACTTGATGCACTCTAGCTGTTCTAGTATGTAGCACTCACCGTGAGACTAGTAAGTGGCACAGCCGGCGTTGTCCGTCTCCGCGACGGCGGCGGCAGCGTGGCCGTGGCGCTCCCTTCAGCCCGGTACGAGTCGAACATGACGTGTATGAGACGACAGCTAGTCGCCGACTTGATGCACTCTAGCTGTTCTAGTATGTAGCACTCACCGTGAGACTAGTAAGTGGCACAGCCGGCGTTGTCCGTCTCCGCGACGGCGGCGGCAGCGTGGCCGTGGCGCTCCCTTCAGCCCGGTACGAGTCGAACATGGCGTGTATGAGACGACAGCTAGTCGCCGACTTGATGCACTCTAGCTGTTCTAGTATGTAGCACTCACCGTGAGACTAGTAAGTGGCACAGCCGGCGTTGTCCGTCTCCGCGACGGCGGCGGCAGCGTGGCCGTGGCGCTCCCTTCAGCCCGGTACGAGTCGAACATGACGTGTATGAGACGACAGCTAGTCGCCGACTTGATGCACTCTAGCTGTTCTAGTATGTAGCACTCACCGTGAGACTAGTAAGTGGCACAGCCGGCGTTGTCCGTCTCCGCGACGGCGGCGGCAGCGTGGCCGTGGCGCTCCCTTCAGCCCGGTACGAGTCGAACATGACGTGTATGAGACGACAGCTAGTCGCCGACTTGATGCACTCTAGCTGTTCTAGTATGTAGCACTCACCGTGAGACTAGTAAGTGGCACAGCCGGCGTTGTCCGTCTCCGCGACGGCGGCGGCAGCGTGGCCGTGGCGCTCCCTTCAGCCCGGTACGAGTCGAACATGGCGTGTATGAGACGACAGCTAGTCGCCGACTTGATGCACTCTAGCTGTTCTTCGGAAACCGTGTCACGGTTCTTCTCTAGAAAGCCACCGCATTGGTACTCCACGTTGTCGGCGAAGTGTTTTATTATGAATGCTGGAACAAAAATACGTAGTAAATATAGTGCTCCTCTCTGGGTTCCTTTAGGGCGCAACCGGGAATAACGCTGGAAGAATCATGACCTAGGTTCCCGAGCGCAGGTTCATGATCATAAAGCACCGTATTCACCCAATAACACGAACACATCCGAACAGTCGTCGATACATCCTACTTAGGACTTTTAGGTATCAGAATACTTTACTTGTGAACCATAAGTAGGTGTTCGTTATACATGCATTCTTGAACTTCAGCTATGTTCTACCATGCGGCGTACAAAATTTTACTTAAGTATTACTTAAAAACTAACATTATAGTCATTACTTATAAGTAAAGTGGAAAACAAATAAAGACATAATATCATATTACTAAAATTATAACAGTAACTAACAATACTACTTATACAACATTACTTACATTACGTATATGTGTATTCGGGTTACCTATGTGTTACCAATAAATAATTGACAAATTATCACTTCCCAAAAAAAAAAACCTAAAATTTCATTAGCCAAATAATTGTCACATAACACTTGACAAATAATTCTTACGCAGACCTAATGTTTGGCATATTCACGTTTAGGCAATATCTCGTTTACCAAATTTCGTTCATAATATGTTTCGGCATAATACGAGTATGTTTAAACCAAAACAAAATAAGGCAAATCATTTGTATCGTCAATATTTAATTTTACATTTCTATTCTGTCGGTTAATCAGCAGAAGAACTATTCAATGACCAATCGTTTGCATCTTTATTTCAATGGATATATATGATAAAGATACACAATAAAATAACATTTTTTTTATGTGGGTAGGGAGTGTAAATGAATTTGTGCTAAGGTCGCAATTCTAACCTAACCGCCAGCGCGTAGACGTCACCCCGCTTCGCGGGGTGCCTATTTCCGCTCTAAGGGACACAAGCTAACCCTAACCTCACCTACCAAATAATACAATTGTTACGAATTTTTTTTTTTACTACACACACAACACAACACCAACTAACCTTGTTGCACACTTTTCAGATTTTAAATTGCCAGGATAACTTGTTGTCCAAGACTAAACCCAAGAACTTCGTATTATCAACTTCTGTAATCGTAAAATATTTACACTTTGGCATGAGAGTTTGTTGGTTCTTATATTTGCGCTAGGCAAACAATTTTGGCAATAAGTCTATCATTTTGGTAGTACCTTGGTTCCCGAACCTCGGCTTCATGAAGTGCGGTTACCACGCACAGGCCTCGTGCAGCTTGGCCACGAAGCCCGGGCCGGAGCCCTATGGGACGCGGCACTGCTCGTCCAGGAGCGCTAGCACGCCCAGCCGGTCCTCGATCAGGTCTATGCAGTGCTGGTTGTCGTAAAAGTCTATCATTTTGCTAGTACCTTGGTTCCCGAACCTCGGCTTCATGAAGTGCGGGTACCGCGCACAGGCCTCGTGCAGCTTGGCCACGAAGCCCTGGTCGGAGCCCTGCGGGACGCGGCACTGCTCGTCCAGGAGCGCTAGCACGCCCAGCCGTCCTCGATCAGGTCTATGCAGGGCTGGTTGTCGTAAAAGTCTATCATTTTGCTAGTACCTTGGTTCCCGAACCTCGGCTTCATGAAGTGCGGGTACCGCGCACAGGCCTCGTGCTGCTTGGCCACGAAGCCCTGGTCGGAGCCCTGCGGGACGCGGCACTGCTCGTCCAGGAGCGCTAGCACGCCCAGCCGGTCCTCGATCAGGTCTATGCAGGGCTGGTTGTCGTAAAAGTCTATCATTTTGCTAGTACCTTGGTTCCCGAACCTCGGCTTCATGAAGTGCGGGTACCGCGCACAGGCCTCGTGCAGCTTGGCCACGAAGCTCTGGTCGGAGCCCTGCGGGACGCGGCACTGCTCGTCCAGGAGCGCTAGCACGCCCAGCCGTCCTCGATCAGGTCTATGCAGGGCTGGTTGTCGTAAAAGTCTATCATTTTGCTAGTACCTTGGTTCCCGAACCTCGGCTTCATGAAGTGCGGGTACCGCGCACAGGCCTCGTGCAGCTTGGCCACGAAGCCCTGGTCGGAGCCCTGCGGGACGCGGCACTGCTCGTCCAGGAGCGCTAGCACGCCCAGCCGGTCCTCGATCAGGTCTATACAGGGCTGGTTGTCGTAGAAGTCTATCATTTTCCATGATATTTCCTCCTGTGAAGGTTAGAATAGACATTTTTCAACATCTCTGCGCCAATTTTAGTCTCTGTTTGGCTCTATGGTTGACTGGGAGTGAATTTGGCAATAAAGTTTAAGTAAATAGGTTTTAGATCTCTTTGGGGGAGGCCTATGTCCAGCAGTGGACGTCTTTCGGCTCCTATGATGATGATGAATTGTGATCCTTCTGGTGTCGCAAGTGTTCAAGGGCTAGGGTGTCTGCTTATCATCAGGCACACCGTATTGTTAGCCACCATCGAATTATATTTAAAAAAAGAGTGAATAGGAAACAATTAATAAGTATCACTGATGTTTTATGAGCAAATCGATTATAATTTACTTTAAAAACAAAGTTTTAACCGACTTCAATTTAGTACTCCGCCAATCCACGAGAATATTTCCACATTTTTTTTACAATTTACCACATGAACTGATTTCCGATAGCAAATGCGTTGATTACTATAGAAAAATACCGAATCGCTGTATGTGGGCCGATAATATTTGAGGACTTCCATCGATTCCCCAAGATCATCACCAATGGCACTTCATTAATTCCTATATCAACGGAATCTTATCAGAACCTGTGATGTACTTTTGCACCTTTAAGTACAATTGAGTCTTCATCATCAATTCCTCGCCACCAAATTTATGATTTCCGGATGTAAATACACGAGTTATAATAGAAAATACCAAAATCACTACACGCGTGCCTAATAAAATTGAAGAGTTACCTCAATTCCCCATCATCTACCTGAATTTTGAAAAAAATGGTACCCATCTGGAACCATATACATACAAACAAAAAAAAACGAATCGGCTCATCAATGAAGGAGTTCTGGGGTAACTAACATTTAAAAAAAAATTGACAACCGAACTGAGAACCTCCTCCTTTTTTTGAAGTCAGTTAAAAATGCAGACAAAAAAAATCAGACCAGGGTATCGAGCAAATTAGCAAAATTTGTATGGAAAAATTCTCTGTATCAATACAAAATTTAGCATTTTGAAACATTTATCTACAGCGGACTAGGCATATTTGCCTATTTTGGCTTGCTGTCTGACAATTTTAGTATTTTTGGCTAATTTAGCAGTTTTGGTCACCTCGGCATTTTCGTCAGTTTTAGCACTTTCCCGGCATGAACTTAGTATAACGCGCGCAAATAAAGAATGGATCTGAAAAAGGCGTCCCGCTCGCATGCTATCTCGCTCAAACCCTATCGCTGTCTATACTCACACTTATAAAAGTCCATTTATCCGTTATATTATAACACACGGTACTCACCTTAATATACTCGTCCTGCTCTAACTTGAACACGTGCGAGTTGAATTGTTGTTGTAGTTTCTCGTTCGCGTAGTTGATGCAGAACTGCTCGAACGAGTTTATCTCGAAAGTCTCGAACCCGTAGATGTCCAATACACCTGGAGGGAAATATGGGTAACAGAGATTTTCATCCATATAAAAGTATAGTGTTAAGGCTTTTAGATTCACGTACAATTTTTTCGTGTGTTTGCGTTTTATAGGGTTCCGTACTAAAAGGGTAATAAAAACGGGACCCTATTACTAAGACTTCACTGTCCGTCTGTCTGTCTGTCACCAGGCTGTAACTCAAGAGCCGTGATAGCTGGACAGTTGAAATTTTCACAGATTATGTATTTCTGTTGCCGCTATAACAACAAATAATAAAAACAAAATAAAATAAATACTTAAGGGGGACTCCCATACAACAAACGTTTTTTTAACTGTTTTTATAGATAATGGTACGGAACCCTTCGTGCGCAAGTCCGACCCGCGGTGTACCCTTGTTTTGTCGACAACCTTTTCATCGAATATTATTTCATCGACAACGATTCATCGAAACTTTAGTACTAGTAATATTGTTTAGGCATGCGCCTTCCAAAGCACGGAAGCGCTCATTTATATCAACCACTCAAACATCATCAGGCGGTCACCCATCCAAATACTGACCGCTGCCATCTTTGCCTAACCTGCGTTATCGTTTCCGACTCGCAGGCGGCGCCGGCTGTGAGCGGAGCGTTCACTCAGGGCTTACACTTAGAGTCTGTCAGGCGAGTCGTATCCCTCATTCACGCAAAAAAGGCTTAACGGATTAAAATTGATTTTGGTATATATAAATATATATATATATATATATATATATATATATACCTATATATATGGACATTATCATAATATGAATTACAAATCAAGTCGGAATACAATGGTGTAAAGAATGATAAAATTAAAATACGTAAAAATAAATAAAAGTAATACTACGAGTACATACCGCTCTGCGTCAAGCCCGAACCAAAGGTCCCCAAAATGCTAGCGGCATTGCCTCGCTGAACAGCAATGGAGACCTGTTGGACGAGCCATGACCCAGAGCGGGGGTCAAGGCCCCTGTCCCTTAATCGTCTGCCTAACTCCTTGCACAGCCCGAGAGCCTCACTGCCCCAGGGCCCAGCTGTCTCCACAGCAACCGGAACGAAATCATAAGTCGGTTCCAAGGCAGAGTACTTTGCGTGTTTGAGCGGCATTTTCGGCCGCCGAACCAGCTGACTTAATTGTGTGCTTTAGATGGGACGCTGCAAAAGTGCTAACACAAGTTGCATCCCATAGGAGGCACCGCCCTCTCTGCCAGGGAACCAACGTCAACCCGTCTGGTCTTTTTCCGTCAGTCCGAGACAGACCCGGGGGCTCCAGGATGCACGGTACGTTGGCGGACACCATAGCCCGACGCACGATCTCATTGATAGAATGGTGTCTAGGGAACCGACCCGCACATCTTTTGCAGCTTAGCCCGTGGTGGCCATTCTCCTCCACCATTGTCCCACAAACGCATCGGTGCGCTTCGCATACCTTGCTCCCCAGCCTTAAAGCAACTGCTATCCTCAGGGAGTCGTTGTCGAGCAAAGTGCCGAGTTGAGGGGAAGGCAAGGCATGCAGCCACGCACCGGATTCGGGCTTTGTGAGAGCCTTGAGACGTGCTAGGTCAGTCCCGAGGCATCACTAAACAAATGAGAAAACGTTTGCTGACATAGAATATCGTCCCATCCTCTTTGGACCGTTAAGCTATCCGGATGATCATTGGACGGACATAGTGTCGCCCACTTAGCCAGGGCCTCGGTTACGAATGGAACTCGAATGCTGCTGCCATCAAATGATAATATTCGAGCAACAAGATCCGACGAACCATGTGCCGACGCTAAAAAGGCTACCAGACCTATGTCCTGGACCCGACGCACGCCCAAGCCACCGTAACGAACTGGCAGAGCCGCCTGACACCATTGTTTGTCGTCTAAACTCACATTGAGTATTGACTCTAAACAAGATTTAATAGTGTCATCGAACGATTTCAAATCCGTGTCATAAAGCCAAGTTGGAGACGTCCGTAACATATACACCATGCGAGGCAGAGCAAAGCAGTTTCGCAGCAAGATAAGGGAAACATGTCCCGACAATTGTGTCAAATGTTCCTGTGCCGCCGAAAGTGCTTGTCTTTTGGCTTGAAGGGCCGAACTAACACCCTCGGTGAAAATTGGAGCACCCAGTAAATTGAAAGAATGTTCGTGTATTTGTCTAATGCCAGGTAAAAGTGACTCTATTTCTGCGAGAGAGTTGGTGTCTAAAAAACTGCAAGTATAAAACTCGCACTTAGACGGGTTTATTTCAAGACCAATTTTCTTCAAGGCAGGTATCAATGTTTTCAAGTCGTTTAAGACCACTTCTGGACTTCCTCCTATAGTGCCATCATCCAGATACCACACGTTAAGGCGCGCCTTTAATCCAGAAATAATCTTTTGGATGCCGAGACAAAACATCAAGGGCCCTAATGGGTCGCCCTGCTGGGCACCAACTTGCGACTGTATTAAACTGCCTGAGAAGAAAAGATTACTTGAGGAGGCGTAACATTGGTAAATGAAAGGGTAAAGAGAAGGAGTTTGCTCTAAGGTTTCGTTGAGAATAGTGTCCCTTTCTAGGCTATTGAAAGCGTTTTTGATATCGATTTTAACGATTATGGTATTGGATGATCTGCGATGTAAAGCAAAAGACCGGGTGGCATGTATTGCCGCCTCACAACCAAGTCTGTTACCGAAGCCCATTTGAATTGGTTGCAGATAGTCAGGCATAGCTTCTCTAACAGATTGGCAACAGAGCTTAGCCGTAAGACGACGAAAAAAGCTGCCCACCGCAATTGGTCTAATACCACCATCTTTTTTAGATAAGGCACATAACGAAGCACCATATAGGAACGGTCTCACCTCCAAGTTTAGCATACCTCTCAGTAAAAAATTGCATAATTTTGTGAGTGATTCTAACAATCGGGGACCATTATTTCCTGCGGAGGGTGAAGTCAACTCTTTGAGATGCTGCGGTCGCAGACCATCTAGACCGGATGCAGACCCATTGTAGAAAGACGCAATTGCGTTGGCTACGTCCGAAGTTGTAACAGAAAGACATGTCAACGCATACAATAGATAGCTTGCCTCCGACCGTTGTTTCTCTGCTCCTTTTGCTACTTAACAATTGCATGCACGCAGGCATTTATCCTGATATTTTGAAAGAAATTAAAGTTCAGCCTATTTATAAAGGGAAAGGTGAAATGCACTTGCCGAAACATTATAGGCCTATATCACTTATACCTATAATATCTAAGATCTTTGAACGCTTGATTAGTGATAGAATAATGAAACATATCGTATCAAATAACCTCCTAAATCGCCAGCAGTATGCGTACCAACCGGGCCGGTCGAGCACGGACGCGGCGCGCGAGGTGGTGGCGCGCGTGACCGCGCACCTGGAGGGCGGGCGACAGGTCGCAGCGGTGTTCTGCGACCTGTCGCGCGCCTTCGAGATGATTGATCATTCGCTCCTCCTCGCCAAGCTCTCATGCTACGGCTTTACAGGCAGTTTCCACAAAGCCATTGCGTCGTTCCTGGGAAATCGAAAACAGCGCACCTATGTCCTCAATACGGGGTCGGATCTGGAACCGATTGGTGACTGCGCCGTGCCCCAGGGATCTGTTATGGGAAATAACCTGTTTCTGATTTTAGTAAATGATATTACGACTGCCTGTAACGAGCCGGAGTATGTGATCTTCGCCGATGATACGTGCATCATAGTCAGTGCTGATGATGTGGCAACCTTGAAATCTAAGCTACACCTTGTCACGTTGCATATGTCTGAGTGGTTATCTGCAAATGGCATGCTACTAAATGTAGAAAAGACGAACATTATACATTTTAGTCTAAAAATAAAACATAGCCCACTAAACATAACCACCAACAACACCATTGTACCTCAGGTAGAAGCAACTAGGTACCTAGGTTTCGTAATTGACTCAGGGTTGACATGGTCATCACACATTGACTATGTATGCGACAAGTTGTCCGCCGCGTGCTATGCACTGTCTCGACTCGCACCTACTTTGTCTCCCAGTAACTTGAGGAAAGCTTACTTCGGTTACTTTCACTCAATTCTAATTCAAGGGGTAGATCTGTGGGCAATGTCTGCCAACCGTGACAGAGTCTTCAGAATTCAAAAGCGAGCCTTGCGAATCATCGACCGTAAACCAGTAGACCATCCCGCGAGAGACATATTTAGACACCATAACATCCTAACGTTACCAAGTGTATACATATTAACTGCTTGTTCACACATACGATGCAACCTACATAACTATAAAACCTACGGTCAACCCACCCAAAGGCCTACGCGCAGGCGGCACCTGCTGGAGCCCCCGCGCCGGCGCTTGGCTAAGGCTCGCGCGGCACTCAGCGTTGCCGGGATCCATATATATAACTGTGTGCCCGAACACATTAAAACAGCTGAGAGTGATGCCTTATTTACAAAGAAACTAAAGGCATTGCTTACTGACCTTGCGTGCTACAATGTAAATGAGTTTCTCCAAAAAGATCATTGACCCTAACACAGGCCAAATCTTTTTTTAATATGATTATATTCTGACTTGTAAATGAGATGTACATTTATCAATAAATAATCTGAAATCTGAAAATCTGAAAGGAAAGGGCTTGTTAAACTCGGTTCAGGTGGTAAGATTATTGACCTCGATGGGCTGGGGTGTTTGTCTTTCAAAGCATGTAGTGTAGTTTCATTCACAGGAGCGAGAGTAGCGTCGGAAAGGAGCAAACGAACCGCTCCTCTTAAGTCTCCGTCGTGTACTTTGGCTTCGATGGAACGATATATCGAAGCTTGTTTTATTGGGGACTGTAAAATAGCGAAGTACAAATTAGAGTCATTGATATTATTTTTAACTTTAGTCGTCAACGATTTCTTTTCAGTCTTATCTGGTACCCTCAAGGCTGAAAAAGAGAAAGAGAGTAAAGTAAACCAATTTTCAACACTGTTCGAAAGCAAACAATCCTCAATAACCGTGCATAGCTTACCGGCAGCTAAACATCTGGCACCCTTGGGAATATGAGTCAAAACTCGAATGCTAGACTTTAAAGTTGGTAAGTCGTTTAGACTAACGTTCGCATGTTGCGTTTGGGAAGAAATGTCCGAAGTCCCAAGGAGCGCTGCTCGAGCTAGAGGAATATGATCTTGCCATATTTGGGTTGTTTGTGTGGTGTTTAAAGGTGTTGGAGCAGGTGGCTGCGTATGGTTAGCATGAACACGACTTATATGGATGTTCAGTCCCCTCTTTTTAAAATAACGAATCTGGGGGCAATAGGGGCATTGCACGGAGCTATCCAGAGGCAGAGACAGGGGAGGAGCCATATTTACTTGGTTTGAAGTGGATCCTATTATGTTGAAGAGTATGATTAAAACTAAACAAGAAAAACTTACAGTTGCAAATATAAAAATGTAGTATAAAAATACCGCAACAAAGTAGAGCATGTACAGTCCTTTACATTATTGTTCAGCCGCTGAGAAGAGCGTAGGCAAGGACGTAAAATATAAATACACAATGCACTAAATATTAATCACACTTAACTGATTATAAACAAATTAGAAAACACAACAAAGAATGACATCAGTGACACTGGAAACTGTCAAAAACCCGGGGCGCAGCATACGCAAGCGATTTTCTTGTTTCTCGGGCGCGGATTGTTTTCGGACAGGACTCCGAGTGTGCGGAGGCCGTTGGCCGTGGCCGGCGATGTTTACATGTCCCGACAAAATCGTCGGATCGGTCTGGATGGGTCCTCAATGGGTCGGATCGATACGGGGATCAATGAAATATGTATTTCGCCGAGTTATAACAATTGAAATACTTTTTCTGCGAGTCTTCGTGTATAATATTGTACACGAAAGTATTTAAAGTGAAATAGGTTAATGTCCATATTGTTATTTTAAACTCAGTGGTCATATAATACTACTTAATTAAAGAGTAATAATAAGCACTTCATGACTACATGCATTTTCTAATGTTGATTAATTATATTAATCCTATATATATAATATATATATATATATATATATGTGTGTGTATATAATAGTGTATAACCTGGATTAACATACGAGTATATAATACTTTTTATTCCGGGAATCATCGTCTAAGGTGGCAAAAGTTTGTAAGGAGCTACGATATAGGTACAACTTAGAAAAGTTGAAAAACCCCCGACATTTTCATTTCAAAGTCCAATATCTCAAAAACGGCTTATCAGATTTTCATGAAACATGGCTAAGAACACTCGGGATAAAATTATCTATGACACATAAGAAACCGCATTCAAATCGGTCCATCCGTTAGGGAGCTACGCTACCACAGACACACACACACGTAAACTTATAACACCCCTCTTTTTGCGTCGGGGGTTAAAAAGAGTTCCACGCGGACGAAGTCGCGGGCAGAAGCTAGTTTTATATATACTACTGCACATTTATACATTCTTCAAAGTATGTAGTTAATTGTGTGACATACATACATGCATAATATGTATGTATAATAAAACTTAGAATCATTGGTGTAAATCGTTAATTACAAAAAAATATCAGGGACAAAAATGGCTTCTCATAAGCGAACTATGTTTTAGGTCGGTTAGGTTAGGGTTCACTTGTGCCCCTCAGACCGGAAATAGACACCCCGCGCAGCGGGGTGGCGTCGACTCGCTGCACGGTAAAAATAGGTTAAAAAACGGTTTACCATTGAATTGCCGACAAACATTTAATCGAAAATTATTTCAAAGACAACGTTTCAAGTATTTTTATTTCATCGACATGTCATTGCGTCGAGGACTCGATACTAGGTAATTTGAACCGAGGTCTTTTAATTGGTAGTTGACTTATTTCAATAAAATTCATGTCATGGCTTTTCATTTCGGGTTTTTTTAATTCAATTTTTTTTACATGTAATAATATTTTATTCCGCATAAAATTATTTCGAATATATATCTAAATCCCTAACGTTTTTTAAGGTGTACCCTTGTTTTGTCGACAACCTTTTCATCGAATATTATTTCATCGACAACGATTCATCGAAACTTTAGTACTAGTAATATTGTTTAGCGTTATTTTATTTCAACAACTGTTCATTTAAATTTATCTTACTACGTAGAAATACTATTCAATGCATTCTTGACAAAATTGTCTTGGCCAAGTACACTTACCAATGAAGTGGCCCTTATGTTGCTCGGTCTCCAGCGCGCGGTTGACGCACTTGAGGAGCCAGGCGAACAGCTCGCCGTACATGCGATTGGCGAGCGCGTCGCGAGCGAATGCCGCTATGTGTGCCCATGCGGCTCACGAACTTATCATGAAGTGTCTTTTTTGCTCGATGTTTAATTTGACCTCACTGAACTTTTCGCAACTTTGGCATTTTTGCTAATTATCTTAGATACTTCTTTATATTATAAAGTAATTTTGATAACAGGGCATTTTTGGTAAACCTGTAATTTTTGATAACTTTGTAATTTTTGGTAAATTGGCCATTTTTTGTAAGATTGTAATTTTTGGTCAAATTATAATTTTTTGGAAAACTGTAAATTTTGGTATCCGTCATTTTTTGTAAAATTGTTAATTTTTTGTAATAGTGATAACATTGGCTTATCAAAGTACACTTACCAATGAAGTGGCTCTTACGCTCTCCGGTTTCGAGCGCGCGGTTGACGCACTTGACGAGCCACGCGAACAGCTCGCCGTACATGCGCTTGGCGAGCGCGTCGCGGGCGAACGCCGCTCGGTGCGTGTCCATACGGATTACTATCACCTGTGTTCAAAACAACTTAGAAAAGTTGAAAAACCCCCGACATTTTCATTTCAAAGTCAAATATCTCAAAAACGGCTAAACAGATTTTCATGAAAAATTGCTAAGAACACTCGGGATAAAATTATCTATGACACAAAAAAAACCGCATTCAAATCGGTCCATCCGTTAAATTTGCGTCGGGGGTTAAAGAGCAAGTATTTATTGCTACGTATATGTACATTTAGGGCGGATTGCAACAAGTTGTGACAACATGTGTGAGGCAAACCAGCCAGTGAATGAGAAACTTAAAAAATAGAAGAGGAAAGATGACGGGGCACCTCATACGACATGACAAGTTCATACTCAATAAATTGAAGGAAAGATAGGGAGGAAGCGAGGAGGAAGACCCAGAATAAACTACATAGAGCAGCTCAAAAAAAGAGTCGATGTTAGGTCGTGTCGAGATGTCAAAGAGGTTGTCTGGGATCGGAGTAGATGGAGGGCCTACTTTGAGCTACACCGACAAGAGCTTAGCTCTTAATAAATCAAAGGAAGAATAGAAGCAGCAAGTAACGAATACAGACGGAGCAATATTAAATATGATGATCTTTAATTCCCAGTCAGAAGTAAATTTTTGTAATTCTGTAATTGATGATAGCAAACACAATTAACTCGAAGTTACCTACCACACGACCTTTTTTTCTGAATAAAACTGAATAAGGAATTACTTTATAATTCAATATCATTGTCACCCATACGGTAGTTTGCGAAAATTTTACGTATGCGTGTTTAAAGTATCTACTTAACTTCAAGAAATGTAGGGTGACCAAACATTCAGTGGATATTAGTGTTAGCATTATCATTAAATTTATTTAACTAAAAGTGTTTTGATTGCATGAGACCTCATCCATTGAAATCCGTTTTGGCTGTTTATCAATATTTTTCACCGTATATACAAATATTGCTCGTTTTATATTATAGGATAAGCGCACATGCTAAACAAAATGTATGAACTTATCCGCAACTTGTGGCCAGTATAGTATCCACAAAACCAAGTGGCGAGTCAGGCAATAAAAGTCAGTACTACTGTTGCACGGTCCGCTCCATAAGGCAGTGCAGGTGCGAAAGAGATGACTGACTCGCCACTTGGTTTTGCGGATACTATAGTCAGTATGGACCCTAAAGTAAACTGACCTCGTGCGCAGAGGCGATGCGTCGATGCGTCAGCCATCGAGATAGCTCCGGCCTCGCCACTCCGAGAAGCGAGCAGACGATCTGTAGGTGCTTGTCGTTCGGCTATAACAAGGATATCGAATACAATCTATACTTTAACCTCTATCAGAGGCTTACCCAATAGGCCAGAGGTCGGCAAACTTTTTACACAAAGAGCCAGATCCCGGAAAAATTACGATTTATCGGAAGCTCAAAGAGCCACAGTACCAAATTTTAGGGAAAATAATTAAATAAAATTTAGGGTGAGTTTGCTAAGTTGATACGCTGCGTTTAGGTTCGATAAAAATAATTATATTTGCCTCGCGCTATTTACGATTTTTTTGTCTGAAGTTCATAAGTTTTTTTTTTTTGGGGAAACTAAAGAGCCTCAACAAACCTTTCAAAAAGCCGCATGTGGCTCGCGAGCCGCGGTTTGCCGACCCCAGCTATAGGCAAACTAGGCATGTGCCTAGGGGCCAGTGAGTAGAGGCACGGAATTTCTTTCGTTATTATATTTTCATCACACTTGCTCGTAAATGGTGTTATTCCATGCCTTTATACAGAATGACAATGGCCTAAGTTGTTCCCATGGGAGTTAATGATTTTCATAACTCTCTAGGGAGTTATGGGCCTGTGTGTGATCTGATTGTTTTAAGAAAATCTAGTTGGCCGCGCGCCATTAGCATTCTGCTCTGTGATTGGTTGAAAAAATCTAGTTGGCTACGCGCCGCAAGAATACTACTGTGCACTGCTCTGTGATTGGTTGAAATATGGAAGCTGCGCGCTCCACTCGCACTGAGCTGGAAGTGAACTTGTCAATAGATTTTTCTGTCTTTTGTTATTATTACTTCCTCGCAAATGTAATTAAAAATTTCACCATTACCAGGAACATCACAATCACCCAAATTTCTTATAAAATCATAATCTGGAAATTTAATTAAAGTCTTATCCATCTTTTGATGTCGTCACTTGCATCCACCGTCCGCCCTTTAGTAATCTCTGAAACTACTCACATCAATGTATGCTCCGTCCTCTTCCACGTCTCCCGAATCAGGCTCGCACGTCAGCTCCACATTGCCCAGATGCAGGATGCAGGCTAGCACCGTGAACATGTTCTGTTGTTCGGTTTCCGTTACACCTGTCAAAAAACGTCATCAAAGTCACGTGATGACACTTAACCTGTTACTTTGCTCACAGTGCCGACAACACTAGAATATTGCGACTATTAAGCCCTCTACACAAGCGAGGGGTTTTATAAGTTTCAGTCTGTCATCCAGCGGACTCACGAGACCTCATCATCAGTCCACCTTGGCCTACCCACGCCGCGCCTTCCGGTACCTGGTCACCACTCGAGAACCTTTCCGCCCTAACGGCTATCGGAGCTACGAGCAATGTCCCCTACCCCCTGCAACTTAAAACTTTCGCAACCAAGAACGCGCGCCTGCGCCGTAGCCCCACAGGATCGACTACGAGCGTAGCGCGTAGCGGTTCTTCGTAGCGAACGTGTTAAGTTTAGCGATTTGAATCTCACGCAGAGAAACTCCCAACATAGCCCTCTCCATTGTCCTTTGGGTGACTTTAAGCCTTCTTATGACGCCGATAGTATTGTATTCTTTGATCCCATAAGGTTTCCGTGCCATATGGCAACTGGCAACACACTCGTCATAGACTCGTCTTGAGACACTGCGCCTGAATTCTAATCAGAGTAATAATGAAGAAAGTTTCTGTATAAAATGTTTTTATTGTGCAAGCTGGCAATGAAGCCAACTGTACGTTGCAAACATCAGTCATCAACTACTCATTGAGAAAATTGTTAGGACCCCAACGTCGGGTTAATGTTGTGATCTCTGATTCATTCCGTGTTACTTCATAAGTAAGCTTAAGGAATATTTAATAGAGAAGGCATTCTACTCATTAGATGAATTTATGAATAAAAACAATGTTATGTGATTATTTAAATGAGATACTTATTGTTGTTATTGTTAATATGAAATAGACATAGGATGTAAATAAATATGTATAATAAAATTGACATGTAATTTTCGTTATAAATAATGAAACTGAAACTGTGTTATTAGGTTATTTACTTGAAAAAAAAAGACCTGGTTGCACTCCGGGAGTGCCGGCAGAAGTGAAAACTCAATGACATTGTAACAGTTTTTCGATCAGGTCACGTGACCTGTTGCGAGTTGGTTGTCTGTCCTTGTTAATTATTATTGTGAGAAATTTAATTATTGTAACTTTACTTTATGTACCTGACGAGCTTTCTGTGAATTCATTTTATTTATACACCGTGGCCGTGAATAATCCGAGAGATTTAAGCTAACGATACTAGAGCCTAATTAGAGTATATAAAGTTATGTAACATATAGTCCAAAAACTCATAATTAAGGAGACATTATTTTTTTACAACAAATCAAAAGATTAAAAATCTCCAGTCTAACACACCCTTAGGGCGTGAGCATGACGTAGCCACCTTCTTCTTTTTTCACGTAGATGCACTAACTGCATGGTTGTTCGACATAACTTGACACTTCTTGTCATTCATGGAATACAAGTCACGGCATTCGCCGTTCGTCGTATGATTTCGGAGCGATTCGTGAAGTGTCATGCTCGCTCTCTGTTCTTCAACTTGAGTTTCTCACCTAAAGGCTTGTTCACAAAGAAGCGGGCAATTAATAAGATTTAATTTGTACTGAAATAGTAATTTAATTAAGACACATAATTAGACCCATGTTGATATAACATTATTTACTCGTACTGTCGTCAAAAATACGTGGTTTAAATCTTTCGGGTTATTCACGGCCACGGTGTATACAAAGAAAATTTGTAAATATAATGTAAATTTTCAATAAGCAATAAATGAATCTGAATCTGAATCTGTTCAACATTTATTCCCCATCACAAAAAGTGCACAGCGCCGCTAAAGAAGTTTTCACTTCAAAATAAGTTACCTAAGGTGGTTAATGCGTTCTTCGTCTCATTAAATGCTCTCAGGTCGTCGACGCCGTCTATGTCGGGGCTGCCGCCTTGGTTCAAGTACTGGAACGAGTCTTGGTGGTCTGGAACAAACATTAAAGCGGCAATAGGCATGATGACAGTAATAGAAAATCAATTAAAAAAATACCATATATTTTCTAAGTGAAATTTTAATCATAGAATTCGAAAAATGCTAATATTTTTTTATTAAGTAAGAGATTATTATTTATTTTGATAAAATTAAACTGAAAAATACGGACGCCCGCCATGATATGTTAAACACCAATCAGAGCGCATGACGTCAAACTTGTACCGTCAACTTGCCCTAATAAATTGAACGTTTTCTATACATCCGATCTCTTCTCACTTACGTACTGAACGACTAGTAAGACAGGGATAGAACCATGTTATCTGGCAGGTCTTCATGCATGAAAACTTTTACCCCCTATTTCACCCCCTTAAAGGATGATTTCAAGGATAAAAACTATCCTATGTCCCTCTCCATCCCTTCAACTATCTCCACTTAAAAAATCACATCAATTCGTCGCTCCGTTTTGCTGTGAAAGACGGACAAACAACCACACACAAAAACTTTCCCATTTATAATATTGAAGCGCTGCCAGCCTAGCGGCGCCTGCGAGTCAGGAACGATAACGCGGGTTAAGCAAAGATGGCAGCGGTCAGTCTTTGGATGGGTGACCGCCTGATGTTTGAGTGGTAATATAAATGAGCGCATCCGTGCTTTGGAAGGCACGCTAAGCAGTTGATCCCAGCTGCTGTCTATGACAGTAGTCGTTAAGCCGAGTTAAGGGCCTTCGGGCGGCTTAAGAACGTCTAGCAGTCGAGTTGCCCACTCACTTGTCAAAGGGGGGACAACTGTCACTCGCGTCCGCAGGAGCTGCCTACCACAAACCTGCACGTGTCCCCTGGCTGGCACTAAAGAGTGACAAACTTGAAAAGGCCAAAATAATGCATGCCATACGATTATAGTAGTTTATGCGACTGATCCATAATGAGAGGCCTTAAAACAAGAGTGTGGTTTTATGAAAATACCGTCAGCGAGTTTCATAATAGGATCACACGAGTGTTTTAAAGCCTAATTATGTACAGTTGCATACACTTCTTTATATACACACATATTATGAGTAGTAGTAAGTAACAGCAAAAAACCAAGAAAATAATGAAAACAACAATGGCGGCAATTCGATCATCCGTCATGACGAATGTTTTTTTTTTAAATCATAGACAAACGAATGAAGTCCCTATACTCATATCACTCGAGATCAAATGTCGTGCGGTTTGTATTAAAAAACGTACTGAATTGACGTTTAGTATCGATAACTGTTTTATTAGCTATAGATACTAGAATAGACACCCACTTGAGTTTTGACAGCGGTTCCAAATTTAAACTCAAAACGTTACAAAAATCTTAACATTACTGAACAGATTTTACCTACTACCACAGACAAGAAAGTTCTCATAGTAAAATCGGTTGTAGTAATGCTGGTCATTTCCTACGGTTTCTGAACCCATATTAGAGCACTAATGATATGTGCGTAGATAAAATAAATTTATAATATTAGTATGGAAGTATGGATAAACTCTTACCTAACTGTAACTCCGGCATGCTTCCCGCCGCGGCACACAACTGATAAAACACATGGTAGTTCCTCTCCCCAGAGCTCTGGTAGACAACTCTGCTCTTCTCGAGCAAGTACGTGCGCATGCTCGCCCCGGATATCCGGTAGATGGAGTCGAAGTGGATCTCTATGAATTTTCCGAAGCGGGAGGAGTTGTCGTTGCGCGTGGTTTTCGCGTTGCCTATCGCCTGCGGATTTAAGCGAAAAGAAGCATGAGCGTGGCGAGGGGTTCATACCAACGTGCTCAATACATTTTTATTCAGTTGCCATATTATAACGGATATTCTAAAGCAGGAGAGCAATCAACTAATACGAGGACCGTCTCTAAAAGGACTGTTTAGTTACTTTCTATGTGTACAAATATTATAAAGAGGTAATCGAAGTTTGTATGTACCGGCCTAAGGGGACATCTCCAGAACCACTTAATCGATTTCAAAATGTATTTCACCAGTGTGCCTATTTATATGTATACCTAGCTTATCTGGATGGACATAGGTTATATTTTATCCTGCGGCTTGGCTTGCGATCTGTATAAACCGCAAGCGGAAACGCTGATAGTAATAAATCCAATCCATTTCATTTGATTAAAAAAAAATCCGCAGTAATTTTTATTCCACCAACTAACTTTTTCCATGAGCTTCTCAACAATAATTACCTCCATGATAGGACTGGAAGCGAGCACTTTCCTCTCCACCTGCGTTTCGCTCGCGTTTCCGCCCACGGCCGCGAAATAACGCATTGCATACTTCGCCGACACCGTCTTCCCGGCGCCAGATTCGCCGCTCACTGTCAACAAAATAAATAAATAATACATCATATTAGCTGAAAGACGTCCACTGTTGGTCATATGCCTCCCCTAAAGAGTGCCAAAGTGAGCATCCAGCGGACTCCCACCTTTACCAAGTCACAGTCTACCCACGATGCGCCTTCCAGTATGTGGACGCCACTCGAGAACCGCACTGCCCCAACGGCCATCGGCGAATAAATAAATATCATGGGACAATCTTACACAAATCGAACCAGAACCATATAAAACTCAATCAGACTTGCGTTATGGGTAAATGACATATTTAATCCATATACTATTTAAATACCCAGAAAACATCCAAGACTCAGTATAGTTTAAATTATTTAAACTGAGCTCATGAATGGCCATTGTACTGAGCTCATGAATAGCCTTTGTTTGCGTTCAGCACGTCTCAATTTGGCACGAAAAAGGTTAGCTCCACACAAAATACAATTAATGAACATTTTATGTGGCGCTAACCTTTTTCTTGCAAAATTGGGCTATTCATGAGCTCATTACAATGGCCATTCATGAGCTCAGTTTAAATAATTTAAACTATGACAAATATTGATGAACACAATATTTTCCTTTATTATATCTAATCGAACCCAATTGATTGGGCACATCGAAAAGTCATCCCGCTCGAAATTATAGCAGCCCAACTGGGGAAGTACCTCCGCCTGGCAGAAGACCACAGCCAGAAAAACACTACAACTTGCTCTGTAGTACTGTTTTCTTCCTGGAGGTGAGCAAGGTCGCCAGAGCTCCCGAGGATGCGTTGTGTTGAGAGCGAGGGAACATGTTCCTTCACCTGTCAACACGGCGAATCCTCAAACATATGAAGAGTCGGCAACGCCCATGTTACACCTTTGGAGTTGCTTGCGTCTATAGGCTGCGGTGTCCGCTTACCATAAGGCACCGTACGCTTGTTTGCCACCGTCGTTGTATAAAAAAAATATGATTACTATTTCACAGTACACATCGAAAAGACCATACGGCATACCTATGATGCTCTGGTCGCGTCGCTCTCGCTCTAACTTGGTGTAGGCCTCCTCTGACACGGCGAAAATGTGCGGGTCAAGGTCACCCATGGACTGCCCGCGATACGCCATGATTGTTTCATCGCCTGCAAGAGTTAAAACATATATTTTTCTAGCTGCTATTCAGAAAAGTCATAGTTGCCCTCAAATGAGGATTTCATTTTTTCTCATGGAAGGTGTGAAAGGCAGTATGCCACTCGGTAGCAAAATTATTTCCATCTTGGGCGTAAACACTTAAAGCCCTCGTTACGCTTAAGATTCTACTTTAGAATGACTCGCCACGCTCAAGATTCTATTGTAGAATCTTTCGCTTCACTCAGGATAAATACACCGTAAATATAGGGTGAAATTTAATTCGTGAATCGAAATAGTAAAATGTGAATCTATCCATGGTTCTGAGACTTCCCGAGCCAGTTTAGTATGGGACCACTTTGTATTATGAAAAAAAAATGGTCCCATAGTAAAAGTTGCTCAGAACTATGGATAGATTCACATTTTAATATTTCGATTCACGAACTAAATTTCACCCTGTATATCATTTTGCTCCCTTGAGACGCAATCTAGTATACTATTAGAGCAAATACCATAAATCTGTGGTGATAATAATACATACTGTTTACACCGTTAATACGCACGCACTTGTTAACCAATCCAATGTATACAAGACAGTCCTAACATGGACCTACGATACTTAGGACAAGCTATGGTAATAACAATACCACGTGCGAGCGAGCTGGTAGCATACAAATATCAATAAGTGTAACAGAAAGGGAAATATCATTCGTTGTCCTTCTCATAGTTACTTTTTTATTTGCCACAACTGATTTAGTATAAAGTGGCACACAAACCATTATCCGTCCAAATTGAGTAGGTTGTTTATGGCAAGTCATCAGCCATTTTAAGACCATTTCTTAATGCATTCTGCATAGAAACTTGTCCGTCCCTCGCTGTGGCATCACATATAGCCTGTCCTGAGTATCATGGGTCCATGAGAACAAAGGAATTTGAATCGAACCACCGTTATCTAGTTTATATTAGTGACAGCGCCATCTAGCGGTCCATAAAAGGTAAATTGTCTTAAAAACATACCGTAAATAGGCAATTCGTTGTATGGATTGATGGCGACCAGCACGATACCGCAGTAGGTGTAGATGGCGTTGCGGTCGCAGAACCTGCAATAGAAAACAGTCCGTGTATGTTGTGTGGATATCCGGCTGACATTGAAATACATAATAGTGTGCAATCGAAATTGAACTTAGTTTTTAGGATAATGGGTTTGAATTGTATTACTACACTTAAATTGGAAGGAGCACAGAGAGCAGGTTTGCAAAAACTTAAATAGATTCGTTTTCGTTCTTAAGAGACTAAAAGATACTGCACGGCTATCACGCGACGGAGCGCGAGCTCTCTCGATTTTTATCGCACTATCCCTCTCTCTGTTATTAAAACACTTAGAACAAGAGGTATAGTGCGAGAAAAATCGAGAATATGTCGCGGCCGTCTCTGATAGACGTGCTGGACCCGATTCTACGTGCACATGACTTAACTAGACTAAAACTAAATTATCTAATATTTTGACATAATTTAGGCGGCAGATTAAAAACGACATATTTAGAATAGCATTTAGACAGCTAAGTAAGTTGAATAGACCGCCTAAAATAAGAAACATCAGATTCAAATTAGCGCTGTCATTTGATTATGACAGCTGCTCATAGAATAGCAAAGTTTTTTAGCGACCCCTTAATAAAATTAGGAAGTTCGCCTTCAGAACAGTGGCCTTTAGCCACTGTAGAATGCACTTACGGCCTATCATGGCTATGTATCGTGGGTTCTCTTATAGGGATCGATTTTATGGGGTAACGCTGTCGACGTAGACAGTTTTCAAAATTCAGAAAAAAATGTGTTAGGGTTATTTGTAACGCAAAGCTAGCTACACATAACTGTATACACAACTGTGTACTTAACTGTGTACGCATATGTGTATAGCTGTATTACACTTTTCAGAAAGTTGCACGTGTTGCCCTTACAGTGCCTATATATAAGAGAAGTGTGTGTATTTCTCACGTCAAATTCACAATATTTTAAAATTAGACTTAATCCCAGGCAAAGAAAAACAAAACTAAGACATGAACAAGTTATCTTATCATGCAAGAAGTACTATAGAAGAAACATTTATAACATCATCATTTATTTAAGAGCATGGCTCTTGTCGGTGGAGTAATTTCCATTCTGTTCTATTCCACGTTTCGCAGCCGTAGAGAGCAATGCTCCAGATGTACACGTTAACCAGTTTCTTCCGAGTTGAGCGTGATATTTTAGCTGTGAGCAAAGGTCTTTTTAAATTGAAGGCTTGCTTGGCCATGGCCATCCTGACATTTATAAAATGTTTATTGAAATATACAACCGTATACCAAATGACATAAGATTGAAACAAGGACCTATCTTAAAGCATATATCTGCAGCATGGGTACTACAAGCAAGGTGGACTGATGACCTGGTAAAGGTCGCGGGAGTCCGCTGGATGCGGGTGGCGCAGGACCGGTCACTTTGGCACTCTTTGGGGGAGGTCAATGTCCAGCAGTGGACGTCTTTCGGCTGATATGATGATGATGAAACTCATATTCCACTAGTATTCCAGCAAGATGCCCCACAGCGGTTCACACCGAAAGGCAGTCCACTCTAAACCCTCTGCATTCAGACAAAACCTTTTTTCCCTTTCAAATTTCAGGGAATCGGTCACAGTTGCGGCAGATACTATATATAAGAGTGCGTACAATTCATTAAACATTCCGAAACGTATTGACACAGCTGTCAATTGTTTTTGAATATCCATAATTACTGGTTTGCATCATTATTCAATGCGACTGGTTGGCATTTTGTTATCCTGTTAATAAGACGCATATAATGATATACATTTTCATACATTATCGACCTCTATCCCCATGAGTCATAGCAGAACTACCAAACCTTATTAGGCTTAAGGCAATTGAATGACTTTCCTTGCTACAAATTTATTGCGAACAATATCGTTTCAAATAAAAAATTACAAACATTAATTACCGTCTTTATCTATACTAATATTATAAAGAGATAAAGTCAGGTGAAAGTTATAAGTAACTAGCAGCAGTATTAGCCCTTGTAGTTTGTATGTAGATGATAATCTCCAGAATGACTCATCATCGAACCAACACTACTACTTGCTCTGTAGTAGTGTTGTGTGCCTGGAGGTGAGCAAGGTCGCCAGAGCTCCCGAGAATGCGTCGTGTTGAGAGCGAGGGCATTTGTTCCTTCAGCTGTCAACAGGGCGAATCCTCAAACATATCAAGGGTCGGCAACGCCCATGCTACTCCTTTGGAATTGCATGCGTGTATAGGCTGCGGTGTTCGCTTACTATCAGGCGGGCCGTACGCTTTTTTGCCAATTGCCACCGTCATAATAGAATCGCAACATAGAATATATGTTCTAATTCACGAAGACGATGGAAACTTAGGTAACATAACATATTCACCATTTACAGCAACAAGAAGATTCTAAACCTTATTCCAGATGATCATCAAATCAGCCGAAAGACGTTCACTGGTGGACATATGCCTCCCCCAAAGAGTGCCACAATGGTCACTCACTATAGTCACTATGGGGCTTTTCGAAGGCTCAAAGTCACCCAAAGGGCAATGGCAGGCTATGTACTCGTAATCAGGGAGGTTCTTTGCGTGTTAGCATCAAAAATGAGGTCATCCACCGCAGCACCACGTAATCGATATAGCCCTACGAATCGCTACACTTAAGTGGCAGGGGGCGGGGCACATGCACGCAGAACCGATGGCCGTTGGGGCGTAAAGGTTCTCGACTGGCGATCACGCTCCGGGTACTAGCGCCGCGTGGGTACTACAAGCAAGGTGGACTGATGACCTGGTAAAGGTCGCGGGAGTCCGCTGGATGCGGGTGGCGCAGGAGAAGTTACTATGACACTCTACTCACTCTGAGGGAGGCCTATGTCCAGCAGTGGACGTCTTTCGGCTGATATGATGGTGATGATGATAATGCAGTAGCAGTTACAGCAACACAAAGTATCTAAAACCTTATTCGATATAAGATTAGAAAATTCTTGCGTCAAATGCCAGGCGAATTCCGGAAAATAGTTTCGAAACGTAAAAAGATTAGTAGTATTGTTGAAAACTAGATATGATCGAAATCAATAAAAAGAGGTCAATATTTTTCTTTGACTTTGATGAATCTATAAGCATGTGTGAATACGCCCCTATTTATTTATTTTATCGTATGGCTGATTAATGATTTTGATTATACATACGAGTATTACTCTACTTCAGAGATACGCCCCTTTACACGGCGCTTACGACACATACATATATATAGTATTTACAAAATAAACGCAGCTCAAGTCTTCATGTTTTTTTATTCTAAAGATTTCACATGACAGAAAAAACATAATCCTCTCCGGCTCTCATCCGCCATGTTTCCGCTCGTTTTCTATTCTACTCTCTTTTTTTATAAAACCAAAGGACAAACCGTGTTTCATTTTACCTCATTCATCCGCTTGTCATCCAGCCTTCATGGTTCATAAAACCTTTACACATGCACCCCTACATTCGGCCATCCTGCAGCCATGCTGGCCTCCAGCATAATACCAAAACTAAAATGAAACCGAAAATCTACAACAAGAAACAAACAAAACACTGCTAAACTTAGCAGTAACTCATATTGTGTTTTAAACTAATAAGTACATAGTATGTCAACAATGGTAACAACACATTGTAACACTAGACGTAATGACGTACAGACACACATATACTTAGTTAAACATATCATAAAAACAATTAAACAGACAAATTAGCTGTTTTATAGTTAACTCCAATATTCAAATATAACCAACCAACAAAGTGTCTAGCCTCTATTCTCATACTAGTAGTTTATAGTGGGTAATGGTATGGCAGCCATAAACTCCTACCGAAAACCAACAAAGAATATCTATAATTGAAGCAAAAGATTGATTTACATGAATGTGGGCCATGGTTTCATGAAATCTGCAGCTGTTGAAGTGTGATTGGGTCCCTCAGAAGAAGAATTTACCTTTTCCACATCGTACCAGTCGTTTCCATTCACTGCGATAATACGATATGGCCCCAGAAACCTAGGTTGCAGTTTCAGACAGACCCCATACTGCGTTCTTTTGATAGCCACTAAATCACCGATTTTATAGAGCAAGCTAGTGCGTCTACTGGCCTCCGGTGTCGACAAAGCAATCCTGATCCTCCTGCACACCTAAATGGCCCGTTCTTAAAGTCTAAAGTACTAAAAACCTTAGCATGGACCAACTTGTCAATATGATCTTCTATGATCGGCAGCGGGAACTCATCCTTCAATATCTTTTCACTGAGCCGTCTGTTGTCTGTACAAATCCTAGTACTACCATTTTTTTGAACTAATACAATAGGGCTTGCATGTTCTGAGAAACTTACCGGTATAATTCCACCCTCTAACCATTGCTCGGCTTGCCATTGGCGCTCCACTGCCTTTTGTTCTGCGATGGCTAGGCGCGGCGGGCGCTGCACCACAGGCACGTCATCCTTCACTACGATCCGCAACGGTATCGGAGCTTCACGCGTCTTCTCTGGCTGGCACGTATCCACCAGTCGCTCCACCTCTCTCCTCAATGCCGGATCCTCTATAACTCCTACAGCAGCAAAAGACACACCCATGCCACACATGAAATACCGAAACCAGCTCTTGTCAGGTTTCAACAAAAGCACACGGCCGCCATCCATCACGAGAGTAAAATTACACAGAAAATCCTGACCTAAAATAATAGCAAACGGCATAACTTCCTTAGGCACCACATGAAACGTGATATTTTCAAAACACTCATCGTCAATCACAATGTTTGTCAACAAGGAGCCCGACGATTTGACACGCGCGGCGCCAAAACCCGTCAACGCTACTTCATTGCCAATTAACTTCGGAGCACACAACGACGAGTAACAGTCCTCGGAAATCAAATTCAGGTCACTGCCGGAATCAACCAAAGAATTAATTTCTTGTCCAAATAAATTTATCATCTTCATCGGCTTCTCGGGCTTTTGACTCGAGACCATTTTAACAAGATTGACATTCATAGAGTCTGTCAATGTCATAAAGTTGTCTTCATTCATTTGTCGCTCTCCGCTCGTTCTATTCCGGTCACTCAGTGATGGGCAGCCAACTGCGTGATTGCATCCGCACAACTGATTCACTCCTTGCTGATTAAACTCATTCGGTATCGTAGAGTCATTCAATTCATTCGCGTGAATACACATCTGCTTCGGCCATCTGTTACTGTTTCCACCTTTGTTGTTCAGGTTAGGTAGTACTCCCGACGAACACTGCGATGAAATATGTCCAAACTGGTCACACCTAAAGCACTTTAGCCCTTGCTGCTTGTGTGGACATCCATTAGATAAATGATTGTTCCCTCCACAGCTGTAGCACTTCTTATTAGAGTTATTAGGTACATTATCAGCTGAACTTTGTCGATTCCGTGTCTCACTGTACCGATTGGATAACGTAGGTTTCATCTTGTCTTTAATGGCCTCGTAGATTTTAAGTTTCTCTTTCAGCTCTGAATATGAAGTTACTCCGTACAGCATCATCTTGTTAGTCTCCACGTCCTGAATCCCGTCCACAATATACTTGACAGCGACGTAATCTGGCATTTTGCCGCGCTTACCCAACTCCCTCATAGTAAATAGGTAATCAAGGCAACTTTCGTTTTGTTTTTTCTTCCTTGCCGTCATGATCTCATGAACGGTTTTGCTGTCAAGAGTATCCGGAAACTCTTTGTGAAGAGCTTGTTTCAAGGTCTTCCAAGACTTGTAAGGACGCTCAGCTTTAAGCCACAATGCTGCTGTGCCTGTCAGACTGCGTCTTGCAACTATAAGTTTCTGTATCTCAGTCCATTGATATATGTCTGAATTGTCTTCTATGTCTTGAGTGAACTTCGAGATCGAATATGCTTCATCTTGGCCGTTGAACTTCTGTATAACATCGTCCATGTACATCATATTGTTCACTGGCCCTGCCACCGGTGCTTCGTGATAGTCGTCCTCCGATTCACCTGACATTATCTGCTCGTCTTTTAGTGCCCGTCGTCTAGAACCCGTCGTCGTTTGTTCTTTTTTTGCTATTCAGCCGTCTTCGTCGTTATCGTCGTTATATAATTGGAATTCACGCCGCACGCGGTGACCACCTCGTCACCCATGCGCCGATCCGTAACCGTCGTTCACCGCAAATATATCCCGGACGAGCCCCCAAATATAGTATTTACAAAATAAACGCAGCTCAAGTCTTCATGTTTTTTTATTCTAAAGATTTCACATGACAGAAAAAACATAATCCTCTCCGGCTCTCATCCGCCATGTTTCCGCTCGTTTTCTATTCTACTCTCTTTTTTTATAAAACCAAAGGACAAACCGTGTTTCATTTTACCTCATTCATCCGCTTGTCATCCAGCCTTCATGGTTCATAAAACCTTTACACATGCACCCCTACATATATAAGTCACACATACGTATAGATATCATTTCGGATGTTAGATAAATGTATCCGTAATAGTAAAGTGTTTATTATGAATAGTTATAATCAGCATATGCGTCAGCATATAAGGATATTTGTGCTGGCGTGATTTTTCGGGGAATTTTGTGGTGGTGGGTTTTTTTATATTTTATGTTTAAGTTTGGTTCCGCAGGGATCGTTTCTAGGCCTGTTCTTTGTAAACGACTATAAAAAAAGAAGGAGGTTTTTAATTCGTCGGAATCTTTTTTTTTATGTATGTTCCCCGATTCCTCGAATACGCCTGGACGGATTTAGAAAAAAATCTAGAGAAATCGAGGCAACTCTTCTAATACGGTGAAGAACTGAACTGAAGTTGGTTAGAACTTGTTTTCAAATAAATGTATAATTTGAGAGAAATAAGAATGCTTGTACCTTGTTGTACCGACAATTGTTCCATCGAATGTATGTTTCGCAGAATTTTCATTTCATCGTAAACCAATTTGTTCAGAATATGCAAACTTTTCAGGATTGTTATAAAACAAACCTAACCTAACCTAATGGCTTCTACAGAATGACCTTTTAGCTAAACCTCAAAAGTTAACGGTTTCTGAGTAAGGGAAATACGATGAAACGACAATTCGGCGAAACCATGCATTCGGTGAAACGTTTGTCGCGGAATATTACTCGAGGTTGGGTAGTTCTGGCTGATGAGGAGATGGGTTCCGCAAGGGCTGGACTTGGGCCCTATACCTTATCTAGTGACTAGTCATTGTACGTAGTAATAATAATGAAGGCGCACCTGACTCTAAGGTTGTGAAGAATCGCAGGCTCGTGGAGCTACAAGAGCGACGTCAGGTCCTTCTGCCCGACGAGAGATAGGTTCCGCAAGGGCTTGATTTGGGCCCTATAATTTATGTAGTAACTAGAATGTATATTTTGGTAACACGATTCCTGTACTTCCTCAAATAGTAAAGGCGTACCTGACTCTAAGGTTGTGAAGAATCGCAGGCTCGTGGTCCTCGTGGAGCTACAAAAGCGACGTCAGGTCCTTCTGCCCGACGAGAGATGGGTTCCGCAAGGGCTGGATTTGGGCCCTATACTATATGTAGTAACTAGTATGTATATTTTGGTTACACGATTCCTGTACTTCATCAAGTAGTAAAGGCGTACCTGACTCTAAGGTTGTGAAGAATCGCAGGCTCGTGGAGCTACAAGAGCGACGTCAGGTCCTTCTGTCCGACGAGAGATGGGTTCCGCAAGGGCTTGATTTGGGCCCTATACTTTATGTAGTAACTAGAATGTATATTTTGGTTACATGATTCATGTACTTCATCAAGTAGTAAAGGCGTACCTGACTCTAAGGTTGTGAAGAACCGCAGGCTTGTGGAGGTACAAGAGCGACGTTAGGTCCTTCTGCCCGATGAGAGATAGGTTCCGCAAGGGCTGGATTTGGACCCTATACTTTATGTTGTAACTAGAATGTATATTGTGGTAACACGATTCCTGTACTTCATCAAGTAGTAAAGAAGGCGTACCTGACTCTAAGGTTGTGAAGAACCGCAGGCTCGTGAAGGTATGAGAGCGATGTCAGGTCGTTCTGCCCGATGAGGAGAGACGGGTTCCGCAAGGGCGGCATTTGGGCCTCATCCTTTATCTAGTAAGAGAAGTAAACATACTTATAATTTACAAAATAATACTGTCAAATATGGGCCTTAGGATCTAAGCAGTAATGTTCAAATTTTTATCTCAGTGTTTGCAATTTTTCTTTCATTTCTTTAGGGGTTCTATCTAGGAGTTAAATGAGAACTATGAAGCACTGATTAATTAAGTAATGTATTGCTAAGTTCACGACCGGGAGACGACTGAGGAGCGCGCTTTCCGCGGGGCGCGAGGATTGCTGACGACGCATAGCCTGTCCCTATAATTTCATTTCATTTATATACAGTTTAGTTCGTTTAATTTGATTTTAGCTAGTTTTAGTTCTAATTTAACGTTTACTTCATATTTCATGTCTTTAATTGACTTTTGTTTTAGTATTAATGTGTATTTACAAAATACACATATATTTTCCATTGTATACATAAACTTTGGGTTGACACAGATGTCATTTTAACAGATAGAAAAACAACTGGTTTGTCAGAACAAACCAGTTGTTTTTCTATCTGTTAAAATGTGTATGCAATGAAAAAACCGCTTCATCACACACAGTCAAAAATACGTATGTATTCCGGAAATTTTTAATCTCTTTCTCTCGTGAGCGGAACATATAACCTGTCTCTTACACGGAGGCTGCGATTCTTATCAAGATATGGGCAAAGACAAAGAAAGAGTTTTATGCTTTAATATGGCCTAGACGTTGTACTGGCAATGAATGTGCTAGACTCTATACTCAACATCAAGTGATTACAATACTCAATATCACGTTACACAACCGTCTGCAAAAACTTCCTGTTTTCACCAATTGAAAAGTAAAGGCATGAAACAAAGTACCCCCCTGAAGTGGTCTAATCTAAAAGTGTTAACCAGTTTAAAAGCAGACAAACCTGAACCTGTTCTAATTGAACTATGACTTAAACGTATCAGCGTCGGCTGTGTTAGGTACCTGAACCACTAGGCTACCGTAGTAAAGTACCGATATACAGATATGAGACTAAATCCACAATTACTAAGTTCCCCATATGCTTAATTAACCGACGTCAAAAAAGGAGTCAGTTCTCAGTTCGCGGAATCCTTTATTTTTGATGTTTGGTTCCCTATTACTCGAGGACGGCTGGACCGATTTGGAAATAGTACATTACGTAACTAAAGCGGTGAATTCGTGAACGCCCCAGATCGCAGGTGTTTGTGCATAACGCATATTTATGGCCCTACGAATTACCGCCCGTGGTGATTACACAATTTTACGTCTTCACCTGGCCACAATGCGAGTTTTCCCGTACGCGCAGCGTGCAGTAAAACTCGCATTATGGCCAGGTGTGACGTAAATAACTATTACAATGCATGAACGCATGTGCTCGAAAAGAGCGTTTACCAAGCACCAAAAGCGTGCGGAAGGTGCCACTTTTTTTCACTAGAGCTTTTTACTTTTCATTTTGTTTTAATTTTTAAGTTTGTTGTCAGCCCGACGCAAACAGTTTTTATTTCTTGAGAGAAGTTTTACAAATAATTAAATTACACTTTTTCTTTCATAAGAAAGGTACATAAATACTGATAATGTATGAAATATTTTATTAATCTATTTGAATTTATTCAATAAATAAACAAATAAATTAATGTTAAATATTCACTTAAATGTGTTTGGCTGCCCGCATATCTTTCTTATGCCTTTTGCGATACGACAGTACGGCGACATCCACATGCGCATAATGGCAATAATGCACGGCCCAATAATGTACAGCCTGATAATCCGCGTCCACTTTTTTGTGGAGTCGGAATATTGGGTCGTGCATTATCAGCCCGGACAAAAATGGCTTCCAATTATTGTCCCGGACCAAGTTTGCTCAGGGTGTACATGGATTGTACAGTATGGACGCGGATTATTGGGCTGTACATTATTTTGGCCGTGCATTATCATGGCTGTACATTAACCGGCACTGTATTTAAAACTAAAAAGCCCGCCATTGTTGTGATTGTTGTTTACTTAGGAGTTGTTTTATGTAAATATGTTAAAAATATCGAGTGAAAGTGACTAATCAATAATAATAATAATGATTTATTGCGTTTCAATAGTGTCCGTATGTACTACGACGGTAAAGCGTCTTTTTCTTGTGGAATATATGAGTTACTCAAAATTTATTGTGTTCCAAACCTACAATACAGTGAATACGCTCGACAGCAAAAGACGTGGAGAAGTTGTTAAATGCAGTTCCACATAATGAGTAGGTACCTGACAATCTACCTTAGTTCTTCAATTTTAATCTATTTATTTTAAACTGAATTTCAACATTTAATCTATTTCCTCGCACAAGGCATAACAAATAGTAAAACGTTGTATTATACGCGTGTGTAAAGATGATATCCGGCTCGTGTCGAATTATACATTCGCTCGCTTGACTCGCTCGATGTATAAAAATGACACTCGTCGGAAATCATCTACTTTCCACACTTGTAGCATTAATAACTATATTACTCCAAAATAAAGAAGGCAAAAAAAATATGCCTAGTGACGAAAATAAATCCCATTCAAAGAATAACGATGCTACAACCGTTTTAATATTGCTTGTTATAGAGAGAAGACGCAAACAGTTTGTGACGTCACGTTACGCGATGCTGCCGGGGGGGCCGCGTCGATGGCGTCGCCGAACACGACGGGGCGCGGCACGTTGCCGTCTATTAGTGACGTCACGTGGACGTCACAATCTACAAGTTTCATTGTTTCATGTGAAGTTGCGTTTTGCGAAAAAGGGGCAGAACATACCTCTTCTTAAAAATTTGAACACTTATACTAACTTCGTGATTATTTAACCACTTGCGTCTTGCGTTAATTTTTTTCTCCATTTGACTACATTTTAAATCCTTTTTTGAGATAATATAACATTATTGATTATTTTATTTAGTGTCTACACTGCTATTCGAGTCAGTTAACACTTTGTTTATAAGGCAATAAATAGATATCTTTACAATACATACCTTGATTTGTCGTATCTCTCCCGTCTGGTCTAATTTTGCTATTAGAACTCCGGAGCGGTAGTCCGCAGTGACTGTGGCGCTCTCCCACACCTTCTCGGGGTGCTCCACCCATATCCGGGCCCCCTGGAGATGCAAACTTAATGTTAACGGACTAAAAACTGATATCTTACCTACATAAATACCAAACTTAATAAATAACTAAGCCTTACTAATATATATATAACTCATGAAAATAATGAAAATGTATTTCTATTTTTTTATGATGTATAACATACTTATTTTTTATTAGTATGAGTATGTTTAGATATGATGTTATGATGACATAAGACAGGTAGCGGGAAAGACATGGGGCAGGGTGGCCACAGAAAGGCCAGAATGGAGAAGATTGGAGGAGGCCTTTGCCGTTTGGCAAGCGGACACACAGAAATGGAAGAAGAGCCAAATCTACGATTAGCTCCAGAGCAGAACACTTATATACCAATTTTATGTCGGAATAAAAGGCTATAATATAATATAATATATGTTTAGATATGACATCATCCACATTGTCCAAATATATGTATTAAATCTTCTAACAGTGCGGTAGCCAGGATGTTGGACTATCCATACAAATGTAGACGTTCTCATTTTAAAATGACTTGCTAGAATAACATGAAGAAATAATGGCTTAATGTTTTTCTATTACACTTTACAGCAACAGAAAGTTGATTCCGACCTTGATATGGCGTTTAAAAGTAAGAATCAAACTTCGAATGTATAGAGTTGACTTGAGTTGACCATCCCTTACTGAGGAAGCACATGCTAGTAATACTCTGAGCCCGTTTCCTTCGTGGGGACACTTCGCTGCTGATGAAATATATAAATTACAAATTAAAGGCAAAATTAAAAAAAATATGCTCCCAGCTAGATTTGAACCAGCGACCACATGCATACATGGCCCGTCGCTACTAACCAACTGACCTAACGGAACAATATGTCTCAGTCTCAGCCACTAAGTCTTCCAATCAGTTCCTTCTTACAATACCTTAAAGGAAGTTAATGCGGTTTCTGGGTGGTTGAAATCCAGCATGGATCATTAATTGATCAAATTTTTCCTTTCATTTTATAAATCTGAATGCCCAACCAAAACAGGAAATGAGACTTTATAAAGTTTAAGCCAGTATAAATATATCACTGAAATTAGTTGAACTCATAACTTAAACAAAACAATATTTAAAAAAAGATACGAAGAAATGGAAAAAACTTAAGTTTATTCATTCGTTTTATAAGTAGACCGCTATTATTCTGTACTTTAATTGTAATCAGCAGTTAACAAAATTATCATAAAGATTATCAATGTATGCAGCATAATCCAGGCAGAAAATGTAATAATAATAAAAGCTAGATAAAATCTCATGTATCAGTAATCATAGTTAACATAGAAATGTAATGTTATGTGAGGATGATATAATGTAAACAGTGATCTTCACCTTTCAACAACTACATGTGATAATTTACAACAAAATGAATAAAACATGAGGCAACAAATGATCTCAAGCATAGTGGCTTAGATAGTAAAAGTAATTTAAACTGGGCTTAGTTTAAGTTCCATGGCCTCTTTATACACATTAACTCAATACTGCCATTAAAACTATAAATTAAGAAAAAACTATTCCAACTTCAAAATATTTCATGCCAAATTAAAAATAGTTTACCTTTGTGTAAAGCTCCTTCGTAGTCATTTTGGTTTTTAATTACAGGCTTGCTTGAATAAAATTAATGTCTATATCATTATTTCACCACTAAATCGGAACTTCGATAATTCATTTTAGAAACAAGGTAGATTCGAATTCGCTAATTTTTACAATTACAATGCGAAACGTCACTGCATTGCATTGTTATTGACAGATGTCAAATTAAAAGCAATGTTTTTATCAATAATTGCTAAACACAGCTGATATTGTAAAGGCGAAAGATTTTCTCCATACAAGAAAACTTCATTCCCATTCAATGAGATTGCATAAATTCCTATAAGAAACTAGTTGGAATGTAAAAAACTGAAAACAATTGCGAAGAAAGTCATTCTTATCTTAATTTTCCCATGAGAGTTGCCAGCTCACATTATTAAAATGTAGGTCAAACCAACTATCAGCAATATAATGACCTAGATAAGTAAAACACCGAAAATATTGCAACGTCGTATTTTATTAAATTTCCAGACTAAACTTACACAAATACATCCCAGCCTTAAAAAGTACTTTCAATTTTATATAATATTTAAGGAAAACATTTGATAAGACAAGCATTTCAGTGTTGCTAGTAGAATTTTAAAATTTCCAGTATTGGGGAATAATATTTTATCATAATCCATGACCATCTTTACGTTAAAAAATCGTTGTATTATTATAATTATTTGTTTTCTTGAGACGGGAACCAGGCTTGACATGCTTCTGTGGCTATTTCACAGAGCGCGGTGAAGGTTTTGCCCCTGGAATCGTACTCTGAAACATTAAGAACAAGTGCTTAAATGAATAGGTACCTCTTTTTTTCTTAATATTCAATTATGTCAGTTTTTTATAACACAATTATTCCTTTCCTATATAGAGAATTTTAAAATGTTAGTTAAGGCATAAGATATTTATTTAACAATAAAATAGACGTATTGAAACATACCAGTGATATAATTTTAATACTCGTAGGTATTGTTCTTTATTTTGTACAAAAAAAGATCTGTTGCTTTCTAATGCTTTATTATGAGTTATAGGCCAGATCTGTTTATTATGCCCTATTTATACGTCTCATAATGTCTGTAACTTGTTTTTGTGAGCCTCATAATAAATAAATAAATGCATAACAAATGAATCGTTTGATAAATTATTTCGCTTTGGTTTAGCCTTGGTGGTGGTTTAGTGGTAAATTACATCTGTGCCTAATATAAAGTTACATTTTGATTGAATGTAATAAGATGCTTTTGAAATGTGCTCACCCACTTAGCTATTATTGGGTCAAGACAGTTTGAACAACACAAGTTTTTTTTTATCATGATTTATGATAATCTGCATACCTGTAGGACCCCTCTTTCCAAACATTATTCCGTTCATGGGAGCGTTTTTGTAGTTGGCTTCACTCAGCTCCGCCAAGGACAGAAGCACGACAGCAACGCAGACCACTCCGATAGTAATCCTCATCATGTCACCAGCCATCTATGAAATATACTTAACACCTGTTATATTTTTCAGGAAAGCTTCTCGGAAAAAGTTCTTATGGCCAATTTATCGTATAACCAGGAAAATATAATCAAAACAAACATGAAAGAAGTAACGAAGACAATGCCTAATTTCGATACCTTAGAAGTAATGTTCAAATTACAACAAATAATTAAAAAACGTCAAGCCGTCAAAGTTTAAAGAAACACACTTGTTTGTCTTGTTTCTGTAAATTTATTTTGGCACACTGCTTTACATAAAAGTAAATTGCAACCAAGAGAACATTACAAATATTACCTTTGATCACAAAATGTTTTTCTCAGTGGTAACTCTTGAAGCGACAAATGTCAACTGATGCTGGGACTGAAATTTCCCGCCATTTTATAGCACAAAGCCTGAACATGGCGGCCGCCCGATCAATTATTGGATTAGCGCGCTGACCGCGTATTGACACTGATAGGGGAATCTTCAGGGATTATAACTTGGTTAGTTAGTGCATATTGCTCGGACACGGGCTATTACTAAACCCTTAATGTAGTTTCACGCAAATCCAGTTACGTCGGTATGAAATTTATTGCTTTAAACGAAGATCTGAAAGAGCTACGGTAGCCTAGTAGAGCTACGGTAGCCTAGTGGTTCAGGCATGCGGCTGTCAAGCGGCGGTCTTGGGTTCGAATCCCGGCTCGTACGAATAAGTTTTTCGGAACTTATGTACGGAATATTTACCGTTAGCTTTTCGGTGAAGGAAAACATCGTGAGGAAACCGGTCAAATCCCAATAAGGTCTAGTTTTCCCTCTGGGTTGGAAGGTCAGATGGCAGTGGGGCTTACATTCCGGAATTCCGGAATTACGAAATACCGGAATTTCGGACCTTTTTTCCGATATTACAATTCCGGAATTAGGACACACTCAATATCGGAAATTTCGGAATTTAAACGGATATAGTTTGTTGTCTAGTTGAAAGCTAATTATGGGGGGTTCTCTGGAATTCGGTTACTTTTTTCACTAATTTTGACCGTGGTGGTTTTAAATGCTTGTTACAATACGTTACGCTTTGCACGGCAGGTAAGATACCTATTGTGATGTATCCAAAAGAGCCAGTCACTTTAACGAATATTTAAAGAAAATAAAATTGTCCTAGGGACTGACGCCGCCTATAGCTTTTTTCAAAATAATCACACCACATCAATGTCAAATCACATTTTTATTCCAAAACAAAATATAAAAGTTCGCTTATCCAAAACAGCGAGTCAAATAAGCGCATATTTAGGGAGAAATTTGCTCTTTTGAATTCAGTGTGCCAGACTGACGCCGAATATAGTTTCCTCAATAAAATCGTGTAAGTACCTACTGCAAGTAGTGTACATGTAAAATTGCATTTTATTGCACGTATACCGTAGCGATACAGCTTATCTAAAAGTATTCTATGGTCAACATAGTCAAACGCCTTTGACATGTCCATATACAACGCAGATACTGGGATCCTTTTATCCATATTCTTTAGAACAGTTTCTACTAAGTCAAAGATAGCCATGTTGATCGTCATGTTTTTACGGAAACCTTTTTGCTCATTTACAAACAAATTATTGTGTTCAAAGTAGCCAGATACACTATTATAAATATACTTTTCTATAATTTTTGAGAAAATAGGAATAAGCGCTATGGGTCTGTAATTATTCATGTCTTCTTTGCTATGTTTCTTGTGTAGAGGTTTTATAATTGTTAGTTTCAATTTTTCTGGAAAACGTCCACAAATAATGCACAAATTTACGATATGACTAAGTAGAGGTGAAATTATATGAGATACTTTTTTTACTATATATGTACTTACGCCATCGAACCCAGTGCTGTTTGTATTCCTCAAGCCATTTATTATTTTTAGAATGTCATCAGAAGTAGTAGGTTGCATGAAAATAGAATTAAGAGAATTAAATGTCAAATTGTTATTTAAATAGATATTAGATTTGTTAGAATTTGAATTATTATTTAGTACATTAATTGGTTGAATTTGGTCAATAAAATGATTGTTGAATTCTTGCGCAATATTTTTTGGATTAGAAGTTTGTATATTATTATGTGTACATATTTCTGAAATATAATGTCTTGGTTGATTTGACTTAGAACTGTTAATTATTTTCCATGTCGCTTTAGACTTATTTTGCGCATTTTTAATGAGATAATTGTTTTGAGATTTTAGAGTTAGATTAATAATTTTTTTGAGGCGTTTCGAGTATTTTCTGAAGTATTCTTTAGAAGTTCTATTCTTTAGTTCAGAAGATAAACGACACTTCCATAGTAAATATCTCTTTTGCCTGCAGCACTGTTTAATACCTTTTGAGATCCATGCAGGTTTTTTAATGGAGGATATTTTACATCTTTGGTATGGGAAGCATAGATTATAAAATAATTCGAAAAGGTCCGAGAATTTGTCGTAAGCTTCATTAGAATCAACAGATAAGTACACTTCATTAAAATTTAGATTTTGGAGGCACTCAATAAACTTATCAATATTTTCTTGGCTGAGATCTCTTTTTGTTACGTACCAGTGAGTCAGAACATTTGTCATTTTCACTGGACATGTTAAAACTTGTGCTGTGTGATCGGAGAGTGCTAATTCGATTACTTCAGCTTTGCTTCCTCTAATGTTATGTATGATATTGTCTATGCATGTTTTGCTACATAAACGGGTCGGCTCTATTATGCTAAGCCTTAAGTTATAACTGTGTAGTATGTTCTTAAATTCTACTGAGACTGCCGTTCTTTTGAGTATGTCAATATTGAAATCACCACTAATAATTACTTTCTTATTTGTGTAACATAATTTATTCAAAAGTTTACTTAACTTATCGAAAAATATTCTCATGCGTGCATTGTCATTTTTAGGAACTCTGTATATAGTAATGATTATTATTTTGTGATCTGTCAGTTCAATTGCACAGCATTCAATTATATGTGGTATAGAAAGTTCTGCAATCTCTGGTAGAATCTTATATTTATGAATGTTTCTCACTAATATGCATGATCCACCATCTCTACTTTTTCTGCAAAAATGAGCAGCTAGGGTATAGTTGACTATCATTAATTCCATTTCGTCATCAAATTTCATGTTGTGTTCTGTTATACAGATAATGTCAATAGGCTTTCCAATGTTCATAAAACCTTGTAAATGGACACTTAATGCATCAGCCTTATTTATTAAGCCATTTATATTTTGGTGTAAAACTGATATATATTTGTAAGAAATGCTAAAATCCTCGGTGGTTGATTTCATTTGCCTACTAGGTTGACTAGGTTTATTAACTATAAAAAAGTACCTTTATTATAAAAGACTTCGTTAACACTCCTTAACACACTATTTATACATTTGGCGAGTTTATATTTGCCTGTAGAATTAAGTTCATTCCCATTCATTTCATAGTCAAAATGTCCTAAATAAATACTGTTGGGTTGAAGCCAGACATGAGAACAGTTTTTAGTAAACTTCTCATGTAAGGCATAGTTAATTTTCTCTACATAACTGTTGTATTGGTCGGCAAATTTATTTATGCTATATGGTATGTCGCAAAATATTACATTGGTGTGAGTGGCGTTTTTAGCAGTATGTCCTAAGATATTAAGAACCTTACTTATGGGATTAATATTGTAGTCACTGCCACCACACATTACAACTAAACAATCACTTTTTGTAAAGTCAGCAATTTTTTCTGTAACTCCTTGTAGAACTCGTTCAGTTGTTCCGTATTTTATAATGTCTGCTGTGAAATCGTAGTCATTTCTTCTTATTTTTGATAAAGGTAGTAACAACTCAGCACCATGAAAATCACTCAGAAGGAGTAGCTTAGGTTTATGTGTTCTAGTCTGTTCATATTCAGCTCCATCTATATGGTCTTCAGGGGCATTTTCCCGGGTATTCTCTTTGTCGTGGTACAGAGACATGTCTATAGATGGGGCTGAATCGCGACTTTCTAGGGGCACGTTCTTACTGATTTGTTTTTGTATCTGATGAGCAGTTCTTTGCAGTAGTTTTGTTGATTGTTGTATACGTGTAAGAGTCACATTTTTACTATCCAGAGTAGCTGATTTACGTTTCATTTCTATATTAGTTGTGAGTGTTTTGCTGAGTTTGAGTTGTAGTTGTTTATTTGTCCTTTCCATTTTTTTAATTTCAACTTCCAGGGTTTGTATTTTCTTGTATGCCTCTGCTAGTTTAATTTCTAGATCTGAATTGTGCATTGGTGAGTTCAAACCGTAGTCCTTAGATGGTTTAGTAAATTTAGTCGTATCTTCATTTAATAATTTTGTATATATATTTATTTTCTTCTTCAGGTCATCAGTCTGTCTCTTCAAATCGATATTTTCCGTATTCAACTTAACTATCTCGGCATGAGCACTAGACAATTCGATATTAAGTCCCTCGATTTGCAACTTCTGTTCTATTATTTGTGAGTTGTCCATATGTGATACATTTGGCAAGCTTCTACGTGAGCTACTGTCGTCAATTAGTGTAGAGCTCATTATTTCTACATTATTTAAAGTGCTAGATAAACTTTCACACGATGGAATTTTACGTAAAATACGCCTTCTATGCGTTATGTTATCCTTAGAGGAATGACTACTTTGTACTTCACTGGTATCTTGAATTGAAGTTTTTGTTGGGTTTTTCCCCGGTTCTTGACAGTTTTGACACTTCCATTTTTGCTTGCTGTCTTTATTTATTGTATTATATGTTTTTACATTCATTTTCATACACAATATGTCGTAATAATGATTGCATAGCGAACATTTCAAATAGTCTGCTGTCCTAATGGCCTTTTTACATTTATAACAAGTATTGTATTTAATGGGCTTATTCGACTTCGTCGGAGTCATTCTGACCGATTCTGAACAGGTATTGGAACGCACCCTACGAGCATCTGTCATAAGTGTCAAATGTCAAAACAGCCGCTGTTGTGATTTAAATCAGCTGTTGATGCGGTAGATCGTATTTATTTTCAAAGTTTAGATCGTTATTTTGGTTTACGTATGTGTGCGTCACTCTTGAGATCGTGTAAAGTGTTCGCACGTAAACGTGGAACAGCGCCATCTAGGCAATTTAGGGTTAACCAGTAACCCAGATTGGCTGGATGGCTCGTTAAATAGATAATAATAGATCATTGTGTTACCTAGCTACGTTGATAGTTCAACGCGGCACCAACAGGTGTCGCTATTATAAATAATAGGCTAGGCAATATATTTAAGGATTTTATTTCTGTAATTACTTTCCGAATAGACTTCATACAAGACGCACGTTCTACTCATTTACCTACTTCAACCCCGCAACGCACCCTGGCCGAATCCTCGTGCCAACATAAAGTGAAAACAGTTTTGGTTTTTATTCAAATAACTCACGGTTTACAATGGTGACAATGTTGGTGCACGATGTTGAGGTTATGTTCTCCATGATAACAACTTATTTGCAGGTAAATAATTAGGTTTAATTCCGAAATATATTAAAACAGTAGCAGCGACTATTTATACTTCTAGTTCGTTTGACAGCTGTCAAATACTCGTCTAATAAAATTCCATTATGCAGCTACTATTCTACGATTTGGCTTTTTTACTCTTATAGTACAGGCTCAGGCTGGTAAAATTCTTTATATAAGAATTATTATCTTTGCACGGTGAAAAACTTCTACTTATATTAAAGATTTAAGTATTGAATTACGGCCGGCCATTGTAATTTGTGAAGTGAAGTATTTATTAGGCAGTATAAATTCATTTGTACTGCACATTTATATTCTCCGTCGAAATTTTGCATGCGGCTGCTTTTTTTCCGTGAATATGTATATCAAATAATAGCAATAAACAAAAAATTTATGCTTCTAGCTAATTTTTATTTGACCTAAAACCGTATTTTTTGTGTTCACAATACTTCTCGACTAAAAAATAAAAGTAATTGTATTGTTTCTATTTACTTAATCTGAAGAAATTTGCAAAGTACAACGATAAAATATTTGATGTAATATGAAATCAAATGCATAGGTTATGTTTTGATGGCGTCCCCAATTTGCTAGCTGTAGTTCTTCTGGTACACTATTATGAAGCTATTCGCTGACCTGTGGCTTATTGTTAAAATAATTATCAGCTTAAAGAGTAATGCTGTCTGCATATTAGAATTTAATTACTACAGCAGCTGCTTAGAAGTAGATATTTTATAGATATTAAAGCGATTAAGGGTTAAATTAAATTGAAAGCAAACCCATACTCTAAGTTCGATGTTAATTATGTATGTATAACACAAACAAATATTAGCTGGACCTTAATGCACCATACATTCAGTTTTACTTTTAAGCTGGATTATCATCTTTATAAACACTATAGGAATTAAAATAACCCACTGTAATGCAAAAATAATACTTATGGCTAAACTATACGGTAAAACCTACACTTATCGCATCGGCTATATAATAGAGTTCGAATAAAATTGTAATCAGCCAACAGCATTATATTACACTCTTGTAAAGAACATGGCTTTTAAAGGGTTTCCTAGATAACTATTGATCAGCTATTATCAAGCCTAATATGATGGAGTTACAACAGAGTAGGTTTACACCAATATCAAGTTGGTAGCAATATGTATCGCGTTAAGCAGTAAAAAATAATAAATCAAGAGTCTTGAAAATCACACCAGTCGTTAAGTGATTGTAGTCTTTTTAAACTGCTTAGAGTATTTTTCTTCTCTGAACACTGTGTTTTGGTGTTTTGCAATGCTTTTAAGAAGCTAAAAGTAATATTTTTGACAATATACAGCCGTTAACCAGCTGCTCTGTATAAAACGACACAGTTATGCTCCAGTACAGCTTTGTGTATGTATTTACTCTACTAATCAGCATTTGTAAAGTCATAAGCTGTTAATGAACTGGCTTAAAGTTTTATTTTTAGCCTAAATGTTACTTGGGAAATAAACAAAGGAATTGCCGTGCATAGGTTCATTCGTACTGAGCAGTCTAAGTAATGCTGCGCAAAAAATATGATATCAATAATTAATATTTGGTCTGAAACATTTTTTGCATAAACCTATTAGAAGGCGCAAGGCGTGTTAGCATAAATCATTAAATGGTCAATTTTTTCATCAATAACGTCCGACACCGTCTACTGTACGAGCTAGCTATCGTACATCGTATCGCATTTAATATACTATTGCCTTTACAGTCGAATATGATGACATGGATGACATGCGTAACCTAGATTATTGACTTATTATATTTTAGTGCATTAAAGAAGCTGATTAACACCAAACGTGTGTTAGTTATTATGACAATACTCCTGACATTTCCCACCGTATCCTGCATACTCTGACATACAACTGACATACATATTGACATCTTGACAGTACGGTCATACAGAACCGTACATCTACAAGCGCGGCTATCACAAGGCGGCACGCGAGCTCCCTCGATTTTTCGCGCACTATAACTCTCGTTCTAAGTTTTTTTAATAAGAGAGAGAGGGCAAGTGCGACAAAAACGAGTCCATGTCCATTATCCATGTATATCCTGATATTTTTGAAATTGAATCGGTAGTGTGGTCGGGTTCGAATAGCACCACCCACTTTCTTCCTGTGGGTGTCGTAACAGTCGTACTAAAGGAACAGGGTGTGTTGTGGGCGATGGGCTAGCAACCTATCACATTTAGCCGATATTTTATTACCACATTTATGCTTATAGTGGCAATGGATTATAAGTTTTATGTGCTCTCTCTACCTACATTGGGAATAAAGGCGTGAACTTATGTATGAATCAGTAGTTCCGGACATTACACCCGTACCCTTACGTACAAACTTACTAAACCTTACCTCTTTATATTCTTCACCTATAGATTGTTTATTTTATATTTACCTTTCAATATTACCTATAGTATAATTTTTATGAACGAGAGAGCGAAGCGAACCAAGTTCTCCGTTTCAGCTTCGGCCAAAAGTGCTTTTTTATCTATGGCTGGCTGTCCGGCTGTTCTCCTCTGCATATCACATTCCTCAACCGATTCCCGTAAAATTTTGTAGGGGTTCGATAATTATATGCATGATTTTTTGTCGATTCAGTTTTTACATTTTATACAAAAAAAGTGATTGTTCAAAATAAAACAGACTCGCGAGTTCTACAGCTCCCAAAGCTTCTTGTTTAGATGCTGTACGTACAGTCGATTTCAATGAAATGTATAATAGGGGTGTAGACTCAAAATTTTATATTACTTAAAAAGAAAGCAGGCCAAAATATACATATGGGTAGTAACAAAAATCCCATTCAGCACGTCTACCATGGGACGGCCGCGACATATTCTTTAGCACTATACCTCTTGTTCTAATAAGAGAGAGACGGATAGTGCGAGAAAAATCGAGAGAGCTCGCGCGCTGTCGCGTGATAGCCGTGCTGATATCTCAAAGAATTACGAAGCTACAACCGTTTTAATATTGCTTGCTAGAGAGAAAACGATCGCCGATCGTGACGTCACGATCTGCGAGCGCCATAGTAAATGACAATCGTTTCATATAACGGTGGGTTTTGTGGGAAAGAGACAGAATATACCTCCTCTTGATTCATTGTATTCCGTTGTTTTTTCTCCATTTGACTACATTTTTAAACCATGTTCGAGGAAATACAGCATTATTGATTATTTTATTTAAGGTCTACACTACACCCCTATTGTTTACACTGTTGCACCTTACTCCAATGCAAAGCAATAAGGTGCAAAAGTGTAATCATGTCATTGATGTCGACTGTGCACAACAAGCTTACTTATAATGATAACTTCATTCAAAGCCATTCTTGCACTGTTTACTACAGTGTCCGTAACAAAGATTTTATTAGATAAAGTCTATAAATTATCGTCCGAAAGTTTTCCTATAAGCTCGAACTAGATGAAGACGTTCAATCTCCGTCCATAATAAGATCATGTGAGAGAATATAGTACAATTAGTGATAATAAATGGGGAGGGAACTGGCCCCAGCTGCAGTATAAAATGGGCAGCAGCCTGGCATCCCGTATCAGTCATCTACTGAGCCTTTAAGATTAAAGTTATATGCGTTAGACAGCAGTCATTTTGATAATCTTCGTAAGTGCTATACAATAATCAAACATCGAGTAGATGGGCAAATCTCAATTTGTGCACACGGTTTTACCGTTGATATATCTACCGTGGATATAAACATTTTCATAAAACCTGCCTAGTCCGTGTTGGGCCACGCGCATTGTAGGGTTCCGTAGGTGCCTGTCTGTGTTTTTTACATCGACAACCACGCGCAAAGTAAAAAAATTGGGTTTTAAAGCCAATATCACACAAATGGCCCACTAAGTTGAAAAAAGGTTTTCAAAAACCCATAATATTTTTGAACAAGATAACGATACAACACACCATGGGTTTAAAGAGAAAAAAAATACATTCCCTCTTTACGTGTAGGGGAGGTACCATAAAAAACTACACTGACTACTATTATGTCGGCTTGATTGATTTATATACCCATGCCGAATTACAGCTTTCTATTTCTAGAGGGGTCACTACGCTAAGCCGCAGACGTACAGACAGACATGGTCAATCCATAACGAGCAAAAACGCATTTTTATACCTACAAAAAGAATAAATTTACCATAACATTCTATACATATCCACGGTTATATTATACCCGTTTACTCAATACTGAGAATGGCCCAGATGTTTATAAAATATCAAAACGAAATTGGCCAGCACACTACACTCCATACAGATATATATTTTTTTAATTTCCAGGATCATGATGCAGGCCTTAATAATCTTTTGCTTCCTGGTTGTTGTCATGTGTCTTCACGTCACTGAAGGAGCTTACAAGAAGCCACCATTCAACGGTTCCATTTTCGGAAAGAGGGGCAATATTGGTAAGTTGGTTGACGATAAAGTCACTACAATTAATCAATTATTACAACTCAGTACAGAGGGGCTACCGCGAAACGAAAACGAACTTCGCTAGTGTATCTCCGTCTCTGTCGCACTTACTATGATAGTCGAACGAAGCTCATTTTCACTTCGCGGTAGCACCTCAAGCACCTTTCGTAAGTGGTCACGGTAGCCTATGAACATTCGCAATTACAAGGGCATCACAATGCGCATTACCAATTTACCAAGAATAAAACAAGTTTTAAAATGATTTTTAATACCATGGTAGTGATAATTAACCTATAGGTAACTCCTGAGGTACCACAACCACGTTGCCAATTCTATGATAATCTGAAGATTCGTTTTGTAGGCAACTATAGACAATTCAGGTCACTCACTCCTTACACAGCGTTCAAAAGTGAGTTCCTCGGGAGTTCAAAACTGGTCCAGATCGATATCATATATCATACGTAGTGATTATAATTATTCTCTTTGTGGCATATCTCTGATATATTTTTGTATATTTTTCAGAATACGATTCAACAGGCAGGGCATTATCAGCCCTCTGTGAGATTGCCTCCGAAACATGTCAGGCGTGGTATCAAGCTGTGGAAAACAATTAAATTCTAATAACAAAATGAAAACTGCGAAAAAAACTATCAGAGGAAATGTTACCCTTCTAGTCTAATTATAAATTAAAAATAATAATAATTGATTATAAGCCTTTATGTTATTAAGTATAATGTCTGTTTTAACAGATTCTTGTAACTATGATGACTCTTCATAATAGATATGTATTCCTTATTTTATTTTTTAGTTTTAAAATGTATTTGAATAGATGAATATGAAATATTATTCAATAAACTCTTTATTGTTTCACTTCGGTAGTACCTACACACCAATGTAATTTATTCATTAGTGTAGAATCAAACCTCAAACAGGCGCATATAAGTATTAATAGCATAAATGTGTGTAATCCCTCCGGCTTCGCAACTAAGTCCTTTAATAGCTTTGAGAGTTTGTGTCTTACCATGTTCTTAATGGACAGTTAATCTTCCGTTTAAACTGTGAATTGTTAAATTCATTAATACATGCCTATTTATAGCTATATAACCAATATAATTGATGAGAATGGAATTAACGTGTTTTAAATAATTACGACTAAAACGAATATGCACTGATGACACATTTGAATTATGTAAAAAACTTATGGCGTTTTTGTAAGTAGTTGTGACCTGTTCGAATACGCATTTGATTTGTTCGTTTTACACATTTTAAATATGTAATGTCTATTCGATCGGGTCAAAACTACAAAGAAGTGCTGTAATAAAGTTTCCTACCTACAACTTTTTCTGGTATAAATAAATTTACCTGTATAATTGGGAGAGTGCCGAGAGTGGTTTACCCTGGTATCACCTACTTACCAAAAGCGTTTTTATCGAAAGATCTAATTTAAGCATGATGTTAAATTATGACGGCGTTTCGAAATAGAAAACGTCTGTATGTTGCGCGTATTCTTCCATGTCAAGTGCTGTCACTTTCCCACCGATATTTCCTCTTACTTATTAATCCAAATGTTTATATTATTCTGGCTAAGTTTATTTTATAATAACATCAAATTATAGTATTATCCATTCTTTATAGTTTATTTATACGTATTTATATTCCATTCCTGCCTTGATTATTTTTTCCAAATTCTGATATATCCTTTCCGCAATTACTCTATTTTATTTCCTTCCCTTTTTAGCCTTTTTATCACTAACTTGACTATGGCTATGGGCAAATGCCCACAAGTCCATTGAAAGAAAAAAAAAGTGCTGTCACAGTGAAGATGTTTGGTAATGAAAATAGTACCTTATTGTTTAATACTTTAAGTATAATTTATTTGATGGTCGAAGGTGTGAAGATTAATTAACATGGACACACAGAGAACTGTCAAAAATGACATTCCTTAATTCCTTATCTGTGGCGTCAATGGCTGACTGATTGATGTCGTAGATCGTGTGTGAAATTATTTTTATCCGTAAACTAATATGTTTACTTGGTTTACAAAAAGCTTATTTCTATATGTTTACATGTGGTGTCGATAAATCATTTCAATCATTGTACGACTAGTTAGTGAAGCACAAGTGCGTCATCCGACCTAAAATCAAGGTAATTTTTCCTTTAATATTATTATTTTCATGCTACTTCATATAATGAGACGAATTTGGAGTGTTCATTGACGTGACACCGATAATAGTGTTTATTCTGACATGCGGAACCTTTGGTGCGATTTCGCACAGGTTTTCTAATAAGACTTGGTACCGGATTTGAAGATGAACAAGTATTTACCATATCAAGCCGAATAGTATACAAATTAGACCTTTGCACTTGACTTAAGTATAAATCACTTAGATTAGAAACTATATATTAAATTGTACAGATGATAATGATGCTTCTAGCTATATATATGTTCAGATAAGACTAATTAGAAATACACATGTCAGTACTAAATACATATTTGACTGCCCTTTAATAGTCAGAATAGTCACCTGGAATTCAAAGGTATGTGAACTGTGATCTGTGTGTGTGTGTGAACAGGGCCAGCGTGGGAACTTCTATTCTCTCGTCATAAGGGCTGTAACCAGCAGTGGAACATAATATAAATACTTCTTGGCAATCTTACACTTAGCAACACAGTCCTCAACCCAACTTAAGAATTCCAAAATATCTGCCATTTTCAAACCCTTTTCTCAAGCTGATGCATGCTTAATTCTTAGTAGTTGTTGTATTGAGTATTAATTGTCACAGGAATACTATTTGAGGACTAAGCATGATACAATGTTTGATTTTAGAATTCAGCTCCAAACAATGTGCTAAACTGGACAGTTGCCGAGTGTTCTGTTGAGTATATCTTGGTAGGGAGTTTATGGAAAAGCTTGAACTTGTATAAATATCAAATTTATTCGGGAACACATTAATTGCACTGCAATATGATTATCAAAGGAAACGCAGCTATGACAACAGCGGAACCACAGGCAATAAAGTATGTACTAGTGCTGTAGTTTACCTCAATACGCCTCCTAAATGATAACATGGCTTAGTGTTTTCATTTAACAAATGACAAATACAACTCAAATAAATAAATTACGTTTACACTTACATTTCTTAATACAATTATAGGATACTAGCTTCTGCCCGCGACTCCGTCCGCGTGGAACTCGTTTATATCGCAGCTCCATATAAACTGTCACCCCCCCATTTCATTTCCCTAGGGGATGAATTCGGGGATAAAAACTATTCTATATCCTTCCCTGGGACTCAAACTATCTCTATACCAAATTTCACTTAAATTGGTTCAGCGGTTTAACACTTTCGCGACCGGACTAAAAATGGAAACATTCACCAGAAACCGACAGAATTCGCTAGGCGTGCATGTTCATACTACTGCCCGCCCAGCGGGTCCAGCCGGCATCTGAGCAAACATTACGAGTGCCCGCTAGGCGGGTTCTTGGTTGCGAACGTGTTAAGCGTGAAGAGGTAACAGATAGACAGACACACTTTCACATTTATAATATTAGTATGGATAGTATGGATTTCTTTGCTCAGACTTTTAGTCATAACATCAGATAAGTTTTCATCGCCACAAATATGCTCTATAGTGATTTGAGTTTTTTACAGCCCAGTCTTTAAGGAAATGAATCCTTATATCAATGTGGAAGTTCGTGGAAGTGTGTTGTGGGCGATGGGCTAGCATCCTATCACTGCAATATCACATTTTGTCGATATTTTATACCCACATTTATGCTAAAAGTGGTGCTAGAACATATGTTTCAATGTTTCATGTGCTCTGCCTACCCCTTTTGGGAATAAAGGCGTGAATGTATGTATGTATGTATTTTCGTTTTTTGCCATTTATATAGCACTTTTGTTGTCAACAAGTAAAACAATATTTACTTTATAGCCTAACCCCTTATTCATAAAACTTAAAATGCCTCTGCTAAATAAAATGTGCTTTTTCCCTTTCTTACAAGCACAAATTTTCACTTGACATACATGATAAGGACAAACGAATTTTAACGTAATTTTAATTAAAACAGGCTTGTTTATGAATACGGTCGTAAATGTTTAAATATATTTTTTTAGAGAACCAAGCAATGGGATTTTGCACTTGATTTTTATGAAATTCGTTTAATTTACTTTTTAATTAATCTGACATAATTATGTTTAATTTATATTGGAGGCTATCTACACTTGGTGCTACTTCAGTGAACAATTGAACATCAAGAATATGTATATACATTTCGCACCTTATTACAAAGGAATAAGGTTATGATGTCATTGATGTCAACAATACTATACTGTTAATTATTTACATACATAAATACATCCTGCCTGCAGGTGCCTCATAGCCAATGGACACTTTGATTCACAAACAACATTTCTTTTTTGTATATGAGAAAGTATATCCTATTGGAAATGTATATAAGGATGTCATTCTGTACTTTTTTATGGCTTGATTATACTATTATGTAAAATCTTGTAAAAGTTAACAAACCAAAAAATCTTTCATCTATTATGTACTTTTTTAAATATTAAATTTTGGGAAGTATCTTAAGTTTTTAGAAACTCCCCGTTCCCCAGCAGGTTTTTAAAATAGTCCCCAAACTTACTAGAATGTTCAAACAACATCATTTAAAATCCACATGATAAAATTATGTATGTTTATATGTTGGTACTAAGATTCGAAACCACTCATCCAATTTAATGGTTTTTTTCACGTATATACAGGGTCTTAATCTAAATGGGGCAGTGAGGGAAAATACAGAAATTTGTTGTTAGGCCGATTTTAGAAAAATTATATTACCAATTTCGTCTATAAGCTTCAGCCGCCACATCTCCCCAACTCCCCTTACTAACCACTGTGTCTTAATACAGTGTGGGAAGATACTTTCCCGTAGAAAAAAAAATTACGTCAGCCACCATCTGTGCTATGTAATTCGGAGGAATCTAGGATCTCGTGTAGAACGCACAAGAGCCCTCGTTGCGCCTTGCCCCTGCGGGCTCGTTCTGTCCATCCTCGACGCTTTCTTTGGGGTACGCCAAATGCTATGGCCCCACGACAAAGACTGGCGACCCCGATGACCCCTTTAAGTCGTAGCCAAATGCTATGGCGTCGTGACAAATAGCACTGACGACCCCGACGACTAGGTCGCTTTTTACGAGGAGATCGGGTCTACGTCCACACGGTTTTGTTATTGGCACCTATACTCGAAAACCTAATTCAAGACAAACGTACATAAGTTGCCACTAAAATAAAATATGTTTATGGTGGTATATTTTCACTTTTTAAAAGGCCGCACCAAGAAATTTTATTTATTGGTAGTTTTAAACCTACGATTTAAATAAACAAGTTAATTCAACTTATTTACAAAAATACAAGATGCCCTGTTAAATATTTAACCATAGAAGATTTTTGGTAGAATGTTATTGCACTTGTAATATTTCAGGTATTCATAACCTTTGGTAGGTACGATTTATAAACAATGATCGTGAACTACGTTAGATGTAATTTAAATATTATGCCATGCGTTTAGCTATTCATCTTGATGGATTGTTACATCTATACGACATACCCAATTACGACTTCGACACGTTGTACTGACAAACTGTGGTGAAATCATATAATCTGTAGACCCCACCAGCCATGACCCCATAGATTAGTAATCGTCAATCTGTCATTTTATATCTGAATAGATTTATAAAATGTTTAACAAGTAATTTTTGTTTTGGGATATTGTAATTGTTTTTGAACGATATCAGGTAGAAAAAACAATTACTTTCTAATAATGCGTATTGTTCAATGTAACTTTTTTGATATTGAAAATGTTGGCCATATCCACGAATATTTACTATGAATTGATGATCAATGCAAAAAGGTTGGCTACATCTGACATGTTCGATTGACAATGACATAAGTGACTTTGACACTTAATGACAGTGACATATCTGTCGTAGTTTTTTTGGTCTTGAATTAGGTTTCCGAGTATAGCAGAATCAAATATTCAGATGACAGGCGTGGAGTAACCGCGTCATGTCTATTTTATGATAGAGTGAACGACAGTGGACAACCCCAGAGTTTTACTAGGCATCTGTCTTGTTGAATGTAATATTTTCCTCATTTATGTAGGTATAACTTCTGGTTCGAATTATTGATTTAAATATTGATTCATCTTACAACCAAGAGACTCACCGCCAAATCAACAAACTCTTGTTTTAATAGCCAAAGAAATGCAAATGATTCACCACGAAGGTTTGGTGTTATCAGCATTTCTATTCGAAGTCGATAAGATGTGCATGCGGGCATGCGGGGTGCGGGAATTTTTATAACGCATGAGTTCAGCAGGGACCCGCCCGGTATCCCCTTCGAGGGTTTTTGAAAGGGTTTTTCGTAATGCAAAACCCGAGTTTTCAATCAATAAAGGACATCAAGTGATTTGGGCTATTAAACGAAGGACTAACCCGTTCAAAAGCTTTTCTGGGAAGGGGTGGGCGGGGCCCTGATGAGTTGTGGCGCCCGCTTTTGGGGCGTTCCCCGCAACACATTTTTACATTAGGTAGTCGATACTAGAACTCCTCGTGTGCTGTATATCTACTGACTAGTCGACCGATCAATCTGGTTGTCGACTAAGGGCGAGTTGCGATTACAGACCGATTAACGTTAAATATGGCGCCGACAGCTGTCAGTCCGTAGAAAACTGATAAACTTTCCAGAGATTACAGAGGGTTCTGTGCAACTAACGTTTATGTAAATTAACCGTTCGGGCGCCAAAATTTTAGATTGATTTTCATTTTGTAAAAAGTGTGGAGTGCTTAAACTTACAGTCATATCAAAGTGTGTAATGCAATAGTGGAAAATTTCTTTCTTTTCAGCATCTCAAGACCTGGCAGTCGGAATGGATACCTTAACCACAGAACCGCCGAGAAAAAAAGCTAAAACGGAATGCTCTATGGTCGATACCATAGATTATTATATAGAGAAAGTAAAAGAGAGAAAGAGCAACCTTGTCGCCGTTTTACAAGATGACTTGTTCCAACCGATTCCATTGATAAAGATATACATTGGACATATAAGGGATGTGAAAGATATATCAAAGGCTATAGCTGTTCTTAGTGAAAAGATACCTTTGAAAGAACTATCGCACCTAAAAAGAGTAAGGAAAAGGGATATAGTACTCTGCCCTGTGCATTTTCTAAAAGGTATGTCTTCAATACAGGAGTATATCGAAAGCAATGTTGAAGAATTGAAAGACATTTTTGAATATTTCAAGGAAGTAGATGTTCCTATGACCCCGCCGCTACTGATCAGCCATTTTAGAGATTGCAGCAAATTGTGGTCATGCAATTTTCATCCAAACAAATATTTAGAGAAACTAGTTAACGGGACCTTATTTAATCCTGTAGACGACGAGATTCATACTAAGTTTATGACAATAGCTTTCGAGGTAGCTAAATGGTACACAAGAGAATCGGAAGTAGATATGTCATGTTTGAACGCCGCCGTTGTTGTCGATCCAGCTTGCAATTCGATAGTAGCTACATCGTACGACAGCAGAGGAGATAATCCTGTCAAGCATGCCGCCATGTTGGCCATAGACAACGTGGCGAAATCACAAAATGGCGGCGCGTGGGACGTGGAAAATAAAGCTGAGGTTAGACTGCGTGGCATAGACAATGACTTGTTGCAGTTTTTGAGAAAGAAATCCATGCCTAGGGTATCTTTTGGAGCGTCGGCGCCTAGTGATAGCGATCCTTATTTGTGCACTGGGTACTATATTTATTTGATTAAAGAGCCTTGTTTGATGTGTTCGATGGCGCTGGTACATGCTAGAGTGAAAAGAGTATTTTTCTCCCTTGAGAACAACTGTATAGGAGCTCTAAAGTCCCGATTGAAATTGCAGACAGTGACGTCGCTGAACCATCATTTTGAAGTATTTACTGGTTTTGTTGAATGATTGTTTAGTTTTAAGCAATAAATGATACTCCTATTTAATTTTTGTTTAGTAATTCGAGCACTAACGACCAGACAGTACCTTTGGCACGAGCGTACACGCTCTCTAAAGTAAATCCCGTATCAAACTCGGTGGTGACCTCATCCCCAGGAACACAATACCTACTATTAGCCACTCACTTGCTTGTGGCAACCACACTTGCCAATTTCGCGCACCCCCAAACTGATCAGGCAAGTCAAGGTCACGTTGTTCGACTGTCTACACCGGCGCGCTTCAATCAATGCGAGCTTGAAAAATGTCTGATTATTTATGGTTCACTTCGGACGAGCAGGCAACTGCAAATCCACTATTTTTGCTCGGACCATAGACAATGACCTTGATCTGCTAAGAGTTCGTCCTATCTTTAACCTATTCAACGCTCTGCCATGAAGTCCATACATGTCATGATACGTCTGCCTCAATTTATCAGAAGCTGACTAATTTATATTGTCTGGAGGCATGTTGCGCTGCTGATCCAACTGTCTAACGAGTTGTACTGAGAAATTGCATGCACATGTTGTCGTATTGTTACATCTTGTACACGACATCCAATTATGGCTTTGACATGTTGTGTTGACAAATTGGGTTAAGATCACATATCTGTACACCCCATCAAAGGGTAAAGTTGTCAATCAAACGCCGTGTCAAAATCACGTTTAGTGCGGAGTTAAATCTTATCTCAATGCAAAAATCGTCATTAGTGTTGAGCAAGTGTTCGAAAGGTTGCCTTGGTTGGTTGGTGGCTTGAAAAGGTTGTTTGGTTGGGGGATGTAATTCGTCATTAGGGCTGTTCTTAATTTGTGCTAGGTGACATTCACGTGTCGGAAGTAATCCCTAACAGGTAAAAAAAATACCTGTGTGTAAATTGGGGTTCTTGGATGGACATCCAATGCCAACTCATGATCATTTATTTAAGAGCTTGGCTCTTGTCGGTGGAGTAATTTCCATTCTGTTCTTTTCCTTCCACTCTCTATAAGATTCAACTTCAATGTTTGCCTTTAGCTGATGGTCCATGTAAGCTCTTCGTGGTCTTCCTCTTTTTCTTCTACCTTCTATATTTCCCTCTATTATAACTTTAATGAAGTCCTCGTGACGAAGAAGATGTGCTATCATTTTTCCTCTTCTGTTTTCAATAACTTTTAATAAAGTTCTTTTTTCACTGACTATACGCAAAACCTCTTCATTAGTCTTTTTCTCCGTCCAACTGATCTTTTCTAATCTCCGCCAACACCACATCTCAAAGGCTTGCAACCTTTCGGTCCACGTTTCGCAGACGTAGAGAGCAATGCTCCAGATGTACACCAATGCTAACTATTATAATATTATAAATGCGATAGTATGTCTGTCTGTTACCTCTTCTCGCTTAAACCGCTGAACCGATTTAGATGAAATTTGGTATAGAGATAGTTTGACTCCCAAGGAAGGGCATAGAATAGTTTTTATCCCCGAAATCACCCCCTAAGAGGGTGAAAAATTGTATGGAGCCACGATATAAACGAGTTCCACGCGGTCGGAGTGGCGGGCAGAAGCTAGTAGGGTATATTTTATCCCGCGGTATTGCCAGAGTGCAATACGCGGGCAGATAGTGTATTATATACACTAATAGAATCCCAGATTCGATTATTGTGTTACCAGGCCGTTCAAGGTAACGGTAATTGTATGTGAACCTCGGCACTGAAAGAGCTAAATGACTATTGTATATTATATAACGTTGGCGAGTTGATTAGTTACATGAAGCTAGGAAGCGTTCATACACTGTAACGGGTGTCATTCTATACATGTGAAATTATCAAGATAACGCTTCGTGATAATTATCACCAGTATAAGAACCAATGACAATAGAGTCCGCTCAACTTTGCATAATCCGAACTGAATTTTCCTTGTAAGGAGAATCTCCACTGCGCGGCACGTCACGTTGACACTTCGTGCGTTCGGATAGACGCAAGTGCGGAAATAAACGTTCGAATACTTCGAATATAGTTCACTTTCACGAGCGCAATTTTTTGTTATTATCAATCGATAATTATGCATCTGTTATTATCGTGATAATTATCCATCTGTTATTATCGTGATAATTATCCATCTGTTATTATCGTAATAATTATCCTTACGTACCCTGGTGATTAGTCGGCTGGATGCGGGTGGCGCAGAACCGGTCACTTTGCTGCTCTTTGGGGGCCTATGTCCAGCAGTGGACGTCTTTCGGCTGATGATGACAGTGATTAGTGAACTTGCTGTCGGCCTGCGTATTGCAAAAGACGCAGGCAGAGTCTTTTTTTGAAATCGCATGAGTGGTTTCGGAGATGACAAACTTATATTCTTGCAAAGCTCCAATCTCCCAGGATTTCTTCTTTATAATATTAGTATAGAATAGTGAAGCAACCTTTACCACAGGTAGGTAAAGGGAAATTCAATCTTATGTCAATGGCATTTAAATTGTTACAACAGAAACTTCTAACATGCTTAGAAGACGGCCCATAAAAATTAGAACGTCAACAACCCATTCCCATTTGGACTGGACCAACAGTTTTAAAAAGTGACCCATGAGACATAATCATGGTAACATTAATAAGAAGGTACAGTCGACATCAAAAATGGAATAAAATTCAAAAATATAATCGTAGGTACCCTTGACATCTTAAAAATTGTTACTTTTAATTTCAGTAATAAAGTAACTAGCTTCTAGCCGAGATTTCGTCCGCCTGGAACTCGTTTATATTATAGCTCCATACAAACTTTCACCCCCATTGCACCCCCTTAGGGGACAAAAACTATCCAATGCCCTTCACCGGAACTCGATTATAAATCGGTTTAGCGATTTAAGCGTGAAGAGGTATCAGACACGCAGACACACTTTCGCATTAACAATTTATAATATTAGTACGAATTACGAAGTAAATTATATGTACCTACTAGCTGGTTATACGCAGATGTGTAATGATACTGCGAAAGAGGAATAGACTGCCTTCTCGCTCTCGACATTAATCTTATTTGCTTCTGGGACTTCTGTGCTCCATTTTGCTTAGCGACGAAATGAATGACATTAGGCGGGGTTCACTGGGTACAGTCGACGCCATAAGTATTTTAGGGGTCATATTTATCGTCAATTATTTTCTATTAAGTAAAGAAACTTAATCGAATACTGACTTCATTAACTAACCTTTGTTTTTTCGGATAGGCAATATAAAATCTTAAAATAATAAAATTAAGACTTATCGCTGGAAATGTACTTAAGATACTTAATTTTTTCAAGAAATTAACAGTTCAATTTTTTTTACATCCAATATGACAGTGTGAAATTCGTGAAAGTTTTGAATCAATATATTTGTCGATAGGTTTTAGGATCCATTAAGTAACGTTACTGACATGGGACAGCCGTGATGTAAAGTGAAAATTCATTCATTCAGTTTTTTACTGACAAGATATGTAACTATTTGAGATTGCTCTTTATTGCCTTAATATAATTAAATCTGTAAAACATGAAATGAGCAAGGAATAGAGCAAATATCTACATGAATAATATTCACCCTCTTCTAATTTAAATATAGTTTACTTCAAGGGCCCAGTTCCACGGGATATTTTACATACTTCAGTACCAAACAATTCGTCTATCAAACGAGTATGCAATAAATTGCATATTTAAAAGAAGAGCTATCTCTTCTAAATAATCTTTGGGTAACGTATAAAAAACAGTAATTACACTGCGGTTTAATTTAATATTCACGTTGCAAACCGTTACTAACCTTTATTTTGACAAAAATACTAACATGGTTAGGGATCGCAAGCACAATATTTTTTTCCTAACTTTATCGTTTGTCCGAATTTTAATTTCGGCAAAAACAGTTTAGATATGATATTCATAGGATTCTTATGAAACAAACCTAACCTAACTTAGTGGGTTATTTAGGATAACTATTTAAAAAGATTCAAAAACTTGGCGGTCTTTGCGTAAACTGGCTTTTTGCCGAAATCAAAATTCGGACAAACGATTGCAATTGACAATAAAAAATGTGATTCCGGTAGGATACCGATTAGGTACCAATCTAGGGGGCTACAATTTGGTCCTAGAACTAGTAAGAACCGGTGACTCGGTCGAATTAGTTCTGGCCAGCGTTGTGCAGAATATAACCTGCGTTACTGGTGAGAACCAGAATTCGCAAGTATCTATATAAGGTGCTAATAAAGTACCAAGACTTTTCGAGAAGTTACATCAAACAATTAACTTAAAAAAAATGTGGTATGATATTACTGTTCTAATTTTCTTAACTAAATAAATAAATACATATCTGCCCAGACATAATCCTGCTGTGTACAAAGCTGATTCAGAAGACAACAGAAGGACACGTTCTGTCAAGTGAACATCGTAAAGTTATCTTTATTAAATACAATCTTTCCTCTTTATATTAAAAGTCTAAAATTGAAGCTTTGTAAGTTTGTATGTAATGGATAACCTAAGGAACTACTCATCCATAGAATGGGCTTTCTGTATGGTTTATAGGTTATATTTTATCCCGCCGTTATAGTGTAGCCTCTTCCCTTCCAAAAACAAAACCAAACTGAAAGAAAACAGCTTGGGAAACAATATAATAATGTTCATGCTTTATATTCAGGAAAAATCAGGGATTTACACACTTATTTTTTTGGAGTGAAAACTTCTTTAGCGGCGCTGTGCACTTTTTGGGATCGTAGGAGGTGTCAGATCGTAAGATTTAGTGTTGCCATTTGCCGGAATACAAAAAGCGGGAGTTGCGCTTCAAAACGCGGGATTTTAAATGAAAATGCGGATGTGCGGAATGCGTTCATAAGTTTTTTTTTGATGTAAGAAGTACGGGGCTTGGGGTTTTGCTGCACAACGTTAATATTCAAGTTTTCACTTCTGCCGGCACTCCCGGAGTGCAACCCGGTCTTTTTTATTTTTTATTTAGCGCACTTTGGAAAATTGTCACAATTCTTTTGCAATCTCTGTCAATGTTTCGAACATGGCATTTGTGAATGCAATTTCAGATCTCGTTTTTCGTTTATCCGAAAAAAATAACTTAAAAACTCCGCCTGATAACAAAAAAGAATTACAATAAAATAAACTTTAGTAGTGCTTAAAAATGTAATTGACTGCACTGTTGCTCATTGTATCTGGGCCCAATTGTGTCCCCTCATTCTAACAATTTAGTCGCTCGTGCAACCAGACCAGACTGTGCCCGGATTTGAGCGCGAGCGCAACTGCCGCCATTTTGATTTTTTTAATTCACTTTCTTTTTAAAATGATCTTCTTCTCGATGACCGGGGCGCGTGACGCTTTTTGGTGAGTTTATTTTTTATTAGATGGTTTATGTTATTGAAACTTATTTTCGTTGTTATTAAGTTGTGAAGGTTAGTTAATTCATTTTACTTTTGATCTTTCTTACTACTTTCGGTTATAATGATCTAGAAAATAACTTTTTCTTAATTCTAATTAAAAATATGCACGTATAGTGGTTACCGTTAATGCCGTTACACTTAATAATATTTAAATAAGCCAAAATTCTGTTTACCCAGTTTTTTTGTGACTATGTCCTCTTACCATCAGGTGGGCCGTAAGCTTTTTTGCCACCGACGTCGTATAAAAAAAAACCAATGTAAAATTATTTAAACACCGATTCAGTCATGTTTTTTTAGAATCTGTATCATTCACACTAACCTCCATAATTAAACATGAATTTACTTAAATCCAGCGGACTCCCTGCGGGCAGGAGCGGTCATAGTGGCACTCTTTGGGGGAGGCATATGTCCAGCAGTGGACGTCTTTCGGCTGATATGATGATGATGATACTTAAATCAAATATTTATTTTTCGCCAAATCCAGCTCAAACTGGCTCCCTCTAGCTTAAACTAACCATGCAGCCGTATATTTCACTTAAGAACATGTACGTGCCCTCATCATCTCATTTAGGTCTTGCGTCGAGGCAGCAAGGTCCAATATCGCGTGGCAGGCTAAATTGGCCGTTGATTGGAGATGAAACTACATGCTTCCCCTCACGTGGCTGATTTCGCATAAGTCTCTTGGGTACTCCTATTGCGTTAAATTAGTTCTAGATTTATGGGTGTGGACTTTGTTCGTGATATATATCTATCGGGAGTGTCGATAGCAGTTTTTATATAAAAGAAACGATTTTATAATATTAAATAGTATGTTATAACGTTTTTTGCCAAAAAGAAATTTCGAGTCTAGCTTTTGTTGCCTGCTGTCCTTTCTGGCATCAATAACTCCTTAAAACGATATAATGAGCCTTACCTCGTCGGATTTATGGCGTGTATTGCATTGTAACCAAACTAACACTAACATGTAAAATTGCAGCTAAATCAGATATCCTAAAATTGATTTGCAAAGTAACAAGTTATTTACATAAGACCGTTGCAAGAGAAATAAGGCACTTGTCCCACCGCCGGCGAGTAGCGAGTAGTCTCACAGTAATTCTTACTCGCTCTTACTCGCGCGAGTAAGAGCGAGTAAGAATTACTGTGAGACTACTCGCTACTAGCCGGCGGTGGGGCAAGTGCCTAAGCTCGTAAAAATATCTATTACCTACTTATATCAAGCAAAACTAACACTAGCGGCATACTAATAAAATCTTTAATGTTTTTCTAATTTTAGGATTTAAAAAAATATACAACTGAACAACAAGCGGCAGTCGTGGGTTCGATTTCCGGCTCGTACCAATGAGTTTTCAGGAACTTATGTACGGAATATTTACCTTTAGCTTTTTGGTGAAGGAAAACATCGTGAGGAAACCGGTCTAGTCCCGATAAGGTCTAGTTTTCCCTCTGGGTTGGAAAGTCAAATGGCAGTCGCTTTCGTAAAACTAGTGCCTATGCCAAATCTTGGGATCAGGTGTCAAAGCGGACCCCGGGCTCCTTTAGAGCGCAACCGGGAATAACGATAGGAATCCTCCTATGACAACCGAATTGCGAACCTCTTTTTTACGAAGTCGGTTAAAAATGCTGGTACCGAATTTTATTAATAATTTCGCAGTTTATTTTTCTGTGTATGGTTGTGTCAGTAAATGGTCGTGCATACAATTATTAGCCGTCGTGTAGTCAGTGGTTAATGTAAACCAGTTGGAACTGCCTGTAATGTAAGACGATTTTTATATCTATCTATACTACACGCGCCTTTGCAGTACGTGTTGGTCTAAATGCCTACTATAGTGAACCAGCTTATAGTTTGGATGACAATTCAATATTATGGTACCATCGAGCTGATCTGGTGATGGAGACAGAAGGTGGCCATGGGTATTCAGTACTTAACCGATGTAACCCCGTTGAGTTTGGGCTCTTTAGAATCGTCTCAATGAGTAGTTGATGATGGTATACAGGAAAGTACAGTCGCAATAAAAGCCTGTACCAAAAATGAAATTTTGGACAGAAACTTATTTAAAAGATTACTTACTTTATAAAAGGAGCTGACAATTAGAGTCGCCACAAAATTTACGCTGTTGCATAATTTTAAAACTTGACTTTTTGCGGATCTAACGCGACATTTATGTAACTGGTATGTAGTTGGTAGTGACCCTGCTTACGAAGCAAGAGGTCCTGGGTTCGAATCCCGGTAAGGGCGTTTATTTATGTGATGAGTACGAATATTTGTCCCTGAGTCATGGATGTTTTCTAAGTATTTAAGTATTTATTTATCTATATAAGTAGGTTTGTCGTCGTCTAGTACCCATAGCTTAGCGTAGTTGTGGACTAAGTCGATTTGTGTAAGATTGTCCGCAAACGCAAACATGTATTATCATTAATATTATTATTTATTTAGCCATCTGAAACAGCCTCAAATCTTGATAAAATAGGAAAGCCTTTTTTATTATTCCGTAACAAAACTGGTCCAATGGAACACTTATTACCCGACTGCCTCAAAAAGAGTTATGTTTTCGAGCGTATGTTTGTATATGGACAAGTAAATTTTATTTCACGGATATAAGTAGTCCAAACAAATTGATATATGGATTACTTGGATTACTCTTAATCCTGGGAGTAACATAGGCTATAATATTTGTAAAAAACCAGCCAAGTGCGTGTCGGGCCACGCGCAGTGTAGAGTTCCGTAGTTGCCTGTCTGTCTTTGTTACATCGACATGCGCGCGCCAACTAAATAGTGCGGTTGCGTCGGCCGAATTTGTGCGGAAGTTGGCCTTTCCAAGTACAAATTAAGTTGGTCGATTATTACTTGGTAACTAGGTATGCCTACTTAGCCGTGATAGGTTTTCTTTTAAATTCATTATATATACATGCTGAAATTAAATCCACACCAACACCTGTTCTTAACATTTTTTGTCAGTCTAACATAAATAGTTTTTTTTTTTGGCATAAGTTAAAGTTGGTCGCATAGTAAAAGTTCCTCATCATAGATAGATTCACATTTCGCTATTTTGTATCACGAATTTAATTTCATCCTGTATACTACTGCCACAATTTTTTTCACATTCCCAGTAGTAGCTATATAGCTGACAGGGGGGGGGGGCACTACTACTCGAACAAAAATTAGGCCTTTAAAGTCCTAAAGTCCAATATCACGCAAACGGTTGACTTAGTCAAAAGTAACCCTAAAAAATGCTAAGATTCTAGTCTACAGTTTTGTCGGCGTGATTGATTTATATACCCATACAAAATTACAGCTTTAAGTAGTAAGAGTTACTGAGCTAAGCCGCAGACGGACATGGCGAAACTATAAGGGTTCCTTGTTGACTACGGAACCCTAAAAAGCAGTTAGGTTTTGAAAACTATCTTTTTTCAATGTTATTTAACACTGATATTAGTGGAATATTAAGATTTTGCGGGCCTGTATTAAACATCCCCATTATCTTTCTTTACAGACAAAGCAGCATCACTGTGCGCGTGCGCTGCCATCTAGCAGTTTAATGGAGAACTCATATTGTCTTCGTCAGAACATTTCCTCCGTGATTCAGATCTGAGAGGAGATTACTCGGCCAGGTTTTCTGTTAATGGTAAGTACACAAAATACAAATGCCTATGTTCTATTCATAATGTTAACACCTTGCCAGTAATGCCATCTAGAATGAGATGGACGAAATTCATAGTGGGAGGGTAACCTACCCTACTCATGTCATTCCATACTAATTCAAAAGTCAATGTCAAAAGTATTTATTTACCAGAATACAGTACAGGAAGGTCTTCCATAATTGAACATGACAGTGTATTCAGCCTGCCTGCAAATATTTTAACGAGAGGCGATGAATTTAGAAAAAATACAAATTATCCATTGCAATAATATGAATAAAAATAAAAAAACATTTATGTCACTTATACTCTCATTAGCTCTTAATACTATAAAAAACATCTGTCGAGAAGCCAATTCGTCAACTTATTATTAAAACTGTTTTCCCGGAGGATCCTAATGTCTTCAGGCAAGTTATTATATAATTTAATGGACATGTTGGCCACATTTTTACCATACATTGCCTTGTTAACGAGAGGTTTGTACAGCAGGTCCATGAGCCTTTATTCCAATTATATCTTCTTTTTACTTTTTAACCCCTGACGCAAAAAGGGGTGTTATATGTTTAACGTGTCTGTCTGTGTATCTGTGTATCTGTCTGTGGTATCGTAGCTCCCTAACGGATGGACCGATTTGAATATGGTTTTTTTTCCCGATAATTTTATCCCGAACGTTCTTAGCCATGTTTCATGAAAATCTGTTAAGCCGTTTTTGAGGTACTGGACTTTGAAATGAAAAGGTCGGGGGTTTTTCAACTTTTCTAAGTTGTAGTTATTTTAGTTTCTCTTTAATTTTAATTGGTGTACCAGATTTTCAGGCCCAATATTAACGGACAACCCCAAACAACCAGTTAAAGTAACTACCATTCAATTCGGAATACCTTCCAGGTAAAAAGTACATACCTAACTGCTGGAGTGTTATGAGATGAGAGATGAGCATTACTTAAATTGTTTGTTCAAAATAAGCACGTCAAATAAGGTATCCTTTTAGTTTCTAAACGAAGGATAGCCTGAACTGTGTGTGTGTGGTGGTGTTGTGGACAGTACCTCTGTCAAGTGCTCAGCCTAAATTAATATTAGAATACTCGATAAACTGCATAAAAACTCACGAACTATCGCCAAAAACACTGGCACTGTTACCCGGCATAATATGAAGATTGAAACAACACTGCGGTGAGCCAAATCATGGATATTTTGTACATAAAACGAAAGTCACATCAACTACACATCAACTACTTTTTTTGATAATAATGGTTAATATAACACTTGTTTACTTTCTTAAAGAAAAGGGCCTTGAAATTGTATCTTTTAAGGTAATAGTAGTTTATGCGACTGATCCATAATGAGAGGCCTTAAAATATGAGTGTGGTTTTATGAAACGAGCGTGATCGAGCTGCATAATAGGATCACACGAGTGTTTTAAGGCCTAATTATGTACAGTTGCATACACTACTTTATCTACACACATATCATAAGTAGGTAAGCAACAGCAAAAAAACAACAAAAATATGACAACAGCAATGGCGGCAATTCGTCATGACGAATGGCTTTTTTTAAACCATAGACAAACGAATGAAGTTCCTATACTCATATCACTCGAGATCAAATGTCGTCCGGTTTATATTAAACAACATATATACAAAAACAACAAACAAAAACTGAATTGACGTTTCGTATCGATAAATGTTTGAATATCTATGGATCTATGGAACTAGTATAGAGACTCGCTTGAGTTTTGACAGCTGTTCCAAATTTAAACTCATAACGATACAAAAATCTTACTGTAATAACATTACAGTACAGATTTTACCTACTACCACAGACAAGAAAGTTCTCATAGTAAAATCGGTTGTAATAATGCTGGTCATTTCCTACGGTTTCTGAACGCATTTAAGAACACTTATAATTAGTTATGATATGTGCGTAGATAAACATTTTATTGATGCTTTTTGCATTATTTTTGCAGTTTTTTGTGTATTTAAAAAAAGCCATTACATCTTATTAGCAATTCCTAAAAAAAATTCATGATTGAATCATTATTTATTTATCATATGACAATTAAAATGCACTGTACACGTATCCTGTATACACTGAAAATTAACCATAGAATTGTATGACTAATTTTTGTGTCACAAGTCACAACAGAACTTTTTAACTACTACCGATTAACTAGAATTGAATGACTAGAAACGTTCTTTATGCCAGTACGTAAACAGTATTGTTTTCAAATGTTTCTGAACAAGAGCCCGCTAAAACTACACACGTGGCGGATCGCGATGACCATCTTGCCGACGCAAAGTTTAATTGTCTCCAATAAATTTCAATTAGTGCATGACAAGCACGCGTAGTCATTAGGACGGTTGTAACAAAAAAGTACGCCTTCTTGGCGTGCAGGGTCGTTTTAATCTGATTGGGGCTTGGGTGCTTTGGGGTTATCGTGTCGCAGCCAGAGACCTTATACCAGTATTTAATAACTACAACTTAGAAAAGTTGAAAAATCATCGACATTTTCATTTCAAAGTCCAATATCCCTAAAACGGCCAAACAGATTTTCATAAAACATGGCTAAGAACACTCGGGATAAAATTATCTATGACACAAAATAAACCGCATTCAAATCGGGTCATCCGTTTGGGAGCTACCATACCACAGATAGATACACAGCACAGATACACAGCCAGACACGTAAACTTATAACTATAACACCCCTCTCTTTGCGTCGGGGGTTAACAAAAATATACTCGTACGTACTACTTCTTGTACCCTACCAAGTTCCTGTTAGGTTCTCTGGGCTTTAACTCTCTTGAAGTGAGGCGTAACTACAATCTTCTGGTGACCACGTGCAGTATCTTACGTGGCGACACCGACTGCCCGGATCTAGTGGCAAGAGCCGTAAAACTCACTATACCTTTTGTGCCCAAAACAGTCCTGCGGCCGAGACATCACGATCTCCTGGCAGTCCCATCAACTCGTACTGTAGCACACGGAAACTCTCCTGCTGTTCGGGCACTAAACCTGTTGAACTCGCTTCTGTCACAAGCACCTGAATGCGATGTATTTGCTTTATCTATTTATTATTTATTATGTTTAGATATGTATTAGGACGATGGATGTTTAGATATTATTATTTTTTTCTTTTTCGGTTTCTACGTGTTAAGAATTATAAATTGTACAGTGCTAACCCACCAAGTATACCACCAAGATGCCTAACTTAGCATACCGTCTGAAATGGTAACCCTTGCGAATCCTGAAGAGACATCGGCGCGTTACCTACCCTCTATTGATTTGAGGGTTCGTTGTTGACAACTACATATAAATTTAGGTCCCTCGTTCCACAGAACGCTCGCTCTCAACAGACCACGTTTACGGAAACTCTAGGGGCTCTAGGGCCCATTTCTTGAAAGCTGTTAATTTGTAACACAAGCGGACGCTCGTTTTCCACTCCTTCTATTAGAAAGAAACATCGCTTGTTCTCCAAGCTTTTGTGAAATGGGATCCTTTTTGTCACTCAAGAGGTAATGGGGCTAGGGATGGTCCATTGTGGGGGGTATGTAGGACTCACCCTTCCGTAAGGGAAGGGAATACCCACTAAACCCTCTGCGGCGTGAAATGTGGGACTGTCAACCTTTCTCACCATCAGAAACACTACATCACGTACCTGCAGAGCAAGTAGTGATGTTGTTATGGCTGCGTTCTTCTGCAAGATAGGCTCTCGCCCTGTTGGCTGCTCCAAATATGAGTGAGGATTAAATCAGTCGCAAGGCCCCGAGTGGATATTTGGTAAATGACTGAGACGCCACTGGAAACTAGCTTCCCGCAGCGAACGAAAAAACCATGAAACCATCCACCACCAAACGAACCATTAGAATGAGAGCTCCTTACACATTTCTACCCAAACATGTGCCTACAACCCGGCGCGTGTTAGAACTGAACGGCTCGTTTTGACATCCCGCCCCATGCATAATGGCAATGGCACCCATTCTGTGGGGGCTATTTTGTGGCGCTAATTAGACTTCTATGGTTTTTTTGATCGCTGGGTTTCTTTGATCCCGGAATTTAATTGAAATTGGGAAGAATTTCGATTCTTTATCTGGAATCCTTAGACTAGTGGGTCTGCAAAGTGCTGAGATTCGGACATTGAGTTCCTCACTTCTAATCCAATCGTATACTCGTAACAAAGTCACCTTCGCTAATTTATTATTGTATGCCTGTAACAGGCAACTCTTGATACTTTTCATATTTTTTCATCCTATATGTAGGTACACAGTTAATAAATATTTATCTACGCACATATCATTAGTGCTCTAAAATGCGTTCAGAAACTGTAGGAAATGACCAGCATTATTACAACCGATTTTACTATGAGAACTTTCTTGTCTGTGGTAGTGGGTAAAATCTGTACTGTAATGTTATTACAGTAAGATTTTTGTATCGTTATGAGTTTAAATTTGGAACAGCTGTCAAAACTCAAGCGGGTCTCTATTCTAGTATCCATAGATATTAAAACATTTATCGGTACGAAACATCAATTCAGTATGTTTTTTTTTAAAATATAAACGGTACGACATTTGATCTCGAGTGATATGATTATAGGAACTTCATTCGTTTGTCTACGATTTAAAAAAAACCATTCGTCATGATGAATTGCCGCAATTGCTGTTGTCATTATTATGTTGGTTTTTTGCTGTTACTTACCTACTTATGATATGTGTGTAGATAAAGTAGTGTATGCGACTGTACGTAATTAGGCCTTAAAACACTCGTGTGATCCTATTATGAAACTCGCTGACGCTTGTTTCATAAAACCACACTCGTGTTTTAAGGCCTCTCATTATGGATCAGTCGCATAAACGATTACTATTTCTGATTCTGATTCTGAATTCTCATCAGTCAATAGGGTACATTGAGTAGATACGAATAAAAACGAAATGCTTCGAGGTTTTTGTAGATTAAATGTATTTACAGTACATATGGTGCTACTTTCCCACACTAGTGCGGAAAAGAGCACTTTCCGTGCATATTTCAAAACTTTAAAGAGCCATATGTACAGTAAAACGTTGTACGATACACGTGCGAATAAGTCATTCGCAACTCGTGTCGATTTAAAACACTCCCTTCGGTCGTGTTTTAATTTATCACCACTCGTTGCGAATTTCCTATTTTCGGCACTTGTATCGTAAATAACTATTCTGTAATACGTAGCCTTACCAAAAAAAATGGGCTGAATTAAATTTCTTGATCCACGGTGAGGAGTCTGGAGTGTGTGGAGTTCCAGTATCTGGAGTTCTTTGATTCCTTTTCCTTGTATGCTATATGATTGATTTGTCGTTCGGCGAAAAAATACCAAGTGAGCCCAATAAGTTTTATAATTATATCAATTCTGCTTTGCATGATTTAGAAAATTCGTACCCCTTATTAGCCGACAACGGCGGTAGATTCGAAAGGAAGGGGTATATGGGTGAAAATCAAAAAACTTGTACAAAGTTAAGGCCTTAATTTAATCTACGCTTTAACTTTTCTCATTTTAGTAACGATAATTACCATTTTACATAGGTAATTGTCGTTACTAACGTGTGTGGAACTCCAGATACTGGAACTCCACACACTCCAGACTCCTCACCGTGGATCAAGAAATTTAATTCAGCCCATTTTTTTTGGTAAGGCTACGTATTACAGAATAGTTATTTACGATACAAGTGCCGAAAATAGGAAATTCGCAACGAGTGGTGATAAATTAAAACACGACCGAAGGGAGCCAGATTTCACGCCGCAGAGGGTTTAGTGGGTATTCCCTTCCCTTACGGAAGGGTGAGTCCTACATACCCCCCACAATGGACCATCCCTAGCCCCATTACCTCTTGAGTGACAAAAAGGATCCCATTTCACAAAAGCTTGGAGAACAAGCGATGTTTCTTTCTAATAGAAGGAGTGGAAAACGAGCGTCCGCTTGTGTTACAAATTAACAGCTTTCAAGAAATGGGCCCTAGAGCCCCTAGAGTTTCCGTAAACGTGGTCTGTTGAGAGCGAGCGTTCTGTGGAACGAGGGACCTAAATTTATATGTAGTTGTCAACAACGAACCCTCAAATCAATAGAGGGTAGGTAACGCGCCGATGTCTCTTCAGGATTCGCAAGGGTTACCATTTCAGACGGTATGCTAAGTTAGGCATCTTGGTGGTATACTTGGTGGGTTAGCACTGTACAATTTATAATTCTTAACACGTAGAAACCGAAAAAGAAAAAAATAATAATATCTAAACATCCATCGTCCTAATACATATCTAAACATAATAAATAATAAATAAATAAAGCAAATACATCGCATTCAGGTGCTTGTGACAGAAGCGAGTTCAACAGGTTTAGTGCCCGAACAGCAGGAGAGTTTCCGTGTGCTACAGTACGAGTTGATGGGACTGCCAGGAGATCGTGATGTCTCGGCCGCAGGACTGTTTTGGGCACAAAAGGTATAGTGAGTTTTACGGCTCTTGCCACTAGATCCGGGCAGTCGGTGTCGCCACGTAAGATACTGCACGTGGTCACCAGAAGATTGTAGTTACGCCTCACTTCAAGAGAGTTAAAGCCCAGAGAACCTAACAGGAACTTGGTAGGGTACAAGAAGTAGTACGTACGAGTATATTTTTGTTAACCCCCGACGCAAAGAGAGGGGTGTTATAGTTATAAGTTTACGTGTCTGGCTGTGTATCTGTGCTGTGTATCTATCTGTGGTATGGTAGCTCCCAAACGGATGACCCGATTTGAATGCGGTTTATTTTGTGTCATAGATAATTTTATCCCGAGTGTTCTTAGCCATGTTTTATGAAAATCTGTTCGGCCGTTTTAGGGATATTGGACTTTGAAATGAAAATGTCGATGATTTTTCAACTTTTCTAAGGCCTTAATTTAATCTACGCTTTAACTTTTCTCATTTTAGTAACGATAATTACCATTTTACATAGGTAATTGTCGTTACTAAAATGAGAAAAGTTAAATCGTAGATTAGATTAAAGCCAAATATGTACAAGTTTTTTGATTTTCACCCATATTTTTAGTGTGTTTATTTGCGTGTGTTCCGCCGTACCGTTTAAGATACTGAACCGACTTTGATGAATGAGGTGACAATCGATGCCACCTTTTGTTTAAAAAAAAAAATACATCTTTTTTTATTTTTTTTTCCGATATCGAGTTACAGATTTTTTGAACTGTTAATGCTTGTAAAGGTCTCTAATGGTATTAACACAACCCGCTTAGGGCTTGTGTCGGGACTACTGCCCATTCCCTCTCATCCATGAGGAGGCCTGTAGCGCTCATAGCCTAGCGGCGCCTGTGAGTCGAAAACAATGACGCAGGTTAAGTAAAGATGGCAGCGGTCAGTCTTTGGATGGGTGACCGCATGATGTTTGAGTGGTTAATATAAATGAGCGCTACCGTGCTTTGGAAGGCACGCTAAGCAGTTGATCCCCGCTGCTGTCTATGTCAGTGGTGATCCCTTGCTTTACAGACACAAATTTCATAAAATTTTGTTTCGCAGAAAATGTTTCATATAATATTTAGTTCTTGTATTTTTAGTTCGAATATTATTCTTTCAACTTCCATTTACTTAAACGAAACATATTTCTCATGCATGATTCAATGCTTTTTACCCCCTTTTTTTTAAATAACAGACTTATCAAACAGTAGAATTATCTTAGGTATATTTTTGTTTCGCAGACAGAAATTTCATAAATTCAAATAAATTAAAATTATAAAATAAATTCGTTTCACAGAAAGTACTTTAATATAATATTGGTTGTTGTATTTTCATTTCGAATATTGTTGTTTCACCGCCTCTTTACTTGAATGAAACATATTTCTCAGACACACGATTCAATTAATTTTAAAAACTAACTTGTGCAGTTCTAAACTTTATCAATTAAGAAGTAGAATTATGTTCTAATTAACATTGTCATTGATACAATCATTTCCAGTTTTCAATCAGTTTAGGCCTTAATTTTTTCATTACATTGAAAACGATTTCTACCTATTCTACTCTAAGGCAGGTCCGTGTAGGTACGACGACGAGCGAAGCGAGGAGGAGTGTTAGGTTGAACCGCAACCTTACAGCGCGCGAGCCGAGCGAGCGAAGCGAGCGTGCCGCGGCAGCGGCCGGCGAAGCGCCATAACCGACAGTTTTCAATCATTCATTTATTACTCACTCCAATTTACGCAGTGTAACAGGATTCTACACAAAACGTTGCTTAAAAAAAGCGATGGTGAGTTAAACAGAATTCATAGTAGGTAGCGTTAAAAACATACCACTCAATAAAATGTTTTACTTATTAATTGTGTTACTATGAATACTAAACGGATAAATATTGTAATATGATTAATAATGTCTATTAAGATTTATAATAATTTACCTGACTCTATAAAAGACGAAGAAGACGATAAAAAGTACATATATAAAATAAAGCAACTTTTACTAACTAAATCCTATTACACGCTAAATGAATATTTGGAAGATAAATTATAAACGTTCAGTAAGTCCTCCTCTCCCTAAAATTGCAGTGCCCAACAGGGTTCACAATGATCTGTAGCTTTAAGTTAACACCTGTACCTACTTTTGTGATATTGCAATAAATGATTGAGTATTGAGTATTGAAATTCTATAATATGAATATCGCAATATAACATTTTCTTTACAAGAAAGAAATGTAATTAAAATTTCTACATAGTTACTATTCTGCGAATTGATGATTCGATGAATCGATAATCTGGGAACTCAGTTGATGCGAAAAAAAAATCTATAAAATTATTTTCTTGGCAATAAGTTTTGCAGAAATTGAATAATATAAGTATTAAAAATATGTGATTTGAAATTCTGTGAACAGAAATATCGAAGAAATGAAATTTCTTTGCAACAAAAATCTATGGTTAAAAATTCTACAGAGCAAGTAGTCAGCGAAATGACTGTTCTATGAAATAATAATATGAGAATCAATTTATTTGAAACGAAATTCTATAAAAATGTAGTCTATGAAATAACGTACAACCCTATGACAGTAGTCGTTAAGCCGAGTTAGAGGCCTTCGGGCGGCTTAAGAACGTCTAACAGTCCAGTTGTCCACTCACTTGTCAAAGGGGGGACAACTGTTACTCGCGTCCGCAGGAGCTACCTGCCACAACCCTGCATCACCACAACAGTACTATAGAGTGTCAAACTTTAAAAGGGCAAAATAATGTGCCCAGCAGTGGAACCTGAAGGAATGAGCTTGACGACGTCCATTCTAAAACACAAATAGAAGGAACTACGAGTACTGTAGCGTCCTCTAGTGTACCGACCCTAAACTTATTTCCCATTATTGATACGAGATCATTGTTGAATACATAAATAAAGTGTAGATCATCAAATTGAGCAGGCAATAAAACAATTTATTTTAATATGTTTATTTTAGGCAGTGTTCTTGACTTCACATTCATGAATGTCATTCTTCAGCAGTTGACGATAACATTAGTACGAGAAAGAGCTCAGATTAGCATTTGCGCGTATAAATAAGCTTATTTGAAATGAAATGGAATGGGATCTGATTTGAAATGAAATCTGATTTATTTGCGTTAAGTGCGGTTATATAAAGCTCACATGAGATGTCAAGATGTGAAGTTGTCCAATACACTTAGCTTATTCCAGCGTGCAAAAATTACGGCGTCACAAACTTATTACATTCAATTTAAACCTACAATACATTAGATATCAATTAATTCATCTCAAATTATTAATACTTCATTCAATTTTATTAATTACATTCTTTTATTGTATAAAACATTTTTCTTTCAACCATATAAATCGTTCTTTTCTAAATTCGGTTAATTTAGGCAATTGTCATATTACTGATGGTATGTGATTAAATGTCTTTATACACATTGCATGACTATTATTGCTCTGGAGAGCACTTTTACGGGGTTCTGCCTTTTCTCCGAATTTGTTATGTCCGAATTTCACTTGCCAACCAACTTTTCGCCGATGATTCACCTTGACAACTAACTTATGGCAAATTTTTGTATGACAACAGATTCATTTGGTAGAATTATTGATAAGTCAATTATTATAATGAATTAAAAATTTTGGCATACCTATCATTTGGCAAATCTTTCAGTTGGACAAACAACTACTAACCGAATAACGTTTCGTCAGTGCAAAAGTTCCCTTTTCTTACATAAGCCAACTTTTACTACAAAGAACAAGACAGCATAACATAGTCAGACTTTTATTCAACGTGTTCTTATATAAGTTACAAGGAGAGAAGTGGGGATGGGGAGACGAAGTCTTCCACAAGGGGGGTGGGAGGGCGACGCCCCCGCATTAAAAAATAACATACAATCGTTACAGTGATGTTATTTGTAGGTTAGGTTAGGGTTAGCTTGTGTCCCTTAGAGCGGAAATAGGCACCCCGCGTAGCGGGGTGACGTCGACACGCTGGCGGTTAGGTAAGGTTTAGATGAGGTTAGAATAATTGGCTGGTTTTTGTTTAAAAAAATAACACATGTACACCTACATGCATACATTCGACCAAGCAACAGTCCAAAAGTAATGATGTAAATACTTATTATCCCTAATGATGCGATAATTCAGGTACCGTCATTGTCAAAAAAACAAGTGAGCGGTTGCGCTTACTCTGATTGGCTTACTCACTTTGTAAATACGTTACATAGTTACTAAATAAAACATCTGGTAAGTTTTATACCACGAAATGTATAAAAATCAAACTGACCCATTCTGCTACTCGAAAGGTGGCATTTTGAAAAATGACTTTATGAAAAAAAGTCTAAGCATACAGTTGGTAACCTTGAGGTTGGGAAATAAAACTAAACCCTTTGATAAGTTGACACTTAATCATTCGGCGAAATTACATTATGCGAAAAATTGGTTGCGATGTGATATTCGTACATAAAATTTTCGGAGATGATTTAGAGAACCCACTTTTACACTGTGGAGCTATTTATTTTGCGGGATCTTTTATTCTAAGTTTAGAGTTAGTTTTCACAATCGTGTGTAAACTTGAGTTTGACCATACAAATATTCCACCCTCCCAGATATTTATACAAACCGGTGAGGGTTAAAAGGTTCAACTTCCGAAAGAGTGGTCTACATGATTCTAAACGTCCTACTCCACTTAAGGCTCGCAAACATTTCTTTTGGCAAATAAATACATGTTTTACGCTGCTAGAATTACCCCAATTAATGAGACCGTATCGTAAGATGGACGCAACATAACCGTGATATGCGGTGAGGGTAACTTTTTCACCGGCAACACGTTTCAATCGCCTTAAGGCAAATGTGAATCTTTCTAACTTTGTACATGATATTTCCAATTACAACGGTGGTCTACAATAATGTATTTTGTTGCACCAACTTCTTCAATTGATTCTCCCTTGCATTTTCTATTTAGTTTTGGCAAATGTGTTCTATTACAAAATTGTATGTATTTCGTTTTCCCTGTGTTTACTTATAAGTTATTACATTCTAACCAATTACATATAGAGTCAATAGTAGCATTAATATTATTTATGTATTCACGATCATTATTAATATTAGAATTAGAAATTATAACTGAAATGTCATCTGCAAGTAAAACGGTTTTATATGTACATACCTTTGGGAGATCGTTTATGTATATTATGAATATAGTGCGTTTTTTAGCATAAGAAAGAAGGATAAAGCACGAAGCACGAGGTCTTTTATTAAGACACTTTATGCCACGCAATTGTCAAAGTATCTCAAACAGTCATTAAAAAGACTTACATTATTGTTGTCGACCCTAAAATGATAGAAGTGTTTTCATTATTTATATCGAAATAATACTTACAAGAATATATTTATATTGGAAGTATTTATTTTTTGACTGTGTTATTTTAAATGTTGGTATTCAGTTCTGGAAAGGTTGCATAGTAAAAAACCTAAAGAAGAAGAGGTTTGCAACGATCGGTTTGTTTTTTTCGCTGTCGACATAGTCAAAAGTGTCAATCGTATCACGTTCTTTTTTCTTGTTTTCTTGGTAATCAACAAATTGTTGAATTCAGATTACGAGATTATCATACGAGTATCTATTTGTTAATTAATATTAAGATTTTATATTTCGCTGTGTGTGGTGGCGCACAGACTGCGATGAACCAACTAGAGGCTGGCCCAAGTGGCTTGCAAAAAAGACCTACTCGTTCTCCCCTGAACGTTTTGCCGTCACCAAAAGCAAAGAGACAGAAACAGAGTCCATAAACAACAAATAAGAAACGTATGGTGGTCAACATTTACAAGTTGGTGTGAACTTTGCAGCAAGGATAAATTTTCGGGTATAATCTAATATTTGTCCCAAACAGAAAAGGTTGACGACGACTGCTTCTTTGTTTACCGTATTTCTAATCCTAAAAAAAAACGCAATATAACAAAGGGCTCAAGACACTGCCCTGTGGTACTCCTGAACGATGAACCTTGTGCGATGATCTATATTGAACTACTTCGTTTTTCTCATCTATTTTACCTAATTCTACAACTGACTTCGGTCTGTGAGGTAACTTGCAAGCCAGTCTAAAGCATTCCCTCTAATTCCATATTTTTCGCATTTGTCTATTAACATCTTATGATTTACGAAGTCAAATGCTTTACTCATGTCAATGAAGCGTGGTAAGGCGTTTACATTGCTACCCACGCAACTCGAACAAGCCTTGTCGCGCTTAAGCATGCAACACACTGGCGCGGCCTGCGGTGGTTGTCAATAGTTTTGTCAGCTAATGACAAGCTTATTATTGACCGCTGCGGCCAGGCCGCGCTAGTCAGTGAGAGACCTTCTACGGTCGTATGAGCGCGAGCCGTGGGAGACGCCTCCTCGAACTCGCTGGAATAAGCGGGTTTATATGTTGCGCGCGTTTAAGCTGGGATGTCGAACGGAGCCAAATAGCGCTAATATGATTTATGTGCTGTCCTAGTATCTGCGCCAAATCTTGGGTTTAGGGCACCACCAAGAAAGCCAGCAAGACCCTAATAAGAAAACAAGTCGATTGAAAAACTTATTTCATTGTTTTTAGTCTCAGAAAGATCTCTGCAGCACCAGTTAGCGCACAAGAACGGCGGAACCGCCTCGTCCCCCGACGGTACCCCACGCTAACATCTTGACCCGATGATTGCCTGACCCTGCCGGCCAAGTGGTCCCAATTCCCGACATCCACACAGCTCCATTCGCGTACGCCATTGGCCAACGAATTAACGACAATATTGCGTACTTATTCATTTAAACGTCTCCAGCAATTTAGCAATAGAGTCGACTTGTACTCGGTCGTACGCCGCCGTCGCTCGTGTTCGAAATTTGAATTTTCCCGCGCCGCCAACGGACGCGTTCATTTCGGGCGGATTGGCGAAACGGTCGCGTTCGGGATAATTTTCTAATTTACGAAATGGTCGATTGATAATGTATTTGAAAGACGGGGACGGGTAGATCATGACTGCGTTTTGGCTGTTCGCCAATATGGCTAAACTATATTGATTTGTGAGATAATTAGGATTTTCTTAAAGTGTTGACACCCTGTGCTATTGGACTCTGAATAAGGTGAGGATGAGTGACGGCAAGATTGATACATGTATACTTGGTTTTTTATGGTAAATAAAAAAACAAAAGGTGAATTTTGTTCTCTTTTGTAAAATCGGTATGTGAAAAACGATCATCATAATGCGATATGCCAATTGTTTTTTATAATTTTATCTAACTTCTTTAATATCATTACTCGTAATAACTCCTCAATTAACAGATTTTTTCCATCACTAAATACCCGTTTTCATAATGTTTTTAACATAAATGTGTATTAAGATAAATTCATTTATTTTAATTATTCAAACTACTTGCCATACTATACAATTTTTATGTTTTAAAAATCGCCAAGTGAGAGTCGAAGCCCGCAACACGCTAAAGCGTTTAAGGACCAAAAAGAGTATTTTCAAACGAAACTCACACAGGACCTAACTTCGTGACCTGCGACCTTTTTCTTTGTATGTGTTTTTTTTGGCAATAATTTATATTATTTAACAAGTTTTTAAGTTAATGTGCTTAGGTCGAATACCGAAAAACATGAGAAATTCGTGGACTTGTAAAATATTATCCATAAAACGTTTGTGTCAAATATTTAATTTTTGTACAAGCTTTTATTCTCTCTTCTTCAACTTCAGAGCTCTGCTCTTGTCGGTGGAGTAACCGTCATTCAGCTCTACGCTCTGCCACTGCTTTGAGCTCCTGGTACGACACTAAATTGACCTTCTCCTTGACCTGGCCCATAAAAGCACGTCGTCGCGGCCTTCCTCTGCCTCTTCTTCCCTCTATTTTCCCACAAGCAAGCTTTCAAGCTTTTATTGCAGACTGTTTTTTTCTGTATACAATCATTAACTGCTCATTGAGACGATTCTAACGAGCCCGAACTCAACGGGGTTACGTCGGTTAAGTACTGAATTCCCATGGCCACCTTCTGTCTCCATCATCAGATCAGCTGAATTGTCATCCAAACTATGCATATACCCAAAACTTCAGCTCAATCGGTCACCGGAGGTGGGTCAAATTTAACTTGCAAGATTTGATTACAGACAGACAGACAACGGGACAGGTGAAACAAAATAAAAGCTTATAAAAATATTTTGAATCAGATAGGTCCAGGTCTACTAGGTACTAATTGCTGTAAAATGTAAAACTGCCTTCCCTAAAGAAAAAGGACGAAACAGTGACGTTTTTTCTATTATATGAAGATGACCTTTTGTAGTAGTAGGTACGGAACCGTTCATTGCGCGTTGTCCAACACGCACTTGGCCTATTTAAAGCACTTTCTAAGAAATTATTGTCTCCTCGCTTACGGGACAGAATAATAACAAGAAAGAAATTGATTGACCCAATATTATATGAACGTCATTTTTGACATGCCTACAAGCAAACAGTATTCAAATAACCTTCAACTTAAAAAAACCCGGTCAAGTGCGAGTATGACTCGTGCACCGAGGGTTCCGTACAAACTAACAATTAACTCAAGGTAAAGTAAATGCCCCAATATTTTTTAAATTACTTATTTTATCTACGCACATAACATTAGTGCTCTAAAATGCGTTCAGAAAACGTAGGAAATGACCAGCATTATTACAACAGATTTTACTATTAGAACTTTCTTGTCTGTGGTAGTAGGTAAAATCTGTACTGTAATATTATTATAGTACAGATTTTTGTATCGTTATGAGTTTAAATTTGGAACAGCTGTCAAAACTCAAGCGGGTCTCTATTCTAGTATCCATAGATATTAACACATTCATCGATACGAAACGTCAATTCAGTATGTTTTTTTAATATAAACCGGACGACATTTGATCTCGAGTGATATGACTGATATGTATAGGGACTTCATTCGTTTGTCTATGATTTAAAAAAACCTTTCGTTTTTAAGAATTGCCGCCATTGCCGTTGACATTTTTTTGTAGGTTTTTTGCTGTTACTTACCTACTTATGATATGTGTGTAGATAAAGTAGTGTATGCAACTGTACATAAGTAGGCCTTAAATAAAACACTCGTGTGATCCTATTATGAAACGAGCGTTAGCGAGTACCACACTCTTATTTTAAGGCCTCTCATTATGGACTAGTCGCATAAACTACTATTGACCCAACACAACAGAATTCAATTGCAAACAATGAATAACTTTGACACCAAGACCATCAACTACCGAGACAATTGAATCGCGATCTTTTTTCGACCCCCGTCCCGACCCCATTAATTCTAGAAAAATCTTAACAGCGCGAAGTAGGAATGAGGTCAGCGACATCTATTTATTTATTTATTTAAACTTTATTGCACAAAAGAAAACTTATCGTACAAAAGGCGGACTTAATGCCATATGGCATTCTCTACCAGTCAAACCTTAAGGCAAAGCGGAAAAATTGTGGGCAGTGCAAGTAAGAACAAAAAAAAGTTACATTACGGTATTACTATATATAACATATTTACACAAATACATATACATAAATAAAATAAATACTCACATATACAAATAAATATATACACAAATATACACTATCGGCCCCATTTGATACTAACGTGCAAGCGCAATCAGCTTAGTATGTATGTTGGTGTTTTAGCGATTATTGTTTATCACGTGAACCGATCTCGATTATAATATTTTTATTTGAAAGAGAAGTACTTCTTTTATGGTCTTATAGGAATTTCAAAACAAAAAATTCTTATAAAGTTGATTAAATTGCAAAGTACTAGGAAATGATTTTTTAAAATAAAACAAAAATACGCTAGATACAGAAAAAGTAATACTTTTCTAGTAATATTTATGTTTATCTTACTCAAGTAATTATTTCAAATTTTTCAAATTTTGAGCTAAAGCCCATATAAATGACAGATAACGGTACAGGAGTAGAAAAAAGTATATTTCATGTCAAGACAAATCATTTAATACATTATAGACACATCAATATGCAAAGATAAAAACATTACAATAAATTAACATTAAACTGATAATGATTAATTAGGATGCCTCTTAGCATTTAATACTCGTTTTATATTAATTATGAATGATGTTGGTACTTTATATTTAGAATAAAGGAAACTTCAACATGACAAAAACTAGTTACAATCACTTAAAACTAAACATTCATCAAGGTTTTTATTGATGACTAATAATTTCACCTACATTTAATTCCATGTCATCGCTTATACGGAATGTTATTAAACTTTACAAATAATGAACAAGAAACTTTCAGAAGCGACGCAAGATCGATTGGTTCTGAAGCGTAACATAAATATAAATATGAATGTTTATTTGCAAATACGTAGGTATGGTAGAGATTATATGTGGCTGACGTTTTCCGTAGTCAACAAGGAACCCTTATAGTTTCGCCATGTCCGTCTGGCCGTCAGTCCGTCCGTCACGGCTAAGTAGGCATAACTAGTTACCGAGTAATAGTCGACCAACTTAATAAGTACTTAGAAATTCCAACTTTCGTACAAATTCGGCCGACGCAACCATTTTAACTGAACTCAACCTCTGGTAGAGTTGCTTTTTGGATGGACTAGTTACTTCGATGTAATTTGGCCACCTCAAATTATTGCAAATATGAATGGTGGTGACTGCACCGTTCGTTGGGTTTGCGTGAGTTGTGGGGTAGGATTTTGTTATTTATTATACACGGAGCTACGTACAATATTATTATAATCTTGCGAAATTTTCGTTCGATATATTTTATATTCGATGCAAAAGCTCACAAACAGCATACAGTATGTAGAATTGTAGATACACCTTTGGAATATGTCGTGAGACGTGTCAGACCACCATTGTCGCTTCTGTTAAAATTCACAGTAGGTAATTATTCTATGATAGAATTGTATATTTCTTGATATCTGGTGACACGTAGGTATCAAAAGGACGGACGGCTAGCTCACCACAGACACTTCTACTGCGAATAATGCGATATCGACAGACACAGTGTGTTTTAAGAGTAGTATTTTTATAATCTCAGAGCTAAACTTAATTGGTTGAACATAATCAACTTTTGTATTTGTTCTGTCTGGGTGATTAAGAAGTCAATAGTGAGAGTTTCTTAAAAAAAACCTGATTACTGTGAGTCGAACTCGCGCACCGGTGGTACCGTACCAACAGGTATGTAAATAGTGAGGCCTTGGTTAATTTTCCAACAAAAAAATATAAACCTAAAAAATAAACCAAAAGGTGTGTTGATATCAGGGGCCTATTGCATAATTAGACTAATAATATTAGAAAATAATACAAGTTATTAGTTAACAATTTACTAGTTGTATTATTTCGTGTTGCATAATTCTTTTAGGTTTTCACTGATTATATTAGAAAATTGTGTTGCATTGAAATACTAATAAAATAGTTAAAGTTACAAGCAAATTCTTAATTATTTACAAGTACTGATAAATATAATATATTGAAACTTACTTGTAATACCATATTTTCTTAATACTATTCCTGAAAACATCCGCCTTGAACCAGACGTACGAGTATTTAAGAGAAGATTAAAAAAACATTTATTAGATTTACTACCATAGTTATAATGTAAGTGTAAGTGTTGAACTGTACTAAATAGTTTATATAACTAGTTATCATTACTGCAGTCAAACTGTTAAAACAGTTTTGCAGGGCATTTGAAACTCTGTAATCTTTTTTTGTTGCATGTTTAGTAATTTCAATAAATAAAAAAAATAAAAATAATAAGAACACTAATATTACTAGCAAAACATACTAAATTACAAGTAACTGTTGGCTGATTGAGTCAAACCTTACCGTAACTGTAGTATTTTCAAAGAAAAAAAAACATTTTGGCGGGAACGGCAAGGTTGACGTAATACTTTTTACGTCACACCTGGCCATAATGCGAGTTTTACATCACGCTGCGCGTACGGGAAAACTCGCATTGTGGCCAGGTGAAGACGTAAAATTTTGTACGCAACACGGGCGGTAATTCTTAAAGCCCCAGAGGGCATATTTATGGCCCTCACCTTCGGTTCGGGACACAAACACCTGCGATCTGGGGCGTCGACGAATTCACCGCCCTAGTTACGTATTATATGTACAATTCCGAAAAATACGTAACACGGTCACTACTAAAAAGGTCGGAAAACGAGAGGTATAAAGAAAAATAAAATTGTGCATTTTAACTAAAATAAAGATGCAGAAAGATGTTCTGTTCGGTCCATTTTCAACTAAGGTTACCAAAGAGATTCGCAGTAACGCCTGGAAGGAAGTCGGTGCATATGCCCAAAGCTTGGGTATTGTGAAGGAAACCAACAATTGGACATATATTAGAGATGTTTGGTGGGCAAATATAAGAAAATTATCACCAACATATCTTTGTATACCTTTTGCCGTCGCGTTTCTTATAATATACTGATCGTCGCGACGATCAGTCGTAATCGTCCGATGAATGCAGCAAATTAAACATTTTTCGACGGTTAAAATACAAACTTAATTTCTTGTAATTCAAAATTACCATGATCCTTGGGAAATTAGTTACAAATAAAAGTTACAACTAATAATTTGGTAATTTAGACTCATATTGCAACAGAAACTAATAAAATCCACTTAATATTAGGTCTTATATTAGTTATTATTATTATTATTATTATCTCTTTATTTAATATTTATCTTAAGTTAGGTTTTTACAATAATGATATAAAAAGTAAAATATAAAAGTATACATATAAAACATAAAACCATTATAAAAACCTAACCTAGGGTACCGCCGGCAGCGAGGCGGGGCCTAAGCTGCCGGTGGTCAGGGCGACAGAGACAGGAACCTCCTGACTATTCGCGCAGTATCCAAGAGTACCGCCTTCTGTATCTGACCCTTGATCCAGCCATCTAGCGAGAGTCTCTTGAGGTGACGGTCGAGACTCTTCGCTATCAAACCGTTCGCCGAAACGACTATCGGGACGATGTTCGTCGAATCAACATCCCACATGGCGGTTACCTCGTGAGCCAGGTCTAGGTACTTGCTGGCTTTGTCCTTTTCGGCCTTCACGAGGTTCTCGTCATGGGGGATGGTGATGTCGACGAGCACTGCCTGGCGTTTTGATCGATCTATCAGCACGATATCAGGCCTATTGGCAAGAATAGTTCTGTCCGTGATGACAGATCGATCCCAATAGAGCGTGGCACGACCATTTTCGAGAACTGGCGCAGGTGTGTACTTATAGTAAGGCACTTCGGAGACCACAAGACCGTATAGCAGAGCAAGTTGCTGGTGAATAATTCTGGCTACAAGGTTATGTCTGTGCAAGTACTCGCCGTTAGCAAGATGACCACAACCGGAGATGATATGCCTGAGTGACTCCCCGGGACGGCGGCATGCCCGACAAATGTCGACCGTACCGTCCTTCAGGATATACCTCCGGTAGTTGTTCGTCATGATAACTTCGTCCGCAATTGCACAGACGAAACCCTCGGTTTCCCCGAAGAGATCCCCGAAACGTAGCCAGTTCACCGACGCGAGCAGATCGACATCGGGCCCTGTGAGGGCCTTGTAGAACCGCCCGTGTAGCTCCTTGCTCCTCCATACCGCCTTGCGGTCCTCGGCGCTCATTACTTTAAGTCTGCGCCAGTTCTCGTTTGCAAAGGAGAGCGGGGTGAAGTTTCCGTCTACTGCTACTACGTCGCGATGCATCCCACACTCGTTGTTTAGGAAATAATCCCTGAGACTGCACACCTCGCGGTTGTGGAGGTCTTTGGCATTTAAAAAGCCGCGACCACTTCCGCGAGATGTACAGTCTCATAACAGACGAGCGTGGGTGTAGCATGCGATGCGCAGTAAGCAGTACTCGGACTCTTCGGTCCAGGGCATCCAGCTCAGTCTGAGTCCACCTTAGTACGCCAAAGGAGTAAATAAGCAAGGGCATCACCCAGGCGTTGAAGGCGCGAACCTTGTTGCCGCCCGACAAAAGACTATTGAGTACTTTTGTCAAGCGACAAAAGAAGCGCTATATTATTATTATTATTATTATTATTAGTTATTAGGTCTTATATTTTATCACTTTTATTTTGTTACTCATATTTTATTATGCAACAGAAATCTACAAGTTACAAGGCAAAAAACAATATTATTAGCTTATACTTAATTACTTGTATATTTGAACCTTGTATTTTATTATGCAACCGAAAAGTACAAGTTACAACCAAAACCACCAATATTATTAGCTTGTACTTTATCATGAAATCGGCCCCAGATGTAATATGGTGATTAACTGCCCTATTCATAAACATTCTACAAGCCTAGCCATTTTTGTTCGTCAGAAAAGGGGACAAAGCACATTTTATTTAGCAGATGCATTTTAAGTTACAAGAATGAAAGCGGGTTAGAGTTTAACAGTATCAGCGCAACCTAACGTGTATAAGTAAATAGGTATTACATTGAAAAATATTTTTGGTACATGCTTTTATTGCTGACCGAACTTTTCTGTATACCATCATAAACTACTCATTGAGACGATTCTAACGAGCCCAAACTCAACGGGGTTACGTCAGTTAAGTACCTACTGAATTCCCATGGCCACCTTCTGTCTCCATCATCAGATCAGCTCGATGGTACCATAATATTGAATTGTCATCCAAACTATGCTTACACCCAAAATTTCAGCTCAATCGGTCACTAGAAAGTGGGTCAAATTTTACTTGCAAGATTTGATCAATGATTACAGACAGACAGACAGACAACGGGACTATTGACCACGCGCCCTTGCCTTTCCCATATTTGTACTCTATTACATAGCGACACTGGCCTGAACAGCTATTGGTCGATTTTATCTTCGCTCCCCGCACCGCTGCCTCTCTCTAGTGTATACTGATACAGATGTTTATAGCGGCTACTTATACTAAAAATTCTGGTTATGACAATAGCTACTTAAGACCTCAAACGCGGTAAATTCTCAGGAGATACCAGTCGTCAGCCGTGTTGTCACCGATCCCAGTTATATTACTTATAAGTTGGGGACCCCCATACTGAAAACCAGCGACACCTCTTTTTTTTTATTTTACAACGACGGTGGCAAACAAGCCCGCACGATACTCAGCTACGGCTTGATTATCTGGGGTAATTCCGTAGAGGGCCAAAATGTATTTCTGGTCCAGAAAAAATGTGTAAGAGCCGTGTGTAATACTCACTACTTAGAACCATGCAGGCCTTTATTTAAAGGGATTAAAGTTTTACCACTTCCATTCTTGTACATTAAGCAAATGTGTATCTTTGTGAGTGAACATCCTGAATATTTTGACAAACAGAGCACCTTTTATCATAGATCGACTAGGTATGGAAGCAAATTGTTCTTGCCGCGCTCTAGAGTCAAGCTTCATAAAAACAATTCATACTGTATGGCTATCCAAATCTATAATAATTTACCCAATTTCATTAAAGAGTGCCCCACAAATAGGTTTAAAGGAATGCTTACTGAATGGCTACTAGACAAATGTTTTTATTCTGTCAAAGACTATCTTGCTTATAAGCTAAATATCGAGGACTAATTTCTTTTAATATATGTATATTGTATATATATATATATATATATATATATATATATATATACAATATATATTATATATTAACTGATCGGTTTGTGTTAGCTTTAATTATTCCCATAGTCTTGACATTAAATACGGTCAACGTAATTATAATCATCATGTTACTGAATGCAACTAATTTGTTTTGATATTGATATGACATCCAATAATTATTTTAATAGTCTGTCATAAAAAAGGTTTGAACTGATTGAATATTATGAAATTGTTAATTTTAATTTGCATGCCTTTTCTGGTAGAACATAAGCAACACTGTATTTTATTATGTCATCTTATGTAACTATGTTCTCGCAATAAAAAAAAAAGATTGAAATGAAAAATGATTGAAAATGATTGATGGTATGCGGACACCGCAGCCTATTATTACCCTTGATATGTTTGAGGACTCGCCGTGTTGACAGCTGAAGGAACAAATTCCTTCGCTTTCAACACAACGCATCGTCGGGAGCTCTGGCGACCTTGCTCACCTCCAGGAGCACAACACTACTACAGAGCAAGTAGTAGTGTTATTATGGCTGTGGTCTTCTGCAAGGCTACTTCTCCAGTTGGGCCGCTCCAAATTCGAGCGGGATGACATTTCGCTGTGCCCTACCTCACCAAAACGTATGCCCTGGCACTGGCACCATAATGAGTGGGGATCCTCTTAAACATCAGATTATGTATTTATTCCTGTAGACTAACATCCTCCATCTTTTCCAGGAGCCGTAGTACCGCCAAGGTGCCCCTCGAAGCCACAAAACGAAGCCCCATGGCCCCCCACAGCTGCCAGCCAACCTATCTGTCCGGGAACCGCTTCACAACCAAGTCTACCCCCCTCGAACCTCACATACAGTACAGCCTCTGTCGCTCTAACACCAATATGCTCTTGAAAATAGAGAACGAACTCCTGCAGAGCCACCGTCAGCGAGAGACCACCGGAATCAAGAAGCTTTACAACTCCTTTTTCGTTCTATTCTAAAACGGTTGGTGTATTCCACGATCATCATCATCTCATCATCATCAAGTGACTTTTAGTGTAGTGATGGCGCAGTAATGGCACTGTATGATACTGAAAAGGACTATTCGGAGTATATTATGCATGACACACGGAAAGCGGATCCTTTCACTTGGGAGAGTTCAGTGAGGCTGGTGGGACAGGAGGAGGACCTTGGGATGTATCTTGAGGAGCGGGAGGGTAGGAAGAGGAAGTGGCAGCAGGTGGAGGGGGGGAAGATGATGCGCAGGGAGGAGGGGGAGGAGAGGGAGCAGAGGAGGGTTCCGCCGAAGAAGATTATGGGTGAGTTTTTTACTTTGAGAATTTTGAAATTTTAGGTCAACTCTACGCAGAACTGATGATTCCTATTCATCCTATTAAGGGAAACAATGTCCCAAATGTATATATATTGGATAACCTAACATTTCAATATTCTAAGAAGAAAGTCAATGTACAACGGCAGGTACTGCTACTTCGACTTCTGCTACGAGGTCAATATGATCTCCACACGTCTTTTAATTACTTTAAGCTAATATGAGCTTGTGTTACTAAATAAACTTAATAAGAACTTCTACTATTGACACGCTGACGGGCATGCTTACCTTAGTATACGCAAGGTGGAGATAAAAGAGAATATATTCTGTTTCTTTGAGTAATTAAATATTGTACAGAACACCATATCTTTAATAAAGTGTCGACAGGTCAGTACCGCCTTTTTTGTGGTAGCTGGGTCTCAAATATTCTCTTTTTACTTTCATTATTATTATATTTTTTTACGGCGGTGGCAAACAAGCTTACGGCCCACCTGATGGTAAGTGGTTACCAATTTAATTGATCGTGATGATTGTGATTAGGTCACGTCTGTTATTTGTGGTATTAAGTATATTTGATTAAGTACAAACAAGTTAAGTTGGATTTCAGAACAGGTGTATAAAGATATTGTTATTTTTCAAAACATTCAAAAAAGGCTGGTTAAGGACATATATGTTCGAAAAGGAATACAATAGATTTCTGCAATAGTGAAGAAATCGATGAGCACTTGCGTTTATAGAAATCATTTTATTACAATAATAGGAAATACTAACTACAACTTAGAAAAGTTGAAAAACCCCCGACATTTTCGTTTCAAAGTCCAACATCTCAAAAACGGCTGAACAGTTCATGAAACATGGCTTATAACACTCGGGTTCACATCAGCTTTGGAATAAAAAACCGCATTCAAATCGGTCCATCCGTTTGGAAGCTACGATACCACAGACAGATACACAGATACGTTAAACTTAATATCACCCCTCTCTTTGCGTCGGGGGTTAAACATACATTACTCTTAGCTTCGTGCAGTTAAAAAAACACAGAAAGCTAAAACGTGTTTCAGGAAGCTACAAGTAACAATTTCACAAGTCTAAAAAGGCATTAAGCTGAGGACTACCTTCTAAAACTACCACCGAGATCCAGCTTTGTGCCAAGAACTGTCCTGCAGTTTGGCAGAAGATAATATTAAACCATGGAAAGTGTTGTTATATGTGAATAAATTATTATTTCGTTATTTAAAGGGGATGCAGCAGATTGGCAGTCAATTGCGTAACCCCTCCCCTGCACGGCTATCACGGGACGTACAGTAATGACTTTTACGTCACACCTGGCCATAATGCGAGTTTTACTGCACGCTGCGCGTACGGGAAAACTCGCATTGTGGCCAGGTGAAGACGTAAAAGTTTGTACTCAACACGGGCGGTCATTCGTAAAGCCCCAGAGCGCATATTTATGGCCCTCACCTTCGGTTCGGGCCACAAACACCTGCGATCTGGGGCATTCACGAATTCACCGCCCTAGTTGCGTAATGTACTATTAACTTTTTAAATTTGCCTTCAACAGTAAGTTGCTGTATAAGGCAAAAAAAAAATGAAATACCTTCCGAGTTTTCTTAACTTTCTTGGTGAAAACAGGATTAAATTTTTACCGCAAATTGTACTTATATTTTGCCTTAAATGCCCTAAATAATCATTGACTACATAGCCGTACATTAATATTTTTTTAAAGACGTATAAATCACGCTGTACCGACGACGCCGCACGCTTAGTCTCCGCAGAAATGTTTATTTTAATACGTTATCAGTTTTTGAATAAATACTAATAGTTACGACGTAATCTTGAAAAAAGGAAGCATTTTGCAAAATACGCTCGTCTGTACGAGTAAGGACTCTTAAATGTACGTGGCAGGAAGTTCTGTTGTGTATGGACCGGATTTGCGAATTACAATTACCTCTGATGTCTGTAACTTGAGTCGGGAAGGTTCTCGAAGTTGTAAGGATACATTAATTGGCTACTCCTAGATGGTAGATATGTATGTTTCTAGCTGGTATGCGCGATACCTACTAGCCGCCATACATATGTGCCTAACCTAACCTAGCATACGGCGTCGCGCGGTACAAGCAATCCAGCACTCAGACAGACACGCGTCGATACAGTAAACTTAAGTGAAGGTCGGGGTAGTAAGCGGTGCAGCAGTCCGCGTGCCGCTCGTGCGCCTCATAGAACTTGGTTTTAAAAGGAGCGCAGGTGTGGAAAAGCAACGCTAGTTGAGATACCGCTTTAGGCGCCGTAGGTTCAGCGAAGTTGAGTGAACAGAGTTTTTGAAACAATATAATTCGTCTGGTTATAATAATATGGTTTAAAAAAAATACGAATAGTAATCTTGAGGCTTTTCTGCAGGGAAAATGTCATGTTTGAGAGAAATCAGTGTTTACTTTTTTATTTATTTAAACGCCAAAAAAATAATAATTAAAAAACATGATTTCCGCGCTTCCGAGCACGCACTTCCATCTCGCTCACGCTTAAGCTCAGTGAGAGGGAGAGAAGACCATGAACCTACGGCGCCTTTACCGCTCGCCCGCGGATGTCAAAACTTTTCCAATCAAATGAGATTGATATGTGAAACAAAGTTCTAATGTTTGGCACGGACCCCATACGAGGGGTTAAGCATTTAGAAACTCGGAATGATGGTGGGTTAACACAGTTAATTTAACCCACCATCTGTGCACTTTATATGGATTGTAAGAAATAAGGTTCATACAGGATGGTCAGTTAACTTTGTTGGCGTTTGTATGTACAGTCGATTTCATAAAAAAAATGTAATACGGCAATAAAATATCGCGGAGTCCGCTGGATGCGGGTGGCGCGGGACCGGTCATTGTGGCACTCTTTGGGGGAGGCCTATGTCCAGCAGTGGATGTCTTTCGGCTGATATGATGATGATGATGAATAAAATATATCTTTAGACGGTACAGCAGCAGGGCTGAAATGTATTGTGGGCGATGGGCTAGCAACCTATCACTGCAATGTCACATTTTATCGAAGAAGGCGACGCTTGGCGCAAGTTCTGGGCTTGGTTACTACTGATCGCGACGTCAAGATATATTTGTGGGTGAGCTTAAAACAAGTTACCTAAAGAATAGCGGGGCTGGAGTCGCAAGCGTCTATATGCTACGGTGTCTGCTTACTACACGATTACGTAATAGTTAGTCCATGCCATAACATAGGTAGTTTTATTTAAGTGGATCAAACGGAAATCCATGATAGAGGACCTCAATAGTTATCAATTTGCTGACTGCCAAGTAGTTATGTTCCGCGAAAAAAAAGATAGTTTGTTAAATATTTTCAATTTTGTGTTTTTTAAACTGATCAGCCAGTTCAGTCACCCAAGCAAGCGGAAAAGAGTTACACTGTTTATGGGGTCCGCGGTTAACTATTCAAGTTTTCTACACCCTATTTGACTCGGAGACCACATTAGAAACGATAACAACGAGTGTAACCATATTCATCATATCAGCCGAAAGACGTCCACTGCTGGACATAGGCCTCCCCCAAAGAGTGCCAAAGTGACCGATCCCGCGCCACCCGCATCCAGCGGACTCCCGCAACCTTTACCAGGTCATCAGTCCACCTTGTCGCCATATTAATTGGGTAAAAATAAAATCTCGGAATTTTCCGGTACTGCGTTCGGTTTAGTTATTCTTGGGAAAAACGGCTTCACACATAGTGATTAGCTAAATCCCCATACTTATTTAGAAATATCGTAAACATTCACGTAATTTTTTTATCCAAGATACAATATAGGTACATCACTTAAAAACTAAAAGCAACTGTTACACCTTATCACTCGGTATTAAAGACAAGATGTCTTCATTAGTAAATGAACTTAATCGTCATTAAAATAGAGTTGTTGATCGTTAAATATCATTATTTTCCACGTTTGCAGACGTCACGGCATCTGTACGCTTCGTTTTACGCTGACTTTTGTTGATACAGCCCCGCCAATCAGCGAAGATGGTCAAAGAGTTTACGCAGATGCGACAGAATAATGTAGACGATTACATCCGTTTTTGAACCTTGTGGGGTACGTAATAAGGACTATGTTGAATGTCTTTTTAAGTTTTTATGGATGCGTGGGGTGCGTGATGTTCACATTAGTTGAAGCAATTAGGAACAGGAATAGTAAGAAACGTCATAAGTATGCACTTGTGTTTACAGTTGTTGTTATATGTTAGATTGGACAATCCGGATATTCATACACCAAAATTTAAATTGTTGAGTGTGTAAATCGTCGTATTTTTGGTGATAGCAAATTAATTGGTAACAACAATCATCATCATCATGTTAACCGAAAGACCACTGCTGGACATGGGCCTCCCCCAAAGAGTGTTATGACCGGTCATGTTCCACCCGCATCCAGCGGACTCCCGCGACCTTTACCAGATCATCAGTCCCCTTGTGGGTCAGCGCCTGCCGTTACGTGGTCGCCGCTCGGGAACCTTTTCCGCCTCAGCGGCAATCGGTTCTTCATGCAATGTGCCCCGCCCACTGCCACTTAAGTTTAGCGATTCGGAGGGCTATATCGGTTTTGTTCTGCTGCGGATAGCCTCATTTCTGATGCGATCATGCAAATAAACTCCCAGCATAGCCTTCTCTATTGCCCTTTGGGTGACTGAGCCTTCTAATGGGGCCCATAGTAAGCGACCACGTTCACGCGTCCATATTAAGATTTTTGAACAAGGTAAAATCTTTAATCATTATTGATTTCCGTTTATTACAATCTGCGTAGAATCAAGGCAGACCAGCCTGACTGTTAATTTTGTCGCGAAATAGGTATCTCTATCTTTATCGCACTTGATATGTTGTCATATTTTGGTACCTACTCGTACATTCAATCGAAGATAGCGAAGTAATAGTATTTTTGTTTATTCACAAAAATACATAGAATTATAAATTGACCATGACTTATGACTACATAATTCTAATACCACATGTGAATAGGTACTACTTGTTATCAGTAATTCTTTTATTGATTATTACATAATCATCTAGGTAAGATGACTGCGAAGTCTGGATAAGGATTTAGCTGAAGCTTGATAAGCCAACCACAAACAGTGGATGAAATGTTATTATTTTATACATAACGAGCTGCAAAGAACGCAAGTAAACCCGCTGTATAAATTATAGCCTGTTACCACCCAGAAAGTCCATTGTACATTCAGATAAAGAATTTTTTAAATTGTATAAGCGGTTAGTGGATTACCCAGTACAAACTTCTCACATACTACTCCTTTTGAACCCCTGACGCAAAGAGAGAGGTGTTATAAGTTTAACATGTCTGTAATCTGTATGTGTCTCTGTCTGTGGTATTTTATCCCGAGTGTTCTTAGCCATGTTTCATGAAAATCTGTTGGACTTTGAAATGGAAATGTCGGGGATTTATCAACTTTTCTAAGTTGTAGTTTTATAATTCCCCCCCCGAACCCGTGTACTGTCGGGTTAGAATTTCACCACCCCCTTTCTTCCCGTGGGTGTCGTAAAAGTCTCCTAACGGACCAGGGTTGAAGTGTGTTGTGGGCGATGGGCTAGCAACCTATCACTGCAATATCACATTTATTCGATCATCTATGCTAAAAGTGGCGCTGGAACATACGTTTCATGTGCTCTGCCTACCCCTTTTGGGAATAAAGGCGTGAATGTATGTATGTATGTATGTAGTTTTATAATAAATAAATAAATATAAGGGGACAATCTTACACAAATCGAGCTAGTCCCAAAGTAAGCTCAATAAGGCTTGTGTTATGGGTACTAGACGACGATATATATAATATATAGAAATACGTAGAAAACGTCCATGACTCAGAAACAAATATTCATGCTCATCACACAAACATTTGCCCTTACCGGGATTCGAACCCAGGACCTTCAGCTTCGTAGGCAGCGTCACTACCCACTAGGCTAACCGGTCGTCAAAAATATAATAATAGTATAGACAGAATGTATAGACAGAATTTTCTCGTGCCAATAGAAAATGCAATAAGCATGATAAGTAATATTTACATCGTTTATCACACGACAGCCTCTAAGAGCGCTCGTGCTCATACTCAAAATAACTTATCCGGTCACCGCGTCTCCTATTATTTATTCTTTGCTGATAAAATTGATAAACTAGGTGACAAAATTATAAACTCGTGCAATGCATTAGTAAGCGAACCGTCTTCGCCGCAGACGTTTAAAAAGTTAGCGGGGTTTTACGTACTGTGTAGTGTCAGTGTTGTGTTTTGGTTTCGTGTGTGTGTGTGTGTGTGTGTGTTTTTAAGCGTGGTAACGTGTTTAGTATCAAGTGACGTGTCTGGATGTCTGTTTTACTGTGCCTGTAAAGGTTAAACTACTTTAAATATGTGTTTAGGAACGAAATTGATTCCAATGCTACATATTGAGTTCTGTCCAACTGTGGGACGTATACAGATTACTGAACGAGAAACTGTAACACTTGTGACAATAGTTAACTAGTAAAACTAGGCTATGGTAACAATACATTTAGCAGCGACAATATAATGATGTGTAGCCATTGTGGCTTAATTCTCTTGACAAAACTTAATACATATCACTTGACATCATTCGTATAATTTTCACTAACCAAATTAAATAAAAAATAAGTAAAATCTAAATAAGGCATTGTACCGAGGATGCTGGCGGCATTTCCTCGCTGAATTGCAATTCTGATGCGTTGCGCGAGACAGCTGGCGCTCTTCGGTCACCTGGGGCCGTAGACAAAGTTACAATGTAATCAACAAGCGCTAACGCTCCTGTTGTTTTACCAAATTTATTTTGGTCAAATTTCATTTCCCAAACATATTTTACCAACTATTTTGTTTGCCAATGCAAACTATGGCACAATTAAAAAAAAAATCATTCAGCAAAATATTATTACGAAAAATTACATTATGGCATGTGGTCTTTTAGCAAATACTTTAATAAGGCAAAAAAACATTAGACAATAAACATTTCGTCAAGTTAATGTTATGGCAAATATAATGAATAGACAAAAATCACAATTGTTTGTGGTATGCCATTTTACCAAAATACTATAATAAAACGGCACGGTCCCTTAAATAAAAAAATGTACGGTTAAGTAGGTCGGTAGGCAAAAGCGTTAAACTAGGTTAGGGCAGCCAAAAAAGGGGGGCTTGGGGGGCAAAGCCTCCTATAAGTAAAAAACAAACAATCGTAACAATGTATTATTTGGTAGGTCAGGTTAGTTAGCTTGTGTCCCTTAGAGCGGAAATAGGCACCCCGCGAAGCGGGGTGACGTCGACACGCTGGCGGTTAGGTTAGAATTGCGACCTTTGTACAAATTAATTTTCCCTACCCACGTAACAAAACAAGTTGTTATTTTATTGTGTATCTTATACACCATTGAAATAAAGATGTAAATGATTTGTCATTGAAGAGTTCCTCTACTGATTAACCGACGGAATAGAAATGGTCAGTTAAATATTGACGATACAAATCATTTGCCTTTTTTGTTTTGGTTAAAATATATTATGCCCATTATGTTTAGGGCATATTATTTGGCAAACGATTCATGTTGTATGAATTTTAAATGTCAGAATAACAAAACAACGAATTTCGTTTGGTCGTAATTTTTAAAAACAACAACTGATTAGGGGGGGGAGTTCGGGGGGTGTGGCCCCCCGCAGTAAAAACAAACAACCGTAACAATTGTATTCTAAGTAGGTTAGGGTTCACTTGTGTCCCTCAGAGCGGAAATATGCCTCCTCGGACCTATGCGGACCTCGACACGCTGGCTGTTAGGTTAGGTTAAAATAATTGCCGTGAATAACGAAGTATGCCAACTATTTTAATTCTAAATAATAGTCCTTGTAATTATTTGTATGTTAATTACAAAACTACCGGCTTAGCAAAATATGTAATCTCACTCAAATACATTTTGCATGCACTACACAATCAAGATATAAATCGCATGCCATGCAATAATTTGGAAAACGAATGTTATGCCAATTAATACGTTTGACCAAATGAAACTTGACTATATAAAACTTTGCCAAACAATAATTTGCGAAGTAATATTTTGCCATAGGAGATAATGTAAAGTGATAAAATGCGAAACAATAATTTGATTAGTGATTTTTTGCCAAATGAACATTTGGGAAGTGACACTTTAGGAATCAATTTTTGCCCATACAATACAGAACCCAAATAATGATTTATAATATGTTTTTTCAATGAAATGATTTGTCAAATGAACTCTTTGTAAAACAATATTTTATGAAACGACTAATTTGTGAATCGTTAGTTTGCCAAACGTTGTTTATAAAATTAATATTTGTGAAACGTTGTTTATGAAATGATCGGATACCTGTACAAGTAAGGGGCAATAATATACGTACATAAATAACTGTACAGGCGTGTACAGATATTGTCCTTTTTAATGTACGTACCTATATATAGAAAGAAAGAAAGAAAGATAAATTAATTCACAAACACACAGGACACACATAGTAAACAATAGAATTTAAAAAAAACAGATAAGACATGAAACCAGTGTGTCTCTGCGGCAGTGAACCGGACACTGGCTCATATATATATGAATCCCCCTGACTGTACCTACTATTTTACACCAAATAAATATATTACTTTGTCTTTTCATTAATAGCAAATATTCAAACCCATTACACATATGCTCTTACCGGTATTTGAACCCAAGACTCAGCTACGCAGGCAGAGTCACTATCCACTATGCTAAACTGGTTGTCGAAATAATTTGTTGTCTTTTAATTTACGATTTCTCCATCTCTAGTTTGTTAGGTTATAAGTGTAATCTGTAGCTCAGCGCGGTACAGACATTTTTGTCTAGTATAACAATGGTTCACGGGCTAGGCGGGCATTCTCATACAAATAGAGACACAATTTGGCCCGGAAAACCACAACAAGTGAACACATGTCAATGCAGAACCTATAACAAAAACTATACCCGATACGCGTTGACAAAAATCCATGTACTTCTTTCCGATTATAATCTTAATCGCTAACGGACTTACATTCTATAATCGCGTGCACATTCACGTCTACTTATACTTGAGATAATTTGATTTGACCGAATCGCATCAAAGTTGTTCATTCAAAAAGCAGCTTTGCCGTCCTAGGTAGAACATTCCAATCCTAAAGTCAGTTTTATATAAAAGCCGACCTCATGAAATAATCTCAACTCGTACAGCTCGTACTTTTGATGTTACTGTAGACAAATAAATAAACAAAGAATGCAACACTGAATATCACTGCCAAATGAAGAAGGTAGCAACAGTGTATAGTCTATGCTGGTTAATAGTGTATTTCTATTTTATACGGCTGTCTAACGATAATGACCTTAGTAATGATAACGTTGGTTTGATTGCTTTCTTTGCTTCCAACTGGCTAGCGCTATTACAATAACAGATGATTACTAGGTTTTGTTTACTAGTGGACTATACAATCTAACTTACTAAGAACTTCTTACCTGCATTTCAATTACTAAACTTAAAAATCGGGAGTTTTTCAACTTTTCTACACATACATACATTCACGCCTTTATCACAAGTTTCATGTGCTCTGCTTACCCCCCTCCCAACTTTTCCAAGTTGTTATTTATTGGGACTCACGCTATCTCTATCTCCATGCCAAACAACAATAAACGCCTGTATTCTCAAAAGGGTTACGGAGAGCACGTGAAATGTAATTCTCATTGCCAATACTAGAAATTAATGTATAGGTTTGGGGGTGAGTATCCACTATCCACTTCCACCCGAGCTGTGCGAAGAAGAAATGTGCGAGAGAGTCAGCAATGCTTTTGGTGGTTTTTTTTTCTCGCTCACCGCCTGCACGTTCACCCCTTACCCGACACCACACAAGAAACCTTCCATCTCTGTACCAAACATGAACACTACAAGATTTAAAAGTCAACTCGTTCATTGTCAAAAAAATCCTTTTGAAAAATTTACTATTGACATCAGATTGACATATAGCTAGTGGGAGATTAAGCGAATGGATAGATAACCCTTGAGAAGCTGTTACGAAAAAAATAAAGTAAAATATCATCATCATCGATATTTAAGAGCTCGGCTCTTGTCGGTGGAGTAGGCGCCAGTTCTCTCGGTCCTAAACTAATTTATTTAGGTCCCGATACACACGACACTTGTTTTTAGTTTTAGTTTTTGTACAAAGCTTATCCTGGATCGACCTCTACTCCTTGATCCTAAGATTTTACCTTCTGGGATATTTTTAAAGAAAGTGTCGTACGTATCTTATCAAGTGACTTATCATTTGTTTTAAATTGTCTTCAGCAATTTTCTTTTCTCTCCCACTGCCACACTTCTTCATTTATCTTTCTGTATGTCCAGCTTATTTTCTCCATTCTCTAAAATATGCCAATGCTCATTATTAATTACAAAAAACAATTATCGGAAAATACAGCACCTCGAAACTCATGTGCGAAACTCATGTAGAATCAGACGGTTCACTTGAATGAATGTTCACTCGAGTGAATGCTTCATTTTTCTATGATGTTTTGTTTCACTTTTCGTTCAGACTGGTCACTGAGTGAAAGATGCAAAATGAAACAAGAAAATGAAAGAAAAGTGAACCGTCTGATTCTACCTTAACGGAAGTTATTTCAACGTGTGACTTTGGGTCTGAAATCTCGAATTTCAGTACGGCCGCGGGTGCGTCGATCTTACATTAGTATCAAAAAATACTAAATATCGGGTTAATTCTTTTAAGTCTACTTTGACGAAAGTTATATAATACCATGTCGTCACAACTTGAGTCAGAATCGCTCTTAAGTATAACGGCCGCGGGTCGCGTCGACTTGACATTAATATCGATAATTTACTTTAAAAACAAAGTTTTAACCGACTTCAATTTAGTACTCCACCAAGCCAAGAGAACATTTCCTATTTCTTTTTACAATTTACCACATGAAATGATTTCCGATAGCAAATGCGTTGATTACTATAGAAAAAAAACCGAATCGCTGTAGGTGGGCCGATAATATTTGAGGACTTCCATCAATTCCCCAAGATCATCACCAATGGCACTTCATTAGATCCTATTTCAACGGAATCTTATCAGAACCAGTGACGTACTTTTGCACTTTTAAGTACATAATTGAGATTCGATAAGTCATCTGTGGTCTTCATCATCAATTCCTCGCCACCAAATTTATGATTCCGCATGTAAATACACGAGTTATAATAGAAAATACCAAAATCACTGCACGCGTGCCTAATAAAATTGAGGAGTTCCCTCAATTCCTCATGGATCCCATCCCATGGGACTCACCTGGAAGTATATTACATACGAACAAAAAAATATTTTTCGAATCCGCTCATCAATGACGGAGTTCTGAAGTAAGAAACAAAAAAATTTTTTTTTAAATACAGCCGAAATAAGAAACTCCTCCTTTTTTTTGAAGTCAGTTATAAAGAGTAAATATCCGATAGTTACCATTATCGGACACGCGCTAGGTCAACAGTTCTCGTTTCTCTGTAAACATCGGTGTTCAGAGATCTGACCTGAAGGTCCATTTGGTACAGTCCACTCAGATTAAGAGCACCGGATACTTTTTCCATAACAAACGCGATACACTATCGATAATGAAGTTACTAGTACAGTAGTACAGCATGGTATAGTTTGTAGCACACAAATTAACCAAATATATCGTAACACATACTTTAATGTTATAGTATAAAGCCGTGTACCGAACCGATTTTTTTTCTACCTTGGCTGCTACTCACTATATGATGATGACTTTATGACATTGACTATAGAGGCCTGTACGGATATTTATGCACATATATTATTACACGTGACTGTACAATTTTATTTCGCTATTCCGCTAAAGAACCAAAATATAAAATAAAATACATATGTATAAAATATATGTATTTTATTTTATATTTTGGTTAGTAGTTAGTAGCTGCGGTAGCCTAGTGGTTCAGGCATTCGGCTGTCAAGCGGCGGTCGTGGGTTCGAATCCCGGCTCGTACCAATGAGTTTTTCGGAACTTATGTACGGAATATTTACCGTTAGCTTTTCGGTGAAGGAAAACATCGTGAGGAAACCGGTCTAATCCCAATAAGGTCTAGTTTTCCCTCTAGGTTGGAACGTCAGATGGTAGTCGCTTTCGTAAAACTAGTGCCTATGCCAAATCTTGGGATTAGGTGTCAAAGCGAACCCCGGGCTCCTTTAGGGGCATTACCGGGAATAACGCTAGGAGGATGATGACATGCATAAAATAAACGGCTACTGAAGCTCCTTTTACATGGCTTGACTTATATCTTAATACAGAAATCGACCTAGTCCCAAACTAAGCCAAGCTTGTACTATGGATACTAACCGACGATAATAATACAAATCAAAACTCTAAATCAAAAATTAATTATTTATTCTGCAAATAGGACACAAAGGCACTTTTACATGTCAAACGGTGATTTACAATAAAATAATAATGATCTTACACAATAACAATTTAAAATTTTCAGATTAATCGATATCAATCGATGACAGTCCGGACTCCACAAACAGCACCCGATCACGCGTATGACGCATATCTCAGCCATACATAAATAAATACTTAATTGAATACATAGAAAATATCCATAACTCAGAAACAAATGTTCGTACTAATCACAAAAATAAATACGATCACCGGGATTCGAACCCACGACCTCTTGCTTCTTAGGCGGGGTCACTGCCAACAAAGGATATTCTACGATGCCCCGGCTGTGGAACTCCCTTCCGTAGTGTTCCTGAGAAACAACTATGTTGGGATTATTTTTATTTAATACCACGAAGGTGCCAACAAACATCCGCTCTGCCTAATGGTAATCAGACATAGCCTAAGGACGTTTGATATTCTGGAATAGGCACCCGTATGAGGTGTTGCTGACCCTTTTCCGAAACCCTCTTTGGATGTCAGTAGAAGATACATTACTGGCTAGAATCCTGTCAAAGTGATTGAAAACGACAAACTGGTGTCAATTGGTGCCACGCCTGCACACTTATTTGCCATACTAAGTGAATATGCAAACAATTCGTACTAAACAGAAATCTTTAGTGGAATCGAAGCGGCTAAAGCTCATCCTGTTTCACATGCGATTACACTCCTAATTGCCGAAGTATTAAGACCTAAAATGGCATATATTGTATCGTGAAGTTCGAATGGTTGCTAGATGTAGAAATGTTAGGTTTATGCGTATGTTGATGACGTTTATAGAGGCACGACTTCAGATAATATTGGTGCTAAAAGACATTGTTGTCGTAACTAGTTTTTTTTCCGGTAAACTACTGCTGGGCCAATGCCTCCTATCTGGACTTCCAATCGTCCCAGTCTTGAGTCTGGGGCAAGTCATTGCAGCATATTCTATGTGATGAAGAGTTATGAAAAGGTTCATCGATGACCAAGTTATCGCGCTACATTCATAGAACAATTAGTTTCAATAATAAAAAAACAACGAGCCCAAACCTGTGGTCCATTGATAATAATTCTACGCGGCATACGTGACTGTTGCATTGCAGAGTCCACCAGACTTCGGTGCTAAGGTTGCCGGCGGATCAACGTTAAGGCGCCGTAGGTTCATGGTCTTCTCTCCCTCTCACTGAGCATAAGTGCGTGCTCGGAAGCGCGGAAATCATGTTTTTTAATTTTAATTTTTTGGCCGTTTAAATAAATAAAAAAGTAAACACTGATTTCCCTCAAACATGATATTGCCGATTTTTAGAAGCCATTTTAATATTTTTAGCTTTTGTTCGTAATTTGTAACAAATATTTTAAGTGTATTTTAGACCCTTTTAGACCTATGTTCGTGATTTTTTTCTATCGAGCGAAAAATGCTTAATCATGTTTCTAAACACTGATTTCCCTGCAGAAAAACCTCAAGATTACTATTCGTATTTTTTTTTAACCATATTATTATAAACAGACGCATTATATTGTTTCAAAAACACTGTTTGCTTAACTTCGCTGAACCTACGGCGCCTTAAATATGGCGCTGCCAACTCTGAGACCACTCGTATAAACTTGTCAAGCTTTCCATACGTTTAAAACTTGACAAACATAGTGATTACAGACGGTTCGGTATTACCCACCATAAGAGTGCCCAGCACGGTCACCTCAAGTCGACTTTCTATAAAAACCTAACGTCTGTATGGAGAGTCAAGCGTCCTGCTGACCCTTAAACTTTATATCTGGTGTTGTCTAGTCTAGCTTCTAATCTTTGCTCCCTAAGTCCCAATAATATCACGCGTCGCCTCCAGTCTCACTATCGCATTCTGATAACGTATACATAATCATTGTTCGCGTATTATTAGTATAATAAATGTTATGCAATTTAGCGCACGGGCGTTATGATCTTGTTCACAACTCGCTGATGAATCGCGTCGCGTGCGAGTTAGTGATACTGGTCTCACTTGCACTGAGCAAATTATAAACAGGAGAGGTTTGTCGTCGGCTGCGCTAGGCGCAGCGATCGTGTTCGGCCTTATCACGCGATAAGTGACAAGATAGCCAGTAGTTGGAGGCTAATTTGTGAGAAATGCAAAAACCTTTGTGAAGCGATGGATGACCGTCCGTCCTCAGTTAGTTATTAAGATTGTTGTTATGTGTACTTTCTGTCCTAAATTTCGCAGTGCATTAGTATTTACTCTAATGCTGTGTAATTTCCTTTGTACCAATAAAAAAATAAAAAAATAGAGCGTCTGTCACCGGTTGACACCGTTCGATAGAACGAGAGTGACGCTCTAACTTGTCACTGATCGCGTGATAAGGCCGACCATGATACGGGGCCAGGGGTCAAATGTTGAGCTATTTATACCTATACATAGACCAGCACATCAGCAGAAGTGCCGCAATTTCGCACGACATCGCTTGACATGTCGCACGATTCTATGGCCTTGTTTATGGCGCGAGACGCGTACTTTTAGGCGACTATGGACTTTAGAGCTCACGCCTGTAATGACTTTAGATATGTTTATACTTTTGTACCTTATTTCATGTAGGTATATAGGTCCAGACGTAGGGAGCGAAAGCATCTTTCGTTATCAATATACCATTTATTCGCACGAGGCGATTAGCCGTATCTGTCTAAATGCGAACACGGCCGTACTTTTTTAAAAGGCATCAGTGTTCTGCATACTACAATTTACTTGTATATGACTGCCTTTTTAAGAATCACGGCAAAATTGGAATTCGCTCCTGTCACCTCATCTACGGTCAACAAAGTGATCCTAAGGGTTCCGTTTTCTCCTTCTGAGGTACGGAACCCTAAAAATACATCACATCATCCAAGTGTATATTTTGCATTCCTTCACACTAAAGTGCATTCATCCTTACTTGTCTTATTTGGTAAACTACATTCTAACCTCAAAATGTATGCTATTTTATCGTAAAAAAAAAGCGTTGCCAGACAAAAAATCGTGTAGACAGTGATGTCCGAAAAGTCGTCTCGGCATGATCTAATACAAAATTGCTATTCTATCCTAAAAATATGCATTTTGAAGTTAGAATCTTGTTTACCAAATAAGACAAGTAAGGATGGATGCACTTTAAACAATTACATATTCAGCACAAATAAATCGACCTTGAGCCACATTAGGCCGACAGAATCGTCAGACGGGCAGACAAATCTTCCAATTTGCATGAATATTTCTGTAGAAGTCAATCTCAATGTACGGGTCTTGAAACTAGGTCTAAAGCCTGTATGGAAGTAGATTCTTCACGTAGGTACTTTATTGTGCGAGTGAAGCGAAAAAAGTTTTCTCTTCTCGCTCGGGCGAAACGTTTTAAAATGAAATAAACTTAAAAAAGAAACGCTTTTATTAACGAATGCTTTTCAAAACCGTATTTTTCCTGGATACCTGCTATGTATGTCGCTTCTGAAGAAATGCAAAAGACACCAGTGTATGCCTATCAATTACTAAAAATATCACTTGATATCTTAATAATGTCACTAAACACGTTACTCCGCTATTGTAGGTCATTAGTAATTTAGCGAGATTATTGTAGTAATTAAATGACAGTGCTGGCGAAGAAAATGGTGGCGCGCAGTGAACGTAAACTGTCAAAACTTTGTTGGTGCAAATCTAAACATTTTTACTTACTAACGTTAATGTACTTGTTGTGACAGTGACTTTAGTTAAATAGAAGTGACGCCATCTATTGAACACAACAGAAGTCAAGGCGTTTCATAAGACTGAAAGTTCTCTAGTCCGCATATACCAACGCCATCTTTTATCAAGGTTTGGTACTTATAACAACGCCATCTACGGCCGCTATTACAACATTAAACATATGGTAAGCGCTGGTCGCTATCACACAGATTTGAGAACGAACTGCGAACAACGCCATCTATATATGCAGCTCTGAAATATACTTCGAGGAAGGAAGAGACGAAGTTGCAAATAAGGCAGTGAGAGGCGACATCTAACGTTAAAATTGACAGAGACAACACAGCATAATAGTCACGTAGTGTGACTAAAATTCAGTTGAAGGGTGACTAGAATACCATTGAAGCAACGAATGTTGTTCATGTAATTTTTTTACAATCGAGCACGAGAAGTACGTCATAAACTGGCAACACCTTCATGAGAGAGCTCAGAGCATCAATTGTAGACAAGCGCCATCTGGTGGTATTCGCACACAACACAATCCACGGCATCTGTTGTTAACAAGTAGAACTAGACAGTGAAGTTGCATTCGTACAAGTAGCATCATATATAGTTCTTGAACTACCAAACTTCAAGCAGCGCCACCTAGTGTTTCACCTAAACAAATCAGTGCGCCATCTGTTGTGAATAACGCGAACTAAGTTGTGCACGACGGAGCACCTATTCAACATGGTGGAGGACACGGCGGGCGAGCGTGTGTCCGCGGCAGCGGTGCTGCAGTTCGCGGCGCGGGAGGCGCGGGAGGGACGCCGGCTAGCGGAGTTCGGCGCGCATGCGTTCGCGAGCGTCACTTACAACACTTACGGTAACTTTTAATAGAGTACAACAAGTATATTCATTTATTTAATCGTATGGCAATCCCCCTAAAACCCTTAAAGTTTGTCAATCTTTAGTACCAGCCAGGGGACACGTGCAGGGTTGTGGTAGGTAGCTCCTGCGGACGCGAGTAACAGTTGTCCCCCCTTTGTCAAGTGAGTGGGCAACTCGACTGTTAGAAGTTCTTAATCCGCCCGAAGGCCTCTGACTCGGCTTAACGACTACTGTCATAGACAGCAGCTGGGATCAACTGCTTAACGAGCCTTCCAAAGCACGGAAGCGCTCACCCACGTCACCCATCCAAAAACTAACCGCTGCCATCTTTGCTTAACCTGCGTTATCGTTTCCGACTCGCAGGCGTCGCTAGGCTTTGAGCGCTTCACGTCGAGTATATGTAGTCCCTAACTAAGGGATCGACTTAAATACGTTTACTGCGAGCGTTCGAGATGCAACAAGTTAAAATTCGAAATTTGGATATCTCAGTCTACCTAACGCTTTTCTAAAGCGGCCTCGCTAAATTCAGTGGACTAATTCCACTCACACTCACTGATTAAAGCGAGATGGTTTATTCTCCCCTCCCCACAGTTAGTGCACTGCATTTATCCAGGTCTTAAGGCCGCTTAACACCCGAGGGATTAATCACTATAGAGATATTTAGGGTTAGGCTCGTAAGGGTCTCCCGCCACCTATCGACGCGGAATAGGCATTAGCCGATCAACAAACTCTTTATGTCCACGCAATTAGAGCGAAAAAGACGTCGATTGGTTCGGCCGACGCGAAGCGACGTCCATCGACGGGATTACGAACAAAACACAAGGAATGTGGTGCAAAACACTCGGCGAAAGCCGATTCCGCGTCGATTGGTGGGGGGAGACACTAAAACACACTTTCCCGAAATGTGCACTTTCTGTAAAGGTGCATTTTTTTAGAATGATAATTATCCCGGAAAGTACACTGTCCCTAAAAGTGCACTTCCCGATATGTACACTTTGTCAATAGATGCACTTTCCCAGAATGTGCACTTTCGTAGAAGGTATATTTTCCCGGAAAGTACACTTTAGGGGTAGGGGTGCCCCTGTTTATAGTACTAAGGGTTTCTATGAAATAGTGCAAAAGACGGACAGACGGACGGACGGACAGACCCGCGGGCGGGTCCGCGTCCGCTATAAACGTTCCGTTTTTGCAATTGTGACTAAATAATAAATGTGTACCTTTTGAGAAAGTGCCCCAAATGGGAAAGTGTACATTTTGGGAAAGCGTGCGTTTTGGAAAAGTGCACTGTTTGAACAAGTGCACTTTCTTGGAAAGCATGCGTTTGGAAAAGTGCACATTTCGGGAGTGTTTCCAAATTCGGAAAGTGTACATTTTGGGAGTGCACATTTTGCGGAAAGTGCACCTTTGCAGAAAGTGCACATTTCGGGAAAGTGTTTTTTACGAGCCTGACCCAGATATTGTATGAGGCCGAACTGTCGGACGAACTTCGATATTCGATTTTTATGGCAACGCCGCGGCATACTGTCGACATTAGCCGAACTCTGCGGGGCTGACCAGAAGCGTACTGCTGGCGGCCCGGTGTCAGTGTGTATCATTATTGCGTTAGCGTTGGATTATTTTGCGAGGCAAGCTTAAAAGCTGTTCTTTTAATGCATTTGTTTACTGGGTATGCCGCTATTTTTACACGTTACGTAATTGATATCGGCCATACTTGTTTCCCAATTAAAGTTTGTATACTTGATAAATACTCAATAAACATGTCAAAAGCATCTTCAGTCACTACAATCAAACGCAGTGACACAAACCAAAACATGCTCTAAAATCATTAGCGTAGAACCCACTTTCTTTTATCGGCATGTAGTTAATTAATCATATTAATACGTTCGGAATATAGACACAAACAGAAATATAAGTAGTTATAACTAGTTCAGTACTCCCGGATTGGATTGAGGTCGAAGTTTAGTGATAACGGGCAGACATCTTGTTCTGCTAATGTTGATACTGGTTATTACTAGTGTTATAACTAAGCACGGCCGCGATGGGGCATGATTATGTGGAGTAATACGGACAACCGTCTTATATTGCTTGATGACCGCTATAGCCTATAGTATCGTAGTGACCCTGCCTACGAAGCAGGAGGTCCTGGGTTCGAATCCCGGTAAGGGCATTTATTTCTGTGATGAACACGAATATTTGTTGCTGAGTGATAGATGTTTTCTATGTATTTAAGTAATTATTTATTTATAAGTATGATTCTCATCGTCTAGTACCCATAGTACAAGCTTTTGCTTAGTTTGGGACTAGGTCTATTTGTGTATAAAAATTATCATATTATGATCTATTGACAGACAGCGCACAGTCTAAACCGCTAAAGATATAAGCATGAAATTTGGAACGTATATTCTTTATACAGTACGTGGACGTGTACTAAGAAATATTTTTTTGAAATTCAACCCTTAAAGGGGTGAGATAGGGGTCGAACCGTTGTATGGATGTATGGAAATCGGGTACGCCAAAGTTCATATAAAATTGCAACTTCGATTATTGGATTTCTGAAAATTTCTCTCATGCAATTTTATCTCATAATGATCACTATTCATAATTGTTTGTGCTAATAACTATCGTAACTCCGAATTGTCTATATTCATAATGTTATTCAACATAAGTATCGTTACTGCTATCTATGTTTATATACTTTTATATCATAACGATTTTTAGCAATATAGTTTAATATCATATTTATTTCTATGCATACTAGTAGTTATTGCTAAATTTTGTATTAATAAAGACTTAGTCTGTGATCAACTTCAAGTAGGCAGTAGGGAACAGGGACTTAGTGGCAAAACCGACTCGGATCGCGGATAGGTTAGAAGACGGAAGCGGGAGCTTGGCTCCCGCTTTCGTCTTCGAGGTAATTTTTTTTATAAAAGAGCGGAAAACAAAATTATCAAGTAACCACAACAATCAACAACAATAATATCAAATAGGACTAACAAAATTATGATATATGTTCATTATGAAGGAAATTGTTATGAACAACCAAATTATGAGTTCAAGTCTGTTATTAGTAATGACACTATGAAGAAACATTTTAGGTCGTTATGAGTTCCGATGATAGTAACAGAAATTTAGGAACATAAAAGATAGGAAGAAAAACATTATGAAGAGTGATGATTATGATTACAAAGCGGTATTACTAGAAAAAATCGACACATCAAGTTTATATGAGCCAATATGGACCCATGGAAATTATTCATTTGGAAAGTTAAAGACTTCAATCTTTGTATGAAGGTTTCTTACTAAAAAACAAAACAAATGATTTAGTACTCAAGTAGCTGTAGGAGTTTTTGTGCTTGCGTGTTTTGATGGGAATGGTTTTATGGACGCCTAATAACTGTCACTTTACGCATATACTTTGACTCGTAGTTCGCAACGTAGAACAATTAAAGTGGGAAGTCGCAGCGATAAGCCATACGTGGGAGCGAGAGGCTGTGCTTCGTTGTCTCGCTCCTGTATGGTACGGCTGCCGTTGCTGCCACCACTCGAAGTTGTGGTCGAGTCATTAAGCCTCACAGACTGACACGGCCTGCGGTGGCGGTCAATACCATAGTGGCAGGTTTAGTTATGACCCGCACCGCAAGCCACGTCAGTGTGATTCAAGCCTTAAAGCTCACAACGAATGCTCTTCTTCTGAAATCCAACCTCAAAACCCTATTTATAAGCGCGACATCAAGTGAGATTTCTCCAAATTTGTTTGTGTCATACGTTAGCGTACGTGTACGTAGCAAATTAAACCTTATCTAATTGTAATACGACGTGTCTCGTTCCAGCGGCGATCGGCGACATGGGTGGGAGCGGGACCAGCTCGTCCTCCTCGCACCTGTCACCGGGCTGGCAGGTCAATGACCTCGACTTGGATTTACCCGGCGAACTGTCTATGAAGTAAGTACTTATTGCACTTTGTATTGGATATAATCTTCCAGACGACATAAATGCCTACGATCTTATTATTGTATAGAGAACAAAGATAGTGTATGAGGGAAAAGTGGATGTTATGTTACTGTTGGAAGGAGACGACGTTGTCGAACTTTTTCCGCCCAAATCGGAGAAATCCTAAAGAAAGGCCAGAGAACCCTAAACTGACGAGCATGTTTGAAGAATGTCAGGAAAGTGAATGAAGCAAGAATGGTTTGTCAAGATCGTAGCAAGTGGAGATCCGTGATTCCTGCTTACCCAAATAGGCGTGATTATATGTCATTATGTATGTATTCATTATTATAAATAGATCGTTCCATTCGCGAAAACCCCTCTCATGTCTAAACTATGGACAAAAAATAAAATCTAGTACGCAATAATGACGTATTCACGTGAATTGAACGATTACATAGAATCCATGCGGAGCCGCGGCATACAATATGGCTTATGTCCATCCTGAAGTTTCATTATATTTACTGGAGAAACAATTTTTGAAATCGGACATGGATACTTCAAACGGTCGGCCTCACAAGGGTGAAGGGGCTGAACACCTTGTAGCTTTAACGCCGTGTTTAAACTGTCATACGTAGCTGTCAAGTGGAAGAGACAAGCCAAGGTGGTCAGCTAGGTATGAGTTTGACTGTATAACCCGGTTGCGACATCTGTGGACCTGGCGTCGATGACGTCACGTCGGCGCTCTGGTACGCGACGGGGCGAGCGCGAGGGTAGGTAAAAGGAGAAGGGGAGGGGTTTCACATTCCAGCGAGGTCCACAGATATTGTAACCGAGTTGTAGGCACAGTCGACGTCAAAGATATGTATACATTTTTCGCCTTACTACAATGGAGTAAGGAGCAAAAGTGTGTACATATCTTTTAATTTATCAGGCTCTAAAAGTGCGTCATTATGCTGTGTGTTGGCGACATAAAGGCGCTTTTTATGCTCTAGTGCTTAAAGTAAAATCTTCGTCGAAGACCAAGGCAATCGGTCCAACAGCCACAAGAGCAACTTTAACTTCATAGAATAAACTCTTTATTTTTATTTTATTATGTTTCGTTAGTATTCTAAGACCAAGGCAAGGATTCCAACAGCCAAAGTACACAATAAAACTTCATGAAATAAACTTATACTTTTTATTTCGTCATATTTATTATTCTTAATAATTGCTTTTTGTAGTATTTAATCAATATATTTGAACCATAAAAATGAATTATTATAGTTAGATATACGAAACAAAATATTTTTATAACTGAGCAGCATCATCATCATCTTATCAGCCGAAAGACGACCTAAGTCACGCATTTACTACTAAAAAAAGATTTTCATGTTATTTCCTCATAATCGAAGTGAAAAGTAGAGTGTACAATGCGTCCAATAAACTCATTTTACACTCGATTTTATACCCATCCGAGTAAGCTTGCGAGTGAGAGACCGTCTCGCGTAAAATGGTATGTTTTATGCACTTGTTGTACAATCTACTATTGAAGTCGACCTTACATAAGTTGTAACGCATACATTTGTAATGACCAGCGAGGCGCTGCTCTCGCTGCCGTCGCTGGCCGTGTTCAAGCAGGAGGCGCCCTCGCCGACCGGCGCCGTGCTCTCGCCGCCGCGCCGCGCCTGGCCGCGCCGCGTCGACAGACAGGTGAACATATAGACACACATACAGCACGGCTAGCACAAGAGGCTATCTTTTTCCTATTGGAACATTCGGGTAAAAACTGGTAGTTTATCTCGCTAGGGCGCGCTCTTGTACTAGCCTTTCTACGGAACAAGCCATTGAACACTCCCGACGTCATCCTGAAATCATCAATCAGATGTAGTTAGACAACTGGTCCTCCCACCGGTCAGCCAGGTCAGTCAGGTTACCATAAAAAAATGCAACGCAAATTCGTTCTGTAGGTACAGCATAGTTCTCCAATATGGCAATATCCATACAGAACCTTTAAAAAATATGCACATGCATCTTATGTCAGTAACGATAATAACTGTGTATGGATATTTCTGAAAGGTGGTCTGTATATATTGGAGGGCTCTGAAATGTATTTGGACGCAACGCATACGAGTCTAATGCTTAATATAAGCGCCATCTCGTGGTAAAGGTTGTTATGAATTGCAACGCCATCTATTATCAAAGTTCCTCAACTTGTCTCATTAATGTACAAAATTATTGTTGACATCCCAGTCCAAATGTGCAAATGCATTTACATTTTCCGAGTATTTTCGTAATGTTTATCTGTTGCTAATGGGAAACAATTTGCACAACAAAAATTGCACACTATTTGCTGACGACATTTCCGTATTATTTCCGTGTGTTAAAATCGACGAAGTTGAAACTAAACTAAATTTAATTCTAGATAAAATACTAAACTGGTTACAAATACATAATCTTGAGGTCAACATTAAAAAAACAAAAATTATACAATTTAAGCCATATCAAAAAACCACTCTTCCAATAAATTATAGCTATAATAATCTTAAACTTGAAAATGTGACCTCAGCTACATTATTGGGAATCGAGTTAGACTCTAGCTTGAACTTTAAACTCCATATACAAAAGCTTACAAAACAGTTATCGTCTTTTGTATATGCTCTAAATCATCTAAAGCGTTTAACTGACCTAACTTCCGCCCTTTCAGCCTATTATGCATATGCTTACTCCAGGATGTCCTACGGACTCATTTTATGGGGTAATAGCACAGACATAGGACAAATATTTATCTTACAAAAAAAGTGCATTAGGATATTGGCAAACATAGATCAAATGGAATCGTGTAGAACCCATTTCATAAAGTACAAAATATTGACTGTCACGTCCATGTACATTTTGGAGTCGAGTAAATTTGTTAGAAAACATATAGATTTATATTCACAGATAACGCAAAGCAAAAGAAATGACCGAAATTTAAATAAACTAAGATTACCTTTTTCAAAATTAAAGTTCGTTACATCTAGCCCGCACTACATGACAATAAATATTTATAACCACTTACCTAATTTTATAAAAAATGAGACCGAACTAAAATCGTTCTGTACAAAATTAAAAGCTTATTTAGTCGATAAATGCTACTATAATATAGACGATTTCTTTAATGATAAAGTGTAGAATCTGAAGTCTTAAAAATGTGTATGTATAACTAACTTAAAAATAACAGCTATTAAGCTGTAGATGCCCTCTCATATTGCTGCGCCCTATGCAGGGTATCACATGTAAAACTGCCCTATATTGTACCTACCTTTATAGCTATGTGATATGCAATAAACGATTATTATTATTATTATTTATTTTCACTGTTGTCAAAACCCAATTGTTTTATGTTTACTCACTTTTTTTCCGCAGTTGACAGACATGGTGGTGGACGGAGCTGACGAGGACCAGCAGTCATCGCCGCACGCCTCGCTCTTGCCACCGCATGGTAAACACATTTACTGTCAAACATTTAATAGCACCGGTCACTTTGGTACTCTTTGGGGGAGGCCTATGTCCAGCAGTGGACGTGTTTCGGCTGATATGATGATGATGATGATTTAATACCGCTGAATCGACTCGGCTGGGCAGCGTTCGGGAAGCTACGGCACATCTTTTCGTCCAATATTCCGCAGTGTCTCAAGACGAGAGTCTTTGACCAGTGTATGTTGCCAGCGATGACATGTCGCTTACTATGGGCCTCATGAGAAGGCACAAAGTCACCCAAAGGGCAATGGAGAGTTTCATGTTGGGAGTTTCTCTACGTGATCGCATCAGAAATGAGGCTATCCGCAGAAGAACCAAGGTAACCGATATGCTCTCCGGATCGCTAAACTTAAGTGGCAGTGGGCGGGGCACATAACACGTGGAACCGATGGCCGTTGGGGCGGAAAGGTTCTCGAGTAGCGACCACGTACCGGAAGGCTCAGCGTGGGTAGGTCCTCCACAAGGTGGACTGAGGACCTGGTAAAGGTTGCGGGGGTGGCGCAGGACCGGTCACTTTGGCACTCTTTGGGGGAGGCCTGCTTCCAGCAGTGGACGTTTTTCGGCTGATATGATGATGATTTAATAGCGCTACGCTGGTAGCTGAGAAGGAGCCACGGTAGCCTAGGGGTTCAGGCATGCGTCCGTCAAGCGGCGGTCGTGGGTTTGAATCCCGGCTCGTACCAATGAGTTTTTCGGTACTTATGTACCGAATATTTACCGTTAGCTTTCCGGTGAACGAAAACATGAGGACAGTCTAATCCCTATAATGTCTAGTTTGCCCTCTGGGTTGGAAGGTCAGAACTTTCGTAAAACTAGTGCCTATGCGAAAACTTGAGATTAGGTGTCCCCGGACCCGGGGGCTCCTTTTGGGGCATTACCGGGAATAACGCTAGGAGGATGATTGATGACGCTGGTAGCCGGGAACGCCGTATGTAGAGAAAAGCGCCTACGAGGAGAGCCCTCAGCAGGAAATTTATGACGCCTACATGGGCCAGTAGGTAGTTAGTTGACGATCGTGGGTTCAAATCCCGGTAAGGTCACGAATTGTTCCTGCGTCTTGAATGTTTTCTATGTATTTAAGTATTTATATCTATTCAGTATAGCGGCCACGGGAACCCAATTGAACAAAGACTGAAAAAAAACCGGCCTACTGCGAGTCGGACTCGTGCACGAAGGGTTCCGTACCATTATCTACAAAAACAGCAAAAAAAAAAGTTTGTCAAACTGTATTTTATTCCGTTTTTTAGTATTTTGGTGTTATAGCGGCAACAGAAATACATCATCTGTGAACATTTCAATTGTCAGATTGCTTTTCCCAGTTCATTTCTAGGATTCCCACCCAAAGGGTAAAAACGGGATCCTATTACTGAGACTCCGCTGTCTGTCTGTCTGTCCGTCTTGTCACCAGGCTGTATCTCATCATGAGCCAGTTAGACAGTTGAAATTTTCACAGATGATGTATTCCTGTTCCCGCTTTAACAGGTAATAGTAAAAAACCGGCCAAGTGAGGGTCGGAGTGGGGCTTCCATACAACAGACATTTTTTTGCCGTTTTTATCGATAATACGGAAACCTTCGTGCGCGAGTCCGACTCGCACTTGGCCGGTTTTTCATTTGTATATTTCCCCAGCGAGCAGCCCCGAGAGCATGCAATGCCAGCCCGCACTGCAGGCGGGCATGATGCCAATGGCCTACCACTCGCCACCAGCACTAGACAACAAAAGTAAGCTTTCTACACACAGTAGTACCGCAAATATAAGTTACAAAGATCTACCTGCGCAGAAAACATTTCAACCAATCATAAGGCAGCGCGCTTGCGCGGGTAAAATCCTCAACGCCCATTGGCCAAATTTTGCGCGCGACGCCGGCAGCTCCGGCGCCCGCCATCTTGTCTGGCGCCATAAGCGGGAAAGCACGACTTCACCTGTCATTGCATATTGTACCTTACGTATAGTGCTACAAGGTCTTTATTGAAATGGTCATACGTTCGATTTCATTCGGTACTTGTCAGCACTCGTCGGCGCGGACGAAGATTGCCGATGTAACTTATATTTGTGGTACTATTTGGGATCCTGTTGTTTTACCAAATTTATTTTCGTCAAATTTCATTTCCCAAACAAATTTTAGCAACTATTTTGTTTGCCAATGCAAACTTTAGCACAATTTTAATACGAATATTTTCATTACGTCAAATTTTCATTCGCAAATTATTATTACGAAAAATTTCAGTATGGCATGTGGTCTTTTAGCCAATGCTTTAATAAGGCAAAACAACATTGGTCAATAAACATTTCGTCAAGTTAATGTTATGGCAAACTATAAATAGACAAAAATCACTATTGTTTGGGTTATGACATTTTACCAAAATACTATTAATAAAACGGCACGGTCCCTTAAATAAAAAAATGCACGGTTAAGTAGGTCGGTATGCAAAGGCGTTAAATTAGGTTAGGGCAGCCAAAAAAGGGGGGCTCGGGGGGCGAAGCCTCCTAGCAGTAAAAAAACAAACAATCGTGACAATGGTATTATTTGGTAGGTTAGGTTAGGGTTAGCTTGTGTCCCTTATAGCGGAAATAGGCACCCCGCGAAGCGGGGTGACGTCGACATGCTGGCGGTTAGGTTAGAATTGCGACCTCTACATAAATCAATTTTCCCTACCCACATAACAAAAAAAGTTGTTATGTTTTTGTGTATCTTATACACCATTGAAATAAAGATGCAAATGATTTGTCATTGAATAGTTCCTGTGCTGATTTTATTTATTTAATCGTATGGCGTGTATACATAAACGTTTCATGCAATAAAAATTATAAGTCCACATTCAGGGTCCCGAGCCACGTGATAGCGACGGAATAGAAACGGTCAATTAAATATTGACGATACAAATCATTTGCCTTATTTTGTTTTGGTTAAAACATATTATGCAAACTAACATATTTGACTGAATGAAATTTGGTCAAAGTACAAGTTGGTAAAAGAGATATTGCCTAAACATGAATATGCCAAACATAAGGTTTGCGTAAGAATTATTTGTCGAGTGTTAATTTGGCAAACGATTATTTGGCAAATGAAATTCTACGAAAAATGTTTTGGGAAGTGATAATTTGTCAAAATATTTTTGGTGAAACAAAGGTAACCCGGTACTATATACATATATATAGTCAGCTGCAGACAAATGTGACCCCATTTGCATACAAACTTCTATGCAGGTGGGTCACTAAGTTTAACGCCAGCCTTTTCGTAGCGCTACGGGCCGTAGCCGTAGCCGATATGATTTCTCTACGAGCTACGATCGGGGCTGTTATTTTAAACTCATTCGACAGCCGCTTTAGCCTAGTTGGCAGTGACACTGCCTACGAAGCAAGAGATCCTGGGTTCGAATCCCGGTAAGGTCATGTGTGTGATGAGCACGAATATTTTTCTATGTATTTAAGTATTTATTTTTACTGTCCAAGAGTAAATTTAAAGCTACCAATAGAATCTTTACGCTTTTATAGAAACTTAAACGCATTATTTCGCGACAGAAACAACAATTTACCTGATTTTCCAAACAACGATTAGTACTAATGTCAGCTGTGACGTCATACCTGTGTGTCTATCATCAGTAAAGTCGCCGTCAATGGAATTTTTGCTATGTAAACAAACCGCCATAGTGAAAGACAATTTCAATATGGCGGTTTGTTTACATAGTTAGCAAATTCTATTGACGGCCACTTTATGAAGCGTTTTGCGCTGCCACCAGCGAGGTCAATTATTAACTCAAATTGTGTATTTATGTTTTTTAATTGTAGTTGCTCCTATGCTAACATTTGTTCCTCTCCAAAAACTGGTTCGAATGACATTATAAAAAAATCTTAGTCATCAATCATCATCCCTATTATGTTGGTGTCCCAGATGGCGGGCTGCTGATGTGCTCCCCGGCGAGCTCGCTGGACGGGTTCCTGCAGGCGACGCCGCGCGCCGAGCCTAGCTTCAAGGACGACACCAGGTCAGTATTACCTTCAGCGCGGTACTACGCCGTAGCACGCTTGTCACGAGGAAAGGGGATATTGATAGATAAATAGTACATTACGTAACCTAGGGCGGTGAATTCTTGAATGGCCCAGATCGCAGCTGTTTGTGGCCCGAACCGAAGGTCAGGGCCATAAATATGCGATCTGGGACTTTACGAATTACCGCCCGTGGTGAGTTCATAATTTTACGTCTTCACTTGACCACAATGCGAGTTTTACCGTACGCGCAGCGTAAATAGATTTTTCTCAAACATGCAATGAAAAGTTGACCATGTGTTCTTCATAACGGGGTTCGAAGTGTTACGTTTCGGGCGCAGCAGTAATGGCATTACATACAAAATTGGCGGCCTAGGCCGGCAATATGCTCTTTTTTTAATTTCCATTCCACAATTTGTGGCACAGGATCACGGCGTTCAGCCATGAAAATCCAAGTTTGATTTCATTGAATTTTTTAATTTATTTCATTGCATGTTTGAGAAAAGCACTATACATACCTCGGCGTGAAAAAGGGTTGCCAGCCTCGTCATTATCCGACCTCGCTACGCTCGGCCGTCTATTTGTACTCGGCCGGCAACCCCTTACTTCCCGGCCTCTGTAGTAATGTACTATTGCGAGTTCGGATGGATATTTATTTGTGCCGTTATAAATAAATAAATATTACAGGACAAACTTACACAAATTTAGCTAGCCCCATAGTAAGCTCAATAAGGCTTGTGTTACGGGTACTAGACGACGACGATATATATAATAGATTTAAATACGTAGAAAACATCCAAGACTCAGAAACAAATAATCATGCTCATCACACAAATATTTGCCCTTACCGGGATTCGAACCCAGGACCTTCAACTTCGTAGGCAGCGTCACTACCCACTAGGCTAACCGGTCGTCAAAGTGGTGAGTGGTGGTTATTAATGTTATTCAAAGTCAAAATTCAGTGTACCCCGCGTGGTTAGAATTTCATCAGCGCCTCTCCTCCCGTGGCTGTCGTGAAAGTCCACCAAGGGAGCAGGGTTGAAGTGTGTTGTGAGCGATGGGCTAGCAACCTATCACTGCGTTATCTAATTTTTCTTTTATACCTACCCACATTTGTGCTAAGTGGCGCTAGAACTAGAAATTAGTTGTATTTGTAATGTTTATTATTTTATCCCTGCTAAAAGACGCCGTGTAATTCTTGATATCTTCTTTATTTCGTCTTCACTTTCCTTCTATCCGATTGTCACGAACTTTATAAAATTCGTTTAGTTTTTTTCTGTGCAGTTTTTAGACCTAGGTAGTTTTCTTATGCTTACTATAATCTTTGCTGCGACTATGTCAAACGCTACTCATTCTAACCATTTGTGCGTTTTAATCCTTCACACGTACAGTCAAGTGTAAAATTATGGGTGCAAACAAGTTACTCATAAATAAATAAATGAATGTTGTTCTGCAAGTGGGCCGTAATGGCACTTTTGCAAGTGTCTGAAAAAGAAGATCACTGTTAAAAAGAAACGCCGAAACAAACTCAACAGCCAGTCATTTTTCGCCAAAAAAAGCTTATTACAATGAACCTACTTAAAATAAGTCAAATACAGAGAAAAAAAAAACATAATGCGTTGTTCTACAAGAACACATGTCCGAATAAGCTATATGAATGATTAAGGTATTTTGGGCTCTGGTTTGGGCCATGCATTTCTGTCAGTGAGATAGTCTTCAACTCTGTTGTAAGCCTTTGACATCAATGTTATTTTTTCAAGTAATTTTTAAGAAAAAATATGTCCATAGCTCTTATGTCCGCAAACATAAGAGAGCTTTGGCACATATTTATTAGAAGTTGTATGCACCCATAGAGCTTAGGTAGCCTAGTGGTTCAGGCATGCGACTGTCAAGCGGCGGTCGTGGGTTCGAATCCCGGCTCGTACCAATAAGTTTTTCGGAACTTATGTACGGAATATTTACCGTTTGGTTTTCGGTGAAGGAAAACATCGTGAGGAAACCGGTCTAATCCCAATAAGGTCTAGTTTTCCCACTGGGTTGGAAGGTCAGATGGCAGTCGCTTTCGTAGAACTAGTGCCTATGCCAAATCTTGGGATTAGGTGTTAAAAGCGGACCCCGGTCTCCTTTAGGGGCACTACACGGGAATAACGCTAGGAGGATGTAGTTAAAGTTAACTAATAGACAATTTTAGTGTCGATTTCGTGTTCCCTAAATTAAAGTAGTTCAGAATGACCTAGATTTTTCCCCTAAAATGTTGCCAGTAGTAAATAATTCATGAGTGATTGCTTTTATTTACAGCTGGGCCCTATTTCACCATCTTGACAATTATCACCTGACAATGTCAATTCTACGTACATTGCTGGGTCAATATACTGTACCAACAATAAACTGTCGAATTTATGTTATCAGGCGACAATTTTCGATTTGGTGAAATAGGGGCCTGTTTCTAGCTTTATGTTACAATCTTTGAGTGCCTTACGCTATAATGGTCAAGTTATAAACGCTAGGTTAAAACGACAGTTTTCTCAGTATGACCTGATTTAAACGTGTGGGTTCTCTCAAAGTGCCTTAGGGTGGCATTTTACTTGTCCATTGATTTAAACGTGTGGGTTCTAAATAATTTATTGAATCAGGCGTTACTTTGCGGAAGTCCATGATATATTAGGAGAACAATATTTCTTTGCTATTCCGCTAAAAAACGTGCTGGTCTATTAGTGAAGATAAGATGCAACTATTTGCGTAAAAACATGCAAAAAATTACAGCAAACCACCACCAATAATGACAAAAACCTCGACACGTGTTTCGCCTCTCTACGAGGCATCATCAGGAGATGCTGGCAGGAGATGTTGCTTGCGCCACGTCCACTGAGCAAATGACCCGCCCGGAGCCATCCGCCATATTTATATTCTGTCCCCCCATACTACCGTTCATGCGTGAAAGAGATGGAAGAACACGTAACAACGGTGATGACGCAACATTCAATTGTTCGTTGATAATAACGCCTCTATTGCTGTACCTGATTATTTCTAATTGTTCTAGAACACTTAGACGCAATCCTTTTTCGCAAACATGCAAGATGTTGAAAGAATGATTGTCAGATAACGCATGGTTATTCCCCAATAAATGTTTTGCGAAATTAGACTTGTCCGGGTGATTATGCCGATACGACGCAACATGTTCCTTATACCTTGTGCTAAAACTACGGCCTGTTTGTCCCACATAAACTTTATTGCAATTATCACAGGCAAGTTTGTAGACTCCCGACTTTTTGGCACTTTCCACTTTCTCCTTGCCATTGCACAGTCTAAAGCGCAAGGTGTTATTCGTTTTGAAAGCCACGTTTATGTCGTTAGACTTTAAAATATTGTAGATCTTATCAGACAACTTGCCAACATAAGTTATGCTTGCTTTGTACTTTTTAGGTGGGTCCGAAGATCGTGCAGCGTACAGAAGATAGTTTGTCATTCTAGCCCGTTTTTTCCTAATAATACCATCCACATGAGACTTGCTGTAACCGTTTGAAATTGCTAAATGGTATATATTATTTAATTCCATTTTATAATGAATATCAGAAAGAGGCACTGTCAATAACCTATGTGCATAACAATGAAAAGCAGCTAACTTATGTTGCCATGGATGAGCGGAAGAAGCCGGGATAACAGTATCTGTATGCGTAGGCTTACGGTAAATTTGGAATTGATGTTTGTTATCCACCTTAGTAATCGTTAAATCCAAGAAATTCAGTGAGTTATTCTGTTCTAATTCCTTCTTAAACTTGATTTTAGGATGCTTTTTGATTTCTAAAATCAAGTTTAAGAAGGAATTCATCCATGGCAACATAAGTTAGCTGCTTTTCATTGTTATGCACATAGGTTATTGACAGTGCCTCTTTCTGATATTCATTATAAAATGGAATTAAATAATATATACCATTTAGCAATTTCAAACGGTTACAGCAAGTCTCATGTGGATGGTATTATTAGGAAAAAACGGGCTAGAATGACAAACTATCTTCTGTACGCTGCACGATCTTCGGACCCACCTAAAAAGTACAAAGCAAGCATAACTTATGTTGGCAAGTTGTCTGATAAGATCTACAATATTTTAAAGTCTAACGACATAAACGTGGCTTTCAAAACGAATAACACCTTGCGCTTTAGACTGTGCAATGGCAAGGAGAAAGTGGAAAGTGCCAAAAAGTCGGGAGTCTACAAACTTGCCTGTGATAATTGCAATAAAGTTTATGTGGGACAAACAGGCCGTAGTTTTAGCACAAGGTATAAGGAACATGTTGCGTCGTATCGGCATAGTCACCCGGACAAGTCTAATTTCGCAAAACATTTATTGGGGAATAACCATGCGTTATCTGACAATCATTCTTTCAACATCTTGCATGTTTGCGAAAAAGGATTGCGTCTAAGTGTTCTAGAACAATTAGAAATAATCAGGTACAGCAATAGAGGCGTTATTATCAACGAACAATTGAATGTTGCGTCATCACCGTTGTTACGTGTTCTTCCATCTCTTTCACGCATGAACGGTAGTATGGGGGGACAGAATATAAATATGGCGGATGGCTCCGGGCGGGTCACCCCATCCGGGCCGGAGTCCCGCAAGGCTCCGTGCTCTCTCCCACTCTCTACTCGTTATTCACAAACGACATTCCCAGGCACCCTAAGGTGCAACTGGGGTTGTTTGCGGATGACACCGCGCTCTTTACGACTCATTGTAAGTACGCTACTATCCGGCGATACCTCCAAGAGGCAATCTCCGACCTAGGTCGTTGGTTTAATCTTTGGCGTATCGAAGTCAACCCGGAGAAAAGCACTGCAATAGTCTTTCATCCGTCGGACTGCATTAGTACAGAAAGGCGGGTGGCTCCGATCCAGATGTTTGACCGACCCATCCCCTGGGTCAACGAGGCCAAATATCTTGGAGTGACCCTCGACAGGAGACTGACTTTCCGTAGCCACATCCGTAGGGTACGCAACCGCGCGTTGTTCGTGCTAGGAAGGCTAGGGCCGATGATCAACAAGTTTAGTAAAATGTCACTTAGGAATAAGCTGACACTCTACAAGACTTGTGTTCGTCCAATCATGACATATGCAAGTGTAGCATTCGCTCACGTGCCTATGTCATCGCTCAAGCCGCTTCAGGTCATTCAGAATCGTTTTCTCCGAAGGGCGACTGGTGCCCCGTGGTACCAATCGAACCTCAGCCTGCACCACGACATGGAGATTAGCACCATGTATGGTTTCTTTAAGCAGGCTGCCAGACGTTATTTTGATAACGCTCCCCACCATAGGAATCCGTTAGTTAGGAAGGCTGCTGACTACGTCCCCATCCCTCCCCCCTCTGTCGTTACTCGGCGCTCACTGATTAGGGGCCGCACGGTCCGGCGTCCTAGGCACACACTCACGGACCCGGACGACGAAATCACAGCGTCCATCGAAAGATGGAACGCTGCGCTTTCGGCGTCCAACACATCGCGTACACTTCAGCGTTCCCGCCGGCGGGGACGTCCACCGCGAGACAACACAGACACATACAGTCCGCTTTCGTCCCGGTACCGCCGCATTCCGGGTAGAGTCAGTCCGACGCAAGTCGGGCCTAGCTGAGTTTCTTGCTGGACTCTTCTCAGCTAGGCTAGGTTTTAGCGAACCAGCGATAAAACTCCCAGTAGTTCGATACCACTCACACCCCAGATTCGGTTGATACCGTTCAACCAATCTCACTGGAGCGCAAACTCTTAGAGTATTCCAGTGTACAAACTTCCCCGCGTGGTCGTGCCGGAGGCTTCCCCTGGATTTTCCCCAGGCCACCCTCCAACCACGCAGTTCGACCGCTATATTGGGTCCGTCCTATTATAGCAACAGTCAGGTTCAAAAAAAAAAACGGGCGGGTCATTTGCTCAGTGGACGTGGCGCAAGCAACATCTCCTGCCAGCATCTCCTGATGATGCCTCGTAGAGAGGCGAAACACGTGTCGAGGTTTTTGTCATTATTGGTGGTGGTTTGCTGTAATTTTTTGCATGTTTTTACGCAAATAGTTGCATCTTATCTTCACTAATAGACCAGCACGTTTTTTAGCGGTGTGGGTTCTGTCAAAGTGCCTTAATGCTATTTGTCCAATGTGCATTGCATCTCACTCACTCTTTAAGCAAAATGTGAGATGCAAATACACATTGGACAAAGGTCTTAAACAAGTGGAATTACCATCCTTATTCATTTATTTCAAACAACATACGTAGGGTACAGATCATCTAATTAGCACGCTTATATTTCGGTAATGCTAAATTCTTTACCACATTATCGCTTATCAGCATCCGTTGGCCCGTTCCTATTAGCTACAAGTTGAAAGACAAATCCAAACGGGCAACACTGAGGCGCTTGACCAATGACACCTGGCCCCTATTTCACCAACTTGATAATTGTCACCTGAGACTGACAATTCGCCATACATTGCTTCTTCTAGAAGTTAAGTTGGTTGCTAGGTTAGCCGTGGAATCAGCAATGTACGGAGAATTGTCGTTGTCAGGTGACAATTGTCAAGGTTGTGAAAAAGGGGCCTGTACGTCTAGCACAACTTGCTGCTTAGTCGCTTCGCGCGCGACTGAGCGTCTCTTGTCTCACTCGCACCATGCAAATTAGAAATAGGAGGGTAGATCTTTCTCGACTCGCGTCGCGGCGTTGCGTCAGTTGTGCTAGTCTCGTTTTAGTTTAGAACAGTGAGAAAGAGATAAATTGTCATTGTCAAATAAAGAAAGAAGACTTTTATTCACTACACAAAAGACACAGAGACGAAGGCAGTAGACATACAATACAATTGACACATATTGTGTGTCTTCGCGGCAGTGAATTGGTCGCTGTCTCGGCATTATGCCGAGGTGTCAGACAGACACCTAGCGCGCTGGTTTTCAGACAGTTACCCACGGAACGCAACACAACATAAGTAATACAGATGATTCTACGTTATTTCGAACTCGAGATATTAATAATTAACTGTAATTCAAAAATCCTACATTAAAATTATATATGGCCGACGGAGGAGTTGGTTCCTATAAAATACTTAAATCTATGGACCTAACAAGTGCAAAAAATTGGTGCTATTATCCAGCGTGTCCACATTTACGACAATTTGTTCGAGCACTCTGCCCCACTTAGTATAAGTACACATAATAAATAAATTAATTAGTGTAATAAATTTGCAAAATATGTAACACAAAGTACACAAAGTAAAAAAACGCGACACGGTTGAGTTGTTTTGGAGTATCAACAAATAGCCTTTATACCTGCTAGACGCTCCTTGGATAGGTGGAGGGAGATCATTCCAACACTTTGACGTCGCGAACCTAAAGCTGCCTCGAAACTGACATGTATTGCCGGTTAAGTTAAATTGTAAATTGTAGCTTTGTGGAACGGGCCTCAGATATGGGATCGTCATCTTCATTTTTCAAATCACTGGTGAAATAGTCACAGCTACAGATGTGCCAATGGAGAGTTTACAAAACTTCGCAAATTATTAAATCATCTTGACAATTGCTTTTTAAAAAGACGTAAATAACTGGCTACCTCATACTAAAAATGAACTCTATTCACCTATAATAGAATTCATGTTTAGTATAAGGTGTTAATTACTGGCCCACCAATAACCGGCCACGTTATACTAAATTGAATACTGTTTGTAGGGGAACAGAGTTCATTTTGAATATGAGGGGGCCAGTTATTAAAGGGTGGTCAGTTATAGGCGATTAACCCTACTGTGCATTATTCGCCAACACACTGCTTTATTTGTTTGGCGAAAATTTGTGGTAGTTTTAATTGTTTTATGTTATACCTGGCCATAAAGTAGGAATACTTCTTGGAAAATCCCACTTCCTGGCTGAGACGTAAAATTGGGCGGTAAGAAAGAAAGCCTTAGATCGCTTATTTATCGCTCTTGCATCGGCTCGGGCGTCAAATACCGTGTTTTTTTTCTACTATTTTCTGTATGTAATTGCTTGAATAAATGTTTGAATTAGAAAAACTTTGATCTGTGATATTATTTCTACCACAAGGGATGTACTAAATAAAAGTAAAAAATATAATTTTCAAATGAAACTTTCTTAAATTCTTGTGAAACTTTCCATTTTCCTACAACTTTTTTATTTATTAATATTTTGGAAGTTCTCCACGATTTGCACATCGGTAGTGACAGTGACAGCAATGTTTGCATTACAGCGTGATTACTGAGTATTGCTGCGGACGCGGCACGCAGTGGGACGGGTGCTTTGACGGGCCCCACACTTACATAACCAAGTATATAACAACCTTGCATTATACTCATTTTATTTAATCGTATGGCGATCTGCGGTATACGTAGGCGAATATCCATGTGGTATCTTTATATATATATATTTATATTACTTATACTAATTAACTGAGGCTTTTGCCTAATGCTTTCACGGGATACACGCTGATTGTTACTAATAATGACCGAATTCATAAATGGGTACTTTCCAGTCAGACTATAAAAAAAGATTGGACACGAATTTTTTATTGATAAAAACAAAAAAATATGAAGATATAGCCCGTTGATGCATTGATGGACTGTAGACGCCTATAGGTTATGCTATTGTTATTTCCATTGTGTCCGGAATAGTGACCATCAGTGTTAAAATTCCGTGTGACGTCACATTATGCTAATGTGTACCATAATGTGACTTCACAAAGAATTGACAAATAACAAAATACGTGTTAAATATTTTTATATTCTTTTAAAATCTAACAGACAGACTAAGTAGTTTTTTTAGTTAAGTAGCTAATTAGTAATTACTTAAGTAATCATAAATAACACAGTATAGGATTATCTCTACCTGAAGGCCTATGAAGACAATCATCTTTTTTAATGGATTTTTCTCAAACATGCAATGAAATATTGACGTTGTGTTCTTCATAATGGGCTTCGAAGTGTCACGAGGCGAGAGATTCGCAATGGCATTTCATACAAAATTGGAGGCCTAGGCCTGCAAGATGGTCTTTTTTAATTTCCATTCCACAATTTATGGCACAGCATCAAGGCGTTCAGCCATGAAAATTGAAGTTTCATTTCTTAAAGAGTTATTCATTTATTTCATTGCATGTTTGAGAAAAGCACTATGCATACCTCGGAGTGAAAAGGGGTTGCCTCATAACTATCCGGTCTATTTGTACTCGGCCGGCAACCCCTTAATTCCCAGCCCCTGTAGTAATGTCCTAATTCCAGTCTAATTTCGAACTGGGTTACTTATGTTTTGTTTCGTCCAATTTTATAAAACGAATTCTACTCTATTTCCTAGCACTGTCGATTCAAATTTAATTGCCAATTTTTATAGTACGATGGGTAGCTTGTATGGAGTAGGTAGGTATATCCTCCGCGGCTGTTCTGGCACATACTCTTATGCACTCTTTTAGAATTTTTCCATGTAAATTTTTCATATAGAAACTCTGACTTTCTTTGGTGCATTGTTGAATTTCCTTCTTCAATGCACGGTTTACTGTACTTTACTGTACAAAAGGTACGTTTTTTTAAATTCAATTTGTGCGTGATTTTCGGGACACCATTTAAATAAATCGTTTCATCCCGTATGTCTTTTACTCAACTCCTTTTATTTAACTGTGCATTATGAACATTATATAGAATTAATTTTGTATTAAGCGGTAACGCTGCTAAAGAAATAATACATTTTAAATTAAAGGAAAAATTTAATGCTCCGTGCCGGATTGGAACCGGTGACCACAGGCATTCATAGCCCGTCGCTACTAACCAACTGAGCTATCGGAACAATCCGGTTCGGCCACCAAATCTTTCAATCAGTTCCTTCCTACAACGCCATAGGGAGGCGTGGAGCGACATCTACCAGAAGACTTAGGCTTATATAGAATTGTTTGAAAAAAAGTCCGTCATTACATTCTAATTATGTTACTGTGTTAGTTACGGTAGCGTAACTTTATTTGTCCTGATCAACTGTGTACCACCCCCAGGTTCCAATACGTGCTCGCGGCGGCCACGTCCATCGCCACCAAACAGAACGAAGAAACACTCACGTATCTCAACCAGGGACAGCCCTACGAGATCAAACTCAAGAAGCTGGGGGACCTGTCTCACTATAAAGGGAAGGTTTTGAAGGTAGGTTCACTGTGTACCATCCCAAGATTACAGGAGACACTGACGTACTCTCAACCAGGAACAGCCGTACGAAATCAAATTCAAGAAGCTGGGGGAGGACCTGTCTCACTATAAAGGGAAGGTTTTGAAGGTAGGTTCACTGTGTACCATCCCCAGATTCCAGGAGACGCTGACGTACTCTCAACCAGGGACAGCCTTATAAGGTCACGAACGGATAATGAACGAATTTATAAATGAAGTGAAATACTACTAAATAAAATGGACTGGGGAAATATGCGAATAGAGATTTTGCTACGCGGAAATAACGAGTTTGGGGAACCGATGTAACTATTCAGATATTTACCCTTCATGGCAAAGTACAATATAAGATTCCTCTCACAGTTTAGTCTATTTGTACCCTTTAGGGCAAAGTACAATATAAGATTCCTCTCACATTTTTGTCTATTTGTACCCTTCAGGGCAAAGTACAATATAAGATTCCTCTCACATTTTTGTCTATTTGTACCCTTTAGGGCAAAGTACTATCTAAGATTCCTCTCATATTTTTGTCTATTTGTACCCTTTAAGCCAAAGTACAATTTAAGATTCCTCTCACATTTTTGTATATTTGGACCCTTCAGGGCAAAGTACAATTTAAGATTCCTCTCACATTTTTGTCTATTTGTACTGTACCCTTTGGGGCAAAATACAATCCCATAAAAACATTCCATGTAATAAACAGGCCAAGTCTCGAAACTCTTCCACCGTAAAAATTTGTGAGATATTTCGTAGAGCCAAATCTCAGGCATTCTTATTTATCTTTATTTACTTGCTAAATAAAATTCTGTAACTTAGCAATCACACAACTTTTGCTGCATTTATGGATTTCTGGATACCTAAATCTATGTGTGATTGTAAAATTCAGGCTTCTAGTTTTATCCACAATGAAGTTATAGGGGGGTCGGAAATGGCCTGAACTGCTTCGAGAATCGATGGTACGGCCGTGCCGCTATTTTGCTCGACTTGGCGGAGCACTACCGTGCCCCCAGATATGAGGTTCCTCTCACATTTTTACCCAACTGCCGAAGAGGGATGGGTTATGTTTTTCGAGCGTATGTATGTATGTGACTATGTATTATTCTTTGGCACGCCCTGAAGCCTAAACCGTTTGACGGATTTCGACATATGAGGTGTATGATTTTTTTTTAATGCAGTTGGGTTGTTGTCTATTTTGTCCGTTTATCAATGCTTTTGTTTGTCAACAGAGCGTAATAAAGATTTGCTTCCACGAGCGCCGACTGCAGTATATGGAGCGCGAGCAGATAGCGCAGTGGCATGCCGAGCGGCCCGGGGAACGCATCGTCGAGGTAACACTAACTACTACATCGTCTAAACCAGGGTTTCTTAAAGTGTGGTCCATGGACCCCTTAGGGGTCCGTGACATGATTGCGAGGGGTCCGCGGCCTCTTCGTACACTCTTGACGTAGGCAAGTATGAAATATGATAGATGAAATATGGCATAGCACGGTTGGCATTTATTTTAATAATTTAAAAACATACAAACATGAAATAAATTAAAATAGCATCGTTAAACCGTTTGGTTTGCGCCATATTATCACTTATCGTTGTGGATAAGAGATCCGACACTCTCGCACTCGCATACTTGTCAGAACGTGACGGATGTCTTATCCACGGCTATAAGTGATATAATTGCAACCGTGATACGCCTTCAGGGGTCCGCGGTCTTTTGAAATTCTGAAAGTGGTCCACGCCTAACAAAAGTTTAAGAACCACTGGTCTACTCGTAGACCACCATTTGAGAAAAAAAACAATGAAATTAGTCAACTGTAATAGGAAATAGAGTGGAATATGTTTTTTATTCAACAAAATAAAACAAATGCAACCTTGTTGCAAGTTAAAATTGTTTAAATTCCATTGAAGAGATGCCCTTTAATGAGTCTCTGCGCGGCCAGTAGCAAATTTTTTTCACACAAACTTTCTCTACCTGAAACTGATTTAAGAGTCCGCAGTAAGCTCGATTCTATACAAACGTAGTTACGCTCTCATTTTAAAACTACGTGTCGGATTGTAACGAAACTTTGCATGTACAATGACATGAGGTATATCCAGACCAGTAATTAGTTTATGTAGCTTCATATACCATGGTAAAAAGAAGTACAGCGAATTTAATTTTCTCATATAATAGTACGGCGGAAATTGGCCAATATTGATAAAAGTAGTGGACACGTCTTCTATACCTAAAACTGGTATGGATGTGTTCCTTGTTGTCACCAGAGTACGAATCTACTGGTTTTAGTTAAGGGAGAGGGGGACGGACATAGCTGTGACGTCATAAAGATGGCGGCCGACGGTCACCGATTTTTGTTCAAATCTCGGGTTCTATTTTTCTGATCGGTTCATGTGAGGTGTCATTTGAATGCGTATTAAATGTTCTATAATTCATTCTTCGATATCTGTAACGTAAATTCAACCGTTTGGAAAATAATTAAAAAAATAGATTTTTTTACCTTAGACGTTCTGCTTTCTTACCATCATAATTCGAGAAAGAGATACTTTAGCGTGATAAATGTCGTTATAAAAATTATCAAACATTTTATTAGCTTTCCAATAATATGCAATTTGTTGTCGTTAAATAATAAACCTGTCATTTATGGCCAATTCCGTAACGCAAGTCCGCGGGAACCGGCACGATCCGTATGATTGAAAAACTATGAGAGTTCAATTTTGGTGTTCCCAAATGAAAGGTACTGTTGTTTCTATTGGTGTTGCTGTTGTTGTTGTTGCCCTAGAGCATCCCCGTGGTGCTTAAGGCGGTGCATTAGAAATTATCGGGTACTTTGAAACGCCGTTCTGACTAGATTAAGAAACAATAAGGGGTTTTCAGATATATGATTCTTGACTATATGATTGTTCATCTGATTTTATCGATGCATGATTGCTTAAAATTTCCTCTATAGAAAAAAAAACCAATGTTTGGTCTGTATTTTCATTTTTTTATTCTGCCTACTCAAACTATGCATTATTTTACGACACAATCAAGTTAATACTATAGTATTTTATCTCATCTAAAATCACACTTTATGAAATTTTAATAAAACTTCACCAACTAGTCCACAACAGCGATTCCCGAAAAGTGTTACATCTCTTTTTCTCGTGGGCGGAAGGCATCAGCGTGTCTCTGTCTAGGGGGCGTGTACGACTCAAATCAAGGCATCCCCTTTAGGCCTTCATAAGCTCTCGCCACGCCTTCCTCCGTGTTCCTGTAGTCGAATTAATAAATACTGTGCTTCAGTTACTGTGTGTCGTACAGACCCCTAGACAGATAAATATGTTTCAATAAAGAGGCATTTTAAAATCATAACTTCTTTGACTGTAGGCCGCAAGCTTTCGCCAAAATCCAGCCCGAGGACTAGGAGCCAAACTCGGAACAAGGCCGCTCTTGCCGTACCCCACGCCCGCGCGTACTTCATTTCATTTTAAGGTGCAAGTTGCGGTTGAATTTGAAGACATTTGCACGTGGTGATTCGTTACATTACCTTTCTAGCAACAGCTATATGTAAACATATTTTTTATCTGGAGATGCGTATAGATATTTTTATAAATAGCTTGTCGACTGATATGTGTTGCGAACTATGGAGCTCCATAGTTCAGCTGCTGCAAGTAGTAGCAGTTTTGCAGGCAACAAGTTTGACTCTGCGTAGGACCGAAAGCCCGAATCGTTCCTTCAGAGTGGGCTCTCGACGCAAGCCAAAGGGCCATAGGCCCAAAGGGCGGGTCCACGTGGACTCTTTAGTACTCCTTTGTGTCCTACAAGCAAACCTGAGAGCCGAAGGTCCGAAAAAGCAGCATGGCACGCAAGGCGGCAGGCCGAGCTCTGCGTGGGGTTGTAGGCCCGAAGCGTTCCTTCAAAGCGGGCTCTCCACGCAAGCCAGAGGGCCAAAGGCCTGAAGGGCGGGCCCACGCGGACACTTTGTTACTCCTAAGTGTCTTACCAGCGAATCTAAGAGCAAGGCCCGAACCGTCCCTTCAGAGCGCGCTCTCTACATGAATCGGAGGGCCAAAGGCCGGAAGCGACCCTCCAGAGTGCGTGCGCTCTCGGATACTCTACTCCTGAATGTGTTACAAGTGAACCTGAGGGCCGAAGGCATGCACGCGAGGAGGCAGGCCGAGCTCTGCGTAAGGCCGCAGGTCTGAAGCGTCCCTTCAGAGCGCGCTCTTCACGCGAGCCTGCGCGGACAACTTGAGGTCCGAAGACCCGAATGCAGGCCGAGCTCTCCGTATAGGGACGAAGGTCTGTAGCGTCCCTTCAGGGAGCGCTGCTGGACACCATACCCGCCGAGTGTTTTACAAGTGAACCTGAGGGCCAAAGGCCTGTACGGCAAGCCAACGCGGCCACACACTCCCCTTACTCTATCACATACAAGACTCAAACACTCACCAAGCGGACACACACTCGGTGCGTGCAACGTTTCAGTTACAAATTTCTTTGCCGCTTTTCCTATAGCTGTTTTTCAGGTCTCTTTTGCAAGAAAATACATAACTTAAACAAGTCAGATTCGGAATGTACAAGTCAAAGTACAACACAGGTAACCTCGGGCAAAAACTAGTCCTACTAATATTATAAATGCGAAAGTTTGGGTGTTCGATGTTTAGATGTTTGTTACTCAACCACGTTTAATAGGCTAAACTGATTTGGATGTTATTTTGTACGAAGATAGTTTATGGCCTGGATTAAAATATAGGTCAGTTTTGTCCCGGGTTCACGCAGACCAAGGCGCGGGCGGAAGATAGTTGTCTGATAAAGCTGCTTGCGTTCATTGATTTATTATTTATTTTCAACTTAATACTAGGAACTAATTTTAAATCGGGCGTGAATTGGTAATAACAATCTCACTTGTCAGCCAAAAGAAGATGTAAAATTGTGTGCGGGGGGTGAAAAAGTACGCTTCAGTGCACTCGCCTCGCCTTCGGCTCGGGCTACAAATTTCCTGAGGTGGCCTTTATTTTACTGCTCTAGGTGCGTATCATAACCGTCTGAGTCGTATAATTACTCAGAAAACAAGAAAAGAGTTTCTAAAGGCGCGATGTGACGCCAGCGATCGCTAGCAGAGACGAGCGTGGTGTTAGTGGTGCGAAATTTACACAAAATGTATTATTACTTGGTTATTTATTAGTGTACACCAACAACATCTACATTTTTTAGAAAGCTTATAAAATTACCTATCTTTTTATAATAACTTTTATTACGCTAAAGTTATTATTTATTGAGTTACAAGCATATTTTATCAGTACTCGTTCAAACGCGCGGGGTAAAAAAATCATATTTTTTCTAATTATTAAAAAACTGTTGATTGTACGTCATAGCGTTCTAGAAATCAATTATAGTACGTTTAATAAGCTTTCAAATGACACCTCACACGAAGCAATCAGTAAAATAGAACCCGAGATTTGAACAAAATTCGTTGACGGTAGGCGGCCATCTTTGTGACGTCACAGCTATGTCCATCCCCCTCTCCCTTAACTAAAACCGGCAAATTCGTACCCTGGATACAACAAGGAACATATCCATACCAGTTTTAGGTATATAGAAGAGATGTCCACGAAAATCGTGAAGGAGACTACTTTTTGCGATTTTGCCACCGTACTATAAAACTTGTGTTTGCTGTATTCGTTTGTTTTATAAACTGGATCCATATAAACCAATTACAGATATAGATGTACCTCATGTCATTGTATATGCAAAGTTTCGTCACAATCGTTGGATTGTGACGAAACGTAGTTTTAAAATGAGAACGAAACTCCGTTTGTATGGGAAGGTTAAATTCGGCGGAGCTTTGTACGGGATATTTACCGTTAGCATGCGATGAAGGGAAACATCGTGAGGAAACCGGCCTGATCCCAATAAGGTTGTTTTCCCTCTGGGTTAGAAGGTCTGATGGCAGTCGCTTTCGTGAAACTATGTCAAATATAGGGATTAGATGTCAACGCGGACCCCGGGCTCTTCTAGGGCACAACCGGGAATAACGCTAGGAGGATGATGATCACTTAAACCTCCGCTAAATTCGCACCTCGGACACAAAATAGATAGGAACAGAAGTCAATCACATGTATGTACCTCACTTTTCATACCTACGCTCGGCGGTCGCTCTAGGGTTGTCAACTATGGCTTATGCACAAACAACTATAGTGCTACTGGCACTCGTATCCAATTGTTTGATTTATTGTTGAGAATGAAACGGGAAGAAAGGTAATATAAATTAATAATGACTAAAATATTTTATTTTTAATGTCATTGTTATATTACAAATAAGCTTAAAAAACGACAATTCCCCGTGTAATGTTGAATTTAAACAACCGTCCACAGAACAGTTATAATAACTTTTTTCTTGTTGCTCCATTGTTGCACAAAAAAGTTCACAGACGCGTCTCAGGCGAATGGCACTCGCGCTCGCACCGGTCCGAACCGGTCCGAGATATCGTGTACGTGAGCAGTGTCTATGTGTGCGTTGCTCGAGCGCACTTTGTATGTAGATTGATTTCTGTACCTATCTATTTTGTGTCTCGGAGGTGTACGGGAGTCGGGCTTAGCCGGACTGTCAAGAGGTCTGGATATACTACTTTTTTTTTGCTTTAAACGTTTTATTTGTTTTAGCTGGATGTGCCCTTGTCGTACGGCGTGACGCGCGTGCAGCAGCCCGCGTGCCTCAACTCGCTGCACGTGTACTGGGACCCCACTAAGGACGTCGGCGTATATATTAAGGTTAGCCATAGGTCTTATTTAGGGCACCGTACCCGAAGGGTGAAACGGGACTCTATAGTCTATTTTTTTATTCCGTAGACTAAAATGACATTTCATGTATTGCTAGTTTTTTACGTCTTATAAATAGTGATGTGCTACAACCGGTACTAACCGAAAATAAACGATTGGGAGGTACTTATATTTGTTGATGAAGCGTCTGTAACTCAATGAATGGATAATCCGTGACGTGCTAAAAACGAGAGAACACGCACTGAAAACATCCGATCACTATACGAGTAAAATAACGAATGCCAAATACGTAAACCAAAATGGCGTCGCGTCAGGTCAGCGATACGTCAATGTTATTTTAAATGTTTGAGTACATTAGTAGTGAGTAAATTTTATTTATTGTTTATTTCATATCATTTTGTGAGTAGATTTTATTTATTGTTTATTTTGAATCTAAAATTAATTCAAGATTTTATCGGTTATTCACAAACCGATATCAAAGATCAGCACTGTTTGTATATAGCTGGTCACATTATTTCTACGTTTGACATTTGTGGTTGTCATTTTAGTCTACGGAATAAAAAAATAGACTTTAAGAGTCCCGACGGACGTCTGTCAGTCCGTCTGCGACCAGGTATCTCATGAGCATTTTTCACAGATGATGTATTCCTGTTGACGCTAACAAAACATACTAAAAAATTGAATAAAATAAATACTTAAGGGGGCTCCCATCCAACAAACGTGATTTATTTGCCTGGTTTCTGATTTCAGAAAAAAAATACATGTATTCCAAGGAGGTCGCGACGTTATATCCTTTGGCGGATACTAGTAATCCATACTAATATTATAAATGGGAAAGTGTATGTGTGTGTTTGTTTGTTTCTTTGTTTGTCCGTCTTTCACGGCAAAACGGAGCGACGAATTGACGTGATTTTTTAAGTAGAGATAGTAAGGGATGGAGAGTGACATAGGATAGTTTTTATCCCCGAAATCACCTCCTAAGGGGGGTGAAATGGGGGGGGGGGGGGGGTAGACGAGTTCCACGCGGACGGGGTCGCGGGCAGAAGCTAGTAACGTATATAAGGTGCTCTATCAAAAAAAACGATATGATGAACAGCTCGAAAATTCCAGTCATGGCATCCCGCTCGCAAACGCTTGCCGCATAGCGCTTACTCTTTCGTTCGTAGCGGGATCGGGTGTATCGACACCTCGAAGCGAGGCCGAGTATATCCGAAGCGGCAATGAGAAACAGCAAGCTCTCTTTTGACCAGCGGAGCTAGCACAAGTGAATAAATCTGATGCGTGACTTGAATGCCTCTCACTCCACTACCCTTGCTAATAAGCACAATTCAAGAGAAATGGAAGCTTGAAAGTCGTGACTTTGTAGCCGTGAGCGTTCCGCTGCGTTGTAAAGTATGAATTGACATAAGATATCACACCGCTCACGTGACGCGTGCACGCGTACGTTCCGCAAGTGGTGTGACATGCCTCATGACGATTTACACTTTACAACGCAGTGAAATGCGCACGTGTACGCTTATAAATACATCTAGTTGGTCTACGCCACAATACTTGACAAACCCATGTATAGGCAAGATGCAGCTATAATATTTATATGAATATGAATATTTACCATTATTTGTGTGGCCAAAATGTTGAAAAAACATAAAATAATAGCCACTGAAACGTCTTACTTTACTTGACACTAATTTCAATCAATAATTACGATTTGAAGTAATGTGAAACGGAACGTGTTATGATCAAACAATCAGCGTCTGACGTCACACCTGTCAAAAGTCAAAACTCAGGCAACTATGACATCTAGGGACGATCCACGGACAAACAAATATGGCGAGAGACCTAAATGAGTGATGTCAAAGGAACACGTCCGTTTAGGCGCGAAAGTTTGTAACAGGAATTTTCGACTTTAAATTATAGTATTCTAATTTTTTTATGCTTTCGTGGTCTATTCTACATGCGATTCTTTCAAATGAAAGCAAACATGAAAATATTGCATCTTCCCTATTGTCATTGTGTGACAAATCTTACCCGTAGTAGTTTCGACACATCCTTTCCCACAAGGCGTCTGTATATCTTCGAATTTGCCTTCAGGTGAACTGCATCTCAACGGAGTTCACAGCGAAGAAACATGGCGGCGAGAAGGGCGTCCCGTTCCGCATCCAAGTGGAGACATATCTCGCGAGCGACGAGAATGCGCGTCTACACGCCGCCGCCTGCCAAATCAAGGTAACTATATCATTCACTTTTAAACCCTTTTTTTATAAAGTAAATCTATTTATTGAAAATATAAGTAAAAAATATAGTACAACAACAATAAAATTACAAAAATGACTACAACTAAATTAACCTATGGGGTTTACACTATATTTACATATATCCGTTTTTTTATTGGTCTATATATTATCCCCCTGATGCGTGAAGGCCGCCACACGTCTCGGTTTTTTTGCTAAAAGATACCACAAGTCAAAGGAGATTTTTTTTGCCTGGCAAGACCATTAAACGTCAGAATTCCGCGGAATTAAAAATCAGGGTTTAGTGTCAATATATTTAACGCCAATCCGTAAAAAACGTATCAAGGTCGTCCCGCCATCTCCTTTTCGTTCTGCCTCTACCTCGATAGCCATCTTTTTGGATAGGTCTATTTTAATTTCCATTCTACAAATTGTGGTAGCATCACGGCGTTCAGCCATGAAAATGAAAGTTCTATTTATTGGAGTTTTTTTGAAGTGAAAGCTTCTTTAGCGGCGCTGTGAACTTTTGTGATGGAGAAAAAAAATTACTCTCGACAGACCTACTAAGACCGACAGATTCGACACATTGAAAATTCGTAAGACGAACACGTGACCTGATCGGAAAACTGTTGCAATGTCACTGAGTTTTCACTTGTGAACTCTCTCGCGAAGTGCAACCCGATGTTTTTTTTTTGTTTATTTCATTGCATGTCTGAGAAAAGCACTATAAATACTTCGGCGTGAAAAGGGGTTGCCAGCCTCATAACTACATATGTCTATATGTACTCGGCTGGCAACTCCTTACTTCCCGGCTTCTGCAGTAATGTTAGTTGACTACATACTCGTTTCGTGCAATAAAACTTGAACAATAGTACATTATTGCCGTGGCCGGGAAGGAGGCAATTGCAGGCTGAGTATTTGTTTAAACAGACGAGCCTTGCGAGTCCGTTTAATTATAATACGAAGCCTGCAATTGCCACTCCGGATGAGGCTAATATAGTACTTTTCTCAAAAATGGGGAGTAAAAATACTAAATTTATACACTTTAAATATCGTTGCACAACGTGAAAATATTTACGATTTCCCGCCGTTTTTTTTTTAATAGAATCCCAAGTGTATTTTTCCACGTACGAAAACGTCGTGTTTGCAACAGAAATATACGAGTTGAATTGGCTGAATACGAGCTGTGCCGTCTTTTATATGCCAGTTTCTACTTTTAAAAAAATTTGGTACTCGACAAATGAAGGAATTTATATATAACATTCCAGGCGGCCTGCAATGTTTTTTATTTTTAATTTAGATCTGACCTTGGACTATACATTTTACCTTCCAATATGTAGCGAGTTATGTTCGCTTTGCGGGCCATTTTTGAGAAAAAGGTTTTCTTATGCAGGTGTTCAAGCTGAAAGGTGCAGACAGGAAACACAAGCAGGACCGCGAGAAAGTGATGCGTCGGCCTCGCTCCGACCTGGAGAAGTACCAGCCCGGCTGCGAGGCCACTGTGCTCACCACGGTAATTATATGTTACATTCCTTGCCTTACTAAAATCGACCAGCTGAGTCTTTACCAAAACCGAACATCTGAGTCCGTACCAAAACCGAGCAGCTGAGTCCTGACCAAAACCGAGCATTTGAGTCTGTACCAAAACCGAGGACCTCAGTCCTTACCCAACCCGAGCAAATACGTACCAAAACCGAGCAGCTGAGTCCGTACCAAAAACGACCGGCTGAGTCCGTACCAACACCGAGCAGCTGAGTCCTTAACAGAACCGAGAAGCTGAGTCCGTACCAAACCCGAGTTGCGGGCATCTGATTTAGTATGAAGTTGTGGCACAACAAACCATTAGCCGTCCAAATTAAGTAGGTTGTTTATGGCAAGTCATCAGCCATTTTAAGACCAGCACTTAATTTAGCTGCATAGGACCCTTTCCGTCCCTCACTGTGGCATCAAGTATAGCCTGTCCTGAGTATCATAGGTCCATGTCTAGACTAGTATAGATTGTCATAGACATTATTTTGTTGACAGCTGTCAAACGACGCGCTGATGCCGCCACCGTCTCTGGTCACCGGGTCGCCCCCGTATTCGCCTGAACTGTGGTAAGTTTTTCTGTATTATTTTCTCAATTTCAGAATCGTTGCGATGCTGCGATCTTAAACTTTTATGAAATGTCAATACGATTTTTTGAAAATGTTATTAGTTATAGTTATTATGTTATTTAAAAATGTAGCTAGACACAACTAGTGAAGTTGCAGCCATTTGTGTTGATCCTTCAAGAGTTATAAATAAATAGATATTAGGGGACAATCCTACAATAATCGAACTAGCTCCATTAGCAAACTCAATACAAATACAAGTGCAAATTATTTATTCTGCAAATAGGCCACAAGGGCACTTTTACATGTCAAACGGTAATTTACAATAAAAATAATAATCTTACAATAAAATAATAATAATCTAACACAATAATAATTTAAAATTTGCACATTAAGCACTGAAATAACAACACACTAAATGTCACAAAGTTAATGAAAACAAAACAAAATATGACCATTACATGCGATTAGAATAAGGTCTGTGCATTAACAGAAAGTTAATGATATTAATTCAGTATTCCAGAGATGTATAAGGTCTCTGAGCGTCCAAATACAATTAATAATTATTCAATGTTCGTAGAGATGTATACGGTCTCTAAGCGTCAAAACAAAACAAAAACAAAAGGAATATTAATGTAATATTGTCAGTGATGTACATGGTCAATAACAATAAAACGTGTCAAGATCGGAATGATGTCTCTCGTCAATACGATAATAATAAAATAACACTAGTATTTAAGAAGTTAGGTACTATGCCCTTGCAAGCATGAACAGTCCGGACTCCACAAACAGCACCCGATCACGAGTATGACGCATATCTCAGCCATCGCCTCCCTCAACCATATGTTAGGGAAGGTGGCGACCCGATCAACGACGCCACCGTAAGCAAATCCCTTTAAGCGAGCATGACATATTCAAGCCACCGGACAGTGTTAAAAACAAAGATTAATAAGCGACTTGCTCGGCGAAAAACAGCATTCATTCATTCATTCATGGCTTCATTTGTTCCTCTATAGTAGACAGGCACCTCTTTCTTCTTTCTTTTTTAACGCACGTACACCATATTTGTGACTCCTTATAACTATGTATCTTTCCATATATTGGTATAGCACACACTTCGCAATTCGCATGTCGCAATAAGTTCTAAGTGTTAAATGTGTAGTTTTTTTTCTGTTTCTTTTCTTTTGACCGTGACCTAATTTCCCATTTCGTGTAGTTATACATATTATGTCATGTGTCACTGTCACTTAGCTTAAGATAATCATAGACAGTTTACTTATATTTCTTATTTATTTTTTTATGTTCGAGCGACCCTGATTCGCGTGTTTTAAGCCATGAGGCGTTTTTCTTGGTTGTATGTTATTTAGGTATGTTTTGTTTTTGCTTGTTTAATTTTGTAGCTTTTTGATTCCTTTTATCTTTTTATCCAATGTATGTCTGGTGATTTTATATTATGTATGTGTACGTTTCGTCACTGTGCCGTGGTATCACCAAATGGTCGCAACGGAAGATCAGCGCTGGTTCCGCCAGCATTACGCTGAGTTGCGACCATTTCGTGGCAAATTACGCAATTGTATGTTACTGTTTGTAAATTGCTTTGTGTCTGTCACGAATAAAAGTATCTTTCTTTCTTTCTTTTCATTACGTGCTCTCTTCTTAATAGACTTGTACGGGCATGCGCCCACTACATCAACTCCGTAGTTAGTACATTTACGAGGCGAGGCGGTGAGGATCGGGCGACGGGTGGCTCCAGTGAGTTATGACATAATATGTAGATAACGAGTTCGCTGTACATAGAAAACATCCAAGACTCAGATGAGCATTCCCGCCGATATTTGTTATATACAGTATGTAAACTTACTAAAACCATACCTTTAAACCAGGTGATGCTCACGTCAAGTTTAGTGTTTACCTCATTTTTTCCCAGTATATGTCTAATATTTTTAATGTTAACAGTTTAGAAAAATTATAAATTCTGACCTTTTCCAAAGTCCTCAAAGTATCATCCTGTGAAGTAATGTTTACGTTCGTGACAGATGACCGCAAGTTCATTAATAATACGTTTCATGTAGGTATTTTACATGAAATTGCGTTATTTTTTCAATTGAAGTTCCTTTTTCATACCTGTTTTACAATCTTGTTAATAAAATAAAAGTGGCAACCAAATTATTCTCAATTCTATCATATCATGTATATATAATCAATCCATGGCATTTATGACATTTGAATTTCACTGGTGTCACTTTATTGACAATTTTTTTTCTAAATTATTTCACAAAAAAAGTTTGGTTACTAATAAAATGAAAAGATTAATTCTCAATGTGACGTTTCTTTATTGCAAACAAACATGTAATTCATGACGCCGTTGAATTTTACTGCTGAAGAGATAGTGGATATGATTCTTTGTTTACGGGGAATGCAGAAATAATGGTGCGGCATCTCTCCAATTGTACGCTGAGAGATTTCCGCAACGGAGACGGCCAACGGACTCACGTATAATTTTAAGGGCGATTACCAGACTGCGTAACAATGCAAGAGCGGTTCCGGTTAGAAGTGGTGGACCTCGTCCTCGTATTGACGTCAGGGCGGAAGAAAGGATCTTAAACCATTTTGCAGAAAATCCTGGCATCAGCACTAGAAAAGCAGGGCGGTTGTATGATATTAGTCATACAGCCGTCCACAAAATTTTAAAACGGGATCAACAGCATCCATTTTCCTTGAAACGAGATGATTTTTTACGATTATTTTCTTCTGGGGTTGGGTGAAGCAGCAAGTATTTAAAAAAGAGTCGAGAACGGAGGAAGAAATGAAGCTGCGGAAGGTACAAGCTTTTAACAAAATCATGCGACGTGCCCGGCAAAATCCAAATTTGATGCGTAGCGTTCACGAAAACAACCGCCTCGCCGTCACTTGGTTCAAATAACGGCTAACTATGTACCGCGTACGCCACATTGAGCCACGTCGTATTTAATTGTAAGTGTGCACATAGCCTTACCTTAACTGACGTTGCATGTTTTGAACTTGACCTTGACTTGACAGAGAAAACACGTGTTACAATTATAAACAAATAATACAGGATGTTACGGAATCATAAATTCATTTTGGTATTACAAATATAATTTGTAAAAAAAGCGTAGGGGTTTTAATAATGTTTGTACCACAACCTTATTTATCACCTAGATATGCCCGGATTTAAATAAATAGTTTTAGTAAGATTACATACTGTATATACGTGTTTAAATATGTATACAATCTTACCTGTTATAAATCCTTACTTCTTGTAATAAGTTTTGACCATCATTTATAACCCCCGACGCAAAGAGAGGGGTGTTATAAGTTTATGGTGTCTGTCTGTGTATCTGTGGTATCGTAGCTCCCAAACGGATGGAACGATTTGGATTCGGTATTTTTGTGTCATAGATAATTTTATCCGGAGTGTTCTTAGCCATGTTACATGAAAATCTGTTCGGCCGTTTTTGAGATATTGGACTTTGAAATGAAAATGTCGGCGGTTTTTCACCTTTATAAGTTGTAGTTATGCTTATGGTTTATCCTCGTCCAGTTGAGGTTTGACTTCAGAAAATCCTAATATGAGTAACAGTGTACTTGCTATCTGGTAGCATTAGTCACGAAGGCAATTAATAAGCTTATTGTTTTAAATATAAATATATAACTAAATATAATTTACAGTACATATGGTGCTACTTTCCCGCACTAATGCAGAAAAGAGCACTTTCCGTGCATATGTCAAAACTTTCAAGAGCCATATGTACAGTAAAACGTTGTACGATACACGTGCGAATAGGTAATTCGCAACTCGTGTCGATTTAAAACACTCCCTACGGTCGTGTATTAATTTATCACCACTCGTTGCGAATAACCTATTTTCGGCACTTGTATCGTAAATAACTATTGTGTATATGCCCTAGCCTCTGTTCTTTGTGATTTAAAGAACAGAGCCCAATCAAATTTTGAACGAAAGTGAAAATGATTAAACTTAGGTATTCGCCGCGAGCTGTAGATGTCACTACAATCCTCACTAAGGGATTGTCCTAATATCATTTCTGATGCGATCACGCAGAGAAACTCCCACCATACTTCGGGTGACCTTGAATGACGATGAATTTGATGAACGTGGCGATTATGGCATATACCCCCTATGGATGAGCCATATGAAATCACACAATCTGACCACCTCGGCCAAACTTCACATTTCCCATTCATAATTTGCGCATCACCATGTCAGATTTGGCATTACCAGCGTTATTGGTCTTATTAATGACAATATGTGTCGCTCGGCCGGCCCCCTAAAATTAGATTATACCAATCAATATCAATTGCTGCGAGTCGTTAGCGTTACATTCAGACACTGTTATAGGATATGTGGAATGCCTTGAGTATTTTTTTACACCACTTAGGTGGCAAACGAGCTTATGGCCCCCGATCGCCGTAACAGATGGTTGGCTGCTTGCAACTCCGGTGGTGCCGAGCTTTTAAAAATGTATAGATAAATAGATAGATTCATTTATTTCGAAACATACAAATGCACTTAACATTACACAAAGTCAATTTTTAGGAGTCAATGTTGTGATCGTCGGTTTGCAAACAAAATCAAATGAGCAACACTTAAATATACGGGTAAATATTATGGGTACCTAAATGTCAACAACTTGACAATGAACATGACAATAAATGTAAAAATTAAGGTCGCCTTTATATGGGTCGTCAATAATCTTGGAATTACATAATCCACACAATTTAAAAAATATAAGATTCAATACAAATGTCAATAGAAAATACAGATTTATAAATAAACTGATATAAATGTCATAATCATAATACTAATGGAATATAACGGGTTTTCCAATAACAGGTTTCACAGTCGACTTTTAAATTTTAAGTCAGATGTGTAGTTTTTTAGTTCTGGGGGTAGTCGCTCATAATATGTCGGGCCGATGACTCGCGGGTTTTTCCCTGCAAGTGTCATGCGACGGGGGACTGTTCTTAAGCGCCCCGTAGAGCGAATCGCCTGCTCCAAAACTTCTACTTTCGAAAATGTCGTCAAGTTACTTCTGACTTACTATACACTACTTTCTTGAAGAACCCCATATTGTACTATCTCAGGAATGCGTCGGCAGGCAGGTCATTCCACGACCGGAACGTTCGAGAGATGAACCATGTAACCGTACCGTTAGCGACCATTTAGGTTCTAGTGTGTGCGGATAAATGCCCTACCGAGAGCGGAGGGCGTACCGCGAAACGAAAACGAAGTTCGTTCCTGTATCTCCCTCTCTGTCGCACTTGCTAGTTCGAGTAACAAAGAGTTCGTTTTCGTTTCGCGGTAGCCCCTCAGCCTTAGGCTTTAGGGCTGTTATTCATACATACATAAGATCTAAATCAATGGAATTTGCTAACTATGTAAACAAACCGTCATACTGAAATTAACATTAAATGTCAATTTCCATACATTGTTTGTTTACATAGTTAGCAAATTTAGTATTTTAATAGTTAGAATATTTAGATCTTACATACATACAACGCCTTTATCCTAAAAGGGGTAGGCAGAGCATAAAAGATCGACAAAATGTGATATCGCAGTGATAGGTTGCTCGCCCATCGCCCACAGCACACTTCAACCCTGCTCCCTTAGTCGACTAATACGACACCCACGGGAGGAAAGGGGGTGGTGCTATTGTAACCCGACACCACACGGGTAATTCACTGTTATTCGCTACGCGCTAATGCGGCTCACCCCGCCGGTCACCCGTCACTAAACTAGACCTCTACCTACGCTTAGTTACTACGCATCGCGGTGTCAAGATATATTTGTGGGTGAGCTTAAAACAAGTTACAGAATAGGGGGACAGTTCTTCGGGGCATAACCCGTTATACAACCGATAAATCACACATGGTATATGGAGTTCCTGACCGTTCTATGACATACTAGCTTCCGCCCGCGACTTCGTCTGCGTAGACCCGGGATAAACTATCCTATATTTTAATCCAGGCTACAAACTATCTTCGTGCAAAATTTCATCCAAATCGGTTGAGCCGTTTAAGCGTAACGTTTGAGTAACAAACATCGAAACATCCAAACTTTCGCATCTATAATATTAGTAGGATTTATCATGATTCACGAGTTTCATGACTATCCTAAGTATGTACACTATTTGCCAGTTATCTGAATACTACTAGGTTTATTGATAACAGACATAAATTTATTAGGCCAATCAATATTTCTTCGTTGCCAATGTGTTTGAAGGATTCACAGAACAAACACAGCAGAATAGGTCACTTAAATATTTTTCAGGATATCAATTCAAAAAGAAACGGCCAAGTGCGAGTCGGAATCGCGCACGGAGGGTTCCGTACTATGAAAACGGCAATAAAAATCACGTTTGTTGTATGGGAGCACCCTTAAATATCTATTTTATTTTGTTTTTAGTATTTGTTGTTATAGCGGCAACAGAAATACATCATCTGTGAAAATTACAACTGTCTAGCTGTCGCGATTCTTGAAATACAGCCTGGTGACAGACAGACGGACAGCGAAGTCTTAGTAATAGGGTCCCGTTTTTACCCTTTGGGGACGGAACCCTAAAAATGTACTCTTTTGTGGTAAATAATTACCACGGTAGAGCATTTACACTAGTTATTATTATTACTAGAAACCCTACGCGAATTACGACATGTTGGTTCAACCATAGTAGAAGGAGTGTAAAGTAGGTTATCTTCTAGAAACGCATCGCGCGCGGTTTGTATGTGTGCGCCATTAGTATCTATGCGTCGCGCACGCACACTCAAACAAAATCTCGACCCGTTTCTCAGTGCGCCAGTAGAGATTTTGTTTGAGTGTGCGTGCGGCGACGTGTAGATACTAATGGCGCACACATACAAGCCGCGCGCGGTGCGTTTGTATGAAGATAACGTACTTTGCACTCTTTCTACTATGGTTCAACTATCGTACCCGCGCACTAGAATAGTATATGGTATAGTTCCTTGGTATATATTTATTAATCTCCGATGTCAATGTTTCTTGTTGTTTACGAAATGATTCCACACATGACAGACACGCCTCCCACTTGCCATCATTTAAAAGACCTCTTAAATAGGTCAAAAAATGTTGCACGCGATGCACAATTGCAATCAACACTAAACTAAACCTAGGAATTATCACTTAAGAAGTCACATCTGGCAATGCCAGTTCGTTGTAATTTGAATTGTATTTCAGTTGGCGTAGGGTTGATAATCCTCATTTAACGGTTGCACTTGCGGAGTCATTCTCAAACAAATCTGTGGATCTAAGGGTGGATTTTGCGAATTGCCATCTAGCATCCAGTCCATTGGAATTTGAATCGCATGTGACGACAAATAAGGTTCATATTCTATTTGACCTTCATAGATAGGTACTTTTTGTCAATTTTAGACTATATTTTTGTGTCTGAGAAGTCTGAGCCAGCATTGTAATTTGAATCGTGCATGAGGACACATAAGGTGGATATTCCATTTGAACTTGAAGTGCAGTTGAAGTAGGTACTAATTCTTAGAAGATTCCTTTTTGAACTAGTGGATTTATATTTCACAACGGACATTTCTCGGAATGATTTATAATATGTACTTACGATTCCCACAAAATGGGCCGGGCCGGGTCGCGTGGCAACTGATGCGGCGAGCACCCGGCGGCAGCCGACCATCACGTTCTAATAGAGTGCAGTAGGCAAAAGCCGGCTGGAGCCGGTCAGACGCGACGACAGCCGAGCGCAGCCGTCCACGCGCGTGAGGAGCCGACCAGCCGGCAAATCCATTGAAATATAGAATTTAACGTTTGTATTAATGCTTCAAATTCCTTCACCCCCGCACGTGGTTGGCGTCGCATTTGACCGGCTCCGTCCAGTTTTTGCCTGCTATTAAATCGCGGTCGGCTTCCGCCGATGCATTGCGTTGCGATGCGCCGCCACGTGACCCGGCGCGGCCCGTTCGGTGGGAATCGTACATTACGCGATCGGACTATAGCCTAGCTCACGCATCTCTTCCCACTGGTGGTTTTTTTTCTCACACTCCGCTCCGCTGCCCCGGGCCCCGCACAGCTCTGGTTGAAACTCGATCCCCTATGGGTCGTCACATTTGCTATCTTCGTTGTTTTCCAATGCCGGTCGTGCTACGGTAAGTTTCACTGGCAAGTCAACCGCATTCAGAATTGCTCCTTGGACTAGAGAGCCGAGTTCGAGCGGCTGGACAGCGTTCAATATATCAGCCCCTCTCTTATGTAACTTGTTTTAAGCTCACCTCAACGCTCATCCACGAATATACTTTGACACCACGATGCGTTTGCGTAGTAACTAAGCGTAGGTAGAGGTCTAGTTTCGTGACGGGTGACCGGCGGGTTGAGCCGCATTAGCGCGTACGCGTAACGAATAACAGCCCAGCAGAAAGACGTCCGCAGAGCCACAATGACCAGTCCTGCGACACCCGCATCCAGCGGACTCCCGCGACCTTTACCAGGTCATCAGTCCACCTTGTCTACCCAGGCTGCGCCTTCCGGTACGTGGTCGACTCTTGAGAACTTTTCTGCCCCAACGGCCATCGGTTCTACTTGCAATGTGCCCCGCCCACTACCAACTAAGTTTATGCCCTGATCACACGTACCGAGTAGAGTGGCGAGAGAGTGCTACTCGGCGTATAAAAGCGGCGAGACAGTAGCTCGGCTCCCTTTTTATCTACTAGGCCGAGTAGGTACTGTCTCGCCCGTTTGCTCAGTACGTGTGACCAAGGCATTAGCGATTCGGAGGGCTATATCGGTTACCTTGGTTCAGAAATCAGAAATGAGGCTATCCGCAGCAACCATTGGTTCTGCTGCGGATAGCCTCATTTCTGATGCGATCACGCAGAGAAACTCTAAGCTTCGCCCTAACAGGACAGTGGGACAGCGTTATTTATCATTTTTAAATCTCGAAAAGTATCCCAAAAAGACTTATCATAAATAGTGCAAGTTATAGGCGGATTCTTCGTAGATTGTATTATGAAAGGAAACCGTCGTGCATATAAGGATAGGCACATCCCGTTTCAATAGCCCGCTCGATTAAGATGCAGTGGTCACATGCGTCTACCAAATTAAGCAGGCTTATCTGCGTGCGCGCCGGTTTTAGTCACGTTCACGATGCTAGGCTACGCATCATAGAGAAATACTATATGAAGGGTCCACGGAAAGAACATGTCTAGTCACATTGACAACATTTCGAGATATTGCGGTTTTTAAGTTTAGAATGATTCAATGAACCATACTATCTTCGCGATTAGATGCTTTTCGAGTGCATAAAAGTGGATTTATATTAATGTTTACAATTATAGCAGAAGGTGTAGGTAATAGTTTGTGGAGAGCTCTACATTTTGAGCTTAAAATCTCATTTTTCGAAAAAAGTGACTAGACATGTTTTTTTCGTGGACCCTTCATATATACCTACGCATGTCCAATATGGCGGCTGGCGGTAGGTAAAATGGCATAAGAGACTTTTCACATGTTGTCTAGTTGAATCTTTATAATTTTAGCATAATATTTGCAATAGTCGAAATAAAATTTTGTAAATAACGTGAGTAATATAAATCAAAATAGAATAATCATTCCGGAAATAATTTCGAAGATAAACACTCAATCAAAATTTTTATTTGTTAAATACAACGAACATGTTAGATGTTGTTAAAATTATCAAATGAAAAATGAAAAGTACCGATTCAGTCGATAAAGTAGCACATCACTACGCGCCACAGATAAAAATAGAACGGAATAATAATCCGGCCGGCCGTGCACTCGAGTTTTCTACTAATTCGAGTCGAGCCCTGCTAAATTTTTTTTTTATTAATTTTAATTTATTCAGTAACTTAAACTATTTAACAACATATTGGCTGGTGCCTCTTTTTAAGTATTAAAAATACCTGTATTAAGAGACACCACTCCTTCACTGTGGTAACTAATAATACATAGATAAGAAATGACAAAGGATAAAATAAAAAATATGATTTGTGTATACTTGTGTGCGTGCGTGTGTGTGTGTGTGTGTGCTATGCTATACACAATCGACTCGTTTCGCCTCATCTTTGGCTAATATATCTTGAGATTCGTAGTATTCGTACCAATAGGGACGTATAGTTACTGACTTTGTTAAAATATATGTGACTTCAAAGTTTCGCATTTTTTTTTGTTTACCGCCATAATGGTCGCCATTAAGTTACCTGACACGATGCTATAACAACGAAACAATAGCAACGAAACGATAGCAACAAAAATATCTGGTAACTATGTGCGTAGGGACATGACTGATAGACTCAAATTCCTAATAAAAATGCAAATTGACTTGGTTCTAGGATAAGATAGGATATGACCAAAAATAGGATAGGACCAAAAAGGTAAAAAAAGGAACATTTATGGTGCGACTTCGTCCGTCTGTCCGTCTGTCACACACAACGTTAAATATCTCAAGAACTATTTGTGCTATCAATTTCAAATTTGGAATAGTTGTAGGACGAGCCTAACGCACGTGTATGGAAAAGAAAAGTTAACCATATATTTATAGTTTCTATGAAAAATGGAGGATATGAGGGATGAGGGGGCAAAAATTCAAAGTCTACTAATTGGGTCAAGTTGGGTATCAAATGAAAGAGCTTTACCTGCAAATTATAAAGCGGATTTCTTTTTTTTACAGTGATTAAATAAATTTCGATTTATGAAGAAAAATATTGAAAAATATCAATTTAGTCATGTTTATTGACGACCGATTAGCCTAGTGGGTAGTGACTCTGCCTACGAAGCTGAAGGTCCTGGGTTCGAATCCCGGTAAGGACAAATATTTGTGTGATGAGCATGAATATTTGTTTCTGAGTCATGGATGTTTTCTATGTATTTAAGTATTTATATCTATTATATATATCGTCGTCTAGTACCCATAACACAAGCCTTATTGAGCTTACTATGGGACTAGGTCGGTTTGTGTAAGATTGTCCCCTTATATTTATTTATTTATTGTCCTTTTATGTTGCTATAGTTAGAAAGAAAGGTATGTTTTGCTATCTTATTCAAGCTTTAGCAAGTTGTTGTAACAAACCGCTAGGTGTGTAATGGATAACCTATAGAATAGGCAACTAGAATATCAATAGACAGAAAAAGTTGGCAACACTTACGCATTATCGGAGGCCAAACGTATACTGGTCCCACTAAGACGAGGTGTCGTTGTGAACACAGGCCCTGTGTTGCTCAACCGGACAATTGCGTATTGTGTCCCTTCCCGCGATCTCAATTGGAATGCTATTTTTGTCGTTTCTAAATAAGCATATGAGTGTTTGTACACATGTTTAGAGGCCCGATGACATTCTTCATTGACTTCATTATCTACCAGATCGTTCAATCCAAGTGAAGCGTCTCAGTCTTCATTGCATACTCGTACCTGTTTGTTTTGTCCGTGGCGTTGAAAAGAGTGAGACGCTGCCTCGTGAATATCACGATGAACAATGCAATACAAATACACTTATCATTAGTGTGTAGGTATTAACAGGCGTTCTTACCGCTGAAGAGCGATCTATTCCAGACCACCTTTCGGTAGCGCGTAGAAAAAGAAATAAGAAAATATCTAATTTGTGTTTTATTTATTAAATTTATAGTCCCTTTTAAAAAAAACGATAGTTTTGTCTGTCTCTTGAGTTCAACGTTAAACCAATACTTAACAAATCTGTTTAATTAGCTCGCATGCATGGACTTAAAGTATCTCTATACCAAATCTAGTGAAGTGGTAACACACATACAGACACGCTTTCGCTTTTATAATATCAGTATGGATAGCTAGCTTGTAGCCTAACAGCAAACATCTTTAGCCCGCAATCTGTATCCGTTAGCGAAAGGAAACCGACGGTTCCCAGTTCCCACTCACACACAATAACTCCAATTTGGCACATGTCACGCCTTCACCGCTCAGTGAATAGTCAAAATCATTGCCAGCGCCAAATATAGATCGTGGAACATTTCGGATGGACCGCGATCCAGTTTGCGCTGGTTGTGTTGATGAGATGATTGTTGTTATGCACCGGGTCCTTTTTAGGCAATTGAGGATCGCTAGTGTAAGTGTTATGTCATGAAAACATCTCCAGTGCTGCTTAAGCAACGTTTTTCGAGTTGCAAACAAAAGTATGATGTTGATTAGAAGTTGGCTTCTTGGCGTACGTCCCACGATTTGGAAAGTAACTTTCTTCTGCCATGGCATATGATATATTGCATTTATTACAAGGATTGTTTTCCCTCGACGCAGACGAGGGGTGTTATAAGTAAGATGTTTATCGGTTTGTTTGTAGCATCATAGCTATGAAATGGATGAACCTATTCAAGTGCATATCGGTTGAAATGGTCCTTCGCTAAGCTATGTTTGTTGTGTCGAGGGTGTTTTATGTTTATGATTATCGCTGTGACAAGTGATCTCACTCTTCCTTGAAAGAACGTTACATGTTTTATCGACAGCGATAAACGAGAAGACCGCGATATTTGTGCAGGTGTCGTGGTACGGTTCTTTATTCGCTCGAGCGGTGGTGTTGCTGGTGACCCATTTAGTCTGGATTCGTGCAAAGGCCATTGACTGCACGACACTGCTCGCACCGTTGTGCTGGTTAGAACTTTAAGAACGGTGATAATTGAGGACTAACCGTAACTATATAAAAAACCAACTCAATATCTTACTGAATCTAAAATAATAGAGGAGATATACCTTTTGCAGAACTAGAATTTTCCCGCAACTTTGTCCGCGTGAACTTGCGTAATAGTAACTTACACCCACAATTTCATCCTTTTGGAAACAAACCTTGAATAACAACTTTCATGTTTATAATATTAGCAGGATAATAGGATAACTGTTGGGTTTGCTGTCTTAAAGCATGATTCATGATAATTCTAAATTGTCAAGATTATTTCCTTTGTGATTCTTAAAAATTGAGATGATTAAAAGTTTGTATGGAGCTGCAATATAAACGAGTTCCACGCGGATGGAGTTGCGGGCAGAGGCTAGTATTAAATATTGAGGTTACTATGGGGCTAGTTCTATTTGTGTAAGATAGGCCTCTAATATTTACATTTACTATATTTATTAAAAGCTTTTTCAGAGGTTTAACGCAGCATAAAGGTCTATGGGTAAAATGTGGTAGTCCCAGTCCAGCCACACAGTAAAAAATACAGGGAAAAGCAAAATACTTTCCTATAACGCGGTACTTCCCCTGAAAATTTGTTGGTTTTGTATTTCCTTTTGTTTGAACTACACAATGTGTCAAATACCAGTTTTATCTGCTTCATCAACCTATAAAAAGGACAAAATATCCGCTGAAACTAACCTCAGCTCAGTGAAAGAAGAGTATAATAACCTTAAGAGTCCGCAGTAAGCTCGATTCTCCATACAAACGTAGTTACGCTCTCATTTTAAAACTACGTGTTTGATTGTAACGAAACTTTGCATGTTCAATGAAATGAGGTATATCTATGTCTGAAATTAGTTTACGTGGCTTCAGATACCATAATAAAAAAGATACAGCGAATTTAAGTTTTTCATACAAAACTAGTTTTTACTGTATTTACTTTGTTTTATAAATTGGAACCACATAAACTAATTACATTATTTTTATATACCTCATGTCATTGTATATGCAAAGTTTCGTCATAATCCAATACGTAGTTTTAAAATGAGAGCGTAACGTTTGTATGGGAAGGTGAAATTCGGCCGAGCTTACTGCGGCCTCTTAAGACTACTTACGTGGCCGGTGCACCAATGACTGAGTCATCAAAACACACCGCAGTCAAACGTGGTTGGCGGTAACTAGCTAAATCCGCCTGTGAAGCACCCTCCGCGATTACAGACTCTGTTAATAAATCACTTAGCGCGTCGGCTTCGCTTTTGTAAAGCCTGATAACACGTTTGAGTCTGCATGCCACATGAGAACCTACACATAATCTCGGATTCCACTTACTACGAATTAGACCATCAGCCTTCCTTGCTTGACCTGACATTCAAAATTTCTCAGATTTGGTCGGAAATTGTTCGTTGAGGTTTTTAACTCGTCACCATCTACTTTTCTCTCATATACTCTTTGGTAATTTGAGCTGTAACCACGAAAATCGAATTACGAAGTTCGGATATCTCCGCCTCTAACGCACTTATGTTTTATGGTACTCGAATCTCGAATTACAGACATACACGAACTTCGAGATTCGATTTTCGTGGTAGCGCCGTTGTTGTCAACTTTTCAGAGCAGAACGTCGTTGTAATTGGATGCAATCTTACCAACTGGGTCGTTTATCTGATTAAAAAGTCTTGACCGAATCGGATATAGATCGTGTTAGCAAATTTTATACCTAACGACTTCTGCCGACCAAATTGGTACGGAATTGAAAGCCAGAATTTGGATTTGAATCATGTTATGTTATGAGTTTCTCCGCACAAATCAACACTCAAATACTGAGTGTTTTTTGTTGGGAAATGCATAAAATCATTAATTGTATTGACCTACGTAACTTTGTTGTAATAACGTACCTACATACGTAAATTGTACATGACTCTGTAGTTATGGGCGGTATTTAATATTTTAGTATTAGTTAACTGTGTCTAAATACGTACTGTAAATTAAATCTCATCTCAACAGTATTTCTACACAACCACGCGAAGGAGATTTCCATTTATTTTCTAACCCCGACTATTTATTTGTTGCCATGTGAAAAACTGCACTATATTCAAATTTAAATACATCGAAACCGAGTTCCTTCGGAAATTTATCTCGGTAATAATATTTATCAGGCCCATGGTGTTACAACACCGGAAGAAATTATCACAGCTTCGAATTCAATGTTGTCCGAGGTCTTGTACGATGGGCTCGCTCTGCGCTTTAGTTTCATTATACAAGTAGTGTGGCGCCGAGCTGCAAACGTATCGCCTTATATTCTATCAATTTAAATTGCTGGCTAGAAACAAGCAAACTAGTCCTTTAAGTTTATTACTAAAACTAGATCGCAGGAGTTTGTAACGAATTGACACCCAATTGGCCGAAACTGCATAGTCATTATTATATCCGGTTTGTTGCTGATTCGACTGTACGCTTTAATAAGTGGGACCTACCCAGCGCATTGATCTTAAAATATCCATGTTAGTCATATCAGTTAAGGCCTGCATTACACTGGCGCGGCCGGCGGTGGCGGACAATAGTAAATTTGACTGCTGCGGACAAGTTTACTGTAGTCCGCCGCGGCCAGGCCTCGCCAGTGTGTTGCAGGCTTAATGCTTCATATTAACAAAAGTTAATTTGAGCGTCGTTCCCTACTACGCTTAAGCATGAAATTAAACAAATTCTTGCAAAGAAGCCTACATGAGGCTTCAGTAAGAATACTGCAATAAATGTATTAGCATAAGTTTATATTTTGAATAAATACAAGTAAAAAACGAACGCAATAAAACGTTTGGTTACATAGAGCGAATCGATAAAAACATCGTCTAGCCAGCGTGTCGCGTCACTAAAATGTGAAATGACGTTGCCCCACCGATGCACCGACGCGAGCCGGCCGCGGCCTCCGCAAACTGATTCTAACCGGTTTTAAACCAATCGAGAAACGCTCCTCACTTGCCTGCGACCAATCAGCGGCCACTCCGCCAGTCGTACTCGCTCCGCCATTGCTCGCGTATCTTTTTGTTTCTAATTCCAATTTATTATTCCGCTCAATATTTTCGCTTCGTAATTCTAAACCGGTGAAAACTCGTAGCGCTTTTAAATTAACTTCACTCTGGTTATCGTTACTGCGCCACGGAGCGTCGTGATAATCGTGCGCGGAAAATGTTGGACAAGTGAACGGCATCGGTGACATTTGTGTTCGTGCTATACAAAACCCAAAACAAATGGTTGTTGAAGTGTATTCTGGGTCAGCTATGGTGGTAGTCGGCGGGCGAGCGTACCGCGTCGGTTCTGGTGCTTTCGTCTTCTTCAACCTGACGAGGCAGGACTACAGCTGACGAGAAAGATGCTCGTGCTCGAGCAAAGACTGAGTGCACGGCATTTGGGGCGCGGGGTGGTGCTGCACGCGCGTCTGGTGCATGGGATTGAGGCGCGAGGGTGGCGGATGAAGTTTGCGCTGCTGCGCGCCGAAGTGGAGATTGAAGCGGACGCGGCCACGTACCGGGAGCTGGCCCGCAGGCTCAAGGCGGCCAACGTTCATGTGCGACCCGCGCGCCGTACACTCGAGTAATTATTTTACTTTGATCTGGACTAAAATTATAGACCATACCTTGCATTGAATACCTAGTAGTTTAATACTGTTAGTCAATATTCAATTAAAATATCCTTGAATTAGCGTCTCCATATAGTATTCAAGATGATAAGCAACTTAACCAATGGTTGTATGTCTATGTGAATTAACTCCATAATACTGATAGTGATGCCCATATCTAAGTGTAAACTTGCAAATCCTCAAAATAATCTGGTCATGGTCTGGTCTGGTCTAGTCTGGTTACTCTGCTTCTTCAGCTATTTAAAGACTTTTTCAGTGCTCTGTTTGTGACTATATTTATGCTATCGCTACACTTACATTATATTTACAAAATAAAATCATGAAACATTCACACATTGATATGATTGGGTCTAGGTTTTATTAGCAGTTTAGAAATATTTATTTAGTTGCTGTTGTGCAGTTAGGTTCTACTAACTGGTGATTGAATGAAAATATTGCAATACACTAGTTCCACTTTTCTTGTTTGAACAGTTTTTGTGGTTCAATATCAGCTAATAAAGTTTCTGTCTATCTGTTCAGCCGGTTGCCTTTTCAGTGTTGAGAATAGGCCTCCTCTCTGACGCACCATCCTTGGTTCTGTGCTAAACTCAACCTTGTAATTTTTTTATAATTCTTAAGGATTAGATATGATATGCAATAGGCACCGATAAGAATTGATTCTACCTAAATAGAAAATGAGGATTATTTACTAAATAAACATTACCCTAGAGTTATATTTGTAACAGAATTTAAACAATCAAAATCAGAAATGAAATTGCTTACACCAAAAATGTTTTTTTTGATAGTAAATTATAGTTTGTTCATGAGGACGCACCCCACTTGGTGGGTACAGTCGATGGGGAGGGATTGGGGCGATTCATTAATGAATGGGTCAGCCAATTATATGTTTGCTGCACCTACATCTTGAAGACACTGAAAGTTTTACAAGGTTCAGAACCACTATACATATCTTTTGGGACAATGTAAAATCTTTTTTTATGGGTCGTCTAAGTATTCTCATTCATTCATTTGGTCCCTCCACTGTTAGGGAGTTCAGGTGGCTCCCCAATGGTGCACTGCATGGCATAGTCTACGGTCTAGCATCGAGTCACAGTGTGTGACAGCGTATCGATTACTACTGGACAACTAGCGCCATCTATCGACTGCTTTTTGACAACGGCAACGTGAACAACTAGTTTAATATTACTATTTGGTTTAAAACTTAATAATTTGTGTTACATAACAATAAACGAGCACAAAAATGACTCCATTACAATCAAATAAAACGACTGCATGTTATAAATGTAAGATGACTATAAAAACAAAGGACTTTATGAAATGCTCAAATTGTTGCAAATGTTTTGACCTAAATTGCGCTGGAAAAAATTTACCAAGTAAATTTCGATCGATGACAAATGAGGACAAAATATTTTGGAAATGTATATGTTGTCAGACAAAATCTTCGAAAGCAGAAACGAAGACATTGAATAAACCAAAAAGTAATACCACAAATAGCAAATCCCCGGACAACATCACTAGAAGGAAATGTAATGTTCCTAAAATATCGAGTTCTCAAGATAATATCTCTCAAGTTTTCACAGATAACGATATTATGAGTTCCACACTTAGAGATCTAAGCACATACGAAAGCCCACGAAGTCTCCCAAGCACATCTACTTTAGAGTCTTCACAAATAGTTGCCCTAAAGATGCAAATAGAAGATCTCACACTTGAACTATCGAGCGCCCATGAGGAAATTCAGAACTTAAATACTGAGAATACTTGCTTGCAGAAACAAGTTGACGACTACAAAAAAAAGATTAGTATATATAGCAGTCCTTTAATGTGTTATTGGACAAATGGAGCGATTTCGAAGGAGTATTGTCCTTCAGTAGTGAAGGACAATACTCCTTCGAAATCGCTCCATTTGTCCAATAACACATTAAAGGACTCAGCGACAGACGCAAATATGGAATCTGAAAATAAAATAAAGGAACTAGACAAAGAGGTGAATAAACTAAATAATACAATCAAAACATTACAACGAAAAATTAGTAATTTATTGTCAACTAATAAAACAATCAAACGGAAATCTGATGCACTAATAAATAAAGAAATAACTCTTTCCCGCATTCAGCAGTCTACCAAAGCCTTGGAAAAAACTGTTCAACGCCTAGAACAAAAGATTGTTGAAACTTCATCTTCTGAAAAAAGCTACTCAGCATCAACAAAAAATCAAACGGTATGTGAACAGAGTACCATTCCTAAAAGAAAGAACACAGCAGACACTGTAAATAGACCACACAAGCCGAAACTGCTGCTTCTTTCGGACTTCCACGGTGCAGAATTACTTCTACCACTTTCTAAGATGAGAAGGAATGACTATGACTTCTCTGCAGACATAATACAGCACGGAACAACTGAGCGAGTGTTGCAAAATGTGCAAGATAAAATAATTCATTTTAAAAAAAGTGACTGTCTAATCATAATGTGCGGAGGCAGCGATTACAACGCCACGCCACTAAAGACTGTATTAAGGTTTTTAGAAGATACTGTGAAAAAATCTATACATACTAATGTTATAATCTGTGACATACCCTATTCGATAAACTATTCCTCTGAACACTATAACAATTTTGTAAATAAGCTCAACTCTGCAATGCATAGTAAATTTACAAACTTGTCACATGTATGGCTTCAACCTAGTACTATTTATTTCGGAAAAACTGATTTCCAAAATAATGGCAATATACTTAACTACAGGGGAAAATACAAGTTAGCGCAATGTCTAAACAAAATATTAAGATGTGTAAACGAAGCATTCTATAATAATAATAGTAATAATTGTACTTTTTTATAAATAACCACCGTCAGATGTCAAATAATCCGTGTATTAATAGGAATGCAAAAAATGAACTCGTTACCTACAGTAATATATATGTTCTTCATCAAAATATAAATGGAATTATAAACAAAGCAAACATATTGTGTGTTCATTTACAAGAGTTCATGGAAACTGGAAAACAAATCGACGCTATCTGTATAACAGAGCATAATATGAAGTCGGGTGACGAGGTACATTTGACCATTCCAAAATATAGATTAGCATCTTGCTTCACTAGAGAAAATAGGAATGGGGGATCTTGCATATTAATACGAAATGGCCTAAAATTCAATATTTTAAACGAAGTCAACAAAACCTCAATCTCAAATGTTATGGAGTGCACATGCATTGAATTGACTGATCATTGTATTATTTTACTCTGTATCTATAGAATCCCTAATAACTGTTCAAGGGCAATCAATCTTTTTCTAAATAAACTAGAATATATATTAAATAAAATTTGTTATACCAGGAAAAAGATAATAGTATGTGGCGATTTCAACATTGATACCCTCAAAAGAAATACGCACTGTAAGGATTTTGAAAATCTCTTACTTAGCTATAACTTGAAATTAGGTATATCTCAACCGACCCGACTGTGTAGTGGAACATGTATTGATAATATTATCCACAATATCAGAGGAAGCAAGACAGAAGTATTGGAACTTGCTCTCTCGGACCACACAGCACAATTACTTAAATGTCCGGTAAAGAAAACTTGTTCTCTCACTCATTGGTATATAAAAAAAGTAGATATGTGTGATGAAAATATTAAGAAATTTATAAATTGTATCGACAATCTAAATTTTTATGATGTTTTTGCTACAAATGACCCAAATGAAGCGTTTAATAGTTTTATCACATCATTTACATTATTCTACAGGCTGTGTTTTCCAATTAAGAAAGTAAAAATTACTAATACCTGTAAGCCTAAATGGATTACAAAAGGGATGAGACTCTGCTGTAGACGAAAAAGACAAATGTTGTGGAAATATAGACTGTCATCAGATCCTGATAGTAAGATGTTATTTAAATGTTATTCCAAGCGACTGGCAAAAATAATTAATTTGACCCAAAGGGCACAGAATGACCATTATATAAATACATCCAATAATAAGACAAAAGCAACTTGGAAAATTATTAATAATTCTAAAGCTAAGCAGCCTGTAGAAAACATTGAACAAATAACATTTAATGGTAATGTTATAACACACCCAAAACGCATTGCAGAAGCTTTTAATAATTATTACATTGACCAAGTATATCGATTTAATCAGTCTAGTGACAACCAAAATTACAATAGAATGAATACAATGACATCCAATAGCAATTCAATGTTTATGCAACCCACTACTCCGGATGACATACAATTAATAATACAGGGCCTTAAAAGTACGAATAGTGTCGGTTATGATGGGATCCATACAAAAATCATAAAAAGAGCATGTCAAGTTCTTTCTCCTGTACTCAGCTATATTATTAACCTATGTATAGAACATGGCACATTTCCTGCATATCTTAAGATTTCTGTTATAAGACCCCTTCACAAAAAAGATGACAAAAATAACATTGCTAATTATAGGCCCATTGCGTTGTTATCTATATTTTCTAAAATCATTGAAAAAGTTATATACAATCGTTTATATACATACTTCGAGTGTCAAAATTTGTTTTGTGTTGAACAAAAAGGATTTCGTAAGAAAAAAACCATCAACATGGCTATATTTGATTTGCTGCAAAGTGTAATAATAAATATGGATAAAAAAGTCCCTGTGTGTGCTTTATACATGGACATGTCTAAAGCATTTGACTTTGTTGATCATAATATTCTTGTAGACAAACTGTATACTTATGGAATACGTGGCAATGTTTATAGTTTAATAAAATCCTACTTAAGTAATCGACAACAAATGACACAAATAAAAAGATTGTCTTTAGAAACAAAAACAGAATTAATCTACACATCTAGTCGCAGAGACGTTCTCTACGGAGTGCCACAGGGAAGTGTATTAGGGCCTTTATTGTTTTTGATTTACATAAATGATTTACCAAGAGCTATCGAACATCCCATGGTTCTCTTCGCTGACGATAGTACAGTGGTATTCGCAGCAAAAAATTTAGAAACATATGAAGCAGATATAAATAAAACATTAGACATTATTATACAATGGTTGACAACGAATAATTTGAAAATTAATCTGGATAAGACGAATATAATGACATTTAGACAAAAATTGCAGCCAACTAGTTTAAATATAGCTTATAAAGGACATAGAATAAATGAAACTAATGTTAGTCGTTTTTTAGGGCTTAGCGTAGATAATAAGTTGACGTGGAAAAACCACATTGACATTATATGTAAAAAACTTAGTTCATTTTCATATGCCTTATACAATCTTAAAAAAGTGTCCAATCAGGCATCTTTACTAACGGCGTACCACGCATATGTTACATCCACATTGAGATATGGTATCCTTTTTTGGGGTAATTCCACAAATCGGGAAAATGCATTTAAAGCCCAAAAAAAATGTCTGCGTTCAATCTGTGGAATCAAACAGCGTGACTCATGCAAACCACACTTTATTAGGTTAAAAATACTCACATTACCTTGTTTGTACATATATGAAATAGTAAATTTTGTGATCCAAAATCGAAACCAATTTGGTAAATACAAAAGTGCCCGCCTTCAGAATAAATTAAAAGCAATTTCAAGTAGTACAGCGTTATTGCAAAAAAGCATAATTGGAATGGCCCACAAGATTTTTAATAAACTACCACAGACTATTGTTGGAACTGGTGAAAATGATGTTGATATGAAACTATTAAAAGAATTTCTATTAAAAAAAGCTTATTACTCAATTAATCAATTTTTAGCCGACATATGTACTTAATTCCAATTACTCTATTCTTTATATTTTTAATAATGCTGACTACATCATATTTTATATTTCATTTTAACGGACTTTTAACTTAAATTTGTATTTATATATATATATTTTGATATGTTGACTACCTAATGTAAATTATTTGTGAAGCATGCTGCATGCAGAAGCATGTTACAAAAATATAACTATATTTGTATGCCGCAAGGCGCCACATAGTGATACTGGAAAAATGTAATACCTAATAACTACCTATGTTGGACAAATAAATCTTTGAATCTTTGAATCTTTGAATCTCCATTTATTTACAAGCTTTTATTTAACTTGTATGTATATTTGTCGGTGGAATCATGCAACTGAATTTTGTAGCAGTTATCTTCAACCGATTACCATCAAGCTGATCTGATGATGGAGACCGAAGGTGGCCATGGAAATTGAGGACTTAACAGATATAACTCCGTTGAGTTTGGGCTCGATAGAATCGTCCTAACAAGTAGTCAATGACGGAAAACACAGAAAAGTGCAGTTGGCTATAAAAGTTTGTACCAAAAATGAAATTTTGGATAGAATTTATATTGATTTTGCTTAGAAACTCTATCGCTATTGGCTCCTGGCTTACTGGGACAAAACCATACCATCTTATTAGCCAAAAGACGTCCACTGCTTGACATGGGCTTCCACAAAGAGTGGCACAATGACCGTTCCTGTGCCAGCATCCAGCGGACTCCCGCGACCCATACCAGGTCATCAGTCCACCTTGGTGAGGGTCTACCCTCGCTGCGCCGGTACGTGGTCGCCACTCGAGGAACTTTCCGCTCTAATAACCACCGGTTCTACGTGCAATGTGCCCCATCCACTGCCACTTAATATATATATATATATATAAGCCTTTTATTCAGACAATTTTACAGTTTGAGTTTAAATATTATTGTACACAACTTATCAAAATACATAACTTAACTTAACATATTACTGTTTCAGACAACATCGGTTTGGTCTGTGTGCCGTTTGGCAAAGGCCTCTTCCATCCCTTTCCATTTTTCTCTGTCTCTCGCCAGTCTGGTCCAACGTCTCCCTGCGAATTAGACAATTTCATCATCCCATCTCATGTTTGGTGGTCCTTGTTTTCTTTTTCTATCTTTCAGGAACCACCATACAGTTCTCTTGTTCCATTTCTCTTTGCCCCTGATCATGTGTCCGCTCCACCTCCATTTGAGGGTCTTAACTTTTATGGTTACATCTTCTACACATGTTTTAGATCTAATAGACCAGATCCACTGCCACTTAAGTTTAGCGATCGTGACAAAATAATGAGAAAAAAGATGATGAACACAATTATTCATACACACGATTACGAGGTGAAACAATTGGCCCTTCTACAATAGATGTAGAGGTCGCATGGACCTGCTTAAGTGAATAATAACAGTAATAAGGCCACAATGCAACTTGTGGGGTGTAATAGCGGCTAATAGCCGACTATTATTGGACTTGATGAGGGTAAATTGGATATTGTTTAAGGGTATTCAATTGGCAGTCATGAGTGATGTATCACATGATGTTATTGCAAAAATGAGAAGCATTTTTAGGGTTCCGTAGCCAAATGGCAAAAAACGGAACCCTTATAGATTCGTCATGTATGTCACAGGCATTTTACTCGAAAACTATAAAGGTGTATTTGAATAAAATTTTGTGAATAGGTGTATTTTTTTAACCGCTATTTAATTATATAATGAAATTATATATCTCTCCATACAATAAACTGAAAGTAAAAAAAAAATATGTATATTGCATGCCCACGTGTGGCACATCAATCACTAGGCCTTTCAAAATAAGTATAAGGTTTCTAAGCAATTTTTTTTTTAATAGAGTCTGAGATAATCGCCCTGAAAGTCACTAAAATTGTGTCCCCCCCCCCCCCTCTGATTTTTGAACTGTGTATTTTAAAAATATGAAAAAAATCATGCAAATAGGGCTTATTAAATTCTCCTAAAAAAATGCCTTCCTTAAAAAAAGGACGTAAGTGCCTTAAGATTTTAGTAACGATACGACCTTTTTAATAGGCACGGAACCCTTGTTGTGCGTGGTCCGACACGCACTTGGCCACTTTTTCTCAAAAATTGTTAGAAATGTGTAATGGGCAGTAGTCCCTATGCAAATTTTATATACTCAGAAATGCAGACCCTAATAAACACCACAAATCTTCACAATATATAATGTTGTGTTCTTACAAAACAATTCAATTTTCACTACTTTGAAGTGGGCACTTATGTACACTTGGAATTTTTTTTTATACATCGACAGTGGCAAACAAGCGTACGGCCCTCCTGATGGTAAGCGGACACCGCAGCCTATAGACGCATGCAACTCCAAAGGAGTAACATGGGCGTGGCCGACCCTTGATATGTTTGACGATTCGCCGTGTGGACAGCTGAAGGAACAAATGTCCTCGCTCTCAACACAACGCATCCTCGGAGGATTGCTATTTCCCTACTGTCCCTGATTAATAATTTGCTTAATTAATAATTGCTCTGTTAATCTTTGCGACTTCTGTACAAATGTGTATATAACACAAGCGATCTGGGTTCATTGAAATCGTGTTACGAAAAATTCCTTAGACATTGCATGAAAGTTTATAGTGTACAATCTCTAAAAATTTAACAAATTTGTATAGATGAATGTTTGTTTCAGTGTGGTCCCGAAGACTGCCACGAGCCCCATAGTGAACAAACCTTTGCCACAACCTGGTAAGTTTACACTACAATACAGCTTAGTCCTACTAAACTCTAAAAACATTACTGTAGAGATAAATGCACATTTTCAAAACCAGATTCATTAGTTAATAGATTTTTTTTTTTAATACGACGACGGTGGCACACAAGCGTACGGCGTATATGCAACTCCAAAGGGATAGCATGAGCGTTGCCGACCCTTTATATGTTTGAGGATTCGCCGTGTTGACAGCTGAAGGAACAAGTTCCCTCGCTCTCAACACAACGCATTCTCGGGAGCTCTGGCGACCTTGCTCACCTCCAGGAACACAACATTACTACAGAGCAAGTAGTTGTGTTATTAAGTTATTATGGCTGTGGTCTTCTGCAAGGTAGAGGTACTTCCCCAGTTGGGCTGCTCCACATTCGAGCAGGATGACATTTCGCTGTGCCCTACCTCGCGTAAACGTTAGATATCCTTTATGCTAAGTATAATAACCAAATATGTCCCTTTCAGAAGTATCTTTGTATTTCCTACTCTTTAAGAGTGAGTGGTATATAAAATAAAAAGACAATTGTAAAAATAAATAAAGACAATTGTACTTTATAGTCTAGTATACGGTTAAAGAAACTTTATTCTCATAAGAATTACAAATTCACTTACATGAGAACATATAAAGTTATGTTAAAATTATAGATTCACTTAAAATAAAACATACAAACTAATTAGCATTTTAGAGTAAATTAATAGAGGTGCAAAGTATGCTGTGATACAGGTGTGTTTTGCTTATTATACGTGTATGCTTGTTGTAAAACAAAACAACAAGCATACACGTATAATAAGCAAGTCTAGTATAATTGTACAATACAGTCAGCATATTATAACGAATAGCAGATAAAGTAGCCAAATATATCGTAACACATCCTTACTCATAATCATACCCCGGCGTTTTGGGTGCGGGAATAACTTGACAAAGAGTAGATTGCCTGCTTAACAGATGTTTAAGTATTATGACAAAATATCATATCGTGCCTAATGAATAAATACCTTCCTGCGAATTGTAAACATACATTTTTATTTTCACTTAAGTAAAAAATTAAATAACAATACTTATTTATCGCTTCACCAATCAGGTTATCTACTTATTTTTCATCAAGAAGTTTTCATTGAGTTTGAGCAAAGATTTAAAAGGCGAAAATTCAATCGCATTGTTGCAGTATACAAACATAGATATCGAGACGGTCGATAAAAAAACATTCACGCTCTACGGAAAAGCATTGTCAGTGCGACAAGATAACGAGGTGTAGATATGAATGTATGATTTTTTTTCAATAAGTACCTTTTTATTCAATTAATTATTCAGTAGGTTAGTACATTCCGTTTTTTAAGTCAATACCTATTCTTTGGCTAATGTCATTCATTCACGCACCGAAAACCCCGGGGTATGCTCATAATAAAGACGCGTTGCGATATATTTGGCTACAAAATATATCATGCTGACTGTACCAATAAGTGGTATTTTAGGAACACTAGCTTTTTTGCATATGGAGCCACCTCGTACTAAAAAAGTACTCCAACATAATCACAGACAGCTCATGGAATACTTATAGAAATCTCTGTTTATCTTATAGCAACCATGGGAATAAACAATCCATTGTTATTGACTTTTATTACCTATTATACTATACGTGCAAAAACGTAATAAATAAATCTAAATTATATATATATTCTTTTTTCAGCCAATCTTGCATCATCAAACCAGATGAAACCACTATATTGCCAAGAGTGAGTATATATTGCAGTCTATTATTTATTCATAGTTATCAGTGGCGACGCGGCCTTACAAGCCACAGCTTTGCCTAAAATGCATTTTTTAGGCAAGCCTATAGTTATTACTCTAAATTCTTTCATACTGTTCTGTTCCGGGTTGCCTCTCGAAAATCTTTACGCGCCACTGATATTTATTATCATTCGATTATGCGTATACAAGGTGTTTTTGGCAATTTCCGTTAATTGCAAGGGGGCATAGGTTAGATCAAATAAAGTTAATTTCTCCAAGACAGTAGTATCTTAACTCTTACTGTTATCAAGATATTGAATATTTTAATTTAATCAGATTTGCAGATTTAACCAGTGTAAAGGCTCTTAACTGTGGTGTAATCACAGTTTTTTAAATGTTGTAAGGTTCTTATACACTACAAGAAGGTTTACAAGTGAGTTCGTTCGATATTAGGCAAAAACTGCGTCGGAAGTAAATTTTTTTTTTCTTAATTTGTCTTCTTGGACCTTCTGGTCTTGAACCCTTGCACAATAAGACAATAACTGTTAATGCTACATTAATTTTTTTTTTCAAAAAAGAAAAAAAAAAATTTTTTTTTCACGAAATTATGTATGCTAATCGGTTTCTTTGAATGTATTCTGCAATATGCCGAAGTTAACGGAAATTCCCGGGAACACCGTGTATTCGTAGAGTACAGCATACATACATTCACGCCTTTATCTCTAAAAGGGGTAGACAGAGCACTTTTGGCAAGAATGTGGGTATAAAAGATCCGACAACATGTGATATCGCAGTGACAGGTTGCTAGCACAAGCACATCGCCCACAACACACTTCAACCATGTTCCCTTAGTCGACTCTGACGACACCCACTGGAATAAAGGTGGTTTTAAACCCTCTAGACCAACCCCTATAATCATCGCTTTATAGAGGCTTGATTCCTTGTTCCGTCATTCCTGTCTCACTTGCACTGTGTAAATTAGAAATATGTGTAATTTACACAAAATTCGCGGGAGTCCGCTAGATGAGGGTGGCGCAGGACCGGTCACTTTGGCACCCTTTGGGGGCTTATGTCAAGTGAATGTCTTTCGGCCGATATGATGATGATGATTACGGCGTTAGTCGTGCTGTGCTGGCTCCGCAGGAGACGTAACAATGGCGACGACTGATAAAAATGGTGAGGACAGGGTTCGACATTATCAAGATAATTAAGCTTCCTGATAATTATCACGATAATCATCCGATAATTATCACTAGTATAAGAACCAATGACACTCGAGTTCGCTCAACTTTGCATAATCCGAACTGAATCCGTCTTGTAAGGGGAATCCCCACGGCGCGGCACGTTGACACTTCGTGCGTTCGGATAGACGCAAGTGCGGGGAAGCACGCTCGAAAACTTCGAATACAGTTCACTTTCACGAACGCTATTTTTTGTTATTATCAATCGACAATTATCCATCTGTTACTATCACGATAGTTATCCATCTGTTATTATCACGATAATTATCCATCTGTTATTATCACGATAATTAGGATAGTTATCACGATATCGTTCGAAAAGAAAAAGAAAGAGAGAGGGTTCGAAAGGATAATTATCGTGATAATTTCGAACTCTAGTTGATTGGCCCTTGTAGGAAATGTTCGGCAGTGGTCTTATGTAGTGTGCCTGGTTGCAGGGAGGCCGAGATGAAGGTGACTACGTCGCCGTGCCACTCGCCCGGCGCCATCTTGCCGGACCTGCCCCAGCCCGCCGAGGACCCTGACAAGGTATGAAAAATGATATATAGTTTATTCATTAACTACCAGGTACAGTCACCGGCATCAATATCTGCCGAAACAAAGGCAGCATAAATATCTGACACGTCCTTATGGCATTAGACATAGAGTCGTGTCAGATATTTATGCGTGCTATGTTGTGGCAGATCTTATTGCTGGTGACTGTACAGTCGCTGTTTTGGACGTATGTATCTACTTAACTTGAAGAACCGTGACCAAATATTCAAAGGAAAAATTAGTATAAACGTTATATTTAATGAACTAAATAGTGATTTAACTGCATGAGACCTCGTCCATTGTAATCCGTTTTGACTGTTCATCAATATTTTTCGGCTCCTGATCACGGATTAAACATCACCGTAACTATCGTTTTAGGGTTCCGTACCCAAAGGGTAAAAACGGGACTCTATTACTAAGGCTCCGCTGTTTGTCCGTCCGTCTGTCACCAGGATGTATCTCATGAACCGTGAAGTTAGAGTTGTGATAGTTAGACACTTGAAATTAACACATTGGACACCGCGTACCCGACTCTCGGGCACTCGTAAACGTTACTCAGATGCCGGCATACCCGAGAGTCGAGCACGAGCTATAAACCCTCACGCGACGCCAATTCTGTCGGTTTCTGGGGTATTGTTCGGAATTTTGCCTGGTTGCGAAAGTGTTAAGTTAAAATTTATTTAACTGCTTGACAACTTAATACATGTAAACCGGCCTTAAGTCGCTTAATATTAAGTTAGAATTTAGTTAACTACTTGACAACTGGTTGAAGATGTGGTGTCCCCTGTGGCAGGGCGCGGGGCTGGCGGCTTCAGCGGGCGCCGGCGACACGGCGGCGTGGCTCGCGCGGCACCGCTTCGCGCAGCACGCCGCCACCTTCGCCAACTTCTCGGGCGCCGACCTGCTCAGGTACTACATACATACATACATTCACGCCTTGATTCCCAAAAGGGGTAGGCAGAGCACATGAAACTTATGTTCCACCCAGCGCCACTTTTAGCATAGATGTGGGTATAAAAGATTGACAAAATGTTAAATTGCAGTGATAGGTTGCTAGCCCATCGCCCACAACACACTTCAACCCTGCTCCCTTAATCGACATTTACGACACCCACGGGAAGAAAGGAGGTGGTGAAATTCTAACCCGACACCACACGGGGTACTTCACTTTACCGTATACTCTTGCTTGCCAGAATTTCATTTGCCCGAATTTTATCTGCCATAAAAATGAAAATGAATTGTTTACCATATTAATTATATGCCAGAATCTTTGTTTTCCATAATATCAATATCAATAATCTAATTTTCCATAATCATTGTAATGTGTGTCAAAGCAGACCCCAGGCTCCTTTAGCGACATTATTGGGAATAACGCTAGGAGGATTATGATTGTAATCCATGACTATCACATGCCATAATGTCATTTGCCATCCATCTCAACATCCATAATATTCATATGTAATAAAGTGGGTACGTATTGCAGTGTCTAAAATTTAAAAAAAAATACCTCGAACCTATCCGCGATCCGAGTCGGTTTTGCCACTAAGTAAAAATAAACTTTTCTCTGAGATTACCCAATGCCAAGATAGTGGTGTATCGTAGGCAGTAGGGAACAGGAACTTAGTGGCAAAACCGACTCGGATCGCGGATAGGTTAGAAGACGGAGGTTTTCGACGTTATTTTTTTTATAAACGTACGGAAAAACGTAACAAATTAACAAGTCCGACGTCATGCGCCCATTTACAGAGAGTTAGAAGACGGAAGCGGGAGCTTTGCTCCCGCTTTCGTCTTCGAGGTTATTTTTTTTATAAAATAGCGGAAAAACTAACAAATTAACAAAGATGAATCCGAATGCATGTTTAGTATGGCGTTTAAATATTCTATTAAATAATATTATTGCAAACAATAATCTGAAAAACAATACGTATGGCAGTCGTATCATTACGACATCCAATATTCGGGTAAACAAGAGTATGTCAATTAACTATTATTTATTTATAGACACAAAAAAAATAACAATAAAATTTAACATTACAGGAAATATCCTAGGTCATTACAATTTTTTTTTATAAATCATGGGTATACGAGCCCAAATGCAAAAGAGTTCGTCTATTCAGATTCTTATAATGAACAGATTTTTAGACTAGAAATATCGAGTTCAGTAAATAAATAAAGCAATGAACAAACACAGTTAAATATTCAAAAAATAATGTATTTTTATTTTATATATTAACAAAAGTACATATTCCTGTATTTACTGTAAAACATACATTTATTTACTTAAGCTATCGAAGCAAAATAGTTCGTATGCTAGTAACACAGTGCAAAATAATTCGTCTACCACGGGGTAGTGTCGCCTTTCCTCTTGATGACTGCTTCAATTCTTTGTGGCATTGTGTCAACTAACGCCGCACATTCCGCAGAGGATATTGAATCCCACACTGCGTTTATTTTGTTCTTTAAATCTTCCTTTGACTTGGCGGGATCCTTACGCAATTTCTTTTTCATCTTCCACCACAACGTCTCGATCGGAGACAAATCTGGGCTGCTAGGTGGCCAATTCACCAGTGTAGGAATATTGTGGTTCTGTAACCAAGCCTTCGTGCTCTTGGCAGTATGGCAAGAAGCACCATCTTGTTGGAAAACATACTTGTTGTCATGTTGTAAACTGGGAATCGAAGGCAATAAGCTCGTCTTTAAGATTTCTTGGTACTTGGGAGCATTCACAGTGCCGTCTATAAACTGCAGCCGACCCACACCTTGAGCTGACATGCACCCCCAGATCATGAGTGAGGCAGGAAACTTGACTTCTCTCTTAAGGCAGTCTTTATGAAAGGCTTCACCCTTATTGCGAACAACTTTTTTCCGTTCGTCTCCAACAGCCACTTCAAACTTCGATTCATCGCTCCATATTATGGATCGCCACTGATTAATAGTCCAGTTTCGACGAGCTAAAGCAAATATTCTCCTCTTCTTTTTCTGAAGTTCAGTAAGTAAAGGTTTTTCTTTTGCCGTATAGAATCCGTATCTCATTCTTTTCATGACTCGTTTGCATGTATCGACAGAAACATCTTTGTTGATCATTTCTCGCCATCTTACGGTGAGTTCCCCTGCCCGAGCACGTCGATTTTGGTTAATGATCCTCTTTAAGACTATTTACGGCTGGTGTTGTGATGCGTGGGCGACCAGTTTTCTTCAAGCTGTGTTTTCTTGTAATGCTGGATAATAGATTGTATATTGATCTCGCTAGGTGAAGGTCTTGAGCTATTTTATACACAGATTTTCCTGATTTACTGCTTGAAATTATAATTTTTCGAACGTCTTGCGTAATTGGTTTACCGCGACCCATATTGAATATTAAAACTTGGATAATAATACTAAATTAAGAAAATTTACCTTTTTATAGCCAAAGTGACATTTCCAAACTATCAAACAATTCTTTATTCTTATAAAATTTATTTTTAATTTGATTCTAAAAGCACTAATTACTTCCTTGACGAACTATTTTGCACTGATTAGTGTGAGACGAACTTTTTTGCTTGTGCAACGTGAATGTAAAAATGATTAATTCTCTTGCTATGTATAATATTAGCCCGATATTAATATATAAAGAAAAACTATGTTCGTCAACATTGTCACCAATGCTAAATATATTTTTGTAAGATTAACATTCCAGCGGTAATTAAAGACTTGAAAAAAATATGTCGCTATGCAAGCGATTAGACGAACTCTTTTGCATTTGGGCTCGTATTAGGTACATTACAAGTTAAAAAAATAATAACACTAATAACTAAGTGAGCATCTCACACAACTACAAGCACTCTCTTTCGACAACTGTCCAGCCCTCCGCAAACAGATCGCAGGAGAGTTGCTTCGCGTTAAGTTCATTGAGCGCATGCAGGGAGCGGCATACAGGAGAGTTAAGATGCGCGACCGTACGAGAGAAAGGGACCGCAAAGAGCCGCAACCGATCTGCTCGAAAACGCACACGTCCATCAGGTACAAAGAGGCGACAGGCCTCATTGAGCAAGCTGGGACAATCGAGACGACCACGCAATATGCGAAGGGTTGTGATCAGCTGGTCAAACAATCTGCGCGTTGCCAGCGAGTTATATCCGAGGGTGCAATACAGATAAGCAGTAGGGTAAATTTAGGGAGTAATAACCGTACAACTTTTTAGAAAGATAGCGCAGGAAGCACTTCTGTACCTTTTCAAGCATTAGTGCATAGTAGCATAGTCGACTCGTGCGGATTCCAAACGCACGAACTAGCCTCTAGTTAGGATCTTACAAGTGCCGAGTAGAGTAACTTGATAACACCAACATGTGTGAAGTCTTTGCAATTGCGGCAAACAAAACCCAGACGCTTAAAACCTTCACCAGACTTCAGAGAGCGCATATGACTATGAAACGTAAGTTCATGATCGAACACTACGCCGAGATCTTTTATGGAATAAGTTCTAGAGAGAGGTATTTTATCAATAGAATAACTATTATGGTAAACGAAACATTCGGGCAAATGAAATTCGGGCAAGTGAATTTCGGGCAAATGATTATTATAGTATATGAATGTCGGGCGAACAATAGACAACACTCTACTACTCCAAGGCACAAGTTCAGCCGACCGGGCTGGACACCGCTGAACAAGTTTGCACATATTCGCGGATGGCGTTGTCACTGTAAAAAATCAACAATCTAAAGGTTTCAAGTTAATGAATAATAAGGTTTTGTAATGTAAATATTGTAATATATCTTTCATAATGTGACATGCTCTCCATGGACATTTGCATGTCTTAAAGGCAAAATAGTTTGAGCTAAATTGTATCTGTGACCACCTTATTGTACACTATTTTATGCAAATAAATTACTTATTAACTTACACAGTTAGTGTCACACGAAAAGTTATTTTTACAAGCTTCTAATTAACTTGCAACGTATTATGTCTGTCCGGGTGGCAACTTGCAACTGAATTTTGAAGCAGATATCTTTAACCGATTGACCTGAAATTTTGAGTGAAGGTGTAGTTTGGATGACGGTTCAATATTTTCAATATTGTTGTACCATCGAGCTGATGATGGAGACAGAAGGTGGCCATGGAAATTCAGAGCTTAACAGGCGTGACCCGAGTTGGGCTCTTTAGAATCGTCTCAATGAGTAGTTCATGACGGTATACAAAAAAGTACAGTCGGCAATAAAAGCTTGTATCTTGTTTGTACCTTAGACAAAGAAAAGCAGGAGTGTGAGGTGTGATTTCAAAAAACTTTGGAATAACAGTTGAGAAATGATTATTGAGCTATTCAAAGTGATTATCAGGTTATTAAACCTGTTTCGTTTCATTGCAGACTGTCCCGTGACGACATTATTCAGATCTGCGGCCTAGCTGATGGCATTCGACTATTCAATGCTCTGCACGCCAAGTGAGTATAGATTAGTGGTTCCCTAACCTTTTGAATATCGTCACCTCCGTGACCCCTATTGTATGCCCTAGCAGGGTATCATGTACCTACTAAGACTACCTATGTTGGACAAACTACCTAAGAACAAGATGTGACCTTTATGTGCTGATGAACATGATAACAATGGATTAAATGAATATGAATAGTATGAATATGACCTGTATCTGTACATTCACTCATCATTAATTTTAAATACGAACCCAGTTAAAAAAATAATTTAAAAAAGAACACATATTTCACAAGCTTTTAATTAACTTGCTATGTATGTAGGACCGGTCATTGTGGCACTCTTTGGGGGAGGCCTATGTCCAGCAGTGGACGCCTTTCGGCTGATATGTTGATGATGATGTATGTTAGTCCGGGTGGATTATTGCAACTGAATTTTGAAGCAGATGTCTTCAACCGATTGAGCTGAAATTTTGGGTAAAGGTATATTTTTGATGACCATTCAATATTAAGGTACCATCAACCTGATCTGATGATGGAGACAGAAGGTGGCCATGGGAATTCGGTACTTAACCGACGTAACCCTGTTCAGTTTAGACTCGTTAGAATCGTCTCAATGAGTAGGTGATGACGGTATACAGAAAAGTACAGTCGGCAATAAAAGCTTGTATCAAAAACGAATTTTTTGACAGAAACTTATTACTTCGGGTTCGGAACTAATGGTATTGATAGTCTATCTCATCTTTAGGGGCCTGTATGTGTGCGCTTCCCGCAAGGTCTATTGATGTGGCCTTATCTTCTGAGGTTTTCTCTGTCTTTTTCGCGATTTCTAGATGGGGACCTTTTTCTAGATGTTGGTCAAAACTAATCAGTTTCCTAACCAATGTTCAATGTTTCCCTACAGGCGCATTGAGCCCCGTCTGACTGTCTACGTGAGCGCGGGCGGTGGAGTCTACTCCGCTCTGTATCTGCACTCGTGCCGCGCCGCGGAGCTGCTTCACAAACTGCAGGCCTTGCACCACGCCCACCAGGGCAAGGTAAACTACAATACATTATCATCCTCCTAGCAGGGACCCGCCCGGTATCCCCTTCGAGGGTTTTTGGAAGGGTTTTTCGTAATGCTTTGCTTACCAAAGCCGATGCTCCTCGATACCCATTCATTTGGCTATTAAAGCGCTCCAATACGGTATTTGAAAGGGTTGAAAGGGTTTGCTTACCAAAGCAGATGCTCCTCAATACCCATTAATTTGGCTTTTGCACAATAAATGGCACATATACAAATAATAGCACAATGAATGGGTATTCAATACGAGGATGCGCTTCAACCCTTTGAAAAGCGCTTAAAAAAGCATACGAATGAGTTTTCAATCAATAAAGAACAGCAAGTGATTTGGGCTATTAAACGACGTTCGTTCAAAGGCTTTTTTCTGGGAAGGGGTGGGCGGGTCCCTGCCTCCTAGCATTATTCCCGGCATATATATCATCTCGGACCTTAGTTTATTTTATTCTATATTAAACGGTTAACATTGCAATTGATAAGTATGTAGTATTTTTTAATGTCCTCCTTTCCTCTGACGTAGAGGCGATTTTTGATCGGAAAAGTGTTTACTACTTTTATTAGCGGTTACACTTAATAATAAAAGACAATGTTTACTAGGAACAAAGAAAAGTGAATTCTGACTAGAAAAAGAGTCCATATGTAGGCACACTAACGATGTTAGTTCTGTAGTACCCAAGGTCACTGACAACCTGTTTTTTTGTTTTTTCTAAGCGTTACATTTATTTCCGTTAGCCATAACTTAAAAAAAACCTATCTCTTTCAGGAATGCGACACAGTGCTAGTGTCCGGTCCGAACGGCGCCCGCGTCCGGCTGACGGACGAACTAGTCCGCCACCTACCCGACAAGTCCACGTATCGTCTGCAGCGGGTGGACGACGCGTTGCTGCTCAGCAGTGAACAGTAATTCATTGACAGCGGAGCTATTGACCACAGCCGAATCGTCGGCCATTGACTATGATCATAGTATACGGTCAGCAGCGAATAGTGACTCGTCGACAGCGGAGCTACTGGCCACAGCCGAATCGTAGGCCATTGACTATGATCATAGTATACGGTCAGCAGCGAATAGTGACTCGTCGACAGCGGAGCTACTGGCCACAGCCGAATCGTCGGCCATTGACTATGATCATAGTATACGCTCAGCAGCGAATAGTGACTCGTCGACAGCGGAGCTACTGGCCACAGCCGAATCGTCGGCCATTGACTATGATCATAGTATACGCTCAGCAGCGAATAGTGACTCGTCGACAGCGGAGCTACTGGCCACAGCCGAATCGTCGGCCATTGACTATGATCATAGTATACGCTCAGCAGCGAATAGTGACTCGTCGACAGCGGAGCTACTGGCCACAGCCGAATCGTCGGCCATTGACTATGATCATAGTATACGCTCAGCAGCGAATAGTGACTCGTCGACAGCGGAGCTACTGGCCACAGCCGAATCGTCGGCCATTGACTATGATCATAGTATACGCTCAGCAGCGAATAGTGACTCGTCGACAGCGGAGCTACTGGCCACAGCCGAATCGTCGGCCATTGACTATGATCATAGTATACGCTCAGCAGCGAATAGTGACTCGTCGACAGCGGAGCTACTGGCCACAGCCGAATCGTCGGCCATTGACTGTGGTCATAGTAGACGCTCAGCAGCGAGCAGTGACTCTTCAACAGCGGAGCTACTGGCCACAGCCGAATCGTCGGCCATTGACTGTGGTCATAGTAGACGCTCAGCAGCGAGCAGTGACTCTTCAACAGCGGAGCTACTGGCCACAGCAGAGTAGTCGGCCACTGAGTGTGGGCATAGTGCAGTGACCAGTGACTCGTCGATAGTGGAGCTAGTGATCACATAGCAGTCGTAGGCCGCTGAGCGTGGCCACAGCAAAAATAATAGCTAAAGTCGAAGTTAGAAAAGACCCGGATGAACTCTGGGTCTTTGACTGGACTACAACTGTGGCGTGCCCGCTCGCTGGGCGTAGTTTCTGATCACTGTATATTCACCAATAACATAACATAGTCATCGGTAAGCGTGTTGTTGGGGATCATAACTCTAAACATGACAATAAAAACGTGTCTACATCAATTTAACAATGTTAGTATTGTTTCTGAAAGAACTGTATAAGCGTAATAAATCACTATCTTTGTTATACGATTTTGATGATGTATGAAATGATGATGAATAGATTACAGTTAAATATTACCATCCTAATTATGGGGCCATAATATATTATATTACTATAATATAGCAAGTAAGAATTAACCCTCATCTCATCCTTCTAATACCGCCTTATGTTAATCAGTTAACCTTTTAAATGTCACACTTGTTGGTCACCCGACGTGGCCATGTACCGTCGACGGAGTTTTCGACTGTGGCGTTTAGAGGGTTAAATATGTAGTCGTAATTTAGATGAAAAGTCATTGTTTGATGAACTTTTATTATGATAGCGATAGTTCGATTGATATTTTAAGTTCAATATGCAAATGCATACTTACATTTTGTCTAATGTTACCTTAGCATTGCGCGGTCGTGAATGTATGGTAATCGTAAATTCGTAGTGAAGATGCGCGCCATAAATACTTTCATGACATTGACATAAGTTAACACCGTAGTGACAACACTGTCAATAAATATATTTTTAAATTTATTTATTTCCAAATACAAGTTACATGAATTACAAATATATACTCGCCAAACTGTTAAGTTAATAAAACGATAACGATGATGATGATTTATCTAACGATGTCAGATAAATAAAACGATATTAATAAATCGCGTTTAATCGTTTTATTACTGTGGAGTTAGACCATATAAATATTGTCAAGGGTGATAATCCACTAGAGATGTGCCAGCTTCGCATGGTTTTCATATAATTGAGACCTCCCATGCTTGACAGCTTGTGGTGAATATTCCCCTATCTGATTATATATAGAAAGCATAGTTTTGTGCTGAAAGAGTACTGAAGACTCCAAAGGATTTGATATTACTAAGTTTAATTATGTTATTTAGGTTAATTAGCACGCAATATTACGTGCAATGCTTAGACGCGGTTAGCGGCATACCAGTAATGGTAAAAAAAATGAAATTATGAATATATTATAGTTTTTTAAGCAAATACGATTATATTGAAGTGTTTAAGTATTGCATTAGGTTATTTAAAAGAATATAAATATATGTGCAAGGTTATTTTGAAGTCTGTAATCGTAAGTTACTTATTTTAAATGTTACGTGTAACGAACGTACTTTCTATGTTATGAGAACTGTCAAAATCATATTTATGTCAAATAATTGCGACGTTATTAACTTTAATACAGTTGTCAATATTCAGTGCTTACAAAAATACGTAATTGTCAAAATGTTACCTTACAGACTATTCAAAATGGTCTTCGCAAAAGTATTTGATGTTGGAATGTCGTTTATTTACAGATAAATGACAGTGCATATGTGCCTTAACACTTTCACCGCGTCATCCTATCATGACAGGCGGTGAAAATGTCTGTTAAATTACTTTATACTGTTAATTTCTTTTGAATGATTATTATAAATTAATAAAGATGCAAGTTTAAAGTAGAATATTACTGGACCAATGAAAATAAGCAAATTAGTTCACTGGCCAAATGCTACCCTCTTATCTAGTGTTACTAGAGAGTATTTATGTCACAGGTCATTTTCAAAGGTGCCGTTAGCGTCGATCATGTCGCTACGAACATTTTCACGGTCATTCTAGCGAACGTACCATTACATGCTCCCGCACTTGTGTGGGCGGTGATACAATAACAAACTGCTTGGCCTGGCAAAAATCTCGAAGTTTAACCTGTGGTGCGGATATATCTGTCGTAGGCGTTGAAAAGGTCAATAAACCCCTGTCAGACAAGCAGTTTTGCTGTGTTAACCCTTCGTTGCCTGTCACGATAGTATGACAACGAAACTACTTGTGTTTGCATTCGGCAGGGAACGGTTAACGCATTTGTATTTATTTAAAATGCACGTTTTTTTAAAGTTAAGATTTTGTTATCTACATACATAGTGAAAGTTTATGCTACATATAGCATGTTATTTTTATATGTGAACTGGTACTGTGTATTTCATGTAATTTTAAAGGTCTCATTTGAGCTACTAAATTAAAGCAGTTAAGTGAATTTCGAAATATTTTAACTATGTTATATTAAATGTATATGTATCATACTTTGTAAATCGAGACTTCAGCCTTCCGAATTTCTTTCAATACGACTCATTCAAGTTTAAAAGATGAGAAAAACGTGTCACATGTAGCAATATTGTCACTGGCGACAGTTTGAGTCCCTCGCTTCGCGTAGGATTCAGGAATCATCCCTCGTCTGATAATTTTACTCTTGTGACACAATATTTAACTTTTCGAACGCCACGCAATATGATTTGTGTACGTGTAAACACGTCTCGGGCGGTCGTAGGATTAAGACGAGGTGCCTTTAAAAGTGCCTTGGATGTAGTCAAGATGGCGCCGTGCATTAAATGGAGTATTCTATGTAAATTATATTTTTTAAGATGTTTTATAAATAGTATAATTGTTGCATGTTTAGTATAGTCTATCATAAATGTCTCTAAGGATTGTGTAGTCAATAAATGTATATAAAGCGATGTAGTATGTTTTTAAATTAAACTTACTTTCGTTTCGGTACCTGTAACCCTTTCAACGCCGCTATAGAAGTCGTGCGGGGACACAGCGCCAAGGTACCTAGTTCTTGGCGTTCAAAAAGCGAAACTGAACTTAATAACTCTCCAGATACACGATTCAGTTGAACAGTCTACCTATAGTAGAAATAACCCCTCAGTATGCTGGCTTTGTATGGTTTTGTACCCGGACACAATCCCGAAAAGGGGCCCAGAGCTACTGGACCACTTTATGATTAAGCTGGATTCAGCCGGACTATCAGCGCGTACAGAAGGGCTACCGCGAAGTGAAAACGAACTTCGTTCGAATATATCCGTCTCTGTCGCTCGAACTAGCTAGTGCGGAGACGGAGATACACAAACGAAGTTCGTTTTCATTTCCCGCAGGGTGGCCACTTTCTGGAAAACCGGGAAAACCGGGAAAAGTCAGGGAATTTCGCTAGTCATGGAAAAGTCAGGGAATAGTCAGGGAAATTTAATGGAGGTCAGGGAATAAAAATAATAGGTTAATAATAGGTAAATGCGACCGCGCCGCGCACGTGCTACTGTATTACTCGGAAATCTCCACCGGCGGGGATGTCAAAGGACGCCGACGCTTGGCGGGCGCACTGCGCAGGTTGGCGGCAAATCAAAGGCTATGGTAGGTATCAGGTGTTCTATTTGCAGCCTTGCGCCCGCGCCCGCCCTTTGCAATAGGTAAATTTGATTCATTCCTATTCATTACGCGATTGGATATAGACGACAGTGAAAGTGTGGCTTTGTGTACTTTTTTACTTACGAGTATTGTTTTTTGGAAGTTAATGTGTTTTAATTGGCGATACTGCATTAAGGACGTGTTATTAAGAAGAGGACATACGGACTATAATTATTCTGTGTTTTGTTTGGATGACCTTGGTAAGTGATTTGATTATTTCGTTATTTCACAATCTTAAGTAGCTAGAGGTATTAAGCACCGTTCAAAGGACTCCTTTGGGACTTGTCACAATAAGTATGTACCTTAGAATAAAATATTTTAGTACTTTTATAAAATAATGTTTTTTTCTCATAAATAAATAAATTAAAATCAGTCAGTATCAGTCATAAAACTCATAAATTATAATTGTATTACAAGTTCTTATTTAGTTTCACCTGTCCCATTTGACGCCCGGTTGGCCTAGTGGGTAGTACCACCTGCGAAGCCCATGGTCCTGGGTTCGAATCCCGGTAAGGGCATTTATTTGTGTGATGAACACAGATATTTGTTCCTGAGTCATGGGTGTTTTTCTATGTATTTACGTATTTGTACTTATATGATATAGGTATATCGTTGTCTGAGTACCTGCAACACAAGCCTTCTTGTGCTTACTGCGGGACTTAGTCAATTTGTGTACGAATGTCCTATAATATTTGTTTATTTGATGTTTATTTATAGATACTAAAAATATTTAAGCGGCCTCAAAATATTAAAAAATAGAACAAAAATGTGCTATGATTTAATTCAATCCCCTGTGTTGTGTATATATGGGGAACGTGACGGTATAACAGGAGAGCGTTAATAGCGGCCTTTACAGTTCGGACCGCGGGAAACGCCACACGCCATTCCAACCCTCGTTCCGAAGCGTACGTGTAAATGATAAATGCATTGCATTTACTGTTTATACCTACGCTTCGGAACGGGAGTTGGAATGGCGTTAGGCGTTTCCCGCGGTCCGAACTTTATGTGTAAAGGCCGCTATTGTCTTTACATTTCAATTAGGTATGTGAAACACAAAAACATTTCACTTACGTGTGTTATGTATTTGTACGTTTTTAATTAACATAAACATAACATAAACAATGAAAAAGGTCGAAACTAAGCCTTTTGTATGAAAACGACGGGTATGCTCAATACTTGGCCATCCATGGCTGTATGGGTCGTACCTACGTTCTTGGGCGAAAAATGTGTCAAATTATTATATAGTTTTGTATACTTACTTATGTGACAATGACAACTCATAAGTTTTAAATTGTTTATCATTTCATAGATGTCTATAGCTAGTGGAATATGTTTTAAGTAACTTACAGCTTATACGCCTCGTCAAAATTGCTTTCTTTTTACTTCCAGGTGGTCAATCTATGATGTCGAGTAGGAAGAAAACTTCTTTCAATTGTCAATGGCAATTGAAGGATAAATTTAAACCGTGGCTTGAACCTGTCAAAAATGACCCTTTTTCCGCCTACTGTAAAACGTGTAAAAAATCTTTTACACTTAGTAACATGGGCGAGCAAGCTCTCACGAGCCCTATGAACGGGAAAAAACACAATACCTCATTATCTAATCAAAATAAAAGCATGAGCCTTAAATCATTTTACTCGGAAGATAAAAAGGAACCTGTTTCCAAAGAACCCATTACAACTACTTCCCCAGGCATAATAGCCGAACCAGCAGGGCAGGTCACGCCATCACATCACACTAATATTAAAGAAAAACATGTTATAATGACTGTTTAAGACTTAGGGGTCTTAGTTGAAAATAATGAAGACATAGATTTTCTAGAATTCTGTAATCTTGTTTCCACAAAGTAAAATATAAAAATGTGATAGCTTAAGTACGCGTCTGGTGGTAGTAAAGCGCGTGTGTTGCCTGTATGGCAACGTAGGTGAGAGTGGGGCGTGGGGTCGCGGGCCGGCGGATGCGGCCCCCATTACTCGACCAACAGGTTTAGGCCCGCCGTGCCCCCGCTTCCCTTGTAGATGATGCGGCCTCAACATCCTGGGGGCCCTTGAAGGCTCCAGTCTTCAACGACTCTTCCGTCTCGTCCAGCAAGGGGCAGAGGTAGGCCACACCTCGCCGGTAGGTGCCCGTAGTGGTGGCTACATCAGCCACTCGGGAAATGCCGTCGGTGCCGGGAAAAAGTTTGTCGATTCGTCCCATTCGCCAGTGAAGAGGAGGTGCATTCGGTTCCTTGATGAGCACCAGGTCGCCCAGTTGAAACGATCTGCCAGGAACGCGCCATTTCGTCCGCTGCTGGAGCTCGGAGATGTATTCCAGCTGCCAACGCTTCCAAAAATGCTGCCTCAATGCCTCAAGCCTCTGAAACCTATCTAAGCGGTTTGCGTTTACATCCATCAAACTGGGTGATGGCAGTGAAGTCAGCGCACGGCCGATGATGAAGTGCCCTGGAGATAAAGGTTGGAAATCGTTAGGGGATGATGATAAGGGACATAAGGGTCGGCTGTTTAGGATAGCCTCTACTTGACTAAACAACGTTGCCAACTCCTCAAAAGTTAAATGTGCATTTCCTAAAATTCGCTTCAAGTGGTATTTTGCCGATCGAACGCAAGCCTCAGCTAAGCCATTAAAATGAGGAGCATAAGCCGGAGAAAATTTGAATTTAATACCCTCGTCAGATGCGAAATTAGAGAAGTGATCCGAGTAAACCTTTAAAAAATCGCTAAGTTCCTTGGCCGCCCCTGTGAAATTTCGACCATTGTCACACAGAAGTTCGCGCGGCTTTCCTCTGCGAGAGATAAAACGGCGCAACGACAAAATAAAGGCGTCTGTAGACAGCTGACTCACGGCCTCCAAGTGTACACATTTGTACCGGGTGCAAACGAAAACAGCTAAATAACATTTCGTAATTTTGCATCCTCTACCATGCCTGTCGGTTATTAAGAAAGGGCCGGCGAAGTCGACAGCACTGACAACGTACGGGAAGTCGGGCGTTGTGCGTTCTGGCGGCAAAAGACCCATCAGCGGAGCAGAAGTGCTGCCTGCCGCACGGCGACACGTGACGCACTGACGCGCCACAGTGCGAGCTAAGTCGCGCCCTCGAATCGTCCATACAAATTCTCTAATGGAGCTATGAAGGAGCTGTGGAGGAGCATGGAGAAGACGCACGTGCTCCTGCCGAAACAACAATTTTGTAAGCCTGTGTTTTGCATGCATAATTAGAGGATGGCGTTTATCAAACGCATAGAACGACGAGGCAAGCCTTCCGCCTACGCGCAATAATCCCTCCTTGTCAATAAACGGGCTCAAAGAAATCATTTTGTTTTTAGGGTTAAGAACTTGTTTATCACGAAGCATCCTTAATTCGTGAGCGAAGCTGTCTAGTTGGGCCAAATTAACTAACTTCTTAAATGACCGTTCAAGTTCCTCAGGTTGTAAAACACCTGTTATCTTATCAGTCGGATGTAAACAATTATATATAAACCTAAGTACATACGCTAATGAGCGTTGCAGAGTTTTAAGTTTCGAATACCTATCGAAATCGATAAGGATAGGCTCGTCTGTTATGTTATTTAATAAGTTAACATTTACTTTCAATTCGGGCAAATCAATTCCAGTATTCGCGGCAAACTGCGGCCAGTTTTGTTCTGGCTCACGCAAAAGGGTAGGTCCGTTCCACCACATATCTAAGTTGGGTAATTTACAAACATCAACCCCGCGAGAACCGTAATCGGCCGGGTTGAGAGATGTGGGGACGTGACGCCATTCGCTGCCTTCAGTGAGTTCTAAAATGATTAGATACGAACGTTTTTAGTTTATTGTAATTAGTACCTAACCATGATAAACATATAGACGAGTCCGTCCAGTAAACAGTGCGCGCGATCTGGCAACGTAGCGTCTTGGAAACAGCTGATGCGAGCTGCGCGCCTAGTAAACAAGCGTATAACTCTGCTCGATGAACCGTAATTACCTTGACCGGGCATACCCTGGCCTTGGCACACAATAGTCTAACAATGTTATCACCCTTGTCGTTAACTGACTTCAAATAAATGCAAGTAGCATAGGCGGCCTGGCTGGCATCGCAGAAACAATGCATCTCAATTTGGACAGGAAAGTCACATAATACATGCCGTGGTAATTGAAGCGAAGTTAAGTAAGGCAAACTATTGACAAAATATTGCCACGAACTTTTAATCGGTTCTGGTACAGGATGGTCCCACCCGATTCGAGAGACCCATAATTTTTGGATTAATATTTTCGGTATGATGGTTAGCAAAGAAAGCACTCCTAACGGATCGAATATTTTACACGAATCTGAGAGAATAGATCGCTTAGTGGGACTTTCGTTTTTGGCTGAATACTCGGTGGGAAAATGAATAACATCTGCGGCAGAATCCCAGCCTACGCCTAGCGTGTGCGAAGAGGAACTGATAATCAGGCTCCCTTCTGGATTAGGTTTCTGTAAAGCATGTAACACAGATGGTAAATTAGAGCGATACTTGCGCAAAAGAATGAATTTTTTATGCTGCAGATTATGAAAAGATTAGGGAAGGTCTGTCTTCCATTAACTGGACTATTATGTACAAAATGAGTACTGAACAGGCCGTCACTTATTTTTACTCAGTTTTAAATAATTTAATAAAGAATTTCGTCCCCATTAGTAAATCCAATACCGTTAGTGATCGTCCCCCGTGGTACACCCGGGCTTTAGTCAAACTTTGTCGCGAAAAACGTAAAATACACACTAGATGGAAAACTTACAAAAATCCCTTAGATTATCTCTCTTTTAAGTTACTAAGAACAAGAGTTCATAAAAAGGAAATAGATTGTTATAACACGTATATTAGTTATGCCGAAGGTAATATTCGTAAGTGTCCTAAATATTTTTGGTCTTTCATCAAATCAAAATTTTCAGCAAATAAAACCCCAGACTGTATGTCCTATAGTGGTAATTCTTCAACCGATTGTGAGACAGTAGCTAATTATTTCAACGATTACTTCCACTCTGTTTTTATTAAAGGTAATTTAGTCTCTCCTGTAACTGATTCCCTTGCAAACGGCACCCCCGTATCTATCTCCTCAATTAACATAAATAATACTCTTGTTCATAAACATCTAAAAGAAATCAACGTAAATAAAGGCGCAGGGTTTGATCGAATTCACCCCATCTTAATCTCTAGTTGTAGCAAAGAGTTGTCACTACCCCTTACCATCATCTATCATAAATCTCTGTCAGAGGGCTGTTTTCCATCAGTATGGAAAACCGCTCTAATAACACCTATTCATAAAAGCGGTGATAAACATGACGTAACACACTATAGGCCTATATCTAAATTGTGCATCTTTGCCAAGATCTTTGAGAAAATAGTTACCGCTATATTGGCTAATTGTGTTATTCGCATAATTTCCCCAGACCAACACGGTTTTCTTCGTGGTAGAAGTGTGGACACTAACCTCATTACTTTCACTGATTTTGTTTTGAATGCCCTCGACAATGGCTATCAGGTGGATGTCGTGTATACCGATTTCTCAAAAGCATTCGATAAAATTGATCATTCCCTGTTATTATATAAGCTACACGGGATCGGTATACACGGTGACCTCCTTAGGTGGCTGGAGTCATACATAAAAAATCGAAGCCAGGCAGTATCACTAAGAGGTTACACCTCTCGATTCTTGACTATTGACTCGGGGGTACCTCAAGGCTCTCACCTGGGACCGCTTTTATTTATCTTATATATCAACGACATAGGGTCCTCGTTTACTAAATCTAAACATCTCGTTTACGCTGATGACACGAAAATATTCAAAATAGTGAAAACAAATAACGACTGCCTTGACTTACAAAGGGATCTTGAGAGGTTTACCAACTATTGCATCTTGAATCAATTACTTCTTAATCCCGATAAGTGTAATTGCATTAGCTTCTCACGCAAGCAAGAACCTATAACTTTTAACTATAACTTTTTAGGTAATACCATAAACAGGGTTTATCAAGTTCGGGACCTGGGTATTATTTTAGATCATAAGCTTACTTTCATCCCACACATTGATGACATTATCTCGAGAGCATATAAACAATTGGGATTAATTCTTAGACTCTCAAAGCCCTTTAAGGACCCTAAAACCTTAAAAATACTATATTTTTCCTATGTTCGTAGCATATTAGAATTTGGATGTATTATCTGGAACCCTCAATATAATTTCCACAAAACAAGAATTGAAAGAATTCAAAATAAATTATTGAAGTCGCTTGACTACCGCCAGGGCTTGAATACCACAGACAATACCGCTAAGCGTCACGGTCTAGCTTCTCTAGACAAACGTCGAGTATTCATTGATCAAATCTTTCTTTACAAGCTATTAAACAACTACATTGACTCACCCATTCTTCTTAGAAGTATTACTTTTAAATTGCCTCGCTGCATTCCTTGTCGCCACCCCTTAACATTCCTCGTCAGACTTTGCCGTACCAAGTTTGCCAAAAACACATTCTTCAGACGAGCATGTCAAAATTATAACGCCAACTTTATTAGTTTAGATATTTTTTCTCTCTCATTTGTTCAATATCGCAGCGCTCTGCGTAGCCTGATCTACACCGAATAATTGAATAATGATAACTCCGGATTGTATGCATGATTTAGAAACGCTTAATTTAGTTAGTTAATTAGTAACTGTTTTCTTTTTCATTTGTAAACCAAGGTAAATGTAGCATTTCATTATATTACAATATGAAACAACTTACATCATTCTGCGAAATAGACTTACATGGTCTTACCCACTCTTTTTCGACACTTGTAATACTTTTTGTCTGTACCTATACTTAATGGAACTATAGGTTCAATCGTATATCTCATAAGCTAACATGATTCTGTTAACAACCGTTTGTTTCCTAAATAAATAAAAAAAAAAAAAAAAAAAAAAAAAAGAAAACAACCGGCTGATAAAGCATGCTCGACTGATTTTTTTATTTGAATTAGCTCTTCCTCCGTGTCTGCTCCTGTCAACAACTCGTCGACGAGAAAGTCGCTTTGAATTATTGTTTTAATTTTAACATCGTCACACTCTTCGCCTAACTGCCATAAACACCGAGTGCTCAAAAAACTGGCGGCTGAATATCCGTAGGTCACGGTGTTTAGACGGAGAGTTTGCAACGGCTCGCTTTCGTTTTCCCGCCAAAGAATCAATTGCAAATCGCGATCGCATTCCTGTACTCTAATCTGACGATACATTTTCTCGATGTCGCCGGTCAGGACGTATTTATAACTGCGAAATCTCAATAAAATATTGAAGAGCGAGTCCTGTATAGTGGGGCCTACCATCTGCAAGTCATTTATTGAATAACCTGAAGAGGTAGCTGCACTGCCATTATAGACTACCCGAATTTTCGTGGATTCACTGGTGGGTTTCAGGACTGGATGATGTGAAACAAAGAATGAGGGGTCTGGAATAGCAGTGGCAGACACGGACAGGTGGCCTAGCTCAGAATATTCAGAGATAAACTCCTGATACATTTTTTTAAGCGCGGGGTTCTTATTAAAACGCCTTTCTAACGCGAGAAACCGTTTTTTCGCAAAATTAAATGAATCCCCCAAACAATCAGGTTCCGTAATCAGTGGTAGGCGCACAAAAAATCTGCCGTCCTCGCCCCGATAGGTATGAGTCACGAAATGTTGCTCGCATTCAGTTTCGATGTCGGTATAGGGCTTGGTAGGCTGAGGAATCTGTTCCAGTTCCCAAAACTTAGTCAACGACTCGTCTAATTTACTATCACAAGTTGACAAGTGATTGCATTGAACTACCGTATTAACATAAATACCGCTTGACCTTGGCGTAATGCTCATAGGTCCGGCCAGTACCCAACCTAACTTCGACTTTCGCATAATTGGCATATTGTCGCCTAACGTAATCTGCTCAGACCCAATCAAATGCCAGAACAGGTCCGCGCCAATCAGAACATCAACAGATGATGGCTCATTAAATGTAGGATCGGCCAGTGTAATATTCTTAGGCAGACTTAAACGCGATACATCAATATGTTTCTGCGGCAAAACGCTTGAAATAGTAGGCAAAACTAAACACGACATATCTACTTGCGTTCTATTATCATATTTGGATCGTATTTGTATTACGCAGCGCTCGGGCGTGCCGGTCAATGGTACATTACCTACTCCTACCACACTAATTGTGTTCGGCTTCGGAATTAAATGCAATTTCTGTTTTAAACTGGTTGTTATCAGTGATGTCATGCTACCTGAGTCTAAGAGCGCGCGCGCGGTGACATGCTCATTAGTATCGGGATTGTAAACATCAATGAGCGCTGTTGACAACAACACATTATTCGAATGCGCGACGGTCATGTTGTTGCATGCGAACCCGGGCAACGAGTGCGGCGGAGGCGAGGGCTCGGCCGCGGCCGGCGTGTCTACAACCTGAGGAATTTCCCTATGCAACAAGGTATTATGGCGTTTCTTACAAGTGTGACAAGGCATGGCTCTGCAGCGGTGTGAAGTGTGTCCCTTACGCAGACAATTGAGACAGAGCCTTAACTTTGCCGCTCCGGATATGCGCTCCTCGACCGATAGCGACAGGAACGACGAGCAGTCGTAGATGCGGTGGCCGCCTTGGCAGAATACGCACGACGCAGGAGCAACAGTTGAAGCACCGGAACTGGCTGAAATTGTGAAAGATTTCACGACAGCTTTCTCTTTCTTGTTGTGGGAGAAATGGGGTTCACGCTTGTTATTAAAAACTGGTTTCTCAGACCTATTTCGCTGTACCGATTCTAATACATCGGCGCGACCCTTCAAGAACCGATTAAAATCGGCCAGGGATGGCAAATCATCATTGATACCGTCGTTTTTAAATTCTTCCCACTTTAATGAAGTGTTGTTATCGAGCTTGCCCGAAACCATGTGGATAATTAAAATATCCCATTGAGAAGTAGGACATCCTAAAGTATTTAGGGCCCGTAAATTTTTGGACACATGATCCACCAAGTACCGCAAAGCCTTGGCCGACTCGCGGCCTATGGGCTGAAGATTAAAAAGCGAAATTAAATGATTGCTAATCAACTGTTTTTTGTTGTCGTATCTCTCGCAGAGGAGGCGCCAAGCCTCAGTGTAGTTGGCCTGCGTTACCTCCAAATTACTTATAACCTGAGCGGCTTCACCCTCTAAGTAAGAATTCAAATAGTGGAATTTATGAATGGGACTGATTCTCTCAATTTTATTAATGAGCGCGTCGAATGATTCACGAAACTCTAACCACTTAAAGTACGAACCATCAAAACTAGCGATCTTTATTTGAGGTAATCGGAAGTTCAACTCATTTTCACGATGATTACATTGACTTTGATCTTCCGATTTTACGCTTGCAAACTCCGGTTTATCGGTTACCGAATCAATTAATTTTTGGGCATCCGATATCAGTGAATAAAAATCCTTCTCCATCTCTTCTCTCACATCAATTTCCGAGTCCAATGAGGTGGGATCAGCAATCTCTATTTGAGTCTGCAACTCATCAAATTTGTTGAGTAGCCCACGTAAGCGATCCAACCTCATGGAGCATTCATCCACCTCTTTCGGTGAAATACTATCACTTCTCTTCAAGATGTCGAGAAAATTTCTAAATTTGGTCATACGACCCTTAATTGAGCTTCTTGAATTTATCAAATTCGACATCGTGAATGCACTCGAAACAAGACGATGAACACAAGTATTAAACTCAAATAAAAGAAAAGGTTACGTAAATTCGTCCGGCTTATGTCCGCAGTCACCGTGGCCGCACGATGCGCAAGGTAGATGCAGCCTCTCGGCGACAGCGCACTCGGTAACAGCGCGCCTGGCAACAACCGTGCGTAAGCGCAGTGATAAGGCGGCGGCGGCCGGCCGATCGGGACAATGGACACCGGGTTGGTTGGCACTGCTAGGCGAAAACAACTATGTTACGTAATGGAATATTTTGCGAGGAATATGGAATGACTTTAGAGAACAGGAAATTTAAGTCTATAGTTCATAAAATAGCTCGACTGCGGAGATAGAATGGATAATTAAAGCTACAGTTGCACTGCACTTATTAAGGAGAATTATGTTTGCAAAAGTAGTAAACAAGCCTTATAAAAATTGCAAAATTGCTTTGGCGTTTGCTTAATCGGAAAGTTAAGCGGGAATGCAGCGTAGACACAATTAAATAGCGACCAGTTAGGTATTTGCTGGCACAAAAATAAAGCTAAGCGATTCAATGCAAATAAAATACTAATAAAAAGTAATGCGTTAATTTGTGACTAAAGCTTGTGCGTAAGAAACCTTGAAAAGATGGCAGAGCTTATAGTCAAATAGAGGGGGAGAAAGCTTGGAACAGAAGGAATAAAATGGAACGGTGCACTTCCCTTGCTAAACCTTGGCTGCGGCTCGTTGCTGATGACCGGCTGGCTTGAAGTAAGGGTGGTTGGCAGCTTGGAACGAAGCACGTGGAGCTTCAATGTCTTGACCTCTGTTCGTCCTTCTCAACGTGTCGACTCTCGATGGCGCAGAAATGGCGGCGTAGCTCTCACGTAAATCACGTCGGGGTCACCAATGTTTAAGACTTAGGGGTCTTAGTTGAAAATAATGAAGACATAGATTTTCTAGAATTCTGTAATCTTGTTTCCACAAAGTAAAATATAAAAATGTGATAGCTTAAGTACGCGTCTGGTGGTAGTAAAGCGCGTGTGTTGCCTGTATGGCAACGTAGGTGAGAGTGGGGCGTGGGGTCGCGGGCCGGCGGATGCGGCCCCCATTACTCGACCAACAGGTTTAGGCCCGCCGTGCCCCCGCTTCCCTTGTAGATGATGCGGCCTCAACAATGACAATGCTGATTAAGGACGAAGTTACAAAGGCTGAAATCATTTGGTGTCTGTATCAAGTACTCAGTCATAGCTCACAAAGGAGCGGTGGACAAGCCGTGGATCTGTTTCCTCTCATGTTTCCGGACTCTGATATCGCAACAAAAAATGCGCTTGCAAACAACAAAAATTGCCTACACTGTTTTATACGGATTAGCGCCATATTTTTTTCGACAATTAAAAGAAGGATGTTCTGATTGTGATGTCGTTACCATTGGCTTTGACGAATCCCTTAATAAAGTGGCTCAAAAAGGGCAGATGGACATCTTTGTCCGTTATTGGGACAATGAGAAAAACGAAGTCCGAAGTAGATATTACGGCTCAGCTTTTCTGGGGCACGCAACTGCTGCTGATTGCCACGAGTGATGGCATTGACACAAAAAAAATATTGCAGGTTTCGATGGATGGCCCTAATGTAAATAAGAAATTTTTGCAAGACCTAAAGTCAAAACTCAAAAATGAGGGCGAAGCAGGTGACCCAGTTCTACTCAACATGGGGAGTTGTGGACTTCATAATCTCCACAATGCGTTTAAAAAATCAATGAAAGCCTCGGGATGGAAGGTTGTAGCGTTTTTACGTTCTCTATACTACCTATTCTGCTATAGCCCCGCGCGACGTGAAGACTATACAAGGTTTTCAGGCTCGAGTACATTCCCATTAAAATTTTGTGCAGTACGTTGGCTCGAGAACTTTAGCGTTGTTGATCGCGCCACTAAAATTATACCCAACGTTGAAAAATATGTGCAGGGACTTAAAAACGAAAAGAAGAAATTACCTGACAGCGCAAGCTTTACAGTAGTAAATGCTGCATTGGAAGACAAGTTATTAAAGGCTAAATTGGCCTTTTTCAATCGGTGGCGGTGCAAGTGGAGCCATTTTTAACATTATTTCAATCTGACGCACCACTTGCTCCACTTTTGTACGAATCACTTTTGGCCACACTGATAAAAATCATCCAAAGAGTTGTTAAAGCGTCGAAAGGGTCTGATAGAATTTTGCGTGTCATTGTGCCAAACATCCCCACTTTCGTATGCATTGACTAAGGGAATATCTTGTTTCGATCCCGCAATCGCAGTCAATGCAGAATTCCGACGACAAGAGAGGCTCGATAAAGTGTTGGACATATTTGTCACAAATAACCGGCTTTCAGGATATGAAGCAGATAACGCCAAAAGTGCCTTCAATGATATTTGTAAATCACCTGAATTTGAAAAATCTATGAAACAATTTTCCATTAAGGATGGTCACCGACTGGATGATCTTTGGCTCGGTTTGATATAAAAAGAAAATAAAGACCTGCAAACTTTAATAAAAATGGTCATGGTGTTATCCCACGGAAACGCTTATAGTGAGCGTGGCTTTTCCATCAATAAAGAGATATTAGTGGAAAATCTTTCGCAAGAGTCTATAATTGCGCAAAGACGCGTTTATGAATTATGACGCTATATCCTACCACGGCGGTATAGATAAAACAAATATTCAAAAAAAATGATCCATGCGGCTCGTAATGCTCACTCATTGTATACGGAGGAGCTACACAAAAAGAAGGAAAATTTAAGTTCAGAGGCGAAAATCAGAGCAGAAAAAAGAAAAACTACTGAAATGGTCAGAGAACTAGAAGCAAAAAGGCAAAAAATTCTCGAAGGAGCTGCCAAAGAAGCTGCGTTATTGGAAAAACAGATTACCAAGTTGCAATAGATTTTGTTATTATTTTTTCAAATATATAATAAACATGATAACTGATGACTAGGTGGTTTTGTTTCTGTTATACCCAAGATTTTTAACCGACTTAAAAAAAATGAGGTTTAATTTGTACGATATATAAATACAATGAAACAGTACAAAAACGTCACCTGACGTCATGTGAACCCACGACTTCCGTCTAACTATGCTTTTGCTCTTACCAACTGAGCTATTCAGATACTACTTCTTATTATTTCCGTTTTTGTATTATTTCATTGTATTTATAAATTGTAATTTGCTAGCAGATAATTCTAAAAAAACTCAAAAATGTATTCCAAATATAATGTATAATTTATATTTGTTACATTTAAGATTATGGTCAGGGAAAAACTTGAAAAAGCGCCTGGAAAACCGGAAAAGTCAGGGAATTTTGGTTGTAGTAAATAGTGGTCACCCTGTCCCGGTAGCCCCTCGGGAGTACTCAATACTACAATAACCGATCACTTCACCATTTTCTTTGCCATATAAAATCTTGTTAAACATGATAGCACTGCGCTAAACACGTAATTAACATACACTGCAAGTTACATAAAGGCTTGTGCATAGGGAAAGTTTTATCCAATTTTGTTCCAATTAATTTATTAACCCATCGAGGGTACTTGTAAAAATCGCTAGCGTAATCTACCCTCAATATAAATAATTCTCCGCTCGACCTCGCCTATAAAGCCGCACACACCGCGCGCCCACCTCAGTCTCGAATTAACCGCCAACCAGTAAACATCTAAAATGACAGGCCGCGGCAAAGGAGGCAAAGGTCTTGGGAAAGGAGGCGCCAAGCGGCACAGGAAAGTTCTCCGCGACAACATCCAGGGCATCACGAAGCCCGCTATACGAAGACTCGCGCGTCGCGGCGGCGTCAAGCGAATCTCCGGGCTAATTTACGAGGAAACCCGCGGCGTGCTCAAAGTGTTTCTAGAAAACGTCATCAGAGATGCAGTTACCTACACGGAACACGCCAAAAGGAAGACCGTAACTGCCATGGACGTCGTTTACGCGTTGAAACGGCAAGGCAGAACGCTATACGGTTTCGGCGGATAGACTCAAGATTTGTGATAAAATATTTATTGTAGTTCATGTAATTGATTATGGTTTGGTAATAATGTGCATGCTTACGTAATGTTGACAAGGCCCTTTTCAGGGCCGCAGTTGGTCGTGTTTTGCACGGATGTCAATCAATATACCTACCTAACATTAATAATTTGGAAACGTATGTTTACCCTACCGGCCGGGACGAAGCCTTTTCGAACGAGCGACCGAAGCGAACGAAGTTATATGCCGAAAATCGTTTGTCTGCCCGGTGTCTGTCCCACTGTTCTCTACAGGTCGCATTTCTCAACCTTCGTGAAATTTTGTGAGCATGTTCGTGAATTATATAGAAATTCTTGTTAAATCGCTTTTCCAACTTTTTTAAACAGTCACCATATCTACAGCTCACTGAGTCACTAGCTTATTTCGGGTTAATTATCACATCATTTGTTGGTTTTGCATTTTGAATGCGGTAAGTACCTATAGTCTGTCCAATAACAAGGCATACGGGATTGGACAACTATGGAGATTTAAGTACCTATTCTTTCGAAAACATCAATCTCAAAGTAGTTTTGTTATTTTAATGATGTTTTAAACCCGCGTAGCCGCAGGACGTGGGCTGTATTTTCCCTCGCGGCTTGTGCTTATTTATTTATTCATTCACACATAAATTAACATTTCTACACCAAATCACTTATATGGTACCTATAGTTAGTTTCACTACAAAATACATAACAAGAAACAAGACATAACGTTATAAAACTTGCTTCTGTGTGAATAATATAAAATATATATATATGGATAGAAGCTACGGTAGCCCAGTGGTTCAGGCATGCGGCTGCCAAACGGCGGTCGTGGGTTCGAATCCCGGCTCGTACCAATGAGTTTTTCGGAATTTATGTACGGAATATGATTTCATATTTACCGTTAGCTTTTCGGTGAAGGAAAAACATCGTGAGGAAACCTGCGAAGAAATCCAAAGGTGTATGTGGAGTCCCCAATCCGCACTGGGCCAGCGTGGGGACTACTGCCCATTCCCTCTCATACATGAGAGGAGGCCTGTGCCCAGCAGTGGGACGTATATAGGCTGATGATGTGATGTGTGATGATGTGGTATATGGATAGTATTAAAGAAAGATAGAAGGAAAGGAGAGGCTGGGGAAGACCAAGACGTGCGTTTATGGACCAAGCTAAAGAGAAGTTAATGTAATGTATCAAGAGCTGAAAACAGTGGCAGAGAGAATAACAGAGTGGCGATTACTCTACCGACAAGAGCCCGGCTCTTAAGTTTATGATGATGAATATGATGATGAGGATATTATTACCGCAACATTCAACCTGCAAATTTCACGAGAATCGGTTGAGAAATGCTACCTGTAGAGAAAAGAAGGATAGCCGGACATACGAAAGAATATAAAGAAATTCGGGCCAAGCTCATGTAGAGAACTTTGTTCGCTTCGCTCTCGCTCCTTCAATAACAATAACAAAAAGTGACGCAGTAGACGACGCTGTCCCCAGGTTTTGTATGAAAAATAAATTTAAACGTTTTGCGTTAGCAGGGTTTTTCAGGAATGTAAACGGTTTTCATGCGTGTTACATGGGTGATCCGTAAATTAGGAAGTTTGGTTGTACATTACGTACCTGGGCGGTGAATTCGTGAATGCCCCAGATCGCAGACCAGGTTTGTGGCCCGAACCGAAGGTGAGGTTACCATATCTGTATTACCGCCCGTGGTGCGTACACAATTTTACGTCTTCTCCTGGAGGCGATGCTATGTTCCACTGTAAGTATATATTTTTTGTTAACTACCTTTAAGTCTATAGGCAGGTAAGTTTTACTATGGCTTTAGAAAAGGAGTAGGTACAAGAGGTAAGGTACCCAGTTGATGCTGTGGGTCCATACTTTCATGGTGAAAGATGGAACGAATCAGTTACCTAGTTAACTAGTTCCTGAGATCATCCTTAGGCAAATACAAACTTCACCACTTTTTAAAAAGTACACTTTTTTTAAAAACCCTACCGTTTTGCTTATAGTAACAGACGAGAACGCGTAGGACCAGACCTACGCTAACTATTGGCACAGTCCAATGCTAAAATAAATACCGAAACCTTAATCCGCAAGAGCGATGGGACATATTTATGAATAAGTTGTCCACCCATATTTTTACGTTTGACTGTAACATTCACGACGATTAACTTTCATCAATTTTCTGTTTATAACAATGTTAATTACAGTCTCAACTGTTACGCAACTGAGGACATTGACGGTGGCCAATAAATAAAGATATTATTCTACCCTCAATATTATCCAACTTACGTCGTTGTGCCCCCACTAGTTGCGGGCCACAGATATTATTATAATACCGCCAAAGGCTCGAACTCTAGTCATTCCACCATGAACTCCAAGCTAGGCAAAAAGAACAAGACGCGCTCGTCAAAAGCTGGGCTCATTTTCCCGGTAGGACGCATACATCGTTTGTTGAAGAATGGAAACTACGCGCGTAAAGTCGGAGTCGGGGCAGCGGTGTACCTCGCAGGTGTAGCAGAGTATTTAGCCGCCGAAATATTGGAGTTAGCCGCGAGTGCCGCCAAAGACAACAACAGAAGCCGCGTCGCCCCTCGCCACATTCTCCTGGCTGTGAAAAATGACGATGAGCTCAGGAAACTCTTGGCTGGCGTCGTTATATCCGACGGAGGCGTGCTGCCCTCAATCCGTCAAGAACTCCTGCCGAAGAAGACCATGAAACCATCGCAAGAAGATTGAACAGAAGCAATCAAGTGCCTTGGTGTTGACTCAGACAAGTTTCTTCTGAAACGAAGACAACGGCGATTGCCGTATTGAGAATTGGATGATGTGGGGAATAATAATCTAGTGAAAAATAATATATTGATAGTGTTAAGTAATCATAAAGAATCGTAATTTTGCCTGCTAATTGATAGAAAAGTAAGACAATGTCCTTTTCAGGACAACATTCGCTTGTTTCTGTAATAAGACTGTCAATCAAAAGTTAGCTAATAAAATATGTAGGTACAGTGTGGTAGGTTCGTTATATACCTATACCCTAAGAACCGATTAAACATTTTTTTCTTAAACACTATCTTTAGTTTTTCCATATAAAATAATTCAGAACGCAATGGATCACAATTTTGTCTTGCTGACGTGACGTCACAATAAATTGTCACACGTCACCCGATTCTTCCATGTGTCATCATGTCACTGCCGCTCGATAAATTTTCAAAAAACAATTACGGTTCAATTGAGGTAATATTAAAAATACACGCAGTAAGTAAAACATTGTTCTTTTTTGCTAATAAGGGACAATTGATTTATGTCCGACATAAACGCGATCACGTTAGTAAGGCAGGCATATAGCTAGGTAAGTAACACACCTACCTACATCGTACATCCAAAGGTATAAAGTACCTAACTACTCAAAAACATCTAGAGATGCTATCACGAAGTCGTGTTCGGGTGTCTTTGATGAATTGTCTAGTTACAGTATTCATATAATATAATAATAATAAGTCGCTGTGGCCGAAATCGGCCGGGAGCTCTTCACCATCATCATCATCATAATAATAATAATAATCACGATAATAATCTCTTATAGCGCTGTTCCCGGTTGTGCCCCTAAAGAAGCACGGGGTCCGCTTTGACACCTTATCCCAATATTTGACATAGGCACTAATTTTTACGAAAGCTATTGCCATCTGACCTTCCAAATACACCTGAATGTATTTAGAGTATACTCATCGTGTTTCAAAGTGGTTGGAAACTGTAGTTTTGCAAATAAATATATTTGATTGATTGATTGATTGATTGATTGATTGATTGAAAGCCACATATTTTTCCACCGGCGGCGCAAGGCGATGTGGGATGAAATACCTCATAATGTCGGTTAGTTACCTAGTCATTTCTTGAAGTGTGAATTTTATCGGACCCCACCGCCTGGCTAATTGGCTATGCAGGAAACCACCCACTGGGCCGAAATTGGTAGGTATATAGTTGACACTTTAGATACCGGTAGGCGTAATATACTCGTAAGTACCGTAGCATTAAGTAGGTTGTTAACATTGATTGACGCCGGGCGAGAAGAAACGAAACCCTTGCAGCCCTGAAAAGGGCTTTGTCGGAGATTCACTTCCTACCAATTAAATTAAAACCTAACTAACTGTAAAATTACGCGCGCTCCCCTCTGACCCGCCTCGCGAGCTGGATGTCCTTGGGCATAATAGTGACCCGCTTAGCGTGGATAGCGCACAGATTCGTGTCCTCAAACAGTGCTACTAAATAGGCTTCACTTGCCTCTTGTAACGCTGCCACAGCCGAGCTCTGGAATCGTAGATCCGTCTTAAAGTCCTGAGCGATTTCGCGGACGAGTCTTTGGAAAGGTAGCTTACGGACAAGGAGTTCTGTGCTTTTCTGGTATCTTCTTATTTCCCGCAACGCCACGGTTCCCGGTCTGTATCTGTGTGGTTTCTTGACCCCACCCGTGGCTGGGGCACTCTTGCGAGCCGCTTTCGTGGCTAGCTGCTTCCTTGGAGCCTTTCCTCCTGTCGATTTGCGCGCGGTTTGTTTCGTACGAGCCATTTTGGTATCTGAACTGATTTAACCTAACCTAACTTAACTATAGTGTCTGGAATGTGAGAGATGTTACCGATTTATTTTGTGCGCGGATGAACACGCAGGTTTGGCTTATATAGGATCTCTCGGACCCCCACTACGTGGGCGGCGGATATTTTTTTCAATAAGGGGGTAGATTCGTTGTGTTGAAATTGAGACTACCCGCTTTTTAAAGCAGTGGTTAGCCATCGCTAAAGTACCGTTAGGTAAATACATCTAATTTATTCTATCTTCTCCGTAAATCATTGATTTTCATCGAGATTGTTATGTGTATACTTAGGGCGTTATGTGTATTCTCAAGAACTTAATACTCATTCTGTATATACTTACCGGCCGTGTTCATAAACGTTCTACAAGCCTATTTTAACTAAAATAGCGTTAAAATTAGTTTGTCTTCGTCTGTCACTTTGACATTTGTGTTCGTAAGAGAGAGACAAAATACATTTTATTTAGCAGAGGCATTTTAAGTTATATGATATGAATAAGGGAGTACATTTTTAATACATGTAGGCATTCAGTCTAGGTACTAATGAACACTCTAAACACACGATTTACTTTTGAATGATATAACTGGCTTTCGAACCCCTTCATTGTTTGTACCTAAGCAGTTATATATTGTAATATAACAGGAACAGGAATCTGTCATTTGATGGCGGTATTAACGATGCACCGAATAAATTGTTCACGAAACTTTAATGTTTTGTTTTGTTAGATTCGATCTAATAATCGCTTTGCAGAACAAGGGTTCGGAAGTGTAAAATGAAAACAGAATATATAACAAAAGTTTTTATTCATAAATCTGAATAAACATTACATTATATTGCACTTATATGACTAACATTACACATTAGATTTATTTTACAACACGTAAGGTAAAATACCCTGTCATTGACACCCAAATAATGTATATGAATTCAATTTGACATTGTATAGTTATTTTAATTTATGTTATTCTTTGATATTGACACCTACATATTTGCACGCTTGCATGCAAATATGCTTAATATATTACAAGCTTAATATATTTAAACATCCACTGGACATCTACTGACATCTACTGCGTCTATGCAAATAGTAAAAATAAATAATTCCAATACAAGCAGGTAGGTACCTGTGGTGTGTGTATTACAGACACAAATTAACTATTGCAAAATTTGCCTCTAATGCCTCGAAAATAATGTTGATAGTGTTTAACCTATACTAACTAATATTATAAGAGGAAAAGTCTGTGCGACTGTGGCTTTGTAAATGTAAGTGTGTATGTAATGGATAATCTCTGGAACCGCTTATCCGATTTGCTATTTTGTGTTTCAATATGTCCCTACGACGCTTGAGTAAATCCACATTGAACATCGTGGGCTCCACTACTATATGTAAGATGTATAATTGGATCCCATCAAAAACATTCTGTAAAAAACTAGCCAAGTCTCGATGGAGCTGCCTGTTTATCACTAAAAAGTAATGAAATCTAGTCAAAGTCGTGCCAAGTCTAAGGTTCCTTACTGCGATTTCTTTATTATTTATAGTTAATGTTGTGTGACTTGGCCGTTGACTTGTACCCACTAACGTATAAAAAATGTTCAAATTATATTCTCAACGAACATTGATTCTACGTAATCCTCTGTGTACAAATGTGTTGAACATAATTCACCTTTATATTTGTGAGATATTTTGTAGTACCAAGTCTCAGGCATTCTTATAATTCTTTATTTGCTAACTAAATAAAATTTTGTGATTTGGCAATTACACAATACTACATAGTTTTAGGTATCCATAAATGCAATAATAATAATAATTATCCGGCAAGTCAACGGCCAAGTCACACAACATTAACTATAAATAATAAAGAAATCACAGTAAGGAACCTTAGACTTGGCACGACTTTGTCTAGATTTCATTACCAGAGCCCGGATTTTTCACGGCAAAACAAAACACTATCGTAATCTAGCCAGTGGTAGAAAAAATATTTTATCGATATCGATAATTGTGTAGTAGATGAAAAATCGTCACCATTTTTATTTTTATAAATAACTGTAATATTAAGGTATTATACGTATGTCAAACACGTCGGATTCAAAGGGTTATAAGAAATAAATAATGTCTAGACGCCATTTATGATTTATACGTAATTAAATGACATTTTAAGTCCTATGGAGTAATAATAATTGACAATTATTGGCTGTATTGTCTATTATTTTCAATGAGGTGATAGTCATTATCGCTACTTTTTAGTTGGCTCAAATATCTATGGCGATTTCATAGGAAAAATACACTCCTAGTTTTTTATTAAAAAATATAAAAAGGTTGTTTTGTAAAAATACATCGGAATGCTATTTTTATACCTATATACCTAATGACAATACTCGATATCGATAAAGTAATTTTTCTATCCCTGGCTAGATTACGATAGTGTTTTGTTTTGCCGTGAAAAATCCGGGCTCTGTTCATTACTTTTTAGAGATAAACAAGCAGCTCCATCGAGACTTGGCTAATTTTTTACAGAATGTTTTTGATGGGATTTCACTTCTTTTTGTAGAAACAATTCACAAGTCAGTACTTCAGACCTTCGATTTTTGACATCAAATGAAGCGGCCCACCAAGTTGAATATTTTTTGTAAAGGCGGTATAGATATATCTCTAATAGTTTGGTTGGGCTCTTGTGTTTTCTAATCAGGGTCCCCAGGTACCCCAGATCTTCGATTATCCTAGTTTTTATAGTTTTCCCTTTATGTGGCTATTAAACCCTAACTCTGTACCAAATTTTAGCTCTCTGAGTTTATGGCAAGTACTAGTTCTATTTGGATAATCATGAGTGAGTGTCATAAATGCGAAACTTTGCTTTCGCTTAACTTCGGAACTAAATGACCTACAACTTGAAATTTTTGATTTTAAGTATGTGATTATAGCTTACTGAATGACGAAAATTTCTGCGTTCTGCTCTTATCCAGAGGTTCTCAAATAGGGGCCTGAAAATGCGGCGAAATGGTTCCAGTAAAGGGTTTACTTCGCGCTCGACTTGGCGGGGCACTGCCGTGCCCCAAGATAATCATCCTCTTAGCGTTATTCCCGGTTGTACCCCTAAAGGAGCCCGGGGTCCGCTTTGATACCTACTTAATCCCAAGACTGCAATCTGACCTTCCAACCGAGAGGGCAAACTAGACCTTACTGGGATTAGACCGGTTTCCTCGCGATGTTTTCTTCCCCGAAAAGCTAACGGTAAATAATCCGTACACAAGTTCCGTAAAACTCATTGGTACGAGCCGGGATTCGAACCCACGACCGCCGCTTGACAGCCGCATGCCTGAACCACTAGGCTACCGTAGCTCCTAATAATATAATCAATAATCCCTAATAGTACGATTGGATAATGTAAGGTATAATTTTATCAACAACCAGCCTCAAATTCTTATTTCCACGACTGTATTTTCACGTTTTACCTCGATTTTAAGAGAGAACATGGTTTATTGCTAATATGCGGTACAAAAATTAACAGTAAAGTTGAGACACACGCTACGTGCCGCAGTACTTGGGATGATCATTTATGGGATGCGGAATTGAGTGTAATGATGTGTATTGATTTAAACTTTCACGATTCTTATTAATTTTTTTACTAAGTAGGTATCTTACGTTTCGGATGTGACACAACATAAGGGGTCGCGGGACAAGCGGGGGGTGTGATGTTGTGACACATTCGAAACGTCGGGATGTCTCAAAGGGGTAAATTAATAAAATTACACGCGATTAGGTGCCGTTTTAAAATTATGTGTATATAGTGTATACGTATTACGTCCAATTGCTAACAATACAATGTATTACAAAAGCACATTTTTAACGGAAATACGTGTGTTTAATGAAAAACCTAACGAATTAAGTGAATTTTGAGGCAATAAATTTCTTTAACCCGAATTAAAAATGCTGCAAGGTAATATTTAAGTATAAGTTAAAGAAATGGTTGATTGAGAAGGTGTACTACAATAAATATTTTTTTGACGATGCATGCAGGTACAGAATGAAATAAATTTGTTAGTTAGTATATGGTTAGTTTATAAGTAGTTTTTAAGAATTATATTATACGTTCGCAAAGGGCAACTGATCATCTATATCTATACCTACACAGTGGACAATAAAACATTCTATTCTATATTATGAGTAATGATGTGTATTATGTGTATTGATGTGTATTATGTGTAAAGATGTGTATTATGTGTAATGATGTGTATAAGATACCGGAAGGTGCAGCGTAGACTGGAAGTCAGACTGACTTGGTGATACATGCGAGCGCTCTTTGAGTGAGGCCTATGTCCAAACGTCCAGCAATGGACTCTTGATGTCAATTACTGGTTGAGGTCGACAGTGTCGTGCTGGAAGAGCAGCATGGGGTCCAGAGAGAGCCGCGAGGGCTCCAGCAGGCGCGCGTGCAGGCTGTCCTGCAGGAGCATCTGTACGCTCAGGTCCGTCAGCTCCTGCGACACAAAGGCATTGGGCAACCATCCATACTTAATATAAATGGGAAAGTGTATGTTTTTGTGTGTGTGTTTGTTTGTTTGTCTTTCACGGCAAAACGGAGCGACGACTTGACGTGATTTTTTAATTGGTAGTTGAAGGGATGGAGATTGGAGAGTGCCATAGGATAGTTTTTATCCCCGAAATCATCCCCTAAAGGGGAGAAATGGGGGGGGTAAAAGTTTGTATGGAGTTGCGATATAAACGAGTTCCACGCGGACGGAGTCGCGCGCAGAAGCTAGTACATACATACATACACGCCTTTATCCCTAAAAGGGGTAGGCAGAGCACATGAAACTTGTGTCCAGTGCCACTGTTAGCATAAATGTGGGTATAAAAGATCGAAAAAATGTTATATCGCAGTGATAGGTTGCTAGCCTACTCCACAATACACTTCAACTCTGGGTAACCTTGTATGAGAAAAAATTACATGTTTTTTACACCGGTTTTTTAAAACCATTTTTTTATATGCGAATTCTTTTTTACATTTGTATGGATCAGGTCGCCCCAGTCAGCCAACGCACGTTACAAATTTTTAATAAAATTGTAATTTTTTTTTTCTCTAAGTTTTTTCTTATCAGACTTACCAGACTCTTAAACGGTTTTGCGTTTTTTTTTATTACACCTTGTATAAAGATAAATATTGAATATTGTTTTTCGTCTGGAACTATCCTATGAGTGTTACTATTGAAATAAACGGAGAAAGTACCTGTGGCTGGGCGAGCCGCGAGCCGCGCGCGATCCCGCGCCCGCGCCGCACGCCGCACATGCTCGGCGCCCCTGCGGACACAACACTTCATCATTTGCCGGGAAAATTCTAATGTTCTCATTCGACAAAAGCTAGAATCCAACGGCCCTATTGTCGCCGTGAATGGTCATGATTCACGATAGTATTTACATTGATGTTAATAATCATGTCTCAAACAGCCGATTATTTTATGTAGCAACACCGACCAGTAATCATTTTATAACAATATTGATAGGTAGGCGGAGAGTCAGAGTTACTAACGGCTATATTGCGAACGAATAGTTAAGTGCAGATTTGTAGTGTTAGATTTGGAGGAAAACCAGGGTGAGCTCTTTCCATAATCACTTTCAAAGCATCCTATGATATTGTAACGATTTGGTACATTTACTGTTAATGTGCTTACACAGCTCACACGATGACTGTTTATGATGTGATGTATTTATGTGCGTCCACAGGTCTTATTCTATTTGGGAGGTGTGACGGTATATCACGTGTATACCGCGCGGAATCTAGTAGTAATAATTAATGGTGTCTGGTTAGAAACTTACAATTACCACTTTATAATATTAGTACTCTCCGAAAGAAGTAAGAAGTGTATAGAAATATGTTTGAGCTGTCTGAATGTATTTTTCTCCGATTGCATTTATAAAGGTAACACTATTAAATATCGAAATGTGTATACATGTAGCTTTTTGATGACAAAATATATATTATATGTCTCTCACTTCTCATTATTATTTACATGTTGCCAGTGTCATATTATATTAGCAGATACATATGTCATAATCATAAATGAATTGTCGCTGTTCATTACACTTTACATGCCACATCGAAAAAACTATAATACCACGTTATCGATTTATACTATTCTCAGGGTAAATGTTTTCGTTGTTGTACACTCAATTGAAAATTATGGGTACGTATGTTCCTATTTTATACAACAATTTTACTGTTCATCATATTATTTTACTCAACATAAATCAGTATTTAGCACAATACAAATTTATTGCATAAATTATTTATCGTCGTTTAATGTGCTGATGCATATTCTAATTCGGGAAAATTATAATTATACACAAACAAATCGAAGTTGTGCGCCGCTATGTCATCTCATCACATACAATATACCTACGCCACACCACCACAAACCCCCAAAAACCACTAATTTTACGTGCGGATTAATTTCAATGGCTAACTGTGATACTAATACAAAATATATAAACAACATGAAGTGTTTACAGACTAACGCATACACTAATAACACAACAAATGTAAACCTTCTTTTTACTCTTAACGGTAAATTATCCAAATATAAATTATTATTTTTTAATCCGATATCATATACCTTTTTTATATGTAAATGTTCCTTCAATATTTTCATCGCATATATTTATGATAAAAATGAAAAGAATGAAATATCATAATTTGACCATAGCTTTATTAAATGTACGCTCCCTAAATACTGGCAGCGATGAGTTGGTAGCATTGATGGATAGGTACAAACCCGATATCATGGCTTTGAACGAAACGTGGCTACGCGAAGGAGAAGAGCAGTTTGTACCTTCAATACCGGGCTACGTTCTAAAAAGTAGGGCACGGTCTACCGGGAAGAAAGGGGGAGGAGTAGGATTTTTTGTTCGTAAGGGTCTGCGAGTAAAGGTAAAGGAAAATCCAAAATCGCAATTAGAACAGATGTGGTTGGAGTTAAGAGTAAAAGGTGCGGGGAGGTACGCCATAGGTACTGCATACAGGCCCGAATCGGTCGTGTTAGATAACGCGATCGACGCAGTCAGCGAGTCTATTGATATGTTCGCGTCGTATAACGGCATTTTTTTACTTACAGACTTCAATGTAAATGTTATTTTAAAAGAGCGACCGAACACAAACAAACTTTTAACGTTTATGTCCCATAGGAACTTGACACAGTTAGTCGAGGAACCCACAAGGGTAACGGACGATACATCTTCTACTCTAGATTTAATAATTACCGACAGCCCTAAATTATGTAGATCTGTTTCCATACATCACAACCATAATATTAGCGATCATGCAATGGTGGTCGCAGAGCTTAGAATCGCAAAACCAAAGATGTTGCCACAATATATTTATAAAAGGCACTTGGATAAAATTGACAAAGATAAGTTTGACATAGACCTCAATCGGTTACCTTGGATGGACATAATAAAATCAGAAGGCGTGAATGAAAAAGTGAGGCTCTTTAACCGGTTGGTCGGTATCTTGTTCGAGACACATGCACTAGTGAGGCAGATACGCATTAATAATAAATCGTACCCATGGGTAACTGAAAACATCAAGCTAATGATGAATCTACGTGATTGCGCTGCTACTAGAGCTCGTAAATCAGAGTCCAAAACACATAAGGACTACTATAAGGACTTACGGAATTACACCAATGGGGCCTTACAGCGGGAAAAAACGGCCTATTTCACACATTACATCAACAAAAACAAAAGTCATCCTAAACAAATGTGGACACACCTAAAGAACTGCTCAGTAATGGGCGATACGGATAAGCCATTAATACCGGAGCATTTATGCAATCCCAATGACCTCAACGATTTCTTTTTGAACGTGCCAGGGAACGCAGACACAGACTATGAGACACAGGCATTTTTTGAAAACAGTAGGGTTAATAGTCATGTTTTCCACATTGAGAAAGCTACTGAAGACCAAGTCTTAAAGATCATACAGTCCGTTGAAACAAAGGCAAGTGGACATGACAACATATCTATGGACATGATTCGCCTAACGCTAAGTACCACTTTAGCCATAATAACGCATATTATAAATACGTCAATTGAGTCTGGCATGTTCCCAGAAGACTGGAAGGTTGCAAAAATAAGGCCGATCCCCAAAACGACCAGAATGGACGAATATAAGGATCTACGCCCAGTCAGCATTCTTCCAGTTCTTTCTAAAATAATAGAAAAGTTAGTGTGCGATCAATTAAGTAAATACCTAGACGGAAACGACCTCCTGCCACGAATACAGTCTGGATTTCGCAGCAAGCACGGCACGGCGACAGCATTAGCGAAGGTAACAGATGACATAATAGCGGCATCGGATGAAGGAAAGGGCTCCATTCTTGTCTTGTTGGATTTTTCCCGCGCGTTTGACTGCATTAACCCTTCACTGCTCCTCTCTAAAATGGCATACTATGGGATAGCTCAATCGTCGCGCAAGTGGTTTCAGTCGTTCCTGGCGGATAGAATGCAATACGTGGAACTGCAAACAGATCGAGGAGTACTCGCCACGTCACAAATCCGACAAATTAAACGAGGAACGCCGCAAGGATCAGTATTAAGTCCGTTATTGTTTGTCTTGTTCACTGCTGACCTAGTAAAACAATTGGAATATTGCAAGATACATTTATACGCAGATGACACACAGGTCTACTACTCTTTCAAACCACAAGAACTAAGTCTAGCTCTGGGCAAGATAAACAAGGACCTAAATACAATAGCGGTCTGGTCAGCAAAAAATAATCTTGTGCTGAACCCATCAAAGTCTCAATTTATCATTATGGGTAGTAAATGGCAGAGGCATAAGATTACTAACGAAAAGCCCGAAGTATATTTCGGATTGGAGCCGGTGCCACTAGTACTACACGCTAAAAACCTGGGCCTAATCATGGATGGAGAACTGAGATTTGAGCAACACGTTAACACGAAGATACGAAATGCGTTCTACCGCCTCAAGATGTTGTACGGTTTCAGAAAGTACCTATCAGTAAAAGTGAGAGAAATACTCGTTGAGGCGCTAGTATTATCTCCGTTTAATTATACCGACATTGTTTATGGCCCAAGATTATTAGGCAGAACAGCAAAGGCGATACAACGAGTACAGAATGCTTGCACGCGCTTCTGCTATAATATAAACCGACGAGATCACATTACTCCCCACCTTAATAGTAGAAGTATATTAAACATGAGAAATCGAAGGAACCTGCATTTAGCGTTTACGCTACGCAAAATTGTTGAATACCAAAGACCTCCTTACCTATTCGAAAAATTAAAGTGGGTACAAGAGGAACGGGAGTCACAGACAAAATTTACTGACGATACCTAAACATAAGACCAAATTTTTCAGGGGCGGTTTCAAGTACGAGTATGCTACATCAAAAATTTGGAATGATCTGCCACCACCACTAAGAAACCCAATGCCCTTGCTAAAATTCAAAAAACTTGTTAAAGCACACTTTCTTGAATTACAATTAAAGACCACCCAAATAAACAAATAAAATCGTCAATAAATAAAGAATTGTAAGGTTATTCTTCATTTTTGTTTCTAGCGAAATCTTCATTGAAGGTAACGCACGCACGCACACACACACACACACACACACACACGAATACACACACATACTCATACACACACACACACACACACTCAAATACACACACACACGCACACGCACGCACGCACGCATGCACGCACCCACGCACGCACGCACGCACGCACGCACGCACGCACGCACGCACTCACGCACGCACGCGCACACACTTTCGCGCGAGCAAAGCTTGCAAATGTGGCCGACCTGTTCTAGTTTAGTTTTAGTTTAGTTACGTTTTTACTTTAGTTTATAAAAGGGATCAGCCTGAAAATCAGCGCTGGACTTTGTTCAGCAGACGCTGAGACTGATACCCATTGCCTAGATACTTAGCTAAGTTTTCTTTGTTTATATTAAATCATTATTGTTTTTGTTTCTTGTGTTAAGTTCGAGGCAATAAACACTTTTTTTTTTTTTTTTATATGAAATTATGAATAAGGTTTCCTACATGTCAGGTACAGGCGATAACACAGTTCTTAGTCGTGGAGTTCTTTAGTGTAAGAGGATTAGTAACCAGTGTAACAACAGGGTCTCAGGTTCGGTAGTTTCAGCCTCAGGCCATATCGTTATCAGTCAATTAAACCCGAGTAATTATAACGGGAACAATAGCGTGTGAAATGGTGGAGCATCAGTTGTGTGGTTAAGGGATGTCTGTAAGGGGAGGAGGAGGACATTCTCGGGAACGAAGGTCCCCACTAATACAGATAAACTAAGAACAGCTAAAGTGCTATAGGTACTCATTCGCGGCCATGAGATCGATCAGAAGTGGCTTCGCGACATGGTGGAGATGCTGGGATCTAAGCCAGTCTTAGCTTAGTCTTAACACTTTATTTGCCACAGCTTCCTGATGATACAATGTAAAATGTACTTAGATAAAGATGAAAGCAATAATGTTAGGTACGAGTATATAAGAGTTGGTTTATGCCACTAACAGAGGTAATTCAGTGCTTAAGTGTTGGAATCTCGGCATGAGTTCCTATTAGAGTTATAATTAATTTTATTATCGGTATTATAAAATAAATAATGATGACCAGGTCTTAAAATAAAAGTTAAGCGATAAGACACGTTGTTTACACTTTAAAGCTTCATATTCTATCCTGTGTTATTTCTTGAGGTGTGCAATAAAGTGTATTTGTTGTATTGTCAAAGGAAAGCCTTAGAAATTAAAATTCAATCACACAGCTTCAGATTTTTTTTCTTATAAGCCTATTGCTTTATCTTCAGTATTCGCTAAAATTACAGAACGCTTGATTAAAAATAGACTATTTTTTTTTTTATTGAAAGCATTAAGTTACTAGCTCATAGTCAGTTTGGATTCCGTAAAGGAAGATCTACTTATGATAGTTTAGCTACATCAGATATCCGATTGGCATTTTCCAGAGATGAATCTGTGGTAGCTGCCTTCCTGGACATTAGCGCTGCATATGATAATGTCTTAGTGTCAGTGTTAAGCGAAAAGCTTTTCATATTAGGTGTACCAATAATGTTAAGCAACTTATAATTAATCTATTGTCTCAAAGGTTCATTAGTCTTCTCATAGACGATAACAATAGTATTACTCGCTTAGTGTGGAGAGGACTTCCACAAGGGTCTGTTTAAGCTCTCTGTTGTACAATATTTATACATTTAAATAAAATTTAGTTAACTAAGAATCATCTCGAAATGGCAGTGTTAGGGTTTGCAGTATGCTAATGATTTACTATTAACCGCAACAAATGTTTCTGTGAAACAGGCCAGTAGCACCGTTTCTTACTGGGTAGAGTTTATTGAAATTATGGTTAGCAATTTGCCCGTGGGGGAGGATTCCATTCCATGGAAAATAGGAAACGAGTATTAAGATGATAATAAAATCTGTCCAGACATTCTTATCAATCTAGCAAGTGGACGAAACTCCTATTGCGGCAACCTAAAAGTACGTACATGAATCAGCAATGCACAAAGTATAGAAGTATTTTTTCAGTTCTTTGTCGTTTCGTAACTCTCCGTGTCGTGAGAGTGAAATACGCTGATGCATTGTGTACTCGATATGCATGTATCTCAGTTCGATGTTGATTATACGTATATTCGAAATAGTCATGATCACAATATTGTTGCCATCATCGATAGATAATTCACCTTAACAGCAAAAATACGCTACCAAATACAACACACGGTTTACGATATATATAGGATACGATACGACTGATTGCTTATAACATCAAGGAATACCAAGACACGATGAAGCTTGGTTGGTCTCGGGGATAAAGGACCTCACAGTTGACTAGCATACCTCGGGTCTCACGAAATGTTTGGAACTGATTTAGAAAGTTCGTCAAGATTAACTTATTATCAGCCTTTACAGCTATCAGAAATTACTTACGCGTTCCAACTAATCTATTTTATAAGATGTTGTAATCACCTTCAAAGTATGCATTGGCCAATCAAGGCGTAGGAGAGGATCCAGAGCTAGTCGAAATTTACAATGGGGAAAAAATGGTAATTTCAAAGATCTGAGGAAGAGTTAAATAAAGCTGTGAATAATAATTGTATTAATACGCTCTACCGGAGATATGATCGCTTTAATAATCATGTCCCAAACAGCCGATTATTTTATGTAGCAACACCGACCAGTGATCATTTTATATTTATTTATTTAATCGTATGGCATAGATATGTCGAGTCACTTGAATTATTCAATGCACTTTCATTCTTCACCCATTGGGCTGCGTTGTCAGTGAGGGTGAACAGATCTTGAGGGTCACCGCTGTATTTTCGGATGGGACAGTCTTTTATGATGTGGTCTACGGTCTGCACGGGGGCCCCGCAGTCACATGCCGGTGAATCTCTCCATCCACATTTGAACAGGTAATCGGCGCATCGTCCGTGTCCAGTTCGCAGCCTGTTCAGCTGACACCACTCTTCTTGGGGCAGTGAAGCCATTGGGTTTCCGGGTGGGATCATGGTCAGTCAGTGAGTCCTTAGGCGGATTAGCCTTCCACTCCTCTTTCCACTGGTCCTTGATTTTAGGTTGGCGAGCAAGAAGGTTCTGGGCGGTCTGGTAAGGAGGGTGCCGGGATTTTAGCCGATGTCGCGGAGGTGAAGAGAACTCTTGGAAGATCGGCAGGTCTGGTCTGCTCGCTATCTGGTTGCACTCTTGCAACAGGGCTTGCTGTCTTCTTAAATGTGGCGGAGGTACGTGGCTTAGGGCTGGTAACCATTGTGTGGGAGTAGATTTTATTGCGCCTGAGATGCACCGCATAGTTTTGCGCAGTTGGACATCTATCTTCTCCGTATGTGTGCTATTCAGCCAGACTGGCGCACAGTATTCTCCAGCAGAGTAAACTAGGCTAAGCCCGGTTGTGCGAAGTACATCTGTCCCAGCTCCCCAGGTCGTACCGGTCAGCTTATGCATGATGTTGTTGCGTGTACCTAGTTTCTTGCTTAATTTATTGAGGTGAGGGCCATAAGTAAGCGAGCGGTCCAGCGTGACTCCAAGGTACTTCGGGAGTGGATTGTACCGCAAGAGGTTTCCATCGAAGGTTACTTTTGGCGAGTACGAGGCTAGTTTGTTATTCAGGTGGAATGTCGACACTTCAGTTTTGCTCGCGTTTGGTACCAGGCGCCATTTTTTGAAGTAATTTTCCAACATCTCTAGGTCACTGGTGAGTTGCTTCTCGGATACTTCAAACGTACGGTGTTGGTGGGTGAGAGCAATATCATCCGCGTAAACAAATTTTCTGGACACTGTCTCGGGCAGATCGTGTGTATATAGGTTAAAGAGCAGTGGGGCTAGTGTTGATCCTTGTGGAAGACCGTTGTTGAGTTTCCTGACGCGACTGCGTTGGTCTCCAAGATGGACAGAAAATTCGCGCTTACTAAGCATTTTGTTTATGAGTGCTGTAGTTTTCCGACATGGGACAGCTTTCATCAATTTGAGGTATAGGCCTTGACGCCACACTGTGTCGTAGGCAGCTGATAAATCGACGAAAACAGCCACAGTTTTCAATTGCTTTTGGAAGCCTGTCTCGATATTGGTGGTAACGGATAGCACTTGATCTGCACAATTGCGGCCGCTTCTAAAACCAGCCTGCTCATTGGGCACAATTTCATCAATGAGAGGGGTAATCCGGTGGGCCAGCAGTTTTTCCAGTAATTTGTACAGTGAACTCAGGAGTGCGATTGGCCTATAGCTTTTGGGATCATCTGCTAGTTTGTCTGGTTTGAGGATTGCTATTATGTTGGCGTTATTGAAGCCAGTGGGCAGTTTATTCCTATCTAGAACATCAGAATAGAAAGCAGCCAGCCATTTTCTGCAGTTGGGACCCAGGTTCTTTATAAATTCATTGTAAACACCGTCATGACCTGCAGCTTTACCTAAGGCTAGTTGTTTAATAGCAGTACTTATTTCCTCCGTTGTAAATGACTTTGAAAGTGTTTCATCAATGGGCAGCGTTTTTTCAGTTCCTTGACACTTCTATTAATAGATTTGTTGTCTGAGCGATTTCCCTTAACTTGTGAGGTTTCAATAATTCGATTGGCTATGGAATTAGTCAGGCTTTGAGAAAAACAATGGTTTGCGTGCCCTGTTTTACCAGTAAGTCGGTTTAGTATTTTCCATGCTTTACGGCTGGACACCTTGAAGTTCATTTTTTCGACTGTAGCAATCCATTTATTCTTGCGTTGCTCATCAAATGACTGTAATAGATTTTGTCCAATCTCTTGATCCCCCGTTAGTTTGTACTGTTCGTAAATCTTCTGGCTTGTCTGGCTTGGCTGTCTGGACTCCAGCATGGGACATACGTTTTCCTAAAGCCACGTGGCACGTGTTTTTTCGCTATCTTAGCTATTAGGCACACAAATCTCGAATAATTCTCCACTCGCGGAGAAATCCACCTTACTGTAGCGTCCATATCCTCTGAGAAACCCAGCCAGTTGGCCTTTTGGAAATTCCACCGGGGCAACGGCATGGAGTTCACCACGGGTATTTGGTTTCCTACCTCTAACAGAATGGGTCGGTGCTGGCTATTCGGAAAGTTGGACAAGATCTTTCTGGTTGTTGGTAGGGGCACTGCGGCTGGGTCCTGCGATACAAATGTGAGGTCCGGGTTATATTCCTTTTGCCACCTGGCGGATCTGAAGGAGCCCTTGTCTTTCGCATTGAAAATAAGGTGGTAGCAATTAGATTCCGCCCAGTGAGATAAGTGTGAGCCGGTCGTGTCGTTGGAGCTGTAACGCCAGGAGGTGTGGTGGCTGTTAAAGTCTCCAGCATAGAGACTCGGATGTGGGAAGACTGACTGGGATTTTATATTATAACAATATTGACGGGTAGGCGGAGAGTCAGAGTTACTAACGGCTATATTGCGAAAAACCAGTTAAGTGCAGATTTGTAGTGTTAGATTTGGAGGAAAACCAGGGTGAGCTCTTTCCATAATCACTTTCAATGCATCCTATGATATTGTAACGATTTGGTACATTTACTGTTAATGTGCTTACACAGCTCACATGATGACTGTTTATGATGTGATGTATTTATGTGCGTCCACAGGTCTTATTCTATTTGGGAGGTGTGACGGTATATCATGTATATGAAATTATGAATAAGGTTTCCTACATGTCAGGTATAGGCGATAACACAGTTCTTAGTCGTGGAGTTCTTTAGTGTAAGAGGATTAGTAACCAGTGTAACAACAGGGTCTCAGGTTCGGTAGTTTCAGCCTCAGGCCATATCGTTATCAGTCAAAGGTGCACCCGAGTAATTATAACGGGAACAATAGCGTGTGAAATGGTGGAGCATCAGTTGTGTGGTTAAGGGATGTCTGTAAGGGGAGGAGGAGGACATTCTCGGGGACGAAGGTCCCCACTAATACAGATAAACTAAGAACAGCTAAAGTGCTATAGGTACTCAGTATGTACGTATACAACCCGAGGACATGAGTGAATAATATTGCAGTGACTAAAATAAGAAAAAAATGCACCAAAAATTCGGCAAAATAGTTAAATGACATTGAAAATTTTCTATGGGATCATATAATTGGCCGCAACGAAGAACACTTACTCAGTTTAAAATAATTGATAATATTTCATTAAAAAAGGTGTATATACTCGACTAAAATTTCAATTTTAATACAAAAAGCATGGCTGCTCAATACTTTTGGACGTAAGCTGTAAGTATGGGCTTCTTTGATAAAGCAATTTAGGCAAACTCTTTTAAAATTCGGTTTTTTTTTTCTTTTTTTGACCACGATTCTTAACAGCAGCAGCCTGAAGGGATGTAGCTGCGGGTCTCTGCTGGCCTGTGGGTAGATTTCACTGCAGGGCTACACAACTGCCGAATTAATTAAATCCGGAATCAAATATCAAATCCTTTAGGCAATTTAAAATCTTAAAATAATAAGATTAAGCCTTATCGTTGGAAATGTAACATATTAAAAAAAAACAAGAAATAAACAGTTCAAATTAATTTTTTATGTATTTCAAGAATCGCGATAGCTAGACGGTTGAAATTTACACAGATTTCTTTCTGTCAACAACAAATACTAAAAACAATACAAAATTAATATTCAAGTGGGGCTCCCATACAACAAACTTGTTTTTTTTGCCGTTTTTATAGATAAAGGCATGGAATCCTCCGTGCACGAGTCCGACTCGCACTTGGCAGGTTTTTTTTAAAGTGAGCTATTAAGGTGATAGTTACCGGGCGCGGGGCGCGGTGGGGGCGGGGGCGGGGGGGGCGGCGGGGACCACGCCACGCGCGAGCGCGGCGCCGCGCCGCCCGCCACCAGCGCGCGCGCACTGTCCGGGACCACGCGCCGCGACCCCTGACAATCAATACATCATACTACAACTACAGAAGGGACAATCCTTTCATCTTTACAAAAGGCACTTCTTTCTCAGCCAAAACATTAAGATTTATGGCCCCAACGTTGGGGCACCGGCATGTACTTGTAGCGATGAACGTAAATCGCAGTGTCCAGCGCCTGGCCCTGCCGACACACACTCTCACACTAGGTACGAGTGTGAGAGTGGGTGTCGGCCGCCGTGTATAAAAAAACAATAGTCATTTATTTCAGATTTTCAGCCATATTTTTACACATTTAAATAGCATTAAGTAATATTAAGTTAATTAAAATGCAATCAATAAAAATAGAAACATGTCAATTTAGACATTAAATGTTTATGAAACAGAAACGTCCGCTAACGAGATTCCAAATTTCGATTAGAGTGGAAAATTTAAAAATTATTCGCCACGAGCAGGATTTGAACCCACATCCTCTGGAAGCGATGGACGGATTCCAGAGGTTGTGGGTTCAAATCCCTTTTGATCGAATTTTATGTCAATTTAAAATTCGAAATATATGATATGAATAAGAATAACAATATTTATTTCCGTTAAACATTACCCAACAGGAGTTACAGACAAAATTATAGGTAGGTTTCCAACTTTCCATGCTTAACCGTGACTGGTATGCAAAATAATGATAAAAGGAATTATACAAAATTACACATTAAAAATATTTGACAATAAAACCAACTAACTTAATTCATTCTAATACATATATGAATATTGAAAAAAAGAAGGAAAATAGATTAATCATGTCAAAATTAAAATTTACATCATGTCATGTCAAAAGAGTAAAAAAAACATTACAGTAATAAAAAATATTATTTAGCCATTGGTGCAATTTTTGATGAAATAATCTAATATTTAATTTCTTATGAATGATACGAATATGAATATGAATTAGAGATGTATACCGGTTAGTCGGCAAAATGTGCCGATAAGTCGGCACTATATGGATCACAGGAAAACGAGACATAAAATAAGCAAGATGCCATTTTTTTACCATTTGTTTTATATTTTATTCAAATACAGATTTAATATCACACTTGGTACTTTGAACGCGTCCACGATCGGCCTGGCTGACTAGTCGGCCTTCTAGGCGGCCGACTAGTCGGCTAGTCGGCCAAACCCATAGTCGGCCCATCTCTAATATGAATATAGATTCCAAAAACATAACCTAAAAATTGCCATTAAAATTAAAAAAATAACAGACTCCGGCAAACTTACACTATTCCAAATTTCAAAATAATGGAAGTAGCTAAAAACTAGCTACCTTCATCATTTGGAAGACTAAGTTTGCCGATGTCGGTTATTTTTGCGCGGACAACGGGGGATTCACATCACTAATTCGCCCGTGTGACGTCACAGTAGGTAGAAAAAAGTGACATGGTAGGTTTTCATACAGATTGAGGTGTTTAGTTGTCTAGTGTATGTTTCTATATCTGTGGAATGTACCTTCGGGAACGATATCTTTGTAATCTCGAGCACGCTGTCGCGCGCGATGTTGTTGGCGGCCAGCGCGGCCCGGACTTGCTCGGGGCTCGGCTCGAGGCCCGGCACCTTACAGTCAAAATAAACATACTCGTATTCATACTCATTTATTGATTGAGTATAAAATACAGTCAAGAGCACCAATATATATTCACTCAATGTTTCATAAATACGAGTTTAAAAAATAACGCAAAACCGTTTAAGGGATGCATGCATCGTGTTCTGATAAGAAAGACTTTTATTGACGCGTTTTTTTTTAATTGGAGCGGCCTGTTCCATCATCATCATTACTTAAGAGCCTTGCTCTTGTCGGTGGAGTAGCCGCCACTTTTCTCTGTACAACAGTAAAAAAAGACCGGGTTGCACTCCGGGAGTGCCGGCAGAAGTGAAAACTTGCGAATTGCTTAAAACAAAAACTTGAATAATTTTAATTTTGCAAAAAAAACACCGTATTTATTTTAACACGTATGTATACTACAACTTTATTGTTGCAGAAATGTCTGCCTACATATTTTTCAGACTTTGTGGTGTATACATATTGGTGCCCTTGACTGTACATGTAAAACTCTTATTATTCATTTCGTCAATTGATTTTAGCTATTAGTATTTATTTTTGTACAATGATGGTGGCAAACAAGAATCCTGCCTGATGATTTTTAATAGGTCTTTGGGCGGCTACATCTTACGACAAATATATATCATTATGTTTTTAAAGAAGCTACCTTCGCCTAGACGACAGCGACATCTTTTGGCCTTTAGAAAGGACAGCACAATGAGTACGACTAGATAAAATCATACGTATTTACTTCGATGACGGCGACGGAAGAGAGTGTGCCTAGTGTAACCTCGATTACAGCGACTTTTGTCCTTTAAAAAGGACAGTAGCACAAAAAGCTAGGGTATTTACCTCGATAACCACGAGATGGAGCGGATGCTTGAGCCGCGCATGCGTGTTGAGGTCGGAGCGGATCCGGAAGCGCTTGGGGCAGCGCGCGCAGCCCCACGCGCGGACCCCGGTATGGATCAGGCGGTGGTTGCGCATGGCCGTGGCTCTGCGCAGACAACACATTTATACTGTACCTAGCGGACAATCAAACGTTTAAAACACCACCAACAAACACATAGCTACAGTTCAGCACGACTATCGCGCGACGGCGCGCGAGCTCTCTCGATTTTTCTCGCACTTTCCATCTCTTTCTTATTAGAACAAGAGGTATAGTGCGAGAAAATCGATAGTATGTCACGGCCGTCCCATGATAGACGTGCAGCTCTGCACACAGACGAGCACACGGTGGATGGTGGACTGACCTTCTAAACGCCATCCCGCATACGTCACACGGGAAGGGTCGCTCACCAGTGTGAATCCTGTAGATTATACAATTTCATTAATACCTATAAAAAAAACTGAACATGTCTTGTTTGTTCATTGATAAAAATAAATAAGTTTGAAATTCATCACCGAATCGATGTGACAGCCACATCATGACAGGTTTAAGTTTGTTATAAGAAATCTCGCTGTCTTAAATCCACGACCCATCATAACATAAGTGCTGGATCCAGATATGGGTGAGGCTTGAACCCTGTGAGGTTAGGAGGTAAAGGTAAATGCTTGGGGTATCCCTGCACCCACCATTAACCACGTTATACGAGTACGACGTGTGGGGATTAGTGGTTCGTAAGTAAGGCACGTTAAACTGTTGACAGTGTAGCAAACTACACTACTAAATTCGTGTGTACTATTGGTAGGACGTAGGATATGTTAAGTGTAATCTGATGTGCTGTGTGAGCAGACATGAGCATACGAGACTACTAAATTGGTGTGTACTATTGGTACGACGTAGGACATGTATCGACGTGGTGTGCTCTGTGAGCTGACGATAGCATACGAGACTACTAAATTCGTGTACTATTGGTAGGACACAGGACATGTATCGTAACCTGGTGTGCTCTGTGTGCTGACAGGAGCATACGAGACTACTAAATTGGTGTGTACTCATGGTAGGACATAGGACATGTATCGACCTGGTGTGCTCTGTGAGCATGGACGCGGTGCGGAAGGCGTGGCCACATACAGCGCAAGTGTGCGGGCGCGCGCCGGCTGAATATTGCATTTCCTGCCCGTGGGCCTCTCTGAAGGACAAAATGACATGTTTAATAAAAAAACTAGGTATAAATAAATATTAATAATATATATATTTATACCTACTTTTTTAAACACTCAACGGGGTTACGTTGGTTAAGTACTGAATTCCCATGGCCACCTTCTGTCTCCATCATCAGATCAGCTCGATGGTACCATAATATTGAATTGTCATCTAAACTGTACCCAAAATTTCAGCTCAATCGGTTGAAGATATCTGCTTCACAATTTAGTTGCAAGATTCCAACCGGACAAACATACATTGCAAGTTAATTAAAAGCTTGCAAAAGCCCAATATCTCAAAAACGGCTGAACAGATTTTCATGAAACATGTCTAAGAACACTCGGGGTAAAATTATCTGACACAAAAAAAACTAAACGAAAATCGGTTCATCCGTTTGGGAGCTACGATACCACAGCCAGATACCTACAGAGACACGTTAAACTTATAACACCCCTCTCTTTGCGTCGGGGGTTAAAAAAGAGGCAGAGATGTAGTGGACGCGGATTACTGGGCCGTACATTATAGGGCCCCGATGGTAGTGGGTGGGCTGGGCTTACTCGGCCGTACATTATAGGGCCTCGATGGTAGTGGGTGCTCACAGATATAGATATAAGGACACTAGATAACTTAAACACCTTAATATGTATGAAAACCGTCTGTCACATTTTTCTACCTACTGTGACGTCACACGGGCGAATTAGTGATGTGATTTCCCCGTTGTCCGCGTAAAATCGATTCTGCAATAAAGCATTCTCTTAATATTATCGGACAACCTGCTACCACAACAGACGCGCGCGGAATGTCAGTCGGAGTGCCAACTCTGAGACCGAATTCGGACACGCGAAGTACATCATTTGCGTGATCTATGTAGGTATATCTGTGTGGGTGGTCCTGGCTTACTTGAGGTGGTGAAGCAGCAGCTCGGCCGGGAAGCTGAGGCCGCAGTGCGTGCAGGCCGCGCGCCCGCCACCGCCGAGCCCTGCGGCCAAAATATTTTCATTTAATTTATTCCTTGATAAAACATAGTGTTACATGTCAATTTTTGTCAGAATCTTAAATAACATTTATAATACTTAATATTCTAACAAGTATGTCTGAGTTTACAATCCGCTTTAATAATGATTTAAATTCTCAAACAAGCTCGGAAATGTATGCGTTAAGTAATATCACGAAATGAAGACATGAAGTTTCTCGTTAAAGGCTCCCTACATTACTAATGTATGAAAACCCTAAGTAAACCCATTATTGTCCGCTACTCTAACTTTTTGAATTTGCTTCCACCTCTCTGAGCATACTTGCGAAAAAAAAAACTTATTATGTTCGGTTAAACATGGTGCTCGAACGACTTGTAAGTACAAATGGCATGTGTAAAAATAAAAAAGGCGGCAAATTACACAAATTGTTTTCTGAGCTTTCGTTCCGATTGCAATTTCAACAAACTATTATTTAATTAATTACCTTGTATTTATTTTAATTTTAATATGTCCTCACCTCGTTTGAGAATCTATTATGTATTCAAGAGCTTGAACAACTTACAACTAGAATTAAAGTTTCAAAATCTTGCATATTGTCTTCTTTCTGATGTTAAACGGTTGTCAAGATTATGAAAAGCATATACTATGGCCATTTGTTTTATATTAGCTGGCGTTATACGGTTTGTCAACTTTTTTTTTCAGGGGGATAAATTATTCGGATAGCGGAGTCTTAGTAATAAGGTCCCGTTTTACCCCTTGGGTACGGAACCCTAATTACTACACAAAAGACACATATAGACAAAGTAGGTTCTCGGTAGATGTCACATCCCAGTTTTTTTCTTCATCACGGCTTTGTGACGCCTTGATGAATAATACATATGATTTGTTTAATGATGTCTGCCGCCTACCTGTGACGATATTATGAGAGCGTGTTTATATTTTACATTAATATGTACTAGGGAAATAAATTATAAATTTCGACGACTAAAGCTAACTAACACATCTACAAGTTTAATTTAACTAAGTACACAATTTTAATATTACATTTTGAGATGACAATAGCTGTACGCACAAAACCGCTTAACTTAACTATGTAATTACTATTAGTTTAAACATTTGGCATATGATTTTCGACACTGCGATTTTGGTAAAATAAATAATAAAAAGTGCGAACTTAAAAAAAAGAGGGTATAAATTTCAATCTTATTATTAACTACCTACATAACAATAAAACTACTTTCTACACTACATTTGACTAATGTAATTATACTTAAAATTTGATGATGATTACTATTACCTACAATTACATTTCTTCTGGGTACCTTGATTGTCATTGATTGGAAGCGACACGTAACTATGCTCCTTCTTCCTATGCTTATAGAGCGCAGTTTTGTTTGGCAACACTTCGTCACAGTCGCGGCAAGGGATTCTTCGAAATTTATATTAAAAGCATCAATTTTACTAATATTATAAATGTCTGTTACTCAATAAAGCTTAAGGGGATGCCGTGATTCGAGTCGACCACGCCCCCTTGTCAGAGACACGTTTATGCTGTACGAGAAAGAGATGCAACACTCTTCGGGAATGGCTTATTTGGACAAACGATAAATACCTAACTTAGTGAAGTTTGATTTATATTTCACTAGCGACCCGACCGGCTTCGCACGGGTACTATATTATTATACATATAAACCTTCCTCTTGAATCACTCTATCTATTTAAAAAAAACCCGCATCAAAATCCGTTGCGTAGTTTTAAAGATCTATTAAGCATACATAGGGACAGATAGCGGGAAGCGAATTTGTTTTATACTATGTAGTGATTAAGTGGGATTTTAGATGAGATAAAATACTATATTATTAACTTGTTTGTGTCGCAAAATAATGTATTGTTTGAGTAGGCTGACTAAAAAAAAGAAAATAAATACCTAACTTTGTTTTTTTTTTCAATCATGGAAATATTAGGCAATCATGTATTGATTAAATCAGATAAACAATCATATAGTCAAGAATCATTTATCTAAAAAACAGGCCTTTTTGTTTCCTAATCTAGTCAGAACGGTGTTTCAAAGTACGCGAGAATTTCCAATGCACCTCCTTAACGGCTGTCGATTCGGATGATATTTTGCACGAAGATTTAACTATGCTCCTTCTTCCCATGTTTATAGTACAGCGAAGTTTTGTTTGGCAACACTTCGTCGCAGTCGCGGCAAGGGAAACTAACATTATACTATACTTTTAATAATATTATACTTTGTATAGCCTGGATCAAATTATATGATAGTTTTTATCCCGAGTCCACGCAGACGTAGTTGCAGGCGGAAGCTAGTGGTAGTGGTGGTGGTGGTGGTAATAAGTTACTGTCAAAAATTTCATTTTTGGTACAGTAAGCTTTTATTGCGACTATACTTTTCTGTATACCACCATCAACTATTCCATTCTATAAACTTTGTTTGTGCTATAAATTACTTACACCTAATACTTACTAACTTACTTACCTACTTAATGTCGCGACTGTAAACATATATTTGTGCATAAACTGGAGCATCGTCTGCCAACAAACCGCATTTTGGTTTGGCAGAAGAAAATGTTAATATAAATAAGTTTACTTCGTGAATAAATAAATGATTAATTATTATTATTAATTAATTCATTGAGACTATTCTAATGAGCCCAAACTCAACGGGGTTACGTCGGTTAAGTACTGAACTCCCATGGCCACCTTCTGTCTCCATCATCAGATCAGCTCGATGGTACAATAATATTGAATTGTCATCCAAACTATACTAATACCTTAAATTTCAGCTCAATCAGATGAAGGCAAGTGACTGAGAAATGGATTGCAAATGACGGACAAATTACATACTTACATACGAACAGGTCAAGTTAACCTCGTAAGGCCCAAGCTAGTTTTAGGACTCATAACGGCCCAGTGTCCTGAAAATAGGTCATAAAAATACTTTAATTTTGGAATTGCGAGCCCCTTAAATAGAGTTTCAATTTTATTACCAAAAGCTAATGAGTTGGGCTGTTCTATCAAATTCAAATCAAATCAAATCAAATCAAATCTTTGTCCTAAAATTAGGCCGGTGGGCCTTACGAGGTTAATATAAAGCTTGTAATAAAAGTACTTGTTATAATCTTTAAGTTAATTGTGTAAAGCTATTGAAATGAACAGTTCAAATAAAAAAAATACGTTTGTGACGTTTAAGAAGCCCGAGTGTTCTAAAGAAACAAATAATCGGCCAAGTGCGAGTCAGACTCGCACACGAAGAGTCCCGTAATCCATCAACTGTAAAAAAAACGCCAAGAAACGACGTTTGTTGCATGGGAGCCCCCCTTAAATATTGTTTTTAGGGTTCCGTACCCAAAGGGTAAAAACGGGACCCTATTACTAAGACTTCGCTGTCCGTCTGTCTGTCTGTCACCAGGCTGTAACTCAAGAACCTTGATAGCTATCCAGTTGAAATTTTCACAGATTATGTATTTCTGTTGCCGCTATAACAACAAATAATAAAAACAAAATAAAATAAATATTTAAGGGGGGCTCCCATACAACAAACTTTGATTTAAACAGTTTTTTATAGATAATGGTACGGAACCCTTTGTGCGCGAGTCCGACTCGCACTTGGCCGGTTTTTAGTATGTGTTGTTACAGCGTTAAAAGTACTTGTTACCTGTAATCGTTGGCTATTCTGGTGGGTGCGTCGCCCTTGTCCGCCGCAGGTTTGCCGTGCACCTTTTTCCTGTGGTACGCCACGCTCCAACTAATAATATTTATTGATTATTATCAGGGGCGGCTTTGCCTTTTTTTTTTTGTTTATTAAAAACTAAAATTAGACATGAACATAAGGTACATTGCTCCACAAAACGACATTGATTGACTGTGGAGACACAAATTACAGTCACATTTCTCCTTAATATTAGTAGTGTCTTAGGTAAATATCTACAAAATATACTTTGGTATACTAAGAAGATTTCTAGAGGGCATCGATAAGGTATTTGTTTGATAGATTCTTAAATCTAGCTTTTTTATGTTCATGAACAATGTCCACGGGCAGAGTATTTAGTATATATGGTATACGTTTCTTTAGTGTCCTATCACCATAGTAATTAGACACTCTAGGTACTTCATACTTGCCCGCGGTCATTGTCCTTGTGTTATGTTTTTGTCTAACTAGGTGTAAGTATTTCAGGTTGACATGGTTATTTACTGCTAACAGGTATTTCAGAGAGACGCCTCTGATTATTATGGGCTGTTTACACTTTGATTAGAGATTAGTGCGAGTTCATACATCTACAAGTGCGAGTAGCGTTTGTATGAATGAACTCGCGCTAATCACTAATCAATGTTAGGCCCTTAGGGTTAGCAATGTTATAACCTTATAACTCGGTGTCACCAGACTCTCAGACATCTGCCTGTGGATTATTTGGTACTTAGACATATCATGGCTTGATCTAGGCTCAAAAAGTGCGATATTTAATACATCTCACTAATTAAGAGGCCGCAGTAAGCTCGGCCGAATTTCACCTTCCCATACAAACGTAGTTATGCTCTCATTTTAAAACCACGTGTTGGATTGTGACGAAACTTTGCATATACAATGACATGAGGTATATCTATGTCTGTAATTAGTTTAAACGGTTCCAATTTATATAACAAACTAAATACAGCAAAAACTAGTTTTGTATGAAAAACTTAAATTCGCAGTATTTTTTTTATTATGGTAGCTGAAGCTACATAAACTAATTACAGACATAGATATACCTCATTTCATTGAACATGCAAAGATTCGTTAAAATTCAACACGTAGTTTTAAAATGAGAGCGTAACTACGTTTGTATGGAGAATCGAGCTTACTGCGGACTCTTAAGCCGCACGTCGATTACCTAATAGAGATTTAGGGGGCTGGATTAAAATATAGGATAGTTTTTATCCGGGCCCACGCAGACGAAGTCGCGGGCGGAAACTAGTGGGAAAATACATTTCTTTAAACCTGACAAATAATTGCATCAGAAATGAGGCTATCCGCAGCAGAACCAAGGTAACCGATATAAACCTCCGAATCGATAAACTTAAGTGGCAGTGGGCGGGGCACATAGCACGTAGAACCGATGGCCGTTGGGGCGGAAAGGTCCTCGAGTGGCGACCACGTACCGGAAGGCGCGGCGTGGGTAGGCCCCCCACAAGGTGGACTGATGACCTGGTAAAGGTCGCGGAGTCCGCTGGACGCGGGTGGCGCAGGGCCGGCTCTTTGGCACTCTTTGAGGGAGGCCTATGTCCAGCAGTGGATGTCTTTCGGCTAATATGATCATGATGATGACGTCGGTGGCAAACAAGCTTACGGCCCACCTGATGGTAAGTGGTTACCGTAGCCTATGGACGCTTTCAAATCCAGGGACGTTACATGCGCGTTGCCGACCCTTTAAGAATGAATACGCTCCTTTATTGAAGAAACCCATACTGTAGTCCCTCGTAAGTACAGTCACGAGCTTTAATTTGGGACCCACCTAAGGTTGAATATCGTGTAGCAAGCAAACTTACGCTATTTAGAGCTAATATTTTAACGCAATGTCAATGTCATAATGTTTACCATCCAACTTTACGTTTCTAGGGGCAACCGTGCAATTACGTCAACTGGAGCGAGGGCAAACGATCATTTCCGATGTTTTCCGATTAATTGTTACTTGGGTAAGGGGGTTTTTGGTCCTGTCTTCCATCTGTTTTCTTCACTGACACTGACACGACTTATGACGTATGTTCGTAATTAGAAAACCGTAGTGATAGCGTTTTGCAAAGAGGTTATTATTTCAAGGGTCGATTCGATAAGACATTATATGTCATAACTAATGTCTTAACTTGACATTCAACACTATCAAACTAAAGTTTCGACCTTATTGCATTATCAAATCAAATCAAATCAAATCAAAACATTTATTCGTGACAAACACAACATCGATTAAAAGAAATAATAATAAAAAATAAAACACATTTATTATATTATTTACATTATGAATGTTCTAACAACATTTAATGGAAATGGGTCCCAAATTAAAGCTCGTGACTGTACCAGCGTAGGCAATACTTGACAGATGAAGCATTCTATTCTTTAGAAGAATACTTAAATAAATAAAAAATAATAAACTATAAGTAGGGCTGAGCTGTAGGCTACTACCGGGGTCCACAGGCGGCGGATAGTGGAATGGCCATCAGATATGATGGTTAGCTGCGAATATACTGAATAAGCAGTCCCCGACCACGCAGCGGCAGGGTTATCAGGATGTAGTGGGTAGGCTTGTAGGAGGGGCTACTCTATAAAAAGCTACAATATCCGACGACGATTCTGTGACATGGCGAGTAGTTGCCGCCATTAAATAAGCAATCCTCTAGTGTCAGGCAGCAGTAGCACTAGTACCGACTGGAGAACGAAGATAGGAATCTTGAAGGGCTCTTGGACATCACGGAGCGGGTGAACCTCGGTTCGTGTACTGCGGTGTGGAAGGCAAGGGGGAAACCACCACACTATGCTTCCTCAAAAAAGGAGTAATGGTAATCCATTACTCCACCGACAAGAGCCAAGCTCTTAAATAAATGATGATGAAACTATAAGTAGTTATTGGATGAACTTAATGACATATTGTAACCTAATATAAGACATGAATGTGTTTTAATATAATTTGTAAATTTTGTACTGTTAAATGACGTAACTAATGTTATTAATAAATAATTGAATTCAATTCAATACTTAGGTACTTCCGAAAACAAGCGTCTCGATCTTAATATCTATTATTAGGATACAGTCAGTGTTCTATTCGTCGTACCAGTACGACGAATATATCCGTACATGGCGGTAATAAGTTGAAATTAAATGAAGAAATTTGAACCTAGATAGAATTACATAAAGTTCAATTTCTTCTATTCTACATTATCAATGCGGGGGTCGGGAGGCGAGGTGCATAAATATAGACGAGTATAAAAACGAGCGCGTGGAAATCGCTCAGCCATTACGAACCGAGCGGCCCACCAAGAAACATCTCCGAAGACACCTCCCGACCTCGCATCGCTGACCCCGTATCATGGTCGGCCTTATCGCACGATAATGACACGACAGCGCGACCGTCTCGTTCTATCGGAAAGTGTCAGTCAGTGACGGACGCTATATCTTGTCACTTTATTTATTTACTCTTATGGCATACATTATTTTTACACATCGGTAACTCGTGGCATTTAGGTAGCACTTAAAAGATTAGTGATGAGACACGTTTTCCAAGTGTCTTTTCAGATAAGATAAAATAATAAATTAATATTACCTACATGGTCTTAACATATGACGAAGTAGGTTTGATTACTAGCTTAAAAACATCAATGTCAATGTTATTGTCATTCATTTCCTTGTAATAATTATAACGAGTCGCAAGATAGTTATAGTCAAAGAGAATATCAATAACAATAAGCTACAACTTTACAATAAAATGCTTTTTTTACCCATTACGTCAGTGGAGGTTGAAAGATCGTTTTCTTACACTAAGTGGATTTTCTCAAGTAGAAGACGTAGGCTGACTTGTGAAAATTTCGAACAAATATTAATTGTTTATTACGAATGTCATATATTAAACCATTAAAATTCCTTTTTTTTTGTGGTTTCTTTTTCTCGACTGGTATAGGAATAACATTGTCACATCACTAGTCTGTTAGAAACTGTCAAGTGCTACCTAAGTGCCACGAGTTACCGATGTGTAATTATTTTGGCCTTTGAAGTTTGTCACTCTTAAGTACCACCCAGGGGACACGTGCAGGGTTGTGGTAGGTAGCTCCTGCGGACGCGAGTGACAGTTGTCCCCCCTTTGACAAGTGAGTGGGCAACTCGACTGTTAGACGTTCTTAAGCCGCCCGAAGGCCTCTAACTCGGCTTAACGACTACTGTCATAGACAACAGCCGGGATCAACTGCTTAGCGTGCCTTCCAAAGCACGGACGCGCTCATTTATATTAACCACTCAGACATCATGCGGTCACCCATCCAAAGACTGACCGCTGCCATCTTTACTTAACCTGCGTCATCGTTTTCGACTCGCAGGCGCCACTAGGCTATGAGCGCTACATCTTGTCACTTATCGTGTGATAAGGCCGACCATGATACGGGGCCAGCCTCGCCTACGCCAGTCTACAACGTTCCCGTGTTATCAAATTTCGACATCTCTGCTAAGAAAACAGGTTGTACCTTGGTTCACCGACAATTGTTCCATCGATTGTATGTTTCGCAGAATCCTCATGTTATAGATAACCATTTTTACAGAATCACTGAATTGTTCAGGAATGTTATAAAACAAACCTAACCTAACCTAATGGATTCTACAGTAACAGAAATTCAATGAAACGAAAATTATATATAAGTTACACCAAGAAAACAAGGGATTCGAACCCACGACCGCCGCTTGACAGCCGCATGCCTGAACCGCTAGGCTACCGTAGCTCTTTATCTGAAAATATGAATCTGAAAAGAGATCTGACAGACTCGCCTGTTGGAGAAGGTTTCTTCGCAGTGAACGCACTTGTAGATGAAGTTTTCATTGGCGTGTCTCATTGATACGAGCCGGGATTCGAACCCACGACCGCCGCTTGACAGCCGCATGCCTGAACCACTAGGCTACCGTAGCTCTTTATCTGAAAATGTGAATCTGAAAAGAGATCTGACAGACTCGCCTGTTGGGGAAGGTTTCTTCGCAGTGAACGCACTTGTAGATGAAGTTTTCATTGGCGTGTCTCATTGGTACGAGCCGGGATTCGAACCCACGACCGCCGCTTGACAGCCGCATGCCTTAACCACTAGGCTACCGTAGCTCTTTATCTGAAAATGTGAATCTGAAAAGAGATTTGACAGACTCGCCTGTTGGGGAAGGTTTCTTCGCAGTGAACGCACTTGTAGATGAAGTTTTCATTGGCGTGTCTCATTGGTACGAGCCGGGATTCGAACCCACGACCGCCGCTTGACAGCCGCATGCCTGAACCACTAGGCTACCGTAGCTCTTTATCTGAAAATGAGAATCTGAAAAGAGATCTGGCAGACTCGCCTGTTGGGGAAGGTTTCTTCGCAGTGAACGCACTTGTAGATGAAGTTTTCGTTGGCGTGTTTCATCCGGCGGTGTACTTGCAGATACGTCCAGTGCAAATACGAACGGCCGCAGTCCTGGAAATAATCATTATAGATTAGAATAGAGTAAATGTATTTTTGAAGTGAAAACTTCTTTAGCGGGTTAAGTTTTTGGGATGGAGAAAAATTGTTAAACTCGCGACAGGTAAAGGAGGTCACGTGAGTAGACTCGAGAGAGTAGGAGCGTAGGATTTAGCGTTGCCAATTGCCGGAATACAAAAAGCGGGAGTTATTTCTTGCAAAATTAAAATTATTCAAGTTTTTTTTAAGCGATTCGCAAGTTTACACTTCTGCCGGCACTCCCGGAGTGCAACGCGGTCATTTTTTTTTAATATCTCGATTTCACAAAAAGATCATCAGAGTGTATAAGAATAACAATTGAGAGATAAAATTACATTATTTATTATTTTAATTTAGTGTCTAAACCCCTATTGCTAGGAGAAACAAAGGGGCTTCGCCATGCATCAGGAAACGCAGTTTAACGCTAATATAGGTACACAAAAATATATTATTATTTATTTCCCATATTTCGGTATTATATTATATGGTTTCCTGTCCTGGGCCTTTGGAAGGCATGCGTGGGGCCGAAGCCAATAGCGCAGATGCCCTTTAAAACAAAAATCATCTAAAGCGAATTATAAATAATTTACTTTAAAAACAAAGTTTTAACCGACTTCAATATAGTACTCCGCCAAGCCACGAGAACATTTCCTATTTTTTTTACAATTTACCACATGAACTGATTTCCGATAGCAAATGCGTTGATTACTATAGAAAAAAACCGAATCGCTGTATGTGGGCCGATAATATTTGAGGCCTTCCATCGATTCCCCAAGATCATCACCAATGGCACTTCATTAGTTCCTAATTCAACGGAATCTTATCAGAACCTGTGACGTACTTTTGCACTTTTAAGTACATAATTGAGGTATTCCATAAGTCATCTGTGGTCTTCATCATCAATTCCTCGCCACCAAATTTATGATTCCGGATGGAAATACACAAGTTATAACAGAAAATACCAAAATCACTACACGCATGCCTAATAAAATTGAGGAGTCCCCTCAATTCCTCATGGATTCCATCATCTAACTGAATTTTGAAAAAAAATGGGACCCACCTGGAAGTATATACATTCGAACAAAAAAAAAATTTCGATTCAGCTCATCAATGACGGCGTTCTAAGATAACAAACATTGAAAAAAAAAATACAGCCGAATTGAGACCCTCCTCCTTTTTTGAAGTCGGTTAAAAATAATCATTCGTACATTTATAACTACAACTTAGAAAAGTCCAATATCTCAAAAACGGCTGAACAGATTTTCATGAAACATTGCTAAGAACACTAGGGATAAAATTATCTATGACAAAAAAAACCGCATTCAAATCGGTCCATCCGTTTGGGAGCTACGATACCACAGACAGAAACTTATAACGCCCCTCTCTTTGCGTCGGGGGTTAAAAAGAAACGAAAATGCTCGAAAAACATAACTTAATTTAAGGATTTTCAAATATCTACATGAATATTGAAGAATGGCCGTCAATCCCTACAAACTTCATGCAAGCATTTTGGATAAGTAATAAAAGTTGCTAATTTGTCAACATCTCATTGCGGGGTCAAAACGTGAACGATAATTTTTATGTAGGGTAGATCGAAATTACCTCGTTTTAAACTACCCGATAAGTTTCTTTTATAATCTCCTTTCAATATACTTAAATTTTTCACAACAATCTAGCATACGGCATGCCTGGTGGAAAGGAGACACCGTAGCCTGTTGACGGCTTCGGCTCCAGAGGAGTTATAAAAGCTTTCATCATCATCATCATCACATCAGCCGAAATACGTCCACTGTTGGACATAGGCCTCCCCCAAAGAGTGCCAAAGTGACCGGTCCTGCGCCACCCGCATCCAGCTGACTCCCGCAACCTTTAGCAGGTCATCAGTCCACCTTGTGGGTGGCCTACCACGCTGCGCCTTCCGGTACGTGGTTGCCACTCGAGAACCTTTCCGCCCCAACGGCCATTGGTTCTACGTGCTATGTCCACTGTTTAGCTATTTGGAAGGCTAATCTCTAGAATAATCTGAAAACTATACATTTTTAATTAAGTACGGAACTCTCAGTGGGCACGCACTTGTCCGGATGTTTCAATGCAATTTGACCATCTGGAATTTCGCTAACCAAGTCATGCTTACACCCAAGTTGGGTTGGGACCGACGGCTTAAAAACGATTTACTGTCATCGACACAAATGGAAAATCGTCGACACGAAATGATTATTTGGAAGTTGGACCAAAAGTAGTTGGTATCAAAAATGAAATTGGTGAAAATGTAAGTCATACAATTTTGTCATAAAAGCGTAAGTATTCTATTGGTAGATTTTAATTTACTCTTGGTAAATAAAATAAAGATAATATTTTTTGTAAACTTTCTAGGTCCATATTTTTTATGATCTAAATAATATTTTTTAATTTATACTTTATTATAAATAATAATTTGATAGTTTTCACTATCTACATATTTAGCCCCTTTGCTAGAAGTGACTGAAAAGTTAAAAACTATATTGATGTCCTTTGCCTACCCCTTTTGGGATCACGGGAGTATGTATGTGTATATGTTTTTCAAGCCACCAGATGGCAGCTCTTGCTGCCATAGACAACGACCGGGATCATCGAGCCGGTGCCCAGCCCGGGGTTGTCTGTCTGTCTGTAGCTCGTATGCCGCGCGCGGACAGCCCGCTGCCGCCCTGCCCGGGGTTCTGTCTGTCTGTCTGTACCTCGCACAGGAAGTGCTTGACGACTGGAAAGCCCCCGTAGCCGAGTATCCCGCGCGCCGAGGGCCCGGTGTCCCCCTGTCCGGGGGCGTTCTTCACGTCCGCTAGGGGTCGCTTGTAGAACCCGTGCGTTGTTTTGTGAGTCGTGCATCTGTCGGCAAACGTTTGTTGATATACAGGGTGACATATTAATCAGTGTCCAAATTTTTTGTAGGCATTTGGTATCACTAATATCTCCATTTTTTTTAAAAAAAATTGGCATTTTTTTAAATTATAAATTGTATATCCCAAAAGAATTATCCGTACAGCGTGGTTACTGGGCATTCAGTACCGCGCGGAGCGGGGCGAGGGCGGAGGCGGGGAGGCGTGCCGTGCGCAAACCTTACTAGCCCGCTGAGGTGCCCGCGCGGTAAGGTTTTTTTGGGATAACTTTAAGCAGCAATTACTAAATTTTGTAGTACTGAATGGTATGAAACAAAAAAAAAGTATTTTACAATTTTGCCGAAGAATCTTCTACTTGAATTTGGACACTGATTAAAATGACACCCTGTATTATGTGCAGTGCTTTAGTGAGTTGAGGCAATAACTCGCCAATTTCAGGGATGGTGCGGTTATACAATGGCATTCCAGACTCCAGGGGAATAGATATATTCAATGACTCGGACTAAATTCAGAAAAACTATCATCTCTCATCTAACTACACCGGAGTCTGGAAGGTGATTGTGCCGACCCACTTCTGTAGTAGTTTCATCATTTCATTGTAGTAGTTTATCATGAATATCATGGGTAAGTAATACGAAGTATAACAACTAATCATATAACGGTCATAATATATACGCTCACTGTGTATAAGTTTGTTTAGTATAACGTTCATTGCACATAACGAACGAAAGGTATAATGACAAAATATATAATTTCGTAAAGTATAACGTACTTTAGACATAATATCAATTGATATATCGATTAAAGCGTATAATATTCATAACACCTAAGGTTTATAACATATATTATTCAATTTATCTAACATCAAAAAGGATATTGCTCGTATGTTATAATCGTCTTTACTTATTTTAATAGCAATGCCGTATGAAGGAATATATATGAATTTGAATAAAAAAACATTAAACGTTTTTAAGATTGAAATTAAATTTATTTTTATATCAAACACGCCAATCATTTTAACCTAACCTTACCTAAACACCAGCGTGTCGACGCCACCCCGCTTTGCGGGGTGTCTATTTCCGCTCTAAGGGACACAAGGCAACCCTAACCTAACCTACAAGTAATACCATTGGTAAGAGTACTTGTTGTTTTTTACTGCGAGGGGGCTTCGCCCCCCGAGCCCTCCTTTTACTTACAGCCCTAACCTAATTTTCTGTATTGTAATCCTCATACGAAAATATACTATGCGTTATGATCGTTATACGTTATGTATGTTATACGAAAATATATTATATGTTATGATCGTTATACGAAATGAAATTATTCAATTTGAGTGTTATAGAAAAAAACGTTATATAATATGATTATTATGGCTATTGACCGTTATTCCTTATAAAAGTATTGGTATTGTTGTTATAGCTAACGTTCATTATATCTTGTGAACGTTATTAATATGAAATTATATATACTGTTGTTATATCTCGTGGGACGCACCCGAATATCATGATTGTGTCGAGTGTGTCCACAATCCACACTGTGTGACACTGTGATTAATTCACTATTTAGGTATACCATTCTGTTTGTTTATTATTTTTATTGTATGTCATTCTTTTGTTTTTTTGTACTATTGCTCTTTTTTGGTATTTACTCTTTATTAAATATGTGTGTGAGCTGTGGTCACCTGTAAGTGGCTAAGCATCTTACAATGTTTTTTGTACTAGGTTAGTTTTTTAGCATATTGATGTATTAACTGTTGGTGATCCATAAATAAATAAATAAATAAATAAATAAAAGGTGCAGGTTTATTTATAGTAAACTGAGATTATTGCATAACGATCTAATTGAAAATAACAATACAATATGATTGCACACATCCCACAAACTTTCTAGGCCAAAATAATGTATGCCATACGATTAAACGAACAGCTAAGGCCGGCCACGTTTTCCGTATTCGGACATACGAATGCATCAAATCGATATAAAATACTGTCCGCGACGATTAAAATATGTTTTCCGCGACCGTAAATAAGTACATGTAAAGTAAATAGATAGATAACCATATAAATTACAATAGTATTTTAATGTGTGATAATGAAGATTATATTGACTGTTGTTTTAATCGTTAAGTCAGCGTAATATCACTCCTAAGGAGTGCCTCTATGTATGGGCCCATATGAGGTAATAAATAAATGTAGAAAAACATAGTCCGGGACATACATAGAAGAGAATAGGCAGAGAAGTGCATCGCACGGCGTCCGAGCAACAAATGAGAGCGGCTAGGGCTCGCGCCGGTTATATTTATTACCTCGGTCCGCTAATATTGCTGTTCTCCCGTTTTCCGAGCTAGAATCTAATAAGAAATGTAATAAAGTATCTTATAAGAAAATATATTAAGTATATATTAGTAAGACTAAGTTTTTATTAAAGAAATAAAGTTTGCGGGGCGAGCGGGGGCAGATGCGGGGGTCGGGAGGCAAGGCACATAAATATAGGCGGGTATATAGAGGGGCGCGCGGCGAGCACTAATTCATCTTTGGCGTATCGAAGTCAACCCGGAGAAAAGCACTGCAATAGTCTTTCATCCGTCGGACTGCATTAGTACAGAAAGGCGGGTGGCTCCGATCCAGATGTTTGACCGACCCATCCCCTGGGTCAACGAGGCCAAATATCTTGGAGTGACCCTCGACAGGAGACTGACTTTCCGTAGCCACATCCGTAGGGTACGCAACCGCGCGTTGTTCGTGCTAGGAAGGCTAGGGCCGATGATCAACAAGTTTAGTAAAATGTCACTTAGGAATAAGCTGACACTCTACAAGACTTGTGTTCGTCCAATCATGACATATGCAAGTGTAGCATTCGCTCACGTGCCTATGTCATCGCTCAAGCCGCTTCAGGTCATTCAGAATCGTTTTCTCCGAAGGGCGACTGGTGCCCCGTGGTACCAATCGAACCTCAGCCTGCACCACGACATGGAGATTAGCACCATGTATGGTTTCTTTAACCAGGCTGCCAGACGTTATTTTGATAACGCTCCCCACCATAGGAATCCGTTAGTTAGGAAGGCTGCTGACTACGTCCCCATCCCTCCCCCCTCTGTCGTTACTCGGCGCTCACTGATTAGGGGCCGCACGGTCCGGCGTCCTAGGCACACACTCACGGACCCGGACGACGAAATCACAGCGTCCATCGAAAGATGGAACGCTGCGCTTTCGGCGTCCAACACATCGCGTACACTTCAGCGTTCCCGCCGGCGGGGACGTCCACCGCGAGACAACACAGACACATACAGTCCGCTTTCGTCCCGGTACCGCCGCATACCGGGTAGAGTCAGTCCGACGCAAGTCGGGCCTAGCTGAGTTTCTTGCTGGACTCTTCTCAGCTAGTCTAGGTTTTAGCGAACCAGCGATAAAACTCCCAGTAGTTCGATACCACTCACACCCCAGATTCGGTTGATACCGTTCAACCAATCTCACTGGAGCGCAAACTCTTAGAGTATTCCAGTGTACAAACTTCCCCGCGTGGTCGTGCCGGAGGCTTCCCCTGGATTTTCCCCAGGCCACCCTCCAACCACGCAGTTCGACCGCTATATTGGGTCCGTCCTATTATAGCAACAGTCAGGTTCAAAAAAAAAAAAACACTAATTCATTCCGAGAGCAGCAGCCGCCAATAAAACATCTCCGCCTAGAAGAAGCCTCCCGAACCCTCAAAAGCTCTGCTCTGCCAGTACCAGTAATTCTGCATTTAATTCACCATCCCCGTATAAGAAGAAACCTATTAGCAAGAATACAAGATACAGTCCACTCCTATCAACGTAAATAAAACTCCCGTTGGCATGTCACCAACAAATACATTAACTGACGCACATGTTCGCGTTTTTCCCATCTGGAAAAACCCAATGACGTCATGCGGAACGCAGCGCTTGCACGCATTTTGTTTGTGCCGGCGCACACGTTCGGAAATTTCTATTCAGTATCGCGCCCTGCAGATGTCGCACACGTATGTTTTGAAACCATATAGGTGCGACATCCGTATACTGACTATACATTCCGAATGAAGAATGTTTGCGCTAGTCTCACGGAATTCCAAATCGAAATTCCGCATTAGGGAATCGAATACGGAAAACGTGTGTATGCGGCAAGCCTAAAGCGTATACAAAAGAATACACAGACGCTACTGGGGGACAGAAGTAAAATAATAGGGCAAAATAACCCGAACTGACTATTGATAAAGGGGTAGTTTTTCTTGCCTAGAAACAACACAATCATGTGACAAAAATATCTAACCAGCAATTACTATTAATACTTAACGTATATCCTATGGCTGTTGTCCACTAGAATCCCCCAGGCCTGATAACCCAGGGGAAAAACGGTTAGGTTGTTAGGTGAACTGCGACCCTACAGCGCGCGAGCCGAGCGAGCGAAGCGAGCGTGACGCGGCAGCGCATATAAAATAATTGCCGCTTGGTTCCCCTGGGTGACCAGGGTCAGGTGATTAACGTGGATAACATATATACCATATGATTGATGGATACCATATGATCCTATGTGTATAAGGCCGGCCAGAGGCGACAGTACTTGTTTGATTGTACTTGGGGCACCACTACGAGTATATATGTGCACGCATGTCGTATGTACTATACATACCTAGAATATGTAGCGAAGCTGACTTTGCAGATATGACAGGTGAATGGGTTCTTTATCCCCTTGTGGATTACTCGGTGGTTGTTTAAGTCTTCTTCCAAGTAGAATACACTGTGGAAAGAGTCACGTATTACTAATCGATGCGCCATATTGAACTAAAGGTTCAAGAGCGGCAGGATTGGAAAAAATCGACGCCATATTGAACTTTTTTATTTAAGGCGCCGTAGATTTATGGTCTTCTCTCCCTCTCACTGAGCATACGCGTGAGCGAGATGGAAGTGCGTGCTCGGAAGCGCGAAAATCATGTTTTTTTAATTTTGATTTTTTGGCCGTTAAAATAAATAAAAAAGTAAACACTGAGTACTCTCAAACATGATATTGCCGATTTTTAGTATTATTTCTATAGCCACTTTTTACTATATTTATTGCCATTTAAATATTTTTAGCTTTTGTGCATAATTTGTAACGAATATTTTAAGTGTATTTTAGACCCTTTTAGATCTATGTTCGTGATTTTTTTCTGAAGCAAAAAAAGCCTCAAGAAAATACGAAAAGTAATCGTATTTTTTTAACCATAGATAGATTTATTTATTGGTACTGATCATACACTGTCAACATTAATATTATTATAAACAGACACATTATATTGTTTCAAAAACTCTGTTCGCTTAACTTCGCTGAACCTATGGCGCCTTAAACTCGAATTGTGTTGAAAATCACTAAAAGGGGTCCCCGCAAGCTAAGAGTTTACTCGAGCCGTTAAGGCTAAGATTGGGGTATGCACAATGCCGTATACAAGATGATCAAATTATTCTAATTAGGATATAAAGAGTGTAAGTGTGCAGTGCCATATACAGTGTACTATGAAGACAGGTTAGCCTAGTAGGTAGTGACGCTGCCATTGACGCAAAAGTTCCTGGATTCGAATCCCGGTAAGGTCATTTATTTGTGTGACGAGCACAAGCATTTGTTGAAGTCATGGATGTTTTCTATGTATTTAATATTTCTTTATCTAAGGTCAGTCGGGGCAAGTGCGCTACCGGGGCAAGTGCGTCACCAAGGCAAGGGCGACTTCATCAAACATATGGAAAATCTACTGATATTTTAGTACTATGCACATCTTAGATGAGCATCATTATCAACATATCAGCCAGACGTCCAGTGCCAGCCATGGGCCTCCCCCAAAGAGTGCCACAATGACCGTTCTTGTATGATATGCGCACTTACCCCGACTGACTCTAAATAAGTATGATTATCATCGTACCCATAGTACCAGCTTTGCTTAATCTAGTCCCAGGTCGATTTGTGTAGGATTGTCTCCAAGTTTTAACAGACTTCAAAAAAGGAGGCGGTCCTCAATTTGGTTGTTTTTTTTTCAATGTTTGTTACCTCAGAACTCCGTCATTGATGAGCCGATTCGATTTTTTTTTTGTTTGCATGTTTATGTTTCCAGGTGGGTCCCATTTATTTCAAATTTCAGTTAGATGATGGGATTCATGAGGATTTCCTCAATTTTATTATGCACGCGTGTAGTAATTTTGGTGTTTTCTATTATAACTGTATTTACATCCGGAATTCATAAATTTGGTGGCGAGGAATGAATGAAGACCACATATGACTTATCAAATTCCTCAATTATGTACTTAAAAGTGCAAAAGTACGTCACAGGTTCTGATAAGATTCCGTTGAAATAGGAACTAATGAAGTGCCATTGGTGATGATCTTGGGAAATCGACGGAAGTCCTCAAATATTATCGGCCCACATACAGCGATTCGGTTTTTTTCTATAGTAATCAACTCATTTGCTCTCGGAAATCAGTTCATGTGGTAAATTGTAAAAAAAAATGTGGAATGTTCTCGTGGCTTAGAATTTAAATTGAAGTCGGTTAACCCTTAAAAGCATTATGTTGCCACATGGCTATAAAACATTAGACAGCTCACACATTAAAAAAAGGCTTACGTTCTTGAACGCAACTTTACACCAAACGTCAAGAAGTAGTGTAAAATAAAAAAATCATGCATTTAAGGGTTTAAACTTTGATTTTAAAGTATTTTTTTTGTACGTACTCCTCGCAGTACTCGCAGCGGAAGGCCTTGTCGACCCTGACGGCGCGCACGACGGCGCGCAAGCTCGGCGGCACGCTCGCGAGCATGGCGGCCGCGCCCGCGCACTGCGCCTCGCGCTCGATACGCAACGACAGGCCCGACTCTTCTACAAAGACATACCTTGTTGTAATGTACACTCCTTTCCATTAAAGAAAACCGCACGGATATCGGCTCAACCGTTTAGGACCTACTGTAACAGTTTGCCCCTCCCCGCTAGAAAACGCTTACGAAAACCTACAGCTAATGAAGCAGCTTCCCGCTGAAGCTCAAGAAACGCTAAATATTTTGCAATGAATTCTAACGTAATGTAAAACCCTATTCCTTCGTACTAGTCTACTGTAGCTTACTCTCTATTTACCTACTTATTAAACCTACTTTTGTTGCGTGCTTTTATTTGAGAATACCTGAAGATTTGGCCAAGATGTGATCGCTAGTGGTTGAACCCCGAAGTGTTGTGTACCGTAATAACCCTAGATCCTTTTATGAAAGCTTGACAGGTTTTTGGACTCTCCATTCATAATAAAATTAAAGCTAGCTTATCAATACATAAATTAACCTACTTAAATGCTACTTTTAACTGCTATTTTCCTATTTATGAGCATAACAAAGTCCTAAATCTTGCAGAAATAATAAATTAATTATAAATCACTTTATGATTATAATTGCACTGTAAGTTACCTTAAGATTATAATTAAAATTTGTTTTTGGTAGAAAAACACCTATCCCCTATTACATGTCCGGTTGAACAAGGAGTAGCCTTCATAAAATCAATATTATTTATTTAAACCTATTATTATCTAGAAGACTGCCCTAAATACTTGTATTTTGGACCAAAGTTCTATCGACGGGTCGTGTGGCAATCTTTTGCTCACACTGGCTACTCTCTTGTTGGAATGGAGTCTGGACATCCTATTCAAGTTACTTACCTAGCTATCCTACGAGTTTAGGACTCAGAGAATGAATCTACCAGTGTCTCAAACCTAGCGGTCAGTTCCGAGAAGATACACCGAGACAAACTCGACTGACATCTTTTAGTATTATTAATCGTTTATATGTATAACTAAGATGGCCTGGACCATTTTATGCCGATGACCGTAGAGTAATGCCGAGGTAAACCGTTCATTACACGTGAGACATTCTACCCAAACCATGCCTTAAATGAAGAGTTTCCACGCACGAAAATAAGATACTTTAAATGGATTTGATGAACTGCTCAGCCTGTCATCAAACCCAGAATTATTTCATCTTTCTGAAACAATCCTGATATCACAATTTCATGAATAATACTGTGACCTCTTTAATGATATTTAACAATTGTCTCCTGTAATATTTCACGTGCAACCCACGGCAACCCAACACCCCTCCTTGCCTCACTATTCAAACTTCACACCGATTGCTCATATTAATAATTTTAGTCGTCATTAGATTTTATAAGAATAATAACTTCAATTTTATTAATCCTACCAAACACTTGTAATATCTTTAGTTACAGTAGATATAGTTTCAAGCCCTAATACCCCATAACGCGTGAATTTACTCCTAAGCCTACCCCACAGTCCCTATTCTGCTTACTCCTGGAACCATACCTTAGTTCAGAAGCAAGAGTGTATCCCTATTGAAGCTGTAATTAGTTCAGTCGGCGAAACTGAGATGACAACCCTCTAACAGCCTGTGTAATTCATCTCCCCCCGCTGTGCCCGAAGGCTAAAGGGAAATCAGCGAGTAAGATGCACTAACTGGACATACGGTATGTTGATATATAAGTATATTTAACACTGAACGACCCCTCAAGCAACCGATCGGTTTCCACGAGCGGAGATATCCTCCTATGCTTTTCGTCACATAAATGCTCAAGCCACGTTTCCACCGTCAGTTGTTTTGAGAGACGTGAGGGCCCCGGTTAAGGGGTTTCGTCTCCTATGTTGGTAAAGAGGTAGACGCCAGACCACACCTCAAGTCTGGTAACTACGCGGACACGGATTCACCCCCGTTGGCACCGTTAGGTGGGGCTGACTCCGCAGATAACTGATTCTTGACAGTGTTTCGGCTGATTGGACAGTAAGAACTAAACCTCCCAACCCCAACTAAATTTCGAAAGCAATCGTCAAACATACTCAATCCCAGGGAGTACCCTGGCATAATTAAATATATTTGATTAACTATATTAACCTCCGGATAACTCCGTTACGGTGAATACAGCTTTGACTGAGTTCCGAAAACACTTGTCAAACATGTCTAATTCTAGGGAGTGGCCGCTAGCAAATTAAACATATTTGATTTAACCATATAAACCTCCCGGAGTACCTCCGATAAAGTAAATATAGCTTAGGCCCTAATACCCCTTTAAATATACAATTAACTTGTAAAATTATGAAAGTAAAAGACTCATAATTATGAAGAGAGATTCCTCACAATAAAAAGCCATTCACCAAAACACAATAGAAGAAACACACACCAATAATTTCACAGCCCACAACCAGAGACACTGCCAGTCCGAACGATGAGAAATGAATAATCCCACATACTACTCCGGCATTCCCTTTTATACCCTTGGCCGGCGACACGAGTGATAGCGTCGCGAGCGACGCGAGGGACGCGAGGGACGCGAGGGACACGAGTTACATGAAGCTAAGCGACGCAAGGGATGCGAGCGACATGGTGCTAGGGACGCGAGCGACATGGTGCTAGGGACGCGAGGGATACGAGTGACATAGTGCTAGGGGATACGAGGGACGCGAGTGACATGAAGCTAAGGAACGCGAGGGACGCGAGCGACATGGTGCTAGGGACGCGAGGGATACGAGCGACATGGTGCTAGGGGACACGAGGGACGCGAGTGACACGGTGCTAGGGACGTGAGGGATACGAGCGACATGAAGCTAAGGAACGCGAAGGACGCGAGCGACATGGTGCTAGGGACGCGAGGGATACGAGCGACATGGTGCTAGGTGATACGAGGGACGCGAGTGACACGGTGCTAGGGACGCGAGGGACTCGAGTGACATGACGCTAAAATGGACGCGAGGGATACGAGGGACACGAGTGACATGAAGCTAAGGAACGCGAAGGACGCGAGCGACATGGTGCTAGGGACGCGAGGGATACGAGCGACATGGTGCTAGGGGATACGAGGGACGCGAGTGACATGAACCTAACAGACGCGGGGACACGAGCGACATGGTTTTAGGGACGCGAGCGACATAGTGCTGGGGGATACGAGGGACGCGAGTGACACGGTGCTAGGGACGCGAGGGACTCGAGTGACATGACGCTAAAATGGACGCGAGGGATACGAGGGACACGAGTGACATGAAGCTAAGGAACGCGAAGGACGCGAGCGACATGGTGCTAGGGACGCGAGGGATACGAGCGACATGGTGCTAGGGGATACGAGGGACGCGAGTGACACGGTGCTAGGGACGCGAGGGACTCGAGTGACATGACGCTAAAATGGACGCGAGGGATACGAGGGACACGAGTGACATGAAGCTAAGGAACGCGAAGGACGCGAGCGACATGGTGCTAGGGACGCGAGGGATACGAGCGACATGGTGCTAGGGGATACGAGGGACGCGAGTGACACGGTGCTAGGGACGCGAGGGACTCGAGTGACATGACGCTAAAATGGACGCGAGGGATACGAGGGACACGAGTGACATGAAGCTAAGGAACTTGGGGACACGGGCGACACGAGTGACATGACTTGGGGACACGGGCTACACGAGTGACACGACTTGGGGACACGGGTGACACGAGTGACATGACTTGGGGACACGGGCGACACGAGTGACACGACTTGGGGACACGGGCGACACGAGTGACATGACGTGCGGACACGGGTGACATGACCTGGGGACACGGGCGACACGAGTGACATGACCTGGGGACATGGGGAAACGAGTGACATGACATGGGGACACAAGGGTCAGCAGGGTTACGAGGCTAGACGTTGGTGGTATCATCAATCACTTCTACCCATTAGCAACCTTAACTCTTTAGCAATAAGGTTTAAATTTGATTGTAGTATTAAAGCGCTAACGCATTGCCTGATGACGAAAGGTCGTATTGTTTCTTTTCATTTAGTTTCTAAGGTACTAGTTATTAAGGTTGACATTCGTATGTCGCCCTACGCTTCCAGCCATGCCGGATTGCAAAAGCAGGAATTTTATTTAGGTATCGATATATGAAATGATTCATACAATATCTGTAGATGAAATAAGTCACCGTTACAGACTGTTTATACGATTGCATGTTAACTTTATTGTCTTCCTTCTCCCCTTCATTTATCTAATCAATTTTCTAACTTTGGGTATGAAATAAAAGTATGTCATTCTCTCTCTCTCTTTATATAACAATACACACAGAAATCCGCCAGCGAGCATGCCCACTCTATTACACTACGAAGCCACTGTTAAACTTATAACCAGAGGCCATTTATACGTCATTAATATCATGTAGTTGTTATTGTTAGAATCGGGACAAAATAGAAATGATTTAACATAAAATGAAAATGCATTACAAAACGCTTAAATGCTAGTTGAAACTGTTTTCCCACTTAAGCGGAAAGCTGTGCCAAATAGATTAATCACATTGCGTAGCTTCTTATAAAATTCATTTGTGTTGATGGCGACGTAATGCTCGTAGCAGAAAGGCAGCCTAAGTGTAAGGCCTGAGTGGACGCCCCGCTCGGAGCGGGGCGTCGAGCGTCCCGACAAAAATCATTTCATTAGTTAATAATTACACTACTTGTATTCTTTGATTTTGTGACATGGGGCATTTACCATTGAATGTATTCTTTGATTTTGTGACATGGGGCATTTACCATTGAATGACAAGGTATGTCCATATTATGCAAAAACTGAAAACAGCTCCCTAATATTTGTTTTATTCTATTTTTTAGTATTTGTTGTTATAGCGGCAACAGAAATACATCATCTGTAAAAATGTCAACTGTCTAACTACAACGGTTGATGAGATACAGCCTTGTGACAGACGCACAGACAGACAGATAAACAGGCAGCGAATCTTAGTAATAGGGTCCCGCTTTACCCTTTGGGTACGGAACCCTAAAAATAACAGATTTTTCAATGTTATAATTTCGTTAAAAGGGGAGTTTAAAAAAAATGGCAAATTAAGGTTACCGAAAGTGATTCGTAAGTCACATCTTACCAGTCGGTTTTTTTACTAAATATATGTCGGTTTTGTTACTATCCGTAACTATCCGTTTACCACGTTCGCAACCAAGAACCCGCCTAGCGGGCACTCGTAATGTCTGCTCAGATGCCGGCTGGACCCGCTAGGCGGGCAGTAGTATGAACTTACCCGCCTAGCGAATTCTGTCGGTTTCTGGTGAATGTTTCCATTTTTAGTCTGGTTGCGAATGTGTTAAGGGACATAAAATAATGAATATGCCCAAGCAACAGATTTTGTCCCGAAGCTTCAGAGTATACTAACCTTCCTGCGTGGACCGTACCAGCCCACTAGTGGGCGACAGCACGGCTGCGGGGCCGTCTTCGCTCAAGTCGCACGAGAACGCCCCCAGACAATCGCAGGACTTCTTTACGTGCTCCTGTGTTTGAACATTACATTATTGGCATTGACGTAAGTTATGATCCTCCTAGCGATTTACCGCAAAGGAGCCAATCCACTTTGACAGCTGATCCCTAGGTTTGGCGTAGGCACTAGTTTTACGACGGTGACAGCCATCTCACCTTCCAACCCGGAGGGAAAACTAGACGTTATTGGGATTAGACCGTTTTCCTTACGATGGTTTCCTTCACTGATAAGCAACCAGTTGATAGGTAGGCCTATGAACTTGACCAAGGGCTTCGAGCGTCAGACGAGCGCTGACGTTAAGCGAGAGATCAGAGCGGAGCATCTCGCTCCCACCTATAATGCAGCATTGCCGCCGCTGTAAGTCGTGGTACCCTTGAGAAAAGTGTATTTGTTGCCCTCTCAAAACACTGAATCATTCCGTCCCACTTTGTTGTGTGAAACTACTTAGCTTATTACTAACAGCCACGACTTACAGCGGCGGCAATGCTGCATTATAGGTGGGAGCGAGATGCTCCGCTCTGATCTCTCGCTTAACGTCAGCGCTCGTCTGACGCTCGAAGCGGGTAAGTAATACGAGGTATAACAACTTATCATATAACGGTCATAATATATACGCTCACTGGGTATAAGTTTGTATAGTATAACGATCATTGCACATAACGAACGAAAGGTATAATGTCAAAATATATAATTTCGTAAAGTATAACGTACTTGACATATAATATCAATTGATATATCGATTAAAGCGTATAATATGCATAACAACTAAGGTTTATAACATATATTATTCAATTTATCTAAAATCAAAAAATATAATGCTCGTATAGTATAATCGCCTTCACTTATTTTGGCATCATCGCTTAAATCAGATCATTGACAAGGTGAAACCTGGTTTTTATCACTTTGCAATGGAGCTTCTACAGGAGAGTATTAAAATTATGGGGGATATAGAAAAATCAAAAAATGGTGAACTGACTGCTAAGCGTAAAAGAATGTATATAGAACAGGAGCGCAATATCGATAATATACTAAATAAAAAAGGAGCATATACTGAAAATGTGAATTTCTTAGAGCGATACCCTCAAATTAGAGTTTGAAAAAAAAACATTAAACGTTTGTAAGATTGAAATTATATTTATTTTGATATCACGCCAATTATTTTAACCTAACCTTACCTAACCGCCAGCGTGTCGACGCCATTCCACTCTAAGGGACACAAGGCAACCCTAACCTAACCTGCAGGTAATAACATTGTTAAGAGTATTTGTTGTTTTTTACTGCGTGGGGTTTCGCCCCCCGAGCCTCCTTTGTGGCAGGCTCCGCCCCCCCGTGCCCCCTTTTCCTGGCTACCCTAACCTAATTGTCTGTATTATAATCCTTATACGAAAATATACTATGCGTTATGATCGTTATACGTTATGTATGTTATACGAAAATATATTATATGTTATAATCGTTATATGTTATGTATGTTATACGAAATGAAATAAGTCAATTTGAGTGTTATAGAAAAAAACGTTATGTAATATGATTATTATGGCAATTGACCGTTATTCCTTATAAAAGTATTGGTATTGTTGTTATAGCTAACGTTCATTATATCTTGTGAACGTTATTAATATGAAATTATATATATTGTTGTTATATCTCGTGGGATGCACCCTTTTCTCAAACATGCAGGGAAATATTGACGTTGTATGTGTGCTTCATAATGGGCCTATTCATAAAGATCCGTAATGGCATTTTATACAAAACTGCAAGATGGTTTTGATGATCACAATTTGTGGCACAGCATGCGTTCAGCCATGAAAATTAAAGTTGGATTTCTTAGTTTTTTTTTATTTCCTTCATTGCATGTTTGAGAAAAGCACTATACATACCTCGGCGTGAAGAGCCTTGCTACGCTCGGCTGCCAAAGCCGCTCCTCCGTATTTCGACCTTTCTTCTAATGGGCTCCGAAGCAGCCCCTCTATGTGAGTGCCTGAACACCGGCCTGCAGCCGACCGGCTTTAAAGTGTGTTGGGACCCAAGAGCCCCCCTAGATATGAACGCGTAGCGCTCTCCTACTCTCCGTTCGGTACTGACTACGGCGAGACAGATTTGGCAATGGCATGTCTTAGTACTGTCTACAGCGAGGCAGATGTGGCACTGGCATGTCTTTGTACTGTCTACAGCGAGGCAGATGTGGCACTGACAAGGCTTGGTACTGACCACGGCGGCCCGCGCGTGCTGGAAGGCGCGGCGGCACGCGGCGCACACGGCCACGAGCGCGGGGCACAGTGCCTCCTCGTGCGCGCGCATGTGCATGCGCAGCCGCGAGCGCCGCGTCAGCTGCTTGAGGCAGATGTGGCACTGGTACGGTTTGATCTGGATAGGACATGGTTCGAATGGAATCGGCATAGGGATGGCCACAATTTTCCGGGTTAGAATTTCACCACCCCCTTTCTTCCCGCGGGTGTCGTAAAAGTCGACTAAGGGAGCAGGGTTGAAGTGTGTTGTGAACGATGGGCTAGTAACGTATCAGTGCAATATCACATTTTTGCGATCGTTTATACCCACATTTATGCTAAAATTGGCACTGGAACATAAGTTTAATGTGCTCTGCCTATGCCTTTTGGGAATAAAGGCGTGTATCTATGAATGAATGAATAAATTAAATTTCCAGTATGTAAAGAAACTCTTTGGCACAGTGGCGGAACGAGAAGGTTCGTAACTTTTAGATCTTTACTGTTTCAGATCAGGAGCATTTATCAACGGCTGACGCAAGCACCCCACTTAAGCGCGGTGTTTTCAAAGTGTAGGTAATCGTAAGTTACGTCAATTAAAATCAGCTCAACAACCTTACTCACCACGCCGCACCCTACCACTACATACCAAGAAGTACTCTTTTGTGTTCTCGCATGAAGCTACCCAGTTGTGCTGCTCCAAATCAAAGACAGATCACGTTACTCTCTGTCCTATCTCTCTAAAATCCTGTCGTGACTTCACGTTGAGGATTTGAGCTATAGGAACGCTCGCCAGTCTCCAGTCGGTCAGTGGTCGTGAACTTGACAATACATATTACTTAATAGCACACGCTTAGTTCTCATTTAACTACCAGATAAATACCCTTAAAGTGGTGACCCCGACGTGATACATTTTTGATGGATCTTGAACTTTAACGGCAGTGCACATTGTTTTATTTTTGGACTTAAAATATTATTGGCGCGCTCGCAAGTTTCCTCCCGGTCGTGAACTTGACGATACATATTACTTAATTAGCACACTCAGTTCTCATTTAACTCCCAGATAAATACCCCTAGATAAGCCTTTATAAGGTACAACTTCGCAAGACATTGGGAGCTGTTCATACAAGGAAACTGACCTGCAGATGAGTGACTCCATGCTCGTCTAACGTCTGTTTGTCCAGGAACCGTTTCCCGCAAGTGCCGCATATGTAGCGTCGCGTGTCCGTGTGCGTGCGGCTATGCTTTGTTAGCGACGCCCTGAGGACGTATAACGTTCATGTAGCTTTATGGCAACCTTAAACGAATAGCATTGCGAAGGAATCTAAATATACAAGCATTGCAACTTTTGAGAAAGGTTGTCTGAAAACCCCCAACATCCAAAAACGAGAAGCCCCTAATTTTACTTAGGAGTCCGCAGTAAGCTCGATTCTCCATACAAACGTAGTTACGCTCTCATTTTAAAACTACGTGTTGGATTGTAACGAAACTTTGCATGTACAATGACATGAGGTATATCCAAGTCTGTAATTAGTTTATGTAGCTTCAGATAGCATAGTAAAAAAATACAGCGAATTTAAGTTTTTATACAAAACTCGTTTTTTGCTGTATTTCGCTTGTTTTATAAACTGGAACCATATAAACTAATTACAGACATAGATATGCCTTATGTCATTGTATATGCAAAGTTTCGTCACAATCTAACAATTAGTTTTTAAATGAGAACGAAACTCCCTTTGTATGGGAAGGTGAAATTCGGCGGAGCTTACTGCGGACTCTCAAACTCTCCCAGTGAAGAACTGTCTCTTGTCTCGAGTTCGGTCACAATCCATCAAAAAGTTTTGCACACCCTCGACTATTCCGCATTTATTAGGATACCTGAGGAAGAACATCTTCCCGTTGTTCTGTTCTTGAGAGCACTACTGGTACCTAGCAACTCTGCTACCAAAAACTGTGTTATAATGGCTGCGGTCTTCTGTTTAGTAGAGCTACTTCTCCAGCATGAGCGTGTATTGGAGTGTGCCGGGTGAGCCATACCCAGCCTAGAAGAGGGGGGGGGGGGAGGGGGAGGGGTGCTTCCTGGAACAACAGATGTAGATATGGTCCCCAGTTGAACTGCTCGAGTGATCGAGGTGACATGCTGTGCCCTGCTTCCTGGTTACCGGAGGGAGAAGGTTTTCCCGCAGTCCTTGACGGGGCACTAATAGCGGTAACACCGTCTCCACCGCGAACGTCACGCCCGGACACTCCAGGCCAGTGAGCTGTGCTTGCGCTCAACGTTTTCATTGGGTTGAGGAGTCTTCAATGAGTCACTACAGAACCATAGTATACCTAAGGAAGAAGGTCTTGCCGCAGTCTTTGACGGGGCACTGGTAGCGGTTCTGCTTGTTGTGCTGGAAGTGCACGTGGTCGAATAACTCCGTCTCCACCGCGAACGTCACGCCCGGACACTCCAGGCAAGTGTACTGTGCTTGCGCTCAATATTGCCATTGGGTTGAGGAGTCTACAAGGACTCGCTACAGAACCATAGTATACCTAAGGAACAAGGTCTTGCCGCAGTCTTTGACGGGGCACTGGCAGCGGTTCTGCTTGTTGTGCTGGAAGTGCACGTAGTCGAATAACTCCGTCTCCACCGCGAACGTCACGCCCGGACACTCTAGGCAAGTGTACTGTGCTTGCGTTCAATGTTTCCATTGGGTTTAGGAGTCTACAAGGAGTCACTACAGAACCATAGTATACCTAAGGAAGAAGGTCTTCCCGCAGTCTTTAACGGGGCACTGGTAGCGGTTTTGCTTATTGTGCTGGAAGTGCACGTGGTCGAATAACTCCGTCTCCTCCGCGAACGTCACGCCCGGACAATCTAGGCAAGTGTATTTGCCGGATGCTGTTAACATTTCTGTATTGTCGTGGAATTGCCTGAAATAGTATTTATCATTGGATACATTTGTAGTTAATACAAGTTTGACATGGTTTGACTCGTGAGCAAAGCGGGGAATCCTAATGTTACCTGTAATCCTTAACATATTGGCTGAACTTACATGTGGAACTTCAGACGAACTTTGGACGTGTACGATTCGTTGCAATTATGACATGTCATTATCTGGGGATCCGAGGTTAATTCTGTCGCTTTCTTCTTACGGGGTCTCTGAAAAGTTTTTTGGTTTTCTAGATAACTACAATATATTATCTCTTTCTATTTAATATAGTGCAAGAGAGACGGGTGATATATAGGTTAAATCGCATGTATAAAATCCCACAGCTCCAACAATCAATCAATAAATACGAAAGTCTGGATGTATGGATGTGTAGATGCTAGTTACTCAATCACGCTTAAACCGCTTAACCGATTTGGATCAAACTTTGCACGAAGATACTTTACAGCCTAGATTAAAATATAGGACAGTTTTTATCCCGGGTCCACGCAGACGAAGTCGAGGGCAGAAGCTAGTATGTTATCATTATCAGACTTCGATCAGGCGAAACTCAATCCCCTTTTCGCCCCTTTAAGGATTGATTTCCGGGATAGACACTATCCTTTGTCCTTCCCAGGGTCTCAAATTATCTCCATACACAATTTCATCTAAATCGGTTCAGCGGTCTAACCCTGTTCCAGGCAGAAGCGTTATATCGAGCATAGAATGCCTGTCAAAAATGAATCTTAATTTGAATAGCAGTAAGACCGACATTCGTTTGTCACTTCTCAACTGTCGGCCTGGTAAATAGCTAAGTCTGAAAAGGTATCACAAGATAAGGTATACATCGCTCTTTAGCGATAAGATCGCCTGTAGTTTACTCGTTCTACTTTTAAGTTATTGAATGGTACAACGAATAAATGAATTATGAATTATTGACTTCTATATTGATTTCAAAAATTAATAACGGAAGACCAGCGCTGGCCCTGCCAGCATGTCTGTGTCTACAGTTTGATTTTATTGTCACGAATAAATGATTTTCTTTTTTTCAATAACGAGTATTTGAATTGTATTGTATCAGACAGTTACTTTCGCATGTATACCATTAGTACCTATGGAATTAAATAAACGCCGCCATGAAATGAAATAAGCATTCCCCTGGTACAGAGCAGCAGCTGCATCAGTATTAGCAGAAGGCCGAGGAAGTGGGTTCCGGTAGGACTTTTGATCAAATAGAAGTGGGCGTATATATCCGGCCATTACACTGCGATGTGGAAGGCATGTGGGGAAACCACCACATGAATATTCCCTATTATGGAGTAATAAGTGGCGATTACTCCACCAACAAGTGCCCGGCTAAGTTTATGATGATATTATGGATATTGATGGAATTATGGATAGTAATTAATTTCATACTCACGGGTACCAGCAAGTCATTGTCACCCATCGTATCCATGGATTGTCTAGGTCTACCTTGTGCTCTCTGTAAAAATAGTCAAAAGGCAAAAACGACCGTGTTTAATGATTTATTTTCATTTTATCAAGCTATTAATAAATTTCCACATTTGACTATGTTGCTTGGCATGTCTTTTGGACCCCCAAAGGAGTGTAACATTGCACCAAATAAAATAAAATAAAAAAGCAAAAAAAAAGTGAAAAAAAGGAGTCGATCTCCCAAGTAATGACCTCATCAAAATTACCGCCGCAGCGTTTCAAAGTATTAATGGGACTTGTTTTGTCTTTAGCTTTCGACGTAACGAATCTTCAGACTTATAAAGGGTCGGTAACAGTCAGGAGTCACAAGCGTCTATAGACTACGGTGTCCATAGACCATGAAACAGGCCGTATGGCTGTTGGGCACCAACGTGGTACCAAAAACCTGTCGCCGAACCCCCGAGCCGGAACGGACTATTTCCCCAGCTTAAAGATATTGCGTACCTTTACCGGTTCCCTCTGAGAGGCCGAGAATGTGCCATTATCGTCCTTGCTCAAGCACTTGCGCTTCCTGGCGCGTTTCTTGCATTTATGCGTTGACACGTCAACCATGATTTGGCTGCAAGCGTTAAATAATATTAAAATTATTCGTCGGGACATTGAGTCAATCAAAGCAAAATTAAAACGCGTAATAAATAAACTAAAGGAGCGACCACACCGGTGCGTTACGCTGCGTAATACGCGTTGACGTGTCGTATGCGTCACGTATTCTTCATACATTTTGCTGCGTTTACGGTGCGTTAGCGTATTTTGAGCAGCGGTGTGGTCGCTCCATTATACGGTATTGGTCACGTGGAACATATATCTACTAATAGAATCATACAGCTTGTACTCTGTGTTGTTGCGCAATTTACAGTCGAGTTCTCCAATACAGACATCCTTTCAAAAATATCTACACATGTGTCTTATTTCAGTAACAATAAAGTCTCTGTATAGATCAGGGGTTTTTAAAAGTGGGGGGCGCGACCACATTTTAAGGGGGGCGCGGGGCCTCGGGAAATCCTTTCGCAAAAACTAGTGCCTCGCCAATCCTTGGGATTAGGTACTCAGCTGACCCTAGACTCCTAAGAGCCGTGGCGCTAACGGCAACGCTAGGAAGATGATGATGATTTGGCTAGCTAACCCATTCACTTCCGTTTCCTTGTATCGAAGCGAAGGGGGGCGTGGGAACTTCATTTTAGGCAGCAGGGGGGCGTGCCTAAAAAAAGTTTGGGAATCCCTGGTATAGATAGTTTTGAAAGGTTTTGTGTAGGTAGATAGGTAGCTAAGTGCGTGGTAGCCGAATATGTTTCCATTCTAAGAAGTTCGTGTCACGAAAAAGGTTGAAAACACTGTCCAACATTAAACATTACTCAACATGAATAAAAATATAAGCTTGTTTAAACTTTGTTTGTTTTAGAAAGCGGGAAAAAATATCTGACATGTCGTAACGGCCACATTAAAAGAAGTCGTGTCAGATACATGTGTGCTTTATAGCGATTTACGGAACATATTAATGCTGGGGACTGTACCTATTTCGTTCGGCTTTCTGTGAATTTTACCTGCATTTAGCACATTTCTGTGGTTTCTTGAACACTGCCTCTTCACTTTTCTCATTTCCCTAGAAATCAGACGTTACTTAAGATTGAAGATAGTTAATTGTCTCAAAATTACTAAATCACATTTTGTCGATCATTTATACCCATTTATGCTAAAAGTGGCGTGGAACATACGTTTCATGTGCTCTGCCTACCCCTTTTGGAAATAAAGGCGTGACTGTATGTATGTATGTATGTAATTACTAAAATGAGAACTTGATTAGGACACTGACTCCAGATAAATAAATAAATAAATATAAGGGAACAATCTTACACAAATCGACCTAGTCCCATAGTAAGCTCAATAAGGCTTGTGTTATGGGTACTAGACGACGATATACATAATAGATATAAATACTTAAATACATAGAAAATATCCATGACTCAGAAACAAATATTCACGCTCATCACACAGATGTTTGCCCTTACCGGGATTCGAACCCAGGACCTTCAGCTAAATATATTACAGCCCGTTTATATAAGTATTTTGTATTATTTATCCTAATTCGTGTGTCTTATGAATGGTAGACTGCCTGTCAACAGTGACGCATACATAGGCTGACGATATACAGTGCATTCATCCTTAGGTACTTGTCTTCTTTGGTAAACAACATTCTAACCTCAAAATGTATCTTTTTAGACTATAGCAGCCATTTTATCGTAAAAAAAACCGGCCAAGTACGAGTCAGACTCGCGCACCGAGGGTTCCGTACTACAAATCTATAACAAGCAAAAGTTGTTGTATGTTTATTACTAAATGAAAATGGAATCCGTAACATTACAATGTGAAAGCTGAGGGAGCATAAATTTAAACAGGGTCACTTTATCAATTTAGTAATCATCCTTTAGGCCTTGATTTATTCCTTGCGAGTAGTTGCGAACGCCAAAATAAGCGGATTACTTATATTGCTGTTTCTTTTTATTGCGTTGATATAAAACTGAGTTCACGGGAAAGTACCTTTAGGTTTTGATACCCTTACGTATACCTACGCTGGCCCAGTGCGGGTTGGAGACTTCACATACACCTTTTTCAGTTTTAAATTATGCGACTTATATTGCTATTTCTTATGATTGCGTGGACTTGTAAAACTTTCGTTTTGCTACAGCTGAAAGGTATTACATGAGTATTTGATATGAATTTCAATTTAATACCTCTAGACGTGTTTACGAGGAAAAACGTAGTAAGTTTAAAATTTCAAAAAATGTTTTTTGTATGATTTTACTAAAAACGTCTACTTTTCGTAATTTTTCCTTTGTCTGTGCTATATGGAGTTTCTTCGTGCCAAGTTTCAAGTTTCTGTGTAAACGGGAAGTACCCTTTAGGTTTAGAGTTTCTTGCGGGTACTCCGTTTCAAACTATACGACTTAAATTTCTATTTCTTTTGATTGCGTTGACATACAAGTTTGGTTTTGCTACATCTGAAAGGTCCTATAGCCCTGAGTATTTGACATGAATTTCAATTTAATACTTCTACGCATTTACGAAGAAAAAGGTAAAAAGTTTAAAATATCAAAAAATGATTTTTGTATGATTTTAATATAAATGTCTTATTTTCGTAATTTTTCCTTTGTCTGTGCTATATGAAGTTTCTTCGTGCCAAGTTTCAAGTTTCTGAGTTAACGGGAAGTACCCTTTAGGTTTTGAGTTTGTTGTGAGTACTCAGTTTCAAAATATGCGACTTAAATTGCAATTTCTTTTGATTGCGTTGACATAAAAGTTTGGTTTTGCTACATCTGAAAGGTCCTATAGCCCTGAGTATTTGACATGAATTTCAATTTAATACCTCTACGCATTTACGAGGAAAAAGTTAGTAAGTTTAAAATTTAAAAAAATGATATTTGTATGATTTTAATACAAATGTCTTCTTTTCGTAATTTTTCCTTTGTCTGTGCTATATGAAGTTTCTTCGTGCCAAGTTTCAAGTTTCTGAGTTAACGGGAAGTACCCTTTAGGTTTTGAGTTTGTTGTGAGTACTCAGTTTCAAAATATGCGACTTAAATTGCAATTTCTTTTGATTGCGTTGACATAAAAGTTTGGTTTTGCTACATCTGAAAGGTCCTATAGCTCTGAGTATTTGACATGAATTTCAATTCAATACCTCCACACGTTTACGAGGAAAAAGGTGTTAAGTTTAAAATTTAAAAAAAACATTTTTTTGTATGATTTTACTAAAAATGTCTACATTTCGTAATTTTTCCTTTGTCTGTGATATATGACGTTGCTTCATGCCAAATTTCAAGTTTCTGAGTTCACGGGACTCAAAAAATTTGCAGCATAAACGATTGTATCTTTTGATTGCGTTGGCTTTTAAGTTTGATTTTTTCACGGCTTCAAGGGACAATAGTCTTGAGTATTTTATATAAATTTCAGCTTGATACCTCCACTCGTTCCTGAGAAAAAGGGTCTTGACAGACAGACAGACAGACAGACAGACGGACAACAAAGTGATCCTATAAGGGTTCCGTTTTTTCCTTTTGAGGTACGGAACCCTAAAAAGCGTTGTCGAAAGTCGGAACATTACATTTTAAATTTTTCTGAATTTAAAATGTTGTTAGCAGCGTTACTCATACACGCAATGAGGTATTGACGTTGTGTTCTTCATGGCGTTCAATGGGCTTCGAAGTGTCACGTTTCGGGCGCAGCGAGATGAGAGACTCGTAATGGCATTGGCAGGATCACGGAGTTCAGCCATGAAAATTAAAGTTTGATTTCTTGGAGATTTTTTAATTTATTTCACTGTATGTTTGAGAAAAGCACTATACATACCTCGGCGTGAAAAGGGGTTGCCAGCCTCAACTATCCGACCGCGATACGCTCGGCCGTTTATAAGTACTCGGCCGGCAACTCCTTACTTCCCAGCCTCTGTAGTAATGTACTATTACTTACATGTAGTAAGGAGTGTAGCTGGTCGGCCGAAGCGTCGTCGGTGTGAACAATCCAGATAGCTTCTTCGTCACTAGTGTCGAGGACCTCTTGTTTCACCTCTAGCTTTATCTCCATAGTGCATTCTTGTTTACCCTAAAATGGGTAAGCAGAAAGGGTCCGGTTTATGTACGGATTAATCCGCGTTCACTATATCTGTCTCTTTCTAACCTATGCAAGTAATTGACCGAAGATACGTGGCCGCTAATCTTTAATTGAATAATTTACTTTAAAAACAAAGTTTTAACCGACTTCAATTTAGTACTCCGCCAAGCCACGAGAAAATTTCCTATTTTCTTTTTACAATTTACCACATGAACTGATTTCCGATAGCAAATGCGTTGATTACTATAGAAAAAAACCGAAGAAAATAGAAAAAAAATTAAGTACATAGGGAAAATGAGGAATTCGATAAGTCATCTGTGGTCTTCATCATCAATTCCTCGCCACCAAATTTATGATTCCGGATGTAAATACACGAGTTATAACAGAAAATACCAAAATCACTACACGCGTGCCTAATAAAATTGAGGAGTCCCCTCAATTCCTCATGGATCCCATCATGACTGAATTTTGAAAAAAATGGGACTCATCTGGAAGTAAAGTACATTATATACAAGTACATACGAACAAAAAAAAATCGAATCGGCTTATCAATAACGGAGTTCTGAGGTAACAAACATTGAAAATAAAAAAATAATAAAAATACAGCCGTTTTTTTGAAGTCGGTTAAAAAGGATTAAAAATGTAGACAAATGGAGACAAAAGCAACGCAAGAGGTTAAATAATCACAAAGTTATAAGTGTCTAAAGTATTAAGAGGGGGTATTATCTGTCATTTTTCCGCAAAACGAACCTTCAAATGAAACACGATAAGGGTTCCTAGTTCTCGGACTATTAGCTGGGGTTTCGATAGCCTAAAGTACAACATACAAGATATTTATAATAAAAGTCGATGTTTTACAAGTCAGTAAATAGGTATAATATTAGCCATTCATTTATTTTACTACTAGAAAGAATACCTACTTCAGAGACCAATAGATTTTTTCTATATATTTAAATTGCAATGTACTTGTTGTGTAATATTAAATGTACTACAGAAATATTATACTTAAGTAGTAAGTATAATATTTCTTGAACAAATAATTATAAACAATGAGGTTTTCACGCCACTGCTCGGAAATGTGGCTAAAGATGGTCAGAAAACAGGCTTCAAAGCTGGGGTTAGTTGGACATCGCACGAACAGGCCAGCTATGAGTTCAAACTGTCCAAGAATGTTATTGTTGGACAGTTTGAACAGCGATTCGCTCAATCACAGCGGTCACCTAGCGGCTCGGACCTCGAACCCAACTCGTCCATCTATTGCCTACTTTCCAGCCTTTCAATATACTATAGTGCCGTTGCAGTAGTTTTGTCAAATTATCGACGCAGTTTAGCGGGAAGACTCTCATAAACTCACATGTTCAGTGTCCGAAGTTATTGCAGGTTTATCATCCCCTGACTTGATCGAGTCATCTGTAAGAGAGGTTTCGAATAAGGTCGTTACTTTTCGTGACGTCGTGACGTGACGTTAAAATGACGTCATTTAGAACACGGGATGTTGTGATAAATATACAGTATAATCTCACTAATCCGGCACTATTAAAAACTAGAGGGTGCCGGATTATTGGAATGTTCGGATTACTGGATTATAGAGAAATAACCTTAGAAAAGTTGAAAAACCCCCGACATTTTTATTTCAAAGTCCAATATCTCAAAAACGGCTGGAACAGATTTTCATGAAATATGGTTAAGAACAATCGCAGCAATGTTAAAGAAGTGACAAACCTTTCTGATCCTCTTTCTTCGAATCGTTGCTTCTAGTCCTTCTGGCCACTGGAGACAACTCGGACTGCATTGCATCTAAAACTGCACGTTTTGAAAATTATAGGTGCACTACCGCAGACGCCGGGAACATACAGATTGCCGGATAGGTATACGAGGTTGGCAATCCCTTCACACACAGGTAGGTAGAGCTTCTCAAACAAGCAATAAAATTAAAAGACCGGCCAAGTGCCAGTCGGACTAGTGCACGAAGGGTTCCGTACCATTATCTATGAAAACGGCAAAAAAATCACGTTTGTTGTATGGGCAGCCCCCTTAAATTTTATTTTTTATCTGTTGTTATAGCGGCAGCACATATACAATCATCTGTAGAAATACGTTTCGTCGTTTCGCCGCACCCGAAATGCAATATTTCACAGCATATTATAAGGAACATAACGTCAATATTTCACGAATGTTACAGCCTGTCTCACGGATAACTGGAATCACATGTTGAAATCGTTTTAGGTACGATTCGTGCCAAAATCTATGTCGTAGGTGGGTCGTTCTTCTTTTTTACCGACAATGCCATACATTTTGATAGAAGTATATTTATTCACGGTTACCGAGTGCCAATAAAAGAAAGTTGCTTTTTTTATTGGCATTATACAAAATTTATATAATGTTTCCTTCAATGAACATAAAGATTATTCCTCTTAGTTAGTTTTTAGAAAATGCTGTGACAGAGTGGCCCGGGGACCGCACTTCGACATTCCACTGTGTCACAGGATTCTACAAACTAAATAAGTTTATAAAAGAGTTGCAGGTTAGAGACAATGAAGAATGCTGTGGTACAAAATTTGCACAAACGGAACGAGCTAAATTTATGAATAAAACATAAAAAGTAATACTCTAATGACTCGCAGAACATGGATAAGGGACAGCCTATTGTCGGTAAAAAAGAAGAACGACCCAGGTATGTATGGGCAGATGTGCAAAGTAAGCGGGTAAAAATTAGCTCACCATCCTTGGTATCCTCATTGCCTGCCTGAGACTTCTTTGACTTGTCGTGGGCTGCCTTCAGATGACCTTTTAGCCACTTCAAGTTAGCGTAACCTGGAGAAAACTAACTGGTCTAAAGACAGTCTGTAATGTATATCATCATCCTCCTAGCGTCATTCCCGGTTGTGATGGGGAGGAGCCCAACGTCCGCTTTTACACTTAATCCCAAGACAGGGTTTTACGAAAGCGGACTTTCCACTGGACCTTCCACCCAGAGGGAAAACTAGAACTTATTGGGATCACACCGGTTTCCTCAAGATGTTTTCCTTCACCGAAAAGCCGACAGTCAATATTCCGTACATAAGTTTCGTAAAACTCATTGGTACGAGCCGGGATTCGAACCCGCGGCCGCCGATGTGCCACATGCCTGAACCACTTTGGCTACCGTTGCTTTAGCACTCTGTAATGTGTATGCAAGGGCACTCAGCAGCAGTGAAACGTGACCCCCTCCTCTGCATACAAGTTTGTATGGACACGTTTCTCTGCAGCTACTGTCTTTGTATGTCAAATGGGACAGCCCACCAACTTTCCGAGAACCCCGATAACTAAAAGGAACCCTATTCTATTAACACAGATGCCATCCTCACCAAAAATCCCAGGGATGCCCTAAAGAGGTTTCCCTATTAAAAAAAATGGGAAACAGGGATCACAGTTGTACTTTCCTTCCCTGAAATATTCACATATATAAATTTTTGCCCATAGAAGGTGTGACAAGCATCATGTGCCACTCTATAGCAAAATATTTTGGGCGTAAACACTTGAACCCCTCGTTCCACTTTCAGAATTATAACGATTGCGAACGTGTTAAGGCGGTGCATTGGAAATTATCGCGTGCTTTGAAACACCGTTCTTACTAGATTAAGAAACTATAATATTTTACGACACAATCAAGTAAATAGTATAGTATTTTATCTTATCTAAAATCTCACTTTATGAAATTTTAATAAAACTTTACTAAGTTAGGTATTTATCGAAATTTGTCCAAAACAGCGATTCCCGAAGAGTGTTATATCTCTTTTTTTCGTGCGCGGGAGGCATCAGCGTGTCTCTGACTAGGGGGAGACCAGACACAATCTATTATTTTCTTACCGTAAAAACACAGCGGGCAGGGGAACACCTCTCCGTCTTCAGTGACGTGTTTATGTACATCGCCATGATCCATCAACTCTGGGAGATCGGCGAAATCGCGCTCGCAAAATCTGCAATTAAATGGGGACAAGGAATGGAAACATTTGAGGATAAGGACCAGTTGGGAATAGGGACACGTTGGAGGGGTACAAGTTGGGGTGCGGCGACAACTTGTGAATGTGGACCAGTTGGGGATGGGTACAAGTTGGCGATGAGGGCAAGTCGTGCGCGTTCGGAATGAACACAATTTGTACCTATAGTACAGTCATTATAGATTTTGACCCGTGAATAATTAGTTCTTGGATTTTTTTTTCGTAGGTCCCTCGGGGGGTCATTGAGAGTGTAAATTAAGGATCGGTTTTTTGGATATAATGACTGTACTACTAAATGAACCCGAATACTTCTCAGTAGTCCGTATTTAGTAACAATTCGATTAAGTATGTTAAGCTTAAAAGTGCAATAACAACTTACCTGCATTTCAACTCGCTACTAGCATTACTGTCAGCCTGGTACATCCCCAAAAACTCCTTCACTTCCTCATCCGCTTCCTCCAAATTGTCTATGGCATCGTCTATTTCTGGGCCCTCTATAATCTCCACGTCACTAGAGCTGCCCTCTTTAAAACAATACAATTCATCTGCCTCTTTCTTTTCGTCCTTAGATATGATCTCTCCGTTTGAACCAATCTCGACTTTAACGAAGTTCGTTTGTTTCACCTGATTCCCTTTCAATATTTCAGTTTCTATCTTATCTATTATAGCGGTCGCTTCACCTATGTTCACGAAACCGCCTCGAATATTTTTGAAGTCTATGGAATTTGTTTTCTGGAAAATGTATTGCTGATTGTTTCTGATGACTAAATATTCGTCTGGGTTAAGACTTTTACTGGGGCTTTTCAATCTAGACGGTTTGAAATTGTTGTCTAAGCATTGTTCGCAGATTATCTTGAGTTGTGTGGATAATTTCTTCTGTGGGGAAGACCTGTGTAGTTTCTGATCTTCATTGTCAAAGAGATATAGCTTATCCATGTTGTTGTCGACATATTTCTCGCAGATAAAACAGTTTTGGTTCTCATTCTGACCTATTAAAGTCCCATCGTCGTCTATGTACGGCATTGGTTTGGAAATAGTCTTATGTATAGGCCGAGAAGGATCGCTTTTCCGTACATGTCTCCTCTTATCGTTGAAGCTTTGATTCTCGTAAGGTACTACGGGAGTATCTTTAAACATATTTAATACTTCGTCTCGAGTTATGAATTCGTTTTTGTTGTAAATGTTGTCTTCGTATTTCTTATAATTGTCCCGGATTAGACTTCTAGGGGATTTATTTCTGGCCGTGACTGTGTTTAGAGGCGTGAATGTTTTGTCCATATTGGATTCAAATAATTTGGTGAATTGAGCGTTGAAGCCAGCGTTATTGACGAGTTTGAAAGGAACGCTATTGATAAAAGGTTTCTTAGGACTAGCATTGCTTGGCCATTTGGACACTGGACTCGCCGTTATGTTAATCATTTTCGTGCTAAATTCGCTTGATGGTTCCACGTCATCATTATCATCGTCTATATACTTGACGAAAGGAATCTTCTCAGCTATAAAGTCAAAAGGAGGATCCTCGTTGTCAAAATGTATCTGAGAAGCTTTTATTTGTGTTCCATCGTCCAGAACATATACAAGCCCATCCGTGTCATTTGACTCCAACATTTGGTCGAACATTTGTGACCCCATAGGATACTCTAGCAAGTTGTTTTCCGCATTTATCAGGAATTGGTATACGTTGTCGGTTAGTGCGACTGGCTTGTTCCTGGTCAGTGAATTGAGGTCTACTTCGTAGCCTAGTAACGCGCTGAAATGAACGTAAGATACGGGTGAGAATCTGCTGCGGCTGCTACCCTCTTTTTCTAATTTTAGAGCGCGAGTGAGACAGGAGTGCGTACGCGACGCATCTTGGCAGCAAGTTGTGGTAGACTTAAGGCGGGTTGCACCAACTAACGATAAAGCCCGGGTTATATTAGAGCATTTCATTCATTTCATTTCGTTTATTCAGTCACAATTTACATTGTATATGAATTTTAGGTACCTACATAAAAATGTCATAAGAAACTATTATATTAAATACACAAAAAAAGGAAAAAAAGGATGAAATTCGAGCTTACAATTGTATACATTTCAATATGGATAGGTATGTCAATCAATAAATTTTACACATAGGTTACAAATGATATAAATTATACAGTCAAAACAAACGAAAAAAAATCTCTTATTAATTAACTATTATAATATACATTATTTATTATTAATGATCTTTGTCGTTTAAGAAGTCAGCTACAGTATAATAAGACTTCCTCAGGAGTAAAGCTTTGAGCCTTGCATTGAATACGCGGAGTCTATGATTGATTTCAATTCAATTGGCAGTTTGTAAAACACCTTCCAATTGAATTGAAATCAATCACGCGGCGTGGCTCTAATATAACCAGGGCTTTACAGACCGACCAACGTAAAATATGGCGCGGGTAGCTGTCGTTCCATAGCCACTTGAAAAAGGTTTCATAATTCACATTTTAACGAACAACGATTACAGACGGCTGGTGCAACTCACACTTACTATGCGAGGTAGCAGACCGGAGTGCGAGAAAAAAATCGCCAATAAGAAGAGATGCGCGAGCGAGGCTAGCAAAGCTATTGGTGATTTTTTTCCTCACACAATGCTTCAAACGAGTGTACCTACAGTGGTCTGGACGCCAGCGGGCGGTAGCTTATGTTTGACAGAGTTCAATCTATAAACGTTCGCTGGTTCCAACGCTGCCCGCTCGCGTCCAGACCCCGTATGATGGACGGCCTTATCACGCGATAAGTGACAAGATAGGAGCGTCGTCTCGTTTTATCGAACGGTGTCAGCCAGTGACGGACGCTCTATCTTGTCACTTATTGCGCGATAAAGCGCGCGGTTGTTTTATGCGATAAACGCTGCGATTCCATAGATACCTGCGATTACCGCAGCAGTTACATAGAAGGTACCTTTGGGATCGCAGCGTTTAACGCATAAAACTTCCGCGCGCTTAAAGCCTGCATCACACCGGCGCGGCCTGGCCGCGGCGGACAATAGTAAAATTGTCCGCCGCTGTCAAATTTACTATTGTCCGCCACCGCAGGCCGAGGCCTACAAGTGAACGATAATTCCAAAATGCGGGTAGGTTGCAAAACTGACATAGCTATACGAACGAAGTGCAGTGTTGTGGCACCTTGTCCGCCATGGTCATGTAAAAAAAGTGTTGTGCGATTATGTCCCGCTTCGTAAAAAATACGTGTGAATTTTAATAATATGTTGTGCACCGGTTTTTATTTACAATCAAAGCATACTCTGAATCTAGTTGTCCGTTTGTCGGTAACGTAATTAAATTGTAATTTGTTGTATCACAACAGAAGATATGAAATTCCATTATGTGTGGTGTTGACTGTTATATCGCAGAGATTTGGAGCTATGCGATCGGATAATCTATACAATTAAGTAAGTGTATTTTGGATTTCTGTAATTAGATTCTTACTGATATATATGTTATGTTCTCAATGTTTTGCTTTATTTTTTGTTATGTGTGTTATATACCGTGTCCTCACTGGATGGACCCAACGGAAAACCAGCGCTGGCTGCAAAGCGTCATGACTGCAAAAGTCATGCTGAGTTGGGCCCATTTCGTGACGCACGGCACAGATTTACTTTTTCTTTTTTCTTTGTCTCGTAATACTGTGTGTTGTGTTACGAATAAATGTTTGATTCTGATATCGAAAACTGAGCTGCTAAATATAATCACTACGTGCTACGACTTCCAGCGGCAGCGGTGCGTCATACGTGGAAGTGAGAGGCTGCGCTCTGATCTCTCACTCGCACACATGGCGCACCGCTGCCGCTGCCGCCGCTCGAACTCGTGCCCGGGCAGTAGGAGCGCGTTCACATTATCCAGTACGTTATTTATAAGGCTTGTGTTATGGTTTCTAGATATATTTAATGGATACCAATACTTAAATACACAGAAAACATCCAAGGCTTAGAAACAAACATTCATGCTCATCACACAAATATTTGCCCTTACCGGGATTCCAACCCAGGACCTTCAGCTTCGTAGGCTAAACTGCTAGGTCGTCGAGCGTGTCAGCTATTGTTGCGGGACCTCACACCGATATCGCACTGAATAATGTGAACATTCTCTAATGGGGCTTCTAAACGGGCAACATTTCTACGCCTATGGCCGGCAAGTACGTCTTGCTCTAGCGGACAAAGTCAGCGTAAGACAGCAATAGTTGCCGGCCAGAAGTTGCAGGAAAATGTATCCCGTTTAGAAGCCCCATAAGGCTAGAACAAACTGTCGAGACTGTTCTCGTCAAAGGGTGATTTTACGTCTGTTCTACCGCCGTCAGTCCCCTAGTCGCTTTACTGTCAATGTACCGGCAAACTGGCATGATATGTTCAGGCATTTTTAACAAGTCCAGGTATACACTATACTATCAATTTACTGGGAAAGGGGATCCAAATCTATAACAACGTATTTTTTATGACTATCGTATAGAAGACCCTATAATAAGCATGTTTTGTATGGGCAACTTTTCTCTAAATTTGATAATTACCGAGATATTGGCTCCTAAATCAGTCATCGTCCCCCCTTTGCTTTGCTATACTGCCCTGCCTACGAAGCAAGAGGTCCTGGGTTCGAATCCCGGTAAGGGCAAAAATTTATGTGATGAGCATGATATTTTCTATGTATTTAAGTATTTATATCTATTATATATATCGTCGTCTAGTACCCATAACACAAGCCTTACTGAGCTTACTATGGGACTAGGTCGATTTGTGTAAGATTATACCCTTAAATTTTATTATTTATTTATTATTTATTTATACTCCCCAACTTTGACAATAATGCGAACAGGGGACTGACGGCCGTTGGAAAGCTAGTAGAATCATCACACTATAAAACAAATCTTAGCGGCTACCGCAAACAAAAAACGTATCTCGCTCTCTGTCGCTCACATCAGCATGAGCGTGAGGGTGACACGAAAGTTCTTCGATTTCATCTCGCAGTAGCCACTGTGTGTCCTCTCAAAATATATAACTATGAAAATAGCAATAGCTTAAATACTGACTTGGCTTTAATGAGGAAGGAGTGGAAGTCATCAGTTGGCTCAATGTTGAGCGATACTTCTTCACCGGCCGCATTCTCCAAGCAGAGGGTAAGGGGTGGCTGTGCCTCCACCATAGCTGTCAAATAAAAATCAATTCAAAACATTACTATTATAGTTTCATATGAACTTACGTTTTGCCGAAAAGGGACATCACATACCCCATACATCGAGTTGCGCGCGCGCAATCGCACGAACCGGTCGCATAGCGTACCTACCGCTGCATCATGGCAGTTAATAAAGTGAAGTGTAACAACTGTAATTTAGTGGTGAACGAGCTATTAGCATTTGTCGTTAACAAATTCCATATTATGGACGACGAAAGTATGTGCCAAATCTGTGTAGGTTTTTTCACCGCGCAAGAAATTAAAACCGCGAAAGACTTATTATTCGAATCGGTGCCTGCACGAAAGAGGAAGATTATGCGCAGAAACGAGGGGCAATAACGCCGGGACATTGACGACATACTTGGCCTTATCAAAGTTACTGAGCCCGACAAATTTCCAGTCTTTGTGGCCCGTGATTTGCACAAACTGCCACCGTTGGACTTTGATTCCGTAGATGTGTCGTCACTGCTAAAGGACGTAGTAATCCTTAAAAATGAGTTGCGAATTATTAAATCGCAGTACGTGACTATGGAACACCTAGAAAACATGAAAACAAACGTCTGGGAATCGAAACTGGCTCCGAAATGTAGTGATGTGTTCTACAGAAACGTTGACAATTCAAATATCAACACTAGACGCGGTGCATATCTGGGCAGCGGGCCAATCGGATTGACGCATGCTGAATTGTCACCTCCGAATAACGATCTTGAAGACGAAAAAGAAAGAACGATATTGTCTCCCTCTAGCCCAGGTGAGGAGGTTAATCGGGTTAATATGCTATCCCTCTCACCCACGCAGCTGACTACAGACAAGCAGAGTTGCATCGAAAACAAAATCCTACTAGCGCAAGCGCCTCTCCCGTCGCCGGCGCCACAGTTACCCGTCACAACAACCGAAGCGATAAACGATAAGCCACCACAGCGGGTTAGCAACACGGACGCGGGCGAACCGATAACGGATCCGCCGACTGATGTACCCTCACATCCCACGAAAGAAGCGTGCAGCGAAAACTACGTGAAACAATCTCGTAACCTATCATTTGCGGACATGGCGAAACAAGGGCAGTGGTTGACAGCCGGTGCGAGTGGTCGTCAGAAGTCCAAAATTAAAAACCGATTTATTGGGAAAACCGGAATTGCGGCCACTGACTCGAGCTGTAAGTTTAGAGCAGCCGAACAGAAAGTACCGATTCTAATTACTAATGTACATACAGACGCGTCGCCGTCAGACATTATCGATTATATTCACGATAAAACACGAGTGATATTCAATGTGATAACGCTCGAGTATGCGCTATTAAAATTATGTCCGGTGATAAGCAAATATTGGTTTTTTCTGTTTATATGCCAAATAATAGCGTAGATAACTTGCCTGATTTCATGCAATGTGTTAGTGAGATGAACGCCGTAGTCAAAGAAAATAATGTTGAATCAGCATACCTACTAGGCGATTATAATGCTCACCCGCGAGAGTTATTTTGTGTCGAGTTAATGAGTTTCTGTGTCGAGCAAAACTGGATCTGTGCAGATATGGTGAAACTAGGTGTCGATTCTGACACTTTTACGTATCTAAGTGATTCGCATGGATCAAAACGATGGTTAGACCATTGCGTTACCACTGCCGCCGGGTGGCAAACCTTAGCTGATGTTTTTGTTGACTACGGCGTTTATTGTTCTGATCATTACCCTCTAGTGTTGAAATGTAATATGAATGTGGTTAAACCAAAGTTATGTAGTCTGAGCTTACTATCGTACCAAAATCAGATAACCTGGGGTGAGAGATCATCTCTCGAAATTGAAAAATACACTGATAAATGTAACGAAATTTTAAGGACTATTGATTTTCCTGTTGAACTAAGAGCATGCGCTGACAATTGCTGTAAAAATGTGGATCATCTCGTGGTTCTTGATAACTTGTACATGAACATAATAAATGCACTTTGTGAGGCATCTATATTTAGTAAGGCGACCGCTAACGGAGGGGGCAAAGGGAAAGTCACAGGGTGGAATAAACATGTGAGTGAGGTCCACAGGGAGGCGAGGCTTTGTTTTCAAAACTGGGTGTTGAGCGGTAAACGGACCGCGGGTCCCGAGTTTAACGCGATGTGTTCTAGTCGTAAAGTGTTTAAATCCAGACTCAGGTGGGTACAACAGCACCAGGAGCAAATCAGAATGGATTTACTTGCCTCACACCATAGAAAAAATGATTTCCGTAACTTCTGGAAACTTACTAAGAAAATGGAGACAAAGCCTGGTCTCTCTGTCACTGTCAACGGCATCTCAGACGCTAAAATGATTGCCAACATGTTCAAAGAACATTTTAGTTTAAAGTCGTCATCCAGTTGCAACAAGGGGATTCTTGATGATGAGTGGGAGAGTGACCCTCAGTTTCGTTTTAGCCCAAATGACGTCATCAAAACATTAAAAATGATGAAAAGGGGGAAATCTCCTGGTCACGACCACTTAAGCGTCGAACATCTACTGTTTGCCGGTCCTCATCTGCCTCGACTGTTGACCATGTTGTTCAACCTGAGCATCGGGCATTCGTATGTACCTCTAAATATGACAAAAACTGTAGTGGTCCCCATTGTCAAAAATAAAACGGGTGATATATCAGACCAGACAAATTACAGACCTATCTCTCTGGCAACGATTGTGGCAAGAGTACTTGACAGCCTACTTAACGTGCAATTGGACAGTTGCCTGCGTTTACATGACGCACAGTTCGGCTTTCGAGCCGGCCTGTCGACTGAGAGCGCAATCATCTGTCTAAAGCAGGCTGTCGAGTATTACACGCGCAGAAAAACGCCTATATATGCGTGTTTCTTGGACCTCTCTAAGGCTTTTGACCTCGTAAACTATGACCTACTGTGGAAAAAGCTTGATGGGGTCAAATTCCCTAGAGAGTTAACACGTATATTTAGGTTTTGGTACTCGGGCCAGAGAAATAGTGTCCGCTGGGGTAACGTTTTGTCTGACGAGTATTCTCTGGAATGTGGTGTGCGACAGGGAGGACTTACCTCTCCAAAGTTGTTTAACTTGTACGTAGATGCACTGATCGATGAGCTCAGCAGAACGCATGTCGGATGCCATGTGGACAGAGTCTGTTTCAATAACATAAGCTATGCAGATGACATGGTTCTGCTGAGCCCTTCGGTGGGTGGTTTGAGAATGCTCCTTGATATTTGTGAGACGTACGCTAAAGAGCACGACCTTAAATATAATGTACTTAAAAGCGAGTACATGGTGTTTAAGGTAGGCTGCAAGTGTCCATCATATGTTCCACCCATACTTTTAAACGGACAGCAGGTTAAGAGGGTGCACATGTTTAAGTATCTTGGACACTTGTTAACTGACGACCTGCGAGACGACGCGGACATCGAGCGAGAACGCAGAGCATTAGCGATTAGGGCTAATATGATAGCGCGCAGGTTCAGCCGGTGTGCAGTGCGGGTTAAATTAACACTGTTTAAGGCGTACTGCACATCGCTGTATACCTGTAGCCTGTGGTGCAAATACACCCAACGATCGCTCAACACAATGCGCGTCCAGTATAATGATGCGTTCAGGGTGCTGTTGCGGCTGCCGCGACACTGTAGCGCGTCCGGTATGTTCGCGGATGCGCAAGTGGATGGTTTCTCCGCGACATTGCGCAAGCGCTGCGCCGCGACGCTCCGCAGGGTGCGCGCCAGCCGCCACAGTCTCCTGAACGTACTGGCCGACAGATGGGACGGTAGCCTACTGAGGCACTGGTCCTCCCTACATTTAAGTTTAAGTTCTAACATAGTTATATAAGTCCTGTAGCACTAACAATCTATGGATCCTAGTTGTCCGAATTAAATGCATTTTATTTTTATTTTATTTTATTTTTTATTTATACCCCCTCTTAACCCGACTGTGGCTGTCATTATTTTTCACGCCACTGGCCACATAAAAGATGGTCAGAAAACAGGCTTCAAAGCATAGTTGGACATACCGCGAACAGACCAACTATGAGTTCAAACTGTCCAACAATGTTTTTGTTGGACAGTTTGAAGTCATAGTTGCCCCCTGGCACGCGAGCGGCCGCGCTACAGTGTTTCATATTATGATCTTAAATTAGGTACTTAATTTTGACTTGTAATTGTAAGTATTTGCAATTTCCTCACAGTAGACGTGGAAAGCACTATGTAATGTCTCAGCCAAAAGTGCAATGGATGGACTTGTCTCCTTCAAGGTCCTCACCTTGCGGCTCGGACCTAGAACCCACTCGGCCGTCAATTGCCTACTTTCTATCCTATAGGGCCACCCCACACCTGGCGTCTTTCGAGCGTCGTCCCATAGTAAACCGTCCCCCCAACCCACCTCGCCTCGCCCCTCGCTCGCCCGCTTACTATGGGACGACGCTCGAAAGACGCCAGGTGTGGGGTGGCCCTTACAACAGGGGTTCCCAAACATTTTTTAGGCACGCCCCCCTGCTGCCTAAAATGAAGTTCCCACGCCCCCCTTCGCTTCGATGCAAGGAAACGGAAGTGACTGGGTTAGCTAGCCAAATCATCACCATCTTCCTAGCGTTGCCGTTAGTGCCACGGCTCTAAGGAGTCTAGGGTCAGTTGAGTACCTAATCCCAAGGATCGGCGAGGCACTAGTTTTTGCGAAACGATTTCCCGAGGCCCCGTACCCCCCTTAAAATGTGGTTGCACCCCTCTTGGGGGGCGCTTTGAAAACCCCTGCACTAGTGAGTGTGTATCAATTTATTTCTGTGGTTTGTGTTAATGGTAAAATTAACAAATCTTACAAGTGTTACAGGCACAGCTTTAAAGCACTTGGTTCTTTGGTTTAAAGCAGAAAAATATATTTTTTGATATTTATGTATAAACATAATTATCTTCTCAAAGAACCTGCACGTCTATTATGAGACGGCCGCGACTTTTTCTCGCACTATAACTCTCTTTCTAAGTGTTCTAATAAGAAAGAGACGGATAGTGCGAGAAAAATCGAGAGAGCTCGCACGCCGTCGCGTGATAGCCGTGCAGGGCAGTGCATGGGATAAAATGTATCCGTTCATCCGGGAAGTCCATACACAGGTGTAAAAGCTAAAACCTTTCGTCAACCGCCAGTCTTTTCCTCTTTATTCATTTAAGATACTATTAGAAAAACTATTTAGGTTTGAGATAACACCAGTTAGATAATCTTGTAAAACTATGTAACAACTATAACTAATTGAGATGTAAACAAAATAAATACTTGAAGGGAAACATAGTAAATTATTTATTGTCAGTATTCTCATAAACAGACACCGTAAACTGCGATCGAAATCCATTGAAATGACGTATGACAACCTGTTAGGGATGGCGATGGTTCTAAATTAATGAACTAAAATATTATGTACTAAAATAATACAAATAATAATAACTGAACAGAATCTGAATCTCAGTTTAATGTTATTAATACAGTTAAATGGTAAATTTTTGTATTGTATTTACAATACAAATACAAATACAAATTATTTATTCTGCAAATAGGCCACAAGGGCACTTTTACATGTCAAACGGTAGTTTACAATAAAAATAATAATCTTACAATAAAAGTTTATCAATTCCAAGAAGTTTTAGTTTAATATCATAGATTACACTTATCAGTGTCTAGGTTACCTAGACATTGATAAGTGTAATTTTATACTATAATAATATAAATGATAAATAAACACATTCCGCCATATAAATGTATAAGTAGCATAACTGACGATTCGAAAATGCTTGTTGCTAAGCCTACTCAATAAATAATTTTTGACTTTGACTTGACTGAGTAACAACCCTAGTACTTCAATGGATTTCGATCGCAGTTTACGATGTCTGCTCATAAATAACTATTGTATAGCGAACAATATATTTTCCCAAGTTTGATACCACTTTGCAAAGTAGATATTAAGTTTCATCATAAAAATGATGAAATATATTTCCAGCCAAGCAATGTTCAAATCATTCACAACTAGGAAAACATAATAAAAATTACTGGCTGGCAAAATACAAAATAAAACTAAACTGCCAGTGTCATGTGTAAGTTTGGCACGGAATTTCACCATTTTGTTGCTGTTAAAATCACCACAAATATTATATTTGTACCGAAATAGCTAAAATACTCACCAATTATTCAATTTAACGCGTTAAATCAACAATTTTCTTCAGCAACTGGCACATTTTTGTTGAAAAACAATTGAAAGTTGACTTATTTGAAAGAACGAATTCAAATCAAAATATAAACATTCTATCAAACCATAAACAAACCGACTTCCGAGATGTCAAAAGTTTAAAGTGGTTCCGCATATTTTATTTCGACTATTGAATTTAATTATTAATAGTACAAGCATTGATTATTTTTAACCTAACCAGCAAGTGTAATAACTACATTTGCATTGCATTACATGTTTTCCAACTACAGTAAAGCTGACTACAAACGTCCGAGCACGGCGGACTTCACGAACGATACGAAGTCATAAGATAGACCGATATAGGGATAAAATTTTGCAGGACGCCTTGCTTCCGGCACCGGCACGTATCCACAGTTGAAATTAGACTAGGATTAAAATACTGTACCTATTACATATATGATGTTTTACAAATATTATATCCTCTTATGAGAAATCAAACGACACTTCACATATTTATTTAGAACTCCTTAAGTCCAGAGGAAAGCTGTTCCAAAGCCGTCGTGAATTTAAAACAACTACATACTGTAACATTTTTAAGTGGGGTATAGACAAGTACCTAAGAAGTATTTTTTTAAGGGACCTTATCATCATCATGAACTTGAGAGCCTGGCTCTTGTCAGTGCAGTAAGTAATCGCCATTATGTTCTTCTCTTTGCCACTGTGTTGATCACTTTATACGACATTACATTAGCTTTCTCTTTAGCTTGATCCATAAACGCACGTCCTGGTCTTCCCCTGCCTCGGCTTCCTTCTTTCTTTCCTTCAACTATAGTTTTTATGTACCTAATTGTCATGTCGTAGGTATCAGGTGCCCTAACATATTTCCTCTTCGATTTACAATAATTTTTAATAGACATCTCCTTTCTTAAGGGACCTAACCTAAGCGACCAAAAATAGAGTTATGCCTAAAACGAGCGGAATAAGGAGAAAATGGTCATATGAATTTACAGTTCGTTATTCGTTATTTGTATGTTTTCAATGTTCGTCGAATTAAATGAGCATCACGTCTTCGTTCTTAGTACTCCATCCGTACTATCTGTTTTAATACTTCAGCGGGCAATTTTACGTTAGGTAGATCTTTCTTGCAGACCCCTAATTCTATTTGTAATGGTAACTGCATTGGACTGGCTGGTTTGTCTATGGACGTCGCTTTAAAAATAAACAAGTGAGAGCGGGATAGGAGATATGCATTTATTTAATAATTTATTAAAGTTAGGTCCCTAATCAATCGAGTTATTTTTCACAAATATTGAAGGACAATTCGCACTATATTTTTAATATTATAAAATATAAATTTTATTTCGAGTAGTCTGTAATTGGGGAGGGTAATAGAAAATATCTTGATATTAGGTCCAGCGAGCGAAAGGGACGGTTAGATTTGTTGATTGACAACTGAACTGTCATTTTTTCATTTTTTCATTCATTGCTCAACATGGCCGTCTGTGGTTTATCTAAATACGGATCGTAAAATTCGTGCGTGAATCCAGCGAACTGTTGCATTTGTTACAATCTTATTTTAATGACTTAATCTAAAAAGTGTTGCGGCATGTTTCCTCTAACGCCGCCAGTTGTAAAGCGACTGTTGGGGTGGAAAAAGGGCCCGGAAGGGTCGTCTGTCGCTGAAGACAAGTGGTCTGAGAAGGCTGTCAAGAGCTTAGTGAAGAAGTTAAAGAAAAGTGGAGCATTAGAAGAACTGGAAAAGGCAATTTCTAGCCAAAATAGTCATACTAAATGCGTTACAATACCCAGGTAAGTGCAATATTGATTTGTTTTTTTGTGATAACAATCATATGACGTTTCCGGTCGCTAAATAGATTTACAGTCCGTTTCTGGCACTGTCTTTGTTTGTATGGTTCAAAATAAGTGGTCTGATGAAATAATAACAATAGTTACATTCGTTAGATATAATTATGAAGAAAATCTTTAACAAAAATATTCTCACTAACTATAAATATTTCATACCGCTAAAAGCGTGTAATGGAACGTCAGTTCTTTTCACTGCGGCTGGGTTGGTCATGCAACCCGGCTAAAACGGAAAACCCGCAAAGCGCATTGACCTCTACATTGTCAACGACCACCGCATCTTGGTTACATAACCGCAGACAGGACGCAAAATCCAAAAAGGTCAAATTGCCGTCAAAACAAATCGAAGGAAAACGCAACCCTTGACAATATGGCGGATGCATGATTGTGACCTCGCCAATTTTTTATAGCCGTTTGCCGTAATAAAACAAAGGATCTGAAGTGCTCAGTGTGCAATAACATTAGTGTGCAAACCGGTGATATATATTTTGGTCCTTGAACGTGTTAAAAGGAAGAACTGTGGCCTCTATTAGTATTTCTAATTTGCAGTTTTGGATATTTTCTTGCCAATATCGTCGCTACGTAAGTTTATATCTACCGTTACTAAATACTGCAATTAATTCCATTCCAATTAGAATCTCGTTCGATTCGCTTTCGTTGACATTGTTCAAACATTGACATCATACAAATCGAAATATAAGTGCGGAAATACTTTCGATACAAATTCGACTAAAACGATTGCTATAAGTAGATGTCTATCCTGACAATTTTTCAGGATAATCTAATCATTTCGTAACAATGGTAAATTATGAACAATATACCTAAAACAATTGTTTTGTGAATCATTTTCATCCATAACTTTTGAACATACTGAATTACTATGATTATAGTCTTCTTTGTTCCTTTAAAACTATAAAAAAAACAAATTGCTACAGAATGTTTTTCAGTCAAAATTAAATGAACATCCAACACTTGTTTATGCACATAAACAAAACAATTCTCGTAAAATAAAATTATAATTAGTATTCTAAATATATCATCAGAGTTCATAAACATTTTGGTATATATCCACATATGCTTTCTAAATGTAAAGTGCCACTTGTTTAAGATGTCATTGGCCTGCAGGTCATGCCTGGGGTCAAAGGACCTTAAGGGCAAAGGTTAAAGCCTAGGGTGAAAGAACTGAACCTAGGAATAGAATACTAGGGTAATGGTGACTGTTTTGTACTGTTGGCTACAAAAGGGCTTATTTCCACCTTTTTGTTTACATATTATGGGATTAGGGAATGCAATCTCTTGAGATTTGGGACCCAGGCGAGATCACAATGCCAGTCTTGTGAGATTTGGTGTTTTTAACTGAAAACATATGCAAATACCAACATGTCTTATAAAAAATTAAATTGCATGTATTGGTTTATAACATCCATTATAAAGCAGTTTTTTTTTAATATATTAGAACTATTGCTTTGATTATTATTTATTTAATCATCAGGTTTTAATAGAAATACAAGAAGGGACAAGCATATTTCTAGAAAATTTTGCTTAAGCATTATACCCTACAAGTTAATTGTATGTAGGCTTTATTAGCTGATTCAACTGCCTGTCTGAAAATTAAATAAATATACATTATTTCAGTATGATTAGGAATAATGTAACCTTGATTAAATGCAAATTCTATGAAAATGAATAGTGTACACTACTATGATATACAAGCCTTTTCATTGAGTTGGTAGTTTACTTTAGGGAATAACGCTAGGAGGATGATGATGAAACTAATATTGTAAATGCGAAAATGTGTCTGTCTGTTACCTCTTCATGCTGAACCAATTTTGATGAAATTTTGTATAGAGATACTTAACCTTTCGTATGCCGTGTCCCGGATCCGTCCAGAACGGTTCAAACTTACAACGTTAACTTCAAGGTCATGATTTGAATGGTTTTTTTGACATCGGCATACGAAAGGTTAAGAGTCCCGGGGAAGGATATAGGATAGTTTTTGTCCTGGAAATCATCCCCTAAGGGGGTCGAATGGAGCGTACGGAAACGTATGGAACTGATATCAACGAGTTCCATATGGACAGAGTTGCGGGCTGAAGCTAGTGGTGTTATAGTGTTAAGCAGAGGTCAAGTTTAATACAAAATTAATGGTACTGAGGCCTCCCTAACTCTATAGCGAAAATAGCTACAGTGGGATCATAACTTTTATGGAATGCAACATTGTAGTATAGACATTAGTTGTCTACATTTATTTGCGGCCATACTTTTTGTATGGCCGCCAGGGCTCTTTTTACGTGTGTCGACCCATACATTTGTATTAGTGTAAAAAAATTTTGATTGATTGGTTGATCGTCAGCTAAAGTCGCAAATCTTGTAACTCAATGTGATCTAACTTAACAGGAGGCCCAAAAAACACTATCAACCAAAAAGACGGTTTGGAGTTGCGAGGTTTTCTAGCTAAATGCCATTTTTGGAATCGCAATATGCTAGCGAACATGGCCTAGATCGGTTCATACCCCATTTTCGTTACAACCTGTATATGTAAAAGTTTTTTTTTCGTTTAAAAGTTGTCTATTTAAATGTAAAAGGTTTTTTCGAAGCATTTATGAGTTTTGCTATTAGATGCGTTCAGAATGATGCTATATAAAATTGACAAAACATTTTTTTTCGAAATATGGAATGAGGTTTGCGACTTTAGCCAACGACATGAACCTGGTGGACAATAGTACCTAATGTAATGAGCGATCTTTTCCAGTCAACCTTGTAGTGGAAAAGGTTAGTTCTAATCTCCACATTAATTTTGCTTTCAGAGTAAAGCCCAATGACAACATTATAAACGGGCAGAATCGAAAAGGGTTGCCGCATGTTGTCTACTGCCGGCTGTGGCGGTGGCCGCAGCTTCAGGTGAGTGTTGCCAGCCATTAATAATGTACGATTCCCACCGAACGGGCCGGGCCGGGTCGCCTGGCGCCGCGTCGCAACGGATGCGTGATCTCGTCACCCAAATCGACGATATCTCGAAAAATATCGATAATATCGAGACTCTTTCTTCTTTCTCACTTTTTTTTCAAATAATTGCTTGAATGCGACTCCTATTTAACACTTTCACTGCCAGGAACCCGCCTAGCGGGCGCCTACGCCGTAGTCGCTTTCCGCTACATACGAGAAAAACCACGGGATCGGCTACGAGCGTAGCGCGTAGCGATTCTTGGCAGTGAATGTGTTAAGATATTGCTATTATTATTTTGAGCATACAACACATTTATGGAATACTGAACTAGTTATTTACGATACAAGTGCCGAAAATAGGAAATTCGTTACGAGTGGTGATAAATTAAAACACGACCGAAGGGAGAGTTTTAATTAGACACGAGTTTGAGAGACACAGCGATTGATTCATACATTTAGTAAACAACACTCGTCATTCATCAGAGTTTGTGACACAATATCAGAGTGACAGATCATCAGTACTCAATGGAAAAAAAAATGATACTCACATTAGGTGACGCGTTGATACATGATTCATGCTTTAACACGTTCGCAACCAAGAACCCGCCTGGTAGGCACTCGTAATGTTTGCTCAGATGCCGGCTCAGCCCGCTAGGCGGGCAGTAGTATAAACCTACACGCCTAGCGAGTTTTGTCGGTTTCTGGTGTATTGTTCCATTTTTAGTGTGGTTGCGAGAATGTTAAAGATAAACTTTCGTTTTGAGGACCAATATTGATAAAAGAAATGTTTTCCTTTCAGAGTCAGCATGAACTAAAGCCAGTAGACAATTGCGAGTTCGCGTATCAGTTGAAAAAAGACGAAGTGTGCATCAACCCTTACCACTACCACAAGATCGACTCGCCTGGTAAGATGTTTGTATGTTAAGTTCAAATCTTTCAAGCCATGAGTTTGAAGAAAGTTGTTCAACTTGCCTGAAATAAGGTATTTTTCAAATCAGCAACTCTGTATAGAACATCAAAAACCCTTGGTGAGAAGTTTTTTTGGAAATACTAAGCTAGTGACGTCATAGTTGTTAAATAGGGGTGTAGACTCAGAATGCATTATTACTCCAAAAGAAAGAAGGCAAAAAAATATGCCTAGTGACAAAAATCCCATTCAGATATCTCAAAGAATTACGAAGCTACAACCGTTTTAATATTGCTTGTTAGAGGGAGAAAACGCAAACAGTGTGTGACGTCACAATACACGAGGCTGCCGGGTGGCCGCGTCGACGGCCTCGCCGAACTTCTAGTGACGTCGCAATCTACAAGCGTCATCGTTTCATATGAAGTTGCGTTTTGCGAAAAAGGGACAAAACATACCCCTTGTTAAACCTTTGGATATTTATAACTTTGTGGTTATTTAACCTCCTGCGTTGCTCAATTCTTTTTCAAGAAAATACATCGTTATTGATTATTTTATTTAGTGACTTCATCCCTATTAGCAAAAATAAGTTGAAGCTTGATATATTCGGAGTATTTTCGTAAGTTTTGTATGTTGATAATGTAAAAGAGAGTCCTGGACATGATGGACATGGACTATTTTATTCCGCCGTACCGCCTGGGTTGTGTACCGGGCGGAGCTGCACGGGCAATTAAAATACAAGCATGTTTGTGTGTCTGTCCACAGCGCTGCCACCGATTCTGGTGCCGCGGTGCGAGGGCGAGGCGCGCGCGCTGCCGCCGCCGCCCTACTCGCACTACATCCGAGAGCCCACGGAGCCGTGAGTACACGACAAAAAATAACATTTTATACGGACATTTTGGGCACTTGAGGGTTTTGGAGACATGGGCATTCTGGCCCCTGAGACATTTGGCAAATTTGGATATATTGGCTGCTCAAACAGGTTGACACTCCATTTTTCATTAAAATACGTGTTTGTGCAGTATTGTAGTCAATAAGCTTATTATTATAGCACACAAGACTACATGAATGATAAAACTCCATAGAACAAATTGTGACTGAATTTTTAATTTATTTATCACTTTTGGAAATGTGTTTGTGACATTGTGTTCTTAATTTATTATTATCGTTATATTTTTTTACAATATAGTGGTTTTTCTAAAAACATTCAAGACAAGTATTTTTTATAAAATGTTTACATCATATAATTTTTATTTTTTTATGTTTAACTAATAAATTGCTCTAAGAAATTAGCTTAAGATTATGTTTCTAACTCACCTCACTCATTTGAAAGTGCGTGTTACTAGGCCTACTTGAGTAACGATTAGTTTGAATATAGTGCCTATGCGTACAGTTTTCAATCTCTTGGTCATCTTTTGATTAGCTAATTTCGACATTCGCACACGAAGACTAATACATATTGTATGTTTGTCCGTCAGGGAGATGCAGACGGGCGGAGTTGTGGGCGTGGGCGCGCTGACGCACAGCGCCATGTACCTTGAGGCTACGCTCGCGCAGCAAGTGCCGTCCAACACCACCGTGCACGGGTATGACACTTCGAGACATTCTGGTCACTTAGGTGCCACACGTTCCAGACATTCTGGTCAATTAAGTGCCACACAAGTTCCAGACATTCTGTTCACTTAAGTGCCACACTAGTTCCAGACATTCTGGTCACTTAGCGGACACAAGCTACAGACATTCTGGTCACTTAGCGGACACAAGCTACAGACATTCTGGTCACTTAGCGGACACAAGCTGCAGACGAGTCCGTTCATACATTTAGTATAGCGTCGTCGCACCGCGTATAGCGGCCGAAGCCGAGCCACAAGGAGAGGGAGATCGCGCTTGCTCCTACAGTTTACGATAAATGTGACTTGTCTTTTGACACATCGCGACACCCATATAACACAAATAGGCACTGCTCATCGAAATAATTAAAAAAAATCAATATCTTACGACTTACGGAACAAAGTTAAATCTCCATGCACGCTCTTTTAAGCACTTATAAACAAATTCCCGGACCACGGGAGCAAAAATGCACTTGTCACTAGTGCTTAGTTAAATATCGACTATTCTATCGACATCCATACGACAAATTATTGAATCAGAAATTTATAGATCAAACTTATTATCTTACATGTCAGGTTGTTACACAATATTAGGTACATCAGGTAAGTATAGATACCATTTCAGTCAACTAATTACATTGGTACGATAATTATATCATACTCACGCGAACGATTAAAATATTTTGAATGATCTAAAATGGATAAACAGTGATTTGACAATAATACCTAGTACAATAAAACAATTACAAAATCAAAATTTAAGCCTGGAAGCCAGTTTAAATATAGTACACAAGTTGAAAGTGCACTTGTCAAGATTACGGTTACACCCTCAAGGTAAAGTTATTCACAACAAGTATCAGGATGTGTTGAAGAAAAACGTTGGCTTTTTAACTTTAAACATCTTAAATAATTTGATATCTGGTAAAGAAGTGGAAGTACGTTGTACAGAAGAAATCCATAACCACTATGAATTATTTAATTTTGCTCCGATTACTACAGTAGATTTAGAACGGTCCTTTAGTTGGATGAAATGGATTTTATCGCCAAGGCGAAGGAGTTTAAAATCAGAAAATTTAGAAAAAATGTTAATTGTATATTACGAAAACTATATAAAATACTGAAAAAATACAAACATTTCGTTTTAATTTTATTTTCAACAATAATTAATACTTCTGCATATCATAGCGGTAGTCCAGTAGGTACATCGTGCTTTTTATCGACATCGATTTAAATGATATAAAATGTGTGTCCTCGCACTATAAAGCTGTCAACGCATTTTTGCTCCCGTCATCCGGGGTTTGCTTATAAAACGATTGTAATATTTTTTTTATACTCGTCGACCTTAATGTTTGAATTAAGACTTCGTACACCAAACTTAAATCACACACTTTTTACTATAGAGCTCCCAACTCAACATTTCATAACTGTTGAGACAACTAAAATGAAATTGACCAATCACGTGGCGCCTTTACTGAACTATAATGTATTTGACCAATAGGACGCCGTCATGAGAAAGTCAAAAGGTAAATAGACATCAACGCACAAAAATGAATAAGCCGTTGGTTGCACTTCGTTTTCAATAGATACCAAGTTTGTTTAATTTGTTCAGTTGACTCGTAGAAAAAGTATTGTTCACAATAGTGTCATAATCAAGCTTTTTAATCTCGTACCTTACCTAGGCCACTCAGCAAGCTTCGTGGCCTAAACACGGTACTCGACTAAAAAGCTCTCTATTATAACACGATTGTGAAAAATACTATTTACGGCTTATTTGTGCAGAAATTAATTGAAAACTCCGTATGCGAACAATTGCGTCTAAAGAATTTTTGTTGAATTTAGTGTTAAACTCCTTCAATCGATTGAAGTCTTTAAATTTAGAACTAAATCGGTTTTAACCTTTTCACCACCAGCTGACGAAGTGACTCGCCGTGCCGCGGATGCCACCGACGTCAAATGCCGACCGTCCAAAAACCACTTCTAGAAATCTTTTATAATGTTTGGTATGTTTATGGCTCTGGCGTCAGGGGCACGAATGGCACAATTTTTTTATGAAGTGCCGTCTATGGCGGTGAAAAGGTTAATCAAATAATTGTGAATAGTCAAATAACAATTTATAATTTACTTACTGTCACGATAATACGAAATAGGATCACGTCGATCCACGAATCAATCGAAACCGACATATTTGATTGTGCGAAAATGTTCCGTTTGAAAATATGGCATTGATTTCTGAACGCAATATTGACAAGAAAACATGACATAAGTCAGTGTCGTGTCACTTTGCAGTTCGACGACTGTGTCTCAGGCTCTCTATTTGATTTCCTAAAAATAATTATTACACAGTAATCAATCGATTCCTTTTATTAGCCACCATCAATCGTATTCGGATATTATGACAATCGATTTGCTCTAGCCGGGATCCTGTTGTTTTACCAAACTTATTTTGGTCAAATTTCATTTCCCAAACAAATTTTAGCAACTATATTGTTTGCCAATGCAAACTTTGGCACAATTTTAATACGAATATTTTCATTACGTCAAATTTTCATTCAGCAAAATATTATTACGAAAAATTACATTATGGCATGTGGTCTTTTAGCAAATGCTTTAATAAGGCAGAAAAACATTAGACAATAAACATTTCGTCAAGTTAATGTTATGGCAAACTATAAATAGACAAAAATCACAATTGTTTGGGTTATGACATTTTACCAAAATACTAAAAAAAAAAGGCACGGTCCCTTAAATAAAATAATTCACGGTTAAGTAGGTCGGTAGGCAAAGGCGTTAAATTAGGTTAGGGCAGCCAAAAAAGCTCGGGGGGAAAAGCCTCCTAGCAGTAAAAAAACAAACAATCGTAACTATTGTAGTATTTGGTAGGTTAGGTTAGGGTTAGCTTGTGTCCCTTAGAGCGGAAATAGGCACCCCGCGAAGCGGGGTGACGTCGACACGCTGGCAGTTAGGTTAGAATTGCGACCTCTACACAAATTATTTTTCCCTACCCACATAACAAAAAAAGTTGTTATTTTATTGTGTAAAGATGCAAATGATTTGTCATTGAAGAATTCCTCTACTGATTAACCGACGGAATAGAAATGGTCAATTAAATATTGACGATACAAATCATTTGCCTTATTTTGTTTTGGTTAAAACATATTATGCCAACTAACATATTTGACTGAATGAAATTTGGTCAAAGTACCAGTTGGTAAACGAGATATTGCCTAAACATGAATATGCCAAACATAAGGTTTGCGTAAGAATTATTTGTCGAGTGTTAATTTGGCAAACGATTATTTGGCAAATGAAATTCTACGAAAAATGTTTTGGGAAGTGATAATTTGTCAAAAAATTTTTGGTAAAACAAAGGTAACCCGCTCTAGCCACATCACTATTTACTTCATATTGGACCTGTCAAAAGACCAGTCGCATTTCTCGTAAACTATAGTGGTTGTGTTTAGTGGCGGACACATGTTTGACACCTTAATGCCTAATGCTGGCACCACACTGCAGGGACTGCATAACCGAAAAATACCGGTAGTTTTCAATTAGCGGTTTAGTAAGCGGGAACCTTTAGGCACTGGTCCCACCGCGAGCTAGTAAGCTATGAGCTATCGGCTATAAACACGAACAAAAGATAAGCACTCCCGTGTGAATAAAAGAGACACGGCGATATTTATAGCTCACCACTGGGCGAGTAACTATAAATATCGCCGTGTCTCTTTTATTTACACGGGAGTGCTTATCTTTTGTTCGTGTTTATAGCCGATAGCTCATAGCTTACTAGCTCAAGGTGGGACCAGTGCCTTATATTGCGCTATCGAAATACAACGGTAATCTTTTTTTTTTTTTTAACTCATAACATAACTTGGACAATCGATTTGTCAGGATGTCGCCGTCGACGGATACGTGTAAGCGGACATCATCGTATATAATTTGTATTGTGACAGAAGCGGTGGCACGGTGGAGACTCCGCCCCCGGGGTACATGAGCGAGGACGGAGACCCGATGGACCACAACGACAACATGAGTGAGTTTGTTGACAATTTGGACTTTTTTATTATTCTTTTTTTTTCTTTTTGAGTCCTCACGCTCAAAGGAAGTGGTTTTAGAGGATCATACCCATTAGGATCACTGAGCCAGAATAATTAGTTAGTTTTTGATGAAAATGGCGAAAGATTCATGTTGTTTCTTTCGAAACTTTGTATCTCTCCTATAAAATACATATAACTTTCGAAAAAAACAAAACTGACGTTTATCTGACAAATACAATCATACACGTATAATACTTGTTTTATATATACTGTGTATTTTACATGTTTATTTAATAATGACTTGATTAAATCACGTCACGTAGAGCATGGATGAACGATTCCAATTTATAAGTATTTCGTCATAATTAATAATTTCAGCCTCTTTAGTTAACTGATTTGCCCGGTCTTGTTGTAGACATAGCGCGCCTGACGCCGCCCCCCGGCGGGCCCGAGGCGGCGCCCGTGCTCTACCACGAGCCGGCCTTCTGGTGCAGCATCAGCTACTACGAGCTCAACACGCGCGTGGGCGAGACCTTCCACGCGAGCCAGCCGTCCATCACCGTCGACGGGTTCACCGACCCCAGCAATAGCGAGAGGTACGGTACACTCGGGGCCGTTTGAGCGGAGCTTCACGCTCCTCAATTGACACGTTCACGAACACACGCCCACGAACTGGCACGTTTACGAACACACGTCCACGAACAGACACGTTCGGGTAATGACACGTCCACAAACAGACACGTTCGTGGATTGACACGTTCACGAACAGACACGTTCGTGGATTAACACGTTCACGAACACGCGTTCGGGGATTGACACGTCCACAAAAAAGGCACGTTCGGGGATTGACACATTCACGAACAGACACGTTCGTCGATTGACTCGTTCAAGAACACGCGTTCGGGGATTGACACGTTCACGAACACGCGTTCGGGGATTGACACGTTCACGAACAGACACGTTCGGGCGCCACATTCGGGAATTGTCACGTATTTGCAAGCATTTATTTAACTTGACCTGTTCGTTTGTTAGTGTGGGATAAATCTTGGAACTGGATTTTGACCCAATTTACCTCAAACAATTGTAATTTAGGGTATAAGTATAGTTTGGATGATAATTCGATAATATGGTGCCATCGAGCTGATTAGCTGATGAAATTCAGTACTTAAGCGACGTAACAATGCTTAGAGCATACATACTCGGAGTAGCCTTTCAGTAGCTTACTCCTCTGTTGAAAACCTTCCACAATGTGCATAAAATCATACAAAGACAATTTTACAATCGATTAATGGTCATTCACTAATACATACTAAATGTGGAAATAGATGGTATAACATTTGTAAGTAATTTTTGTATTGCAAATATTATTTTTATGAAAATATTTTCAAACACGTCAAATTAAACGATTGTCATCTATTTACAATTCTTTCTTGGATACATGACCCTCCCCACGTGACTCCGTTTTTAACCCCCGAAGCAAAAAGAGGGGTGTTATATGTTTAACGTGTGTCTGTGTATCTGTCTGTGGTAGCGTAGCTCCCTAACGGATGGACCGATTTGAATGCGGTTTTTTTTGTGTCATAGATAATTTTATCCCGAGAGTTCTTAGACATGTTTCATGAAAATCTGTTCAACCGTTTTTGAGATATGAGAGGCTAAGACCGGGATAACGCTATAGTTTATTTTTTTATTCCGTAGACTAAAATGACACTTCATGTATTGCTAGTTTTTTACGTCTTATAAATAGTGATGTGCTACAACCGGTACTAACCGAAAATAAACGATTGGGAGGTACTTATATTTGTTGATGAAGCGTCTGTAACACAATGAATGGATAATCCGTGACGTGCTAAAAACGAGAGAACACGCACTGAAAACATCCGATCACTATACGAGTAAAATAACAAATGCCAAATACGTAAACCAAAATGGCGTCGCGTCAGGTCGGCTATACGTCATTGTCATTTTAAATGTTTGAGTACATTAGTAGTGAGTAAATATTATTTATTGTTTATTTCGTATCGTTTTGTGAGTAGATTTTAGTTATTGGTTATTCACAAACCGATATCAAAGATCAGCACTGTTTGTATATAGCTGGTCACATTAGTTCTGCGTTTGACATTTGTGGTTGTCATTTTAGTCTACGGAATAAAAAAAATAGACATTTGATAGAAGAAGAAGAATAAAAAAATCCCTACTAATGAATATGATTGTGTCCAGGTTCTGCCTGGGTCTCCTGTCCAACGTGAACCGGAACGAGGTGGTGGAGCAGACGCGCCGCCACATCGGGAAAGGCGTGCGACTGTATTACATTGGTGGTGAGTAGGTACACGGGACACAACACACCATTTCTCTTCCATCTTATACTTCTAGTTAAGGCGCCGTAGGTTCAGCGAAGTTTAGCGAACAGAGTTTTTAAACAATATAATGCGTTTGTTTATAATAATATGGTTTCAAAAAAATACGAATAGTAATCTTGAGGCTTTTCTGCAGGGAGATCAGTGTTTAGAAACATGATTAAGCAATTTTCGCTCGATAGAAAAAAAAACACGAACATTGGTCTAAAAGGGTCTAAAATACATTTAAAACATTATCAATCATATATAATCATATCATATTAAACAATATCATGTTTGAGAGAAATCAGTGTTTACTTTTTTATTTATTTGAACAGCCAAAAAATAAAAAATAAAATCATTATTTGAGCCTTTTCATCCCTCACTGTGGCATCACGTATAGCCTGTCCTGAGTATCATAGGTCCATGGCCAGTGTCCTTTTCTTTTAATTTTTATGGCAATTTTAAGGTTATGTTTTCGGAATCTAATTATGGTTTCAAGTATACGTCATCTCAAGCACTCGCTTCCATTCCTTCAACGTCAGTATGGCCCAGAATTTTCACAAAAAAGCCTGTGCAGAATATAGAAAATATATTTTATATCTTTTCTTCAGGTGAGGTGTTCGCCGAGTGTCTCAGTGACTCGTCCATCTTCGTGCAGAGTCCGAACTGCAACCAGCGCTACGGCTGGCACCCCGCCACCGTCTGCAAGATACCGCCTGGTAAATACACTAATACTTGCTTAGTCTACTCTAGTAAAGACATAAAAAAATATAAAATATTGTATTCAAGAGGACCTTGACAATATCATTAAGTGGACGCATGACAATGGTATCATAATTAATATTGCTAAAACCAAGTGTATGCACATTTACTCGCCCTACAATAAGTGTATAAATAACGGGAGAACCAAAGATTATAGGCCATGACTACGACTGCCTACATAATGGTGTCCGGGTCCTCTTGTCACTGCGAGGGGGTTGAGGTGGTGGAGAGTTACAAGTACCTGGGCCTGACAATAGACTCCCGCTTCACTTGGAGCGTACACGTGGAGATGGTTTTTGATAAGCTCCGGGCGGTGCTTGTGAAGTTCCACCACCTTAAGTTTTTCACAAATAGAGCTACTTTATATACAGTTTACTATGCACTCACTGATTCGATACTTTCTTATGCACTAAGTACGTACGGTAGAACATTTAAAACCTATCTTGATAAAATTAAACACCTACAAATAAGGTTTATGAAAGCTCTAGTAGATAAAAAGACAAAACAATCTTGTAAACAGGATTAAAATAACTTATTCCTCAAATGTAATATGTTGCCAGTCTCTGAGAGGGAGTCGTTCCAAATTGCATTAGAACAATTTAACTTTGTGCGAGTTTAAGGTCCCTGTAACTAATTCACTTTTGCGGAGAAAGTTGGCCAATGAGGCGTTAATTATACCTAGAGTAAGCAATTATTATGGTAAGAGAACCAGATCTTATCTCGTTCCTAAATACAGTTTGTATAAAAAAAATCTTTTTATTTTCAATTTATATATGTTATGCATATACACGTTATTTTAATGTCAAACAAGTTCAATGTCACATAATATGTAACATGCTTAATTTGCGTGACAAAACTGACACTGCGTAAATTTTTATTTAACAACTCACGCTAATTGGGTTCACGAATTTTTAAAAATGCCCTGAAACCAGTACTGTGTGAAGTTCCGCAGGGAAGCATTCTAGTTATATAAAGTTCTTCCACACCAGTATACTATCTCTATGATTCTGATTGTGAAAGAGATACGAAATGTATCTGAGAATTAAATGAAAACCCAATTTTTCTGTACAATGTTCGCATAAATGGCATTCGAAATTTAATTTTCGATATTATTTCATCATCATCACTGCTGGACATAGGCCTCCCCCAAAGAGTGCCACAATGACCGGTTGACTAGGACAGGACACCTCAGTCTAACTTAAGTTCTGGTTGCAGGTTGCAACCTAAAAATCTTCAACAACCAGGAGTTCGCCGCGCTGCTGTCGGCCTCTGTGTCGCAGGGCTTCGAGGCGGTGTTCCAGCTGACGCGCATGTGCACCATCCGAATGAGCTTCGTCAAGGGTTGGGGCGCAGAGTACAGGTTCATATACTTATATACTTACTAGCTTCTGCTCGCGACTCCGTCCGTGAGGAACTCGTTTATATAGCAGCTCCATACAAACTTTTACCCTCCCATTTCACCCCCTTAGGGGATGATTTCGGGGATAAAAACTATCATATATCCTTCCCGGGACGCAAACTATCTCTATACCAAATTTCACCTAAATCGGTTCAGCGGTTTAAGCGTGAAGAGGTAACAGACAGACAGACACACTTTCGCATTTATAATGTTAGGTTTTGCTTGTATAGTGTCTGGGAATAGGTTAAACGGCTCATCCGATGTGGATGACATTTTGCACGTATATAGTTTATAGTCTGGTTCAAATTAAGGATAGTTTTTATCTCGAGTCCACGCAGACGAAATCGCGGGCGGAAGCTAGTATTCTATATAAACGAAAATTTCACGAGAATCGGTCGAACTGCAGAGGAGAATAGCTGGACAGCGGGACAGCGGGACAAACGCCGGACAAACAAACGGTTTTCGGGCCAAGCTGAAGTATAGAACCTTCGTTCGTTCGATTAGTACTTACAAGATATAGAATAACATACTTTTCTCAAACATGCAATGAACTATTGACGTTGTGTTCTTCATAATGGGCTTCGAAGTGTCACGTTTCGGGCGCAGCGAGACGAGAGATCCGTAATGACATTTCGTACAAAATTAGAGGCCTAGGCCGGCAAGATGGTCTTTTTTAATTTCCATTCCACAATATGTGGCACAGGATCACGGCGTTCAGCCATGAAAAATAAAGTTAGATTTCTTGGAGTTTTTTTATTTTTCATTGCATGTTTCAGAAAAGCACTATACATACCTTAGCGTGTAAAGGGTGGCCAGCCTCATAACTATCCTCATCCATACTATAAATGGGAAAGTATATGTGTGTGTATTTGTTTGTTTGTCCGTCTTTCACGGCAAAACGGAGCGACGAATTGACGTGATTTTTTAAATGGAGATAGTTGAAGGGATGGAGATTGACATAAGATAGTTTTTATCCCCGAAATCATCCCCTAAGGGGGTGAAATGGGGGGGGTAAAAGTTTGTAAGGAGCTGCGATGTAAACGAGTTCCATGCGGACGGAGGCAGAAGCTAGTAGTCTATATGTACTCGGCCGGCAACCCCTTACTTCCCGGCCGGTAGTAATGTAGTATTATCGTCGGCAGACGGCAGACGGTGACGTCGACCCCGTGCTGGATCGAGCTGCACCTGAACGGGCCGCTGCAGTGGCTGGACCGCGTGCTCACGCAGATGGGCTCCCCGCGCCTGCCCTGCTCCTCCATGTCCTAGGTACACTCGGCTCCGGCACACACCTGTATACAGCAGTACAGTATTATCGTCGGCCTGAACGGGCCGCTGCAGTGGCTGGACCGCGTGCTCACGCAGATGGGCTCCCCGCGCCTGCCCTGCTCCTCCATGTCCTAGGTACACTCGGCTCCGGCACACACCTGTATACAGCAGTACAGTATTATCGTCGGCCTGAACGGGCCGCTGCAGTGGCTGGACCGCGTGCTCACGCAGATGGGCTCCCCGCGCCTGCCCTGCTCCTCCATGTCCTAGGTACACTCGGCTCCGGCACACACCTGTATACAGCAGTACAGTATTATCGTCGGCCTGAACGGGCCGCTGCAGTGGCTGGACCGCGTGCTCACGCAGATGGGCTCCCCGCGCCTGCCCTGCTCCTCCATGTCCTAGGTACACTCGGCTCCGGCACACACCTGTATACAGCAGTACAGTATTATCGTCGGCCTGAACGGGCCGCTGCAGTGGCTGGACCGCGTGCTCACGCAGATGGGCTCCCCGCGCCTGCCCTGCTCCTCCATGTCCTAGGTACACTCGGCTCCGGCACACACCTGTATACAGCAGTACAGTATTATCGTCGGCCTGAACGGGCCGCTGCAGTGGCTGGACCGCGTGCTCACGCAGATGGGCTCCCCGCGCCTGCCCTGCTCCTCCATGTCCTAGGTACACTCGGCTCCGGCACACACCTGTATACAGCAGTACAGTATTATCGTCGGCCTGAACGGGCCGCTGCAGTGGCTGGACCGCGTGCTCACGCAGATGGGCTCCCCGCGCCTGCCCTGCTCCTCCATGTCCTAGGTACACTCGGCTCCGGCACACACCTGTATACAGCAGTACAGTATTATCGTCGGCCTGAACGGGCCGCTGCAGTGGCTGGACCGCGTGCTCACGCAGATGGGCTCCCCGCGCCTGCCCTGCTCCTCCATGTCCTAGGTACACTCGGCTCCGGCACACACCTGTATACAGCAGTACAGTATTATCGTCGGCCTGAACGGGCCGCTGCAGTGGCTGGACCGCGTGCTCACGCAGATGGGCTCCCCGCGCCTGCCCTGCTCCTCCATGTCCTAGGTACACTCGGCTCCGGCACACACCTGTATACAGCAGTACAGTATTATCGTCGGCCTGAACGGGCCGCTGCAGTGGCTGGACCGCGTGCTCACGCAGATGGGCTCCCCGCGCCTGCCCTGCTCCTCCATGTCCTAGGTACACTCGGCTCCGGCACACACCTGTATACAGCAGTACAGTATTATCGTCGGCCTGAACGGGCCGCTGCAGTGGCTGGACCGCGTGCTCACGCAGATGGGCTCCCCGCGCCTGCCCTGCTCCTCCATGTCCTAGGTACACTCGGCTCCGGCACACACCTGTATACAGCCGTACAGTATTATCGTCGGCCTGAACGGGCCGCTGCAGTGGCTGGACCGCGTGCTCACGCAGATGGGCTCCCCGCGCCTGCCCTGCTCCTCCATGTCCTAGGTACACTCGGCTCCGGCACACACCTGTATACAGCAGTACAGTATTATCGTCGGCCTGAACGGGCCGCTGCAGTGGCTGGACCGCGTGCTCACGCAGATGGGCTCCCCGCGCCTGCCCTGCTCCTCCATGTCCTAGGTACACTCGGCTCCGGCACACACCTGTATACAGCAGTACAGTATTATCGTCGGCCTGAACGGGCCGCTGCAGTGGCTGGACCGCGTGCTCACGCAGATGGGCTCCCCGCGCCTGCCCTGCTCCTCCATGTCCTAGGTACACTCGGCTCCGGCACACACCTGTATACAGCAGTACAGTATTATCGTCGGCCTGAACGGGCCGCTGCAGTGGCTGGACCGCGTGCTCACGCAGATGGGCTCCCCGCGCCTGCCCTGCTCCTCCATGTCCTAGGTACACTCGGCTCCGGCACACACCTGTATACAGCAGTACAGTATTATCGTCGGCCTGAACGGGCCGCTGCAGTGGCTGGACCGCGTGCTCACGCAGATGGGCTCCCCGCGCCTGCCCTGCTCCTCCATGTCCTAGGTACACTCGGCTCCGGCACACACCTGTATACAGCAGTACAGTATTATCGTCGGCCTGAACGGGCCGCTGCAGTGGCTGGACCGCGTGCTCACGCAGATGGGCTCCCCGCGCCTGCCCTGCTCCTCCATGTCCTAGGTACACTCGGCTCCGGCACACACCTGTATACAGCAGTACAGTATTATCGTCGGCCTGAACGGGCCGCTGCAGTGGCTGGACCGCGTGCTCACGCAGATGGGCTCCCCGCGCCTGCCCTGCTCCTCCATGTCCTAGGTACACTCGGCTCCGGCACACACCTGTATACAGCAGTACAGTATTATCGTCGGCCTGAACGGGCCGCTGCAGTGACTGGACCGCGTGCTCACGCAGATGGGCTCCCCGCGCCTGCCCTACTCCTCCATGTCCTAGGTACACTCGGCTCCGGCACACACCTGTATACAGCAGTACAGTATTATCGTCGGCCTGAACGGGCCGCTGCAGTGGCTGGACCGCGTGCTCACGCATATGGGCTCCCCGCGCCTGCCCTGCTCCTCCATGTCCTAGGTACACTCGGCTCCGGCACACACCTGTATACAGCAGTACAGTATTATCGTCGGCCTGAACGGGCCGCTGCAGTGGCTGGACCGCGTGCTCACGCAGATGGGCTCCCCGCGCCTGCCCTGCTCCTCCATGTCCTAGGTACACTCGGCTCCGGCACACACCTGTATACAGCAGTACAGTATTATCGTCGGCCTGAACGGGCCGCTGCAGTGGCTGGACCGCGTGCTCACGCAGATGGGCTCCCCGCGCCTGCCCTGCTCCTCCATGTCCTAGGTACACTCGGCTCCGGCACACACCTGTATACAGCAGTACAGTATTATCGTCGGCCTGAACGGGCCGCTGCAGTGGCTGGACCGCGTGCTCACGCAGATGGGCTCCCCGCGCCTGCCCTGCTCCTCCATGTCCTAGGTACACTCGGCTCCGGCACACACCTGTATACAGCAGTACAGTATTATCGTCGGCCTGAACGGGCCGCTGCAGTGGCTGGACCGCGTGCTCACGCAGATGGGCTCCCCGCGCCTGCCCTGCTCCTCCATGTCCTAGGTACACTCGGCTCCGGCGCACACCTGTATACAGCAGTACAGTATTATCGTCGGCCTGAACGGGCCGCTGCAGTGGCTGGACCGCGTGCTCACGCAGATGGGCTCCCCGCGCCTGCCCTGCTCCTCCATGTCCTAGGTACACTCGGCTCCGGCACACACCTGTATACAGCAGTACAGTATTATCGTCGGCCTGAACGGGCCGCTGCAGTGGCTGGACCGCGTGCTCACGCAGATGGGCTCCCCGCGCCTGCCCTGCTCCTCCATGTCCTAGGTACACTCGGCTCCGGCACACACCTGTATACAGCAGTACAGTATTATCGTCGGCCTGAACGGGCCGCTGCAGTGGCTGGACCGCGTGCTCACGCAGATGGGCTCCCCGCGCCTGCCCTGCTCCTCCATGTCCTAGGTACACTCGGCTCCGGCACACACCTGTATACAGCAGTACAGTATTATCGTCGGCCTGAACGGGCCGCTGCAGTGGCTGGACCGCGTGCTCACGCAGATGGGCTCCCCGCGCCTGCCCTGCTCCTCCATGTCCTAGGTACACTCGGCTCCGGCACACACCTGTATACAGCAGTACAGTATTATCGTCGGCCTGAACGGGCCGCTGCAGTGGCTGGACCGCGTGCTCACGCAGATGGGCTCCCCGCGCCTGCCCTGCTCCTCCATGTCCTAGGTACACTCGGCTCCGGCACACACCTGTATACAGCAGTACAGTATTATCGTCGGCCTGAACGGGCCGCTGCAGTGGCTGGACCGCGTGCTCACGCAGATGGGCTCCCCGCGCCTGCCCTGCTCCTCCATGTCCTAGGTACACTCGGCTCCGGCACACACCTGTATACAGCAGTACAGTATTATCGTCGGCCTGAACGGGCCGCTGCAGTGGCTGGACCGCGTGCTCACGCAGATGGGCTCCCCGCGCCTGCCCTGCTCCTCCATGTCCTAGGTACACTCGGCTCCGGCGCACACCTGTATACAGCAGTACAGTATTATCGTCGGCCTGAACGGGCCGCTGCAGTGGCTGGACCGCGTGCTCACGCAGATGGGCTCCCCGCGCCTGCCCTGCTCCTCCATGTCCTAGGTACACTCGGCTCCGACACACACCTGTATACAGCAGTACAGTATTATCGTCGGCCTGAACGGGCCGCTGCAGTGGCTGGACCGCGTGCTCACGCAGATGGGCTCCCCGCGCCTGCCCTGCTCCTCCATGTCCTAGGTACACTCGGCTCCGGCGCACACCTGTATACAGCAGTACAGTATTATCGTCGGCCTGAACGGGCCGCTGCAGTGGCTGGACCGCGTGCTCACGCAGATGGGCTCCCCGCGCCTGCCCTGCTCCTCCATGTCCTAGGTACACTCGGCTCCGGCGCACACCTGTATACAGCAGTACAGGTACATCGCACGGCTGCACACTAGCGTTGAAAATTTCCGGAACAAATTCCGTTTCTTTCCAAACAGCTCGTTTTTTTCGGATTTTTACGCTTCCATTTTTCCGAAAAAACCGATTGAAACAGGTTTCAATCGGTTATTCTTCTAAATACTGGTAGGTAATGTTTATAGACTTACTGACATAGGTGTTCAGTTCAGTTGTCATTACACTTGTCATTGCGGAGTAATTAATTTCCAGTTCGAAAAAACAGAAAAAAACTAAAACTTCATAAATTCCTAAAAAAAACTTGAGTTTTTCCGACATTTTCAACGCTACTGCACACATCCGCGCGTGTTCGGTACGTAATAATATGTCCCTAAAGGAGCCTGGGGTCCGCTTTGACAGCCGATCCCAAGATTTGGCATATCCACTAGATTTACGAAAGCGACTGCCATCTGACCTTCCAACCCAGAGGGAAAACTAGACCTGACTGGGATTAGACCGGTTTCCTCGCGATGTTTTCTTCCCCGAAAAGCTAACGGTAAATAATCCGTAAGTACATAAGTTCTGAAAAACTCATTGTTACGAGCCGGGATTCGAACCCACGACTGCCGCTTGACAGCCGCATGCCTGAACCACTAGGCTACCAAAAGCCTCTGTTACACATCAAATGATATTTCGTACATAAGTTTTTGTTATGTTATGTTACTATGTAAGCTACGGTAGCCCAGTGGTTCAGGCATGCGGCTGTCAAACGGCGGACGTGGGTTCGAATCCCGGCTCGTACCAATGAGTTTTTCGGAACTTATGTACGGAATATGATTTCATATTTACCGTTAGCTTTTCGGTAAAGGAAAAACATCGTGAGGAAATCTGCGAAGAAATTCAAAGGTGTATGTGAAGTCCCCAACCCGCACTGGGCAAGCGTGGAGACTATTGCCCGTTCCCTCTCATACATGAGAGGAGGCCTGTGCCCAGGAGTGGGACGTACATTGGCTGATTTATTATTATGTTTTTGTACAGTCAGCGTCATATAGTTAGTAGGAGCCGGAATAGGCGAATATTTCGTAACACACCCTTATTCTTACAGTAAAGACGTGTACTAAAATATTTGGCTACCATGGCTGCTACTAACTATTTATATGAAGCTGATTGTACTTACCTACTAACACTTATGGCCTTTGCCTGAATTATATGATTTTACTGTCACATTATTAGTATTTATTAGTAGTATAGACACCTCATTCATCAAAATCAGTTCAGTATCTTAAAGGCGGTGGAACACACACAAATACGAACAGAGACTGCTATAAACATATTCGTTTTGGTTATACCGTAGTTGGGCAAAAATAAAACTAATCAATGGAGTGGAAACTGAGTAGACTGGTAGGACATAGCGGGATGCCATGTCGCTCACATTTGGAGCTACACAAATGGATGAAATACCGCCTACCTACCACAGAATTTGCGGCACATTGAACCAGTATTTGCTATGTAGGTGGTGGTATGTTTTGATAGTAAGATCAGAGCTCCCGAGGGAGATTCATGCCTTTATTCCCAAAAGGTGGTCTGCCTACACATGGAAGTTATGTGCCATTACCTCTTTTAGCATAAATGTGGGTATAAAAGTGAAATGTGGTAGGTTGATTACAGTGATAGGTTGCTAGCCCATCGCCCACAACACTTCAACCCTGTTCCTTAGTCGACTTTACGACACCCACGGGAAGAAACTGGGTGGTGAAATTGTAACCCGACACCACACGGGGAACAGTGTCAAAACACCGTGAATCCTTAAATCAATAGAGGGTCAGCAACGCCAGCGTTATCTGCTTACCATCAGGCGGCCCGTATGCTTGTTTGCCACTTAAAGCTAATTTATTTTTATTTTTGTTTCAGGGCCCACAGTAATAAGAAGCACCGAAATAAAAGTAACCTAAGCGTAGCTCAAAACTAATTGAATACCTCTGCATGAGTCTTAGTAACTATATTAAGGATATTGCTACACTTTTGTATAGTTCTGTGCAAAACGTTAGACGGACACAGACTTTAGGGCAGTTGGGACCACGGACATAAGTCTGAGTAGATCACGCAAATGTACCTATAGCGCCTTCTACGGAACGTTCTCGTCAAGAATATTTTCATTAAGAATGAGATTGCGTTTTACCTTCAAGCTACGACAAGGTCGACTAGGATAGATCAGGTTCACCCAGAAGACGCCTGTTTTAAATTGGAAAAACGTAATGTTGTTTTACAACAATTTATTGCATTACATTTAAGAAAAACGGTTGGATTTTTAAGTCAGTCTTATTTTTAGAACACCAAATGGTTCCGGTTGTTCAGAGCTGGTGCTCTCGTACAGTCAGGTGTAAAAATATGGGTGCATAGAACTTACTCATGAATATGTCCCATCGCTCTTATGTCCGCGGATTAAGGTTTTAGTAGATATTTATGAGAGGATATTATCGATACGTATTTTTGCACTTGACTGTACCTTTTTTGGGAGCCCTTTAGTTTCTCCGACTCCAGCACGGCTAATGCATTACATTTGTAATTGCAATAATGCATTACACGTAATTGCATTACATGTAATGCATTACTCGTAATTGCAAGGTAATGCAGCATTACTCGTAATTGCATTACATGTAATGCATTACGCCCAACCCTGACTATAGCCTAGTAATAAGATGAAAACACTGTTAAAGTTGACTGTACATGCGGTCTCTATACAGATTTATGTCCGTGGTCACAATGTATATTTGAATTAAGCTAGTTATGGGATCTATTGTACAGAGTTTGACATGCGAGTCCCTTCCGCGGCCAGCACGGCTATCACAGGACGGCCTGCAACCTGTCTCGCGGCGAGACATACTATCCGTCTCTTTCTAAGCGTTACAATAAGAAAGAGACGGGTAGTTATGTCGCCGCGACGGTCGACGGGCTGTCCCCTGATAGCGGTGCAGAACGGTTATTCCCATGTGTTACCAATTTGTTACCACTAGTACTTTATCTGGGATTGTATTCCAATTTGTTACATCTCTTTGGTTGTAATTGCTACTAGGACTTTTCAGATTTGTAACTGGATAATGCCGTACCTATTTTTTTTTAAAGCGATGTTTTCTTTTGTTTTACATTTTTAATAGCATCAACCTTATAGCGTACACCGAAAGGTAGCTATTTGTGCGCATTGTCTCGTTTCCATTTTCAAAAGGCAAGCCGTTTATGGGCATTCGGACATCTTGAAAACATCTTACTATACTAGTGGTCACAAATTGGTGGTTACAGGATTAACCCGAACGGAACCCTGATATATTGTATAAAGCACATCACTATATCGTGTACGTAAAGACACAATAATGTATAGTTTTCTATCGGTCCCCTACCTTTAGATGGTATATTTTTACACCGCATATTACTATTACAGTGGCGAGCATAATAAGGGTTACACAATTTTATTTGATCACCTGTTCGTTTACGCAACCGGCTCCTGGTCTATATTATGTGATATTGTTAAGTTTAATGTTTAAAAAAAACGTGATAGACATTTTTATACATACGTACGTTATATGCTCGCCAGTGTACACACAGTGTATACTTTCTAGTCTAAAGAACATTGATACAAGTTATTTTGTAAATCTACGATTATTAATAATAAACATAAGCTGTGAATTTTTTATAGCTTACATGTTCTATCCTTTTTTATAAAAGATTTTGACGATAGTATAGTTATATATGTTTTATTACGTATTTGGAGTATTGACGCTTTTTAGACGTTTTGACTTATCAGCGAGCTTAAAGCTCAATATAAAAAAAACTAGTTTCCTAAAACATCACATTTTAAAATGTACCACTGGTGGTCAAAATGAAAGCCGGTTAGGTTATTGATCGCCCTAGACTTCGCTCGAACAAAATGCTTTATCACCATATCTAACGTACTATTATAGGCTGATGTCTTAGGATTTTTTGATGATATCCACGAACAAGTTTGTATGCTAGTAAAGTTAGTTTTCAAGAATATACAATCATGTTGTCAGGAATCCGACTGTCTCTTTGTCCAAGTGATAACCTGTTAACCCTCTTTTCAAGTATCGATCTCATACTACATATGATGTACATCATTTAAATTGTCTACCACAAACATAACTAAAAACACCAATGTCTTAGGATTTTTTGATGATATCCACGAACAAGTTTGTATGCTAGTAAAGTTAGTTTTCAAGAATATACAATCATGTTGTCAGGAATCCGACTGTCTCTTTGTCCAAGTGATAACCTGTTAACCCTCTTTTCAAGTATCGATCTCATACTACATATGATGTACATCATTTAAATTGTCTACCACAAACATAACTAAAAACACCAATGTTCGGGTTAGGGTTACTCGTCTATTTCTGGCTGCGTCCCAAAAACTGGTTGCTTCGGAAAAATATGCACAAAGCAAAGCATTTGCTGGTACTTTTTTGGTTTGGGATTTTGAAAATATTTTAAATTTCACAACCTCGTTTTGTTTTCCACTTGAATAATTAGTCGGTTGGATCCTGGACTATATTTATCGTTTAAGAAGATTCGAAGCGCGTTCAATCCAATATGTTGTTGTGTTAAGTTATTGTTAAAAACGCCATTATAATTATGCATTTATCATTTCAATATAATCTTATTTATATTTGTGTCTGTCCTTAACCCTGTTAGTGCTGAACCACTAACTATATCTTTAGCACCAAAGGAGTACCAAATGGCGCCGGTTCACTAGTGCGTGTAATCTGATAGCATGCTTGTGCACTACATCCTTCCGGGGCACTATGTCCAAGGGTCAAAAAGTCCAAGGGGTCAATAGGTCCAAGTTTCAAAATGTCAAAATAGTCAATATGTCCAAGGAGTCAACATGTCCAAAGGTCAAAACGTCCAAGTAGTCAATATGTCCAAGGAGTCATTTTGTCCAAAGAGTCAATATGTCCAAGGAGTCAACATGTCCAAGGGTCAAAACGTCCAAGGAGTCAATATGCCGAAGGTGTCAATATGTCCAAGGGTCAAAATGTCCAAGGAGTCAATAGGTCCAAGTGTCAAAATGTCCAAAGAGTCAATATTGCGAAGGTGTCAATATGTCCAAGGAGTCAATAGGTCCAAGTGTCAAAATGTCCAAAGAGTCAATATGTCCAAGGAATCAACATGTCCAAGGGTCAAAACGTCCAAGGTGTCAATATGCCGAAGGTGTCAATATGTCCAAGGGTCAAAATGTCCAAGGAGTCAATCGTTTAGATAGTATAAGTCTTTAGCTCATGGATTCAAGGAGTTCCCATACAAAGTTCAACCTCATTTTTTTCCCCAATTGAACCCTAATATTTAAGATTTTTATATCCTATAACCTGGCCGGGAATTTTCTCGACAGATTAGTAAAATTTGCATCAAAATCCGTTCAGCCGTTTTCACGTGATGCTCTGTCAAATAAACAGACAAATAGACAAAAATTATAAAAACTAAAATGTACACCATGACAAATGTACAGTACGCGAAATATACATACGGGGCAAGCACATAATGAGAAACGTGTAAAAAGAAAAAAAGCCGGGAAGCCGCAGCCGAAAAAACAAAAAGATTGGACAATTCGACAGTTGACTATGGGTAATCACAATAAGAGGGGCTACCGCGAAACGAAAACGAACTTCGTTCGTGTATCGCCCTCTCTGTCGCACCTGCTTGTTCGAGCGACAAAGACGGAGATACACGAACGAAGTTCGTTTTCGTTTCGCGGTAGCCCCTCAGACATATTGAAACGTGGACAACTTAACGTCTGGTCTTTTTGATCTCTGAAACATATTGACTCCTAATACAAACTGACATAATATTGACTCTTTGGACATTTTGGCTCCTTGGACATATCGACTCCTTGGACGAATTGACCCTTGGACATGTTGACTACTTGGGCATATTGACCCTTTGGACATTATGACACTTGGATATATTTACTCATTGAACATTTTGACACTTGGAAATATTGACTTTTGGGAAATTTTGGCTCCTTGGACGTTTTTACCCTTGGACATGTTGACTCCTTGGACATATTGTGTCTTTGGACAATTTGACACTTAGGTATATTTACTCATTGGACAAGTGACTCTTTGGACATATTGACTCTTAGGACAAAATGACTCCTTGGACATATTGACTACTTGGACGTTTTGACCTTTGGACATGTTGACTCCTTGGACATATTGACTTTTTGGACATTTTGAAACTTGGACCTTTTGACCCCTTGGACTTTTTGACCCTTGGACATGGTGCCCCGGAAGGCACTACATGAACACACACACACACGTACACACTAACGCGCGCCCCGCTGAGCATCATGACGCCTGCTTATGACATAGCAGGTTCTAATTACACGCCGGAGATTATACATACGAGACTTACCCCTTATTCATAAAACTTAACAGAGGTTTGTTAAGTAGCTTGGTTTTTACTCTACCTCTGTACTATAAGGCTATTAATTATTTTCTAATACAGCAATACTGAACCTTTTTTCTACGAGGGCCGCGAAGACATTTTTAGCTCCGGCCCACATGGCAAATTTATGGTTTTCTGACTAATATATGGGTAAGGCCGCGAATTTTGACCAATTTGGACGTTTCAAATTTAACATGCTCATTTAAAAAAATTGGTAACACCGAGAGGTTTCAATTTTTTTTATTAAATCAAGCGATAAAAACTGTCAAGAACGCAAGTGACATAATTGATTTAAATCCCTTCAAATAAATAATAAAAATATATTTCCGTCCAAAACGTAACGAAAGTTGATATTTTTTTTCGACCCTGTGTACTTAAAGCCCTGTTATTTTCACGATTTTCAACTTCTCATGATCATGCTTTTGTTTAAACAAAATTTTATGATATGACGATAGTTCTACCGATTGCTAAACATTTTTAATTAAATAATTTACTTGTTTTATCTTGCATTCTTTTATGGGACCACAATTCCACGTTTTCGTTACGATTACTTACGTGACGCTTTATACAGCTAGATTTATAGCCAATTGTGATAGAAATTCGCTTTTGTGCACTGGCAACTCATATTCTAGTAGGGCAACACCAGACAGAAAACCTAACCTCCTCAGTTATTTCATAAATCGCGGACGAAAGTGACGAGGACATAGTTTTTTTTAATACCGCTAATAGTGCTTGTGTGATTTAAAGGGTAAGTAGTGATTATTTTCAAGCGGTATTTTTTCATACGATAGGTTAATGTTATTCACGCAGGTGACATGTATTACTATATTCAAAATATCGTTATTTCACCATGATAATCAATATTTTTTCAAAAATACGTTATACTTTCGTTACGAATACGTTGCATTTTTACAAAATGCAACGTATTCTTTGTGTAACGTGACGAAAACATGTGGTAAAGGGAAGTGCACACAGATAAATACGAACTAAAATGAGTTTTTATTTTATTTCCAACGACAAATACAGTAAGTATTAATTTGAAATTGTAGGTATGTACAGTAGGTACAGGGATCAGCTAGCACGAGAGAATTGACCAATCCATCTACTATCCATATCCATACAAATCCATACTAATATCCATGCTAATATTATAAATGCGAAAGTGTGTCTGTCTGTCTCTGTTACCTCTTCACGCCCAAACCGCAGAACCGATTTAGGTGAAATTTGGTATAGAGATAGTTTGAGTCCCGGGGAAGGACATAGGATAGTTTTTATCAACGAAATTATCCCCTAAGGGAGTGAAATGGGGGGGGGGAGGGGGGTGAAAATTTGTATGGAGCTGCGATATAAACGAGTTCCACGAGGACGGAGTCGTGGGCAGAAGCTAGTATTATTATAAATGCGAAAGTGTGTATGTCTGTCTGTTACCTCTTCACGCTTAAACCAGTGAACCGATTTAGATGAAATTTTGTCTAGATACAGTTTAAGTCCCATAGAAGCACATAAAAATAGTTTTTATCCCGAAAATCATCCCCTAAGGAGGTGAAATATAGGGTGAAAATTTGTATGGAGCTACGATATAAACGAGTTCCACGCGGAGGGAGTCGCAGGCAGAGCTTCTGCGTGGCTTCTGCCCTGGACTCCGTCCGCGTGGAAGTATTTAATCGAACGAGCGAGCGAAGCGAACGAAGTTCTATGCTTCAGGTTGGGCCAAAAATCTTTATGTCCAGTATCTGTCCCGTGTCCGTCATCCGTCTGTACGTCTGTTTTCCTCTATCGCATTTCCCAATCGATTGTCGTGAAGTTTTGTGAGCAGGTTCGTCCATTATAGATTTTTTTGTCGAGTAACTTTTTTGAAAATGAAAACCTATTGATACATATTTAGTTATTTTTTTTAAAGCATTTACTTAATTAAGAAAATGCTGTCGTGAAAATACTTTATTTGTAAGATTTTGTGTTTTTTTTTTAACATTTACCAGTATGATCTAAGCTTAACAACAACTTATGTTACGTTTTATAGTAACGTCACGTATTTTTTTTATGTTAGTTCTATGTCACATTGGTCAAAATTCGCGGCCTTACCCATATGTATCTGTAGCGATGCCTATAAAAATATTGGAAAACTTTATGAAGAAAAACCTCTTCGTTTTATCAGGACGGACACATATATGTTATGCTTACATGTATGTATTAAGTTTGTTAAAGGAAAAATGATATTCTCATCGCTTGATGACGTCGTCAATTCTTGTAACTTTGAATGGTTTGGTAACATTGAACGACCTTTAATAATATTATAGTCCAGTCAATGAACTGGCAAGTTGTATGGAAAAAAAACAATTTTGTAAATAGTTTATGATAGCTTATTTTTTATGTGTAACGGATATATTATCAATTAAATAGTTACCCAGCGACACAATCCGACAAATTTTCAGATGAATGATAAATTTACTAGCTTCTCAAAAGTCACAAAAATATTAATAAATATCAAGTATTTTCATTTACATCGATAATATTCAAGATAAATCATACAAAAAAAAGACAAAGCATGCTTCATTTAAATCTACATAATTAGTTCCGGGTGGAAAGTTTGTCGGATTCTTGAATAAACCATCTTAGATTAGAATAACAAATTAAAGTGTTTCTTGCCAGCTTGAATAAAAAAAAAACTCCATTACAAACCAAATGTAGTTTCGGAATTAATTAAAAAAGTCTAAGTATGTAAGTCTACTTGATAAGACTGGCTTCCCACGAGGCAGGTCAACCGAAAAGTATCTGAATTAGGGTATATAACGTGTCATCGTCGTCATCATATCAGTCGAAAGACGTCCACGGCCTCCCCCAAAGAGTGCCACAATGACCGGTCCTGCGCCCGCATCCAGCGGACTCCCGCGACCTTTACCAGGTTATCAGCCCACCTTGTGGTTCTACCCAAGCTGCGCCTTCCGGATTCCGGTACGTGGTCGCCTCTCGAGAACCTTTCCGCCCCAACGTCCCCGCTGTATATAACGTGTATCAACGCAATTAAGATATTGTTTTAAATCTATTTCTGGGCCCATGCAATGTTACCCGACAATTTAAAGTTACCAGCACTGATTGTTCAAATCCATTATTTTATGTTTATGCATATTTTAACCGATGATATAAGTTTTATCAAGTCAATCTATAATCGTGTTATATTTGAATTATTTCTGAGATGGAGTTTGATATTTGTAAATATTTTTATGTTTTTTTTTTCTAATATAGTTCGTATTGGAATACAGTAAAATTACTGTATCTAATTTTAGTTTCGTTGTGGAAGCAATATGGAGGAATGAGTGATCTAAATAAATAAATTTGGTATTGACGACTGCTTTTCATTTTATTTGTCAAAGTAGGTATGTATACCTACTTCAATATAGTAGTGGAGATGCGTCCAAAGAAATCAATTTCAAGAAAATGGGCACTTTATCCCGAAGCGCAAGTAATGTCAAAAATGTAGTTTTTGGCAAAAGTTATGCCGTGCATATGTCGCAGTGAAATGGCCAAAACAGAGATTTGAACAAATCCCTAAGGGATATGATCAAATCACGCAGGATGTTAAAATGGCGAATCCATTTTATCATTTACCTAATACAAATCAGTAATTTGATCAAATCTCTGAATCTGTTTAGTGAAATGACGAAATCGGACAAAAAAGGCAACTCGTTTTTCATTTCACTAGATTTGTTTAGTGATTTGATAAATCCCTGAAACGCGTCAGTGAATTGACGAAACTAACTCGCAGATCATTCATTCATTCATCATTCTCCTAGCGTTATTCCCGGTTGTGCCCCTAAAGGAGACCAGGGTCCGCTTTGACACCTAATCCCAAGATTTGGCATAGGCATTAGTTTTACAAAAGCGACTGCCATCTGACCTTCCAACCCAGAGGGAAAACTAGACCTTATTGGGATTAGACCGGTTTCCTCACGATGTTTTCCTTCACCGAAAAGCTAACGGTAAATATTCCGTACATAAGTTCCGAAAATAGTTATTTGTTATGCAAGGCTGCAAAGTTGTTGTTTGGCGCAAGTGCTTAGTTTGAAAGCCGAGCTAGCGAAGGATTGTAAAATTGAACCATGAGCGAAGCGAATGGTTCAAAAGTACAATCCTGAGCATAGCGAGGCTTTCAAGGCACGAGACGCCAAACAATTTTGCTGCCGAGCGAAACACAATTTTTCACCTCACCACCGCGAGGAAAATGGAAGTAATTTGGACCTTATACTCACTTTCAATAAAGTTTTGTTTACATCTGATCAAGATCAAGCATTTTATAATTATTAAATGTAACATAAATATTTTTGCATCTTTAAAAATAACCTCACACTTACCTACACTAAAAAAGTCAAAGTATTGTTGGGTACTCACGGTTTAAACTAAGGCTCAAATACGCTTATTTCACTTTTTCCGCTAACTTAGCAGGCATCAAAATTCATATATGTATATCTTCTGCACTAAAATCTATAAATAACCACCATTATTTTGGTTTTACTGTCTGTGGCTTTAGAACAAAACAAAATTAAATGTATATGTTTTTTCTTGAATTAACTTTACAAACGATGCGTTCCAAATTTGGAAGAACCGAAATTTTTAGAAAAATAAAACGACATTTTAAAATTATTTATTCGTATTTTATCCTTATAAGTCAGTCTAAATATTAATATTTCGTATTTACCTACTTAATTAAGAGAGAATAAGTATTATTAATTTTGTTTTACAAAATAATAACAATTTATTATTGGCATACGATACGGTGAAGACACCATCAGTTTCTGAACGCACCTCTCATTCTGTATAGAAAAAAGTTGGGTCTCGCTTTTTTTTTTTTTTTTTTAAATTCGTCCATTCGGACAGGCTAAGACCATGGGCCTTACTGCCTAGTCTTCAGTAAAGTTGGGTCTCGCGATCGACCGTCACGTTCCAAATTCAAAAACTCTTTCCACGCTAGCGGATAAAATGGACTTTTGGGCGCAGATTTTGAGCGATAAAGCAAGCCTTTTCGAGCCGGTGAGGTGAAAAATTAAATGTAGGTTGAGATTTTTCTTAGCTATTCAAACGGTGCGTTCCAAATTTGGAAGAAGTGAAATTTTTTGAAACAAAACTACATTTTAAAATTATTTATTCGTATTTTATCCTTAAAAATCAGTCTAAGTATTAATATTTCGTATGTAACTACTTAATTAAGAAAGAAGAAGCATTATTAATTTTATTTTATCAAAATAATAACAATTAATTATTGGCATAATACCATCAGTTTCTGAACGCACCTCTCATTCTGTATAGAAAAAAGTTGGATCTCGAGATTGACCGTCACGTTCCAAATTCAAAAACTCTTTCCACGCTAGCGGATAAAATGGACTTTTGGGCGCAGATTTTGAGCGATAAAGCAAGCCTTTTCGAGCCGGTGAGGTGAAAACTCATTGGTACGAGCCGGGATTCGAACGCACGACCGCCGCTTGACAGCCGCATGCCTGAACCACTAGGCTACCGTAGCTGCAAACTAACTCGCAGATATTGGCTCCTAAATCATTAGTCATTTAAACGATTCTGGGACTTAGACTCGGATGGCGGATAGGTTAGAAGATGGTGGCGGGAGCTCTGCTCCCGCCACCGTCTTCGTGGTTATTTTTTTTATAAAAGAGCGGAAAAATCTTTATCGCGTTAGTTTCGTCAACTCACTGACGCGTTTCAGGGATTTTATCAAATCACTAAACAAGTCTAGTGAAATGAAAAAACGAGTTGCCTTTTTTGTCCGATTTCGTCATTTCACTAAACAGATTCAGAGATTTGATCAAATTACTGATTTGCATTAGGCAAATGATAAAATAGATTCGCCATTTTAACATCCTGCTAGATTTGATCATATCCCTTAGAGATTTGATCAAATCTCTGGTTTGACCATTTCCCTGCAACACATATATTTATTGACTTCGGACTCGTAGTCACACTATTTTGTCACAGTGGTGTGACCAAGAGGAATTTATTTTCCTTGTAGCCACACTGTTTGGTTTTGGCGCTTCGCTGGCCGCTGCCGCGCTTAGGCTTTCCGTACACGGGCCTGTTAGTGTTATATTTTTAAAGTGGTGTGACCACGAGTAAAAGTAATTACTCGTCGTCACACTGGTGTGACAAAATGGTGTGACCACGAATCTGTCGCTTACTTACGCTTTGGTTAGTGCTAAGACATAGGAAGGCGAAACCACTTCTGTTAGTTTTCTAAACGGATTTCGCCTTAGCTTGGCACTATGAGTACAGTCTGTGTCATATAGTATCAGCCAAGGTAGCCAAATATTACTGTAAGAATAAGGGTGTGTTACGTAATATTTGGCTAATCCGGCTGCTACTAACTATGACGCTGACTGTACCTATATCTAAATCGTCCCATAGAATTTTTAAACCGTATTTCTGCCGCTTCCCTGTATCCGATTGAGCTGTAATTTGGCCTAGGGGAGACTGGGGCTTGTGACGTCACAACAAAATATGTTATTTAGAAAAATCCTTATGAAGTACATACTCGTATTATAGTAAACATTTTAAGTGTACACGTTTATTACGTAACTATTTGAGTATCGAATCCAGATGTCAATCGGATTAAATCATTACCTATCCTATTATATATAAAAGTGATAAATAAAAAAAATAACTGGTTACAACTTGCCCCTTATTAGGGGCTAGATGTACTCGTAACAGGCTCGGGGTACCTTGAAACTTTCTTAATAGACAGAATCATATTGACGATCCCCATGAAAAAAAAGGGTCCTAAATATTCCATCCCGGATCGTCACATTTTCGTATGCCGTCTTTCGTCGTGTGACGCACTGGAAGAAAACATGTTACCTATTAAAAAGAAATATAAGATTAGATGGTAGGTATAACGATTCTGAGTAACTAAGAAATATCCAAATAAATTTAACTATGCAAAAATAAGTTCTTTAATACTTTTTATTGGTAACCACTGTAACCAATATTGTTTAATTTATTTAATCATAATGTAATCAGGGTTTTCCAGTGCGTTAGTAATAAGGAAAACAGCTCTCCAGATAAGGCACAGCCGAGCTCCGTTAGGTCATCGATATGAAACGAATAACATCACTATCATCAAGGGAATAATGCTATTGTACAATATACATGATCGAAAACGAGTGAAATCATTTTTTTAAACCCGACGGCTTTTTTTACAAAAATTGCATACTATGTCACTCTTCCCTCCCATACATGCCGTACTACTATGCCGTATACTTGCCGTTCCCTCTCATACATGAGAGGAGGCCTGTGCCCAGCAGTGGGACGTATATAGGCTGATGGTGTGTGTGTGTGTGATGTCACTCTTTGCGATTAAGAGGAATCCAACGACACCTCATATATTATATATGTCGAAATCCGTCAAATCGTTTAGGCTGCAAAGAATTAGGCATACACACATACCTTCGGCAGACGGGTAAAAAGCAGTACATGCAGTCAAACGATATAATAGTACATTACGTAACTAGGGCGGTGAATTCGTGAATGCCCCAGATCGCAGGTGTTTGTGGCCCGAACCGAAGGTGAGGGCCATAAATATGCGCTCTGGGGCTTTACGAATTACCACCCGTGTTGCGTACAAAATTTTACGTCTTCACCTGACCACAATGCGAGTTTTCCCGTACGCGCAGCGTGCAGTAAAACTCGCATTATGGCCAGGTGTGACGTAAATATATATGCTCTCAGTCTGCTGGCCATCGAAACGTGATACTAAAAATTACTGGGTTTAAAATCGTAGCTATATGATATTATGCCTGTATGAGCTATTTTTAGAAAATTTTGATATTTTGACATTAATTATGAAGTGAATTAGTTAATGACAAAATTATTATATTAAATACTAGCTGTTGCCAGCGACTTCGTCCGCGTAGAACTTTTTATCGCCTTAGAAAAATGATTGAGGCGTAAATGCATTTCCCCAACGTTAAAAAAAAGATTGCCAACTTGTCAAACGAGCGACGAAGATTCAACTGGATTGCCACCGGCCGGGTCATGGAAGTTTCGCAAGTTGCGGGATACGAAGCCATAGTCTTAGAAGCAGCAGGCAGCAAGATTCAAGATTTGCTTATGGAATGTGAGTTTCATGTCACAGAATCCCCAAATCCTCAACAGAAAAAACGACGTTTTATTGGGTCTATGACTCAGACCCAAGCATACCTACTGGGCAAAATATAAAGGGATACGTGCACGGCTAAAAGTACAGACGAAAGTTGGCGAAATTAAAAAGAAGTTTGTTTTCTATTGTCCACTGCCATACAAAGTCAATGACACCTTGCAAGAACTCATAGTCAGTCAGCTCTTTGCTCTACCCCGTATACCTACTTACCTACTCGTTTTAAGTCGTCACGTCACCGTACATTTACATTGGGCCCACCGAAAAACTGAACTGAGGTCATTTATCATGGTGCCAAACAATAAAGTTCCTAAAATGCCAAATGATATCTACACATCTAGAATTTTGATAACCAAACGGATTCAAGGTCCAATGTCTTAAATATGAAATTATCATGTTATTGTCATGACCCCTGACACCCCTATCATCTTTTATTAGGTACCATGCATGTAAAAGATTCGTATAATGAAGTAGCTATATAATCACATCACAAAACCGATTCGGACATTCGACTCGTGAATTTCATTCGGGATCATTGTGTACGAAGCGATGGACCTCTTTGCATCCTTCGCCGTGCTGCTGCTGGCCTGCTGGCCTGCAGTCGCCGGGAAACCTGCCGCATCAGCAAACTCCATAGGAAGCAATGACCACAAGTTCAACACAACAACTGCCTTTACAAAAGTCGTCTCAAGTAACGACCTATCCATCCGCGACGCCATCTACATAACGCCAGAGCTTCTGTTTGTGGGGAAATCGAACGGGGATATATTGAGATGCCTGTACAGGGAGCCCAGCGTGTGTGAAATGTTCTATTCGGACAACAGTGACACTGCAGTCACCTCAACGGTTATAAGCGGGGAATACCTCTACGCGTCATTGCTGGCTACCGGAGTGATGCTCAGATGTCACCTGTATCAGAAAAACTCTTGCACAAAATTCAACAACTTCACTGTTTCTGTAAATTGCTTAGCTATATCGGCTGGTTATATCCACGCGGGCTTGGGCGACGGACGAATAGTTAGGTGCGACGTGGATCAACCAAACAAATGCACGACTTTCAACCAGTTCTCAACGGGGGTAACGTCCTTGGGCGCGACGGATGAGTACATTTACGCTGGATTACATTCGGCGCAAATTTGGCGCTGCTCGATGAGTTCAGAAAATAGTTGTCGCTTGCTTTACACAGCAGGAAGCACAATAGTCGAAGGAATGGCCGCTGTCGAGAACACGGTGATCTCAGTTACACAGGGTGGAACTTCTTGGAACTGTTCTCTTCAGAAGTGTGTAAGCGAATCTATTCCTTCGTCGAGGTACACAAGTATGGCACTGTTCGATGGGTCACTTTATTTGATGCGCAGTTCGAATATATCGATTTGTCATTGGGGTATGGGTCCCCCCAACTGTTCACCATACGAGAATTATGAAGGAGCTTTTAGCATCTCCTTTGCCTACAGTACTCATAAGATGCAGGCCAGATTTGTAAATGAAGAGAAGACGTGCTTGTTCGGGGCGCGGTGCCCGCCGTTCATGGTCTACTACAGAGTGAACGAGCGACCGATGCTGGAAGTGTTCGTAAAACATGGAAAACTGTATAATTCTGGAGGCGTCTTAGTGGATACGACGGATGCAGATGTGGCGCATTCAGGCCGAGCCGCCATATTCGCAATGGGTGCCGACGGGCAAATCTTAGTGTCGAAAGTATGGCACAATAGCGTTCTGCGGACCTCGAGCTTGTTCGCCGGGCATCCTGTAGCCGGCGCCGGCGAGATGGTGGTGAAGAACGGAGTCATAAAGATCATAAGGGCGTGCTCCGACCACTACCGGCCCACGGTCGAGCTGAACCAGCAGGTGATCAACGTTTTACGTATGAAGGGATACACGGATAGGATCGATAATCTGCCGTGCTGCAGGGGCAACGAGTGCGGCCAGGGGGATGAAGAGAGCAGCACGGCTTCTAACGAACAGCTAGTGCAAGTCCAGTGATAACAGAATAAGCTTAATAAAAAAACCTAATGTACTTATTCGACAAATTGTTCGTCAATCTATTTAAGTATGTAGTTATAGGTACCATATATATGTACAGGGTGTCCCAAGAAGTAGTGATATACTGAAGCTGGGAGGTAGAGGACCCAGATGGCTATCTGAATCACCCCCATGTATGCTCCACGATTTTTCGTATTTTCGGAGTTATGACTTTTTTTTAATTTTTCACCTATCGCTGAGTACGATGAGATTTTTAGTTATGGTGACGTGAATTATTGCGGTAGATGCTTGATTTTTTTGTGTGCTATGCTGACAGATAGGCAAATTCATTATGGTAACATTTACTATCGTTAGATCTTTGAATGGAATAAAAAAAAAAAAATGCCAAGAAAGATAAAATTACCCCAGTATATGTTCACAACTTAAAGGGCCCTTAAAAAAATAAAATCACATAAGAAAGCTACCTGATAGATAGAGCAAGTTTTGAAAAGCCAAACGGTATTTTTTTATGTTATGAGATTATCCGCGGACGGACGGACAGACATGGCCAAACTATAAGGGTTCCTAGTCGACTACGGAACCCTAAAAAATAGCACGGACCCCTGTCTGTTATAAAAAGCTGCACTAGAAAGGTGAAATTTGGTACTAATATGTATATCAATCACGCCGACAAAGTGGTAAAATATAAAGTGGAAAAAAATGTTTTATTACGGTACCTCCCCTGTACGTAAAGTGAGTGTTTTTTTGTTTTTCATTTCAACCCTAACGTGTGATATATTGTTGGATAGGTATTTAAAAATGAATAGGGGTTTAGAAAAATCATTTTTTGAGAAGAAAAAAAATGTGTCCCCCCCCCCCCGCTCTAACTTTTGAACCATAAGTTTTAGAAATATGAAAAAAAATCTCAAAGTAGAACTTTATAAAAACTTTTTAGGAAAATTATTTTGAACTTGATAGGTTGAATCGTTTTTGAAAAAAATTACAAAATAATTTCTGAACTAAGTTTGTAATTTAACTGTATAAGCAGGTGTTTATTCTACCTGTAATTTCTACAAAATCACAATGAAATGACGTGCTTTCAAATAAAGTAAATACGGTGAAAATCGGTTCACGCAATAAAGAATTATCCCATAAAAATCATCAATCATCAATCACGCCATTTTCGAAATTAAAACTTTTCACCTGTAGCCCCCATTATATGACTATTAAAATTTATAATCACCTTCCTAATGATATAAAAAATATAGAAAATCCAAAACTGTTTAACAATCACTTGAAATGATTTTTAATAAACAAATGTTTTTTATAGTCTAAAGGAATACTTTTATAATGTCAGCAAGTGAAAAATGTTACCGTGTGTTTTGTGTTACTAATATTTTATTATCTTTGAATAAACTTACTTATAATAATTAGTTAGCCCTCTGCTCTGATATTGCTGTGCTCTTGCAGGGTATCAGATGTATACCTACTTATGTGTTCATTCTATCCAATCTTTGTAATGTGATATGCAATAAACGATTCTATTCTATTCTATCTTCCATACTTTAAGCATGCGCGCAATAGTTTTCTTAATTTGCCGATAGATGTCGCTGTACGCGGAACGCTCATATCGTACATGGCGGTGTTAAGATTTTTCCTGATTTAATGGGGTCGGAGCAGGTGTGCCCATACATTAGGTCGAAAATTTGTCGTGCTCGAATTGTCTAAGTTGTGTTTGTTCGTTCGTTGCCTAATAATAAATTTGTTCGCTAAGTATTGTTTGGGTTTTAGAGTTCTGTACATAATATGTCAACTCAATGTAACAAATAGCCCATTTTTTAACGCTTAGGTAAGCGGGCACACTTACTGTGACGGACGGAAAACTACGGAACCCTACACTGAGCGTGGCCCGACACGCTCTTGGCCGGTTTTTATATTCTGGAAGTACCGCTTCCATACCTAACAAAAGTTTAAGAACCACTGCCATAGAGGCACACATATTAGGCTCTAGTTGAGCTGACATATGGAGCGCACTAGGTATGCGCGCTCATACAGGGTGCATCAAAAATGAGTGGGCAAACTGGGAACCGAGCAACAGCATGTTCGATAGCGTATTGGATAATTGGGATGCCAAAAACGTATTTGTTATTTTTTTTTCAATAGTTTTTGTTTACATTGCAATGTTTGTTTTTGTTTACATTACAGTCTTTGTTTTTGTAGACATGCTTGTAAACAAAAACAAAAATATCAATATAAACATAAATAATAAAAAAAATGAAAAATGCATATTTGGAATCGCAATGCGCTACCGAATATGCCCTTGCTCGGTTATAATAATAATTATTAATTCTAAACGATAAACTGTGCACTTCCCAGTATACGCGTGAAAAGTTGTTGTATATATTAGCTAAGCAATAAATGCAGTTATCAGTTATCATCATAGCTAGTTACGAAGTAGTAGTTTCATTCAGAATCCCTGCTCGGAACTTTCTATATCTTGTTAAGGGATCGCCCTTACAATAGGCACGGAAGTTGTCCATCCAGAATTTCAAAAAATACCGCGGGCCCCTGTTGACGAAAATGTTGAAAAAAATCTTTTGTTTCATGCGTCTATACCTACGTACCTGCCTTCGTTAACAGTGAACGAAGTGGCCGTGGTCCCTAGACACCCTGCTCTACGGTATTACAATTAGTATGAATAGGGCGCCTAGGACGCCCTTTTATATCAGCGCACGTAGCGCGCTCTATATGTTAGCTTGAAGCAGACTCTATGTGCAGAGCGCTAAAGGCTCCCTGTTCAGTGTGCAGGGTGCGAAATAAATATCATGGTCCGACTGCCTAGTTCGAATAAAAAGCCGTGTGTAGACAAGCGTGTACTCGTATTCAGTAGACGCCGATGTTGGCGAGCGCATGCGTGAGTATGATCTGGTGCGTGTCGCGGAACACGGTGCGCACGTTGTCGGTGTCCGTGGCGGTGGTGTAGTGGAAGTAGCACTCGCGCGCGCGCAGCGCCGCGCCCACCACGAACCGCTCGCCCGACGGCGCGGCTGCGCGCCGCGTCTGCTTCTGTGTCACCTCCTGAAATATGGATCATCACCATCACGATCATCATCATATAATCATCATCATCATAACAGCCGAAAGACGTCTACAGTCCGTCTACTTTTCTTTGTAGTTAATTTTCTTTCGCCGCTATCCCAAGTCGCATAATAAGGTACGGGTGTATAATATATATATCCTTCTAGCGTTATTCCCGGTAATGCCCCTAAAGGAGGACCCCGGGGTCCGCTTTGACACCTAAATCCTAAGATGCATAGGCACTAATTTTACGAAAGCGACTGCCACCTGGCCCCGTATTATGGTCGGCTTTATCACGTGATAGGTGATAAGATAGAGCGTCAGTCTCGTTCTAGCGAACGGTGTCAGCCAGTGACGGACGCTCTATCTTGTCACTTATCACGTGATAAGGCCGATCATGATACGGGGTCTGACCTTCCAACCCGGAGGGAAAACTAGACTTTATTGGGATTAGACCGGTTTCCTTACGATGTTTTCCTTCACCGAAAAGCTACGGTAAATATTCCGTAAATAAGTTCCGAAAAACTCATTGGTACGAGCCGGGATTCGAACCCACGACCGCCGCTTGACAGCCGCATACCTGAACCACTAGGCTACCGTAGCTCATAATAGATACGGGTGTAAACTCGAAAACTATTAAATTATTACTCCAAAAAAGAAGGCAATAAAATATGCCTAGTGACGATTATCCCATTCCGATAATCTCAAAGAATTACGAAGCTACAACCGTTCTAATATTGCTAGAGACAGATAACGCAGTGTGTGACGTCACAATCCGCGAGGCTGCCGGGGGGCCACGTCGACGGCGGCGCCTAACACGACGGGGCGTGGCACGTTGCCGTCTTCCAATGACGTCACTAGCTGCGGACGCTGTCGTTTCATAGGAAGTTGCGTTTTGCGAAAAAGGGATAGAACATACCCTTACTTAAAACTTTGGACACTGATAACTTCATGATTATCTAACATCTTGTGTTGATCTTTACTCCAATTGACTACATTTTTAATCCTTTTTTCGAGAAAATATGTCATTTTTGTTTATTTTAATAAGTGTCTACGCCCCTATTTCCCATTCTTAAAGTTTACCTTCCCCTTCGGGCATCTGAAGCTACCTAACGAACCTAACCTTACCTACTCATTCGTGATTGCAATGGGTTTCTTGCAGGGAAGAAACATTGAGAGTCAATAATATAAGATACGGCGAGCGCCATACGACCGAGGAAGTACGCTGCAGTGGAAAAAAGCGACTAGAATAATCGCGTTCGGGAAAAAAATGCGAAAAGAAAATTTGCTACAAAGAAAAATTGTCTTTGGGGTAAAGCGTTCTAACAAACCCCACCGGATAGGTCGCTCAATCCGCGAGAAAGCGCATCACTTCTTCACCAGCTTCTACTTCTTGTAGTTTGAAAGCTGATTTCTTGTAGCATTACCACGTCCCCACTTTACTCCGGGAAGCGGGGGGCAATGCTCCCAGCACGCTCCATCTAACTAACAATTTTGGCTCACGAATTCACTCCCGCACTCCATCTAGTATATGCACATTGTACGTACAGCGAACATCTGTTTGATGAAGTCCCTGGTCCGCTCATACTCCCCGCCCGGGCCTCGCCAAGCGCTGTACTCGGGGAAGAAGGGGGCGATGCCCCCGCCCCGCTCCACCTTGCGCCGAAGCAAGTCCTGCTTGTTCAGGAACACGATCAGACCCGACTCCAAAAGGAATCTGAAAACATGTTAGGGTATCTCAAAAAATACATTGAAGGTGATAACCTGACAACGGAATGTCAGCAATCAAATTGAAGATCACTGTTGACGTTGTGGCTTAATTGTGTTGATGTTGGGTAACCCATGTCGGTAGAGCTCCATAGGGTATGCTCCGATGAGAGTCTCCTTTTTATAAATAAACGGTCAGAAATGTGTGACTGTTCTGGAGTAGCTTCTTTTTCTTCCTTGTCGTATCCTTATGTGGCTGAGGGACGTACGTGACGGCTGTGGGCGCTCTTCACCCATCACTCTCCAAGCTGCTCTGTCCTGGGCTTGATGCATGCTGGCCTGAGGGGGGTTTGACAGCTAAACGCAAACGCGGTTCGTAAAGTTTTGTTTCGGTAAAACTTATACTAGAGCCTCTGAAGTGTGTCTCTAGCCACAGATGTTACCGCGTCCGGCGTGGAGTAGGCTTCGTTGTCTGATTATCATTAGGCTACGTTTCACAATGCTGCAAGTAAAAAATTGTAACTTGCAGCATTGTGAAACAAAACAGGTCTAGATTGTCAACACTGAGGTACTTGACCAGTAACGACTGGCCATTTGACCTGTGTTGCTTCTTAAGATTTCATGAAAATTAAACTAATTAGAAAGACTTATTTAAGGTACCTAATATTTTATGAACGAGTTTATAAAAATCGGTGCCTAAACCAAATTTATGCCTAAAAATATTATGGTATTTCATGGGAGTATGCTTTTATTACTCACGTGTAAATAAAAACAAAAATATGCCAGAGGAATAAGACAAAAATTGCTTCATCGAAGAATCACCCTTATTTAGAGTTATACAATCAATGATGTAATATAATAAATCACTTGAAAAACATACATTTAACCAACTTCAATCCAGTACTCTGCCAAGCCACATGAACTTTTCCACATTTTCTTTCCACTTTACCACTAACATTGATTATTACAGAAAAAAACCAAATCGCTGTGTGTAAGCCGATAATATTTGAAGAGTTCCGTCGATTAATCAAAAAAAAAAAATTGGGACCTTTGGCACTTCATTAGTTGCTATTTCTTCAGAATTTCTTCGGAAAACAACCACTAAAATTTCACGGTGTACAGGAGTATAAATGAATAAATGAACTTTATTTTGCAAGTGGGCCGCAATGGCACTTTTACAGGTCTGACTCTACTAGCGTTTCCAAATATAAGACCATTGTCAAGAGGAAACACCGGAACAAACTTAACAGTAAGCAATTTTTAACAAAATAATCTTAGTCACCAGCGTAGTTCCGCAGGAGAACCAGTCAAATACCTTAAAATTAAACAAAAGTCAAACAACAAGACAGATTAGGGCTATTTTGATTCCGGTCTGGGCCATGCATTTCTGTCAGTCATATAGTCTTCAACTCTATAATAAGCTTTTGACATCAATGTCTTTTTTTTTTAAATATTTTTTAAGAGCTGGGAGGGGTAATGTTAAAACGTCGTCAGGTAACTTGTTGAAGAAATGGATACATTGACCCAAAAATGACCTCTGTACTTTACGGATACGAAACTTTTTAATTGCAATTTTATTTTTGTTCCTAGTATTATTTATGAATATCCGATTTTTTTGTAAAAGAATCGATGTTTTTAATTACATAAATAATATTCTCATATATATATAGAGATGCTACAGTCATAATATTAATTTCCTTAAAACGGTCTCTTAAGGATTCTCGTGAACTCAATAAATATATTGAGCGAATAGCCCTTTTTTGTAATACAAAGACAGTCTGTATATCAGCTGCTTTATCCCATATGTCATCACACTGTGAAAATAACTATAATGAACTAAGCGAGCTGTTTCAACATTGGTCAATTGCCTAATTTTCCTAATAGCATATGCTGCTGAACTTAACTTACGTGCTAGGACTGCTATATGGGGACTCCATTGTAGGCTTCTGTCCAATATTATACCAAGGAATAAAGCCTTATCAACCATTTCTAGACATTCATTATTTAAAAATATTTTAGTTTCTACTGGTCTAACATTAGGCAAAGCAAACCTTACACATTTAGTTTTCTTAGCATTAAGTAGTAGATTGTTAGTTGTAAACCAGTCAAGTACTTTGACCAATGTGTTATTTACTCCACTGTAGTCGGATGATTTCCAATCAACCTTAAACACTAATGATGTATCGTCAGCAAATAGTACTATGTCACAAATATTAGGAATTATATACGGTAAGTCATTTATATAAACTAATAATAAAAATGGACCTAGGATAGAACCCTGAGGCACCCCTAAAGTAACTGTTGCTCCATTAGACTGCGTCCCATTTACAACCACTGTTTGCGTTCTATTACTGAGATATGAAGACATAAGACTTAGCGCATTTTCAGACAGACCATAATGCTTTAGTTTCAAAATAAGCGTTCTATGATCGACATAGTCGAATGCTTTGGTTAAATCGCAAAATATTCCAATGGCATCACAAGAATTTTCCCATATATTGTAAATATGTTCAATGAGGACAGAAGCGGCATCCGTCGTGGAACGTCCCCTTGTAAAACCGTATTGTTTACTAGTGAACAGTTTATTCCTATTAAAGTGTCCTACAAGATCGTTTAACATTAACTTTTCGAAAACTTTACTCAATACAGGTAATATGGATATGGGGCGAAAAATTTTTAGGTCATTCATATCACCCGACTTAAAAAGAGGTATGACTTTACTATATTTCATGAGGTGTGGAAAATTTCCCTCCGACAGGCAACTATTGTAAATAAAGGCCAAGTAAGGTGCAATTAAATCTATGACATGATTGATGACTTTAACTGTCGATCCCCATAAATCTTCCGTTTTCTTTAAATTTAGGGACTTAAATGTCGCAACAACCTTCAACGAATCTACTTTACTAAATTCAAACCTTACATTGCATTTATTAACGTTAGCGCAAAGCAAAGCGTGGGCTTCTGCCGCAGATGATTGAAGACCTTTGGTTGTGCTACTCGCTATGTTGGAAAAATAGGTTTCGAATGCCGAAGCAACTTCCTCGTTTGGCATGATCTGTTGGCTTTCCGTTAGAATATTTACTTGATATTTGCGATTTCTTAATTTACCAGCTTCTCGGTTTATAATGTTCCATACCGTTTTCACTTTGTTCTCCGACACTTTAAGTTTAGAGCTAATATAATTTGCTTTAGAGTTCCTTCAATTCCTCATGGCCCATCATCCCGATTCTAGAGTAATCAATACCTAGGAAGACTTAATATGTATATCAGATCACAGAAACTCCGGACACTTACAAGTAGTCGTACAACTGTCATTTAACATGTCAATAGGTCTAGTTATTACTTATTAGTAATGTGCGTTGAGGAGGGAAGGTTCTCGAGTCTCCACAAGGTGGCTTTATGACCTGGTAAAGGCGCGGGACACTCCGCGATTTACGTTCATCGCTACAAGTACATGCCGGTGCCCCAACGTTGGGGAACCGGCATGTACTTGTAGCGAAGAACGTCGACGACGTCAGAGGGCCATAAATTTTAATGTTTTGGCTGAGAAAAAAGCGCCTTTTGTAAAGACCGAAGTGTGTCCCTTCTGTACTCGTGCTATATTATCTACTCTGTGGTTAAGGTCGCGGAAGTCCGCTGGATACCGAATGAGCGGTCATGTGGCACTCTTTGGGAGAGGTCAATATTGGACGTCTAATATGATGATGAGTATATAATACCTGCTCTGCCACACGTCTTCAAAAAGAGTGAGCGCTTCCTTCAGCCTGTTGGTCGTTCCGTCTTCTCGCAGGGTCTGGTCGAAGTCGCTGCAAGCCACTAGGAACCAGATGGCGTGGATGCCTTCGAACACCTGTTAGAACAATGGTATAAACTAGGTACTATATACCATAGGTCCTTCGTGAAATGCGAAAAAGGAGTCCACTCACAGACCAACGTCGAGCGACAGAAGATGCCTCGACGCCGATAATAAGGATCCTCGAGTTGCACGTCACAGGACTGCACTTTCATCGTAAAACGTAACGTTACAGGACAAGTGAAATCAAAAGATGTTTCGCAACTGTGCTTTTCCACAAATATTATAGCCTACATACGTCATTACGTACACAAAAAACCCATTGAATACCTGGATCCATTTCTTCCGTTCTCCCCTTTGCCCGCCGACGTCAAACATCCAAAACTCTTGAATACCGCCGTGCATAGATTTGGGCACCTGAAAAAAACCATTGTTGAACCATATTTTTACTCAACGGGACTTAATCGCGTAACATCACGTCACGCCTGGCACTCCTGGCCAACAGGCAATAAAGTGTCAATTACCAGCCGCTACGTGTGCAAAATATGAACAGATATGTTTACCTTTTATGTTCCCCATTATCATATTATTGTGTTGACCTTTTAGATTACTTACTTACTTGTATTTTTGAGCATAGGGACTCTTTATCTCCTAGCGACGGGTTAAATGGACCCAGAGACACTATACGTCTCTTGGTAAATGTGCTCAGAGGGATTTCGTAACTTTTCGAATGAGCGCTAAGACAACGTTTATAAAAATAAATTACTGGTTACGCAATCGAACTGCAGGTATTTGTTTATTGTATCAATCGATGTTGTTCTTAATCTTCACGCTTATATTTCAATTAAATTAAAGGCACATCGAGAAAACACTTAACAACAAAAAAAATACTGACTGATCCGCACAGCTAAAATACTGAAGTCCATTCGATCTCTCAGTAGCGGTCGTCTGTCGTCTGTGAATGTAATCGTCCATCAAAATTCGGTATTGATGTGCAATTGTTAAATTTTGATCTGAAGAGGGACCTTAATATATTATATATATTGAGGTCCCCCATTGAAACTCTCTCAATGCGTAGGTAGTTCATAGCAGTTCAAAATTCAAAACAAGTTAAATCAAATACTATTCAAATACCCAACTTCTTTTTTGAAGTTGCACTCACCTTTACTTTGAATTCTATCTTCTGGATACCAGAAGTTTTCTGACGACACCTCAGTATATCCGCGTCGGAAGGCATGTAATCTGGTTTCTCTATAAGATCTATCCTATCCAGGAAACTGGAAAGAAATCCATACTTATATTATAAATGCTACTTAAAGTGTGTCTGCCTGTCTGTTTGTCCGTCTGTCTGTTACCTCTTCACGCCTAAATCGCTGAACCGTTTTAAATGAAATTTGATAGCAATGGAGATATTTTGAATCCCAGGGGAGGACATAGGATAGTTTTTATCCCGGAGGTTATCCCCTAAGGAAGTGAAATGGGGGGTGAACGCTAGAACAAAAAAAAAAGATTTTTTACTATGAAAAACTTCTACTCTCTTTTTTTCTATTATATATGTATAATTTATAGCAACATCCACTAGTTTCCGGTTACATGTTAAGGATGACTCACACTACAACGGGCCGTGTCCGGGCCGGGCCGGGTCCGATCTGCTTCCGTTCCGAGCCGGTTGTAGCCAGATCGGCCGTGAAACGTTCGTGTTATGTACATTTTACATGTTGTCATAGGAATTTGAAGCTTTAATACAGACCGGCCGCAAACCCAACTAAATATGAAGTTACATTTCATATTTAGTTGGGTTTGCGGCCGGTCGGCTCCTCGCGGATGTGGTCAGCTGTCGTCGCATGTGACTGGCTCCGTCCGCGTTTTGCCTGCTGCACTCTATTAAAACGCGGTCGGCTACCACCGGGTACTGGCGCATCCGTTGGGATGCGGCGTCACGCGCCCCGGGCCGGCCGGCCCGTTCCGTGGGAATCGTACATAACAGTCGAACGGCCGCCGGGCCGCGCCGACACCGAGCCGCTTCCGATCCTCGGCCGGCATGGCTCGGCCGCGCAAAAACGCCCTCGTTTTTAGGGTTCCGTACCTCAAAAGGAAAAAACGGAACCCTTATAGAACCCTCAATTTGTTGTCCGTCTGTCTGTCTGTCTGTCTGTCAAGACCCTTTTTCTCAGGAACGAGTGGAGGTATCAAGCTGAAATTTATATAAAATACTCAAGACTAATGTCCCTTGAAGCTGTGAAAAAATCAAACTTAAAAGCCAACGCAATCAAAAGATACAGTCGTTTATGCTGCAAATTTTACAGTTTTTCGATACTCGCAAAACCTACGGGTCCCGTGAACTCAGAAACTTGAAATTTGGCATGAAGCAACGTCATATATCACAAAGGAAAAATTACGAAATGTAGACATTTTTAGTAAAATCATACAAAAAAATGCTTTTTTAAATTTTAAACTTAACACCTTTTTCCTCGTAAACGTGTGGAGGTATTGAATTGAAATTCATGTCAAATACTCAGAGCTATAGGACCTTTCAGATGTAGCTAAACCAAAACTTTTATGTCAACGCAATCAAAAGAAATTGCAATTTAAGTCGCATATTTTGAAACTGAGTACTCACAACAAACTCAAAACCTAAAGGGTACTTTCCGTTAACTCAGAAACTTGAAACTTGGCACGAAGAAACTTCATATAGCACAGACAAAGGAAAAATTACGAAAAGAAGACATTTGTATTAACATCATACAAATATCATTTTTTGAAATTTTAAACTTACTACCTCTTTCCTCGTAAATGCGTAGAGGTATTAAATTGAAATTCATGTCAAATACTCAGGACTATAGGACCTTTCAGATGTAGCAAAACCAAACTTTTATGTCAACGCAATCAAAAGAAATTGCAATTTAAGTCGCATATTTTGAAACTTAGTACTCACAACAAACTCAAAACCTAAAGGGTACTTCCCGTTAACTCAGAAACTTGAAACTTGGCACGAAGAAACTTCATATAGCACAGACAAAGGAAAAATTACGAAAAGAAGACATTTGTATTAAAATCATACAAAAATCATTTTTTGAAATTTTAAACTTACTACCTTTTTCCTCGTAAATGCGTAGAGGTATTAAATTGAAATTCATGTCAAATACTCAGGGCTATAGGACCTTTCAGATGTAGCAAAACCAAACTTGTATGTCAACGCAATCAAAAGAAATAGAAATTTAAGTCGTATAGTTTGAAACGGAGTACCCGCAAGAAACTCAAAACCTAAAGGGTACTTTAAACCTTTCAGCTGTAGCAAAACGAAAGTTTTACAAGTCCACGCAATCATAAGAAATAGCAATATAAGTCGCATAATTTAAAACTGAAGAAGGTGTATGTGAAGTCTCCAACCCGCACTGGGCCAGCGTAGGTATACGTAAGGGTATCAAAACCTAAAGGTACTTTCCCGTGAACTCAGTTTTATATCAACGCAATAAAAAGAAACAGCAATATAAGTAATCCGCTTATTTTGGCGTTCGCAACTACTCGCAAGGAATAAATCAAGGCCTAAAGGATGATTACTAAATTGATAAAGTGACCCTGTTTAAATTTATGCTCCCTCAGCTTTCCACATTGTAATGTTACGGATTCCATTTTCATTTATCATTTAGTAATAAACATACAACAACTTTTGCTTGTTATAGGTTTGTAGTACGGAACCCTCGGTGCGCGAGTCTGACTCGTACTTGGCCGGTTTTTTCTTAGTTTGTTTTAAAACTACGTTTAATACGGATAGCAGACTTGAGTTAAGCGTGCCGGGGACTCTCAACCGCTACTACATTAGCTCAGTGGTGTGGTAATAAATTCTTTACTTACTATTCAGCGCTATCAATCAGCTGGTATTCATTCGATCTTTTGAAACACTCCCGTACACCGCTGTCTCGCCAAAGAGCCCGGACGTAGTCGAAATATTCCTTCAAAATTGAAAGTTTCCGGATTAGCATTAGAAACAAAACACAAAACAGTGTCTTCAGGGCGTTGATGTGCCACACTACTGCAGCTGACATTCAGCAATGTTATACAGCTCCGCGCTATTCTTTTATATCTTGACGACACGATTCTTGAGGTATGTGGAGGTATTGTAGGTTGAGATCTAGTTTAATCTAATCATTTTATTAGGCGGGGAGGGTCCATTCAAGGAATTAATAGGATGATGATAGAGGGGGCTTTCAAAAATCGACAAAATAACGATGACGTAATATATGAACAAAGCCCTTAGACTTAAGATGCTTATTAGGGTTCTGTACTCAAAGAGTAAAAACGGGACCCTTCTACTAAGACTTCGCTGTCTGTCCGTCCGTCTGTCCGTCACCAGGCTGTATCTCAAGAACCACGATAGCTAGACAGTTCAAATTTTCACAGATGATGTATTTCTGTTGCCGCTATATGTAACAACAAATACTAAAAACAAAATAAAATAAATATTTAAGGGGGGCTCCCATAAAACAAACGTATTTTTTTTGCGATTTTATAGATAATGGTACGGAACCCACCGTGCGCGAGTCCGACTCGCACTTGGCCGGTTTTTGTATTATTTATTAATGTAATTAATTGTACCTATATGGACTTGGCTTGAAATAAAAGATATATCTCCGTGACCCCCTTGGATATGTAGGAAGGGCACGTTTCTCTGATGCGGCCTATTGTACGATGTACACGTCTGCCTACATAATTGACAAAATTTCATTTAGTTTAGTTTAGTTTATTAAATCTCATTAATTACATAAATTTCACATAAGTACAGTTATCTTATATTAGTTTTCATGTAGCGATCGTTTACAAAATTACGAAAATTACTATTTGGTTATACACAATGGAAAAACATGTCAATTTTAGGAGTAAATAAATAATAATGAAAAATAACAATATGGTCATACCTAGATACAGGTACTATTCATTGCAATAACCTTAATAACTAAAAATATAAAATAAATCATGTCGTAATAAATAATAATGAACAATACAATTTAGTAATTGCAGTACCAGTGGTACATATCAATAACCTTTAACGATTTAATAATGTCAACTCTTAATACCTACTAATACCAAAAAAATAAATAATCAAACATAAATAGTCATTTTTTAAATGGTCCATTATATGATTTAGTTCGATAGAAAACGAAATTTTAAGGTATCGTGTTTTTTTATTTCTGCTTAAATGTTTGAAATGAAATGAAATGAAATACGTTTATTGTGACTATAGGTACAAAAATAAGGTGTTACAATTTTTAAGGTGTTTATTTTCATTCAAAAATATCAGAATTAAAAGTAGTAAATTCCAATAGGTCGTAAGTAAAATATGACCTCATTATTATGTCTCTCTACGTCCACATCTTTCACTAACAGTCGTAGGAATGACGTCACGCACGGGGTATACCGCGTTTTACAGATTTTAGTGAATTCTCCGAAACGAGTAAGAATAAGAATGGGAAAACCACTGTATTACGTTCAGATTAGATAATTACCGAAATGGTTTTCGATTTAGGCATCATTACATATTTTGAAATGTTGTCAATTGCTTCACAGACTGCGCCTCGCGACACGTCAGCTGTCCGTAAACATTTAAACCATGCAGATTAATCGCAACACTTGAATAGACCCTTGAAATGGTTAGTTAACTCGAAGATTGCCATCACTACCGCCGATTGCCGATCTACAAGTAACTATCACTATGAGTAATAAATTATTGATGAAACACCGATCGGTATTCACTATCTAGCGAATAGATTGCGATTTTAGATCTTGATTAGAGACTTTTCAGAATGAAATAAGTGCTTCACAATAGGAGTGTAGACACTTAATGAAATAATCAATACTTAATGTTGTATTTTATAATTTACTTTAAAAACAAAGTTTTAACCGACTTCAATTTAGTACCTACTCCGCCAAGCCACGAGAACATTTCCTATTTTTTTACAATTTACCACATGAACTGATTTCCGATACCAAATGCGTTGATTACTATAGAAAAAAACCGAATCGCTGTATCTGGGCCGATAATATTTTAGGACTTCCATCGATTCCCCAAGATCATCTCAAATGGCACTTCATTAGTTCTTTCCTATTTCAACGAAATCTTATCAGAACCTGTGACGTATTTGCACTTTTAAGTACATAATTGAGGAATTCGATAAGTCATCTGTGGTCTTCATCATCAATTCCTCGCCACCAAATTTATGATTCCGGATGTAAATACACGAGTTATAACAGAAAATACCAAAATCACTACACGCGTGCCTAATAAAATTGAGGAGTCCCCTCAATTCCTCATGGATCCCATCATCTAAATGAATTTTGAAAAAAATGGGACCCACCAGGAAGTATATACATACGAACAAAAAAAAATTCGAATCGGCTCATCAATGACGGAGTTCTGAGGTAACAAACATTGAAAATAAAAAAATTAAATAAAAAAAATACAGCCGAATTGAGAACCTCCCTTTTTTTGAAGTCGGTTATAAACTGGTCACTTGGGTGTTACGTAACGTTTGGTAGGGAGGAGGGGGGTACAGAAAAACGTTACGGGATCACACTGGACGAGGGAGGGTCGAAAATCTTCAAAAATTGCGACACGTAGTATTACTTGAACGCCCCTATGCGGTAAAGCGGAATGTCATGATTTGAGGGTTTATGGCTGACAAAACGATTTTGTTAGGTAGATAGAGGGGGATCCTGTTGTTTCACCAAATTTATTTTGGTCAATTTTCATTTCCCAAACAAATTTTAGCAACTATTTTGTTTTCTAATTATTTTCGAACCTACCTCGTCATAGTGTGGTGGGCCGTCGGCTCCGCACCTCAGTATGTAACTCGCTGCTTGTAAGTTCTTCTTGTCCACCAAAGCCAGGCTTAGCGGCGCCATGTGGCGTACGATGTCGTATATCGACTCGTGTATGTTGTGACGGATGTAGTTGATCTTCTCTACGCGTTCGCTGCAAGGTAACTACAACTTAGACAAGTTGAAAAACCCCCGACATTTTAATTTCAATGTCCAATATCTCAAAAACGACCGAACAGATTTTCATGAAAATTGTCTATGGCACATAAAATCGCATTCAAATCGGTCCGTCAGGGAGCTACGGTACCACAGACAGATACACAGATACACAGACAGACACGTTAAACTTATAACATCCCTCTTTTTGCGTCGGGGGTTAAAAATGGTTCAGTTCCTCTCTATATAGTCTTTGGTACAAGCTTATGTTAATATTATTGTAGTTTTAAAACTAATATCAATACAGCGCGCGCAGGCAATATCTCAAAACCGGCTGAACCGATTTTGTTGAAACGTAGCTAAGAACCATCTCGATCACGTCAGCTTTCAGACAGAATACCAATATTCGTTTAGGAGCTACGGTGCCACAGGCAAACACAGACACGTCAAACTTATAACACCCCTCTTTTTCCGTCGGGCGTGAAATGGATTTGCTTGAAAGACAACGTACGTACCTCAGTCTGTAGGTGCGTACTGTTTGTAAAATTGTTATTGTAGTTTCGTGAAACGCGCCACGCACAGGGCTTTCGTACAGAATTAAGCTAATGGATTGCACCTGAGAGGGGTATTTGCGCAACGTTTCGAACGAGCGTTGACAACTCAAGCTGTCATTTGCCAATACAAAAAATCCCATTTAGTTCTATGCTCATCACACAAATAAATGCCCTTACCGGGATGCGAACCCGCAGGGTTACTACTAACTAGGCTACACAAGGTTGTCGAGATTATTTATTCAGCCGACTTTTTATAATACTGTCATTGGAAATGGAATCTTCTACCGCGGACAATAAAGTTTGTCTTTGAATGTATTACTTTACCGCAATTCGGCCAACTCGAATAATGTCAGGTATACCTTCGTTTACGGATTTGACCAGCCGCGTCTCACCTTTGACTAAACCCTTGTATGTGTAAGATCTTCATCTGTTTGATGATGGTGGTCTTCCCGCTCTCGCCGGTACCGAGGAGCAGTAGTTTGATGGCCTAGAACATACATATTTGCCCATTTAAACCTAGATATCCACCCCAACCTAGATAACTAGCCAATACCGCGTAGGCTCAGACAATAATAGGTCTACTGTCTCCCCCGCCTGTCGTAGAAGGCGACTAAAGGGGGTCTTCGGGGTAGCATCAGTGTTCTGGCGGGGGCTTGGGCACTCGCTTAAGAACCCCAGGGAAGGTGACAATGTTCTTTGCCCTAGGACGAGGCGAATGTGGCGAGGCGCGAGGGGGGCTCCAGTGCGTTCAGCATGAGATCCTGGATTCCCCCGCATGAGAGCACAGACGCAGGGCACCGTGGAGTTTTTAGTGGATAGAAATACCACATAACCCAGTCATCCCCCGGTGATTGGGTACCTGGTTCGCAAGTATAAATAAAAAAAATAATAATAAAAAAAAATATATATAAGGGGACAATCTTACACAAATCGACCTAGTCCCATAGTAAGCTCAGTAAGGCTTGTGTTATGGGTACTAGACGACGATATATATAATAGATATAAATACTTAAATACATAGAAAATATCCATGACTCAGAAACAAATATTCATGCTCATCACATAAATTTTTGCCCTTACCGGGATTCGAACCCAGGACCTCTTGCTTCGTAGGCAGGGTCACTACCAACTAGGCTGAAGCGGTCGTCAAAAAGTAAAAAGTATTCTCCACAAAAACAAAAAAAGCCAAACTGTGGAAGTAGTTCCACCTCACAGAAGATCGCACCCATAGTTAATAACACCACTGTTCTTAAGTACGTATTAAAAGTATGTGGTGTGAACTAAGTAAATGTAAACTTGACAGGGTTATAGAATGTATTCTTATTGAGTGGGTAGATATAAATACTGCGTCTATATTCTACCCTTCTGCTATATTAATGGTATCGACCTTTACGTCACTGAGCGGTAAGTGAGATTTAGGCGTTAACCAAACAGAGACGGCATACGGTGAGGGCGAGGCGCAGGCGCGGTGCAGGCATGATGCCGCTTCAAACCATTGTAGACCTTAATACAATGGAATAGGTGCTAGTAACTGCTAGCGGAGCGTCGCTAGCGTGCCTCGCCGCGCCGCTTCAGTATAATTTAAAATACGTCATAGTAATAATAATTACTCATAATATTTTTTATTCATAACGATCGTAACTCATAACCATTCGAATTCATATCGACAATACGTAATCATAATTTTCTCATATCCTACATTTTTTAATCATACCATTCACTTGCCCGTTTTACACTAGTCATATATTTTTTAATACTAAGATTGTTTTTCATCATAAATGTTTTTGTTTTTTACAGGTTCTTTCGTTAATTAATGCGAGTTGAGTATTGTTTATTTCAGTAGAACAAATACGTCTCCTTAGTACCTTACTAGCACCTTATTCCATGCGCGCCTGCGCCTCGCCCTCGCCGTATGCCGCCTCTGTTTGCTTTACGCCTTAAACTCATGTTTACCCTACCATACGAACTTTTCAAACTAGAGGTGTTCAGTTACTTATGACGACTAAATCTAAACAGACGTTTGACCGCTAGAAAACGCAAATCATCGTATACTAACATCATTGTAATTTTTGATCCAGTTCTTGATTTCCCGATCGATGTGGCGCGAATGATCCTCATCTTCGTCCTGAACCCTCATGCATGGTAGCAGCCGCATTCCTGACGCCCTGTTAGGATACAATTAAATGAAGTTATTCATACATACATATGAATGTGGAGTGGAGGTTGTAAGAGAAGAGGTAGACCAAGAAAAAGGTGGACTGCGTGAGAGACGATATGGATAGGAATGTGTATGATGAGTTGACGGGCGATGGACAGGTATGTGAGAGGTCATCATCATCATCATATCAGCCGAAAGACGTCCACTGCTGGACATAGCCTCCCCCAAAGAGTGCCAAATTGACCGGTCCTGCGACACCCGCATCCAGCGCGAACTCCCGCAACCTTTACCAGGTCATCAGTTCACCTTGTGGGGGGCCTACCCACGCCGCACCTTCAGGTACGTGGTCGCCACTCGAGAACCTTTCCGCCCCAACGGCCATCGGTTCTACGTGCTATGTGCCCCGCCCACTGCCGTGTGAGAGGTATGGAAGAATATAACATGCTGCGCCGACCCCAAGAAAATGGGATAAGGACATGCGAATGATGATTCATACCTACAGACATACAATACAAACTCGTATGGGTGGCGGAGGATGGCGCTTTGGTACTATTTGGGGGAGGCCTATGACCAGCGTTGGACGTATTTCTAATAATCATATCATCAGATGGTGATGATATGATTACAATCACGCGTATATTTCCAAAGGGGCACAACTTCAATCATTTGTGGGTTTATAGATTGAGAAAATGTTCTAGTGCAATACTGTCGCTACTCAACACTCCTCAACCCTAAGGGGTGGTACGTTGTGTCCGATATCACTACAGGAAGCTACCTACTTACTTATTCAGTTAGAGACGGTGTGGCGTAGCCCCCCCACAAGGTGGACTCGAGGAGTCCGATGGATGCGGGTGGTGCAGGACCGGTCATTGTGGCACTCTTCGGGGGAGGCTACGAAGCCTGGCCTCTAGCTACGAAGCTATGCCGCTGGGTGACATTCATCCATACGATCTCTGAGTGGCACCCATGCTAACACTGCTGTACCTATGTAAATGCCGCTAGAAACGGCAGATGGTCAAAGTCAGTCACAGAAGACAAGAGGTCAGGCCGTAGCTCTGTCGGCAGACTAACTCGTTGGTCCTGTTTTGGTATTTGGAAGTCGGGGAATCGTTGATGACTAGCACAGAAGCACAGCAGAATAGGGAATAGTTACATGAACTTTGAAGCTTGTATACGCGGGCAGCTGCTACATTATCTAGTACTTACACCAATAATAAAGAATGTAATATTTGTAATGTCTGTTAAATTTCAGTTTGTAAGTGAATGAAGCAAGAAAGGTTTGTCAAAATCTTAGCAAGGAAATCCTTGATCTCTGCCTACCCATTTGGGAAATAGGCGTGATTATATGGATGTATGTAAATTGGTGGTACTCACTTGGTTTTTGTTATGGCCTCCAGTACCGTCAACAACGACAACACAAATCACAGTGAAATACAGTGTACCTATCAAAGAATTGTTTGCTTATCTACAGATAATTTTGATACAAGATTAATTATTTATAAGGATGATTAGTTAGCATGGCTATTTAATAAGAATTGATTGGAATAATCTTATTTTGTTTAACTGTAGGCTCGGTTGTCGCAAAATATACACATAAGGCACGTATCTATGTAAGTATGTAAATAATAATTATATTAGGTATAGGTGTACGAAACAATAATATACAGAAAGTCAGAAAAGTTATTAACAGTAATATTGATAAACCACATTTTATAGACTTTTTACTGATAATGATTAGATATGATAATTGAATGGATTTCTTGTAGTTTGAACTTGAATGTCAAATGAGGCGGATCGAAGTGGATAGCACAACATGCTGCCTAGTCGCGTCGCGCTACACAGCGACTCCTGTCTCACTTACACACTGCAAATTAGGAGAGACCAGCGCTGGCGGTTAAAGCCAGCATCTTGCTGAGCCGGGTCCTTTTCGTGACGTATATATATATTTCATTTTTCTTTTCTATATGTATTAGTGTGTATTTGTTGTCACGATTAAATGATAATTTGAAAAAATAATTAATTTGATTTTTTTTTATCGTATTGCAAATCAGTATTTAGAACCGTGAGATCTTGGAAAAGACAGTACGGTTGCCAGGTTGTTGCACTTTTAGCACCACCCAGGAGTCACGTGTAGGGTAGCGATGGGTAATTCCTACGGACGTGGTGCAACTTCGACCCCCAATTTTTTGAATTTGAAGGGGAGGGTAGATTACCTAGTCTCGTGTCCCGTTGTGACTTCAGGGGCCGTAGACAAGGTTAAGTACAATCGACAAGCGCTAACGCCAATAGAAAACTAATAAAATGTATGAGAATGACAGATGCCGACGAAAAGTGTTTCGTCGGCATCTGTCATTCCCATACATTTTATTATTTTCTATTGGCGTCAGAGCTTGTCGATTGTAACCTTGTCTAGGCCCCCAGTTGTGGTAATTAGAAATTTGTCGTTACCCGTGCGGCGGGGCGCGATTAGGTATAGCGCTAGTAAGTATAATATAGAGCATATGAGTTTTTAATGCAAGGTAGGCAGTGAATAACCGAAACAAGAATACCCTTAATTAGATTTATGTTGAAATGGATTTTTCTCACGTATAATAATGATTTCCTGAATAATGAGAATCTTTTTTTACCTATCTGCTATGATATCATAACAACAGGTGAAACATAGCAGAACGTATCGCTAAAATGTGGTACAGCCTTTCTGATGAAATACCGCTTACGGTACACCGCAGCCAATAGTGGTACCTACATTACTTACCTAGGGCGGAAAAATAAAGAATGTGTGAGATCGCAGGTATTTGACGCCGAGCCGAGCCGAAAGAAGGGACTATTGTCATGCTGTGTTTTATATATGGAAAGATCTCGCATTGTCGAGAGATCTCGTACGAAAACTTTACGAGACTCAGTCTCGTAAAATATGGCCGATATCTCGATCGAGATTGCAATCCATATTCATATCCAACACGTGTGTCGACCAAATAATGGAATGTAGGTAAAGGCCTGTTGCGGGTCGGGCGCACCTTCGATAACTCCCAAGAGCGCGATTTTTTGTTGACATTTATAGTAATGAGTAGTAAAAAACATGTTTTCTCAGCGTAAATCCACGTAAATTCCAACCTTTGTAAATCCACGGAAAGATTATACAAGTGATATTTTTCTTCAATTGAGTAGATCTTTTAGATTGCTAAAACTTTCATCAAGTGATAACGTCAGTATGATCTAGGTAAAACAAATAAAAAAGATATAATTATTCCCTCTAAAAGATTAAACTAAGTGATTTTGGGTCGGTGGCGTCTGGGTGTCCATTTCCGCTGGGTAGGTACCTATATTCAGACACTTGTATTCACTTAATTTGCCGTCTTCCCCTTTGGGACCAACGCGTGTCCTGCGCGGTAGTAACGCGGGCCCGCGTTGCTAAACTGGACGTGATTTTTGTGTGTTGGCCCTTACTACACGCCAGCGACAGTGTGAATATAATGCTTCAACCGCGCCCGACCCGCGTTCGATGTGTGGGTGGAGGCCTATGATTGGATGCTGTGCCCACCCGAGCCATAAGGAAGCACGCATCAGAGACAGCACCCGCCAGGGTGCAGAAAGACTGTCGCTGGTCGAAGGAATCTAAATGAACTGGGTTATTGGGTGAAGATGATTAAGCAAGTATTTAAGGTACCTATACGTCCTGGCTTAAATTCGAATGAAGAAACATACTCTTAGTTCGAATTTAACCCATATTGCATTGACATAAAGTTCTATCCAGTGCAACCTCGAGGACTCCTTACTTATTACATCATCATCATCATCACCATAACAGCCGAAAGACGTCCACTGCTGGACATAGGCCTCCCCCAATGAATGCCAAAGTGACCGGTCCTGCGCCACCCCCATCCAGCGGACTCCCGCAACCTTTACCAGGTCATCAGTCCACCTTGTGGGGGGCCTACCCACGCCCACTTACTTATTTACAAGCTTTTATTTGTTAAGTAGTTACTTATTTCGTTTCTCTGTTAGCTATAAATTTAGTGAGAGATAAATCTTGCAAGTTAAATTTCACCCACTCCCCGGTGACCAATTGAGTTTGGGTAAAGGTATAGTTTGGATTACAAGTCAATATTACCTGCGTTACGGTACCATCAAGCTGATCTGATGATGGAGACAGAAGTTGATCATGGGAATACCAAACCAGTACTTAACCGTTGAGTTTGCATGGGCTCATTTAGAATCGTCAATGAGTAGTTGATGACATACAGAAAAGTCTGTACAGTTGGCAATAAAAGCTTGTACTTACCAAAAATGTTTTTTTAAAGAAACTTATATTGTTACTGCCGCATTCGGGCGCTGTCTTTGTTTAAACTTTATATTTATTTAATACAAGAAACAAGTAATAATTAAAAACAAACAAATCAAAACTTATAATCTAGAAACAAAATTGCCCGCCCTCGACACACCCCAATGTTGCCCGGGGAATCGTGCCCACAACGCTCGCCGCGTTTTCCAGTTGGATGGCCAGAGGGGCTACCGCGAAGTGTAAACGAACTTCGTTCGAGTATCTCCCTCTCTGTCGCACTTGCCAGTTCGTGCGACAAAGACGGCGATATACGAACGAAGTTCGTTTTCGTTTTCGCGGTAGCAACCCGCCTGTTCGAATCACAATGTTCGATTGCGACTGTAGGTAACTTGGGGGCTAATACTGTGGAATTAAATACGAGCAAGTATTTCATTTTATGGATTGATTGACGCTGCGCTAAGAAACCGACAACTGCGGCCCTAAAAAGGGCCATTCATGTCAACAATTACGAAAAATAATCAACTCTAATATATCACAAATTTTGAAAATTAATCACTAAAGCTTAATAACTCTGGCTGCTGCTGGAATGATTCTTGTAACTCCTCAGAGCCTTCTCTCCTTCCAATAAAGCGTGTTTTCCCAATTCTCCCGGTATAAGAAGCTTCGTTGCTGTCCGGACTTCGTTTTCGTTTAAAGTTGTTCTTTTCCCATGTGCTATTAACCTTCCCGCCTCACAGGCGATCTGCTCCAAAATGTCGTTCACAAAATTGTTCATAATCAGGATGCTTTTCCTTGAGATACCGACGTTGATGTCTGTGCAAGCTTTTAACAGCTTGAAGAGGTATATTGAAAAACTATCGTAGTTTTTTCTTGCTGGTTTCTTGCCGTCTTTCTTCTTTTTCATTATAAGGCCGCTGCCTTCTTTTTCCATAGACTTCAGTGGCTTCTTGGGAACTTTGACGGGAGGCATCTTGAATTCGTATTTTGTAGAAGATAAGTATTTAAATTTAAAAATCACGAGTAGTGTAGGACTGTATTCAGCGTACTAACAATTTGGCACCATCCGTTGGGCTTTATATAGGTTTACGGGGCTGAGTGAATAGGCGGTAGCCAATCGCAACAGAGTATGATGAAAGGTGCTATAAAAATATGAGTCTTTGGGTGGGTAGTTTTAAAACATGACATTCAAAACTACCCTCCGTTAATTATGTGATATTTCGTCCATAATAGCCGTCTGGTGAGGACGATAGGTAATTTAATCTATAAAAAAAGCCGAGAGGCTCGCCTCTCTATACAAACGTAGTTTGGTTCTCATTTTAAAACGGCATACAATGGGAATCGGGCCGATGCTCCCTGTTTAACTTTGTTTTAGTATAGATCCTCATTAAGTGAAATGTATAAATAATTTCTTTTGAGAAATAAAGTTCTTCTTTAAACGGAAAACTAGTTTTAGTTGCTAGAAATTCGAACAGAAAAAGAATTGAGCTAGTAAAACTTTTCCATATTACATTTCTGATCGGTTCATTTTTACTATTATAATGTAAAGCTACAAAAACTAGCTTTCGGCCTAGCTACAGCGAACAAAAAACCATAGAAGACCACGTAAAACGATGCAAAATGGCCCCACAGAATGGGTGCCATTGCCATTATGCGGGGTTGGGGGCGGGGTGTCAAAACGATGCTAGGCAGCCGTTTAGTTCGCACATGCGCATACCGGGTTTAGGCACGTGTTTGTATTGTAGTTTGTGAGGGGCTCGCATTCTATGTATTTTTCCTTCGCTGCCTAAATATGACGATTCCCACTGTATATTAAAATTTACATGCTATTCAAGTATGCCGTTTTAAAATTAGAACCAAACTCCTTTTGTATGGATAGTCGACTTGAGTCTACCGTGCTGTGAACTCCTGAGGCATTTTCAAACAGATAGATAGATAGATAATAACTTTATTCAGCCACAACAAACTAGTATAGTGGTACAAACATTTAGAAAAAACATATATTATCAAACACTTTTACAACCTAAGGCATTCAGAAAAGTAAATTTAGTCGAGGGTTGTCTGTTGTGGTGTAGAATAGGTGCTGACTCATGCGGAGTCCGCAGCGCTGATTTTCCGCCAGGACCTTTAAAACTAAATCTAATGGGTCCAACGACCAGTGCAGCGCGAATCAATACTACCTATCGATAATCAGTGTATTATTATAATTGTCAATAGGTAATTCATATTTAAATATTAACGAGTGTAAGTAATATAAAGAAGTGAGAAGAAGTGTTTCGTGTTAAAGTGTAAAGTAGGTATAATGTGTAAATGTAGGTGTTCAGGGGGTTCGGAATCGAATACTAAGCTGTGATTATTGCAAACATGATGCACACCTACATTCTGTCTGATAGTAAGCAGACACCGTCGTCTACGGACGCTTGACAGCGAGTAATGGTGTGGTTATGGCTGCTGGTCTTCTGAAAGGTGGAGGGGAGGTACTTCCCCAGATGGCCTGCTCCAAATATGAGCGAGATCAACTGCCAGCAGCAGCCAATAGGCTAGTTTATTTGTGTTGAAATTGATAACGTAGTGTTGCTATGTATAGTAAAACATCAAATTATTGCAATACATTGTAAATTACTTAATAAAATCAAAACCAAAAAAAAAGCGAGAGTACACCTTTGGCTCTCTTTATAGGGTTCCGTACCAAAAATGGTAAAAAAGTAACCCTTATGGTGCGACTCCATCCGTCTGTCTGTCTGTCACAAAGTGAAATATCTCACGAACTATTTGAAATTTGGAATGGTTTTGGATGAGAGTTATCCGCGTGCATGGAAAATGAGAAATTAAAATATATATTTCATATGATACCCCACTTGACCTAATAGTTGAATGTTTTTTTTTTGCCCCCTCCTCATATTCGTAATTTTCCATCATATCAGCCGAAAGACGTCCACTGCTGGACATAGGCCGTCCCCAAAGAGTGCCAAAGTGACGGGTCCTGCGCCACCCGCATCCAGCGGACTCCTGCAACCTTTACCAGGTCCACCTTGTGGGGGGGGGGGGCTACCCATGCCGTGCCTTCCGGAACGTGGTCGCCACTCAATATACTTATTAAATAAAACCTTCCACCAAGTGCAAAAACTACGAGATAAATAGAACTACTGGGAAATACCCGTATTTGATGGCGTCAAAACATCTACGACCGTGACGTCACACACATCCCCTATTGAACCGTTACCCTAATTCAAAATGGCGGACCGTGTTCATAAACTCCGGTCTTTTACGCCCTTTTACTGGTTGGTTTGTATGAATGGAGAGAATTTTGGACGCGCACGCGCCGGTAACGGTCGCGGACAGCTGCGCGCGCAGCTGCCGCCAGGGGACGTCAATAGTTGGGAGTCGTATGTCCTTTCGTCCCACTATGTATCTTAGTTTTGTGAGCACCTACGAAATGGGAATATTTATTATCGCTTGGAACCCCAGGTACGTATTGAGAAATTGCATTCTAGGCATACCTATCTCTAGCCTACATACCTATATACATGAAAGTGTATGTACAAATTATACATAATACTCAAATACACAATTGTTAGAGAAATCTCTCGTCACTCATTTAATTATTTGTCGAAGTTCTCCAAAAAAGGCATTCCCGAAGAATTTCGTTTTTAGGGTAAAAGCGGGACCCTATTACAATACAATACAATACAATACAATACAATACAAATATTCTTTATTGATCACCAGACATAGTAAAAATAAAATAGAAAATAGAGGTAAATTAAACATAAACAATGGTAGACAACAGACGGTCTTATCGCTAAAGAGCGATCTCTTCCAGACAACCTTTGGGTAGTGGAGATGATGCAAGAAAAGATAAGATTTGAGTAGGTGAAAACAGAAAAACAGAATATAAGAACAACTTAACTATAAGAAAGACTATACACTTACATAAATACATATATATATATAAAACCTACATACACATACAATTACTAAAAGTCACAGAAACAGTATCACTTACAGCCGAAAACAAACAGCACACACCAAGTAGGAAAGACTAGTTACGGGAGAGAAAAATAGTAATCCTTAAGTCTAGTTTTAAAAATGGGAAGAGACTCAGCACGTTTAATCTCAACAGACAAAGAATTCCACAATCGAACAGCTCGGAAAGTAAAAGAATTGTTTTAAAATTAAGAGTATTACCTACTTTCTTATTGTGCACAGATGTAGTGCATAATGGTTTCCCATCGTTTTCTCTCGTTAACGTTCGTATTTGTCATGCTACTTCTATCAGCCCCAGCACTTTTTGTACTGAGACTGACTGAAATAGTAAGACACGTTTGTACGTTTCCGTGAAATAACGATGGGAAACCATTACACACGATATCTGTATATGTATATTAAATAGTTTGTTTACCAGCGCCTTGGCATATGCTGTAATGCTTTTAAATTGTATATCTAAATAAATAAATAAATTACCAAGACTTTGCTGTCCATCCGTCCGTCTATCTGTGTGTCACCAGGTTGTATCTCAAGAACCGCGATGGCTGATGTATTTCCTCAAAGATGATGTATTTTTGTTGCCGCTATAACAACACATAGGTACTAAAAATAAAATAAAATAAATATTTAAGGGGGCTCCCATACAACAAACGTGTTTTTTTTGTCGTTTTTATAGATAATGGTACGGAACCCTCCGTGCGCGAGTCCGACTCACACTTGGCCGGTTTTTTTTAATTTTCATTTTGAAAACGTTTTTCGTCAAAAAAATCTAAACAATTAACGAACCTGCTCCCAAACTTTCACGACAATCGGTTGAGAAATGAGACCAGTATACTCATACTCATTTATTAATAAAATATAAAATTTTACATAGGTAGGGTAGGGTTTTTTTTATAGTATGAGTCAGTCTCTCTCTTAGACTCCATTTAGAAGCGCTAGACATTTCCTGCGAAGCATCAATAGATATGGCATTGAGAACTGAGAAGATCGAGTGGCCGCAGTGGGCACTTGCGCCTTTTCTCGTGCAAGGAAGACATGAAAGTGTCCCTTACCTACACGGGGGCCTGGTTTACGAGAATTGAAGCCTTACCGGTCTCAAAAATATCTTGTTTTACTGTTATTCGAAATGCTATATTTTTTTATACAATAATGCTGCCTACTGTTTACTAGATGGACCGGAGACTACCTGACCATAGCCGCTTGCAAGTTCAGCTCATCCTCGTTACCGAGAGCCGCTACCGCGCAACACAAACGTTTTTCGTTCGTGTTTCTCCCTCTCTGTCGCTCAAAGAAGTAAGTGTGATAGAGATACAGATATATATATATATACATTATAGATATATAGATACATATATACACATATAGATATATATATATATATACACAAACGAGCGAAATTGATGTTTTACGCTAGTCGCTCAGAATTCAGGACCAATGATGAAGAATGAAGATAAAAACGTTTTTTGGCAATGCTTTAGAAAAGGTTGTCGACCGCTGCGCCTGCGCGGGCGCCGTTTATCGATCGATGTCTCCTGTTACACAAAGGACCGATAGCGTGACCTTGGCCGTAGCTTGAATGACATCACATAATCCATAAGTATTTCCATATATCCAAGATATATCCATATTTTATTAGGTCGGGGAGAAAGTCTATGTTTATGAACAACAAATCGGCTTGAGTTGCAATTTGAAATCGTTATTTACATTCTGTATGAGATTCTGTTACATTTAAGGAATCCTTTTGTTTGGTTTTAGCATTCATGTGAATTTGAGTTGGTATTCGTTGAGAAAAAAATGATTAATTAAGTTTCTTGTATCCCATGTTGGTTGATGCTATTTCGACAATTCGATAGTTTAAAAAGTCGTATCACACATTCACTGTTAAGAATCATTACACGATACGCTCCTAGCCGGACACGTGGTTTTCCCGCTAAATAACGGAAAGCGCCTACGCGGAGAACGCCTGCTAGGCAAGTGCCTCGCAGTGAACGTGATAAATTGCGCATACACAGTGAATTTGAATTCCATCCATAATTCCATCCATAATTCCTTACTTACTAATAGTGTATCTGTCTTGTCTGTCTGTTACCTCTTCACGCTTAAACCCCTTAAATTTGGAATGGAGACAGTTTGAATCCTGGAGAAGGACAGTTTTTATCCCAGAAATCATTCCATTAGGGAGAAATGTGGGGTGAAAGTTTGTATGGAGCTTCGATATAAACGAGTTCCATGCGAGAGTCACGGGCCCAAGCTATAGTACCTACTTAGTAATAATACAAAATACAAACTCATCAATATCATAAATTTAAGAGCCGGGCTCTTGTCGGTGGAGTAATCGCCACTCTGTTCTTCTCTCAGCCACTGCTTTGAGCTCTGGATACGACATTACATTAACTTTCTCTTTAGTTTGGTCCATAAACGCACGTCTTGGTCTTCCCCTGCCTCTCCTTCCGTCTATCTTTCCTTCAATTAATAGTTTTTATGTAATTGTCATGTCGTATCAGGTGCCCCAACATATTTCAAACTAAAACAAAAAAAAATTACAAACTATCCATGCAAAATTGCAAAGTCATAGGTAAGAGTAGAAGATACACTGACTTATAGTCTCGTCTCGTATAGTTGGTACTTAGACTACTTAGCTATAGATTCATCCACCTTAGAAATGGCAATGACATTCCAGACAATTTCTCAATTACACGTACATTTGCAATAAAGCTCCAACCCTACCTGGTCACCCCTGAGTAACTGCTGCCCCTGTCTAAAGTCGCCAAAGTCACTGTACGTTTTACTACTTTGTCATACCAATCTAACATTACCGCGTCAATACAAATGTGGCAAAGGGCTAATGCGACAAGGTCCTAAAAGCGCCTGTGAATTCCAGGGCTGACCGTACTGACCTCTGGCCTAGTGCGAGCGAGCCAGCTGACGGGGGAGTGAGACAGCTATACACATCTGCGTCTGCGCGGCAGGTGAGCGATATACGCATGGTTGCATTTTTTTTTTATTTATACTTAACTCACACGGTAGGCATTAGAAAGAACCCATGTGAAGCTTGGTATAAAATATGTCAATTCTATAGGTACATCAGGACAGAAGAAATTTAAAAAACGGATCAGTGGTTCACTAATCAAATATACAAATCTACAATCGCACAGACTCTACCACTTAAACAAATTTCTGTCAAAAAAATGTTTTTTGGTACAAGCTTTTATTACGAAAGAAAATTGCACAAGCTGATACGGAAAATCGCTCCGCTCGCTCGTTCAATAAAGTGATGAAGTTTGTGTAGCTTTGTAAGTTTGTATACTATATAAGCATGTATGTACTTTGTTTGTTGAGGTTAACTCTGCCGGAACTAAAGTGCATTCATCCTTACTTGTCTTGTAAACAACATTCTAACCTCAAAATGTACATTTTTAGACTATAGCAGCTATTTTATCGTAAAAAAAGCGTTGCTAGACAAAAAATCGTGAAGTGATGTCCGAAAAGTCGTCTCGGCATGATCATTAATACTCACAAAATTGCTATTCTATCCTAAAAAGATGCATTTTGAGGTTAGAATGTTGTTTACCAAATAAGACAAGTAAGGATGAATGCACTGTACCTACTCATCCGATTATCGCCTAAAAGTAAAGACCTAGGTTGAATGTATAAAAAATTGCATGTTAGATTAGAGGTATAGAACACGTGTAAGTATTATCAAAGAATATCACCGTCCCTGGAGCAGGCAAGATAGTGAAACGTCGCTATTTTTAATAACTTGCAGCGCTAAGGATCTCCAAAAAGTTCCCTCTACGCCCTTCCGCTCACCGGTCCCATTCAATAATTGCACAACTCACAACATAATAATATACCTACTAAACGACACAAACACAATAACAAGTCATGCCAAAATCAACATTATACCGTCGTTACACGACTTAATAACACTAAAGTTCCCTTACACAACTTACGCCTTTTTAAAATCGAACAGCAAAATGAAAACAGGGAATTGAATCAATAGAAAAACAATCTTATCTAGTTGGCAATAGGTGTCATAATGGTTTGGTAGTTTTATATGAATTTCGAATAGCGCGTGCCATAAGGGTGCGCGTACGTCGCCCCAAGTTTTTTTGAAAACGGAATAGCAGTTGACGGTTAACCGTTGAACGAAACATACCTACGTGTGTTAGAATATTAATAATAGTTAAGTAATTATAAGTGAATAGTGAAGTAATTGTAACGTAAATGAATAGTTATTTATATGAATTTAACTAAGTGAATGTTTTAAGTTTAAAAGAGGAGTGTAAAGTTGCGTTCTTTTAAAGCGAAGGTTATAATTTGAAAGTCAGTGGATGTCCAAAAGTGTTTGAAATGATATTCTATTAGAATTCAAGACGACAGGAGACTGTTAGAATAGAATACCTACGAAGTAATAACACTAATAATAATAACAATAAGGAACGAAGCACAATACCTTAACGGTCATGCTTTGAAGCACACCCCTTTCTAAGAAACAACGAAACGCTTACAACCGGGGAAACTATACGCTTAGTAACATGGAATCGCCTAAAATAGTCTATAAATATTATTCAAACCCAGCCTTCTGCGGCCAGAGCGAAGCTTACACCAAATATGTCAAAAGTCCCCCAAACAGAAGAATGCCGCCGCTCGGCGGGAACTCACCAAGAAAGGTAGAATATGGGAATAGGATTCTAAGGACAGACATATCTGATAATCCTCTCAGGATATCGCCAGCAGGGGCTATGAGAAACAGGGATGTACCCCCAGAATTGCCGCCGAAACCGCCGCAGTTCCAAAAACACTTCCAACGACAGTCTTCTTTGATGTGCAAGCCTACGAGAACCCCTGTGAGATGCAGGTCGAGAAGCGAAGACCTGGAAATGGCTCAGTTTAAACTACAGAAGAATAAGTACGATAGGAACGCAGAAAGTGACGATGGGCTAGATGACAGCAGAGTTAAGCACAGATACGAGGTCATTAGAGACGACTATGACGATCTAGTTGACTATTCACCAACAAAAAAGAGGATTATAGAAGCTGATGCCAACGAAATAGAAGAATACAACGTGGATGGGCCAGATAAGAACGAACTTAAAGAAATACCGACGGAGATTGTTAAAACTGTAAATGGGAAGATGCATAGATACGCAATAGTTCCTTCTGATGACGAAGAACCAGTAAAAAAGCACAGCGTCACTATTTCTAGCCCAGTTATGACTAAGAAGAACATTATAGCGACTCAGAAGTTACATGAACTTCTGTCAACGCCAAGGAAACTCAAGAGTTATGCCAGCCAACCGTCTGTTAGAATAACTCCGAACAAGGCTACAAGCCCTATAAGATACACAGGCACTCCACAGAAGATCATATACAGTACTCCAACTCATGGAGTCACTCCATCAAAATCCTGTGCCAACTTATCTTCAAGAAACGTCACTTCTCCTATCTCCCCCAAAGCCCAACAGAAGTTGCACTACGGAACAGACGACTTCGAGAGACATGATGTGTTTGTCACCAGTTTTAGAGAGAAGAGTCGAGAGAGGAGTTTTGATATGGATAGGAGAGAAATGAGCAGAGACAGCAGGAGAGAATATGAAAGAAGGAGTCCAAAGAAGGAGAAGAAGACTACGGCGGTTATTATACCCAGGTAAGTGGCTCATGAAACCTTTTTAACTGTTTTGAATCGGAGCTTTAAAATTTAAATATGTTGGTTCAGTTGTTTTGGTTGAAAAGGGAAGCCTATTAGTAATAGGAGGTGCTATTTCTATTCCTAGATAATATTCACGAATATTCTATTTCTGAATGCACATTTCTGAAAGCACTTCTAAAATCGTAGATTGTGTCGCAAGGGAGCGAAATGATATATTTACGACGAGGTCGATATATTGAATCCTAAGTGAAGCGAAACATCCTAAACTAGAATCCCGAGCGTACCGAAGGATTCTTATTCTTACGTAGGACCTTGAGCGTATTCAAGTGTTCACGCCCAAGACGAAAATAATTTGTGGTACCGAGTGAGTGAGTTAATTACCACGTAACGTAATCTGGGAATATCAGGGATTAAACACTACTATCTACTTTGATCCCATGACATTTGATATGAATAGCAGAAGTGAAGTTAAAATTTGTCAGTTTGCCACATTTTCCAAATTGGACATATGGCCATGGTTTTCCAATTTAGCCTCTCGTTACATTCGAACGATAAGTGGGAACTAGCAGATGTAAATGGCTAACACGCGCATACCACCTGCACTGTACATCCGCCATTTTTAGGGTTCCGTACCTAACTCAAAACGAAAAAAAGAATATAGAATATAAGTATATCGTTTCTGCCTGCCATTTGTGGACACTCGCAATAGAATCAAAACCTATATAGGACAGGCATGAAATTTCGCAAGAAGCAAGGTCTTAGCACAAGGGAAAGAAAAGACTGAAGGCACTGAAGCTACAAGCTGTCTAAGAAATTAAAAACGAGGCGTTGTACCTAATATGTATCAAGTTTTCTAATGTAACGTATGACAGGGATTCATTAGCTCTCGATTCGACTCAAGTTTTCGATGTAATGAAGAATAGAGTTAAAAAACGCGTTTTACGTCGAATTTTACCTACAGAGCTAAAAATCTGCTGTTTGGGACCCACACGTTTTTACGAAACCTTCGACGCGTACGTGCGACTCGCACTTAACCTATTTTTTATACAAAATGGCGCTTTGCACTCAAAGGGTAACTTTTATTTTAATTCTAATTGAAAGTGCAACACGTGTGACGATTAGAGACATTCATTATTATTACTTACTACTCTTATTGAAATCATATTAAAACTAGTAAAATTGCTATGGTAGATTGGTAGACGACTAAAATCGTCCAGCCAGTTTTTAAAGCATTAGCCACACGCTTGCGTTCAAAACATCCATAAGAGACGAAGACAGCTTACCGGGGAAAACTGACCTTACGATCGTTTGCCACCATGTATAGGTCTGGAAGAGATCGCTCATTAGCAGTTAGACCGCCTATTATCTACCGCTGTAAACGTAAGGTCCTTGTGCCGTTTTCATTTTAGTGAACAATAAATAATATTTGTATTGTATTGTAAACTTTAACTATTTCAGGGTCGCCGCGCCGCCATCAGTGTATTCTGAAGAAACGTACAAATCGTTCAACAGCACGAAGACGATGACTGCGGCTGCCGCGTCGCTCACCATTGCAGCATTAATGTTGACCCTGAGTGGCGGACTCACTACCGGACTCAGCTTCTACATGATGTACACGGTAGGTTTCTTACTGACATTTTGATAAAGAGATTTTTAGAAGCATAGCGGAATGTCGTGGTCGAATGTGCATGGCCGCAGCCATGATAACTCCACCAAAAATAGCGTGAACTGCTTCTAGAAAAGGATGGCACTGCCGCGCCGCTGTTTTGCTCGACTTGGCGCGGGCACTGCCGTAGGTACCCCCGATAAAAGCCGTCGTAGTGTACCTATCTAGAAAACTAAACCGAAATTGCCAAATATTTTAGTTTATCCTTTATAAATTCACCAAACACTAATTGTATTCTAAATTTGAAGCTTTTACGTCTGCTAGAAGTGCCTTAGAGTCACTCAGTCACTGAGTGACAAAATCAAGAAACTTTGACTGGCTAAAGTTTAAGTTCATTCTCAAACTATTGGTTCCAATTGAATGAAATTTGAAATATACCGTGTAAAGTTTACTGAAAATTCAGACTTCTAGTTTTGTCCACAATGAAGTTATGGGGGGGGGGGTCGAAAATGGCCTGAACTGCTTCGAGAAGAGGATGGTACGGCCGCGCCGCTGTTTTGCTCGACTTGGCGGGGGCACTGCCGTACCCCCGATAAGAGTCGTTGGGTTCTTATTCTAATGTGACTATATAATATCGTTGACTGGTAAGAAGTAGCTTCCTTAATGCTTCCACTTATGGGACTCTCGGGGAATATCCTTTACAATGGAACCCGCGGCAGTTCGTGCTCTGGGTGCTCACTCCCCTGTTCCTCCTCGATCACTCACCCCGTATCACGATCATTATCACGATAATTATCACGATAATTATCGTGATAATAACAGATGGATAATTCTCGATTTATAAAAACAAAAAATTGCGCTTGTTAAAGTGAACTGTATTCAAAGTATTCGAACGGGTATTTCCGCACTTGCGTCTATCCGAACACACGAAGTGTGAACGTGACGTGCCGCGCCCTGGGTTGCCCTTTCAAGAAGAATTCAGTTCGGATTATGCAAAGTTGAGCGAACTCGAGTCTCATTGGTTCTTATACTGGTGATAATTACCAAGAAGCGTAATTATCTCGATAATTTCGAACCCTGGTATTTATACTATTTATATTCTGATCGTTTGTGTTCACAGGTGGGTCGACGCTACTACCTAGACTTCGGGGTGCTGGCCGGCTTCACCTGTTTCCTGCTAGGGCTCCTCGGGCTGCGGTCGCGGCGTCATCAGCTGCTGCCCAATAGGAACTTCATCTCAGGTGAGCGCCCTAATTTTGTAAAGGATCTGATAACGGTTCGTTTGGTTTGACATGTAACATGCGTTTATCATGCGGCACCATCATCATATCAGTCGAAATACGTCCATTGCTGGACCAAGGGCTTCCCCAAAGAGTGCAATAATGGCCGGCCCTGCGCCATCCGCAATCAGCGGACTCCCGCGACCTACCAGGTTAGTCTACTTTGTGAGGGGTCTACCCACGCCTCACCTATCTATCTATGATTCGCCGTGGGGTTGGAACACTTGGAAAGAACTAACAGTGATATACTTACTTAGGTACCCAACCATATTCATAACCTCTCACTTGATTTCGGATTTAAAAAAAGGTAGCCTAAATTATTGCTTCCAATTTTGCTTTATCAAAAAGAAGTCCATACTTCGCTTGGCAACTTTGGTTGCCACCATCAGTTTAGCGGTGCGCGAAATTGGCAACTGTGGTTGCTACAAGCTAATGAGTGGATAGCGTGGGTGTCACATTGACGGGTTAATTAACGTATTGTTTCATTTTTCAGGGTACATCGTCCTCTCCTCCTTCTCTCTACTCAGCGCATTCGGCCTTCTACTTCTCCTGTCCATCCAGCCGCAACCCGGGACCGCACTCAGCGACATAACCTCAGGCGCTGTGTGCGCTGTGTCTGCGTTGTCACTCTGTGTGGCGACATTAGGTGTCCTAGCGTCGTACTGTTGCGCGAGGGATCCGCCGGATAATAGAGTAGGGACAGTACGGTGGTATTGACGGCATAAAACATAACCCAAAGCGCTGTGTGTGGTCGCAATCTGTTGTGGCGATACAAGCATCTTTGGGATGTAACTGCACATGAGATCCGCTAGACACAGTGGTGCTAAGGTCCAGGTAACTTGACCTCAGGCGCTGTATTCGCTGTGTCCGGGCTGTCGCTCTGCGTGGCGACATTGGGAGTTCTAGTGTATGTGATGCGCCGGATGATAGATTAAGGACGGTGCGTATTAAGACTTCTGAGTCAGCGACATAACACGTAACATCGCTGTGTGTTGTCGTTGTCTCTCTGTAGCGATATAAGCAACGTATAAACAGTGTTTGCTGCACATACGAGATACAGTGGTGGTAAAGGTCTCAGCGACATAATCTCATAAGGCGCTGTATCCTGCTCAAAGCGACTTTTTTAATATTTCCGTTTTATAGAATTCTACAGGTACCATCGCAGAAAAATCTTTTAATTAAAAAGTCTTTGTTAAGTCACGTGTTAAGTGACATTTTTATTTTTAACTAGAGTGTACCCTTCGATAAAACACCCATTTTTTCTGCGAAATAGCTATGTAATAGCTACCTAGGATGGGTGCTTTTTTTATGTGATAGGAGGCAAACGAGCCTGATGGTAAGCGATTACCGCCGCCCATGGACACCTGCAACACCAGAGGTGTTGTGAGTGCGTTGCCGGCCTTTAAGATGGGTGCTTTATCGATCATGATAACCCCGGGCACGTAATTAGAACCTTCGCATTATTAGTCCATGTCCGGGTGTAATCTGAGGTGAGACGCGGGCGAGGTGTGGCCCGTGCATGCTGAGACACTACACTGCATGGACACTAGTGAACCAGTGAACCTGCCAGTGTGTAGCCATCTTGGTTCTAGATTGGTGCTGGGGATTATAATACGCCTTTGTAAAATGATTGTGTATCGTAAAACCAGAGATCATAGTGTATATGTCATGTCATATCATATATAGTATCTGCATATTTAATTCATAACATTAAATTAGGCAATTTAAAAATAAGACTACAGACCTGCATTTTTACTACTTTATGTTAAAATATACGCCCTATGTCACAAAATATAGCATTAATATATAAGGGTTAATCTATGTAAGTCGGCAAATTTGTTAACAAAGTTTTATTGTATACTTCACTAGATGGCGTTATTATGCTCTACTGTAGTTACTTTTTCATTAGAGTCAGGCTAGCAAAGCGGGAAAGTGGTATGGTAGGTTCTTCACCCATTTCCTACTTTAGTGTGACCAGACTTGGCGTAAGAAAGAGATGGGTGAATTTTCTCAGCCCCATACACTGGCACCACATCGCATTTGACTTGGCTAATTTGATTTTTAATCTATGTGTTTTATTGAGGTATGTATATTAATATTTTTGCCAAAGCTAAATTTTTCTTTGTGTATTGTTAAGAAATATAATAAAGTTTTATATTACACTAAATACTTATAGTTACATTTTATTTTACCTATGGCATCCTCCAAAAGACAGCAGTCCTGAGCATAAAATTTTCACGGAAAAGATGAGCTTTACAAACAAACAGTGTGTTGCAACACTGCTATAGGTACTGCAACACGATAATCGATAAAATAATAATGATAATATAACAATTAACATAATTTATCTTTAAATCATACAATGCAACTGATCAAGTGATCAAGCACAAGGAAGTAGAGTTATATGAAGTAAACCTCTTTAACTTCATTCTCCTTTATATTTTAAAATTATATCAAATCCACTCCAAATTTTCAATTTTGACGAGACATTAGCATAACACCATCATAAGTATCATAACACTGTGATACAAGTGAGGCGGTCTGTTGATAATTACATCACATTCTCTTCTAAGTGTTCTAATAAAAGAGAGACGGGTAGTGCGAGAAAAATCGAGAGCTCGCGCGCCGTCGTGACAGCCGTGCAGAACGTATTATGAGCAGGGCTTGTTAACGATACCAAATTCCCATTATAAGTAACGTTAGTTAACGGTAATATCATAAAAATACCTTATTACCGGTAGTAAAAACTAACGTTACTTGCTAACATATCATTATTATAACGGTAACCAGTTAACGTTACTTTTATCGGTAATTTTACTTTTCATTGAAGAACTTGTTAACGCTACCCAATTCACATTATAAGTATCGTTACCTAAGTAACAATTTTAATCGGTAATGCTACGTTGCCACACCGCGCTACCGATAGACGCGCGCGCGCGCACTACGCGCCACGCGGCGTTGGTTGATTAGCGTTTTTGCCACTCCGTACACTGGCTATCGTGCGTGAGCTTGAAGAGCCTTCGCCTTGTTGTATATCGTATCTATCGTAAAGGTATACCCTACAGTACATTTTGTTTGCTATTTAGTTGAGTGCGGGTGGGCGTTGTGCGATGTAAGTTTGTGTCTTGTGATTTAACGTGTGCTGTTAAAAAGTTAGGTAGCTACGACGGTTTAACATGGGCCGTAAAAAGAATGCCGTTTACAGGCATTACGAACTACATGAAGACCGTACTGCAACCTGCTTAGTGGGCGAATGTAAGAAACTTTTGAAGGTTAGTAATCATTGTTTATTTTGTCCAAAATAGGGACCTTATTCTAAGTAGTGCTGGTGGTTGCATTTTATTATTGTAACTTTTTAACTAGGGCTAAAAGGTATCTATAATTCATACTGTTTCGATATTATAAGAAAACGGCCAAGTGTTTCTCGGAACAAGCACAAATGTAGGGTTCCGTACTCTTAATGGATTTTTCCACATGGTTTATCCATGTTGCGATTTTTGACTCGTGTATAGGTTTTTTAAGAACAGTAGGTAGGGATACCTATATCAAGTTACATGGCTATAACTTGTGACTTGTGAACCAATGAAGCCTATTACTTAGTCTTGATAGTTTTCTTTTCATTTCGTTATACATATGTGCTTTCATTTACAGATTTTTAGCATTCATAGCTTAGGCTGTAGCGGGTTGGGACACTTAGGTATCTCCAACAGAAATGACAACTTTGGTACAGTCGGCCTCATAAGTTGCTGAACACTTGAGTACCTTGTCGTTTTCACTCGTTTGACAACTTCATATGGCAGTTTACTATGACATTTAATGCGACACGGTGCAAAGGTGTTAAGCCCCTTGTGATGCTGACCGTTCTTACTCAATTATACATATATTTTGTGAACAATAAAGTATTTATATACATACAATGATGTAATATAAAAAAGAGGTAGATAGGTTATAAGCACTCTAAAAGTGGCACACTAAAACTCAGCCAGTTGTATGACCTTGCCTCAGTGTCGCGTCATCAATTGACACGTATAAACGTGTCTCAGCTATCAGATTTGGTGAACATTTTGGACAGACAACGTATCTACCTCTTTTTTATATTACATCATTGCATATATACATAACTAACTATAAAAACCGGCTACGTCCTTACTAATACATGAATCTAGGGGTATTTCTCTGGTTGATATTTATAATGTTTTGCCTAATTTCGCTTTGCCTAACACCGTTACGTATAGTTACGAGACAACCGCTTTGGTCTAGTTAGAAGTGACCCTGCCTACGAAGATCCTGGGTTCGAATCCCGGTAAAGGGGCCCGCCCAGTATCCCCTTCGAGGGTTTTTCGTAAGGTTTTACCAAAGCCGTTTTCTTCAAATTTGCTTCAAGCGGTTCTCATCGCTTACTCGCCGGCGGTGGGACCAGTGCCATAGTGGGGACAGCTGGACATACGAAAGCATTTTTGCCCTATAGTTAAATATCGAACTCGCTGACTAAATTTCACTACAATCTGTCGAGATGCGACCTATAGAGGCGACAGCCAGACAGCCGGCCATACATACGAAAGCATTTTGCCCTATAGTTAAATATCGAACTCGCTCACAAAATTTCATGAAAATCTGTTAAGACTTGAGAGATGCGACCTATGGTGGGGACAGCCGGACAGCCGGACATACGAAAGCATTTTTGCCCTATAGTTGAATATCGAACTAGCTCACAAAATTTCACTACAATCTGTTGTAATGCGACCTATAGAGGTGACAGCCGGACAGCCGGACATACATACGATAGCATTTTTTCCCTATAGATAAATATCGAACTCGCTCACAAAATTTCATGAGAATCTGTTAAGACTTGAGAGATGCGACCTATAGTGGGGACAGCCGGACAGCCGGACATACGAAAGCATTTTTGCCCTATAGTTGAATATCGAAACAGATTACTAAACTTCACTACAATCTGTTGAGATGCGACCTATAGAGGCGACAGCCGGACAGCCGGACATACATACGAAAGCATTTTTGCCCTATAGATAAATATCGAACTCGCTCACAAAATTTTATGAGAATCTGTTAAGACTTGAGAGATGCGACCTATAGTGGGGACAGCCGGACAGCCGGACATACGAAAGCATTTTTGCACTATAGTTGAATATCGAAACAGATTACTAAATTTCACTGCAATATGTTGAGATGCGACCTATAGAGGCGACAGCCGGACAGCCGGACATACAGTCATACGAAAGCATTTTTGCCCTTTAGATAAATATCGAACTCGCTCACAAAATTTCATGAGAATCTGTTAAGACTTGAGAGATGTTACCTATGGTGGGGACAGCCGGACAGCCGGACATACGAAAGCATTTTTGCCCTATAGTTGAATATTGAACTCGCACACTAAATTTCACTACAATCTGTTAAGATGCGACCTATACAATGTGTATTGCTTATACTTGATCAAACGAAATGTGCGGATACTAGACAAAAAAATATCGACAAAAGAAAATATATAGGCTAACTATTTAAAAAATTAAGGCGTTTTAATTTTTTTTCTGATGAAAATTTCAGAGTTTGGTTTTTAATTCGTATCTTTGCGTCTAAACGGTTTAGTTTCTCAAAAGTAGTCTTGTTTTAAAGCTAGAAAATGCAGCTAATCGACCAACCAAAGAATAATACTTAATTTGTTATTTTAATTCATATTTTTTTACTAAAAAGAAACAGTTTAGATTCTTGTTGATTTTTGCTCATAATTTGAATATCATAACAAGGGAAAGCGATAGCCCCATTGTTGCTTCGGAGAATTTGTAGACTGAACTGTAAAATTTAATAAAACGTGCAAAAAAGTCTACCTCAAACTGCCAGTTTTAAAGTTACAGACACTAATTTAAAAAAAAGACTTCTTTTTCACAAATTTCTACTAAATTCTTTTTTTTTGTAGGTTTATGTTTGATATTATTATTATCTTATGGTTGGTCGATTAGCTGCATTTTCTAGCTTTAAAACAAGAAGAAAAAAATTAAAACGCCTTAATTTTTTAAATAGTTAGCCTATAATTTTTATTTTTATTTTTTTTATTGATATTTTTTTGTCTAGTATCCGCACATTTCGTTTGATCAAGTATAAGCAATACACATTGTAGAGGCGACAGTCCGACAGCCAGACATATATATTCGAAAGCATTTTTGCCCTATACTCGAACTCGCTCACAAAAAAACTTTCACGAGAATCTGTTGAGAGATGGGACCTATAGAGGAGACAGCCTGACATACGAAAACATACATTAGAAAGCATTTTTGCCCTATTGATAAACGCGGTGTGGACACGCCTATTTACCTACTGAATTCCCAACGAAAAATATTCAACAAGTAATCCAAATAAATAAGCTATTATGGTGTAGTCCACATACCCATTTTTAATAACTCGATTTAATTCCTCACTCGCCGACGACCGACGACGCATGCATGTGAATGGACACTCGCTCTATTACTGACGATGGCATCTATCAGTGACCAAAATATAAATAGGCTGCTATTAACGTTACCTACTAACGTTAAAAACATTTAACGATACCTTTGACTTAACGTTAGTTCAATGCACAGCAGGTAACGTTACCATTTTATTACCGGTAAAAAGTAGTATAGGTAACGGTAGATAGTTTAACGTTAATTACAACTTAACGTTAGTTCTGTCTCAGAGTGGTAACGATACCAACTTTTTAACGTTATTTGAAGCCCTGATTATGAGACGGCCGCGACAAACTCTTGATTTTTCTCGCATCATATCAAATGTATGGAGTAGGATCCGAATAAAAATTGTATAGGATCTAGGATCACGCAATGTGATGTGAGAACAGTGGGCATGTTTTCTCTTACGGGAATTACCCTAATTATAATTTAAAACCCGTATTCTTACCAAATTTCATAGATAAAATATGGTATCAAGTTCGTAAAATGGAACGTTATGAACACAATTTTTTTAATGGTGGGTACGCACTGAGCAAACGAACGACCAACGAACGCGAAGCATTTATGTGACAGCTATTTGTTAGAGTGAGATACATAGCCGTTCGTTGGCTTGGTGTGTACCCACCATAAAGCAAAAGTAAGTATATGCAGAACGTAGTGGTTATATTCTCTTTGAGTATCTGCATGGATATTACATAGAGATTCATTGTAACATTATGTGTGCAATAAATATTTTGACTTTGAGTTTGAAAATAAATTAAACCTTTTCTGAATGCTTTATCTATTACGGAAGTGAACGTTCGTGTAATGGAACACAAGTGTTAGTAATAAACGTCAATCAGTGTTCGCGAGATATTTCTAATTTGATAACAAATTTTAATTGAAACAACAATAGAACGATGTATTCGTGATAAAAGTTACGACTCAATAACATAAGTGTATATCGTACCACCGATTGTGATGCATTTCAAACCTAGTTTAGAAGTGATTTAAGTTAGTTCTTCATGATATTACAAACCAATCAGGTAAGTCTTTGTTAAGATGTATTTTGCATTTGGATGTTTATAACTTGACCTTTATCATTAATAAGTAATTAAAAAACTGAGCGTTTTCGTTTTATTTTTCTTCACTATGCAGCATGATAGGCATTGGAGTTGATAAACATCAAAAATAAGTAGAGCAGACATTGCATTTAAATTTAAAATTATTCCCTTTGCATTCGGAATACTAGAAATCACAATAACATTTTAAGTCAATAAAACTTAAATCTACCTTGCTTTTTAGTATTTCTCTTGTTGTAACATAAAGTGGGTACATTTATCATAAATTAGTCTTGCAAAGAAATTATTAGTTATTTCTAAATGCTGCATAACCTTGACTAAATTGAAGTTGACAATATTTGTAGATCTAAAAAAAGTGGAACATGAATACCTTCAGATGTTCCTTAAGTTCATGTAGTGAGACGTAAACAATGCATGCTACAGGATAAATATGGATTTAATTAATCCAATTTTCCAATGAGTAAAAGCCTATTCATAAAGCACCAATTTCATTAATGAATTGCATTAAATACATTACCTAATACATTTAATGATTCTAAGATATGTGCAAAATATAGTGTAAATGGTTTTCATCTCTTTCTAATCTAATTAACCACTTTATTTTTGGGGTTCCATGCTCAAAACGGGACCCCATTACTAAGACTCCTCTGTCCATCCGTGTGTACCTTATGAACTGTGATACAGAGATGGGCAAAATGCAATCGACTAACGATTAACAACTAAGATTAACAGAATTAGTTGCGACTGACGATTGAAAACGACGATTGATCAATCTTAGTTGTATAGAGTGCAACTAGTTTAGTTGCAACTAAATTAGTTGCCGATTGATTTCGGACAACTAAATGTTGTAATCAATTAATTAGTTAGACTACTTTTCCACAACTAATGTTAGAAGCAAATTGAACAGAATGGCTATGTTAACAGACTGAATAGAACATCTTAACAGATGTATTAAAATAAAATAGTCATGTATTACTTACAATATTTGGACCATTTCTATGGAGTGATATCTCTGTGCTATTATTCTCTTGCAAGTTATGTATATTGTAAGTGAAAAAAAAAATGCAAAAACGAGCGACTACCGAATTTTAACATAGATTTAATCGTGAAATTTAGTCGATTGATATTGCAACTAATTTAGTTGTTAGTCGAACATTCTCACAACTAATTTAATCGCAACTAAATTAGTCGCAATAAAAAAATGATGATTGATATTTTTAATCGATTGATTAGTTAACTAAAAAATTAGTCGATTAATGCCCATCTCTGCCATGATAGCTAGACAGTTTAAATTTCCACAGATGATGTATTTATGTTGCCGCTAAAACAATAAATATTTAAGGCCACACAACAAATATTATTTTTTTGGCATTTTTATAGATAATAGTACGGAACCCTTCGTGCGCGAGTCCGACACGCACTTGGCCGGTTTATTTTTACTTTGTGGAAATGTGTTTACACATCTTGTCCTGGTACCGTAGCTGGACTACTGTCTAAAACCAACAACAAGATCCATCTTTTTATTACACTCTACCTGGATCTCACAATTCAAATGTTCTGCAAGTCGAATCTTTCTATTTGCCTAGCGTAGGAACCAGGCAAACCTCTGAATGGCACATACCAAATCTTCAAGATTTTGTATGTTTAACACTTTCACTGCGCCAGCGTCTTTGTTTTACAATAACCTCTCGCGACCATGACGCGAATCGAATCGAGTAATGTTTCGGCATGACGCTATATCGGGTCGTCCGCGGTGAAAGAGTTAAATGTGTTTCAGAATTTGTCAAGATAAGTAAATAAATGGTTTTGAATGGCGAACGAAATCTGCTTTAAACTCCAGATACTGTATCATCTCTAATGGATGTTCATTTCATACAATTGGGTTAGTTAGCTAATGATGTTTGTATATCTAATTCAGTTGTTATCATAGGTTTGGATTGCAGCAGACTCCCTGCTCGGCGTAACTACATAAATCATTTATTTGCCATTTTTACACATTTTGGTGAATTAACAAAATAAATACAAACCTAAGAAAATTAAACAAATTACACAAAAGAAAACTAGATATATATTTCTTTCCATTGAACTCATCATCATCATAATTTAAGAGCTGGGATCGTGTTGGTGGAGTAGACTCAAGTTCTGTATTAGCTGTTTTATAGAATAGAGTAGACTAAAGAAGATTAGGCTTATTAAGGGCACCAACGTCTTACACGCAGTGTAATAATTATTTTAATCGGATAAGCGGTTCCGGAGATTAGTCACAACATAAACACTTACAAAGCTACAAACTACAATGATCTCACAGACACAGACAAATTATATAGAATTTATATGTCGATAACTTAAAAAAAATTATGTATGAAAGATAAGTCGAACCCTGGAGGGAAACTACTTTAAATCCCTAAGCTGGCTCATTTTACTTAAAGGAGACATTCTTTTATTTTTAAAAAGAAACAATACATTCAAAGTTTTTCGAAAACTCGCTTGCCTGGCCGGGGACTCGATACAACTAAAATTTAAAAAAAAAACACTCACTATTTTATTACACTGATCGATAGGATTATTATTCAGGATAAAATTTCTCTTTTTCTTTTGAGTAATCTCTAATGGTAAATAGTAAGTAATAATACGCTTTATTTACAAGAATTTGTTTTACTTGAATTATACATTTGTTGGTACTGCAGCTCATAAAGCCACTAGTAATATTAGTATAAACTTAGTTGTTGAATTGTCTTCGGCAAATAAACGGTGAATGAAGCAAGAAAAGCTTGTCAAGATCGCAGCAAGTGTAAATCCGTTATCTCTCCCTACCCCTCCGAGAAATAGGCGTCATTATATGTGTGTATGTAAATAACCGGTAATGAACCCTTGTGATATTGGGATCCACTAAAAAAACTAGGTTACTAGTTAGTTAATGATGTTTAACTAATTATGTCGTTATGATTGCAGATATGACTGACTACACAGTTAGGATAGCGGCGGAATCGCTGCTCGGAGGGAGTGCCAGCGGTCCGTATAGGACATTATGTGAGTATTCGTGTTTTACAAGCTTCTATTTAACCCATGTAAGGGCAGTGCTACCTAGCTGCACCGTGGGAACTCAGAATTATACCTAAACTTTGCGCACCGCTGTCGGTTCATTCAGCCAGTTGGTTGGCACACGCGCTCACGGCCGGACGCTGCTTAAACAGTATATTATGTACAGTTATTCAAAATGACTTCGTTGCGAATAAATACCGCTACATACGAGGAAGCAAGATGTATTAGGTCTGTCGATACTCTACAGGAAAGACTGAACAATAGCTAAATGTATGAAGTGAAAACTTGCACTTTGGGATGGAAATTGTTAAACTCGCGAAAGGTGTAGGATTTAGTGTTGCCAATTGCCGGAATACATCGGGGGGGTGTTTTTTTTTGCAAAATTAAAATTATTCGAGTTTTTTTTAAGCAATTCGCAAGTTTTCACTTCTGCTCCCGGAGCGCAACCCGGTCTTTTTTGACTGAACAACCCCTTGAACCTAGTTCTCCCCCCTTGAAGCTACGGTAGCCTAGTGGTACAGGCATGCGGCTGTCAAGCGGCGGTCGTGGGTTCGAATCCCGGCTCGTACCAATGAGTTTTTCGGAACTTATGTACGGAATATTTACCGTTAGCTTTTCGGTGAAGGGAAACATCGTGAGGAAACCGGTCTAATCCCAGTAAAGTCTAGTTTTCCCACTGGGTTGGAAGGTCAGAGCAGTCGCTTTCGTAGAACTACTGCCTATGCCAAATCTTGGGATAAGGTGTCAAAGCGGACCCCGGGCTCCTTAGGGCACAGCCGGGAATTACGGAGAATGAGTCATGGATGTTTTCTACATGGATTATATATCTAAATAAATTATATATCTAAATAAAAAAGGGGACTTGTTCCTTCAGCTGTCAACACAGCGAATCCTCAAACATATCAAAGGTCGGCAACGCCCATGTTACTCCTTTGGAGTTACATGCGTCTGTAGGCTGCGGTGTAAGCGGCGGACCGTACGCTTGTTTGCCACTGTCGTTATGTAAAAAAAAAAGCTTTGCTTAGTCAAGATAGTAAAGAAACCTGTCTCTTGATTCCAGCCCACTCACAATCAGTGAACCTGGTGACTGAAGACCTGGTGGCGGGCCACAGACCAGATGGCAGGATGTCCACCGTCCGACGGTTCTTCTGCTTGTTTGCCACCTTCGACCTGCTGTTCACCAGCCTCATGTGGCTTATATGCGTCATGGTAAGTCCCAAATATATATATACACTTGCTTCTGCCCGCGACTCCGTCCGGGCAACTACGGGGCTATACAAACTTCCCCCACCCCATTTCATCCCCTTAGGGGATGATTTCGGGGATAAAAACTATCCTATGTCCTTTCCCGGGACTCAAACTATCTCTATACCAAATTTCACCTAAATCGGTTCAGCGGTTTAAGCGTGAAGAGGTAACAAACAGACAGACAGACACATTTTCGCAGTTATAATATTAGTATGGAATGGATAGTATGGATTCTCAATTTGTGCACCCAGAAGAGGTACAACATATCACCGCCCAAAGAATCTGGAATTTCCTGGAGGCAACGGGCCTTAACGGTGAAGTCTAAAATACAGGGTGACATTTTAATCAGTGCCCAAATTTTTTGTAATCATTTGGTATCACTAATAGACACATTTTTGAAAAAAAATGTGGTAGGTATTTTTTAAATTATAAATTGTCTATCCCAAAAGAATTATCCGTACAGCGTGGTTACTGGGCATTCAGTGCCGCGCGGAGCGGGGCGGGGCCGAGGGAGGGGAGGCGTACCGTGCGCAAAGGGTCCATTTTATTACTTCTAATATTTTGTGTGCAATAAATATTTTGAATTTTGAAAACCTTACTACCCGCTGAGGTGCCCGTGCGGTAAGGTTTTTTTGGGATAATTTTAAGGAGCAAATTTTTTTTTTGTACTGAATGATATGAAACAAAAAAAACGTATTTTATTATTTTGCTGAAGAATCTTATACTTGAATTTAGACACTGATTAAAATGTCACCCTGTATAGGGCTGCCACAATAGATCACTTGCGGTCGAAGGGGCATATAAAGACCCGCAAATCAACAATAATAATAAAATCCTAATACGTTACGTTAGTAACTTTCAGTAATATTTAATCTGGTATAGTGAGACACCTGGTAAAGGTCGCGGGAGTCCCCTGGATGCGGGTGGCGCAGGACCGGTCATTGTGGCACTCTCTGGGGGAGGCTTATGTCCAGCAGTGGACGTCTTTCGGCTGATATGATGATGATGATAGTGAGAATCACTTTTCTAGAACGGATGTTAAAACCCAACGGTTCAACAATGCCATTGTTTAGCCACGTGCCGCAAACCCTTTGGAATGAACAGAGCTATAATCACGAACTTCGAAAGTCGAAGTTCGGGTATTTCGATCTCTATCGCACTTACACTCACTCACTCACTCGAGTGAAAGGGATGCATGTATACGAACTTCGTGTTGCCATGTTTAATAAATAATTTACTCGAATAGTGACTCTATTGTGAAATTAGCAAGTTTCAAATTAAAACGAAAGGTATATCGGTATTAACAACTTTTTAGGGTTCCATAGTCAACAGGGAATATAGTTTCGCCATTTCCGTCCGTCCGTCCGTCCGTCCGCCTGTCAGTCCGTCTTTGGCTTAGCTCAGTAACCAATACTACTAGAAAACTGTAATTCGGCATGGGTATTTAAATCAATCACGCCGACAAAACAGGAGAATAAAATCTTGTTTTTTTTTCGGTACCTCCCCTACACCTAAAGCGGGGATGTAATTTTTTTTCTTGTTAAACCCATGGTGTGGGGTATCGTTGGATAGCTTGTTCAAAATACTATGGGTTTCTTAAAACGATTTATCAAATTAATTCGTTTGCGAGATATTGGGCTTCTAAAACCCAAATTTTTGGTAGAGTCATGTGTCGCCCCCTGCTGGCTAAATGGCTGCTACTGGGAATGTGAAAAAAATCGGCTAAGTAGGCATAAAGAAAGACAGGCTACGGAACCGTACACTGCGCGTGGCCCGACACGCACTTGGCCGAATTTTATTAGTAGTTGAAGCATACTAAGCACAACAATTACCAGTCACACTCAACAATGGAAGACAATGGCTTACTCATCTCTTTGTGCTTAGTATAAAGAGAAGGAAAGTGATTATTTAAGTTTTACTGTACTTACATTACTCTTTAGTATTTATTTAGCAGCGATAACTACCCTCGCTACGCTCATACTTCGTTTTTGTTACAGATGAAAGGCGAGACGCTACAACAAATATTAACTAGAGAAATAGTACAATATACCATTAAGGTGTCGTTAGCCGATATAGTGTTGGTAGCAATATGTCGGTTCTTCCTCCTGCTACTTTTCTACGGTGTATTATATATAAATAACTGGAGCGTTATAGCGGTACGTATTTATTTTATAAGCTATAACCCCTCGCTCTACTCCTACTCCACCGAGCCTAGCTCTTAAATAAGAAGAACCACCGTAGCGGAAGGCGCAGCGTGGGTAGACCCCCCACAAGCTGGACTGATGACCTGGTAAAGGTCGCGGGAGTACGCTGGATGCGGGTGGCGCAGGACCGGTCACTGTGGCACTCTTTGGGGGAGGCCCATGTCCAGCAGTGGACGTCTTTCGGATATGATGATGATGATGATGAGCCTCTTGCCGCGCATACAAGAAAAATGCTATTGAAAATGGAATCAACTTTATAGAAAATAGAGTCGATTTTGTTTTGAAATCGAACAAAAGAAAAGCGATTCTGTTACAATATACCGATGTAATGTAATGTTACCGATTAAATTTTTATTTGTCTGCATTTTTACCTGTGCCTTGTGTACAATAAAGTATTTACATACATACATACAGGTCGATTCACGAGAGCTGGCATGAATGAATTGACCGAAAGTAATGTCACTTGTCAGTGTGAGTGCCGTTCTTATACAGGGGCCTCCTAATATTTTGTATACATGAACCTAATACGTCTTCGTTATTCAAGAATAAATAAATTATATTATTATAATCTGCACCAAGTATCATGTTAATCCTTTTAGTAATTATTATTAAAGTCCTTTGTGTATAAAACGTATGTATGTTTTTCTGACTTTATTTTAATGTCAAGAATCGAAATGTGATGGCTTCTTTGAATTGTAAAAAATCTAAAAAAGAGAAACACACAAACAAATTCTTAAAAACAATTATCATACCTAATCACTTTTTACATCAACCTGTGTTTAATAATTATGTGATTGTGATGCACACATAGACGTTATCATTCACTCGTTCAATTCATTCGTGCCAGCTTTCGTGAATCAACCTATACATACAATGTAGAACGGTATAAATTCCATTGCACCGGAGGATTCCTTTTAACACTTTCGTTGCCAGACTAAAAATGAAACACTTCACCAGAAAGTGACAGAACTCGCTAGGCGTGTAGGTTTATAGCTACTGCCCGCCTAGCGGGCTCAGCCGGCATCTGAGCAAACATTACCAGGCGGGTTCTTGGTTGCGAACGTGTTGAAAGGCCTTTGGGCGGCTAGAGGCTTGTGAAAACTACGTATGTATGTACGTCGGTATGTAACAATGTAATCAAATCTTGCAAGTCGATGGTCCCTCTGTTAGGAGTCGCACACTGCGACTAGTCGCAGCGATTCAGTAGCGATGCAGTCGCAAAAAGGCCGCGATACAGTTGCGATGCAGAATTCATTTAGACACGATGCAGCATCGATGCTGTCCCGGGTTCGAATCTCGGTAAAGGCATTTATTTGTGTGATGAGCACGAATATTTTTTCCTGAGTCATGGATGATTGATATGTATTTAAGTATTTATTTATCTATATGTGTATCGTCGTCTAGTACCCATAAGTACAAGCTTTGCTTAGTTTGGGACTAGGTAGATTTGTGTAAGATTGTCCCCAAAAAATGTATATACACAATACAATATACACAAGACAATACAATAAGTTGGTACAATAAAATTGATTTGAAGATGGAGACATGAGAAGGTGGCCACAGCGACTCCTTAACTACACACGGTAAACCCTCTGAATGAGTAGTTGATGACTGCTATAAAGGTACAGTCGGGAAAAGCTTGTACCAAAAATAAACTTGCCAGAAACCCCATTCGTCTGTGGGGCGTCCATATCGGGGTTATCAGTTTGAAGCCCATTCATAAATCTTAAAATGCCTCTGCTAAATAAAATGTGATACAAAGAAGCGTGTGTGAAGTGTGTAATGTGAATAAAATGTAGTTGACCGAATGAAAATTTATATTTTGTACACCTACGCTGTGGGTAAAAAAAACATGGAGGCCTTATATTTTAGTACTTGCCAACCTTGTAACCTGTGTTTAACAAAATAAATGAATTGAATTGTGCTTTGTCCCTTTCTTACGAACACAAATGTCAAAGTGACAGATAAGGACAAACGAATTTTAACGCCATTTTAGTTAAAACAGGCTTGTAGGTCGTTTATGAAGCCGAACGGCTTTGAAAAATAACAAACTTCTTAAAAAAAACTCGTTTTCTTTTGTTTCAGCTCACGACATCCGGAACGTGTGCCTTCTTAATAGCAAAAGTTTTTGTATTTGACGTGAGTATCTAGTTGTTTCTAAGGCTGTATTAACGCACTAGCGGTGCGTCGACAGCTCGGGCGGTTTTTTTTTGGCGCAGGACCGGTCACTTTGGCACTCTTTGGGGGAGGCCTATGTCCAGCAGTGGACATCTTTCGGCTGATATGATGATGATGATGTTGAATATTGTAAATGCTAAAGTCCGTCTGTACTTCTGTCTGTTACCTCTTCACTCTTAAACCGCTAAACCGATTTAGATGATATTTGGTACAGAGATAGTTTTTTTTTTCCGCAAATCCCCCAAGGGTGTGAAAGTTTGTATGGAGGTACGACAAACAAGTTCCACGCCGATCGAGTCGCGGGCAGAAGCTATTTTTAAATTATACATATTGTCGCGTCCTGGTCATGAGTACGGAAGTTTTCCTGAGTCCGTACTAATGACTCGTCCGTAGATGCAGCGGAAGGCAAGCGCCATCTATGGCGCTATACGGAATCTAGGAGTAGCGAGGACCAGGGGTCCGATTTTTGACTTTCGAGCGCTCGAAAATCATATAAAAGTAAATACGTTTTTAATGACAAAATGGCAGGCATATAGTCAATACCAATCGTTTTTCAATTTTCTATCGCTATTTCAAAATAGCATTTTATAATTTTTGACAGTTTTCGAGTGAAAGAGTCGAGCGCTCGAAAGTCAGAAATCGATCCCCTGTAGGTCGGAAATTCTATGTCTGACCATGGCAAAGTGCGCGAGTTTCTTGGGGACTGTACCGCGTTTCGGTCGTAACGTTGATTATTCTGATGTGTACCTAATTGTAATTATTTGAAGAGTAAATAGAGTATTGAGTTGAGTTCTTGAATTTAATTTCTACCGTGCTTAGACATTACAACTATGTCCGATCATGAGTTCAACCACCCTGACCCTACATTTGTATATTGTTATCTATCCAACAGTGGCCGAACGCGGCGCAGCCAGTGTTCCAAGTGTTCCTGATCCTGGCCTCATTCACGCTGTCCTGGGGCGAGGCCTGGTTCCTGGACTTCCGGGTTCTACCTCAAGAGCTGCAGGCCAAGCAGATCATAGAGACCATAGGTATTTTCATGTTTGTATACCGCTTAAGTCCTCGCTACGCTCGGTATCCCAAGCGTCCCTCGCCTCGCCATAAAATCATGACTTAATCATGCTGGCCTCATTTTGTCCTGGGGCGAGGCCTGGTTCCTGGACTTCCGGGTTCTACCTCAAGAGCTGCAGGCCAAGCAGATCATAGGTATTTTCATGTTTGTATACCGCTTGAAGTCCTCGCTACGCTCGGTATCCCAAGCGTCCCTCGTCTCGCCTTAAAGACTTAACAATGATCTAAAAGTTACTACTTGAAGCCTTCGCTGTGCTCGTATTCCTTATCCTGGCGTCATTCTGTCCTGGGGCGAGGCCTGGTTCTTGAACTTCCAACAGTGGCCGAACGCGGCGCAGCCAGTGTTCCAAGTGTTCCTGATCCTGGCCTCATTCACGCTGTCCTGGGGCGAGGCCTGGTTCCTGGACTTCCGGGTTCTACCTCAAGAGCTGCAGGCCAAGCAGATCATAGGTATTTTCATGTTTGTATACCGCTTGAAGTCCTCGCTACGCTCGGTATCCCAAGCGTCCCTCGTCTCGCCTTAAAGTCATGACTTAACAATGATCTAAAAGTTACTACTTGAAGCCTTCGCTGTGCTCGTATTCCTCATCCTGGCGTCATTCTGTCCTGGGGCGAGGCCTGGTTCTTGAACTTCCGGGTTCTACCTCAAGAGCTGCAGGCCAAGCAGATCATAGAGACCATAGGTATTTTCATGTTTGTATACCGCTTGAAGTCCTCGCTACGCTCGGTATCCCAAGCGTCCCTCGCCTCGCCATAAAATCATGACTTAATCATGCTGGCCTCATTCTGTCCTGGGGCGAGGCCTGGTTCCTGGACTTCCGGGTTCTACCTCAAGAGCTGCAGGCCAAGCAGATCATAGGTATTTTCATGTTTGTATACCGCTTGAAGTCCTCGCTACGCTCGGTATCCCAAGCGTCCCTCATCTCGCCTTAAAGTCATGACTTAACAATGATCTAAAAGTTAATACTTGAAGCCTTCGCTGTGCTCGTATTCCTCATCCTGGCCTCATTCTGACCTGGGGGGAAGGCCTGGTTCCTGGACTTCCGGGTTCTACCTCAACAGCTGCAGGCCAAGCAGATCATAGAGGCCATAGGTATTTGCATGTTTGTATACTGCTTGAAGTCCTCGCTACGCTCGGTATCCCAAGCGTCCCTCGCCTCGTCATAAACTCATGACTTAACAATGAGCTAAAAGTTACTACTTGAAGCCTTCGCTGCGCTCGGTTTCCTCATCCTAGTCTCACTCGCAGATCATAGATGCTATAGGGGTTGGAACCCTCGTTTACGCTCGGTATTGAAGAGTCCCTCACCATATCTTAAGTGTTTAACATTTACCCAAAAGACTACTTGAAGCCTTCGCTGCGCTCGTATTCCTCATTCTGGCCTCATGTCCTGGGGCGAAGCCTGGTTCCTGGACTTCCGGGTTCTACCGCAGGGGCTGCAATAGCTATTGCTTGAAACCCACGTTACGCTCAGTATTCCAAGGTTTCCTCGCCATAGACTCGTTATTGGCAAGGCTATGTTCACGTATACGTATTTTCATGTTAAGGTTAAACATCACTGGTTCCTGTCGAGCTGTTGCTAACAGATGTCGCGATATATAATTTCGATGGTTGCTCATCATTTTACGCAAAACCGTGACCAGTACCAACATGTCTTTCAAACTGCGGAAGCCGAAGAGCGTGCTACGTATGAATCGCAATCAATCTGCACTATTCAGTGCTTCTTTTTAAAATGTAGTCCGAAAATATGCATAAAAGTGCTTTTTCGTGAATTTACGCAGACTAACGTAACTAAATGTCACTTCAAAGTCAGTCATTGTCAAACCTTTTTCATAAATCAAACTAGAGGGCGCAAAACTAAATCTATAGTAGCGCCTCTATTAGGAAATAGTGAAACTAAATGTTCTTGTGGCTGGCACTCTAGAATGCAATATGAACGCACCTGACTTTTTCACTCATTACCTAATGTCATACGGTAGCGCAGTAAATCTCTCTTTTGCTTAAATCTGTCTGTAACACCATCATTGAACCAGGTTCAAATCCCGACGAAAGTACTTCTTTTTTGTTTTTCTTTTTGGATTTTCTAACGAATATAACCGTCTCAACTAATTAGATTGACTTGTAACGTGTAAAAATTTTTTTTCAATATGTTTAATTTTTTTTGATAAGCATGTTCGTATCTCTCCGATCAAATTGGAGAAATCTTAACAAAAGGCCAGGTCAAAAGTACCCTAAACCGACGAGCATGTTTGAGAAATATTATGAAAGTGAGTGAAGCGAAAGTGGTCTGCCAGGATCGTAGCAAATGGAGATCCCTTATCTCTGCCTATCCCTCTGGAAAAGAGGCGTGATTATATGTATGTATGTATGTTTGTATCTAGATTATCCACAAATATCCCCTATATTTTTGGCGGACATATTCTTACATGTTACATACTACATATATACTATTTTGGATAGGTATATCCTTTACAAAGATGTTACGCCTTTGATTTAATTGGAAAGTCATGAATATCCATAGGTTTACAATTGACAAATCAAAGCCCAACCTTTATCTATTAAACCCAATTCCATTGACAGACGAATCGTGCATAAATCTTCATGTTATTTGAATGAAAACCATTTTGATTAACAACAACGTAATTGTTTAATTTGAGACACATTAAATAATCGAAATAAGTAACACTAGTACAGTATTTTAAAAGGATCATAAACGAAGATATGTTCCCTAGAAAATCTAATGTTATACGGAATAAGGTACGTAAAGTAAGATACTTAGTATATTACTTTGATCTGTTATATCCATATTGACTTGCAGGACTAATTAGAAAGGCTAAATATTATTCACAATATTCGCCCGTAAACTCCGACTAAAATAATAAGACCTCAAAATTGGTAATAACTTTGCGTCACCGGACGAATATGGTGAGCTTTGTGAATAACGGGCGAGTTTGTTATATCCTTCTTAGGTATATCAAAACTGTTAGTGGCCAGTCTCTCGAGTCCCGTCCGAGAGCGCGTCAGAAAGAGAGAAATATACCATTTGACAATATGGTACTGTTTTCGATGATTGTCAAAATTCAAAATTAGAATTCTACTTTTTTTGCTTTCACAGTTATATGAAAGATTTATCAGTACTAATGTTCAGAGGTGGACATTTCCTTACAAAATTATTGAATGTCTTGTTTAGGTAAATATGATATGAAACTTATCTGTCGAACCCACGACCGTCGTTTGACAGTCGCATGCCTGAACCGCTAGGCTACCGGAACGATTCCTATATAGAGGAGAAATCTGTGATTTTTTTGCGTGTTTGTATGTAGGGTATAATCTCCGGAACCACATCCGATAAAAAAAATATTTCTGTGGTGATGGATGAATGAACTTTCAGGGCCCTATTTAATAAACATTAGAATCCTACAATTTTGTATAAAAGTGACATATTTGTAAAGATTTTCTTAGTAAATCTTTACAAATATGTCACCTTTATACAAAATTGTAGGATTGTAATGTTTATTAAATAGGGCCCTGGGAGTTCATGGCGATATACTACTAGGCTTAGTAAATTTTATATGCAAAAAAGCTACTCTGGTTTTTAGAGAGATATGACCGTTAATTTATTAAATGCAGTTTATATTTGTTCTAAAATCGGTCTGGTGACTCCTAAGAGCAGATTTCCGTGTCTCTGGTAGTTTCGAGCTCACAAGATTTCACGAGAACCGGTTGAGAACATGTAGAGGAGAAGTCTGGACAGCCGGACATACGAAAGAATATTTGCCCAATTTTAAATGAAAAACTTCGTTCGCCTCACTCGCTCGTTCAATTAAGTATAATGGATATTTGTTATCGATTCAGTTTTTAATAATTGTCCGAAAATATATTTTTAAAGGCAGATTCACGAGCATGTACTCATTTCGGTTACGGTATACCGGTATGGGACCGGTATTCCATTACGATAGCGTTATATTGTAAATGTTAGCCGCGCAGTCAACATAACGGTACCGGAACCGGAACCGTGTAGATATACATATCGTTACCGGTTTTTTTACTGTATTTACTTACACTTTTATAATGCCTTTTCCAAACCGGTATACTTATGATACCGTTTTTTTTTCTGAAGCTTTTCTTCTCGTCCATGAGAGGAGGTCTGTGCCCAGCAGTCGAACGTAATATAGGCTGATCTATTACTATGCCAATTTTCATTAAGTCATTATTATAATCCTCAAAAACGAAAAAGATATATGTACATATGTATAAGGCATTAAATATCGGATGATTCTCAATACCGGTACTGAAATGTGATATTGGACCACAATACCGGAATTTCGGGACTTCAATCGAAAATGTATATACACGATGATTCTTAATCCGTGATCAGGAGTCGAAAAATATTGATAAACAGCCAAAACGGATTTCAATGGATGAGGTCTCATGCAATTAAATCACTGTTTAGTTACTTCAATTTCATGATAATGTAAACACTAATATCCACTGAATGTTTGGTCACCCTACATTTCTTGAAGTTAAGTAGATACGTCAAACGCACATACGTAAAATTTTTGCAAACTACCGTTAGGGTGACGATGATTTTGAATTATAAAGTGATTCCTTATTCAGGTTTATTCAGAAAAAGAAAGAACGTCTGTATTAGGTAACTTCGAGTTAATCGTGTTTGGTATCAATTACAGAATTAGAAAAATTTACTCCTGGGGCTCGTTTCACGAAGCTACAAGTAACGAATTACAAGCGGAAGTCTCTTTTCAATACCTTTTGATAGAAAGAGACATCCGCTTGTAATATGTAACTTGTCTTGATCACGAATTAAGAATCATCGTGTGTATATATATATATATATATATATATATATTCCTCGTTTAATAGTATAATAGGATAAGATAGGACAATAATTTGTTATTTTACGTATTCGCAAATTTTGGTTCGTCTACTTCGTCTGCATTACTTGAATTTACATTATTGGAAGTTTTGCAGCTTTTTTAGTTTGTTCGTCAAAAAGTACAGTCGCCATCAGATATATTTGAGTGCTCACAAATATCTGAACACGTCTCTTATGCCTCGACAGTAAAATAAAAAAACTCATCTCCAAAAGCAAAACCAACCTTCTTACTTAAAAAAAAGTATTGAGCTGTTTGAGCGATGGTGTATTTGGAAACTGTCTATACAATAGAATCAGCGCGTATGTGATACGGCATGTGAAACCCAAATACACCTTCCCTCCCTGAACCTGTTGTAGTAAGAGTAAATGAATAACATTTATTTTTTACATTTATTTAAAAAACCAAAAGTTCAAGTAAGTTTTATGTCAACTAACGTTTTTGTAATGGGTTAACAACCCGAAAAACTACGTTTTTGTGAAAAAAAAAACAAACTTACCAGTAAAAAAGACGAGGCATTTATTATTACCTAAATTCCCCATTTACGAGCACGGTGTTCTACGTTCATTCATAAAAGTTGTCCGTTTTAGCGGAAGCCTATTTTACCTTCGAACATTTCAAATTATGCTCCTACCACTATCATCATTAGAGCGTAAAAGTGATTATTCTTCGGTAGAAAAAGAATAGAGCACAGACATTACAAATAAAACTATTTAAATAAATGTAAATACTTAACTTGATTATGCGTTCCTTTTTTTACAATTGCATGAAGTTATTATATTTTTTATTAAAAACCAGTTTCCGCCTCCATGGACCCGGGATAAAAACTATCCTTTATTTTAATCTCGGCTTCTCTTAAGGCCCAGCATACAATACAAAATGGCATTGGAATTGTGTTGTGTTGGAAATAGAGTTGACATTCGTTTGTTTTAAAAATTGCCCGAAACTATATGGGCATAATTTATGGGCCTTAGGAGGTTAAACTATCTTCGTGCAAAATTTCATCTAAATCGGTTGAGCCGTGATCGAGTTACAAACATCCAAACATCTAAACATTCAATGAAAAACATCCAAAATTTAGCATTTATAATATTAGTAGGTTTAAAAAGTAATTCGATATTGGTCCTTTTCAGTTCCGGTATTAGACTAGTGGAAAAATCGGTCCGGGATTCCGGTATTTCGGGATTCCAAGATGGCGGTTTGTATTGCCTATATGAAAGTTAAAAAAAATAATTAAATACGTACGTATCAGTTTTCTCCGGGCCATTTCGATAGTTAGCTGCACCTTTACATTTTACTACCATAAAACTACGGTTACGGTTAATTTTTCCGGTACCGTAAACGCTTTCATAAAAGATGTAAAGGTGCCAACTCGACCCGCCTCAGAACAAAAAAAACTGTATCGAAATAATACCTGTTTGGAACCGGTATTATAAGGTATCACTAGGCATTAATAAATACCGGTAACCAATATTTCTAACTGGTGGTGGGGGCACCGTTGTGTTGTCGCGGCGCGGCTAAACCTTACAATATAACAGTGCCGTACCCAATTAATGGAATACCGGTTTCGTATCTGCCTAGCCACCGGTCGTAACAGACATCAGTCCCTGCACCGAAGAATGCCTACGAGTATATAATTCTACCTTCACAACATTTTATAAAGAAGACTACTTGTGACTTAGGCCTGTTCCCAATTATCAATCCACTGATAGTTTTCCTTACCGACATTTGACACATTTTCAACGGGTAATCTGTCAAAATGCTTGTAAGGAAAACTATCCGTGGACTGATTATTGGGAACAGGCATTAGTTAATTGACATGTCCGGTAATCTAATCTCCGGTAGTTGAACACTTGAACAGTCGATTCATATATAGGTTGCAGTAGTTAGTTATTTTACTGTCAACTGTGTAGTCGACTAAAGCGAACGTTTTAAATTTAACAAGTTCACTCCAAATGCACAATTGAAAGAAAGAAAGAAAGAAAACATTTATTTGTCTGTTATATTTAATGCTACATTAATTAACATTCACTCAATCGAAACTAATCAATCCAAGTTGCAAATTCATTTGATCAAATCCTATATATGTATACGGCCGGTGGCACAGATTACTTTTCCATATTGTATCTTACTCCTTTCTAATAAGACGCAAAATGTATGCATAATTATCGTTGCGTGGACTTTAGGTTATTGTTCATGGCAATCTCAATAAATAATCACGAATAAAGGCAAACCATTGAACTTCATACATTGTTCTTTGAAATTCGTTCTATCAATAAACAAATGACATAGCTCTTACGTCATTACCAAAATGAGTAGCGTAGCAATATAAAATGAATGCCGTCTCTTTCACCAGAAAAAAACGGGATTGTACGATGGTGTCGCCGTCTGGTGAATATAATTACTACTATTGACCCCGCTGTCTAACTAATTTTGATTTGATATTAAAGACATCTACTTAGTGAAGGTTTTGGGCCACGTGCTGTCATGTGACGCGGCCATGTCATTTACACGGACAGTGTCTAACTCACGCACACATACAAGGCTCGGAGTAAAATTTTATGAATTTCAAATGGCTATATTTTGAATATTACTGGTTTGTACGTGTATTTATTCAAACTGCGGGAGAAGAGGGTCATATATTATCTAAATATTACAATTTCAAGTTCCTGACATCGATAGATTAGACGTCTAGTCCGAACGAAAATTGTATGGAATTCGTCAGTGATGTTGCACCTTAAAAGACTACCTAGTTGAAATCCTTGGTTTCTTGCATTTTAGGCTATAGACCGCTCGCCGGGAACTAGGGATTGCCTGACTCGTATTACTATCTTGGTTACAATAGGGTTGTAGACACTAAATGAAAAAATCAACGTAAAAGGTTAAATAATCACGAAGTTATAAGTGTCCATAGTTTTATAAAGGGGTACCTATGTTCTGTCCCGTTTTCGCAATAGACGGCAACGTGTGCCGCGCCCCCCCGGCAGCATCCCATAATGTGACGTCACACACTGTTTGCGTTATCTCTCTCTAACAAGCAATATTAAAACGGTTGTAGCTTCGTAATTCTTTGACATATCTGAATGGGGTTTTCGTCACTAGGCATATTTTTTTTCCTTCTTTCTTTTGGAATAATAATAATTTTCGAGTCTACACCCCTATTATATCACACTGGGAGGGTAATCCCTGCTCTGTATGGAGGGAGATTTTGTTCTTACATAACCGCAAGACACTGCTTAGTATCTTATCAATGTTTTGGGTCAAGTTATCATTTTAGTAACATAACAACGCGTGTATTCACAATGCCTAGTGGCGTACCGAGAATTCGTCTGCTTAACCAATATATGCATATGAAAACGGCCAACGGAATGTATGGCTTGCTCCCAAACGGATGGACCGATTTGAATGCGGTTTTGTTTGTGCCATAGATAATTTTATGCCGAGTGTTCTTAGCTATGTTTCATGAAAATCTGTTCAGCCGTTTTTAACGTATTGCACTTTGAAATGAAAATGTCCGGGGTTTCTCAGCTTTTCTAAATTGTAGTTATATTATATTTATTTATTACCACGTTTACATCTATAGTTCATCGCTGGCTGTTCACACTGCTCCGTCACTCTCGTTACTAGTTCATCGCAGCGATAAAAGCTAAAACTCGCTCAGCGGTACTCGGCGATGACCGCTTGGCGATCAGAGCGATCATTCTATCGTACAACTGAGCGAGTGGTGCGAGTAATCGCCCGTCGCACTCGCACACACGCTTATAGCCGAGCGACAAAACTATCGAAACTTTCGCTTCTCGCCGCTCGCCCACTCGTTTCTAGTTTCTAGTTCTACTCGCTTATCGCTCGTCGCCGGCGGTGGGACCAGACTCCTATCCAACTTGACAATTGTCACCGGACACTGACAATTCGCCATACATTGCTTGTTCTAGAAGTTAAGGTGGTCGCTAGGGTACTTGTGGATCCAGCAATGTGCAGAGAATTGTCGTTGTCATGTGACAATTGTCAAGTTGTTGAAATAGAGGCCAGTCAGTGCCTTAGGACGTATGGTGAAGCGTGTATAGACAGTTTGTGAATATCATACTATTAGGAAATTTGTCACTGTCCCATATTTTACACATTATTAATTTCAGTCTTATCGTGGCTGAGATTAGAGTAGGTTTTCGCATGATTCAGTTTTTATTTTTAAGATCGTGGTTATAATTAGTGACTTTGTTCTACTCAAATCAAGCAGTGTGTATTATTTTGAGAGATTCAGTTGAGGTCTGTGACTCTAGTTATTAAAAGAACTCAGTGATTATTCATGTCTATTATGCGGATGTTCTTACTTTTGCGAGAATTAGGTGATGTTATTGACCAAATAAAACAATAATAAAATTAAAAAGTTTTGTAATTATTAGAGATGTGCGGAGTACCGAATATTCGGCATATTTTTTTATTGTTTATTTAAAGCATTGGCCACAGACATTTATAGGGGCCTGGTCTCACCGCCGGCGACGAGCGATAAGCGAGTAGAACTAGAAACTAGAAACGAGTGGGCGAGCGGCGCGAAGCGAAAGTTTCGATAGTTTTGTCGCTCGGCTATAAGCGAGTGTGCGAGTGCGACGGGCGATTACTCGCACCACTCGCTCAGTTGTACGGTATTTGAGCTCCCGAAGTGTTGTGGAATGTGGAACCCCCCTGTATAAGGGGGGTGAAAAAAAAACCATAAGTACTTACCGAGTAATATTAGTCGTGTTTTTCTGCAAGCTCGAGAATGTAATATACTGTTTGCCTTGTTAAATTGTTACACTTAAATCCGACTAATATTAAAAATGCGAAAGTTTGGATGTTTGGACGTTTGTTACTCAATCACGCTTAAACGGCTCAACCGATTTGGATTAAATATAGTTTATAGCCTGGATTAAAATATGGAATAGTTTTTATTCCGGGTCCAGGCAGACGAAGTCACGGGCGGAAGCTAGTTAAATATAATTGTTGCTTACCTTATTTCACTTTAAAAATGAACAAGATTTTTGACACGGTATCTAATTGTTTTTCGGCTGATGAAGGCATTACCGGAATTAATTACATAGAAAAACTCTAAAAGAGAGTTGATGTTAGGTCGTACTGAGATATTAAAGAGGCCGCGTCGGATCGGAGTAGATGAAGGCCTAAGAGCTTAGCTCTTAAAGATGAGATGAAGGCATTGCTTTGAACCGAATAGTTCCGTACGGGGAAACCCGTATTCGGCGCGTCTTTACTAATTACCGGCCATGTAGTCCAAAAACGTTTGTATGGGCAGGTCAGCTTTTTAATATTTGTATTCTATCATACAGCAGGCCACCACAACCAGACCACAGAGCGAACACCACTCCTCCACAAGCCATTAGGGGTCGCGTCTACTGTGGGCGAGTCCACTGCGCACTGGTTCTCCCCAGTGGACTCGCCCGCGGGCACTCCTCGGCCTGGCATCACGCAGCTCATACTCACACAGGAGCAGGTGAGTCATCAAGATATTAGGGGGCACGTCTACTGTGGGCGAGTCAACTGACTGGTTCTCGCCAGTGGACTCGCCCGCGGGCACGCTTCGGCCTGGCACGCAGCTCATACTCACACAGGAACAGGAGCAGGTGAGTCATCAAGACATTAGGGGTCGCGTCTACTGTGGGCGAGTCCACTGCGCACTGGTTCTCCCCAGTGGACTCGCCCGCGGGCACGCCTCGCCCTGGCATCACGCAGCTCATACTCACACAGGAGCAGGTGAGTCATCAAGACATTAGGCGTCGCGTCTACAGTGGGCGAGTCCACTGCGCATTGGTTCTCGCCAGTGGAATCATATCCCTTCCGTTCTCTGGCGTCAAAGTTGCCAACTTTAGCACCGTCTGCCAAGTATTTCCGTCCATTTCAAGGCTGGGAAAGTTTGGTTTACTCTCTCTACGAAGGGCTAAATGATGCCACATGTCTCGTACTGTCGTCACATGATGTAAATATACCTACCGATACAAATTCTGACCGGAAGTGAAGGATTTTCAAACTTTCGGCCATGTTTTTTATCTTGCTCAGCACATCTTTCATGTGACGTAGGTGTATGGGGAGTGGGCCCACGGTCTATAGGTCAATAGTGGCAGAAAATGTTGTTCAACCCAAATACAAATTACCAAAATCATGTCCCTTACTTCGGCTCTGCCGTAAATGGGAAACAATATAGCTAGCGGGCGGTCCACTGCTAAGTAGTTACTGAAGTAACCTTGTTAATCAAGGACGGCAATAATAAACCATCGGCATCTTATAAAGGGGTCTTGATTAGACAATTGAGCACATGCGCTCATCATTGGATCATCCGTCTTGGGAGTGATCGGTTATAAAGACTAGAACCGACTGCCTCAGAAAAGAAAGTGTTATGTTTTTCGGTTTTTTTTATGTTTGAGACTTAGGGTGGGTTGCACCAAACCGTCTGTAATCGTAAGTTATGTTCGTTAAATCTGAATGTATGGAACGTTTGACAAGTTTCTATGGACTGACAGCTGTCAGCATATTTAACGTTGATCGGTCTGTAATCGTAAGTCGATGCAACCCGCCTTTACTGTAACACATGTGAACTATGTACAGTCACCTGCATCAATATCTGCCGAAACAAAGCCGGCAAAAATATCTGACACGTCCTTATGGCATTACACATAGAGTCGTGTCAGATATTTATGCGTGCTATGTTGTGGCAGATCTTATTGCTGGTGACTGTACCATACTGTAACAACATGATTGCAAAAAACATTTGAATGATTTACGGGCACAAATGGAAAATGGTCAACACGAAGTGACTGCTTTGAAATTGGACCAAAAGTAAGTTTGGTGAAATGTAATTGTCTTTTTTTATGACCATTTTTTTCTTGTTCAAAATGAATCTAGCCCAAATGGAATTGTGTCCAGTATCACCATAGGATCATATTTAAATACGTGCAGAATGAATATTGGCGTATTAATATTGAAATTAATGCGGTTATAAATGTTGCGTTCATAAAAAAGTTTATTATTTGTCTTTACGGTTTGTTTTGTTTTATATTACTATTATTATAACTATTTTGTACGAGTGTAAAATATGTGTTACGCCGTGGAATCACCGGATGGTTCCATCGGAAGACCAGCGCTGGCCACCAGGCCAGCACAACGCTGAGATGGAACCATTTCGTGGCAATTTGTCTACCATTCTGTTTTTTGATTCATGTACATGTATGTGCTGTTGCCATGAATAAATATGATTCTATTCTATTCTATTCTATTCTAAATTAAGTTTCATATGAAAATTCAATAATTTGTACAAAATTTATATACTTTATTATAATTCCGATTGGTCATATTTTTGGAGTGTACGTGATTCCAAATGGACGTATTTCTATCAAGCTATAAAGAATGTCAATTGTCAATTTAACTTTTAGGACGTAATTAAATTTTAGCACTACATATTCAGGCTGGACCATTTTCCACGTCGAGGATTTTCAAATTGACATTATTCAGATTCGACAAATAATTTCGAGTTGTCAATTTCCCGCTTGTTCTGAACTGAATGACAGTAGATAGTATGTAAATTCACTTGTTATCTATCCTAATCTTTACTTATATACTTAACTATTTAATTGATAATATATCCGTTACTCACAAAAAATAAGCTATTATAAATTATTTACAAAATTGTCATTTTTTCCATACAAGTTGTCAGTTCATGAAAATGAAATGAAATATTTAAATGTTTATTCTCTTTTTCCTACATACTTAAAGCTAAATACAAATACATACAAATACTAAATACAAATACATTGACTGGACTAGTGCTCAAAATATCTGAGGGTGTACTCTAAAGCCTTGAAAATAGAGTCGTGTTCAGATATTTGTGTTTACTCCTATATGACACTGGCTGCATTTTTAATTACGACTATTTAATCTTATAAACCCCTTTCTTATCGAAAGAACACTTGCAATTATTGATTTATTGCTATCAGTCTAAGATATCATCACATAATTCTTATCAGCACGGATACTTTGACCGTCGGAAAGAAATTACCTATTCGATTCGTAAAGCCGGGCATTGAAGATTCTTTTTTAACCGACTTGAATAAAGGAGGTTGTCAATTCGTCGAAATCTTTTTTTTTCTAGCTTATACCCGCGACTAGCCGACGTGGAACACGTTTACATCGTAGCTCCATATTTTCACCCCCATTCAGTCCCTTAGGGAATGGTTTCCGGGATAAAAACTATCCTATATCCTTCCCCGGGATTCAAAATCTCTATAGCAAATATCTAAATCGGTTCAGCGGTTTAAGCGAATAGGCGGACACACTTTCGTATTTGGGTCAATCAACTATTTCTTGTTGTAATTTTGTCCCATTTGAATCATGAAATCAGCGCTGCAGGTGTCTAACACCTCGGCATAATGCTGAGCCGCGTCCGGTTCACTGCCGCAGAGACACTTGTTTCATGTTTTATCTGTTTTTTGGTTATTTTATTGTGAATAAATATATCTTTCTTTCTTTCTTTCTTTCATCTAGCTAAAGAGACAAAATTACTTGTCTCAAATTGCTCGAAATAATTGAAGTTGAAAAAGTGACATTGCTAGAGTCCCGTCAGCTAGGTAACCGCTTGTTTGCCACCAACGTGGTATTAAAATTTACAAATTAGTCAAAGTTAGCCCAGTGGGTAGTGATGCTGCTGCTTACGAAGCTGAAAGTCCTGGGTTCTAATTCCGGTAAGGGTAATTATTTGTGTGATAAGTATGAATATTTGTTACTGAGACTTGGATGTTTTCTATCAAATATATCGTCGTCTAATACCAATACCACAAGCCTTTTGAACATACTAAGGGGCTAGTTCAATTTGAGTAAAAAAAATCCCCTAATATATTGAGTAAAAAAACGATTGCAATTAATCAAGATATCTCCTCGACTTAGGTTTCATGTGAACCGGAACGTCGGCTTACTAACAAGGAATAATCAGGCCTTAATTGAAGTGAAGTTAGTCGCAAAGGAAATAGTACAATCGGTATATACCAAGAAGTCAGTCGTCCATCGGCATCGCAGCCGGCACGACGTGGCACTTAATCCCGTGTTTCTAGAAAAAAACCCTAAATTATACAGCCATAAAGTTTATTTTTGTATGTATCGAATGTTTCATGACTTATCTTTTGTAGATAAAACATTTGATTGAGTACAGAACTAAATGTGTTGGCTGTGAGTAGGCATTAGGCAATAGTACCTTATAGCACCTTATAGTGTGATAGTGTTATGTTTAGTTAAAGAGTTCTAAAGTCCTACGATAACAATAACATAACCTCAAAAAGTGTATTGTATACTACTTACTCGTTTTTAGTTGTGTTTCTAGTTTTAACCTTTTTAGTGTCCGACGATGATGTTTTTTCACTGACACGACTAGATCAAAAACATAGTAATGTGTATTGACGCCATCAAATTAGAAATGTATAACTGATTTGGTACAAACATTGAATAATTTTTTTTTTTTAATTAATAGCGAATAATTGTTACTTAAAATATATTGTAAACAAAACAAACCTGTCTGACCTGCATTCCGCATTCAAAACAAAAGTTCATTGGCATATAACGGAAGACCTTCGTTCATTCATTGATAAAAAGCGCGCGAATTCAAAATGGCGTCCTCATCAGCTGTCGCGGACGTAAACGATAAAAAAATCGAAGAAACGCTTTCGGAGCTGCAAAATGTCGAAACTGTCGAAGAATTTGAGGCGAAATTGGAGAAATCTAGCAAATTAGGGTTTTCCATTGCGCATTGGATGAAGATTCTGTTTAATAGAGCGCCGGAGGAGGCATTTACGGCGGAATGGTTGACTGTAAGTTTTACATTAAGATAATAGTACTGGGGCCAGTCATAAATTGCGTCATTAAAAAAAGGGGGGGGGGGGGGGGGTCAAAAATCGTCAAAAAACGATGACGTAATTTATGAACGACCCCATATCAAAAAGACGGCTTACATAAAATGATCACTATGCAGAGTATTAACTTCTTTTTAACCTAGTTTTTTTTAGATTTACATTGGACTTTTTTTATTAAGGTCTACGTTACGTCTCCTGGGCAATTTAAATAAAAGCTATTTTACGAAATTTAATCTCCCGGAGGTGGAGGGTATTTCTTGTTATTTTCAACCCCTTTTTAATGGTCCATCTGGTATGGTAATTTTATTTTCTTAGAAACTCAGTTATATTGTCTACTGGCTGACGACTTACATGAAAAATTGAGGTTGTATTAAGTTTTATTTTAAATATTTTTTCGTTTTATGCATTAGTAAATAAATTCACGACATACTTGTGAAAATACAATCGATACATTTACGTCACGTGAATGCGACTAGATGTTTTGCTTTTAATTATGTAATATTCCATAACCAGCGTATAAAATATCATATTTAGGTACCTAACCTATTTTATTTTTATCATATTTAAGTAACTAACCAACATTTTGTACAGGTGCAACAACCCATAGGTTGCCTTCCGTTTCGTCACCACATGGACACTGCGGAACATCGGCGCTGGCTGTTACAGCCGGCATCATGCTGAACCGGGTTCATTTCGTGACACGGCATAGGCCGTTTTTTTCTTTTAAGTCTTTGTCATATGACACATATGTAAAGACTCAATGTTTTGAATATGAATATAACACCCTCATTGCGTTTAACCAGTAGCTATACGTGGACAAAGTTGCGTGCAAAATAAAGTATAAATATATACATAAAACACTGAGTATGCCTACAATATTAGATGTTTTTTTCTAATTCGTACTTTGCTTCGGAAGTAATAATTAATATAGCAATACATGGTTACAATGTACTAATTTAATACGAAATAATAAAAAAATACATTCACCCAAACTTATATTTAATCTTATTTGTATTTGTATTATTTTATTTAAAGACAACATAAAGGTCCAAAACATGATCATTAATCATGATTATTAATCTTTGTGAAATATTATATATTATTTATGAAATTGAATGCGACTTGCAACGAATTTAAATCAAATATCGCTTTTATAATATAATTTAATACCTATTTATTAAATTGCTACGCCGTAACAGGGCCCTTATGGCACATATGTACCTATTACTAAGACCTGTAAGTACAACTATGGATGCAATAAATGAAATAACTATGACTAAATGATGTGACTATGATTATAAACCTTTGCAACTCGACTAGGGGACTCCCTACTCGGCAAGCTGTACTGTCATGAATCGTAAGGAAGCAGCTTGTGCAAGTTTTAAAACTGTTTTCTTGTCAACAGATAGACGAATACAAGCGCATGGCAGAGGAAAGCATGCAACAGGCGCACAAGGTGATCTCGCTGCCCAACTGGAAGTTTGAGAAGCGCGGCGTCACCAAGGGGGACATAGTCGAGACCCGGCAGACAGAGGGCTTCGGGAAGGTCTACAGGTTCACTGTAAGATCTTGACAACATATAGACGAATACAAGCGCATGGCAGATGCAAGCATGCAGACATGATTCACCATAGATACTTTGGGGACCATGTCCCGGGAGTCCCTTATTTAACCGATAAACAAATATGTAGGTAGTAATTTTTTTACGTATTCATTCGCATGACGTATTTTAATTTATATCTGTTGATACGGTCGAGGAAAATGAAGGTTTGGCATATGTCAACTGTATTTGAATGACGAGTAGGTGCAAAAGTGATAAACATTTAATTTTTTCGACTGTACCCACGACGTAACGACATGAGACGATGCGTGTGACGACCTCGTGACGAGCCATTAATGGTTACGAGGTCGTCACATAACTACATACATTAATTTGACATATTAAATTAACTAATAACTCATATTATTTTTGTCATGTAAAATTTTAAAAGTATAAGGGTGAGTTGCACCAAATCATCTGTAATCGTAAGCGGTGTTCGTTAAAATCTGAATGTATGGAACGTTTGACAAGTTTCTATGGACTGACAGCTGTCAGCGCCATATTTAACGGTGATCGGTCTGTAATCGTAAGTCGATGCAACCCGCCCTAATACTAATAAATGAGTATGAGTTAACATATTCACTGAGTTGCAGGTTTTCTTGACGCTAAGGTGAAGAAATGTTGAAATATCGATCCATTGTGTTCCAGGGGCTAGTGGATTGTCCCGCGGAGTTCCTCTTCAAGGAGTTCAAGGACAACGTGACCAAGTTACCTGACTGGAATCCTACCATACTCCGGAGCGAACTTATCAAGGTATAACTAAAACTTAAGTTGAAAAACCCCCGACATTTTCATTTCAAAGTCCAATATCTCAAAAACGGCTGAACGGATTTTCACGAAACACGGCTAAGAACACTCGGGATAAAATTATCTATGACACAAAAAACCGCATTCAAATCGGTCCATCCGTTTGGGAGCTACGATACCACAGACAGATACACAGACAGACACGTTCAACTTATAACACCCCTCTCTTTGCGTCGGGGGTTAAAAATAGTGTTCTCCGTCAAATATTTTGCACAACTCGGCGTGTAGACGGACTACCCGGGCAACTGAGGTAAGGTAAGTCCGTCTAGTGCTTCACTTGACAGATATAGGTTTTTAATTCGTACTAAATATATGGTTGTAGATTTATTTTATTATACAGCTATTATATAAGCGATGTTCAGTTTTACCCACTGTGAATCAAATATTTATATTTTGTTATATTCAATGATGAAAGTGAAAAACTAAACAAATATTCGCCACGAGCGGGGTTTGAACCCTCAACCTTTGCATTCCATGCTCTGTTCTAGTCAACTGAGCTTTCTTGGGTCTCACTCGTAACAAAAAATGAATAAATAGGCGACAATATTGGACAAATCGAACTTGGGCAACATTGTTGAACAAACATTGGCCAAGCATCTATGACAGATGATTGTTGCAGCGCTTAGGAGGCTAAAGATTGCCGCATCTACGTTGGTGGCTGTATAGTGCCATAGGGTTCATAAATGACTTCATCGTTTTTGACGATCTTTGACCCCCCCTATCATCATCCTGTTATTCCTTGAAATGGAACTCCCCCCCCCCCCCCCCCCCCCCCCTATTTTGAAATGACGTACTTTATGAATGACCCATTTCATTCTGTAGGCCTCAAGTAGTAAGCTCAATAAGGCTTGTGATATGGGTAGGTACAGTCGAGTTCATAAATATACATATAGGTTCCTAAAGGTTCAAAAATATATGAACAACCTAGAAAATAAAGTTGTGTTCATGTGACAACGACTTTATTTTCAAGGGTATAAACGGACAAAGTTTTTTTTGTTCACTTTGTCCGTGCATATATTTCAGAACTCGACTGTACTAAACGACTATATATTTTCAACCACTTAATTTTATTAATTACGCCTCAAAACGGCTCGTTAGCCCGGTCTTGCCCCATATACGGTCTTGCCCCATATACGGTCTTTCCAGTGCTGACCAAAACCTTTTCGTATTATTTTCAGGAGATAGGTCCAGGAATAGATCTCTCATACCAAGTTACGGCGGGCGGCGGCAAAGGCATCATTGCGCCGCGTGACTTCGTCATCCTGCGGCGTTGCGCGCCTCTGAACAAGCAGGTCAGTTATCACTTTACGCGGGCCCGCGCAACTGTGTGATAGAGATACAATACAAACACTCTTTACGTCACACCTGGCCATAATGCGAGTTTTACTGCACGCTGCGCTTCGGTTCGGGCCACAAACACCTGCGATCTGGGGCATTCACGAATTCACCGCCCTAGTTACGTAATGTACTATTTATTATTGCACACCTCACACAAACAAAGCAGTTATAAAGAGAAAAAATACAATAACATGTAGGTAGAGGTAGACAACTGGCGGTCTTATAGCTGAAGGGCGATCTCTTCCAGACAACCTTTGGGTATCGGAGAAAGAGATAAAACTAGATTATAAAGCAGGTGGTGCAGAGATTATAATCAGCCAAAAATCAAAATAATTGTTATAAATACACGAACATAAATAGCTATATATATAAACATACATACACAATCATACATATATACAAATATCGCAAATAAATATGTATAATACATTAACAGTCAGCCAAAAAATAACAATAGTAAGACAATCAGGGTTAACACATTCGACACCGCGTACCCGACACTCGGGCACTCGTAAACTTTACTCAGATGCCAGCGTACCCGGTAGTCGGGCAAGAGCTATAAACCTACACGCGACGCCAGAGTGCCCGACAGGCGGGCAAGCATTGCATCTTCGCTACCTCAGGGCTGCCACTGCCACTAACAGGAAAATTTGTAAGTCTTCTGATTATTATGTACTTATGCGGTCGAAAAGTTGGCACAGTTGATTATTATATTTTATTACTTCACTTTGTATTTTCATTTACTTTACCTAATGCGATTAAAATAAAAATTGTTATTAGTTGGTTACGTTAACACAGCCCTGAGCGTTCGCCGCTTGCCCGACTAGCGGGTACTGGCGGTTTCTGGGGTATTGTTCGAAATTTTGCCTGGTTGCGAAAGTGTTAGAGACAAATAATGTTCTTTAAGAAGAGATTTGAAGTTGCCGATAGATTTTGCTTGTCTTTTATCACGAGGGAGAGAGTTCCACAGTCGAATAGCCTTAAAGGTGAACGAACTACTGTAAAATTTGAAAGATTACGAAGGCACAGTTAAATAGCAAACTGTTAGAAGATCTAACGTAGTTAAAATAACTAATGCGCTCTTTGAGATAGCGGGGAGTTACAGGGTTAAAAAGCGGCCAAGTGCGTATCGGACCACGCACAACGAAGGGTTCCGTGGCTATTAAAAAACTCGTATTTGCCTTTGAACCGATCTTGTTCAAAACAATTTTCGCTGAAAGAATTTAATAAGCCCTATGTCCATGATTTTTTTCACATTTATAAAATACACGGTTAGAGGGGGGGGGGGGGGGGAGTGACTTTCGGGGCGATTATCTCCGACTTTATTCACTTAATCAAAAAAATTGCTGAGAAACCTTATATATATTTGAAAGGCCTATCGATTGATGTGCCACACGATGGCTTGCAATGAAAAAAATTTTTTGACTGTCAGTTTTATGTATGGAGTGCACCCCTAAAAAATTTTTTTTCAGTAATTTAATTACAAAAGCATGTAGCGGCTAACAAAATACAACTATCCTCAAAATTTTAGTCTAATACACCTTATAGTTTGACGAGTAAAATGCCTGTGACATACGAATGGACAGACAGACAGACAGACATGACGAATCCATAAGGGTTCCGTTTTTTGCCATTTGGCTACGGAACCCTAAAAAGGACACTAAACAGAAGCGAAATAATGTGAGAGTTACGGCGATAACTCTACGGAAACTAGAAACGTGGTCATATTTGCGTATTCCAAATATGAACCAAATGCAGACATTATTATTATTATTTATTTGTTACTAAAAATTCTACAAAAACATAATAAAAATAGTTCGACTTAAACATAATTCTACAGTAGTAATATGTACATGCTTTGGTAATATATATCTAATGGTATATTTATGTAGGTATGAATAAATATTTAGGGTAAGGATTTTATAAAATGTTTTTGGAGACGTTCAAGTTTATTAAGTTGCTCCTCAGAAAGGTTGAGATAGTATACATCAGCATAATCAAGAATAGGAAGAAGTAAAGTTTGAGCAAGCGCAATTTTAGTTGCAGTAGGTAGAAAATTACGAAGCCGCCTGAGAGACCCCACTGCAGCAAACACCTTCCTGCTCACTTCACTCACTTGAGGCACCCAAGACAAGGAGCGATCCATAATGATCCCAAGATTTTTCATTTGCATCGAGTAATCAATCTGAATCCCATCAAAAACAATTGGAGGGAGATTTACAAAATCAACTCTAGAAATCAGATTGTTGCTGCCAATAACAATGACTTGGGTCTTCGCTGAGTTCACACTCACACCATAGATAGTAAGAGTGAGATATTAAATGCGTTGGTAAGTGAGAGAGATATACCGATCCGCGCCGCGCAGGACCCGCGTTCGGTGTGTGGAAGCCTTTACTTACAAGTGACCCGCCCCTGACCGCAATGTCCCTGCATTTTAATTATGTAATATCTTCGAAAATATTCATTTAAATTACATGCTGTAAAGGGCCATACTCATCATCATCATCATATCAGCCGAAAGACGTCCACTGCTGGACTTAGGCCTCCCCCAAAGAGTGCCAAAGTGACCGGTCCTGCGCCACCCGTATCCAGCGGACTATTATCATATAGGGCCATATTGATCTATATTAAATGCACTATGTATTTAAGTGACTTAATTGGATAAGGATTAATGCTGTATTGCTTAAAATCGCTCGTAAAAAAACATAATTTCTCGTAAAAAGTAAAGGATAAAAATTGGTAATTGGTATCGTGTTCTGATAAGAAAAAAAGTAAAAGAAAAATTTTTTGACGCGATTTTTTAACATTTGTATGTTGTATGAGCAGGTCGCCCCAGTCGGCCAACGCTCGAAAAGGTAAAAAAAAGCATTTAAAAAAAGTTATTTCTTATCATAACACGATACCTGTTTTGCCCTTGATCGGTTCAAAGCCCATTTTTGGTACACACTGTATAAATAATTAAAATGTCTAGCGGCCTTATACTTGATATTGGTTTTAGGGTATGATAGTGGAGAATGACCCTTACGGCTACATCAGCAGCGGTGTCAGCGTCACCGTGCCCGGATATCCGCCGAACAAAGAATTTGTCAGGTAATAAATAACATTTACGTCACACCTAGCCATAATGCGAGTTTTTCTGCACACTGCTGCGCGTGCGGGAAAACTCGCATTGTGGCCAGATGAAGACATAAAATTTTGTACTTAACACGGGCGGTAATTCGTAAAGCCCCAGAGCGCATATTTATGCGCACAAACACCTGCGATCTGGGACATTCACGAATTCACCGCCCTAGTTACGTAATGTACTATTAAAATCTGTGTATATATTGTGTTAATGAGATTAATTAAACTTGTATTTACTATATTACAAAACTGTCAGTTTAGATGTCTACACGGACAGTTTTGTAACTTAATTAGTATGTGGCCAATTTGTGATAGCCATTAACTAATTAGTGGTTCAATACATTGGCATTTTCAATAAAGCGTGTACTCAATTAGCGTAAGTTGTTAAACAAAAATTAACGCAGTGTCAGTTTTGTGACGACAATTAAGTATTCAGGTTATGTAAAAATTTACTTTTTCGTCTCAATTTATAAATGATATGCATATACACAACAACAATACAGGTTAACTTAATTTAATTATACTTTAATTTAATTTAAGAATGATATTATTCATAAATGAGTTATGACTTATACACGTTATTTAAATGTGAAACAAGTTAATTTGTACATCATTTGTATGTTTAACTTTCGTCACAAAACTGACACTTAATTATTTTTTATTTCACAGATAGTATTTTTTTTTCTTGTGGAAAATGACATGGTATATAATATTTTTCAGGGGCAACAACAAAGTTGGATGCTGGTACTTGAAACCGGTGCCAGTGAGAATGCCAGACGGTAACGAGACTTACCAAACTCAGTTCCAATGGCTCATGTGCTGCGATCTCAAAGGTAACTATCGTTTATAACACTACCAATAAAGTCACCGTTAATGGACTTCGCTGATATTGCAAACAAACCGCAATATTGAAATTGTATGTATGTAAGCACTTTATTGTACACAATAACAGGTTAAACATGTATATCTCACACAATAGATCAAAGTACAAAGGCGAACTTATCCCTATAAGGGATCTCTTCCAGCTAACCTTTGAGCTATTGCGAGGAAGGTAGGTAGAACGAGATAGGAAAACTTATACAGTGTACAAAAACACAGAGAAAATGAAAACAATCCTAATAAGTATTTATACTAGACAAATAAAAACATGGATTTTTTCTATCAATGGGAAGACTCTTGCTGTACTCTTTTATGTCAAAACATATCGAAAATTAAGAAGAAGAACAAGTAGTAGGTATTTCAACACTAAAACTAACGCTTAGTGTACACAACCGCGATGCCGATGGCAGGTACAGAGCGTGAGTTGGGTAGTGTGCAGCGGCTTTACAATATCACCAACTTTAATCAGAACAATATACCGATCATAGACAATTCATTTCATCAGGTTATACTCAAACTTATGAAACCATTTTAAACTTTTAATGAAATATCCAAGATTAAGTTATATATTTTCTGGTTTTGTATTTTACAGTAACGACCGGTTCATATAGTTTCAGTAGTGTTTGATGAGGTGATGTGAAAATTCAATGAGAAATAGTGACAACACATAGTTACGTCCTTTGTTTACATAGTTAGCAAAGTCCATTGACGGCGACTTTAGGGTAGTTGAGTCATGTTAAAATTGATAACGTAGAGTTGCTAAATGACATTGCTGAAGGAGTTGCGAAATATAGCGAACCATCAAATTATTGTAATAAAGTATAAATTACAAAAAAAAAATCCTTGAAAGTTTAGAAAAAAATATGGATTAATTTATTTTGCAGTCAGCGTCATCGTTAGTAGCAGCCAAGGTAGCCAAATATTTCGTTACACGTCTTCATTACTGTAAGAATAAGGGTGTGTTACGAAATATTTGGCTACTCTCGCTGCTGCTAACTATATGACGCCGACTGTACAAGAGTTCAAGTTACCAATAGAATCCTTACGCTTTTAAAGAAACAACGTTGTAAGACAACTATGAACCTAAAACGCAGTATTACGCGACCGAAACAGCAAATTAGCAAAAGGTGACGTCACAATTCTATATCAATTAGTATGAAGCGTTTCGACTGCCGCACGCGAGGTCCGTCTTTGACTCAATTTTTTGTGTATTTATGTTCTCTAATTGTAGTTGCTCCTATACAAACATTTGTTCCTCTCTAACATGGTTCGAATAGCATCGTAAGAAATTTTTCGTCACACCTGGCCATAATGCGAGTTTTACCGCACGCTGCGCGTACGGTAATACTCGCATTGTGGCCAGATGAAGACGTAAAATTGTGTACTCTCCACGGGAGGTAATTCATGAAGCCCCAGATCGCATATTTATCGCCCTCGCCTTCGGTTTGGGCCACAAACACCTGTGATCGGGGCCATTCACGAATTCACCGCCCTAGGTGCGTAATGTACTATTATTGCACACCTCAAAACATGAATCAAATCAACATAATAACTTATTAAAAAATAGATGTTGACAACAGGCGGTCTTATTAATACGCTACGTAATATTGGCTGTCTATCACTGGGTATTTCTATTATAAGAACGGTTAAACCCAGCTTGATCATGTGTCAGTTTGCGTTTAACATTGACAGTCAGTTTTGTGGTGATTTCGTAACCGTCTGTTTTGTTATAGAAATAAAAAGCAATCGGCATACGTTCTTTCATCTGTGAGGTTACAATGAAGAGAAGAAAGTTCTCCCAATCCGTCGGGCCTAATTTTCCATAATTTTCTTAACCCCCGACGCAAAGAGAGGGGTGTCATATTAGTTTAACGTGTCCGTCTGTGTATCTGTGTATCTGTCTGTGGCCGATTTGATTGTGGTTTTTTTGTGTCATAAATAATTTTATCCCCAGTGTTCTTAGCATGTTTTATGAAAATCTGTTCAGCAGTTTTGCAGACATTGGACTTTAAAATGCAAATGTCGAGGGTTTTTCAACTTTTCTAAGTTGTTTATTTTCCCTGCTACTTTGTAACAACGACGGCCATATAAAAGAGGATAGGTTTTTCTTTGTCATACAACATAATAAATAAAACAAACGAAGAAACAAATAATTATAAAATGAATCCGAAAAGAAATACCCAAGATAGTTTTTGTGAGAAAAAAAAACCGGTTTGCACTCCGGGAGTGCCCGCAGAAGTGAAAACTGAATGACATTGTAACAGTTTTTCGATCTGGTCACGTGTCCGTCTTACGCATTTTCAATCTGTCAAATCTTACGGTCACGTGCCATCTTACGGTCACGTGACCTGTTGCGAGTTTAACATTTCCTCATTCCAAAAAAGTGCACAGCGCCGATAAAGAAGATTTCACTTCAAAAATTAAAATTAGACTGTTTTAAAACGTGTGTTACTGTATATTTATAAACATTTTCAAAGATTATTCACATGAAATTTAAGGCATATTTTCTAACTTTCCAGGTAAAATACCCCAGTTCGTATTGGACGCCGCCTTCGCCACGGTAATGTTAGACTACATAGTTCACGTGAGAAAGTACACCACCGAATCCAGGGCGAAAGGCATGTTCTAACTTAGCACCATGGAGCTACAAGTTCATGTATACAATTCATTTGTCATGTTGACTAATGAATTGTAATTACCTATGTCAGTTTTGTGACGTCACACAACTGAAGAAGAAGAAAACTGAGTTCACACGCTTTAATGTCCTAACTTGAAGAAACAAGAGTGAACATGACAAATTAATTACCTATGTCAGTTTTGTGACGTCACACAACTGAAGTTGCAAGAAAACAGAGGTCACACGCTATAGTGTTTTAACTTGAAGAAACAAGAGTGAACATGACAAATTAATTACCTATGTCAGTTTTGTAACGTCACACAACTGAAGTTGCAAGAAAACAGAGGTCACACGCTATAGTGTTTTAACTTGAAGAAACAAGAGTGAACATGACAAATTAATTACCTTTGTCAGTTTTGTGACGTCACACAACTGAAGTTGCAAGAAAGCTGAGGTCACAGACGCTTTAGTTCTTGCTTGATGAATTTGCCTTAAAGCTCAATCTCATTAATTCTCTCTCATTTTGAGTGAGGCTACCCTAAGACTAATACGTGTATATAGTTAGTGCATTTTATATTTCAATGCCACAGTACAAACATTTTACAATTACACTTTTAATTATTAATTATTTGAGTACTCCAAAAACAAGTCTACCGTCCATGGTAGATCTCCAATCACAGTTTTATAAAAACGCCCACATTATATAATCTCACCCATACAGACTTCATCTTTTTTCAGTTTTTTCTGTCAGAAATAAGTAAATTACGACTAATCGCAAGGCCTGGGTGCACCATATAAATTGCATTTGTTTTACATAAACGCTGTACGCCCCGCTCTTAGAGGGCTCAGCCCTCATACTAAGACTGACAATCCAATATACATCCCAGACATTTAACACATCCACTGCCAAAGCATCGCTACGCGCTACGCTCGTAGCCGATCCCGTCGTATTCCCGTAGCGGATAGCGACTACGGCGTAGGCGCCCACTAAGCGGGTTCCCGCCAGTGAGTGTTGATAATGACTACGGTGGCAAACAAGCATACAGCCTGACAGATGGTAATCAGACATTGTATATCAAAAAACTGTATCAGTATATGTACAGAATGGACCTTCGGGATGCACATATGCTATATTTTTATCCCGTCGCTTCGCCTAGGTTCTAGGTCAGGGGTTTTTAAAGTGGGGGGGCGCGCCCCCTTAGGGGGGCGCGGGGCCTCGGGAAATCCTTTCGCCAAAAACTAGTGCCTCGCCGATCCTTGGGATTAGGTACTCAGCTGACCCTAGACTCCTAAGAGCCGTGGCGCTAACGGCAACGCTAGGAAGATGATGATGATTTGGCTAGCTAACCCATTCACTTCCGTTTCCTTGTATCGAAGCGAAGGGGGGCGTGAGAACTTCATTTTAGGCAGCAGGGGGGCGTGCCTAAAAAAAGTTTGGGAACCCCTGCCCTAGGTCCTTTGTAATACGCGGTTAGGTCCGCGTAAGCTGCTAATAAATTATAAAACGTTTTAACTACAGTTTGGCTACCATTATTTAACACTTCCACTGCCAGGAACCCGCCTAGCGGGTGCCTACGCCGTAGTCGCTTTCCGCTACATACGAGAAAAACCACGGGATCGGCTACGAGCGTAGCGATTCTTGGCAGTGGATGTGTTAAAGTTCGCCAGGACGCTCTACTCTACATACACACGTAGCTTTATCCTCATTTTAAAACGACAGGCTAGAATACATGGAACTTTGGATATACAATGAAATCCGCCATATCCAGGTGAGAAACTGCTTTCTATAGCTAGAAATTAAAATAGAAAAAACCGGCCAAGTGCGAGTCGGACTCGCGCACGAAGGGTTTCGTACCATTATCTATAAAAGAGGCAACTAAACACGGTTGTTGTATGGGACTGTACGGCGACAGAAATACATCACCTGTGAAAATTTCAACTGTCTAGCTATCACGGTTCATGAGATACAGCCTGGTGACAGACGTGCAGACAGCGGAGTCTTAGTAATAGGGTCCCGTTTTACCCTTTGGGTACGGAACCCTAAAAATTTGATCGAGTAGAACATTTATTATATTATAATTTATAGCAACAGATAATTGTTTCCGACCCTAGTAATGACGGATCCAATTGTGTATACAAAGTTTCATGTTGTTCTAGCATATCATTTTAAAACTACACCCTAACTACGATTATAAGGGATTTGACTTGAGTCGAGCGTGCTGCGGACTCTTAACTCGTCTCTGGTTTTTGTAAAATATTTGTAATTATGGGCTAAGTTTGTACAATTAATAATAGAGACAGCTAAGTTAAATTAAGTAAAGTGTATATTGTATTTAGTATTAAAGTCTGTTACTCTCTACAGTTAAGTTCTTTTCACCCATGGTTACCGCTAAATGCATTGTTACTCAGGTGTTTTCAAGTAAAATATACTTGTTTTCCAGGATTTGGAAGTTTGGAGTTTCTCTTGCTCAAAATTTACATTGAATCCGAATCATGAATGAGTATAGTACGGCTCTTCCCAGGTGAACTTTTCGCTTCGAGCCCTTATCTTTCAAACAAAGGTCATTGTCTCTATCAGTGACATTAAATTTGAACCTTAATACTATAACGATACCGTTTGTTTTTCAATATGCATGTTGTTGTGGCGCGTGCTTACCGGTAGCTAGCGGCTATGCGATAATAGAGACAATGGCCTTTGTTTGAAAGATAAGGGCTCGAAGCGAAAAGTTCACCTGGGAAGAGCCGTACTATACCTACGTTGATTCTTATGAAAAGTGTTCGCAATTATCCTTACACTGTATGATTTCCATGCACATAATGCAAGATATTTGAAAAAAAAAAACACAAAGCGGAATAAAAAATGGAAACATCTCTTTTCAAAATTAGTTTGACTTATGATTTGAAATGATTAAAATTCCAAATTCAGGGAGTAAAGTTACACTTGTACCGAGTATATGTTTATTCGAAAATAGGTATTATTCAATCTGATCAAAAATTCCGAACATCTATTATAATATTTTGTCTATGTGCGATCATCTATTATAATAGTGTGTCTATGTTTTGTTCAACCTTCGTCCCCTAAGCTACTTCTGTTTCAGACTATTTAGTTTTAGTTATATTAATAAAGAAAATAAGCAATTATGAACATCGCCCGTTTAATAATATAGTGGCAAAATAAAAAAATACCGCGCGACTTGTAATCCCCGGCACCAGAACTTCTATGGCGTAATTCGAGCAGGTCATACTTTGGGACCTGGGACTATACTATACTATTAAATGTGTGAATATTATATTTTAAATACAAGAACCAAAGTTCAAGAGAATTCATTTAAATAAGTAAGCACTGACCGTATTATAAGATCACTACACCAATATATAGATTTAAGGGTAAACGCTTGTAATATATTAATTACATTTAGTTTTAAGTGGAAATAAAAGATTTTTTGTACTAAATATTTTGTTTTGCTCATATCCAAGTATCAGCATGGAATATTCTCATTTTACTAAAGGTTTCATACACTTGAGAATTTTCTTGTAATGAGCAGTCTAGCGAATGTTAGGTAGTTAGCCATTCAAATATCGAAACATCCAAACTTTCGCATTTATAATATTAGTAGGATTAGTAGAATATGCATAACCCGTGATTAAAATGTGAAACAAGTTAATTTTCACATAACACGTACGCTTAAATTTCGTCACAAAACTGACACTTAGTTAATTTCTGTTTAACAATTCACGCTAATTGTGTGCACCATCTTAGCAAGCATTCTGGTGAGACTTCAGTAAAGCTTCGAGCTTTTTAATAAAAATAATAGGAAACCATTTATTTCAGGCATCTAAGGCCCATACCTTAAAGCCTAATTATTCATACAATACTTACATATAAAAACTATATGTTTTTGCCGAGCCCCGAAATTCTGTTACGCGAACGTCCGACATATTTGTGAAGAATATATTTTTTGACGAGCATTTGAGCGATATAGCGTCATGCCGAAACATTACTAATTCGCGGGAGACGCTATATCGCGTCGGGACATCGCGTCGTGGCCGCGAGAGCTTATTGTAAAACAAAGACGCTGGCGCAGTGAAACTGTTGAATCAATTGTAGCTAGTGTCAGTGCAAATACATTTGCATTTAACCGCCATGCCACCTCTTAAGAATGTAGGCGTGAGTTTATTCGATTACCCAAAATAGTTAAAAGTTTAGAGAAACAGGTTATCTATAATTACTTATTGGGGACATGGTCGGTCGGTAATGTGAGGGCTCCATTTTTTCGACGATTTTATTTTTTCGTCTTATATTGGTTAATGTAGGTAGTAGTGAAGATGGAAATAGATACTTACCCTAAAACTTAGTACGTATTATTAAAAAATCACTGAGTTATGGAAATCCCGTTCCTATACCTAAGTTTCGTATCTCAATGTAAGAAAAAGATTTGTAGGAAATTGTTGGAAGGTTAAAGATTAAAAATTAAATCTCTCTTGTTAGAACACTTAGAACAAGAGGTATAGTGCGAAAAAAATCGAGAGTAAGTCGCGGCCGCACCCGCAGCCCATCATAGTGGTCGCAAACCGGCATACTACATTAGGGCACCAGCATTAATACCTGCAATATAATTAATAACTATAGTTATAACCAACTTTTATGGTGCAGCGAGTCAAAGCGAGTCTTGGCCGCCCGGCAGGGTTGTCGCCATTTGTGCTATTTCTCGCCAGTTCAATCTGCCATAATTAAAAAAAATAAAAAAGATCGGGCCTCAAAAAAACCATATTAGGTTAGTTAGTAGGTAGAGTTGATAAGTATTCACTTATAACCAGACAAGCGCCTATGTTAGATTCAGTAGCTAAGTAACGATGCAGGCTTGCCCAGTGTTGACCAATGATATAATATAATGATTTACTTTAAAAACAAAGTTTTAACCGACTTCAGATCGGTACACCGCCAAGTCACATTAACAAAACATTTCCGCATTTCCTTTCACTTTACCCCAAGAACATTGATTATTACAAAAAAAAACACCAAAGCGCTGTATGTGGTCCGATAATATTTGAGGACTTCCGTCGATTCATCAACAAAGGTGATTCTGAGACCTTGGGCACTTCATTAGTTGCCATTTCAACGGAATCGTATCAGAATCTGTGACGTACTTTTACAGTTTTAAGTACCTACATCATTGGGGAGTTGCAGGAGACATCTGTGGGCATCATAATCAATCCCACTTTGCCACATTTGTGATTTCCGGGTACACACGAGTTAAATATAATAGAAAATACAGAAATTACTAGGTACATGCGTGCCTAATATACGTACGTATATTGGAGGAGTTTCCACAATTTCCCATCGGCCAACTGGATTTTTGAAAATAATGTTACCAATATGGAAGCATATTCTTTAAAAAAAATATACTTACTAATCGGCTCATAAATGACGGAGTTCTGAGGTAGGTCATATAAAAAACATTTAAAAAAACAATGATAAAAAAATACAACCGAATTGAAAACCTTCCCCTTTTTTTGAACTCTATTAAAAAGAGGTAGGTACCTACAGGTCGATTCACGAGACCTGGCATGAATGAATTGACCGAAAGTAATGTCACTTGTCACTGTGAGGGGCAGTGTGAGTGCCGTTCTTATACAGGGGCCTCCTGATATTTTGTATACATGAACCTAATACGTTTTCGTAATTCAAGAAAAAAATAAGTATCCATACTTAATATTATAAAATGGGAAAGTGTATGTATACATGTGTAAGTATGTTTGTTTGTTTGTTTGTCCGTTTTTCACGGCAAAACGGAGCGACGAATTGACGTGATTTTTAAGTGGAGATAGTTGAAGGGATGGAGAGTGACATAGGATAGTTTTTATCCACGAAATCATCCCCAATAATAATTAATAACTATAGTTATAATCAACTTTTATGGTGCACGACCCAAAGCGAGTCTTGGCCGCCCGACACGGGTTGTCGCCATTTGTGCTATTTCATTCTAAGGGAATGAGATGGGGGGGGGTGAAAGTTTGTATGGAGCTGCGATATAAACGAGTTCCACGCGGACGGAGTCGCGGGCAGAAGCTAGTATTATTATAATCTGCACCAAGTATCATGTTAATCCTTTTAGTAATTATTATTTAAGTCCTTTGTAAATAAAACGTATATATATTTTTCTGATTTAATTTTAGTGTCATGAATCGAAAGGTGATGGCTTGTTCGAATTGTAACGCTTAAAAAAAGAACAGCATTCTCTAAAACACATTAATTATCTTAATCACTTTTTGCATTAACCTGTATTTTATAATTATGTGATGCCACTGTGATGCACACATAGACATTATCATTCACTCGTTCAATTCATTCGTGCCAGCTTTCGTGAATCGACCTGTAGGTACCTAGAATCTAGGTATCTAGGTCCTAGATACCGAGTTATTTATTTATAAGCTCTCCAAAAGTGGCAAACTAAAATTGAGTCCATAAGTCCTCAGTTTCGCGTCGTCAATTCAATGGAAACTTATTATAAACTAGCTGCCCGGCATGGCTTCGCACGGTTAGTAGGTATTCCGTTTTCCCGTAAGAATGGAGCATTTTCCCGCGGTAAAAAGTAGCCTATGTTTATCAGGGATAAGGTCGGCTTCTAATGGAAAAAAAAATGTTCAAATCGGTCCAGTAGTTTTGGAGCAATACAATACAAACAAACAATCATATCTTTCCTCTTTATAATATTAGTGTAGATGTGTGTCAGCTGTCAGATTTGGTAGCCAACGACAACTTAGACTACAACGTATATCTATCTCTTTTATTTCAACTTGCACTGTATTAAATTAATCGGCAGTAGTTAAAAAGTTCCGTTGTGACACAAAAATTAACCATAGATATTGAGTTACCATAATAATAAAATTATATGGTATGGTAATCAATAGACCCGATTCTACGTGCACATGGCTTAAATAGGCTAAAACTAAATTGACTAATTTTTAGACAGTATTTAGGCGGCTGATCAAAAACAACATATTTAGAATAGCATTTTAGCAGCTAAGCTGAGTTGAATAGACCGCCTCAAATAAAAACTTTTTAACAAAAAAAATAAACCGCCGAAAAAAACTGAAAAGCAAAAAATTATAAACCTTTCTTATCTAGTTTAATAACTAAGTTCTTAAATGAATCTTAGTGTAGGTACGTAAGTAATTACGAGTCGGTGCCAAACAATCATATAAATATTAAACCTTTTTTTATTAACCTTAATAACTAAGTTCAATTAATCTAAGTGTACCTAAGTAATTTTGAGTTGGCGCCGACTCAAAATTAATTAGGTGCACTTAGATTCATTTAAGAACTTAGTTATTAAACTAAATAAGAAAGGTTTATTATTTGTTGCTTTTCAGTTTTTTTCGGCGGTTTAATTTTTTTGTTAAAAAGTTTTTATTTTCCAACTTTATGTGGCTTACTTTAGTTAATTATTAACTAAATTACTGGTTACTTATATGCAATATTTGTGATTACTCTCTGCATATGTGGTCAAAAATTTCAATCAGTAAGTGAACAATCAATCATCCCCGGTTTTTCTACTCTTAGGGTTGGAATTTTTATTTAAACTTTATGTGGGACCAACTTCGAGGTATACCCTTTCTAATAAAAAAAGAATTATCAAAATCGGACTACCTACTCTCTAAAAAGTTATGCGTGGTCATACATTAAAAAAAAATATACGCGTTGACTTGTGAACCTCCTCCGTTTTTTACGTCGGTTAATAAGAAACGTCAGATTCAAATTAGCGCTGTCATTTGATTAATGACAGCTGCTCATAGAATAGCGAAGTGTTTTAGCGACACCTAAATAAAATTAGGAAGTTTAGAGGCCACTGTAGTATTACTTACCAAGGGAAAAAGGAAGAAAGCCCGAAATCGCAGGTAATATACTTATGCGATAGAAGTCTTTCTTTTTTACTGCCCGTGGTGAGTACATCAATTTTACGTCTTCATCTGGCCGGAACGCGAGTTTTACCGTACCTACGCGCAGCGTGCAGTAAAACTAACATTATGGCCAGGTACTCATACATACATACACGCCTTTATCACTAAAAGGGGTACGGAGAGCACATGAAACTTGTGTCCAGTGCCACTGTTAGCATAAAAGCCAGTCAGTTAGCCAGGCAGTTATGGCCAGATGCGACGTAAAATTTATAATATAACAAATAGCCGGCCTTATCGTCGAAAAAAACTTTAATAAGAGAAACTTTATAAAGAGGTAATCTGTTAAAAGTTTGTACGAGTACGTTGATGGTAAAAAAATTATTCACCAGTATATTTAGGATACGGACCTGCTTAATGTATACGTATCCATACTCCATACTTCCATACTAATATTATAAATGGAAAAGTGTATGTGTGTGTTTGTTTGTTTGTCCGTCTTTCACGGTAAAACGGAGCAACGAATTGACGTGACTTTTTAAGTGGAGATAGTTGAAGGGATGGAGAGTGACATAGGATAGTTTTTATCCCCGAAATCATCCCCTAAGGGGGTGAAATGGGGGGGTAAAACTTGCTGCGATATAAACGAGTTCCACGCGGACGGAGTCGCGGGCAGAAGCTAGTAATATTATAAATGTGAAAGTGTGTCTGTCTGTCTGTTCCCTTTTCACGCTTGGCTAAACCGCTGCACCGATTGATATGAAATTTGGTATGGAGATAGCTTGAATACCGGGGAAGGATAGGTATATGATAGTTTTTATCCCGGAAATTATCCCCTAAGGGGGTGAAATCGGGGGTGAAAGTTTGTATGGAGCTACGATATAAACGAGTTCTAAGCGGACGGAGTCGCGGGCAGAAGCTGGTAGCCCTAGTAGGCTATATTTTATACCTTATCTCCGCCTAGGTTCTATACAAGACGCTGGCTGGGCCGCGCGGGCAGCGTGTTACATTATAAACCTGTGACTCTTGCAAGTTCCTCGGATTCACTATTGACGCCAGGCTGAAGTGGAAAGAACACGTAGACAACTTGTGTGAAAGGTTAGGCAGTGCTGTATTTGCACTGCGCAAACTAAAGCCAATTGTCTCCTGTGACGCACTACTTCAGATCTATTATGCATACTTCTTTTCACTAATGTCGTACGGTAGGTATTATTTTGTACGGGAACTCAACGAACTCTGATTACAAAAACGAGCCCTACGTACCTATATTGGCAGGAGTGAATTCAAGGCACTCGTGTAGAAAACTCTTCAAACAGTACAAGATGATGACTCATTATTCACTATACGTATTTGAAGTAATTGTGTTCACGCGACGAAACATTCACTTATTTAAGCGAGCGAATATGCCTGGCAGAATCACCCGTCAGACAGGGCGATTACTAAGCTGTGTCGCGGCGACTTGCGCTGCTCGACAGGAGCCCGCGCGTAATAGGCCCGTCGATGTACGAGCGCCTACCCGCCACAATTAAAAACGAGACCTCAAACGACATATTTGAACTCCGACTTAGGGAATTTTTAGTTTCAAAATCGTTGTATTCCGTAAAGGAATACAACGAACCGACATTGTAATTTTTATGTGTATCTGACATGTTTTATTTTTAAAATGACATTATTATTTTATTATGAATATTGTTTAAAATCTTTGTCTATTATTAGTTTTTACTATTTATGTCTAGGACGCCCTAGCTTTTATTCATAATTTGACATTTGTACCATTTTAATATTATTTTCAATTGTTTCTTATTATTATTTTGACTTTAATTTTTGCAATGTACGTATTTTGATTTTGACTTTCATTTATATTATTGTTATTCTTATACACTCTGACGATCTTTTTGTGAATTCAAGCTATTTAATGCAAAACAAATGACATGTAAATTTTCAAAATGAAATAAATGAATCTAATCTAATCTAATCTAATCTAATCTAATCTAAAACTAAGGTTATTATTATTTAAGTATAGAGAATGCTTACGGCCTTTTGTACGATAAGTTGTTCTTTTTTGCAATCATTATTAAATAAATAAAATTACGATATTATTTTCCAACAACATTTATATTAGGTACCAGCAAATGTATAACTTAGCAAACTAAATTCACAAGGAAGTGCAAATGATAGCCCTTCATGTTTTAAGGCGCCGTAGGTTCAGCGAAGTCAAGCGAACAGTGTTTTAGAAACAATACATATAACGCGTCTGTTTATAATAAAATGGTTTAAAAAAAAATAGTAATCTTGAGGCGTTTCTGCAGGGAAATCAGTGTTTAAAAACATGATTAAGCAATTTTCGCTTGATAGAAAAAAATCACGAACATAGGTCTAAAAGGGTCTGAAATACACTTACAATATTTGTTACAAATTATGCACCAAAACCTAAAAACATTAAAATGGCTTCTAAATATCGGCAATATCATGTTTAAGAGAACTCAGTGTTTCCTTTTTTGCTAATTTAAACGGCCATAAAATTAAAATGAAAAAACATGATTTCCGCGCTTCCGAGCACGCACTTCCATCTTGCTCACGCAGCACACTTATGCTCAGTGAGAGGGAGAGAAGACCATGAACCTACGGCGCCTTAAGCAGGTATTTATTTATATATATTGCACAACAGAAGAACTGAATGGCACCTGCCTAAGAACCTTCGGATGGCATTGAGCCATAAATAAATATTTACAATAAATAAATAAAGTTCTTATTCTCTGCCGGTCAACCTTAAGGGGATTCAGATAAATTTGGACACAAAAATGTTTCATGTTTTGTGTATTTACGACGTCATCTTAGCCAATAAACAGTAGTGCGATTATTCGAAATTGAGATGTGCTATTAATCTTACAAAATTATGTATAATTTGTTAAATACTTACATGATAACAATTGCTAATGGCACATACTGTTAACCATTTTCATCAAAAGCCTGCGTGATGGAAACGTACCTACTTATCGACTGTACTTATCTCTAACTTATAATAAATCTCTAAATTAAAAAAAGAATCAGCCAGTATCAAACTAACCATTTTTGTGTCCCGAATGATCTCAGCTTCCCATGAACGGAAAAACATGTAACTTTTTTTATAAGCATATTATTATTCTAGCTTCCATTTAGGATAGTTTTTATCCGACAAGAGAAGAAATCCGTTAACTCCCAACACATTACCATGCAAACGAAGTCGCAGGCACAGCTAGTCGAAAATAAATTGCATTCAATGAGGGTAGAACATAAAACTCAACTTTTAAACTACCGACAAACCAGCGGCTCTCTTTACGGTCAAGCTTCTCGGTATAAAAGCGAGCTCAAAACAATTACAAGACTTTGCTCAACTCGATCAAGATGTCGGACTCAGATTTAGAAATCAAAAGGATACCTCCAATGAAACCCGTAAAAAAACCGCCGGGCAGCACGACAGAACACTTGCTGAAACCTCAAGAAAAAAAAGTCACAACGAAAGCTATGATACACGAAGCTTTAACGGAACTTAAGACGCGGAAAGGCGTGTCCATACAAGCTATTAAGAAATTCATGGAGGATAAGTATTACGTGGAAACGGATAAAGTGAAATATCTGATCAAAAAGACCTTGAAGACGGGCGTCGAAGATGGCAGCATCATCCAACTAAAGGGCATCGGAGCTTCAGGATCGTTCAAGTTAGCGGCAGTCAAGGAAAAACCACAAAAAAAACCGAAAACCGAGAAGGAAAAACCTAAAAAGGAGAAAACAACTAAAGAGAAATCGAAAGAGAAACTGATGAAGGAGAAAAAAGAGAAAACCATAAAAGAAAAAGCGATAGACAAAATGAAGACCGCAAAGAAAGTCAAGATGGATGTGAAAGGTAAAGAAAAGAAGATTGAAAAGCCTAAAGAAAAGAAGAAAGCTGAATCGAAAGAGAAAGCGAAAACGAAGATAGCCGCGACTCCTTCAAAGAAGAAAGCAGCCATGATGAAGAGGAAAAGTATAGGGTCTATAATAAAACCTCCAAAAATGAAGCCGAAATCAAGAGCTTGAGTTGCTGATATCCGCTTTACACACTGTATACAGGAATTTTCCGGAATAAGTTCAGACTTTCGAAAAAATGTGCATGACGACACGCTATTGTTAAACAAGTGATTTTGTGTGATGACATTCCGCTGTGATGGCTGTATCAAACTGATTTAGTGATAAGGTAAGTGTTCCAATGTTTGACAACTTAAGGCCTAGGGGACACCTCTTGTTCACATTCACATTAACAATGTTAGACCTGAATCACATTGTTCACATTGCGCCTGCGGTGGTTGTCAATAATAAACTTGATATTAACTGTCAAATTGATTATTGACGGCCGCCGCACGTTATTTGAATAAGGTTGAAATTGTGAAAGTTTGGGCCAGTGTCGACCACTGGGGCGTTTATCTTAGATTGTATTGGATGAGTGTGGTAAAAATTTACAATTAATGACTTTTAAAATATGATTGTGCTTGTTTTGTAATGTGTCGTTTTCGAATAGGAGTTTTTTTTTATTTTAATGTTGATTAATGCGATTTTAGACTAAACATGTTGATATTCTTGTATAGACGTGTAAATAAATGATTATAATGAAAAATGACTTATTTTTTAACATCATCATAATTTGTGGATCACTAGCATCTTGTGAGAGAAAGTTCTGTATTTTATCTTATGTACCTAGATACTAATTTATAGTTTATGAACGAAGAAATTGATGTTTATCCAATTCAATTCAAATATTTGATTTCAGGCATTTTATGCGAGTGTACCTAAAAGTAAAATGTAGTAACTTAGTTACATTCCAGTTTATATTCATTATTAATTACTAATTTTTCGTTGTGTCAGTATTTTGTTCTCTTATGTAACTACCTACCTAACTTGTAGTTAAGGAAGTATGTAGGTACCTTACAAAACACCGAAGCCATAATAACCCCACTAAATCCACTACCTAATTGCTATATATTTCCATGTAATGAATGCTTTTTTTAGGTTATGTAGGGTATTTATATTCGCCAATGAACCGAATACCCGCAGCGTATTATTTACGAAATTAGCTTTTTGACCTGATAGCAATACTTGAGATTATTTGAGTTGGCCGAACTCCACCAAAGTGGTCCATTCAAAAAGCAACTCTATCGCCCTAAGTAGTAGATTGCAATTCCAATGACAGATTTATAAAATGTCGGCCACATTAAATAATCTCAAATCAATGCTAAAGTATATCCAGCACCCAAGGCCCTGGCAAATATGATGGGCAGCAAGTATGTGCATCTTGCTTGCTCTAGCGTACAAAGGCAGCGTGTGACAGCAATAGTTGCCGGCCAGAAATTACAGGAAAATCAGGCCCGTTTAGAAGCTCCATAATGTGTTTATCTACTAACTCAGAGGCGTCTCTATGCATGTACCGCCCGTGTGCTAACATTAGATACATACTATTTACCATTAGACGCCCCCTAGTAAGCGCGCGGTCAATATGGAATGGTAGCGGGCGGCGCTCGGCGCCCCCTAGGACCGCTGCGCCAGTGTGCAAGGCACACCCTGCACCATAGGTAAAGATGCCTCTCTAATCTAATCCACTAGTTGCTCTGTGAGCTGTGGAACACGCAAGCCTTAAAAAAATATTTTCTATGTAATTTAAATACTCTCATCATCCTCCTTGCGTTATTCCCCGTGTTGAGTGTAGACTATACCGGCGTCGAGTTGAGCGCCATTACCAGCATATAACCAGGAACCAAGGATTACCGGAGGTGTAGAATAAGAACGCAGATTTAAATAAAACTGTGTGAGTGTGTAGCCGCCTCAAGCGACCGCGCGCCGCCGCTGCCAGTGATGAAGTGAAGAGTCGGCTTTTTTTTTTTTTTTTTTTGAACCTGACTGTTGCTATAATAGGACGGACCCAATATAGCGGTCGAACTGCGTGGTTGGAGGGTGGCCTGGGGAAAATCCAGGGGAAGCCTCCGGCACGACCACGCGGGGAAGTTTGTACACTGGAATACTCTAAGAGTTTGCGCTCCAGTGAGATTGGTTGAACGGTATCAACCGAATCTGGGGTGTGAGTGGTATCGAACTACTGGGAGTTTTATCGCTGGTTCGCTAAAACCTAGCCTAGCTGAGAAGAGTCCAGCAAGAAACTCAGCTAGGCCCGACTTGCGTCGGACTGACTCTACCCGGTATGCGGCGGTACCGGGACGAAAGCGGACTGTATGTGTCTGTGTTGTCTCGCGGTGGACGTCCCCGCCGGCGGGAACGCTGAAGTGTACGCGATGTGTTGGACGCCGAAAGCGCAGCGTTCCATCTTTCGATGGACGCTGTGATTTCGTCGTCCGGGTCCGTGAGTGTGTGCCTAGGACGCCGGACCGTGCGGCCCCTAATCAGTGAGCGCCGAGTAACGACAGAGGGGGGAGGGATGGGGACGTAGTCAGCAGCCTTCCTAACTAACGGATTCCTATGGTGGGGAGCGTTATCAAAATAACGTCTGGCAGCCTGCTTAAAGAAACCATACATGGTGCTAATCTCCATGTCGTGGTGCAGGCTGAGGTTCGATTGGTACCACGGGGCACCAGTCGCCCTTCGGAGAAAACGATTCTGAATGACCTGAAGCGGCTTGAGCGATGACATAGGCACGTGAGCGAATGCTACACTTGCATATGTCATGATTGGACGAACACAAGTCTTGTAGAGTGTCAGCTTATTCCTAAGTGACATTTTACTAAACTTGTTGATCATCGGCCCTAGCCTTCCTAGCACGAACAACGCGCGGTTGCGTACCCTACGGATGTGGAGAGTCGGCCGGGATTGCCTCTCTTTTATAACTTCTGTTCGTCACACACTTTGCGGGCGGGTAGTGAGGATGAGTTTAGTGTACTTTATTCAATCAGAAACAAGCGTTATGAAAAAGAGTATAAGCGAAACAAAATATAATTCTTAATAATTGATGACTTAATATAACTTAATGTGTTTGCAGTATTTTTATATAATATCACTAGCTACCTATTGATATTAGTTAGATAAAAATTATGTACATAGTATAAGTTACCTGATTGTTGCTACACCCTTCCAGGGTCCATGTATCTTAGTTTTAAGTACTTGGTTGCAAATAAATCTCATCTTATCTTAATTCTATAAAACATGTGGTAACTCTTTATTAAAAAGGAAAATCTTATATCTAAATCAACAGAATAACAATTAGGCGACGAATAATATTATAAACTGAAAAAATTATGTGATAGTTATTTTAATTTTTTAAGTTAAGTATAATAATATGCGACTCCCGGTAGGTAATGCCCCTAAAGTTGCCCGGGGTTCGCTTTGACTCTTAATCTCAAGATTTGTGATATAGGCACCAGTTTTACGAAAGCGACTGCCATCTGACCTTCGGTCAACGGTAAATATTCCGTAGGTGGCACATATAAGTTCCGAATAACTCATTTGTACGAGCCGGGATTCGAACCCACGACCGCCGCTGGACAGCCGCATGCCTGCACCACTAGGCTACCTACCGTAGCTTTAATTTCGAAAAACTGACCCGCCAAAAAACGATATAGGTGATACTTAATTATCAAAGCTGCTCACAGAAAATCTGTTGAGAAATGCGACTTGTAGAGGAGAACAGCTGGACAGCCGGACATACGAAAGATTTTTGGCCCAAGCTGATGCAGAGAACTTTTGTTCGTTTCACTCGCTCGTTCGATCAGAAAAAATCGTGGGTGGCGATTATCAAGCATTCGAGGAAATAATGTCAGCAAAACAACCGTAGTCGCCGATGATGTCATTCGCTCCGTGAAAAGAGTTAATAATAATTAGTACTCCGCCAAGCCACGAGAATATTTCCACATTTTTTTACAATATTTACCACATTGAACTGATTTCCGATAGCAAAATGCGTTGATTACTATGAAAAATAATTTACTTTAAAAACAAAGTTTTAACCGACTTCAATTTAGTAGGTACTCCGCCAAGCCACGAGAACATTTCCTATTTTTTTACAATTTACCACATGAACTGATTTCCGATAGCAAATGCGTTGATTACTATAGAAAAAACCGAATCGCTGTATGTGGGCCGATAATATTTGAGGACTTCCGTCGATTCCCCAAGATCATCACCAATGGCACTTCATTAGTTCCTATTTCAACGGAATCTTATCAGAACCTGTGACGTAGGTACTTTTGCACTTTTAAGTACATAATTGAGGAATTCGATAAGTCATCTGTGGTCTTCATCATCAATATTCCTCGCCACCAAATTTATGATTTTCGGATGTAAATACGGTACACGAGTTATAATAGAAAATACCAAAATTACTACACGCGTGCCTAATAAAATTGAGGAGTTCCCTTGATTCCTCATGGATCCCATCAACTAACTGAATTTAAAAAAACCACCTGGAAGCATATACATACAAAAACAAAAAAAAATCTAATCGGCTCATCAATGACGGAGTTCTGAGGTAACAAACATACAAAAAAAATCATACAACCGAATTGAGAACCTCCTCCTTTTGTTTTTTGAAGTCGGTTAAAACAATTTAGACCCCTTAATGTCCCGCCCTCCCTTAATTGGGATTTCCTCCTTGTCAATTTCCTGACTAGGCAATACATTCTTAGTATATTACCTAACAAATTTCAGCTTTGTATGTTATAATGTGTAACGGTCTTTGATAAAACTGGCTGTGACAGATGTACAGACAACGAATGATCGTATAAGACTTCCGTTAGACCAATACGACAATGGATCTACCTCTTTTTAGGGTTCCGTACCCCAAAGGTAAAAAAACGGGACCCTAATTAGGTAGGTACTAAGACTTCGCTGTCTGTCACCAGCTGTGGTCACCAGCCTGTATTAGGTATCTCAAGAACCGCGATAGCTATAGATAGTTGAAATTTTCACAGATAATGTATTTCTATTGCCGCTATAACAACAAATACTAAAAACAAAATAAAATAAATATTTAAGGGGGGCTACACAACAAACGTATTTTTTTGCCGTTTTTATAGATAATGGTACGGAACCCTCCGTGCGCGAATCCGACTCGCACTTGGCCGGTTTTTTTTATATTACATCAGTGGAGACACCTGTTAATTTATCGAGCGTTGGTAGGAGAGGGACGCTTCTTATATATTTAACGATCTATACTCAGTAACATAATAACGACCTAGCTACATACCTACAACTTAAATTCGATCCGGGCGTAGGTAACCAGCCAGTCCGATGACCTCATAATTCTTCAAAGGAGGCATAGATACCTATATATTGGTTGAAAGGTATTCTATGTTCAATAGTGGACCTTGCGGCTACCTAAAGGCGGATCCCCAAGAGCGAGCATGGCAGTCCGCGCTTGATTTCAGTTCGTCTGCAGATTCCTTTTTAACTTCCTCGGCAGGACCGCCGTCTGGACGCGCCTTGAAATGAGTCTTTCAAATTTAGGGTAAGTCTGCATCGCCAGCCCAGTTCATGGGGGACCAAAAATCATTTTCATCAGCCTGTATGCGTCCTAACCTGGACACACTTCTCTTATAGCTGACAGGGAATGGGCAGGAGTAACGAGACCGACCCAGAGCGGGTTGGGAACTATACTTATACTTATGCCAAATTTCCTCCGGGTCGCCCGCGGATGTCTAAAGGGTGGGTACACACTGAGCAAACGAACGACCAACGAACGCGAAGCATTTATGTGATAGCTATTTGTTAAAGTGAGTTTTTTGCGGTTTTTGCAGGTATTTAATCATTTCACATTTTGTCGATATTTTATACCCACATTTATGCTAAAAGTGGCGCTGGAAGTTGGAACATACGTTTCATGTGCTCTGTCTACCCCTGTTGGGAATAAAGGCGTGAATGTATGTATGTATGTAAGTATATATGTTTAATCATTTGAGTTTAAATAATCTACCCGCTAATTGTAGGTACCCATTCGCCACCACGGAAAAAATACGAATGGCGCTCACATCTGAAGGCGTAGCACGGTTGCCATTTTATCATTTATCGCTGTGGATAAGACATCCGTCACGTTCTGACAAGTATGCAAGTGCTAGAGTGACGGATGTCTTATCCACAACGATAAGTGATAAAATGGCAACCGTGCTACGCCTTCAGGCCGCGCAAGTCTTAATTACGTTTTTTTCAAACATGAATTTATAACAGCGTTTTTTTTTGTTTGTTTAATTTTCAAATGTTATTCTAACCTATTGTGTTACTCATCGGTATTGTCATAAATTGAAATATTGGTTCATGATATGTGAATGTTTTTATATTTATTTTTAATTTGTATATTGTAATTTGTTACATAATATATTACCGTGTAAGCGTTTTGGTGTAATAGGTACTGTGAGCATATACGTGTGTCTATAATAAATAAATAAATAAGATGCCTTATCCAAGAATCCTACAAAATTTCCATCGGGAAGTAAATATATAAAAATAAATGACATCCATTATGTTTTTTGTGTGATTTATTTATTATTCTTGAAGAGCTCCTGTAAATAAACCAGAAGAAAAATTAAAATATCTATTTATGTTTATCCTCTTTTTTCAGGAATTGGTTAAATATCGATTTTTTGATGACTAATATTTTGGTTGATTTTGAGTCTACGTAATTACAGATGCCGTCAAACTTCTTGAACATGCGGGACGAAGTGGGGGGGCAGCTCGCCGGTACAATTCGCCTTTGCGCAGGCAAGGTCAAATGTTCAAGAAGTTTGACGGCATCTATACTAAAATGATAATATATCAGTTACACACAAAAAAGCTGCTGTTACGAATTATTTCCAAATTTCCACTTTTTTCCATACTAATGAAAATAAAATGCTTGGGCTATAGGTATATTTAAGTCGTTTTTGGATTTCGTTTGAAGTCGGTGGTAGGTGGACGCGGCGACGGTGACAAAATTTTATATTTAACGTTACGTCATTTACATATTTGACGTAACACTATCCCACCGGTGATAGTTATCCCCGTGGAGGTAACAACATACCTACAGCTAGACTTGGTATCTAGAAGGGATTCCTATATTTGCTATGAAATCAGAGGTCATCTAAAGATGTTTGAAGGAAGGGAATTATCATAAGTCACCAATGTCAAGGGATACAATTTGAACAAAACGGTATTCCGCGGAGAATTGAGTATAGTCTATGGTATCAATTTTTTGAATGTAGAAAATTCCCGTGACCTTCTGAAATATGCGCATCATAAGGATCGCCCCCTAAAGGGATATATTTTGGGTCTTTCATTGCTACGAAAACCTCAGCCTTCGCTTCGCTTCTTCTTTGTTTGCCTCCCCGGTTTCCTTCGGGATTTTGGTCCTCAAGTTTCGCTTGCAAAACACCGGAAGATAATGAGTGTCTTTAGGGGTCATCGCTCGCATTGAGACCGTTCTCAGAATGTTTGCCTTACAATACAACGAAAAGGCCTTGCTTGCCTCGTCACTCACCTTCCGAACTTTGGCATGGAATTTCGCTTGCAAGACACCTGGGAATAGTAAGTGAACATCCCCCACATCGCCATCAGGTTTCACTTGCAAGACACTGGGAGATAATGAGTGTCCGTCCATGGGGGTGCATTTAGAGCGCTTTCTGAATAGGAATGCTTCGAGTCTTTCACTTCAACGTAAAGCACGGCCTTTGGCCTCGGTTGCCTCGCCACTCACCTATGGGACTTACTTCGCCCTTCGCCTCGCCACTCAACTACGGGATAGTAGGTACCTAAGTGTCCGTGAGGGCTCGCTTGCCTCGCCGCTCATCTTCGGTACTTTGGCCACAGGTTTTGCTTGCAAAGACACCTAGAGATTGTAAGTAACCGTGGGGGCCTCGAGCTCGCTTAGGTAGCGGTCTCTAAAAGTACCTATGCAATACTTAGGCCTTTAATTCCCACGAAATGGTTATTATCTTCAGGTTAGTAGGTATCATTTCGTCTAAAACGCAACTGGTACTAGCGGTAACCGGTCTAAAACGCTGCTAGTCTAAAACGCATCTGATCTAAACTGCGACTGGTCTAAGTAGCTACCAGTCTACGTCCCTACTGGTCTAAGTAACATCTAGCCTAGCGCAGACAATTCGCAACTGGTCTATAACGCATTTCGCCTCAAATACATCTGGTCTGTTACGCATCTAATCTAAAACGCAACTGGTCTAATAAGACATCTAGCCTAAGACGCACTTCGTCTAAAGCTGATTTGGTCTAAAACGCTCCTAGTCTAAACTAGATGTCGATCGTCGGTAAGTAAGTTCAGCATTTTGTTTCCTGTAATTTATTCTTAAAACTTGAATCAAATAATCTAATACGAATTGTGGCTTTAGGTGGTTCGCTGACCGACCATATATGACTACTTAGAATAATTTGAGAATAATCGTTTTCACTTCTCATGCTCAAAAAGTGCGTCATATTAGACTTAGCAAGCGGGGCTAAAGTAGTACATTTAGCCCCTAGGGAAAATATGTATACATATTTATGATTAATAAAACATTGAAATAGACGTCTCGATCCCCATGTAGTTCGGATGCTTTTTCTTCAAAGATTTTCTTTACTGGAGCAAAATTGTGACAAACATCCTTTTTACAAGAATCGAATAATTTTTCGACATCATTCCGAAATGTATTCCTTCTGCAAGCGTGGGTGGTTGGAGGCGTATCTATGTTATCTCTTTGAGGGTTTAATTTAATTGAGGCACTGCACTCACCCCGATTTGCACAACGCCTAAGTGTTGCATTTGTAGACTTGTTACTCTTACTTAAATTGTACCTATAACCGTTGTACAAAAGGGCCGGATGTCCTCTTTGTGTCTCTATAAATATTAGCTCCGGTCGTCTTGGTGGTGCACCAATACTTGAACCCGGTGCAGCGTCCATAACAATCAGTAAACTTATTTTAATCGTGTTTTGAAATATTTTACTCACCATCCATTACAATCAAAACCAATATTGTCGACTTACTAACGAAGTCGACATTAATGAAACTCTATCCGAAGTGGCCAGTATGCAACCAATTAGATACTGAAGATATAAACGAAGTAGTTTAATTGGTGTTCCTACTTCTCTATAGTGCACTACAAATATTGCCGAATTTACGTATCGCTATTAGGTTCAGCTACTACTTAGGTTAGTCGAGTTTTAGACTACTTCCTGCTTTCGAAAACAGCAAATGTTTAGTCAAATGACTACTTAAACCAACTGCACTTTAGACGAGACACTATTTAAGCCAGTTGTCGCTTAGACCACTTACTACTTAGACCAGCTCAGGCTTTTAGACCACGTACTCTTAGGCCAGCTGTGTTTTAGACCACTTACTGCTTAGACCAGTAGCGACGTAGACTGGTAGCTACTTAGAACAGTTGCAGTTTAGACGAGATGCGTTTTAGACTAGCAGCGTTTTAGACCGGTTACCGCTAGTACAGTCGAGGTCAAAGATATCTTTACAATTGAGTGTTACAAAAATACCTTTACATTTAAATAAGTTTACATACTACATGACAAAAACATACTTATAACGCACATGACGGTTTCATCTTTTCACTTAATGCTCCAAAGTTCTGTTTACCATCTGCTCCAAAGTCTTCCATAAAAACATTTTCACACATTGTGACATAATAGGTTTACATTGCATGTTACAAAATAAGTTTTCCTGTCAATGTGCCCTAAATATGTTTACATTAGCAAAGGCACTTGAAACTATGGCTACATAAATATCTTTACAGTTTGATTGAAAGGTTCTTAATTTGAATATTGACATTGAATTGTCATATTCATTTCTTCCTTAATTTCTTGATTTGAGTCTTATATTTGTTATCAATTTCGGCTCTTTAACCGACTTAAAAAAAAGAGGAATTTATTAGTCGTTTTTATATTAGCTCTTATAGTTTTGCAATGTCTGACTGTCTGCCTTTTGGCGGGTTCTTTATACAAGGTGTACCAAAAATGGGGTGTGAAACCGATCAAGGGCATTACCCTTTCGGCCACTTTCGAAACCAAATTTTCGAAACTAGTAGAGAAAACGGAATCATTCGTCTTGTTTGGAAACCAGGTTTCCTAAAAATAAATCACAGTCTGTTTTAGAAACTTCTACCGAATACGGAATGTTAAATCTGCTTCCGAAGGGCAAACAGACGTGAAATAGGAGCCCCGCGGAGCGGGGCTCCGTCGACATCGCTAACGAAAAGATAAAACGACGAAAAATGATGTAGGCACGACATCATTTACTCTTATACCTAACATCAAAAAAGTTGATATTTTTTTTGAGGTTTCGAAAGCAGATTTAACATTCCGTATTCGGTAGGAGTGTCTTAAATAGACTGTGATTTATTTTTAGGAAACCTGGTTTCCAAACAAGACGAATGATTCCGTTTTCTCTACTGGTTTCGAAAATTTGGTTTCGAAAGTGGCCGAAAGCGGCATAACAGGCATCGTGTTCTGATCAGAAAAAACTAAGAGAACAATTTTTTGAGGCGATTTTTTTTATATTTGTATGGAGCATTGGCCGACTGAGGCCATCTGGTCCATACAAAAGTAAAAAAAATGGCGCCAAAAAAAAGTCTTAGGACAGGGGGAATTTCGCGCAAATGGAAATCCAATTTATGAAAGATTTTGTTACTTAAGTTTCTTAAAATATCGCGCCCCGTACCCGTACCCGTACCCGTGAATGTCAAAGACGTTTTTCATGGTCGTCGTACCACCTTAAAAATGTATACAAATATTTGTGAAATTACCTATAATGGCGCGCAACAATTTATCCTTCTTACACATAACATACAACAAAATAAAGGATTTCTCATTGTATAACGCATACGCGTCAATTACCCGTTTAATTAACGCCATAATCTGTACGTATCCCGATTAGAAAACAAGTAGGATTTTTTTTTTGACGCATAATTTTTCACTTTTCTATGTCGGCCCCTTCTTGGAACTTTGCTCATACAGAAAAAAATGTCGTCGTTGACGTCACGCCCAAAATGAAAGAGACAGAAATATTTGACAGTATGGTACTGTTTTCGGTGATTGTCATTATTTGAAATAAGAACCGAGGTTCGTGTCAAACTGTAAAGATATTTATGTAGCAACAGGTGTAAGTAAAGAAAAGTACGCTTGAGCGTAAAGTTTGAAGTGCCACTGCAAATGTAAACATATTTAAGGCACATTGACAGGAAAACTTAATTTGTAGCATGTAATGTAAACCTATTATGTCCCAATGTGTGTAAATGTTTCTATGGAAGACTGATGGTAAACAGAACTTTGGTGCATTAAGTGAAAAGATGAAACTGTAATGTGCGTTGTAAGTAAATTTTTGTCATGTAGTGTGGAAACTTATTTAAATGTAAAGGTATTTTTGTAACACTCAATTGTAAAGATATCTTTGACCTCGACTGTACCAGTTACGTTTTAGACGAAATGATACTAACCCGCATTGAGAGCGCTCTCTAAAGGGATGCTGTGGGCCTTTCATTCAAACGTAAAGCTCTGCCTTTGGCCTCGCTGCCACCTCGGTATAGTATAATATAAATGGGTGCGCCAAAGTTCATATAAAATTGCAACTTCGATTATTGGATTTCCGAAAATTTCTCTCATACAATTTTATCTCATAATGATCACTATTCATAATTATTTGTGCGAATAACTATCGTAACTCCGAATTATCTATATTCATAATGTTATTCAACATAAGTATCTCTGTTACTACTATCTAGGTATATGTTTATATACTTTTATATCATAACGATTTTTAGCAATATAGTTTAATGTCGTATTTATTTCTATGCATACTAGTAGTTATTGCTAAATTTTGTATTAATAAAGAGTTACTCTGCGATCAACTACTGCCAAGATAGTGGTGTATAAGTTCAAGTAGGCAGTAGGGGACAGGGACTTAGTAGCAAAACCGACTCGGATCGCGGATAGGTTAGAAGACGGAATTACAAAGTAACCACAACAATCAACAACAATAATAACAAGTAGAACTAACAAAATTATGATATATGTCCATTATGAAGGAAATTGTTATGAACAACCAAATTATGAGTTCAAGTCTGTTCTTAGTAATGACCTAATGATATTATGAAGAAACATTTTGTGAATACAGGTCATTATGAGTTCCGATGATAGTAACAGAAATTTAGGAACATAAAAGGTAGGAATAAAAACATTATGAAGAGTGATGATTGTGATTACAAAGCGGTATTACTAGAAAAAATCGACACATCAAGTTTATATGAGCCAATATGGAGCCAGCCCCCCAAATATATTTTGACACCGCGATGCCGATGTTAGTAACTAAGCGTAGGTAGAGGTCTAGTTTCGTGACGAGTGACCGGCGGCGGGATGAGCCGCATCAGCGCTTAGCGAATAACAGCCCTGAACGGGTATATGATGGACTCCCGGAAACCGCCCGGACTACTGTCTAAACCAGGGATGTTGCAGACATTCGCATCCGCGACCGCTGAAGTTACGCATAAATTTCAACATCAGACCCCGTATCATGGTCGGTCTTATCACGCGATAAGTGACAAGATAGGAGCGTCGTCTCGTTCTATCGAACGGTGTCAGCCAGTGGCGGACGCTCTATTTTGTCACTTATCGTGCGATAAGGCGGACCATAATACGGGGTCAGCATTCATCCGCGACATTCCTGGTCTAGAGCCCAAAAGGTGTTTTGCGCACTCTTCCGCAACAAACGGTTAATGTGGTTAATATCTATAGTCCACCTATAAGTAGTTTCCAGTTTTCCTCACCTTCTGTTTGAGAAGCGGTAGGGCCGGTAGGCACTCCAGAAGGCATAGCGCTGTTGCCATTTTATCACTTATCGTTGTGGATAAGACATCCTTCACTCTCGCACTCAAACTCTCAAAATGTGACGGACGTCTTATCCAGAGCGATACCTAAGTGATAAAATGGCAACCGTGCTACGCCTTCAGCACGTAGTATCTACTCTCGATTTTTCTCGCACTTGTTCCAAGCATTCTAATAAGACACACGGATAGTGCGAGAAAAATCGAGAGCTCTCGCGCGCCGTCTTGTGATAGCTACGAGTACCTATGGTGCCGCGAGACGAAAACGAACTTCGTTCGTGTATTTCCGTCTCTGTCGCACTTGCTAGTTCGAGCGACAGAGAGGGAGATACACGAACGAAGTTGGTTTTCGCTTCGCGGTAGCCCCTCGGGCTTTATGTATCTAATCGTGTAAGTATCTACCTATAACCAATAGGTAGAATAGATACGTCTTAGTTGAAGTGCCAAACTAGTGAAACTACATAAACTACAGTCAAACAAATTATACTTTTTCCAGAAGAACAACTCAAAGTACTTAGACTTTTTTTAACAAAGTAGGTACCTAGGCTAAAAGCTAGTGGCTCAGTGAGCTGTAGAATGCGCGAAACTTTTTTAATTTCGAAGAAGAGACTCGACAAAAATATTCCTAATTTAAAATCCTGCTCCCAAAATTTCACGAGAATCCGTTGAGAACTGCGACCTGCAAGGTTATCAAAAGACGGCGCGCGAGCTCTCTTGATTTCTCTTGCAGTATCCATCTCTATCTTATTAGAAAACTTAGAAAGAGAGGTATCTATAGTGCGAGAAAAATCGAGAGAGCTCGCGCGCCGTCTTGTGATAGCCGTGCTGTTGAGGACAACAGTCGTCCGAATGTCCTCCTCTAGGTACAGTTCAGACAAACGGACAGACAAACAAATTTCGGCCCAAGCGGCTGAAGCAGATAGAATTTCGTTCGCTTCACTCGCTTGTTTGATAATTTCTGGCTAGTATCGGCGGTTATTTGCTTTGTCTTTATTTGCCTTTTTGTAGTTAGGTATAGGCTATAGGTACCTAAGTACCTAGATACATTCCCTCTCCTGGGTTCATAATTTTCATAAACAATAATGTCAATAATAGCCGCACCAAATCCTGCAACATTCGAGTGTATTTGTACCATAGTCACGTGATTAGGATTACAGTTGGGGGTTTTAGCGACTGTAGTTTTACGGTATGGTTACTATAACATGGTCATTATGCAGTTTAGTTACGTGACCTGCTTCAGTTACCAACTACCTGCAGGACAAGGTTTCTTTACTCTTCAATTGGTCAAATTAAATCCCCAATATTGAGTATCTAAAATACCTAAAATCAACGTAGAAATCAATGGAAGATGTGTTTTATCTGTGTCCTACGACCATAATTTACTCGATCTTAACTGTTTTAACTGTATACAACTCATTTATTATGATAACTAGGGTGTGCCATCAACTCATGTCCCCTTCAGTCTCAAATAAAAATAATATAAAAGTACATTTTTATTACACGCAAAAAGACCTATCAAACCAAGTAATTTATAATCCATCAGCCATACTGTTGACGTCACAGACGTATAATTGATCTCGCAAAATCAACATCAATTTTCAACTCTATATTAATGCAAAAAAGTATATATTCTTTCGTATTTCATAAACAAAAGTAGATTCTTTCCACGTCAGACAACACGAATAACAACTATCTCTTTCGTCCGCGCTTTTTTTTACCGTAAGTCAGAGTGAGATAAAGATAACATTCTCGCGCGTGGTTGAGCGCTCGCGGATTTTGGGGTCATGGAACGTGTTTAAATTTCGAAACTAGTTCCGTCCAATACGATGCGTTCGAATTCATAACGCCGTCATTGGTTAGGGTGACCGGTACTAAAAACTCGGGCGTCTTCCAAAAATCGATAAAGTGTCGAGTTTTTCTAAGACCCTGTCGCTGGATTATCGCATTGTTTTGTTTCCAGCGAGTTTAGTGGTACAGAGGACTGGCGCGACTTGATAGGCGCTTGACGTTATTCGTGCAGCTATTTTGTGTGGAAACATGTCGGACCGAACGTTCATATAGTTTTAATTTCATTTAAACACGATTTCTTTAAGATAAGTGTGTAGTGGAGGTGTCCATAGCTGCCAAACTGTAATGGTAAGTGTGTGGTGGCATTATATTGTCAAATATTTGCGTGGAACCTTGTTTTACAGTGTAATATGAGTGTAAAATCGATAATAACCCCAACATTGAGTGCTGCTCGGTTAAATATTTTGATATCGGGAGTGTTCTGGTGTTATTTTAGGAAAGGAATTCCTGTTTCCCGGTCTGTCGTCGAATACCAATTACGACTAATGATTTGAGTCATTAATTAGTAATGTTTATAGTATGTATAACTTATTGCCAAGTTGGGAATGTTTTCTTTACTTATGCATGTATACGTGACTATATCCCTCTATATGATCGTGAAATTATCATTTGTCAATAGAGACTTCTTTTGATTGGACATCCGTGGCTATCTCTTTCGCACTAATAGAGAGGGTCGTGAAGGCATCTCTGTTGCACTAGTGCAGTATTAATAGGATCGCTTGCCCCCGGGGTGTTCTATATTTGTTTAGTGATGTATTTGGTTGATTGGTGCTCTACTCGAATATCGATATCGATGATTTCGCAATGATAGTTTATTGTCATTCATAAATTACTGATTCTTATAGCAAAGTTTATTTATAATACTTACCTAGGTACCTACGTTTGTTAGGTGTCCGAAGTGTTTTGTCGTTATCTGTATTTATTGCAGTTTGTATAATTTACTTCACGTATTTTTACTGACGTACAGTTTTTGTCAGTGACCCCGTTATTAAGTGAGTAAATCAACTTTCTTACTGTGTCTGTCACTAGTTGCGATGGTATGTACGTATCTCATGAGTCTCTTAAAAAGAGACTGATTTTATTCGTTTGTATCCAGCAAATGTAGGTTACGTTGTCATTTTTTTACATTAACATAGACCCATGGTAGACTTATATTTGGATCAATTCATAGCCACACATATGCCCCAGAAGAGAGCTAGCCGAATGATATCTAGATAAACTTGTTTTAAACTAGGTCGTTGTTTGTTACGTTCGTTCATTATATGTAGATGAAATCAATGAATTTTGGATTTGTCACTGTCTTTACGTCATTAGTCAGTCTCGGTCATCAGCGAATTAGTAATGGTACTGCTTATACTTATAGGTTACTGGAGCATTGCGTGATTCACTAAGGCTCGGTTTTATAAATGCGTCAGACAAAACAGAAAACAATTTTTTTTAACAATTTTGTTTTTGTTTTGTGGGGTTCCGTAGTAAACAAGGAATCTTTATAGTTTCGCCATGTCCGCCTGTCCGTCCTTCCGTCTTCGGCTTAGCTCAGTAACCATTACTACTATATAATTGTGATTCGGCATGGGTATATAAATCAATCACGCCGACAAAACAGTACAATAAAATCTTTAAAAAAAATTAGGGTACCTCCCCTACACCTAAAGCGGGGACGTATTTTATTTCTCGTTCCACCCATGATGTGGGGTATAGTTGGATAGCTCTTTCAAATTATTCAAAATATTATGGGTTTCATAAAACCATTTTTCAAATCAGTAATTTGTTTGCGAGATATTGGGCTCTAAAGTCCTAATTTTTGTTCGAGTCATGTGTCCCCTCCCCTGCCGGCTAAATGGCTACTACTGGGGATGTGAACAAATTCGTGGTAGTAGTACATATAATGAATTTAAAATCAAAACTATCACGAACGATAAGGCATAAGTAGTTACCGAGTAATAGTCGACCAACTTAATGCGTACTTGGAAAGGTCAATTTTCGTACAAGCTCGGCCGACACAACCGCACCGCACCTCAATGTAACATGTAACTAAGACAGACATGCAACTACGGAACCCTTTACTGCACGTGGCCCGACACGCACTTGGCCGGTTTTTTTACTTTTCCTACCGACAAAAGTTCATTAAATTTAGTCCATTATAAAACCAGGTCTTAAAATCAAACATTAACCTGTGAGTGATTCTTGACGCTTTATTCACAGGAAGCAAAAAAAGTTACCAAACATGTGTTTTTGTAAAAAATTGCTCTTATCAAAGACCATGCAATGCACTAATGCCAAAATCATCTGTTATACAATAGTTTTTCATAACGCCTGGTCTTCTGCATTTTACCAACTGTTATATACCGTCACGGTGGCGAATAACCATAAGCCCTCTCTCATGATAAGGAGACACTGTAGTCTATGGGGTATCTGTCAGACCAAGAAAAAAGACAGAACACTATGAACCTAGTGAAGACGGTTTTCAACCAAGCCAAATAAGTTAAGCGAACGCTCACGCACACACACATATACAAACTAAATTCTCACAAAACTCTTCAGCTCGTGTCGCAATGCTGTCAAGATCACCTATTCACCCGAGTTTCGTGCATTTTAATTTGTCTCTGGCAGAATAATATTGGTCAGAAATACACTTGGCATATCATCATGACTTTCGATCTACCACGCATGGTGTACATATATCACAGAGAAACACACAATTCACCAGCACCTGGCATAAGGAAATTTTATCATAATGGATGTACACAATAAATACGAGTATAATTGAGTCATTTTAGGCGGAATAGCAAGACGATTTGGGTACCTCGTATTAAATTTGCATAAGTCCCTTTTTTGTTGTAAAATTCTAGATAAAGACAAGTACACCAATACACATACATACTTGGCACAGTTAATTTTTTAAATTCATTAATGTAGGCAACAGGGAACCCTTTATTATGCATAACAAATGTACTATTGGATTAGAAAACAGTTATGCTCATCAACATTATGCCAATATAAGATTCGCTATTATAAAAATCTGCGAAATAATTTATTCCATAGTATACACTGCGTAAGGTGTTTCTGCTAAATGTTAGTTCTGCCAAGTATAATCATGCAAATCAGATATGTCAATAAAGTTTCTGCAAGACAATAGTGAACCGTTTATCATAATGCATGTACAATTTTTTTATCAAGTGTTGATAATTATCGATATAAAACGTCGATAACTGTCCCGTCCATGCATGCGCAAAAAATACTAAAAATGTCCGACGTCCCTGCATTCATCCAAACTTATTATTATAACTCACCCCGATCCGAAATCAATTCTATACTGATACAAATAAAGCACTATTTCTGTTGACAAGTCAATTTAATTTAGAATTCCTTCGAGATTCACATCCGACTTTGAACTTTGTGCGAATAAAAATAGGGTTCTAAAATTGGAGTTTTTTCTTTTATTGTAAGTCAGTGATTTATGAAGGGTGTTAGAGGGAGATGGTTCGATCTGTGCGTGTCTCGCAGGTAGTTTTGCTAACTTTGAACAAAGGATCCGAAAGCGTTTTTTTCCTTGCGAATTAAGTTGTATTTGTCATTTTATGACAGTTTTGCTGACTTTGTTTTTGTATTGTTAACGAAACACGTGGCTGTGAAACAAAAACGCTTTGGTATTAATAATGATAATGATATTTGTTTTATTATCAGTAATATTATTATTATTATTATTATTTTATTGTTTAGAAACTAACAGTCTTAAAAAAAAACATACATACATTAGACAATATACGTTCAATGAATCCATACTCCATACTAATATTATAAATGTGAATGTGTGTCTGTCTGTCACCTCTTCACGCTTAAACCGCTGAACCGATTAAGATGAAATTTGGTATGAAGATAGTTTGAATGCCAGGGAAAGATAGTTTGAATGCCAGGGAAAATGGGTGAAAGTTTGTATGGAGCTGCAATATAACAGATGAGTCGCGGGCAGAAGCTATGACTTGTAAAACAATTTCAAATGAAATCGTCATGAATGAATTTGTCAAGATAATTTCATAGTAGGTACGCACTATTGTAGGTGATAAGTATAGTGGTCGTAGCGGCGGACGGACAGATAAGCGACCAGTGACCACTATAGGCGTCTTTATTGTTTATACGGGAACGGAACCCGTTTCTAACTATTTTAGCTGACGAACGAGCGAACGAAACGAATGAAGACCTCCGTTTCAGCTTCCAAAATTCTTTCGTATGTCCGGATGTCGGGCTGTTTTCTAAAGGGTGGATTTCTTAACTGATTTTCGTTAATTTTTGTGAGCAAGACAGATAAATAAGTACCTATAATATATAAATTTTGCTGTCTATTAAGTTTGTGTCTAAGGGTGCCTTTCCACCAGTGATGTGCTATGCTATCCATACTAATAGTATAAATGGGAAAGTGTATGTGTGTGTTTATTTGTCCTTCTTTCACGGTAAAACGGAGCGACGAATTGACGTGATTTTTAAGTGGAGATAGTTGAAGGGATGGAGAGTGATAGGCTACTTTTTGTCTCTCTCTAACCCCCCACTTCCCTAAAATGGGGGGTGGTTTGTATGGAGCTGCGACATAAACGAGTTCCACGCGGACGGAGGCGCGGGCAGATGCTAGTGTTTTAGTACATTTGGAACGTAGATAGCTGTGGCTGGAGCTACGTTTCAAATGAATGAAAACATAGCATAGCATGGCATTGCACATCTCTGGTGGCAAGGCACCCTAAGGGTGTGTACCGTGTACCGAACCGTCTGTAATCGTAAGCAGTGTTAAGTTAAATCTGAACGTATGGAAAGTTTGACAAGCTTCTATGGGATGACAGCTGCCGGCGCGGCGCCATTTGTAAGGGCCTGGACACATGTCGCCGGGTACGGTGCCGTCTACGGCGCCGTGCACGGTGCATACGTTAAATACCGTATGCACCGTGCACGGCGCCGTAGACGGCACCGTACCCGGCGATATGTGTCCAGGCCCTAACGTCGATCGGTCTGTACCTAATCGTAAGTTGATGCAACCCGGGCGGATTAAGTCAAGGCATTAGATTTCAAAAATTGTTGCACCAACGGCTATATCACACAGGACGGCCCGTGAGTCGTGTCGCGGCGAGAGACACAATCTTTAGGCTACTTTAAGGGTGCCTTTCCACTAGCACGTCTATCATAATGTAGTCGGCCGTCCGCGACATACTCTCGATTTTTCTCGCACTATACCCCTTGTATATGTCAATAAGAGCGAGACGGATAGTGCGAGAAAATAGAGAGAACTCGCGCGCCGTCGCGTGATAGACGTGCGGAGATGTGCTATGCTTGCTATGCTATGTTTTCGTTCATACATTTGAAATGTAGCTGTAGCTACAAAAACATAGCATGGCATAGCACATCTCTGGTGGAAAAGCACCCTAATACTAGGCTCTCGCTGGAGCCGTGAGCGTCCATAGCATTTGCGATTACCATCAACCGACTGATTTACCAGTAGAAGTATTTAAAAAATGCTCCCCTCTGGAATAGAAGGTCAGATCGCAAACGCTCGTTGAATTCAATGAAGAGCTTATTGTAAATAATATTGGGGTTCAATTTTTATACGAATAAACATGTTGATTTTGATGACCGGTTTAGCATGGGTATGTAATTAGCCTTCGTCGAAACCGACGGTCCTGAGTTCGAATCCTGGTGAGGGCAAATATTTGAGCATATAGCACCATCCACCTATCTTCATTCATGGTTGTGCCCTAAATGAGCCCGTTTTGACACCTAATCCCAAGATTTGAAGTAGGCACCAGTTTTACGAAAGCGACTGCCATCTGATCTTGACCGTTTAGCGTTAATGTTTATAAATGAAATACCCTTAGAGTATAGGCTGATCACACCCTACTTAATTTGGGCGGGTAATGGTTTTTTTGCGGCAACTTCTTCTCAACAACGACTGATATAAGTACCTATATATCCCATCCTGTCACACTTATTGAAATTTGTATACCTACCATCTCACTCCGTCGTGGTATTATTATTACTTAACTTGTCCTGAGTAATCATGATAGTAACGAATGGGTTGCTATCAAATTTACAACAGTATGCCAAGTTTCAGCGCAATCCTATACCAGACTATGCAAGATACGTTTCTGTCAAAAAAAAAAACATTTTGTGTACTAGCATTTATTGTCTGTACTTTTCTGTATACCGTCATCAACTACTCGTTGAGACGATTCTAACGAGCCCAAACTCAACGGGGTTACGTCTGTTAAGTCCTGAATTCCCCTGGCGACCTTCTGTGTCCATCATCAGATCAGCTCGATGGTACCATAATATTTAATTGTCATCCAAACTATAGGTAGGTACTTAAACCCAAAATTTCAACTCAATCGGTTGAAGATATCTGCATCAAAATTGAGTTGCAAGATTCCTTCCGAACACATAGTTTCCTACATATATTGCCAGTTAAATGCTTGTAATAAAACAAAAGCTTTACCACGATATCCACGTTAATCACCTGACCCCGATCACCCAGGGGATTAGCGGCAATTATTTTATATTCAACTAGGAAAAAACGATAATGTTCGGTTATGGCGCTTCGCCGGACGCTGCCGCGTCACGCTCGCTTCGGACGCTCGGCTCGCGCGCTGTAGGGACGCGGTTCACCTAACAACCCAACCATTTTTCCCCTGGGAGATCAGGCTAGGGAATTAACGTGGACAACAGCGTAAAAACAATCGAATGATTCACGTATCTCTAAATACATAACTTGGTCATTTCAGATGCAGCAGCAAATATGCCAGCCAGACCAAATGGGGTAAGTTGAGGGGCACTAGAACACCGCGGCCATAATAACGCCACTACTTGCTCTGTAGATATGGTCAGGGGTGGCTCACTTCGTGATTTGGTCGCGCCGCCAGAAGTACATACCGCCCCAGTGAGCATGTTAGGGCTGCTAGGAACGCACGCGTTCTATCGCAGAGCGTTGCATGCGAAAGGGATGGCCACGTTTAGGCGTATCTAAACAGGGGATTTGTTAACAGAACCTCCTGTACGTAGTTCTATTATTTATTCTGTGACACGGTTGAGATCTAATGTGGCGGACTTTTATAAAATTAACATTGGAATTGCAATCTTCTACCTCGGACAGTAGAGTTGCTTTTTGATTGAACTACTTTGTTGCAATTCGGCCTCAAATAATGTCAAGTATATGTGGTGTTCTTATGGTGAGTTACGGTCGCCACATCGATGGAGACATCGAATCATCAAAAGGGTCGGTAACGCGCTTTTGATATTTCTGGAGCAAGCGTCCACGGGCTACGGCGTCTGCTTACCATCAGACAGGCCGTATGATAATGCTAATTCTTATAAGGTTAAACTCACGTATTAAACGCCATTACGGGCGCCATGTTTCGAACTCCTCAGGAGTTCTTCAGTGTGTAACACGATGCGGCTGCAAGAATACTCATTCTGAAGTGGAAGTCCTGATAATTTCGAAACATATCGTCTGTAATAGCATTAAATATGTGAGTTAAGAGCCTTAATCTAATCTACACTAACTTTTTCCATTGTGTAACGGCAATTACCCATTTTATACACAATGGAAAAGAAGTTAAAGCAACCGTATAAATAATCGTTTTAAACATGACTCACTACAATTTATTTATTATTTTATCGTCGTGAGAGGCGCCTTTACCTATTGTGCAGGGTGTGCGTTGCACCCGGGCGCAGCGGCTCTAGGGGGCGCCGAGCGCCGCCCGCTGCCATTTCATTTTGACCGCGCGCTTCCCAGGGGGCGCTAGAGTAATGTTTGCACACGCGCGCTACATGGGCTAGAGACCCCCCTGAGGCCGTATGATTTTTACCACAGTCTTGGTCTAAAACGACTGCAAGCTTATCAGAACTTGTGCTGTTTCAGCCAGCCGCAGCAAGTGATGCTGTGTCCTGTCCGCCTGGTGTACGAGACACAAATCCTTGTCCAGCCAGGTAACACCAGTTTAATATCATCTGTACTGTATGATCTATTTAACACGTTCGCAACCAAGAGCCCGCCTAGCAGCGCTCGTAATGTTTGCTCAGATGCCGGCTGAGCCCGCTAGGCGGGCTGTAGTATGAAGTTACACGCCTTGCTCGCACGTACAATTCGCCTGTGCGCAGGCAAGGTCATTTGCTAAATATGTTTGCCGGGAATTTGTAATTCTGTATCATACTAATTAGATAAATCTTCAAAACCCCTTATTTACATGAGTATTGATGATGATATTCAATGGTCTGGTTTAATAAAGACGCAATTAAGGCTACAGAGCAAAGAAATGAACTAGAATCAGGACACATCACCTTCAGTGGTTTCGCGGCAGAGTCGCTAGCTTGGCAGTGGTGCTTCACCTTGTTATTAGTAGTATTTGAAATATATTATTATAAAACTCTTATCATTACTTATTTCTATTCCAGGGGAACAAATCCAACCAAACCAAACTCTCTTCATAAACCCACAAAACCCACCGCCATGGATCCAGAACAGACCTCAAAACCAGCAGGTCATATACATGCAACAGATGCCAGGCAACATGGTGTCTTCCGTCCCACAACACATGGATCAAAATCAGATGTACTTGCAGAACTTACAGAACTACTACCCTCAACAGATGATCCAGATGGATCAAATGAGGCAGATGCAAAACGTAGTCCAAATGATGCCAAATATAAACAATATCAACCAAATTACTGGACAGAACGTCAACAATTTAGGTCAAAGTGTAACGTTAAATGTTGGTCAGAGTGTTAGTAATATGGGTCAGAATGTTAGTTTAAATACAGGTCAGAATGTAATGCCCATAACAAATGTTGTACAAAATGTGAATCAAAAACCTAATGTTGTTAATACTGTTAATATTGCTCAAAACGTTAACAACGATAGATACAATAGTACAAACGTAATGCCAAATCTACCAATGGCAAACCATCAGAACACAATAGCGAATACTACCCAAATGCAAGACCGGAATGTTAACATGAATCAAAATTTAGTAAACATGCAAAAGGTTGCAGAATTACAAGGTATGAGACAGAACAGGCAACCTCAAGTGACTGTATCACCAGCGCAGAATGTAAAGTACGCACCAAATGTTGGCGACATGAGGCTATCTTCGCCAAATGTTGGCGACATCAGACCCTCAAACAGCCCCAGACCAATGAACGTTGGTAGTATCAGTAGTATACCAAGCAACATCGTGCAAGCCAATTTATTAAACAAAAAAGTTCCTTTACCAAATAAACCAAATCCACCCATGCAAAATCAAGTTAGGCATTACAACCAGACATACTACAGACACATACAGCCCAAACCAATGAGTGTGGTACCAATACAGAATCAGAATCAATATCTACCGATGGGAACACAGACTTTAAGCGTACCAAATCAAATGAACAGTGACGTAAGCAGAAAAAGGAAAAGCGAATCACCTGATGACCCTCGTAAGAAAATACCGAACATGAATCAAGTAACTCTACCAACTGTAGCTAATCATAATCAAACTATGTCAATAGTTCCCAATGTAAATAATAAAATAGCTAGCGTGGTACACACTGACATTGGTGTAAATACTAGTCCTATTCAAAGAGAAATAAAGAAAGGAAGCCCTGTACAACATAAACTGGCCAGACCTATCCAGACTGCATCTACAGGTACCCAAGCTAACATAGCTAAAGAAAAACCACAAATTGTCGAAATGAAAGTATTACCTCCCTTAATTAAAGATGTTCAATTAGAAAGTGATAAGTTAATTAGAAACACAGTTTTTACCCAAGCGAGGGGACTCTTGAGGACTGAACCGCATATTATGCAACCAGATGTTATTAGTATAGAAAAGATTGAAACCATAGTCAATCCTTTTAACACACTTGTAATGAATTCAGAAACAGTTAAAGCTGAGGCTTTTAAAATAGAGAGTCCAGAAGCGATGAAAATAGAATCACCAATAGTAAAACCAATAAAAACGGAACCGCCAAAAACGGACGACTTTGACGTTTCTATTTATATTAAAATAGGAACAGGAAAAGGGAATATAGAACCATTAAAAATAGAAACAAGTACAAGTACAGAGACACCTAAAGAAATTGTAAAACAAGAAGAAAAACCAGTCCAGTTGAAAAAAGACGAAACGCCAGTTCATTTGAAAAAGGAACAAATACCGGTCCAGTTGAAGAAAGAAGAAAAACTGGTCCAGTTGAAAAGGGAAGAAAAACCGGTCCAGTTGCAAAAGGAAGACAAACCAGTCCACTTGAAAAAGGAAGAAGAACCGGTCCAGTTCAAAAAGGAAGAAAACCCGGTCCACTTGAAAAAAGAAGAACCAGCCCAGTTGGATAAAGACGAAAAACCAATTAAAGATATTAAAGAAATTCCAGATACCAAACCAGAGATAAAAGCAGACGCTACAGAAGCTTTGAAAAAAGAAGTCAGAGAGGCAAACGAAGGAAATAAGAAGTTTACAGTAACTGCTATTAGTGACTTCAAAGGGAACGAGCTGCAGATAGCGGATGGCAGTGTGAGGAAACAGGACACCGATAGTTATATACTCACGCATGTGTTGGATGGATACGTCATTCAGGAGTCTAATACTGCTTTCCCAGTAAGTTTTCTTCAAGTGTTTTATATTTAGTGCGATTTGGACCAACTTACGATTACAGACTGTACGTTAAATACGGCGTTGGCAGCTGTCATTCCATAGAAACTTGTCAAATTTTCCATACTTTCAGATTTTAACGAACACCGCTTACGACTGCAGACGGTTTGGTGCAACAGCCTTATAAATATAATAATTCGAGCTGCCTGCGCGGGTGTCGCCCACGCATTGCAAAGAACTTTTTTTGAACTGATTGAAAGATTTAGTGGCCGAGACAGATAGTTCCGATAGCTCAGTTGGTTAGTAGCGACGGGCCATGAATGCCCGGTTCAAATCCGATTCGGAGCATTAAATTGTTCAATTATTCCTTTAATTTAATATTTATAATCCTACTAATATTATAAATTCGAAAGTTTGGATGATTAGATGTTTGTTACTCAATCACGCTTAAACGACTCCATCGATTTGGATGACATTTTGCAGCAAGATAGTTTATAGCCTGTATTAAAACATAGTATAGTTTCAATCCCGGGTCCTCGCAGACGAAGTCGCGGGCGAAAGCTAGTTAGTTATAAAGAAAAATTGAGAACAGCCGGTCTAATCGCTAAAAAAAGTCTTCAAGACGTCCTTTAGGAAGTACAATTATTTAGGTAATGGACCAGATTCTACAGTGGCCTCTAAACTTCCTAATTTTATTAGGCTATTCTATGAGCAGCTGTCATAATCAAATGACAGCGCTAATTTGAATCTGACGTTTCTTATTTTAAATGCTATTCTAAATATGTCGTTTTTAATCTGCCACCTAAATTATGTCTAAAAATTAGACAATTTAGTTTTAGGCTATTATAATAGGGTCCACTAACTGACAAAATAATAATTCAAGCACAATTTCATTTCCAGATTCGCAGACCATTGAAAGAAAAGACTTTCTACCATAACACAGATCTAACTTCGGACCAGCGGAAAGAAGAGACGCCATACAAACACAGAACAGAAGATGGTAAACTTATAAGGGATAACAGTAAAATACTGACCATTTCTGATTTAGATCTTAACGAAGAAGATAGTATAAAAAGTGAAGAGGAAAAGACTGAAGATAAGGTTGAAGAGAAGGCTGAAGAGATGATTGAAGAGAATATTGATGAAGGTACGTTAATGTAAAGTGTCTTAACCCTTTGAACGCCGAGAGCCACTAAAGTGGTCGAGTGCTGTCGTGCCCACCACGCCAACCTTTAAAGTGGTTATGGCGGACACTGTCAAAACCATTTTCTTACTGTCAGATAAGTTTCATATTCGCTCTTTAGCTGTCAAGATGCTGGCGAAAGTAAAAGCGGTCAAAGGGTTAAAGGGCTCCCATACGCCAATAACCTTCGATCTGGATCCCTTAGTTTTCAAATGATTTATGTAGCTTATTATATTAACAACAACGGCTTTCATTTACGCAATATAGTATCCCATATTTACTTCAAAGTTCATTGTTTTCGTGATATTTGGCATCAAAGTTGAACAATTTTTCTGGCCATAACTTTTGTTTTAATTAGTTTAAAATGAAAAGACGTCATAGAAGAACCCGAATATGTAGATTCCGTATATGTTAGATCTTTCACGTCAGTCAATAGAGATACGAAATAAGTGTTTTTTAGACAGTGTTTAAAAAAATTCATACAAAATTAAGTATTCATTTCTTTCAAAACCCTGTAGACAAAAATGGAGATAAAGATTGAAGAACCGATAACCGTTTGACTTATAATTGTATCTGTAGTGCAAAAGTAGGAATAACGATTAAAAACTTGCCAAAAATCGATGAAAACCTCGGGTAGCCCCTTAATAAACACTTCACGAAGACATTATCACACTTTTCTCATGGATTACACAATAAGTGTCTGTGCGAGATTGACTTGTAAAAGTGCCATTACAGCCTACTTGCAGCATTCATTTGACATATTACATTTAATCGTCACTTAAAATCGTCTTTAAGTGCAACAAACTTAAAGAAACCCACAAAGTATTAAAATCCAAGACTTTCTTTGGTGTCATAGACAATCTAGACATCGTTATGTCAGATGTTTTTGAGGACATTCGTTCCTTACAAATCAATACAATCGTTACAATTGAAGAAAATCTTATTACAAATTATATTGTGGTTACTTGGTTTGTACCTAGTGGGTGCCTACGAAGCTGAAGGTCCTGGGTTCGAATCCCGGTAAGGGCAAACATTTGTGTGATGAGCATGAATATTTTTTTCGGAGTCTTAAATGTTTTCTACGTATTTAAGTATTTATATGTGGCGTTCCATGCCTAAAGGGTCCTTATGGTAATGGCCGTAAGGACCCTTTAGGCATGGAAGGCCACATTATAAAATATATCGTTGTCTAGTACCCAAAAGCCTTATTGAGCTTAGTGGCACTACGTCAATTTGTGTAAGATTGTCCCCTAATATTTATTTATTTTATTTAATCTATGTCTTTCTCTTCTTCTGTCTGTGTGTCTGTTTTGAGCTATGATCGTTTTACCCAATAGTAAAATTATTAATAATTTTCTACATTTGCATATTCCAGATCCACCTTTCACGAATCTGGAGCCATCTGAAATCAAGACTTGGACGGTAATATATATTTTTATTTTAGTTTTTTTTTACAATAGCAACAAAATGCTGCATTATTAGTGATTTTAACTTAAATGGGTCAATCAGCTCTCTTGGAAAAAAGGTAACAATACCGACTTCTAACGTGCCTAGAAAATGGACCATACAAAAAGGGGTCGAACTTGACAAGAAAACCCCACATTTGCTGATGTAAAACCCACAAATCGCAGTTTTAAAAAGTGACTCGGAAGACGTAACCGTGCCAACTCATCATCATCATCATTATATCAGCCGAAAGACAGCCCCTGCCACCTAAAGAGTGCCACAATGACCGCTCCTGCGCCACCGGCATCCAGCGGACTCTCTTTATCAGGTCATCAGTCTACCTAGTGTCTACCCACGGCTTCCGGTACGTGGTCGCCACTCGAGAACCTTTCCGTCCCAACGGCCATCGGTTCTACGTGCAATGTGCCCCGCCCACTGCCACTTAAGTTTAGCGATTCGGGCTATACCGGCAAAAATATGTAGACAGACTTTATTTCTGCAACACTAAGGTTGCAGTATACATATTTATGAATAGAGGTCGGCGGGGTGAGCCGTTTTTATTTGATTTAGTTGTGTCTTGTACATATTAATATGGATAAGGTTGGGTACACCTTAAATAAATATTAAAAAAAGACAAAACTAAAATGAAAATGGATTACAAAAAGAGTATTAAGCTTATTTATTTATTGCACATTTACTGTGCTGTTGTAATAAATAACTATAAGTTTTTCTATATTTTAATTTTTTTATGAATTTCGCCTTGAGTTTAATATCCATTTATAGATAGAAAAAGATCTTTCTACGTCTACTGAAGTCAATGGAGTGAAATTGTACATAAAAGTGCTGTTCTCTTCTTCTTCCGTTGCTCTTGAAAGTTTTTCGGCATACTCCCTAAAAATATCTAAGTCTGGGTTTCTAGAGAGGACATCTTCTAATTTCTGACTGACAGAATCTGATGAACACCAATTTATGACAGCTCTCACTTGATGTAAAGTTAAAAATGCATTTACATCGTTATGCGAAAAGCTAGCAGAACGACAGCCTAAATAAAATAATTTAATTAATTTAAAATAAAATTACACATGGGGCATTTACCATTGAGTGGCAAGGTATGTCCATGTTAATGCAAAAACTGAATACGGCTCATCCCCGCCGATATTTGTTTATGAAACTTTGAGTTAATACATATTGGTGACCTTCACTTTCCATGGTCGGCACTCGGCAGTAAGAGCTTGTATACAGTCAGCGTCATATAGTTCATATAGTAGTAGTCACAGAGTAGCTAAATATATCGTAACAAACCCTTATTCTTATAGTAATAAAGACGTGTACCCAAATATTTGGCTACCTTGGCTGCTACTAACTAAAATGGCCGTCAGTGGAATTTGCTATGTAAACAAACAGCCATAATGAAATGGTCTTTCACTATACTTTATATGACGCGGACTGTACCGAAATCTTGCCTTTTTTTACAATGGCAACATTTGTTTGACAGATCGACCAGCTGGCTGAGTATCTGTCAAAATACAAATGGACGGATACTATCTCGGCGTTGTCGGAGCACGAAATTGACGGGGAATCGTTGTTCCTGGTGTCCAAACAGCAGTTGGAACAAATAGGTGTCAGCGAGGAGCACGCCGATGTGATATGTGAATTTGTCAAGAAAATATAGATATCAATAGACAATTTGTGTATTAGTGTAGTGAGAGACAGAGAGAGTTAAAGTGGTAAGTTGTAAAAATAATAGAAATCGTTTAAGGGTCGGTTGCAAAACGTCTAATCGTAAGAGGTGCTCGTTAAAATCTGAGGGCCTACCGGGAAACGAAACGTTCGTGTATCTCCCTCTCTGTCGCTCGAACTAGCAAGTGCGACAGAGAAGGAGATACACGAACGTTTCGTTTCCCGGTAGGCCCTCTGAATGTTTGAAGTTCGACAAGTTTTTATGGAATGACTTCTGCCGGCGCCATATTTGATGTTGATCGGTGTAATCGTAACTGGGTGCAACCCATATTAAGAGTGCGTTTGAATGCCATGCATTTCAAAATTGGAAACAACGATTTATCGTTGCGATAAGACGCAGCTGTTAGAATGAGAGGCATTTATTGTTGTTTCGTTCTAACTACAGCTTGTTACGTCTGTAGTTGGAAGATAGAGTGGTACATCTCATTCAAACAAATATATTGCATTCATGTGGAACGTCAAAATGAACCATGAATGTAGTTTTTATCTGTGATGTTTAGCATCTATGAACCTACCACTACATAATAACTGTCTTATGGGGTGTATACATGTCATGATTTGTCAGCCCCAATTTATCAGAAGCTGACTAATTGCCTGGAGGCATTTTGCGCAGCTGATCCAATTGTCTAACGAGTTGTACTGAGAAATTGCATGCACATGTGGTGGTCGGATTGTTACATCTGTACGCTACACCCAATTATGACTTCGTCATGTTGTACTGATTAATTGGGGCAAAATCACATTTATCTGTATACCCCATTATCATTGATGTGATTGGAAAATGCCCTGCTGGAGAATGCGTAAGTAGATACGACTAATCAATAAGTACAACTTAAAAAAGTTGAAAAACCCCCGACATTTTCATTTTAAAGTCCAATATCTCAAAAACGGCTGAACAGATTTTTATCAAACATGGCTAGGAACAGTTGGGATAAAATTATCTATGACACAAAAAACCGCATGCAAATTGGTCTACCCGTTAGGGAGCTACGATACCACAGACAGACACGTTAAACTTATATTATAACCCCTGTTGTTGCGTCGGGGGTTAAAAAGGTTTCAAGCTCAATGTTTATAGAGATATAAAAGTTCTAAGGGCACACACCTAGCAATTTTTCACTGCAACAATTTGCTGTAGTTGGTTGGTTGGGAGACTTGGAAGGCCGTATTGGCGATCTGCGATTTTTCGGAGAGTTAAATTATTTGAGGAAAACCGCCTAATAACGTTGGATGTAAAAGCCAAGTACTAAAAGAGAGGCCTAAACTCAACGTGTATTACACAATTGACCAATTGTATTGTCACCCTTGCAATAGAGTATTTAAGAGCAAGTTTGGTCTAGCCAGTCATAGCAGAGTTCATATTAATAGGGCTAATCCGTGATTTGTTAGGGTCGTCAACATCGAAATCGACGAGGACTATATTGGGCAATATTGCTGTCTTAATCCAACTGTGGAAAACTTAAAAAAGGCGCTTGAATGTTCCTTTTAAAAAACATTAATTTAAAAATTGTACCACAAACATGCTAATTCCAAAAGTCCACAACTTCATGTAAGAGAGGCTTTACATAAGTTCTTCTCTTATAGCAAGTTGATGTGCCAAGTTGCATCGTTTGTAGAGTGCTTAAGGCCTCTCACAGTCTGGCGCGGCCTGGCTATTTATTTATTTTATTTATTTATTTATTTATTGGTACAAAAGAAATTACACAGCATTACAGTAAATACTAATGCACTGCGAAATTTAGGACAGAAAGTACACATAACAACAATCTTAATAACTAACTGAGGACGGACGGTCATCCATCGCTTCACAAAGGTTTTTGCATTTCTCACAAATTAGCCTCCAACTACTGGCAAAAACATCACAGTCAGAATCCGACTTGAGAAGTGCGTTGATGTAGTGCAAAGCGCGGACCCTTGGTGATTGCCTGTACGCCACAGTGCGCGCTTTAGGTGCTGCAAGTAAGTCGCAATGACGAGCTCTGAAATTAAACTTTGCCTGAGACAGAGAAGGGACACGGAGGCGCAACAACTGCGAGACCAGCTGAGGGCAGTCTGAATCCCCCCGCAATATCCTGCACGCGCCGGTCACGAGTGCATAATTACGCCTCACTTCCAGGGAGTTAAAACCCAGAGTTCCAAGCAAATATTTTGTCGGGTAAAGGAAGGGATAGTATCCATAGATTTTTTTAAATAAAAATCTAAGGAACGTCTTTTGGATTTTCTCCAGAAGCAAGGCGTAAGTGACCTCATGGGGATTCCACACTATTGACGCTGCCTCCAGTTTACTCCTAACTAAAGCGGTATAGACAATCTTGACGACAAACGCGTTGTCAAAATCGCGAGCGTTGCGGATAACAAATCCCAATCTCCGATAGCAGTCGGTAGCCAGGTTACTCATATGAGCATGAAAATTCAAATGCGAATCAAATATGATACCTAGGTCTTTAATAGTGTCAACGCGATTTATTAATTCCGTCCCTAACACGTAATTACCAAATAGGGGACTACGAGATCGGCTAAAAGACATCACGGAACACTTCTCGGGGTGGAAAAGCAGTTTGTTTGTGATGCTCCATTCATATACCCTGCTAATATCTTGGCTATGGCAGACAACAGTAAACTTGTCATGAGCTGTCAAATTTACTATTGTCCGCCACCGCAGGTATGTTTGCTCAGATGCCGGCTGAGCCAGGCAGATATAAGACAGAGGGAACTATTAACTGTGTATATGCCCACCATGAGTGAAGTACTTTATTTTTATGTTCCGTTCAATTCTGTCTGTTGGCCTTACAATGTTGCTCATCTTTATGTCTGTCTTATTTATAATTACTTTAAGGTGTAATTAAGTAATTCTATCTATTTTTTATTGTGACTAAGATTCCTATGGCACGACCTAATTGACCGATTTCCTAATGCTTTTATCTAGTTTTGTATTTTATTAATTACAATTATATGCCCGTTGGCAGAGATATGAAAGAATAGTACATTACGCACCTAGGGCGGTGAATTCGTGAATGGCCCAGATCGCAGGTGCTTGTGGCCCGAACCGAAGGTGAGGGCCATAAATATGCGATCTGGGGCTTTACGAATTACCGCCCGTGGTGAGTACACAAATTTACGTCTTTACCTGGCCACAATGCGAGTTTTACCGTACGCGTAGCGTGCGATAAAACTTGCATTATGGCCAGGTGTGACGTAAAATTATAAAAAAGAGTTAGAAAACGATATTTTTGTATTACGCTACTTCTCCGTTGACCTATGCTAGGTAATAAATCTTATATTATCGGTTCAGTCTTGCCGTAACGCGCTCAATATAAACCATAAAGAATCCATTCACATCCTTCGAAACCGGCACTTATAATTTGCATGCGACAGGCCTACACACTCGATTCTTGTACGGGCATGGGCCTATAATACTCAGGACGAGCTAGCTACACGTGTAAGCCCACATGCAGCTAAAACGCTTAAGGTGCAACGTCACTGATTCCTGTCGAGCTGTTGCTAACAGATGTCGCGATATATAATTTCGATGGTTGCTCATCGTTTTACGCAAAACCGTGACGAGTACCATAATGTGTTTCAAACTGCGGAAGCCGAAGAGCTTGCTACGTATGAATCGCAATCAATCTGCACTAAACAGTCTTTCTATTTAAAATGTAGTCCGAAAATATGCATAAAAGTGTTTTTTCGTGAATTTACGCAGACTAACGTAACTAAATGTCACTTCGAAGTCTGTCATCGTCTGTCATTTTGCATAAATCAAACTAGAGGGCGCAAAACTAAATCTACAGTAGCGCGTCTATTAGGGAATAGTAAAACTAAATGTAGTCGTATCTGGCACTCCGGAACGTAAGATGAATGCAATGCACTTTTTCACTCATCACCTAATGTCATGCGGTAGCGCAGTACATACTCTTTTGCTTAAATCTGTCTGTAATGCCATCGTTGAACCGGGTTCAAATCCCGACAATTGTAGGTACTTCTTTTTTGTTTTTTTATTTGGATTTCTAAACCAATATGACCTGCTAAACTAACTAAGATTTACTTGTAATGTGCTAAAATTTTTTTTTCATATTTTACTAAGTTTTCTTGATAAGCATATCATGTATCTAGATTATCCACAAAAATCCCTATATTTTTGGCGGACCTATTCTTACATGATGCATACTACGTAGATACTATTTTGGATAGGTATTTCATTTAAAAAGATGTTACGCCTTCCACTTAATTCGAAAATCATGAGTAGGTATCCGTAGGTTTACAGTTGACAAATCAAAGTACTACCTTTATCTATTCTATACCCTATTCCACATGAGATTAGATCGTAAATCTTCGTCATTTGAATGAAAACCATTTTGATAAACAAAAACATTGAAATTGTTTTATGTGAAACACATTAAATAATCGAAATAACACTAGTAGGTAAGTCCAATATTTTTAAAGGAAAATTAAAAATCTAGTGTTATACGGAAAAAAGTACCTATACTTAGTATATTAGTACTTTGATTTGTTATATCCATATTCACTTGCAATCAGAAAGGCTACGTATTATTTACAAAATGTTTTGTATTCGCCCGTTACTCGCGTCTAAAATATTAGACCTCAAAATGGTAATAATTTTGCGCCACCGGACGAATGTCGTGTGGCGTTGTGAATAACGGGGAGTTTGTTCTATCAAAATTCAAAACTTCTCTTGAGTCCCGAACTAGGCCGCGTCAGAAAGAGAGAAATATATCATTTGACATTATGGTACTGTTTTCGATGAACGTCAGAATTCAAAAGTCGAATTCAACTTTTTCACGCGATTATGTATACACTAGAATTATTTGGGGTTTACCACTGACAGATAGTTTTCCTTCATTTAATTTTCAACTTTAACCTCATACAAATGAAGTATCTAGTTATTTCTAAATCGGTAGACGTGGGTAACAGTATTCTGAAATTTGCTTTATTTGTATGACAGTAAAGTTGAAAATTAAATGAAGGCAACCTATCTGTCAGTGGTTAACTAACATTAATCGTACTGTACGTGTGCTTGAAGCTTCACTCATTCATTACTAATGTTCAAAGATTGAGATTTGATTACAAAATTATTGAATGTCTTGTTTAGGTAAATATGAGATGAAACTCGAACCCACGACCGACGATTGACAGTCGCATGCCTGAACCACTATGCTATCGGAACGATTATTGTAAAGTGTTATTTTGTATGTTTGTATGTAGGGTATAACGTCCGAAACCACATCCGATTATAAAAATTATTTCACTGGTGATGGATAAATGAACTTACTGGGTGGACATAGCGATATGCTTAGGCATAGTATAGGTACATTTTATACGCAATAAACGAACTCAGATTTTTAGACGGATTTGACTGTGTACTAAAGCAGTTTTTATTAGGGTTCCGTAGTCAACAAGAAACCCTTATAGTTTCGCCATGTCCGTCCGTCTGTCTGTCTGTCCGTCTTCGGCTTAGCTCAGTGACCCTTACAACTAGAAAACTGCAATTCGGCGTGGGTATATTAACCAATCACGCCGACAAAATAGTAGAATAAAATCCTGAAAAAAAATTTTTTTTTGAGTACTCCCCTACATGTAAATTGGTGATGTTTTTTTTTTTCTCGTTAAAATAGTGTGGGGTAGTTTTAGAAAACCCATAATATTTTTGGACAAGCTATCCAACGATACCCTACACTATAGGTTTAACGAGAAAAAAATACATCACCAATTTACATGTAGCGGAGGTACCCTAAGTTTTTTTTTTTCAGGATTTTATCCTACTGTTTTGTCGGCGTGATTGGTTTATATACCCACGCCGAATTGCAGTTTTATAGTTGTAAGGGTTACTGAGCTAAGCCGAAGACGGACAGACAGACAGACAGACAGACGGACGGACATGGCGAAACTATAAGGGTTCCTTGTTGACTACGGAACCCTAAAAATTGTGACTTAGTTAATTTACATGTTGGGGGTAATCTAATATTCTAGTTGAACAGTCGATTCCTAAATAGGTTGCAGTAGGCATTTTACTGTCAATCGATGTGCAGTCGACTAGAACGTTTAAATTTATCAGGTAGGTACACTCCTAATAATTGTCTGTTATATTTAATTCTACGTAAAGTAACATTCACTCAATCGAAGCTTACTTATAATCTGCAAGTTGGAAATTCAAACGGTTCATTTGATCAAAACCAGATTACGTTTTAATATTGGATCTTACTCCTTTCTAATAAGTCGCAAAATGTACCTATGCATAATTTTCGTTCCGTGGACTTTAGTTAGGTCGATCACGAATAAAGAGCAAAGCATTGAAATTCAGCCTATCAAAAACAAATGACATTGCTCTTACGTCATTACCAAAATGAGTAGCCTAGCAATATAAAATGAATCCCGTCTCTTTCACCAGAAAAAAAAGGGATTGAACGATGGTGTCGCTGTCTGGTGAATATAATTACTACTATTGACCCCGCTGTCTAACTAATTTTGATTTGATACCAAAGACATCTAGTGAAGGTTTTGGGCAACGTGCTGTCATGTGACGCGGCCATGTCATTTACACGGACAGTGTCTAACTCACGCACACATACAAGGCTCGGAGTAAAATTTTATGAATTTCAAATGGCTATATTTTGAATATTACTGGTTTTTGCGTGTATTTATTCAAACTGCGGGAGAAGAGGGTCATATATTATCTAAATATCACAATTTCAAGTTCCTGACATCGATAGATTAGACGTCTAGTCCGAACGAAAATTGTATGGAATTCGTCAGTGACGTTGCACCTTAAATTAGAAATCGCCCAATAGAATAGGAACTGTACACCCTTTGCATTAAAGTCTTTTTTCAACTGTGGGAACCAAGCCGGGCATTCGCGGCATCGGGAACCGATAGGTGCAACTATCGTCGCCGCGAATTCGCGGCCGCGGGAACCGACGGAACAATCTGTGCAATTATTTGGGAAAGTAGGGGGGCGCCATTTTGGCCGGGAATTCTCGGCGGCGGGGACTCACAGGGAAACTTTTATACAATGACGGTGGCAAACAAGCGTACGGCCCGCCTGATGGTAAGCGGACACCGCAGCCTATACGCATACAACTCCAAAGGTAACATGAGCGTTGCCGACCCTTTGACCGTTTGAAGATTCGCCGTGACAGCTGCAGGAACAAATTTTCTCGCTCTCAACACAACGCATCCTCGGGAGCTCTGGCGACCTTGCTCACCTCTAGGAACACAACACTACTACAGAGCAAGTAGTAGTGTTGGTTGTTATGGCTGTGGTCTTTTGCAAGGCGGAGGTACTTCCCCAGTTGGGCTGCTCCAAATGGAGCGGGATGACATTTCGCTGTGCCCTAACTCACCAAACTGGTCTTAAAATGGCTGATTATCCTCCTAGCGTTATTCTGCTTGAACCCACTAAAATTATATGTTAGCTTAATGTAAGATTTGTTTTAGAAGGACTCGCATGCTTTTATGTGTCAATTTGCTAGGTGTGTACCTCTAAGCACCCATAACCTAGCAAGCTTCCGGTGGATTGTTGCCAAATCGTGTCAGAATAGTGTATTGTAAAAAAAAATATAAATCTGTTAAGGCTCTTTTACACGGGCCATCATACCTCAGGACAGGAACGCAGTTATGCGTTGGAATGCGACGGAAGTATGTCTTTCTCACTCCAACGCAGATTTGCGTCCTGTATGATGGGCTACGATGGGCCATTGTGTAGAAAAGCCTTTAAAAGCGATATAATATATCCTCAGACAAGAAAACTGGTTTAATAAAAAAAAACGGTCAGAAGCAGCGAACGTAAATAAATTATTTGTATTTTAAAAGTATCTTGTAAATAAAATCTACTGAAAGAGAATACGAAGGGATAAGGCTGCAATGTAATTTGTAATGTAGATATTATATTTGTACAATACATTTGTATGATATTAAAAAACGGAGGTGAAAATAAAAAATACGAATGTACCAAGTTGGTTTTATTACACCACAACTGATACTTTACAATAAAAGGCACATCACAAGAACAACTGCACAGAGACTCCAAATCCAAATAAATAGTAAATTTAAATTTCACACAGGGCCACACTGTGGCACGTTTCATGAAGCTACAATTTACAAGCTAAACTGGCAACACTGAGGCGTTTGACCAATAAAGCCTCTCACAGACTGGAGCGGCCTGCGGTGGCGGTCATTAGTAAATTTGACAACTAATGTCAATTTTACTATTGTCCGCGCGGCCAGGCCGCGCCAGTGTGATGCAGGCTTAAGGCCTGCAACACACTGGCGTGGCCTGCGGTGGCGGTCTATACTAAACTTGACATTAGCTGTCAAATTTACGATTGACTGACACCGCAGACCACGCCCAGTGTGGTGCAGGCCCAATGACTGGCCATTTGACCATCATGACCCATCATACAGGACGCAACTATGCGTTGGACAGAGAAAGACATACTTCCAACGCATAACTGCGTGCCTGTCCTGCGCCATGATGGACCATTGCTTGTATATAAATTATAACTTGTAGGTTTGTGAAAGGAACCACTGTAATTTGTTAAATAGTTTATAAAGGAGATTTCTAGTTTAACACCCGTATTTCCTGTAACAAATACGTATAATTAAACTAACAATAGGTTTCAATATCAATAATGAGGGCTGAAATATAAAAAATACAGAATAAAAGTAAAGGAAGGTATTTTAACAGACTTTGAAAAAGAAGGTTCTCAATCCCAGATTATTGAAGTCATCGAAGACACCAGCCGCTGCGGGGCGAGCACAACTGAGGCCGCGCCGCGACGCGAGTCGAGAAAGATCTACCGTCTTCAGTCTAATTTGCACGGTGCGAGTGCGACAGGAGACACTCAGTCGGGCGCGAAGCGACTAAGCAGCAAGTTGTGCTAGACGTACTGGACCGAGTTGGACAGAGCTACGACCACGAACTCCGAAATTCGAAGTTCGGGTATATCCATCTCTATCGCACTGACAGTCTCACAGTACTCAAATGACAGGGATGCATGTATACGAACTTCGAGTTTCGATTTTCGTGGTAGGGCCGCCGCAGAATATGATCGGATCCTCGAGAAATCGACAAGTCTTCGAGAGGCGACCTCAAGTACGTAGTACCTATCTACTGAATTGAAGACGGTTCAAAATTTGTAAAGTAAATTATTGTTTTACTACATAGAAACTGGGAGCAAATACATTGACAGAGTCACCTTCGAATCCTTTTCTTTTCCATATTTGCTTTGCTTTCTTCTAAACATCCGCATCCGGCCCCATCCCCGAGTTGACGCTGCAACACGAAACATACCACCACCGCCAATTTTACAAATAAAACTTTCATACCTACCGGACCTATAAAGCGTTCTATATACCTAATATACATATACCTACCTATCAATTTGTCACAACAACCGCCTTCAAAGATAATGAATGGAATATTAGCTGTCTCTTTCCATCTTATGCTGGGTCTCTAGGTAGTCGTGACAAATTGCCAGGTGTATAATGGCGGTATATAAAATGAAACGTCACCGTAAGTGCTCAATACATAATGTAATAAACCTCGAAACATATTTACAAACAATCACGTAACAAACATTGCAACAATCAATGTCTCCTAGTACTTTTACCCATCAAATTTACAAAATGGCTGAACTGAAATTTCCCGCGCAAATGTTTTTTACCTGGCGACACCTCCATGTCTTCGGCAGCCGAGTAATCATTCTTGGATGTCACGTCTTCCGAATAATCGCTCTCATGTTCCTGATCGTCGTATTTTCTGGAACATTCGGGCCTGGGTCGGTCGCGGCTCGCGCTTCCGTAGCGAGGCTCCGCCGCCGCCGGGGCGAATTTAGTGGTTTCCTGATTTAAAAGCTGTGTTGCCATATCAAATGAATAACTAAAATTGTTTTTAACAGGCACAATTTATCCACGGGTTTGTCTTCATTTAAAAGAAGTAGGTGCCTTTGCAAGGTCTATTCCCAATAGTCCTATTGATGGAACTAAGTACTTACCTAGTCATATTGTATTAAATTTTCAACTACCTACCTCGTTCCATTACTAGAACTAGAGGGAATAGACAGTTTGTAATAGATGTTATAAGACAAGATAATTTACAGCACAAAGGTGGCATGTGAGAATACGGCCTGCGATGGTAAGCAGCAGAGGAGTGACAAGCGCATCGCCGAACCTTTATCGATCTGAGCTGTCAAATCCCATACAAATTGAGGGTAAAACGGAAACGCGATCGTAAGGTTTTGTTTTGGTAAAACTTATACTAGAGCCTCTGACTAAAAAAACCGCTTCATCGGAAGCTCCGGCGACCCCACACCAAGAACCCAACACATACCTACAGACCAAGTAGTGACGTTATGGTTATACGATCTTTGCCAGTTGGGCTGCTTCAAATATGAACGAGATGTGTCTATCCTCTCTAAAGCAATGTTACCTTAATCCCCAGCCGTAAAGTGGGAAAGGGTTTATACTTTACCGCCCTAGACGTGAAAAGCGACAAACTATAATTACCCGCGATTGCTGGCACATGAGCGTCTCGTAGAAGAACTTGTCGGCTCTGCCTTCGGCCTTCGGCCGAGTTTTGATTGACTGCTCTTCGTCCGAGCTCTCGGAGGAACGGAGCTGGGGGCAGTCCTGCGCCGGATGTTTCCGCACACGAATACTGTAATGGGGTATATAGTTTATGGTATTTTACCCAAATTTGTCAGTGTAGCCTACAGATGTAACAATCCGACCACATGTGCATGCAATTTCTCAGTATAACTCGTCGTTTGATAGTTGGATCAGCAGCGCAACATGCGTACATACGATAGCAATTAGTCAGCTTCTGATGAATTGGGGCTGACAAATCATGACATGTATAGACCCCATAACAGGACAATTTGACGTGGATTGTACAATATTATTGCGATACGACACGTCAATATGCATGTGATACTTAAGTATATGATATGAGTGTATCGCATGATAAAAGTCACCGTGTAATCGCCGCCTTTGAATTCCAACGATGCTCAGAGGCGTCTTTACCTATAATGCAGGGTGTGCGTTGCACGCGGGCGCAGCGGTCCTAATAGTGGGCGCCGAGCGCCGCCCGCTACCATTCCACTATGACCGCGCGCTTACTAGGGGGCGCCGAGCGCCGCCCGCTACCATTCCACTATGACCGCGCGCTTACTAGGGGGCGCTAGAGTAACGTTTGCACACGGGCGCTACATGGTGCTAGAAACGCCTCTGACAATGCTTATGGACCATACCAAATAAGCCAAAGAAATTGATCAACATCGGATCAATCTGATCGATTATAAGCGTGAAGGGTATCTAACAGAGCTGTGTGAGGAAAAAGCCACCAATGGGGTTGGCCGGGCGAAGGTATTTGCAGATGGCGCCAGCATAGGATGTACCTGTCAATCCTACCAAAACTGACAAATTCTTGTTTTTTTTCGGAATTTTCTTGTTTAGAATCAAGCCGTTTAAGCCAAAACCCATAGAAAAAGGCTAGTGATAGGGACAGATCTATGATGGCGCCATCTAGTCAAACTTTTGACAATTGCCAACCCCTTGGAAGAATAATAAAATGTTCTATTATTCTTCCATGGCCAACCCCATTATATAGCTAGCGTCCGTCACCACTAATTATATAGGTTATTAGTGTATCTTTCTTATTAGTGGAGTTTGCGTGCACACCGTTTCGCCACAGCTCTGGTGGATACTCGTCCAGTTTACGAAGTTACCTTCGCTTGTTCTCCACTCCGATGGTAGGGGGTACGTTTGGCCGCGGGGACACCGGTGCGACGGGAGGCTCGTCCCCGCAAGGTGATTGCTGCAAAGACAAAAACTGGCACATTACCTATCTGCACCTGCCTGCACGGCTGTGGCTTACACAACCAGCCCTAGTACAATTTTTTTTTGTTGGCTTGTCATCTCGCCGCGGCTGTAGCACGGCCATTGGACGTCATTGATGGCAGTAATGTTGGGAGTTGGAGCATCGAGACGTAGACGTATGCTTGAGCAACGGCTGTCAATCCCAATCCTCAACTCGACTCCGTCCTCGTGGAACTCGTTTATATCGCAGCTCCATACAAACTTTTACTCCCTTAGGGGATAATTTCGGGGATAAAAACTATCCTACGTCACTCTCCATGCCTTCAACTATCTCCAATTAAAAAATCACGTCAATTCGTCGCTCCGTTTTGCCGTGAAAGACGGACAAACAAACAAACATACACTTTCTCCTTTTATAATATTAGTATAGATGTTAGAACTCGTTCATCATCATCATCATCATCATCATATCAGCCGAAAGACGTCCACTGCTGGAAAAAAAAGCCTCTCCCAAAGAGTGCCACAATGACCAGTTCTGCGTCAGACGCATCCAGCGGACTCCCGCAGCCTTTACCAGATCATCAGTCCACCTGGTACGTCGCCTTCCGGTACGTGGTCGCCACTCGAAAACATTTCCGCCCCCCACTGTCACTTAACTTTAACAATTAAGAGTTGCGGGAGAAGTCGTTGTTGTTACGTAAATCATATTAGCTTCCTGCTAACGGAGTAGAATAACAACAAGAAATACTTAGACCCATTTTAACCCCCGACGCAAAGAGAGGGGTGTTACAAGTTTAACGTGTCTGTGTATCTGTGTGTCTGGTATCTGTGTATCTGTCTGCGGTATCGTAGCTCCCAAACGGATGGACCGATTTGAATTCGTTTTTTTTGTGTCATAGATAATTTTATCCCGAGTGTTCTTAGCCATGTTTCGTGAAAATCTGTTGAAGTTGAAAAACCCCGACATTTTTATTTCAAAGTCCAATTTCAAAAACGGCTAAACAGATTTTTATGAAACATGGCTAAGAACACTCGGGATAAAAATATCTATGAAACAAAAATAGCCAGCCTCTCTTTGCGTCGGGGGTTAAAAAAGGGTAGGACTGAGATACTGCCGGCATGACCACTACGACTATAGCAACTCACTTTGCCCCCCATATGGAAATAGCAGTGCGTGATCCGCTGTATATCGGCCCAGGCCACGATGTACTTCGCCATGGAGAGCGGGATTTTCGGCAGGAAGTTGGAGTGGAACTTCCCCTGGCAGTAGATCGTGATGACGTCAGTGTCCTTGATCTCAAAGATTATTCGGAACATGGTGCCTGTGGGAGTTTGAAGTTTGTATGTACTCTGGTGGTGGTGAGCAACTACCTATACATCTATACAACTTGCTTAGCATAATGTGCATTAAGGTTCATTATTTATTTATGGACCATTAACTAAGTATTCTCCCTTCACAAGCTGCACGGCTCTCACGCAGAGGCGTCTCTAGCCCAGGTGGTGCCCGTGGGCAATCATTACCCTAGCGCCCTCTAGCATCCCTCCCCTAGCGCTGTGCATTAGCGTTAGCGCGCCCCACGAGTGGAGCGCCTCGTGTATGGCGCTTGGCGCCCATTAGGACCGTGCGCCCGGGTGCAACGCACACCCTGCACTATAGGTAAAGCCGCCCCTGCTATCACGAGACGCGCGTCTTTTGATTTTACTCGCACTAGTCTCTCTCTTATAAGAACACTTAGAAAGAGAGGTATAGTGCGAGAAAAATCGAGAGTATGTCGCGGCCGTCTCATGACAGACGTGCTGCAAGACCCGACGGTCTTATTAACGGATCGAGATACATTTATTTTCGCGGAATAGGCAGCGACCCACACTATCAGAATTTCTTTAAAACATATAATATTCATTTGTGGCGATCGCGTGCATCTATCTATTTCCGTATAGACGTCTAACTGCTGCGCTAAAGTGTGTTAGGAAAGTATAGATCTATCTATCTATAAAATATCATCATCATCATCATCATATCAGCCGAAAGACATCCATCCACTGCTGTACATAGGCCTCCCCCAAAGAGTGCCAAAGTGACCGGTCCTGCGCCACCCGCATCCAGTGGACTCCCGCAACCTTTACTAGGTCATCAGTACACCTTGTGGGGGGCCTACCTACGCCGCGCCTTCCGGTACGCGATCGCCACTCGAGAACCTTTCCGCCCCAACGGCCATCGGTTCTACGTGCTATGTGCCCTGCCCACTGCCACTTAAGTTTAGCGAATCTATAAAATATATAGCCGATTATGTATAAAAAAAATATATAGTAGTATCTTTCAATACAGGAGGCGCCTTACTCATGCCTTCCTTCAATGAGGAGTAGCCGGTGCGTATATACTTGTATAACTCTTCGCTGCGTTCTAAGGTGGTGTTACGTTATGCATAAGTATATGTATGTATGTAAGCACTTTATTGTACACAATAACAGGTCAAATACTATCGGTACATGTCACATAATAAATCAACGTGCAAAGGAGAACTTATCCCTATAAGGGATCTATTCCAGCTAACCTTTGAGCAATTGAGGGGAAGTTAGGCAGCATATAATATATTCTATCCATACCTGGCCTGAACTTGAGTAGACGATGGCTCGCCTTGGAAAGGAATATTTGTGGAGAAACCACACTCAGTCGAGGCTGTCTTATTTCATGGCATTTATCTGCAAATACAGAATGAGAAGTCAGAATGGCTGGGACAGTTGCAATAAAATCCTTGTATAATACACTTTTAGAATGAACTTCCCAAATCCACATTAAAGCCATTCTAAGTTCTCACACTGTAAAGTGCTCTGGAAACCGCGCAATTTGTTTCAGCAACAAATAGATGAGACGCAAAAACTATACTAGCTACTGTTCTGACATTTATGGACCGTTTTTCTCCCGGGGCGTTCTCTCCAGAAAAACATCTGACAGAGTTCCTCTGGTTAACAGTATAACAGTGCTTTTCCACGAAACGATTTGCTTAATCGAAATGTATACTTATCAGAAACCAAAATCTACTGACCAGGAACGAACATGTTGTAGTTGGTATCATAATTCCCGCTCCCTATCCAAAGGCCGTTCTTGCGCGACAGCGATATGATGTTGTCTCTATGGAAGCGCACGTCGAAATGGAGTACCACATCACGAGGTTCTTCGCCTTCCTGGGCGCACAGGTTCACCGACATTCTGGAAAAGCAACCATTTTTATTATTATTATTAGCCTTTATTGCCTACAACTGCATATTGTGTCTGTGAAGTGCGGGCGTGTCTATGTGACACAAATGCCTCTTCTAGCATCTTCCATTCTTCTCTATTTATAGCTGTGCGGTACCATAACGGGCCCTCTATATTTCTAATGTCGTCAGACCATCGTTTTCGCTGTCTTCCTCTTTTTCTTTTTCTTTGGAATCTAGGGGCCCAATTTGTTAAGTCTTTTGTCCATTTGTTTTTGTTTTCTCTGAGTATGTGACCTACCCATCTCCACTTAAGGGTTTTAGTTTTAGCTGTTACATCTTCTACTTTAGTTATGTGTCTTATATCTGTAGCTCTTTTTCTGTCTCTCCTTGTGTAGCCTAGCATACTCCTTTCCATGGCTGTTTGGCAGGTTATCAGTTTTTGGTCTTGTCGTGGTGTGTTTGCCCAGGTCTGGCAGCCATATATGTCAGAATAGGAAGTATACAGTATTTATAAGGTATTTACCACCAAATAAGGTATTATTTGGATTTGATAACGATTGGTTTCTTTAGATCGTTGTAAGTACCGTATTCACATCAGATCAGATTTACCTACAGACCCGTCAAGGTCACAACGGCGCATGGCAACGTAGGGGAGTCATATCCACCTTTGAGTCCCTTCCATTGTTTGGTGCATCCATGTCGGGACTCGGCTCCAAGCAGAGGCGTCTCTAGCCCATGGAATGGTAGCGGGCGGCGCTCGGCGCCCCCTAGGACCGCTGCGCCAGTGTGCAAGGCACACCCTGCACCATAGGTAAAGACGCCTCTGGCTCCAAGTGGATGAGAGTGTAGACATCTTAATAATTGAACGCGCGATTGAAGGGAACGAAGTTCCATGCTTCGCTTTGGGCCGAAAATCGTGTATCTGTCCGGTGTCCGGTGGCTGTTCCGGTTCCGCTGTTCTCGTATACACCACGTCTATCATGAGACGGCCGCGACATAAACTGATTTTTCTCGCACTATACCTCTTGCTCTAAGTGTTCTAATGAGAGCGAGACGGATAGTGCGAGAAAAATCACAGGACAGGTCGCATTACCCAACCGATTCTTGTGATTTTTTTGTGAGCAAGTTCGTAAATATACTTTTTTTTGCAGCTTTTTTTTCGAAATTAAAACAAGATATGCTCGCGAGATCTACAGCTCACAGGGTAAGAGTAAGACCATTAAAGGTCAGTAAGTAACTATCGCAGTATCTACTCTAATACCTAATACAGACTGCATACTAAGTATTATTGCAGTATGTAGTGCGACATAAGGTTCTAAAATTGAAACTCACTCGTTCTCTCGATCGAATTACAAACCAACTGATGACGGAAAAGTCGAAGTTGAAAAACCCCCGACATTTTTATTTCAAAGTAAGTACGATATCTCAAAAACGGCTGAACAGATTTTCATGAATCATGACTAGGAACACTCGGGATAAAATTATCTATCACACAACAAAAACCGCATTCCCTTTGGGTGCTACGATACCACAGACAGATACACAGACACGTTAAACTTATAAACTCTTTGCGTCGGAGGTTAAAAAGCGACTTACTTTCTTGCATTTTTCTTAATTTTACCGCCAATTTCGATTCTATCTCCAATTTTGAGTTCCGCTGGTATATTTGCCGTGAACACCGGCATTTTTCTTCAACTAAATAATAAGTATCAAACAACAGTTAGACTTCACTTTAACAATAAAGGATGCCCTAGCTTTTACAAGTTAGGGCCTGTGGTCTTTCTTTCGCATTTTGAACGGTAAATTTGAGCATAGCAGCCAATATTTAAACGTTTGTACAATTTTCGTTTCCGGTTATCTAACCTATATATATCGTTGTTCTGTCAGCTGCCAGACTGACAATCATGCTGGCTAAATATTATTCGTATGCTGTAAAAAGAAAATCCTCACCTCGATAAACGTAAACCTTCATTGAGGTTGAATAAGAAATCATAAAACGTTTGTTTTTTATGCAACGGTCGCAAACAAGCGTACGGCCCGCCTGATGGTAAGCGGACACCGCAGCGTATAGACGCCTGCAACTCCGATGGGCGTTGCCGAACCTTGATATATTTGAAGGAAGAAATGCCCTCGGTCTCAACACAACACATCCTCAGGAGCTCTGGCGACCTTGCTCACCTCCAGGAACACAACACTAATACAGAGCAAGTACTTAGTAGTGTTATTATGGCTGTGGTCTTCTGCAAGGCGGAGGTACTTCCCCAGTTGGGCTGCTCCATATTCGAGCGGGATGACATTTCGCCGTGCCCTACCTCACCTAATTGTATATGGCAACACCATATGTCACATTGACTTTGACAGTTCACACAGTTTATCAGGTGGAGTAGGAGTTGACCGCATCTTATCACTCACTCATAACCTAATAGGACAATCACTAAGTGTTTTATCATTTTTGCAAACTGTATGTTCAGTTTAATCAGACAAAACAAATCAATTGGAAAAAAATCTTCATAGAAGAGGTAAGTTTTCCACTCGTAATTGCACTTTAAGTATTCAAAATTAGTTTTTAAAGTGATGCATTAACTTGTATTTATATGTGAACATAAACTCTTGTTTTATTAACCTTGATGCGTTGTTTAATTGTAAATAACTACAGCCACATTAGCCGGCTAATAATAGTGCTTATTAACGTTAATAAAGGTGACATTGTCTTGTGATGTGAAAAGCGAGTTAAAAATGGTACTATATTATATCGAAAAGTGAGTTTATAATTAGAATACAATCCTGTATTGAAAAGTGAGTTTATTATTAGAATACACTCCTACAGGACAGCCACCTTCCTAAGTTTAAGCGATATATTTCGTTTCAGTACTTTGCATTAGTAGTGACATATATTGTATGATATGTTTTACAAAATTGAATGTTATGTTGCATCAGTTTTTTCCTCACTCATACATTGCTTTAATTACTCGCTAGGTATTCTATAATTGACAATACACAAATTAAAATACCCTTTAGTATATTTAAGTTATTGGAGTAAATAAACGAAAGCGAAATAAAAATAAATAACGAAATTGGAGTCTATAAATAAAATAATTTCAATTCAGGCAGCAGTGTACCAGTACTGTATAACAAGTTAAAATCAAGTGTAAAGCCTTTACTTTCAATTCAGTGTAATATCAATCAGTTTTGTACAGTCTATTTTAAATAGTGGCTTTACTTGCAACACAATAACTATTGTTAAACAAAATTGTATTAAATATTTAAAAAAAGAAAAAAGAATCTAAATGTAATACAGCATGTAGGCTACATATCAATGAATATTTTTTCAGTTAAAAGATGGTGGTATCCGAGGAGCAGATGCCCATGGCCGAGGGTGATGCGGCTAGCAAGAAGGCCGCCAAGAAGGCTGCCAAGGCTGCGGAGAAGCAGCAGAAGAAAGCTGAACATAAGGTACTATTTCAATATAAATACACTGTAGACACCAATGCTGCAGGCAAATCTGAGGACTTGTTTAAGATTTATTCATTTATACCCTGTACCCGATTCTACGGTGGCCTCTAAACTTCCTAATTTTATTTAGGTGTTGCTAAACACTTTGCTATTCTATGAGCAGCTGTCATAATCAAATGACAGCGCTAATTTGAATCTGACGTTTCTTATTTTAGGCGGTCTACTCAACTTACTTAGCTGTCTAAATGCTTTTTAATCTGCCGCCTAAATTATGTGTAAAATTTAGATGATTTAGTTTTAGGCTAGTCAAGCCACGTGCACATAGAATCGGGTCCATTACATGATTTAAATAATTTGCCTTGACAGATTAACAACGCAAAGATTGTGATTTTGCGTTTTATTGGTAAATCGAGTTTACTAAGAGCCTGTACCATTTTATAATAATAATAGATTTAAACTTTTTTTACATTCATCATCCTCCTAGCGTTATTCCCGGTAGTGCCCCTTAAGGAGCCCAGGGTCCGGTTTGACACCTCATCCCAAGATTTGGCATAGGCAATAGTTTTACGATAGCAACTGCCATCTGACCTTCCAACCCAGTGGGAAAACTAGACCTTACTGGGATTAGACCGGTTTCCTCACGATGTTTTCCTTCAACGAAAAGTTAACGGTAAATATTCCCTACATAAGTTCCGAAAAACTCATTCGTACGAGCCGGGATTCACCACGACCGTCGCATGCCTGACCCACTAGGCTACCGTGGCTACCATTCCTGGTAAGCAGAAAAATATGTTATATGATGTTGTTTTTATCACAGGCAGCATCAGGCCAACCTCAAGCTGAGGTCCAGGAGGCAGATTACTCCGAAGGCTGCTATGGAGTCCTCAAGCTGATCCAGTCGACAGGAGAGCACCGTGACAGGGTGTACACGGATGTCAAGGATCTGAATGTTAAGATGGATGGGCAGAGTGTTTGGGTCAGAGGTGAGGTTCATTGGATTTATTGAGACAATTATCATAGCGGACAACTTTTTATTTCTTCTGACGTAATTGCTCTCGAAAATTGTGTAACTGTTACTAGACATTTTTCCATTGATAATGTTTGTCGTTATCTGTATGTATTTAATATCTTTTATTTAGTTGTGGAATAATTGAAAGTATAAACAATATTTAATGTGTAAACAATTAGTTTAGTTTAAACACCACTCCAAAGGTGTGTTAAAAGTTTTCCATGTATCTGAATGTCTTTCTTCGGCATCGTAGCTCCAAAGCGGATTAACCGTTATGAGCACACACACTCATATTTTTTTTCAATTGATATAAAATATACTAAGTGTGCAAATCGTTTTTCAACCCAAATCGACAATTGAACATCAATCAAGCAAGATAAACATTTATTAAATTAAACAAAAGACGCTCACTGACAGTTGTATATCGTTTAGGTACAGCGTCAACAAACTTTTCAGAACCCAGAAATCTGGGCAAGAAATATTTATTCAAATAACAGTGACCTATGAAGCTCAGTCTTGGTCGCCGACCGAAACTCAAGGTTTGCCAGCGTGCAATGGAGCGCAGGGTCTTAGGCATCAAGAGAATTGATCGATTCCGAAATACCACACTGCACTCTAGAACTAGAATAGCAGATGTGGGCAAGAAGACCGCCTTGCTTAATGTACGATTTCCACCGAACGGGTCGGGCCGGCGCGCATTCTATTGCATGCAAAGGAACTTGAACCGTCTATACAGTAGTTACATCTACTGCGAGGCGGCGGCTACCGACGCGGTCGGTGGGGATCGTAATTAAATATGAACTGTACCTGCTGTATAGACGGTTCAAATTCCTTTGCATCTAAAGTAGGATTTTTGTAAAAGCAGTTTGTATACTAGTGTTGTCATCATTCTTGTACTTATGCAAAAGTTATGTAAATAATAGCTTGATAGAAATTTGGTTTCTAAAGAGATCTTTGGGCTATTATTGTATGATTAGCCAATACGAATAAGATTTATATAGTCTGATCCACTATCCGTGACACTGGAAGGCAGCTGAGAGACTAATTCTATTTATTTCTTACATTCGTTTTCTACTACTGACACGGATGGACTATGCAAGGTAGGTTCCTACTTTATGAATTGAAATTCCTAATTATAGTGCAAAAATAAATATGTAGATTCTGGTAAAGTTATCATCATCATATCAGCCGAAAGACGTCCACTGCTGGACATAGGTCTCCCCCAAAGAGTGCCAAAGTGACCGGTCCTGCGCCACAGGAAAAATAATGGCGTATCGTTTATATACTCACGTATCGATATATACTCGACATGACTCGCGAGCAAGACGTGCCCGGCGATATATACGTCAACAAAAATGAGTGTGTACTAAAAACGTCCGAAATCCTAGGCATGTTGGGGCACCTGATACGACATGACAATTACATAAAAACTATAATTGAAGGAAGGAGAGGCAGGGGAAGACCAAGACGTGCGTCTATGGACCAAGCTAAAGAGAAAGTTAATGTAATGTCGAATCAAGAGCTCAAAACAGTGGCTGAGAGAAGAACAGAGTGGCGATTCGTCGTTTCGCTCATCGCGGTTGGCCTAACGTGGCAAATGGTCGCTCTTCGGTTTTAAACAAAATTCGAGAGTTAAAATGGCACAAATCGACAGTTGTGTAGTTCAAAACCTAATCATAGACCTTTTACATCCACTCGAGCAGAAAGTGAGTGATTTAAGTGCGAAAATACATGAAATGTGTAAAGAAATATGTGAAATGAAATCCGTTATAATGACAAACATAACCGAGAGCTCAACTAAACTGGCCACGAACGCGGTAAACAATAGTGCGACGTCTGCACCTAGCAGCAGCCAATCCACGCCACCTAGCCGTCCTGCTCCCACGCCCGCCCGGGCACCGCGGAAACAGCGCGCCTCCGCCGTGCGCACGAAAGAGAAGCTCGCTGCGATGACGAAACAGCCGCATTTCAAACACCTCCCAGCTAAGCAAGACCTCCGCCAGATACCGACCGAAGAGACAGAAAAAAACGTTTCAATTGAAACAGCCACAAATACTGACAATGGGACGATAAACCTGCAAGAAACAAATGACGAACAATTAAATACTATTGGAAATAACATAACTGACCAGCAAGTGCCCGAAAAAATCTCGACGAGCTCGCAGCCCGCTGATCAAGAATGGAAGACTGCGACCAGTCGTCGGCAGCGCCAGCGTAGTCGCAAAACTGTTCCTGCGTCAATAAAAGGATCCGCCAAGAACACAGATGTTAGTGGAGTCGAGATACTCAAGTATGTACATGGATGCTTCTTTAAGAATGACTCAACGCCAGAAAATGTTATCAGCCACTTAAGAAAAATTCGTGACGGCTACCACTACACAGCCGAACAAATACCATCAAAGAGGGATACTTACAAATCGTACAAAATAGGCATACCTCTTAGTGTTTACGATGACTTTCGAGCAACAGCTGCGTGGCCACTGAACACCTGCATTACAGAATGGCAGCCGTTTCTCCGGCCCCGGGAGACCAGGTCTCCCAGAACCGGCCAAAACAAACAAACCACCAACCATACGAGATAACAAAATCTCCCATATAAAACCCGTGCCGATAGGTATCCTACACCAAAATATCAACAGGCTCGCAAATAAAACTTACAGGTTAGAATCCGAACTCCAGTTACGTGACCAAATCCATGTACTGTGCCTAACAGAACACTGGCTACAACACAACCAATTACCTGCGGTAAACATATTAAATTACCAGCTACGTGCCCACTTTTGCCGATCGTCCAAGACAGGTGGAGGAAGCTGCATCTACGTTCAGCCCAACATCCCTTGCATGGAAAGGAAAGAAATAACGGATATGTCGGTGGAATCTCAGTTCGAGGTATGCGCTATCGAGTGCATAGGACTGGATCTCATAGTGGTGTGCGTGTACAGACCGCCAAGTGGTGACGTATCATTATATTTAAACATGTTGAGTAAATTGTTAAGTTTTAATTCTATTCAAAATAACAATGTTATTATAGTTGGTGACATTAATATTGACATACTATTATCAAATAATAATTCAAAATATTTATTAAACGTTATAAAACAATATGGTTTCAAACATCTAGTAAATATACCTACCAGATCAACCGACAACTCTGCCACTTGTATAGACCATGCTTATTCTAATATAAATAAAGCTGACCAGCAATCTGTATCCTGTTACAATATGCATTTATCCGACCACTTATGTACACATGTAAACATTAACGTTAACGTTAATACAAAACCCACCTCGCAAGGTAGTCATGTACTAAAAAGAATTGTTACTGTACAACGAAAACTAACTTTTACTGAGTGTCTAGATACATATGACTGGGATTCCATTCTAAAGAAAACAAAATGTCCTTGTAAACAGACTGAACTGGTCATGAATGTCATTAAACATAACTTTGATATATATTTTCCGTTGAAAAAACAACGGGTTAAGAGCAATGTAAGTGTGTGGGTCAATGATTCCATCAAGCAATTACGTAAACGTGTTTACAAAACCAAATGCATCTTATCATCAAACCCCGACAACGCTGAGTCGCGTGCCGACCTGCAGAACCTAGAATTTCAATACTGGTCTAAACTTAAGGAAGTTAGAAGTAGCTTCATAAATAACATAATATCGAGCAGCAGTGATAATATGTCTAAAACCGTATGGCGTGTTATCTCAGCTGAGACGTGCAAAAATAAAAAATGCAACGCAATGGACATACTTGTGAGTAAATCAGCTGGCGACTCCCCTACCTCGCGCGCCGCGCACGCCGCCGCGCAGCTAAACCGGTACTACATTGATACGAATGTCAACAATGCGTTGCCATGCGCTAGCACTGCGCTCGCATATCTATCGCTATATTTACCTGTTAACCCTCCTCCGTATCACTTTGTGCCGTTTACTCTTAATGAAATAATCATCGCATGCAAACGGATAAAAAGAAAGCAGTCGAAAGATATCAACGACATGTCAACGCATACAATAGATAGCTTGCCTCCGACCGTTGTTTCTCTGCTCCTTTTGCTACTTAACAATTGCATGCACGCAGGCATTTATCCTGATATTTTGAAAGAAATTAAAGTTCAGCCTATTTATAAAGGGAAAGGTGAAATGCACTTGCCGAAACATTATAGGCCTATATCACTTATACCTATAATATCTAAGATCTTTGAACGCTTGATTAGTGATAGAATAATGAAACATATCGTATCAAATAACCTCCTAAATCGCCAGCAGTATGCGTACCAACCGGGCCGGTCGAGCACGGACGCGGCGCGCGAGGTGGTGGCGCGCGTGACCGCGCACCTGGAGGGCGGGCGACAGGTCGCAGCGGTGTTCTGCGACCTGTCGCGCGCCTTCGAGATGATTGATCATTCGCTCCTCCTCGCCAAGCTCTCATGCTACGGCTTTACAGGCAGTTTCCACAAAGCCATTGCGTCGTTCCTGGGAAATCGAAAACAGCGCACCTATGTCCTCAATACGGGGTCGGATCTGGAACCGATTGGTGACTGCGCCGTGCCCCAGGGATCTGTTATGGGAAATAACCTGTTTCTGATTTTAGTAAATGATATTACGACTGCCTGTAACGAGCCGGAGTATGTGATCTTCGCCGATGATACGTGCATCATAGTCAGTGCTGATGATGTGGCAACCTTGAAATCTAAGCTACACCTTGTCACGTTGCATATGTCTGAGTGGTTCTCTGCAAATGGCATGCTACTAAATGTAGAAAAGACGAACATTATACATTTTAGTCTAAAAATAAAACATAGCCCACTAAACATAACCACCAACAACACCATTGTACCTCAGGTAGAAGCAACTAGGTACCTAGGTTTCGTAATTGACTCAGGGTTGACATGGTCATCACACATTGACTATGTATGCGACAAGTTGTCCGCCGCGTGCTATGCACTGTCTCGACTCGCACCTACTTTGTCTCCCAGTAACTTGAGGAAAGCTTACTTCGGTTACTTTCACTCAATTCTAATTCAAGGGGTAGATCTGTGGGCAATGTCTGCCAACCGTGACAGAGTCTTCAGAATTCAAAAGCGAGCCTTGCGAATCATCGACCGTAAACCAGTAGACCATCCCGCGAGAGACATATTTAGACACCATAACATCCTAACGTTACCAAGTGTATACATATTAACTGCTTGTTCACACATACGATGCAACCTACATAACTATAAAACCTACGGTCAACCCACCCAAAGGCCTACGCGCAGGCGGCACCTGCTGGAGCCCCCGCGCCGGCGCTTGGCTAAGGCTCGCGCGGCACTCAGCGTTGCCGGGATCCATATATATAACTGTGTGCCCGAACACATTAAAACAGCTGAGAGTGATGCCTTATTTACAAAGAAACTAAAGGCATTGCTTACTGACCTTGCGTGCTACAATGTAAATGAGTTTCTCCAAAAAGATCATTGACCCTAACACAGGCCAAATCTTTTTTTAATATGATTATATTCTGACTTGTAAATGAGATGTACATTTATCAATAAATAATCTGAAATCTGAAATCTGAAATCTGATTACTCCACCGACAAGAGCCCGGCTCTTAAATTTACGTTGACGACGACGACGACGACGTAATTCTTTTATTTGTTACTAAACCTAAATGGAAGTGGCCACAATCGCCTGTAATGTAATAACAGCATTCGTTTTCCATTGTATACCAAATTTGAGGCGTAAGTTGTAAATGTCCGATTTACACCGTTTAGCCCTAATATTACGCAAGTAGGTATGTTTGAGTGTGAGAGTTATCACAACTTATGATTACTTGATAAAATACAATTTGAATCAGATTTATAGTCGAAATATCGACATATTTGTATTTATTTTTTATTTTTTCCTATGTCTGACAACATTTTCAACGGTCAAGTTAGTTCGCCTAATTAAAAATACTACTTTAATAGAATGCGCGGCGGCCCGACCCGATAGGTGGGAAACGTACATAAGTGGAACTGGGCCGGCCATGTTTGCCGTATGCACCCACAAAGGTGGGCTCATACGGCTACTTAATGGTTGCCACAGGACGGACGCAGGCGGCGAGGTATGCCAAGGCGGAGATGGCCGGATGACTTGGACGGGTTTTCAAGTGATTTGCCACGGGGGACAGGAACGAGTGGAAATCCAGGGGGGCAGTGGGAACCTCTACGAGGCTAGAAAAAAAAAAAAAAAAACCGGCCAAGTGCGAGTCGGACTCACGCACCGAGGGTTCCGTACATAAATTTACGGTTTTCGCAATTTTTCCTTTATCTGTGCTATAAGACGTTGCTTCGTACCAAATTTCAAGATTCTGAGTTCACGGGAAGTACCCTGTAGGTTTTGATTCCCTTGCGAGTTTCGAGAATTTGCGGAAATTTGCTGCATATTAACGGCTGTATCTTTTGATTGCGTTGGCCTAGAAGTTTGATTTTTCCACAGCTCCGAAGGACATTAGACCAGAGTATTTGGTATAAATCTTAGCTTAATACCTCCTCCACGCGTTCCTGAGAAAAAGGGTCTTGTCAGACGTACGGGCAACAAAGTGATCCTATAGGGGTCCGTTTTTTCCTTTTGAGGTACGGAACCCTAAAAACAGTGACCATATTGCTGTTACAGCCCGTCTGCAGACGTCCCGAGCGAAGGGTAAGCAGTGCTTTGCAGTGCTCCGTCAGAACTCCAGCACGGTACAGTTGCTGGTCAGCGTCAGCGAGGAGAGGAAAGTCAGCAAGCAGCTAGTCAAGTTCACTGGCAAGTGAGTTACCTTTCGTGTACAGTCAGCCAAAGTGGTCTGCCAGTTTTGAGCCCATTTTTCAAATCTCTAGATAAAGTTATCCGTCAGATAATTATCACCAGCTTTTTCTTAAGTCATATGAATGAAAAGGACAGAGCTAACATTTATCTGACAGATAGTTTTATCTGGCAATTGAAAAATCGCTCCTTAATGTAGTAATAATAAAGTCGAAAACTGATCACTTTCTTAGCTTACTGTATATAGGAAAATCGTAGTTTTAAGACGTTTTATGACTTCAATATGAATGATCCAAGTAAATGCTTGCATCATTCATCTTTATAAAAACTTTATAAAAACCGAAATTGGTGGGTGTATCTCAAAAATATGTTGAATAAAAATATATGTGAAAATTTCAGTATTTAAAACACATTTGGGATTTTTTTTTTAATAACACATCTAAACTACTTACTTAATGTGTATAAGTTACAACAAAATAGGTTGGGTAGTTTAGATAAAATAAAATAAAAACATTTTTTTTTCTCGTATACTTGCAGCATTTTTTTAGGGTTCATGACTGACAGAACAGTTTGTTGACGAGATCGCGTTATTTTTTTACAGGTCTAATAATGCACCTAAGTTTCTTAGTTACTAACAACAAAAATACAGGGTGACATTTTAATGAGTGTCCAACTTTTTTGTACGCATTTGGTATCACTAGCAGACTCCATTTTTGAAAAAAAAACTAATAGGTATTTTTTAAATTATAAATTGTGTATCCCAAAAGAATTATCCGTATAGAATAAGAATAAGAATTTATTTATTTAGCACACAACACGGAAAAGAGTAAATATTTTTTATTTCATGTGTTTCACGACCATTGTACAATAAGACAATAACTGTTAATGCTACATTAAATTATTTTGTATAAAAGTATTTTATGCTAAAAGTGGTACTGTGGAACACAAGTTTAACGTGCTCTGCCCAACCCTTTTATACTTGACGCTGTATATAGATTCCAAAAAATTACCTTAAAATTGCTGTTGAGAACTGGATCGACATGCGCTCGGGAGGAGACGCGCGGGCGGCGGACACAGCGCGACGTCATCGTCGCGTAGAGCGCGGCGACACGCGAGCGACACTCGGCTTCACGAACCCCACCGGCAACGGACGACTCTCGTATTTAAATTTACTTTTGTTTGGCCGGGTATCCCATTTTGTAATTAAGGCGGAATAAACCAGCCTATACGAATTTACAGTCCATTAATTTAAGTCCCAGTAGGACCCTAACAATTGCCATTAAAATGAAAAAAAAAAACCGACACTGGCAAACTTATGCCCTAGAGCTAGAATTTTAGCTACGTTCCATTATTTGGAACAGCGTAAATTTGCCACTTATTTTAAGGTTATTTTTTTTGAATCTAGAGATAAAGGCGTGAATGTATGTATGTATTTACCAGCATCACGAAAGAGTCGATAGTGGACATCTTCGCGACGGTAGTGAAGACCTTGGCCCCCGTGGAGGCGTGCAGCGTGCGCGACGTGGAGCTGGCGGGCGCGCAGGTGTGGACCGTGTCCGCGGCGCGCGCGCAGCTGCCGCTGCAGGTCGAGGACGCGGCCAGGCCCGAGACGGATGTGAGTACACATTGTCAATGGTATAGCCTAGTGAAGACCTTGGCCCCCGTGGAGGCGTGCAGCGTGCGCGACGTGGAGCTGGCGGGCGCGCAGGTGTGGACCGTGTCCGCGGCGCGCGCGCAGCTGCCGCTGCAGGTCGAGGACGCGGCCAGGCCCGAGACGGATGTGAGTACACATTGTCAATGGTATAGCCTAGTGAAGACCTTGGCCCCCGTGGAGGCGTGCAGCGTGCGCGACGTGGAGCTGGCGGGCGCGCAGGTGTGGACCGTGTCCGCGGCGCGCGCGCAGCTGCCGCTGCAGGTCGAGGACGCGGCCAGGCCCGAGACGGATGTGAGTACACATTGTCAATGGTATAGCCTAGTGAAGACCTTGGCCCCCGTGGAGGCGTGCAGCGTGCGCGACGTGGAGCTGGCGGGCGCGCAGGTGTGGACCGTGTCCGCGGCGCGCGCGCAGCTGCCGCTGCAGGTCGAGGACGCGGCCAGGCCCGAGACGGATGTGAGTACACATTGTCAATGGTATAGCCTAGTGAAGACCTTGGCCCCCGTGGAGGCGTGCAGCGTGCGCGACGTGGAGCTGGCGGGCGCGCAGGTGTGGACCGTGTCCGCGGCGCGCGCGCAGCTGCCGCTGCAGGTCGAGGACGCGGCCAGGCCCGAGACGGATGTGAGTACACATTGTCAATGGTATAGCCTAGTGAAGACCTTGGCCCCCGTGGAGGCGTGCAGCGTGCGCGACGTGGAGCTGGCGGGCGCGCAGGTGTGGACCGTGTCCGCGGCGCGCGCGCAGCTGCCGCTGCAGGTCGAGGACGCGGCCAGGCCCGAGACGGATGTGAGTACACATTGTCAATGGTATAGCCTAGTGAAGACCTTGGCCCCCGTGGAGGCGTGCAGCGTGCGCGACGTGGAGCTGGCGGGCGCGCAGGTGTGGACCGTGTCCGCGGCGCGCGCGCAGCTGCCGCTGCAGGTCGAGGACGCGGCCAGGCCCGAGACGGATGTGAGTACACATTGTCAATGGTATAGCCTAGTGAAGACCTTGGCCCCCGTGGAGGCGTGCAGCGTGCGCGACGTGGAGCTGGCGGGCGCGCAGGTGTGGACCGTGTCCGCGGCGCGCGCGCAGCTGCCGCTGCAGGTCGAGGACGCGGCCAGGCCCGAGACGGATGTGAGTACACATTGTCAATGGTATAGCCTAGTGAAGACCTTGGCCCCCGTGGAGGCGTGCAGCGTGCGCGACGTGGAGCTGGCGGGCGCGCAGGTGTGGACCGTGTCCGCGGCGCGCGCGCAGCTGCCGCTGCAGGTCGAGGACGCGGCCAGGCCCGAGACGGATGTGAGTACACATTGTCAATGGTATAGCCTAGTGAAGACCTTGGCCCCCGTGGAGGCGTGCAGCGTGCGCGACGTGGAGCTGGCGGGCGCGCAGGTGTGGACCGTGTCCGCGGCGCGCGCGCAGCTGCCGCTGCAGGTCGAGGACGCGGCCAGGCCCGAGACGGATGTGAGTACACATTGTCAATGGTATAGCCTAGTGAAGACCTTGGCCCCCGTGGAGGCGTGCAGCGTGCGCGACGTGGAGCTGGCGGGCGCGCAGGTGTGGACCGTGTCCGCGGCGCGCGCGCAGCTGCCGCTGCAGGTCGAGGACGCGGCCAGGCCCGAGACGGATGTGAGTACACATTGTCAATGGTATAGCCTAGTGAAGACCTTGGCCCCCGTGGAGGCGTGCAGCGTGCGCGACGTGGAGCTGGCGGGCGCGCAGGTGTGGACCGTGTCCGCGGCGCGCGCGCAGCTGCCGCTGCAGGTCGAGGACGCGGCCAGGCCCGAGACGGATGTGAGTACACATTGTCAATGGTATAGCCTAGTGAAGACCTTGGCCCCCGTGGAGGCGTGCAGCGTGCGCGACGTGGAGCTGGCGGGCGCGCAGGTGTGGACCGTGTCCGCGGCGCGCGCGCAGCTGCCGCTGCAGGTCGAGGACGCGGCCAGGCCCGAGACGGATGTGAGTACACATTGTCAATGGTATAGCCTAGTGAAGACCTTGGCCCCCGTGGAGGCGTGCAGCGTGCGCGACGTGGAGCTGGCGGGCGCGCAGGTGTGGACCGTGTCCGCGGCGCGCGCGCAGCTGCCGCTGCAGGTCGAGGACGCGGCCAGGCCCGAGACGGATGTGAGTACACATTGTCAATGGTATAGCCTAGTGAAGACCTTGGCCCCCGTGGAGGCGTGCAGCGTGCGCGACGTGGAGCTGGCGGGCGCGCAGGTGTGGACCGTGTCCGCGGCGCGCGCGCAGCTGCCGCTGCAGGTCGAGGACGCGGCCAGGCCCGAGACGGATGTGAGTACACATTGTCAATGGTATAGCCTAGTGAAGACCTTGGCCCCCGTGGAGGCGTGCAGCGTGCGCGACGTGGAGCTGGCGGGCGCGCAGGTGTGGACCGTGTCCGCGGCGCGCGCGCAGCTGCCGCTGCAGGTCGAGGACGCGGCCAGGCCCGAGACGGATGTGAGTACACATTGTCAATGGTATAGCCTAGTGAAGACCTTGGCCCCCGTGGAGGCGTGCAGCGTGCGCGACGTGGAGCTGGCGGGCGCGCAGGTGTGGACCGTGTCCGCGGCGCGCGCGCAGCTGCCGCTGCAGGTCGAGGACGCGGCCAGGCCCGAGACGGATGTGAGTACACATTGTCAATGGTATAGCCTAGTGAAGACCTTGGCCCCCGTGGAGGCGTGCAGCGTGCGCGACGTGGAGCTGGCGGGCGCGCAGGTGTGGACCGTGTCCGCGGCGCGCGCGCAGCTGCCGCTGCAGGTCGAGGACGCGGCCAGGCCCGAGACGGATGTGAGTACACATTGTCAATGGTATAGCCTAGTGAAGACCTTGGCCCCCGTGGAGGCGTGCAGCGTGCGCGACGTGGAGCTGGCGGGCGCGCAGGTGTGGACCGTGTCCGCGGCGCGCGCGCAGCTGCCGCTGCAGGTCGAGGACGCGGCCAGGCCCGAGACGGATGTGAGTACACATTGTCAATGGTATAGCCTAGTGAAGACCTTGGCCCCCGTGGAGGCGTGCAGCGTGCGCGACGTGGAGCTGGCGGGCGCGCAGGTGTGGACCGTGTCCGCGGCGCGCGCGCAGCTGCCGCTGCAGGTCGAGGACGCGGCCAGGCCCGAGACGGATGTGAGTACACATTGTCAATGGTATAGCCTAGTGAAGACCTTGGCCCCCGTGGAGGCGTGCAGCGTGCGCGACGTGGAGCTGGCGGGCGCGCAGGTGTGGACCGTGTCCGCGGCGCGCGCGCAGCTGCCGCTGCAGGTCGAGGACGCGGCCAGGCCCGAGACGGATGTGAGTACACATTGTCAATGGTATAGCCTAGTGAAGACCTTGGCCCCCGTGGAGGCGTGCAGCGTGCGCGACGTGGAGCTGGCGGGCGCGCAGGTGTGGACCGTGTCCGCGGCGCGCGCGCAGCTGCCGCTGCAGGTCGAGGACGCGGCCAGGCCCGAGACGGATGTGAGTACACATTGTCAATGGTATAGCCTAGTGAAGACCTTGGCCCCCGTGGAGGCGTGCAGCGTGCGCGACGTGGAGCTGGCGGGCGCGCAGGTGTGGACCGTGTCCGCGGCGCGCGCGCAGCTGCCGCTGCAGGTCGAGGACGCGGCCAGGCCCGAGACGGATGTGAGTACACATTGTCAATGGTATAGCCTAGTGAAGACCTTGGCCCCCGTGGAGGCGTGCAGCGTGCGCGACGTGGAGCTGGCGGGCGCGCAGGTGTGGACCGTGTCCGCGGCGCGCGCGCAGCTGCCGCTGCAGGTCGAGGACGCGGCCAGGCCCGAGACGGATGTGAGTACACATTGTCAATGGTATAGCCTAGTGAAGACCTTGGCCCCCGTGGAGGCGTGCAGCGTGCGCGACGTGGAGCTGGCGGGCGCGCAGGTGTGGACCGTGTCCGCGGCGCGCGCGCAGCTGCCGCTGCAGGTCGAGGACGCGGCCAGGCCCGAGACGGATGTGAGTACACATTGTCAATGGTATAGCCTAGTGAAGACCTTGGCCCCCGTGGAGGCGTGCAGCGTGCGCGACGTGGAGCTGGCGGGCGCGCAGGTGTGGACCGTGTCCGCGGCGCGCGCGCAGCTGCCGCTGCAGGTCGAGGACGCGGCCAGGCCCGAGACGGATGTGAGTACACATTGTCAATGGTATAGCCTAGTGAAGACCTTGGCCCCCGTGGAGGCGTGCAGCGTGCGCGACGTGGAGCTGGCGGGCGCGCAGGTGTGGACCGTGTCCGCGGCGCGCGCGCAGCTGCCGCTGCAGGTCGAGGACGCGGCCAGGCCCGAGACGGATGTGAGTACACATTGTCAATGGTATAGCCTAGTGAAGACCTTGGCCCCCGTGGAGGCGTGCAGCGTGCGCGACGTGGAGCTGGCGGGCGCGCAGGTGTGGACCGTGTCCGCGGCGCGCGCGCAGCTGCCGCTGCAGGTCGAGGACGCGGCCAGGCCCGAGACGGATGTGAGTACACATTGTCAATGGTATAGCCTAGTGAAGACCTTGGCCCCCGTGGAGGCGTGCAGCGTGCGCGACGTGGAGCTGGCGGGCGCGCAGGTGTGGACCGTGTCCGCGGCGCGCGCGCAGCTGCCGCTGCAGGTCGAGGACGCGGCCAGGCCCGAGACGGATGTGAGTACACATTGTCAATGGTATAGCCTAGTGAAGACCTTGGCCCCCGTGGAGGCGTGCAGCGTGCGCGACGTGGAGCTGGCGGGCGCGCAGGTGTGGACCGTGTCCGCGGCGCGCGCGCAGCTGCCGCTGCAGGTCGAGGACGCGGCCAGGCCCGAGACGGATGTGAGTACACATTGTCAATGGTATAGCCTAGTGAAGACCTTGGCCCCCGTGGAGGCGTGCAGCGTGCGCGACGTGGAGCTGGCGGGCGCGCAGGTGTGGACCGTGTCCGCGGCGCGCGCGCAGCTGCCGCTGCAGGTCGAGGACGCGGCCAGGCCCGAGACGGATGTGAGTACACATTGTCAATGGTATAGCCTAGTGAAGACCTTGGCCCCCGTGGAGGCGTGCAGCGTGCGCGACGTGGAGCTGGCGGGCGCGCAGGTGTGGACCGTGTCCGCGGCGCGCGCGCAGCTGCCGCTGCAGGTCGAGGACGCGGCCAGGCCCGAGACGGATGTGAGTACACATTGTCAATGGTATAGCCTAGTGAAGACCTTGGCCCCCGTGGAGGCGTGCAGCGTGCGCGACGTGGAGCTGGCGGGCGCGCAGGTGTGGACCGTGTCCGCGGCGCGCGCGCAGCTGCCGCTGCAGGTCGAGGACGCGGCCAGGCCCGAGACGGATGTGAGTACACATTGTCAATGGTATAGCCTAGTGAAGACCTTGGCCCCCGTGGAGGCGTGCAGCGTGCGCGACGTGGAGCTGGCGGGCGCGCAGGTGTGGACCGTGTCCGCGGCGCGCGCGCAGCTGCCGCTGCAGGTCGAGGACGCGGCCAGGCCCGAGACGGATGTGAGTACACATTGTCAATGGTATAGCCTAGTGAAGACCTTGGCCCCCGTGGAGGCGTGCAGCGTGCGCGACGTGGAGCTGGCGGGCGCGCAGGTGTGGACCGTGTCCGCGGCGCGCGCGCAGCTGCCGCTGCAGGTCGAGGACGCGGCCAGGCCCGAGACGGATGTGAGTACACATTGTCAATGGTATAGCCTAGTGAAGACCTTGGCCCCCGTGGAGGCGTGCAGCGTGCGCGACGTGGAGCTGGCGGGCGCGCAGGTGTGGACCGTGTCCGCGGCGCGCGCGCAGCTGCCGCTGCAGGTCGAGGACGCGGCCAGGCCCGAGACGGATGTGAGTACACATTGTCAATGGTATAGCCTAGTGAAGACCTTGGCCCCCGTGGAGGCGTGCAGCGTGCGCGACGTGGAGCTGGCGGGCGCGCAGGTGTGGACCGTGTCCGCGGCGCGCGCGCAGCTGCCGCTGCAGGTCGAGGACGCGGCCAGGCCCGAGACGGATGTGAGTACACATTGTCAATGGTATAGCCTAGTGAAGACCTTGGCCCCCGTGGAGGCGTGCAGCGTGCGCGACGTGGAGCTGGCGGGCGCGCAGGTGTGGACCGTGTCCGCGGCGCGCGCGCAGCTGCCGCTGCAGGTCGAGGACGCGGCCAGGCCCGAGACGGATGTGAGTACACATTGTCAATGGTATAGCCTAGTGAAGACCTTGGCCCCCGTGGAGGCGTGCAGCGTGCGCGACGTGGAGCTGGCGGGCGCGCAGGTGTGGACCGTGTCCGCGGCGCGCGCGCAGCTGCCGCTGCAGGTCGAGGACGCGGCCAGGCCCGAGACGGATGTGAGTACACATTGTCAATGGTATAGCCTAGTGAAGACCTTGGCCCCCGTGGAGGCGTGCAGCGTGCGCGACGTGGAGCTGGCGGGCGCGCAGGTGTGGACCGTGTCCGCGGCGCGCGCGCAGCTGCCGCTGCAGGTCGAGGACGCGGCCAGGCCCGAGACGGATGTGAGTACACATTGTCAATGGTATAGCCTAGTGAAGACCTTGGCCCCCGTGGAGGCGTGCAGCGTGCGCGACGTGGAGCTGGCGGGCGCGCAGGTGTGGACCGTGTCCGCGGCGCGCGCGCAGCTGCCGCTGCAGGTCGAGGACGCGGCCAGGCCCGAGACGGATGTGAGTACACATTGTCAATGGTATAGCCTAGTGAAGACCTTGGCCCCCGTGGAGGCGTGCAGCGTGCGCGACGTGGAGCTGGCGGGCGCGCAGGTGTGGACCGTGTCCGCGGCGCGCGCGCAGCTGCCGCTGCAGGTCGAGGACGCGGCCAGGCCCGAGACGGATGTGAGTACACATTGTCAATGGTATAGCCTAGTGAAGACCTTGGCCCCCGTGGAGGCGTGCAGCGTGCGCGACGTGGAGCTGGCGGGCGCGCAGGTGTGGACCGTGTCCGCGGCGCGCGCGCAGCTGCCGCTGCAGGTCGAGGACGCGGCCAGGCCCGAGACGGATGTGAGTACACATTGTCAATGGTATAGCCTAGTGAAGACCTTGGCCCCCGTGGAGGCGTGCAGCGTGCGCGACGTGGAGCTGGCGGGCGCGCAGGTGTGGACCGTGTCCGCGGCGCGCGCGCAGCTGCCGCTGCAGGTCGAGGACGCGGCCAGGCCCGAGACGGATGTGAGTACACATTGTCAATGGTATAGGCTATACTCGCCGTCAATGGACTTTGCTAACTATGTAAACAAACCGCCATTTTGAATTTGTCTTTGAATGATGATTTTACTAGCGATGGGGAAGACTCTTACTGTACTCTTTTATGTCAAAAATATCTAATATTAAGCAATAGATAATAAAAAAAGTTGGTATTTTTAATTTTTTTTAACCACTTGACCCACTTACAAAACACTACGATTCTTTACCCACTGATAAAAATACCGCGTAGTGTACACACAACCGCGATGGCAGTTTCAGATCGTGAGTCAGGGAGTGTGTGCCAACTTTAGTCACAACACTACCCATCATAAACAATTGTAGAAGATAAAAGACACTAAAACGACATTCCATCATTTCATACTAACCTAACCTAATGGAACCATTTTAAACTTTTAATGAAATATCCAAGATTCAGTTATATATTTTTGGTTTTGTATTTTACTGTAACGACCGGTTCAGTAGTGTATAGTTTCAGTGGTGTTTGATGAGGTGATGTGAAAATTCAATGAGAAACGTTGACAAAACAAAGTTACGTCTTTAGTTTACATAGATAGCATAGTCCATTGCCAGCGAGTATAGTGACGAGCGCTTTAGCCTATTTGGTAGTGACGAAGTCCTGAGTTCGAATCCCGATAAGGGTATTTATGTGTGATGGACGCGAATATTCGTTTTTGAGTCATGGATGTGCTCTATGTATTTAAGTATTAATTTATCTATATAAGTATGCTTATTGTCTAACAGCCATAGTACAAGCTTTGCTTAGTTTGGGACTAAGTCAATTTGTGTAAAATTGTCCAATTTGTTATTGTCTGGCTTGAACGCTTGCCATTTGGGCTAAACTCTAATCCCGCTATTTTCGAAGTGCAAATTCATCCTATTCGCACGAGGCTTACACCTCCGGCCAGTGTCACACAATACGGCAACCTTAACTAAATGAAAGAGCGAGTGCGTTAGAGTGAGATGGCTATTTTTGTGTATTCTTTAAATTAAAGCGATGGGCGACTGAGCCCAGCAATGCAATTTGTAGTTTTTTTCCTCGCTATAGCTCCAAGCTCTATTGGATACCCTCTCAAAAAACCTTTCAGCGGCTAGATGTTATAGTTTCATTTTTATAAGAAAACAACTCAGGTGCACACTTTTGGCTAAGGCTGTAGACTTTTGAGGTTATAATCTTCACAAAGTACATTAGTACCACAAGTGTAAGTTGCAACGATGTACCTGCGCAGAAAGCATTTTTTGAAAACATTTTAAAGGCAGCGCATTTGCGCGGGTAAAATCCCCAACGCCCATTGGCCAAAATTTTGCGCGCGACGCCGGCAGCTCCGGCGCCCGCCATCTTGTCTGGCGGCATGAGCGGGACAGCACGACAGCACCTGTCATTGCGTATTGTACCTTACGTATAGTGCAACAAGGTATTTATTGAAATGGTCATATGTTCGATTTGATTCGGTACTTGTCAGCACTCGTCGGCGTGGACGAAGATTACCGATGTATCTTATATTTGTGGTACTACTGTGTATAACTGTAGTTTTTTACGTCACAGGACCCCGAAGCTTTGAAGATCCGTGTCAACCAAGACACCCGCTTAGACAACAGAGTTCTTGACCTGCGCACTCCGGCCAACCAGGCAATCTTCCGGATCGAAGCCGGCGTCTGTCGCCTCTTCCGGGACATCTTAACCAGCCGTGGTGAGTCCCTGTTTGTAAGAGAGATGCAGCAACGTGTTAGAATGAGACCAGCCATCTTGCAAATTGAATCTGTCTGTCGTGTCTTCCGGGACATCTTAACCAGCCGTGGGTGAGTCCCTGTTTGTAAGAAAGGTGCAGCAATGTGTTAGAATAAGACCAGCCATCTTGCAAATTGAATCTGTCTGTCGTCTCTTCCGGGACATCTGAACCAGCCATGGGTGAGTCCCTGTTTGTAAGAGAGGTGCAGCAATGTGTTAGAATAAGACCAGCCATCTTGCAAATTGAATCTGTCTGTCGTCTCTTCCGGGACATCTTAACCACCCGTGGGCGAGTCCCTGTTTGTAAGAGAGATGCAGCAACGTGTTAGAATAAGACCAGCCATCTTGCAAATTGAATCTGTCTGTCGTCTCTTCCGGGACATCTGAACCAGCCATGGGTGAGTCCCTGTTTGTAAGAGAGGTGCAGCAATGTGTTAGAATAAGACCAGCCATCTTGCAAATTGAATCTGTCTGTCGTCTCTTCCGGGACATCTTAACCACCCGTGGGCGAGTCCCTGTTTGTAAGAGAGATGCAGCAACGTGTTAGAATAAGACCAGCCATCTTGCAAATTGAATCTGTCTGTCGTCTCTTCCGGGACATCTGAACCAGCCATGGGTGAGTCCCTGTTTGTAAGAGAGGTGCAGCAATGTGTTAGAATAAGACCAGCCATCTTGCAAATTGAATCTGTCTGTCGTCTCTTCCGGGACATCTGAACCAGCCATGGGTGAGTCCCTGTTTGTAAGAGAGGTGCAGCAATGTGTTAGAATAAGACCAGCCATCTTGCAAATTGAATCTGTCTGTCGTCTCTTTCGCGACATCCTTACCGGCCGAGGCGAGTCTACTCTGCGTGGCTAGAACTGCGCGCGAACTGTCTCGCGTGCGAGCTTGACTATCCGTCTCTTTCTAATAAGAACACTAATTCAGAGACGCGTAGTTTCTTGGCCATTCAAAGACGAATAGATTAGTAACTCTGTTTCCAGAAGGGCTTTGTTTTTCCTAGTCGCAAATGAAATAAATTTAAAGAACTGGTATTTAGTTTTCAGAAGGTTTTTACTTTATAGTATTTAGAGTCTTTGAGAGTGTAAAAAAATTGCACATTTATTGCGAAAAGCGTCGATGTACGGTATTTTCAAAGGTAGTATTTTAATCAACAAAATGTGTCTAACTACTGCACAGCTGTCACACGACGGCGCGCGAGCTCTCTCGATTTTTCTCGCACTATCCGTCTCTTTTATATTAGAACACTTAAATAGAGAGGTATAGTGCGAGAAAAAACGAGAGTATGTCGCGGCCGTTCAATGATAGATGTGCTGGTGCTGAAGGTAGGATAACGATTTTATATTAATGTAAACAAATGGCCTTAAATAGTCTCTCAGATTTATGATATATTTTCAATTTAATGATTATTAATTGGTTCAGGTTTTGTGGAAATCCACACGCCGAAGATAATCTCAGCGGCGTCCGAGGGCGGCGCGAATGTGTTCACGGTGTCCTACTTCAAGAACTCCGCGTACCTCGCGCAGAGCCCGCAGCTCTACAAGCAGATGGCGATAGCCGCCGACTTTGACAAGGTTTGACAAAATCTGACATGTGTCAAACATGTCTAAATTGGCTTAGGTGTGGAGGCTGGTGGTACTTTGACAAGGATAGAGCGGAGTATGATCAATTTGTCTTGTTTGACAAATGTCAAACACGTCAAATTTGTCAGATTACACAAGCATTTATCCATAGCGGCAAATTGTAACGAGGGAACGTTTGAAACAAAGCTATTTACTCCATTTTGCCGGAAAACTAAACTTTCTTTAAACTATGAGAACCTCTAAATTGGTGCACTGTCTCAAAGTTACCCTGTATAACTTCTACAATGGAATCCGACTAAAGTTTGTTTTGTTTGTAAATCGAGAGAAACTTTGTTCCGTTTGGGATAGGAGAAGTTCCCTCGAAGAGGATGCCCTTTAATAGGCCTTTCGGTGGCTAGAGGATAAGAACGAGGGTAGCAGAGCGGGGTGTGTATTTTTACCCGACTGCCGAAGGAGAGGAGGGTTTTGTTTTTCGAGCGTATGTATGTACGAGTATGTGACTATGTTTTATTATTTGGCACGCCCTGCAGCCTAAACCGTTTGACGGATTTCGACGTATGAGGTGTCAATGGATTCCTCTTAATCAAATCAAATCATTTATTTCGAGCAACATAAAACTCATAATACATTGTTTCCATAAAATCCATACAAATACTAAAATTTTGAAATCCTAAACTTAATAAAATATCAAATAAAATAAAATAAAATGAAAGAATCGTAGGAGTAACATAGGCTATACAGGGTGGAAGAGGACTTAAGTCCTTCCCGGAAATATTGAATCGTTTAAGTGATATGCAATAGACTTGTAATGGTTAGAATCATGAATTAAGTAAAAAATAATAAAACCAAATTAACTACTTTTTCACTGTCGTGATGACCCTAACGCATCTGCACTCTACCACGCTAGATTCAGAGCACGTCACTTCGTTTGTTTTGTGACGATGAAGATGAATGACGTATAAATGTCAAATAAATCAAATGCTGAAATACTAATATCAATTACTTTATTAATTATGTCCATACCTAACACTATCTTCAAATACGGTGTTCAAATGTCCCTCCATGCCTTATAATGCACGCTGCAGCCCGTGCCCGAGTATGTCGGTGCACATGCCATAGTGTCTGCTCTTCAACATTTTTCCTACGCAGATTGACGAAGGCAGCAATCAACCTTTGTCTCATTTCGTCCGCAGTGTCGCATTCAGTTTTGTACACTATGTCTTTAACATAGCCCCACATGAAGAAATCTAAACAAGTTAGATCCGGAGACCTGGGTGGCCAGCGGTGCGGCCCAAACCTGCCGATCCATTGGTCTCCAAACTCATTGTTCAATTTCATTCGTACTTCATGAACAGAATGAGCTGGTGCACCATCTTGTTGAAACCAAGTGAGTCGTCTTTCAGCCAGTGGTAGGTCGTCGAGATAAGTGACAAGCTCATTGTTTAAAAGATTCCATCCTAGATTTAAATTGTCAGTAGTAATAATAATAATAATTATGCAATATGCTTAATATAATAATGTCATCTTAAACCTAAAATACACAGTTTGCGCAGCGCAAATACAGCACTGCCCAATCTTTCACACAAATTGTCTACGTGTTCCTTCCACTTCAGCCTGGCATCAATGGTAAATCCGAGGAACTTGCAAGAGTCACAGCGGGGTATCGAACCCTGTACCAGTGGGATGTGTGCATTTAAAAGGCTATAAGTTGAAAACGGCTTGTATGGGGGAAATATAGTGCTAAGGCTAAACTATCTCCCATTTCCGCAAAGGTCCCTCGTGGACTTCCACGCTGTATATAATATTTGTATAAAAACAGACGGGTTTTTTTCGAAAAATCTTTTGATTTCACTTGTTTCCTCGCTACCTCGCAAAACTCTGATGGATACTAATCTTAAAAGTTTTATGTGTACAGGTGTTTACAGTAGGCGCTGTCTTCCGCGCCGAAGACTCCAACACGCACCGACACCTGACGGAGTTCGTGGGGCTCGACCTTGAAATGGCCTTCAAGCACCATTACCACGAGGTCCTCGACACCATCGGTCAGACCTTCACTGACATATTCCGAGGATTGCGCGACCAGTGAGTACCCTATCATCATCAGAGCCTGGATTTTTCACCGCAAAACAAAAACACTATCGTGACAAACATTTTTTTATCGATATCGAGTATTAGTACCGATATAGCCCTCCGAATCGCTAAACTTAAGTGGCAGTAGGCAGGGCACATAGCACGTAGAACCGATGGCCGTTGGGGCGGAAAGGTTCTCGAGTGGCGGCCGCGTACCGGAAGACGCGGCGTGGGTAGGCCCCCGCAAGGTGGACTGATGACCTGGTAAAGGTTGCTGGAGTCCGCTGGATGCGGGTGGCGCAGGACCGGTCATTTTGGCACTCTTTAGGGGAGGCCTATGTCCAGCAGTGGACGTCTTTCGGCTGATATGATGGTGATGATGATGAGTGGCAAGTTAAACTTATAACACCCCTCTTTTTGCGTGGGGGGGGGGGGGTTAAAAACAGCCTTATACTTGCCGAAGACGAAGCGTGGAAGCGGAAGACCCCCGCCACTTGGTAGGAGACGGTCCAAAAAGACCTTAAGGCTGCTTTCACGTGCACACTAGCGCCACTGGCAAATAATTGTGATTATTTAAATTTAACGATATATATTTAAAAAAGGCTGCTACGCACTGTATTTTGTATTTAAGTACCTTGTGAATACATCAAACTAGTTTTTATGTTGCGGGCTTCGTCAATCTATGCGTCCAAAGTTAAAACGTCCGTTTATCTTTTGAGTTCAGAGATCAACGATTCCAGGAACATAAAAACTAGTTTGATGTATTCACAAGGTACTTAAATACAAAATACAGTGCGTAGCAGACTCCTTTTTTTAATATCTATCGTTAAATTTAAATAATCACAATAGGGATGACGACTAAGTTTTTTTTATGATGTCATTCGAACCAGTTTTTGGAGAGGATCAAATGTTTGTATGGGAGTAACTACAATTAAAGAACATAAATACCCAAAAAAACGAGACAAAGATTTACCTCGCTGGCGGTAGCGAAAAACGCTCCATACTAATAGACAGCTAATTGTGACGTCACAATATTGTTAGTACAAAGTATCGTAGTATGGAAAATCAGGTAAATTGTTGTTTCGGTCGCGAAATACTGCGTTTAAGTACATAGTTGTTGTACAATTTTGTTTCTATAAAAACGTAAGGATTCTATTGGTAACTTTAAATTTACTCTTGGACAATAAAAAAAAATGCATATTTTTTCTTAACTTTCAAGGTTCGTATCTTTTTACGATTTTAATTATATTTTATAATGTATACTTTATTACTTTAATTTGATGGTTTACTATCCATTTAGCATCACTACGTTATCAATTTGAACATGAATCGTCATGCCTATTATTTACCAGTGGCGCTAGTGTGCTCGTGAAAGCAGCCTTAAGGTCTTTTTGGACCGTCTTCCACCAAGTGGTCTTCCGCTTCCACGCTTCGTCTTCGGCAAGTATAAGGCTGTTTTTAACCCCCCACGCAAAAAGAGGGGTGTTATAAGTGTAACGTGTCTGTGTATCTGTCTGTGGTATCGTAGCTCCCAAACGGATAGACCGATATGAATGCGGTTTTTCTAAGGTGTAGTTATTAAGAGTCCGCAGTAAGCTCGGCCGAATTTCACCTTCCCATACAAACGTAGTTACCCTCTCATTTTAAAACTACGTGTTGGATTGTGACGAAACTTTGCATATACAATGACATGAGGTATATCTATCTATGTCTGTAATTTGTTTATATGGTTCCAGAACCATTCCAGACATAGATATACCTCATGTCATTGTACATGCTAAGTTTCGTTACAATCCAACACGTAGTTTTCAAATGAGAGCGTAACTACGTTTGTATGGAGAATCGAGCTTACTGCGGACTCTTAATCCAATTGTTGTATCCTTGCAGGTACGCGTCTGAGATAGAGACGGTAGGTCAGCAATTCAAAGTGGAGCCCTTCAAATTCCTGGACCCTCCGCTTAGGCTGGAGTTCCACCAGGGTATACAGATGCTGAAGGAAGCTGGTTAGTGGAATATAGTTGACCTCTTTTAAAATCCTCCATACACGGGCCAATCAACTATTTATTGTTGGCACTGGTTACGTCTCCTGGAAGTCTATCTATGACTTTATACAGGGTGTCATTTTAATCAGTGTCCAAAATGTTTGTAGGCATTTTTAGTATCACTAATAGACTCAAAATTGAAAAAAAAACGGGTAGGTATTTTTTTTAAATATAATTTGTCTATCCCAAAAGAATTATCCGTAAAGCGTGGTTACTGAGCATTCAGTACCGCGCGGAGCGGGGCGGGGCCGAGCGAGGGGAGGCGTGCCGTGCGCAAACCTTACTACCCGCTGAGGTGCCCGCGCGGTAAGGTTTTTTTGGGATAACTTTAAGCAGGAATTATTAAAAATTCCTGTACTGAATGGTATGAAACAAAAAAACACATATTTTATAATTTTTGCTGAAGAATCTTGTACTTGAATTTGGACACTGATTAAAATGTCACCCTGTAGATTTTCAATCCACTAAATGTCTGTGTTGGTTATACGGTGGGGCATGGCAGGAGTCCATTATTATCATTTCGATCAAAGTGGAAAATTTTGGCACGCTAGAGTGTCAAAGAATTTCTACTATACAACAACCTTCTACTACACCCTAACACCTTGCATATAAATAAGGAAGGTACAAATGTTTCTACAAAAAGTTTCATGTTTATTGGACAAAGCTTAGGCACACCTCTGTATATTAAGCTATCCATACTAATATTATAAATGGGAAAGTGTATGTGTTTGTTTGTTTGTCCGTCTTTCACGGCAAAACGGAGCGACGAATTGACGTGCTTTTTTAAGTGGACATAGTTAAAGGGATGGAAAGTGATATAGGATAGTTTTCATTCCCGAAATCAAAGGGGGGGGGGAAGTTTGTATGGAGCTGCGATATAAACAAGTTCCACGCGGACGGAATCGCGGGCAAAAGCTGGTAGTATGTATATTAAGCTGTGTATTTTTGAAATTGACTTATAACTGAAACATTTATGAATAAACTAGCTTCTGCCCTCGTCTCCGTCCGCGTGGAACTCGTTTATATCGCAGCTCCATACAAACTTTTACCCCTTTCGGGGATAAAAACTATCCTATGTCACTCTCCATCCGTCCCTTTAACTATCTCCACTTAAAAAATCACGTCAATTCGTCGCTCCGTTTTGCTGTGAAAGACGGACAAACAAACAAACACATACACTTTCGCATTTATAATATTAGTATGGATGATCTGAATCTGATTTGTATAGATAATAGATATCTGATCTAACACGCATATCTTTTTTGACAGGCGTGACAGTAGGCGAGGAGGACGACCTGTCAACCCCCGATGAGAAGCTACTCGGCCGTCTAGTGAGAGCGAAATATGACACAGACTTCTATATACTGGACAAATACCCTCTCGCTGTGCGGCCGTTTTACACCATGCCCGATCCTAAAAACCCGGTAGGTCTAGATTTTAGTGAGTCATTGTCAATGTGTATGGACAGTACAGTAGTACCACAAATACAAGTTACAACGGCAATCTTTGTCCACGCCGACGAGTGCTGACGAGTACCGAATGAAATCGAACGTATAGCCATTTCAATAAAGGCCTTGTTGCACTATACGTAAGGTACAATATGCAATGACAGGTGAACTCGTGCTTTCCCGCTCATGACGCCAGACAAGATGGCGGGCGCCGGAGCTGCCGGCGTCGCGCGCAAAATTTTGGCCAATGGGCGTTGGAGATTTTACCCGCGCAAATGCGCTGCCTTATGATTGGTTAAAATGTTTTCAACATACTTTCTGCTCAGGTAAATCGTTGTGACTTATATTTCTGGTACTACTGTATCGTTATTGTTATCAAAGTCGTCATCAGTATCGTTGTTGTCATCAATACATAATATTAATATCTGCAACCATCAAACTAAAAAACCATAGAAGTTTAAGAGGAATGTCTACCTGCGATTTTCCCATACAAACGCTCTCGACTGTTTCCTCTCTGGTTTTTGAACATAGAGCAATGAATTTTTCAAATAAGATCAATATCATCAGTATCTACGCCGCTATGTTTTGCTTTTTTGGATATTTTTATTTTAAAGAAACTTACAGCGCCTTGAAAATCGCAAAAACGGCTTGAGTTGGCTGCCAAAAAAGGCGTAGTATACAAATATGACAACAAATATAAAAAAAAAAACAAAACATAGCGGCGTAGATTATATCTTCTTCTTGCAGTTCCCAAATTTTTATACTGATTGAATGACGCGAAACCTCGATTTTTGAGTTTTTTGCGCGAGATTTTTAGTCCGAGCTGCAGTTGTCCTTATCGCACGAATCGGAATTCCCGTCCACAGCAGCGCGACAGGAACATTGCGTCGAAAATTCGAGATTGAAAAGTTGCTCAGCTAGGCATTGCTCTCCTCACAGAATGGGTGCCATTGCGATTATGCGGGGGCGGGGTGTCAAAACGATGCCTGGCATCGTTTAGTTCGTACATGCGCAAACAGGGTTTTAGGCATGTGCCTAAACATGTGTTTGGGTAGAAATTTGTAAGGAGCTCGCTTCTATGGCTTTTTCGTTCACTGTCTGCAATAACATAGTGTGCATAAATATCTGACACTTACTGTTAGTATCTCCTAATGCTGGCTGGACCGTCATTGTACTCTTACGATTGTTAAATGGCAGTATCGTAATCATCATTAGATATGGGTTTTGTGCCTGAAATAAATGTCTATAATAATAATAATACTCAGGCATATTATCTCCGGTTGTGGTCATCTTGCTAACGGCGAGTACTTGCACAGACATAACCTTGTAGCCAGAATTATTCACCAGCAACTTGCTCTGCTATACGGTCTTGTGGTCTCCGAAGTGCCTTACTATAAGTACACACCTGCGCCAGTTCTCGAAAATGGCCGTGCCACGCTCTATTGGGATCGATCTGTCATCACGGACAGGACTATTCTTGCCAATAGGCCTGATCTCGTGCTGATAGATCGATCGAAACGCCAGGCAGTGCTCGTCGACATCACCATCCCCCATGATGAGAACCTCTTGAAGGCCGAGAAGGACAAAGCCAGCAAGTACCTAGACCTGGCTCACGAGGTAACCGCCATGTGGGATGTTGATTCGACGAACTTCGTCCCGATAGTCGTTTCGGCGAACGGTTTGATAGCGAAGAGTCTCGACCGTCACCTAAAGAGACTCTCGCTAGATGGCTGGATCAAGGGTCAGACACAGAAGGTATTCCTGGATACTGCGCGGATAGTGAGGAGGTTCCTGTCTCTGTCGCCCTGACCACCGGTAGTTTAGGCCCCGCCTCGCTGCCGGCGGTACCCTAGGTTAGGTTTATATAATGGTTTTATGTTTTATATGTATAGTTTTATATTTTACTTTTTATATCATTATTGTAAAAACCTAGCCTAAGAAGAAGATTGAATAAAGAGAATAATAATAATAATTAGCCAAATTGACCTGGTAACCCCCTACGAGAAGTTAATTGGTCCTTTGGGCATTAGCGAAGTACTATACTGACTTCTAGATTCAAGGCCGATGTGCGGCATTTTTACCCTACTGCCCGAAGGAGAGGAGGGCAATCACACTACTTTCTTCTCGTTCTTTGCTGGCTGTACCGTCATTTTACTCTTACGATTCTTATTCATAAAATATACATTTTACATGTCAAAAACTTAGCTTACAATTTTTAGATTTATATTAAGGTCTCTACCAATATTTACGTCGTTTATATTCGTATCAATAGCTACAATTTGTATCCATTAATTTGACAGTTTTGTTGACAGAAACAATCCAACTCGTACGACATGTTTATGCGCGGTGAGGAGATCCTGAGCGGCGCGCAGCGGATACACGACCCCGAGTTCTTGACAGAAAGGGCCAAGCACCACGCCATAGGTCGGTACTGCTTTACAGAAGCGCTCATAGCCTAGCAGCGTCTGCGAGTCGGAAACGATAACGCAGGTTAACCCGTTGAATGCCCGCCTAAGTCAAAATTCTATTCAAAATTTAACTCTATAAGTATAATCAGTAGGTACACAAGTACAGAATTGCTGTAGACTAACGTTAGTCTACGGGTTAAGCAACGATGGCAGCGGACAGTCTTTGGATGGGTGACCGCCTGATGTTTGAGTGGTTAATATAAATGAGCGCTTCCTTGAAAGGTACGCTAAGCAGTTGATCCCGGCTGTTGTCTATGACAGTCGTTAAGCCGAGAGGCCTTCGGGCGACTTAAGAGCTTCTAACAGTCGAGTTGCCCACTCACTTGACATAGGGGGGACAACTGTTACTCGCGACCTGCCACAACCCTGCACGAGTCTCCTGGGTGGTACTAAAGAGTGACAACCTTAAAAAGGCCAAATTAATGTGTGCCATACGATTCAATACTTTACAGGTCAAGTCATACGGACCAGTTTAGTATGTGCGAGATCGGTCACACGACCCCGACTTTCTGACTGAATGGGCCAAGCACCACGCCATAGGTCGGTACCACTAAACAGGTCTAGTCATAGGGACCAGTATAGTAGTCTGTGGGATCCTGAGCGCTACGCAGCGGTTATATACAAGTAATAACTAAAAACATTCCATATTTCATGCACTTTCTTACATTCCTAGAGATTTGTGATGCGTTCATCACCCTGAAACATGACTTCGGATACATGCCAACATGTCATTAACAAAGGTCGGTGGGGGTGCGCCGTTTTCAGGTTTTGCATTAACATGGACATACCTTGACACTCATGTGTAATTTTATTTTAAATTAATGAAATCATTTTATTTAGGCTGCCTTTCTGCTAGCTTTTCGCATTCAAAACGCAAAGGAATTTGAACCGTCTAAACAGCAGGTACAGTTCATATTTGATTACAATCCCCACCGACCGCGTCGGTAGCCGCCGCCTCGCAGTGGATGCACGATGCATTCGAATATGAAATGTAATTACTGGTTACACGGTTCAAATTCCTTTGCATGTACTCGTAATAGACTGCGGAATGCCGGAGCCCGGTCCGTTGGGTGAGAATAGTACATTAGTTTTCATAGCGGGAACAAGCGATCGATGAGACTTTCGATCCAAACTAATTTCCTTTTTTTTTACAGACACCAGCAAAATCGCTGCCTACATCGAATCGTTCAGACTGGGCTGCCCGCCCCATGCAGGTAAATAAATGTCTAACTACATGAGCTACGGTAACCTAGTGGTTCAGACATGCGGCTGTCAAGCGGCGGTCGTGGGTTTGAATCCCGGCTCGTACTAATGAGTAATTCGGAACTTATTTATATAAATAATAAGGTAAGATAAGTAATAATAAGGTCTAGTTTTCCCTATAGGTTGGAAGGTCAGATGGCAGTCGCTTTCTTAAAACTAGTGCCTATGCCAAGTTTTGGGATTAGGTACGTGTCAAAGCGGACCCCGAGCTCCTGTACTGGACATTTCCGGGAATAACGCTGTTATAAGTTTAACGTGTCTGTCTGTGGTAGCGTAGCTCCCTAACGGATAGACCGATTTGAATGCGGTTTTTTTTTCTCGTAGATAATTTCATCCCGAGTGTTCTTAGCCATGTGTCATGAAAATCTGTTCAGCCGTTTTTGAGATATTGGACTTTGAAATGACAATGTCGGGGGCTTTTCAACCTTTCTAAGTTGTAGTTTATTCCAGGTGGGGGCATCGGCATGGAGCGAGTTGTGATGCTGTACCTGGGTCTCGACAACATCAGGAAGACTTCCATGTTCCCTCGCGATCCTAAACGCGTTACTCCCTAGATCTGCGCTTTGGTCTAGCCTAGCTAGACTTAGCAGTCAGCTGACAGATTTTAAATAAAACATTTTATATTTATTTTGAGTTTTACTTAACTATTTTAGTGTGATAACGACCATAAATTCGGTTTCTCATATTAACACTTTCGCACCCGGACTGGAAATGGAACATTCATCAGAAACCGACAGAGTTCGCTAGGCGTGTAAGTTCATACTACTGCCCGCCTAGCGGGCTCAGCCGGCATCTGAGCAAACATTACGAGTGCCCGCTAGGCGGGTTCTTGGTTGCGAACGTGTTAAGAGTCCACAGGACGCTTGACTCTCCATACACACGTAGTTACGCTCTCATGTTAAAACTAAATTTGGATTGTAACGAAACTTTGCATGTATGTACAATGAATGACATGAGGTATCCAGGTCTGCAATTAGTGTATGTAGCTTCAGATACCGTAATAAAAAAATACAGCGAATTCGAAACCAGAGGGGCTACCGCGAAATTAAAACGAAGTTCGTTCGTGTATCTCCCTCTTTGTCACTCGAACTAGCAAGTGTGACAGAGAGGGAGACACACGAACGAAGTTCGTTTTCGTTTCGCGGTAGCCCCTCAGGTTTTCAAACAAAACGTGTTTTTGCTGTATTTAGTTTGTTTTATAAAGTGGAGCCATATAAATATTTTTTTCATTGCTCATTAGATCTTTCTCGACCTGCTGCCATGCATTTTATCATGTTGCCATTTGACGCAGGTTGGGAGTGGGCTTACGGATTACCATCCTTACGACAGCGCCCGCCATAACATCTATAGTTGTTCTTGGCGCTGCGGACACAACACGCGACGTGTTTCTAAGGTCTTGGCGTCCAAAAGGGTAAGTATAAAATAGGATGAAAATAAAACCAAGTGAATACGAATAACCATTATTATAATACAATATAATTATCATCAAGTCCTCAGTTATCACAAACGCTAGGGCGAACCTTACTGATCGTACATCAATATTATTGTCAATATTATCGTACGGTACCCACCTTTAGCAGATTCAATAATGACAATAATTTACGCATTTCAGCACTACAAAAAACCACTTCAGGCCAGTTGTGAAAAATTACAAATGTCAGTCTTATCCATACAAAACAAAAGGCAGGAGGCGTACAAGATATTATTTACAACTGTTTAAAAACTACAACGAAAGTTACATAGGAACCATACTGAACTATTGTACAAGAAATATTGACAATAATATTGATGCATTCAGCACCAATCGACACTCAACATGATTGTAAACTTAAATCACTTAAAATTAAACATTAAATAACTATTCGCTTATTTAAAGTAAAAGTTAAATTACAGTAAAATTCGAAGTAAAATGCTTTGATATTATTACAATTGGAATTTCCATGTGTTTTATAGGAAAATGTGTATTTCACAGTTTTTTTTTACAATGAATATCTCTTTTCCAAACGTTCATACAAATTAAATGTAATCTAGTTTATTGTTTGTATGGAAGTTAACTTTTAAATTACTCAATAAATAATACTGGTAATTTAAGAAAAACAGTATAAATTACGCGTAAAAACTTAATAAAAATTAAGTGATCTCTTAAGTATCAGTTGATGTCATCATTTACCTTTACAATAACAACGAATTTGTTAATGCTAAGGACGTCTTAAGTGGTCTCAATCAGTTGCGACTATAGATGTTCAAATATACAAGTCAAACCAGATGTTTTAAAGTTCAAAGTTTTTTTGCTACGAAGAATTTGGGGTAGTCATCTTAAGACGTTCAAATGCCGGTTTTCAAGATAGGATGACAGCAAAACCTATGCCTTGTCATGACCGCATGACTGTAACACGGGGTACAGGAAAATAAGGCGGTAATTGTAAGTTGTATGGAGTACCTAAATGAGCAGAATTGAACACAAAAAGCAATCTATGTTGAATATCATTTTCATTCAGACAGATTCATTATTCAGTTTCTAGCAGTTACAATGATGCCATAGGAACATTATTTAAATTGAAAGCTTGTGCTCAAAATGAATACATAATCATACCTACTTGACAAAGTTGTTAGGGCGGGTTACACCATGGAAACCAGCACGGCAATCACGCGACGGCGCGCGAGCTCTCTCGATTTTTCTCGCACTATTCGTCTCTCTCTTACTAGAACACTTAGAGCAAGAGGTATAGTGCGAGAAAAATCGAGAGCATGTCGCGGCCGTCCCATGATAGACGTGCTGTCAAACTTTCCGTAGATTCAGATTTCAACAAACACGCTTACGATTCCAGACAGTTGAATGCAACCCACCAAAGAACAGTATTTCACCAACTGATTGTCAGTTGGTGAAATATTACATAGTACATTTCTTGTTCGACAAGCAATGACAGTGCCCAGCGACCACTTTTATTTGTATGCTCGGCAATGTACGATGAACTGCCACGATTATCAAGTTGATGAAACATGGACAAGACAATCATTTTAAATGTCAAATAACTGCTACAATCTAAATGTCAAAACTGTCAATACGGGGTGGTCCAATCAAACCTCTTTACACACCATTCAATATTACATAGACAAATTTGAGATAAAAAATCTACCTATTAATAATTCTGTATGAAGCGTATGGACAAATCACTGTTCAATAAGTTGGAATTTTTAACCCTTTAAACGCTACATAAGTTTAAATTAATGTTATTTAACCCTTTTCTGGGCCGTCGCCGTCATAAGGTTGAACTTATACAAATTAAAATTTATTTTAGATGTGAAATAAGGGTTAAGATAATGTCATGTATGGAAGACAGAGCCAGTTAAAGGGTTATATATATCAACAAATTTCTCAGAGAAATGTCCAATTAAATAAGTAGTATTAAAAGTTTAACTTTTAATTTATTACGATTAATTATGTACAGTTTTATATAAGTACCAGACACATTCGATGATATAGTAAGCTAGATTGACATCATAATTTCAAGTATAGTCCAATCAATAGGGAAATGGATTCTAACAACAATTCCTCCATCGTGAAAATCTATCCTAAATAAGTACAGAAATCTTTTTTTTGTAACCCATTCAATGTCAATTTTAACACACCTGCGCTAGAGCGCTACGGGCGCCTTTCGCTACATATGGTAACTCCAAGCTGCTACGGACTACGGCGTAGAACTACCAGCGCAGCGTAGCGGTGAATGGGTTAAGTATCTGAGAAATGATGTATACACTTTTAAGTATTCGATTTGAGCTATCTTGTGTTTCTACACAACTAAGTACATCACATCTTTATTTTATAATAGATTATGATAATTTCTGTACAGATGTAGTATGAGCATAACATATATAAGGTTTTACTAAAATTATACAATTAACCTATTTTTTTTATTACTGATCTTTTTTTGCCTTGATCAATTACATAATTATTTATTCGAAGAAAGAGACAAAAATGTAAATCAACAATATATGTATTATGCTACTACTACATTTAATTTGATAAAAGGTATTACCAAGATTTTAGGAATATTTTCCTATCCAATCACTTTTTTAGCATAATAAGGAACACAAACATCAAAGTACTGCAAAGATACACTTTTCTTAGAAACTTTGGGCGCACTAAGTTACAAGTAACTTTTCTTGGTTTTTGCTCTTAAGTTTCCGAAGATGACTGATAATATTCATAGAATATTATAATATCAGTTTAAACATGCATAAGGCCGAGAACCGTATTATCATTGTAATCTTTACAATATTGTGGGTATCCACTTAATAATTTTAAACCATAGGCTATGGTTACTGGTATCTTTCCAAGTCATTGAGCAACTAACTGGTCTGCGAAATGAAAATTGTCCTCTATCGTTTTTTCTTATCTGTATATGCGATATTATAAATTTTCCTGCATTTTCGCGAGTTATATTGACACTATATCTATATCATAAATACAGTTCAAACTCACGCATTATACTAATTTGTATTTTTTATTTTAGATTAGAATGAAAATGGGTGTACATATTGAATTACTTGTTCTTCACATAATCATTGATATTGTCTCACATAAATTTAACTCTGTGGAAGTTATAGTACAGTCGTCATCAGATATATCGGAGCGGCCAAAGTGCTCAAAAATATTTGAACAAGTCCCAAATGCTTCAACAATAGAGATGTGTTCAGATATTTGTGAGCACTTTGGCCGCTCCTAAATATCTGATGGCGACTGTACAACATGTTAGGGTAAATACTAGAATACTGTATGTATATTGTACATAATCACAAGCTCCTCCGAACTACACTATTATCCAATTTTGAAGAAAAATTAAAATCGACAAGTATTTAAAACTCGCAAGTTTGAAACGTAGTTATGATACAGTTACAATACACATAGATTTAGATAATTCTATAAAACACTGATAGGCCTAGACATTGTCCTGTATGATGAATTTACAGTCAAGTTTTACTTAATATTAATAGCACTTTAAAACACTTATCAATGTACGTCCAGGGAAGAGTCCATTTTGTAGTTGAGAGTTGTCAAATTATCTGTGTTTAGAAAGACGCTTTTTTCTGAGTAAAATTCGAGAGACCAGGGCTTTATATATCGCCGTACAATGGCGATTTGTCCTATATTGTTCAGATAATCGCTCAATAAGTAACAATGCAATGACAAATGCTCATTATCCACGGGGTGAATTGTCTAGACACAATGACAATATTGCATATACAGGGTGAAATTGAATTTGTAATACAAATGAGCAAAATGTGAATTTATCCATGATTCTGAACAACTTTTAGTATCGGATCAACCTTATATTATGCAAAAAACCTGCAGCCCATACATTTTTGTCTGTCAGCCAGTTTCGTTGGTCCCATAGACCAACTTTGAGTTATGCCAAAAAAAGTCTAGATATTTCTGCTCATAACAGTGTCTAAGAATCATGGATAAATTCACATTTTGCTATTTTGTATCACGAATAAATGTCACCCTGTATTTTTGATTGTCAATCACGACTCATGTCTTGTCTCACTCGCACTGTGCGTCGGGTCGCGGCTACACATGTGCTAGCTGCCCCGTATCATGGTCGGCCTTATCACACGATAAGTGACAAGATAGAGCGTCCGTCACTGGCGTTCGATATAGCGAGACAACTCTCCTATCTTGTCACTTATCGCGTGATAAGGCCGACAATGATACGGGGTCTGGACTCGACAAGCAAAAATGGTCGCTGGATCAATAACGACTGGCCATTTAACCTGCGTTTAGACAAAATTATAACTTACTTCGTAGAACTCACTGGTGACAATACAAACGGTTCAAATATTACATGGACCCCGGACACTTCACTTCACTTCACTTTCACTGCACTGCACTTCATCCAAACAACGACTTTAGGTCCTCCTCGTACAGCGCTATGACCAGCATGATACCGATGCCTGTGGCCAGCCCCATCAGCTGGAGTAGGCACTGGCATAGAGTGCCTTCGTTGCTGTGCGATGTACTCAACTCGGGCATCTGCGGACAAAATAAAATCAGCATTAGGTTTTAGAATAGACAGTGCGACTATGGCTGCGTGATACAAAGAACACGGGCGGGCAGGGTAAAATATAGCCCATTTACATTAGGTGAAAGAAAGAGCTACGGTAGCCTAGTGGTTCAGGCATGCGGCGGTCGTGGGTTCGAATCCCAGCTCGTACCAATGAGTTTTTCGAAACTTATGTACGGAATATTTACTGTTAGCTTTTCGGTGAAGGAAAATATCGTGAGGAAACCGGCCTAATCCCAAAAAGGTCTAGTTTTCCCTGTAGGTTGGAAGGTCAGATGGCAGTCGCTTTCGTAAAAACTAGTGCCTATGCCAAATTTTGGGATTAGGTGTCAAACCGGACCCCGGGCTCCTTTAGGGGCATTACCGGGAATAACGCTAGGAGGATGATGATGACATTAGGTGAAAGAATTTTTGATTTCGTATCAGTAGTTCCGCAGATTACCACCGACACACAAACGTACATTCTTACAGACTTTTCCTTTTTATTATATTTATATAGACTAGTCAGGCGTTAGGCGCGTGTCCCGCTAGCACGCCGCACACCATGCCGCCGAGGCAAAGCGCTGAAGACAGGATGCTTGCAGCCATATACTCTGCCTCGCTAGTCCTTAGAGACTCACCATGTCAACGATTGCAATGTACAGGAACATGCCCGCTGCAGCTGCGAACAGCTAACGAGTGGCGTTAGGCGCGTGTCCCGCTAGCACGCCGCACACCATGCCGCCGAGGCACAGCGCTGAAGACAGGATGCAGCCATATTCTCTGCCTCGCTAGTCCTTAGAGACTCACCATGTCAACGAGTGCAATGTACAGGAACATTCCCGCTGCAGCTGCGAACAGCCAGCGAGTGGCGTTAGGCGCGTGTCCCGCTAGCACGCCGCACACCATGCCGCCGAGGCACAGCGCTGAAGACAGGATGCAGCCATATTCTCTGCCTCGCTAGTCCTTAGAGACTCACCATGTCAACGAGTGCAATGTACAGGAACATTCCCGCTGCAGCTGCGAACAGCCAGCGAGTGGCGTTAGGCGCGTGTCCCGCTAGCACGCCGCACACCATGCCGCCGAGGCACAGCGCTGAAGACAGGATGTTGTAGCACACGGCGCGTTTGACGGACATGCCCGCTTTTAGGAGCACAGCGAAGTCGCCTGGAAGTCAGTCAGTACAGTCTGTTTATTATCCCCAAAATATGTAGTGTCGGCCTTATTTACTTAGATAATGTGTGTTTCAGAACTAAAAGTGACGTTTTCATTTAAAGCAAAAAAATCGAATCAACAGTCCAAAAGGTGTTATGGTGGAAATTCGTTCTAAGTATGCAAACAGTATCACAAAAAATCACAAAACGAAAGCATCTGAACAACAGTACTACGATGGCAACAGGCTAGGGTTTTACACTTTTCAAGACGAACATATTTTATAGGGTATTGTATTATTACCTAATTCGTGCGGTAATTCATGGCACAACACAGCGATGGCTGTTGAGAAACCGCCGGCAATGTTAGACGCAAACGCAGCACCTGGAAACAACAAAGATAAATAAAAACATATTAGGGGACAATCTTTCAGAAATCGAACGAGACTAAAAGACGTAAAGACTACACGACCATTTGTTTATATATTCATAATCATAATATTAAGATGGGATTAAACAGCATATTGGTGATATCCAAATGCGTGAAGTCGTAATAATAACTATTGTTTTTTCTGTTGTCTGGCTTATTTTAGAATTTTATTTTTTTGGTTTATTATAAAACAAACCTAAAGATACAGACTATTGTAATAATATTGAAGGTTCCAAAGAAAAACGCTTTTTATAAAAAATGATACCTAAGTATTGCACAATCAAATAGATTCCAACTAAGAAGCATGTGATGATTACTTAATTTGAGAATTTTAAAATAAGACAGTTACTCAAAATAAAAAAAATTACTTTGTAAAGTTTTAGAGAACGCACGGAGAGAAGCATTCTAAACTTAAGAATAATCCATAAAGTAAAAAGCCAAAAGTTCAGGAAAAAAACTAAATTGATCGATGCTCTACAAAAAGCACTTAAATTGAAATGGCGATGGGCCGGCCACGTAGCCAGGTACACTGACCAGCGCTGGACCCTCATATGTACCAAATGGACCGGTCCTTATGGAAAACGAAACGTGGGACGACCTCAGCAGCGTTGGGATGACGAAATAAAAACAGTAGCAGGAAACAATTGGCTTTAAGTGGCACACCACAGAGACAAGTGGAAGAAATTGGAGGTGACCTAATAACCTGCCAAAGGGATCCCAAAAAAATTTAACCAAGAGAGAGGATATAACTCAAAAAATTATGATTATTTAGTCTCTAAGAAAAACCTACGTGTAATTTACTATTATTTTTACGGGAAATAAAACATTTTAATAAAAAACAAAAATAAAATAAGATTGCGTTTATCGCTGGACTTAAATCTATTCATTGACAATTCCAGAATATCAGAAGGTAACTTGTTGTAAAATCGTGCACAGTTGCCCATAAACGACATATTCACTTTGCTCAGACGGTATCCGGGAATGACTAATTTATTCTTATTTCTAGTATTATAATTATGAACATCACTATTTAATTTATACATGTCAAGATTTTGACGAATATACATTATATTTTCATAGATATATTGTGAGGCAACGGTGAGGACATTGATTTCTTTAAACCTATCCTTCAGAGAAACGCGTGACCCTAAATTATAAATATTGCGTATACCCCGTTTTTGTAAAATAACAATTGAATTAATGTCAGCAGCTTTGCCCCACAATAGAATACCGTAGGTCATGATACTGTGAAAATAGGCAAAATATACCAATCTGGCCGTCTCAACGTCTGCAAGTTGGCGAATCCTTTTAACTGCGTAAGCAGCTGAACTAAGTCTCCCTGCCAGAGTAGAAATGTGTGGACTCCATTACTTATTGATATGCAATGCAATCGATTGATAGGGTCAAAGGAAGGAAAACTGTAGCCACGTACAGAGGCAAGGGTCAACCACTAGAGACAAATGCAGGCGACTTCACAACTAGGAACACAACACGATACTACTACAGAGTGCTGTTATTTTGTGTTTTTTTTAAACAACGGCTGTGGCAAACGTGCATACGGTCGGCCTAATGGTAAGCAGGCACTGTAGCCTAAAGACGCTTGCGATTCCAGAAGAACCACAAACTTGTAGCAAACCTTTCTTTGATTTAAGGACTAGACACGAACGCGGGTCCTTAACTCTCAACACAACATCTTTGGGAGTTCAGCGCGTCTATCATGAGACGGCTGCAACATACTCTCGATTTTTCTCGCACTATTGCTCTTGTTCTAAGTGTTCTAATTAGAGAGAGATGGATAGTGCGAGAACAATCGAGAGAGCTCGCGCGCCGTCCCCTGATAGCCGTGCTGGCGACCTTAACCACCACCGCGGGTGTTTCTCACTGCCTCACCAACGTTAGTTAAAATACCCATTAAGTAATCGTTTAAGAATCGTTATTGTGAGTTATTTAAGGCTGTTGCCAACAATTGATTGTCCTGCCGCAAGGGAATAAAATCGTGTGTTATTCAGAGAACAATGAAGAAAAAATATTTAATATACGTCTTATCCTCGCTTTGTGGCGCCTTAATGTCACATTGTTTACCGTACAATAATGTAGGATCTAAGCATACTTAGGGTGAGTTGCACCAAACCGTCTGAAATCGTGTTCGTTAAAATCTGAATGTATGGAACGTTTGACAAGTTTCTATGGACTGACAGCTGTCAGCGCCATATTTAACGTTGATCGGTCTCTAATCGTAAGTCGATGCAACCCGCCCTTACATACAAATATTACATCTGCCAGTTAACTTTTAAGGCTTAAACCACTGGACCGATTTAAATAAACATTGGTATGGAGATTTCAGAGCCTGGGAAGGACATAGGATAGTTTTTATCCCGGAAATTATCCGTTAAGGGGTAAAAAGGGAGTAAGTGTCTAAAGAAGTGTGATAATTGATGTCGCGTCTATAAGTCTAACAGCATATTTAATGTTAGGCCTTAACTTTGGCAATGTATACAGTAAAGAAGCGTAGAATGAGCTATGTCGAGGTTTTCGCGAGGGACTACAGTATGGGGTTCTTCAAAAAAGGAGCGTATTAATTGTTAAAGGGTCGGCAATGAGCATGTAACACCCCTGGGAGTTGCAAGCGTCCATAGGCTAGGGTAACCACTTACCATCAGGTGGGCCGTAAGCTTGTTTGCCACCGACGGAGATGTTAGCAACAGGAATATCCTTAGCACGTACAGCTATATCCAGTAGCAGTACTATGTAGAGTCAAGTATACAAATATGGGTGCATATAACTTACTCATAAATATGCCCCCCGTCAATATCACATTTAGTCAATCTTTTATACCGACATTTATGCTAAAAGTGGCGCTGGACCATACGTTTCATGTGCTCTGACTACCGCTTTTGGGAATAAAGGCGTGAATGTATGTACGTATGTATGTAAATATGGCCCATCGCTGTTATGACAGCGGATTAAGATTTCGTTACATATTTATGAGATGATTAAATCGATAGATATTTTTGCACTTGACTGCGCAGAACGGAATAACGACACTCATAAATACGTCAAAATAAACGGTAACCCGATAATATTTCAATGTCTCCATCATTGGTTATGCAGCATACACCATGGCATTGGCCTTGTCAAGCTCCGTGCGTAACCGGGTCAGTCGTTGCGTTGACATTCCGTGATGGTTCGTCGCGGCCTCAACAGTCAAGAAGGTGGATACTCTAATTAGGTGTGGATGAATAATTCGGAATGCTCTTTGACTTGTAAAACGCACCTTCCTCTGATGGATCCGATAGAAATATTTTGTGTGAATGCTATGGTGAGGTAGGGCGCAGCGAAATGTCATCCCGCTCGAATGTGGAGCATCCCAACTGGGGAAGTACCTCTGCCTTGCAGAAGACCACAGCCATAATAACACTACTACTTGATCTGTAGTAGTCTTGTGTTCCTGGAGGTGAGGTCGCCAGAGCTCCCGAGGATGCGTTGTGTTGAGAGCGAGGGCATTTGTTTCTTCAGCTGTCAACACGGCGAGTCCTCAAACATATCAAGGGCCCATTACATCACACACACTAGTGGCGAGGACTTGCTAGTCGCGCTGTTTACTACCTATTACCTGAATTAGTACTTGCATTTTCTTGGTATCATAAAACAGTATTTCTCATGTTTGGTCGTCACTTGTTTTTCCTTGCTAGGCTTTTATTATACTCAAAAGGATTCACTACGATGAACACAATACCACACTTCAAATGAAACGAAAAAAATTGTTGCTGCGAGCAAGATTCGAGCCTGAGCTATTACCACGAACTTCGAATGTCGAAGTTCGGATATCTCTTCGCACTTACTACACTCGAGTGACATGGATGCGAGTTCACGAACTTGGAGATTCGATTTTCGTGGTAGCGCTGCTAACACCTTATGACATATGCGGCCATTCGCTGCTACCAAATGAGCAATCGGAACCAATTTCTCGGTGGACGAATCTTTCAATCAGTTCCCTCTTACAATACTTAGGGTTGCAACAAACCGTTCAAATCTAAATGTATGGAAAGTTAGTCTAGTTTCTACGGAATGACAGCTGCCGGCGCCATATTTAGCATTGATTGGTCTGTAATCGTACCATCATTTCCACAAACCGGATGACAGCCCATCTGAAGCACCTTGAATTCCTTTGGCCTAAGCTAACCTAACCCACCCTCAGACAGGAGCGAGTCAAGTTTTCCCTTTAATTGGTTAGTAGACACAGGGGCGGACATACCTATAGCCATCCCGTCGGTGAAGTTGTGCAGACCGTCTCCCATAATGACCATCCAGGCTACGGAAGACATGCTGGATGGCGGGGCGTGGACGTGGCCGTGCGCGTGCGAGTGCCCGTGGTGGGCTCGAGAATGTTCCCTGGAACAAATTATATGCTATCTCTTTTGTGCCTAAGTAGGGTAGCCACTGTAGCCAAGCGGTAAGGCACGCTGTGGAGACTGATATGGAGGTTGCGGGTTCAAAGACTTCAGGTATGAAATATCATTTGATATTTTTTAGGGTTAAGGAAATCATCATAAGGAAACCAACAGTTTAATCATAACAAGGTACGGTCTAGTTTTCCCTCTGGGTTGGAAGGCCAGATGGCAGTAGCGTTAAGTGCCCACGCCAAATTTTGGGATTTTAGGCCAAAGCAGACTAAAGCTCCTTTCGGGTACAACCGGGAAAACGCTAGGAGGATGTTGATATTGTGTCATCATCATCCTAGCGTTATTCCCGGTAATGCCCCTAATGGAGCCCGGGGTCCGCCTTGACACCTAAATATTTGGGATAGGCACTGTTTTACGAAAGCGACTGCCATCTGACCTTCCAACCCAGAGGGAAAACTAGACCTTATTGGGATAAGACCGGTTTCCTCACGATGTTTTCCTTCACCGAAAAGCTAACGGTAAATATTCCATAAGTTCCGAAAATATCATTGTTACGAGCCGGGATTCGAACCCACGACCGCCGCTTGACATTCTGATGTTGATATTGTGTGCCTGAGTGTTATTATAATATGTGGTCGAAAACTAAATATTTCACACAATTTTAACAGCGGGGGACCTAATAGAGTAAAAAAATGAATATTATAGAATGAGTATAAGCCAGAATTGGGCCTTTGGTAAGGCAAGATAACTTCAAATTTTGTCTATTATAACAGGGGTAAGACTTACCTCAAAATAACAGTATAACTATCGCCGTCCTTGAGATCCTTAGCACCATCCTCCTTATGTTTAATGTTGTTCATTTCCACCACTGCAGCCGGCTCAGCCTTCAGCAGCCAGTCCTTCGCTGTGGGCTCCTCCTTACCCTCAGCATTCAGGGCATTTGAGGACACCACACTCACAGAATTATTCTGCGTCTTAGCCTTGGGACTGGGCGGGATCTGACCGTCCCGCAAGTGATGGTCGTCATGGGTGTCAGTGTCAATTTCATCGTAGCAATACGGGTATTCTGAATACTTGTGCTTACAAGTTTTAGTTGTCGGGTCCTTCTTTTCGTCCTTCTTGAAGATTTTCATTAGTGAATTGGTAGTGGAGTTGGTTATAGGGGCTTTGGAGCCGCCTGAGCAACCTCCGACTGTCTCATCTTTCAACACGCGGACTCTTGAGGGAAGTTTATCCTCCTCAAGCTTTTGACGACGTTTCCTCCATTCGACTACAACTGTCAGGCCCTTTTCAGTGAAATAGAAGAAGACTACCCCCAACATGGCGGCTAATCCTTTCCACATGCCATCGTTATGCGATGATGAGGGCGCTTCTAAAGACGTCCCATGGTCGTGTTCATGTGGACTCATCGCGTGTGGCATGAGGTGCAGTAGCGCGTCACCACAGAGTGTGCCCACAGCCAACGCAACTAGGAACTGCAGTAAGTGATTGTAATACGTCTTATGCATTATAGGGATCACTGCCACACCTAGGAGGCCGCAAGCACTGATGGCAGTGATACTTAGGAAGGAATACAGCCAAACGGCGAACATATTTTTGTTGTTGTCGTCTTTCTCATCAGTCACAGCTTTGAGACTCTTTGTATGTACTTTAGTATGTTTGACGCAATCACGTTTGTCGGAACCGGGTTGTCCTAGCTTCTGGTAAAGGAGCACAGGACAGACGGCGCGTAGAGTTTCCTCTGTTATTAGTACGTCATGGTCGTGGCTTGGGTCTGTGTGTTTGTGGTCGTGTTCGTCCGCTTTTAAGCCGTTGTTTACGGCTGTGATTAGCTCTGAACTGTTTAGGCACTGGAAGAGTAATAAACAATTAATATAGCTGTCAAAAGGACAATATGGATGGATAAATTATCCTTGATTTTGTGAAATTTGCCATGCCAACCATTTTACAGCCACTTTTGGATATCCGATTGATGTGAAATTTGGCATATTGCTACCTACTACTCGGAGAAGGTGGCTACAGCAACTCTCGAACTACAAAAGATCAACCTGTAATCTTCGGGCTCATTTCTTTATGCGCTTCATGTTTTGGGCCCATTAACGAATGGTGAATGATTGTACTAAAAAGTATTAAGAATGCTATTTTTGACAGCATTTTATGTCCGAGTTTCGAGAAATACCAGCAAACTCTATTCCCAGATTAGAAATACTTTCGGGGATTTCGAGTAAGTACTATTTTTTGAAGTATACTTAGAAATATTATAATTAAAATATAAACTCACGTAAGCCGACTCGTAAACGGGCGGAGCAGTCCTCTTCTCATAACCTCCCTGCACCAACTTAGACAGCTCCAACACATTCAGCATATCATTGAACCTCGTCAAATTCATCTCCATCCCATCCCCATTCCCATACTCATTGAAAATCTCTTTAATATACGTGTCCGAGACCTCATCTAGGTGCCTCTTAGGTCGGTGTTGTCTGATCTTCTGCAGTTTATGGTTGTATCGCTCTCTGGACTCTAGCTTTCGTTTCTCCGTCAAGTCTACGGGTAGATTGTACTCGCTTGGTTCGTATGTGCGGATTTCCTTTGTTTCGACGTGTGCGCCGCATGTGTGCGCCGCACATAGGAGGCAGAACATGCATACGGTTACGAGGTGGTGAGACATTTTGCGCTTACACTAGTTTTGCTTAGCTTAAATGTTCCATTAGGGGTCACGCGCGAGATCTGTGGACAAAGAGAACGTTACATTAGTTATTGGTAATTTGGTAAGCAGAAAACTTAACTCCGCAAGATCTAGAAGTAATTGGAAACGGTATCCCCATTTTTTTTTTTCAGCTATGTCTAAGAACCCCTACGTCATGCTGCACACTGCGTCAAATTGCTTGTATGGAAATGTATTGAGGTCGTCATTATACTAACAATAACTTAACGCGCGACACATCGAGCTTATATCGGTTTCTGGAAAATAACAAACTAATTACTATGTAGGCGTATGTCACGTCTCATGAAATGTCGCGAGTTTTAATTTTTGCGTTTTTCATTAGGCCATTTAGATGAAATTAGGTTTCGAGATAGGCTTTGATATATTAACAGGTTTTTCGGAATAAGACTCAAAACACACACTATATATATATATATAGTGTGTGTTTTGAGTTCTCGAAACCTAATTTCATCTAAATGGCCTAATGAAAAACGCAAAAATTAAAACTCGCGACATTTCATGAGACGTGACATACGCCTACATAGTAATTAGTTTGTTATTTTCCAGAAACCGATATAAGCTCGATGTGTCGCGCGTTAAGTTATTGTTAGTATAATGACGACCTCAATACATTTCCATACAAGCAATATATATACATATATATATATATATATATATATATATATATGTATATATTTTTATGTTATAGGAGGCAAACGAGCAGACGGATCACCTGATGGTAAGCGATTACCGCCGCCCATGGACACCTGCAACACCAGAGGTGTTGTGAGTGCGTTGCCGGCCTTTAAGGATGGAGCTCTGGGAACCTTACTCACCATCAGGAACACAACACTACAATACCTACGGAATAGGCAGCAGTGCTATTATGGATGTGGTCTTCTGTAAGGCGGAGGTACTCCCCCAGTCGGGCTGCTCCAGATTCAAGAGTGATGACATTACGCTGTGCCCTACCTCTCTCAAAAATATATACTCTATTGTCCACTTTATATTTGTTTATAGCTAAAATTACATTTGCTTAGTTATATAAATGGTATTTGTTTTGTCGTGGGCCGTCCACCAGCTAGATGGGTGGACGATATTAGGAAGATCGCGGGTCACTTCTAGATAAGATTAGCTCAGGATAGGGACTGGTGGCGTACTTGAAGAGAGGTCTATGGTCACCAGTGGGCGACTACTGAAAATTATGGCATGTTTCTTGCTTTTATTTTCGTTTAATACTTTGTGTTTGTCACGAAATATTTATTTCATTTATTTAGAGGTGTTAATATAAATGTAGTGCGTTTTTGTAGTTAGCCTGATGTTATACAACAATGTACCGATAATGAAGATTTTATGAACCAATTGGCTGGTTAACACGACAAATTGAAGGCAATTGGCTACCAGCCGCGCAAACGAACACTCAGAACAGCAATGAAGCGGGTCCATTTGTACTAAGGCTTTTTGCATTAGTTTGCGGTTTATCGTAGTAAATTATGGATGTTTTATAAATGTACCATAAATACATAAACAAAAATCACCTTTCGTCTTTATTCCCAAAGAGGGGTAGGCAGAACACATTACATTTAATTTCTGTGCCTATTGTAGGTTTAAAAGAGGGGAAAATACGATTTTGCAGGAATAGGTTGCTAGCCCATCGCCCACAACACTTCAAACCGGTCCCCGTAGTACTCTTACGACACTCGCGGGAAGAAAGGCTCAGATTCTAAGTTTGTTTTCAAGTCAATCACTTTTTGTTATCTTAATTTTCGCTAAGCCTTGTACTAAATAGTCAGAATAAAGTAGGTGCGATAATTATATTGTGAAAACAAGCGAATAAATTGATTGATTCCGCTTACCGCCATATAATACGTATTGTCTGCCAAAAGTAGACATGTTGCGTGTAAATAGGTATGACAAATATTCGGACACAAACGGTATTAGACAATAGTAAAAAAAAATGCTAAGACGATAATACTTCTTGCGAAACTCACAAATGTTATTATTCCTTCGGAATCTTCAACTTATTTTGGCTATTTTCTCTGTAAGGAAAATTCTCTTAGTAAAACAAGTGAGTAGCAGTTAGAAAAAATCCGTTAGTAAATAAAATTCAAGAAAAGGCGCTGTTTTTCAGCGAAATTTGTGACACTATAAATGATCTGAATGTACTGAAAGTTTGACAAGATTCTATAGAATGACAGCTTCCGACGCCATATTTAACGTTGAGCGGTCTGTAATCGAAGTCGGTGCAACCCACCCTATGGCACTGGTCCCACCGCGAGCTAGTAAGCTATGAGCTATCGGCTATAAACACGAGACACAAGAGACACGGCGATATTTATAGCTCACCGCTGGGCGAGTAACTATAAATATCGCCGTGTCTCTTTTATTTACACGGGAGTGCTTATCTTTTGTTCGTGTTTATAGCCGATAGCTCATAGCTTACTAGCTCGCGGTGGGACCAGTGCCTATAACATGTATTTCCTATATCAGCGGAGCGTTTTTGACGCTTCGCAAAAAGTTGCTATGTTGACTATAGGTCAAATAGTCAATAATATGTCGTGTAGGTCGTGCAGTGTATATAGCAGTACATGTACCCTAGTATACACACTAATAATATAATAACGATAATACTGATTGTATTTTGTTATAATATAACTATCGGTGAATAATACCATACTCGTAATATTATACGTGTATGCAGTATAGAAAGCAATGTCATATCACATCTCCACGCGCATGTCATTTTGACGTTTACACACGACGTCTATCGACGTCATTGTTGTCAGCGTCGCTTTAGAGTGTGACGGACTCGCACGTGTCAAGCGAGCATGCTATCAATTTGAATCAATTTCTTTAACATAGACGACTGCAGGTTGAAATGTTACGGTCACAGGGTATCAATAGGTTGGTTGTAATACTGGATTGTCAGCATCGTTAGGATGCCTGGGCCCTGTTCAATAAACATTACAAATTGTAAATTGTAATTGTCGAAGACAGGTGACAATTCTACATATTTCTGTTCAATATAAATTACCAACTACAAATTTGTAAATTTCAGAACGTTCCAAAATTGTCGATTTGGAGCGACAATTTTACTTATTTCTGTTCAATAAAAAATTACACTTGACAGGCGAAAGTTTACTAATTTGTCAAGGTAACTGGTTTATTGAACGCATAATTGTAGTTACTGGATTACAATATTGTACAATTGTAATACAATTGTGACAGGCAACCACACCGTCTGTCAAGACGTTTGGAAATTAACGGCTACTATTTTGATACAATAAATAGAGTAAAATGGTGGTAAGTGGACCAAATTTAGAATTTTTCCACTTGTATATTTTAATTTCATGGGTTAGTTTGTCACTAAATTTTCCAAACAGTACATCTTTATTTTCATAAGTATATAGTTAATTTGTGCGCACTATTCATTTTGCCGACAATCTTACTAATAAATTGTTTTCTGACGTAGACAAAACTAACGAGGAAATTCAATTGTACCCTCCATATTGCTCTTAAGTAAATGAATTGACAATTAATTGTTAATTGTAATTTACCACGCCAAATTTGTTACTGACAAATGTCGGTAAAAACGACAGGTACTTTTTTACAATTGTAAGTTATATTGAACAGGGTTTACCAGCGTTACAATTATCAAATATGTCACTGTATGACAATTACAATTTTGTAGCTTTATTAAACGGTTATTACTTTACAATTCTACAATTATGTCGTAATTTTACCAAATTGTCGGATTGTAATCTTTATTGAACAGGGCCCTGGTAATATTAATACTATTGGCTATGTAAGATGTAGAACTTCCGAGCCTGTCAGTTCTTTAAAACATTTTTTTAAACGTATCTGTATAATTATTGAACATGGTCACAAAATTTCACGAGAATCGGTTGAGAAATGCGACCTGTCGAGGAGAACAGACGGACATACGAAATAATTTTGGCTTAAGCTGGAACGGACAACTTCGTTCGCCTCGCTTGCTCATTCAATAAAGATGGCATTTATAAAATAGAGCTTTTAGTATAAACTACAATAAAAAAAAACGAACGCTACAAATATTTACGAAAAATGACAGACAGCTTACGACCCGTCCTATGTGTTCCCATTGACGCGCACCGCGACGTCTATTGACGTCACAGAGGCGTCAAGTGGAACATCGTCGGATTAGCGACGGCGATCCGACCGTGACATTGATTCGACGCGACGAAATAACAACTGACAGTTAACTGCTTTTCCAATTCGGTCATCCTTGACGACTCGGCCGATACTTCGAGCGGCAGAGGTTCGCGATACGCCGGACCGAGAGATCCGAGCGCGGCCTCTCGGTCATACGAACGAATAGCGTCCAGCTGGGCTCTGCCGCCGCCGCAGTTGGCAGCCATGACCGAACCCTGATCGCAGAGGGGTTACGAAAAGCTCCCCCTATGTCGCATAGCTAGTTCGAGCGACAGAGAGGGAGATACAGGAACGAAGTTCGTTTTCGTTTCGCGTTAGTGCCTCAGGCCCCGTATCATGGTCATCATCATCATCATAATCATTTATTTCGTCATCATAGGTAGGTTATGTACAGGTGATAGCAACACTCCTAAAGGAGTCTTTTCGGCTACCTAATCCTAAAATTATGATGTAGGCACTAGATTTTGCGGAAGGGACTTTCGGTGCAACATAGGGCTAGTATACCCCAGAGATGAACTAAGCTATGTTTAGTGTGCTTCTTTAAAAGTGACACCTAGCTGTCAATATGTAAACACTACTTTATATCTAAAACCATTTTCATCTGCATTACACAAATGGTTAGTCGACAAATAAATGTTTTTACTCAATACAAGAATTTTCAATGTATTAGTAGAATTGAATTTCTATTCACACTAGTTTTAGTTTCTACTAAAACTAGTGGGTCTGTGAGATGGAGAAATAGGGGTGGTAGGCATAAATAAAATAATCAATAATGTCATATTTTGTCGAAAAACGATTTAAAATGTAGTCAAAGGGAGAAAAAATCAACGCAAAAGGTTAAATAAACACGAAAGTGTCCAAAGTTTTAAGAAGGAGTATGTTCTGTCCCTTTTTTGCAAAACGCAACTTCATATTAAGCGCGGCATTGCCGCTATGATTTTGTCACTCACCCGCATTCTTCACTTATTGTTTGCATTTTTTTGTCTTTCTCCTTTTTCATAAGAAATTAATATTTAGTATTTAGCTAAACGTAATATTAAAACAAAACAACGATGATGGCGAATCCTGTTCCACCGTGATAGTGTATAATTACTGGGAACAGAGGAAGCTTACTCCGAGTATAATAAAAAATGTTTTATATACGTAATTGTTTACACTTAGCTTTTAGTAATGGATTATGTACCTTAAAAAAGGTGTAAAAAGTGTAAGTAGTCGTAAGTCTTTCTTTGCGAATAAAGTTATTTTTATTTCATTTTATTTATTTTATATGAAACGATGACGCTAGAAGTATGTGACGTCACAAATACACGGCAAAGTGTCAGACTGTCTTTAAAAAAAAAGTGACTGGACAAAACAATCTTTATAATTAACCAACCTGCTCACAATATTTCACGAAAATCGGTTGAGAAATGAGACTTGTAGAAGAGAACAGCGGGAAAACGGGACATCCGAACATACAAACGATTTTCAGTACAAGCTGAAGCATAGAACTTCATTCGCTTCGCTCCCTGGCTCGATATAAGAATAATTGTTATGAAATATGTAATATTATTAAACACAAGTTTTAAGGATTTGAGATATAATTTTTGATGATAAGAGAGATGTGCTGATCCTAACAAAGTTGTTCCACCTTATTGTTCACTCAAGCAAATACATTTAATTTAATTTATGTACATCATACAGACGAACTTTACAAGCATGAGGAATGAAACAAAAATGGCGTTAATAAGGTGACGTGTGTATGTTAATTAATGTATGTAAATAAACAAAGGACGCTAACAGCTGACAGATACAGCTCAGTGTCAGTTATCGTAGACGGCTATGCCTATTGTGTAACAAATTGTTAGTCTATGGGGCATAAATTAAACCTTTTCTTCGAAGTTTGGTGCGTATGACAAGTATTGACTGTACTGTCATCATAGTATAATGTATAACATTATGTGTCTCATAAGAATATTCGGTAGGATTTGAAGAGCGTGTGAGCGGGGCGAAGCGAAAAATACATCATAAAATCAGTCAAAAGACGTCCATTGCTGGACATATGCCTTCCCTAAAGAGTGCCAAAGTGAACGGCCATGCGCCACTGCGGACTCCCGCGACCTTTACCAGGTTACCAATAACACCACAAACACATATATTGACTTAAACTTTCATGATTATCACATGATTTTTACTAAACATAAATTTATTGCCACAGCATCGTTGGTGATACGCCCAAAACGCTTTGAAAATAGGTAAGGAAAGACGACGGTCGTCTTCTATGGACAAACTGGGTCTTTTTTGGGCTATATTTATTTAACGAATCTTTAAAACGACAAACATATGATTAAGCTTGATGTTTTCCGAGTATTTTCGCATATTTACGTATGTTTAATGTATTTTTTTACGACACAATATACGCGATTAAAAGTATAAAGTACTGATTAGTCAATCATAATAATTACCGTTAGCTTTTCGGTGAAGGAAAACATCCTGAGGAAACCGGTCTAATCCCAATAAGGACTAGTTTTCCCTCTGGGTTAGACGGTCAGATAGTAGTCGCTTTCGTAATACTAGTGCCTATGCCAATATGGGATTATCAAAGCGGACTCCGGGCTCCTTAATGGGCACAATAACGCTAGGAGGATGATGAATAATTACCGTTATACTTGCTTTACTAGCGAATCGAAGTCTATTCTAGTTCCTCCAGACTACGGTGGAAATAGCTGTAAAAATCGATGCCCCAACAGCCTTGGCGGTTATACTAGATAGCCTAGCACGTCTTAGTGCATTAGGGCATTAAAAAAACACCGCATCGTTGCCATGGCAACCGTTACATAACATTATCATATATGAACGACTTATCAACATTAGCTTTGAACTAGTGGAAGTGAAACACAGCCAGCATACTAATATTATAAATGCGAAAGTGTGCCTGTCTATAGCTCCTACGCTTAAAACGCTGAACAGATTAAGATGAAATTTCGTGTGGAGATAGCTTGATTACCGGAGAATGATATGAGGTAGTTTTTGTACAGGAAAATTCATCCTTACAGGTGTTTGGAGACGCGATATAAAGGAGTTTCTCGCGGGCGTAGCTGCGGGCATCGATTTTGCACTTCCTGTCTATTTAGAGACAGCTTATAGATTCTTCCCCTTATAGATGATATCTATGCTAAAAAGAGAAACTCTAGCGTGAAATTGAAGCTTTGTACTTTTGTATATAGGGGATCTCTGGAACTACATAGGACCTACACATCCGATTTAAATAATTCTTTCACGTGTATAGAATTAACTTTGCCCATTTCCATCCAGGACCTAAGCAATATTGTTAACCTCTGACGCAAATAGAGGGGTGTTTTAACCTCCTGGATCCCCCGGTCCTCACTTGAGGACATAACATTTTAAAAAATCTGCAGTCGTCAGAACGTTTCCAAACGAAACTGTCAACCTGAAAAATAAACACCGAGTCACAAATGGCCAATCAGCGATCAGTTTTGCAAGGGGAAAACTCCATGATTTTTTAAACTAATTTTCCGACATTTTCACTTTGATTTTGCACTGATTTGTTTTGGCACAATCGATATATCCAGGATCCTGGAGGATACGTCTGTGTGTCTGTCTGTCTGTGGTATCGTAGCTCCTAATCGAATGGTCCGATTTGAATGCGGTTTTTTTTGTCCGACAGCTGACGCGTTCTAGATGGTTGGCTACGTTTCAACAAAATCGGTTTAGCCGGTGTAAAATTTCGAGAGTTTTTCATGTTTTGTAAGTTTTTATATCCCGTGGGATTGCCTACATTCTTTGCAATACGCAAGTAATCTATACTAAAATAATAAAGAGAGTCTGTGAAGCTGTAAGTCTGTTTATTCGTATCTAGGGGTAACCCAGGATCTACTAAGCTGATTTCATAAATTATTTAACCATTTTTCTTTTATGGCAAATTAGGGTGGACGTACCTATTTATTGCATCCTACGACTCCATCCGGTTTTTCTTTGATGGGCGAACCCGCAGGTGGTTTACTGATATAATTTACTTTAAACACCAAGTTTTAACCGACTTCAAATCAGTATCCTGGCTTCAAGTGTGCCTATAAAATTTGAAGAGTTCCCTCGATTTCACCATGATGCCATCATCAGATCCTGACCTGATGGATAACCATGGCACCACCTGGGAAGGATACCCTTTCAAACAAAAAAAGAATTTTCCAAATCGGTTCATGTGAACATATATAAAGAGTAACTTTAGAAACTAAGTGCCTGTAGTTAAATAATATGTTCTACCTGTGAGCTCCTATAATTAGCTTTCTGTTGCCTAGTAAAATTTGCTATTGTTTATGTCTCAGCTGTTGGATTTCCAAGTAAATAAAATAAATAAATAATAAATAAATAAAGACTCCGAAAAATTGTGAACCGCCCCCGTTGAAGTCGGTTAAAAAGAGCCACGCTAGACTAGCTGATAAATCATGCAACTTGGATACGTGGCACCAAGGCTGCTCCATCGATTTCGCAGTCTATTTAAAGACGGGTTCGAAGGTTCCGGAACTGGTTTTTGAACTTTACCTGTAATATTTTATCGACTGTCGTTAATATTTTACGAGTATATTTGTGTGTGTCGTAACATGTGTAGGTCAAGTTATGTTAAAAGGCATGCATTGTCAATGAAGATGGAATGATCATCTGCCGTGTAGCTCTCTGACTTCCAACACAACGGATCGTCAGAGTGCGTCAGATGAATGTGAGATGAATGTGATGAAATAACAAAGTTTACGAAAATCGTTCTGTACGTCACGACACGTCAGACAATTATCCCTTAATTTGACAAAAAATAGCGAAGGTCCATCCATAGTTCAAGCCTCAATAACGAAGGGCAGTCGCAACGATTTTGGTCAGGAAAAAAATACAAAAAGAGGGCCTAAAACTACGTATAGCATGGTATACACTGTCAAATAAAGGGCTACGAAACCGACAAAAAAAATCTAGGACTAAATTGAGTTACTTTTCGGTTTTTTGACAACTTTTGAAGGAAATATAGAGAGGAAGCAAGGGGGAAGACTTTTTTTTTTGTACGTTGGGTGAATGCTTTGACGCACCGTCCGCCCAGTCGGGGGGACCAGACGAGGAAGACCTAGAATAAGTAGTTTACATAGAGCAACTCAATTGAGAGTTGATGGTAGGTCGTTTCGAGATGTCAAAGAGGTTGCGACTTGCGTGGGATCCGAGTAGACGGAGGGTCTACTTTTATCTACACCGACAAGACTACTTTAATAAGAGAAAGGACAGGATTATTATGTTAAAAAAAATGTAAACAGCACTCATTTTCCATACAACACCGGTTAGTACGAATGTTAAGTTGTGAGGTCGTAATTAGTGTAGCCATGGACAGCTCCTACATATGAATAACTATCACTATCAAAAAAAATAAAGTTCGTTATGAAACGTGTATTAAAGACACCGGCACGCGTCAAGTTAAATATTCAATACCCCTAAAGTTTAGTAGATAAGCTCCGTGGGAAGCAAACAGACAAACAAACCGTACCATACGATCACCTGCACGGACATATTAGTCGATACTGATCGAAAAAAACAAGATAACTATATCACTTCCTGTCCACAATGTGACTATATGTAATTTCTAGAGGTATTCTTAGAGTATATATTTTTACATACGAGCTATACGGTTGCCACTATATGGGACGGAATAGTAGATTACTACAGAGGCCGGGAAGTAAGCGGTTGCCGGCCGAGTACATATAGATAGTTATGAGGCCGGCAACCGCTTTTCACGCCGAGGTATGTATAGTGCTTTTCTCAAACATGCAATGAAATAAAAAAATAAAACTCCAAGAACTTTAATTTTTACGGCCGAACGCCGTGATGCTGCCCAGGTTTCGAGTAGTATAATATATTTTTATGGTGTACTACATTTAAGTAGTTTTTTTTTAGGAATAAAAAACCCCCCAAAAATAGTTGACAACCCTAGCTGTCGGCGCCATATTTAACGTTGGTCGGTCTGTAATCGTAAGTTAGTGCAACCCTTGCGGCGATAGTGTAACTAGATAGGTAATGTTTTGTTTACATATTCGACATTCTAACTCAATTTTGTTGTTGTTATCATACTAAGTGGAGACCGGAAATCACGCCATGTTTTTTTAATCAATACTAACGCCTCGATCTTTTGATTGCGCCGCGTTCATGTCACAAAGATAAAGAGCACAGACAGATAGCAGCTATCTTGTATGTGCTTAATCTGTCTGATTGTAAGTTTGTTCCGCAATCATTTAGGGTTCTTTTAATTAAACTTTAAATTTAAAAAAAAAAACTTAATCATTGGGGACAATCAGACATAAATCGAACTAGTCCTAGTAAACTCAATAAGGCTTGGGTTCTGTTCTGGGTATACGAGGACATTTTTCATAGATTTAAATAAATAATAAAAACCTTTAAATCATTGAGGACAATCTGACATAAATCGAACTAGTCCTACAGTAAACTCAATAAGGCTTATTGCGTTCTGTTCTGGGTATACCTACGAACCTATAAATCATTGGGGACAATCTGACGCAAATCGAAATAGTCCTACAGTAATTACAACGAAGCTTGCGTTCTGTTCTGGATATACGACGACAGTTTTCATAGATATAAATACGTAAGAGTCGTTTTAATTTTAAAACGATATAGTGTTTATTTTTTTTGTACACAATGATATCCGCCATATTTAGGTCGGAAACTAGATTCACTTGCTAGAAATTATAATAGGAAAAATATACAGCGACTAGGACATTTTCATACAAAGTCTGTAATCGCTACATAATATTTCTATCATAATTTGTAGCAATAGAAACCGGTTTCTGAACTAGATATGGCGGATATCATGTGTACAAAAACTTTCATGATATTCTAGTACGTCGATTTAAAATAAAAATTAAACGTTTGTAAGTGAAGCAGAATCGAGTCGTCGGTGCTGGGGAAAGTCTACCAGCCAACAACAGGGATCAACAGATATTTATAAAAGGCGCAAAGAAAAAAGTATTATAATTACATGTGCCCTGCACACCCCTTTTTAAAACCCAGGCATGCATATAATTTCCTATTTATATCCCGTCTTACAATACGATAGCCTTGTTATGATTCACAATCTTAACGGCGTAACTCGTAACGTCGTTATTGTTTTCGTTATCGGCTCCGATAACAACGGGTACAGTCAGCATAAAAAGTAACTGCGCAATTGACGTCTTCAAAAGTTTTTATTCCCTTTAATAAAGACTTTTGAAGTCTTCGTTTGCCCTTTTGATGCTGACTGAACAGTCGAAAGGATTGCCCGTTATCACCGACCGAGTATCTCATAGATAAAAATTGGTTACAGTATCTTAAACGTCCACCGTAGGACACACGGAAATACAGAGATAGAGTGCTAAAATCATAACAATTCCTTCCGGCTATGCTGTAGTCGAAAATTAAATGCGATTTTGTATGTACGTCGCGCGTCGGTCATTACGTACTTTTTCACCCCCGGCCTGGCGCAAAATGGGGTTATAATTATAAGTTGAGCATTTGTGTATCTGTCTGTGGCATTGTAGTACCCAAACGGACCGATTTAAGAACGTTTTTTTTAATCGAAAGCCTTGTCTGTCGACACGGTTTTACGTTTGGTGGAAATCAAAGCAGCCGTCTCCAATTCAGTTCTCATTGGAAGTAAGTGACAGGATCTCAGCCATTATTGAACTAGGATACGGTGTTTTTTTTACGGTGGGTTTTTTTTTATCAGATTCCCATGGCGTCCCTCTTCACAGCAATGCGGGAAAACGCCGGCGTGGCTTTAGTGGGTATGCTATGTCCAAGTGAGTCCCACATAACCCTCTATTTCCCAGCCGGGGAATTTTGGCCGAAGGGAGTCAAGTTCCGACGTTTTCGCGGTCGGTGACCTGACACCACGAAATTGCGCAACACGCCGCAGTAATTGTGTGTTTTGTAGTTATTAATAAGTTTATATTGATATGTATGTTAGTCTTTAAGGTATTTGTAATATTTGCCTTGTTGCCTGCAAGCATTTCCACAAAGGTTTTTTGAGCGGGCAACAATGCACGATTAAAGAAATCGCGATCAGCAAGAAAACATGCGACTCCCATCCTGCCTATATATATATTAAGTATAATAATATTATAAATATCGTCATCATCATAGTGAAACGAAAACTAACTACGTCCCGATATATTCCCTCTCTGTCGCTCTAATCATCTAGTGTGACAGAGAGGGATGTTTCGCGGTAGCAGCTCTGCACGGTTGCCATAACACGGCACGCGATCTGTCTCGCGGCGAGATAGACTATCCGCCTCTTTCTAATTAGAACACTTCGTCTCGCGCGCCGTGTTGTGCAAACCGTGCTGGATATGGCAGTAGAAGTCGCGAGTAAAAACTAGTAAGTTTATTAACCGTGACAATGACTGGAAAAACCTTTACATTTGAGCCATATTTCCAACAAAGTTACTAGAACATCTGTTGTATATTAATATCCTTTATCTTATTACACCTGACTGTATCCGATAAGATCTTAACAACGAATGTTATTGAGGACGTTCGTGCCATTTAACGAAAACATGATGTTAAATCATACTGCGCAATATTTTGTCATTGTAGAAATGTATCATTAGATTGTTGATTTCGTAAACTGTAGGTATCTCATCATCCTCCTATGGCGTTATTCCCGGTAGTGCCTCTAGAGGAGCCCGGGGGTATGACAACTAATGCTATGATTTCGCATAGGCACTAGTTTTGCGAAAGCGACTGTCATCTGACCTTCCAAGCCAGAAGGAAAACTAGACCTTATTGGGATTTGACAGGACTGACGGGATTTGACGAAAAGCTAACGGTAAATATTCCGTAAATAAGTTACGAAAAGCTCATTGGTACGAGCCGGGATTCGAACCCACGACCGCCGCTTGACCAGCCGCGTGCCTGAACCACTAGGGTACTGTATCTATACAATAGAATTTTGTACAAAGTCTGGTAAAGGTCGCGGGAGTTCGCTGGATGCGGGTGGCGCAGGGCCGGTCATTGTGGCACTCTTTGGGGGAGGCCCATGCCCAGGAGTGGACGTCTTGATTGACGATGATGAGTTTTGGTCTCCTTTCTTTTGGAGTAATAATCCAATTTGAGTCAACCTATTCAGTCAACGGTACTTAAAGCCTATAATGGTACAACTGTCAGTATTAGCAGCCAGTGTAGTCAAATATATCGGTAACACGTGAAGGCGCCGTAGGTTCATGGTCTTCTCTCCCTCTCATTGAGCATAAGCGTGAGCGAGATGGAAGTGCGTGCTCGGAAGTGTGTGTGTGTGACATCTGTCAGAGAAGAACTGTATTACTGAACTGCGTAAATAATAATCACAAACCTTGGTAAAACCTTCATATTAAGTGAACAAAAGTGCTTAAAAACATGGAACCATCACTGCACTACATGGATAATCACCGAAGAGCATTTCCGTGAGCTACTTTCTGTATAATACGTATAAATCGGACGACGAAGATAGCTGTACTTTATGTTAACACACTCACACAGAGAGAACTTCAAATTAACAGACAATATTCGTCATAATATCTCTCGAAAATCACGGTAATCAAATAAACCAGCTGATCGTGCACCGACCGACTGTGACGACTTGACAAGTGACAGTGACAGCTGACAACTGATAACGTCACAGCACAGCGCGCTCGTTCAGAAACTTTGTTAGTTAGCGTTCACGAAGAGACAAGATTTAGCGTTTATATCGTCTTGTGTTTAGTCAGCCGTGCTAAAAATGTTGTGTTTAGCTTGTGATACAAAAACTCAAGGGCTTGAGCGTCTATTCTGTGCCCAATGTAAAGGGTGTTACCACTACCAATGCGTTAATTTCACATCCGCATATTTTAGAGAGCATCAAAAAGAGCTCGCGGTTTGGAAATGTCCGTCATGCGAGTTAATCACCCGCCGGCGGCGTAACGACGACGACAGTCCGGCATCACCCGCTGTTATGAAAATGGTACAGCAGAGACAATCCGAATCTTCTTCCTATGAGAAAGAAGAAAACATAGATATGTCAATAGACAACATCACCCTTGAGGATACGAACTTGAGCGTACATGATCGGGATGTATTGGAAACCTCAGGGCACTCATCAGCACAGGATATTAGCATTAACGCCCACAGTTTGCCGAATTTGCTGAATTTGGACTCGCACGTTAAAAATATTGCTCTCGAGGAACTAGAAGCTCAGATAATAAAACTTAAAGAACAGTTATTAGGGGCAGACGGGGAAATACAAAAACTGCTCGGGGAGAATTACAAGCTGCAAGATTCATTATCTGAGACGCGCAAAAAATGTGATTTTTATGAGAGTTTAGTAAAAGGGCATATACCTTGCACACCTACTAGCTCACCACGTCTCATAGAAAAAAAAAAGGGAATACAGCCGTCAAATTCGAAGGCAGCGTGACCTAACAGTTTTTTAAAGCAAGCTATGCCTAAAGAAGATTCGACAAAACTGCCTGACAAATTGAGCTCATCAACCGCAGGCGGCGACCAGCCAGTTTCAAAGCCGACGTCAACTGAAGATGCTGCAATCTTAAATCCGTTGTTAAAGGATAAACTGCTAATTTTAAGTAGTAATAATAAAAATAGCATAGTAAAAACGATTACCAATAATATGTACTTTAAAGATTTCTCGTACTGTCATGATATAACGCCTAGGGCCGGAATAAAGGACTTATTTAAGGACCTCCCGGTAAAGCTAAGTGGTATGACTAGACGGGATTGTTGCGTAATTTTGATTGGCGAGGACGACTTTCATGACTCAGTCGATCCAAATGATTTAGTGAAACAGATACAGGATATTGTTAAATGTATCACATTTACAAAGATTATCTTAGTCTGCCCGACGTACATATGCGGCAAACCATTTTATAATGCTAGAGTAGAACGATTCAATTATTTAATACTAGAAGATCTATATAAATATAATACATGCCTCTTTGTTTATGAGCCCAACATAAATCTGTCATTTGATATGTTTTTCAAGAGGTCTGGGCGGGTTAATAATATTGGTATGAAAAATATTATTGAAAACTTGCAATATAATCTTAACTGGATTTCACACAGTGGTACTACTGCGTTGCATACAGGAGCCAACAAGGATGAAAAATGTTTTCGTGACTAAAGGTAATAGCAGCAATGACACGATAACCATCCTCCATCAAAACTTGTGGAACATTAAGGATTTTAAAACCAGAATAAAAATGAAAGGCAAGTATCTCCAAATGTGAATTGCTTATCTATATTGCACCTAAACATAAATAGGTTAAGAAATAAAGTACTATGCCTCGAAGCTTTTGTACAAACCGAGCTTGAAGAAAGTCCGTCTTTTATTTGTATTACTGAAACATGGTTAAGGCGGGAGGAATCAGTTAACATATCAGGCTACAAACCTATAGCAAAGTATAGTAGAACAAGTATTCAAGGAGGTGGTTGTATAATCTTTGCCAGAAATGACATATCTGTAAACTGTAAAATATGTAACGTTGAGCAATATTGTAAAGAAAAAGTATTTGAAGTATGTTGTATATCTGTAGAGTTAGCAAATAGACAACGTATCTACATAAGTACAGTATATAGAAGTCCGAATAGCGAAATTAATAGCTTTTTAAGTAATTTAGAAACATTTTTAAATAATAATAATAAATATAATTGAATCATAGTATGCGGAGATTTCAATATTGATTTGAAGCAGAGAACCAACACAGTGACTGATTTTTTACAAATGTTTCTGGAGCATAATTTAACACCTACAATACATGAATATACTCGGATTACAGAAACATCTAAGACAATAGTTGATAATATATTTTCCTCTGTGGGTGATCATTTTCAATCACATGTAGTTCCTTGTAGTTTTTCTGACCATGATGCTCAATTAGTAATCTTTCCTGAGGAAATTATTACGGGGTCTAAGGATGTTAAATATCAATTTAAACGAAAATATAGTAACGCAGCCTTAAAAAACTTTACTCGAGAGCTAGAGACCCTCTGTTGGGATACAATTTATGAAGTTAAAAGTTGTGAACACAAACTAAAAATATTTTATGATATTATTTATCACTTACTTGATAAGCACTGCCCTAAGAAGAAAATCAAAATATATAGTTATAATAAAACCTGGTTAACACGTGGAATAAAGATATCTTGTAGGAAAAAGCGATTTTTACTAATACGAAAGCGTAAAAACAAAAGTAATATGCAGTTCAATCAATTTTATAATAATTACACACATACATTAAAGAAAACATTGTCAACAGCGAAAGTATTACACGTAAAACGTGCCATCAAAAATGCCAAGTGTAAGAGCAAAGCCATATGGAGAATTGTTAATGAAAATTCAGGGAAAAAGGTAACATCAGATACATTAACAATAAATTTGCAGGAAAACAATGTAATAATCAAGGATCCCAAATCTATTGCCGATGTTTTGAATGATTTTTTTGTGAATATTGGGGAAAGAACAAGAATAGTTGATATGAAAAGTGATGTGCACATGAAGCTTTTACGTAACCATAAAATAAACAATACACATTCAATGTATATGAAACCACTTGATGAAGTGGAGATAATCAAAATAGTCCAATCATTGAAGAATACAAATTCCTGTGGCCCAGACAATATTTGTACTAAAATAGTAAAATCAAACATTCAGATTCTATGTAATCCTTTATGTGATATATTTAATTCATGTTTAGAGAACGAAATTTTTCCCTTTCAATTTAAAAGAGCTAAAGTAATCCCACTGGATAAAAAACATAGCAAGACTGATAAAAATAATTACAGGCCCATATCTCTTTTATCTGTCATATCGAAAATTTTCGAAAAAGCGATTGCTTCTAGGTTGGTGGACCATTTTAATAAAAACAATTATTTCTGTCCTGAGCAGTTTGGATTCAGACAAAATCGCAATGCCATATCAGCAGTTACAGATTTAGTTTTAGAAGTCCTACGAGGTCTTAATCGGAGCCACAAATGTGCTGGGATTTTCTGTGACCTTAGCAAGGCATTCGATTGCGTCAATCATTCTATACTTATTGACAAATTACAATACTATGGAATCAGGGGCTCCGTTTTGAACTTGCTTGCGTCATACCTGACAAATAGAACTCAGTATGTTCAAATACAGAGTATAAATAATTCAGGATGCGTGCAATATGTTGACTCGGAATATACAAAAATTCACTGCGGTGTCCCACAAGGATCGGTATTAGGCCCGTTACTTTTTATAATTTTTATAAATGACCTTCCATATAATATCCCGATTGGCAAAGCTTACCTATATGCAGACGACACTAGTATAATAGTACAAAATAATGACATTTCCTCTCTTAAACATGACATAAGTCTTACTTGGACGCAGTTATTACATTGGTTTAAAAGTAATGGTCTTAAAATGAATATCGATAAAACTAACTAGATAACTTTTTGCAGACATACAAACAGCATTCCATATGACCTGCCACTGCCTATAGCAAAAGTGGAAAGTACAAAATTTCTCGGAATTGAACTAGACAACCAGCTGAGATGGTCGAACCAAATAGATGTCCTAAGAAAGAGACTAGCTAGTGCTATCTATGCTTTAAAAAATCTGTCCAATATTCTAAATTCAACAGACCTGAAAGTAGTGTATTTTGCACATTTTGAGAGCATCCTAAGATACGGTCTGCAGGTGTGGGGAAACAGTGTTCTCATAAACACTATATTAATATTGCAAAAGAAAGCCATAAGATGTATCGATAAAGCTAAACCCCTAGAACACTGTCGTCCACTGTTTGTAAGACATAAGATAATGACAGTCATATCATTATATATTTTCTTAATTAGCATATTTATCTATAAGAACAAATCTAACTATCAGTGTAAAAACAATAACAGACTGCATGCTTTAAGGAATACCAGTGACATAGTTTTACCAAATTCTAATAATTATATACTATTTAAAAGAAGCATTGAATACAATGGAATAAAAATCTTTAATTTATTAAGTAATGACATAACACAATGTAATAATTTTAATGAGTTCTGTAAGAAGCTAAAATGTTATTTACTAGAAAGACCCTTTTACTCCTTGAAGGAATATTTCGAGAAGATTTATGGTTAATGTTAATGTTTATGTTAGTTTATAGGTATTTTTAATTTCTATTCTATTTTATCAGATTGTGTATTATAATAATTAGTATTGAAATCATTTTGTTATAAATATTGAACTTCAATGTAATTAAATATTATAATTTAGTGTTAGTTTTGCATGCCATATAGTGGCGGAACATACATACATGTAATTTTACTACCGCCAACATGTCAATTGTACCACCTTTGTGTATGTTTTAGCAAAATAAATGATTATGATTATGATTATGATTAAGCGCGGAAATCATGTTTTTTAATCTTAATTTTTTGGCAGTTTAAATAAATAAAAAAAGTAAACACTGAGTTCTCTCAGACATGATATTGCCGATTTTTAGAAGACATTTTAATATTTTTAGCTTTTTTGCATAATTTGTAACAAATATTTTAAGTGTATTTTAGACCCTTTAAGACCAATGTTCGTGATTTTTTTCTATCGAGCGAAAATTGCTTGATCATGTTTCTAAACACTGATCTCCCTGCAGAAAAGCCTCAAGATTACTATTCGTATTTTTTTAAAACCATATATTTATAAACAGACGCATTATATTGTTTCAAAAACTCTGTTGGATTAACTTCGCTGAACCTACGGCGCCTTAAGGACGTGACTCTTACAGTAATTATGACGTGTACCGAAATATTTGGCTACTTTGGCTGCTACTTTTTAGGGTTCCGTACAGGTTAAAAACGGGACGCTATTAGGTACTAACGCTCCGCTGCCCGTCCGTCCGTCAGTGTGTCACCAGGCTGTATCTTATGAACCGTGATAGTTATAGACAGTTGAAATTTTCACAGATTTATTTCTGTTGTCGCTATAACTACAAACACTAAAAATCCGGCTAAGTGCGAGTTGGAGTGGGGCTCCCATACAACAGACTGTATGGAACCCTTCGTGCGCGAGTCCGACTCGCACTTGGCCGGTTTTTATATGACGCTGACACTACGAGCCGAGGTCTGATTCTGATGATGGTCTCAGATTGGAAGTAGTGTGCCTTACAACTAGGCTACAGAGGTTTTTCCTAAAGATATAAAAATAACGGGATAAAATTTGGTCTCACCACAAACTCGTTTCCCCCACTACAAACTTGGAAAAACAATAAAACACGATCGCTATAACGCACTGTAACCTAACGAATGAGTCAACATAACGCATAACTTCACTCGTTCGCGTTGATCACAATTACAACAAACACGACGAAAAAGCAACCATAACGTTGTAGCAACACAGTCTATATTAAATTTAATAGCAACAGCACGAATATCAATAGAATTACCTGTACCATTTAAATATGCACCTTAATACGGAGGAATACCGTTGGTTTCAGCATGATTTGTAACTATTATGAAACCAGCAGCGCGTTCAAGCTGAAATGAACTTTAGTGTGATAGAATTAAGGTCAGTTTTCCGCTTGTGCGCGATACCTGCGTATGCGCATACAGATGACGTCACAGCGTATTTATAGGCACGTGAATTGAGTTTTTCGTTTAACGCCGCTGTAGCGTCGTTACGGTGAAGGATATGTACGGAAAAACGCGATTCCAATTGAACGTTGGCCGTTTTGTACGGGGTTTTTTCCAGTATTTTATTTTATTAGGAATTTGTATGTTTGTGCCATTGTATAAGTACGTTCTGAAGGTTTTTAATGTATATAATAATTATCTATATATATTTATGCACATGGATCATTCTATTCTTTTACCTTTTCACATATCTAGCTAAATTTCAGAACAGATATACATAGTTGAAATTTGGTATGGAGATCATTTGAAAAGGACTTTTATAATATTAGTATGGAAGTATGGATATTTAATTCGGAATGGAATATTTTATCATTGTGTTAACCTTGGCTAGACGTTTCGTTATAGTCGTTACGCGGAAGGCATATGAATGGTTCAAATTATTTAATGTAGCCGATTTTTTATAAAACTTGTCACTGGAATTGGAATCTTCTACCTAGGCCGGTAGATCTGCTTTTTCTGCCATTTCAAATAATGTCAAGTAGGTATATGTAATTATACAAATGATATTCCTGGCAATACCGAATCGGCACCAACTCTATTAATGGTAATATTGGTAACCACGAATAACGGCGGGTTTCAGGCGTTACCAGGAAATACATGTATGATAAACACATTTCAAGTGGCAGATGTGAATCAGTACAAATTGTATGAGGAATAGTCTGTGACGTTCTACGTCGAACGAGCGAGCGTAGCGAACGAAGTTATATGCTTCAAGTTGGGCCGAAAATCGTTTGGTGTCTGTCCGGCTTTTCTCCTGTAATAGTCGCATTTCTCAACAGATTCTCGTGAAATTTTGTGAGCAGATTCCATGATTGTATAGTAGTTATTGTCAAGTCACTTTTCAGAATAACAAATAAATAATAAAAAGAAAAGACCTATGTGTATATTTCTAACCTAATATTAATGGTTAGAAATATACAGAGGGGGGGTGTAAAAAGGGAGTTGAAAGTTTGTAGAGGGATGGAGTAAAATTTTAAGTGAGAGATTTGAAACTTTGTGTATCCGGATTCCTTATTAGTTATTAGAATACAAGAAAAGTAATTTAGGATTTACAAGAACCCACCCCTAAGCGGGTTAAATAGGGGGTGCAAATTTATTTGGTGAAACTATCTAGTTTGAGTGAAGGACATCGGATAGTTTTTATCCCAGTAATCATCCTGAGGGGGTGTAATGGGGGTGAAAGTTTGTATGGAGCTACAATATAAACGAATTCGACGCGGACGGAGTCGCGGGCAGAAGTTAGTACATAGTAACAGGAAATTTTATGCCAGGCGGTGGGAATCGGTTTATGCGCGCTCCCCGCTCCGCCAGTGGTACCTATACTCTATATAAGTATGGCTATAATATAATATTTCAAAAGGATTCCTCTGAAGTCAAGATAAACCATCATATTCGCATATTTCGGAGAAAAGCTCAGAAAGACAGATAATAAGACGAGGAGCCTTGAAGTTAGCATTCAATTTTTATGAACCTCTATCATCATACAAAAGTGGACTCTAAACTAACGAGAGAAGATATAATTTCGCTCGACAACTGTTTAATATTAGCTGGAATTCTGTATCGACACTTGCAAATGAAATTGGACTTTAAATTAATCACCTGAAGCTCCTTTTTCCTATGATTGGTTGTAAATTCTTAATTTCAATTGATTACCAGTCATAATAGTTGGGTTTAAAGTTCAATATTCAATGATACGATAGGTATTTGTAGTGTGGGCTGTTTGAGAAATATCTAGATTAGAATCAAAGAGGTTTTGATAGTTTATTTTTGTGCATTACGATAAAATTGATTTATAAATGGTTTCATAATGGAATGGACGTTAAAGAAGCGGCCAAGTGCGAGTTAAAAGTGAGTTAAAACGAATCCTAATCGGTTCAGGCGTTTCCGAGCAATGGGGCACGTACATTAAACAATAAATGATTTCGACGAATTGTAAACCTCCTGCCTTTTAAAGTCGGTTAAAGTAGCGACTACACCGCAGCTCAAAACACGCAAACGCACCGTAAACGCAGCAGAATGTATGAAGAATACGTGACGCATACGACACGTCAACGCGTATACGCAGCGTAACGCACCGGTGTGGTCGCTACTTGATGTGAAGTAAGAAACTAGCTTTACGATAAATGTCCACCACAGATGTGCGAAGATTCGTTTTCTTATATTTGACATCTCACATGCTTGACAGCGATGCTAGAGATATGCGCCCTTAAAAAGGACCACCCTATTTTTTACATAAACAAGTATATTCAAACTACTGGATTCATACTGTCCATCTAACTGTCTAATCCATGATATGGCGGAGTACGTTCGTCAGAAGACCGGGTTCTCGCTGAGGGTGTTCCAGCTGCGTTCGCGCCACTATGTGCACTTCAGCTCGTTTTTGGTGCGCGTGCCGCGGTCGCTGCAGGAGACCGTCGCATGTGCTGACTTCTGGCCGAAGGGGGTAGTGTTTCGACGGTTCCGGGGCAATCTGCCTAATCCTACACCGGAGACGACGATGCAACGGGGCCCCGCCGTTTCGTCGCCTAAATAGTATTATTTGTTGTTTTGGTTTCGTGACGCATTGGTTATTACTGTAATGTCACGTAAATGTATTTGTCAATAAATAAATAAATAAATATTCACGTGAAAGCTCAACCAGTGACAGTAAAAATGTGAAACATTTTTTAGTCAAAGATGTTATTCGAATTAATATTTTCATTCATTGAATTGACATCCATTTAAAAATAAATAATCGTCGTCCCAAAACTAGGCGAAGCTTACATAACAACGATACTAGCAGACGATATACATATTCTTTTAAATTACCAAGAGCAATGAAAATGTAAATGAAAAAACTTGAAGTAAACAAATATATAAATCCCTCGTAGACGCGTAAAAAAATATCCTGCCAATCAAGTTAAAAAAAAAAACAAGTTTATCAGAAACCAAAAACGAGTTGTACGGAAACAGAGTTAGGCTAGTTATCTATAGTAATACCAGCTTCCGACCGCGACTTTGTCTGCGTGCATCCGGGATAAAAACTACTATATATTTTAATCCAGGGTATAAACTATCTTCGTATAAGATTTCATCCAAATCGGTTGAGCCGTTTAAGCGTGATAGAGTAACAAACATCTAAACATCCAAACTTTCGCATTTATAATACTAGTAGGACTGTAGGATTATAAAGAGGAAACATTGTAAGTTTGTATCGTAGGGAGTAATCTCCGAAACAGTATATCCGGTTTTAAAAATTATTTGACCTGTGTATAAAATGGACACAGTCTATATTTTATACCGCAGCTATGTCTGCGTTCTTTGAAATAATCTGATCAATCAAACATGTATTTTTCACATTTGCATGGACACTAAATGTATAAAATAAATAAACATGCAAATATAGACGCCATTACGCCGAATAACAACCTACTGCATATAATTTACTTTAAAAACAATGTTTTAACCGACTTAAATTCAGGTGTGCCTATAAAATTTGAAGAGTTCCCCCTACATTTCTCTAGGATTCCATCATCAAATCCTGACCTGATCGCCATGGGACGACCTAGGAACCTCGACGTTCTAGGGTGTCTCATTCAAACAAAAAAATAATTTTCCAAATCGGTCCAGGGGTCTTCGAATCGGGGATCATACATAATAAATAAAAGATTCCGACGAATAGAGACAACTCCTCCGTTCTTGAAGGTTAATAATAGTTTTCAATTACAAAATAAAAACAAAAATATCCAAAATACTTACAAAGAAATACTGGCCACCAACAACTTTTAAGAAAACGCCGGAAAGAATATTTAAAAATTTCAAATTTGGAACGCTGCGCGCCGCGTGCGTTGACGCAGGCCTTCCGCTTATCAATCGGATAACGACGTTGGCGTAACGAGCGTTAGCCATAGATTAGCGAGTGCAGAGTGGAGAGAGGTTATATAGCTGGTTCAGCATTATCAGTATTGGCCACAGAGTAAATACTGCTACTACTACTGCTACTTTATCAGAAATCAGTAATTTTTATTTGTCAGAATACAGTTATAAAAGGTTTTACAGTATAAAATGTCCTTGTAAATATTCAACATGCAAGCATGTGTACAAATACTTGATAAATTACGCTAGAATACAATATTGATAGATGTCACTGAATTAATACGGGGAGTCACATATTACGGGGAGATGGGCCTCCCGGGGAGATGGGCCTCGTTAGCATTGTGCTGCAACCTGTCTAGGAGACGGAAAACTCCAAAATATAACCCGGGGAGATGGGCCTCGTTAGCATTGTGCTGCAACCTGTCTAGGAGACGGAAAACTCCAAAATATAACCCGGGGAGATGGGCCTCGTTAGCATTGTGCTGCAACCTGTCTAGGAGACGGAAAACTTCGAATCTAAACCCCCAATCCAAGGTGTTAACCGACCCGTGCTAAGGGATGCATGACCAGAGGGAGTCTGGTCGATAACGGAGGGTGTCTGTGTTGGCGGTCACAGGACACTACTCTAATCCGTCTTACCTCAGTATCAGGGCTCTGCTGGGGTGGACTCGTAAATCCCTATTACTCGTGGGAACGCTATGGAGACTACATTTAAAAATCATCCGAATGGCGGCGACGTGGTACGCCACCCGTCACGTCTCGTTTCTCACGGGGGCGAGAAGCGGCTCACGGAAAGCCGTTTTGCTAAGTTGAATGTTGGAGGAGGCATGAGTGACAAAGTTGATGAGGTGTTACAGATCATGGATGAAAGAAGGATAGATGTGCTATGCGTGAATGAGACAAAGCGGAAGGGATGTGACACCACCACACACGGACCCTACACTGCTTATTGGTCAGGGGTGCCAAGCTCAGAACGGGCCTGTAAGGGAGTTGGTGTTATACTCTCCGCTAGGATGGCTAAGTGCGTGAATGAGTTCGACTGTGTGAGCCCTAGACTCATGTGGGTAAGAATGAAAGTGGGATTAGTGCGGATTTTTGTCGTTGGGGTTTACGCACCTGTAGATCAGGGTGCAGGAAGTTCACAGCGTACACAGGATGACAGACAGATGTTTTGGGATGAGTTGAGGGACGTGTTAGGGCTATGCAAGGACAACGAAAGGTTAGTAATGTTAGGTGACTTTAATAGCTGGGTAGGACTGAAGAGAGATGGATTTGAAAAGGTGTTAGGGATGCATGGTGACGAAAGGGTTAACGAAAATGGAAGAAGTCTGTTAGAAATTTGCCTCGAGTGGAATCTTTGTGTGGCAAACACAATGTTCGCCCATAAATGGATCCATTTGTACACTCGAGAGGCAGAAAATGTAAGGAAAAGCATGATTGATTTTATAATAGTTGACGAAAGAATGAGAAAGAATGTGCTAGACGCTAGAGTATATCGCGGATCCGGTGTCCACACCGACCACTTCCTGGTAATGTGCCGAATAAATGGTCTGTTCAAGGGATGGCGACACCGACCCCGTATTACTAATAGCGTGTTAGAGAGAATAAAAGTAGAAAATTTGCAGGAAAAAGAAATAAGTGATGAGTTTGTCAGTAAGTTAAAGATTGAATTCGAAGGAATGGATGGTTTGAGCGAGATGGATGATTTGTGGCACAACTTTAAAAATAAAGTTGTTAATGTGGCTCAGGAAGTGTGTGGTGTCAGTCAAAGGAGCAAAGGAAGAAAGGAGAAGAATGTGTGGTTGGATAAGGAAGTACAAGAAGCTGTATGTGAGAAGAAAAAGTTGTGGCGGGATTGGTTAGCTACAAGAGCTAACCAAAGAGCCAATAAAGCCTCCTTTGACGAAGTTAATGAAGCAAAAAAGGCATATCGAATAATGAAAGTGCGGGTGAAGGAAGTAGTAAAAAGAAAGAAAGATGAACAGAATGACCACTTGGATGAAAGGCTGTCGCGGGATTTCCAGATGAACATAAAATATTTCTGGAAATCCGTTAGACTAGCCAGAGGTAAGAGCCAGAACTCTGAGCTGAAGTCAGTCAAAGACAGGAATGGAAGTATGCTTAATGAGATAGAATGCATATTAGGGAGATGGAAGGAATATTTTGAAAGTTTGTATGATAGGGAGGAAGAAAATGGTTCAACCTCAAGTCTGAATGGTAGCGCAACCGAGGATGAAAGTAATATTAGCATGGACGAAATTGTGAAAGAATTGAGAGGAATGAAATCGGGTAAGGCTGCAGGGTATGACAGAGTTTCCGCCGAGATGCTGAAGGCAGGACAGGGCGTCATAGCGAGTCAGTTGTATCGCCTCTTCAATTTGTGCTACAGCACCGGCCGTGTACCTAGGGACTGGTGCAAGGCCGTAATCGCTCCTCTTTACAAAGGGAAAGGGTCACAACTTGACTGCAAAAACTACAGGGGCATTAGCTTACTCAGCATCGTCGGCAAATTGTATGCAAAAGTGTTAGTTAAAAGGGTTGTGAAAGAGACCGATGAGAAAGTATGGGATGCACAAGCAGGATTTAGAAAGGGTATGGGTTGTACGGATCAAGTCTTTTCCTTACGATGCATAGCCGAGAAGTATTTGGCCAAAGGTCAAAAGGTCTATTGCGCTTTCGTGGACTTGGAAAAGGCTTATGATAGAGTGGTGAGGAAAGAACTATGGTCGGTGTTGTGCACGTATGGAGTAGACAGCCGCCTCGTTCAAGCACTGAAATCTTTATATAAGGATTCCAGTGCTTGTGTGAGAATAAACGGGTCATATACTGACTGGTTTAACATCGAAAAGGGTGTTAGACAGGGATGTGTAGCGTCTCCGTGGCTGTTTAATCTATTCATGGACAGCTGTCTGCAGGATCTAAAAGGTGATGAATGTGGTTTGAGAATGGAAGGGTTACGCGTCAAATGTCTCCTATATGCTGACGACCTTGTACTACTTGCGTCGTCCGCTGAGGAGTTACAAATGATGGTAACGAAGATGAATGAATCTTTTGAATGGAAAGGGATGAAGATGAATGTAAGTAAGACGAAAGTGATGGTATTTGAAAAAGATGAAATTATGACAGACTGCAAAATAATGATTGGTGAAGAAAGACTGGAACAAGTAAAAGAGTTTGTGTATTTGGGGACGTTATTTACTGGAGACGGAAAGCATGAGAAAGATATTGAAAGGAGAGTGAATGCAGGGAACCGAGTGAATGGGGCGCTGAATGCCTTTATGGGCAGCCAGAAAATATCACAAAAAGCACTGATGGCTGTGCATAGGGGAGTTTCGGTGCCTACACTTATGTATGGTAGTGAAAGTTGGGTGTGGCAGAAAAGACACCAAAGTCGAGTGAATGCAGTAGAAATGAGAGCGTTGAGAAGTATGTGTGGAGTGAAATTGAGTGACAGAGTCAGAAACAGTGTTATAAGAGATAAGTGTGGAATGGATGGAGATATAGTCACAAAAATTGAGAAGGGTATGTTAAGGTAGTTTGGGCATGTAGAGAGGATGGATGAAAGAAGATTAACGAAGAAAGTGTATATAAAAAGAGTGGAAGGGCAAGTTGGAAGGGGAAGACCTAGGCGAACTTTCTCCGATCAAATCGGAGAAATCTTAACAAAAGGCCAGGTCAAAAGTACCCTAAACCGACGAGCATGTATGAGAAATATTATGAAAGTGAGTGAAGCGAAAGTGGTTTGCCAGGATCGTAGCAAATGGAGATCCGTGATCTCTGCCTACCCCTCTGGGAAAGAGGCGTGATTATATGTATGTATGTATGTATGTATGTATGTCACTGAATTAAAAATAATGATAATAATAAGATAATCAGTCAGTAAGATGTCAGTAGATTTTTATAATTTAGATATTCCCTTACACTGTAAAAGCATTTATCCATCAGCCATTTCGTCAATTTATGTCTAAATATATTCCCCGATAATGCTTTTAAACCATTTGGTAAATTATTAAAAATAGTTATAGTTGTATTAAAACCATTTCTTTTGTATATGTCCTTGTGACTGGGAGGATTTAGCTTAAGCTTGCTGTACACACTGGGCCAACGTTGGCGCGTGAGCAGAAGGCAGCAATGCTTTAGAGGGAGAGGTCTATAATTCGATCTCTTTCGTTTACATAGCTGCCTCCTGCTCACGCGCCAACGTTGGCCCAATGTGTACAGCCGGCATTAGAGAGAGTAAATACTGTAGGTACTACAAGTAGTATCAGCATAAGTTCGACATTGAGTGGCGTACGTGGTTATGTACCTATTAGACCAAGAAATAAAGCGTAACCTAGACATAATTCGATAACTGTAATTTTCTTTTTCTATGTTATAAAGTATGGTTAGTTACAGTTAAAATAAAACGAATTAAACATTTTAAGGCTGCGCGTCATTAAACAAAAAACGAAATACTAGATTTTAAACATATTTTGATTTTATAAGTACATCATAATAAATAACTTTGTAAAGGTACCTGTATTATGATATGACGCTTGCATTCCAGTTAAAGAACACTAAATTAAACTAATTCATCAATTGGGACTATCATTAATAAAGAAGGTTCAGTAAGTGACACATTTTCTGGCAAATCTTACCAGAAATAATAGATAACTATAATTCAACAACTTATTCTGAATAGAATATAATGTATGTTGATAAATTATCAAAAATTAAACTGATTCTCTTTGCGTATATGCAAAATCTCAAATATTGGTCATTTTTGGAAAACCAAAATACATAACTACTTCAAAAGTGTTTAGTTTATGCCATTAATATATTATTAGTACTATAAGAAACAACTTAAGCAAAAAAAAACCACGTTAAACTAATAAATTGATATTTTTTCTTACTTACGTTTCAATATGAACGTTATTTCTTGCACCATAAGGTCGTCATTTCTTTGTGCCTCAACTCCCGACCGTGCTGTCGCGAATCGCGGCTCGCGAGCGATTCTAGTACCTATTCATCTCGGCAACCTATCAATTTCTAAATAGTTTTCCTAGAAAGTTTTTATAAATTTCTACATTCGAGATTTTTTTCATATTTTTAAAACTTATGGTTCAAAAGTTAGAGGGGGGGGACACACATTTTTTTTAAATTCTGGAGCGATTATATTAGCGTGTATTTTCAACTTGTTAAGCGTGCCATTAACATGTTTAATTTTGATGAAAACATGATTATAGTACACAAAAAGCTATCATTAAACAAAAATTTCACGGTTACGATTTTTAACTACTGAGAAATATAGTATTATTGAAACCGTTAATTTAAATGTTTAATTTTAGACTTAAATATCTAAAAAGACGCAATATAGCCTAAACAGATACAAAAATCATGGTTATTATTTGGGCTTATCTAGATATTGAGGTCAGATGAAAACTATGAAAAATAACGTAGATGCAAATTTTGTTTCAGTTTAATTTTGCTATTAAGTTATCGCATTCGAATGCACCACAAAATTATACTAACAAGGTATTTGGTTACCTATTTTCCTTTTAGGACAAAGTTAGGAAGTGTACGATATTCATGTTTTTTTTTAAATACAGTTACGACCGCGGATTTTTTACATAATATATCTAATTTATATTTGGTACTTAATAATAATATCCAATAAAATAATAAAAACAACGAGTTATCGAATTATGTCTAGGTTACGCTTTATTTCTTGGTCTATATCTTCTCGGCATATATGTTCTTCACATACGAACCTATGCGTAAAAAAAATTGAATGACGGCCTATCCGCCCAGTGTAGTTGTGTGTGGTGGTAGAATAGACGTTAATACCTATCATACATATATACAAGTTAAACATAGTATATACTACATGTAACGATTATGAGTAACAAGATAATAATTTGACAATATCACGGAAATATAGTATCGTTAGTGTTTTATATTGTAAACTGATTTTATCACGGAAAGATGGCATCGTCAGTATTTAGTACTGTATTCATTTACAAACGTAAGTCCTACAATTATTAAGTATTCCGGGAATTCCGGCATTTATCTTAGTTGCCATGCCAGAAAAATAAATATTTTATACCGAATGCTGAAATTTCCGTAAAAGGAAGTAAAACGCCATACATTATCAGTTTGGTACATGCCTAACGAATGTGGCTTTATTAAAGGAGTCTGATTTCATAATTAGTGACAGTGGCGCTTCGAAGCCTGCCTATAGGAGACAGTTGAACGCCTAATCCTAAAGTCCTGGAAGTTAAAAGGAAAGGTTTTTTTTATTGTAGGTTTAAAGATACTTAAAGAAAATAAAATGATAAGTCGGTACATTTGTAGGCGATCGCCTCAAACTATCTTGTTATGTTTGACATCGCGTCACTGGTTGATAATGCACGCACATTGGCATCTATGAGGCAACGCAACCGTATCCACTATATAGATAAACAACTGCATTTTATACTCTTTGAAGACCAAGGGAATCGAATCGCGATCACTGCATGCTTTAAAAGTATGTAAATAAATTGCAAAGACATGTTACTCGTATATAGGTATCACAGTTTATTACGAAGGAATTCGACAAGGTACTGATAAGACTTTTAGTAAATAGTATAGAATAGATTTTTGCGCATTGCAAAGTACGCAAGCGGAGGCTCGGGATAAAATATAAGTACCCTGGTCCATTTTTTTATTTATTTATACAAGTGTTTTTTTTTTATCGGTTGCGTAGTGACTGAGATGAAAATCATCTCTAAAATACTTTATATCACGGAAATCATCCTTGTTGGGTTGAAAATGGGGTGATAATTGGTAAGCTGGTTACAAAACAAAAAAGTAATAGTAGTTTTTTATACTTAGTTTACCCGGTAATATTTATATTTTTTTTTTCTAAATAAAAAAACCTCAATTATTAAGAATACTCAGATCTACGCCAGAACGGCTAGGGTGTCCAAATAAACTTCCAACCCGTATCTCCATATATTTCTGGCGCTTATTTGCTCACAAATATCGATAAAAACGTGTCTGTCGGTCCGTCCTTCAACTTTTAAATCGGTTTAGTCGCAGATCGTCGAACTTTGCAGACGATGCAAAAACTACACGTGTAACACAAGCGGCGCCCGCGGTTTCGCTTGAATACTTAACTTAGCAGGGTGAATCATATTTGTCGCTAGATGCTCTGGCACGGTACGGTAAATACACTCGCGAACAAATTCATATTTCCTCGTCATATTTCCTAAAATAGTGCAAGGTTGTACATTTTTTTTAATCCTGTGATGATTTTTATTTAATTTTACATCTAAACTGCAAAAATAACAAAAACGGAACCCAAAAAAAAACAACGCTAACGGAGCGAGATATCGCATGTCGTGTTTTTTGGATATTGATATTCTTATGATAGTATAAACATTATAAATAAATACAGTTGGGTATTAAGAATAGGTACTATATTGTGTAAATAAAATTAGTGTTAAATATTTAAAAAAACCTATTCCGGCAGCGAACGAAAAAACCATAGAAGTCTAAGTAGCGCTGCAAAATGGGTGCCAAGGAGCGGCTTACTAGGTTTCAGGCACGTGTTAGGGTGACCCGAAATTTTTGACCGCGAGTGTATAGTAGCTATTGATCTCAACTATCGTCGCTCCTTTGTGCTCCTTTTAAAACCAGTTCTATGAGGCGCACGTGCGGCACGTAATGTACCTACCGGCGACTACCCCGACTTGCACTTTAGTTCACTGTATCGACGCGTGGCTGTGCGAGTGCGTCGCATCAGACATATTTCTTTCACTGCTTGTAGCAATGTCTACGTGTTCTGGGACTTCTGGGTCACTTATAAAACCGTAATGTTGTGAGTTTAAATTTAAATCTACCAAAAGTAGGGTAGGGTTGACATCACAACAACACATTCACTGCCAAGAATCGCTACGTTGTACGCTTACGTAGACCATACCGTGGTTTTCCTCGTAGGTATGGAAAGCGACTGCGGCGTAGGCGCCCGCTAGGCGGGTTCCCGGCACTGGATGTGTTAAATTAAACCCCATCTTCTAAGAATGTTAGAAGTGCATGTTGCAAAATTGTTTCTAAGATCTATTATATTGTCTCTTGGCAAACGGGACTGAATTACAAGAAGAAATATTGTTTTTTTCACCTTGTTGGGATGCAATGATGTAAAAAGCGATATATCTCTTCATAGTTTCTTTTCTTTGTGCGACTTCGTGCCCGTATAAATAACGCTCTCAAAAACCGGACAAGTGCGAGTCGGCCGCGCCCACCGAGGGTTTCGTACAAAATTACAAATGTATAGTTTTCAGATTTTTTCCATGTAGTTGTATAAAACGAAATTACTTGCCAAATTTCATAGTTTTAGGTCAACGGAAAGTACCCTAGTTTTGATTTCCGAGAGTATAGAAATATCAGTTTTTTGTGTGCTGTATCTTTTTTACGTTAACTTAGGAGTTTGACTTATTCACAGCTTCAAGGGAATGTACATAGATCTGTCATACCTTCACGCGTTCCCGTGATAAAGGGTCAGACAGACATACGGACATACGGACAACCAATTGATCCTATAAGGGTTCCGTTTTTTCCTTTTAAGGAACCCTAATAAACCAACCATATCTAAAAAAATAAGTATATGGTTTTAAATAACAAATTTAATTGTTTAATAATCTTTTGATGCACTAACGATCCGATGGAATTTGCAATAGGGATTTACGGGGCGAAAAATCGATCTAGCTAATAGGTTTCATATCTGGAAAATTATTTTTCACCCGAGAAGAGCTCGGTCGCCCAGATACAGTATGTTTTATGTAGAAAGCAATAAGGTATCACAACCCGCGATCATATGTCGGCATAACGTGATATTGTATCGTTCTGTGAACTCTATATTATGGACATATGACGCGTAACATGCACGTTAATATAAACACACATCATATGCATTCTTGACGAATACATCTGCTTATGAATATTTTCGGTTAGCTGCGAATATGCCCGTGGCTTAGGTGAAGAAAAACATCGTGGCAACCGGTCTAAATCCCAATAAATAGTTTTCTCTCTAGGAAGAAAAGTCAGATGGTGGTCGCTTTTAGTAGAAAAGTAGTCTACGCCAAATCTTGGAAGTAGGTGCCAAAGCAAACCTCGAGGTCGTTCAGGGTAGTACCTATTTGAAAAAAAAAAAAGAAAAACACTAAAAGGACGACGAGCTGCGATTTCTTTTCTATATACAACGACGGTGGCTAACAAGCGTACGGCCTGTCTGATGGTAAGCGGATACCGCAGCCTATAGACGCATGCAACTCTAAAGGAGTAGCATGGGCGTTGCCGACCTTTGATATGTTTGAGGATACGCCTTGTTGACAGCTGAAGGAACAAATTCTTTCGCTCTCAACACAACGCATCCTCGGGTGCCTAACCAAACCAAACAGCGGCGACAAAATACATTGAAATAGGGTTGTTCAATCATATTATACCTGACTAGTTTCTGCCTAAACTAACTCCTTAAATCGCAGCTCCATACAAACTTTTACCCCCCCATTTCACCTATATAAAAACTATCCTATGTCACTCTCCATCCCTTCAACTATCTCCACTTAAAAAATCAAGTCAATTCGGCGCTCTGTTTAGCCGTGAAAGACGGACAAACAAACAAACACACACATGCACTTTCCCATTTATAATATTAGTATGGATACCTTCTTACTTCAAAAGAACGAATGCGAAAAAATATGCCTCAAATCCGAATCAAATATCTCAAAAAATTATTATCTATAATCCTTTTGCTTCTCCTTCTTTGCTTAGAAAGAGACGGATAGTCCTGTGATAGCCTAGAATCTAGATGGTGTTAACTCGCCTTTAATGTCAAATAACATTATCTACCCAGTTAAAGAGCCAAACACTAGCTCAACCAGTAGCGTATCAAAACAAAATTACAGGCCAATAAGGAAATGGTACTAGTTAATAACACGATCGTTTATTATCATAATTCGTGAATAATGGGAGTAAATGGGTGTTATTGTGTGCCTAGTGCGCAATTGCGGTATTAATGCACGGGTACATAATGTTGCACTTTGTGTAATGGATGTTAATTTAACGAAATTGCTAGTGGATCGCTGCACGTTTTCAATTTTCAAAAAAGTTTTATTTAATTTAGTAATTTTGCGGTTTTTTATGTTTTTTGGGAATGTAGGTATTAGATCCTCGTAGAACTTGATAAAATATTTTAATAGTTTTCGGCAGACGCATACGAGGCCTTCTATAGTAAGTTTTATTTAATTTAGTAATTTTGCGGTTTTTTATGTTTTTTGGGAATGCAGGTATTAGATCCTCGCAGAACTTGATAAAATATTTTAATAGTTTTCGGCAGACGCATACGAGGCCTTCTATAGTAAGTTTTATTTAATTTAGTAATTTTGCGGTTTTTTATGTTTTTTGGGAATGTAGGTATTAGATCCTCGTAGAACTTGATAAAATATTTTAATAGTTTTCGGCAGACGCATACGAGGCCTTCTATAGTAAGTTTTATTTAATTTAGTAATATTGCGGTTTTTTATGTTTTTTGGGAATGTAGGTATTAGATCCTCGTAGAACTTGATAAAATATTTTAATAGTTTTCGGCAGACGCATACGAGGCCTTCTATAGTATTAAGTATGTTTCATAATATTTTAATAAATTAATAGTTATCCGTCCTGCACCAAAATCTTCAAACACTTAATTAGTTGAATATAAACTTTGACTCACCTAAAGCAACTTCTAGAAGAATATAGAACCTCGAAGGATGAAACACACCCTGAGACTGAAGCTGTAACCGTTAATCCGCCATTTTATATTGAAAAGTGCGCGAAAAGACATAGCCAATGCGGAAGGCGGAAGGATGTGTTTTTATTCTAAATTGAAATTGACTTCTAAGCCATATTACCTTATCGAGTCACCTGGAATTTGAACTTTATCCGTTGTTAATACAGTTCATTGTACAATAATTTTAATTTAATATACGACATTTGGAAGGTGACGTCGCACGAACGCTCCATTGGACAGATTGTTTCGCGCCCTTTTGTTTAGATTCTTTTACAAACTTAACTTTACCGCCTAATTGGGGAAATCTATAAACAATTGCAGTTCGATTGTATTTTTCCGCATGCAATCTTAATTTGTTAGAACTGAGCTGTAACTACATCTACTTTACCGCTGGAAATGTAAAGTTAAGTTAGCAGGCAAGTTTAGTGTGTGGTTTATTTGACAGCAAAGTTAAGTTGGTAATTTTCACATTGTGCATTTTTTGTGTTCACCGTTTCCTTGCGGAAGAAAGTTTGGCGTAGGTTTGTAGTGTGTCTTAGGTTCTGTTTGTGCTTGTGTGTTTGATGCTTGCGTATTAGAGAGTGCGACTTGTCTAAATGAAAGCTAGTGGCATCGCTACACTACTGGCGACATTTGTGAAAAGTGGCGATGAACGGAAAACTTGTCGAATTTTGCTATTCATAATATCTTATTAAGTTTCTTAGTTCTATTAAGGCCAGTATAAGTTATATAAGCGCAGGTTGGACCTAGCTAGACAGTACTTTGACGAAGTCTAGAACATCTTGTGGGATATGAAGTGTGACGAAGTGGATTAGTAGTCTAAAGGTAAAGTGAAATTAGCGTGGGATCTTCGGAACACAACTGACATCGCCCGACGCGAGACGACAAAATCTATCCTTCTCTTTCTAATTTTCACAGTGCGAGTGAGACAGTCGCCGATTCACAACAGCAAGTTCTACTACACTCGTAAGACTAAATATCACTGTACGAAATGGTTAATTATTGTGCTAACTTATTTTTTTTATTAAAACCTGGCTTTTTAGTTCACTCGAGTATTTCGATCCAGAGCAGTGTCATCATTTTCCGCTTCATAGCATAGTTTTTCCCACGACTAATCGCGAGAAACTCGGTCTAATCGCATTCCTGTTACTAAGTTCCGTCACCATTTTTTCCCTTTTAAGCTAGATTCTAGTCTCCGTCTTATCAATCCCAACAAGGTCTAAGAATGCTCGGATGACGATACGCCTACAAGTCTTTGGGTTAGATAGCAAGCGGGTCCAGCACGGCTATAACGCGACGGCACGCGAGCTTTCTCGATTTTTCTCGCACTATCCTTCCTATTAGAACATTTAGCACAAGAGGTATAGTGCGAGAAAAATCGAGAGTAGGTATGTCGCGGCCGTCCCATGACAGACGTGCAGGGCTATATGATGCAACCGAGGATAGTGGTAAAGGATAATAAGTAAGAATGGTGGTGAATGAGAACTTGGCCAACTTTTCGAATCGGTTTCATATCCATAGAAAATATAATAAATGCGAAAGTAACTGTCTAAATGGGGGGTGAAAGCGTATATGGAGCTACAATACGTGTTCGATTGGAGATAGTTTGAATCGACATAGAACTTTTTTCATCCCAGAAATAATCCCGTAGGTAAGCCCCCCCCCCCCCCCCCCCCCCAAGGGTGTGTAATGGGGGCGAAACTTTATATGGAGCTACGATATAAGAAATCGCGGCCGGAAACTAGTGGGGTATATTCGTGAACCAGGAACACTTGCCAAATCTTGGCACCGGCGTGACGCATCGAGGGATCCTCTTGGCGCCGTCACACACGCTGGCATGCCGCCTATTGGGTCGCATATTTATTGTCGTAAGAGCCTATAAGGCAAGTGGTTCTTAAACTTTTGTTACGTATGGACAAGAATTTCAAAACTACCGCGGACCCCTGTTGAAGACATGGAAAAAAAAAAGTCGTGTTTCATGTGACCTACCTGCCTACGTTAAGAGTGAACGAAGTGGCAGTAGACCCCTATCAATCATGTCACGGACCCTTTAGGGGTCTGGACTAGTGATGTGCCGGGGAATATTCCCTTGTTCCCGGAAATATTCCCCAAACAGGGGAATATTGAAATACAAATTAGGAAAATTTAAGTTGTAATAAAAGTAATTAAAATGAAAAAGGGTCGAAGTGAATGGACAGCGATCACCGGGGTCATTGGTCTCGATGGGTGTACCGCAGGGATCAATATTGGGACCTTTCCTGTTCCTTATCTACATAAATGACTTGCCATATCTCGTAAAGACCCACCATGATATAGTATTATTTGCTGATGACACCTCACTTATTTTCAAACTTATAAGACAGCAAAAAGCTTGCAATGACGTAAACAATGCTATTTCTAAAGTAGTAAATTGGTTTAATATTAATAATTTATTGTTAAATGAGAAGAAGACTAAATGTATTAAATTTGTCACGAATCACGTTGAACACGAGCAAGGGAGTGTCTTTGTGAAAGATGAGGAATTGGAACTAGTTGATAGCACAGTTTTTCTTGGTTTAACGTTAGATTCTAAGCTTCAATGGGGTCCCCATATTGCTAATCTCTCGAATAGACTGAGTTCTGCAGCATTTGCAGTGAGTAAGATCCGTCAACTAACAGACGTGAAAACAGCTCGATTAGTATATTTTAGCTACTTCCATAGCATTATGTCATATGGTATTTTATTGTGGGGCAGTGCCTCGGACATTCATTCGATTTTTGTTCTGCAGAAACGGGCTATTCGGGCGATATATAGATTGAAACAGAGAGACTCACTTAGGGATAAGTTTAAAAATATTAATATCATGACATTGCATTGTCAATATATCTATGAAAATATTGTGTATGTACATAAAAACATTGTCAATTTTAGGAGAAACTGTGACATACATAATATTAATACTAGAAATAAGCATAAGCTCGCGGTGCCCACCACTCGGCTCCAAAAAATAAAAAAATCATTCATGGGTAATTGTGTAAGGTTTTATAACAAACTTCCTGGAAACGTAACTGAGTTATCTATTAATAAATTCAAAAACTATGTGAAACGTAAACTTATTTCTAAAGCTTATTATAGCGCACAAGACTACATGAATGATAAAACTTCTTGGGACTAATTTTGACTGGATTTATAATTTATTTATTCCGTTTGGAAAAATTTGACATTGTGTTTTTAATTAATTATTCTCGTTTTATTTATTTTTTGACATTAGATTGTCTTTCTAGAAACATTCTAGACTAGTATTTTTTTATATAAAATTTTAAATATTTCATTTAAATGTTACTTTTTATGTTTAATAAATTACTCGAAGTAATTACCTTAAGATTATGTTTCTACCTGACGATTTGAAAGTGCTTGTTACTGGGCCTACTTGAATAAATATAATTTTGAGTTTGAGTTTGAGTTTGAGTTTAATAGTGCCCCGACAAATGAAGTGCCATTCGTCAAAAACTTCATTATTGTACTAATTCTGCCTTTTTATCTCAATTACCATTAAATATGTTAATATTTTCATATTTTGTATTCGTACACATTTTATTGTATGTTGTTCCGTTAACTTTGTATCGTTTTTGTTACTTGCAGAAGTACTTTTGTAAAATTTGTTTTTTTCGTCTCGGGGAATATTCCCAATAACTGGGAATATTTCCATTGTTCCCGGGAATATTCCCATTGTTCCCGGGAATATTCCCACTGTTCGGGGGAATATTCCCAGGAACACTGGGAATTTACTTTTGCGGATAAATTACACAGGTTAATGTATTGTTAAAAAATCAAGGGCCCAAGTTATCATAGAATCCCTGATAGCAAGATGTTTAACAAACACAATTTCAATATTCCCGTATATTCCCTTGTATGGGAATATTCCCGGGAACGTTCCCGGGACCACACTTTAAGGAACTGCTACAAGGCTATTTTGTTGTGTTGTACACCGTATACAGCTCGAAAGTAAGGCGAATTCCTGATCCGTCGGCGCAAACGCCAACACAGTTAACTATCATCCTGTATTTATATTGAACCCTATTACAATGCGTATAAAGTGCTTAGTGCTTAGATGGTCAGTTAGCCGTGTTGTCTATAGCACGAGCTGCACCTGGCTGGCTCGGAATGTAGGCGGTACGAATGCAGTACTGTTTTAAGCATAGAGAAAGAATAGAATACAGGGATTCACATACACAATGTGTGACAAAGACAATGCCATAAGTGGGAACGAGATACAATGTCAAATCTCCTGTCCCTCAGTATGTAATTGTGTATAGGATTTTTTTGTTTGTCATCAGCTTGTTTGTCACCACTGACTGATACTGACGTCACGGATATAATACGAGTACATGTGATGTCGAGGTCGAGGATCTAATTAGTCTTCTGATCCTTCCAAATTTAGTCAGATTAATTTACATCTATCCCTTTTGTGCATTCGCTAGGTCTCCATCTATTAAATCCTCTTATTTCGGTTTTAAGTTTTATTTATATCGTTTTTCAGCATGATACCAGTGGCATAAGGACACGACGAAACTATAAGCGTTCCGTTTACCGCACGGAACCCAAAAATCGACTTTCGGGTTCATAAGAATTGGTATGCATCCAATTTTTCCACATCACGATACTTAGATAACGCAGTAGAACAACTCGAGGTCGCGTTCCATTTATCTTACCCATTTATCGGTCGTAAATTAGTTTCTGACCTACCGTGACACACCCACGTGGTGTGACGTCAGTTATATATTATTTTTACAACGAATCTACGCTTGTCTACCATCATACGAGGGCTGTTCCGAAATTTTTTAGTTAAACAAAAATTATAAGGAATATAATAAAACTTTAATTACAATTTTTCAAAGTATTCCCCTGCTACATTTATGCACTTATGCATTCGACTGAACCAACTTTCAAAACAGGAAAAAAACTGTTCTTGCGGAAGGTCAAAAAAAAGTCGCCTGAATTCGTCTACTGCTTCATCCGCCGTCGAAAATCGTCGCCCACGTAATGATTTTTTTAACGTGGGGAACAGAAAAAAATCACACGGAGCCAGGTCAGGGCTGTACGCAGGGTGTGGTAGCAGTTGCACTCCTGATTTGCTAAAAAAATCCATGGTTCTGGCAGCCGTGTGAGCCGGAGAATTATCTTGATGAAAAATTATGCCCCGGGTTCCAGTACTTGGACGGCTGACGTTCAGCTCCTGGAAGGCCTGTGGCAAGCAAACTTCACTGTACCATTGGCTGGTAACTGTTTTATGATCTTCAAGTGGAATTACGGCTACCGGTCCACTACGTCGAAAAAAAACAGCAACCATTTTTTTGTTGACGCTTCGGCCGCGAACTACTTTAGTAGGTAAATCATCTTCTTCAAAGACCCATTGCGTGGATTGCTGTTTTGTAAATGGGTCGTAGCTATATATCCAAGATTCGTCGGATGTCACAATGTAGCTCACTTGTTGTGAATCGCCTTTATCGATTTTTTTTAGCATAAATTTGCACCAATCGACACGTCTATCTTTTTGCTCCTGTGTGAGAAAATGTGGTATCCATCGAGACGAAACCTTCCGAACTTGAAGGTGGTCATGCAAAATGGTAGAAACTGCCTGGGATCCAATCTTCAGTTCATCCTGAATCTCTCGGTGGGTAATGTTTCGAGATTCCTTGATTAGCCACTCCACCTTGATAACATTTTCTGGAGTGACTGCCGTTGGCGGTCGCCCCGGTCTAGGCTCATCTTTGACGTCGCTCCGCCCACGCTTAAATTCACGGAACCAGTAACTGACAGTGGCAAGAGATGGGGATAATGCCCCAAAAACACTAGTTAAATTTTCATGAGAATCCTTGTAAGTTAGCCCTCGTTTATAATCATAATATATCATAGCACGAAATGCTTCCCGCGTTAGCTCCATTTTTGCGGGCAAAAAGTGGCAGACACGGGCGTTTCACTCGGAACATTTCTATCTTCATACGAAAAACACCCATGAAATAGTTACTACATAACGACAGAGATGGCAGTATTATCAATTTTCAAACAAACGTCAATCATGAATTTCTGCTCTGCTTCAATACTTTAAACTTGACAGCAAACTGAAGTCTCGAATGTGTTCGGTTTTTATTAATAATGTATTATTTTTAAACCGAATGAATAGATGAAACAATCATGGCTGCAGAACGAAAATGTTGTGTTGGGAGTTGTGGGAAACAACGTGAGTAACTTTTTGTCTTTTTACCCTTTTTTGCTGTAACTGAAGGCTCCATGGGGGAGGCCTATGTCCAGCAGTGGACGTCTTTCGGCTGCTATGATGATGATGATGAGGAAAGGCTCCATTCTGCATATGCTTTGAATGCGATAAAGTATGTCTAGTTCCAAGGTAACCGATATAGCCCTCCGGATCGCTAAACTTAAGTGGCAGTGGGCGGGGCACATAGCACGTAGAACCGATGGCCGTTGGGGCGGAAAGGTTCTCGAGTGGCGACCACGTACCGGAAGGCGCAGCGTGGGTAGGCCCCCGACAAGGTGGACTGATGACCTGGTAAAGGTTGCGGGAGTCCGCTGGATGCGGGTGGCGCGGGATCGGTCACTTTGGCACTCTTTGGGGGAGGCCTATGTCCAGCAGTGGACGTCTTTCGGCTGATATGATGATGATGATGATGATGTCTAGTTCAATATTTTGATTTTGATTTAAGTAGTAAGTACTAACCTCTCTCCTCGACTCCGTCCGCGTGGAACTCGTTTATATCGTAGCTCCATGCAAACTTTTTCCCCCCATTTATCTCCTTAGGGGATGATTTCCGGGATAAAAACCGGCTTGGGGACTTCACATACACCTTTGAATTTCTTCGTGTAGGTTTCCTCACGATGTTTTTCCTTCACCGAAAAGCTAACGGTAAATATCAAATGATATTGCGTACACTCATTGGTACAAGTCGGGATTCAAACCCACGACCGCCGTTTGACAGCCGCATGCCTGAACCGCTAGGCTACCGTAGCTTGTAAGCTTGTAGCTTGTGTTAACTCATTTATCTGTTAATGCAATGTAATGTCTGATAGTTCTGTTAAATGGCATACCTACCTCCACTCGGAAATTTATACCATGTCGCATGTCGGCACGTAACATCATTGTGACCGTATTCTGGCAAAAAAACTATTGTTATTCTCATTCTATTTTTATACAAACTTACAAAAATGCTACCTCTCCCTCTCTGTCTCTCTATATCCAAATATTAGTTTACTTAGATTTCATGTAGTACTTATATAATAGAGGTATAGAGTATATACATAAATATATTAATTTTATAGGTGAAGACAACATAATCCTTCACAAGTTTCCGAATCCAGAGAAGGAACAGAACAGATTTCGGACCTGGACTTTTGCTATTGGGGGGAATATTTTGGTCCTTGACGACACATATGTATATAATTACCGGCGAGTGTGTCACCTACACTTTGAAAAAAAATACTGGCTCGGCAACAAAATGCTGAGCAATATTGCAGTGCCAACACTTCAGTTGAAAGGTTAATTTAACTGTTCTTGAGGTTATAATAGTACTTTGTCTTTCTTCACACTCTTATCACGATGAGACGTTTTTAGGGATTTGTTGTACTGCTTTAACCTATCCTATAGGTATATCCAGTATCTAACTGTCTTATGAACGCGTCCGCGGATTGCATACGAGACATACCTAAGCCATGAGAATAATCTTATTTTGTTGGCACCGCTTTTATGTTCTTCAGGAGAGGAGCATTTTAAAAGGCATAACGCCGCGCGTAACTTCTGAGAAATCGCAGTACTATTTGAACATAAATAAATATATAGAGACCCCCTTAGCCACTCACACTGGTGTTGCTACTGGCTATATTTTTAACTGACTTCAAAAAAAAAACGGACGAGGTTCTCCATTCGGATATTTTTTTACAAGCTTTTATTTAACTTGCCCTGTTAGTATGTTAGTATGGAGAAATCTTGCAAGTTAAATTTGACCCACTTCCTGGTGACCGATTGAACTGAAATTTTATAAGTATAGTTTGGATGACAATTCAATATTATGGTACCATCGAGTTGATCTGATGATGGAGACGGAAGGTGGCCATGGGCCCTGTTAGTATGTATGGGACAAATCTTGCAAGTTAAATTTGACCCATTTCCCGGTGACCGGTTGAGCTGAAATTTTGTGTATAAGTACCTATAGTTTGGATAACTATTCAATATTATGGTACCAACGAGCTGATCTGCTAATGGAGACAGGAGGTGGCCATGGGAATTCAGTACTTAACTGACGTAACCCCGTTGAGTTTGGGTTCGTTAGAATCGTCTCAATGAGTAGTTGATGATGGTGTACAGAAAAGTACAGTCGGCAATCTGTACCAAAAATGAAATTTTTGACAGAAGGTTAATTGTTTTTTTTTTCAATCTTGTTATCTCAGAACTCCGTCATTAGATTTAGATTTAGATTTAGATTCATTTATTTCTCAATTAGTGTTACATTATTTTCAATTACAAAAACTTATAATAAAAACATGAGCACATACTGAGATCGTCAATTATTGTCATTAGTAGGAGATTCTTACAATATTTTTTGTTTGTAAGTTTTTCAAAAATCCAGTTGGAAAATGCGATTCATGAGGAATTGAGAGAACTCTTCATTTATATTAGGCACGCGTATAGTGATTTTGGTATTTTCTATTATACTCGTAACTCGTGTATCGTGTAGGTATTTACACCCGGAAATCGTAAATTTGGTGGAGCGGAATTGCTAATGAAGACCACAGATGACTTATGGAATTTCTCAATGATGTACTCAGATGTGCAAAAGTATTTCACAGATTCTGACAAGATCCCGTTGAAATAGGAACGGTTTTTTTCTCTAATAATTAATCAACGCATTTGCTATCGGAAATCAGTTCAGGTGGTGAATTGCAAAAAAAAATATGTGGAAATGTTCTCGTGGCTAGGCGGAGTATAGGTTACTTACTAAATTGAAGTTGGTTACAAATTTGTTTTTAAAGTAAATTATATTTGATAATTTTTGTAAGTTTAATGTTATGGCGGGTGTCCAGACCTCTTTGCAATACTTAGCCCACTTTCTTGTTCATCCATGCTTCGATATCTATTATTATTGCAGGTGCTGTTGCAAAGAGAAATCCCTTAAGGGATATGACCAATCAAGGCAATGTGCACACACAAACATCCTCTTATGCTGGAGCTTCAACGTCCGGTATGGTATTATTGTGTATTGATAATAGATGAGCAGCAAACACCACGTTTGTTTGTAAGTAGGTATAGGTACCTACTAGATTGATTTCGAAATCTTAATACATGTGGATTGGCGAAGTATCGACTTAATAGAAATCAGTGTCAATTTATGTTCCAGCAGTGCCACTTTCATTAAGATCGACATGACTGTGATATCACAGTGTTAGGTAGCTAGCCCATCGCCCACAACACATTTCAATCTCGATCCCTTAGTCGACGTTTACGACACCCAAAGAGGGAAGAAAGAGGGTTGTCAAATTCTAACCCTCTGGTGTCCAACACGGGGGCCAATGGAACTTCCAAACTACACAAGTTAAACCCGACTACTAGTTAAATGACTGTGCAAAAAAAGTACGGTCGGCGATAAAAGCTTAAACCAAAAATGATTTTTTTGGCAGAAACTTAAGTTAGACTAGCCCCATGTCACAAAAAAAGACGGAAAATGTAAAAAGACAAGGCGTATTAGTCCCTTCTTTGGACAAGTCTACAGACAGCAATTATCATTTTGTAATTTTTGTAGGTACCTACCTACTCGACAATTTATTACCATGCAAAACTGTATGTACCTATGAGTTTTTTTCAGGTACGAGCTTAACTTCCGCTGTTTTGCAAGTCACCGAAGAAAACGATCCCTTGCCAGTACAACCTGCCAATGCAGGTAAGAACGGTACCCACAGTCCAGCCAGCCTGTTGCCAAGGTACCCTCCGAATCACTTAAGTGGCAATGAGCGTGGCACATTGCACATAGTACCGATGGCCGTTGGGGTCGAAAGTTTCTCGAGTGGCAACCAGATACCGGATGACGCTGCGTGGGTAGATCACTATGTGACCTGTACTCTTGTAGTTATCAATGTTCTTTAAATTTTCAGATTTCACCTTGACATCACGGAAAAAAACAGCTTTTAAAGATAATGTAAAGCCGTTACAAAAAGTAATTAACCGACTGAATGTGGCTAAAGACAAATATGTAAAACGTCTGAAAGATGCCCTCAATTTGTCAAACAACAAAACGTTTCAGACTACTTTAAAAAAGTTTACCACTTTGGCTGCACTTTTTACAGTCTTGCAATTTCGCGAGTTTCGAAAAGAAAAAATGGGTCGAAGATTCACAGACGAAGAAAAAATTATGGGGTTAACAATATACAAACGTGGGCCAAGATGTTACAGGTTGCTGAGAAAAATCTTTATCCTCCCATCTCCGGTCACGTTAAGCAGAATGGTATCGAGGGCAGGCCTGAAACCTGGCATCAACGAAAATATATTTCAGCAGCTTAAAAGACGTGCAAGAAAAATGAAGCCCGATGATAGGCTGTGCACTTTGATTTTTGACGAGATGTCTATATCTCCACATTTCGACTACAACAAAAAAAGCGACCGAATTATAGGATTTGTGGATAATGGAATCGAAACTAAAAAAATTATTGCCGACCACGTTTTAGTATTTATGATTAGAGGCGTATTAAAGAACTACAAACAACCTATAAGCTACACATTTTGTTCAGGAAGCACAAAACAAGCTGACCTCTCAATACTGATAAAAAGCCACATATCAAAATTACATTCCATTGGATTTAAAGTTTTGGCAACTATATGTGATCAAGGTGCATCTAATGTGAGTGCCATTAATCACCTAATAGAAGAGACAAGGATAAACCATTTAAAGCGTGACATTGAGATGCGGCGAGCTGTGTTTGAAGTGGATGGCGAAGAAATAATCCCTCTTTATGACGTGCCACATTTGTTAAAGGGTATAAGGAATAACCTACTTACAAAGAACTTGAAATTCAGTATGAATGGGACGGAAAATATTGCAAAATGGGATCACATAATTAAACTTCATGAAAATAATCCAACATACAAAGGTATACGAATAATAAAAAAATTAACTGAGGATCATTGCACACCGGAGAAAATACCGAAGATGAAAGTAAAATACGCAACCCAAATTTTTAGCCAGACGGTTGGTGTAAACATGGGATACTTGGCTGGTAATTTTTCAATGTCTTAGTTATATATTCCATATGTAAGTAAGTATATAATCAATACGAAATTCCAGTTTTATGGCGCTTTAAGTAGCTTTTCAACAAGTCTATTGGTGCAAATAGGTCATGCATGCAGAGCAGATGATAAATGGTTACATCTTCTCTCCGAAGCAACCTAGTTCTAAATAAGTTAGCAGGATACTGAGCTAGTGAACCACAAAAGACTTATTGTCACCCTATGGAAAATCCTTGTAAATTCTTTACTAATATTAATCTCAACTTTTTATTTTGATAGGTAACTTAATTGTTTAAGCAGAATCCATACTATCCATATCCATACTAACCCATACTTCCATACTAATATTATAAATGCGAAAGTGTGTCTGTCTGTCGGTCTGTTACCTCTTCACGCTTAAACCGCTGAACCGATTTAGATGAAATTTGGTACAGAGATAGTTTGAGTCCTGGGGAAAGATGTAGGATAGTTTTTATCCCGGAAATCATCTGCTAAGGGGTCGAAATGGGGGGTGAAAGTTTGTATGGAGCTACGATACAACCGAGTTCCACGCGGACGGAGTCGCGGGCAAAAACTAGTATAAATATAAATCCTTGTTACTGACAGACTTCAATATTAACGGGAAGACATTTATTTCAGATCAAGGAATACTACCAGCCGAATGCCAGCAAACTGCGGATTTCATTCTTTTTATGGACGGGTTGTTCGACTCAATGAATGGAAGCTACAAAAGCCAAAAAAAAGGAAAACCATTGCTCCAAGCCCTAACACCAAGATCGGCGCACAACCAGCTTTGGATCGAGTCTAAAAAGATTTTAAGCTCAATGAAGTTTGTAAATAAAAAGGACAACAGCAGTTTCCCTGTTCCATCCATCAAAAACTGGCTACGTACAGTAGAAAACATGCAGTACTTGCGGGATAAATTATTTCACAAATATGAAATTAAATCTATATGGTGTAGGCACTTCAACCAGGACCCGCTCGAGAACTTTTTTGGCAGCGTACGTAGCCATGGGTACAGAAACAACTCCCCAACGTGTGCTGGTTTTGAAGCAGCTTTTGCTTCTCTACTAGTAAACAACTTAAGTAGCAGCTACTCTGCGGGCTCTAATTGTGAACAAGATTCTTGTTACGTTTTTAAATCGTTGAAAAAACTGTTCTTCACCAAAAATGAGGCAAGTTCATGTGAACAAATGCCAATCGATTTCAACGATGTCATAAATGACGAAATGCTTGTTCATATAAATGTAAAAAAAAGGGACCCACGTATCTTTGCTGCTCTTGAATATGTTACGGGGTATATTTTAAGCAGACTAAAAAAAAACGTTTTCAAAAGTTGTAAAGTATGTAACGAAAATTTGTACAAAAAGATTAGCCAACCCGAAGGGGAGGGCACAGCCAGTGAAACACCCAGCTATATAAAATTAAGAGAGTATACTAAAAACAAGAGAAGTTTAAATTATCCAAGTGACGAATTAGTTAAATGTTTGTCGGAAATACAAGACATAGTAAATTACATTTTGAAAGAAAAGTCGTCTATGAGGGGAATTAAAAAATATATAAAGTTAATACTCGATACCAGACTAAATATGTCTTTCGTAAAATGCGAAAGACACAAATCTGATATACTGGAGCAAATGTACAATGTCATATGCAATTTTTTTATATGTAATTGGTGTAGAGATGTTAACAAAATTATATCTGGAAGAAGGACAGATTTTGATAAAGACGATGTAGTACAGGTCTTGGCCTATAATTACTGCAGTAAAAGGAAAAGAAAGTAAGGTAGGTAATATTTGTGCAATTCTGTAACTTTTTAGAGGTCCTTAGTCAACAAGGAACCCTTATACTTAGTTTCACCATGTCCATCTGTCCGTCCGGCCGTCCGTCTACGACTTAGCTCAGTGACCCTTATAGAAAGCTATAAATTGGCATGGGCAATCTCCAAAATGGTAGAATACCTACAACTTAGTTTCGTTTTTAGGTGGCCTTGTTGCCTTACTCATAAATTGGGGAGGTATTGTTATTATCCGCAAACCCGACCGATGGTAATGTTTGAGACCTCTACTCTAAAATGTAATATGTACAACATGAATGCAATAAACTTACTGATTACTGATTACCCGTGCGGGCTACCTACCTAAATTTGCATAGCTTGTTATATAAATTCATGGGTAATGCTTGTTAAATAAAAGGCGACTTAATGCTGTAAAGCATAATGCTGTATTATTATTATTTATCTCCGATTTAAATTCACGAGGCGAACCCCGGTCATTTGGAAGGCCCGACGAAGACACGCCGGAGGTGGAGGCCCTGACCGACTCTCGGGAGCACTCGGGTCCGTGGGGTCGTTACTCCCCAACAGCTCGCCACAAGCTGCCCTGCGGGCTTATTATTATTAATCCCGCCCTCTCCATTTCGCTGTCTTGGGACTAGGTGCGGTCGTGGGTTCCACCCTTATGTATGATTCCCACCGACCGGGCCGGTCCGGAGCGCTTTGCGCATTTTAAAAGTTGCCAAAGTAATTTGAAGCTTTAATATAGACGTTAAATTTCATATTTGAATGTAGGTACTTGCGGCCGGTCTGCTCCTCGCGGACGTGGGCGGCTGTGGTCGGCTCATTTAAGTACAATGAACGAAGAAAGCGATAAAGATAAACCGGTTCGATCGAGACAAGGATTAGATTCGGAAAGTTCTACTTCCTCTTCATCATCAAGTTCCAACAGCGATGCGGGAAAGAAAAGATGTCATCACAAGAGAGGTAATCAAACGTCTAATCGAGATGTTAAGAAACTGGCAAAAGAGTTAAGGGAGTTACGTAAATTATTTCATGGCACTTCATAGCAGTACGCCAAACTACCCGCCATTTGATAATTTAAATTGTATTGACCATAATGTTAGTGGCAATTTTTATGAAGCCGTATCGCCTCATATCATCATCATAATATCATCATGTAGAACAACCTGGTGCCTCGGATGCTCCGGCGCCTACACAATCTACGTTTTCCATTGGAAACCAAGTGTGGAAGAACCCGCTATTCCAAAAACACCAGAAGGTTACCTAGAAGTTTACCAGTACATGTATAAATATGTTGTACTGGTAAACATTTTCAATTTTTGCAAAGCTTATAGGTAACAATCAAATAGTCTGATAATTCGCACGTTGTTGTAACATTTCAACGAAATCATTATTTAAATCCAACACACGCGTAGGTATCGCAGCGCGTTGCGTTGCGTGTGATAGAAAACGATGACCGAGTTTATGCTCGTTCGGCATACCTCAACAGGGGATTTGTTAACAGAGAACCTTCTGTACGTAGTAGTATTATTTATTCTGTAGTTTGAATAGCCCCGTGTCACAGAACAAAGGCAGAACATGTATAAATATAGTGCGTGGTCCCTTCTTGAAGAAATTTACAGACATAGTAATTATTATTTTGTAGGTAAATTATTCATATTACCTATTAGAAGAACACCCTTATACTAGGTAATCAATATATTCTCATGCAAAGCTGTACAAATTGTTTATTTTCAGGTTCCAGCTTAAGTTACGCTTTTTTGCAAGCCACCGAAGAAAACAATCACTCCCAGTTCTCACCAGTCGGTTGCCAATTAAGGTTCCCTCCGAATCGCTAAACTTAAGTGGCAGTGAACCGGGCACATTGCAACTAAGTAGCTCAAGCTTGGTATCATTTTAGACATAGACATAGACAGAAAAAAGTTTATTTAATTATTATTTTATTTATTATTATTTAATAATTATTATTCACTGACACGTCCTTAAGTCCTAACCTTTTAATTTTTTATGGGATCTCAGTTCCTTTTGTAGGTTACTTATTGTGTTATCATTCTATACAAATTATGAAAGCAGTCCCATTCTTGCTTTTTCATTTTTTGTCCCACTGCAAATGTTACTTTGTAATCGTATATATTTATATAGGATTATTTATGCAGTTGGTGTATCTAGAAAACTGGCTCGACATGCAATGGAATGTATATTTTAGTTTTTTCTTGATTTATACACTATACAGTAATTGTATCTAAATTTGAAGCTTATGTATGCCAGAAGTATGTATGTATATGTATGCCTTAGAGGTCCAAGGAAATATGTTCGTCACTTCGACTTTGAAACTTGATCCGTTTAAAATCGTTCTCTTTATTCACCTCTTCGTTGCAAGGACAATTATCAGTGGTGTGATCCTGGTTTGACCCAAGAAACAATCGTGCCAAGCGGCGTCGCCTGAGACAAAAGTGCAGACTGGTCATATAGGCCAGCCCCGGCATCTCGTAAATACTCTCTTAAGAATGCATTTTGTTTTCAGATTCCAACTTGACATCGCGAAAAAACGATTCCCAGACAACCCAAAATCTCAAAGAAGCAGCGACGATATTTAGTGTGATTTGACGTACAAATTTATTTTGAGCCCTGCGGCTCAAAAGTGTTGTGCTATCTATAGACATATAGATAGCACAACACTTTTGAGGGTTGGATCCCTCTCCAAATACAGGACCGGCCTACGACACAGGGTCACAATACGCACCTCACACATACATCTTGTGCCACGGACGTGAACTGGGTCACCATGGACTATGTTGACAAAAAACTGCTAGCCACTTTTCAATGCGACAATTATATAATCAGCTAGTCCCTTGCCACCATCAATGTACCTACCTAATCTTCTTGAGCTGACTGGTAGGTATTGTCAGAGATAATGGCAAAAGATGTGATGGTGTGTCTTTGCCCCTTGGAGTTTATGACGGATGCTGGCACCTCTGACGGACTAGGTACTTCTAAAAGAACTTATAAAAAGTAAATATGAGACAGAGTAAAACTTTGTAGGTACTCTTCGGCGTTGGTCCGTGGGGTCCCAGTGCACATACGTTATTTGGGGAAATCTCACGGTTGATTTTCGATACGTCTGGTAAAACACACAAAAACTTAATTCAGTTAGGTAAATTAATGTTAGGTAGTTATCTACCTATATAGCTATACACTTTAGAAAGTAAACTGATTTTTTATATACATATCTAGGATAACATTTTTGGTGAATATGTTTTCTTAATAGCAGATAAATAGACTGTATTAATATGTTATCATTAATTAGGTAATGTTAATAATCTTATGCCCACGAAAAAGTGTTACAAAGAATGTATCTGCAGCGCAGATATATTTTTTTGCTAGTTTGGGCCATTCTACTATTAAATGATCATAGAGATTTGAAATCATTTTGCCGTGACCAAATTGTATAATCTTTTAGAAATACTACCTTTTATATTATTATAAGGTATGACATTATAAATAAATATATAAACATTGTTCAAAATAAGCACTCTAGAATTAATGATATATTTCAAAATGTGCAAGCTAATAGATTCATTAGGTAACGCAGTGGTAATTTTCTATGACGAGATTAGAGACAATAACGCTATTAGTACATTGTGATACAAGTGAGGTAGGTTGATAATTACATCAGAGGCGAAATTGTTCACGCGAACCGCAGGTGAGCGTGATAAGGAAGACGAGGATGTAATTATCAAGGCTCACGCGTATCATACGACGTTTTTCAACACATTTTGCGAGGAAAAAATCATTTTCATAAGATGAAAATGTTATAGCCTGCCAAATTATTTACTTTACATTAAGCAAATCATTACGATGACAACAGGTTTTTACTCACAATTGCACATCGCCAAGAATTTCCAGTGGCGTCCATTCTATTTATCACTTTTCTAGTCACCACGAGTCAACATTTTTGATAATAACCAAACACGTATAAACAAATTTTACAAATATTTGTGAAATAAATAACCTATCAAAATATAACCTATATTGGCACCCAACAGTTTTTTTTTCGTGAAGTTTGCGCAGTGTGGGCACAGAAATCTCCAATACAAAATAAAATTATATTTTCATTTTAATATGTTATCTGTATTTAATTCATGTAGAATGTTATGAAAAGTGAATAGTTTTACTAAATTAAACGTTTCCATATCATATACAAAAAGAAATAGTCAATTAATTAACAAAAAGGATTTAATTTGTTTAGTCGAGTAAGAATCCATTTGCCGAAAATTAAAAAAAAAGCTGTACATTCTGTACAACCTGGTTAATTTAAGAATGCACCGTGTTCATGCATATATCTTGCTGCAAGGTGCCAACGTGACTTAATCGGGATATAACCATAACACACAAGTGTTGTAAAGTTATAAAACACGCGTTTTTAATATCCAGGATTATGAGCCTAAAAGCGACACAATAAGAGGTACGTTACGAGCAATTGTGTTGAAAACTAATTTATGATGTGAATTTTTCATCTTTAAAGTAGGTAGGTAAGTATTTTTTCAACACAATTGCTCGTAACGTACCTCTTATTGTGTCGCTTTTAGGCTCATAATCCTGGATATTAAAAACGCGTGTTTTATAACTTTACAACACTTGTGTGTTATGGTTATATCCCGATTAAGTCACGTTGGCACCCTTGCAGCAAGATATATGCATGAACACGGTGCATTCTTAAATTAACCAGGTTGTACAGAATGTACAGTTTTTTTTTAATTTTCGGCAAATGGATTCTTACCCGACTAAACAAATTAAATGTTAATTAATTGACTATTTCTTTTTGTATATGATATGGAAACGTTTAATTTAGTAAAACTATTCACTTTTCATAACATTTTACATGAATTAAATACAGATAACATATTAAAACGAAAATATAATTTTATTTTGTAGTGGCTGTTTAGAGATTTCTGTGCCCACACTGCGCAAACTTCACGAAAAAAAAACTGTTGGGTGCCAATATAGGTTATATTTTGATAGGTTATTTATTTCACAAATATTTGTAAAATTTGTTTATGCGTGTTTGGTTATTATCAAAAATGTTGACTCGTGGTGACTAGAAAAGTGATAAATAGAAGGACGCCACTGGAAATTCTTGGCGATGTGCAATTGTGAGTAAAAACCTGTTGCCATCTTAATGATTTGCTTAATGTAAAGTAAATAATTTGGCAGGCCAATAACATTTTCATGTTATGAAAATTATTTTTTCCTCGCAAAATGTGTTGAAAAACGTCGTATGATACGCGTGAGCTTTGATAATTACATCCTCGGCTTCCTTATCACGCTCACCTGCGGTTCGCGTGAACAATTTCGCCTCTGATGTAATTATCAACCTACCTCACTTGTATCACAATGTACTATTATACGATTCTTCATCAATACTGTAGTCTTATAGAATATAAATGAGTAGCTGTTTAAAGATAAGGCGATCTCTAAGAATAAGATAAGGAGATCTCTAAGAATTTGTTAAATATAAAAATAATTTATTTAATATTGTGGCGTCCCGTTTGGGTACGTATCTAAATACAATAATGACCCTTTTTCTTTTCTAATATTTTATCTCAAATAAATAATTATCAATTTTATGAATGGCTTTCCTTTATTAACGATTATGTATGTGATTTTATCATGCCCAAATGCAATTAAAAGTGTAAGATTCCAATTTCTGTCATGAGTTCAGTATATGTATAAGTATGACATTTATTTATGACTTAGAATACTAGCGTTATTTGTTCTTTTATCGTTATTGTGATATTATTTATATGCCTACATATTGGATATATGGTCGGATTGCAATAAAATTGTACATAGTTAGTTAAGGCCTTATTTTAATGAGCGCTTTATTTATGTTCTTTGTTTAAAGACAACTTTCGTGAATTGTGTACAATATTTTTGCAATCCAGTCATATACCTACCGAATATACAAGGGCAGCTATCCGTACCCCCCGCCGCCCCCCACCCCTCTATTAAGGCCGCTATAGACATGGATACATTTAGCCATGTCTAAAGCCCGCTTTACACTCTTAGTTCTCACATTTCGACATAGATGTCGCTATAAGGTAACGACGACTGACTACTCTATCTCAGTATATTATATATTTCTCTATGGTGGCAGACATGTTTTTTTTCTGATTTCATGAAAAAATAACGGAATGTCACTGGCCAGTGACATTTACACGAAAAAGTTTGTAATGAAATTTGCCTTTGAGCTACAGTAAAATTATATGAATACGATTAATAGTACGCTGTTGACTAACTATTTTCGGAACAGCCCTCGTATACTGAAAAGTATAAGAGATAGGGCCCGAGGAATGTCTCGCTCATATGTAGCAGCCAACTGGGGAAGTACCAGGATAACCTTCTTTCCTTTGTGATGGGAGTTCCAGACCAGACCATCAACTGACCTTCACCAGGCGGGGGACACTCCACGATTTACGTTCATCGCTACAAGTACATTCCGGCGCCGGGGAACCGGCACGTACTTGTAGCGATGAACGTCGACGTCGTCGTACGACGATGTCAGAGGGCCATAAATCTTAATATTTTGCCTGAGAAAAAAACGCCTTTTGTAAAGATCAAGGGAGTGTCCCTTCTGTACTTGTACTATTAACGATTCTGTGCCTTCACTAAGGAAGTATTTTGGCAGAAGGGAGTCAAGTTAGCGTTTTCGCGGCCGGTTACCTGACACCACGACATCGCGCATCGCAGTGGGCCTTAGTTGCCTACTACTACTTGCTATGTAGGTATGTGTTGTGTTCCAGGTGGTAAGGTCCCCAGAGCTCCCGAGGCTGCGCTGTGTTGAGAGCGAGGGACCTACATGTTTCTAGCTCTCAACATACTAGCGTATCTCCAAATGAATCATTTCATCTTATTAGCAAATGAAGGAAGAAGAAAAAGAGGAAGAGAAGGAAAAAAAAGGAAGACCACGAAGAGCTTACATGGAGCAGCTAAAGGAAAACATTGAAGTTGAATCTTATAGAGGGTTGAAGGAAAAGGCAGATAATAGAACAGAATGGAAATTACTCCACCGAGAAGAGCCAAGTTCTTTAATAAATTATGATGAGCAAATTTTGCAGGGTGCGGCACGGCAGTGGCCGTTATGTGGTGGAGAAATGAACCAGAAGATGATGAAAATGTTTTAAAAACTTTGTTTTTTAAAGTAATTGCTCGCAATTTTGACGCGAAGAGATATATCTTGGTAACCTCTAAAGCACACTACAGACGATGCAATTTGTCACAACAACTGAGAGATGCAAATATAGTTGGAATGAGGCAGCAATACATACATGTATACATTCTGTTATGTAGACAGCACTCGTATAATTATACATACTGCATGTCTGCAATTCTGTCTGTCACGTCTTATTTATAACGAGGCCGAAATAGAAGTCACAGTAATCCGGGCTAGTTTTAGAGGATCGCGGTTCTAGGCATGCGTACTATTTGGCGGGTTTTTATATAACACAGTGGATAGATATGGCTTAAGAGGGATCATAATCTAAGGCGTTTCTCAGAATTAAGAGTTCTAGATCCGTAAATCTGTCGCGCTGACGTAGGTGAGACCACGCGCTAGTGCGATAAGGACAGATGAATAGCAAACAAGGTAAGTCAAGTCCGTGATCTCTGCCTACTTCGGGAAACGGGCGTGATTATATTAATTTATGTAAAATGTAATGTATCTGTATTGTTATTTGCTATCGTTTAAGTCGTAGAGGTCAAGGAGAACTGATTATGTACATTATTCTATATCGTATGACCCATTTCCATTCAAGGTAAATCGGACAATGGACAATTCTACAACGTGTCCCAAAACTCAACGATAAGCCGGCACCAGAGGATGGAGCTGCTTATGATTAGTGGAGAAAAAATAAGGAAAAAAATATATCTCAATTATTATTATTTTTTTTTTTTTTTGGTTAGTTGCGTCAACTTTTGAAAATAATTGCCATAGTGGTGTCAATACTATTTTTTTACACCATGATGATTGAAAGTGGACTGTAAGAAAAAATCTTTCAAAATTGTAGGGACAAAATGAATTTTGATTATTTTTTGTGTAAAAACTACATGTATTATGGTATTTTTAAGAACTGTGTTAGATAGCAGGGCTACTTAAGTTTCCAAAAACAAAAAAAAAACAGTAATATTTGAATATTTGTAGACATGGTCGTTAAAAATACCATTAGGGATGTCGATTTTCGATGAATTTAATTTTTTTTCTGTAATTTCTAAAATAATTGAGATATATTTTTCTCGACTAATCATAAGCAGCTCCATCCTCTGGTGCCGGCTTATCGTTGAGTTTTGGGACACGTTGTATAATAGATATACTAACTATTATTAAGGTACTAAAGTTTGTAGGGCCATATGTAGTTTTATATAGGTACTACGACGGTGACAAACAAGCATACGGTATACCTGATGATAAGCAACCACCATAGCCTATGGTCGATAGAGGAGAAGAAGAATCACTAGAACGCTGCGGACCCGATTTCCTACGATACTGCCTAACATGACGCAACTAACCTATTATGGCTGCCGTATCCTTAATATATACTTATATTAAAAAGAGGAAGTGTAAGTTTATAAGTTTGTATGTTTTGGGTAATCTACGAAACTTCTCGACCGATTTCAAAAAATCTTTCACCTGCGTGTAGAGTGGGCTTCCTGAATGATTTTAGGCTATTCTTTACCCTGCGGGTTTGCCTGCGTTCTATACAATACGTCGGCGCAGGCAGGTAGTAATAAAAAGTTTTGGTTTATTTCGGTAAAGTTTACTCGGCATTGATTCGACTCCTAATGTAGGTATGTCAATGCCTCGCACTATACTGCCTTATATAGATTGCGCTTTATAAGGCAGTGGATTCGAGATTTGGCCGTGTGTGATGGGATGGCGAATTTAGTGGTCGTTTGGGGACAAAATGTATGTCACCATTTCCATAGCAGAGAATAAATAAATACACAAACCATAATCTTACACAAATCGACCTAGTCCCAAACTAAGCAAAGCTTGTAGGTACTACGGGTACTAGACGACGATAAACATACTTATATACATAAATAAATACTTAAATATCATAGAAAACATCCATGACTCAGGAACAAATATAATACAAAAAAAAACAAATAAATGCCCTTACAGGGATTCGAACCCGGGACCTCTAGCATCGTAGGCAGAGTCACTATCACTACCAACTAAGCTATACCGATACCGGTCGAGAGAAAATTTGTTACTATATTTTACGTCACACCTGGCCATAATGCGAGTTTTACTGCACGCTGCGCGTACGGGAAACTCGCATTGTGGCCAGGTGAAGACGTAAAATTGTGTACGCAACACGGGCGGCCATTCGTAAAGCCCCAGAGCGCATATTTATGGCCCTCGCCTTCGGTTCGGGCCACAAACACCTGCGATCTGGGGCATTCACGAATTCACCGCCCTAGTTACGTAATGTACTATTACAATGCATGTGCTCAAAAAGAGCGTTTACCAAGCACCCAAATCGTGCGGAAAGTGCCACTTTTTCGCACTAGTGCTTTTTATGTGCTCTATTATTTGAAGATCAATTTTACAAAATCGATGGATTATTCGACTGAGTAAAGAAATACAGACGTCAAGGTTAACATTATTCAGTTGGCAACCCTGTGACTTCATAATAAAGATCTCGCAAAAATCATAAAAGCGCTTCAGTTTTATGGCAAGATATAATTAGCTTTTACAGTGCCATCTAAATTAGAATGATAATTATCGTGAGTCAGTTGTGCGCTCCGTAAATCATCTCCCACGCCTGCATACATTCGAATATGCGCAAGAGTCGACCGGAGGACGTGGTAGAATGGTGGGTGAAATTACAGATAACTACTTTTATTAGCACCGCTATGACAGGACATCCCGCGAGCTGTATCGCGGCGACATGGACTAGCCGTCTCTCTCTAAGCGTTCTAATTAAAGAGAGAAGGATAGTGAGACACAGCTTGACTGATCCGGAGCGTTTCGGACCTTGTAAACTCTTCGACAGTTCGGCGAAGATTTAAGAAAGCCAACCTACCCCAAAAAGGCCTACTACGGGGATCAAATTTACTCAGAACGCTCGAATGGATTTCGTAAAATAAAAAAGTAAAAAGTAACTTTATTGCACAAATAATAAAAATACAAATCGAAACAAAAGGTTGGTAAAGTGCATAAGAATTAACAATGGAAAAGTGAAAGAGGTTCCCGCACTAGGGTAGGCCTGTATCGCGGGAAACCAGGATACTATTTGGTGTCATGCTTCTATTTATATATACGCTAAGTAATTTACATGAAAATTAAAACAAAATGAACATGTTACCGTTGACAAATACAAAAGTAAAGCTTATACTATAGTGACAAAAATTTGGAATAATAAGTATGTGTAGTACGAAAATTGGACGTACGAGTATGAATTTTGCACGAGCAGAGTATATTGGTGGGTACACACTGAGCAAACGAACGACCAACGAACGCGACGCATTTACGTGACAGCTATTTGTTAGAGTGAGATACATAGCCGTTCGTTGGCTTGGTGTGTACCCGCCATATCGATAATTATCGTTGGATTCGTTTGTGTCGTTAATCATCTCCCACGCTTACATATATGCACAGAAGATTATCAATAGCGCCGTAGCAAAGGAATTACTTCATTAAATATTTATACAGACGCGCAGGAATAAACGCACGTTCGATTTTATTGCCGATATTCGAATGCGATTGTCTGATCAGACTATTAGAAGGAGGCCTTTAAATACCGCTATTTTCGTATAGCGCTATCGTTTATAACGTTATAACGTTATTTTCCTAAAAAGCGATATACTCAAAACGATATTTGACCCACTGTATAGCGATATCCATTATAATATAACGTAATATTATAAATCTAAACCAAATTATAAAAGTGATTAAAGTGATACTTGCTTAAGCGATAAAATAAAATAACGTTATAGGCTAACCCTTACTTGCATTCAGCATCGCCTACTAATGCAATGTCACTCGCACGGCTCGCATTTTAAAACGATTTTATAACGCAGTTCCACGAATTTTCCCAAAAATAACGGTAATTTCTTAAAATAAAATTTCCGTGAACATCACATTTCTCGACACTTTCCGAAACTTTGTGCAGTCCGTTGTTCGCAATAGTATAGTATCAATATAGAAACTTCTTGTTTGTGGTTTGACGACTTATACGGTAAAAGATAGTCGAGTTATGTCTTTAATATACTGATTAACATGGAGACTTGGCAGTAGAAAGCATAGTGAAAGGTAGCTTGGATGTAGTTACACTTAGACTAACTATACTTGGCTAGATGTGAGTAGGCTTTAGATGTATTTTAGTATTCTGAACCAAATGTTTTTTATGTATTGTCTGTAGTGTGAGTGTGTCCGTATGTATTACTTGAATCATAATAATGGTAATATGTAATAAATACATAAACATTTAAAAAAAAAACAAAAATGAGTGTCAAAGTCAGACATTGCTAGGGACAATGAAAACATCCCATACCAATTGACAGATAAAAGTGGTATGTGGAAATGGAAAATGTTAAAGTTTGTATGGAGCTGCGATATAAACTAGTTCCACGCGGACGGAGTCGCGGGCAGAAGCTTGTGCAATAATAAATGCAACTGAAGAAACAAAATCAAACTGTTTATAAACAACTACTTATCGGACAAGATAAACAGACAACTTGTTATTGCAGTTGCTTTCTTGGTATTCTGAATATGAGAATAAGTGATTTATTGAAAATTAGTTGACTTAAAACACAAACTATAAAATAAGATAAAGTTTTCTTTCTGTTTCTTGACATAATGAATTAAACCGCGGCAACCACGCTTGCGACACGTTTATGTTTGCGTGAGACAACCAAATGCAAGAATCTTCAGGAATGGGTTTCTGGACTTATCATAAATATCTAGGTAATAAAGTTCATAAGCTATGTTAGCCTAGTGCTTCATGGGGCGGTCATGGGTTCAAATCCTGGCTCGTATCAACGAGTTTTTCGGAACGTATGTAAGTACGGAATATTTTTCGTTAGCTTTTCGATGAAGGAAAACATCGTGAGGAAAAGATTTCGCAAAACTAGTTCCTATGCCAATAATTTTGGATTAGGTGTCAAAGCCCAGAACGATGAAATACACAATTACCTCAACATGCCCACCGTAAAGGACGAAATTATAAAGCACACAAGACAATATATCGAGCGCCTCGCAGGCCACCCAAGTCCTTTGGCTATGAGGTTACCAGATACGACACAAGCTGTGAAACGCCTAAAACGAAAGCACATTGTGTAGGGCTGCATAGTGGTTGAGCGAGGCGATGGTCTCCTAAACCCAATCTTACAAAGACACTCACCATAACTGATAATAATCGTTACGGACTGATGGCAGTTCTTTAAGAGAGGAAAAAAAAAAGGTGTCCTTTAGGGGCACAACTGGGAATAATGATGTGCATAAATATCTCAATTTGTGTAATTCACAATAATGAAAAAAGGTATAGGTATGTCTATGTGCTGCATCTGGGTCAATAGTACTTTGTACAATACATACCAATAAGTTGATTACCTTGTAAAAAGCAATTGTTGAACTGCGGTAACCAGGTAACCATATATGTGAACAGTATCAATACAAATTATATAAATGTAGCACTGTCTGTGTGCCGGATACATCTTTCGCCGAATATGGATATTCACAAGACTACATTTTGGAACTTAAATTTTTTGCAACATTTGGAACTTAAAATGAACCATATCGATGAATAAATACATAAAAATGATAAATATTTGACAGTGTCTGTTGCCCTCTAATGCTTTAACTGATATGAATTTTTATTAACTTCCAAACTAGGCTGTTACAAAAAGGATTTAAGAAATCATATATAACAGTGTGGATTTGATTCACTAGAAATCAATATTCAGCTTAAATGATATAACAATTAAAAAAGTCTATACAAAACTATTAACTATGTAGAAGTAGTGATACTTAAAATCTTTGCTTAATTAAATTTGATTAGTTATTAAATTCAAAGGAAACACACTATTATTCTACTTAAATTGAACAAACCAGCAATAAATAACAGTTTAAATTACAATGACTGAACATGGTAATTTCACACTTAACTATAAAAAAAGAAAGTGGGTCAAACCATAGACAAAACCACTATTGTAAACAAATAAAGTTAACTTAAAACTTTCAAAACACGCATTTCTCATCCTAATTCACACGTAAAATCGCAAATGGACTTTCAAGACCATTCTTCAACAAAAACCACAATAACAAAAGCGTAAAAACGACTTCCTGAGAAGAATAATTGCTTAAATAGCGATAAAAACAGTTTCCTATTACGTATATCCTAAATTCAGACGTTGCTACCAGTTGCCTGTGATGTGCCGAACGGAAAACGTATTGTATCACATACCATAGATGTTTTCACCTAGTTTACCCACTAATATCAACAGCCACTAGCGTATAAACACGCGTGACATTACCGTAAGTAATCAGCAGCGTTTTTAGGCTACTTGACACCGCTGGAAGAGCCGGCCTTCCAAATTAAGACATAACAAAATGTGCTCAATTTGTAAAAACACACTAACCTTTTTAAAAGAGCAACGGCGTCTCCGGCGCCAAGACGTAATTCCATTCAATGGTTAACTCAACAAAAACCACTATAGTTAACAATTATTATCTATTTCACACAATAAATGTTTGGTTTTTTAATATTTTCTTTTATGACACTCGCGGACGTGAGCGATGGAGCGCGAAGCGACGCACGCACAGATTGTAAAAAATGTGCATGTCTATTTCTACGTACGGTTCTGTGTTGCCACTGTCACTTTTTATGACAAGAATGCGCTATCCACATTATGTGATTAAACCCCAATTTGTCAGTACAACATGTCGAAGTCAGAATTGGGTGTAGCGTACACACCTAACAACTGCAACTACAATTTCATTCAGTGTGGCCAGTTAACAGAAGGAAAGCAAAAATTGGCGCATTCAAACGGTCCTGCAAGATTGTAACTAACCGATGAGACAGGGCAAGACACCACGTCTAACACACAGCCGCGACATACTCTATATTTCTCTCGCATGTCCTAATAAGAGAGAAGCGGATAGTGCGAGAAAAAATGAGAGAGCTCGCGCGCCGTCGCGTAATAGCAGTGCAGCACACAAAAATCGAGAGTATGTCACGGCCACCTCATGATCGACGTGCTGTCTCGCCCTATCTCATCGGTTAGTAACAATCTTGCAGTCCGCTTTGCAGGACCGTTTGAATACGGCAATTTTCGCTTTCTTACTGTTAACTGGCCACACTGAATGAAATTGTAGTTGCAAAACACCGGTTTAAAAAACAAAAACAAAATTACAGTGTAAAATATTAATACAATGTTCTTTAGGACATATTTTTTAATCATCATTAAAATTTATTTGTATGAAATTTGTGAGAAAAAAAAACTTGGCAGATCATGCAAATTCCATGGTCCAAATTGTGATTTTCATGCAATTAGTCCGTACAACTCGTTTGACAAATCACTTAATGTGGATGGCCCAGAAAGCATAAAGCATCACTAAAGTCATAAATACAATAAAATGTATTAACATGACAATAAGAAATTATTAAAAATCGTTAATGAACCTGTATTTATGACATATACACTTTATTTATGACTTTAGTAAAGTGGAAAATAAATAGGACTTCAAAGAAGGAATTATCATTACCGATTACCGAACGAAATTACAAATGATACAAAAGTCACTGTCAGACTCAGACTGTCATATCAATTCCATTGATTATTCCACTTTTCATTTCCGATCTGATATTTCTGTGTCCGCGTTTTCACAAAATTAGAACAACAAATGCGATAATTAGGCTGTTAAACTAGTTATAAATTTCTCCTGTCAATCATGATCAAGGCAATTTTGGTATTCAACAACCATGGGAAGCCGAGATTATCCAAGTTTTATCAGTACTTTGTGAGTATAAGTGAAGTATTTATAAAGTTTCCTTTCATTTGGTATTAAACGGTTATTTATGATTATCTTTTAGACTGTACAGAATAGTGTTTTTACCTTCGTCAAGTTTCGAGTTTAATTTAGGTTTTATTCTCATATAATTATTTCACTAATTTTCTTTCTAAAGCTTTCACCAATGTACGAGTTACGACCTCGTCTGCTTTAAGAAACTCAAGTATTTTGTTACTGTTTTGGTCATTTTCCATTCAATTAGGTATACAGCTCGAGTAACAGTTTTAAATTGTTGTCAGTCATACTAGGGCAAATTTGAACAACCTAGAGCTCAGTCTTGGGGATTTAGCAAGTCTATTATATACCTGGGATAAAAAACTTTTTAAACATTTCCAATATCTATAAATATGTGTATGAGTGCCCTTACCTACATTTTACAGTAAGGGTATTAATAACATATTAACAATTCTAATACCAAAAATGATGTGTGTAAGTGCCCTTATTTACTTTTTTTAATAAGCAAAGCAGTGTCAAATATATGGTGCATTTGTATTTTACAGAATGAGGATATGCAACAGCAGATAATAAAGGAGACCTTCCAACTGGTGTCGAAGAGGGACGACAATGTATGCAACTTCTTGGAAGGTGGAAGGTATTAAATATGTGGTATATTTCAGTAAGTCCCGTACACTGGTTGAGCATGGGAACTCTACTACCCAAGCTCTCTAACCCTTAATTTAATCTACGCTTTAACTTTCTCATTTTCGTAACTACAATTACCCATACATTTTATATCGGTAAATTGTCATTACGAAAATGAGAAAGTTAAAGTGTGGATTAAATTAAGGCCTTAACTATGTAGCATATTTTTTGATCTTCACCCCAATCTCTCTTTGGTGTCCTTTGGCCAGCAGTGGGACTTATCCAGGCTAATGATGATGATGGTGAGGATGATGATGATGATATTTATAGTGATAATTATGATATTTCAGCAGTCCTGGAATTATGTAGCATATTTAGGGCTTAATGGGGTTTATTAACCTAATCAAACCTGGGAGGTCTTTTTTGGTTTAAAATGATCCAAGATTGATAAAAGTATAGGTATATATTATGCAATCCATGACAGAGTACTCAACTATTTCTCAGTGCTTGTAGAAAGGAGACATTTTTCTATCACAAAAATCACTCTTCATTATATTGCACCATTATAGTTTTGACAGTTTCCAAATTGATAATGATAGGTATATATTATTCAATCCGTGAGGGAGTACTCAGCTATTTCTCAGTGCTTGTAGAAAGGAGACATTTTTCTATCACAAAAATCATCTTCATTTTATTGCATCATTATAGTTTTGACAGTTTCCAAATGAACAATAATTCTAATCAGAAAGGCACACAACACATTTGGGACCATACATATCATGTAACAGCATCAGGGGAATTTTGTGTGACGTAATATGTGGATGATCCCTTTTAGTTGCCATATGTTTGTTAAGGTTGAAGAAAGATGGTACACTCGATGATACTTGCAGGATAAAGATCTACCATTTTTAATAACTGCATGAGTTTTAGTTTTTTATAGGCAAATTTTCTAAATGTCTGTTTTCTTTTCAGTCTTATCGGAGGGTCGGACTACAAACTGATCTACAGACACTATGCCACACTCTACTTTGTGTTCTGCGTGGATAGCTCGGAGAGTGAATTGGGCATTTTGGACCTAATACAGGTATTTGCCATATTTGATTGACCTTTAGAGGAGAACAGTTGGATAGCGGGATAGCCGGATATCCGGACATACGCAACAAACTATACACGATAGAATTTTGGCCCATGCTGAAGCAACTTTGTTCAATAAATACTTACGAGTAAATACATTGAAAAGCCTTGACTCAAAAACGAATTCATATAAGTGCTCATCGCACAATAAACCTCATCCTTTCCGGGATTCGAACACAGGGACACCGGCTTCATACTCTTCATAGGTCGGGTCGTCAAGTCGTCGTATCACGTCGTATTAGCACACCTCTCGTGGACGCTGACCCTTATTCTGAAATTCTGGTTTTAAATATAAAGTTCCATAACTACAGAATATCTGTAAGTTTGCGTACGTCTTGGCACAGGCCGCGACTAACATTTTAATTTTTTTATTCTGGAAAGCTAAAACAAATGAAATGTGGATATTTTTGGAAACTTTGAGTAGGAACTTGGCTCCAGGGTCTTTGTCCAATGTGCATTGCATCTCAATCACTCTATAAGCAAAATGTGAGACGCAAAACACACTGGACAAAGATTTTGTACAAGTGGAATAACTACCCTTATACACTTTTATATTTTAGGTATTTGTGGAGACTCTGGACAAATGCTTTGAGAATGTCTGTGAGTTGGACCTGATCTTCCACGCGGATGCTGCCCACCAGGTCTGTAATACCATTATTAAACTACAGTTACAATGAAAAACCATTTCCACAGACTAGGTGAAATTCAGTGTTATGTTATAACAAGCTTTTATCTACTTTCACCTGTTCCGTTGTCTGTCTGTCTGTAATCAAATCTTGCAAGTTAAATTTGACCCACTTCCCGGTGACCGATTTAGCTGAAATTTTGGGTATAAGTATAGTTCGGATGACAATTCAATATTATGGTGCCATCGAGCTGATCTGATGATGGAGGCAGAAGGTGGCGATGGGAATTCAGTACTTAACTGACGTAACCCCGTTGAGTTTGGGCTCGTTAGAATCGTCTCAATGAGTAGTTGATGATGGTATACAGAAAAGTACAGTCTGCAATAAAAGCTTGTACCAAAAAGGATTGCTTTTGCAGAAACTTGTTTATAGACTATTCTCGCATTTTACACTAATCGATTTTGTCCTAAAATAATCTAGGTTTAGAGGGAAGGGTCCAACCAAATCTCACGACATCTCACCAGGGGGCGAAAAATCGCTGTCTAATCACTAAAAACACTTCACGTAATTAATTGACGCCCTATTACTGAATGCCTCAGGTGCTAGATGAACTAGTGATGGGCGGGATGGTGCTGCAAACCAACATGGCCGACATCCTGTGTCGGCTGCAGGAGCAAAACAAAATGCAGAAAGCTGAGGTATGTACTGTAGTTGGGAAAATAATGCTCGTTCGAAATTGATCCAACGGAAAATATGCGACCACTTAAGCTGGGAACAAATTATCGGACGCGGCTGACGGACGGCGACTCACAGCCGCGGCTTATAGGTATCTAGATAATGAATATACAGGTCGATTCACGAGAGCTGGCATGAATGAATTGGCCGAAAGTAATGTCACTTGTCAGTGTGAGTGCCGTTCTTATACAGGGGCCTCCTAATATTTTGTAAACTTGTACCTAATACGTTTTCGTTATTCAAGAAAAAATAAATTATATTATTATAATCTGCACCAAGTATCATGTTAATCCTTTTAGTAATTATTATTAAAGCCCTTTGTAAATAAAACGTATGTATATTTTTCTGACTTTTTTTTAATGTTAAGAATCGAAAGGTGATGGCTTCTTCGAATTGTAAAAAATCTAAAAAAGAGCATAGCATTCTCTAAAATACAATTAACATAATCGCTTTTTGCATCAACCTGTATTTAATAATTATGTGATACACACATCTTAGACATTATCGTTCACTCGTTCAATTCATTCGTGCCAGCTTTCGTGAATCGACCTGTACATTGAATTGTGCCGTGGATGTAACCTTGAGCGTTCGGACTTCCGAAAGAAATCTGGTGCGTTGGATCCATTTATCAGTCGCGTCCGTCAGCCGCGTCCGTCAGCCGCGTCCGGTAATTGGTTCCCAGCTTTAGTGTCTGTCCATCTGTCATAGACAATGTTTATGTTTGAATATTTTTATATTATAACTAGTCTAACGGTCGAAAACTGCGCTGTAAGGTGTAAAGGAAAGTGTTGAAAAAATCGAGAAGCCGATTATGGAAAGAATAATATGTAACCAAAAATTTTTTAACATTCTTAAAATACATGAGGATATGTGTTTTTTTTTAATGGGCGCAATTTAACCGTAGCAAATTGTGACGTCACAATTCTGCATTTCCGCACAAAACTCCACAGTAACAGCATTTTTACGTTTCATCACGTTTCATAAACTTAAAGACTTGATTATCAGTAAAATTATTGTGCAAGGTTTTTTTAATCGCACTCTTGGCGCTAGCAGCCAATTTGTGCAAGTTAAGCGTAATTTGCACATGCAAGAAATTGTATGTAAGTTTCAATACATCCCGGGTTACGAAGGTTCAATGGATCTATCAAACCACTCAATGTAGTATATTTTTGACACAGTTTCGGACATGTTTTCTGTAGAACAACGCATTATGTTTTTTTCTTTGTAATCATATTCGGTTTTACTTATTTTAAGTAGGTTAAGAACTATCATTGTAATAAGCTTTTTTTGGCAAAAAATCACCGACTGTTGAGTTTGTTTCAGCGTTTCTTCTTAACAGTGGTCTTTTTCAGAAACGCTGGTAGAATTTTGACTTGTAAAAGTGCCATTACGGCCTACTTGCATTATAAAAATTGACTTAATTAACTCAAGTAGTTAACCCTAAACTTTGCAAAGTATGCCAAAAATCTTGCGTTCTAGTCTTGTTTGCGCTGTATAAAGCGCAAAAAACCGCTTTAGAAAAAAAATGCAAAAAGCTAACCAAAAAAGGTGTGCAATTTTAGATACTCTATTAATTTTAGGGTAAACTAGCATACAAATTCTTGCAAGTTTATATTGTGCTATTACATAGTATATTTTCTCAAACATGCAATGATATATTGACGTTGTGTTCTTCATAATGGGCTTCGAAGTGTCACGTTTCGGGCGCAGCGAGATGAGAGAACCATAATAGCATTTCATACATAATTCGTCGCCTAAGCCTGCAAGATGGTATTTTTTAATTTCTATTCTACAATTTGAGTCAAAGCATCACGGCGTTCAGCCATGAAAATTTAAGTTTGATTTCTTTAATTGCATGTTTCAGAATATCACTATATATGTATAGTGATATTCTCAAACATGCAATTAAAGAAATCAAAGGCATGCCTCGGCGTGAAAAGGGGTTGTCAGCCTCACAAGTATCCGGCCTCGGTACGCTGGGCCGTCTACATGCACTCGGCCGGCAACCCCTTACTTCTCGGCCTGTGCAGTAATGTACTATGTGTACGCAGGCGGGCATATCGGCGGCACCGGCGCGCGCAGTGTCCGCCGTCAAGAGCATGAACTTGCCGCAACAGCTGCGCGACATGCGGCTGCCGGACCTGCCGCAAGCAATCAAGGTACGTCAGAAGATGCAGACCTATCCATGTTGCCATATTAGAATAGAATATAATAGAAAAACTCTATTCAACATCACACAATTCAAGTTACATGTTAACCTTAAAGGTAGACTTAAGGGGCTCCCGTCAAAAATCAACGAAATTTAGTAGTTTTCATTTCGACACTCGTCCTCGGTTTATTGAAGCTAGCTTTCCAGGTGCAGATATGGGAAAGTTTGATTCCTGTTTAACATTTTTGATATTGAATAACTTTAAAAATGTCTATACAGAATTAATTATCCGTTTTTAAAGAAAGGTCTGTAAAAATACAAAACCCGACACCTCATCCTCATCATAACTTTTATACACCCGAAACTCATACATCATACTGAACTTACCTATAATTTTGATATGCGTTTTTATAATCTTACTTATTAACACAAAAGTTATGTCCAGAAAACCAGTTTTTCGGCCTAGAATTGTTCAACTTTGATGCCAAATATCTCGAAAACAATGAACTTTGAAGTAAATATGGGATACTATATTGCTTAAAGCCGTTGTTATTAACATAAAAAGCTACAAAAAACATTACAAAACTAAGGGATTCAGATCGAAGGTCATTGGCGTAAGGGAGCCCCTTAACATATACATTTTAAATTATTACATTATTATTTCCAAAATGATCATTTCGTGCAACATGGGTGGGCCGGCAAGGTGGACTGATGACCTGGTAAAGGTCGCGGGAGTCCGCTGGGTGCAGGTGGCGCAGGACCGGTCGTTGTGGCACTCTTTGGGGGAGCCCTATGACCAGCAGTAGACGTCTTTCAGCTGATATAATGATGATGATGATTATGTCGATAACAAACAGAAACTAATACAATTATAATTTTGGATGTGTTATGTTATGTGGTACGTCGACAACCCTATCCGACTCCATGATTGTCTATTGCCAAAAAATGACAGCTGACTTAGGCAGTGGACCTTCTGTACCGTATTATTAATTATTCTGTGGAAGAGGTATGTCAGAGCGGAATGCCGTCTCGCTCATATATTGAGCATGCTAACTTGGGAAGTATAGCCATAATAATAATAGCACTAAGTCACACCTGAATTGGCAATTACCGTCTCACTTCCTAACCAGGGAAACGTAAAACTTTGTACTCACGGTGGGCGGTAAAGAAAGCCTCGGATCGCATATTTATAGCCGCTGCCTTCGACCGTCAATTACTGCGGCCCGAGTTCTATTTTTGTTTAACCGCTGTTGTTGCAAAATAAATGTATTCATTTTACAATTACATATTGGTCATACAAAAAAAAACCTTAATTAGTTTTCCCGTGGTCAGTAAGTAACTTGTGCAGCTATATATAACATATTTTAATGTATTAAATTATAAAAAAGAGACACCGTTTAGCCGGATCAAAAGTTTAACTAATATAGGGGTGTCACACCAAACAAAATAACCAATAATGTTGTATTTTCCCGAAAAAGCATTAAAAATATTGTCAAATGGATAAAAAAGTAAGCGGATTAAATAATCACAAAGTTGTAAGTGTCCAAAGTTTAACGCTCGCAGGTCGTGACGTCACGCGTTTCCTCTCATTTTAAGTCTACACACGTATCAGACTTAGACTTTATCTATGGCAATGTTGTATTTCTCTCGTCACAATTTTGTTTTTATATCTGGTGCTTCCAGGACCTGAAATTCTGACCGCTGCAGCAGGCGTACCCCGCCACCCCCGTCGCCCTCGCCACAAACATACTGAACACGATCTGCCCAGACAAGTACCAGAACCTCCAGAAGCCCGAACTCACCAGCAAATTCTTTGGCAGCGAAACACTCAGCACCAAATTCGCTGAGAGCTTCACCGAAAACTACCAGCAGACTGAAGGTATAAATTTTCCGGATTACGAGACTCAGAAGGTGGAGGGCTATCAGGATCTGAGCGGAACTGTCGAGTATGGTAGGAGGAAAAAGAAGAAAAAGAAGGGTAAGAATTGAGGGCGCCAATGTAGCCGAGAATATACTTAAAGGTTGTTTCGAACTATTATTATAACGCGCGCAGATATAGAGTGTGAGCGAGATAGCATGCGAGCGGACGCCATTTTCAGATCCATTCTTTATCTGCGTGCGTTATACCTGGTTGGATCAAGTATTTTCTGTCACTGGCTGCCATGAGTCACTTTTAAACTGCGATTTGTGGCTTTTAAGTCACCAAAGGTGGGGTTTTCTTGTCAAGTTCGACCCCTTTTTGTATTGACCTAGGGAACTCTGTTATTTTGTCACCTGGCTGACGGGACAGCATAATACAAGAATTAGTTGATTGACCCACCTACTGGCATTTTTATCGACCTTGCCTTTGGTAATCCTGCAAATACCTGCGAGCTGAAATATTCTTGGCTTTTCCGCATAATAGTAATGTTAAATGTACTATTTCACTCTTGCTATTCAGAAAAGAGCCATTATTGCGCTGAAATGAGAGATTTCAATTTTCCCCATAGAACCAGTGAAAAGCGGTATGTGTCTCAAGATTATATCATGGTGGCAAGATTATTTCCATCTTGGGCGTAAACACTTGAATCCGAATCCCTCGTTACGCTCAAGATTATACTTTAGAATCACTCGCCATTCTATTGTAGGATCTTTTGCTTCACTCAGGAATCGATATACCTCCCTCGTCGTAAATGTGTGATCTCGCTCCATTGCGACACAATGTACTATCAATTACTCGTCTTTGCTCTGAAATAAAGTCTAAAGATCTGAAGTCGCGATTATAATCTGAAATAAATTTAAGTAAAGATTCAATTATTACATTAGCTAGGTAATTAAAATGTAGACGGGTACAAAAATAAGTGCTACTCCGAAATAAAAAAATGTTGGATTTGAGCTAAATAATTATCATTAGATTATGTGTCCCTGATATCAAATCTTTAATAAGTTACGTACTTTTGAATGTATTGTTATCTTTCTCGCTCTAACTTTCTGAACTTTACTCTTTAAAAAATCTTACAACCGGCCTATAACAGTGTAGGCTAAAACACACTGATGGCTTGCCCATAAGGCAAACTACAGACCGCTGTAATGTCACCAACGCTATCTACTGAAAACCCGTAAAACCACCACAATCGCTTACATACAACTCTCCGTTAACTGCCAACAACCACCCGCATTACGAGCACGTTACAACTACACGATAGCCACGCCAGGGTGTGAAAAAAATAAGCAGATATTTATTAAACACGGCGAACATAACGTTCTGGAGCATTTTAATGCTACATCACATAGGCAATGTTCTCAGACGTGTGATTTTTATGGTCACTTCGTCCGCGTAGCTTCTCTTTAGTACTAAAATCATTTCAAATTTGAATGGTTTAGATTATTAATGAGGCCGACTTTTTATAAAAATGACAATGGAATTAGAATCTTCTACAATACACGTTAAAGTTGTTGTTTGAATGGACCACTTTGATGCAATTTGGCCAAAGCAAATAATCTCCAGTATACAATTGACCACTTTACTGTTTGGTAAACGTTAAAAATGGCGCCGGCACCTGTCAAGGCAGGGGAACTGTCATTCCGATACAAACCAGATTTTATTGGGAATTACAGTTTATGAAATGGTTTGAAACAATCAGCCTTAAGCGTGAACCTATAAGACTACACAACAAGCTATGGTAATAATAATACCACGTGCGAGCGAGCTGGTAGCACAAAAATCGCGATAAGTGCGACAGAAAGGGAAAGTATGAAGTTGTTGCACATAAACCATTACCCATCCAAATTGAGTAGGTTGTCTATGGCAAGTCATCAGCCATTTTAAGACCACTTCTTAATTTAGCTGTATAGGAGCTTTTTCGTCCCTCATTGTGGCATCACGCCTGTCCTGAGTATCATAGGTCCATGGTTAGTAGATATAAGGTGGAATATGAATATACTGAGGTGCTATTATCAAGAACTGTGTCTCCCTATTGCAAGAATTGATTGTGGTAGTGCTAACACTTGTAAAAAGCCCTCCAGTATCTTTTATCTCATTGAATAATTTTCTGGGGATTTGTCAAGAATTTTGTCCCCCCAAATTGAATAATTTACCACAGTGGCAATCAAAATTATTTTTAATTCTGCTTGAAAGCAAGGATTATGTTTTTCTTCTCTTTTCTTCTTGTAAATGTACGTGTATATAAAATGTGTAATGTTATTACATTCCATTGAATTCGTTTTTAAAACACTATTAAACGCTATTATAAATATTGTTATTGTGAAAAATACGTTTACGAAATAATAATAAAAACAAATTTAAAATGTCTATGGTGAAAGGCGATGGTAAAGCTGGAATAGTAAATAATACTTAAAAATAATTGTATTTAGCTTATAAGAAATATATTTTATGTTACAATGAACGTTGTATTTTATTATAATTTTCAAACCGTTCAAATCCCACATCGACATAGTAAGTGCGTAAAAGAACAAACAACTAGAACCGTTGTCTTAATTTAGACGGAAATAACGATATTTTATGTCAATATGCATTGTGCGAGAGAGACAAAGTGTGCCTAAGAAAATGGGCCTATAAAACGCTTAAACCGTTAACCTCCCTGCAGCTGCAGTCGAATAAAATTATTGTGTAATATTGAATATAACGCCATCTCTTATTGCGTCAACAAACTTCTAAGACACGTGTATAAGCGTTTTGAGTCTGACGAACTTAGAACGCAGGTAGGCGTAGTATTCGCTTTGTCAGTTCGCTAGACGGCGTTTATTTCAAAAATGTATCACACTATTTAATAAAATATAGCAACTACTCGACAACAGATGGCGTAACATGTACCGTACGGCAATTTTGGCATTGTAATGTAATTGTAAATTATTTTGTCGAATTTTAGTATTGTATATTTAGTAAGTAATTCGTAATTGTTTATTTCTTGCTAACTGCCCGCACGGCTTCGAAGCCACGGGATAAATTATAGCCTAGAGCCATTTCGAATTTTATATAGGTACCTACTGGAGAAAGAATTTTGGAACGGGAAGACTAGTTTCGGGGATTACCCCCTACATATAAACTTACAAAGCTACACCTTCACAAACTATGCCATTAGAATATATTGGTTCATGCATGCGACTGAGTACCTATACGGAGCGATTGCTAGGAGTTCGTATTCATATTCATTTATTTATTTATTTATTTATTATTACTAAACAATGAGATACAAAACTTAATCTAATACATATTCCTGCAAAACTATTTTGACAGTTTGTCTGCAGGTACGACTTTTTATAAAAACTATCTATCACAATTTTTAAATTTTTTACACTATAATTTTATCTATGTGTGTATGTTTCACTCAAGTGTTTGGAGTAAGTATCTTTTCAAATATTTTTTAAACTTAAGCTTATGCGGCTCGTGTCGAATGTCTTCGGGCAAGGTGTTTAGTAGGTACGGAAGACGTTTAGCTAATATTCTATCTCCGAAATAGTTATTTACCCGAGGTACTTCATGCTTACCCGCAGACACCGATCTAGTGCCATGCTTATGCTCTATAAGTATTGGACTATGCACTTGACTGCCATGGTTTTTTACTGCTAGTAGATATTTATGTTTTAAACTAACTGGAAGGATTTTACAAATTTTAAATAATTTTGAATAATCTCCTTTGCAACTTTTTCTTGTTTTAGGTACTATGGACTAATAGTTTTAAAAATCTTGTTTGCAATGCCTCCAGTTTATTAATGTAAGATTTAAATGTGAGTCCATAACAGTCAAGGGCATATCTCAATATAGAATCTACTATTGCAAAGTAAATACATTTTAGTAAGTATGTTATTGTTGCTTTATATTCATATAACTATCAACTAAGCCATATACCCCCAACCCAAACGTAACGATGTCTTTAGCAGTAACTTTACCAAGAGGGCCAAAGTTCTAGAAATATATTAAATGTGAATCTCAGAATGCATTCCTCGACTATCAGGCCTTTCTCATTGACACGTATTTATTTCTTTCTCTTTTAGGTATTAGTTAGAACGAGACGGATTTACAATTTCACGTCAGTATTTCTGATGTTTCGTGAACCATGAAATAAACATTAATTTCGGAGCTCATCATCATTTAAAATAACATTGTACCTAAAATAACAGACGCTATTTGTTATTCTAAACCATTTTGTTTTGTTAATAGGTACCTACAACATGCTATTTGACAACTGTACATTTCATTTATTTCTTATTATATTATTACCTACCTACTAACTTACGAAAACACTCGGAAAATATCAACTAGATACTTATGATCAGCTAGTCCTGACACAAAGAAAAAAACGCATGCTGGTAACTCAAAATGCAAAGCAGCGTTAGCAGCCCCTTCGGGGCCCAACTTACAAAGATAGGAGGAAAAAAAAGCGGCGTTAGCACAGCGTTAGGCCTGAATCACACTGGCGCGGCCTGCGTTCAATAGTTTTGACAACAACTGTCACGCCAGTCTGTGAGAGGCTTTATAGGTACTTATTTACTGACGGCTCATTTAATAGGTAAAATGGTTGCCATATAAAGAATTACTTAGATAAAACATGCTTGTGACCTCGTCTCTAAATACGACTTATTTTTCCCTTCTCCGCTCCGATCTCTGGCACTTGTCCCTCCGCCGCCGGCGAGTAGCGAGTACTCTTATAGTAATTTTTACTCGCTTGTTTGAGGCGGTGGCAAAAGTGCCTCTCTCCCTCGCATCGCCACCGCCTGCCGCTTGAGTCTTGGTCGAGCCGTCAGGCCTGTGCCTCTAGACGTTTCGGCTAAACTCGCATCTCGCGCACCGCTGAACTATCGATATAAGTACCTGCGCAAAAGTCTAAGGACCAGCGGAATGCCTTCTCAGTCATGGAGCAGCTCTTCGGGGGATGTCCCTCCGCCTTAACACTTTCGCAAACGGACTAAAAATGGAACAATACACCAGAAACCGACAGAAATCGCTAGGCGTGTAGGTTTATATCTACGCCCGCCTAGCTGGCTGTGCCGGCATCTGAGCAAACATTACGAGTGCCCACCAGGCGGGGTCTTGGTTGCGAACGTGTTAACAGAAGACCGCAACCATGATACGCACACCATTACTTGGTTTTTGGTCTGGTGTTGTTCCTGGTTGTGATTAAGGTCGCCAGAGCTCCCGAGGATACGCTGTGCTGAGCCTTGAGGGTGAGGGATCTGGCCCCTATTTCACCAAATCGACAATTGTCACCTGGAAATGATAATTCGACTTGCGTCGCTGCGTCGACAGATTAAGTTGGTCCCTGGACAGCTTATTGACCAAGCAATATACGTGGAATTGTCATTCATCATCATCATATCAGCCGAAAGAGGTCCACTGCTGGACATAGACAAAGGACTCCCCCAAAGTGACCGGTCCCGCGCCACCCGCATCCAGCGGACTCCCGCGACCTTTACCAGGTCATCAGTCCCCCTTGTCGGGGGCCTACCCACGCTGCGCCTTCCGGTACGTGGTCGCCACTCGAGAACCTTTCCGCCCCAACGGCTATCGGTTCTACGTGCTATGTGCCCCGCCCGCTGCCACTTAAGTTTAGCGATTCGGAGGGACATCGGTTACCTTGGTTCTGCTGCGGATAGCCTCATTTCTGATGTGATCACGTTTAACTGTCATTGCCAGGTGACAATTGTCAAGATGGTGAAATAGGACCCTGTCGTTTCTAGCTACTGTCAAGAGTGTCAACACAATCAATACTTAAATCAATAAAGGGTCGGCAGAGCGCTTGTGTTTTTTTGGTGTCGCAAGCGTCCATAAGCGACGGTGTCTGTTTACCATCAGGCCGTATGCTTGTTTGCCACCGTTATAGTACCTGTAAAAACGCTATGAATGAAAGCAGCGAGCGCGCGCTATCTTGGTGCCATGATTTAAATGTTTTAGTTATAAAACATCAGTTTTGTACGTAAGTAAGTATTATTATTTATTCTGTGTGTAGGTACTATGGAAAAACACACTAAGCTAATATAGAGCTTTTGTCCACCGCCTGTAAGATGTTGAGGGGTGAGTCAGATTGTTCCGACTTGGTCGCAAGAACATGTCGCCTCTTCGTTCCCGATAAGTACCTGCGCGGCCGCAGCCACCGACTCCTGGCGGAGGAGGCGGCTCGCACGGCGGCGCACGAGCACTCGCCGGTCGTCCATCCCCAAGCGCTACTAAATAAATTGATTTATTATGCACCAGATTGCGACCTGTTTGCCTGTAAATGGAGCAAACTTCGCCCTACTCTTTTACAGTTATGTGAAAACAATTTTTAATTTTAATTATTAAGTACTATTCTCAATCTTTTATGATCTCATTTTATTAACTGTGCGATGTATATGTACCTGCTTAATATGTTACTTTAAGTTTACCAACGCCATGGCGTAAGCTGTTATGTTGATAAATTGTATATACAAAATAAATAAATAACAAATAAAACTAAAACTAAAGGTAAAATAAAAAAAATGACCCAGATCGCTAGTGTCCCAGAAAGCTGGTAGCATTGCCTCGTCGTATGGCAATGCTGATCTTCTGGGCGAGGTAAAAATCATTTTTCTGAGTCGTAGTACCTACGATAGGTTTTATCGTCAAATTTTACGGTGAAAATGTACTGAAACGTCACGTAGAACAGCGATAAAATGTATCTCCTAGCTGGGTTGGTCACGTGAAGCCTCGACCAGACCAATACTAACTCCTTCTGTGTCCTAATATTTATTGATTTACACAAATAACATCTTGCAAATTGCTATCCTTCACAACAATGGACATGGTCATAAAACCGTTTTACAAATACAACATTACTTCCCAATTTAGTTGCAATATAACCCACAATTTGACCGCCGCAGTGACCGGCCGTAATAAGGATCATTTGTAGAGAAACTTGGTAATTTGGCACTAAGTAATGCAGAGGAAGTGGTCAAGGAAAGTAGGTCATATCATTTTTGAGTAAATATTTCGCTGGGACAGTTCTTGGGTTCAGTCGCTACCTATCTTAAAACAGGCGTTAATTTTTGAAACAATTTTATTCCCATCTCGCCTCGTTATGTGCGTCGTTTACATACTTGGATACGCACTAGCGCAAGAGATGTACATGAACAAACATTATTAACATATCAATTCTAGTTTCAAGAACGCGATATGTAGTTGTAGGCTGGTTATTGGCAGATTTTTCTAAAAGTTTTGTTTGTAAATTTTGATGAAGAAATAACCTGTTCAGGCCCCGTATCATGGTCGGCCTTATCACGCGATAAGTGATAAGATAGAGAGTCCCTCACTGGCTGACACCGTTCGATGGAACGAGTCTGACGCTTTTTCTTATAGGCCGACCATCATACTGGGCCCGGATATTTGTGTGAACACAAATTACTAGTACTTATATTAGGTTGCAAAGGCCTTACTCAAACAAATGGAATAAGATCCTAATCCCACACTATTAAACAAACATTTTTTATATTTATTTGATCTAGAAAACGGCTTGAGCGAAAAATTGATCTAGCTATGTTTCTTTTCTGGGAAAATTCGTTCTCTCCGGGAAATACGAGACAAAAGTCGCCGGGCAAATTTCGGTCCCTCGGGTAAAGTCAAAATTATATGGACTAATCTGAGGATAATTTATATTGATATTATATGAGGGGTTAACCTTACACAAATCGACCTAGCCCCATGTAAGATAAGGTGTGTTATGGGTACAAGATGATGAAATACTTACTAGATATAAATACACAAATACATGGAAAATATCCAAGCCCCAAACCAAATGAGCTCACTATGGGGCTACGTCGATTTGTGTAAGATATCACTCAAATATTTTGCTTTATCAGGATTAAAAAAAAGCTTCGTAGACAGTGTCCCTACACAGAAAAAAGTACATACCTACTTGATGCTAGGTAAGAGGTATTCTTGAAACAAGAATTTAACTAGGAAGATGGTAAATTATTTCGAATGACACGAAATTATCATGAGCCAAGATTTGTTCCTGTTGGTTTGGTTCGCGAGATCATCTTAGTTCAAGAAGATATCTGTTTAATTCAAGATATATACGCTCTTCCTAATTTATTTCTTCATTCAAGTAATATCTTTTCTGTGTCTATGACTGGGCTATACTAGTAACCGGAGGATTAACTCCTATACTTGTTTTCTGATTGACCCTAAATAAATTATGCAGAACCCGATCGCCAATAATTCCAAACCTCGACGAATTCTGACCGCAATCATCCGAAACATCCTGCGGCAATCCGACCGCCATATGTGACCACAAGTGACCAGTAATTGTGGACAGACGGACAAACAAACAATTGAACATACAATGCTGTGATACCGATGGCATTTTAGAATAGCTGCCCGCTTCGCCTGCGTTACCAGGCGCGGCTCACTCCGTGATTTAGTCGCGCCACGACAAGTACATGTTACCGGCCCCAGGGTTGTCTATACACTGGTGAAAGATTTTTTTTAATTGGATAAGAGGTTCCGGAGATTACCACCGACATACAAAATTAGAAAGATGCGATCTTACATTGTAGAACTTTTCCGTTTCAGCTTAGGCAAAAAATCTTCTTGTCCGGTTGTCCGGCTGTTGGGCTGTTCTCCTTTATAGGGCGCATTTGTCGTGTTGTGTTTGTGTGAAATTCTGTGAGCTGATTCGATAATTAATATGGATATATTTATATTAAGTTTTCCGAAAAAAGGGACTCTAGTTGCTCTATAATATTCAAGATAAATCATACAAAAAAAGACAACCCATGCTCCATTTAAATCTGCTTAATTACTTCGGGGCGAAAAGTTTGCCGGTTTATTGAATAAAACAGCTTATGTAGAATAACATTTTAAAATGAAATCAACAAAAAAACGCTATTATAAATTAATGTTTTTCAAAACCGTATTTTGCCTGGAATAAATGAATAATTAATAACTATGCCCCAAATTCCGTACACTACACAGCGCACTACATTTAGCGAGGTCCAAAGGCCGCTTTTTCCTTTATTTGGTCCATATAACTGGGGCCTGGCCTGGCGTAGGCCTGGCCTAGGCCCCGTATCATGGTCTTATCACGCGATAAGTGACAAGATAGAGTGTCCGTCACTGGCTGATACCGTTCGATAGAACGAGACTGACGCTCTATCTTAATTGTCACTTTGATAAGGCCGACCATGATACGGGGCCTGGTCTTCCGCTGCCTCTTCTTCCTTCCATCAAATAAAGGAAAAAGCTGGTGTCGTGTGGTATCAGCTAATCAAAGGGCTGGCTTAAGACAGAGATAAATGGAAAATACTCCATCGACAAGAGGGCAACTCTTGTGATAATTCAAGGCCGCTTTGGTAATATCTATACGGTAATAGGATTGAAGAATATAGAATTATAGTAACATTTCGTTATTTCCTACCCTACGCAAAATGTAGCCTGCAAGAGGTCACTTTTCAGCGATAAGAACGATGTTACCGCTTTGTTTATCTTTGAAACTGTTTTTTATGTACGCCATCTTAGGTACTTATAAAGTATCTGCTTCAAAATGGTTACCCGTCGAAAAAACTGCGTAGGCAGCGAAGTCTGCAAACGTACAATTATCAACTATTCAAATAAATTTTTGTTTTTAAGCAGTAACGCTGCTAACGAAAATTATAAATTTTAAATGAAAGGAAAAATTGAAAAATTTAATGCTCCGAGCCTGATTCGAACCGGCGACCACAGGCATTCATGGCCCGTCGCTACTAACCAACTGAGCTATCGGAACAATCCGGTTCGGGCACCAAATCCTTCAATCAGTTCCTTCATACAACGCCTTAGGTCGCCGGGGATTTGGTGCCCGAACCGGATTGTTCCGATAGCTCAGTTGGTTAGTAGCGACGGGCCATGAATGCCTGTGGTCGCCGGTTCGAATCCGGCTCGGAGCATTACATTTTACAATTTTTCCTTTCATTTAAAATTTATTTCAAATAAAATCCTCAATGGATGCCTTCCAAAAGCATAATTACATCAGATTTTATCTAAAACCCACCATTAATATGCATCTATTCAATCCAGAATCGCAATTCTCACGCACCTGACACGGACATCAAAACATTTTGACTCGGCGACAATTTATAACGCCGGTGCGTTTGTCCTTTTTTCCAAACTTTTTCACGCACTGCGCTTTTGTGACCATCATGGGTGGCCAGGCGCCAGAATGACACAACTGACAAAGATACGATGGTGAATTATGGGTAGTTTTGAGCTGTGCCGCTTTACCCCGGCCTTTATTGTGTGTTTAGTGATTGAGATCATTATCGGGGGTGATTTAGAAATTTTGATAAGTTTTTTAATCTTTATTTATTTTGGGCTTTGGTAAATAGCTTCCGATTTAAAGAATGGAAACTGTGTATATATTCTGGCTTAGAGCATTAAACCTACCGGAGCTGCCATTGACAGGCGTTCCCCTCTGTCAAAAATATATGACCAGTGGTCATACACATTGTATGGACTGACGTTTATCTGACGTAGCTATTTTCACGTTACGCATACATTTGACGTTCCCCTCCCCCGCAAAAATCGGCAGACTTTTTATGTATAGAAAATTACTCATGGCCGCTCCTGTTGGTTTAATGCTCTAAGTATTCTGGGCTCTAGAATACAAATACGAAGTAGTTTTTGACGTGACTTACCCATCCTTATGGTCGATTCACACTTTGGTTAGTGATTAGTGCGAGTTCATACACTTGCTGCGAGTGCGAGTAGCTTTTGTATGGACTCGCACTAATCAATTATCAATGTGTAACCAGGTCCTAGACATAGTACCAGTAAACCGATATAACAAAGACACTTCCAGTGTGTGCCCAAGTAAACTCTGGTTTTACTCGGAAATATGGTTATTTAGTACAACATTTTATATCAGTCGCTATAAACAAGAAATACTAACATAATTGAGGTAATCGTAATAAAATGATTGACGTAGGGACGTAGGTAGGTATGCAACATTCACGAAACAAGTCTCTTCGCCTGACGCCTCGTCGGAAGCATTAGTGTCAGTTTGTAATTTGCAATCTATAGGTAGGTAGGTAGATATTTTAATTTGCCTCGTTACACCATTAACCTAATAAATATGCCAAGAAAGCATTTTATGCTAAAAATACCCAAGATTTATAATATCTTTAGGAAAATAATTATTTACAATCTCCAGATTTAGTAAGACCTAAATCTAGAGATTATAAATAATTCTGAAGCATTGCGTTGTACGGAAAAGAGACGGACTTCAACAAAGCGAGATACAGAGAAATGAACATTTGAAATAAGATTTCTAAGTAATTCAATACGTTTATTTGGCTCCATCTTATTTGGTTCCCTGAGCCTTGCTTGAGCTTTCCATTACAATCCAGACGATTCGTGTAAAAACGTATTAACTAAAAGATAGATATATATACGTATCTAGATACTGTCTATCTGTTATATCTATCTTCCGAAAATATACCTATTTGGTCTTAGAGCATTAATCCAACCGGAGTGGCCATGAGTCATTTTCTATACATAAAAAGTCTGCCGATTTTTGCGGGGGAGGGTAACGTCAAATGTATGCGTAACGTGAAAATAGCTACGTCAGATAAACGTCAGTCCATACAATGTGTATGACCACTGGTCATATACTTTTGGCAGAGGGGAACGCCTGTCAATGGCCACTCCGGTTGGTTTAATGCTCTAAGTATTTGGTGACATGTTTATATTTGACAGTATGATTTTCCTTGTTCTATTTGACGGTTAAATAATATATTTAAAAAGTAAAATTAACTTAAAAGGATTACGTAGCGGATAACACGTAGATACACATATCAGAGTTCCTCCCCAAGGTTTCTAGCGTTTTTATAAATACTTCTTCACGTATCTAATTAAAACTAAGCATGTTCACAGAGCAGCCCAAGATCAATCTAAAAACAAACAGTAGTATAAATAGCGCCATTTTTTATCGAATGCTTCATAAATTCTCTACAGCGTAATCCGCAGACCATATCTTCACCAGCCTTATATGATTATCGTTTAATTAACTAAATGTTTTAAGTTAGGATTTTTACGTAAATCGCCCACACATACATTGCCAATACTAATACGAGTATGGTTCGATGATAAAAAGTTTGACATTGCAATTATTTTTAGACGTTTCAATTCAATTTTTACTCTTGAATGCAATTCGCCGCTGTGTGAGGCACCGGGGTGGTAGGAAAAAAATCACCAATACCATAGATGCGTGAGCAAGGCTAACAATCCTAAGTATTTGTGGATTTTTTCCTAGCACACCGTACCGCTAGCTCGCACAGCTTTGGTGGAGACTCGCCCGTTTATGCGTCTGTAAAAAACCTAGAAATTGAAAACAACTTAGGTCTTTCCAGAAGATCAGCATCGGCTTTTGAGTGAGCATTATGCTGAAGCCATTTCGTGGCGTATAAATATATATTTTCTTTCTTTGTGTGGGATAATATTAGTTAGAAAAAGACAAGATGAGTCTCGTAGCTTACTTTATGTCATGACTGGTTAGCCAGGCTCTGACTATTATAATGGGTATGATATTTTAGTCACTTTTTGAAGCTAAAACGATTAAGAAAGTGGCAGTAGAATGGCCAGTTTGCAAATATAAATAAGCACATTTATACGCCATTTAGCGGTGTTTTCGTAAATTTGATACGAGTACTTAATCATGATTAGAATTATGAACATTATATTTAAACCGAGCTTGTTCTGGGCGTAAATTTATTTTATACATAAAAGTGATTGTTTACTTATACTACTTAGTAAGTATAATTGATCTTCATTGCACGAAAGAAACAATATTATCGTACAAAAGGCTATTACATTATGATGACGTGTTTCCAACGTTTTTACCACAGTTACACCCCGTTTTTAGTGTCGTAGCTATATATGTAGGTCTGGTAGATATCTATTACATATCTACGACGGTATATCTTAAACTAGGTTAAATATGCAAGTTTTAAAGTATTGCCACTGTTTTTCAAGTATTGCAATATAATTTTCAAATGCTTCTTTAAATCGCAATTTGAAAAGCAAGCGTGCAGTTTTGTAATGATAATGTTGTTTTTTTTTATAATATATGAATTTATAATCATTTTACTGAGTTGCGTTGTTTTTTTAACCCTCCACGAAAAAAGAGGGGTGTTATAAGTTTAACGTGTCTGTCTGTGTATCTGTGTATCTGTCTGTGGTATCGTAGCTGCCAAACGGATGGACCGATTTGAATGCGGTTTTTTTGTGTCATATAATTTTACCCCAAGTATTTTGAGATATTGGACTTTGAAATGAAAACGTCGGGGGTTTCTCAACTTTTCTAAGTTGTAGTTATTGTAACTAGGTAATAGGTAAATTGAATCAATAACTTTATGTAGGTAACCAGCTGCCCGCGAAACTTCGCTCGCGTATTACAAATAACGCAGGCAAATCCACGGGTTTTTTTATCCTATGTCCATCCAGAAAGTCCATTATTTACACACGTGAAATAATTATTGAAATCAGATAAGTGGTTCCGGAGATTATTTGTTACATACAAAGTCACAAAATGATAAAGTTACAAAGATTTTTTCACAGACGTTTCTTCTTTATAATATTAGATAGTAATAACTACAACTTAAAAAAGTTGAAAAACCCCCGACATTTTCATTTCAAAGTCCAATATCTCAAAAACGGCAGAAAAGATTTTCATGAGACATGGCTAAGAACACCCGGGATAAAATTATCTATGACACAAAATAAACCGCATTCAAATAGGTCCATCCGTTTGGGACTACGATACCACAGACAGACACGTTAATTAACATACATATAACACCCTCTCTTTGCGTCGGGGGTTAAAGATCGGAATATTTTTGAGATTGATCTAGTTTTAGTACCTACGTACCTACTACATGTTTTTGTATTTTATATCTATTGACTCGATTACTTCGATAGTCTAGATTTAGGCCTGCAACACACTGGCGGACAAAAGTAAAATTGACAGCTAGCTAACGACAAGTTTACTATTGACCGCCGCGGCCAGGCCGCGCCACGCCAAAGTGATGTGGGATTTATGCGTGATGAAGGAGGAAATCCATATTGTCTATTTAATTGAAGAGACATGTTTTGGTATTAGAATTAGAAGTATAGGTACAATGTCAACCTCAACACAGTGATTCTTCTGTAGGTGCTGGTGGTAGGTACAAAATGCCACATTAAAGTCTCGGTTTTAATATATAGATCATCATTCTCCTAGCGTTATTCCCGGTTGTGCCCCTAAAGGAGCCCAGGGTCCGCTTTGACACCTAATCCCAAGATTTGGCATAGGCACTAGTTTTACGAAAGCGACTGCCATCTGACCTTCCAACCCAGAGGGAGAACTAGACCTTATTGGGATTAGACCGGTTTCCTCACGATGTTTTCCTTCACCGACAAGCTAACGGTAAATATTCCGTACATAAGTTCCGAGAAACTCATTGGTACGAGCCGGGATTCGAACCCACGACCGCCGCTTGACAGCCGCATGCCTGAACCACTAGGCTACCGTAGGTTTTAATATATAGATATGAAACAAAATTGATCTTCTATGGATGTTCTATGGAATTGCGGCCCAGTGTTGTGAACAAACGAAACAACACAAAACCATCCTACATTGTAGTTCTAATTTTCAAAAAAGTACCAAACTATAACCAAAACATACCCCGAGTTAATAGCGTATAGGCGTTCCACAGATAATATAGATCGTGGCCACAGATCATATAGTCATCCCGCGGCCAGTCATTATGAGGCAACATGGCCGACACAATTGACAGTAGAGTGGCCATGATGCCACGATGATTGAAAAATCCTGCTAATATTAGGTCCTTACCTGTGAAATTGGCATTTTGTATGGAGAATTTTGAGAAAACTGTGATTTTTCCTTCATTGAATTTTGCGGATTTATCAGCAATGTTCAATTCAAACCAAAACAACATTTTGGTAGGAATATAGAACATTTTTAAGCTACGTTACACATAGCTCAATTTCTTAAAAATAGTTCGCATCATAAAACTGTACGTAATTGAAACATTTGGACCGGCAGCACACACACACACACAAACAAGGATGGTTTTCAAGCTTTAACTTGAAACACCAAATAAAAAATTAAAACATATCATTTGTATTTAAAATTTTATCTTATAAAATCTATTATTGAAGCTAAAAAATAATTTGGAAGTTGCAATATAAATTAATAAATTACGTACAAAATAATATATGTGAAAAAAAAAACGCCAATTTCATAGGTGAGCACCTAATATTATCATCATCAATTCATCATCATATCAGCCGAAAGACGAAAGAGTGCCAAAGTGACCGATCCTGCGCCACCCGCATCCAACGGACTCCCGCGGGGCACATAGCACGTGGAACCGATGGCCGTTGGGGCGGAAAGGTTCTCGAGTGGCGAATATTTTTGGATGTTGAAAGTTTTATTACTCAATCACGCTTAAACGGCTCATCCGATTTGGATGAAATTTTGTACGACTATAGTTTATAGCCTGGATTACGATATGGATAGCTTTTATCAGGGGTCCACGCAGACGAGGTCGCGGGCGGAGGCTCTGTCTCTCTGTCTGTTCAGGTTTGTCTATAAAAACAAGCGTGGCTTTGCGCGGCGCAGTGCACGCGGTGGAACCCGCCAAAACTTAATTCCATACTAATATTATACATGCAAAACTGTGTCTGTCTGTCTGTCTTTCCGGCTGACTGTCTGTCTGTTACCTCTTAACACTTAAACCGCTGAACAGATTTCGATGAAGTTATAGAAATAGTTTGAGTCCCGAGGAAGGTCATATAATATTTTATATCTTGAAAATCATTCTCTATGTGATGAAGTGGGGGGTGATAGTTTGTATAGAGTTACGATATAAACGAGTTCAGCGCGGACGGAGTCGCGGCCAGAAGCGAGTAATGAAATAAGCGAAGTATCCTTTCAAAAAGATCGCTAATTTGATGACCATACAAATTACCTAGAATATTAGATTTATCCCATGTTCCGCCTAAAACATACCCACCCTACCCAATTGACAAAAAAGTAAAATTGAACCCGAAAGATAATTATTATTTTACGAACCCGGAGTAAATTATATGTATTCTGGCCTAGACCCTTCGCGATCCAAACTTAACTAGACCTCCTCCCATATGTAATAACCATATAACCAGAGTTCAAAGTAAACTGGTTTATTTTGAGTTATTAATTTCTTTTCGGCTGTCCATTTTGGGTGTGAAAAGGACCGAGGTAGGTTATTAAGGTGTGTCAGAGAGGGAAGAACGAGTTTTTTTAAGGTGAAGTGTATGGGCGGCGTTCGTGGTGATTATTGTTTTTTCTATACATGGTGTTTCTAATTTTTAATGTGCTTTTTTTCAATTTCTTAGGTTCTTATAGTTATGGCGGTTTGTGGTTTTGTACTTATGTTTAATGTCTCTAGGAAGTTATGTAGCTCATATTCGAAATTATATTCATGGGTTAAGTTAAAATTGACAAAAAAAAGATGACTTCTTTGAAACTTTAAAATGATGTATGAAAAATGCGTTGAACGCCGCGGTGCCCCGTAGTTACATCACGGGAAGAGGGTTGCGACGTCTGGTGCCTGGCTTCAATAGCCTCGGACTAAGTGGGCTGACCTAGCGAGGTCGCTAGTCCGAACCGCGAAGTAGGTCGACGCGCCCACAAATTAGCATGTGTGGCCGTCGACTGTTTACTGCAGAAGCGGAGGCACGGTGCGAGCGTGACGGGAGCTCAGTTGTCGTCGCGCTCACACACAAGCGGGATCCACAGGCGGAAATAAAACTCCGATACTCTTGAGAAAGCTTGATGGCACGGCTGGTTGGTTGGAGCGAGATGGGTATATGTTGCTCTAGTGATAGTCGAGCTTGTTATGAGAACATTTTGCTTATACTCCACCTCATATATAAACCTTCCAACATTACCATAAAGTGAAACATCTTTATTTCAAATAAACAATCATTTCTTTACACTAATTCGTCTCAGGCTTTAGCGTTTGCATTCCAGTACCGTCTTAATCTAGGTAAACCTAGGTCTTAAATTATGTTAATCTTGTACAGAATTACTTAGTGCATAATTGTTAATAGGCTAAATGAATACATTGCAAATAGTTTAGGCGAAATACCTATCTAAACACTGAACTTTTGTAGTTTTATATAAATTAATACTTTTGATTCCTTTGTTATATCTAACAGAGGTCGTAAGCACTATTCTCAGTTATTTCATTAGATTAATATCCCACTGTAGATTATAGATGTAGTAAAGTTTACTGTATTAAGCTTAAGGCTTGTCTAATATTTATGAATTATGAGCATAGTGCAAGCGAAAACTACCATAATATGAGCTATGCAAAGGAAATGATTATAATACATGTTTCTAATTAGCTTAAAGAGCTTTACCTAGCGTGGCATAGTGCCGCTTATGCAGATTTATTACAGAAAAAAGGAGGCAAGTTATTAACTTTACTATCAAGCTTGTATGTAAACAACTCATGTATCTAGAATATAATTATGGTTACAAATAATGCAATTATATGCAGGTTCTACTAAATATAAAGAAAAGCTTGCTAGAAGCTAGTGAAAACTCTTACGGTTAAGACTTATACTAAATCCTTAACTACGTTCGGCGCATTGCCGTTTTAAGCAGAATTAATTACGGATAAGCAAAGGTTGTTTTGTGATTCTGCTGTCGAATGTAAATTAAGTAAATTTAGAAAATATGGAAACAACCTTGTATGAGAACTAAATGAACCCAGCTTTGGTTATGTGACTGAAAGCTTTGCAAAGCGCACTCTGAAAGCTTTGCAGCCACCGGCTTTTCAGGCGGCCAGGCCAAAGTCACAATCAATGAGGAATATTTGAATCATGAGGCACACCTACCAAAGGTGTGACCTCTATAAATGGTACAACTTGGTCTACCTATTTATGTTTGGAGCTTAAAGCTCTTAACGGAGGCTTTTACCTACACGTTATTGTCAAGTCCGGGTATATTTGGATGGTTAGTAAACTAAACCAATCCGCTCATATAAGATGTTAACTGTAGGAGAAAGTATCTTGACATAAGTCTGAAACCTATGAACCAAAGAGAGCTGTTGAGATGGTAAAATAAAGAGTCAAAGCTATGTATTTGTCTTACAGACGGCTGCCTTGAACAGTCTCCCCCTAATACGTAAGCACAAGAAATATGCTAACCAAGGTAGCTTAATCGAACAAATATGAGTATAAATTTGTCAATCCAAATTTCGTTCTCACCTTTACAATACATGCGTGTACATCAACTTTCAGGTACTACTGAAGCGCGCGCTGCAGTCATATTTACGTATCGATTAAAAACGAAATAAAATATCGCGCGCCGTGCTTACTACTTATTTTTCGTATTGTAGGTGGATCGAAATACTCCCATTCAAATCTACCCACCATACATTTTATGATTAGAATGAGACGCAAGATAACAAGCGCCTGCTCGCTCAGTGCTCTTTTTAAATGTAGGTGGATTGAAACAGTCCCATTCACATCTACCCACCACATGTTTTATGATTAAAACGAGATGCATAATATCGAGCGCCTGCTTGCTCAATACGCTTTTTCTTATGTGGGCGGATCGAAATGTTTCCATTCACATTTACCCACTACATGTGTTTTATAATAGTAGATGGGAATAAGACTACGAAATTTACTAAATAATGACTGTCTTGAACATGCGTTAAAACCTAATCTGGGATTCTAACGACTAAAATTTCAACTAAATATAGTTTAGAATATTTTTAATATATTGTATTGTATATGTACGTTTCTTTGACTTAGGCATATAACTTTGGATCCAATGTTAGACTCTGAAGAATGTTTTATTTGCGACAGCTTATAACAATGATAGAAAGTAAACCTGAATATTAATACAAAAAAGAAAAGGAAAATATTTTTTTGTGTCATGTTGCTTTGGAATTTGTTTTTTTGTATTGTATATTGTTCTGTGAGTGGTTGGATGTAAATGGTAAGGAGCAGACTGAAAATCACCGCTGCAGCCGCCGTACTGTAAGCATTATGCCGAGCTTGTTCCGTTTTGTATATTGTTGTACTATTTTGTAGTGTGTGCGTATGCAAATAAACAATTTTCTATTTCTATTCATAAGCTGCGTTATCATTAAGAAGTACCTAGTTGTTTCGCTTCTGTTTCGTTTCGTTTTTAACCCTGCAACTCCCCGCTATCTCAAAGAGCGTTTTAGTTATTTTAACTCTGTTAGATCTTCTAACAATTTTCTATTAACTGTGCCTTCGTCATCTTCCAAATTTTACAGTAGTTCGTTCACCTTTAAGGCTATTCGACTGTGGAACTCTCTCCCTCGTGATATAAGACAAGCAAAATCTATCGGCAAGTTCAAATCTCTTCTTAAAGAACATTATTTGTCTCTCCCTTAATCCTGATTTTCTTTACTATTGTTATTTTTTGGCTGACTGTTTATGTATTATATATATTTATTTGTGATTTTTGTATATATGTATGATTGTGTATGTATGTTTATATATAGAGCTATTTATGTACGTGTATTTATAATAAATATTTTGATTTTTGGCTAAATATAATCTCTGCACCACCTACTACATAGTCTAGTTTTATCTCTTTCCCACCCAAACCCAAAGGTTGTCTGGAAGAGATCGCTCTTCAGCGATAAGACCGCCTGTTGTCTACCTCTACCTACATGTTATTGTATTCTTTCTCTTTATAACTGCTTTGTTTGTGTGAGGTGTGCAATAAAGAGTATTTGTATTGTATTGTATTGTACCTACTGGAAATCTCGGATGGTTATGGATGGTTTATCTTTCTCCTTAGCTGGTCTGCCATCCCCCTCTATACAGTGACGTCATGTGTTAATGTATTTATTTATCGCTCCACTTTTGATTTATCCCTCGAGACCCTGCGGCGATAGAGATTGGGAACACTATTTCCTATATTGTACAGCCCCCCTATTCTGTAACTTGTTTTAAGCTCACCTCAACGCTCACCCACAAATATATCTTGACACCGCGATGCGTAGTAACTAAGCGTAGGTAGAGGTCTAGTTTCGTGACGGGTGACTGGCGGGGTGAGCAGCATTAATGCTGCTCGCGTAGCTTCTTCTGATGACTTCAGAGTCATCAGAAGAAGCTACGCGAGCCTATAGTGCTCGAAATGATCTTCACATGGGCTTTAACGTCAAGGGAATAAGGATCATTTGGAGGTGTTATTCTTCTTAGCAATTACTAGCAGCATTATGTACTCGTAAGACACTGTAAACCCTCATGCAATGTTTACTTTATTAAAAGATTAACGGGTGTAATTCGATATTTCCTAACGTTTCGGCGCGGGTTTCACCGACCATGGACGTCAACATTATATAGCTTCTGCCCGCGACTCCGTCCGAGTGGAACTCGTTTATATCATAGCTCCTTACGTTTCACCCCCTTAGAGGATGATTTCCGGGATAAAAAACTATCCTTTGGCAAACTGTCTCTATGTCAAATTTCGTCTAAACCGGTTCAGCGGTTTAGGCGTGAAGAGGCAACGTACAGACAGACAGACATACAGACAGGCAGACAAACAGACACTTTCGTATTTATAATATTAGTATGGATATTATTTTTAAAGCTTTCTTCTTAGCAAGATACATGGTTTCGTTTTTTAAACTTTTCTGGAATAAAGTTCTAAGCAAGGTTATGAAGTTTATCTTTAATTGAAAAACGTTGCATACTATCCCACGCTGTCACGACTAAACTCTTACTATAATAAAACCACTAATATGCCTATAACAAACCCGTTATTACTGTGAAATAAAGTTCTTTTTCCCCTAACTCAACCGCCAATGCAGTTGGTTATTTAGTAATCTTATCGAGGCCAGTAATAAAACATTAAAACTATAAAATAAACAAACATAAATAACTTTTCGAAATTGAGTTCTTTTTAGTGTCATTTTTGTGACTCTAGTAAAAGAATTAGAAGGGTTTTATTTTCATTTTATACATGCACGGGGAGTTAGGAATATAAATAAAATCGAATGTTTAATAACCACTTAGGACAAGTGTGAGAAAGTTTAAAATGAAAGGTATATTTTATGATATAGATGTAGAGAAAATATATAAAACTTAAGTCATCATTATCATATAAGCCGAAAGACGTCCACTGCTGGACGTAGGCCTCCCCCAAAGAGTGTCACAATGACCTGCGCCACCCGCATCCAGTGGACTCCCGCGACCTTTACCATGTACCTATATTAAACGTGTTAGGTATAAATACTCACTTGATATTAACCAATATCAGTGGAATAAGAAGGAGAAGATGAGGAAGAAGGTGAAATATTTTTTGGTAAAAATATTCGGCGGAAAAGTATCTTAAACACTTATTTTATTTAAAATGTAGGTGCATAACGCCTGATTAACACTCCAAACAAAACAAAACACAATCAATTTATACGTGACGCCAACATTGAGAGCGAAATAATTTCCTCAATTTATTACGATCTAAAGGACTGGCCGCAAATAAGTCGGTAAACACTTTATCGCGAGGGCCGTCGTCTTAAATTAAAAAAAGAAACAACGACCTCTACAAATTTATATACAACGGCGGGAGATTTGAATTTGAACGTCCTTTTTTTGAAAACTAAATGGTTTTCGGCGGCGATATAATGTTGAGATCGGAGATGGATAGAGTTGACATTAGAATAGTACTTATAAGGACAAATAAATTCACGTAAAGAACGTCTAAAAGGTTAGGTAGCTGTAGTGGAACTAAAGGTGGTGGTAGTAAAGTAAAAGTATTAGAAAAAATGGGACCCACCTGGAAGTATATACATACGAACAAAAAAAAATTTTTCGAATCGGCTCATCAATGACGTTCTGAGGTAACAAACATTGAAAATAATAATAATAATAATGCAGCTTGTGGCGGGCTGTTAGGGAGTAGCGACCCTACGTACCTGAGTGCTCCTGGGGGTGACCTGTGGTCAGGCTGAGCCGATCGGCCTTGCCTTTACTGGCCGTCCAGAGTGGAGTCGCAAGAGCTGTCGCTCGAGGGTAGATGTGGACACCTAAGTGGCTATATGTTTAAAGTCCAGTGCCACCTCTCTACCCCCCAGCTTTCTGACTGGTGTTGCCCTTAGGCCATTTTTAATGTCGCTATTAATAGGGGCCCATCTAGCAGTTAGCGAGTCACCGTCTGCCAGAGATAAAGATTGAAACAGTTTTATGAGGCAGGCGTCCGATGTTTCACCCAATAGCCCAGCCACTAGTCCATCATTTCAACCCAATAACCCGTTTTATTTAGATTCCATCAACCATCAATAGTCCCTATACACCCCAGCGGGTGCTGTCTCTGTGTGCGTCCCATGACACGGGCAGGGACAGCATCCGCTCGGTGTACTCCTTGCATTTCATTAAATTGTCAAAAGGGCCTCTACGTGTTGGCTCAGTTGGTACTTTGTAGGTACCTAGCTCCACGCACGCCTCCCAAAGGTCCGGGACATCATTGTCCCGTGAGCGGGAAAGACATCATCATCATCATCAGCCTATATACGTCCCACTGCTGGGCACAGGCCTCCTCTCATGTATGAGAGGGAACGGGCAGTAGTCCCCACGGAAAGACATACATAATAATAAATAAAAAACAGCCGAATTGAGAACCTCCTCCTTTTCTTTGAAGTCGGTTAAAAAGTAAAGTATCTATGTAATATGATTGTTATTTTAGACTTCCCTTTGCCTATGTCAATCGTCTGATAAGGAGGTATTTTACCTGTACATTACGTTGATTGTATTAATAAATAGTAGCGCCCATATTGCTCTCGGTCAGACATCAATAATCGAACGAGCGATATATCGCGCTGTCCGGCAGTTCTTCTCTAACAAGTCGCATTTCTCAACCGATTCTAGTGAAATTTTGTGTTAATGTTTTTTTTTTCGTCGGGTCACTTTATCAAAAATAAAATAATAAATATTGAAAAATGACGGGCTCGCGAGTTCTACAGCGCACCGAGCTGACCTACTAGTCATAAATGTACCATGTAGTCTCCACACAACTCACTGTTCTAAATCGTTTCTGATTTCTAAATCCGGTAGGGCCGCGCGTATCGGCGCGATTTTTCATTGGCCCCTTTTAAAAAAGGAACAGCTTTTTTTTCAATTCGTTTTAAGACCCCGGCACCAAAGGCTCCGGCCAGGTAAGTTTTATGTATATTTTTTAATCACCAAAGAGGTTAGATGGTTTTAAAGTTACATAAGTAAGGAATCACTTTAGTTTAGGTAAGAGGGACCGATTGGCTAAGTGTTATGCTGCCTACTTACTTTTTTACGGATTCGAATGACCTCTATTCATTTATCTAGGACATCAGAAAGAAATACTAAAGTTGAAATACTTGTTTTAGTTACTATTGGTATTACGAGGTATGTTTTTCTACTTGGACGTGCTTCTCTCATGAAGGATATTCTAATGTGATAAAAAGAAGTACTCATAAATATACCGGGTTTGATTCTCGATCGTGCCTCTTGGTTTCGTGTTCTAATTATGATATTCGTACTAGAATATTTCTGTTTGTATGTTAATTTGATATTAGTAAAATAGTTTGACCGGTCTAATCCCAATAAGGTCTAGTTTTCCCTCTGGGTTGAAAGGTCAGACGGTAGTCGCTTTCGTAAAACTAGTGGTTATCCCAAATCTTGAAATTAGATGACAAAGCGGACCCTTCAGGCCACAACCGAGAATATTTAACATTAAGAGGATGACTTTGAAAACTCACAATTCTTATCCTAAATCGATGTAAGTATACCTACCACAGATATAGGAAATAAGAAGATCGGACATGCCGCGCGATTTGTATTGAATAGCATGTTGCAACTTCTTGAATTCGTGGTTTTATTTGAAATAAGTAGTATTTATAGTATTTACCTCTGAAAAGTGATCCATTGATGTGGAAATTAATCAAATCACTGCGATGTTTGCAAGTAATTATTGCACAACTCGGCATTTTGGCAAAAAACGGAACTTTCTCGGTGGACAACGGATGGTAAATGTATGGCGGAGTATGCCCAATGAGCTGACATATGCGACACAGCCGTCGGCGGCTTGTCCGCTCTATAGTATTTTATGCTCTGAGATACCTACATATTGCGATTAAAATGTTCTACTAGCAGTTTGCCAATGTCACAAAAGTGAAAATTCGTAAGTATGTTTGGATGTTTGTTACCAATCATGCAAAACCGAAAAGAGGGGAATTCTGAATTTTGTGGATTCGTGATAGGTACCTTTTATCCCGGTATTTATCCTCTAACTCTCATCAGTAACGACTGAATACTGATGACGTGGTAAAGGTCCCGGGAGTCCGCTGGATGCGGGTGGCGCAGGACCAGTCATTGTGGTACTCTTTGGGGGAGGCCTGTACTCAGCAGTGGCCTCTTTAGGCTGATATGATGATGATGATATCCTCTAAGACCTCTAATAGATTAAATGGCTGCTATAGATAAAGCGGGTAAATCATTAATACGATTACTTACGATTACAGACCGATCAACGTTATATATGGCGCCGGCAGAAAGACAAACTTTCCGTACATTCAGCTTACGATTACAGACGGTTTGTTGCAACCCACCCTCAGGCACGCTATCAAAGTTTAAACTGAAATGATTTTCAAATAACTTAATATTAAAGAAACCATTAAACCAATTATCAAATAAGGGAATACGCCACCGAAAATCTTTCGCCGAAAACTGTCCCCCTTAAACGGAATTCGGCGTGAAATTCGGCGTAAACGCGATTCAATGGCCGACACTCCACTTTGCTTATGCTCAGGTAAAAACAGTTACATTGTTTATGGTCCCGCTTGACATGTTTGGGGTAAACAAGAAATATCTGTGCAGTTTATTTCGTGCGTAAGTAATGCTTTCGAAACAAACGCGTAGCGAGGCATTTTCAAAGACAAGTTTTGCTTTTCCTAATGGAGATACAGCGTTTGAATATTTAATGTAGATATAGCCTGGTCATTAATCAAACAAGTCAATGAAATGAAATGAAATGTGTTGAAGAACATTATACCTACTTTAATTACACGTGTAGGGGTTTTCTTATTAAAATGCTCCCTGACGTTTCCAACGACTCGCATACCTAAGTAAAAAAACACCTTAATTATTTCAGCTACACAATTAGGTATATCTCTTTGACAGATCACATGCAAGTGTTGCCATTTGATACGCCGAAACGCCCTCATTTATAAAGAATGCCGATAAACAAAATTAAGTCGGCGATTTCAGGCGCCCGGCGTCGTGTGTGGCCCGCTTTAGTGTTCCGAATTTGAATTTCTTTGGCATTCTAAATTTAAATAGAGATTCTGATGTTTTGTGTTTCGAGTGTTAGTTTTTAACGGTCAATTAGGTTTTTGTTGGTGTTGTTGTTTGTATTTATTATTTGTTGCAAATTGTTTCTGAAGTTTTAATAGAGCAGCAATTTATGAGATATTAATTAGAATTTTGGCTACCTGTTTTTTTAGGTGAAAGCCAGCAGATTTAAATCTAGACTCAAAATGTTATCTTAGTAAAGTTTGAAGTAGGAACTAATTAACAAATGTTAACTATTTGATTATTTATTAATAAAAATAAGAACATATATAGAAAACGAATTATAACCGGTGAATACATACGAGTAGAAATATGCAGCTCATTATATCTTGATGTTTTACATACTTCGCATAACATAAGATAAGGATTTTAGAAAGGAAGAAAATAATTTAGTAAGTAGTTATGTACATTCTTACGTATATTTATATCACAAGAAAAAATCTAACTTAAGAAAGAAGACTTATAAAATAAATAGCTTGTATAATTATAATTAAAAAAAAAACTTCTTTCCTATTTATGCATCGGATTATCGCTGTTAAAATAACGTTTGCAAACTAAAGGAGCGACCACACCGGTGCGTTACGCTGCGTATACGCGTTGACGTGTCGTATGCGTCACGTATTCTTCATACATTTTGCTGCGTTTACGGTGCGTTAGCGTATTTTGAGCAGCGGTGTGGTCGCTCCATTATATGATATATAGGTATGTAATTACAATACAATATATAAATGACTGAATCAACCGCACGTATGAACCAACGATTAAAACAACAAAAACACACGAGCAATACAGATCGAAAATTTAATTACACGCATTCGAAATATGAAATTCAGAAAATTCAAAATGGTTCCAAATGAGTTTGGATGGAGTTTGGTAATTGGCCGCGTTCCGTTCTTCGTTCAAATCGCAAAATTAAAAAGTATAAAGTATAAAACAAACGCATTGTAAAATAATGCTTCAGTAGTGTACTTAACTGAATTAAATTTAGAATCGAGTGGTCCAATTTTTATATCTATCTCTTTTGATTTCGAAGAGTACGAAGTTGATGCAAAAATTGACACCGCAGCAAATTTAAGTTTCATTTTCAAAACGTTCATAAGTAGGTTCCGTTACAGAAAACTAAATAGCAAAGGGGTTAATTAATATGTGTTCATTAAAGGGGTTGGGTTTGTCGTATTTTTTTAATAAACATCATTTGTTCGAAATCCAAGTTCCACTTTTAGGTCTTATAAAAGTATGAAGATTTTATAAGTAAGAACTAACTGTATTTTTTTAATAAACATTATTTGTTCGAAATCCAAGTTCCACTATTAGGTCTTATAAAAGTATGAAGATTTTATAAATAAGAACTAACTGTACAATACAATACAAATACTTACTCTTTCTTGCATACCTCATATACCTACCTCAATACATGAATCAAATAAGCGGTCCGGCGATTATACACTATATTGTAATTATTATACCCATTTTAAGTTGCGAGGAAACCTGCTGTTTTTCATGTATACACCATTTTATCATATGTATCCTAAAATCCATATTTTATTGCACCTTTTCAAACATCGTATTTAAATTACCTGATAAAGAATCCAAAGAAAAAGTCGTTACTATTTCGGCGCCAAATACACCGAACGAACACCAAAATTCAAAAAAGGAATCGAATGTGTCCTCTAGATACTTATCTACGCCTCTAATGGCCCATTGTCTTCGAAATTTAAAAAGGAACAAATTCGAAATTGGCTTTTTTCTTCTAAATTTAATTACAGTCATTTTTACGCATGTCAAGTGTTTTAAATTCTAAACAGGAGTAACTGTCATTGTATGCTCAGTGACATACTCCTTTTAATATCTGTGCGATTAAAGTGTATTTGATATCGAAAGACAGAATCTCTTTTACAGTTGGTAAAGTTTCAAATTCTATATATTTTGTACTAATAATATGTTTTCGAACTGAAACTAAAAATTAGCCTTCAGTGAATAAGTCAGTTCGGTTTTTTGAAAATTGAGATTAGATTTCTTTATCAAACCTGTGATGACAATAGTCGTTTATTAAGCTTTACAATGTATCACTGTAACCCGTGACTCGGATCTTGATAACTGGTAAAAAATAAGTAATTATTCAGCACATTTAAGGCGCCGTAGGTTTAGCGAAGTTAAGCGAACAGAGTTTTTGAAACAATATAATGAGTCTGTTTATAATAATATGGTTTAGAAAAAATACTAATAGTAATCTTGAGGCTTATCTGCAGGGAAATCAGTGTTTCGAAACATGATTAAGCAATTTTCGCTCGACAGAAAAAAATCACGAACATAGGTCTAAAAGGGTCTAAAGTACACTTAAAATATTCGTACCAAATTATGCACAAAAGCTAAAAATATTAAAGTGGTTTCTAAAAATCGGCAATATCATGTTCGAGGGAAGTCAGTGATTACTTTTTTATTTATTTAACAGGCCAAAAAATTAAAATTAAAAAACATGATATCCGCGCTTCCGAGCCCGCAATTCCATTTCGCTCAGGCTTATGCTCAGTGAGAAGGAGAGAAGACCATGAACCTACGGCGCCTTAAGTACAGTAGTTAAGTTATAAAGAGGGTTATCATTTTTTATACTACTTCGGTTGCAAATAAGCTTATGGCCCGCCTGATGGTAAGCGGTTACTGTAACCTAATTGATGCCTAACGCCAGGGGACTCGCATGCGCGTTGCTGACTGTGTAAAAATCTTTACACACCTTTTTGAAGAACCCCAAACGGTACGAGTAATCCCTCGGGAAAATTATGGCAGGGAGTTCAGTCCACTTCCTCATTTTACTAAATGGCATTGTGTAAGGCCGCGGTTTGGACGCCAGCGGGGAGCGGGGCGATAAGCGTGCAGATTGTACCCGATCAAATGTATGAACTGCCACTTGTCGCCCCGCTGTCCGCTGGCGCTCATACCGCGGCCTGAGAAATATTTCAGCTCTAGATAGAGAGGGAAAGGACCGAAGAGAAATTTAGAAAGTATTCTCCCATTTCCCTTCGAATTAAATAAAAAAACATTTTTACGCGGAAAGTTCTGTAATATTTTATTTTTAAGGAATCTCTCTAAATGGAAGTTCGTGTCCAGTCACTATATTCCATTACTATCGTCCTGTAAATGTACTGAAACTCCATGTCCAATCGAGACGATCCTGTTTGTTTACCATTTATGTATTTACTCCTGTCTGGTAAATTCTATAAAAATGTGTTAAGTACCTATAAAAATAACTAGTCTTAATTTATTTATCCTAAGGCAAATCAGTACTTAGAACCGTGAGATCTTGGAAAAGACAGTACGGTTGCCAGGTTGTTGCACTTTTAGCACCACCCAGGGGTCACGTGTAGGGTAGCGATGGGTAATTCCTACGGACGTGGTGCAACTTCGACCCCCAACCGACTAGTCTTAAGAAATCAACAATTAAGTTTCTTATCAACTTTCAATATAAAAAAAAACTAAACATAAATACGACCAAAATAAGTAGGTATGTAGAATTTAAAAACATAAAGAACTTGATATAATAGCACCATCACTTAAAAATACATTATCAATGTAAATTCACTGTAAATGATTATTTCATTAAACAAATTCAAAAACACGAACAATAAAGCTGCAAAAATACAGATAATAAAACCACTATCGAACCATCTAATCGTTTATTCCGATGCCAACTCACAAAACATCCATTAGATACCAAATAAAAACAATTTAAACTTAACAAAACAAAATTCTTACATAATACCAACATGGCGAACCAAGCGAAACCATTTAAATAGAACCGGATGTTATAAACTAGCATTATGGGGCGATTATACGAAAAAACACTGACTTCCGTTGTGACAAGAATAGGAATGAAAGTATTAAAGTTAAAATCAGAACGCAACCCTCGCAATAAAAAATATTTAAACCCTTTATCTGTGGTTGCAGTGGCGCGAAACCAAATGTCAGCGTGACATTAAGAACGACTAATCGGCGAAATTGATGAATAATCAAATGTTTGATAAATATAAAATGTATTAAACACGATTATTAGTTACACGATTATGGGCATGTTTATAGCGTAAATTAATCATGTTACAATCCATATACGTGTAAATTTGTAAAATTGAAACATAAGTTATGATAATAGGTAGGTAAATAAGTACATATACGATATAAAGACTCCATTTTAAAGAAAATAAAACCATTATCGAAGTCTGTAAACGTAAGGGTCCAGTTTGTGTGGTAGAACTCCATCAATCGATATGTTTTTTTTTAATATAACAAAACCTAATCAAAAACTAATTTCTGAGTGCATGATTTTTCATGCTTTATTTCGCAATCCATACTAGAGCTATAAACCAATATACGTAAAATTTAAGGGACGCGATAAATTTAAATAAATAAGTGTCATCGCGACTAATAAATACAAATTTACGACATAAAATCGGTTTAGAGCAATTCAAAAATTGTTTAAATGTACAGCAATCCTGTAAAATCATAAAGACACCTAAATCTTTTGTCACATCGACTACAAACGGCTGACCAGTGTCCCCGTGTCATAAAACTCCGGAAATAAAAACAAATTGCACCAAACTGACGTGAATAACAACAAACATACACCGCCTCTTGGCATACGAGTAGCGGCACTCGCAAAGCCTTCGTCTCCCGCTGGCTAGAAAAAGTTACGGTGCGCAAAAAGTTTGTCTATGGGCAATGGAAATTACTTACATTTATGAAAGGACAGTCGCCATTGACCAGCAGTTTGAACATATACACGGGACAAAGTATATCACATAACATGACTGTCCTTGACTTGAATCTCTTTGAAAAAATCTTGATACCCGTTTCTATCTAAAAGCCTAGTCTATTTTATTTTCAGCTACTTGGTTACTGACCGATTGTAATATTGAAAATAACTCTCAACAAAGCTTTTGTTTTAAATATACTTACATACATCAATTATCAACGAAATAGAGCTACTTAAATAAAGCCAATTGTAATTGTGTATTAAGTTCCTACATAGTGATATTTTTTGTGATATTTATCGAAAAATAGCCAAATTGTTTTTTGTTCAGCTGCATGCAACTAGATACATTACATATTTTATTATTCATATTTGTAATGTATGTAAGAAATATAATAATAAAAAAGATATGCTTCATTTAAATTAAATGTTGTTATAATTTTATTAACTTTTACACATTATTGTTAAAATATAATATTTGAACAATTTAAATATGCAACAACCTCAAAATAACTGCACACCGCCCAAAATCCATAGGCAAAAACCTTTTAATTCGCACAGACCCAGGTAACGGCCACACAGCCGCGCGGCGTGTCAAAGCGGTGTTCCATTTTCAAAATATTTTGACGTTAATAGCCACTTTTGTGGAGCAGTGACATATTGTTTTTTTTTTTCGTTACCGCCAAAGGCAAAGGTATCAATGCAAAGTGACTTGCGCGTTGATGTGTTGTTGGCATTATGGGTTTTCTTTAATTGTTTGTATTGTGGCCGGTGAGTTTTGTTTAATAAGATTTGTCAATGCAGTTGCATGGGTGGTATGTTCTTTTTTTTAATCCTCTACTTTACCGAGATTGGTGTAAGGTAACTTATAAGATTACTATGCATTGGTTAAGTGTATTTTATTGAGACGCAAGAGTGCATAAGGAAAGGAATATGGAAGATAAATAAAAAATGTAAAACAAGATTTAGATTCTGAGGAGATTATAAAGGGTAGGTACCTAACTAGATTTTTTAAATTTCAGTTTATAGCGTAAAATCGATTATATTATTGTTGTGTATAAACGTTGGCCTACATTCTGAGAAGAACCTCTTTGCGCAGAATAGACCTTCTCTAAAACAACTCTAGTCTATTAGTCATTAAAAACCAAAAACAATAAAAAAACAAAGACAATATATATGGCCGCGCTTAAAATTCAAAACCGGTAGCAAATCGCACCCCAAAGTGAAGTGCTCTTATCTCCACAAACAATTGTTTATTGTTTATACAACAAATAAACCAAACCAACTTAAACCACTCATAGCACGCGCTCAAATGACCAAAAACCAGATAAAGTAGACCTCCGGTCGCTTGTATTTCAATTGTTTCACAGTCCTTTTCAAAATAACTTTACAACCCACAATTTTTAAAAGACCTCCGCTACATTGGCGTTTTCATAACTATAAAGTGTCTTCGTAATTTGGCCGTCACAACCAGTTTACTCTGAGCCGTATAATTTCACAAAAAGAGCGAAAAGAAAGGCGGGTTTAAATAAGACAAGGACACAATAGGACTCTTTGTACCCGTCATTACTTTGGTCAGTTTTGCGGTTGACAGCTGATGTCCATCCTTTGTAATTAGAGTTTTAGGTTATTTTCGCAGCCCCAAAACCGCCGAAAGCGCGGGAAATCTGACAGATGTCAGTATTTTTTTAAGAAAGCGTTTTTTCGTTAGTGGCCAGTTGTGATGTGACCGCTCGTTTCGTATTGTAGAAATTTGAAGACACGTGTTTTTGAATAAACATGCCAGGTGTTGCCTGTGGTAAATAATAATGATTTTAAGGCGTTTGCGTTTGTTGTAGTGTTTGCACAAAACGAATAAAAGTAAACATAATGGGGAACATGTGTAGTCTTCGACGTGGTTCGTGGCCATCTTTGATTGATGTGAATCTGTACAAATACGTACTGTATTTTTTCAAGATACATTTAACGTATAAGTCGCTCTTGATATTGTCCGGAGCGATTCCTTTCTTATACTAGCACTATTTCTCCAAATAAATAAATAGTTAATGCGGGACAATCTCACACATATCGACCTAGTCCCAAACTAAGCAAAGCTTGTACTAATGGGTACGAGGCGATGATATACATACCTACGTATGTAGATTAAAACAATAAAAAAAGTACTAGAAAGCTCCTTGAGTCAGGAACAACTATTCATGCTTATCACACAAATAAATGCCCTTACCGGGATTATTCGAACGCAGGACCTATATTCGTAGGCAGTGTCACTATGAGTCACTACCCACTAAGCTAAAGAGGTCGTCAAGGACGTCAGGTCGTACCCACTTATATGTAGTACTATAGAAGTACCTACCTATTCTAATTTAAAACGAATTGGTTGAATGTAATCGGCAGCACTAGCGCATAACTAAACGCGAGGTAAATACGTACTGATAAACACATTTAATTTGAATTTATCATACATTGGATTCACTGTAGCTGAATTTATCCTGTTTTAAACATACTGAGGAGTAATAAGAAGGACGTCTACTAATTGATTTTCCTTATACATATATTATATTGCCATGAATTTCGACTGAAGATGAAAATTAAACGAACTTTAACACTGCATTTGCCGTCTTCAGACATTGCTCGAGTAATATCGCCAGGACCACCACCCCACCATAACATTGTAGGTAGGTTATTTAATGTGACCGACTTTTTATAAAAACTGTCTTTGGGATTTGAATCTTTTACCTTGGACAGTAAAGTGGCTTTTGAATGTACTACTTTAATGCAATTCGGCCAAGCGTAATTTATGAGCTGTGAGTCGCTTAATTTCGGTCCGCCCATATATGGGCAAACCGAAATGTCCATCTTTGGGCGAACTGAAATTACGCGACTCACAGGTCGCAAATTACGCTCGTGTGGCTTCACCCTTATTCAATATGTTTAACTGCCGTATAGATTTGACCGAGTATTTTAAAATTCGTTTTACATAAGCCCCACCAAAATTAATGAACTTAGACGTGACGTTATTTAAAAACTCTTGAAGTACAAACGGTTTTATAAATAATTTGCAATACTAATCACTTCTAACACAAATGAAGTGACAACCCCTCTACTGACGTAAGCTCCCTCAGAAGATCACCAATTCACCAAGGATTATGGGGGTAAATATAATAAAGCAAAATAAATAATTAGTTAACGCACCCTCATGGGCCACCATTTTATTAAACGTCATAACCGCCATGTTTCGTCGATTGTAATAAGCCGTTATGATGATGATGATCATACAATGGCTGCCCTAGACCGCCGCACCCATTCTAATGGGTTTCCGAGGGTGGGTCAAGGGAGCTCTAGCGGTAATGGACTCACACCTTCCTGAATTTATTCAGTGTCGAGAGAGACGCAACAATACATTAGGGTGAGATGCATTGTAAGGTGAAATTAGTCACTCAGTTATTAGTCATTTTTAAATGATCATAGGTTTACTTCAACATCTAAAGCTCCTAGAACGTAGCGACTAGGCGAACACATTTCGGCTTGCGGCAGTTATGGCTCGTCCTGTGCTGTACCGTACAGTCGCAACAATGAATCCTGCTCGAAGCCCCAACCCATTTTTAGATTTGTCCCTTTAATTTAATTTTCATATAAAAGTTGGTCGATTAATGCTTGAGAGGTATGTGTTTCACGCGATGATTCTGAAGTTAACTCTGCATACATGAAATCGGAACGCGATATGTAAGTATCAGATTGATCCAGGTATCTGCGAAATAGACAAAAGGGTTTTTTAACGTTTCAGGCAATTCAGACGCAAATGTCGTAGTAAGTGAATCTTTGATATTCAATTAAACAAACACAGCTCGACGGCTTTGGATGAAATTTGGCATAGAGATAAATTAATACCTCGATGGGATTTTCATTCATGTCTTATAGGGGTGATATTCATACCGTCAGGCTCACACCAATGTCTCCTTTAAACGCAAGTTGCGTTAAGCATCTTTTATTAATTATTAAAGATTGATGATCCTCATGATATCTTTGTTAAGGTACATATAATTGTATGTATTTAAGTATGTATAAGTAAGTTTATATTGTATGCATTGCATTATATATGTATGTATATTAATGCAATTCATTGATTTGTGTTTCCATTCGAGTCTCAGCATTTAGGATCCTGCACCACTAAAGTTTCTGTTTAGCCCAATGGTTGACTGGTAGAGAATGCCTTAAGGCATTAAGTTCGCCAATGGTACCTTTATTTTTATAATTGTGCAATAAAGTTTAAATAAATAAATATTCCGTCCGGGACGGGGATTTAGTATTGAACTTCAAGCGAACGAAGTCACATAAAAAACTTTACAGATTTTGAAGAAGTCCTCAACTGCATCAGCCCAACGGGTCGGCAATCTTCATGACTCCTTTTTGCTTGACCATCATCATCATATCAGCCGAAAGACGTCCACTGCTGGACATAGGCCTCCCCCAAAAAGTGCCAAAGTGACCGGTCCTGCACCACCCGCAACTTTTACCAGGTCATCAGTCCACCTTGTGGGGGGCCTGCCCACGCCGCGCCTTCCGGTACGTGGTCGCCACCCGAGAGCCACGCTTCCACGTATCCAATAACAACAATACATGTGTATATAAAGTTCTTTATTTACCACATATTGCATGCCTCAACCAGCCCTAAAAAGCCAAAAAACCAATACTCAGAAACATCCTGTTTCATGTCAGGCATGTTGTTCGACAACGCGTAAAAAGTTAAACAATAGTACTGGTCAGCCATCGGTCACATGCCCGATATATACAAGGTGTGGCCTGAGCCAAGGGCAAATATGGGGAGTTTAAAAAAAATGGCAGTTTAAGGTTAACTAAAGTTATGCTTAAGTCACGTCTAACCTGTCGGGTTTGTTACTAAAAGTATGCAATTGACATTGACGGTCGGTTTTGTTACTATCCGTAACGATCCGTTTAAGGGTTATAAAATAATTAATATGCCCATATACAGAATATGACAAAAGTAAAGTTCTGAAAATACTAGGTTAAACTTATTTTTGATTTTTAAGGCTTTTATGCAAAATCAAATAAGGTTATGTCAAATTACTAGCAGTATTTTAAATGGCCTGCATCCTTTTTGCCTTTTCGGGGTGAGATGGCTTTACCGATGAAGCTATAGATGCCAATCGCCAAGCCAATTTGATTTTAAATTGATGCCCTCTGTACACATATTAAAAATCGTGATAGAAAAACATAAAGATTTTCAGTCAGTAAAATCAACAATTTCTACAGTTTTATAAATTGTATTTTACTGAGTGTTCTTTTATTTAACTAAAGGTTCTGCTTCGTTCCGGTTCTTCAGACATTTCATTTTCACTACGCCTAAACTAAATTTGGCAGGTAAAAGGGGTAGATAGGCTCTGTCTAAGATAAATGTTATCCTAGAAAGTAAAAAAATCATGATACTTAATTTATTCCAATGACACTAATGAATTACAGAGTCGCATTACATAATTATTATAATATGATATCTAAATTCTTTACCCATGAAGTAACAGATAAAGCCTTATTTATATTTTCAAAATAGATTAATGGAAATACTAATTAGCTTAATTATTTATTAATTTAATAACTTGCCCCTGTTACAAGCCACACCCTGTATGCCCAATACATATGTTTTTATGGTTATTCTGTTAACATCAGGTTATAATTGTTAAACACTATGGGTGTCCATTTAGTGTTATAATTATATTTGTAATTCGACATATTTGCGCACATACTGACATACATACGAAAAACCTAAAAAACGGGTACGCTAAAGGTTCAGTGTAAAAGGCAGTTAGTTAACTTTTTAATTAATATTTTTATAATGATGGCAAATTACCTCAATAATGACAGGTGATCCTGTGCAACATAAACAGGTACAATATCCTAATTACCCTAAACTTTTGTATGTACAAGCAACTGCACTGAGTTACGGATTACCATACGTTTTATATGGATTTAGACTTTCACGATTCTCTCACGTTATTTTTACGTGTATAATTAACTTATTTATTTACCTCACTGAGGTCTCTCAACGTTTCGGATGTGTCGCAACGTCAGGAGACCTCATTGTAGGCGTTTAAGTCCCGTAGATGCGGGCGCAGGACCTGTCGCGACGAACGCGAACGCTCAAACCACTCCCAATTTCTAGTCTAGCAACACTGACTAGCGCCACCTAGGGTGGGCAGCGGTAAGTGAATTGAAATGGTAACGGTTAGTTAGTTGCCGCCAAAATGGCTCCAAGTGTGAATGTTCAGTGGAAGTGAGTTGAGAGTGAAAGTGCTAGGATTGCCTATAAACTATCCAGAAACATCAAAGCTAAGTATACTTGTATATCTTAGTAAAGCTCACGTGGTTGTATGGTTTTCTCTAGACAACTACCTTATATGTATCTTATAGGTTATGTAATTCACGTTGTGGAAGAAATATCTGAGCTCATCTTAGGTATGGCGGAAAAGGTACATCGTAATTAGGTGCCGCGGCTTCGGCCGCGGTGACCTGTTCTGTAGTGGGACTCTGCCCACATGTCCCGGGTGCCGCAGCTACGTCTGCCGCGACCTGACCATGGACGGTTCTGTAGTGGGACTCTGCCCACATGTCCCAGGTGCCGCAGCTACGTCTGCCGTGACCTGACCATGGACTGTTCTGTAGTGGGACTCTGCCCACATGTCCTAGGTGCCGCGGCTTTGGCCGCCGTGACCTAACCGTGGACTGTTCTGTAGTGGGACTCTGCCCACATGTCATAGGTGCCGCGGCTTTGGCCGCCGTGACCTGATCTGTAGCGGGAATCTGCCCGCATGTCGTTGTTACCTTCCTCCGGCCGGGTAAGATGAGGCTCTCCTTATAGTAGAGAAAAGAAGAGAAGGAGAGGTGGGTTGTAGAGAGAATACCATACTTATAGAGCTTCTTTCCACAGACTAAGGAGAGGCCCCGATTCGGCACTTTAAGCGAAGCAGATATAGGGATATTAACCCCATAGATTGGAGATTGAAGCAACCATAAATAAGAGAAACAACTTCAAGGATAAGGAAAGGTACGCTATGCATTCTATAACACACTATTAATAAATACTCTACTGAGTTACACCCCCATAATTTATCCATGTCGCCGTCTTCCCTTGGCGGTCTCGTGATATTACCGTAAGAGAGAGAGGGAGGCGGCGACAAAATGGTGACAGAGTAGCTGGGATCTGGCTGTAAGAAAACAGAATGAATAAAGAATCAAAGGCGTATAAATAGTAAAGGAATGCATAGTGTTCATTTTCATAATAAAGATGTTAATTGTGGTATGCAAACAACTGATCCAAGATGGCATGTTGATCTTCAATTTATATCTGGACTAAATGATTTTACTTGTTGAGCATAATTGCTGAAATTCATGAAAAATTGAAATTAAAACCCTGACTTTAAAACTGTAGGACACAGGCATATACAGTGGCGACAATGGTGGCAAAATGAGGAACTTATTAGTTTACTTCAAGGAATCATCATAGATGGCGTTACCGGTCCCAAACAGTCGTGGATTTACGAATTATAAGAATCTTTATTCAAGGTTATTTACTACCTAGAATGTCACTTAAATCTGAGTTTATTTTAATTAAGTTCGTCTATAATGTATTTTCAAGGAATTATTCGTTTAAGGCGATTTTAAGTTAATAAGGGTAATTTTTGTAAACAACCCATCAAGGATACCAGTACCAACTTATCGGTACTTGCTATGAAAAGTCTCGCTTGTTCCTTCGCGTAGCGATCTCTTTTACACTTTCGTATTCAATCGACAGAGACAGATATATTATGAAATTAGCGAAACTCCATGAAAGGCGTCGACTTCGTCGTATTTTGCCTAAGTTCATCGGAAATAGAAATTGGTATGGTGGTATCTCTGAGGTCGTTTGGTCGTTTCCGTAGTCTCCTCTCTTTGTGAACCCCGAACCGGAAGCATTTGTCGGGAGCCATCTTCCCTGCAAGATAGTTGTTCTTTAAGTCGGTGCCACGTTTTATACAGGTAATTGTTGAATAATCTTCTGCAAGAGTGAAGAAAAAGTGTGTACCTACTCAGGGAAATGTGCGTAATAACATTCCATCTCTGTATTGTAGGTAACCGCAAAGAACGCTTCCGACCATCCCGGATTGACGAACCCCCTCGGAATTGACGAAACCCCTCGGAATTGACATTATAACCCCCCTGACTAGACATCCCGGTAAGTTTCTTGCTTCTTACATTAGGATTTTCCAATTGGAAAAGCATATAGTTAGTCGTAATCAAGTGGGAACCTGGTTGCGCAGTGCGCGTAGACACGTGTTGCAGCTGCCTACTACCTACCTAGAAATGTTATTTCTTAACGTAAGGCATGTTTGTTAGGATATAATCATATTCAAGTAAATTTCGATAGGCAAAGGATGGCATTTCTTGCATTTAGTAATTTTGTTTAATTTTGGCCGGTGTTGAAGTGAGTAGAAGTGTGCCGAGCCAAACTGGAGCTTATTGCCAACAACTTAAGAGTCATTACTTAAGCGCCAACCTAAGGAAGTTTCTAGAACATCGCCAAATGGCGGACCCGTTTGATATATAATTACGATAACATTTTAATTGAAAATCTATGTTTCTAGACGAAGATATTGATCATATTCCCGCTTATGACCTACACTGAAATCTAACGAAGTTTTAATCAATTTGGTACAGGATAACGAGTACAATCGAATATTAACGTAACAATAATTATGTCCAAGGACACTTTCTTTTGTTTTACTGTTTGACATAAAAATTACTTAACCAATACTAATTATTGTCATTTGACTTTATTCACGAAAACCGAATAGTTAGAAATTTTGTGACTAACCGTAAAGAAAATCGGTATTTAGTTACGTGAGTCGTTATTTGCATTATGTAATCTTGTGTTTATGTTCCCTTTCCCTAAGGAGTAGCTAGAACAAATGAAAACCTTTTATATTCGTTACAAAGTACATTTCTGACTAGATTAAATTGAGCTAGTGTGATATTGTGGCGATAGGTTGACGGTCTATCGTCCACGCGTTACTTCAACCCTATTCCTATCGTAAATTATTATGCGATCTATCTGTATCCTTTCTTTATTTACTTCGGTCTGGATTCTCGCTTGTTCTATTATCTATTTATGTGACAGTTATATTATGTTTTGTGTTTATGTTTGTCCTTCCCCTAGCAAGTGTTGTGTTATTTAAATACATGGTGTACATAGTAGGGAATCATTCTTGCAATAGACATACAATTTTTATTATGAAGTGAATTCAAGCAGTGATTGAGTGTTTAAATTTTGTAGAGAACTTATAAGGCAGTTCTCACTTTAGGAATGTTAGTTTCCTTGTGTTGTTTAAAATAAATATATCAGAGAATGTGGCTATAGGTTCTCTTCCCTTTTTGTAAGAAAGTGGCAGTTGATACAGTGGGAAAGGCTTACAAACGTCAGCCCTTATGACATGGATTTAAAGTCCAATTTAGTGTAACCAATTCAAAAGTTTTACCCATTGTACCTACTAGTATACATGTGAGTATGTCCTTAATACAATAACTGGTTAATATTGTGTTTATTTCTCAATAAATAAATACTTGCTTAGAAGATTATACTTACATAGTTAATGAGTCTGCAGCGGCGTAACAAAATATTATTGAAATTTTGTTTTCTTAAAGATTATGTCAGTTTGTCTGAGGTACCATGTCTTGCAAACAATATGATTTTTAAATTCATTTTTTTTTGGCTCTTGGGAAAGACAGTATACCTGAGGACTTGTCATAGTAGATCACTAGATTGATATTTATTTTATATGTGAAATTCAACTTGCTTAGTAAGAAGGACTTAAGTAACTGAAATTATAGTCAACTAGAAAAATAATTAAATTATATATCTGTTGAACATTACTTAGTTGTGTGATGACCTACATAAACAATTATTTCACCGAATGGACATTGACTCTTTTTAAATTTTTGCTTTGATGTTTTGATGGAGATTGAAATTATTTGACTTATACTTTGCATATAATTTGCTTACATTAATTTTTTTGACTTTGATCTTAAATTTTGATTTTTAAACTTCAATTTTAAGTTTTTATTCGCACTGGAGGATAAAATATTTTAGAAATTAATATGATTTGCGACTATGACAGTTGAGTATTTTACTTTCGAGAAATTCAGGTTGACCCGGACATTGAATTTGAAGATTTTCTTACTTTTGATTTTCAATTTATTTTTGTTTCTGAATCTTGATCTTTCGGTTTAAATTTTTGAACATTGACTTAGATCTGGTTAATGAGTTCAATTTATTTTGGGACGTCGACTGAAATTTTTGGTTTTTAGTTTTAATTTTAATATTGTTCAAGGATAGTAACATTTAGAAGTCGTGTCGATTTCCTTTCGGTAACTTTTTTTATTTTTTGACTTTTGAATTTTTAATTTTTAATTTATTTTTGAACTTTGAATTTTTTATTTTTTATTTTATTTTGAACTTTGAATTTTGAACTCGTCAATGATAGTTGCATCCATGCTAATGAATATTGGACAGAGCAATCGACATTTTTAACATTAAATCATTTTAGTAAGACATACTGAGAGGTACGTGTGTGATTGAATGACAGTTGTTAACTTTTCATGCAGCATCTTTAAACAAATAGCTATTCGAGAATTTTAGGTTGAATAGAACTTGTTTATGTGATTTACAGGATTAGACAAGATAAACCATGGACGAGACTTTACTGAGAAGGCTTAGGCTTATACATGATAAAATTCGGTCGGACTTAGGCACTCTACCAAATACTATAGATGATGATACGGTTATGCAAGGGCAATTGGTTTACAGTAAATTAGAAGCAACAGTTAAACGATTCAACAGCGATCTCGTTGAGTACTTTAGGATGGCATCGTCTCCGGCGGCGGATGAAATTTTTTTAATGAGCGGGACCCAACTCGAAGTGGAAGAAGCTTTAGCTGAACTTAACGTCAAGATCACCCGGATCCTTTCGAAAAACAAAACAAAAGAAAATTCTTCAGAAGTGAACTCCTCCTGCCGGCTTCCAAAACTGCAGCTGACAGTATACAAAGGGGATGTACTGACTTGGTGCGAATTTTGGGATTCGTTCCAGAGCAATATCGGCTCGAAGAACTTGTCCGAGGTAGACAAGCTCTCGTATCTCAAAGCTTCAGTGTCCGGAGATGCCAAGAAAGCTATTGACGGTCTATCTACGACAAACGCTAACTATGAGATAGCGGTGTCAATCCTTAAAGAAAGGTTCGGGAAGACCTCTCACCTTATAGATGCGCATTACGCCCAACTTTACAAGATTAAAGCGGCTAATAACACAGCTGAAGACTGCAGGAAGACACTTAATGAAGTAGAACGGAACCTCAAGATTTTGGAGTCTCTAGGAGAGAACATCAACCTCAATCATCTGCGCTTCATGCTGATGGAAAAGTTTCCAATCGAATTAGTATATGAGATAAGGCTGAAGATCGTTGATGAATCTATACAGGAACTCCGAAATCAATTGCAAAAAATCATCACAGCTAAAGAAGATGCAGAGAGAATATCCGGAAAAAAGCGCTCCCATGAAGCAGGAAGTAGCACTGTGGAGACATTGCATGTACAATCAAAGCGGGCGAGATATGTAAACCAACTTAAGTTCCAGAATAACAATACAAGAGGACAATTTAGGAGTAATACTGGAAGCTGGAACAACAAATTTCACCTAGAAAGGAAAGCGAATGGTAATTGGAGAAAAGACAAATTTCAACAACCACCCAACAGGACTCATCAAACCTACAACAGGCCTCAACAAACTCCCCTCAAAAATGAAAACCGGATGCAAGGAACCACTTCTGGATTGGTGTGCGTATTTTGCAGCGGCAACCACTACAATGACAAATGCGAAAAATTTACAACTATAAAAGAAAGACTAAACCGTCTGGGGAAACGGTGCCATATTTGTTTCCAGTCAGATCACTTTAAGAAGGACTGTAATGTCAAGAGAAAGTGTCCACGCTGCCTGAATTCGCGGCCGCACAACAGAGCTCTTTGTCCTAAAAATTTTCTTCATGCTCCACCGGAGAAGAAGCCGTCATGACCGCACAAGAAAAGGGGCTCACCATTCTTCAAACCGCTACAGCGAAGGCTAGCCCTGTCAGTGACTTGGAGAAGAGCAAGGAGTGTCGTATCCTCCTAGATTCAGGATCTCAACGATCATACACCACCTTTAAAGTCGCTGAAGAGCTGCAGCTTCCTGTAGAAGAGGAGAGTCATCTTACAATTTTCACCTTTGGCGCGGAGCATCCTCAAGAACTTCACAGCCCAATCGTTATAGTAAAGTTACTATCGCGAACGGGCGAGAATATAATCATACACGCAATATACACAATATATTTCAAGAGGCGGCGTACCTCATATAAACTTAGAAAACTTGCAAAAGTCATACATACTTGCAGACGATGGATCATTGAACGACCAGGTGCACATATTGATCGGGAACGACTATTACTTCAACATCGTTCAAGATGAAAGGATACAATTAGAAAAGAACCTGTTCCTAGTCAAATCTGCACTTGGATGGATAGTCAGCGGCAGGGCCGAACCCGAAGCTATCGACGAGTCGTACGTTGTAACGTACGCGCAAACTAGTACCGAAATGAGACTTAACCAACCAGATCCGCCTTTATGTAATGGAGACATAAAAGGTTTATGGGAATTAGAATGTATTGGTATCAATGATTCACCGAAAGCGAATAGAGACGAAGAAGCTGTCAAGTACTTTAATAATACCACTCAAAAAATACATAATCGGTACACAGTGAGTTGGCCATGGATAACTTATCCGCCAGACTTACCAGATAACTTTGGAATGGCTATAGGTCGTTTAACAAGTCTATTGAAACGTACAGATCAAGATACGTTACTAACGTATAACGATACCTTCAAGGATCAATTAAAGAAAGGTATAATTGAAATTATATCAGAGTCGAAGACTTCACCAACAGAAAAAGTTGTTCATTACCTACCATTTCACGGAGTACGTCACGCGGGGAAACCCATGAGAATAGTCTATGATGCTAGCTCTAAGAGTAGCAAAGATAGCAAGAGCTTAAACGAGTGCTTATATCGTGGACCTCTCATGCTGGAAGACCTTGCAGGATTACTTATAAAATTTAGGACTCACCAAATAGGACTGTCTTCCGACATTGAGAAAGCATTCTTGCAGATGGCGTTACATGAAAAGGATCGTGACGTAACTAGATTCCTCTGGCTGAAGGATACGTCGAAACCAGTATCAAGAGACAACTTACTTTACCTAAGATTCAGTAGAGTCCCATTTGGAGTTATTTCCTCGCCGTTTCTGCTTAACGCGACGATTAAACAGCACCGGTCTAACGCAGATGACCAGCAAGTCAGACAAAAGGCTAACGACATCTACGTGGATAACTTCATATCAGGCGCAGAGTCGCCACGCGAGGCATTAGAACTCTACAGAAATCTCAAAGGGACTTTTCAAGAGATATCTATGTCACTCAGAGACTGGAGCTCCAATTCCAAAGAATTCATGCGTGATATTCAGGATTCATGTAAGGATGAAAGGGTCAATGTACTCGGCTTAGAATGGGATATCAAGAAGGATACTCTTCAATTGAAATGTAATTTAAATGAAGAAACTAATACAAAAAGAGGAGTCTTGAAGATTATCGCATCTGTTTACGATCTGTGTGGATACGCGGTACCGTACATTTTATCAGCCAAACTCTTCTTGCAACAACTTTGGAAAGCTAAGGTACAGTGGGACGTGCCTTTATCAGGCGTGCTCACAGGACAATGGAAGACCATCCAAGAACAAATACGCGCCATTAGAGAGGTGTCGCTGAACAGATGCTACACGAGTGAACCAGGGGAGAAAAGGTACGATCTACACTGTTTCACCGACTCATCTCTGCAGGCGTACGCTGCGTCTATATTCCTCGTCAGTGGATCTCAGAGAAGCTTTGTTATTGGCAGGTCGCGCCTCGTACCAATAAAGGACCAGGAAAACCTTAAGATACCTCGTCTTGAACTTCTAGGAGTTTTGATTGGAAGCAGACTGATAAAGTTTGTTCTTAAATTTCTTCAACAGAAAATAGAAAAGCAAGTCTTGTGGACGGACAGCCAGATTGTTATAGAATGGTGTAAGTCCAGCAAATTGTTACCTCCTTTCGTGGCCAGACGGATTGAGGAGATTAAAACTAACCCAGACCTGAAGATCAAGTACATTCCATCAGAGCTCAATCCAGCAGACGTGGGTACGAGACCCACCTGTTCGAGAGAGGACAGGGAGAAATGGTTGAGTGGTCCACAATTTATAACACAGAGCCAGACGGCGTGGCCAATGAGACCTGGCAGTGGACAGACCTGTTCTTTCCCGGTTGGGGAGGGTCTTGCGGTGCAAGAACGTGAAGAGCCGATGGAAGTAGATGATCAACAGGTACAAGACTCGCAAAACGTCGATCCGATGGAAACGGAAGAAAAAACATTAGGTAAAGAAGAAACTCGAGAAAATAGTAAAACATTGGAGGATAAGATACGTAAACTAAAGAAGATTCAAGCGGAATACTTCCCACTAGAAGTTGAAGGAAAAGTAACTAGTTTAAGCCGAAATTTGGGCATATTTAAAGATATAGATGACCTTTTAAGGTGCAAAGGTCGCATGAAAAATGCAAACTGGTCGTTTGATAAACGGTATCCTGTACTTATTCCTAAAAACTCGGATTTCACCAAAGAAGTTATAATGAAGACCCATCAGGAAAACAAACATGTAGGTGTAAACCACACTCTAGACAGGTTAAGGCAAACTTACTGGATTCCCCATGGAAGAAGCCAAGTTCAACACATTCTGAAGAGGTGCCCCGACTGTGTGAAACATGAAGGAGGGCCATATAAGTTACCTGAGACACCAGCCTTGCCGAAGGAAAGGGTTAACTACAGTTCACCGTATACATACGTCGGAATCGATTACATGGGCCCCGTTTTGGTTAACAACGGTAACGGAAATTGTAAACGGTGGATATGCTTATATACATGTCTGGCAGTGAGAGCTATACATCTAGAGGTTGTCAACGATCTTACGGCTGAGGAAGGTCTACTCGCCCTAAGACGGATGGTGTCCGCTAGAGGAGTACCTGATTTAATTACGTCGGACAATGCGACAAACTTCAAATTGATGTCAGAAATTCTTCAAAATCCATACTGTGTGGAAAAGGAAATAAGGTGGAAATTTATACCACAATTAGCACCATGGCATGGCGGATTCTATGAGAGACTGGTCAGCCTTGTTAAGAATTGCATGAAGAAAACCCTGCAGAAACATATGCTAAAGGATAGTCAATTGATAACGGTAATAAAGGAAATTGAAGCAGTTCTCAACACGCGACCTTTAACGCGTGTCGACTCCGAACCGGATCATGTACTTAAACCGTCAGATTTTCTCACCATGGGAAAATGTATCATTATGGAAACTTCAGACAAGGATCCTACAACGTCACAAGGGACAGTGACCAAAGAAACCTTAATTAAAAGCTGGAAGAAAGCACGTGTTATTCTAAAGGAATTTAAAGATATGTTTGAAAACCGGTATCTCCTCAATTTGAGAGAGCGATATTCCCACGGTCCGAATGAACCAAGGGTAACGTCAAAATTAGCTCCCAAAGTGGGCCAGATAGTACAAATCAAAGGAGACACGAAGAATCGGATAAACTGGAAGGTGGGAAAGATAGTCTCGTTGATCACTGGCATGGATGGTCAATTTAGGGTAGCTAAGGTTAAGGTAGGAGATACAGAATTTACAAGGTCCATCGCACATCTCTACCCTTTAGAGATTGAAGATGGAGAAGAAGAATGCAAACAAACATCAGAAAGTGACGAAAATTCTACAGATGAACATCTGACGCTTCCAGAGCTTCCACCACAGTCATGCAGGGACGACGTAGTGATGGAAGCACCTGGCAACGACGATGCCAAATCTCCAGATGATCAAAGTCCCCAAGTAGAAGACACGGAAGAATTCCTGGATGAAGTCCTGCCCCAATCCACTGTAATTGTTAAGCCTAAGTCCGTATCAGAATCTGAATCGTATCAGCCAGTCACTGAGCCTGAGCCACTCGAACCTTTAGAACCTGGCAGTCAAGAACCGGAGCCAAGACCGAAGAGAGCTGCTGCCCTTAGAGCCCTTGAGAAGATCCGTGAATGGACGAGCAACCTAGTAGCCGTGCTTCGGCCTTTCGTGGGGAGTGTCGCGACGAACGCGAACGCTCAAACCACTCCCAATTTCTAGTCTAGCAACACTGACTAGCGCCACCTAGGGTGGGCAGCGGTAAGTGAATTGAAATGGTAACGGTTAGTTAGTTGCCGCCAAAATGGCTCCAAGTGTGAATGTTCAGTGGAAGTGAGTTGAGAGTGAAAGTGCTAGGATTGCCTATAAACTATCCAGAAACATCAAAGCTAAGTATACTTGTATATCTTAGTAAAGCTCACGTGGTTGTATGGTTTTCTCTAGACAACTACCTTATATGTATCTTATAGGTTATGTAATTCACGTTGTGGAAGAAATATCTGAGCTCATCTTAGGTATGGCGGAAAAGGTACATCGTAATTAGGTGCCGCGGCTTCGGCCGCGGTGACCTGTTCTGTAGTGGGACTCTGCCCACATGTCCCGGGTGCCGCAGCTACGTCTGCCGCGACCTGACCATGGACGGTTCTGTAGTGGGACTCTGCCCACATGTCCCAGGTGCCGCAGCTACGTCTGCCGTGACCTGACCATGGACTGTTCTGTAGTGGGACTCTGCCCACATGTCCTAGGTGCCGCGGCTTTGGCCGCCGTGACCTAACCGTGGACTGTTCTGTAGTGGGACTCTGCCCACATGTCATAGGTGCCGCGGCTTTGGCCGCCGTGACCTGATCTGTAGCGGGAATCTGCCCGCATGTCGTTGTTACCTTCCTCCGGCCGGGTAAGATGAGGCTCTCCTTATAGTAGAGAAAAGAAGAGAAGGAGAGGTGGGTTGTAGAGAGAATACCATACTTATAGAGCTTCTTTCCACAGACTAAGGAGAGGCCCCGATTCGGCACTTTAAGCGAAGCAGATATAGGGATATTAACCCCATAGATTGGAGATTGAAGCAACCATAAATAAGAGAAACAACTTCAAGGATAAGGAAAGGTACGCTATGCATTCTATAACACACTATTAATAAATACTCTACTGAGTTACACCCCCACAATTTAACCATGTCGCCGTCTTCCCTTGGCGGTCTCGTGATATTACCGTAAGAGAGAGAGGGAGGCGGCGACAGGACCGGTCATGATGGCGCTCTTTGGGGGAGGCCTATGTCTAGCAGTGGACGTGTTTCTGCTGATGCTGATGATGATAACGATGATGATGATGAATGGTGAACAAACATACTAGTTATAACAGTTATTATGGCTACAGTCTAGTTCAAAACAAATAAATATATAAATAAATATTAGGGGACAATCATACTCAAGTCGAACTCATCATCCTCCTAGCGTTATTCCCGGTTGCGCCCTAATGGAGCCCGGGGTCCGCTTTGACACCCAATCACAAGATTTGGCATAGGCACTAGTTTTACGACGGCCATCTGACCTTCCAACCCAGAGGGTTAACTAGACCTTATTGGGATTAGACCGGTTTCCTCACGATGTTATCCTTCACCGAAAAGCTAACGGTAAACATTGCGTACATAAGTTCCGAAAACTTATTGGTACGAGCCGGGATTCGAACCCACGACCACCGCTTGACAGCCGCATGCCTGACCGCGTAGATTCGTCAATACTCAAGTCTAACTAGCCCCATAGAAAGCTCATTAAGGCTTGTGTAATGTGCACTAGACGACGATATATTTAATGCTTAAATACAGTTTTTTTACTGTTAAAATGTTAGACTGTTAGCATAGCAGAAAGAGTGTAAAGTAGGTTATCTTCATACAAACGCACCGCGCGCGGCTTGTACGTGTGCGCCATTAGTATCTATGCGTCGCCGCACGCACACTCAAACAAAATCTCTACTGGCGCACTGAGAAACGGGTCGAGATTTTGTTTGAGTGTGCGTGCGGCGACGCATAGATACTAATGGCGCACATATATAAGCCGCGCGCGGTGCGTTTGTAGAAGATAACCTAATTTACACTCTTTCTACTATGCTGTTAGGATGGGTAACCAAACCAAACCGTCTAAAGTGTCCTCTGTGCGTTTTAAAAAAAAAATCTGAATGTATGGAATGTTTGACAAGTCTCTATGGAATGACAGCTGCCGGCGCCATTTTTAACGTTGATCGGTCTGTAATCGTAAGTTGGTGCAACACGCCCTTCGTTTCTGTCCCTGGGGAAAAGTTTGCCAAGTTTATACCCATACAGTTTAGAGGGAAATACCTTATTTCATACACATGAAACAATTTCAGCCATACTTAATCAAGCATGGGCGTGTAATCAATTTCAACTGAAAATCTTAATTTTTCATCGTTGACATAATGAATTTCTAATCGATCACAAATCGATTTGGTTTAGCGTTGAGCTCAAGTCGGTCTTTAGTCGAATTCGGCCGATGAAAGACGATGAAACGGGCATGTGTACTTGTATTGGTGAGTTTTGTATCTTTGTGTGTTTGTAACTTTGTAAATTTCTGGAACTGTTCATCCGATTACAAAAAAAAATATCACTCGTATATAGATAGATATTGGTTCTTCAGGGTGGACATCTATAAATGCAGAAGTAGGTACCTTTGTCTCTCTGTCTGTTACCTTTTCCGCTCAAACCACTGAACCGCTTAAGAAGCAATTTGGCATGGGGCTATAGTTTAAGGCCCTGAAAGCACATTGGATTTTTTTTACTTCGGTAATTATTTCTTAAGGGGGAGAAATGCGGTGTCAAAGTTTGTATGGAGGTTAGTATAAGGGCCAATCAACCATTTCTAGTTGTTATTCGGTCCCATTAGCGCAAGGAGACAATTTGACAGAGTTTCTCAGAAAAAATGTTACAATATTTACTTCGAACGTGGTTAAGAGATGGGCCATACATAATTTACTTTAAAAACAAAGTTTTAACCGACTTCAATTTAGTACTCCGCCAAGCCACGAGCACTGCATTTCCTATTTTTTACAATTTACCACATGAACTGATTTCCGATAGCAAATGCGTTGATTACTATAGAAAAAAACCGAATCGCTGTATGTGGGCCGATAATATTTGAGGACTTCCATCGATTCCCCAAGATCATCACCAATGGCACTTCATTAGTTCCTATTTAAACGGAATCTTATCAGAACCTGTGACGTACTTTTGCACTTTTAAGTACATAATTGAGGAATTCGATAAGTCATCTGTGGTCTTCATCATCAATTCCTCGCCACCAAATTTATGATTCCGGATGTAAATACACGAGTTATAACAGAAAATACCAAAATCACTACACGCGTGCCTTATAAAATTGAGGAGTCCCCTCAATTCCTCATGGATCCCATCATCTAACTGAATTTTGAAAAAAATGGGACCCACCTGGAAGTATATACATACGAACAAAAAAAAAAATTTCCGAATCGGTTCATCAATGACGGAGTTCTGAGGTAACAAACATTGAAAAAAAAAAAAAAAAAAAAAATACAACCGAATTGAGAACCTCCTCCTTTTTTTTGAAGTCGGTTAAAAAAGGGGTGTAACGTGACAAGAAAATGTTTAAATCCACAAAACCCATAAATTTGCATTTTTAAAAAGTGACCCAGGTGACGTAACCATGGCAACTAGTGACAGAAAAAAGTTGATTAACCCATAAACTACTTCCACGCGGACCAAGTCGCGGGCTAGTACCTTTTTTACCAAGGTAGGTAACCAGGTACCCATTCATCGGGGTGTGACTGGGTTATGTGGTATTTCTATCCACTAAAAACTCCACGGTGCCCTGCATCTGCGCTCTCATGCAGGGGACTCCAGGATCTCATGCTGAACGCACTGGAGCCCCCCTCGCGCCTCGCCACATGTGGCTCGTCCTAGGGTAAGGAAATGTTGTCGCCCCGGGGGCTTCGGCACTCGCTTAAGAACCCCAGTCTTAAGCGAGTGCCGCAGCCCCCGCCAGAACTCTGCGACCTCCTTTAAGGTCGTAGCTCACTAGAGCCACCCGTCGCCCACTCCTCACCGCCTCGCCTCGAGCGGTTAGGTATTCTTTATATGGATTTGTACGGGCATGCGCCCACTACATCTACTCCATATCAACTCTGTAGTTAGTACATTTACGATGCGAGGCGATGACGGGTGGCTCTAGTGAGCTATGACCTTTAGTCGCTTTCTACGACAGGCGGGGGAGACCGGCGTAGACCCATTCTAGTCCGACCCTACGCGTAAATGTCCGAGCTTACACTAGGCTATATTTTAAACCGTGGCACTGCCCGCGGTCTTTATAATACGCCTGCAGCGCCACCTGAGGTGTTATAATAACATTATTAACTTTACTTGTTTCAGGCATTCCATTTAGTATTCATTGTTAAATATGCGGCATCTGAAACCTATAAAGAGTGGTATCGAAGTGAGTGTTAAAACATGAATAAAATAACCCTCTTCTCCTTCGGCATTCGGGTAAATATACGGGGTGTGGCGTGTAATGGGAGTATTAAATTTACAGAATGACTCCATATAATATCCGCAGTTATTATATATCGGCGGTATCCACCGTTTTAGTTATTGGTCCTGTTACTGGCCACCCCGTATGCTTAAGTTAAACTTAGGTACTTACTAAAAGCCATTCATCATCATATCAGCCGAAAGACGTCCACTGCTGGACATAGGCCTCCCCCAAAGAGTGCCAAAGTGACCGGTCCTGCGCCGCCCGCATCCAGCGGACTCCAGCAACCTTTACCAGGTCATCAGTCCAAGCCATTAGCCCAAAAACTATTAGTTAAACCTAAAAATATTTATAGACGTTTTTTTAATTCCAGATACCGTAAAGAACTGCACGCCAGGCTCTACCGTCAAGTATTACAAGCCAAACATGATGTGCACATGTAGCCTGCCTGGCGTCATCGACTCCTGCAAATTTTTAGGAACGAGGGACAATTCAGCGATGTCGCTCCGAGGAACAACTCGGACTACTGGAAATGGATATGGTAAGAATATTACGCTATAGATTACAGTAGTAGCACAAATATAAGTTACAAAGATGTAGAAGCAGAAAGCATTTTTTGAAAACATTTTAACCAATCATAAGGCAGCACGTTTGCGCGGGTAAAATCTTCAACGCCCATTGGCCCAAATATTGCGCGCGACGCCGGCAGCCCCTGCGCCCGCCGTTTTGACTGGCACCATGAGCGGGAAAGCACGAGTTCATCTGTCATTGCATATTGTAAGTTACGTATAGTGCAACGACGTCTTTATTGAAATGGTCATACGTTCGATTCCATTCGGTACTTGTCAGCACTCGTCGGAGATTCGACGAAGATTGCCGGTGTAACTTATATTTGTGGTTTTGCCCGCGATTCCGTCCGCGTGGAACTCGTTTATATCGTAGCTCCATATAAACTTTCATCCCCCTCCGGGAATCTTTTCCGGGATAAAAACTATCCTATGGCCTTCCTTGGGATTTAACCTAGGTATTTCCATAAGTACCAATTTTCATCTCAATCTCAATCAGTCATCGGTTTGAGCATGAAGAGGTAACTGCCAGACAGACACACTTTCGCATTCATAGTATTACGCGTTTAGTGGCGGTATATATGCTATCGGTAGCCTAGTGGTTCAAGCGGCGGTCGTGCGTTCGAATCCCGGCTCGTACCTATGAGTTTTTCTGAACTTATGCACGGAATATTTACCGTTAGCTTTTCGGTGAAGAAAAACATCGTGAGGAAACCGGTGTAATCCCAATAAGGTCTAGTTTTCCCTTTTGGTTGGAAGGTCAGATGGCAGTCGCTTTCGTAAAACTAATGCTGTAGCCAAATCTTGGGGGTTAGGTGTCAAAGCGGACCCCGGGCTCATTTCGGGGCACAACGAGGAATAACGATGATGATTACGCGTTTAGTGGCGCCCTCTAGTGGCTGTAAAGTGCAGGCGCTCAAAGCCGCTTACGTTAACTTGAAAAGACAGAACCGTTTCTATCTAGAACCTTCTGGATTTAGTTAACCAGCGTTAAATCTCCAAGGAGCTCGATACCGCTCACACCCGAGATTCTAAAAACCGCCACATCCGATCTCACTGGAGCGTAAACTTGGTATTCTAGGAGGTAAATTGGAAGCGGTGTCGTAAAGGAGGTTTTACAACATCCCGCCAATAATTGACCACATTTCATATTTTCATGTAGGCCATTTTATGATTTAGTTCGCTAGAAAATGTTTTTTTAAGCGACACGTGTTTTTTTATTTCTCCCTTAATTGTAATTTTCATTCAAAACTATCAAATTGAAAAGTAGCGAATTCCAGAAGGTTGTAAGTAAATTATGACGTCAATACTACGACTCTGTATGGCAGTTTGGACACCTTTCATATGGCAGCCATAATACTGACGTCACACGCGTTGAAAACCACTTTTATACGTTTTCGCGATTTTCTTAAAAGCGAGCAGGAAAAAAACACAGAAAACTACTTTATTACGTTCAGATAACATAATTACCGAAATGCTTTTCGATTTAGGCGTCATTACATATTTTGAAATATTGTCAATTACTGCTTTTCTCTAAGGTTGACTTGTAGAGAATACTCCCGGCATTACCCACATATTGTACGATAAGTACTTCTTTTGTGCAATATAGAACTAAACATCCAACGAACTCCCATGACCTTTACTAGGTCATTAGTTCTATCATTGTGGCATGTGGCATTCACTGGAAGAGGCTTTTCCAGCAGTGGACGTCTTTTATTGGCCTGGATATGATGATGGTGATCTATGATGTAATATAAAAAAATAAGTAGATTACGTTGACTGTATAAACGCATTAGCATCAAGGTTGTCAAGGTTGTCTGGAAGAGATCGCTTTTTAGCGATAAGACCGCCTGTTGTCTACCATTGTTTATGTTTAATTTACCTCTATTTTTCTATTTTATTTTTACTATGTCTGGTGAACGATAAAGAATATTTGTATTGTAGTGTATTGTATATCAAACCCATCGCCAATTAATTCTTCCGTTTTCATATATATACGAAATTCCGTGTTTTAAAATGCCCACAAAATCTGACAGCTAAGACACGTTTATACGTTCCCATTGACGACGCGAAACTGAGGTAAGTCGGTACAATTGACTGAGTTTTAGTGAGTTACATTTGGAGCGCTTAAAACCTATCAACCTCTTTGATATTACTAACATCATTGACGACGATGATGAAATAAAATACAATGAACCCTGGATCACTGGGACACTAAGGGGCCTGTAAAATTGTCTCACATAAAGAGGTATAGGTATTCCATTTACCCAGTATCTGAGATATTCAGGTAAATACATATAAATCTGTCTCACTTACAGAGCCGCCTCGTCTTCAAGCTGACATTAGAGGTAATTTCAGTGTCATCATTTATAACAATAATCAAAGAATAAACTTAAATAATCAAGCACGTTTTTAATAACAAATATGCGTCAATCCAAAAAAAACAGTCGTTTTAGTTTGTCTTTGGAAATATCAAAAGGCATGTAAAAGTTAGTACTTAATATCTCAAATTATTATTTTTATTTAGTTTTTACTTGAAGAGCGGCGTCTCCTGACACAAGCATAGTGCTTAAAATGAGGCTCCAACCTTTTGCCTTTGTTAAACTACACATATATTCAAACCGAAAGAAAATATTTAATTTATTCATTTTCATTTTTCATTCGGTGCCATTGAAAACTCCTCTATAAAGGTGCAATTGCGTTGATGTAAAAATACGCCTCAAAACGTTGACATGTCGATTCTCAGAGCTTCGAACACCCCCTCCTATTGAGATTAATCTTTCGCTTCACTCAGGAATTATATCACTGCCCCTGCTGTAAGTATTTAATTTGGCTACCTTGAGAATGTTCAATTATTGCAGATTGGCATCCGAAACAACCTTGCGCAACACTAGCGTTACCTTCTTTCGATGGTTGCAACTGGTGTGGGTGCGATGGTGGAAAGCACACTTGTACGAACAATCCATGTCTCAAAAAGTTGAAGGGGTCTACAAGTGTAGATGTGTTCATAGCATCTGGGTCTGGGACGCTTAATATAAATACACTCGGTAAATATTTCTACTGTTCTATCGCCAATAACTGGCCACTATTCAATAACTGGCTCCCTCATAAAAATTAACTCTGTTCCCCTACAAACATAATCAATTTAGTATAACGTGGCCAGTTATTGAAGGGTGGCTAGTAATTAACATCCTATACTAAAGATGAATTCTATTATAGGTGGATAGAGTTCATTATTTGTATGAGGTGGCCAGTTATTGGCACTTCTCTTTGTGACTAACACACAAAGCGATAGTCTTTCATTGTTAAATGTTATGATTCCTGACGCACTCATACCACCCGCCACGCGTAACGAAACTAGACCTCCACCTTTAGTTACTAGTAGTAACGAAACTAGACCTCCACCTTTAGTTACTAGTAGTAACGAAACTAGACCTCCACCTTTAGTTACTAGTAGTAACGAAACTAGACCTCCACCTTTAGTTACTAGTAGTAACGAAACTAGACATCCACCTTTAGTTACTAGTAGTAACGAAACTAGACCGCCACCTTTAGTTACTAGTAGTAATGAAACTAGACCTCCACCTTTAGTTAATAGTTGTAACGAAACTAGACCTCCACCTTTAGTTACTAGTAGTAACGAAACTAGACCTCCACCTTTAGTTACTAGTACTAACGAAACTAGACCTCCACCTTTAGTTACTAGTAGTAACGAAACTAGACATCCACCTTTAGTTACTAGTAGTAACGAAACTAGACCTCCACCTTTAGTTACTAGTAGTAACGAAACTAGACATCCACCTTTAGTTACTAGTAGTAACGAAACTAGACCGCCACCTTTAGTTACTAGTAGTAATGAAACTAGACCTCCACCTTTAGTTAATAGTTGTAACGAAACTAGACCTCCACCTTTAGTTACTAGTAGTAACGAAACTAGACCTCCACCTTTAGTTACTAGTACTAACGAAACTAGACCTCCACCTTTAGTTACTAGTAGTAACGAAACTAGACCTTCACCTTTAGTTACTAGTAGTAACGAAACTAGACCTCCACCTTTAGTTACTAGTAGTAACGAAAAAAGACCTCCACCTTTAGTTACTAGTAGTAACGAAACTAGACCTCCACCTTTAGTTACTAGTAGTAGCGAAACTAGACCTCCACCTTTAGTTACTAGTAGTAACGAAACTAGACCTCCACCTTTAGTTACTAGTAGTAGCGAAACTCGACCTCCACCTATAGTTACTAGTAGTAACGAAACTAGACCTCCACCTTTCGTTACTAGTAGTAACGAAACTAGACCTCCACCTTTAGTTACTAGTAGTAACGAAACTAGACCACCACCTTAAGTTACTAGTAGTAACGAAACTAGACCTCCACCTTTCGTTACTAGTAGTAACGAAACTAGACCTCCACCTTTAGTTACTAGTAGTAACGAAACTAGACCACCACCTTAAGTTACTAGTAGTAACGAAACTAGACCTCCACCTTTAGTTACTAGTAGTAGCGAAACAAGACCTCCACCTTTAGTTACTAGTAGTAACGAAACCAGACCTACACTTCTGGCGGGTGGGGTGAGGGACATGAGTGCGTCAGGAATCATAACATTTAACATTGAAAGACTATCGCTTTGTGTGATAGTAACCTACTACGCATCGCGGTGTCAAGATGTGTTTGAGGCGGTGACCGTAGAATTCAGCTTAAAACAAGTAACAGATAAAGGGGCTGGTGCAGCTAATTAAAAAAAACAACCTTACAAATTTCTACCCAAACGTGCCTAAAATCCGGTATGCGCATGTTTGAACTAAACGGCTGCCTGGCATCCTTTTTGATTTGACACTTCGCATTTAATGGCACCCATTCTGTCACATACATGAGAGGAAGCCTGTGCCCAGCAGTGGGACGTATATAGGCTGATGATGTGATAATGTGATTCTGTGGGGCCATTTTGCGGCGCTGAGTAGACTTGCTGCTTGCGGCTGGTGATGCAAGCGTCCGTGAGCATTGGTATCTGCAGACAGGCAGGCCATATGCTTGGTTGTCACCGTCATAGTAATAAACAATGTACCATTTCAGGTCCTGAGAAATGTGTAGCAAAAAGCTATCAACACGAGGATGGATGCAACTGGTGTACTTGTGCTAATGGCTGGGTGTTTTGCACCATAAGGGCTTGTCCTAAGAAAAAACAAGAAGTCAGTAAGTAATAGTACTATCGCCAACACAGTTAACTGACCATCTGTGCACTTTATGTGCATTGTAATAAGGTTCAATATAAATACAGGATGGTCAGCTAACAGTGCTGGCGTTTGTACTGTCAGCAGAGAAATGTGACTCTCTGCAAGTTTATATGCGGACCGTCACGTTTCGCTACAGTCTACATTGCTCACCAAGGGCGTTAAGGCAAATAATGTCTAAGATTGGAGGTGTTTGAGACGAAGGCGAGGGCCATAAATAGGTGATCTGAAGGTTTCGTTGCGCCCGTGATGACTACAAAGGGAAGTCAGAAAAATCCCGAAGAGTCTTTTGTCCGAATCCGCCATTATTCCGAAATTTCAAAATTCCGAACGCCATTTTCGGCTAAACGAAAGTAGGTACTGACGCAGATGATTAATTAGGTTAGGTTAGTTTAAGACGCATGAGTGACAGATAATTAAAGAAAAAACCCCATTACGCCAGGGGTCGTAATATAGGATATACTTAGTAGCTCTGTACGCCTGCGTGTTATGGAGCCCTTTACGAGCAAGTGTGATTAAAATGGGATTTTATACACGCGTAGCGGTCGGCAATCGCGTTGTTATAGTCAGATTTCACATAATAACTATTTTACCGTGATTACCGATAAACAGGTGAACGTCGTTATCGAAATTGGAAATTACACGCGTGTGCAGGTAATTTCAAATTAACTTAGGCTTAGGTTACACGGATTTATATCATGATCGTCAAAAGAAAGAAAGCCCGAAATAGCAGACATTTGTGATCCGAGCCGTAGGCGAGGGTAGTAAATATGCGCTAGAGGGATTTCTTTTTTGCTGCTTTTGGTGAGTACACAATTTTACGTCTTCATCTGGCCATAATACGAGTTTTACCGTACGCGTGCGTGCGGAAACTCACATTATCGCCAGGTGTGACGTACACAAGCTTATTACAGTCAGAATAAGGAATTTAGATTTCAATATCTCATAATTTAGGTACTATAGGTAGCCGTAGTATAGTCGGAATAAAACTAGAACAAAAACAAAACCATAAATGCCACTGATTCATTTTACCACAATTTCATTTGCCAGAAATTCTACAGTCCAGACTCATTTTCATAATATCGATATTACGATAAGTCAAAGTAGCTGGCGTTTTCCACCATTTTATAATACCGCTAAATTATACAGAAGTCGCGTATTTCTCCCAGGTTAGGGATTCGTTACCTTGTGGCCCTCAGAGCGGGGCTCCGTCGACTCGCTGTTGAATCAATATTGCTCAATAGGGGATAAAGCAAAAAATCTCGCTGGGCATTTCGAAGGTACCTAATTAAACAAAGGTCAGGTGTTTTCCTCAAGAAGGTTCGTTCGTTACCTTGCGTCCCTACCAACATTGTCTTCGAACTATCTGGGTCAAGAGTTTTCACGCCACGTGTACTTACGGAATTATAATGTGTAGCAACGTTATATAGGTAAAACATTCAGCCCACAGAAAATATATAAAATGAAGAGCAAAAATTTTTCGGAATTTTGAAATTGAAATTCATTTATTTGCTGAACATTACGTACATTTTTTTGTATCATTAACATACATTTGATATTCGGGCTTAAATTTTACCACGTTATTCACGTTAATCAACTGACCCCGATCACCCAAGGGAATAAGTGGCAATTATTTTATATTCAACTAGGCAAAAATGATAATGTTCGGTTATGGCGCTTCGCCGGACGCTACCGCGTCACGCTCGCTTCCCTCGCTCGGCTAGGGGATTAACGTGGACAACAGCCATTTTAACGGGTTTGTGATAGGTAACCACATCAAATATTGTTACAGACAAGTGTATAAATAATCCAGAAGGCGGGTTTTTATCCGACGACGGCTGTAACTGGTGCAGCTGTTTGCCTGACAACACTGCTCTATGCACACGTAGGGGTTGCGAAACAGAAAATAAGCAGTCGATACAGGGTAAATTGAGTCTTTTCTTTCAATTTTATGGCAAAGGAAATACTGGAGTAGGTATGTGCGCTAATACCTGATTCATTTTCTGATTGATTGCTGGAGTCTCGCCATAACGTGAATTTTAATTCATGTGGTTTCGTATGTTGACCTTCACTAAGGAAGAATTTTGACCGAAGGTAGTCAGGTTTCGTGGTGGTTGGAGACCACGAAATTGCGCAACACCGATGTGTTTCGGTAACAGTGTGTTTTTATAGTTTAGTTTTTATTGATGTGTGTTACAGATGCCGTCAAACTTCTTGAACATGCGGGACAAAGTGGGGGGGCAGCTCGCCGGTACAATTCGCCTTTGCGCAGGCAAGGTCAAATGTTCAAGAAGTTTGACGGCATCTGTAGGCTTTAAGGTAGGTATTTGTTTTATGGGCCTTGTTGCCTGATTTCAATAAATGCTAAAATAAAATGTATTTTTTCAGACATGTGTAATCTGCATAATGTAGTTAGAGGGTTTTTAAGCGATGACGGATGCAACCGGTGTTCCTGTACCGCTGATAACAGGGATGTTATCTGTACCCGGAAACGTTGCAAGGGCATGAAAGAAAAGAAGAAGCGGATAAAGGGTAAATTAAGTATATTCTGTTAATTTTATTGAAAGAGAGCAAGAAAGAAAGAAGACATTCATCCGTGGCAAAAAAAAGAAAAAGGACACACTGTGGACACCTACGCACATACACATTTGCCACGAAATGGCCACAACACAGACGGCAGGGCCAGCGCTGGTCTTCCGTTGTGGCCATTTGGTGAGGCACGGAACAATGTCGCCACGATCACACACAAGGACAAATTGTAAAATACAAAAACATTAAAAATAACGAAGAACACAAACTCATTAAAACAAAAATCAGCATATAAAAACATAAAAAGACACCTATCAATTAAGAGTCCGCAGTAAGCTCGATTCTCCATACAAACGTAGTAACGCTCTCATTTTAAAACTACGTGTTGGATTGTAACGAAACTTTGCATGTTCAATGAAATGAGGTATATCTATGTCTGAAATTAGTTTACGTAGCTTCAGATACCATAATAAAAAAGATACAGCGAATTTAAGTTTTTCATACAAAACCAGTTTTTGCTGTATTTACTTTGTTTTATAAATTGGAACCATACAAACTAATTACAGACATAGATATACCTCATGTCATTGTATATGCATAGTTTCGTCACAATCCAACACGTAGTTTTAAAATGAGAGCGTAACTACGTTTGTATGGGAAGGTGAAATTCGGCCGAGCTTACTGCGGCCTCTTAAGGGGATGCCTTGATTTGACTCGTACACGCTCCCTAGACGTAGACAGAGACACGCTGATGCCTTCCGCCCACGAGGAAAAGTGATGTAACACTCTTCGGGAATCGCTGTTTTGGACAAATTTCGATAAATACCTAACTTAGCGAAGTTTTATAAAAATTTCATAAAGTGAGATTTTAGATGAGATATAATACTATAGTATTAACTTGATTGTGTCGTAAAATATTGTATCGTTTGAATAGGCTGGGTAAAAAAAGGAAAATACAGACTCAACTTTGGATTTTTTTTCTATCGAGGAAATTTTAAGCTATCGTGTATCGATAAAATCAGATGATCAATCATAGAGTCAAGAATCATATATCTGAAAATCAGACCTTATTGTTTCTTACTCTAGTCAGAACGGCATTTCAAAGCACGCGATAATTTCCAATGCACCGCCTTAAGGTGCGTACACGCCAAGCTAACAAACGGCTATGTATCTCACTCTAACAAATAGCTGTCACATAAATGCTTCGCGTTCAATATGGCTGATACTATCGATTCTTAGCATGCTATGACATGGATTATCATCATCATATATTCATATCAGCCAAAAGACGCCCATTGTTTGACATAGGCCTACAGAGGCTTAGGCTTTGGAGAGCCAAAGAGTGCCACAAGGACAGGTCCTGCGCCACCCGTCCAGCGGACTCGATGGCAATGATAAATAAATAACTTTAACGGTACATATGGTGCTACTTTTCGTGCATATGTCGAAACTTTAAACAGCCATATGTACAGTAAAACGTTGTACGATACACGTGCGAATAGGTAATTCGCAACTCGTGTCGATTTAAAACACTCCCTTCGGTCGTGTTTTAATTTATCACCACTCGTTGCGAACTTCGGCACTTGTATCGTAAATAACTATTAGGGGACAATCTTACACAAGTCCAACTAGCCTCAATAAAACGTGTGTTACGCGTACTCGTATAGACCACGATATATTTAATAGATACTTAAAAATACCAAAATACATAGAAAACATCCAAGACTCAGAAACGAATATTCATGCTCATCAGACAAATATTTGCCCTTAGCGGGAATCGAACCCAGGATTCCCTTCGTAGGCAGTGTTACTACCCACTAAGCTAAGGGTCCTGCGGCATCCGCATCCAGCGGAATCCCGCGACCTTTACCAGGTCATCAGTCCAGCTTGTGGGTGGTCTACTCACGCTGCGTCTTCCAGTAGCTACGTGGTCGCCACTCGAGAACCTTTCTACCCCAACGGCCATCGGGTTTGCGTGCAATGTCCACCCACTGCCATTTAAGTTTAGCGATTCGGATGGTTTCGATTACATCTCAATGCACGTAAAAGAACGCTGGGGGCCGTTCAAACCACCATCAGCTGGGTGACCACGTTAGGTTTTGAACGCACGTTAGGATTAGGACAACTCATTACTGTCATTTGCCCAAACAAAATGTGACGTTTAGATCTTCCTGCAGCAAGTCAATCACGTAACGCATTGTACGTACGTTAGGTAGATCTAACTGTCAATTTTTATATGGAAAAATGACAATTAAGTTGTCCTAACACGCGGTCGAAACGTTTCGTTTCATCATTGCCCCTCAGGGGCCGTAGACAAGGTTACAATCGACAAGCGCTAACGCCAATAGAAAATAATAAAATGTATGGGAATGACAGATGCCGACGAAACACTTTTCGTTAACATCTGTCATTCCCATACATTTTATTAGTTTCCTATTGGCGTTAGCGCTTGTCGATTGTAACCTTGTCTAGGCCCCCTGGTATACCTTGGTTCTGCTGGCGGACAGCCTTATTTCTGATTACGCTACCTACCTTATTAACAAAAGATATTGTTACAGCCAAGTGTGAAAATAATCCTAAAGGGGGGTATTTCCAGGACGACGGATGCAACTGGTGCACTTGTACGCATGATAACAGCAACGCCATCTGTACAGACAAAACTTGCAACAGGGAAGAAAAAAAGAGTAAGTGGATGGTGATATAATTATTGTGATGTTTCACCTTGTCTTTCACCCGGTCTTTGGGTAAGTAAATAAAACTACTCTTTAGGATGTTAGCTGAGCTGCGCAGCCGTGACCTCACTCCACGGCAGCTCGATGACAAGTGGCTAGCGCGGGTGGCCGTCTGGTGGCATAATATCGATTGTCATACAACATTACGCATAAAGTTGATGCTCATAATTTTTTTTTGGCATAAATTATACTGTGGCATAATTGTTCCCTGTCATAATTATACGGAGTCATAATTTGTTTAACCATAATGTAGAATGTCATACATTTATTTAGTCATAATATTGATAATTATAATTATATTTAGTAATAATTGTAAATGTCATCCATTTATCAAGCCATAATATTGATGATAATATTTGAAACAAAACAAAGGGTCTACCGTCAAATAAACTTTTCTCTGAGATCAACCAATGCTACTAGTGGCGTATAAAGTTCAAGTTTTCACGTAGGCAGTAGGGGACGCGGACTTAGGGGCAAAACCGACTCGGATCGCGGATAGGTTAGCACTTCGCAATCTGTTCTTAAACATTATGACTAAAAACAATGTATGACTATTTACAGTTATGCGTAATGATGAATATGACGAATCCACGTATGCCTACCAAAAATATGACTTTAAAGTTTATGCAACCCGACCCCGACCCGCTCCGTTCAAAATATCGTTATGTTAAATACGTCTTACAAAACGTGCTATTTGTATTACCAAAAGTTTTTAATAAACTTCCAGCAGAATAAAAAAAAATATCGAGACTCTTCGCTGTTAGACCGTTCGCAGGAATGACTATCGAGACAATGATTGTCCAATCAACATCCCACATGGCAGTTACCTCGTGAGCCAGGTCAAGGTACTTGCTGGTTTGTCCTTGTCAGTCTTCACGAGGTTCTCATAATGGGGGATGGTGATGTCCACGAGCACTGCCTGGCGTTACGATCGATTACAAAATTTTGTCAAATTGTAAAATTAAACGAACTATTATTTAGGCGACGAAACAGCGTGGCTCTATTGCGTCGTCAGGTCCGATGTAGAATTCGGTAGGTTGCCCCGGAACCGCCGAAACACGACTACCTTCCACCAGAAATTGGCACATGCGGTGGTCTTCTGCAGCGGCCGCGGCACGCGCACCAGAAATGAGCTGAAGAATTATGGTGACTGATTCATATTATGTATTGCAGCACGGGATCTATGTAAAGGAAAATGGTTTGGGCGCGTTCTGATGCCGGATGGCTGCAACACGTGTGCCTGCCTCTTCGGGCAACCAACCGCATGCACTATTATGAACTGCCCCGAACCCGATGAGACTTTACCAAAGAAATGTAAGTCCATTTTTTTTTTGCGGACAGTGTAAAAGTTAAGGCTACATACGCACTGACAGTGCATGCATAGTGCGTGAGGCCCGAAGTGAAACTACCGTTCCATAATACTTATTCTTAACTGGCTGCAGTGCACACGCTACGTGACTAGCTACCTACACACGGTAGTCACCTAGCGTGTGCAGTGCAGCCGGTTAAACAGAGTATAGAACGTTCGTTTCACTTCGCTACTCGCTAAGCTCTAGGCACTAAGCAAGCTACCTGTCAGTGCGTATGTAGCCTCAGGTTTATAGCCACATTTTTGGTTGGATTCTTTATCCGCATAACCGGCGTCTCCTGGTTTATAATTATTTGCGATCAAATAGTACATTACTAAAGAAGCCGGAAAGTAATAAGGAGTTGTCGGTCGAGTACGATAGTTATGAGGCTGGCAACCCCTTTTCACGCCGAGGCAAAGGTATGTATAGTGATTTTCTCAAACATGCAATGAAATATTTTCGCGTACTTGTAGGAGTCAAGCATCGGCACCCCTGTCGGGAGTTATTCTTGACGCAACGCATAATGACGCACTACTCACAACATTTGTTCGAGTTTCTCTTATTTGTAAAAAAAACATCTCCCAATTTGCGCGAGTGAATGTAACGGGTAAAGAGTTTCGTTCAACTGGGCGCCTAATGACAGTTCCTCGTCGCATGGTCCTTTCAAAGAAAAATCCCCGGGTTATTGGACCTACTTTTTCGAGCACCTACCCGCAAATATAAGAAATGAACCTTGTGACGAAACATTTGGGCGTCGACTGAGAAATCTTTTGTTGGATAACCCTCTGTACTCTGTTCACGAGTTCATGGAAATAATGTTTTAGGTAATTATTTGATTTGTTGATATCTTATCTGATACTATTTCTTGTGTAACATTTATATTGTATTTCTACTGTGAAATTGTAATACGTAAATTGACATTGTTTATTTTCTCGAATAAATAAATATTATTAATATATTCTAAATAGATAAAAAAACTCTAAGAAATCAACCTTTAATTTGCATGGCTCAACGCCGTCATGCTGTGCCACAAATTGTGGAATGGAAATTAAAAATGACAGGTCTGCACCACAAACGAGCAGAATAATTATGATGTCTGATTCATATTATGTATTGCAGCACAGAATCCATGTAAAGGAAAATGGTTGGGTCGCGTTCTGATGCCGGATGGCTGCAACACGTGTGCCTGCCTGTTCGGAAAAATAACTGCATGCACTATTATGCACTGCCCCGAACCGGTAGTATCTTTAACAAAGAAACGTAAGTACATTATACTAGGGATGTTACGGAGGTAGTTTTGTGTCTTACAGAGATTTAGGTTCGTATCTCTCGTGCAGACAGTGCAAAAGTTAAGGCTACATATTTATGCAATGACAGTGAGCTGCGAAGTGAAACTACCGTTCTATAATAATTATTCTTAACCGGCAGCACTGCAAATGCTAGTCACCTAGCGTGTGCAGTGCAGCCGGTTAAACACAGTATAGAACGTTCTTTTCACTTCGCTACTCGCTGAGCTCTAGGCACTAAGCTACCTGTCGGTGCAGTGCGGTAACACGGAGCTGGTTTTGTGTCATACAGAGACGTAGGTTCGCGTCTCTCTGCACATGTTAGTCACCTAGCGTGCAGTGCTACGCTGCTATATGGAGTGAGATGAGAGAGACCTTGCAGTGGCGAGCAGTTTATTGAACTACAGTGCACATAACTAATGACCTAATTAATTATTAATATTATTACTGTTTACATAAACCATTTGACTTGTAACTATGGTGTTATCAATAAAGTATTGTATTGATTTGACAAGCCGTATCCACACGGGCCGAAATCACGCGGCGGCTCGACGTACCTACGTCTCATTTTGTGAGAGGCTTTAACACGGCCTTAATGTACGTTTCCCACCGAACGGGTCGGACCGGCGCGCATTCTATTACATGCAAAGGAATTTGAACCGTCTATACAGCAGATACAATTCATATTTGATTACAATCCCCACCGACCGCGTCGGTAGCTGCCGCCTCGCAGTACGCTGCGCACGATTCATTCAAATATGAAATGTAACTACTGTATAGACGGTTCAAATTCTGACCCGTTCGGTGGGAATCGTACATTAGACCTAGCTAAATGCAGTGCACTAACTGGGGGACGGCAGATAAACTCTCGCTCTAATCAGTGAGTATGAGTGCATTTAGCCAGGTCCAAAGACCGCCTAAATACTTTTATGAATACGGCCATAATGGGTTCTACAGATTACGTGATTTTACACAATTTGTCAGTACACCATGTCGAAGTCATAATTGGGTGTGGCGTAAAGATGTAACAATCCGACCACATGTGCATGCAATTTCTCAGTACAACTCGTTTGACAGTTGGATTAGCAGCGCAACATGCCTCCACACAATAGCAATTAGTCAGCTTCTGATAAGTTGGGGCTGACAAATCAGACCCCAAAATAGTACAAGATTTGTTTCAGTAAGTTCCAGCGTGTGCAAAAACGGCTCACGCCACGTTAAGCCCGACGAGTGCAATGTTTGCTTGTGCGACAACAGTGGCATGGCGGTCTGCACACTGAAATATTGCCCTGGAAAAAAAACAGCATTGAACAAGAAAAGTAAGCTGATTCTCAACCTTCTCAGTTCTGTTAAGACAAAAACACATATTTTCATTACATTGCGGTCTAGCTAAATACCAACGATAAATTCAACCGAACTCGCGGGCGTAGTATGGTCGCTATTTTATCACTCATCGCTGTTAATGGACATCTGGGGGCCTAGACAAAGTGACATTCGCTTGCGCTTCGCCATAGAATCGCTTTGTGTCTCTCTATCACTCTTCCATATTAGTGTGACAGTGACAGTTGCGTTTCGTTCGCTACGAAGCGTTAGCGATTGTAACCTTGTCTAGGCCCCCTGTCATGTCCTGACAAGTACGCCAGTGAGAGAGTGACGGATGTATCATTAACGATAAGTGATAAAATGGCAAACAAGCTACGCTTTGCTGCAATATAGGTGAATGAATGAAAGTTTCCGTTTCAGTTTGTTTATTGGTAAATATCTATTTACAGATCATAATGGAATTCACAATACAGAATGTCTTATTAATAAAACGTCCAATACTAAAGAAATCTTTTATTTTAGGTATTCAGCTTCACGGACCCATAAAAGGGGTGTTAGTTACATTTTACTAAAACACGCATGCGAGTTGAGTACCATGTAAATCGACCTTTATTCTTGAATGTACCGACCAGACGTGACGAACAGTTAGCCTGGTGGCGTCCTACGAAGCTGAAGGTCCTGGGTTCGAATCCCAGTTAAGGCAAATATTTGTGTGAAGAGCATGAATATTAGTTTCTGAGTTTTGGAAATTTTTTATGTCATATCGCATTTCATATTATGAGTAATAGTAGATTATACACCAAGGGGATAAAGCACTGTTTTATGTCACGGGAGCGAATTGAATCCCGAACGTAACGAAGGACTCATAATTTAACTCCTGAGCGTAGCGAGGGAGTTATAAGTTAATTCCTGAGCGAAGCGAGGGAATTAAGACTGAGTCCTGAGTGCAGTGAAGGGTTCAACCGCCCAAGACTAAAACAGTCTTATCCCCGAGGTGTATACTCTACTTTTCACACCTTATGCGAGACAAAAAACAGGCTCAGTAGATAAATAATGTTTATTTAGCAAATTAAAAGTACATAGTAACATTAGTACCCGACACCCGTGTGGTGTCGGGTTAGAATTTCACCACCCCCTTTCTTCCCGTGGGTGTCGTAAAAGTCGACTAAGGGACCAGGGTTGAAGTGTGTTGTGGGCGATGGGCTAGCAACCTATCACTGCAATATCACATTTAGTCGATCTTTTATACCCACATTTATGCTAAAAGTGGCGCTGGAACATACGTTTCATGTGCTCTGCCTACCCCTTTTGGGAATAAAGGCGTGAATGTATGTATGTATGTAGTAACATTAGACACGTTAGTCCAATTATGGAAAGATAAGGTAATGTTTTTATTTGGTACGTTTATTGAGGTTGAGTTGTCTAATTTGATAAACTCAGGAGTCAAAACACTTTCATCACTCGACATTTTCAATATTATTTTTGAAATTAAATCTTCTATAGGCACCTACAAGAACTCGATTTGTTCGTCACGCGTGAACAAATGAAGGCGCGCGACGTTCCAAATTCGAAAGCACAAGCCGTGGTCCTAGATTCGAAATTCGAATTTCGAACACCGCGCTCCTCCGGACCGGGGTTCACACGGAGGCAAACTTCATTTATTTTGTCAAATCAAGTAGGCCATGGCCTAGGACAAATTGTGTTTAGCAAAATTAAACTTTATGCATATAGTAATAAGAATTATGAAAAGTGAAATCATATTATTAACCAGCGGGTTATAATGAAATTCAGTACAACATTATAACCCGGCTAATACCAAGGGATTTAATGTCTTGCTTTCGGTAGGGTTTACATGACCTATAATTCGGCATTGTCAAGCATGTGGTGTGAAAAGTTGATTACCTACGTGTGTAATGACAAGTGAAAATTATTGCAAGTTAAGAAAAACGTATCTAGCGTAAGCGTAACGTACGTAGCGTAGCATCGTTTAAACATTCCCTAAAGCAACATTTAATTAAAAAACAAAAGAATAGGCAGCCATGACGTATATCAGGGGCCAAAAATGTCAATAAAAAATAATAATAATCTTTAATAATCTTTAATTTAAATTTACGCACCACGGTTCAAACGCCCGCACAAACACACACACACGCACGCACGCACGCACGCAAGCACGCACGCACGCACGCACGCACGCACGCACGCACGCACGCACACACACACACACACACACACACACACACACACACACACACACACACACTCACATATATACGCGCACATATACGCGCACTTATACACTCCCTAATGTTTTATGTTGTGTCTTAGTTGAATTATATATAAAATTGTATTTGTAGATAAAATCAACTTAAACCATGTGACAATTACCCTGCCTGGTAGCCAGGCGCCACTGAAAATCAGCGCTGCGAAATATAACCTAACGGCTTATTTTGTGGCACAAAGCTGAGTGGCGACCTTTTTAGCATGTTTTGATTATGCCTGTTATTTCTTGTCATTTATTTCTTATACTTATGCTAAATAAACATATTTTCTTTCTTTTCTTTCTTTCTTTCTATCTCAGTTTTGAATAATTTTAACAAAAACCGACTAAGGAAATTGTTAGTGTACACCAAATCGGCAGGACGAGCAACGTTGCCTCATTATGTCTGTCTCCTTCCCTCATTATTTTCCACGTCACTCGACGAGTGTATGACAGGGGTAGTCGACCACCCTTGACAGAGTGGTCATGTCATGTCACGGTCGTTTTGCACCACCGTAGCTCATGTAATGCGACGCCATGTGCTGCACGGCTATCACAAGACGGCGCGAGCTCTCTCGAGGTCTCTCGCGCTATCGTCTCTCTCTTCTTAGAAATTTAGAAAGAGACGGATAGTGCTAACGTGCTGTTTCTGGCGGAGCGAGATGTGTGATAGCGATATACTAGCATGCATATATATGTTTCAGAACAGAATAAGAACATTGCTCTACTGCAAGGAAAAAAACACAATCCGGCCAATCATAGGATGAAGCTGTATGCGTTAAAGGGTAAGTTTATATTCGTCATCTCTTACTGACAATGAATTTGCGTTAGTCATATCGATTTTATTTGGCATTAGGTAATAATGATGATAATACCATATTTCGACCACTCAATAGTTTGGTATAGTGCAAATCCCCTTTCTAAGAGGGATCTTACCTTAAGATCGGTTTAACGAAGCCATTGTTTAGCCACATGTCACAAAGGCTTCGAAATGATGAGGCCGCTAAGCGGTATACCTAGACTGTATTTCCCACTTTCCACAGCGAGCAGAACGAGCTCCGTACGGAGTCCGTTTAACTCGCAACGGCGAATTCCATATAAGTGCTTCCACTGAATAAGAGTGAGCGGAGCGGTAGTAAACGAGGTCAAAGAGTCACAAAAGAGGTCGCAGAATCGAGCGGATTCCGGCAGACTCCGCTTGACTCGCCAGCGACACTGATTTTCATACAAGTACATCCATCGCGTGCGAGTAAGCGGAGCGGACTGAGCGAGTTAAAATGGGTCAGCTGTGTCATGGCGTCGCGCGCTAGTTTTGAACGGACTCCGCTCAGATTCCCGCCCCCGCCAGCCACACCTACCCCTCTCACGTCCTTCATCGGTCTAGTACTCTCAGTTTAGCCGTGACCTTGCGCAACATGGAGTTATTTATTGAAGCTGTTCGTGCCTATCCTTGTTTATGGAATGTAATCCCATTTTTCTTAGTAAAGGAGCAAACATTTCATTATTGTATCATTGAAATCAGCATCACTGGAATTGTCCGGCATCGTGCACCACACTGACTTGTTTTTGCGACGGTTCGTCTGATACTGGCTGCCAGGTTACTCCGCAAAGTCCTCTTCTAATGGAAGCTCACAAACTCGCTCATCTGACCCAGCCTCATTTCCAGCCTCGCTCGCTCCGCAAAATCCGCTGGCAGTGGAAGGCAAATGCTGAAACTCTTTTTTTAGTGGAAGTGCATAGCTAATTTCCTCCGATCCGCTCAGTTCACTAGCTCCGTTTCCGCTCATAACCCTTTTTAGTGGAAAGCCCGCATAAGGTGTTTGTAGATATGTGCCTAGTTGCCTGAGGCAGGAAAATAAATAAAATAAACTTAACTGTCCCTGTATTTCAGAGAAAGCCCAGAGTTGTAAACTCGGGGAGAAGTTTAAGCAGCCATACTCGACCTGCAATTGGTGCACCTGTGTGGAGGACGGAGTTGTCACTTGCGACGTGAAAGTGTGCCCCGGTGATAGCTAAGAGGATGAAATTAATTAATATGAATACACTAGCTCGTGCCCGTCCGTCGTAACTCGTTTATATTGCACCAATTTCACCCTCCATTTCGTCATATTCGGCAGTCGGGTAGCCCCATAGTGGAGACTACCCACATGCCAGTCACGACCTGTAGCTAAAGCCACTCTGGCTGCTACAAATTGAACCAGGTCCAAAAAAAAAAACCTCCTTTTCGCCCCCTTGGGGAGATAAAAAACTATCCTACATCCTTCCTAGCACCAAACTATCTCCATGGGCATTGGGTATAAGTGTTGTCATTTGTTTTTTGGTTAGCGGCCATTCGTAAAAGTGTCATTATGATTCGGAACAAACATATTTTGTTATAAAATGTAATACAAGATATATTACACGCTCCGTGTGTTCCGCGCCTCAAAGTCGCGCACTGAAAAAAAGGATCAACCAAACTAGTTTTTTTAGTTGAAAGTTTCTTTGCAGAGAAGTAAACTTTATTAAATATAAACAACATTTACTATATAAATAACAAACTGATTTTGTTACTGATAACCAGTAGTTCGCAAGTCCCTAGATTACGAACTACTGGTAGCCAAATTTTGGTTACAGTTAACCAAATTCTTTTTCAGTGTATATTTAAGGTAATACCGTATAACATACGTCAGAAAATTAATATGATGTACAGTCAAGTGTAAAAATATGCATACAAATTACTCGCTGTTTTATCAGCGGATTAAGGTTTCGGTACCTACATATTTATGAGAGGATTTAGTCTATGCTTTCATAATTTTGCACTTGTATGCTAGCCGAGCGTGTGAGTATGGTAAGTAATGACAGTAGCCTTCCTCATTCTTGCGAGTAGTGATGCATCTACTGCAGCTTTAATATGGTCTGTCCATATCATTAGTGACCTGCCTCGCGGTCTGGTTCCCTCAACCCTTTCCTGGATCACGAGTCACTCGATAGCTACGTCTCCTCGACGACGTTCGTGCCCGAATAACGTTGGGATGCGTGACTGCAGTATGGGTGATAGAAGCTGCTTGATGCAGAGTTCCTTCAATATGGATTTTATCACATCGCTGTGTAAGTATAAGACGTTCTGACAAGTATGCTAGGGTGAGAGTGACGGATGTCTTATCCACAACGATAAGTGATAAAATGTTAACCATAACTACGGCAAAAAGGTAAACTACATCACAAACGCCACTCCTTTCTTACCAAATTGCACAACAATTTTAAGCCTCCAAAGAGTCCAAAGTATTACATGATCCAATGACAATAACTTTTTTTGACAAGACATGTATCAACAAAGCCCTACCGCGCTCAAACGGGCCGCAAAAGAAAGTCGATATTGTCTATGGTTGAAAAAAAGCTATTGAAGTTTGTAGTAAAATATTGACCGATGTTTGTAGTGTAATAAGGTGAATTAGTGGGTATTTTATTAGATAGGATTACATTTGTGTCCGTTATAGTTTAGTTGACATTTTACGTTGGAAGTAAACAAGTACTTACACTTCTATATGAAAAAAATTGCGTTAGGTAGTTAATTTTTAATGTTCAAAGATATATCAAGTAATTTTATCGCCTGTCGTCTTTAACAACATGTTACCAACTTAGGTATACCCCATTCGTAACGTTTCGAACGCGCGTTAGAATAACGCAACTGTCATATTTCCATGATATAAATTGACATTTACATATATCTAACGTACGTGCGTCGTGCAATGCGTAGCCATCTGCAGATAACATTCGATTTTAAACGGATAAACATTGGTTCGATCTAGCTAGGCTATCAAAGGGAAATTAGTTAATATTATGAATAATGTGCTCATACTATTTTGAGTCTACAGATAGACATTTGGGATTGTACAAGTGCCCTTGTGGCCTATATGCTGAATAAATATTCTGATTTTTGAAATGTACAAACTAATTTTACTTATTTCGACCTTTTAGTGCTTTCCAAACATAGCAATACTTCATTTACATTTCACGATGGTTTTCCTTGAAATCGTACGACGATTATCGCGCAATTATTCTAATCTTAAATGGAACAAGACATGGTATAGGGAAAGGTACAATATCTTATGTTCTATATATCCACCACGAAAGTCATTTCTACATACGGGTGAAAGAGTTTTTGCAATCGGAATTAGTTCCGGAGGTAACCCCCTACATACAAACTTATACAAAGTCACAACCTCACAAAATGTTTCTCTTTAATTAAAGCCTTAGCCTTAATACATAAGTAGAATAATGAAATTCATAACCACACTTCAGTATTACAAAGAGTTTACAAGGTAATTTGGAATAATAATTTAATTTTCACCTGACCCCCCTTCCCCACAGAAGCGTGCCCTATCGCGACGCCCGTCGCCCGAAATCAATTTGCATGGTAATGTGAATTTTACGGGACCGGGTGACAAGCGCTGTTTTGGGGACTGATAATGTTTCAAATGATGAAAATATATATAAATATTAATATTATAAAGAGGAAAAGCATGTGTCATGTCAAAATTCTCAACCGATTCTCGTGGAATTTTGTGAGCAAGTTCGATATTATATATTTTTTGTCGATTTAGTGTTTGGTTTTTCAAAAAGATTTATTTTTTAATAAATTCAGGCTCGCCAGCTCTAGAGCTCACTAGTGCATATATATATATATATATATATATATATATATACTAGCTTTTGCCCGCGACTTCGTCCGCGTAGAATTTGTGAAAAATATTTCTATTAAATTATTTTAGGCGGAACCTTAATTATCTCTGTCCCAAACAACCTTCTACCATTTTAGGGGATGATTTTCGAGATATAACTATCCTAAATCCTTCCAAGAGTCTAAAATTATCTTTACGCCTAATGTTCATGTAATTCCGTTTTGGGTTTAGGCGTAAAAGGCTTAAATTGCTAATGCTAAATTGAAATGTCAGTTTTTCTTAAATATACACACGTTTGTAACTACTTAAACTGTTTGTTTTTCATAATGTATTAAAGGATTTTATTTTTATGTCTACTTAGGTACTAAGCTACAATACCTACTGTTTTTTTGCCTCAACCCGTGTGGTGTCGGGTAAGAACCCGGGTCCCCGGGTCCCGTTTTTACCCTTTGGGTACGGAACCCTAAAACGCAATAATTTGTTTTCTAGTCCTTGACCGAAGTTACAGTTCCCTTATTTTAAAATTGTCTTGTCCCCCGTATAAATTTCCAACTCCTATTAGCCTCGTTAGGGGTGAATCTCGTTTAACACCCAATATTTTTTTCTAGTAGGTACTTATTCAAAGAAACAGTCTAAAATCAAAGTTACAAATCTCTTACTTTAAAAATGTCTTGCTCATCATACAAACTTCAAACCCCCTTTAAACCCTTTTAAGAGATAAATAAAAAAGGCTGAAATTTGTTTTGTAGTCTTTTAGCAGACTGGCTAAGAATACAACTTTAGGGTAGGATGTTTCCAAAATGCTTAAAGTGCTTTTTTTGTATTCAAATTATAGTAACCTGTCTACAAAGTTTCAAGTTTCTAGCTCAAAAAGCTAAGTTTCCCCCATACAAATATTGCACCCCTATTTAACCCACTTAGGGGTGGAATTTTCTAAAACGCTGGAAGCCCTTTTTTTGTATCTTAATAAGTAATCTTTCTACAAAGTTTCAAGTCTCTCACTTAAAAGTTTACTCTATCCCCACAAAAACTTTCAACCCCCTTTTTACCCCCTTGAGGGTGGAATTATCAAAAATCCCTTCTTAGTGGGTACTAACGTTATAAAAACTACCTATTGTGAAAAAAATCAGCTTTCTAGATTTAACGGTTTGGGCTGGGCGTTCATTTAAGTGAGTGAGTGAGTCAGTCAGTCAGTCAGTCAGGACTTTTACGTTTATATATTTAGATTTTAAAGAAAACTCCCGGGACAATCATACATACCTATAAGTACTTAATGAAAACGAGTCACTCACGTATATGTAGTATGACTAGGAACCTCGAATCGGTTCGAAACATGTCGAGCGATTTTCGACCTAAAAAGGTGAGTGAGTGACCCGCTTTCATTATATTTTAGTATATAAATATGTATTTCAAAGTTTTAACAGTATGTACATGTATATTCCAGCATTTCCAGCATGGATTAATAGCATAATCCAACAACGAACCAACTAACCAAAACACTCTCGCGTGCTCAGCGCCCGTTTGTACCACAATAATTCATAAAAATAACTCAATACCCACACCCCTATAACAAGAGCGTAAAGACTATATTCCCATGGCGTTGCCTAATGTTCCGTGATTACAGGGTAGGCTTGGGTTTCCTCCAATTTGATGGTTAATAGGTTTTTGGAAAGTGAGCAGTTTGCTGTCCTCTGTTAATGATTATGAATGTTAGGGGACATGCAAGGACGCCACCAAAATTAGGTCTAGGTTTCTATTATGGATACTAGAAGAGTTAGAAATAATACTAATAATTACACGATTAAACTCTATTAAATGTCGGACACTTTACGATCGAAGTTGCAGAGGATTATGTATACCTAGGACAAACTGTCCAGTTAGGTAGGTCCGACTTCAAGAAAGAGGTCAATCGTCGAATCCGTCTCCGCTGGGCAGCGTTCAGGAAGCTAAGAGTCTCAAGACGAGAGTCTTTGACCAGTGTGTGTTGCCAGTGATGTCATATGGCACTGAAGCGTGGTCGCTTACTATGGGCCTCATAAGAAGGCTCAACGTCACCCAAAGGGCAATGGTGAGGGCTATGTTGGGCGTTTCTCTACGTGATCGCATCAGTAATAGTGGCTATCCGCAGCAGAAACAGGGTAATCGGCATAGCCCTTTGAATAGCTAAATTTAAATGGCAGTGGGCGGGGCACATTGCACGTAGAACTAATGGCCGTTGGGGCGCAAAGGTTTTCGAGTGGTGACCACGCACCCGAAGGCGCAGCGTGGGTATAGGCATATATATAAATATAGACTGTTAAAATCAGCCGCAGTCAGGCAAAAAGCTTGAAAACTTGTTTTTACTCATGAAGTAGGTACCAGTAGAATGAAAACATGTTCATAATCACACTCTCAATATTAAATACCGAATGGAGAATACAAAATCACCTGAATTCGATGATGGTAAGACATCGCGGTCGTTACGGAGGGTACAACATAAAACCGATTCTTTATCGGTATCGATTGGGGCTCTACTTTATTCTAATTGGTATCGTCTTTAGGGATCCTTTGACTCTACCGTGGACTCTATTGGGCCAAATCGGCTTCTTAGAAAATTTGTCTATTGAGCACAATGTTCCATAATAAGAGATCAGAGGGGTAATCACGCACGTTCCGAACGCGCCTTGTGGTGGGTACACACTGAGCAAACGTACGAACGCGAAGCATTTACGTGACAGCTATTTGTTAGAGTGAGATACATAGCCGTTCGTTGGCTTGGTGTGTACCCACCATTAGAACAATCAATCACTCATCTAAAATTTCAAATATATTAGGAGAACAATATTTCTTTGCTATTCCGCTAAAAAACGTGCTGGTCTATTAGTGAAGATAAGATGCAACTATTTGCGTAAAAACATGCAAAAAATTACAGCAAACCACCACCAATAATGACAAAAACCTCGACACGTGTTTCGCCTCTCTACGAGGCATCATCAGGAGATGCTGGCAGGAGATGTTGCTTGCGCCACGTCCACTGAGCAAATGACCCGCCCGGAGCCATCCGCCATATTTATATTCTGTCCCCCCATACTACCGTTCATGCGTGAAAGAGATGGAAGAACACGTAACAACGGTGATGACGCAACATTCAATTGTTCGTTGATAATAACGCCTCTATTGCTGTACCTAATTATTTCTAATTGTTCTAGAACACTTAGACGCAATCCTTTTTCGCAAACATGCAAGATGTTGAAAGAATGATTGTCAGATAACGCATGGTTATTCTCCAATAAATGTTTTGCGAAATTAGACTTGTCCGGGTGATTATGCCGATACGACGCAACATGTTCTTTATACCTTGTGCTAAAACTACGGCCTGTTTGTCCCACATAAACTTTATTGCAATTATCACAGGCAAGTTTGTAGACTCCCGACTTTTTGGCACTTTCCACTTTCTCCTTGCCATTGCACAGTCTAAAGCGCAAGGTGTTATTCGTTTTGAAAGCCACGTTTATGTCGTTAGACTTTAAAATATTGTAGATCTTATCAGACAACTTGCCAACATAAGTTATGCTTGCTTTGTACTTTTTAGGTGGGTCCGAAGATCGTGCAGCGTACAGAAGATAGTTTGTCATTCTAGCCCGTTTTTTCCTAATAATACCATCCACATGAGACTTGCTGTAACCGTTTGAAATTGCTAAATGGTATATATTATTTAATTCCATTTTATAATGAATATCAGAAAGAGGCACTGTCAATAACCTATGTGCATAACAATGAAAAGCAGCTAACTTATGTTGCCATGGATGAGCGGAAGAAGCCGGGATAACAGTATCTGTATGCGTAGGCTTACGGTAAATTTGGAATTGATGCTTGTTATCCACCTTAGTAATCGTTAAATCCAAGAAATTCAGTGAGTTATTCTGTTCTAATTCCTTCTTAAACTTGATTTTAGGATGCTTGTTGTTGATTTCATTCACAAAAGTATCCAGTTGACTCATACTACCCGTCCAACAAATAATCAAATCATCCACATACCGAAAATAATATAATATATTATTATTATCCACAATGTGTTGGTTCTCAAAATGATCCATGAAAATATCTGCCATCAAAGGACTAAGTGGGGAACCCATTGCCAAACCATCACCTTGCAGATAATATTGCCCCCCAAATCTAAAATAATTCTGTCGCATACAGACTGTCGCCAATTCTATTAATTCATCTACCTCCCCTGGGTGCAGCCTCTGTTTTTCAAAAAGTGCCCTGAGAATGTCTAAAGTATTCAAATATGGTACATTTGTAAACAAACTATCCACATCCAGCGACAAAAGAATAGCATTTTGTGGCATGTTGATGTCTTTGATCCTTTCGATTAAATCCAAACTATTCTTTAAACAGTATTTTGGTTCAAAATTAGACTTCTGTCTTATGATACCATTCAACCTCTTAGCCAATTTATAAGTCGGTGCACTCAAATACGAGACAACTGGACGAATCGGGATATTGTCTTTATGAATTTTTGGAAGACCATACAGTATTGGTGCTTGAGGATTCATGGATATGACCGTGTTTTTCTGATGCTCGGTTTCAAAGACAAACATAGAGTTCTTGACAACATTTCTTAGATCTTTCTGGAAGCCAGGCGTTGGGTCCTTCCGTAAAACCGAAAAACCGTCATTCTGTATAAGATCCATTACTTTCTGGTTATATTGTTCCCTACCCATGATGACTATGCAATTCCCTTTGTCTGCTTTTGTCACCACTAAATCGTTGTCATCGACTTTCTGTTGAATAGACCTCAGCAATAACCAGTCAGAGTCAGGCGCACTCCTCCTCAATGGACATGTCTTTTTTAATGCATTCGCTACGGTGAGCTTTGCATCCATATCATTATTGTTAAGAACTATCGCAACCTCTGCGTCCACAGCTACATTTTCCAAAACTTTTTGAGACATCTTAGGCCTTAAGTTATACTTTAATCCCTTATCTAACAGTTTGACCTCATCTTCCAAAAACTCAAAGCCGGTTAGGTTTTTTACACGAGGGTGGAAACTGTGCTGAGTCGTTAGGGCATCACGCCTTTCTGTTAAGTTGAAATCCGAACCCGACCTAGTAAGCCTATGTAGTTTATCGGTCTGTTTCACATACATTTGGTGCGCAAGCTCAGAGGCAAAATATCTCGCTTTTTGGTCTAAAATATCAAATTCAATGTTGTGCAATTTAAAGGAAAGCTCTGAATACAAAACTTTAAGGTGTAGCTTTAAGTTATCCCTGATAGAAAACCAAGATCGTGATTCTTCATTCAGCCATATTTTCCGAGCCCTATTAATAGCCACCTGAGATGCCCTACTAGAACTATTACAACGTATGTTGATATAATTAGGTACCACATTCAGACGTTTACACTGTTGATTAAACCAAACGTTCTGGACAGCTGCTCGGTGTTGTTTAGTTAGTTTGACATAAAGTCGTGCCTGTTCGGCTATGCTTGCCGTTTTCAAATAATTTATTGAATCAGGCGTTACTTTGCGGAAGTCCATGATATATTAGGAGAACAATATTTCTTTGCTATTCCGCTAAAAAACGTGCTGGTCTATTAGTGAAGATAAGATGCAACTATTTGCGTAAAAACATGCAAAAAATTACAGCAAACCACCACCAATAATGACAAAAACCTCGACACGTGTTTCGCCTCTCTACGAGGCATCATCAGGAGATGCTGGCAGGAGATGTTGCTTGCGCCACGTCCACTGAGCAAATGACCCGCCCGGAGCCATCCGCCATATTTATATTCTGTCCCCCCATACTACCGTTCATGCGTGAAAGAGATGGAAGAACACGTAACAACGGTGATGACGCAACATTCAATTGTTCGTTGATAATAACGCCTCTATTGCTGTACCTAATTATTTCTAATTGTTCTAGAACACTTAGACGCAATCCTTTTTCGCAAACATGCAAGATGTTGAAAGAATGATTGTCAGATAACGCATGGTTATTCTCCAATAAATGTTTTGCGAAATTAGACTTGTCCGGGTGATTATGCCGATACGACGCAACATGTTCTTTATACCTTGTGCTAAAACTACGGCCTGTTTGTCCCACATAAACTTTATTGCAATTATCACAGGCAAGTTTGTAGACTCCCGACTTTTTGGCACTTTCCACTTTCTCCTTGCCATTGCACAGTCTAAAGCGCAAGGTGTTATTCGTTTTGAAAGCCACGTTTATGTCGTTAGACTTTAAAATATTGTAGATCTTATCAGACAACTTGCCAACATAAGTTATGCTTGCTTTGTACTTTTTAGGTGGGTCCGAAGATCGTGCAGCGTACAGAAGATAGTTTGTCATTCTAGCCCGTTTTTTCCTAATAATACCATCCACATGAGACTTGCTGTAACCGTTTGAAATTGCTAAATGGTATATATTATTTAATTCCATTTTATAATGAATATCAGAAAGAGGCACTGTCAATAACCTATGTGCATAACAATGAAAAGCAGCTAACTTATGTTGCCATGGATGAGCGGAAGAAGCCGGGATAACAGTATCTGTATGCGTAGGCTTACGGTAAATTTGGAATTGATGCTTGTTATCCACCTTAGTAATCGTTAAATCCAAGAAATTCAGTGAGTTATTCTGTTCTAATTCCTTCTTAAACTTGATTTTAGGATGCTTGTTGTTGATTTCATTCACAAAAGTATCCAGTTGACTCATACTACCCGTCCAACAAATAATCAAATCATCCACATACCGAAAATAATATAATATATTATTATTATCCACAATGTGTTGGTTCTCAAAATGATCCATGAAAATATCTGCCATCAAAGGACTAAGTGGGGAACCCATTGCCAAACCATCACCTTGCAGATAATATTGCCCCCCAAATCTAAAATAATTCTGTCGCATACAGACTGTCGCCAATTCTATTAATTCATCTACCTCCCCTGGGTGCAGCCTCTGTTTTTCAAAAAGTGCCCTGAGAATGTCTAAAGTATTCAAATATGGTACATTTGTAAACAAACTATCCACATCCAGCGACAAAAGAATAGCATTTTGTGGCATGTTGATGTCTTTGATCCTTTCGATTAAATCCAAACTATTCTTTAAACAGTATTTTGGTTCAAAATTAGACTTCTGTCTTATGATACCATTCAACCTCTTAGCCAATTTATAAGTCGGTGCACTCAAATACGAGACAACTGGACGAATCGGGATATTGTCTTTATGAATTTTTGGAAGACCATACAGTATTGGTGCTTGAGGATTCATGGATATGACCGTGTTTTTCTGATGCTCGGTTTCAAAGACAAACATAGAGTTCTTGACAACATTTCTTAGATCTTTCTGGAAGCCAGGCGTTGGGTCCTTCCGTAAAACCGAAAAACCGTCATTCTGTATAAGATCCATTACTTTCTGGTTATATTGTTCCCTACCCATGATGACTATGCAATTCCCTTTGTCTGCTTTTGTCACCACTAAATCGTTGTCATCGACTTTCTGTTGAATAGACCTCAGCAATAACCAGTCAGAGTCAGGCGCACTCCTCCTCAATGGACATGTCTTTTTTAATGCATTCGCTACGGTGAGCTTTGCATCCATATCATTATTGTTAAGAACTATCGCAACCTCTGCGTCCACAGCTACATTTTCCAAAACTTTTTGAGACATCTTAGGCCTTAAGTTATACTTTAATCCCTTATCTAACAGTTTGACCTCATCTTCCAAAAACTCAAAGCCGGTTAGGTTTTTTACACGAGGGTGGAAACTGTGCTGAGTCGTTAGGGCATCACGCCTTTCTGTTAAGTTGAAATCCGAACCCGACCTAGTAAGCCTATGTAGTTTATCGGTCTGTTTCACATACATTTGGTGCGCAAGCTCAGAGGCAAAATATCTCGCTTTTTGGTCTAAAATATCAAATTCAATGTTGTGCAATTTAAAGGAAAGCTCTGAATACAAAACTTTAAGGTGTAGCTTTAAGTTATCCCTGATAGAAAACCAAGATCGTGATTCTTCATTCAGCCATATTTTCCGAGCCCTATTAATAGCCACCTGAGATGCCCTACTAGAACTATTACAACGTATGTTGATATAATTAGGTACCACATTCAGACGTTTACACTGTTGATTAAACCAAACGTTCTGGACAGCTGCTCGGTGTTGTTTAGTTAGTTTGACATAAAGTCGTGCCTGTTCGGCTATGCTTGCCGTTTTCAAATAATTTATTGAATCAGGCGTTACTTTGCGGAAGTCCATGATATATTAGGAGAACAATATTTCTTTGCTATTCCGCTAAAAAACGTGCTGGTCTATTAGTGAAGATAAGATGCAACTATTTGCGTAAAAACATGCAAAAAATTACAGCAAACCACCACCAATAATGACAAAAACCTCGACACGTGTTTCGCCTCTCTACGAGGCATCATCAGGAGATGCTGGCAGGAGATGTTGCTTGCGCCACGTCCACTGAGCAAATGACCCGCCCGGAGCCATCCGCCATATTTATATTCTGTCCCCCCATACTACCGTTCATGCGTGAAAGAGATGGAAGAACACGTAACAACGGTGATGACGCAACATTCAATTGTTCGTTGATAATAACGCCTCTATTGCTGTACCTAATTATTTCTAATTGTTCTAGAACACTTAGACGCAATCCTTTTTCGCAAACATGCAAGATGTTGAAAGAATGATTGTCAGATAACGCATGGTTATTCTCCAATAAATGTTTTGCGAAATTAGACTTGTCCGGGTGATTATGCCGATACGACGCAACATGTTCTTTATACCTTGTGCTAAAACTACGGCCTGTTTGTCCCACATAAACTTTATTGCAATTATCACAGGCAAGTTTGTAGACTCCCGACTTTTTGGCACTTTCCACTTTCTCCTTGCCATTGCACAGTCTAAAGCGCAAGGTGTTATTCGTTTTGAAAGCCACGTTTATGTCGTTAGACTTTAAAATATTGTAGATCTTATCAGACAACTTGCCAACATAAGTTATGCTTGCTTTGTACTTTTTAGGTGGGTCCGAAGATCGTGCAGCGTACAGAAGATAGTTTGTCATTCTAGCCCGTTTTTTCCTAATAATACCATCCACATGAGACTTGCTGTAACCGTTTGAAATTGCTAAATGGTATATATTATTTAATTCCATTTTATAATGAATATCAGAAAGAGGCACTGTCAATAACCTATGTGCATAACAATGAAAAGCAGCTAACTTATGTTGCCATGGATGAGCGGAAGAAGCCGGGATAACAGTATCTGTATGCGTAGGCTTACGGTAAATTTGGAATTGATGCTTGTTATCCACCTTAGTAATCGTTAAATCCAAGAAATTCAGTGAGTTATTCTGTTCTAATTCCTTCTTAAACTTGATTTTAGGATGCTTGTTGTTGATTTCATTCACAAAAGTATCCAGTTGACTCATACTACCCGTCCAACAAATAATCAAATCATCCACATACCGAAAATAATATAATATATTATTATTATCCACAATGTGTTGGTTCTCAAAATGATCCATGAAAATATCTGCCATCAAAGGACTAAGTGGGGAACCCATTGCCAAACCATCACCTTGCAGATAATATTGCCCCCCAAATCTAAAATAATTCTGTCGCATACAGACTGTCGCCAATTCTATTAATTCATCTACCTCCCCTGGGTGCAGCCTCTGTTTTTCAAAAAGTGCCCTGAGAATGTCTAAAGTATTCAAATATGGTACATTTGTAAACAAACTATCCACATCCAGCGACAAAAGAATAGCATTTTGTGGCATGTTGATGTCTTTGATCCTTTCGATTAAATCCAAACTATTCTTTAAACAGTATTTTGGTTCAAAATTAGACTTCTGTCTTATGATACCATTCAACCTCTTAGCCAATTTATAAGTCGGTGCACTCAAATACGAGACAACTGGACGAATCGGGATATTGTCTTTATGAATTTTTGGAAGACCATACAGTATTGGTGCTTGAGGATTCATGGATATGACCGTGTTTTTCTGATGCTCGGTTTCAAAGACAAACATAGAGTTCTTGACAACATTTCTTAGATCTTTCTGGAAGCCAGGCGTTGGGTCCTTCCGTAAAACCGAAAAACCGTCATTCTGTATAAGATCCATTACTTTCTGGTTATATTGTTCCCTACCCATGATGACTATGCAATTCCCTTTGTCTGCTTTTGTCACCACTAAATCGTTGTCATCGACTTTCTGTTGAATAGACCTCAGCAATAACCAGTCAGAGTCAGGCGCACTCCTCCTCAATGGACATGTCTTTTTTAATGCATTCGCTACGGTGAGCTTTGCATCCATATCATTATTGTTAAGAACTATCGCAACCTCTGCGTCCACAGCTACATTTTCCAAAACTTTTTGAGACATCTTAGGCCTTAAGTTATACTTTAATCCCTTATCTAACAGTTTGACCTCATCTTCCAAAAACTCAAAGCCGGTTAGGTTTTTTACACGAGGGTGGAAACTGTGCTGAGTCGTTAGGGCATCACGCCTTTCTGTTAAGTTGAAATCCGAACCCGACCTAGTAAGCCTATGTAGTTTATCGGTCTGTTTCACATACATTTGGTGCGCAAGCTCAGAGGCAAAATATCTCGCTTTTTGGTCTAAAATATCAAATTCAATGTTGTGCAATTTAAAGGAAAGCTCTGAATACAAAACTTTAAGGTGTAGCTTTAAGTTATCCCTGATAGAAAACCAAGATCGTGATTCTTCATTCAGCCATATTTTCCGAGCCCTATTAATAGCCACCTGAGATGCCCTACTAGAACTATTACAACGTATGTTGATATAATTAGGTACCACATTCAGACGTTTACACTGTTGATTAAACCAAACGTTCTGGACAGCTGCTCGGTGTTGTTTAGTTAGTTTGACATAAAGTCGTGCCTGTTCGGCTATGCTTGCCGTTTTCAAATAATTTATTGAATCAGGCGTTACTTTGCGGAAGTCCATGATATATTAGGAGAACAATATTTCTTTGCTATTCCGCTAAAAAACGTGCTGGTCTATTAGTGAAGATAAGATGCAACTATTTGCGTAAAAACATGCAAAAAATTACAGCAAACCACCACCAATAATGACAAAAACCTCGACACGTGTTTCGCCTCTCTACGAGGCATCATCAGGAGATGCTGGCAGGAGATGTTGCTTGCGCCACGTCCACTGAGCAAATGACCCGCCCGGAGCCATCCGCCATATTTATATTCTGTCCCCCCATACTACCGTTCATGCGTGAAAGAGATGGAAGAACACGTAACAACGGTGATGACGCAACATTCAATTGTTCGTTGATAATAACGCCTCTATTGCTGTACCTAATTATTTCTAATTGTTCTAGAACACTTAGACGCAATCCTTTTTCGCAAACATGCAAGATGTTGAAAGAATGATTGTCAGATAACGCATGGTTATTCTCCAATAAATGTTTTGCGAAATTAGACTTGTCCGGGTGATTATGCCGATACGACGCAACATGTTCTTTATACCTTGTGCTAAAACTACGGCCTGTTTGTCCCACATAAACTTTATTGCAATTATCACAGGCAAGTTTGTAGACTCCCGACTTTTTGGCACTTTCCACTTTCTCCTTGCCATTGCACAGTCTAAAGCGCAAGGTGTTATTCGTTTTGAAAGCCACGTTTATGTCGTTAGACTTTAAAATATTGTAGATCTTATCAGACAACTTGCCAACATAAGTTATGCTTGCTTTGTACTTTTTAGGTGGGTCCGAAGATCGTGCAGCGTACAGAAGATAGTTTGTCATTCTAGCCCGTTTTTTCCTAATAATACCATCCACATGAGACTTGCTGTAACCGTTTGAAATTGCTAAATGGTATATATTATTTAATTCCATTTTATAATGAATATCAGAAAGAGGCACTGTCAATAACCTATGTGCATAACAATGAAAAGCAGCTAACTTATGTTGCCATGGATGAGCGGAAGAAGCCGGGATAACAGTATCTGTATGCGTAGGCTTACGGTAAATTTGGAATTGATGCTTGTTATCCACCTTAGTAATCGTTAAATCCAAGAAATTCAGTGAGTTATTCTGTTCTAATTCCTTCTTAAACTTGATTTTAGGATGCTTGTTGTTGATTTCATTCACAAAAGTATCCAGTTGACTCATACTACCCGTCCAACAAATAATCAAATCATCCACATACCGAAAATAATATAATATATTATTATTATCCACAATGTGTTGGTTCTCAAAATGATCCATGAAAATATCTGCCATCAAAGGACTAAGTGGGGAACCCATTGCCAAACCATCACCTTGCAGATAATATTGCCCCCCAAATCTAAAATAATTCTGTCGCATACAGACTGTCGCCAATTCTATTAATTCATCTACCTCCCCTGGGTGCAGCCTCTGTTTTTCAAAAAGTGCCCTGAGAATGTCTAAAGTATTCAAATATGGTACATTTGTAAACAAACTATCCACATCCAGCGACAAAAGAATAGCATTTTGTGGCATGTTGATGTCTTTGATCCTTTCGATTAAATCCAAACTATTCTTTAAACAGTATTTTGGTTCAAAATTAGACTTCTGTCTTATGATACCATTCAACCTCTTAGCCAATTTATAAGTCGGTGCACTCAAATACGAGACAACTGGACGAATCGGGATATTGTCTTTATGAATTTTTGGAAGACCATACAGTATTGGTGCTTGAGGATTCATGGATATGACCGTGTTTTTCTGATGCTCGGTTTCAAAGACAAACATAGAGTTCTTGACAACATTTCTTAGATCTTTCTGGAAGCCAGGCGTTGGGTCCTTCCGTAAAACCGAAAAACCGTCATTCTGTATAAGATCCATTACTTTCTGGTTATATTGTTCCCTACCCATGATGACTATGCAATTCCCTTTGTCTGCTTTTGTCACCACTAAATCGTTGTCATCGACTTTCTGTTGAATAGACCTCAGCAATAACCAGTCAGAGTCAGGCGCACTCCTCCTCAATGGACATGTCTTTTTTAATGCATTCGCTACGGTGAGCTTTGCATCCATATCATTATTGTTAAGAACTATCGCAACCTCTGCGTCCACAGCTACATTTTCCAAAACTTTTTGAGACATCTTAGGCCTTAAGTTATACTTTAATCCCTTATCTAACAGTTTGACCTCATCTTCCAAAAACTCAAAGCCGGTTAGGTTTTTTACACGAGGGTGCAACATAAGTTAGCTAGCTGCTTTTCATTGTTATGCACATAGGTTATTGACAGTGCCTCTTTCTGATATTCATTATAAAATGGAATTAAATAATATATACCATTTAGCAATTTCAAACGGTTACAGCAAGTCTCATGTGGATGGTATTATTAGGAAAAAACGGGCTAGAATGACAAACTATCTTCTGTACGCTGCACGATCTTCGGACCCACCTAAAAAGTACAAAGCAAGCATAACTTATGTTGGCAAGTTGTCTGATAAGATCTACAATATTTTAAAGTCTAACGACATAAACGTGGCTTTCAAAACGAATAACACCTTGCGCTTTAGACTGTGCAATGGCAAGGAGAAAGTGGAAAGTGCCAAAAAGTCGGGAGTCTACAAACTTGCCTGTGATAATTGCAATAAAGTTTATGTGGGACAAACAGGCCGTAGTTTTAGCACAAGGTATAAAGAACATGTTGCGTCGTATCGGCATAATCACCCGGACAAGTCTAATTTCGCAAAACATTTATTGGAGAATAACCATGCGTTATCTGACAATCATTCTTTCAACATCTTGCATGTTTGCGAAAAAGGATTGCGTCTAAGTGTTCTAGAACAATTAGAAATAATTAGGTACAGCAATAGAGGCGTTATTATCAACGAACAATTGAATGTTGCGTCATCACCGTTGTTACGTGTTCTTCCATCTCTTTCACGCATGAACGGTAGTATGGGGGGACAGAATATAAATATGGCGGATGGCTCCGGGCGGGTCATTTGCTCAGTGGACGTGGCGCAAGCAACATCTCCTGCCAGCATCTCCTGATGATGCCTCGTAGAGAGGCGAAACACGTGTCGAGGTTTTTGTCATTATTGGTGGTGGTTTGCTGTAATTTTTTGCATGTTTTTACGCAAATAGTTGCATCTTATCTTCACTAATAGACCAGCACGTTTTTTAGCGGAATAGCAAAGAAATATTGTTCTCCTAATATATCATGGACTTCCGCAAAGTAACGCCTGATTCAATAAATTATTTAAAATTTCAAATAAAAAAATCAATAAAACAATCAGAAAATAAACAAATACATTAAAATAATACACTTTTGTCACGAAATTGAACCAGGTCAGCAAGTTGCTAGCTTCACAGCCAGCGCTGGTCTTCCGCAGGGTCCATTCTGTGAAGGCACGGTAATTTGACATTTAGATCTAACGTGCGTACAATGCGTTACGTGATCGACCAGCGTGTCAAATGGACGGATCGGGTCCGATACACTACACTGCGCTCGCGCACGGCTGATGTGGCTGTAAAAACTGCCAGGCTCAGGCACTTGTCCCATCGCCGGCGACGAGCGATAAACGAGTAGAACTAGAAACGCACGCAAGCGAGGTATAGTTTTGATAGTTTTGTCGCTCGGTTATAAGCGTGTGTTCGAGTGCGACGGGCGATTACTCGCACCCCTCGCTCAGTTGTGCGGTAGAATGATCGCTCTGGTCGCCATATGTTCATCGCCGAGTACCGCTGAGCGAGTTTTATCGTTGATAGTTTTTATCGCTGCGATCAAATAGTGAAGAGAGATTCCTCGCCGGCAGTGTGAACAGCCAGCGATGAATTATAAATATATATCTCTCTTTAATTAACTCGGGAGCGGTTGTCTTTTGTTCGTTTCTTGGGCGAGAACATCGCCGATAGCTCATCGCTTACGCGCCGGCGGTGGGACCAGTGCCTTAAGTGGGACTGGGTCAGCTACGTCTGTCGCATGCTTCCAGACTGGTTGGCTAATGTAGCTACCAAGTGGGTGCCACTTGACGGGCGACGCAGATGGGGCCGACCTGGATGGCGAAGGCGGGACGACCTGGATGTATTCGTCAGCAATAGGCCGGAAGGAGCATCTAGTAGGGCGCATGGCTATCATGGGCAAAGTTAGCCAATCACCGGGGGATGACTGGGTTCTGTGGTATTTCTATCCACTAAAAACTCCACGGTGCCCTGCATCTGCGCTCTCATGCAGGGGACTCCAGGATCTCATGCTGAACGCACTGAAGCCCCCCGCGCGCCTCGCCACATGTGGCTCGTCCTAGGACAAAGACCATTGTACCTTTCCTGGTGTTCTTGAGCGAGTGCCCAAGCCCCCGCCAAAACACTGTATATGCCAACTAATTACCCAACTCTGAATTATCACTGGACTAGAAACTTGAAAGCCTTACTTCACTTCGATATCTCACCTGAATGCTATTAATATATATGGACCTGAGTATGTGTCAGAAAAGGCTATCCGCAGCTGAACCTAGGTACTGATTTAGCCCCCCGAAACGCTAAGCTTAAGGGGCAGTGGGCGGGCCCACATTGCAAGTAGGGCCGATGGCCGTTGGGGCGGAAAGGTTCTTGAGTGGTGACACTGGCGATCACGTCCCGGCAGGCGGAGCGTCCCCACAGGATGGGCTGATGCCCTGGTAAAGGTAGCGGGAGTTCGCTGGATGCGGGTGGCGCAGGACCGGTCATTTCGGCACTCTTTGGGGGAGGACATCCAGCAGTGGACGTCTTTCGGCTGATATGATGAAGTGTAAGCGCGACGGACGGAACCTTCAAGTACATTTCCGAACACAATTCTTGATATTGACACGACTTTCAGTATCACGACCCATACACTGATAATTAACTGGCATGTATTAAAATCCGTTTTTATGCGAATTCTTGTGTATCGCGCTGGGGGAAACTAATTGAAATTTAATAAAAATTGAGTGAATAACACTTTTGCGGTACTTTAAGAGCGTGGTCGGTAATTGGCCTCTCAGTGGCCGGATAAACCGTTTTATTATGCTTGAGATTAGAGTTGGCCGAATGTCATCAAAGTGGTCCATTCAAAAAGCAACTCTGGCGACTAAAGAAGACGATTACAATTATAATGACATCTTAATAAAAAGTCGGCCACAAGAAATAATCTGAACCGGATAGTTGAGTTCGAAGAGGGCACGGTTGAAGTGATCAAAAATATGTGAACATGACTTGCTACGGCCATAAGTTCGGTAAGATATTTAATTGAAAAATGGCAACATGCATATATTTTTAAATCGACTGAACGTGTTGGTATCAGAATATTCATGTAGGTTGAAAAATTGCTTCTGATTAGACCTGACTCCACCTGTTTATAACCGAATTCAAAAAAGGAGGTTCTAAGTTCCACTGTATGTTTTTAGGGATTCGTACCCAAAGGGTAAAAACGGGACCCTATTACTAAGACTTCGCTGTCTGTCCGTCTGTCTGTATCTCAAGAACCGCGATAGCTAGACAGTTGACATTTTCACAAATTATGTATTTCTGTTGCCGCTATAACAACAAATACTAAAAACAAACTAATTGCTTAAACATTTCTCCTCCCATACAACAAACTTGTTTTTTGCTGTTTTTATAGATAATGGTACGAAACCCTTCGTTGATCTCGAAAAGGAATTCATGTGGTAAAATTGGAAAGTAAATGTGGAAATTTTCATGTAAGTACCTATGTGGTTTGGTGAAATACTGTATTGAAGTTGGTTTAAACTTTAAACTTAGTTTTTTGGCACTTGTCCCACCGTCGGCGAGTAGCGAGTAGTCTCATAGTAATTCTTACTCGCTTTTACTCGAGTAAGAATTACTATGAGAGTACTCGCTAATCACCGGCGGTGGGACAAGTGCCTTAAGGCTTTTTTTTATAGTATTTCCTCATTTTTAGGGTTCCGTACCCAAAGGGTAAAAACAAAAACTAAGACTTCGCTGACCGTCTGTCTGTCACCAGGCTGTAACTCAAGAACCGTGATAGATAGACAGTTGAAATTTTCACAGAATACGATTTTTTTCTGTTGCCGCTATAACAACAAATAATAAAAATAAATAATTTAAGGGGGCTCTCATACAACAAACTTTTTTTTAACTGGAACTGTTCGTGCGAGAGTCCGACTCGACTTGGCGGGTTTTTATCTATCTACCTCGCGGGCAAACAAAATACGGTATTCGAGGCCGAAAGCGTAGGGATAATCGAAGCCTGCAATGCCATAAAGAGACGACAAGTTGAGAACACAAACATACGAATACTCTCAGACAGTAAATCGGTACTACAAGCACTGAGCAGTGACAGCATCACATCTAGCTTGATATACGAATGCCACCAAAATCTAACGGAGGTGTGCGCAGACAAAAACAACGTCACTATACAATGGATCAAGGGGCACAGTGGCTCAAGAGGAAACGACGCAGCGGACGAACTGGCCAGGAAAGGCTCAGAAACAACGGCATACGGACCCGAACCAATCTTGCCCCTGCCACAAAGCTACATATACAATCAACTGGACCTATGCACCAAAAACCTACACCAAATACACTGGGAGGAGATAGACACCTGCAGACAGACCAAAGAGATTCTGCCAAAACGCGACGACAAACACACAACCGCACTACTGAGGACACATAGAAACCAACTACGCAAGATAGTAGGAATAATAACAGGACACAACACCCTGAACAGACATCTCTACAACATAGGTATCACGGACAGCCCCATGTGCAGAGCGTGCATGGAGGCAGAAGAAACGACCAAACATATTCTACTGGACTGCAAGCAAGTAGAAGTATACAGGAAAAAGCACCTAGGGTCCCCAGACACACTACGGGACGCAGTCAAGAACACAAAGGCACTCACCAACTTTCTGGAGGAGCTGGGGTGGTTAGAGTAGCGCTACCCCACCATTTCACGCAAAATAGGCACGCTGGATGTCGACTTGCGGAAAAGAGCCTAGTAAAACTAACTAACTAACTAACTAACTCTATCTCGCTGGATCCGTGTGGTGAATGTAGTATGTTGATGGTTGTGTAGAATCTACACACCCATTATACACACACTACACAGATCAGGGCTGTTATTCAGAACGTATGAATGTGTCTCACCCCACCCGTCACGCCTAATGAAACTAGACCTCTACCTACGCTTACTTACTAACAAACCACAGCATTACGCCTTATCGCACACGCACGCAAATATCCCACACGCATGGGTTAAATGAAAAAATAGTACATTACGTAACTAGGGCGGTGAATTCGTGAATGCCCCAGAACGCAGGTGTTTGTGGCTCGAACCGAAGGTGAGAGCCATAAATATGCGCTCTGGGGCTTTACGAATTACCGCCCGTGTTGAGTACAAAATTTTACGTCTTCACCTGGCCACAATGCGAGTTTTTCCGTACGCGCAGCGTGCGGTAAAACTCTCATTATGGCTAGGTGTGACGTAAAATATATTGAGTAACAGTTCTAAGCATGGGGAACCCCCAAAATTTATTGTTTTTTTTTCTATATTTGTGTGAAAATCTTAATGCGGTTCACAGAATACATCTACTTACAAAGTTTCAACAGTATAGTGCTTGTAGTTCCGGAAAAAAGTGGCTGTGACATACGGACGGACAGACAGACATACAGACATGACGAATCCATAAGGGTTCCGTTTTTTGGCATTTGGCTACGTAACCCTAAAAACATACAAATAATAAATAATAACACGGCAAGAGAGAACACACAGGCTTTTCCTCTTTATTTAAAGGTCATAGTCATAGCTCACTAGAGCCACCCGTCGCCCGACCCTCACCGCCTCGTCGTTCGGCGTCCACTCGTTAGGTGGTCCACGGGTGGACGCCGCGTTGTCACGAGTGAACCTCACGTGGTCATCGAGTGGACCTCGCGTCGTCAACGAGTGGATTACGAAATCCAACACTGGAGAGCGCCGCATCACACTCACGTGAACCGCGCGTTGCCATCTCGCGGTTCACGAGAGGCAAGCATACCAACAGCGCAGCGCAGTCCGCACGGGGACACCTCGCCCGCGAGCGAGGCGATCCGGTGATGCTACGGAATTGATGTAGTGAGCGCATGCCCGTATAAATCCATATAAAGAATACTAACTGCTCGAGGCGATGCGGTCAGGATCGGGCGACGGGTGGCTCTAGTGAGCTATGACCTTTAGACTACCTGCCCGGCCCGGCTTCGCAAGGATTACCCGTTTTCCCGTAGGAATGAAGCATTTTCCCGCGGTAAAAAGTAGCCTTTGTTCATCAGGGATAATGTCCGCTTCTAATGGTAGGTAATAGATTTTTTCAAAACGGGTCCAGTAGTTTCGGAGCCTATTCAATACAAACACACAAACAAACAAATCTTTCCTCTTTATAATATTAGTGTAGATTAACTTTTATGTGTGGAAATCGTGAAATTTTACATCAATATATTATACAACCCTGCTCTCTCTCGGACTCTAGGTTGATTTAGACTAGCCTAAAACATTATGTCCCCAAACCTTTTCGAATATTTCTCTCCCAACTTCAGCAGTGAGGCAAAATAACTAAAAGATATGACAAAGCGACCATTACGGCACACGTGCGAAAAACTACGATGGCAATGCCGATAAGGGCTTAAGTGACGTAATTTTCGATATATTCTAAGGCTTTTTTGTGTAGGTAAAGTTCGTTATTGGATTCGGATATTGGCGTAAACCGCTGAGTGGGGCTGAAAGTGTAATATCTAGAGGTTATTAAGTTTAGGTGTGACTTTGGATATAAGGATGAGGGAGGAGGTTACGGATGTATGCAGGAGACACATTGAAGTATTTTTTTATATCACATTGGTGGCAAACAAGCTAACGGCCCACCTAATGATAAGTAGTTACTGTATTAGCCTTGGACGCTTACAACTCCAAGGGTGGCCGATTTTCTTTTAATAAACCCTCTAACAACTTACGAATGACGGATGCCTTAAAGACCACTTAACTTTTATATGAATAAACTTAAACCACTCGAGTTAATCCCTTTTTAACCGACTTCAAAAAAAAGGAGGAGGTTCTCAATTCGGTTGTATTTTTTTTTTTTTTTTTTTTTTTTTTTCAATGTTTGTTACCTCAGAACTCCGTCATTGATGAACCGATTCGGAAAAATTTTTTTTTGTTCGTATGTATATACTTCCAGGTGGGTCCCATTTTTTTCAAAATTCAGTTAGATGATGGGATCCATGAGGAATTGAGGGGACTCCTCAATTTTATAAGGCACGCGTGTAGTGATTTTGGTATTTTCTGTTATAACTCGTGTATTTACATCCGGAATCATAAATTTGGTGGCGAGAAATTGATGATGAAGACCACAGATGACTTATCGAATTCCTCAATTATGTACTTAAAAGTGCAAAAGTACGTCATAGGTTCTGATAAGATTCCGTTGAAATAGGAACTTATGAAGTGCCATTGGTGATGATCTTGGGGAATCGATGGAAGTCCTCAAATATTATCGGCCCACATACAGCGATTCGGTTTTTTTCTATAGTAATCAACGCATTTGCTATCGGAAATCAGTTCATGTGGTAAATTGTAAAAAATAGGAAATGCAGTGCTCGTGGCTTGGCGGAGTACTAAATTGAAGTCGGTTAAAACTTTGTTTTTAAAGTAAATTATTTCCAACACATTGCGTAACAATAGCAAAGTCAAAGTCGGTTACACGATCCAATGACAATATTACGGTATTTTTTTAACAACAACAAGACTTGAACCGTCATAAGCCAGAGCCGTACCATGCACAAACGCGCCGCTTAAGAGAGCCTATCGTCCGTGGTCGAAAAAACGCTGTGATAGCCGCCGCCGCTAAAGAAAGCCCATAATCCGTGGTCGGAAAAAAAGTTGTAGGTATGTAATGTATAATGGAGATGCAGGCCACTTTCATTAATTGCTTTCCCTTTGCGCCAAATTCCCCGTTCCCTAAAATAAACTTTTTCGGATTACTAATGTTTGGTCAATAAACTTTTCCCAAAGTATCACGTCCCAAACTATTTTTCTCAAATTATCAATTGGATAAGAAAAATTATTCTAGGAAAGGGGAAATTTCGTGCAAATGGAAAGCCAATTTATGAAAGTTTGTTACTGAAGTTTCTTAAAAGATCACGCCGCCCGTTAGCCTGTGAATGTCAAATGACGTTTTTATGGAAATCGAACCACCTTAAGAAGCTTCACCAGACGAGACTTTTGATAAAAAAACTGCACTCAAATCGATCCATCCGTTTGGGAGCTCTACGTTGCCGTGGACACAGGAATTATAAAATCCCTAGTTTTCGTCCGGCCTTGACAAAAAATCCTTTCATCAGACTCTTTCAGTTTGATCTAGAAGTTACCTAAACAGCAAAGAACTGGCAAACAAGTACGATCTAGAACTTGTGTTCTTGACCTATATGTCACCACGATAAAGTTTCTTAAAACAACGGTCTTATCAGTCACGTAGTCATTTCTACGAAATGTTGTTGCGGCTTGTATTGTCCAATTAGCAATTACAAAAAAAAAACAGAATCAGAATCAGAAATTTTTATTTGTCAAAATACAGAAAAGGTTTTACAGTATAAAATGTCCTTGTATTCAACATGTCCAAGCATGTGTACAAATACTTGATAAATTACGTACGCCTTTGTACCTTAATCTTATATATCATGTTTAAGTTTTAATCAGTTTTGTGTACAATAAAGTGCACAAAACAAATACATACATACAGAACAGTGTACAGAAAACAGCGAATATAAGACCAGCGCAAACAACAGGTCACTAAAAGAACGATGCCTTCCAGACAACCTTTAATTAATAGTTATCATAGATAGTCATACATATAATAGAATATAATATAATTTATTAAAGTATAAGTAAAGGAACACAGTATTACAATTATAAAAAAATACGAAAAAGATTGGAAAACTTATCAGCTAAATATATACTAATTACGAACCTATAGGTACTGAAAAAGTTGAACACTCAGCATAATGCCAGGTGCTGCTAGAGCAGCCGACGATGGTCTTCCGTGAACAACATAATAAGAAAGAAAGAAAGAAAGATATGTTTATTCACAAATACACAGGACACACATAATAAAAAAAAAAAAACAAGAATAGCACATACAACATGAAAAGAGTGTGTCTCTGCGGCAGTGAACCGGACACTGGCTCAGCATTATGCTGAGGTGTCAGACGCCTGAGGCGCTGATTAGACTGAGTAGGCAGCGAAGTTGCGCGTAGTTGCTAGCAGAATATACAGAGGTGACGAGAGATATATATTTGATATTTGTATGTATTTTTACTTATTTGTCTATTATTGTTACTTACTATGTATGTATACCCACTGTGCGTTTAAATCTGAAGTAGCACACATTGTGTGCTTTGCCTAAAAGTTGGCTGGTAGAGAATGCTTACGCCAATAAATCCGCCTTTTGTACTATAAGTTCTATGCAATTAAGATTAAACAAGTAAATAGTCCACTAATAAAACTATTCCGTTAAAATCTCATTCAAAGTTCAAGATCGCCTATAAATACATAAAAAAACCCTAAAAATTGCCTATTCGCCCCAGTGACGGACTACAGAGCAAGTAGTGTTATTATGGATGCGGTCTTCTGTAAGGTGGAGGTACTACCCCAGTTGGGCTGCTCAAAATATGAGCGTGATGAATTTTTGCTCTGCCCTATCTCTCCCAATGCGATATTCACACGAACATAGATTGGGAGGAGAAAGTCTACCTCAAAAACTTGGTTTCAATTACTATTTCCATAGGAAAACTTTCTTGCTGTCAAACGCGCCCAACGACGTATTCACAAACATGATACGAAAGTTCTTCACGAGGAGTTAAGGACGCGCTCCACCACTGCGCTAAGCTAGGGCGACCATCAGGCAGGCCATCCGCTCGGTCACGAGGTGTCAACAAACAAACAAGTTTAATTTCTTATCAATGAGACGATTTGCGAGCACTAAAACAACGTCCAATATTATCTGTTGTGACCCTGTAACCTGCACGTCATCACCGGCTCTTATCCTTAGTTTGTCTCTTATTTAAGCACCACTGGCGCTGAAGCAGCATTCAGTCCGTGAACTTGAGCCACGCCGCCCACATCTTACCATGCAGTTGTTATTGTTCGCGAGTCTGCTGGCTGCGGCCGCCACCTTGCCGCTGTGTGCCTCTTCACCTCAAGGAGACAACGGTGCGTCAAACGTGACATCTCCATTTATCAAAGTAAGAGACGTATGCGTTTCTACAGAACACCGGTTTTCTACTCCTGCTGTAGTGCTCGTCGGTACAAGGACTCAGCTGTTGCGGTGTCTATACGAGGATCCTGAACAGTGTGAGGTTTTGTAGTCCACCGGTAGCACGGTCTTAGCCCTGCTCGTTGTTGGAGAGTTTTTATATGCAGGTCTAGATGGGATATTATTAAGATGCAACCCGAACGAAGCAGGGTCATGCCAGACCTATCAGACGGTGTCTACTACTAGTGTTATAGCTCTTACTACTGCAAATGGGAATCTGTACGGTGGCCTATATAATGGCACAGTTTTGACTTGTGGACTTGACGAATTCAACAGCTGTCGGCCGTTCCATTCATTTGATAGCTACGTCTATGCTTTGATGCAGGTAAATGAATACATCTATGTAGGCGTATGGAATGGAAAAGTGATGCGTTGTTCCATGGGAGCAGAGAGCAGCTGTACGCTTATACTTTTTTTTTTTTTTTTTTTTTAAATAAATAATGAATAAATATAAGGGGACAATCTTACACAAATCGAGCCAGTCCCATAGTAAGCTCAATAAGGCTTGTGTTATGGGTACTAGACGATGATATATATAATAGATAGAAATACTTAAATACGTAGAAAACATCCATGACTCAGAAACAAATATTCATGCTCATCACACAAACATTTGCCCTTACCGGGATTCGAACCCAGGACCTTCAGCTTCGTAGGCAGCGTCACTACCCACTAGGCTAACCGGTCGTCGAATACATACCCTTAGCGAGGGCATCGTCGGTCTTTCAAGTATGAAGAATAGTATTTTCGCAGCATCATATACTAATCACGTTATGTGGAAATGTGTTACAAAAACCGATGCCATCGACTCTTGTGAATCTGTGCCGTTGGGCTATAACAACCCGATAGACATTGCAATATTCGGTGGCAGGTTGTATACGGCAAAACAAAATGGAAATATTTACATTTGCCAATGGGAGGGTAACACAACTTGCACCGTATACATAAACAAATTTCCGACTAACAGTATAGCGTTTTCTTACGCTACATACGCGATGGAGCGTCAATACAGGGGTGAAGACAGAACTTGTTTGGGGCAGAGCAACTCCGAATGTCCACCTGGAATAACATATTATAACTCCTATCAGAGGGCCCTTCTAGAAGTCCACGTCAAAGAAGGCAGGCTTTACAATTCCCAGGGGACCTTGGTAGACACCAGTGCTGCAGACGAAGGTCACGCGGGGCCAGCTGCCATATTTGCTATGGGACCGGATGGGAGAATCCTACTGTCTACTGTGCATAGAAGAAGATCACTACATACATCGAGCTTCTTTGCTAGTAGCCCGGTTGCGGGAGCTGGGGAGATGGTTGTCAAGAACGGAGTGATTCAGAAGATCCGGGCCTGCTCGGCGCACTACCGGCCCGACACGGAGCTGAACCGGCAAGTGGTCCAGTCGCTGCGGTATCAAGGGTACACGGACCATATCGATTCAGTCATGTGTAGTGAGGGTGAATACAATCGGTTGGAATCTAACGTTCATTAACTTAGCGATAACTTAGTAAAATATACTTATTTTAGTTTAAAAGTTGTATGTTTGACTCGTAATATAATTAACATTCTTCCGCCCGCGACTTCTTTTGCGTGGACCCGGAATAAAAACTATACTATATTTTAATCCAGGCTATGAGCTATCTTCGGGCAATTTTATCCATATCCTTTGAGCCGTTTAAACGTTATTGAGTAACAAATATTTAAATATTCAAGCTTTTGCATTTATAATATTAGAAGGCTTTTACATTAAGTAAACAATTTAAAAAATATATAGATATATCTTAAAATAACAAAAATTGTGTAGGTATTGCACATTTAATTATACATTATTTTTTAACGGAACTTGGCTTTATACTTGTGTATTGGATGAGTTTAAATATTTTTTTTTATTGTTTTTCATCAGGTATTCTCCTGGTGTATAATAACTTTTATTAAGGTGGTTCGACGACCATACAAAACTTCTTTTCACATTTGCAGGCTAACGGCGTGATATTTTAAGAAACTTAAACTTAACTAAGTAGAATAGTTTGAGAATAATCACTTTTCAAAGTATCACGTGACAAACTAATTTCTCAAATTATTCTAGTTCATACAAGTATATTCTAGGAACGGGCAGATTTCGTGCAAGTGGAAAGCCAATTTATGAAAGTGTGTTATATAAGTTTTTTAAAATATTCTGCTATAGTGTCAAAAATGTTTTGAACCACCTTAATAAGGAATTCTCTTAATGTTTTTATTAATATATTGTGTTTTTTCTCTGATTTTATTCTATCGGGCAATTAGTTATATACTTTCACATACATGGTAGGTATAGGTTGCATCAGAATGCATGTTGAGGTTTGATGAGGGTACTGTTGTGGGTATATTTTCGCGTTTCTTATAGTATTGGGGATAGTTTTGAACGAACTTACAACCTTATAACGAATATATAAACCAGTTAGCGTCAGTATTGTCTGATTCTTGAAATGGGGTTTGTCGTCAATATTTACTTATATGCGAATAAGATTTTTCTGTAAAGTAAATAAGGATAATATGTCTGTTCTATTGCCCCAAAGTATTATACCGTAGCTGAACCATGCTTTTACATAAGCGTAATAGATAGCAAAAACAGCAGTTCCGACTTTAGTACATTTTTAGGGTTCCGTACCCAAAGGGTAAAAACGGGACCCGATTACTAAGGCTCCGCTGTCTCTCTGTCTGTCCTTCTGTCACCAGGCTGTATTTCATGAACCGTGATAGTTGGACAGTTGAAATTTTCACAGATGATGTATTTCTGTTGCCGCTATAACAACAAATACTAAAAAAACTGCCCAAAAGCGAGTCGGAGTGGGGCTCCCATACAACAGACATGATTTTTTTGCCGGTTTTGTTGCCGGCCGCTGTCTCTCTGTCTGTCCTTCTGTCACCAGGCTGTATTTCATGAACCGTGATAGTTGGACAGTTGAAATTTTCACAGATGATGTATTTCTGTTGCCGCTATAACAACAAATACTAAAAAAACTGCCCAAAAGCGAGTCGGAGTGGGGCTCCCATACAACAGACATGATTTTTTTGCCGGTTTTATAAATAATGGTACGGAACCCTTCGTGCCCGAGTCCGACTCGCACTTGCTCGGTTTTTTCATTTCGAACCCACTCGTCCATCTATTGTCTACTTTCTAGCCTTTACAACAATGTACTATAGTTTTATTAAAGTTTATTTCTAGGTTCTGATTACTAAGCCAGTTGTTAGTTTTATTTCCCCAACACGGTTGACTGAAGGCGACTCTCCATACAAACGTTGTTAATAACCTACGTTTGTAGTGAAAGTAGTAGTTAAAACATGCTAGAATATCATGAACCATTTTATCTATGTCGGAAACTAGAATCCGTTGCTAGAAAAAAAATTGAGCTAGTAAAACGATTTTCATCCAAAGTCTCCGCTTCATTTTATTTCTAATCTAATTTATAGCAACAAAAATTAGTTTCCGTCCTAGATAATGGCGGCTCTCATATGAAGTTTCATGTTAATACATACCAATATTATAAATAGGAAAGTGTATGTGTGTGTTTGTTTGTCCGTCTTTCACGGCAAAACAGAGCGACGAATAGACGTGATTTTTTAAGTGGAGATAGCTGAAAGGATGGAGAGACATAGGATAGTTTTTATCCCCGAAATCATCCCTGAAATGGGGGGGGGGGGGGGTAAAAGTTTGTATGGAGCTGCGATATAAAAGAAGCTAGTCCAGTATAATTAAAAATGCCCGCCTCAAAATTAAAGATGGCTGACGGAGGAGATGGTTCCTATCAAAAACTTAAAGCTATGGACCTAACAAGGGCTCAGAACGCCTTGGTAGTAAAATGCCTACATGTATAAAACGTCGTAATTGTAAAATACCTCGGTGAACAGAATGACCTTTGTGAACAATTACCTGGTAGCATTGTGTCCTGGTTGCACCATTGTCAACTATAGCATAATGCCGAAGTTGCATAATGACTAGGTAGATTTTGGCCCATATCATGTTATGCCTTAGTTGTAAAATGACAAACATCGTCTTGTATTAAAAATGGTTAATTAAAAACGTCGTGGTGTCATAAGGACTAAGTTATTCTAACTGATAACGACGTCTGTTTGTATTTGTAAAAAAAAAAAAAAAAAATTTGTTTATTTCGGACAAAATCCATATAGCATTGGTTTTAGTTATTTAATTAGGTAGGTACATACCTAACACTTAAAACTATGTTACTTATGTTAGGGTAATGCTGTTCTTTAGTGATAAATACAATTCAATTTAAGTATCTGCCACCCTCAGGAACACCCGGTACGTGCGCATGCGTTCGTACCCAGTGTCTCAGAATGGGGCAGTCCATCCTCTCGCTGATGACCCTCAGGATGGTGTTGTGACTCCCCCGCACCCTGCGCATGAGTGATGCAACACGGTGACGAATCACCGCGCTGAACCCCTCCGTGCGCGCGTACGCAAACATTGCTGAAGCGCTGCAGTAGCGTGGGAGCCCCAACAACACCCTGAAAGCATTATTGTATTGTATTCGGAGGGCGTTGAAGGCTCGCTGCGTGTAATTGACCCACAGATTGCACGTATACAAAGTTTGGCAGAAGGCTTTAAAGAGAGTAATCTTTACTTCAATGCTAGATCGTGCAAACCTGCGGGCCAGCATGTTACAGTCGTGTGTCGCTATCATCTTTCAAGTCCTCTGTCACCACATGGCCGAGGTACTTAAATTGCTTAACTCTGACGAGTCCTACACCATTTAGCAACACTGAGGGCATGGTCGTCACTTTACGACTTTTAGGATGAAATACTAGAAGCTCACTTTTTTTTACATTGTATAGGAGACCGTGCAACTTAGCGTACTCTTCAAGGTCTCTGGTAAGGGTCTTCACAAAAAAAATGGTGCTTTGGTCCAATCATGATCACCTGAAACTGCCCTACTAATAGTTATAGGACGCTGTCTGTCCTACCCCTGGAAAGCTGAGATTATGTTATATTGTTATTACATTTTGTTTATCATTTGTTGTATTATTTAAATTTATATCATTCTAAATACCTTTACGTAAGGAGTTTCTATATCGATAAACTCAACTATCGATCATTTTCTCATATCATCATCATCATATCAGCCGAAAGACGTCTACTGTTGGATATAGGCCTCCCCCAAAGAGTGCCACAATGTCCTGCGCCACCTGCATCCATCGAACTCCATTAATCCACCTTTTAGGGGGCCTGCTCACGCTGCGCCTTTACGGTACGTGGTCGCCACTCGAGAACCTTTCCGCCCCAACGGGTCATCGTTTCTACTTGTAATATGGCGCCCCCTGACACTTAAGTTTAGCGATTCCGAGGGCTATATCTATACATATATATATATCCCAGCATAGCCCTCTCCATTGCCCTAGGTGACTTTGCCCCTTCTTAATATGAGGCCCATAGTAAGCGACCACGCTTCCGTGCCATACGTCATCACTAAGTTACTATTACACACCCCATGTCAAATCTTGCCAAAGCGGGAGCTTTCCCTTTGGGTGATCACTCATTAGTCTCATTACCAACCAACCGAACCAAAATAATCACACTGTTTTGATGTTAAGATTAAGACAGTACAACGCAATTAAAACAAAGCGTTGAAAACAAATTGATTTATCCGCAAACAGCGCGTAATCCTTTCCCCGCCGGCGACAGAAAAAAAGTTAGCGACAAAGCCTCACAAATTACGCCCAACATTTACATGGAAAAAGTGACAACGGTCGACGCAGAACATTTGTTCCCCCATTGTGTTGTGAAGTATTATATCCCTGGTTCCTTATTTATATTTATAAATGTACTTATTTGGGCCGACTAACAAGGGATACAAGGCGGTGTCAAAGGAACGTACAATTGTAGTTGTAGTGAGAATGTTTTTTCAAACTCTTCTTTAAGTTTGTATGTTGGTATTCAGTGAGCATGTGGGTGACTCCTGTATAATACGGCAGCATGGGTCAATCTGGCTCGACATTTGGTATACCAAAGTGTTGCTCGCCGTGCGAAACACGCGCCTTTGACTTGCTATGAAGACAATTGGCTACTTGACTATTTTATCCCTGAACTTCCCATTTGAACCAGCTTCCTGGGAAGATCAAATGTTTGTAACAAGGATTAACTACAATTTGAGCGCATAAAAAGACATAAATAGGCTGACCGCGCAAATTGACATAGTATTATGATGGCACAACATTATATTATACATTATAACCCGTTTTGCTAGTGAAATACTGCGTCTAGGTACATAGTTATGACATGACAAACTTGGTATTTTATTACAGCGTAACGGAGCTGGTCGCTCTAAATTCGCTATTGAATGATTTAAAAAAAACATTTTTTTTAACACGAGGGTACAGATGCCGTCAAACTTCTTGAACATGCGGGACGAAGTGGGGGGGGCAGCTCGCAGGTACAATTCGCCTTTGCGCAGGCAAGGCCAAATGTTCAAGAAGTTTGACGGCATCTGTAAGTACCCAGTCTATGAAGAGTTGTAGAAACTAGTTTGGAAACGGAGACTACCAAAAGAAAATAGAAGTATATGTTGTAACTCACTAATATATACTGTTTTTGAGTTAATCATAGCCGAGCCACAGAATAGATAATAGTACAAGTACAGAAGGGACATTCCTTTGATCTTTACAAAAGGCGCTTTTTTCTGCCGCTTATTTATGGCCCTCTGACGTCGTCGACGACGACGTCGACGTTCATCGCTACAAGTACATGCCGGTTCCCCAACGTTGGGGCACCGGCATATTTACTTGTAGCGATGAACGTAAATCGCGGAGTATCCCGCGCCTGGCCGAGCTGAAAAAGGAGCCCGAGTCACTTTGTCTTTACACCGCCATCACGTCTATCAAGAGACGGCCGCGACATACTCTTGATTTTTCTCGCACCATATACCTCTTGTTCTAAGTGTTCTAATAAGAGAGAGATGGATAGTGCGACAAAAATCGAGAGAGCTCGCGCGCCGCCTTGTGATAGCCGTGCAGATGACGAAAAAAATGATATAAAAAGTTAAGTTAAAAAATAACTATCATGTTCTGACGTAACTGGAAGCTGATGCAAATGGAATAACTCGTTCAACCAATCATCATGGGTGCGTTCCGAATCATGCGAATTTGATCACAGTTCAGAATTTGATGATTTGACATTAAACTAACGAAAAATAATGCGTAAAATTGTGACCGGCTTAGACAGTTCATAATTTTTCGGCAAATTATAATATCGCGCATAAGCTTATAAACTGATGGTATTTTTAATCTGACGGTGACATATATAACTAGAGTATATAGGACACGAGAAGTCGAGGATGTGTACTGCAACCCACCCTGGGTTGCACCATACCGTCTGTAATGGTAACCGGTGTTCGTTATAATCTGAATCTATCATGGACCTATAATACTCAGGACAAGCTATGGTAATAGTATACCACTTGCGAGTGAAATGGTAGCATACAAATCTCGGCCTAATGAACTTTCGAGTTCAAAGAGAATCGCCCATTTATTCGTAAGGTTTCGTTTGTAGACAATTAGGGCTAAAGCCCTAAGCCCTGCCTCAAAGCAGGGTAAACGCGCAGGTGCTTCGTCGCACGCGTCCTTTTTCCTTAAATGCGGCCTTAGGCTTGGCGTGCGTGGAAGCAAATGCGTGTTAGAAATACCATACTTAATCCAATCCAATACGTTTAGCCAAATACAGCCCAAGGCTTTATGTCTTGAAAATGTTCGTAATTAATTGAATAATGAATATTGGGTAATTTCAAATTGCTATATGATAACATTAATTAAACTACTTTGTTAATTTTACGGATTATTATTAGAATTAATACGTGTTGCAGCATTTGCCTCAAAATCCATAATAATCCTACTAATATTATAAAAGCGCAGTTTAGATCTTTGGATACCTGGATGTTTCTTACTCAAACACACTTAAACGGCTCAACCGACTTGGATGAAATTTTGCACAAAAATAGTTTAGCCTGGATCAAAATATAGGGTAGTTTTCATCCCGCGTGCACGCAGCCGAAGTCGCAGGCGGAAGCTAGTAATAATATAAATGCGGAAGTGTGTCTGTCTGTCTGTTACCTGCTGAACCTATTTAGATGAAATTTGGTATAGTAATAGTTTGAGTCCCGGGGAAGGATTTAGGATAGTTTTCATCTCGGAAATCATCAAGTGTGCGAAATGAAGGATGAAAATTTTGATGGAGCTACGATATATAAACGAGTTGCACAGACGAAGTTACGGGTTGGAGCTAGTAACTAAAAATTGTTACGAGTCTTGGGGGGGTCTATATCGGGTGGCATAAAATTGTTGATCCTAATATTTTGTCGCATACCAACTTTGTGCCGAATATCGAATTGCATAAACATTGTTGTGCATATTTTTTATTTGCCGAAATTGTTGTTCCTAATATCGATTGTCCTAAATATTTATTGCCCGAATGTTTATTGTGTCGAAGGTTTTTTTTTAGAATTATTGATGTGCATAACTTTGATGTTACTAATATTTAATGTACTAAAAATGTTGTGCATACATTTTGCTACGCATACATATCCATTAGAATTGCCTATTACTTGAATAACATATGACCCGCCCTCATGTCGACGGAGCCCCGCTTCGCGGGGCCCCTATTTCTGCTCTGAGGGACAAAAGACAACTAACGAACCTATCTAATTTATCTAAATGAAGGTTGGCTCTGCTGAGAATTGCCTAATACTTGAATTACTTATGACCAGCCCTCATGTCGACGGAGCCCCGCTTCGCGGGGCCCCTCTTTCTGCTCTGAGGGGCAGAAGGCAACTAACGAACCTATTTTATTTATCGAGATGTAGGTCGGGTCTGCTCAGAGTTTACAAATAGTAAAAATAAATGTTTTATTTGTGGTTACCTAATCTTTCCTATTCAGGTACGTACTTTAAGAACTTATGACCCGCCCTCATGTCGACGGAGCCCCGCTTCGCGGGGCCCCTATTTCTGCTCTGAGGGACAAAAGGCAACTAACGAACCTATCTAATTGATCTAAATGAAGGTTGCCTCAGCTAAGAATTGCCTAATACTTGAATAACCTATGACCCGCCTTCGTGTCGACGGAGCCCCGCTTCGCGGGGCCCCTATTTCTGCTCTGAGGGGCAAAAGGAAACTAACGAACCTATTTTATTTATCTAGATGTAGGTCGGGTCTGCTCAGAGTTTACAAATAGTATAAAATTTAGGAAAAAAATAGTATAGGTTGTTTAATTTTAGCACGTTTAACAATAGGCAAAGTAATTACTATGACAATGAAAATTAGGACTATTACTTTTTAGGTAATTCAATGTTCGAGTAATCAATATTAGGATAAACATACTTTAGGACTTTTAAATGTGTATGCGCAAAAATGAATAGGCTAAATAAGTAGTATGCCACTCAACATTATGCCAAACATTCTCGGCCAAAAAATTTTAGGACGATCAACATTATGCGATACGACAGGCACCCGTCTTGGGTATAGATTGTAGCAGAAAAACAGAATTGCATAGTAAAAATCTTAGGGTGGTTGCACGAAACCTTCTCTAATCGAAAACGGTGTTCGTTTAAATCTGAATGTATGGAAAGTTTGACAAGTTTCTGTGGAATGACAGCTGCCAGCGCCGTATTTAACGTTGATCGGTAGGTACGTAATCGTCGAGACTTGTCTCAAAATCACAGATTTGTCTTTGGTAACCTCTTTGTGATGCATTTGTGATGTCACCCTTGCCTTTCATACGACGTCACGACAGCTGAACTTTCTACAGAAATGCTTTTCGAGCTACATTGATCAAAAAAACAATGTTATGCAAACAACGGAGCGTAAAATTGCTGCTTTATTTTTCCAATTTTATCTTGGTATTGAGAGCACTACTGGGAAAAACAATAGAAGAAGGATGATACGTTTGTCAGTATTTATTATGTGGTTAGTTTGAGATGTAGGGGTAGGTTGGAAATGTAACAAAATAAAAAATTAGTCTTCGCTCAGCTGGTGGTTTCATTAGACACTTCCCAATACCTACTTAACATGGCGCTGTCGGTAGAAACCTATTTCCCTACAATTTTTTTTGAAGTTTCACAAATAGTTACTGATTTGCCTATCAATGAACATCCCTATTGTAACAAACCAACGAAGTACGAACATTCAATATCAAACAATACATAACACGCTTGAACACTTAAGCAACCATCGCAATATCATGGCAATAAACAAATGGCAAATAAAACTTTATCACTGCCCCATACATATTGCACAAACTTATAACAAACCTTGCCCACAGCCAAACTAACCACACCGCCATAGAGCTACTTAGAAAACCGACTACGCTTTCGCCGCCCCCGACCGCAACCGTAACTTTGCAACACCACTACACATGTTACGCAACCATAGACAAAATAGACAATATTAACTGACAGATGCGCGTAATGCTCCCGCCATTCCGCGCCGACCAATCAGCGGTCGGCATTTTTTTTTCAACCACAGACAACAGCTGCGTGTTTTCATGTATTAACGCATGTTATTGGGCGTTTTTATAAATACATTTCGCGGTAGGGGATGTTTTCTACGATGATTTGTGAATGATGACGTCGGGGGGTAATAATTCTAATTCTGGGTTGGGGGCCATCTTGTGTAACAATGGATTTGTTGATTAACTTATAAGATAAAAATGTTTCATAATTGAATCTTGTAATGGCATTCCTATTCTGTTTGTTGTGTTTTTTGACGTTTCTCATGGATAACGGTACTTTTACTATATTTGTCGAACGTTTTATCCTAGTAATAGCGAATTTAGCTCTTTCTAATTCCGATTTCAAGTCTCGGTAATAATATTTTTGTGATCAGAGGTTTGGATCTATAAAATATTCGATTACTAACATATGCGTAGAGTATACCTATACAATTTTTGAGCCTAATAAATGGCTAGGTTAATTTAGAGGCATGAGCACGAATATTTGTTCCTGGCTCATGGACTCAATGGATGTTTTCTATGTATTTAAGTATTTATTTTTCAAATTCAAATACTTTTATTTTTCGTTTTGTTATTTTAATATTATGTTCCTTTGTTATTTTAACTTTATAACTATTCATTGAAAATTATATTTTAATTTTAAGTCTCAGTTAAATAGAATAAACTGTTCAATAAATAATGAGCTCCAGTTAAGAAAAAAAAAACTTCAACAACAGATAAATAGCCATATCGGGTCAGTTACATTAGGGACTTACGAGTATATTTACGTTAATAACAACTTATTTATTACATAGGTACTTTATACGAGTAAAAGATAACACACACACATTTAACATGAAAAGCGTTCAAAACCGATGTGACACAGATCACGGCTATTTAAAAGGTAGGTATATTAAACTAATGTCAAAATCTGTACACACGGTGGCAAATGACGGGACAGTTGTACCTATCCGTTATCACCAAAGCCAGTTCAAAGCAAATCGAAACCCTCTGAATCGAAATATTCAAATATACCCACTTCTTCGAAAAGCGAATCCCCAATATCCAATTTCAAAGAGTCCGACGGCGTTCTAATATCGGGTCAAAGGTGAAACTAGAGCTTAAAAGAAAAGCGTTTGTCTATGGGTTTTCTTTTTTTTTAAGTGTCTTGTTTTCGATTAAGATGTTGGTTTGTGTTTTGTTTAAAAGGCTATTTGGCGTGCGTGTGGCTATGTAGAGACTCGATCTTCAGCATTTATTAATACTGAGTGCCAGCACAATTATAATTCGAACGCGAATTATAAAGAATCCAGCTAAAGCCGCGGGATGAAATATAGCCTATGTCCATCCCGACGACCTATTTTGAAACCAGATTAGTAGTTTTAGAGTTTAAGCCCTAACTTAAATTTAACTAAGCCTTAACTGTGTGTGTGTGTGTGTGTGTGTGTGTGTGTGTGTGTGTGTGTGTGTGTGTGTGTGTGTGTGTGTGTGTGTGTGTGTGTGTGTGTGTGTGTGTGTGTGTGTGTGTGTGTGTGTGTGTGTGTGTGTGTGTGTGTGTGTGTGTGTGTGTGTGTGTGTGTGTGTGTGTGTGTGTGTGTGTGTGTGTGTGTGTGTGTGTGTGTGTGTGTGTGTGTGTGTGTGTGTGTGTGTGTGTGTGTGTGTGTGTGTGTGTGTGTGTGTGTGAGTGAGTGTGTGTGTGTGTGTGTGTGTGTGTGTGTGTTACATCGTAATAAATTATCCGCCATCTGGATAACGCGATAAGTAATTAAAATAAAACAATATGGTTATAAACGCTTCGCGAGTCCTTCCAAGAAACACACCCAAAGCTCAGAACGTTTAATACGTCCAACAAGAACCTCTTTTTTGCAGTCGGTTGAAACATATGAACCTGTCTATATATTTAAGGAGACTAATGTGCACCTAGTCTATACTAATATTATAAAGAGGAAAAGTCTGTGAAATTGAACCTCTGTAACTTAAAGGCGGGTTGCACCAACGATTACATACCGATTAACGTTAAATATGGCGCCGACAGCTGTGAGTCTATAGAAATTTGTCAAACTTTGCATGTCACCGAACAAGTACCTTTGGCACTCTTTGGGGGAGGCCCATGTCCAGCAGTGGACGTCTTTCGGTTGATATGACGATGACCTATGCTAAAGCTCAACTCTGTCGATCGAATTCTGAAGAAATACGAGTATACATACATACATACGAACAGTGATAGGTAAGTACAATTTTTTCATACTCCTATTTTATATAGTACCTTTTAAAAGCTGTTTTTTATTTTAATCTCTCACAAAACCAAAACGATAGTAACAAGGGCTTAAATAAGCTTAAACAGTGAATACTTTCATTTTGTTAAGGGAACCTAATACTTAGACAATTGAATGTGATGCAACCGCGAGGGTGCTAACTGGCCCAAATTACCCACATCCCAAGGGATGAAGGGCACTGTGGGGCCCCTATTCAAGCGATGCTGCTCAAGGGCTGTAACCAATTACGTACTTCCCTCCTGAACCGTTATAAAATTTAAGCAACCTCTGTTTGCAAAGATGTGTTATCCCTTTCTGACGAACACTTTTCAAGGATCTTAAAATGGAAGGTAACGTCCATATCCCCCTGTTGGCCCTTGGGGCGGAAAGGTTCTCGAGTGGCAACCACGTACCGGAAAGCGCAGCGTGGGTAGGCCCCCCCACAAGGTGGACTGATGCGTGACCTGGTAAAGGTCGCGGGAGTCCGCTGGATGCGGGTGGTGCAGGACCGGTCACTTTGGCACTTTTTGGGCGAGGCCTATGTCCAGCAGTGGACTTCTTTCGGCTGATATGATGATGGTGAACGTTCATACAAAACCACGATGTCGCTTGTTTCTCTTTCCCAGAACCTTTATGTTAATTTATTGGGCGTTTTGATGTTCTATAAAAAGTTGCTGATTTACCTATTAATCCATATACCTATTATATCTAGATTGAAAGGCGGAGAAGATGTAAAGTATGTGGTGCGAAATAACTTCATATCATCCAGAAATTTTGATTATAACGTAAGGAGCGACCACACCGGTGCGTTACGCTGCGTATACGCGTTGACGTGTCGTATGCGTCACGTATTCTTCATACATTCTGCTGCGTTTACGGTGCGTTAGCGTATTTTGAGCAGCGGTGTGGTCGCTCCTTAAATGTTTTTCCTTTCCGTTTGATATTTCCGCTGTAACACAACCACAACTTATTCAATATACCACAGCCTGGGGTGCAAAGTGCCCCGCGGATCAACCCACCCCATATTTCGGCATTACCGTTATTTACATGTTATGGTGTTACGCTCACCTCTACATCCGTTTTTTGAACGATTGAGAGAAGGGAACGAAGTTCTCCGCTTTAGCTTGGGCAAAAATTATTTCGTATGTGTGTCTGGCGGATCTATGTTTGGCTGTTCTTAGTTCTCAATCCGAATCTCGTGAAGTTTTTTGAGCAGGATCTTAATTATATGGTTATTAGGGTTCCGTACCCCAAAAGAACGGAACAAATATAGGATCAGTGTGTTGTCCGTCTGTCCGTGTGCCTGTCAAGAAATTAAAACCATATAATAACGTCTACATTCCCTTGAAGCTGAAAAAAAAAACAAATTTCAATGGTAACGTAAAAAAAAGATGTGGCTGGTTATGCTGCAATAATAGTATTTTATGCAATCGTTATATAATGTATGCTTTTTCAGTCGAGTACCAAGTTTAGGCCGAGAAGTTTACTGAGTGGCCTAATTAAGGTACGAGACTTGAAAAGCTAATTTTATAACTATTTATTGTATACAATACTTTTTCTATACGAGTCAATTGAACTAAGTACCTAATTAAACAAACTTGCTATCTATTGAAAATCTAAGCTGTGCTGAAACGTAGTGTAGCCAACGTCTTTTACTTTTTTTGGTCGGCGTCCTATTGGCCTGCCACACACTGGCGCGGCCTGCGGTGGCGGACAATAGTAAATTTGACAGCGGCGGACAAGTTTACTATTGTCCGCCGCGGCCAGGCCGCGCCAGTGTGATGCAGGCTTAAAGGTGCCACGTAATCACGTAACCAATCGGTCGAATTTATTTTAGCTGTCTAAAATGTTGAGTTGTGACCTCCATAGTATGTGATTGTTAGATTAGTGTACGAAGTCTTAACTCAAACATTAAAGTCGAAGTGTATAAAAACGTATAAGTATTTCGATACTCTCAAGGGAATCAAAATTTACAGGGTACTTTCCGTTGACCTACAACTATGAAATTTGGCAAGTACCTAATATCGTCTTATGCAGGTTCCCAATAGTTTTCCTTACCAACAGTTACATTTTGACAGATTACCCGTAGAAAATGTGTCAAAATGTAACTGTTGATAAGGTAAAATATAGGTGGATTGATTATTGGGAACCGGCCTTATACTACAAGTACAATGAAAACTCTGAAATATACATTTGTACAGAATAGCCGGGACAGCTCACAGAGTTACTAGTAATAATTAAGTTCCCCTCTTTGCGAGGTATTCCTCAATACTGAGGGTCGGGTTCTCCCGATGTGGAAGCATCTTTTCTTTGATTTTTTCACCACCCGCGTCTTGAATCGTCCATCTCATGAAGTTTGGTGTTCAGTGATCGGAATTGGTCTGAACATCTGATTTGACTACGAACTCTAGAGCGTTTGTAGACTCTCTAGACCCTGGTAGACCTTATAGGTACATAAATAAACTGATGCTTACTGGGGAGCATCAGTTTATTTAGGTATGTACCTATAAGGTCTACCAGGGTTAAAGCGTCGTAGCTATCTTCTCTGACTCAATTTCTGCCCTTCAAGAGCTTTCCAACCGAAATTCCACCCAACAAATTCAACATAACTTTCATAGGCACATTAAAAAGATCAAAGAAACGGGAACAATAACATTTGGATGGGTAAAAGCACACAATATGATCCGTGGTAACGAAATTGCGGGCACGGAGGCGAAAAACGCAGCGACTCTACACGAAACTCCAGACTATGACAGATTCCCTCTATGACAAACGGCATCGCAAAATGGACACCGATAAAGCACTAGCACGGGTTTATCAAGAATCAGCAACTGGAGCACACATGAAGAAAGAGTTGCCGTCTATAACCGATATACAAAATTTAAGAGCCTCAATTGCAATCACCTTTCAACTGACTCAGATGCTGACCGGGCAGCGAATTTACAAAACCTATACCGTTACAGTCATAGTGAGAACTGAAATGGGCTAGCTTTTGTCTACGCAAAACCTTTACAAAACCCTACCCTGTTATGGTACAAAAATCGCCTGAAGCGGTGTAGACTTTGTTAACGAATTTAATACTGACATGACAACGACAAAAGCTAATCTATTGCGGTCTATCAACATTAATAGTAATTAGTAGTTTTTCCGCTCTTTTATAAAAAATAACCTCGAAGACGAAAGCGGGAGCTTGGCTCCCGCTCCCGCAAAACAAAAGAATCATCGATGAAATCATACACAAAGCTAATTAACAGCAGTATAAGTTTGCCCGTATCACTCACGGGATCTTTACTCTTACAAATCAAAGTTAAAAAAAAGCGACTTGCTCTTTTTAGAACTATCACAGCCGTCGATGTTCAAAGTACCGGTTACCAAACATTTCTGAAATGTTCAGTTTAAGAGACTTCATCAAAAACCGCATTTACCCCATCGACGCATTTGCCCGGGTTGACCTTATGGAGAACCAACAGCAAAAAAAAAACACTTTGCTTATAGATAGACAACCTATTACAGGATCTCACTGGTAGTATCGGAATAGGTAACTAGATTTATTATTATAATAAATCTAGTTACCTATTCCGTACTATAATAGGTAACTAGAGTCACACCAATCGAAGGCGTCAAAAGCTCTTATTCCCTTTTCAATAAAGACTTTTGACGTCTTCTTTGCGTAGCTACTTGTGATGCCGACTGTACGCAATCCATGCGAACAACAAAGAAAATAAATTTCAACTTTTAGCATGATAGTAAATGCAGAGAGTTATATTACAGAAAACAAACAATTGCTCGAGATTATTCGTCCTTCCTGGCAATGCAAGGCAAGCAAGGTTTGACTGGTAGAGAATGCCATATGGCATTAAGTCCGCCTTTTGGACGATAAGTTTTCTTTTGTGCAATAAAGTTTAAATAAATAAATGCAAAGAACTCCTAGAATCCTATGAAGGCAGATCGTGGAATGTCAAATAATGTGAAAATAAGAGTTTCAGCTAGCTCGATATACCTACTGTGATACTCGTATAGTATGAATTATTATGTGCCTTTGTTTTACTAACATGGTTTAAAGTGGATATACTAAATCCCCAATTTAAGGCAAAACAAAACAGAACATTAAAAAAGCAATATTCGACCCTCAGACCAGGTCTGAGATTCAACCTTACAGTTAACACTCAATTTCAAAATAGATACATCGCATAAAACTAACCAGTTTATTTGAAAGCATTTTATCTAAACTCCAACAGTTAATTAGTACAAACAAATATCCAAAGCCACCAATTACAGCTAAGATGGCGGCCAATTTCCCGCCAATTAAAGCAATCGTTCTTAATTCGAAACTTATCGCCCAATCGTTCCCACCGACCCGACCAACCTACTTTATTACTGGCCGATAACAAAATAATCCCACTTTTAAGAAAAATAAAGAACAAACTTATTCTTAATCTGTGGAGTAATCACGAACTAAACCCGCCGCATACTTTTTAAAAGTTGAGACTGTGATGGTGGCGACACTGCCACACGTAAATTCAAGATTGCGGTGCCGTATTTAAAAAACTATAAAACCCCATCCACACTACTGGACATCAGAAGCGGTCGATAAAACCGGCTAATTTATAACCGAAATCCTCTATAAAGGTACAACATTATTCCTTATAATATTTTAGAACCCTATGTATAAAGCTAGCCGCGGGAAAAAAAAAGAATTTCAAAAAAAGAACTCGATGATGAGGTAACGAACGAGGCGCGGTTGGCGAGTTCCTTTTTTAAAATCCTCGCCGCTTCGACGTGTGTGGTCCGATTTAGATCGCGCTCAAAGAAAATTAAATCCTTGGAGAATATAAATACAGTTTAAATTGGAATGGGTGGGAGTAATGAAATTTTCCACTTGACGCCGGTATGTATTGGCTATTCAAACATTATTACGAAAGTATAAGCGTTTTTGAATTGAGAACTGAAGTTTTCAGTCCAAGATCCGTGTTCGATGGGTAAGCTATTTGTGAGATAATTAGGTGGTTCTTAAGCGGTTTAGCAATCGAATTCGATTAATTACGTTTATGTATGGAATAAATATGTCTATTTCGAGGAATAATGGATATTGATCGAGTACATAAGTATGATTAGTCAGTAGATAAGTCTTGTATAGGTAATTGCATTGTTTTCACGCAACATACATAGTAATTTAATGTATCTTCATTAAAAATAAAAAGCTGTGTTGATTATTATTCTGTTTTATTCATGATTAGTACTACGAATTACAATTGCCAACTAACTAGTTCTAATCTAATTTGATGCAGTGGGTTATAATTCGCGATAATTGATGCTAAGCGTTGAACACATTGTATATTTTGTCATAAAATAAATCAATAAACGATATCGACACAATTAGTACAGTTACCTACCTGCATTGATTTATTATTACTAAGTATATACTTCCTAGAAAAATAATCTTGACGTCTTCCATCAGTTCGCCATCTTGGAAAATGTGTATCGGTCGCCACAGATTAAGCAAATATACCGACTCGCATCAATGTCACGACGCCTTTAGCTAGAGGATGTCTGCTCTAAATATTTAACTGAATGGGTAAAATACATTGTTTTATGCCACGTTGCTGTTTTAATTATTATTTGACAGAACCGACTCATTTTATAAATCCATATCAGCAATGTGAGCTATTTTTCAGCAGTTTGCTGTTTCATATCTATTATATGACAGATGATTATAGGTAGGACTATATATATTTTAAGTAACCAAAGCGAGTTGATTAAAGGGCGGACAACGCGAGTCGAGTGGGAACTTTTGGAGTCTGAAGCGTCGAGTTGACGCTTCAACTATATGCATTTGAAAAAAAAAACATATTACAAAAGAATATCGTAAAAAACGGGATTTGTGAAGTCATAAAAACTATAAAAAGCAAGAATACCTGAAGCGCCGAGATCATAAAATACCCGTTTCATTTCAATTATCAAACGCCACGGGTGCCATGCTGAATTTGAAGTAAATTTAAAAAACCAAGGCCCTTTTTATGTGTTTATTCTCCGACTATTCCCCGAGTAGTATATATCCGCGCCCACATTTCGGCACTTAATCTCAGGAAATCTAAAAATAAAGTACTAATGTATGAATATTACTTAAAGTTCTATGAATATTTCCAGTATGTTACTTGTATGTATGTATGTATGTAAGCACTTTATTGTACACAATAACAGGTCAAGGAATATACATGTCACACAATAGATCAAAGTACAAAGGCGAACAAATAATACAACATAGCAACAACAAATAATGATCATAAAGAAATACCTTTTTTTTCGAGATGTGCACATGTCTCAGACAAAAATTAAAAACACAGTTTTCTAGTGGTAATGGTTACTGAGCTCAGCCGAAGACGGGCGGACAGACGGACATGACGGAACTATAAGGGTTCCTTGTTGACTACGAAACCCTAAGAATGGTCATACTTTGACATGTTAGCAAGATTTAACTATAATTACAGATAAGTGTTGCCGATAATTTACTTAGGTATATAAGGATCAGCTATTTTCGAAGCTTTGTAACAATTGTTCCAAAGGAATCTCAACGAAACTGCAACGCGCCTGCGACTCGGCTGGAGCTGTTTGCGTCCGTAGATTACGGTAACATAAGGCGGGCTTGTTATGCCCGGCCTGATATAGAAAAGAGGATCTTGAATCTCACATAAGAAACGTCGCGATAAGATATAATACCTATTAATACATAGTTTTTATATACGATAAAGCCTTGATTATTAGCCAGTTGACTCAAGTCACGTAATAATGCCCATAATGACTACGTTAGAGATAATGTTGCCATAAAATTATAAATCGCCTCAACAATCGCGTTTGCGCTGGCAACCCGCAATTATCTCATTAATCGTGAAGCCTAATAGGCTGGCAACATTGATGCGCGTGTAATTATACGCACTTACGTTAAAACGGGGGTAAGTACAGATATTATAAGCGGTATCTGACTTGACGGGTTGAATTGGGATTGGGTTAATATTTGTCGCGTTAGCTTTCACGCGCCAAACCTGGCCAATTTACACTAAAAACTAGCTTCTCGTGCGGCTTTGACCGCGTATTGTAAAGAACGCAGGTACCTACACCCGCCGGATAGCATATAGCCTACTAGCTTCTGCCCGCGACTCCGTCCGCGTGGAACTCGGTTATATCGTAGCTCCATACAAACGTTCACCCCCATCTCAACCCCTTAGGGGATGATTTCCGGGATAAAAACTATCCTATGTCCTTCCCCAGGACTCAAACAATCTCTATACCAAATTTCATCCAAATCGGTTCAGCGGTTTAAGCGTGAAGAGGTGACAGACAGACAGACACTCTTTCGCATTTATAATATTAGTATGGATTAGCATTCTGAAAGTCCATTTTTGGGTAAGTAATACGTGGTATATGTAACAACTTATCGTCACATCATCATTCAGCATGTATACGTCCCACTGCTGGGCACAGGCCTCTCATGTATGAGAGGGAACGGGCAGTAGTCCCCACGCTGGCCCAGTGCGGATTGGGGACTTCACGTACACCTTTGAATTTCTTCGCAGATGTATGCAGGTTTCCTCACGATGTTTTTCCTTCACCGAAAAGCTAACGGTAAATATGAAATCATATTCCGTACATAAGTTCCGAAAAACTCATTGGTACGAGCCCACCAACCCACGACCGCCGTTTGACAGCCGTATGCCTGAACCACTGGGCTACCGTAGCTTTTTGTTTGTCGTAACAACTTATCATATAACGGTCATAATATAACGCTCACTGTGTATAAGCTTGTTTAGCATAACGTTCATTGCTTCGCGGGGTGTCCATTTCCGCTCTAAGGGAGACTAGATAAACCTAAGCCTAACCTACAAATAATACCATTGTTAAGAGTATTTAATTATTTTATGCTGGGTGGGGGGGGGGGTTCGCCCCCCGAGCCCATTCTGTGGGGAGCTCCGCCCCCTTCCCCCCCTTTTTCTAGCTGCCCGAACCTAATTTTCAGTATTATAATCCTTATACGATAATATACTATGTGTTGTGATCGTTATATGAAATGAAATTAGTCAATTTGAGAGTTAAAGAAAAAAATGTTATACAATATGAGTATTACGCATTGTCAATTGACCGTTATTCCTTATAAAAGTATTGGTTTTGTTGTAATATAGATAACCTTCATTGTATCTTGTGAACGTTATTAATATGAAAATATATATATTGTTATATGAATTTTTGAAATTGGATGACTGGTTCCGGAGATTACTATTACATATAAACGTACATTATACAAAGCTACTATCTCACAGACTTTTCCTCTTTACAAAATTAGTAAGTATATATAGGTAACGGTTATTCTCAAGATTAAATGTCATACGGGCGACATGTTTCGAGCCCTCTGGGAGTGCTTCTCTTGGAAGAATAGCTTTGCAGTAGGTAAGCAGCTCGCGACTGACAATAGGTAACATACCTACATTTTTGATGAAATTTCCATTTCGGGTGAAAGCGTTTTCACTAAGTAAATCTTAAGAAATCACTTTGATTTCGATCGCTTCAGCATAATAAATTCTAGGCATACATATAGGATTCGCTTGAAAAAAAATTGAAAGAAGGAAAACCTATAAACCTTGTGTTGTAGTGTATCAATAAAAGATACCTACTAAAAATTATTCAGATTGGAAAATATTAAGAAGTGGAAAAACCTTTTCTCTTTTGGTCGTATTCTTTCCTCTTTATATGTTACTTAAAATATGTCTCACAAAAGTATAAAATCCTTATATGTTTACTCAAACTTTATTGCAAAAATCTACCTCGACGACTGAATTCCAAATGGCATTCTCTATCTGTCAATTATGGTGTCAGCAGTTGCCAAATATAACTTCGCTCCTTGAGGGTGGATGTGGATGTGATGTGGATGCACCAAGCCGTCTGTAATTGAAAGCGGAGTTCGTTATAAAACTTATAAATTTTGTAATTGTAATATTATGTGCTTACTTAAGGGGCTACCCGAGGCTTTCATCGATTTTTGACAAGTTTTGAATCGTATCTCCTACTTTTGCACTACAGATAGAAATATAAATCAAACGGTTATCGGTTCTTCAATCTTTTATCTCCATTTTGGTCTACCGAATTTTGAAACAAATGAATACTTAATTTTGTATGATTTTATTTCAAACATTGTCTAAAGAGCACTTATTTCGTATCTCTATTGAAGTGAAAGATCTAACATATACGAAATCTACATATTTGGTTTTGTCTATGACGTCTCTTAAACCTGGTCCAGGGTTTTCATTTTAAACCAATTAATACAAAAGTTGTGGCCAGGAAACCGGTTTTTTGGCCTAAAATTGTTCAACTTTGATGCCAAATATCTCGAAAACAATGAACTTTGAATTAAATATGGCATACTATATTGCTTAAAGTCGTTGTTGTTAATATAATAAGCTACGAAAAACTTAAGAAAACTAAGGGATTCAGATCGAAGGTAATGGCGTATGGGAGCCCCTTAAGACCTCTCACAGACTGGTGCGGCCTGGCCGCGGCGGACAACAGTAAACTTGTCCGCCGCTGTCAAATTTTCTGTTGTCGGCCACCGCAGGCCGCGCCAGTGTGTTGCAGGCCTAAGGAAAGATTGACTTTTCTATGGAATGACATATGTTGCCTCCAGATTTAACCTGATGCAACTCGCTCTACGTGTCCCAACATTTGAAATATCAGTGTAGTCTAGCATACAGTAGGTATTTGCTTTGATTGGCTGACCAATCACATGGTACTTAAAGATACTAGGAAATAACGTATTATCATATAATACTTAAAGAAGTATATGTATCAGGTACCTACCTATTCGAATTTAAACTTTTGTGAGACATGTTACGTATATTACCGTCACTAACGGTGACATGGTTCGAACTCGGAGAAAACACTCGCCCTAAAGAACTCACGAATAGTTCGAAACAAGTCGCTCGTATTCCCCTAAAAAGGATGTATCAATTTCGATGACACTTGCAATATGGGCTATGGGGTTTTTAAAAGGGCGAATAAGCGATCTAGCTAGGTTTCACATCTGGGAAAAGCCTTAACCGCATTTTCACCCAAGCAGAGCTCGGTCGCCAGGTATATATACATATAAAATGAATATATCATCTAAACAGCCCGCATACTTTCGCTAAGCATAACCGTATAGCGTTATAAACTTACCTGGCAACCCCCCAATTATCTTATTACTGCGGAGGCTGGCTCAAAAGCCGAGCGTATTATGAGGCCCGCTATAATTATATACACACTCTTAGAGAGAAGGCTTTCCTATGAGATATTGCACGTTTATCTGTTTATTACCTAGCTCTGTATGTTTGTTACATTGTCATGGCTAAACCACCGAACCGCTTTAGATGATATTAGGCATGGACATAGTCTAAGTCTCAAAAATAAAGTAAGTTAGATAATTTTACTTCACCCGAAATCAACCCCTTATTGGTTCAAATGGGAGTGAAAATATAAGTGTGCTGTTAATAAGCTCAAATATAAATACTTTATTTTTTGACGACCGGTTAGCCTAGTGGGTAGTGACGCTGCCTACGAAGCTGAAGGTCCTGGTTCGAATCCCGGTAAGGGTAGATATTTGTGTGATGAGCATGAATATTTGTTTCTGAGTCTTGGATGTTTTCTATGTATTTAAACATTTATATCTATTATATATTTCGTAGTCTAGTACCCATAACACAAGCCTCACTGAGCTTACTATGGGACTAGGTCGATTTGTGTAAGAATGTCCCCTTATATTTATTTATTTAATTATTTACGTATACCTATTTGTGCAGTATACATGTCTGTATTTTTAATGAATCAAGTGTTAATTGAAAAGCAAATTTATGTAATTTGCAACATTCTGGCACTATCCGATTGACAGCGCGTGAAGCCTTTCACCTGATTATAGTCATTACTACTCTCATTAGTCACTCGCAATTATCAACTGTAATTACTGGGTAAGGCAGCTTTCACACCCGGGTGGGATTGTTTACTTACGTGGTTTTAGGGTTCCTTGAGATAGACGGAACCATCACGGCGGGATTTTGGACAAACCACTCGAGAAAGGCTATTTGCTGCCTTTGAGGCACTCACTACACTCAAGATCCTAATTATCAGCAGCAATTACCAGCATGTGCGACCTGCAGAGGAGAACAGCCGGGCAGACGCCGGACACGAAAGAATTCTTACCCAAGCTTAAACAGAGCTTTCGTTCGCTTTGCTCGCTCGTTCAATTATGCACCTGGCTATAAAACGGCTATTACCACCCGTATACCACTTCCTGGCCAGGGGAGAAACATTTTACACTGATTACTGGCGGTAGTAAAAATGGCCCTTAACTTTGCCTCGGGCGTCAAATAGGCATTAGCGATCTGCCACATTCTTTATTTAACCGCCCTAGGTGATTAATGTAAGTACTATAGTCATCATCATATCAGCCGAAAGATATCCACTGCTGGACATAGGCCTCACCCAAAGAGTGCCACAATGACCGGTCCTGCGACACCCGCATCCAGGAGGATATTGGAGGATGTTTTCAAGACTCTGGACTGGGGAAGGCTAGGCATCAACATCAACAGCGAGTAGGTACCATCACTATATGCAACCCTATTATGTAACTTGTTTTAAGCTCACCTCAACGCTCACCCACAAATATATCTTGACACCGCAATGCGCAGGTAGAGGTCTAGTTTAGTGACGGGTGACTGGCGGGGTGAGCCGCATTAAAGCGTAGCGAATAACCGCCCTGGTTTGCTGACGATATAGTAGTTTTGGCTGAGACCATGGAGGTCTTGGGTACGATACTTGTTGACTTTGGTCATTTGGTTGGTCTAAAGCTTTTTTTAAAATCACAACGAAGATCATTTCATGTAGTACCAAGTCCCAATAGGGGTGTAGACAATAAATAAATAAATTATATAATCAATAATGATGTATTTTCTTGAAAAAGGATTATTAATGTCAAATGAAAAAAAAAACAAGCTAAAATTACATTGTCCAAAATTTTAAGAGGGGGTTCTGTCCCTTGTCCGCAAAACGCACCTTTATATGAAACGATTGTTATTTACTCTCGACGATCATGACGTCACGATCTGCTAGCGTTGTATTTCTCTAACAAGCATCATTAAAATGGTTGCGGCTTTCTAATTTTTTGAAATATTTAAATGGGATTTTCTTCATTATAGGCAGTTTTTGCTTTCTTTCTTTTGAAGTAATAATAATGTTTGAGTCTACACCCCTAATACTATAATCATCATCATCATAATATCAGCCGAAAAACGTCTTTTACAGTCTTACCCAATCCCTACACTCACAAAGCTTGTATGTGTTGAAAAATGCATGTATGAGTGTATTAGTCCGGTCCTCCCCGTTTCGGCATCGATTGGAAAAAGAAACTTGACAGCTAACACAATGGAAGACGAGACCGCATGCCGGGCTCACCTTGTATACAAAAACGGTGTAACAGCACGGTGTATAAATATGCATTTTGAAACTTAGATCCAGGCATTAGGTACGGCTCAATATTGTATGTATGTTTATAGATTTAAAGTACAATTGTACTGGGACTTGGAATCTTTTTGAATTTGTATCGAAACTCTGACCTTCACGGGTTGTTTTGATCGAGTCAGGTGGGTTTATACCTAAGTTTGATATTTGGTTGTTATACATTTCTTGTGCATTCCTTATTTTAGACTTTAGAAGAGGAAATATATAGACTTCGGAATCATAATAATTCCTATCACTGAGACGCGGTTTGATTTTTTCAGTCGTTATCTAGAAAAAAAAAATTAGGTGCGATAACGCGTTTTTATTAACACCATCTTGAAAAAACAAATAATACCTAATACCTACTCGTATCTACTTGATTTTGATTTCCATTTGATTTTTGGGGCATTGACTCGGAATGACAATAATTTACATTAAAAACAAAGTTTTAACCGACTTCAATTTAGTACTCCGCCAAGAAACGAACACATTTCCTATTTTTTTTTACAATTTACCACGTGAACTGATTTCTGATAGCAAATGCGTTGATTACTATAGAAAAAAACCGAATCGCTGTATGTGGGCCGATAATATTTGAGGACTTCCATCGATTCCCCAAGATCATCACCAATGGCGTTAGTTCCTATTTCAACGGAATCTTATCAGAACCTGTGACGTACTTTTGCACTTTTAAGTACATAATTGAGGAATTCGATAATTCATCTGTGGTCTTCATCATCAATTCCTCGCCACCAAATTAATGATTTCGGATGTTAATACACGAGTTATAACGGAAAATACCAAAATCACTACACGCGTGCCTTATAAAATTGAGGAGTCCCCTCAATTCCTCATAGATCCCATCATCTAACTGAATTTTGAAAAAAATGGGACCCACCTGGAAGTACATACATACGAACAAAAAAAAATTCGAATCGGCTCATCAATGACGGAGTTCAGAGGTAACAAACATTGAAAATAATAATAAAAAAATAGCTGAATTGAGAACCGTAAAACCGTATAACTTTGCCCGCTTTTTGGAAATTTTTGTATTTTTCACTAGTTTATTGTGTCATTTTATAAAACTTATTAGTAACATATACAATTTTGTAGGCCCTTTTTTACATACGTCCGGACTCTAGTTCAAAAACAAGCGTCTTTATTAGGGAAAATCGCAATCTAAGTGCCGGGCCAAAAAAAATAAAAAATTACGTCATTGCCCATTTTGTGGAAGTGTTTCTTGCTCTGGCATTTTCAAACTTATGCTTAGTGTAGTTAAGGACTATAATGCAGAAGAGTTATATTTTAGTTTCATCTGATAATATTTCCCTAAAGCAGAATAGCTCTCACAACATTGAACTGGGCAAAGTCACAAACAGAAATCCTGCACTCTCCATACTAAAATCTCATAGTGCTAGGGTTGTCAGTTTTGATTTTACCCGACTTCGCAAAGTTAAAAGGTAGAGTTATGAGTTTAGCACAGTTTGTGCAAGTTGTCCATTCTAAAAATAAATGCATTATAATTATGGTGATTATGTTTGTACTGTAACAATTATTGTCATTAAGAAGGTAAACGTAAAAAAATATCAATTAGCTTTAGAATCACTTTTTTCGCAGTTATCATTAAAAAATTAATAACAAACGACAATTTCATAGGTAAGCACCTAATAATTACTCGTGCAGTTAAGATAGACCCTACTCGGGTCGAAGCGGTCCGTACGATCAACCTGTCATACGAACATATGTAAAAACCAACTTGTTTAAAATAACTTTTGGGTGACAACCCTAAGGGTCCAATTTGGCCGGGCAAAGTCATATTCAGTAGCCGAAAATCTGCTTATGACATTGCCCATCGCCATAATTACAAAACTAATAAACATTCAGAGATAAGCTCCCACCCATGACGTTATTTAACTATATAATAATCACAGTCAAAAACACATACCTGTACGAGTTTCCGTTACCGAGATACAACTAAAGTTTTCGAGTACTATTTGGCCCGCAAAAAAACACGTCTGTACTCAAAGCTTGCTCACGCGCAACTGACGACAGGTACGGACCGGTCAGCCGGCTAGTGTTGTCCGCTTCATAGTTGGCTTTCAATCACAGATTATAAAAAAGTGTACATCTTCAGCTAGTGTTGGGATATTACGGTTTTTGTGAAATGTGACGGGGTGGGCAAAGCTATATCCGAACGGCAAAGTCCTAAGGTTTGACGGAACCTCCTCCTTTTTTTTGAAGTCGGTTAAAAATTAACGAAGATCGACATTCTGAACAACTTTTCCCATGGGACCAACCACGAAATTGCGAAAAAATATGAGTTAAATGTAAGTTAACTGTGATTTAATTGAGAGTTCCTGTATGGAACGGCTGTTTTTCGCGACCTACTGGTTGGTGTCGGTTTTAGTATGTCTAAAAGATACAAAAAATCCTACTAATATTATAAATGCGAGAGTTTGGATGTTTGTTACTCAATCACGCTTAAACGAAAACGAAATTTTGTACGAAGATGGACCGGGATAAAAATTCTATCTATCCTAGCTGGATAGATAGAATTTTTATCCCGGTCCACGCAGTCGCGGGCGGAAACTAGCTAGTATAAAATAAAAACAAACCTTGTCGGTTAGTATCACCTGTCATCTATTATTTTTCATATAATTCCTGACGGGTAGTCACGTAACTTTTCGAACGCGCTTTAGGTAGATCCAATTGACATATGTATATTTAGATCTACCTACGTTACGTGATCGGCGTGACCCCGTATCATGGTCGGCCTTATCACGCGATAAGTGACAAGATACAGCGTCCGTTGCTGGCTGACAACGCTCCATAGAACGAGACGACGCTCCTATCTTGTCTCTTATCACGTGATAAGGCCGACCATGGTACGGGGTCTGTCTGCCGTATTACTTGAAGATAGGTATCTTGTGTTTAGGTACGCCCGAGATGGAAATAATTTTGCTACCGAGTGTCACAATACTGATTTTCTCACATGCTATGAGGAAAATTTAAATTAAACAGCCAATAGTGGGGAGACAAGTACAACTTTGATCCCTCACTTGGAAGCATTTATTATTATTTTCTGAAAAGCAGGTGTGAAAAAAATGTTCTTCACTAGCTTACGCTGCCTACCCCTTTTGGGTATACGGGCGTGAATTTATGTACAGTCAACTTGAAAGAAATGTACCTATGCAATTGTTTGCTGTATCACAAGGTAATAAGGTGCAATAGTGTGCGTATCTGTGTGGTCGACTCAATGTAATTAAACTTTTTGAGTACTATTGTCTCGTCCAAAGTAATTTCCTATAGGTGTCGGTCAACACCTGCCGGTAATGAACGTAATTACGTATAATACCTAATTAGGGCCGCAGCCTTATGTACTGTTATTACGTGCGAAAATGGGTAATTAACAATTAGGAGTTTCGAAGCGTGCTAAGTTACCGTTCGGTTCCGTAGGTCCGGCTGTAGATTAATTATGGTGGATTTACAGCGAGCAGCCATTTTAGTCTCATCTTACCATGCCATGGCTAAAGATTTCACATGGATGAAATATATACAATTATAGCTTCTGCCCGCGTAGAGCTCGCTTAAATATCGTAGTTCAATACAAACTTTCGCCTTAATTTCACCCCCTTAGGGGATGATTACCGGGATGAAAACTATCCTATGTCGATCCTCGGGACTCAATAAGTTGACATAAAGTAACTCTAGAAAAAACAATCTTATTCTTATAAAAACAAAACGACAAATAATTAAATGATTTGATGAACACCACTAGATATAGAGGTAACATTATACCTAACTAAAGTTGGGTTTACAGAGGGTGATATTGGTAATTTACGGGGAGGTAATATACAGGCTGTTTTTATGAGTATCTAATTTTTTTCCAGGCTAATGCCTCATTTATAGATTTCAAATATGAAAAAAACAACAAAGTTTTTCTTTTCACAAATAATAATGACTGTAGTGTGGTCACCGAGTCGAATGTAAAAAAACTAGATAAAAAATGTGTTTTAGTGAGGGTCGATCACATTTAGATTAAGCCGGCCGCCCGATCAGAATGAGTTACCCGCTTAGTCGCCTACCAACCGCCCAACTTTGAGGTGCCCTAACTCAATATTTTAGTACGAAAGGATACTAAAAGAAAAAAAAACGTATATTATAATTTTGTTTAAGGACTAACATACTTTAATTTGGATAGGTACTCATAAAAAATCCAAGCTGTATATTACAGGAAAAAGTAGCGTTTGTCGGCCACCAGCTCGATAGGTTGACGACGTAAAAGACCGCGGGTCATTCCTAGATGAGACTACTTAGCTAGCACGGGACCGGGATAAGTGGAGTAGGTAGGTACTCGAAGGCTTTATGCTCAGCAGAGGGCGATTACAGGCTAATAATGAACTAAACATTACCTAGTGTTAGTTGTAAGCCAATTGTAATTCAATTAATTGGAATGAACTTCAAATGTTTATGAATGATGACAGTTGGCGTCAGGGTTGCCAAGATTAAATTGTCCTGAAGGTGTGACACAGTATTATTATCTGTGTTGCCATAACGTAAACAAGACCCTTGTGACATCATTCAATCATTCGTTTAGTAACTTGTTCGTTCACGATTGTTATAAAAGTAGCGGGAGCGTTAAACTAGCCCTCTTTCTCTTGTGAAACTTGAACCAATAAACACCTAGTCGTACTTCGAGTATTATTTAAATGAATTCCTTTAATACTGGCTACTGAAGAATGCTTCATTCGCTTGGTGTAAACCCGCCAATACGAATAGACTGGCTCCACACTTACGTGCTTTCTCGGCTCATTATTCGACTTGTGCCACTAATAACCACACTTTATACCTCTAATTATACGTAATGCATGTGCATATCTTAGTTGAATGAAAACGTCGTGCTAATGGCGGCCGACGGGTATTTACTTGCCTAATGGGTTATCATGAAATGGAGAATGATTTATCATATTTTAACACGTTCGCGAAATACGAGTTTCTTGCGATAGTGCGGTATAAATAATGGTAAAGGTATTAAAAAAAAAGCTACTGTAGGCTAGCGATAAGGCTCGCAACTTCTAATCAGAGAGGTTTATACCTAATTGCGTAAGTTTTGGAACGAGCGTTCACCATCAGCCTATATTGCTTCCCACTGCTGTAAATTCTTTGCACGTTTGTAAATACCCGGCGTAAACAATTAAATAGGTATCTTAAGACTTACAAGATTGACCACTTAATAGAGTAAAATAACAATTAAACAAAATACAAAATGTAACACAACAGTCACGTGCCACAGTAGGATAACGGGCCAATCTTAAACACAATTAAACAAAACCAAAAACAACAAAGAAAACAAAAACACAATACACAAACACAATTAGCAACGCCGTAAACAAATTCTCTATGCCCAGGTGACAAGAGACAACATCCTTACCTTTTCTGCTTGTCAAATAGAATGTCAACATTTTAACAAACTCATGAAATGCCGTTGGTGAAATTTAGAAATAACGCTTCGTAATACAATTTGTTGAACGACCCGTAGACCCTAGCGCTACAATTGACAGCAATACTAACTTTGTAGTCGTTGAAAAAAAGAAACGTCAATTATTTTGGCGTGATTTGAAACGCAGTCGGGAGTATACTTTGTAAAACTGCGTCAAGCTAAAATAAACTTTACCTGTTTGCTTTAAAATGTATTTTGATAGAGATGACTGAAGTAAAACTCGGATGCCAAATACGTTACGCTCAAAACTAATGAATTCGATTTGACTCCGTATTGAGATTTTCCTGGAAACTCTACCTGTGCAACTTTAAATTTACATTTTTTAACCGATTTATTTTGTTAAGTGTAAGGTCGAGATTGTACATTTTTATTTCTTTTAACTTTGCGTCGACCGTGCATTTTTGTGGCAAATTGATTATCAGGTGTTGGCGTTCCTTTTTCGAAAATTGTGACTTATTTCCCGCCTTTTGTGCTCTATGGTCAACAATGTTTTTAACTCCCGCGTCATGTGGCCAGTATGAAATCGTTTAACCATAAACATTCGCTTGTTACTTTTAAAGGTATTTTGGTGTGATTTATTTTCTGTGTACAAATATGATACGCTGTAGGCAATTTACTTACTTTGTTGAGCCCAACAATAATTTTGAAGAATTTGTGTATGTTACGAATTTAACAAGACTTTCGAACAGTTAGATTATGATCTCATCAGACCCCTTTATTACTAATTCTGTGCCTTAGCACACTAAGTTTTATATCGGACATAAAGCATTCGTCCCATTCGGGCAAATACGCGAGAGCAAGAGGGACAAATGCTTTACGTCGGACATAAAACCTAGTGTGCTAGGGGGTCAGGATCATCCTCGTATACCCTGGTACTAGGGTCCCTGTAACTAATACAATTTTGCGGAGAAAGTTGGCCAATGAGACGTTAATTGTACCTAGAGTAAGCAATTATTATGGAAAGAGAACCAGATCTTATCTCGTTCCTAAAATCTATAACAATATACCGTTAAATATTAGAAAAAGCGCCAACAAAAATACCTTTAAGTCAAAGTTAAAAAAGCTTATGTTAAAACAATGTGAAGATAAAATAAGTTTAATTACTTAGTTAAGAAAGTTTACGTAATAACATTTATATTGAACTTACATTTCTAACTTACACTACTGCAATATCTAGTTAATGTACTTAATTAATATAAAACAGTAAAAAATGGAAGCTTATTTCTGCCAACAAACTGTTGAACAGTTTGTCGGAAGTAGAAAAGTAAACTTAAATATATACTGTTTTTGTGAATAAACGCTTTATTTATTTATTTTACCTTTTTGGGGTAAGGCCGTTTTCCTTATGATGTTTTCCTAGCTAGGTACTGTCAGAAAATAATATTTAGTACTCTCACAGCCTACATGAGTTTTTTGATAAACTCTGTGGTTCGACAAAGTGAGTGGCTTAAAACGTGCTCTGGAGTGGCTTAAAGCAGGTTAAATTTAATAACTTATTTAGAAAGTATTCGATACATTTTTACTTACTTCGATGTATTGTATTAGACACAATGTAAGGCCGTCATCGTCAGTGTAATTTGCAGGCTGTGCGCGGAGAACTTAAAGAGATGTGACTTGTAATATATTTCACGTCACACCTGGCCATAATGCGAGTTTTACTGCGCGCTGCGCGTACGGGAAAACTCGCATTGTGGCCAGATGTAAACGTAAATTTTTTTACTCAACACGGGCGGTAATTTGTAAAGCCCCAGAGCGCATATTTATGGCCCTCATCTTCGGTTCGGACCACAAACACCTGCGATCTGGGCATTCACGAATTCGCCGCCCTTAGTTACCTAATGTACTATGAAGGTAACATCTGCTAAATTTTTAGGGATAACTTTAGATGAAAAATGTAATTGGAAAAACCAAGTAGATACAGTGTGCAAAAAGCTCATGAAATTTGTGTTCGTTTTAAGACGACTCCGTAATATCTCCGCTTGGAATACGGTATTGATGGCCTATCACGGATATGTTGCGTCGACACTACGATATGGCCTACTCGTATGGGGAAATTCCTGTGACATCAATAGAGCAACAGAGCACAAAATAAATGTTTAAGGACAGTGTGTGGAATATCTCCGCGAGGAACGTGTAAACCGTTATTCATAGAGCATGGCATTTTAACTCAACCGTCTATGTATATTTTCGAGGCTTACATTTGTGTATTTGTTAAGGAACGACATGATATTTTCAATAAAAACGTGACTCCAAAACTAATATAAGATCTCAATATAAATATGATGTGTGTACAATTAGGCCTTCTAGTTACATAATTAGCAAGAGTACCTATGCTACTGGAATCAAAATATTTAATAAGTGGCCTGAATGGATTAAGTCACTTGAGAGTACTAAGTTCAAAAAGGAACTGAAGGAATGGCTGACAATTAAATGCTTTTACAATTTCAATGAATATTTCGTATAGATCTACGATGAAGTTTAATTTTAAGATCAATAATATTGTACGTCCGAAATGGGCAAACTGTTGATACCTTTTAATGTATGACATGTGATCTAATGAACACAGTTTTGACAATAAATTATATCTAATCTAATCTAATCTAAAAAAACATCCAGAACTATTTAAGAAGGCTAAAGGGGTATACCCCAGAAACACTAGATATCCCAACAAACTTGTTCTCGATTTCATACCCAATAGTGCCCTCTTTTTGAACAGTAGTTATTATATGTGCATGAATATATTTAATGCTATTCCAGAAAGTATAAAGTCTTTACCACTCAGTCAGTTTAAAACACAGCTTCATTGCTGGCTCTAAATTCAAGTGTTCTATACATTAGGTGATTTATTTGAATATTAATAGTATTAATATTAATATTCATAGTCATAAATGCTCATTTCATTTGCATGCTAGTATGTAGCTAAATACCTGATTGTACCGGAATATACCTAATGTCAGTTACCATATTGTTGTACCATATTTATAGCAAATATAGATTTATCTTATCTTTTGTAGGGTTCACCTTTTGTACACAAAATGATTATTATTAATAAAATATGTAGGTACGCATAATTTTTTTTCATCATATTTTAAAGCAACATAAAGTAGTTCCCGACCTAGATAAGGCTGACCCCATCGAAATAGATATTATTAAGTTATTTATTTATATATACAATTTAACAGCATAACAGCATAATACCAAGGCGCTGGTAAACTTAAACTATTTAACACATAATACACAAGAAACAAGTTATAGGATATATAGGATGGATTTACCCGGGGTCGCTCGACAACCGACGCTGGTGTCGAGCTGATTAAACACATTTTCGATGCCTGGGAGGAATCACAAGATGCTTTAGGTATCTTCTGTGATTTATCCAAGGCCTTCGACTGCGTTTGTCATGAAACATTGATCAGGAAACTCGACTACTATGGAGTCAGAGGATCAGCACTGAATTTACTAAAGTCATACTTACATGGTAGAATACAAAGGGTCGAAGTGAATGGACAGCGATCACCGGGGTCATTGGTCTCGATGGGTGTACCGCAGGGATCAATATTGGGACCTTTCCTGTTCCTTATCTACATAAATGACTTGCCATATCTCGTAAAGACCCACCATGATATAGTATTATTTGCTGATGACACCTCACTTATTTTCAAACTTATAAGACAGCAAAAAGCTTGCAATGACCTAAACAATGCTATTTCTAAAGTAGTAAATTGGTTTAATATTAATAATTTATTGTTAAATGAGAAGAAGACTAAATGTATTAAATTTGTCACGAATCACGTTGAACACGAGCAAGGGAGTGTCTTTGTGAAAGATGAGGAATTGGAACTAGTTGATAGCACAGTTTTTCTTGGTTTAACGTTAGATTCTAAGCTTCAATGGGGTCCCCATATTGCTAATCTCTCGAATAGACTGAGTTCTGCAGCATTTGCAGTGAGTAAGATCCGTCAATTAACAGACGTGAAAACAGCTCGATTAGTATATTTTAGCTACTTCCATAGCATTATGTCATATGGTATTTTATTGTGGGGCAGTGCCTCGGACATTCATTCGATTTTTGTTCTGCAGAAACGGGCTATTCGGGCGATATATAGATTGAAACAGAGAGACTCACTTAGGGATAAGTTTAAAAATATTAATATCATGACATTGCATTGTCAATATATCTATGAAAATATTGTGTATGTACATAAAAACATTGTCAATTTTAGGAGAAACTGTGACATACATAATATTAATACTAGAAATAAGCATAAGCTCGCGGTGCCCACCACTCGGCTCCAAAAAATAAAAAAATCATTCATGGGTAATTGTGTAAGGTTTTATAAAAAACTTCCTGGAAACGTAACTGAGTTATGTATGTATGTATGTATGTAAGCACTTTATTGTACACAATAACAGGTTAAGGAATATACATGTCACACAATAGATCAAAGTACAAAGGCGAACTTATCCCTATAAGGGATCTCTTCCAGCTAACCTTAATCAGCAGTTATCTATTAATAAATTCAAAAACTATGTGAAACGTAAACTTATTTCTAAAGCTTATTATAGCGCACAAGACTACATGAATGATAAAACTTCTTGGGACTAATTTTGACTGGATTTATAATTTATTTATTCCGTTTGGAAAAATTTGACATTGTGTTTTTAATTAATTATTCTCGTTTTATTTATTTTTTGACATTAGATTGTCTTTCTAGAAACATTCTAGACTAGTATTTTTTTATATAAAATTTTAAATATTTCATTTAAATGTTACTTTTTATGTTTAATAAATTACTCGAAGTAATTACCTTAAGATTATGTTTCTACCTGACGATTTGAAAGTGCTTGTTACTGGGCCTACTTGAATAAATATAATTTTGAGTTTGAGTTTGAGTTTGAGTTTATAGTAACAAATGATATTTAAAAAGGAATCTCACAGAATCTATTTAAAATGGGGAGAAGTTTACTCCACTTGTATTAAGGCAAACAAATCGATATGGCTTATCGCAAAACATGAAGATTTCATGCCATTCCAGTAGGTATGCCGTTTTAAAATGAGAACCTACGAGAGTCTATATTTCGCCTTAAGTCGACTGTCCTAGCGACCCCTTAACTCAAGATGTGCAATTTGAACAAACACTTTCAAAATCATTCACTTTTTTTTCTTTACATTGCAAAGAAAACACAAAACAAACATCGTTTAAACAAACACGCAAGTATACACCAATAAAGATAGCCGGGTACCCCAAACTACCTAACTAGGCTGAGCTACCTCGGGGCCCAGAGGGGTAGGAACGTAACATTTCGGACGTTAGGACAATTAACTGTCAATTTTCCATATAAAAGCGGCCAAGTGCGTGTCGGGCCACGCGCAGGGTAGGCTTCCGTAGTTGCCCGTCTGTCACAGAATGCGGACTTAAAAGGGGCTTTTGGGGTTTTTATTATAGCTTACCCTCGTAAATAATCGTAAATATGATTATTTTTTTAACACACCAAAATATAGGGTCGTTTCGCCGGTTACGCGAACACCTTTGGTTAGCGACCACCTGAAGGACAAGGTTTTTTCTATTGAAGATAACGTGCCGTGAAAAAGCAACTCTACCGTCCACGGTATAAAAGGTTCAAATTCCAAAGACAATGTATATGCACCCGAAATTAAGTGCATTTCTTACCAGTTAACTAGTTATGTCTACTACTCGTTAACTAGTCATGTCTACTTAACTGTGATAGTTTTCCTTTTAAATTCATTATATGTACTACTGCCGGCAGGGGGACACATGACTCGAACAAACATTAGGGCTTTAAATCCCATTATCTCGCAAACGCATAACTGAGTTGAAAAATAGTTTGAGAAAACCCATAATATTTTTGAACAAGCTATCCAACGATACCCCACACTATAGGTTTAAGGAGAAAAAAAAATACATCACCAATTTACATGTAGGGTAGGTATCCTTTTTTTCAGGCTTTTATTATACTGTTTTGTCGGCGTGATTGGTTTTTATACCCACGCCGAATTGCAGTTTTCTAGTTGTAAGGGTTAAAGCTAAGTTAAGCCGAAGACGGACAGACAGACGGACGGACATGGTGAAACTGTAAGGGTTCCTTGTTGACTACGGAACCCTAAAAATTTACATTTGGATCTAAGTACAAGTTACGTGATCGATCGGCTGGTGTGCAAACATATGAAACTTTGGTAGATGAACATAAAAACATTTTAACAAAAAGAATTAATAATACAATACCTACGAAGCGAAAAGACAAGTGCGTGAGCCACGGTGTGTGTGTGCAGTGCAGTGATCGGAATAGGCAGAGTATAAATACCTAAACTTAGTAGCACAGAGACAAAAAGTGGAGACTTCCTTACGACTGTATTTTTGCGTGACTAAAATCCCGGGAACCTTACTTAGTAACTAATATTTTATAAATGGGATAAAAACAATGTATTTCGGGTTCAATAGAATCAATAGGCACAAAATAAACCAACCAATAATATAAACGGATTCTTTATAGATATTACGTCGTAATATAAATGAAATATCATAGAAACACAGTATAAACCAGTCTGTATTCGATAATAGATGGTATGAAACTGTATTGTCAACTTATTATTAATGCATAAAAGCAGCAACAAGTGATAACGACATCTGCGTTCTCTTCTACACGATAACAATAGGAACCACGAGAAATATAATAGATAAGACTACTATTTTGTCTATCTCTTTCACTTAAACACAAAATGTGAACGAGGATAAAAGAGACAATTTAATTTTAAAAATAAAATAAAATTGTTGTTTCTTCTGTAGTCCACAGAAATATAGAATTAACAACAATCTTCTCATCGGTGATTTTCAAGAAAGTGAAAAAAAGTAGTGTTGCTGTTACTACTGAATTATTGATACATCCAAGATTCAATTATAGGATTTACTTTTATATAACTTTAACTTTTAATCCGGGAAGTCCCGAAAAAAAATGTTATCGCAAGGAAGTCTCCACTTCATGACTTTGTTCTGCTAAGTTTAGGTATTTATACTCTGCCTATTCCGATCACTGGTGCAGTGTGTGCTGTGTGTATGCTATTAAAAGATACTTTCTCAAATTAGGACCCGCAATCAATATAGTTAACCACTTTTGGCCAATAAATTTCATGCAGCGTCAAAATTGTCCACTAAAATTTGAGGAATAGCGGGTTTTAACCGTTTAATGGGTATTTTTAACAGTTTAATAAAGTAAATTAAATTAATTAACATCACAATTAAAGGTGTGACTAATTACCTGACCAGTTTTATGGGTGAAGTGAAGACTGTCGTAATAAAATGGCGGATGATGGCTGAACTTTAATTATACTCGCGCCAGAAATCCCATAACACGATTTAGATACCCATGTGCCTGCCTAGGTGGTAAAGTTTCTTCTTACATTTTACGGTGTTTTTTTTATTGTAACCAGCGTCATATTAGATTCATAACAAACTATAATTACTTGCGTAAATATTTCACAGGCCGCATACACTTAATAGTTAAAGCAATGACGCGTAATTTCGGTATGAGAGAGGCAACCGGATGGCTCGCAGTATCTGAGCTCCCGAAGTGTTGTCGAACCGCCCTGTGCAACCCAAATTGAGCCGGGATTCGAAGCCACGACCGCCGCTTGACAGCCGCACGCCTGAACCACTAGGCTACCGTAGCTTTATCTAACGCGTTAAGTATTTTTTATGTTGTTTAGGTATATATTAATTCTTGTACACCCATTATTGTGCTATTCCCCATATATGGTGGAGGTGCGGGGATATACACTAGAAACATTAAAAAAATATTGTCTAGTTTAGTTTTATTTATTTTTGGGGCTCTCACTGAAAACCAGCGTCGCAGCTCCCGTGACAACATGCTAAGTGAGGCTCCCATTTAGCACATTATAGGTAAATGATGCGTAACCTAGCTTTGTTTTTTTGTATGTTAATAAATTAATTCTTATTCGTATTCTTAAAAACTGGAATCCTGACTCCTCGCGTAGTAAAATAACACCACTTCTTGCTCAGAACGTATTGGTGTATTCTTCCTAATGGTGAGTAGGTATAAGGTTGCCAGAGCTTCCGAGGAGCCCTGTGAGACCTTCATTTGTGTCTAGTTGTCAACAGTAAAACGTCTGCTAGACTGCCCATCAAGCCCCTCCGATACCGAGTGACCTTGGTCCGGACCGACAGTGTGCGTATGAAATTTTGCTGCAAAGAACTGTCCACACGGTCGGTGCGGACCAAGGTCGCTCGGTCGGGTTTGGCGAACGGTTGACGTTAGGCTTCTCACAAACTGGTGCGGCCTGGCCATGGCGGCGGCCAATGGTAAACTTGTCATTAGCTGTCATTATGTCTATTGACCGCCACCGCAAGCCGTGCCAGTCTGATTCAAGCCTTACTCCTCAATTATTTTTTGTAAGCGTATATGTATCTCTAATTTGAATATCTTTGAGGTAAACAAAGTGAAAATATTGTAAATTAAATATCAAAATAAAAGTTAATTGTAAATTAAATTTTTAATTCAATTAGTAGAGTCGCATTACCCTTTGTTGTTGTGCATTTTTTTTAATAGTTATTTACGATACAAGTGCCGAAAACAGGAAATTCGCAGCGATCGAGTGGTGACAAATTGGGAGTGTTTTAAATCGACACGACATGCGAATTACCTATTCGCACGTGTATCGTACAACGTTTTACTGTACATATGGCTCTTTAAAGTTTTGACATATGCACGGAATGTGCTCTTTTCCGCACTGGTGCGGGAAAGTAGCACCATATGTACTGTAAATTAATATACCCGATCATACGCACCAGGAAAAAAATCCGTGCACATTATTGTTTAGTTCAGAAAAAAAAATATTGAAGTTTCAGACTGTAGGTTGTTTTTTATTTTTAATTATCTAGGTACTTATACCTTCAATCTTCAGTTTATGTTAGGTAAATGTTAAGTTCGGTGTTTATGAAACAGGAAAACCTACTTAATTGCAATTCAAAACTTGGTTACGTTCCGTCTTTCAGTAACAGGTCAAATTACATGGCAACCTGTAGGTGAAAAACCCATAAAACTCTCCTTTATCGAAACATAACAATTTCATTCCAATAACCAATCTAAATCAATATAGTAGGTGTTGCAAAACAAAATGGGAACCATTTTTAAATTGCAATAAAACCAACATCAATCAAAATTTAACGATTAAACACGTTTCAGTAGCCGTATCGGCTAGAGTTGTAAAACGAATTAAAATATGCCACAAAATGGCGTCCAACACCACAAACCTTTAATTATTCGAGAAATCCGAGCGGACCACACACGTAGCTCATTTGAACCTGAATCATAACAATAATTGTATTCACCGCTTATAATTTTGCGCGCGCGGACGAAAAAAAGTAATATTAAAACATAACCTTACCTTATTAATGTGTCAACAGCTCAATTTATGACGAGAAATGGCTGGCTACGCCCTAAGCGCGGGAAATCCCGGCCAATGGCGCGCCACCCCTTCTAACCGAGCCGCATCAACCGAGCTATATCTATCTCTGTTTATCAAATGATAACCAGTTTATAAAGAGCTCGCATCATATGGATCTCTTTCTAATTTAAGCACCGTTGCAGTTCTTTATATGCTGGACTGTTTCAAAGTTCGATATTTGAAATTCGAGTACGACTACCCATGCTGCCTTTAACGCGGACTGTATCATTATAGACTGTATATCAACGACTTAAGGTTGATAATGTTCTTTAGAGAAGTTGGTGCACTGAACTTTTTTCTCAGGTTAATGAGTGCTAGCCTGGATGACATTATTTATTTATGCCCGGCCACAGAGCACGTTTTATTTTTTTTATTTCCGAGCCGTGATTATACGCGTTTCATGTGATTGCGGATTGGTATTTATTTGTATTTATTTATGCAACTGACGGTTTTAGTTGTCGAGGTTCGCTGCGGCTTCATTTGAGATAGAATTCTTGGAATGTTTTTAAATGGTTGATCTTATTTAATTTGCCTTTAGCACCTGACTATTTTAGAAACATGTTTATATGATCATGAGGTACATTCTGTGTCTGTGGGCTACTGCAGATGATCGTGACAGGGCGTTTAGAATTCAAAAACGGGCCGTTAGACTCATAGCAAAAAAGCCTCATGATCATCCTGCGCAGATCTTATTTAAACAACTGAATATACTTTCATTACCTAGCGTATTTATCCTTGAGGCTTGTATGTTTGTGTGACGGCGGCTCGAGTCATGCACGACCCGCGCGCAGCTGCACGGGCCCGGGCGCACCACGCGCGCCCAGCACTTGCTGGTCGTGCCGGCGCGGAGGCTAGCAAAGGCTCGAAAATCACTTGATGTAAATAGGAATTAAACTTTATAACTCTCTTCCGACTGAATTGAAAAACTCATCGACTGACGCCATTTTCAGAGGCAAACTGAAAAAGATTTTATTGGTCATGGCTGACGAATTTAATGATAAGGTATTATTGACCCACGCATAAGTCGTTACCCTTAATTAGACTGACATTTACAATGTTAATGTTTTTTTTTTTTAAATATTGTATATCTATTTATAATTAAAAACTACCTTGACATGTAATAAAACGTATGTACCTACTATTATATACTGTATCCTGACTGACATGTAAAATAATGTGTTTCATGAATAAAATTCTGAATCTGAATTTCAGACCTAAGTGCACTTATGAAGACAGGTGATAAATATGTTTAGGTACTTATCTAAGTACTTTTTTATATATTTGCTTTGCAGAAATGCCCCACATTTGCCCATTTTTCATACCTTAAGTGGAAAAACCTTTTCAATAGACCAGGGGGCCTAGACAAGGTTACAATCGACAAGCGCTAAAGCCAATAGAAAACTAATAAAATGTATGAGAATGACAGATGTTAACGAAAAGTGTTTCGTCGGCATCTGTCATTCCCAATACATTTTATTAGTTTTCTATTGGCTTTAGAGCTTGTCGATTGTAACCTTGTCTAGGCCCCCAGTACTTCTTTCATAGGCTTAGGCGTACAAAACACCATTCACTTTTACTGTATTTTCTATCTTGATTTTTTTGTTCTGTCTCTATTTAGACATACCACAGTCGAAGTTAAGTAGGTATTATAAAATTAACACATTGTGGACATCGAGAGGCGGGCGGGCTTACACAATGAGTATGGGCGTCTGTTTATTTATTTATTCATTATTCAAAATAAACTGTTGACGTTATGTTCTGGCACCTATTGTTTGGTTTTTCTTTTTTTAGTGATTCGGCTTCAACCCTTTAGACAGACATTGTTGTGAGCCGACATACGCGTTACGTCGCTGAAATTGTCGCCAAAGGCACTATTGTCGTGCCTCAAAATGGTTGAAGATTGGAATTGGATTGTTAACTTGCTTTTCACACGTAGATACTTGAGAGATAGTGAGAACGATATTGTTGTGCTTATCTTTACTTTTAAGGCGACTGAAAATAATTTTAGTTACATTTTATTAATTCTAGCCCATCTACCCAGCACTGAAGGCCCGGGAGGGCCTGGGTAGGAAAGGAAGGATCCTTTCCTGAAAAAAAAGAATAAAGAAACAGCGGATTTTATAATATTAACAGGGCTATATTTGAACAGGTATTCATTCTATGAATAATCTCGTTTTATCAATGGGTATCACTAGGTAGGTAGGTAGGTAGGTGTATGTAAGTAGTTAAGTTAGGTACATAATCTATTAGAAAAAGAAGATAAATTTCATGTAACGTTCTTGTTCTTGCTAGGTACAATGGCAAACCAAAAGTAAGAATTAACGAATATGAACTTAGATATTAAAATATAAATTCATAATGTTTATAAAATGCTGCATTGTTTTTAGTCAATCCTAGAATACCTACGGCGAATATAGGTACTAGAGTTATCCAAGGAATATTCGAGAAACTTCCCGATTTAGTATGAAGAATACTGGCGTATATTTCCGAGCTAGGAATATTCATCCTAACATCATCATCACCGGGAATAATGCTAGGGGTAGCATTATTCCCGACTGTGCCCTGGAGGAGCCCGGGGTCCGCTTTGGTACCTAATCCCAAGATTTGGCATAGGCACTAGTTTTAAGAAAGCGACTGCCATCTGACCTACCAACCCAGTGTTTCCTCACGATGTTGTCCTTCACCGAAAAGCTAACGGTAAATATCCCGTACAAAAGTTCCGAAAAACTCATTAGCACGAGCCGGGATTCGAACCCACGACCGCCGCTTTGACAGCCGCATGCCTGAACCACTACTTAGGTTACCTTTCAGAATGTTCATCCTACAAATTGGGAATATTCCCAGTAACTGCTCATACCTACAAAAACCCAAACAAGATTGAAGGCACGTAGCCATAATTGAAACGAAGAAAACATTACGTGATCAAATAAAAAAGAAACTTAAAAAAACTCACTCCACAGACTCAATATGCCATAGACACATTTTTTAAGCCGCGTTCACACACTAACGAACAACGGAATTAAGTTTTTAAACGCCGCGGCACTTTGAGAGGCAATCATGGACCAAAGATGGCCGACGGTTTTTGTTTGTGGTTCGGGGATGTTCGAATTTGGAATGGTTCCGCTGCTGTAACGACTTTTTTAATCATTTCTATTTTTTATTTGTTTTAATGTAGAGGCCGACATATTTATTGTATTCATGTCATGTCAATTACATGAATTATTTCATATACATATATGTAATCCACTGACGCATAAGTACCTACTAACCAACTACTAACCTACCTAATGCTGCAAGGAAACACTTGTTCTTATACTTAGACCTGGACCAGATCAAGAATAAGAGATCAGAAACGGCTTGCTGCTTCGCACATTATTCGCACCATGCGGGCGCCCGGAGCTGCGGCTGAGCTGGCGGCAGTGCGGAAAAGGGACAAGTACTCGGGCCTCTCAAGTTATTTGTTCGTTCCTCTTGCGGTGGAGGTTACTGGGTGTTGGTGTTCGGAGGCCAAAACCTTTTTTAGGGAAGTGGGGCGCCGCTTACAAGAGAGAGGTCTCGATCCTCTTATCTTATCTTATCTTATCTTATCTTATCTAGATGAGGGCCCTTTCGGATGCACTTCGACCCAGTGGGATCTTTTGTGCATTTGCCCTCTCCTTACGTCTACTCCCAACTTCGCTCCATCATTTCCACATAGCGGATGATGCAGCTCAGCGGAAGTGCCTTGAATTCCTTTGGTTGCGGATAGCCGTTACCAAAGTAATTCATTCTTTGTCTGGCAAGGGCATGACATTCACACAGTAAGTGTTCCATAGTCTCATCCTCCTCGCCACACATTCTACAGTCTAAGCTGTCTGATAGTCCCATCTTGGCCAAGAGATCCTTGACCCCGAAGTGACCTGTGAACACCCCAGATATGATTCTGAGCTGCTTCCTACTGGATTTCCAGAGTTTGTTAGTCCAGCCCGAGTCCACTCCTTCTATGAAGAGCTTTGAGTGCCTTAAGCCCGCCTCATTCCTCCACTCGTATTGGTGTTTGGTTTTGGCGTAGGCTTTAAAGGCCGAAATTATGGTTCCCTGCGAGAGTCCCACAAATGGTTCTGGACCTACAAAGTGGTTTGTAGACCCCCCTCTAGCAAGCTCATCCGCTCTTTCGTTGCCAATGAAGCCCTCGTGCCCTGGAATCCAAACCAGTTGCACCTTATTGTACTTTCCAAGCTTGTTCAGTGCCTGGACGCCATTATAGACTAGTCTAGATTCCACTTTCGGCGCCGTAAGTGCCTTAAGCGCCGCTTGACTGTCACTGAGTATATAGATGGTCTGCCCTCTGGTTTGTCTGTCTATATTCTCCTGTGCACAGGCAATTATGGCGTATGTCTCCGCCTGGAAGACGGTTGCCAAATTACCCATGCTTACACTACTACTGTCGTCATTCGCATAAATGCCTGCTCCCGTACCGGATCCCATTTTTGATCCGTCCGTGTACCATATACTGTCTTCGATACCAGACCTCGGTGGTTCTAGACCTTCGGCCCATTCAGCCCTGGATGGAACTTTTGTTGTGTAGTTCCTATGGAATACAAACTTGGGTAGCATTTTGTCGCTTCCCATGCTTGTTATTCTGTCTAAGAAACCATCAGTCTCCATGTTTGTGTGCTTAGTCTTTGGCTTACTGTCGCTCCACAGTTCAAGGGTTCTTAATCTGTAGAGCGATTTGCGTGCCTCTGACTTAATCACCAAGTGAGGTGGCGGTAGGTCCAGTAGGACTTCTAGCGCCGCTGTGGGCGTGGTGCGAAACGCCCCTGTTATAGCCATGCATGCCGATCTCTGTACCTTCATCAGAGCATCGCTGCATGTGCTCTTTAAAGTCCTTGGCCACCATACCAGGCTACCGTACAATAATATGGGCCTCACCATCATAGTGTAGATCCATCTAAGTACCTTTGGGTTCAAACCCCATGTTTTTCCATACGCTGATCTACACATTCCAAATACCCTCAGTGCCTTTGTAATGGTAAGATCTGTATGCTTCTTCCAATTCCGTTCTTTATCTAGTGTGACACCTAGATATTTCACATCATCAGACAGTTCTAGTACCCTCCCGTACAGTTTTAGCTGCTGTACGCCTCGAAGGGTCCTTTTCCTAGTAAAGGGTATTACTACAGTTTTGCCTGGATTAATGGATAATTGGTCTCGATCCTCGCTCTGGGTCATTTCTCATGCAAAGGTTGGCCATAGCAATTCAGCGCGGCAATGCGGCTAGTGTTATGGGCACCTTTGCACCTGGAGTGGCGCGGGGCGGGTTGTTCGATACTTAGTTCAGTACTTTTTGACTTTGTTAGTGGGTATTTAATTTAAGATTTGTAACATTTTATAATTTTAATTCAGAGATTAATATACATTCTTTAGAAAATAGAAATTAAAGTTTCCCCATTATTATGTAAAAGCATCCAGAAAATGTTATAAACTGAATGCATTGTTTTAACTGAAATTCTGACATGCGGTTAGACTTATATAACCTATTTATTATAGGGACTTTACTGATATAAAATTAAAATAGCTGAAATAATAATTTTCAAAAAATATTTAATGCATGATCTAGATTCTCAAAGATTAGATCTTCAAAGTTTAGGTAATTTGGTTTACCTACCTCTGTAAATAGCCTGATACCTAAACGAAAGGTATATCGTCACACAATCTTTCCAAGCACACTATACAAATCACATAACAACCCACAAACCCGACTCGAGTCTCCCGCGGAGCCAAAAAAATGATATAATCCAACTCAACAACATATTCCCCAAAATTACGACCCGATTAATACATTCATAATCCACCCCTCTCCCTCTAACTCCCGGCGACAACGCCCTATCTCTTTCTAGTCATTTCAAAAATGGAATCATGCGCGAGAGCATGAAATTACGCTTTTTTTTCATCTCAGCGCATTTGAATTAACCGCCGTTCGGTTACAAAAGGTCGTAATGGTTAATGTTTTAACGTTACAAAATTCAGTTTTGAATTTAGAATCCCGAAGGCCGTTGAAAGCAGCCATCTTGTTCTTTTTTTAATTATCTCGGTTTTTGAAAATATAAGTTGGGTCGGATGTCATTTGGGTGCCATTTGGGAACAGGTTGATTCTTTTTTAAAACCGTTGCTAATGATGTTCTTTAGAAAACAGATTTTGGCTTAAAATACTATACAACCGAGTGTGACACATCTAGAATCCTCTTGTCAACTACAAAATGTTAAAGGAATCTCTTGGTAGATATTGTTAGCTTTAATAGGCAGCATGTGTACAACTATTTCAATATTCGTTCGTGAGACATGAGAATAGTGTAACACAAGACAAACGAGAAAAGGTGCACTAAAGTAGCTGACAGTTATTAAAACCATATCTATGATATGCTTAGGGATGATTAGCTTGTTTGTTCACATGTTTACAATGGGTTACTACTGACATTCATTATCATTATTTTAGTGGCCAAATATGGAACGTTTGCCATAATCATCACTTGCTCTTAGTAGTTTTCTTCAGCTACTGTAAACTTTTCAGGATTGTTATAAAAAAACCTTATCTAATCTACAGAGCTCTAAGTTAATTTAAATAGTTTTGCTAATGTTATGGTCAACTCTACCTGTTCACTTATATGGTCAGGCAAGGTTAAAGAAAACGCAAGTGTTATGGCAAATTAAATTATATAAATCGAGGCATCCCGTTCAAATTAAATATTCAATTTAAACAAATTATTTGCATCAAAGTCCGTGAGGTTGACAGTTTTCTGTAGAGCAATTTAAATAGAGACAGACTGTTATCATGTAATAATAATTGTAACAATTATTAAGTACGGTGTGGTAAGTGAGCTACGGTAGCCTAGTGGTTCAGGCATGCAGCTGTCAAGCGGCGGTCGTGGGTTCGAATCCCGGCTCGTATCAAAGAGTTTTTCGGAACTTATGTACGGAATATTTACCGTTAGCTTTTCGGTGGAGGAAAACATCGTGAGGAAACCGGTCTAATCCCAATAAGGTCTAGTTTTCCCTCTGGGTTGGAAGGTCAGATGGCAGTCGCTTTCGCAAAACTAGTGCCTATGCCAAATCTTGGGATTAGGTGTCAAAGCGGACCCCGGGCTCTTTAAGGGCCATTACCGGGAATAACGCTAGGAGGAGAATGATGAATTATTTAACTAGCTTGTTAGAGAAGAAGTTTTATTTTAATAAGTTGGAATTTTATGTTTTTATCCGGAAGAACCTCGAAATTGAGCATCTTGTGGCTTCACCCAACATTATTGGAGAAACAAAAGCTCACCGTCTCCGCTGGCTTGGTCATGTTGAAAGGATGGAGGAAGATCGGGGTGCCAAACGTGCATCCAGGAGGGCGGCGACCCGTCGGACGTCCCAGGTATCGCTGGAACGACGTCGTCCAACTAGACCTGCGCGACCTTAAAGCCATGAACTGGAAGGAAATGGCACAGGATCGTGGTCAAGGTCATCAGGTCAAGTGGCGACAACTCGTGTCTGATGCCAAGACCCACTTTGGGTCGGTGAGCCATTGAAGATAGAGATAGAGATATAATGTTATTTAGAGTTAATAAAATTAATACTTTTGTTAAAATTGTTGGATGAGCGGGTCACACAGTTCTGCAAACTGTTAATTTACTCGTACGTACCTACTTCATAACTGATGATAAAGATATTTTGTATATGTAAAACATCACCCTGTACTCCCGAGAATAATCACGTATCTTAAATTCGGTGATTAGTTCGTCCTACCGACAGATGGCGTGTTTAGGTAGACCGCATTAATTGTCGAGCAGGTAGATTTTACTTCAATCCGGACATGTGGACTGGCTGAAATAGGTTTTTTTAACGACCTCAATTCTCGTTTGAAGATTGCCTCCGATTTCGGTTAAGACTCTATTAAATATATCTATACCTAAATCGATATTAGCGGACAATCTTACACAAATCGACCTGGTCCCAAACTAAGCGAACCTACATAATACATATATTTATGTACTAGCTGCCTGGGAGCTGCCGCGTTTGCAAAGAGCGAACCTAACCTAACCTAACCTATGTAATAAAATATAAGCTATGCCCACCCGGAAAGTTCATTCTATACACAGGTGAAAGAGTTTTTGCAATTGGAGTACCTAGTGGTTCCGGAGATTACCCAAAACATTCAAACTTATAAACTTACAAAGCTAAAAACTCACATACTTTTCCTCATTATAATATTAAACCTAAAGATTAGCGACTTTACTCACTCGACGACAGGTCGCTGGTTCATGTCCGGCTCGAAGGACCACGGCAAATGTAAGCTCTAAGTTTTTACAGACATATTTATTATAAAGAGGAAGTGTCTGTAACTTTGTATGTTTTGGGTAAACTCCGGAACCGCTTATCAGATCTCAAAAATATTTTACCTGCTTGTAGAATGGACTTTCTTCGTAGCGATCCGCGGGCGAAGCCGCGAGGGCAGCTAATAGTGTCATATAAATTGTTATTTTTTAATATCATTAAACAGTAGGTACACAGGGAACTCTACAAAACAGAGCATAACAAAATGGCGCGCTTATTTCTATAAGCACACATATGTAAATGTAAGTATATATGTACGGTTCGCAATATATCTTGGCAGCCGTAAATATACCTAAACAAATATTGTAGAGGGGCATTAGGGCTTTTGTGGACGCACCTGCCGGTTCCCGTGTAGGGTGGCCATAAGGCGAGCGGGCGGGACAGTCTTTGGACTTGTTTAGCATAAACCCTATCAGAAAATGTAGATATGCGTAGAATTTTTAATATCGCAGAGTTCCCGTTTGTAAGCAATAAAATGCTGTCCTTGTTGGGACACTTTCAATCTTATGTCATGCAAATAATAATAATAAATACTCTTTATTGCATCACGACAAGAAGGAAACATCTTACAAAAATTGCTTCGTAAAATTTTGGAAATTAACTTCCTTAGTTCCATTAAATAAAACCTCGAATTCTACTCCATGTTTACTTTCGACCGCGATCAATTAGATTTAATACACATTTAATATCCACCATGTAAATTGTATCCTATGGCACAATAAATTCTAACTAATGAAATAACCTTACCCTCAAATTCCCAGACTGCTGGTCACCCCACAGCCCAACCCCAAGCGTTCATATTTCATAATTCACTGAACATTTTTCTTAATCTATTTCACGGGGTGGCCAGCTTTCAGGCCGGGGTGCCATTTTGTGTCAGGTAAGTGCTTTGTATTTACAAATACGTACGTATGGAAGATACGTACCGCTATATATTTCATTTGCCTACTTAGTTTACTCTGTTGAATTTTAGAGCTTAGTAAGATAACCTAGTATTACTTTTACAGTAAATTTAAGGGTCCCCAAAAGCTCTAGTTTGGTTCTCATATTAAAAGTAAAAAGTAAATCTCTAACAGTTTTCATGTTTTGGGTAACCCCTGAACCGATTATCCGATTTCTAAAACTCTTTAACCTACTTCTAGAATTAGTTTTTCGGATGTTTATAGGCTATATTTTATCCCGCGGGTTTGCATGGATTCTTTGCAATACGGGGGCAGCTAAGTAGCAAATAAAATTCTATCCCACAAAAGTTTCAAAAACCTAATTCGAATGAGTCGAAATCATGACACTTCGCTCCACCTCTGCTTGAAAACCGTATGGGTACATATTTGTACCACTACCCTAGTTAGCATGATCACTTTTATGTCGGCCGCAAAGTTTGTCCTTTACTGGCAAGTATGTAAGTGCGACATGAATAGCTTTTATAGAAAACAGTTTTTACAACATACATACAATAGGTACATCGGTTTAGGGTACCTACTTTTGAATCGAGCTTTCTGTAGGCCATAGGACGTCGATCACGCATTGAACGCACTCACGGGGAAGTTACGGTTGAGTGATCCTAACGTGCGTCTGAAAAGTTACGTAGTCAGTAGTCACCCCTGTGGTTGGATAAAGTTCGCCCAGGCCCTCTTCTGTATGTAGGTACCATCCACTTTTCATTATAAAACAAAGTGTAGTTTGTAAGTACCTTTTGGCGAAGAGCCCTCGGGCCGTGGGGTCCCAGTGCGCAATAGTACATTGTTTATCAAGGCCGAGGGTCGTAAGTGGAATATTGCGAATTGCCCGACGCCGTAGGCGGAGGGCTTCTGGTTACTCGAGTTTGCAATATTCTTACGCCCGTGTTATACACACAGTTTTTCATCACCTTTGCGAGGAAACAAATACATTTTAGATGAAAATAATACAAATCGTAATAAAAACTGTCAGTTGTCCATTTTGTTGAATTTCATTTGACGTGAGGCGCGTATGGCCGGTAGTAGTAGTATAGTTCGGTGTACAGCCACGATTTGAAAACACTTAAAAACATTCATTTTACTTAGACACATAACTACATACTAAATCTGTAGATAATTCTGTTAAAAAACATGTTTTAGTTTAAATTTATCTATAAAAACGTTTTCAGACAGCGTATTTGTTATAAAACCTCTTTGCTTCGTAACAGTCGCATGAGTGACAGATACAATTTAAAGCCATTACGCTCGTGGGCGTAACATCGACTATTGCAGCTCTGTATGTCTGCGTATAATGAAGCCCTTTTCGAGCAAGTGTGATGTAAAAGTGATTTGCGGACTTCGCGAAACATCTGGTTGGTGATTGAAGAGCTGGCGGCTTTCTCGCGCAACGCATCAGCATCGCAATTCAGCCAAGAAATGCCGCCAGCATGCTTGGTACAATGTCGCGAGGGCCATTTTACAAGCTTTTATTTAACTTGCCCTGTTATTTAGTACGAGTATGTATTGCGAGTTAAATTTGATCCACTTCCCGGTGACCGATTGAGCTGAAACTTTGGGTATAAGTAATGTTTGGTTGACAATTCAATATAATGTTACCATCGACCTGATCTGATGATGGAGACAGAAGGTGGCCATGGGCCCTGTTAGTATGTATGGGACAAATCTTGCAAGTTAAATTTGATCCACTTCCCGGTGACCGATTGAGCTGAAATTATGGGTATAAGTATAGTTTGGATGACAATTCAATATTATGGTACTATCGAGCTGATCTGATGATGGAGCCGGAAGGTGGCCATGGGAATTCAGTACTTAACCGACGTAACCCCGTTGAGTTTGGGCTCGTTAGAATTGTCTCAATGAGTTGGTACCTAGTTGATGATGTTATACAGAAAAGTACAGTCGCCAATAAAAGCTTGTACCAAAAATTAAATTTTTGTCAGAAACTTATTATTTAGACTTAACTTAGTTTTAATTTCATTTAGTAAACAAAGACGAATAAAAGCTATATTGTCCACACTCATAACACCGCCTGTTGTTTCTCTCTGCTATTATTCGCTGTGTTCTGTTATTGTGCTTTTGTGCGCATTAAAGACTATTTGTATTGTATTGTACGCATACTCGTATATTTACTTGTAGTCAACATAAGTAATTAATGACTATCGTTATGACTATTGTTGCACCAGTATATAGGATATATATAATATGAAGTATACATGGTATATGGTATACCTTCAGGGCCACACTCATTCTAATATTATAAAATAAATAAATATACATTTGCGGACATTCTAACACAAATCGACCTAGTCCCAAACTGAGCAAAGCTTTATACTTTCTTAAAGAAACAAATTATTCATCTAAATATTTTTGTTTCGTGTTATTTTTCAGCGAGGAAGTTACCCCGATCATATTTAAAGCCTTTCATTAGAATATCCTTTCGGAGGTTGTTGTGAATATACTCGACTATATGATAGGTATATCATTGTTACCTTAAAGGTACTGATAAAAGGTCACAAAATAATCAGGAAACGACAGTAAAGCCTCGAGCTTTTTGCCGTACTGACCAATTTGGTTACGCAAAGGTCAAGCCGAATCTTCGTGAAGAATACTAGCGTAATACCCTTTAATCCTTTGTGCACTGCTGAATCGGTATGTTAATAAACGTTATCACAAACTCGTTTGAATCCCTGGTTACGCATAATTCAACTTTCATACAGCCAGAGAGTCCTTCACTTGGCTCTAGATCAAATGTTTCGCCCTCAACTACTATCTACTAAGCTACTTAACTCCCCTGTGGCAAACCTAATAATTCCATTCGTAGGTGAAACGTCGCCCAAAAAACACACACACACACCTTTCAAAACAAAAAAGGTTCAAGTATAAAATAATCTAAATTAAAATGTAATCCTTATTAGTTACAAAACATAGTTCACATTTGATTGTCTCTGCAAATCCACAGAACGCATTGTGTAATCTTAAAAACATTCTTTGTTTATGGAACCCAGTGAGTTCGAAAATTGAAAACGCGCGGGAAATCTGACAGCTGCCAGCTAAGAGGTTATGATTAAGGCTGCCAAATTATGTTTGCGGGTGGCGAAACTTGAAACTATATATTTTTCTTACTAATGGGGAGTATTTTGTTAGACCGTGGCGCCGCCGTGGTGGTAAATGTAAGTTGGTGGCGGATCAATAGGGTTGGCAGTGAATGCTTACCGGCTAATGTGTTTTTCATTATACTGCCTGCCTCCCCAAAGTTAACTATAGGTATAGTAAGAGCCCCGATGGTATTTTGCCGTTAATATAGATAAAATAAAACTGTTATTTAATTTTTGCATGTACCTACCGAAGGAAGGAATGTTGAGTCAGTGGCCTGCTCTTATTACCCAAATGCTGTACTAGAAGTTTCTTCTTCGACTTTTGGCCTATACTGATACTGCCCAGTATTAGGGGGAATACTTATTTACATATTTGAAATAACAATGTGTGCTAAAAATAACCAAGCTACGTTAGCCTAGTGTGTCAGGCATGCAGCTGCCAAGCGGCGGTCGTGGGTTCGAAACCCGGGTCGTACCAACGAGTTTTTCGGAACTTATGTCCGGAATATTTACCTTTAGCTTTTCGGTAAAGGAACTGCCTGCTCCCTTAGACGACTTTTACGACACCCACGGGAAGACCCAACCGACGGCGGAAAGTTATCAACAATGCTGCCGTATGCTCGATTGCCTACGTTATAAAAAAACGTATTAAAAAAACCGGCCAAGTGTGAGTCAGACTCGCGCACGAAAGGTTCCGTATTATTTATAAAAATGGCAAAAAAAACACGTTTGTTTTATGGGAGCATTGGGAGCCTCTTAAATATTTATTTGATTATGTTTTTTAGTATTTGCTATTGTAGCGGCAATAGAAATGCATCATCTGTAGAAATTTACTTAAACTGTCAAACCATCACGGTTCATGAGACACAGCCTGGCGACAGACGGACAGACAGAAAGGCGGACGGACAGCGGAGTCTTAGTGATAGGGTTCCGTTTTACCCTTTGGGTACGGAACCCTAAAAATAGTACCTACATTACAAGGGTGGTAAAACAAAGAATGTCTCAAATTGCAGGTGTTTCACGCCCGAGCTGAACGCAGTAGCAATAAATATCAGATCTTAGGCTTTCTTTCTTACCGCCCATGGTGAGTACAACATTGTACATCTTTCACTGGCCAGGATATGGGATTTTCTGTACGCAAGGCTACGCGTGCCGAGTATAAGTTAAACCCATATTCTGAAATCGGTAAATATTGTTTTATAATTACCACGACAATCACGTTTCCAATTTTCTAATTCAAAATGACAGATTACAATACAAACAGGCCTTTCACTTGTCATATCACTCATAATACATAGTTACTGGCACATGTATGTACATCCAACGTTTAATTAGTTCTAATCCAACTGTAATTAAGAGAAAGTCTCCATAATTATACAGGTCGCATTAAAACAATTTTAGTGTCAAAATGTCGACGAATTAAACATTTGCAAAGAGTGAGAATTGTTTTGAAATATGATTTAAAAAGTGTTCAAATTAGCCTTAGGTCAATTAATTCAAACACAGTTCCCTTTCGGAGTCCAGTATTCCGAGTCTGGATATATCAATTGTATTATTTTTAAGGTGGATGAAACCCTTAATGTGGTTCGATGACCATACAGAACGTCTTTTGACATTTGCAGGCTAACGGCGTGATATTTTTAGACACTTATGTACATAACAATCATTCATAAATTGGCTTTCCATTTGCGCGAAATTCTTTCTTTCCTAGACTAAACTTGTATAAACTAGAATAATATGAGAATAATCGTTTTCCCATAGTATCACGTGACAAACGAATTTCTCAAATTATTCTAGTTTATACAACTTTATTCTAGGGAAGGGGCAATTTCGCGCAAATGGAAAGCCTTTACGAAAGTGTGTTACATAAGTTTCTTAAAATATCACGTCTAACTAATTTACTATCGAATTAACTTTTTTTGTCTGTATTTTTACCTGTGTCTTGTGTACAATAAAGTATTTACATACATACATACAATGTCAAAAACGTTTTGTATGGTCGACGTACACCTTAAGTTGAAACATTGGGACTTTTACCTCCATAGTTCTCATGCTTGTTATTTCCCGACACCGCGCAGTCTTCATACAAATTACTGGTTACAAGTTTGCATGTACGTAATTACATGCATATTTACATGTTGCGGTAACTGCATGTTAGTGTAGGTACGGTTTACCGACGTTGTCATTAGTATTGATTGAATAACATAATAAGCAGTCTCGCCAAAGAGATGGTTGATATCGCAACATATCAAAGGGTTGTATTCTAATAAAAGTATTGAATCGGGCAGTGTACATATGTTTCAATCCTATACCTACTATTAAACGAGCAATATCCCTTTATGTAACAAAAATAACGCAAAACCGTTTAAAAGAAGAAGTAACGTAAGAAAACTATTTGACGGGTAGTTTTTTTTCATTTCCTCCACGCAGGTCACTCCAGTCAGCCAACGCTCTATACAATTTCTACAATTTAAATAGTCCTTGTCGCTGTAAAAACATTGTTCTAGTAACCATTTGGTCAGTACCTTTACAAAGCTTGAGAGTTCAAAATATTATATAGTTTTTAATATACAGTCATGAGCATTTACAAACGCGCCTGGCAGCTCGCATCCCGCGCCGCCTAACGTTCCTCTTATCCATGAACACAGCCTTACAACAAATGTTGTCAGTTAACAAGGCACCAGAAAAAGCTTACAAAAGAGCATAGAATTCTAAACGCTGTCCTACATTTATTTAAGTAGATCGCGCATCTTGGAAAGGAATCGTGCAAAGGTGTTATTCTCGTATTCAATCCGTGGCTGCGATGTCCAGCCCCCTATTCTGTAACTTGTTTTAAGCTCACCTCAAGGCTCGGCCACAAATATATCTTGACACCGCGGTGCGTAGTAACTAGGCGTAGGCAGAGGTCTAGTTTCGCAACGGGTGACCAGCGGGGTGAGCCGCATTAGCGCGTAACGAATAGCAGCTGGGGACTTTCGAACGAGCGAGCCAAGAGCTGGTAAAGGTCGCGGGAGTTCGCTGGATGGTGGCGCAGGACTAGTCATTGCGACACTCTTTGGGGGAGGCCTATGTCCAGCAGTGGACGTCTTTTGGCTGATATGATGATGTGCTGCCAAGCGCAGCTAAGCGAACGAATATCTCCGTATCAGCTTGGGCAAAAATGATTACGTATATTACTGCTTGTTCTTATACTCTATAGGTTCACGTGAACTTTTGAGAGTGTTTCTATAATTATAATTATAGAATTATAACCTCTGTTAAATAAGTAAACCTACCCCTATTTTTTTTAAAAAGCGCGAAAATACATTTTTTTGTTTAGAAGCAGTAAGTAGTCAATTTTAAGTTGAAAGCAGTCTCTTTGCAATCAATATTTTGATATACCTACTTTCCTATTCAAAATGAAATCCTTAAGATGACTATATATTGAATACACTTACTATACTTTTAATGTTTTTTTATGAAATAAAGAATAATGAATTTGATTTAGATTTTAAATTTTTGATTCCTACTTAATGACGTAGCCAGTTTTAACAAGTAATAAAAACAGTGTGCTAAATAATTAATAATTGACTAAAAAGGTTAAACATGTTCATTAGCTTATACTGACTGGATTTAAAATATAGGTTCGAATGCTGTATGGGTACTTAATGATACGTTAGGTATACCTACAAAGGTATACATACATTATCTAGGTACCCATTCAGCTTGTGCCCGTGAGAGTACAAGAATACGTGTTACCTACAAGGAATATGATATAATAGCATATCATACGCTTCAGACCTTTTTCGAAAACACCAGGTCCTTAATAATATTATTCACTCGCCGCGAACGTAAATAAGAGAACACACCCAGTAACCTTTACTCGTGTAGTAGTCAGGTGCGGCCATCTCGCGGCGCGGGCGCAGATCGCCAGTTAACGCGTGCGCCCGCGCCGACCGCGCCACACACGACGTTCCGGCGCGCGCACAGCTAAAGATAAGATAGGCTACTGATTTAGTTTGATTGAACTTGCTTAAATAATTCGTATGTATGAGGGGTTGTGCGTTAGGTTAGTTTCAGACAGACCGCTTTAGGCTAGTTGGTGGTGACCGTACCTGCGAAGCAAGAGGTACTGCTACTGGGTTCGAATCCCGTTAAGGGCATTTATTTGTGTCCAAGTCATGGATGTTTACTATGCATGTATCTGTATAAGTATGTTTATCTTCGCCTAGTACCCGTAGAACAAGCTTTGCTTAGTTTGGGACTAGGTCAATTAGTGTAAATTGTCGGAAATTTTATTTTTCAGGATTTTCAGCAATTCTACGAGTAATTGCGAACGCACCTTGGTTTACCCGGAATGACGAAATACACAATTACCTCAACATGCCCACCGTAAAGGATGAAATTATAAAGCACACGAGACAATATATCGAGCGCCTCGCAGGCCACCCAAATCCTTTGGCTATAACTGATAGATACGTAGGGTGAGACAAGTGAAACCACTGCTTACTGTTAGCGTACTGACGTGTATTCGTAGGTTAACAATGGCTGGCGGTGTGCGTGAGCACACATATGCAACATTCCTCCTCTTAGCCTAGATACACGTCTGACTATATCTAAAATAATAGTAAGTAACTATGTCTAATCCTATATAACTAAAAGAACTGTTTATAGTTAACTTTGGGACGATTGCGCTTAGACTGAGGGGTGGTAGACGAGGGGCTGCTGCTATGGGTCTCGCCAGCTGGCTCTCGAGCTGAGGCTGCGTCCGACTCCGCGGCGTCCGTGGCGGGGCCAGGCAAGGCCTCCTGGAATTCTTCATCGTCGGAGTGCTCTTGGCTTTGTAGCATCACTGACTCCCGAGGTTCCTCCGCCGGCTCTGTGCTCAATGCTTCTCTTGCCGGCCTTGCCGCAGGTTCCAATTCCGAAATGAGTGTGCTCTCTCCTCCCTCCCCCGTGGCAAGCTGCGCCTCCTCATCTGACGTTATGGTACGGCTCAATAATGACTCGTCCGCTCGGATTTCTTCATCCGTATCCCAAAGAGTAAACTGAGCGCAATTGTACCCCTTATCTAACACCATTTGGTTTTTATGTTTTTTGAACGTTTTGGAGGTAGCCTTGTCTCTCACAATATAGACAACCTTCCCGATTTTTTTTACAATTGTGCCTCGGCACCACTTATATTTATGATTTACTGTGAATGTCTTAAACAATACAAAGTCTCCTTGGGAGAAACATTGGGTGTTACACCCTCCTGAAGCTTTACTCTGCAAACACTGATTTTTCCGTACCGTGTCAGCGAGTGTCGGGGATGAAGGTGATGGCGATTTAGGGTTAATTAGATCTAAACGTGTCTTTAGCTTCCGGCCGTACACTATCTCGGCAGGCGAAACTCCTGTTGTCGTGTGTACAGAATTCCTGTAATCGAATAAGTATTTTAAAAGTATTTTACACGAATCCTGCACCCCATTGCCATTCAGTAAACAGGTTTTAATGCCTTTCTTAATTATTTTGACGTAGGATTCCGCCTGGCCGTTGCTAGCCGGGCTATAAGCCGGTGACGTAACATGCGAAATGCCGTTCAATGTACAAAAAGCCTTAAACTCGCGCGATGTGTAAGATGCACCATTGTCGCTCACCAAGGTATGTGGAATTCCGAATCTCGACATATATTCACATAATTTGTCTATTGTTGCCGCACTTGTAATCGTATTTCTCATATTGTATACTTCTACCCATTTCGTATACGCATCTACCATGACCAGATAAGTACATCCATTAATAGGGCCCAGAAAATCGCAATGTACCCTGTAAAATGCCGATGGCGGGCGCAGTGGGAGTACTGCGCGAGGGGCGCGCGAGCAGGGGTGGGGCGCTGCTGTACGCACACCGAGCATGAACTAATCATTTTTTCTAGCGCCGCGTCCACTCCCGGAAACCAGAACCTAGACCGAACTTCAGCCTTTGTTTTAACTATCCCTAAATGAGACCTGTGTAATTCCATTAACACCTTTTTTTGCAATTTCCCTGGAATCACAACTTTATGGCCTCTCATTATACAACCGTTTTCATAGGAGAGTTGCAAACGACATAAATGATACGGTTTTAAAAACGCATCTGACACTTTTTTCGGCCAGCCGTTCAAAATAAAACCTATTACTTTTTGCAACACGGTATCTTTTCCCGTCTGTTCGCGCAAATCGGTCAAGGTTACGGGCAAATCACCTTCCACCACAAAATTGATGTACGAGGCGCGGTCGGGTATGTCTAGCGAGGCGTCAGCGCAGCGGCCCGCCGCCCCCCGCGCCCCCGCCTGCTCGGGCAGGCTGGCGCGTGATAAGAAATCCGCACTATTATCAGCGCTCCTTACGTACTCAATATTATAATTATAACCACCTAGGAATATAGCATATCGTTGGAGTCGATTCGCTGACACTTCCGGTATGCCGCGGTGTGACCCAAAAATCGACAAAAGGGGTTTATGGTCCGTGCGGAGCGTGAAGGGCACCGATCTACCGTATAAGTACTGATGGTACCTCCGTACTCCAAAAATAATAGCCGTTGCTTCTTTTTGAATTTGTGAGTACCGTTTCTCAGCAGCGCTAAGTGTACACGACGCGAACGATATCGGTCGCTCGGAGCCGTCGGCTTCGACCTGCGATAAAATCGCACCTAGCCCAGCAGGTCCAGCGTCTACTGTGAGGACTAGATCCGCAGCCGGATTGAAATGTGCTAACACGCGCTCCGAGGCCAGACACTTTTTAATGGTAACGAAAGCCTTTTCGTGTTCTTGTGTCCAGCGCCATTTCACTCCTTTCTTTAATAGGTTATACAGTGGACTTAATATAGCGGACGCATTCGGTACAAAGCTCCTATAATAATTCACTAATCCTAGAAATGATTGGAGCTGGCTCGCATTCGACGGTAACGGCGCGTCTATCATCGCTTTAACTTTAAGCGGTGATTTATTTAAGCCATTTTTGTTAATTACGTAACCTAAATAATTCACGTCGTCTTTAAAGAACTCGCATTTCTCTTTTTGTAATGTGAGGCCTGCGTCTTGTAACCTCCGTAAAACCTCATTAAGCCTGAGCAAGTGCTGCTCGGTGTTCTCGCCGGTGACGAGCACGTCGTCGAGCAGGCACAGCGTGCCCGGCACGCCTGCCAGCACGCCCTCCATAGCGCGCTGGAACACCCCTGGTGCCGAAGCCAGTCCGAAAACCATACGGGTATATTTAAATACACCCCTATGAGTATTTATACACGTTAACTCTTGCGATTCCTCATCCAACTCAAACTGATTGTACGCATTTGACAAATCTAATTTGGTAAACTTTTGTCCGCCGTGCAACTTCGCGAAGAGCTCAGTTACCGTAGGCAATGGATACTGATCGATGAACAGCTGTTTGTTTAAGCCCGTCGAATAATCAGCACAAATCCTTATCGCTCCATTACGCTTTAACACAGGTACGATCGGAGATGCATACTGCGAGTGTTCGACCGGTTTTAAAATACCTAATGACAACATCCGATCTATTTCCTTATCTATTTTGTCCCGTAAAGCAAATGCTATAGGGCGCGCGCGAATGTAAACTGGTTTTGTATTTTCTTTTAATTGAAGATGAACTTTATACCTATTGAATCTTCCCAATTCATCCGAAAATACAGACGCGTAAGAAGCTTCCAACTTACTAATAGTTTTGCTAATTTCGTCCGCTTGTTCACAGTATAGTACTGGTAACAATTCCAAGTTAAAAAGTGAAATAAAATCGCGCCCCAGTATATTCGCGGCCGCATTCCGCACCACGTAAACATCAAGCGAGTGCGTTTGACTCGAGTACGTGGCGGGTAGACGTGCTACCCCCAAACACGGAATCTTTTCACCCGTATATGAAAATAATTGTTTTTTGGTAAGCGACAATGGTGAATTACTGAAATTATTTTTATAAATATGCTCAGGAATTGCTGTCACGGCTGAGCCGCTATCAATTTCGAATTCCAGTGGGACCCCTAATATTGAAACGGTTTCGACCATTGGTTCACCTCTCACTGAACGAATATTGAAACACTCACCATCGTCTTCACCCTCATCCCCGGCACTTGCTTCCATGAAGTTTACATTTCTACACATCCGTTTTAAGTGACCCGTGGCTTTGCACTTCCTACATTTGGATTTCGCGAAACGACACTGCAATGTTTTGTGATTATAGTAACCGCACACCCGACACTGCACTTTATTACCGCGATCGTCGCTCCTCCCGGGCGCACTGCCTTGCTGTCGCGTTTCCGAGATCTTAAACAGCTGTTCGCTGTTTACCTGTACTGATTGCGCGGCGGCTGCGCCGGCGCGCGCGCAGTGTACACTTTCCGCTAACTCCACTGCCTTGGCCAGAGTTAGGTCTACAAGGTTCTGTGCGAAGAGTTTATCCTTCTCCGGACCCGCTGACATCCCCATAACGAATCTGTCTCGGAGAGACTCCCCCACGTTAGTGAACCCACAGTGCGCCGTTAACCCGCGCAGGCGCGCCGCCCACTGCGCAAACGTTTCACCCAACTGCTGCGTAGCCGAGTAGAATTTGTAACGCTCGGCAAATCCACAACGCTTCGGAGTGAAGTGATCATCCAGTAGTTCGACGATAACTTCGTATGGCACGTCCTGCAGCTGTTTTGGCAGAGCGAGATCCGCTGCAAGCTTATACGTGCCATCGCTGAGTGCACTAAGTAGGATCGCTCGTCGCTTTATACCCTTGACGTCCTTGGTTTCGTTGATGTCATTGGCGATGAACCACTGTGATATGCGAGCCTTGTACGTGTCCCAAGACTGAACAGTGTGGTCAAACGCAGACAAAAACCCGAAATTTGCACCAGACATTTCCGTTTTTTTTTTCCAAATGTGGGTACTCGCCGCCACTGATAGATACGTAGGGTGAGACAAGTGAAACCACTGCTTACTGTTAGCGTACTGACGTGTATTCGTAGGTTAACAATGGCTGGCGGTGTGCGTGAGCACACATATGCAACAATAACGTTACTAGATACGACACAAGCTGTGAAACGCCTAAAACGATGTGCACATTGTGTAGGGCTGCATAGAGGTTGAGCGAGGTGATGGTCTCCTAAACCCAATCTTACAAAGACACTCACCAAAACTGATAATAGTCGTTACCGACTGATGGCAGTTCTTTAAGAGAAAAAAAAAATTTTTTTCAGGCAGTTGGGTGATACACGTGAGCCGTGTCATAACGTGTCTGTTAAATCGACTGGTTAATTAACTAGTTAACATTTTCACTGCCAGTCACTGTCACTTTCCGCTACATACGAGGAAAACCACGCGATCCGCTACGAGCGAACGCGCAGCGATTCTTTGCAGTGAATGTGTTTTGTTTGGCCAATCGGCGCTATTAGCACACGTGCAATTTTAAATTCGGAGGTCGTGCGTTCGAATCGTGGCGTGAATTGTGTAAAATATAATTTGACATTTAACAGTAAATTATCGGTGAAGGAAAACATCGTAAGGAAACCGTGCCTAAAAGCCGGTATGCGAATGTTTAAACTAAACGGCTGCCTGGCATCGTTTTTACACCCCGTCCCCATCACCAATCTGTGGGACCATTCTTGCGGCTCTACTTAGACTTCCATGGTTTTTTCGTTGGCTGCTCGCTAGCTAACTTTCTAGAGGAGCTGGGGTGGTTAGAGTAGCGCTATACCTCCGTTTCACGCAAAATAGAAAAGAATAGAATAGAATAACATTTATTCATGTCAACAACACATACATGCACATAAATCAAAATGCAAAACAGAAAACAACATTGGCACAAAACGGTTCCATCTCAGCGTTGTGCTGGCCTGGTGGTCAGCGCTGGTCTTCCGACGGAACCATCCGGAAATACGCACACTGGGAGTCGATTTGCAAAAAATACCCAGTATAACTAAGTAACTAACGTACCGTTGGCAATAAAAGCCTGTAACAATAACTACCTACAACTTAGAAATGTTGAAAACCTCCGAAATTTCATTTCTAAGTCCAATATCTCAAAAACGGTTACTGTTTTTCATGATACATGGCTAAAAACACTCGGGATAAAATTATCTATGACCCAAAAAAACCTAAACGAAAATCGGTTCATCTGTTTGGGAGCTACGATACCACAGACAGATACACGGATACACAGACACGTTAAACTTATAACACCCCTATCTTTGCGTCGGGGGTAAAAAATATATTTTTTTGCTCTCTTACCGTCTCGCTTGCAATACGCTGCAAGCTTTACCCCGCATCTATTTCCTGACGCATTTATAAAACAAACAGATTCCTCATATTCTCTATGATATTATTTATTTTCTATCGTTTGATATAAAATCATTTTATTACAGGAATAATATTGTGACGCCTGCTTGGATGATATTGTTTTAAGGTATGATATGCTCTGATGTTTTTATATGAACTTCGGGACCTGAATTTAGTCGTGAGTATAATTAAATTGCTAATTATGTAATAGCACCAGTATACAAACTACAGTCTCGTTTCTCTTTTTTCCGTGGCTGCCGCAAGAGTTTATGGGTAGGTATAGGGTTGAAATTCCAGCAGTAACTTACAACAGCGATAGGCTAGCAACCTATCAATGCAATATCACATTTTGTCCATTCTTTTTACAAACAAATTGCTAAAAGTGACAGTGAGTATTAAATTTCATATGTCTGTAAATAAACTCATAGAAAAGGCCATACGTCAGTGTTTGAGCGTCTTCTGATGCGGGGCCCGCACCGCCCAACGCTCCGCGAGTTGCGTAGTTTATACTGATATAATAAATAAGGAAAGTCTGTAAGATTGTAGCTTTTTGGTGAGGTGGGGCGCAGCGAAATGTCATCCCGCTCGAATTTGGAGCAGTCCAACTAATAGAGAAGTACCTCCGCCTTGCAGAAGACCACACACATAATAACACTACTATTTGCTCTGTAGTAGTGCTGTGTTCCTGGAGGTGAGCAAGGTCGCCAGAGCTCCCGAGGATGCGTTGTGTTGAGAGCGAGCGAATTTGTTTCTTTAGCTGTCAACACGGCGAATCCTCAAACGTATCAAGGGTCGGCAACGCCCATGTTACTCCTTTAGAGTGGCATGCGTCTATAGGCTGCGGTGCCCGCTTACCATCAGGCGGGCTGTACGCTTGTTTGCCACTGTCGTTGTATAAAAAAAAGCTTTCTAAGTTTTAACCTTCGGAACCACTCATCCGATTTGAAACATTCTATCACCTGCGCATATAATGGACTTTCTCCAAGGATATATATCTATATATGACTATATATTTTAACCCGTGACTCCGCCTGGGCTCTCTCCAAACTACGGGCAAAGCCGCCCTGGCAGCTAATAGTGTAGCGATTCAAAGCCCGCATTACATGGAATTTCCGATCACTAATTTATTGAAACTCGTCACTGACATTACATTATGCGCCATCATCGGCCCAATTTGCTACCGACGTCTAACTCGCGGGCCACTCGACAAAACAAATTTAAATAACAATTGCTCAAACAACTTTTAAAAACAAACGTCGTCGGCATCAAAGGGACGTCGCAGAATAGATTAAGTACAGAAAGCTAACTTTACACACATAAGCTTCTAAATTTTATTTACTTAAGAGTCCGCAGTAAGCTCGGCCGAATTTCACCTTCCCATACAAAAGTAGTTACGCTCTCATTTTAAAACTACGTCTTGGATTATGACGAAACTTTGCATATGCAATGACATAAGGTATATCTATGTCCGTCATCATTCTCCTAGCGTTATTCCCGGTAGTGCCCCTAAAGGAGCCCGGGGTCCGCTTTGACACCTAATCCCAAGATTTGGCATAGGCACTAGTTTTACGAAAGCGACTGATCATCTGACCTTCCAACCCAGAGGGAAAACCAGACCTTATTGGGACTAGACCGGTTCCCTCACGATGTTTTCCTTCACCGAAAAGCTAACGGTAAATATTCCGTACATAAGTTCCGAAAAATTCATTGGTACGAGCCGGATTCGAACCCACGACCGCCGCTTGACAGCCGCATGCCTGAACCACTAGGCTACCGTAGCTCAGGTACCGTAGGTATATCTATGTCTGTAATTAGTTTATATGGTTCAAGTTTATAAAACAAACGAAATACAGCAATAAATTTTTTTGTATGAAAAACTTAAATTCGCTGTATTTTTTATTATGGTATCTGAAGCTACATAAAGTAATTACTGACATATATATACCTCATGTCATTGTACATACAAAGTTTCGTTACAATCCAAGTAGTTTTAAAATGAGAGCGTAGGTAACTACGTGAGACTCGAGCTTACTGCGAACTCTTAACAATTCTTTGGCTTCAAAGTGTGATTTAATAATCTTTCTAACCCTTTTCAATCTGTCTATGACGATCTAGATCAGAGGCCTAACATATATGATTAAATATTAAGGGCATTTTTTTCTTTTGTTCCTGAGGACCGCATCACACGCAACTTTTTATCATTATCACCTAGCTAGGTTTTACCCGACCGTGAGGTTAAACCTCAATACGTGTAGATCGTTAACGTGTGAAATTAAGACAACTCTGTGTGATGAGTGTGTGGTGAGGTGACCGCCAGGTCATACAACACTACGTCATCGCATTTCGACATATTCCACGCGCTTTGATACGTATGTTAGCTGGACGCGCGTGTAGGCGATCGCGTGAAACAGATTTAAATATGGAATTGGAAGCGACAAACCTACATATATATACTTCTTTATGCAGTCAGTGCGTGTCCCGTGGGACTAAAGAGTGACAAAAATTTTAAGACCAAAATAATATATGCCATACGATTATATAAATTTTATATGTAGTCCATGTAGTATGACAGTCCATTAATTCAATTCCGCAATTGTACAACACTTGATGTCTAGATTAACGTTCAATTTAGCATGAAGTTAAACGATTACTAAAGCAAGTGTGCAGTTTGCAGTGGCAAACGATGCTATTTGTCACATCAACTGACAGAGATGAAGCTATATTTAGAATGAAGGCTATGTATTGCGATCTCTGTCGGCTGTTGTGATAAATTGCAAGGTGTGTAATGACCTAAACTTCATTAGGTAGGTACCAGGTACCTGTCGAGGTATTTTTTTCGAACCAAGCACGCTCTATTTTCAACAATAATAATATAGGTACCTACACTTTACTATTTGATATCGACACGATTGTTTTTTACGTTAAAACAGGTTCACGTTTTTACAAATTATTGTTCAGAGGTTAAAATACAAATGAACACCAACAGCGGCGGCAGCTAGAGGACTCATATTCTTTATGTATTTTTCCATACGTATGCCGATTATGCCATGAAACATACCGTAAACAATGCCAAAAACTTGCTTTTAAAAAAGCGAACTTTCTTCCCAAATCTAAGCTACACCACAACAATGGCGGCGGATTGACATCTGACAGCTATTTAGGCGGCAAAGCCGACAGCGTAGCTTGTTAACGTCGCCATGATGAAATTGCTTTTTTGTCTATGGTACTGGGTAATTTATACTGCAAGCATGGGAGTGTATTAAAAATGTTCTAGAATATTTTTATGGCCTAATTGCCAGTTATAGCTTCATTTTTATGAGCTACTGGTAGCAACTAGCATGCTATCACGTGTCTTCGTAGCCGACACGCCAGTGTGAGTGAATTTATAGAAGCTGGCGCGAAGGATTGAATGACTGATTAAAATGGGCACACGTAAATGTCAAATTGATGGTTATCTTACCGTTATACAGGCAAACTTAATTTAAATCAACTTTATGAGAAGTTACGAGTAGACTTTTGTTTCAAAATCAAATGCAACCGATCGTACCTAAATAGTAAAGCGCCGCAAAGTATCTACTCGTCTCTACACAGAGCCAAACACAGATACGAACATTTTCACGATCATTCCAGCAAACGCTCTAAGTAGTAAATGCTCCTCAAAATTTACTCTTCACAGACTTGACGGTCACGTAAATAAATTGCTCGGCTCGGCAAAAACCTTGAAGCGAATTTAGGTACTATCGTTTCGCTAGAATGCTGTTTATTTTGTGAGCTTTTACCAGTATTGCAGCATTCGCTAGCTAGAATCTTCATTACAAGTGTCCAACTCCTAATAATCGCTACGCGCTATGATCATAGCCGATCCCGTGGTTTTTCTCGTGTGTAGCGGAAAGCTACTACGGCGTAGGCGCCCGCTTGGCGGGTTCCTGGCAGTGAAAGTATTAAAGGAATGCCTTGATTCGAGCCCTTTGACATAGACACGCGTATGCCTTCCGCGCACGAGAAAAAGAGATGCAACACTCTTCAGGAACGGCTTTTTTGGACCAATTTCGATATAAATACCTAACTTAGTGAAATTTTATTTATAATTATAGATGATACTATACTACTAACTTGTTTACGTCGTAAATTGTATTGTTTGAGTAGGCTGAGTAAAAAAAGGAAAATAAAGACCCAACTTTGTGTTTTATTTCTATCGAGGAAATTTTTGGCAGTCATGTATCGATATCAGAACAATCATATAGTGAAGAATCGTATATCTGAAAATCAGACGTTATTGTTTCCTAATCTACTCAGAACGCCGTTTCTAAGCACGCGATATTTTCCAATTCACCCCTTTAAGAAGGTAGCTACTTACTATTCATTCGTTTCAAAGTTATTTAATGATATAAATCATTTGTCAATGACAAAGTTTTCGATCATGATTTTCTATAAAAACAATTTTTTTATGGAGTTTTACTCAGTACTCCGCTTCTAGTGACTTTTTCAGGCTTCTACTATCCAATCCTGACCTGACCCCGTATCATGGTCGGCCATATCACATGATAAGTGATAGGTATAGAGCTGGCTGACATTGTTAGGTAGAACGGTACTTTGTACTAGTGTAATGTATGTAGGTACTATAATACGGGGTCAGATGACCATGGAAATACCTGGAAGGATACCCTCACAAAAAAATGCATTTTGGTCCAGGAGTATTGGAGTAAACGTACCTTAAATTGAGAACCTCCTTTGTTGAAGTTCGTTAAAAATAAGTCAAATGCACCTTTCAGAATATTCAATTCAGGCCTAATAACCGACACTTTATCATTTTACGTACCTATTCAAAAATTCAACTTAAAATTCGATCTTTTCGGCCGCGGGGTAAAAGCCGGTAAGTCTAAAAATCACAAAAACCGGGAGACAATAGATCGTTAACATGCAGCCACAGTCGGGGCTTTGCTCACTTATACCGGTTTTTTTTTGAGTGAGACACACTGTTAAAAGCAAGCTTTGTATTCATTTACAGTATGGTATCTACCTTCTAGAGAAACTAAAAAATAACTGAGGTCCGTCTAGTCTAGACAGTTTCTTTTATTTTCACGAAATATTTCTATTACACTGAATTGGATTGAAATAATCAGGAGCTACTTATATCTTAATAGTAAATTCGTAAACAAATAAAAAAGATGTTAGATAAACAGTACCTAATTTGAACTACCTACAAACTATATACTCATATCCATTCCCTTTATATAATACTAGCTTCCGTCCGCGACTTCGTCTGCGTGGACAAGGGATAAAAACTGGTATAGTCTTGCTTGCCAGAATTACATTTGCCCGAATTTTATCTGCCATAATATTCAACTGGCATAAAGTTGTTTTCTATAATTTTGTATGCCATACTCATTGTTTACCATATTAATTATATGCCAGAATCTTTGTTTTCCATAATATCAATATCAATAATCTAATTTTCCATAATCATTGCAATCCATAACTATCACATGCCATAATGTCATTTGCCATCCATCTCAACATCCATAATATTCATATGTAATAATGTGGGTACGTATTGCAGTGTCTAAAATGAAAAAAAAACCTCGAACCTATCAGCGATCCGGGTCGGTTTTGCCACTAAGTAAAAATAACCTTTTCTCTGAGATTACCCAATGCCAATATAGTGGTGTATCATAGGCAGTAGGGAACAGCGGCTTAGTGGCAAAACTGACTTGGATCGCGGATAGGTTAGAAGACGGAAGCGGGAGCTTTGCTCCCGCTTTCGTCTTCGAGGTTATTTTTTTTATAAAATAGCGGAAAAACGAACAAATTAACAAAGATGAATCCGAATGCATGTTTAGTATGGCGTTTAAATATTCTATTAAATAATATTATTGCAAACAATAATCTGGAAAACAATACGTATGGCATTCGTATCATTATGACATCCAATATTCGGGTAAACAAGAGTATGTCAATTAACTATTATGGTAAACGAAACATTCGGGCAAATGAAATTCGGGCAAGCAAAGTTCTGGCAAATGATTATTATAGTATGTGAATGTCGGGCAAACAACAGACAACCATAAAAACTATCCTATATTTTAATCCAGGCTATAAACTATCTTCGTGCAAAATTTCATTCAAATCGGTTGAGCCGTTGAAGCGTGATTGAGTAACAAACTTTCGCATTTATAATATTATATATATAATATATATAGTAGGATATATCAAAGCTTTGATTGTTAATAATACTATTTATATCGATATGAGGTAAGTACCTACTGTATAATAAGTAGTAAATCAGTTTACCTACTTTTGTTGATTCAATTCATTGAAAAAAATGTTATCAGATATGTACTACATACCTACCTAATTATTTTGGATTGCGTTGTTTTCTCAGAATCTATATAGATATAGCGAGCTTTTGCTATTTATACTTTTTTTATCGTTAAAATTCTGAAAAATTCCCGGTTCTATTTTCATTCAAATAGAATTTGGATACTTAAGGATAATTAATCATATCAGACCACTTTTATAGTGACCATGAGGCAAGCCAAATGATGTCAGCCACTCAGAAAAACATTAAAACAAAACTTGAACATATCCAGAGCAAAAACTACATCACAAGAAAATCTAAAAATACCAAAACAACTTAATTACGCTATGACATTTAAAAAGAAAACGTTCAATAATTCATCAACCGCCTATCAATATAATAATTCTGTCAGACTTTAATTGAAATTCAGTACAAAAGCACGATATTGATACATTACGAACGCAAAAGAGCCATACCGCCAATTTACAACAGAATTCACAAATCCTCCAAGCCCACTAAATACACAATCACATTAAATCAACTGCTACACCCGTCCCGCTCTTGTAGCAATAAATCCGTTAAGATAAAAAGAGACGTGACACATTTGAAAGCGTTGGAGCCTAAACGAACAACGCCTACAAAAGTGAAGGGGGTAGGGTGAAAAAAAAGCTTTTTTGTTGAGGGGCGTGTCCCCTTGGCAGCTCAGTCAGTCGACTGCCGCGGTCGTGCGCAGTCGCTCCATCTGTCAAAGTGACAGCCGCGTTCCTTATTTGAATTACAAATTGACATGCATAAATCGATGTTAAAAGTGAGCTGTGACGTTCGATCGGCTGTATAATTTAGAGACATTGAATAATAATTAAGAGTGATTGACGGGTGAATAAGTTGTCATGGCTTTTGAAGATCGTTGCAGTCCGAACCAGGCGAACAGTCCGGGGCCTGTGGCAAGAGTACCGGCTCCGCACGCAGAGAACTTAGGCTCGTACTGCCAGCCTAGCCAATACACCTGCACTACCATCGAGCCAAGGTACGAGCGCAATACACCAATGACGATTGTGAAGGTCCAGCCTAGTTCACCGCCTCCAAGCCCCCAAGAATACCAGAACTACTACAGACCCGAAACGCCCGATGTCAAGCCTGTTATCAACCAAGATTTCGAGCGGAACCAGAGACCACAGCCGACTCTACCAATCAATTTCTCTATAAGCAACATCCTTCACCCCGAATTTGGTCTGAACGCTTTAAGAAAAACAAGCAAGATCGAAGGACCGAAACCCGTCGGGCCGAACCATAGTATTCTCTACAAACCTTACGATTTATCGAAACAGAACGACTTCCAGAAGTACAGTTTCGACTACCTGAAGTCTAAAGAGCCTGACTTCAACAGATTGCCTCCTTTAGGGGGTTTAAGGCAGACTGTCTCGCAAATCGGGGAAGTGCAGAAAGAGAAAGAGATTCCGAAGCCTGTTGAAAACAAGAGGCCTGATTCAGCCAGCTCAATAGTATCTTCTACGTCCAGTGGTGCTCCGTCTACTTGTGGCAGCTCAGAAACGAACCAGGGGAACTCTAATCTATGGCCAGCATGGGTGTACTGCACTAGATACAGCGACAGACCTAGCTCAGGTAACTTTTTAAAATAGTTTTTTTTTTATAGCAAACGAGTGGACTTCTTGTTTTTTTGGCCTGCACAGCGGGTGAAATTAATTAGCTAATTAACACTTGTGGCAGATTGAGCAACTGGGCTTAGTGATGGAGAAACTTTTTAAATAAGTTTTTTGTTGTTTTTTGATAGTTGTTTTATTTTTTTCATATAATAGAGTGAGTGTGTTGAGAAACTTACCCAACTAGAACTGGATCCTGCCTTTAATAAGTACTTAGATATAATAACTACTAATGAGTTTATTTATTCATTGTTTTGTTTTCTTTGGTGTGGCCTGCGGCAGTTTGTGTAAATAATTTGCTAAATATGAATTCGAAGGTATTCTTATTTATCGAGCATCATTATACATTGATGCTTCTGAAATATAAAGTTATCTGCGCTACGTTTAAGTTATATATTAATGAGTTTTTTTGTTCTTGATTCAGTTTAAAGCGTTCCTTTACTATATATTTCTATATTTTAAAATCTTATTAGTTTCTTGTCGCAACCTCAAAACTTTCTACAATATCCACTTAGAGTATTTTAAAGTGGTTCAATTACTGATTAGGAAACGCTTACGTGCAAGGGAATCCTACTTTAAAAAACCCAATAAAACTAGTTTAGTAACAACAGTACCTACTAAATCTACTAATAATGATCCAGTACCGTCGGCAAATTAATTAAATCTAACAACACGCGTGTTCAAGATTTCGTTGGCAGTTGGCAGCTATTCCCGTATTTAGAGGCCTACCATATGCCACCTCATTTAACGCGACGGAACCCGTAGGGCATAATGTATTTTCTGTAGCTTACTGTAGCTTTTCTGTATGTTGCCTAGATTTACTTGTCTGTACACTGTCAGCATTATATTAGGTATATTGTACGTTTTACTATGCATTGCTGTATTTGTACCGTCCCCTATATTAACTTCACGTGTACCTTATAGTAGGTATGTTTGCATGCATGTAATTAATCTTGCAAGTCGATTTTCACCCAATTCCATTTGTCGTATCGATTTTAAACTTTGCAAGTAGGTATGTATACTAAATGACATATCAATTTGGTACCATCGAGTAGATCTGTTAATGAATAAATAGTAAAGGTTTTACTAAAAACATATTACATCACCACACACACTTTATTGTTAATGAAATATAACTAATGTTCAATTTAGTTTGTGGCTTTCCTATAGTTGTGGTTGAAATAATAAGTGGTGCGGTTTAGCCAATTTGCCGTTTTAGTAATTTTAATGCAGCCATGTTTACGACAATTGTGTTGTTTTGCAAGGCTAAGCAGTCGTTTTGGTTCTTCCAGATACATTATATAAATTGTTTTTTTTTTGTGATTAACATTAATTAATTGATAGGAGGAGTCGGGGCGGCAAGAGTAGAGCTACCGATTTCACGTTAATAGTATAACTACAAGATGGAAAAGGCCCTATCATACTAACAAATTAAATGACATATACCTAGTACGTATTAATGTTTTAAAATTATCTTTAACGGTCACATGGATTTCCAATAACTTTAACCGTGATAGTTTTAGTATAAGTTAGGTACTAGAACAACATTGTTTTTCTGTTCCGTACAAACTTCTATACACATTCACATTTCTCCGCTGACCGTACATCAAACGTTTCCCGATGCGTTCAATTCAAACGCACTAACGAGGAGTTACACGAAGTGTTAACTTTTAAACGCATTCAGCCAACAAAGCAAACGTACTCAAATGCTGATGAGGCTAATAATTAAGTTAGACAGCCTTTAGTTATACCCGCATGGTTTATCCTCCATTTATCCATCCTATAATGGACGAGTATTTAATAAACACAATGTGTGTATACGCCCGGATTGATTGATTTATTTATTTATTGACAAATACATTTAGGTGACATTACAGTAATTAAATAACTAATGCGTCACGAAACCAAAACAACAAATAATACTATTTAGGCGATGAAACGGCGTGGCCCCGTTGCATCGTCGTCTCCGGTGTAGGATTCGGCAGATTGCCCCGGAACCGTCGAAACACTACACCCTTCGGCCAGAAGTCAGCACATGCGACGGTCTCCTGCAGCGGCCGCGGCACGGCAGGATATTGATAGGTCATTGCGAAGGTTACGTGACTAGCACGGCTATCACAAGACGGCCCGCGATCTGTGTCGCGGCGAGATAGACTATCAGTCTCTTTCTAATTAGAAAGCTTAGAAAGATTCGAAGAGTGAATGATAAACGGATAAACATTACTTCAATGGTTTCGCCCGCGTATAGAAAAGAACGCAAGCGAACCCGATGCACAAAATATACCCTATGACCATATCCAGTGGCTCCGGAGATTACTTATTTACGTACGAACTTACAAAGCTACAATCTCACAAACTTTTCCTCTTTATAATATTATAGGTAGAGTATAAGTAGAGATTATTTAACGTTACAATGAACACAATAAAAAAGCGGCCTAGTGCGTGTCGGGCCACACGCAGGGTAGGGTTCCGTAGTTGCCCGTCTGTCACAGAATGCGGACTTAAAAGGGGCTTTTGGGGTATTTATTATAGCTTACCCTCGTAAATAATCGTACATATGATTATTTTTATAACACACCAATATATAGGGTCGATTAAGTGCATTTCTTACCAGTTAACTAGTTATGTCTACTACTCGTTAACTAGTTATGTCTACTTAACTGTGATAGTTTTCCTTTTAAATTCATTATATGGACTACTGCAACGAATATTTTCACGTCCCCAGTAGTAGCCAATTAGCCGGCAGGGGGGGGGGGGGGGACACATGAGCCGAACAAAAATTTAGGCTTTAAATCCCATTATCTCGAAAACGCCTAACTGAATTGAAAAAAAGTGATAAAAAATCCATAATATTTTTGAACAAGCTATCCAACGATACCCCACACTATAGGTATAACGAGAAAAAAAATACATCACCAATTTACATGTAGGGGAGGTACCCTAAAAAAAATTTTTTTTCAGGCTTTTGTTCTACTGTTTTGTCGGCGTGATTTGTTTATATACCCACGCCGAATTACAGTTTTCTAGTTGTGAGGGTTACTGAGCTAAGCCGAAGACGGACAGACAGACGGACGGATGGACATGGCGAAACTATAAGGGTTCCTTGTTGACTACGGAACCCTAAAAACAAAAGAATATCTTTAATACGCGGACGTTAACAGGATTCCCCACTCAGCATAAAGCCACGGGCAAGCTGTGGTGCTGATTTTCGGTGGGGACCGAACTATGAGAAGTAACATGAGGTTACAAAGTTGCCCAACTATGTAACCTTATGGTGTACGATAAATTAGAATACAATGTCGAATAGCTATTGATGGAAAAATATAGAGACAAGTGGTATCTTTACCGACACAAAATCATATGGAGACGTACTTATCTAGCCTATAACGTGACGATCACAACTTTTATATGGTTCCTAGAAATCATAGATAACAGAAGTCATTCAAATGTTATAAAAAAAACATAATAATTCAATTTGTCTACTGTTTTATTTATATCAAAACGTTTTGTGATTATAATGTTTGAGATTATTCCGTTGGCAACCGAACAGCTGTTAGCTGTGTTTGAATAAATTGAATTTATTATATTATTCATGGGCTTCTAGTTCTTCGGTGCCATTTCTAAGAAATGTTAGTTTGTTGGATAAGCAAAGACGGTTTAAACACTGCGGGAAAATGTTTAACTATAATCAACCATACATATTGATCGGGTTGCTTTGACCCTATGACGCAACGAACTTTTCAAAATATACACTAACATAAAAAAGTAAAACAATGTCCCTTCCTGCATAATCCTGATTACTGTATTGGAGAAGCTTAATAAAAACACTTCCAATAAGTAAAACAAAAACTTTACAACACATTCACTTCCAGTATAATCGCTACGCGCTACGGTAGCCAACTCCGTGGTTTCCCTCGTATGTAGCGGAAAGCGCCCGCTAGGCGGGTTCCTAGCAGTAAAAGTGTTGTACCGCGATGGTGGTAAACAATACAAAGCAAAAATGAACACGCCTGCCACTTGGCCATAAAGATGACCCTACGATTTAATTTCATATTTTAGTTAGCAGAGGTAAAATGGACGGCGAAAGATTTTGGAAAATATCTGTGAAGATAGAGATTTTTATATCAGGTACTGAACTCCCAGCGTGCGAGCACCTTTCACTAGTTCGTTTTCGTCGTTGGGGGTCTAAAAGTCCCATAAATAAGCACTGAAACGTTTTATAGTTTATTGTTATTAAGCAATTAGGCTCAACTTTATGCAAATTAAGTAAAGAATTCGAATAAAGCGGCGTAAAAGGAAAAAATGCCCGTACAATGTTTTTTTTTATGGCCTAAAACAATAAAAGTTTGTTCCGACTAATTATAATCGCATTTATTATTCAGATTACAATTAAATTAGCCAGTTTCTTATTTATTCTACTTCTTCAAGTTATGCCGCTGTGCCGTCGGGGCTTTTGATGATTCATTGATTGCTCACATAGTGTCCTGTATGGGTCCCGATTGTATATACTCCTCTAATGATTGTGACGTAACGGGCTTTACCAAGCTGGCCATGAGCGGTTTGGCGACTTCAAATCAACCCTTTGACGTGCGTCAATTTTAATACCCGAAGCAAGCGAGAGGTTTAAGTTTTAACATTGGGTATCTGTGTGCCTTTCAAGTATTTTTTTATGTATGTTTAACCTCTATTTCGTATCTAGTTTTCAACACAACGAATCCTCAAATCAATAAATGGTGAGCAACGTCCTCGTGAATACTCTGCAGTCACAAGCGTCAATATTCTATGGTATCTACATCAGGCCGGCCGTCTTCTTGCCTCCGTCATGATATAAAAAATTAAATATTAAAATCAGCAAAGAGACGGTAATAATATTTGAATGTTTTTTTTAACCTACCGCGGTGTGACAGTCTTGATAGGTGTCATGACGGCGATGACTGACAGACAATGACTACTTACTAACTTACAACGCCCATTGTTATGACCATTGTTGTTATATTTGTTTTAAATGACAGCTTTTGACTGTAAAATTACCACGCATACGTTTAGTTGTGATTCTCGTTACGGAAGCTAATTTGGGGTATAAAGGTAATGGTAGATATTACAATCTGAGTGGACCAGTCAGTCTTAGGGTACCTATCTTGAAATGTGACATAGGTACTGACAGACAGGCGGATGAAATGTCTACGTATTACACATACCATGTAACTTGATATAAGTACGTACTACTCAAATGTTTACTCTAAAAATACATTAAGGATAAGGAAATGAATATCTTAATAAGTAATACATACATACATACAAATAATCACGATTCTTTCCCAGAGGGGTAGGTAGGGTAATAAGTAATGCCTAATCTAATAAGAAAGGTCCTATGAAGGAAAATAAAGAAAAACTCATGCCTAGCTAGAAAGTATATTTAACTTAGGTACTTACACCCTTTTGAAAACTATTGCTTTGAAACAAACAAATTATTTAAAGGCATACGTTAGTTCGTAGTACTGTCACCAGTAGCCGTCACTCAAAAAATAACATTTATTTCGGTCTTCTGAATCAATAGCTACATTTTTTGTTTACTGCTCACGTAAACACAATTCCAAGAATATTATAGATTATATACCTAATTGGCTACGACTTGAGAAGATTGCAAAATAAAGATGTGACTGAATGAAGTAATACAATTCAACAAACTAGTTTTTCTCGCTACTAAACTGTCATAGTAGTTTTTAAATAGGTACACTTAACGAGTAAATTGTTTAAGTAGATGCCGCTTTTAAATTGAATTCGTAAAAAGAAAATTTAGTGGCATCATGAAATTGAAAAGGCCTGCGGTAACAAGACCAATTATATCATAAAGAACTTGTTTTTATTTTTAATAAACCGCGTCGAAACCCGTCTACTAAAACGCGTCCATTTAAAAAATAAAAATGTGAATTGACAACATAATTACTGGCTATTTTGCAGCGAATATTGCAATATTTATTCACACTTTCCAATCAATTCCAATCAATTATGGACCTTATCTGGTGAAAACTTAAGTTAAAAACTGTTTAAAGACGGCCCCATTCACGCAATGACACTTACCTTATTTCCCTTACACGCTCACAAGCTTACGTAAACGGATCGTCAAATGCCCATAGCTTTTATTGCTATTATAATAAGATTGGAAATCGAATGGATGTAAATTTATTGACGGCAATTTAAAGCAGGTGAAGTAATGAAACAATTTAGGAGCAATTATTTCGCGCGATTATCATTTTTTTTGTTCGACGGCCATCTTGTGTAGTGTAATGGCGGCACGCCCAGTTGCCAGAGGCAAAAAAGGTGTGCGTACTGCGGCAGCGGTGTTTCAGTGTTGCTAGTAATTTTCCTTTTTTTCGCGAGGCGCGTATTTAGCGAGGTAGTTTGTTTAACTATTGTAATTAAGAATGAATTGTGGTGTTTTGACCGGGTAATGCTAACGAGTATGTGGTCCGGTAACTAGGCGGATTTTACGGTATTGAAGTTTTTGCGGCAATTTTCAGCTTCCGTCGAAAAGTGTGATGCAGTTTTTATTGGTTTTAATCCAGGTGCACAATGTAATATTACCTAACGTTACTTGGTTGGGACGCATCGGACTAGTTTAGTCTTTATATATGGTGCATTTTGGCAATTAAGTTCTTGTTATTCTGAAACTTAATTTTTCATTCTAATCCAAAATCAAGCCAAGCCACACACAATTGAAGATATTTGGAATATTTTGTATGTGTGCATTTCCGATTGAAAATATGCTTGATAAAACTATCGTACCTAATACTTCATTCTTATAAGACAACGTACTTTCCTACAAGACATTTTTGAGTAAAATCACTTAAGAACTTATTTCTCGCGCCATCCCCTGTCAGATCAGATCAAGTGACTTTGGAAGCAAAATCAAAATCAATTATTTATTCTGCAAATAGGCCACAAGAGCACTTTTACATAAGAAACGATAAGTTTTAATAATTTTATTACTTACCTGTATCACGACAATGTTATAGTGTCGGCAAATCCAAGTGGCGAGTCAGCTCATAAATAATTGGATCATGCTATCTCTTTCGCACCTGCACTGCACTATGGAGCGGGCCATGCAACAATAGTACTGACTTTTATTGCCTGACTCGCCACTTGGTTTTGCGGATACTATAGTTCTAAGCCTTATCATATACGTTCGCAGGTATTAAATCGCTACCTAGTTGACCTGAGGTCCCAACGTCCCAGTGCTTGACACTGACCACTTTCCATCCTAATTCATAAGAATAGAGGTGGGTATTAAAGTGTCAAACGCGTTTACCTTAGTTACCTAGGTCTATTTGTGTAAGAAAGACCCCATGTAGGTATTTCAGTTGCTAAAACGATAACTACTTTAACATACTGTGTATATAACAGTGCTTTTTACTAGCATATCGTTTTGATGCATAATCGATAGTCGTAACCGATTATATCGATTTACGAGCTCGAGCCAACTATCGACTTAATTTAAGCGACGAAAGTTTTTGCCTGTGGTTTTACGTACTTAGCTTTATTAGGGTTTAATAGTCAACAAGGAACCCTTATCGTTTCGCCATGTCCGTCTGTCCGTCCGTGTTCGACTTAGCTCAGTAACCATTACAACTAGAAACGTGTAATTCGGCATCGGTATATAAACTAATCACCCCGACAAAACAAATTCTGTGGAAAAAATTTTTTTTTAGGGTAACCCCCCCTACCTGCCTAAAGTGGTGATGACAATTTTTTCTCGTTAAACCTATGTGGGGTATCGTTGGATAGCTTATTCAAAAATATTATGGATTTTTAAAACCATTTTTCAACTCAGTTAAAATGCGTTTGCGAGATATTAATCTTTAAAACCATAATTTTTGTGTCCCCCCTGCCAGCTAAATGGCTACTACTGGCGATGAGAAAAAATCGTGGCAGTAGTAGAATCTGAATTCAGAATTTGAAAGGAAAACTATCAGGGCTAAGTAGGCATAACTAGTTACCGAGTAATAGTCGACCAACTGAAAATGTACTTAGAAAAGCTAACTTTCATACAAATGCGGCCTACGTAACTGCACTGCATTTAGTTGGCGCGTGTCGATGTAACTAAGACAGACAACCCTACACTGCGCGTGGCCCGACACGCACTTGGCCGATTTATTAAGCTATATGCATATTATGACCACTTAACTCATTGTCTGATTAACTGGACACAATTTCTATGGAATGACAGCTGCCATTGCCAGCGACATATTTAACGTTGATCGGTCTGTAATAGTAAATTGGTACAACCCGCCCGCCGGGACAGATTACACAAATCGTCTTGATTTGTGTAATCTGTCCCCATATAAAAAAAATTGGCAGTAAAGTTTGGCATTTTGTAACAGGCCGGGATCCGAACCCGGTGATGCCCGGGCGGAAGGTGTTCGATTTTATGCGATCTGGGAACTCTCCCGGAATCCGACAGCGCCGGTTTGGGGAGCAAAAACCGGGTACAGTCGCAGACGAAAGTGTTACGAGGGTTGATGGTTTTCTGTGTTGTCATGGTAACGCCTTAAGTAAAGTTATTCATAATTAAAATCAACTTAAAATATAATGAGACGGTCACTCATGTCCTTAGGTCGAATATATCGAGCGATACCATGAAGACTTGAGTGACCCGATTAATTATATTTGAATATGCCTGTCACACACGGGAGTTTTCTAAAATGTTTTATAAAACGGTTTTAATTTTTAACTAGTGTCCGTAGAGTTGAGATGATTATATATATTCTAAAATAATACATACATCAAAACAATGAATGACCAAGAAAATACACTGTAATGAAAACCGCGTCAAAATCGGTCCAGCAAGCAAGTCCGGCCCCAAGTTTATCGCGAACATGCATGGAGCGGACTTTGTTACGAGTACTTTTGATACCATCATATCATATTTGACGACCGCTTTAGCGTAGTTGGTAGTGACCCTGCCTACGAAACAAGAGGTCATGGGACTCCTGGGTTCGAATCCCGGCATTTATTTGTGTGATGAGCACGAATATAATTTGTTCCTGAGTCATGGATGTTTTCTATGTATTTACGTATTTATTTATCTATATAATTATGTTTATCGTCGTCTATTAGGTACCCATAGTACACGCTTTGCTTGGTTTGGGACTAGGTGGATTTGTGCAATAATGCCCCTTTTTTTGGTATAAATTTTTAGCTCAAGCACGTAAGTATATAAAACAGTATCATAGATCAGTATTTATATTTCTCGACATGAGAGACAGGAATTGATAGACTCATGAATAAAAACATCAACACAACGGGAGATAACTGGTCATGCGGAAACTTACATTGTACAATACAATGTTGAGTTTTTTTAACCATGATTGTGTCAAACAAGTTGACAAACCTACCGGTTGGTAAGAGCACTTCAATGACCTTTGGTATGATGGCTTACACTGCGTTGAAAGCTTGGGACAAATATTTGGGAATTTAAATTGATAATATAAATATATAAATAAATAAAAAATATAAATATACTGCCTGATAATATACGGAAACGTCCTGAAGTAGCCACGAAGCATTCAAATTAAATTATCTCAAATACGAACCTATACTTTGTTGCAGGGAATCTAAAATAAAAAGACAAGTCACAATTAAAAGCTATAATTTAGCGGCTAGTTGGTTGTAACGCTTGCGTCCGCGACTGTACTCGCATGAATTCACTAATTAATGTACTTCCCGCAACCGCGTCAATTGGTTAAAACAAATTAGGGCTGCCCCAGCTCGATATAACGTCGATAAAGCCGACAGTCGACAAACTAACATGAACGTAGACTTGAGTACGTTCGCGTAAATACACTATAGACAAAACTGAAACCTACGCAAATAGGAATAGGGCACGTTCTTGTGGATTACAAAAATCTATTTGTATAATGTCGACTTGGTGGCGAACAAGCGCACGGCGTAACCAATAAACGGTACTGTAGCTTATGGACGCTCGCACCATTGCGCTACTTAAAAAAAATACGAAATTGGTTGGAAAACATCAATCTTGTGGAACTAGTGAATCGAAAATCGTTTGTTTGGTGTCCAGTGTCTGGTATCCCGCTGTGCCGCTGTTCTGCTAGGACGTTAACCTTATTAAAAAAGTTTTTTAAATCTCAATTTTCCTTCTAAATTCACTAACAGAGCGCTTTTGGCGCTCGTAAGATGTTATCGATTTGACTATTACAGTCAAGTACCTACCGTATTTGAGCTTGCTCTAACTCTACAAAGTCTCAGACGGAGTAATACTTCTATGGCAATAGTTCAGTACTTAAATACAGTAGTGAGTAAAGATCTTCCTGCATTCCATATGCGTCCAATTCCTATTTACGTTTTACATTTCGATTTAATTTCAATTTTGCGCGATATCAGATCAGAACACGGCTGTTTAAGAACGGGTAACGCGAGGCGTGAGCTGTTAGGCGGGTATGGAATCGCTCACGCTTGTGCCTAAGTGTGGGTCCAGAGTGCACGTTCGGCTTCGAGCGGAGCGTGGAGCGGTCATGGATATAAATTGCATTTGTTTTATGCACGCCGCACGCCCTGCTTACAACGGTTCGGGCACTCAGGCCGTCCCTTTAGTTATACAGCAACGCCATATGTTTGGGAGACTACCGATGCGGCATCCGCGCCAAACCATGACCTGCCGTGAGCTTAGAGCCCCCGCAGACTGCAGACTTAGGCGATAGTTCGGTTCTCCCTCTTCTTCACTAAGAGAAAGAAAGAGAGAACCGAACTATCTTAGTGGCCGCCACAAGAGCGGACGAGTTCGCGGCGACTATCCATCTCCTTCTAACGGTTCTAATGAGAAGAATATGGATATTCTATCTCGCAACACATGCTGTCTTGTAGTAACCGCGCCGTGCTGTTTCATACATTTAGAACGGTTAGATTAACATGAATTCATCTGATGTGCTCTGACTTGATTTGTTTTGTGTCACAGAGTGCACCAAAGAGTATGAACGCTCGAGGAAAGCGCGTAGCATTGAAATCGCAATGCGAAACTCAAGTCTCAGATCGTCCCCAAGTAATTAAATGTTCTTTTCCTTGATTCCCAGGCTTTAAGTATGACATTATAAATGAATGTAAAAACCAGAGTTATTGACGAGGTGAAGACAGCTAATTACCCGACAACTGAAGCCTCGCGACGATGCTTGCGTATTCCTTTTGAACAAGCGAGCGGAGCGAACGAAGTTCTTCGGTTTAGCTTGGGCAAAAATATTTCGTATGTCAGGCTGTTCTCCTCTACAGGTCGCATTTCTCAAACGATACTCGTAGAATCTTGGGAGCGTAAAATTATTAATATTATTTTTTGTCTATTATTTTTTTGGAAATTAAAAAAAAACTTAATAGAACAGACTCGCAAGTTCTACAGGTCATAGAGCCATAGTTTTTAATTAATTTTAGTTATTGGATATACAAACAAACATGGTAATCAATCATTGTAATTAGGAAATGAAGGCCTATTCATCATTCATCATTAATGGAAACCTTCTGTCTTTAGCACGTCTAATAGCTGTCATTATGTGATTTTAAATACTTTGTAATGATCCATTGACAGTTTACTTCAGTAGTTACAGCCAATAAACAAGTTTAAGAGTCCCCAAGGCGGTCGACTCAAGTCAACGCTTCATACAAACGTAATATCTAGCTCGGAAACTGCACTCCCTAATGCTATAAGTTGTAAAATAAATGTAATAGAAAAAAAAGAGAGACTAAGTATATGAGAAATTTTGTACTCGCGCATGTTATTAAGCATGTTCTTTTACATTAAAAAAAAGTTATGTTTGTATGGAGAGGCGTGCTTCCTGGCGACTCTTAAAGAGCAGTAAAATACCCACAGCAGTTAATTACAATAATATAGATTACTAAATAAATAAAAAATGTAGTACACTCCTGACACAAATTAATACTTGCATGAACTATCTCGACAGAACTTCGATTAAAAAAACCGCATTCATGTCGGTTCGTTCGTGAGCTGCAGATAGACACACAAATACATTGTATAACTTATAATTATAACGGTCGTTTTCGTCGGGGGTTACAAGCATTGGATTGTACCCTTTCATTCTGAAAATCATCCCGTTAATGGGGTAAAATTTTGGCCAGCAAAAGATACGGTAGTCTAGTAGTTCAGGCATGGGGCGGTCAAGCGGCGGTCGTGGGTTCGAATCCCGGTTCGTACCAATGAGTTTTTAACCCCCGACGCAAAAAGAGGGGTGATATAAGTTTAACGTGTCTGTGTATCTGTCTGTGGTAGCGTAGCTCCCTAACGGATGGACCGATTTGAATGCGGTTATTTTTGTGTCATAGATAATTTTATTCTGAGTGTTCTTAGCCATGTTTCATAAAAATATGTTCAGCCGTTTTTGAGATATTGGACTTTGAAATGAAAATGTCGGGGGTTTTTCAACTTTTCTAAGTTGCAGTTATTCGAAACTTATGTACGGAATATCTATCGTTAGCTTTTCGGCGAAGGAAAACCTCGTGAGGAAACCGGTCTAATCCCATTAAGGTCTAGTTTTCCCTCTGGGTTGGAAGGGTTGGAAGGAAGGAAGTGAGTGGGCAGTCACTTTCGTAAAACAAAGTGCTTATGCCAAATCATGGGATTAGGTGTCAAAGCGGACCCCGGGCTCCTTTAGGGGCACAACCAGGAATAACCCTAGGAGGAGGATAAAAGGGCATGGAGTTCGATTTGAAGTTCACGCGTTCGAAGTCATAATACTAGTCTAACTTTTAACGGATCGTTATAATCCGAGCCCGAACTGTTAATTAACGATTAGTTAAGCTAATTGGCGGTTTACTGTTTAGTGAAGTGTAAAGTTTACACTTGGCTTGGCCGTGTCCAAACACATAAACGCTTTCGACGGCTGTGGATAAATTACTATCATCGTATCAGTTTTTGTAATGATTGATAATGGTTAAAGGTAAGCGTCCCAGCGGCCGACAGTAGTCTTATATATGACACTTTCAATCCTATTACAAAATAAAGGTGTCAGACGAGGCATTAAGGTGTCAAACATCAAGACGTTTACCTTACTCACGCCTGTATTTCAAAGAGGAGTAGGCAGAGGAGAAAATTTAATTTTCAGTGCCACTTCAAGCCGTTTTGGCCAAGCCACCTTATTCCAAAATTTGGCTTAGGTACATAGTTTTAACACCACGTTAAAATATCATAGATTTTTTCTAGGTCAGCGTGGGGACTACTGCCCATTCCCCCTCATCCATGAGAGGTCTGTGCCCAGCAGTGGGACGTATAAAGGCTGAATTCATCTTCGTCGTTTCACTCTTGACAGAGTGGTCGTGGTCATCACTTCAGGTGTTGGTAGCAAGCTTCACAACACGCCGCCATTCCTCTCTGACAGTCACCTTCCTTATGCTTGCGTGTAAGGATGCATCTACTGCAGATTTTATCTGGTCTGTCCATCTCATTGGTGACCTGTCTCGTGGTCTGGTGCCCTCGACCTTTCCCTGGATCACGAGTCACTCGATAGCTACGTCTCCTCGACGACATACGTGCCCAAAACGCGTTATATAGGATGCGAGACTGCACTACGGTTGATAGACGCTGTTCGATGCCGAGTTCCTTCAGTATGGACTCATTGGTAGGAAATTCAGTCCAAGATACCCCCAGATAAAGGCTGAATAGGCTGATGCTAATCATTCTATATAACTTATCAAGTGCCTTTGTGAATATAGTAGAGAACATAGTAGAGAACTTTTTTAAATGGCAACGTAGTCTTAAGCGAGAGCGGCATTGTTTTCCGCAAAGGTGGCAGAAGAATTGTACATTAGGTACTGGCTGTAACTAGAATTATTTTGGTTCATGATGAAGAGGATCGTATGGCTTTCGAAACGAAAGCACGCCACTCCACATCCTGCGCCACTTTCGGCAGCTTTCAGCTTGAAGACCACGCAGACTATCCCCCGTGCTATTCTCCATCTTGGTTTTAGCTCACCTCAACGCTCACCCACAAATATCTTGATGCCTCGATTCATAGTAAGCGTAGACTACTTTCGTTAGGCGTTACGGGGTGCGCATGAGTGCGTAAAGAACAGCCCTGAGCCAATATTTAGTCAAATTAAAGACATTGTGACGTATGACGGGGTAAGATTATCCTGTCTGTCGCATTAGGCTTGAGGCGCGATGTGACAGATGAGGTGAGAGGTACGTTGGCAAGTGAGGAAGTGGAGGTGTTGGAAGTCTTGCGACGCCGTCACGAAATATATCATCGGTGGGCCCAAGAACGTTCTGACAGCCCGATCCTCTCTCATTTGCGGTAAATGACCGAACCAGCGAAGTCTATGGGTGTTCGTTTCGCCGATAATGTTTGGCTCGGTCAACTCCTTGCTAGAGAAACACGTACAAATATCAAGTTAAAGATTGCAGTTTGATGTGATCAATGTCATGACCGAATTTCTTCGAATCTACTTTCTTTTGCCACAAACTTTCGACATCGTCCCACCCCTACAGTACTAAGAACAGGCCACCGGGCCGCCAAGTTTTTGCCGGCCGGCATGCAGTAATGACTTGATTTCAGTTTAGGTGGCCCTCTTGGAGGACAAGTGCAGTAATTCTGGATATTTACACGTCATTATTGGACTATGCGAGATTAATTTAAAGAATTAACGATGTAATGATTTTCGGAGACAGTTTCGAAGGATCGAAATTGTCGTTTACATTGTAACTAAGTGATTTGGATTATTTTGAAATATATGTAGCACAGCGTAAAGTTTATATACCACTATGGTTATACATAATATTGAAGCCAACTAATTGAAAACTAACATTATAATAAATTGATAGGTTTTTAAATAAGAAAACACTCCTTTTTCTATCTAGAAAAATCTAGTCTAGTCTCAATATTTTTAACAGAAAATTGAAATGTTGGTCCTTCGAGCCGGACTACAAAAATCTTTACACTCTTAAATGTTTAGTATTAGTCTATGTTTGTACTTACGTGAAAGTCATGTAATAAGGATAGCAATGTAATATTTTTGAAGGCTGTAAATGTGACGTATTGGAATTAAGGCAGTGTTGGGGGTATTTTAAGATTACGGGCATTTTCGGCTGCAAAGTGATTGTTTTAGCGACGCGTATGTTAGAAAAGATGGATGCGGTATGATGGTCAATCAACACAACGCATCCACAAATCGATAATAACGTTATTACCTTAGTAGTGACACAAGTGCGAGTCGGACTCGCCCACCGAGGGACCCGTATTGATTACTTACTTTAAATAAAGACTAATTTTTATGATTTAGTTACAATTACATTTCACTGAATGGACCCTGCGGAAGACCAGCGCTGGCTGCAAAGCTAGCAACATGCTGAGTTGGGTTCATTTCGTGGCAAAGCGAAATGTACTTTTTAATTTTATTTCTTTTATTATTTGTGTTGTTTATGTCAGGAATAAATGTTTTTTTTGGTTTTCAGATTAGTAGGTACCTGTACTTGTAGTACTTAAGAAGATATTACTTGGCAAATTTCATAGTACTAGGTCAAGAGGAAGTACCCTATAAATTTGATTCCATTTAGAGTGACAAAATAAACGTTTTTTGCAACATAAACAGCCGTTTCTTTTTTACGTTAACTTAACAGGCTGACTTTTTAGTTTCAAGGGACTAAGTATACGGTTTTCATTTTAACTCGATACCTCCAAGCGTTCCCGAGATTGAGGGTCTTGACAGACCGGCAGACGGACCACAACGGGGTTATTTCCTTTTGAGGTACGGAACCCTAAAAATAACACAGTGATGAAATATTTCCAAAATTGATAAAGTGATAGTGAAAAAAATGCCCTTCCTTTTTTCACAAGTGTTAGTAGGGCAGTTTCAGGTGATAATGTGGACACGCTGGACAAAAGCTCCAATTTTTTTTCAGGTACTCGTTAGGTCCATAGCTTTAAGTTTTTGATAGGAACCACCTGTCATTGTATTTACCTACACTAGTAGTATCTATGTATTTTTTATAAACTTATTGATGAAATGTTGAAATGAAAGTTTGTGTTAAAAGTACTAACAATTAAAAATTCCACACCAATGGTACTTTTGTAAAATAATACTTACCTGAAATTTATGAATTTGTTCATATTTAACATATTGAAAGTACCGCATCTAAAAATCCGAATATTTTCATACATCCTCGCCACTCTATTAGATATTCAATACACATCCTTACGCCTCGCCTCCACCAACTTACATGAAACAATCGTAAGCAGCTTAGCCCGATACACATAAAACCCATATTCGTCTAACATCACAGTAAAATCAACTTTGTTGCATTCCAAGCTAACGTTAACTGCGCTGCGAGCTTAATTGAAGCTTAAAGTTGTAGCTTCAAGGTACGTTTTTGTTTGCATTCAATAGTGTTATGTTACAGGGTAACCATTTGTTAGGAATTGATTTTTTCTGATTTTCCAAGGGTAGTTTTGGGGGGTATAATTTGGTAGGCAAATGCGATGGGGAGGATTCTATTACAACTTCTTGGGGTGTTTAGGTGTAAAAAGGGGGTAGACTTTTGTAGACAGGTGATTTAAATATTTTTCTGTTGTACTGTTAAAATTAATTACAGTACGCGCAACATAAGTTTGCGTCTTGTTAGCTTTGTTTTAGGTTAGATGACGAAAAATACTTTAAACTCATTACCGACATCTATTATTTAATAATAAACTTCAAGTATGGTTGTAAAACAGTTACGCATAATTTACTAGTCCAACACAGCTATCACGCGACGGCCGCGACATACTCTCGATTTTTCTCCCACTATACTTCTTGTTCTAAGTGTTCTAATAAGAAAGAGACGGATATTGTGAGAAAAATCGAGAGAGCTCGCGCGCCGTCGCATGATAGCCGTGCAGTTCACGTGCCACACTTCCGTCTGTTTTATAAGGTCTCTTTGTTATGTTTTCTTTTCATATTTAGTGACAAAAGAAGTTGTTAAATCCATCATACTTAATGTGCATTTTCGTCATTTTAAGCGATCTATGGACCCGATTCTACGTGCACGGCTTAAAGCCTAAACTAAATTGTCTAATTTTTAAACATAATTTAAACGGCAGATTAAAAACGACATATTTAGAATAGCGTTTAGGCAGCTAAGCTAAGTTGAGTAGACCGCCTAAAATAAGAAACGTCAGATTCAAATTAGCGCTGTCATTTGATTATGACAGCTGCTCATAGAATAGCAAAGTGTTTAGCGACATCTTAATAAAATTAGGAAGTTTACATGCCACTGTAGAATCGGTTCCTATATCTATTGGATTGGCAAACTTTTAAGACGACGTTTTAAATCTATTGTTGGCGAGCCGCGGTTTTCCGACCCCGTCACTAGACTGTTTACAATTGAACCATTATTTTGGCCGAGTGTACTGTTTGGTCTGGCTGTACAAACGAGGCAGATAATTTATTTGTCCGTGGAATAAATTCATCACCGCCATTAGCGGAGAGCGCAGAGCGAGGTAACTGACTAATTTATAATTCTGCGTTTTGCTAGCTAATTTATTAAAAAAGAAAACTTAATTTCAATAACATTTGCTCACTTTAAAAAAATATAATTGCTAATAATAGGAATACAGGAGATAGGTAGTAAAAAATATAGGTATATTTTATTTAAAAAATATTTTCATAAGTACCTACTAATATTTGTTTGTAATAGTGACTAGAATTATGTATTGCGTAAAATGTATTGATTAATATCAACATCATAACATACCAATGGGTCAAAATTATTGATAAGTACCTACCTATAGGTACCTATAGGTATATTATTCCTATCGAGTAATAATGAAGTTTAGTTAATTTTCATTATTTTATAATTGGTCATTATTTTCTGGGTGGTTTAAATGCAACTGTAATGAATAATAACATTTATTTTTGCTTGATTATTAAGCCGAATCATCCTCCTAGCGTTATTCCCGAAAATGCCCCTAAAGGAGCCCGGGGTCCGCTTTGACACCTAATCCCAAAATTTGGCATGGCCACTAGTTTTACGAAAGCGACTGCCAACTGACCTTCCGACCCGGAGGGAAAACTAGACCTTATTGTGATTAGATCGGTTTCCTCACGATGTTTTCCTTCACCGAAAAGTTAACGGTAAATATTCCGTACAGAAGTTCCGTGAAACTCATTGGTACGAGCCGGGATTCGAACCCACGATTATTAAGCTGAATCTTTAAATGAAAATAGGTATTGCGGATTGCGTGATTGCGTCTGCTATTCTACTTTGTATTAGTTTGCGTGTGTAGGTATTGTAAGGGGTACAACCCTGTAAAAATATGAAGGGACTCAACTTAAATTACTTTAAAACTTCGTGTGAAACCAACACGAATCCAAACGATCATTTTGTGTGAAAACAACAATCATTGCGTCGTTCTGAATTGAAATATGTTTCCATTGGGTATGTCGGCCATTCAAAATGGCGGATAACGTACGAAATTCCTTTTTCGTTAAGGCCTTCTGGCATTGACAGTAAATTCTTAATGTGGGGCCTGATTCAAGTTTTAAATGGTCTTCGAATTAAAGCGATTAGGTGATTAAACTTTATTACTAACAAGTTTGTATTTTGATATTTGAGAATTTTTTTTTGGTTTATTTTAAGTTGAGCCGTTAGAAATGAACATAATCATAAAATTACAATTTTGCCATCTTTGAAACGATGCATATTTATGAATGTTTATGAAATTGAGATAGAAGATAGCTGCCTATAATAAATTAAAGAGCAGTTTTGATAGAGTGATTTAAACATCTAAGCATCTTATGAATATGATAATACCAAAACCAAAGTGGCAATATCTCAATTATATCATCACTCATGCGCAGCGTAGGTACCTAACCTATGTAAAGTTTTACATTTGGAAAAAAAAAACCTATTACTCCTACACACTCCTACATACTACTAAGTCCTAATAATTTTACTTTAAAAACAAAGTTATAAGAGGCTGACAAGACCAAATTTTGTTGAAATTGATGTTATTTAAGCAGTTTTTTAAGAAAAACAATTTGTTCTAGCACATCAAAAAAAAATCATAACAATAACCAAACGGACTCGATACATAATTGGACGAAATCGGCTCGTTAGAAAATATTGGCAAAGATTGGACTTAAAATCATAATAAAACGGTTCTATGTCTTTATTTTTTTGACGTATGGGTCTGCAATTAAAAACATAAAGTCAACATATTCATACCTAAACCGATTTCATTCAAATTCAAGTAAACCACATTTTTTCCAGACTCTAAAGACTACGTTCTACTCGCTCAATGGTTTTCTTATTTTAATTTCTAGCAACATAAACTAATTTCCGACCGGCCGATCCCATTTTGTATAGGTTCATGTTATGCTAGAATGTCGTTTTAAAATGAGAACCAAACTACGTTTGTATGGAGAGTCAAGCGTCCTGACGACCCTCAGTTCCACAAAAACTTCAAATGAATTATTTTAGACAATTAAAACATAGTAATTGTCACACACTGGTTAGGGGTGGTCGTTAGGGAAGAATGTTAACGGGGCAACTTGCCCCGTTTGCGAGAGTTATGTTTCTACGGCTGGTTTATTACCGTTGGCAAAAATGGTTATACTGTAAATAAACTCGCTAAAACTCGGCAAATCCTGCACGCGCCCTTCTAAATTTTTTATTTTATTAATTCTACTACATAACTAGCAAGCAGCGCACTATATATCTACAATATATGAACGCTAGAGTTTTAGAATAAAAAAACATCTGTACCTACAGATGTACAGTAGGTACAGCGTGCAAGAACGACATGGCGAAAGTATAGGGTTCCGTTTTTGCCACTTTCGATTCGGAACCCTAAAAACAGTTTCCACTACAAAAAGTTTTCGAAAAATGTTTCTATAACATATGGATTTTTGATTCATAATCCATTAGGTACCTCTACCATTAGGTATTCACGTGCTAACTTTGTAACAAGTGCCAATATACCTATGCCATTCATTTAAGATTCAAAAGTAAAAAAAAGTATTTAAGTACCTATATAATTTAACACACCAAAATGATTTAAATTACTACCAACATAACGCATTCCAAAACCACAATTTTCAAGACACAAAACACTCGGCCGTTTTTCAACCTTCCCTCGTTACGGAAAACACTGGCAGCGTTTTGTTTAATTAAAAATAAGAATAAAAAAGTTAGCGGCCATTTTATCGAGTGATAAACTGTTTCGAACAATCCTACTATCCATACAACCAACAACCTTATACCTGTTTACGTAAAGTATAAATTCCTTTGTCTCGCAGAGTAATTCGGTGTACAATTTTTCAAACGGTCGCAAGATTTGTGTTTAGAACATTTCCGGTTCTATTCTGAAAGCTATAAAATACAATTTTCATTAAAGCTGCGTGTGCTGGACACGCGAAATTAAGATTTATTTCGAGTGTAGAAAGTATATATTTATCATTTACTGGCTACTATTTTTAATATTTCTCTGCAATAATTGTGTTCAGTTTTGCGCTGCCACGAAATTCGAATATCGAAGTTCGTATATCTCTATAATAATTCCAGACCCGCAAAATCTGAACTGCAAATATCGATTTTCGTGATCTCTGATTTTTTTACCGACTTCAAACAAGGAGGAGGTTTTTTTTTATTGTATGTTCGCCGATTTGTGGACTGTTTTTTTTATGTAGATGTAAAATACAATACTCATAATATTTTGAAATTTATCGATTGGAATACCATTAAGTACTTAAATACAAAACTATGCACACAGAGCAATTTCATTATTTAAATAACACAGTCATTTGCTTCTGAAAAGTAGCGTAAAAGTTTAACCGATGTAGATTGCAGAGTACATTAAACCGTCTCACAATGAAACTAAAGTCGAATATCCATTGCAATACAATGTGAAAAAATCTAAATTCAAAGTACAGGAAGGCACAGAAGTGTTTATAGCTTTTCCTCCGCTGATAGGTTGAATTTATTGTTAGTACAGTCACACGCGAAATTGTTAGATCCTTTTACAGATTACTAAGTGATTTAATATAGTGTTAGCTGAATTAAATAGATTAGACTGGCGATTTACATATTGTCTAGATTTTATCGATAATGCTGTATTGTTTAAAAATAATGTTTTAGTCTAGTTTTAAGGCGTGTCTATTAATTGGGTCTGTATTGTTTGTAAGTCATAAAATACATCAAATGGAGATAAATCAGGTCTTATTAAAATAAAGTACTTGTAGTATTATGTAAATATTTTTGACCAGGGCGAATATTAAGTTACGAGACTACGTACGTAGGCAGCTCAATAACTAGTGAGGCTAACCATGTGAATAGCAAACTAGTTGAGAGTTTTTAATTCATTTCGATAGTTTCTGACTAAAATTATTAGCTGATACAGTGTGTTGATTCGATTACACCCATCTCTCGTCCTTATTGACTGGCGAGTAGGCTATACGCTATGCTATTATGTATACCTTATCACTACATAGTATAAAACAAAGTCGCTTCCCGCTATCTGTTCCTATGTATGCATAGAACATTAAAACTACGCAACGGACTTTGATGCAATTTTTTTAAATAGATAGTGATTCAAGAGGAAGGGTTATATGTATAATATTTAATATAGTACCCGTGCGGGTCGCTCGTTCCAGATAAGATTAGAAATATAAAAATTTTTTTTTTTTGGAAAGCACTACCAGACACTAAGAAACGTAGACGAATTTGTCAGTTGAAAATGTAATATTATATGTTATGAGGTATAGACATGTCAAAAGCTACTCTACTTGACCGGTGACTAGAATCGACTAGGCTAGAGTATCTAAAACCAAGTTCTTCACCCGATTGTCCTAGGAACGTGTAGCGTTAACTTACCGATTATGAACGCCTCGTGTTTCGACCACATTAACTTTATGCAAATCGTTTGATTTATTTCACACGGAAATTGAAATTCCCGGATTCTTTCAGTTTCGCACTTGCGGTGTTTTGCTTTGGTGTTTATGATTACTAATATTTTTCTTAATAATGACGATATTTTTCAAGTGCCGAGTGATTTTAATTAGAAAAGTTTCGCATGCTTAATATAAGAGATTCATGAAAAATGATGTCTTAATAGACATCATGATTCAGGAAATACTTGATGAGTAATCATTTTCAAAGCCAGGCGCCAGTAATAATCGCTTTAGGTAGTTTAGCTATTAGCAACAGGGGTGTAGGGACCAAATAAAATAACCAATAATATTGAATTTTCCCGAAAAAGGGTTTAAAAAATCAAGTGGAGAAAAGAGTAAAGCAGGGGATTAAAAAATCACAAAGTTATAAGTGTCCAGAGTTTTAAGAAGGATGAGATATTCTGTCCTTTTTCAAAACGCACCTTCATTGTCGTTTACTATGACTGATCGTGACGTCACGATCTGCGAACGCTTTCTCTCCCTCTAACAAGCAATATTGAAACGGTTGTAGCTTCGTAATTCTTTGAGATATCTGAATGGGTTTTCGTAACTAGGCATATTTTTTGGCCTTCTTTCTCTTGAATTAATTGTAAACTTTGAGTCGACCACCCGTATTTTGTCTTAAACGATGCAATGAAATTTTATAAAGACACTAAGTGCTTATTATTTTTAACACAGTACCTAATGGTCCTAAAGCATGCCTTTTGAACGATAAGATCTTCTCATTGGACATAAAAAAATAAATAGTTGAATATACTTTAAGTGGATATCCTTTGTCAATATAATAATATTATATAACAAGTAAAAAGTTCGACTATAAGCCCGTTGTTTGTTGTTTATATTCTACTTTGTTAATGTTGCTTAAAGATACCAATTTTTTCTTTCGGACGACATGTTAGTTCCACCATAACACCAAAATGGCCTCCACAACTCATAATAACGACCGCGCACTTACGTCATTACTCTCCGTAGTTACGGACCCCTATTCCTTAATTGGTGTGGGTGGGGTTCCGCCCAAATAGTGTGAAAAATGCGGTATCTGTTGTGTACAATTATGTTATGGCATGTAATATTTATTAGGTTTTGGTGAGGGGGCTGTGTGGACCGTGGTAGATTGGTCCAAATGAAATAATTAAATGAAGAATAATCTGATATTGAGTAACGTTACTTAGAGTAATAAATGTGATTTTTATTTGATTTTATTTATTCTTTTTATTCCTAGTGGCTTTATTAATTGCAATATACAAAATTATGTAGCAATTTTAGTGCATATTTTCATATAAAAAAATATCTACGTATACATTTTTTTCACGACTAGTATTTAGAAGCTACATATCGTAGAAGTTAGAATTAATTATGAACTACCCACATGTACTGTTTTTGGTCACAATTAATTTCGTTAGTTACTTAATAGTTAATTAAGCCGCGTTACGGTAATTACAGTTAATTATTATTTTGGTAAAAGGGTTAATAGGTACCGCTATGTCCTCTTAAGCTGTATTTTGTAAGGGTTAACAATCCTGTGTTAAATGCTTGTAATTAGTATTCTGGTAATTATTACCTTAAGAGTAAAAAAAGAGAGCTTGGGTTTTTTTTGTGAAAACCGCTTTAATTTATACTTGTTGGGAAAGGACAAAGTTTTCTTTGAAAATATTAAATTTTAACTAGACTTTCGTAGGTACACAACTTAAAAATATGAAGAACGGAGATACTTTATATTTTTCTGCATGTTAATCGTTACGTTATTAACCTAAAAGCTTTTTATCTGATAGAGTTGAGTTGACAGCAATCCTTTCACGCAAATGGCGCATAATAAAACATGAAGTCGTTCAAGATCAGCCGGTAAATATATAAAATAATTGTACTAACATTTTTGTTTCCTTTGTCACCAGGTCCTAGAAGCCGGCGGATGAAGAAGCGCGATACCCCAGAAGAAAAAAGACCAAGAACTGCCTTCAGTGCAGCCCAACTAGCTAGACTTAAGGTACATATCAGATCTTATACCACCATACAACACTATAGCATTATCTGTCACAGCCCCTGACACGGCATGACGGACTAAAGGCGTCAAAAGCCTTAAACTACCCTCTAAAAACACAACGAGTGCCGGCTCCTCGGCTCGGGTATGTGCTGAGGAAATGTCTATTTTGGATCTCAAGATTTTTTCTTCCAACAACCATAATTGATGCTTGAAGATTAGGTCACGACCAGTTCGAAAGCTGATACTGACCTTTACTATCTATATACACATTTAACCAACACTCGGACTGACTGCTGCGATGCTATGCAAGATGAGGAAATCTACCTTGCTCTTTATAAATACATTCAATTTCCACAGTGCAAGGGAGATATTAGTCGCTGAGGCAGCAAGTTGTAGTAAACTAAATAAAATAAACCTCCCCCCTATACGAGTATATTCTAGAAATGTTATCTGTTCTTCGAGACTAATCTCTTGTTTGTCCACAGCACGAGTTCGCCGAGAACCGCTACCTGACAGAACGGCGGCGGCAAGCTCTTGCCGCGGAACTGGGGCTGGCTGAGGCCCAGATCAAGATCTGGTTCCAGAACAAACGGGCCAAAATCAAGAAGTCAACGGGCCAGAGGAATCCTTTAGCCTTACAGCTGATGGCTCAGGGGCTGTACAATCATACCACGGCGACGGAGAGCGAAGAGGAAGAGGAGATTAGTGTTACGTAAAGGTGTTGTAAGTCGTAGATTTTTTCTGTTGCTATAACATCGTGAATGGGTTTCTTCGAGTGATGACTTAAAATGTTACTGTGATTCACTTGGAACCATTATTACCAGCCTGTCACGCAACACAAAAATAAGAGTAGTAGAGTATTTGTAGCGTCTCAGCTGTCAACTGGCTAGCCCTGATAGAAGTCAGAGCGCAAAGTTAACAGAGATTTTTTAAGAAAATAAAATAATCTAAATAGTTATGATGAATTTGGTCCGTTTGGTTTTTGCGATGATTTCTGTTTCAGCATTGTATTAGATAAAACAGCTACTTTTAGCAAAGATTCTTCATTAATGATTACCGAATAATGAAAGCATACTTACTGATAGTTCAAATTTGCTGAGGCTTAAAAATAAGAAAATAGAAAATAAAATTAATGTTTGTATTAGAAGACATATGAATGTAGAAGAACACAGCTGTTTTGGCCCTTAATTAAAATCAAGATAGGTTCACATAATTAGTGCTATTAAAAATGTTCCTGTACTTTACAATTAAAATAAGAAAATTATTTATTTCTTGTCATAATTATAGCTTTGTGAATAAGAGGGCTTGTAATAATAAATTATTATAGGTTAGTAATAATATGCCATCATTCTGATTAAAACAGGTTAAAAGTAAAAACGTCGCCTAATCCTTTTTGGGAATTTAAGTTATGATGTTTTTACTTTATGCCGTATAATAATATTTTAGACTTATACATACTTGTTGTCTGGCTACTGACGTTGCTGTCATAAAATAATTTATAACACAAAAATGTATGAAAGTAACCATTTACTTTTTTAATTGGATTATAATGTAAAACATATTTGGAAATAATTATTAGAATAATAATCCATAAAAATGCGCACAAATTAATGTTTGACTATTTTGTATAACGTTTCTGTCGCCCCAGATTTTAGATTGTAAGTTAATTTAATGAAATTTTATTTTATTTATCTCTTTAATGTCTAAACATAATGGTTGGCGTAGAGGATGCAAAATTATTTCTATTTTCCACTGTTTTATAGACAAAGCACAAAAAAATGGCAAATGATGCGATATGATAACCAAATAGACATAAGATACAGTAATAGTTTAAATTATTTAAATTTATTCAACATCGTGGAAGTGACTCGTATTTTAACAATAACAATTAGTAAAATGCAAGATTTTAATTATTAGTGTAGTGTATGACATCACATGTACAGTATTCTTTAAGTTTGAGCTACGCTATAACTTAGGCTGTTATGATAACATTATGTAGAATTATGGGCGAAGTCATTCAACATTATTTTACGCCACACATGGCCATAAAGTGGAAGTCACCGCCCACTTGCGTGCGGAAAATTCCACTTCTTGGAACTTACAATCTTGTATTCACCACGGGCCGTAATAAAGAAATCCTAAAATCGCATATTTATCGCCCCCGCCTTCGGCTCGGTCAAATAACTGCGATGTGAAACATTCTTTGTGTAACTGCCCAAGGTGACTAATATTCTAATATAATCTTGCCTGCGATTACTCCACCCAAAATAAACCATATATTATTTTGTGTTAATAGAACGTGTATCACTTTTCAAGTCGACTGTATTTGTATTTTTAATGAACTTAGTCACTTTTCTTCCATTTTCGTTTGTAAATATTAATTTTAAATTATCTATTGGATGTTCGGTCTTGACTGTTTTAGTTTTAATTGTAAAAAGTAATAAATTATATCTATGGTTTCAAATTTAAATTCTGGTTTTATTCTCATGTTCCTAGTTTTAAGCTATGCTCCTTAAAAGTCCTTTCAAAGGCCATTTGGGGCTACAATATTACAAAAAGATATACATATCTGAGACGAAATTCAAAGGTGTATGTGAAGTCTCCAATCCGCACTGGGCCAGCGTGGGGACTACTGCCCGTTCCCTCTCATCCATGAGAGGAGGCCTGTACCCAGCAGTGGGACGTAAAGTCGCCGTCAATAGAATTTGCTAACTATGTAAACAAACCACCATAGTGAAAGGCAATAGTTAGCAAATTCTATTTACTTTAATATAAGCAGGTTGATTATTTATTATTATTAGAATGGCAACACTGAGATGCTTGGCCCGTGTTTCCTGTTTTAGCTATGTGAAAAGAGGCACATAAGAGTAGCACGTTGCGGATCCTTTTTTGATTTGAGGATTGGTTGTTTTCACCGCTGGAGACAAATGTAGTATGGTAGCCATGGCCCGGCCACGACTTCGAGCGGCGGCAGCAGCGGCAGCGGTTTTTCTAATCCATTGCGTGTGATCCCAACTAACCACAGTGTGTTGCGCGTCTCGACCGCGCAGTGAACAGATAAAACGCTTGCCACGCCGCAATTAGCGCAATGTTGTGCTGCATGGCATCGTTTTGACACCCCGCCCCCAACCCCGCATAATGGCAATGGCACCCAATCTGTGGGGACATTTTGCAGCATTACTTAGACTACTATGGTTTTTTCATTCGCTGAACTCCGGTGGGTATAGCAAACTTATTCACCATCAGGAACACAACACCACATACTTACGTTGCAACCCAATTAGTGGCGTTATTGTAGCTGCAGTCTTCTGGGCTGTTATATCCTTTATCTACGCACATATCATTAGTGCTCTAAAATGCGTTCAGAAACCGTAGGAAATGACCTGCATTATTACAAACGATTTTACTATGAGAACTTTCTTGTCTGTGGTAGTAGGTAAAATCTGTACTGTAATGTAATACAGTACAGATTTTTGTATCGTTATGAGTTTAAATTTGGAACAGCTGTCAAAACTCAAGCGCGTCTCTATTCTAGTATCCATAGATATTAACACATTTATCGATACGAAACGTCAATTCAGTATGTTTTTTAATATAAACCGCACGACATTTGATCTCGAGTGATATGAGTATAGGAACTTCATTCGTTTGTCTATGATTTAAAAAAAAACAATTCGTCATGACGAATTGCCGCCATTGCTGTTGTCATTTTTTTGTTGGTTTTTTGCTGTTACTTAACTACTTATGATATGTGTGTAGATAAAGTAGTTATGCAACTGTAGGTACATAATTAGGCCTTAAAGCACTCGTGTGATCCTATTATGAAACTTGCTGACTACCCCAGGAAAATTAAGTTTTTTTTCAAACATTGATTTATAACAGCGTTTTTTTTGTTTGTTTAATTTTCAAATGTTATTCTAAGATGCCTTATCCAAGAATCCACCAAAATTTCCATCGGGAAGTAAATATATAAAAATAAATGACACGTCCATTATGTTTTTTGTGTGATTTATTTATTATTCTTGAAGAGCTCCTGTAAATGAACCAAAACAAAAAATAAAATATCTATTAATATTTTTCCTCTTTTTTCTGGAATTGGTTAAATATCGATTTTTTTGATGACTAATATTTTGGTGGATTTTGAATCTACGTAATTACTGAAATGATAATATATCAGTTACACACAAAAATGCTGCTGTTATGAATTATTTCCAAATTTCCATTTTTTCGATACTAATGAAAGTAAAGTGCTTGGGCTAGACGCTCGTTTCATAAAACCACACTCGTATTTTAAGGCCTCTCATTATTGATCAGTCGCATAAACTACTATTACACTTTACAGCACATAACGATATGATCTTAGTTACTACCAGCGGCGTCAAGATATTTGTTGGTGAACGGTGAGGTGAGTTTAAAACCAGTTACTGAATAACTCGCTCTTAATGATCTGGATAGTCCTTATCCTCTTGACATTAGAGTCGTGTGTAGGTCATTTCGAGCAGTTGGTCTGCTCCGAGTATGAGCGAGATGACATTCCACCGTATACCTTACCTCTCTACTTGACTGTCTATATCCATATTGCAAGCGGGATTATTATCAACGATACAGATACGTTAGGGTAAGGCAGTAGTTTTAAAGATCTAAGCATACATAGGGACAGACAGCGGGAAGCGACTTTGTTCTATACTATGTAGTGATGATAATGCCGTCATGACCGATTTCGGCTACATCGACTGTGATCTCGACTTGATATCATCGATTACCAATATGACTGGAGTATTGTTGTTCTACTCTCTGGTGCGCTCTCGTGTGGCTTGCATATCCTACCTTTTTTGCAAAGGTACGAGGTACAGGCTGATGAAATTATATTTATCCTGGATCATCAGACAGAGTTACTCAGTACGGATTCCTGGCGTGGGAGGCTAACCAGAACGGTCGGTGCGGTGGCAAATTAAAGTCACATATTATGTTCCATATTTGCCAGCACTATGAATTAATGTTGTACCTAGAAAATATATCTAAGCAAGGAACCATTTCAGCCAATGACTTTAACGCCGAAATTGTAGTACACTATCTGAAACAAGAAGTGTCAATCAAAATTCTGCCATGTTACATACTCACAAATACTGAGGCTTCATGGTTGTTGATATACAGACGAACACTTAATTAAATAAAGGACCACTACATAGTTTTATCAATAATTAAGCAAGCAAGCAGCCGTCAGCCATCACGATGAACAGAGAACAGAAAGAGACAGCTTGCCGGGTGCAATACGTCACTAGACAGTCCGGTGTTGCCATGGTTGACAATATAATTTGCAACGCAGGCCCCGTCGACGAAGTTGTACTGGATGGTTGCTGGTAGGCGACATCAGGTAGGCATTTCGATCTACCTAACGTACGTACAATGCGTTACGCGATCGACTTGCTGGTTGCACCAAACCGTTTGTAATCGTAAGCGGTGTTCGTTAAAATCTGAATGTATGGAAAAATTGTCATGTTTCTACGGAATGACGGCTGCCGGCGCCGTATTTGAAGTCTGTAATCGTCAGCTGGTGCAACCCGCCCCTAGTATGTGTATAACGAGACTAGAAAAGAACAGAAGAGGCCGAAATCTGAATTGGGTGATGTAACGACATGCAGGCGCAGAGTCGGTGCGGAATCAGTGTCTAGTCAGTACAGAATACAGATTCTTTACTGTGCATCTACATTTAACATTAACATCTTGATTGGCACGGGATGCGCTAAAGTTGGGTGGTAGAGGTTACCTATGAATGAATGTAGTAGCCGTTTTTGTAGTTCATGCTCAATATGTCATCTATATATTCAAAGACTGTCTTTACGAATTCCCGCAGCGATTTTGCTCAGAAAACGAATTTTACCTCGAACGAGACCTAGCTACCTACCATTCTTTGCCCCGTGCTGCAAATCTCATCGAAATCGTTAGAGCCGTTTTCAAGATCCAAATTCAACTGTATAATAAATAGTCTAGGACCGTCTAGCGTCTACTTGTGTTTTACAAGCTTTTTCCGTAGCTGAAAAGGCAAAAATGGAACCCCTCATGGTTGCATAATGTCCGTCTGTCCCTCTATAAAGTAAAAAGTTTCGAGTAAAATGTCACAGGCATTTTACTCGAAAACTATAAGGTATATTTCAATAAAATTTTGAGGATAAGTGTATTTTGTTAGCCGCTACATAGTTCTTTAAAGTTAAAATTTGAGTTGTATGTTTTAATCCATGGAATCAATTACTCAGTGTACATCTGAATGTATGTCGATTTAAACCAACTAGACAGTAATTAGGTACCACGAAAAGTTATTAAAAGTTATAATTGTGAAAGGATTTGAAATTAGAGAAATATGTAAGTAAACTTAAGAACGGCGGAGGGTTGGCAGTCGTTAGTTTTAAATACTAAGGAGACGCGTCAAAAAGGTTGAAAAACTGGTCTAGGATATACGTCTATTTAGATGTAGGTATATGTATATAACTAGTATATATAGATAAGTTAACTGCACAAAATGGCACGCTCATCACCTCCAGCGATTTTTGCCATCCTGACTAAACTTAGATCAAAGGACGTCGGGTTCGATTCCGCGAACGTTTAAATCATGGCTGACTTAACGCCTGATTTACAGCTTTGTATGATTTATTCCAGTGAACATGAGAGGTGCTTAGTGCTTAGGTATGCGAGGTCTTGTTTTGTTTGGGAGTTTAGAGCGCCCGCACATTATGATGCGCACGCGCATAGAGGTTATAAACTATCAGATAACATCAACTACTTATCTACAAAATCGCGTTATCCTTGTTTATAGTGCGGATTCTTTTTCTAGACCGGATCTTATCTTAAGACCCATCGGTCCAACAAAGCGATAGGGGTGTAGACTTGAAAATTATTATTATTCCAAAAGAAAGAAGGCAAAAAATATCCAAAGGAGTAACATGGGCGTTGCCGACCCTTGATATGTTTGAGGACTTTGAGGATTCGCTATGTTGACAGCTGAAGGAACAAATTATCTCGCTTTCAACACAACGCATCCTCGGGAGCTCCGGCGACCTCGCTCACCTCCAGGAACACAACACTACTACAGGGCAAGTGGGTTAAATATTTATTTAGTATTTGTTTTTATAGAAGCAACAGACATACATCATCCGTGAAAATTTCAACCGTCTAACTATAAAACTGTTCATGAGATACAGACTGGTGACAGACGGACCGTCGTACAGCGGAGACTTAGTAATAGGTCCCGTTTTTACCCTTTGGGTACGGGACCCTAAAAACGAAGGTATGTACATATTTACAGTCAGCTGTAGAGTTCATTGACACCCAGCATAAAAGTTTGTATGCCCCTGCACACAAACGTCACGCTTCTCTGCCACACTTCCGCATTAGGCGGTGCGGAGTCGGTATGGTATCAGTAAACTGTTAGCCGTCAGTGACATCTGTGAGTCACGTCAGTACAAATCATTTCCTGCGGGCTTGCGAGTGCTTCCTGATTAGCGAGGGATGCACGGACGCCGGGAAGTAAGAATCTATAAGAATGTAGTAATGCATATGCATCCTCGGGAGCTCTGGCGACCTCGCTCACCTCCAGGAACACAACACTACTACAGGGCAAGTAGGTAGTGTTATTATGCCTGTGGTGTTCTGCAAGGCGGAGGTACTTCCTCAGTTGGGCTGCTCCAAATTCGAGGGGGATGACGCCTCACTTTGATATTTAACAGTGGCTTTTCGGTGCGTCAGGAAAACGGTCTAACGCCCCGGCCACGACATTCTGCGAATTGCGGCGCGGTAAGCGTTTTATCTGTTCACTGCGCGGTCGAGGCGCGCAACACACTGTGGTTAGTTCGGATCACACGCAATGGATTAGAAAAACCGCTGCCGCTGCCGCCGCGGCTCGAAGTCGTGGCCGGGCCGTAAGTACTTAAATTTAATCCCAAAAAGGTCTCTAAATATATGCATTATTACATTCTTATAGATTCTTACTTCCCGGCGTCCGTGCATCCCTCGCTAATCAGGAAGCACTCGCAAGCCCGCAGGAAATGGTTTGTACTGACGTGACTCACAGATGTCACTGATGGCTAACAGTTTACTGATACCATACCGACTCCGCACCGCCTAATGCGGAAGTGTGGCAGAGAAGCGTGACGTTTGTGTGCAGGGGCATACAAACTTTTATGCTGGGTGTCAATGAACTCTACAGCTGACTGTAAATATGTACATACCTTCGTTTTTAGGGTCCCGTACCCAAAGGGTAAAAACGGGACCCTATTACTAAGTCTCCGCTGTCCGACGGTCCGTCTGTTACCAGTCTGTATCTCATTAACAGTTTTATAGTTAGACGGTTGAAATTTTCACGGATGATGTATATCTGTTTCCGCTATAAAAACAAATACCTACTAAATAAATATTTAAGGGCGCTCCATTACAACAAACGTGTTTTTTTTGCAATTTTTATAGATAATGGTAAGGAACCCTTCGTGCGTGAGTCCAACTCGCACTTGGCTGGTTTTTATTAAATTGAGTAGGTACAGTCCGAGTAAATTTTATTTTGTGGAGAAATGTTTCAGTAAACATGTTTTGATACCTACATTCTAACACTAGTGGCTCTGTGAGTTGAACTGGCGAATCTGTTTTTTTAAAAACGAAATCGACAAAAATAATATATTTAATTATACTCACAAAATTTCAAGAGAATCGGTTGAGAAATGGGACCCGTAGAGGAGAACAACCGGAGTTACGCAATAATTTGTAGCTCTAACCACCGTCAACGCCGAATATTATTTGCCATTGTCCCATCATTTGACTGAAAATCACATTTTTTCTCCTTAAATCTATAATTCAACCGGCCAATGGCGCGCGACCGAAATACCCGTCACTGGCCATGTGTCAACTATAGTGACACCTCTAATTGGGTACCAATTAGGAGCCGCAGCCATATTTCATAATATTTAACCGTGTAATGTTGCCGACTAATGTTGCGCGGCGTTTTGGGGTTAGAATACAAAATTAACGATAGTCTAGAGTTGAGGAAAATTCCAGTGAATTAGAAATAGCTAAAATTAACTCTTTTCCTAGCTATGAATCCAGATACTCTATAGAAAACAGAAGGGGTAATATGTTGGGGCACCTGATACGACACGAAATTAACTGACACGACTATAATTGAAAGAAAGAGAAGAGAAGGAGGAAGGAGAGGCAGGGGAAGACCAAGACGTGCGTTTATGGACCAAGCTAAAGAGAAAGTTCATGTAATGTCGTATCAAGAGCTCAAAACAGTGGCAGAGAGAACAGAGTAGCGATTACTCCACTGACAAGAGCCCGGCTCTTAAGTTTATGATGATGAGGAAACTTTATAGGATTAAGTATTGCAAAACAAACCTTGCCTAACCTAATCACTTCTTTTTGAAAGTATTCAATGAACCCGAAAAATTCACTGTCAAGAAGAAAAATGCATTAGGTCTAAAACATTAGAGCAACAGGTCAGCTTTCCATGTTCACTCTGTCTTCGAAATAGTCTAAATAAATAAATGTAAATTTTACCTAAATACATATAGGTAAGATGATTTCCCTTTCGTTTTTTTTTTTTTTTTTTTTTATTGTTCAGAACACATACAGTCATGCATAAAAATATAGAGGTTATTATAAATTTATATAAAAACAGACCTGGAGGTTCATAAATACAAACATTAAGAAAAAATATACAAAAGCGTCTTAGCGAGTAGGAAAATAAGTAGGTAGAACACTAAGTATTTTTTATCGATAACAACTTAGATCTCGCACGTTCTTTTAAAACATCAAGAGAGTGCATAAACGGATCGATGTCACAGAAATACTCATTGTAGTTTTTCAAAACTCGTTTGGAAAAGGTTGAATGTTTTGAGTAATTAGTGCGTGCGGAACTCACATAGAACAAATTACGTGGACGTAAGGAGCGATGCGGTACATGAAACATTATATTTTGCAGAAAATTTGGGCAATTAATTTCATTTTTTAGAATCTTAAAGAAGAAAATTGTGTCCAGAAACAGTCTTCTATTACAGAGGGAATCCATGCTAAAATGTTTGGCTGACTTAGCCGACAATTCCAGAGGTGTACCGGTCCTGTAACACAGTGACCTCAAGAAAACATTTTGTATTCTTTCAAGGCGGTTAATTCGGACGTGGTATTGAGGAGACCAGATCACAGAACCGAACTCAAGAATACTCCTGACGTAACAATAGAATAATATTTTAAGGGTGCAGGGGCGCCTAAAGGGTTTGCCCACAAGTACAAGTATTGCCACATTTTGAATTGGAACAATGAATAACTCCATGTGATGCTCTGTAAACAAAGATATCTTTTTAGGTTTACAAGTTTTAAGTTTAACCTACAACCTGTAAACAAAGAAACTACATTTAAAGTCATTAGAGAGAGATTATTTCAACGTGGCATTTAAATCTGCATAACCTCACTTCCCAACTTTGACATATGACATGACATGACACTGACAAGTCAAAGCAAAGTATTGCCACATTTAAAAAGTAAACGATATCGTTTACTACATATTATGAAACGATTTTCCACAAATCGAAACAGCCCCTTTCCGGGGCTCTTTCCGGGATTTGTACCCAGGACTACCTACTAGCTACATAGGCAAGGCTACCACATAGCCTAAGCTAGGTAACACATTCAATGCCAACTTTCTGGCAGCGCTAATACTTTAAGGGAAAAACCGTTTGTAGAGGAAAGTGCCTATAATGAAAGTGCACATGTGGCACGGAAAGTGCTATCATCATCATCACGATATCAGCCGATAGACGTCCACTGCTGGACATACGCCTCCCCCAAAGAGTGCCAAAGTGACCGGACCTGCGCCTGCATCCAGCGGACTCCCGCGACCCTTACCCAGGTCGATCATGTAACGCTTTGTACGCGTCAAGTTCTACTTAATGTCACTCTATGTATGGGAAAATGACAGTTGAGTGGTCCTAAACGTGCGTTCGAAAAGTTACGTGATCATGATCACCCCTTAGGACAACAGTCTACCTTGTGGCTATTAGTAGTAAGTTAATTTCTAAATTATCACATTCATCACAAACTCCTCCTCCTATAGCGTTTGGCATCTAAACCCAACATTTGGCATAGGCACTAGTTTAACGAAAGCGACTACCCTGACCTTCCAACCCAGAGGGAAAACTAGACCTTATTTTAATTTTAAAATCATAACTCTTGTACAAAACGCCAAACTTATTTATAATCCATATTTTACCCTCACCGCGGACAGCTTCTGTCCTTAGCATTAATTATCGTCAGTCTGTCTGTCTGTCGGTCGTTATCGCGTACTTAATATATCTCTTAACACGTAGTAAAGTAACTAAATGTGTTTAAATGGCTGAAACACCGTTTACTGGAGCCACCTACAGGGATGTGGGTAAAAAAACTTATGAGGATGCTAAATGGCTTGCGGTCCATTAAAAATGACAAATTCAAGGTTCGACTCTACATACATACATATACATACATACATTCACGCCTTTATTCCCAAAAGGGTTAGGCAGAGCACATGAAACGTATGTTCCAGCGCCACTTTTAACATAAATGTGGGTATAAAAGATCGACTAAATGTGATAGTGCAGTGATAGGTTGCTAGCCCATCGCCCACAACACACTTCAACCCTGGTCCCTTAGTCGACTTTTACGACACCCACGGGAAGAAAGGGGGTGGTGAAATTCTAACCTGACACCACACGGGGTTCGACTCTAAATAGTCTCAAATCTGAAATTCAACCTAGGTAAACCTTTACCATTAACAGAATTACAGAATAATAAAATATATTTTTTTCAGTTATCTTTTCGTACTTTTTAGAGACAATTAGTAAAACGCAAAACAATAGTCTTTATTACACTATTGGTCAGGAAGTGGGATTGGTAAATGCCCCTTTATGACCAAGTGTACCCCTTTTGGGGCATGGGTTCATGTTACACCTATACATCGCACAATAATTTTATGTCGTCACCGTATGAAACTAAGTTGTACAAACTAGTTTTGTCACAAATCCATTTTTAAAACCAAACTTACCGTTTATTTTTGAACCAAATCTTAACCCTCCGACCAGTATGCTAATAATAGCGCACTTAATATGATAAACTGTGCGCACTGACAGATTTACTTACGGAGTTTGTATATTCACGACCGCGTTTCAGATGGAGTGGTCAGAGTTGTTTGTAAATATTTTTTATTGACAGTCTATCTGAAACCTATTAGTTTGCAGTATTCAGACTGACAAGGTGTAATGTAAACTGACGAGTCTAGAAACATTACGTGAGACAGGAGTAGTAGAAGAGCTTACTACTACGTGGACAAATTAACAGAGTAATCATCCCGAACGAGTAATCTATTGCTAAAATAAATAAATATATGTTCTTTCTACTGTAGCAATGTAATTTTATAATACTGTGATATTTAAATTATACAGTGTATGATCATAAAATTAAGAGCCGGGCATTTGTCTGTTGTTATTACTCGATAATAGAGAATATTGCGTGCTGCTGGCCGCCAGGTCTCCCTTTCAACTTCAGCTACTGGACTGTGGTGCGGTACCCGAAGATGAGATCATATGCGCACTGGTGACAAGAGGTCATCTCCGATTTATTGTTTCCGTAGTTTATCTCGCACCAAACATTGGGCAGGCCAGGTACTATTCCATATTTAATTGCATAGAACGTATTATCTACGAACATTCTGCGCCTACAATTATATTAGGTGATTTTAATCTATACTCTACCTCAAATGTTATTCGTAAAGATTTTGAATTGCTGTTAACCTACTGTAACTTAAGCCAAAAAAGTAATATTGTAAACAGCCTAGATCGCCTATTAGACCTGGTATTAGTAAATCGTGATGTCACCGAGGTATTAGTTACAGAAGCTGTCGCTGGTCTTGTACCCTCAGAGAGGCACCACCTCCCTCTGGACATATCCATGTCATGTAATACTATGTTCACCGATACTTCAACCTCAACGTGTATTAATGTTGAAGACATCGATGAATCTACCGTACCGCGAAATTACAGAAAAGCTAATTTCTCAGTACTTTATCATAAACTGTCTAATCTTGTGTGGTCACCATTATACGCATGTAACACTGTCGATGACAGTGTCAGCTGTTTCTACTCAATGTTGAATGGACCTATATCTGATTGCGTTCCGCCATAAGTGGCAAAAAAAAATCGGAAAACTTACCCTATCTGGTTTACACTGGAACTTATCGACCTCAATAGCTTGAAAAACAGTTACCATAAAACATATAAACAAACCGGAAATCAACTATACTATGCATTATTTTCCTACTATAGAAAACTTGTACTTACCAGGTCCCAAGAATGCTTAAAATCTTACATTAAGACGCTACAATTAAATATAGTAAAAGATCCATCCTCTGTTTGGTCATTTGTAAAGCAAAATAGAAAATGTCATCAGCCTTCCACTTTTGGAAATTTATCGACACGAGAAGTCGCTGATTCGTTTGCCACTTTTTTCAAAAGTGTTTACCTGACAGCACCTCCAACATTTGATGTATCGGCCGCTTGTACTTCTGCTACATCCATGGGTATTCAAGAAACTCACCGTAATGTCAAGATTGATTATATAACTGAAGATGATATCCGCAAAGCCATAAATCGCCTGTCACCAAAGCAAACCCAGGGTCCTGATAGTATCCCTCAGTATATGATTAAAGACTGTCGTGAAGTGTTTGTGAAACCCCTACATTTCATTCTAAATCTTTCACTAAAATCAAAGCTGTTTCCGTCTTTTTGGAAAACTGCAAAAGTGCTACCGATCCACAAATCCGGTTCAAAGGCTGATATTAAAAACTATAGGCCAATTGCAGTACTATCTATATTTGGCAAGGTGTTCGAAAGTATCCTCTACTCTCGAATATATCAACAGCTCGATGGCTGGTTTTGTGATGAGCAGCATGGCTTTTTGCCAAAACGATCGACCTCGTCCAATCTTATAAATACAACAACTTTAATTGCCAACAATCTGGATAATAAGACACAAGTCGATGTGGCTTATTTTGATTACAGGAAAGCTTTCGACAGAGTGAATAATGACACGCTACTAGAAAAAATGGCCTTGGCGGGATTGTCCCACTCACTACTAATGTTACTCGCAAGCTACCTATCAGGAAGGAAACAGTATGTTCAGTACGGTCAATGTAGGTCCAACCTATACTCTGTATTATCAGGAATTGGGCAAGGCAGTAACCTAGGTCCTTTACTTTTTCTCATCCTAATCAACGACTTGCCAGCATCCATTAAGCACTCAACGTGTTTAATGTTTGCCGATGACCTAAAATTAGTGAAACCGGTCAATAACAATTTCGAATGTGCAAAGCTGCAAGAGGATATCAACAGTGTTTGTGAATGGAGTGCACGAAATAAACTATATCTCAATGAGGAGAAATGCCAAGTGATGTCGTACACCCGTGCACACCATCGCCTACACTTTGACTACAAGATAGATAACAACCCCTTGCAGCAAGCCTCATCCATCAGAGATCTCGGCACTTTGTTCGATCCGCACCTCTCGTTTAATGACCACATAACTAGCACCTGCAGTGCTGCAAGGAAATGCTTGGGCTTTGTGATCCGCCAATCTAAATACTTCTCTTCACAAAATGCTCTTAGTGTGTTATATAATGCGTATGTTCGAAGCCGGCTCGAAACGAATGCAATGATATGGAGCCCCCATGAGCAGAACTACACTCTTATGTTAGAAAGAGTACAAAAATCCTTCGTTCGCTTCCTTTTCCTGAAGCTCCACGGGTATTACCCTCGTCTGTACCCCACCTTGTATATATTAGGGATGGTAAATTATACCTCCCTTGAAACCAGACGAAATCTATACCTCATTAAATATTTTTTTCTGTTAATACGAGGCCAAATTATGAACCCATCATTGCTTGCTCATATCCCATTACGGGTGCCCTCCATCACAGGTGTTCAGCTCCGTCACCGTCGCGCACTGCTTGGCGTCCCGCCGTCGCGGACGCGAGCCTTGTCGCAATCTCCACTTCACCGTGCACTGACTCTTCTGAACGGTATACTAGACAGCGACAGTGAACTGGATATATTTTACAGCTCTGAATCGCGATTTCTCTCACTCGCCACCCGGTACTTGGAGTCTATTTCTACTCCAAGTTCCATCAATATATCTTAGAATATTTCGTTTTAAGTAGTAAGCAAATTGTTTTTATTGTATAACTTATACTTTGTGCTAATCTTATGACCCTCCTGTTAACACGTGTAGCTTGACTGTAAAGTGTTAATTTATGGAATAAATAAATAAATAAATAAATAAATATTAATGTGGTAGTTTCCCCATTTACCCTCCACCTCACAGGGTATATACGCCCACTCCTATTTGGTCAAAAGTCCTACCGGAACCCCCTTCCTCGGCCTTCTGCCAATACTGATGCAGCTGCTGCTCTGTATCAGGGGAATGCTTATTTGATGGCGGCGTTAACTTGCCATGTCATAAGACCTATGTAGCTTTTATTGAGAAGTCCGCCGCTCCAACCCACTACGCCACTCGCTGCTTGATCGGGGACTGCTTATTCGTTATATTCGCAGCTAACCCCCATATCTAATGGCCGTTCACTATCCGTCACCTGTGACCCCGTTGGTAGCCTGAAGCTAAGCCCCAACATTTAGTGTATAAAAAATTAACGCGTTGAGTTTTTCGCCGTGTCTTCTCGTGGCATAGATTTTCTTCTCGAACCGATCGTAGTTTAACGACATTCATAGGTGCAGGTAATCAATAAGGTCTAGTTTTCCCTCCGGGTTGGATGGTTAAATAGATGGCGTTAGGTTTCGTAAAACTAGTGCCAAATCTTGGGATTAGGGGTCGAAGCGGACCTGTTAGGGTCAGAAACAGGAATAACGCTAGAAGGATGATCAATAACTTTGACTTCGACTTTGATTAATGAGGGTTTTTGAGAATGCATTATGTCCCTGCTGGCAGCCCTGGCGAGAGGTCTTTTTGACAGCAGCTTTTAATATCCACACGTCGTACCTTTGGGCTTCTCAAAAAAGCACATATGCGTAATATCATTTGATATTTAACAGAAAGCGTTTAGGTGAATGGAGCATGAGGAAACCGGTCTAATCTCATCAAGGCGACAAGGTAGCCGCTTTCCTAAAACTTAGTGCCTACGCAAAATCTTGTAGAGTAAAACCGGGAAAACGCTATGAAAGGGTGATGAAGGGTTTGACTCATGCTTTGCTTTTGAAAACGCCCTAGATTTACTTAGACAGACAAAATAAATATTAACTGTAAACTGTACCATGAAGGCGCCGTTTACCAATCGAGTAAATTAAAAAAGTACCCGACTTTCTTAAGCGGAAGGACAAACGAGTCCAGCAAACGTTACAGTTTCCAAATTATCACCAATCATGTTCTACAACCGCCGATGTTTGCCGACCGCTCACGATGTTTACCGAATACTGCCGACACGAACTCTTCTAAATTCAAAATGTGGACACACTTACCAAGTCTACAATCAAATTTAAGCCCTCTCGTGTAGTTCGTAAGGTCAATATTTGAATGGAATATTTCGGTACTATCGTCCTACTTTAATAATTTCGAATACGTGTAAGGAACATGATCGAGGTAAAATCTGTTCACAATATTGACTTTTTCATGCAACGGAAACCACGTTGTACTTGCATTTGAATTGAGAAGGGAATGCTTCCGGATTTCGAACATTTAATAGCAAATATAAGTTGGTTTATTAAAACGAATACATATTTAATAATGCGATCGGATGTTGAATCGTCTCGTAGTGAATGTTTGAGATATCAAATTCACGGGCGATAAAGTTAAACTTGTTTTAAAACTACTAAGGTTAAATATTGTTTTGACCAATGATTGAGCATTGTTCTAGTGTTTATAGTAATTAGAACAATGGGGAATGTGTGGTGAAGTGATTTTAAGTCAAATATGTCGGTCATGACTTTTGATTGACTAGGGCAACTTCAAATCCACTTGGGAAAATGAGGTTAATTCGTTTGTAGTCAGTTAATTAGACCATATTTTGTTATAGAAAAAAATAATTGTTAGACAAATTACCTAAAGGTTTTGACGCTGTCGTAGGTTCCACTTTTTCTAATCTTGGTAGTTTATGGAACTTAAGTGTATTAAGAAATATCCTTGAAATATGCTAATAAATTGGTCTTTTAGAAATTATAATTGGACAAAGATACCTTTTAAATGTATCGCTTTATATAATGCTGATTTTAGAGATCCATTTAGTTAGTCAGTTAACATCCCATTTTCAACAATCGTTAAAGATAATGACAATAATATAACGAACACATGATATGATATTAATAAAATCTAGACACATGTAAAACCGTTAAATGAGCACTTTATTTTTTTTAACTTTCCACTACGTCACTAATGCTATACCCATAGATCCTGTTAGGTACCAACTTATGGCTAATTTTCGAGACATGGTTGTTACAGAATTTTCTTAACCACGTGTATTTGTTTGGAAAACGCTCAAATATCATATGTTCATGTTAAAACAAATTGTTGTCTTTTTTTTAACTATATCAACAATGTATTGCAAGTCAAGATCCAATATTTTGCGGTACAACGCAGTGTAATAGGTTTTCTAGCAGGAATGCGGAGCGGGAGGAAAACATGTAAAATGCAGCCGAAGTGGAGCGACCACACACGACGCGCGCGCGCGCAGTATGGACATGACTTTCGGTCTCACGAAATTTTGTTTTCACGCTACGGCTCGGATTTTGGTGAACTTTGGTCTGAATTGAGGCTTTGGAGGTGGGATTAGCTGTACTTACATTATTTTCTATAAATTTGAACAGGTCATCAATGTACCTACTTAGTATGCGATCATACTAAGTATTTGATTCATTACAATTTCACTTAATAAGTCATCATCCTCCTAGCGTTATTCCCGGTTGTGCCCCAAAGGAGCCCGGGGTCCGCTTTGACACCTAATCCCAGATTTGGCATAAGCACTAGTTTTACAAAAGCGACTACCATCTGACATTCCAATCCAGAGGGAAAACTAGACCTTATTGGGACTAGACCGGTATCCTCACGACGTTTACCTTCATCGAAAAGCTAATGGCAAATATTCCGTATTCCAAAAACTCAATGGTAGGGCTGGGATTCGAACCCACGACCGCCGCTTTACAGGCGCATGTCTGAACCCCTAGGCTACCGTGCTTATAATTATTTGAAATTTCCTGAGAGATGGAATCGTCTTCTTCAAGGTTCTCCTTCGGTTATTATTATTACTCAAGACTTTCTAGACTCAACAACAATTTACTATTTCAGTACAGTAAACAATAGAGCCATTGTAGCCAGCACGCAACTATCAATCTGCATGGGGTAACCTCGGTTGTGGGTACATACGAGTGGGTTTAAAAAAAATAGGTAAATATATACAAAAAACATTTGGTAGTTTCTCGGCGAAAGAAAATATCGTGAGGAAACATGTCATAGAAATGCCAGATTATTGCGCATTGCAAAGAAAGCAGGCCTACCCGCGGTATAATAATAACCAATTAGAAACCCATTCACACGAAGGTTAAACAAGATTTTTTAAATCGGATATCCCTTTATATTGAAAGAGCGAGCGAAGCAAACGAAATTCTAATCTCTGCTTCAGCTTGGGCCGAAAATCGTTTTTTCCGGTATGCCACGATAAATAAAATACCCCACGGTCCCGCTGTCCGGCTGTTCTCTACAAGTCACACGCATTTTTCAAACGGTTCATTCGTGTGATAAGGCCGACCATGATACGTGGTCACCTCACAGAGATACTAGTTATATTATATTAGTATAAAGCATAGATAACTCTATAGCGGTGCAAGAAATTGAAGACGTTATACTTGACTAGGAATATCTCTCGCCGCAGCCTCCCTAAGTCTCTCGTTACCCGGGAGCTATAACTGGCATTAATAATAACAGTCCGAGCCAGTGTAGTGGTACGGGGGCGAGTCTCCGAGGTACGGGGGCGAGTCTCGTGGTACGGAGGCGACTCTCGTGCTAAGGCGAAAACCATCAACACTTACGTACATTCAAATACATCAGCCTATTGCAGTCAGTGCTGGACGTAGGCCTCTGCCGAGGTACGCCACAAGACCCGCTCTCCCGTTTTCGCCATCCAGCCACTACCAGCTCTCCTCAGGTCATCTGTCACTCTGGCCGGAGGGCGTCCAACACTACGTTTGCCAAGCCAAAACTTAAATCATACTTTAAAGTAGTATTACATCAGGCCTCAGGGACAGGTGGATGTGTATTGTACATTACGCTAAACCACAAACGTTTATTTATTGTACGTAGTAGCGATTTATGTCAAAATATTATCACATACACATTCCAATGGTATGGACAGTGGCAGTATTCCTGTTAATAGAAATATAACTAATACAATTTTGCGGAGAAAGTTGGCCAATGAGGCGTTAATTGTACCTAGAGTAAGCAATTATTATGGTAAGAGAACCAGATCTTATCTCGTTCCTAAAATCTATAACAATATACCGTTAAATATTAGAAAAAGTGCCAGCAAAAATACCTTTAAGTCAAAGTTAAAAAAGCTTATGTTAAAACAATGTGAAGATAAAATAAGTTAATTACTTAGTTAAGAAAGTTTACTTCATAACATTTATATTTAACTTACATTTCTAACTTACACTACTACAATATCTAGTTAATGTACTTAATTAATTTAAAACAGTAAAAAATGGGAGCTTATTTCTGCCAACAAACTGTTGTACAGTTTGGCGGAAGTAGAAAAGTAAACTTAAATATGTACTGTTTTTGTGAATAAACGCTTTATTTATTTTTTATTTTTTTATTTTTTTATCGGCGACGTCACATCAAACGCCAATTTTACCAACATGATAATTATCACTGACCACAATTGACTTAGGTACGTTTTGGGTCTACGAGAACAGATGATTCCTAGGACCTACTCGTATATGTGTGGTATTTACATACATACATTCACGCCTTTATTCCCAAAAGGGGTAGGCAGAGCACATGAAACGTATGTTCCAGCGCCACTTTTAGCATAAATGTGGGTATAAAATATCGACAAAATGTGATATTGCAGTGATAGGTTGCTAGCCCATCGCCCACAACACACTTCAACCCTGGTCCCTTAGTCGACTTTTTTAAGACACCCACGGGAAGAAAGGGAGTCGTGAAATTCAAACCCGACACCACACGGGTCACTAATAGTTGTATACCGTGTAGGGCGGACAAGAATAGGTCTACGGTCTACCCCGGCTGTCGTAGAAGACGACTAAAGGAGGTCATCGGGGTCGCAGTGCTCTGGCGGGGGCTGCGGTACTCGCTTAAGAACCCCAGGGAAGTTGATTTGACCTAGGACGAGCCAATGTGGCGAGGCGCGAGGGGTGCTCCAGTGCGTTCAGCATGAGATCCTGGAGTCCCCTGCATGAGAGCGCAGATGCAGGGCAACGTGGAGTTTTTAGTGGATAGAAATACCACATAACCCAGTCATCCCCCGGTGATTGGGTACCTGGTTCGCAGGTTTTCTCCACGAAAAAAAAGGACCTACATGTGGTTTATGGCGCGAGAGGTTTATGGCCAGTGCGATCTGAATGAGATACTGGATTCCTCCGCAAGAAAGCGCTGATGCCGGCCGCGATGGATTTTTTAGTGAATAGAAATACCACATACTCGTACATATATTCCAGCCGTTGACCGCTTTAGCATAGTTCGTAGTGACCCTGCAGAAACAAGATGTCCTGGGTTCAAATCCCGGTAAGGGCATTTATTTGTGTGACGAGCACGTATATTTTGTTCCTGAGTCGTGGGTCTTTTCTGTGTATTTAAGTATTTATTTATCTATATAAGTATGTTTATCGTCGTCTAGCACCCATAGTACAAGCTTTGCTTAGTTTGAGACTAGGTCGATTTATACATAAGCCAATGATTGGGTACCTACAACATCTCCACGAAACAAAACGACCCGGTAAGTATGTGGTATCAGATATATACGGGAAATCGTCATTGTCTGGTGACAAGTATAATTTCTTTTTAATTATCGACGGTGGCCCACAAATATACAGCCTGTCTGAAGCTGATTTTCTACCGGAGGGGCGAGACGAGGCGAGGCGAGAATTGAAATTCTCGTCTCCTCCCGCGCGCTCGGTGGAAATAGTAAGTGCCATACAAATTTCAATTCTCGCCTCGTCTCGTCTCGCCCCTCCGGTGGAAAATCAGCTTGATGGTAGCAGACCCCGTCGCCCAAGGACGCATGCTAAACTGGGGCATCACAAGCGCGCTGCTGACCCTTAACTGATTTGAGTATTAGTGAGGTTAGTTTATTAAGTGTATTTAAGTATTTATTTATCTATATAAGTAGGTATGTTTATCGTCGTGTAGTACCCATAGTACAAGCTTTGCTTAGTTTGGGACTAGGTCGATTTGTGTAAGATTGTCCCCTAATATATATAAAAAAAATTAAGGGCCTGTATATACTAGTCACCGACTTCAAAAAGGGGAGAGGTTCTCAATTTGTCGCAATCTTATATTTTTATGTATCTATGTTCCCCGATTACTCGAAGACATCTGGACCGAATTAGGAAATTCTTTTGTTTGTTTGAAAGTGTACTCTTCTCAGGTGGTGCTAATGTCATCCCGTGGTGGGATCTTGGAGAAATCGAGGGATATCTTCAGGTAAGGCTACTGAATTGAAGACGATTTTTTTTTGTTATTAAAACATTTTTTCCGTAGGTAATACGAAGGAAGTCAAACGTTTCGTACCCACTCAAGATTCTGTCCACACACCACTCAGTAATTTTTGTTTAAGAACACGCCTTTTATAGTACGTTTTACGGTATTACTAAAACTTTCATTAAAGTTCCTTTCAAGTTTAACTGCACCACAACTGAGCTTACGCGGTCATGTTTACACGGTGTAGTTTCGGTGGAGCTCCTTAACCACATCAATCAAATTATCGAATGCAAGCGATTAATAGCTCTCCTATAGAGTGCGTTAAACAAACGGCTGGGAATATACGGGGTTCTATTCCGTACTGGGCCGCATTGGCATTCATGAGTATCGGATGAGAAATGCGACTGGTAGAGGAAAGCAGCCAGGGACATTTGAAACATAAAACTTCGTTCCCTCGTTCGAAAAGTAACACATAGGTAAGTTAGAACCTGTAGCTTTTTCCTGGTTGTACCGTACCTGGGATCCGCTTTGCCACCTAATCCTAAGATTCGGCGACGGCCTAGTGCCGAAAGCGACTACCATCTGTACGCTTACCATGAGTTTGACAATGACGGCTTACGCTAACGAGTATCGAGTTTTCTATCTGTGCATCTCTATTGCACTTTGACAGTACGAGCGGGATGCACAGATAGTAAACTCGATACTCGTTAGCGTAAGCCGTCATTGTCAAACTCACGGTAAGCGTACAGACCTTCGAAACCAGAGGAAAAACGAAACCTTCTTTTTTTTAAATTAAATTATTATCCAAGCAAAATATCGGTTACATTTTTTATGACATATTGTTCGTCAAACACAGGGTTTAATGCCGAGGATCTCACTTTCTTTACAAAAAGAATGTGTACATTAAATTACAAAAAAAAATACTTAAGTACACAAAGTTTAGTTTCTTTAATTACGTTTAGCACTTTCTCGTCCGATAGCTATTTCTTAGTGAGATAAAAACTTATGAACGGTGAATAAATAACCTACTTATATCAACATTTTTTAAGCCTTTTCTTAAAGACTTGCTTGAAAGCTTGCTGGTACTTTCATGTTCAGGAATGATTGTGTTGAAAAAACGAGGTGTTAAATCCTTTTACGTCACTCTGGGCGATAAGTGAGATTTACCGCCCACGGGCACAGCGGCAAATCTCACTTAACACCCAGGAGAAGTTGTAAAATTGTGTTCGCACCACGGGCGGTAATTCGTAAAGCCCCGATCGCCAAACGGGCCACAAGCACCTGCGATCTGGGGCATTCACGTATTCACCGCCCTAGGTACGTAATGTACAATTCTTTTGCTGTAGTATGTTAACTCCTAGCTGGTTCCGTGTAAGTTCGACGCGTCGCAACTCTCAGTTTACGGGTACACTCGGAGTAATATAAATACTTGGCTTTATTAGGATTAAGACTGTCCGAATTTACACCCGTGTGTACACTTGCTCTCGCACAATCGCGGGCCGAGATCAAAAAATGTATTGGCAAAGCGGTCCACTGCGAGACTACTTGGTACTTGATGGGAACTCCCGCCGGCATTTCATTTTGATACTTGCAATAATAGCCACTGCAGGCGAGCTGTACAACACTTTCAATCAGATGGGTGATTATGTTACTTTTCGAACGAGCGTTGGGACAAATCAACTGCTATTTTCCGATACAATAAAGTCATTTATATTGGACCTAACGTATATAACAAAGTGTTGCGCAATAAAACAGCTGGAGGTCGTGGTTTCAGATCCACAAACAAACAAAAAAAACCACTGGGTATTATCATTATGCTCATGTACGAAATATCATTTGATATTTAACATTAGGTGTTAGATGGAAAACATCGGGAGGAAACATGTCTCCCAATATGGTCTAGTTTTTCTTTGGGTGGCAAGGTCAGAAGGCAGTCAATATTTCAAAACTAGTGCCTACGCAAAATCTTGACATTAGGTGCCAAAGCGGACATGGTCGGTTGGGTTAGTCGTGCGTTTCCAATTTATCAAGAAAAACGTTAAATACTCGCACAAGCAAAAACTTGTGATCATAATGAAATTTGGCATCCAGGCACGCAATGGTAGATCACAATTAGGCAGCTTCGGATTTTTTCCGGCAAAGCTCTACTCTTAAAAAATTGCACGTGTAACTACTAATACCAATTAACGTATAAAAGTTCCTTCACATTGTTAAAAAACTTGTTCTCAATTTTGCTATTCCAAAGATTATTTATAAAGATCTTAAGTGTCAATAAGCTTAATATGTTTCTGCCATCTTGTTTCGCGCATGACTAAACATGACTAAATTCGTAGCGAATTGATCTGATGCATAATCATGGTTATTACTCTATCAAAGCATGCACGTTTTACGATTACCTATACACCGGTAGATGGTTCTGTCAAGAATCCAGAAGTCCGTCTGTTAAGTTATTTCTGGCATTTACCAAAAAACATCCCAGTTAAAACGATTTCGAAAATAAAAATATTTTGAGTTTATGATCAATTACTAGTGACTATCGCAATCACAAAAAAAATATTCCCAACGTTTTCGTTTATCCGAGTTTAAATTTCGGCCAAAACCTTTTCAGTATTGTTATGATACAAACTGAACAAAGGATCAGTCCTTTAGGGATCTTCAAGATGAACACTTTTTAAAAAGATACAAAAATTTTGCGGCCTTGGAGAAATGTGGTTTTTTGCCGAAATTAAAGGTCGGACAAACGATGCGATTGGAAAAATGCTATTTACTGATTGCGATACCGTGTGGACTCTCAATAGGTACTTAGTTGTAGCTTTCTGGTCTGCATTTCTGAAATCTGAAAATTTACTGTTCACAGTATAGGGATTCGGATATAGGTACAATAAAATGAAAGAAATAAAACACAAGAGACAAGAACAATTCGTTGGCCCAAAAGCATTCACTCTCAAAAAGGATTGTTCAATGCCAATTACTTTTGAGCCAGGAATGCTGTCTTCAAACTGTCGATCAGACTCATATCTCAAATGTTTGCATGCAAATCGTTACTTAAACATAATCCCCCGTTAAAAAACCCCAATTAAGCCTTTAAATGATGATTAAACTGAATCTATCAACAACAATCATTAACTCGCGAACCCTAAAAAAATCGCATAAAAAAACTGCAAACTATCAAGACTTATTGTGCACGACTAAATCGAAGCGGCATATTACGACTTGGGTGGTCCAGGTGTGCTGTCTCTGTCGCGCGCGCGGGGAAAGGTAGCGGCGTCCCACTCTGCCGGAGGTTTGGGTGTCAAAGATTATGGAGGTAGAAAGTTGGGTGGGAATCTTGTAGGAATCTTATTAGCGAATTAGTAGAGTGGAGTCGAAGATTGGATTCTATATATTTGTTCATAGCTTCGAATACCGATCGCATTTGAATCTGTTTCACGCCAATCGAAACTTGAAAAAAAAAAAACAAATTTTCCCAATATTATTTTCTTTTGTTTCACTATAATTAAAGAAAGGATACTATGTCAAACCTACATACATATAATCGAATACACGAATAGGGACTCAAATACGCGCGATCGTGTCAACCCATCGTGTTGAAGCGATCGCGAATCATATTGAAATGCGAAACAGAAACGAAAGTGATGAATCGAATAGATGCCCTGGTGAAGTCAGAAGCGAAAGAGTATTTTTTTATACGTTGGTATGGTAGACGGTGGCATACTTACATGCAGCCTTAATGATGGTTAGCGCATCCATAGACTACGGTGTCTGCTGACACCGGTGGTGTAGGCTGTAGTCTATGGGCAAAGTGGTATCAGCGCATAGTTTTGAGGATTCGTTGTATCAGCCAAAAGACAATTTAATCCCAACAGGTCCTTTACTCTTAACACAGCGCTTCCTTAGCCTACCTGGTAATCATCATCATATCAGCCAACAGACGTCCACTGCTGGGCCTAGGCCTCCCCCGAAGAGTGCCACAATGACCGGTCCTGCACCAGCATCCAGCGGACTCCCGCGACATTCACCAGGGCTGATATTCGCTACGCGCTAATGCGGCCCACTCCACCGGTCACCCGTCACGAAACTAGACCTCTACCTACGCTTAGTTACTACGCATCGCAGTGTGAAGATACATTGTGGGTAAGTGTTGAGGTGAGCTTAAAACAAGTTACAGAATAGAGGGGCTGGTTATCAGTCAACCTTGTGACGCAAACGGAGAGCGAGGCGCGCACGTCGTCGCTAAGCGCATTTGTATCCTCCGCTGTAGTGATCTGGATAGCAGGGTTGGGGGACCCTAGCCGTCCTTATTAAGCTCACAGGATTGTAGCGCCCCGAAATTGTCCCAGGGCACGCTCTCTGGTCGTGCCCGCGCAAACGGGCCAGTGGCGAGGGTCAAAGTAGAATGCGTCGAGCGTTGGTTGGACAATCGTTGGGGGTTTAGTGGGTCTGGGCTTTCTGTCCGGGAGTCCCACACACCCGTCTGGTCTCCCCTGACCGGGCGGCCAGTGGGTTCTTTTCCCCATTTCCCCAACGTAAAAAAAAAATGGGTTCTCTGACGCGCTTGCTGATATTATCATCTCGTTCCTGGCAAATCCTTTAAACAAAAAAAAATGACCAACATAGGCGCTACGGTAGCCTAGTGGTTCAGGCATGCGGCTGTCAAGCGGTGACCGTGGGCTTGAATCCCGGCTCGTACCAATGACTTTTTTGGAACTGATGTACGGGATATTTACCGTTAGCTTTTCGATGAAGGAAAACACCGTGAGGAAACCGGTATTATCCCAATAAGGTCTAGTTTTCCTTGGAAGGTCAGATGGCAGTCGCTTTCGTAAAACTAGTGCCTATGCCAAATCATGCTCCTTTAGGGGCATTACCGGGAATAAGGCTAGGAGGATGATGAGGTAGTTATTAAGTATAAAATTTTTGTTCAGTATTACTATTTGTCACTAAGTCCCGTCTCTTTCTTATTCTTTGAATTTCCTCTTTATCATTGCACATTCGCGAGCCGCGTTCGCACTCGCACGCTCTCCGAAATTTCTCTCCTTCTCCCTCCCACACTTGCTCTTATGACCTAACATCTCTCGCTCTAATGAGAATTTCTCTTTTTGTTAGACTTGTACAATTACACTAAAGGTCACCGTTTTGACATTTTCGGCTTTTTAAGGAAAGGTGTCTTAGTTTTCATGAATATTGATGTGGTTGCGTGTGTGTTTGTGTTACTGCGTGTACATGTACCTATTATATGTGTGTACATGTATACCTGTATGGTTGACAACAGTTGACTTGTTATCTTGCCAAGTTTTCTGCCAAGTGACGTCGCACGCGATAAAACGACTCCTGTCTCACTCGCACTGACCAGACTTGAAAGAGATGGGCTTCTTTTTCTCACACAGGTTTCAGTTGTTCTAACCCCACAGCACGAATACTTATTCACTATCTCTAATTACAGCTTAATGATAAACTGACAATTTCTGATTGAAATGATCTACGTACACTACATAGCTCCGAACAGTAATTGTCCGAAAGTATATTGTTTCCGAAATTCATAATTCCGAAAACCATGTTCCGGTGATATTGTTTTGATCTGATATAACACTAACCTAACCTATTCATGTTTTTCATTAATAATGTGTATGTAACTGTAAGTGTAGTAACTATTAGTAGTATTAGTACCACTTAAGTGATTTGGTGTTATACTGTAAACTTTTGTGTGAATTAATAAATTATCTTTATCTTTTAATCTATGCGTCCATATTTTCGTTAGGCGGAAAATGGCGTTCGGAATTTGGATTTTCGGAATAATGAAGCTTTGGGACAAATGACTCTTCGGTATTAATGTGATGTCCCCTACATTGATTACAAGTTTACAATAGAAATAATTTGGTATAAGTAAAGCAGTAACGCTGTTAACGCAATTTAGTTTACAATAGCTAAAAAACTTACAATGTTTGCAGAAGCACCTACATCCCGTCACTAGTTAATCTGAAAATGTGAAATAAATTGTAAGTATTTGTAAATTTTATGACGTGTCCCAGCAATATTGCCATCGCCAATGGCAATATTACCGATGTTACTGGTACAATCTTACTACTAAAGTAACGTTCGACTCGGTCATCATGTCAGCCGAAAGACGTCCACTGCTGGACATAGGCCTCTCCCCCAAAGAGTGTCAAAGTGATCGGTCCCGCGCCACCCGCACCCAGCAGACTCCGTTAGTACCTGTTCACCAGTCCACCTTGTGGGGGTCTACCCACGCTGCACCTTCCGGTACGTGGTTACCACTCGAGAACCTTTCCGCCCCAACGGCACATTGCACGTGGAACCGATGTTCTACCCACTCCCAATAATGCTAAACGATTCGGAGGCCTATATCGGATTTCTTGCTTCTGCTTCTTTCTCGATTGACTGTTAAGTGACTAAAATATGAAAAGTTACATAAAAATTGCCTTTGCTGCCGACAACGTTGACGAAAATTGCCGACATATTTTCACATGGAAAGGACACATCACTAATCCCCCTTTTTATATCTTGCATCACTTTGCACTCCAATTTACAATCAGTATAAAAATCAATCGACAGATTCTTCCAACTTATCTAAAAATCCCCTAACACCTTTGACCTACCCATGGAAATCAAAACATACGACTCTAATTGGTCACCGACCACGCCTGTCGAGACCCTGTCAAACTGTCAAACGGCTGTCAAAACAGACGGTATCGGCCTAATTGATCTAAACGGGATAGCGATCTCGGTGTTCGGTACATGATATCTAAGTCTTAGTTTAATGTTGAGAATGTGGAACAATTTGGGGTTTTAGACTGTGGTATGTGGTATGGTTCTGTACGGCATGGGTTATTGAACAAGCGAGCCAAACGATCGAAGTTATCATTTTATGTTTGTATTATTATTACTTATTCTCATTTTATGTATTATTATGCACATTAATAACTAATAAAAAATAATAACAGGTTAAAACATAAACATGATATATAAGATTAAGGTACGCAATTTTATTTACGTCACACCTGGCCATAATGCGAGTTTTACTGCACGCTGCGCGTACGGGAAAACTCGCGTTGTGGCCAGGTGAAGACGTAAAATTTTGTACTCAACACGGGCGGTAATTCGTAAAGCCCCAGAGCGCATATTTATGGCCCTCACCTTCGGTTCGGGCCACAAACACCTGCGATCTGGGGCATTCACGAATTCACCGCCCTAGTTACGTAGGGTAGACCGGGGTCAATAGTACCACGGGTCAATAGTACCGTCGCCTATAATTCTTCAACCACATCGAAATATGCATGTGTGTGGATACACCAGTATGCCTTGAGCGTGTCTCTACCTGCTCACTAGTCGGCCGCTCGCTGCCGTGCGAAAAGGATGTGCTATACGACGATTTGCATTTTCGACTGACCAAAGTAAGTATTTGCGATTTACGTTTTGTACTAGTGTTTATAATTACACAGTCGTAGTGTGAAACTTGTACTGAATTGTGACTCTCTAGTTATTAAAGTTTTTAATATGTCACGGTCAGTTAGATATAGAAATCGAAATTTGTGAAGGTTAGTGAGTGCGAGTAAAAAAGGAGAAATGTACCACAACACTCGGGGTTAATTGTAACGTTACAATTGACCCCGTGCTACTATTGACCCAAAGTTTTTACACGACTGCTAAAATAAGACAATTGAAACTAATTATTTTTGTAACAAGTTACATCTCCGGTAGGCATTTTATGTTATACCTATGATTCATACGACACTTCGGGATGTATATACATTATAATACCCGCAATGCCTTCCGTTGTTGTGGTATTATTTAATATTTATTTGTGGTGAAGGATGGGGTTGATTGTACCAGGGCTCAATTGTAACTGTATGGGATTAGTAATTGTTAAATAATTCGTTATTTTGTTGTATTGAGATGTTCTTATTGATTGAAAGATGTGTGCTATGAGCACCCCTAAGTATTTTTTTATAATAAGTCGACATAATATGTTTCAAAAACTTGGAAAATATTGTTACTTTTAGTTCAACTGAAATGCTAGCTTTGTCTAGTGTTACGAGTCTCTATAATTAAGACTGATGTACGTAACAGACTGATTCGTCTCAAGAAATTAACAATAATTACTGATTGATTAACACATTACTTTGGGTTTTATTGAAAGAAAAGAAAGAAAGAAAGAAAGAAAGAAAACATTTATTCGTGGACAAAACAATGGCCTCTGATTATCTGGTACAATTGACCCGTACTAGGGGTCAATTGTAACACAAGGACTTAATGAACAAAAACTTAATTTGCACCATTCTGATGCCATTAAATGAAAATATTTTTCTAGATTCTGATAGCCAATGAGACTAGAATGTTATATCCTTAGCGATTTTTACGTGGTAGCGTTAGATTCTGAGTTATAGGTCATTATTTCTAAAGTGGTACTATTGCCCCCGGTCTCCCCTAATGTACTATATTGCTAATCCTTATTTTCAGCTTGGGCAAAAAGTTTTTCGTAGGTGTCGTCTTATATTGAAGCTTAGTAAGTTTACGGTTGAGGTAATCTCCGGACCCACTAATCCAATTTCAAATTTTTATTCACGTGCGTGTAGAATGCACTTTTTTAAAAGGCTATATTTTATCCCACTGGGGTGCCTGTGTTCTTTGGAATACGCGAGCGAAGCCATGCGGGCAGCTAGTCTCAATAAACTCTATATGTTCCAGTTCCTCCAACTCGGGTTTTAAGGTTATTCATAACCACATTTTTATTTACTAACATTAAAACCCTGTCGGAATGACGCTTAAAGTGGGCCTATAGAATTACTCCGGTGTCACCCAGCTGTAACGTGTTGATTAACCCGCGCCGTGGGCATTACACGTGTTAAGTTACTATGGAGATTATAATTGATATATTACGACCACCCAGACGGTTATTTGCGATATTTTGTGCTTTAAGGGGAACGTTCCTTGTGGTTTTTCATACGAGATTGTTTTACGAAAATATATGTACATATTGTTTTATGTATACAACGTGTCCCAAAACTCAACGATAAGTCGGCACCAGAGGATGGAGCCGCTTATGATTAGTCGAGAAAAAATAAGGAAAAAATATAAGTATCTCAATTATTTTAGAAATTACAGAAAAAAAATGAAATTCATCGAAAATCGACATCCCTAAAATATTACTGTTTTTTTTTTGTTTTTGGAAACTTAAGTAGCCCTGCTATCTAACACAGTTCTTAAAAATACCATAATACATGTAGTTTTTACACAAAAAATAATCAAAATTCATTTTGTCCCTACAATTTTGAAAGATTTTTTCTTACAGTCCACTTTCAATCATCATGGTGTAAAAAATAGTATTGACACCACTATGGCAATTATTTTCAAAAGATTTTTTTTTTTGTTTTTTTTTTGAGATATATTTTTTTCCTTATTTATTCTCGACTAATCATAAGCAGCTCCATCCTCTGGTGCCGGCTTATCGTTGAGTTTTGGGACACGTTGTATATGTACTGTAATAAATATTATATTATTTAATATGAGCACACTCCATCGATAAAGCAGTGCGCGACTCATACTAAAATAAAGTTTATAAACAATTAAATAAAGACTTGGCTTAAAGGACACGCATCCAGGCCATTAACATAAAAAAACGCGACACTGTCGGTAAAGTAACTCGCTGTCAATACTGTCATGTGTTCGCGAGGTAGTGAGGTTAAAGAAATATGTTAAGAAAGAAATGTGTTAATATATCTGTATTGTAATTTAGAATAATTGTTGTTAAGAGTTTGGCGAAATGAGAAAAACACTGTTTGTTTACAGGTGAAGACTTTAGTTTTTAGTACCTATGTACTTAGGTATAATGTAGCTCGGGAATATAAATCCTTACTGATAGAATAAATCTTTGGTTATAGAACAACGCGTTTATTTTATGTCAATCCGCGTATTTGAAGAAAATTCATATTATAATATACCTACATACATACATATATTAGATATGAAACGTATTCAATGCCACTGTTAGCATAAATGCGGATATCATCATCATCGATCTTGATAAAAAGTGATGTCGCAGTGACAGGTTGCTAGCCCATCGCCCACAACACACTTCAACCCAGCTTCACGAAAATACTTAGGAGAGTTCATTTTAAGAGGGAGGTCGCTCGACTTTCCATACAAACTCATTATATAGGTACCATCAAAATCTAGTTTCCGACCTAGATAATGTATTAAAAATTTCATGTTATTCCAGTTTGTTTTAAAATGAGAACCAAACTACGTTTGTATGGAGAGTCGACCGTGCTGGAACTCCATTGCTTCTCTACGAGCAACTGACATGACACTCGGACCTCATCACACAGAAAATTAACGGTGTCGGTTAGTGTACGACCATGATAATGCACGGCCAAAATAATGTACCTACAGCCCGATAATGTACAGCAGCAGATTGACACCTAATCCCATTTGGCATAGGTACTAGTTTTACTAAAATCGACTGTCATCTGAACTTCCAACCCAGAGGGAAAACTAGACCTTATTGGGATTAGACCGGTTTCCTCGCGATGTTTTCCTTCACCGAAAAGCTAACGGTACATATTCCGTACATAGGTTCCGAAAAACTCATTGGTACGAGTCAGGGTTCCAACCCACGACTGCCGCTTGACAGCCGCTTGACAGCCGCATGCCTAGGCTACCGTAGCTCTTATTATATATCAAATGATATTTCGTCAAAAAGTTTATTGTAAAAACCCAGTGGCAAGAGCAGGGGCTTCGAACCCACGACCTCCAAATTGAAAGCCTCGTGCCTTACCACTCGGCTACATCACAGCAACATTGTCACAGCTATAACATTTTAATTCCAACCGTGTACACATATTATTGCGCGAGCCACGTGTAATTGATATATTGCGCCACCCACGTGGTTATTTATTTCGGTGCGCACGAGACGCGGAGCTGATTGGTTGGACGTTAGGGTTGTCACTTTTACTTAATTTACCCGACTGGCTTACCGCCTCGTTGGCGAATCACAAAAAACCCAGAGAGACACGGGCTAAGTAGCCTGTGTCCATTACCCAAGGTACATTCTGTGTGCTGGTGAAAGTTTTTTTTTAATGGAAGAGTAGTTCCGATGTTTACCCCCTACAAACCAACTTACAAAGCTATATTAACTTACATTATGTATCTAGGGCGGTGAACTCGTGAATGCCCCAGATCGCAGGTGTTTGTGGCTCGAACCGAAGGTGAGGGCCATATATATCCGATCTGGAGCTTTACGAATTACCCCCCGTGGTGCGTACACAATTTTACGTATCCTCCTGGGCGTGAAGTGAGATTTGCCGCTGCGCCCGTGGGCGGTAAATCTCACTTACCGCCCAGAGTGACGGGAAGGTACATTTCACAGACATCCACCTCTATTATTAATAAAGATATACGAGAATTAGTATTTTATCTTAGCCTCTAGCTAAGAAATATTCAAGGCCGAGTGGAAATAAAGAGAGTTATAACTTAATTAACAGTCTTCCTTATCATCTTCTCAGTATTATTGCCATAATGGTAGCCATACACGAAGCGATTTACTTGCACAAGTAAGGTAACGGCGCCTATTACCGGGGGTATCAAATTCGGCTACCATTACCGTGGCATTTTCAAATACGCATTTTAAAATCAAACCGTTCGATTTACAATAAAACATACTATACACAAATGAAGCCTAATTTAGTTGACTAACGGTCCTGTTTACGCAAATGTGTGTGAATGAAATAACAAGCACGCAATCCGTCAGTTTCTGCGACGGCGGCGTAGGAAGAGGTTGTGTCATACAAACGCATGGCGTCACTGGTAAGTATACCCGAATCTTATTTATTATTTCACGCAATACCTATGACAATTGAACAAATGCTATGGATTTTAAATGGTTATCTATAGTTTTCTGCACAACTTTCGCGTACTCGTTATATATTTTTTGACCTGGAAATTCATTAAAAATGGAATATAAAATACAGCGGTGATAGACGCCATTTTTAGTTGGGGAAACTAATACCGTGGCATACCACGGTAATAGTTAAGTCGGTGATTTGCTTCTTTGAGCTTTATCTTTTTTATATGTCATCGATTATAAAATCTCTTACAGCTATTCGAATCTTGATCTATTGACGCTATTAAAGAACTATTTCCGTGGTATGGAAAGTATCCAACAAACCCTTAATTTTTAACCAAAACTTTAGTACTGAATCTGCAGTTTCTATGGAAACCCTTATATTGTCATGTCGTTTAAATATTGTAATAATTAACTATACTTACTTACCAGTTATGTGATTTTGGTTTTATATCAAGCTTGTAATATGTATGTTTGATTTGTAATGAAAATACAATTTTATCCTAAAGTTTTTATGGATCGGAATTAGATTTTACAAAATTCCAAATTAAGTCTATTACCGATGGTAAGATCCCACAACAATCGGTAATAGTAACTATGGGAATTTTTTACCGACCCATTCAATATTTGTTTGGGTCGGTAATAGGTTAAAAGTTAGGTAAAAAGAAGTATCTATTACCGAGTGACATTTTAGTTTTGTCTTAAAATAAATCACATCTAGGGTTACGTTCGTACAATTTCATTTGATAAAATTGATTTCTATGGTTCGTACTATTAAGATGGGTGGTGAACGGAGATAATAACATATCCCAGCAAAATTTGAAAAATTAAATAAAGTCCTAAAACATTCAAACAACTCGGAAACGACACATAAGTATAGATAAAGGTGTTACTTACCTACACAAAACGCAAAATATCGTTTTCGAGTCATTCAGTCTGTTAGTATACTCAGTATTGTACTTATTAGGTTTTTAATAATACCCCGTATTTTATTTATTTAATCTTTGAATACAAAATACCGAATCCATAGTATAATGTAATGTAACTGATTTAATAAAAGTTAGTCTTTACCTGCTATGTATGCAAGTAGTAGTTATTCTTATAACCAGTGGACATCATTTTGTTGATTTAAGTATGTTTTATGTTTTCTTTATTTTTATATAGTACGGAACCAAAGTCATGAATATTATTTTAACCCTCGATATTGGGTGCCGAATTGTGTATCAGGTTACTATTACCGATGGTAGAAAATTGCTGCTTTTTGTACCCTCGGTAATAAAAGCTAATTTCGCGGTAATAGAATCACATCCCATCCATTACCACGGTAATAGAAGATTCTCCTTTCGTGGTTTCAATAATTATTTTATCAAATATAACAAACTAAAATTGGTTCAAAAAGTTACGACTCTGAAAGTTAAATAAACACTCTTCAATAAAAAAAATAAACTAGGACGTTAAGGAGCTTTCATACCCATCATTTTTTAGAATCATTTGAAAAATACCTCGCGTACCACGGTAATAGGCGCCGTTACCTTATACTAGCTGTAACACAAGTGTATTGGAAGAAATTCAGAAATTTGCGCAAGTATCTTCCAATACACGTTACAGTATACTTGTGCAAGTCTAAACTGGCGCAAGAAAATCGCTTCGTGTAAGATTATTAGATATTCTGAAAAGCCCAAGTTCCGATTGCTACCTAGCGTGATGGCGCGCCCAAAAAAGAGTATTCCCTCCGGCTTGCCTAACATTTATTTTTAGGCAAGCCTATAATATACTCTAAGCTCTTTCTTAACTTTTTTGTTCCGGGTTCCCCATCGAAAATGTTGATGCCACTGGTACCAATAATTGACGTAGGCACTAGTTTTCATTAAACCCCTAATAAGCTAATAAAAAAGTGTGCTGAATAAAATAATGATTGCTCCATATCCAAATGACATTTGTCCAGAAACCGGAAACTAGTTTACTACCGAGTTACGCTTTGGGTTCTACGCTGTAACACGAAGCAAAGTTTTCCGTTGTGGCAAAACTCGCCTGTTAAGCTGCCACATATACTTTGTGATTAGCATTGAAGAGGTTAGTTGACACATTCAGTGGCAAAGTTTTCATGGCGCTACGCTTGTAGCCATAACATAGGGAAATCCCTATGTAGAAACACCAATCGAGCCGGCGCTGGTCTCGCCGGAAGACCAGCGCTGGCTCTTGCAATGCTGGCTAGCATTATGCTGAGGCGGGACCATTTCGTAACAAATAAATAGTTATTAAGTAATTAAATAGTATTATATGTTTCTATTTGTTTGTTACGAATTAAAAAAACATTTCATTTTCATTTCATCAGCGGCTACGAATCAGAGCCATTAACCACGAACTTCGAAAGTCGAAGTTCGGGTATTTCCATCTATATCACACTTACGTTAATCGAGTGACCGGGATGCAAGTACACGAACTTAGAGATTTGATTGTCGTGGTGGCGCCGCATAGCGCAAACCTAGCGTGCTCCTGGTACTCAAAGTGTTAACTGTTTCAAGGTTAACTGAAAGAGGTTCTCAAACCTAAGGTTACCTTTACGTAGCGTCGGCCACCCAAGCAGTTATTATTTGCGCGGACGCAGTGATAGATCGACGCGCGCGCTGATTGGTTGACGGGTGAATAGGGTTGGCAATCATTAATAAAATAAGAAAAATTGCATCAAGTCATATGCCAAAGACCCCGTGTGGTGTCGGGTTAGAATGCCACTACCCCCTTTCTTCCCGTGTGTGTCGTAAAAGTCGACTAACTGAGCCGGTTTGGAGTTGAGTGTGGTCGATGGGCTAGCAACCTATCACTGCGATCGTGCGATGTCACATTTTGTCGATATTTTATACCCATTTTTATGCTGAAAGTGGCACTGGAAGTACTGGAACATAAGTTTCATGCCCTCTGCTTACCCGTTTTGGGAATAAAGGCGTGAATCTATGTATGTATGCAATGACTAAATAGAATTGCGGTAATTTCGGTATAAATAATAGCACATGGGTTATTAGCATTAATATTTTTGTAGATACATTGAATAAAGATTGTATAAATAACATTGCTGTTTGGATTTACGCACCAAAAATATGTTTTCGACTGAACTTCAATGCCCAAACATAATACCTATAGGTACTTAGGTAAATTTAAAATCCGGCGAGCTCCCACTTCAAACTTGAACTAATTATTATTCTCCTCATAATTAATGCATCCCTCGCATTGGCAACCCTAGCGTCAAATTAGCCAAACGCATTGCACATTCTATTTTCAAAATTCCTTTTACGTATATTGATCGAGTTCAATCGCTTTCGCTTTGTACAAGTTTATTTTTACCGTTCTTTAAAGAAGTGCCATTCGATTTTAAACCTTAAGAGCATAACACAAGGCACGTAGTGTATTTATTCAGGCGCATGAAAATACTTTACTATTGCTACAGTTTATAAAATAAAAGTTATACTAATATGTGCTTAATTAGTATTAGAATAAGGCAATCTTTCGTTTTTTGGAAATTAAATTAAATTAGTTCGTGGGTACGTTAATAAATGTTTGTTTTAATAAAGATAGCTTGTAATAGAGATGGCGCCACTCCGCCAATATTCAATTATTTGTTTAATTGTTGTAATTAGTTAAATCATTGCGCTAGATTTGTGGGATTTTGCAAAAATAACAAATGTGTCCGTGAAAACCACATTTATAGTAGGATGCATCAGTGAAAAACTGCACAGTCAGACCGAGAATCAAACCCATCAGTTTCTCTGGATTCCCGCTGCACTCCGGAGAGGCAAATTCAAGGTTCAGCTCTCGATTTTTCCCTCCTCCATATAAACCATAATTCTCAGCCAGCCTCAAAGTGCAAAGAATTAAGGATTACAGTTAGCCGAAGAAGTGGTCTACTAATTTTCGACTCTATTACTTGTACATTAATGTTCCAAAATTGTAGAACTGGCTGATTGTATTAAAGTAATTTCGCCGGTTAGCGACCTTTATGAATAGTTATATAATAGAATTTCATGTGCCGGTTGGCGACCACTTAGCTGAGTTGGTGAACTGAAAGGTTATTTTCTCGTTTTTTTAGTAGATTTCTATTCTAAAACAACAAAAAAAATCCATGTACAACTAATTGTCTCAATAAGGTCTGTAGAATTGATGTTATCTTCAATAGAAAAAACCATCTCCTTCAGGTGGTCGCTAACCGAAGGTGGTCGCGTAACCAGCGAAAAAACCCTAGATCCGTCCCTATAGATGACGTTTGCTCAGTAAGGGTAATTTCCAAATTGTTTCCTAATCGTGGTCAACATCTGATAATCTATGACTACAATTATACTTAGAATTAGCAAAGTCATTAAACATACTGAAAGGGGGATGCTGACTGTGACTTGAATCAGCAGCTATTTTTGAAACGTCCAAAACGTTCCACTAGTATGAAGTTTGTAGGGAAACAGGAGGAAGTGACGTCACTATTTTATTAGGTCAAACAGCGTCCATAATTATAGTAGAGTTAGCATCATATCATTAGTATAAAACGAGCAATGTTTGTGTATATATATATGCAAACATGTTTTTGGAAACGGCTCAAAAATGTAGATGAAATTGATATTTAGGGGTTTACGGGGGCGAGAAATCGATCTACCTAGGTCTCATGTCTGGGGAAATTCGTTTCCTCCGTATTTTCACACGAACTGAGCTCGATCGCCCAGGGACTAGTTACTAAATAAATAAATAAATGAAAATAAATATGCCAAATGGGCACAATCATACACAAATCGACCGAGTCCCAAACTAAGCAAAGCTTGTATTGTGGGTACTAGTCGACGATATACATACTTAGATAAATAAATAAATACTTAAATACATACAAAACATCCATGACTCAGGAACAAATATTCATGATGATCACACAAATAGATGTCCTTACCGGGATTCGACCCCAGGACCACTTATACGCCAACATGCCTCTCCTATTCTATCCTAGCAAACATCTTGTCTCTCTTACTAATATGCTTAAAACTTCTTCGTTTCTTTACAGACTTAAAAAAAAGGAGGAGGTTCTCAATTCGGTGGATTTTTTATAATGTTTTCATTTTTATGTTTGTTACCTCAGAACTCCGTCATTGATGAGCACCGTTTTTTACAAAAAATCAGTTGGATGATGGGATCCATGCGGAATTCAGGGAACTCCTCAATTATATTAGGCACGTGTGTAGTGATTTTGGTATTTTCTATTATAACTCGTGTATTTACATGCGGAAATCATAAATTGGAATTGATGATGAAGACCACACATGACTTAGAATTAGAATTCCTCAATTATGTGCTTAAAAGTACAAAAGTACGTCACAGATTCTGGAAACATTCTTATGAAATAGCAACTAATGAAGTGCCAAAGGTGATCCTTGTGGAATCCACGGGAGGCCTTAAATAGTATCGGACCAATACAGCGATTGGATTTTTTTTCTCTAATAATCAACCATTCTGCTGTCGGAAATCAGTTTAGGCGGTAAATTGGAAAAATAAATGTGGAAATGTTCTCGTGGTTTGGCGGAGTACTAAAAATTGCGGGTTCAATATAATGATGCGTGCGGGGGCTTACCATCAGGTGATCCGTCTGCTCGTTTGCCTCCTATGACATAAAAAAAAACAGGGTGCTGTTGCGGCTGCCGCGGCAGCCGCAACAGCACCCTGTTTTTTTTTGCGCCGCGACGCTCCGCAGAGTCCGCGACAGCCGCCACAGCCTCATGAGCGTATTAGCCGGTAGGTGGGACAGTGGCTTAGTCAGGCACTGGTCCTCGCTTCACTTAGGTTTAGGTTCTAATATAGTTATTTAAGTAGCTCCGTGTTACTAACAAACTATGGACACTTTTTCGTCTGAAATAAATGCATTTTTTTTTAAATTGAAATCGGTTAAAACTTTGTTTTTAAAGTAAATTATTCCATCCTTGTATGAATTATCCTTGCAACCATTAGGTGCTCATAGAGTACATCTGAATGTCTCTCATTTAAACCAGCTAGACAGGTACTGGCTTACCATGAGGCAGCTTGACCACCTTTCCATCCTTGAAAGCATGCATATCCAAAACAGCTATAATAACTCCTTATTAAAGTTTACATATGGAGCATTGCTTTAATATGAGAATGAGACTTGGACACTGACCCAGAGAGACTAAAATAGCAAACACGTCAGTTTTGTTGTAAGAATATCATATATTTATTTGCAAACTACCGGGTTGAACATACTAAAATGGAATAAGTCTTGCAATCGCTCAGATTCTCACACTACCATATACCATCCCCGACAGTTAACTGACTCTGTACCTTATTGCAATGAGGCACGGTCTAATGATGCTTAGCATGACGTGTTGCATTTGCATTTATGTATAGGCACATTTCACTCGCAAAACCTCCAAAACCAACTCTAAAATACATTTACAAACTCCATTATAACCTGAGCTGGCATTCGCTTATGCAACCTTCCTCGCAACGGCTCTTCTTACACTCGACATTTACATCCAGATTGTGAAGACCTGTACTTAGTAAGCCAGTGTCTGTAAGTAGAGTTCAAGTTATTCTGGTTTCTCTGTCGTCGTGGGTGGTCGGAGGTTTTTTATTGCGTCTAAAGTTCGTTCACATCGATACGAATGTGGTTTTATTTTCACAGTTGGTTTTTAGACGTCTAGTTTCGTCGCTCGAGAATGTATGGAAATGTTTAATTAGCTTGTTATAGTTATGACTATATTTCCGAATTGTTTTAACTTTTTAACCTGATTTTACTTACTTGTAGGTAGGTAGTGTTGTGTTTCTGGTATTAAGTAGCCAGAGCTACAATATTCCGAGTGAAAGTTATCGATTCGTAACAAGCTCCTGTACGCTTACCATGAGTTTGACAATGACGGCTTACGCTAACGAGTATCGAATTTTCTATCTGTGCATCCCGCTCGTACTGTCAAAGTGCAATAGAGATGCACAGATAGTAAACTCGATACTCGTTAGCGTAAGCCGTCATTGTCAAACTCATGGTAAGCGTACTGTTTCCCCTCTCGCTTGGACGGCCAGACAGTAGTCTGACCTGCAAGAACTAGAGCTTATGCCAATACTTGGGATTAGAATCAGAATCAATCATTTATTCGCTACACAGGAACAAATAGACTACACAGAAAAAAAAACTATGCCTTGTCGCGAAATGGACCTCTGCATGATGCTAACTTGGCAGCCAGCGCTGGTCCTCCGTTGGGTCCATCCAGTGAGGTCATGTGAGGATTACGTAGTGGATCCTGGGCTCCTTTCGGATGCAACCGGGATAACGCAAAGAGTAGGAGCGGACTAGCTACCCGGGCCAGAAGGCTCTGACCTTAGGTTCTTCCAGAGAGACGGCACAGTAGATTGTCATCTCGCTGATATTGCGAGCAGCCCAACTGAGGAAGTACTTCTTCTTTACCGATTACCGGAGTCATAATAATACCACTACTACCTATGTAGGTATGTGGTGTATGGGCTGTGTTGAGAGACTTGGTTTATTGATTGCTTGCTTCTAGATTTATTTCGATACGACGAATCCTTAAATCAATAAGTTGTGGTTGTGTACTCCCTTGTGCATGCTGTGAATTCGCATGCGACAGGCCTGTGATCTTTACTTACGATCAGACAAGCCGTACAAGTTTGAAACCGTTGAAGCGGTTGAAGTGTTATTAAAAAAAAGATAGAATGAAGGGAACAACCTGTTTATTGATTTCTGTTATCGCATAAAATGATATTGTTACACGGAACACAAGTAGATCAATAAAACGTATAAAGCACCCTTATAGAACGAGTCGGGAATGCGGGGTGGAGATTCGGGCTGGTTGACATGCGACCATTTACTTGGCTGATACATTGGCAACAGATAGTATGTCATGGCGGCTCGATTTGACGTGAAATTCAAAGCATTGTCGGTGTTACACAATGCGTTATATCTTTTATGAGAGCAGTCGTTAAAATCCATCAATAATATAGATGATGATAAGACTTATTGGAGGATATTGAAACCTAGACCTGTCGCGAAAGTTCTGCCGAATGGTGACATAATAAATTATGAAAATATTTAATAATAATAATAAATCAGCCTATATACGTCCCACTGCTGGGCACAGGCCTACTCTCATGGATGAGAGGGAACGGGCAGTAGTCCCCACGCTGGCCCAGTGCGGGTTGGGGACTGCACATACACCTTTGAATTTCTTCGTGGATGTATGCAGGTTTCCTCACGATGTTTTTCCTTCACCGAAAAGCTAACGGTAAATATCAAATGATATTCCGTACATAAGTTCCGAAAAACTCATTGGTACGAGCCGGGATTCAAACCCACGACCGCCGTTTGACAGCCGCAGGCCTGAACCGCTAGGCTACCGTAGCTTATTAATGCGCGTAGCTGAAAATATTTATTGATAAGTCATGTGGCAACCGACAACAATTTGTCACGGCGATCGATTTGATCAGATTTGACATAATCTAATTCATTTGATTAAAACCTATAGCCATAAGCCTAATAGGCTGGCGCGGCCGGCGGCTCAATAGTAAACTTGATAGTGAATGTTCGCACCATCATTTTAATAACAGCTAGCAACATTGCCTTTTCCTTACCATAATATGTTTTTTTCAGATTTGTAGCAGGAACTCGCTAGGAATAGATTAGCTAACTTCGTTCGTGTATCTCCCTCTGTCGCACTTGCTAATTCGAGTGATAGAAACGAAGATACACGAACGACCTTCGTTTTTGTTTCGCCAGAGGCCCTTAGCAACCTTCTGCCATACCGGACCATTCAGCCAGAAAGTCGTTCCCTGGTTCGAGTATAGCTCCCGGCAATATTTTTTTTATATTATTCCCATTAATTTTTAATGTGTTATGCTGTGATTCCATATATCGACGGCGAAGTACCATGAACTCCTATATACGAAAACCTACGATCAGTCGACACTCAGAAGAAAATATTAAACATGCCGAAAATATTAAACATGCCGTTTTCAATGCTCGAGAGAATATTGATCTTCCGAAGGAAAGAATCAAAATTTTCGAAAAAAGATTCGGAATAATCTTGCAGATCTCCTAAGTTTCACAATTTTTGGCAACTCTCCGAAACCGTCACATGTGTAAAAATCTGTAGTAAATCTGTCCAGCGGGTATAGAACGACGGGTAAATGTATCGCCATGTGAGCCCGGCCGACGCGGCACACAAGGAATGCGTGCTCGACGACGTCTGAAATTAACTGTTTTTCGCCGATTCCCGCGGGGTGTGATCTTCCGGGACTTTTATAACCCTTGCTAGCCCGGTGACCGGGTTGGCAGTTTTTTTTCGATAGCTTTGGCACGTTGCTGTTACACTGGGTATATAATAAGCCAACGATGTACAACGATCGCTTTAGCTGACCCTGCAAGAGTTCCTGGGTTCGAATCCCGGTAAGGGCATTTATTTGTGTGATTATAATATGATATGATATGATTTATTTATCTCACAATATGCAATTTCACTTAAAATTTATCAATTAATAAGCACGAATATTTGTTCAGGAGTTTTGGATTTTTAAATATTTTTAAGTATTTATTTATCTATATTTGTATGTATATTGTCGTCAACTACCCATAAAGAACGCTTTGCTTAGTTTGTGACTAGGTCGATTTGTGTAAGATTATTTACGAGGTTATATTTGTGTGCTTAAATTTCTTTTAATTTATTCAAACACAAACAACACCCACACTCAATTATCCCCAATAAAACTTTTTTAACACCCCAATCTTGCACCCCTTTAATTTCGCGGAGAGACAGACAGACAGGGGCGTTGGCGTTTTATTGGAATTTTTGCGGCGGCATCGCGAATCGGGAATGCTGGTTCGATTCCCGGCAAGAACTTTAATTTTGTATTTTTAAGGGGTGGGTTATTTTTAAACTGTATTAGGAGTTGAGACGGAGGGACAGTATTTTTGCGAATTTGTATTCGGCTTCCCTAGATGTATTGAACTTAACTGTTGACACATTTTAATTAAACTATTTGCCTGACACTTTCTTTGGTTCGAAGCGCTTATAATACTCCCAAATTCGCATCGATTTTGCTGGTTACGCAACGTAAGTCGTAATGGGGATTTTATAAATGTTAATGCTTAACAGTTGACCTAACTAATCATACATCGTAGTAAGTAGTTGTCAATTTTGTCACAAGCTATAAACAGCAACAGATACTGAACACTCTTCTCAGTAATACACATTGCTACGTCTGTCTCGATAGATCGGTCAATCCACGAGGAAGACTTAATAATAATAATAAACCATTTATTTCAGGCATCTAAGGGCCTCCTAAAATTGATAGAGTATGTTAAAATGCACACATTTTTTAGTTAGCTTTTTGCATTTTTTTCTAAAACGATTTCTTGTGCCTTATACAGCGCAAACGAGACTTGAACGCACGATTTATGTCTTACTTTGCAAAGTTTAGGGTTAAAAATACCTTAAAGGCTAACATACATTAAATTATAAAATAGCCTTAGGTTCGGTGGTTCCAAACCGTAAGTAATCCTAGGCTACGTCCGTTAAAATCTATTTATCTGGGAATCTCTAAAGTTCTGTAAAAGATGACAGCTGTCGGGACTATATTTAACGCCTACCGGTCATTTAAGAGTCCGCAGTAAGCTCGATTCTCCATACAAACGTAGTTACGCTCTCATTTTAAAACTACGTGTTGGTTTGTAACGAAACTTTGCATATGCAATGACATGAGGTATATAATTATAATTAGAAATAATATATTTATAGGTTTGTAATTAGTTTATGTAGCTTCAGATACCATAGTAAAAAAAATACAGCGAATTTAAGTTTTTCATACCAAACTTGTTTCTGCTGTATTTCATTTGTTTTATAAACTGGAACCATACAAACTAATTACAGACATAGATATACCTTATGTCATTGTATATGCAAAGTTTCGTCACAATCCAACACGTAGGTAGTTTTAAAATGAGAAAAAAACTCTGTTTGTATGGGAAGGTGAAATTCGGCCGAGCTTACTGTGGACTCTTAAGTAAGGTCTGCTACACACCCTTATTGTATACTATATTGTGTTTTGTTCATAGAGTACCTGCAGTAGTGGATCCATTCCTTCCGGGAGAAATCATAAATTCAGTCTTAAACTAATTTTAGTAAGGTCCTCCCCAAGGGCGGAAGCACCCCTCCCAAAAACAAAATTCTGAATCTGCCACTAAGTGTCTATATCTCTCTCTATCTATCTAGAAGAGAGATGTCAAAAGCGCTTTAGAATAGAAATGACGTAGTGGTTCATTATGTATGGGTTGTCAAAAACTTAGGCCTCAATTTCATTCATCAGCCGCAGCATCACATTTGTATCCAATAAGTGCTGGTATATTTCCATTCCTAAGAATACAACCAACAGTAATATTTAAAGGCCTGCTTTTCCGGCCATCTTCCAGGAGATATGATTTTGCTTTTACACTACGTGAGCAAACAAGCATACAACCTGCCTGATAGTAATACCGATGCCCATATACGCTTACGAAACCGGAAGAATCACAGGAGTACTGCCGTCCCTATGTTGATTTGAGGGTTTGTAGTGTTCACAGCTAGAGACGAACACTGGTCCCACATTCTCAACACAACGCGTCCTGGGCAGCGAACAAAAAACCATAGAAGTGTAAGTAGCGCCGTCAAATGGCCCCACGAAATTGGTGCCATTGTCATTATGCGGGATTGGGGGCGGGGTGTCAAAACGATGCCAGGCAGCCGTTTAGTTCCATAATGCGCATACCGCATTTTGGGCACGTGTTTATGTAATTTGTAAGGAGCACCTATTCTATGGTTTTTTCATTCGCTGATCCTGGAAGCTTGGGTTGTCCTTACTCAACACCGGGAAGCTGAATGAATGTGATATTCTGAAATCCCAAACGCGTTTCAATATATTCGGCACACCCGTTTTGGATACTTGAGTTCGGCACAAGAAAGAGCGCATACACATTGCGTGTGCCAGGTTTTTTTTTTTTTTTTTATGTGATAGGAGGCAAACGAGCAGGCGGATCACCTGATGGTAAGCGATTACCGCCGCCCATGGGCACCTGCAACACCAGAGGTGTTGTGAGTGCGTTGCCGGCCTTTAAGATGGGAGTACGCTCTTTTCTTGAAGGTTTGAAGGTCGTATCGGTCCGGAAATACCGCAGGCGACAATCCATTCCACAGATTAGCTGTGCGAGGCAGGAAGCTTCTGGAGAAGCGCACAGTTGAGGACTGCCAACCATCTAAGTGGTGAGGATGGTAATGTTGTCGCGTTGGACGATGGCGAAAAGAAGCGGTAGGGATTAATCCGAACAATTCCTCGGAGCACTCCCCGTTATACATGCGATAGAAAATGCAGAGCGAAGCCACATCTCTACGCAGCGCCAAGGAGTCAAGCCGACCCGAAATATGCTGGCAGTCAACAATTCGAGTTGCTCGTCGTTGGATGCGGTCCAGAGGGAGAAGCTGGTATTGGGGTGCCCCTGCCCATAGATGAGAACAGTATTCCATGTGTGGGCGGACCTGCGATTTATAAAGCTGCAGGCGGTGGGCCGGTGTGAAATACTGTCTCGATCTGTTGAGCACACTGAGCTTTGGGTGGGTGGTGAAGCGACAAATAAAGACAAAGAGACAAATCCTTTCGCTTTCAGGAAGAAACTCATAGTACAATGAGGAAACAGGATGCAAATAGAAAATAAATTAAACAAATAGATTATTAAACTTCTTTTAATAATGATTTCCTATAAACTGCTACTTTACGGTGCGAGTTGATGAAAAACTGATGATTTAAGAAAAATAACAACAGTGGCAGAAGTAACTAACTAGTTAGCAAAAAAATCTGCACACAAAGACTCAATTATCTCAATAACATAAGGACCAGTTTCGAGTAGCCGTAATTTGATTAAATTAAATATTACTTGGGATGACGGGTTGCGTTAACCGATCCGTTAACACTTTTGCAACCAAGAACCCGCCTAGCGGGTGCCTACGCCGTAGTCGCTTCCCGCTACATACGAGGAAAACCACAGGATCGGCTAGCTAGATCGCTTGGTGGCGAAAGTGTTAAATGTGGTCGAAAGTGTCAAAACTCGTCCTTAGATCTAAATCAAATATATTTTTACTTGAATTGTTGACTAATTCACTAGGGATGTCACAAGGTAATGACGTTGATCATATTATGGTTGCAATTTTCACGATTCTCACCCAATATTATTACTGAATAAGTTAATTACACGCGATTAAGTCTCGTTTGAGGATGATGATTTAATAATATGTTGATTAATAAGATCTGACTCTGATCCACTGAACAGAAGAAAGGATTTCTTATTCATTTATATCATAGATAGAGATTCGAACCTTTTGGCAGAATCTGTTTAACACCAAGGCCAATTTCTACAGCCACTTGAATTCTCTAAATCGTCCCAACGAATTTCTAACTCTTACATTGTCTTATATTGTATACATATTTATGCATCTCCATCTCCAGTTTGTCACCAACCCATACAACTCTACTAATACTGCTACATTGCACAATAAATAACTTAATTATTATTAGAACTTATCAAATATTATTTACACGATATTTTAAATTATTTATTTATACAATTCGAGTGGGACATTATTCGACCGAAGCCGCTATAATTGTATTATTATTTACTTAAATATTTATTTACAAGGCCATTTGTTATGGCAAATTAATAAGAAAGACAAATAAGTATAGCGTCAACCAGTGAACCGTCGAAACAAAATAAAGGAAAATAAAATCATTCTACCTCTCTCACCAGATTACTATTATAAAGACAGAGACAATAACTACCACGGTCTAAACTCTTGGCTTCACAGCTATTATAACTAGGTGTTTCCGAGATGATGAATATTATTTGTAAAAAAACTTTTTGGTGGCAACCCTATTCTCAAGGCAACAGTATCAAAATGGCGGAGCCAAGTGCGTATCTGAATTGGAGTGACACTTCTATGCGCTAGTACTATTTATCGTTCTTACAGCGAGAATCAGGACAAGGCTTTATTCAGATTTCGTGCAAAAAATACTTGAAAAAACATATATAACTTTGTTTGACGTCACAACTATACAAACAATACATGAATGAATTATCTAAGAGATATTTAAATTACCTATATACATGATATTGCACAAGTATATGATCTAATTTAATAAGAAACTGTCAAATTAATCATCTTAGTTTTCATATAATATGTCCTGAATAAAACCTTACTGTTAATGTTTGTTTTAAAAACCATACGTCATGGCACTAATTATTTAGGAACAATAAAAACAGACAATTATTCAGAAATCTTAAAACATAACAAAAAACTATAAATTTTGTCATGAAACAAATCAATCTTAATATTTGACTAAAACATTTTTACCTCAGTAAAAGTAAACTATTGTGTCGAAACTACAAATGCACTTTTTATCGTCTCTAGACTATTTTAAAAAAGTTAATTTTGCTAAAAAATCGAGACTAAAAGTGTTTAAGTCTTTTGATCTACACTTTAAAAGTAGCTTTACCAAAGTCGCTTGTACTTTTTAAGAAAATACTAAGCTAAGCATCTTTTATACCATGATTAAACTCAATGGCAACGCTTATACACAGTGAGTATTATTTCAATATTATCGCGATATTCCAAATCGTGCATATCGCTTCAATTAGGTACGTCAATATTGGCGATAAAAATATTGTGATGAGGTATCGCGTGATAATACTCACTTTGTAATACATGCCTTTAATTTTAAAGTCGATGCAAGCGACAGCTAGCTGTCTCTGTTTTGTGTTCGTCATTTGGCATACATCTTTAGTCTCGCCTTTTTAACCCTTAACCTTCCAAATCACTGTCTATTCTGCTGCTCTCTCTCCCTGGCCTTCATCTCCAATTCCTCTTCCTCTCTCGTCAACGGCACCGTACTGTGGTTATACAGCCCCTGGGCCATCAGCTGTAAGGCTAAAGGGTTCCTCTGGCCTGAAGCCTTCTTGATCTTGGCCCGTTTGTTCTGGAACCAGATCTTGATCTGGGCCTCAGCCAGCCCCAGTTCCGCGGCTAGAGCTTGCCGCCGCCGTTCTGTCAGGTAGCGGTTCTCGGCGAACTCGTGCTGTAGAGAAACAGGAGGTTAGTCTTGGTAATAGAGGATATATTTCTTCTCGTGGGACAATCAATCATTTATTTATTTAATCTTTAGCGCACACTAGATTGGTTAAGGCGTTGAGTAGTTCTGGTAGAAATAGAGGAACTTACACTTCACAGTAAGCTAAGAAAGTTGTCTTCCACATTTCGAGTCGATTATATGTAATTTAAGGTTCAAAAACCACATTCTTTGCTGGCTGTACAAAAGGCAGACGCAATGCCATAATCACTTTCTACCAGTCAACCTTTAGACAAAGCAGATAAATTGGACATTGACAATGTCTTCTTGTGAAGGGATTGAATAAGTATTAACTAGCACACGAGGTCTAGTTTTTCCTCTGGGCTGGAATGTTAGATAGCAGTCGCTATTAAAACTAGTATCTACGCCAAATCTTGGGATGGAGTGGACTCCGGGCTCCTTCAGGATACAACCAGGAAAACTACTACTAGGATGATGACGAGTCAGGCAAGCCGTGTTCTTGAAAAAGGAATTGTACCTTGAGCCTAGCCAATTGAGGGCCAGAGAAGGCAGTCCTGGGGCGTTTTTCGTCAGTCGGGGCGGTCTCTCCGGGCGGCTTTTTCGGACGGCGCGTGCGCGGACCTAGACAGAGAGAAAAAGAGTTTATGCATACATTTGTGACGCAACTGTATGGGAACGTCGAATGAAACTGAAGGCCTGATCCTGAACTGGGCTAGCGTAGGGTCTACAATTCAATAGGCATGGTGCCTCATGTTCAAATTCATAACTTAGTGATGTGAAATGGATAGTAAACCATCAAATTATCGTAATAAAGTTTAAATTATAAAACGTAATTAAAATCGTACCTATAAAGATATGACCTTGAAACTTTAGAACCAATGTGCATTTTTTTGTCCAAGAGTAAATTTAAAGTTACCAATGGAATCCTTACGCTTTTATAGAAACAAAATTGTATGACATCTATGTAACTTAAACGCAGTATTTCGCGACCAAAACAACAGTTTATCTGATTTTCCATACAACAATACATGAACTTTGTGCTAACAAATGTCGTTGTAACGTCATACCTATCTGTCTATGAAGCGTTTTGCGCTGCCGCCAGCGAGGTCAATCTTTGTCTCAATTTTTTGGGTATTTATGTTCTTTAATAGTAGTTGCTCCCATAAAAACATTTGTTCCTGTTCCAAAAACTGGTTCGAATGACATCATAAAAAAAATCTAGTCACCATCCCTATTGGGCACTTTCCTGGGTAATAATAATATAATTCTATTTACTCAGTCAGTTAGATTATTAAAAAATACGTGTGTGTCGTGACCACACTTCATCATTTTGAGTTTGATAGACAAACAAAAAAAAACGTCGCCAATCAGTGATATCGAAAATAAAGACACGACTGTCCGAAGTCCGAACTATATTCACTTGACATACTGTGACAGCTGAAGACTAAGGCACGGTGGCCCGCGATTGCCCGTGGCGGGCCACCGCATTGGACGAATTACTCGTGGGCGTTGGGCCTATCTTTACGAAGTAGTATATCTATGTCGCCAATATTTTTTGATAATCTACTTAAGGTGTTTCGCTTTCCATACAAAACGTGTTTTGACATATGCAGGCTAACGGCGTGATATTTTAAGAAACCTATGTATACAACTTTCCTAGAAACAACTTGTAAAACTAGAATCATTTGAGAAATTAGCTTATACACATAATAGTATTCCCGAAGTGTCTTTTACTGATTTCTCAAATTATTTTAGTTTTACAAATTTATTCTAGGAAAAGGGGAATTTCGCGCAAATGGAGAGCCAATTTACCATACTTGTGTGCATAAGTTTCTTAAAATATTACGCCGTTAACCTGCGAATATTAAAAAAACGTTTTAAATTAAAAGCGAAACATCTTAATGGATTTATTTGAAAAGTTTTGAAGTTCGGCGGTTAAAGCGCCCCCTTTATGCATAACAGAAATATGCGAAATCAACCAATACATTTACAATTTTATTGCTATTTATTAGTAGTGCGTTGCAAAATTGAACCCTTGAACATTTAAGGTAACATGCTTTCGATATAGCCTCATTGTGATTTATAATGTACCTATCATTTGTAGGGTGTCATGACTGCTGTTTATGACAGCACAAGAAAATATCAGAAAATAAGACGCATTACCTTAAGTCAAGCTTGCTTAAATTCAGAGCCCAAGTATTTTTGTTTTTGTATTATTCAAAAATGGGATTGGATGTCCCATGAATTCCAAGAATGGTATTTGACAGAAAGGCAATATAATTTCTTTTTATTTCCATTTGTTTTATATTTGTCACACTGTCGTTCTAATACGTTAAATGCCTAACAAACTGACAAATATGAAATTAATATCAAATCGATATATTTAAGTAGTAGAAATAGACTCCAAATAGTTCGACGCGCTTTCTCGAAAGAATTACACTGATTTCAATTTTGCGCATTGCAGTACCCACCCATGCATTTACTTTCGGTTAATGTGGAAAAGTGGGTATGTCGAATGGCGAAGCACATAATTGAGTTCGATTTTTTGTTAAATGACTTTAATATGCTAGCTAGTTCACCATGTATGTTTATAATGTTATTATACAATGTTCATTATATATAATATAATATCTACATACTTAGACGATCATTAGAAGTGAGTAACGGTTGATTAATTTTGTTTTTAAAGTATTTTCCGTAGGTACCGTCTTAGGATTAGCAAACCACGAATGTTGAAATAATATATTCAGTAGTTGACAGTTTGAGTAAAAAAAACACTTTAAATATAACACAAAGCACAAAAACACCAAAAACACACAGCCGAAAATACATACACATAAAATGACTTAGCAAGCAACAAAACACACAATAGCACAAAAACAACGATAGCATGGAATTAAACGGGGTTCGGGGCCAAATGTCGTGTCAGACAAATTAATTATTGTCTACGGATTGTATATGATTCTGTCTAAGCCTACAAACGGCCGTTCTTGGGCACTTGCCCACCGCCGGCGAGTAACGAGTATTCTCATAGTAATTCTTACTCGCCTTTTCTCGCGCGAGTAAGAAATACTATGAGAGTACTCGCTACTCGCCGGCGGTGGGACAAGTGCCGAGCAGATCCAGCAACTTGAATTTGACCCTTCAAACAGTGATTATTATCACGTGTTACACGCAATATTAAAGCATTATCACGTGAATATTGATGCATAATCAAGCAAAATTTGATTGAACTGTACAATAATATTGGACAACCAACTATTGTGATAATAATGACTGTGTCAGGTGCCCATTATGATATTGAAAATTATGGTAATGTATTATGATACATTGGTGTGTACACACTAAAAATTGTAGACTGTTAGGAATCTTTCTGTTAGAGTGAGATACATAAACGCCCATCGGCCGTTCGCTGTTTGATGTAAACCTACGCACCATTAAACACTAAGGGCGGGTTGCACCGACTTACGATTACAGACCGATCAACGTTAAATATGGCGCCGACAGCTGTCATCCCATAGAAACTTGACCAATTTTCCATACGGTCAGATTTTAACGAACACCGCATACGGTTTGGTGCAACCCACCCTAGCACAAAAATAAACACCAACACAAAACACACATTGCAAAACAAAATGGTCCCTCGACGATATTCCCGTGCAAGCGGACGATGCAATATCTTAACCAATTCAGTGTGTGGACACGTAAGACAGTTAAAATTGGTCAAAATATTTCACCGACTGCCTGCCGGGTTGCCATGGTGAAGATGGTATCTGTAAAAAAACATAAAATACCCACGTCGCCCTGATTTTCACTAGAAAATTCAACTCATTTTCTCAATGGTCCTATCGCAATCACTAAATTTAATTTCTCAACAGTGTCGGCTGTTCGAATTTTGTTTCGGCAAAAAGCCAATTTTCTCGGAGACCCCAAAGCTTTGATACTATCGTGTAAAAAAACATTCGGTCAGGTGAGGGTCAGGTAAGGTTTGCTTTAAAATAATCCTGAAAATCTCATGGCTGCAGAGAAAAACGGCATTTATGACAAATGAAAATTCGGACAAACGATATCTACAGTTGGTAAACAATTTTTGGTGATTCAGATAGGTAACCTTACTCTGGAGAAACTTTCAAATGGTTAGTGCTAGGACCTTAGGACATAATAATATCAAGCGTCAAAAAACACATTGTTTTTTGATAAAATTCATTCTTCTGTAGCTAAGCTGAGCTCCGTTTAGCAGGTATGGCATTAGCTTCATAACTTTTCTTGGACGATTCATATTTTTACAAGCTTTTATTTAGTTTCACCTGTCCGGTTGTCTGTCTGTCTGTGTGTAATCAAATCTTGCAAGTTAAATTTGACCCACTTCCCGGTGACCGATTGAGCTAAAATTTTTGATATCAGTATAGTTTGGATGCCAATTCAATATTATGGTACCACTGAGCTGATCTGATGATGGAGCTGCAAGGTAGCCATAGGAACTCCGTAATTAAACGACGCAACCCCATCGAGTTTGGGCTCGTTAGAATTGTCTCAATGAGTAGTTGATGACAGTATACAGAAAAGTACAGTCGGCAATAAAAGCTTGTATCAAAAATGAAATTTTAGACAGAAACTTGTTTTATACCGGTCACCGTAGTCCAAGCCCGCAACTGCGTGTGTCACATGCGCATTGCCAACCATTCATTGTAAACATAACACAGCTTAACTCTCGATAAAGAGAAAAAAAATCGATATTCACTTGGATTTTCATTAATCAATGTTATCAATTTGCTTTGAGGGTTCCGTAAAAAAGGAACCGTTATGGTGGGACTCTGCCCGTCTCTCCGTCTGTCACAACCACGTGGTCTGTGGTCACAACGTTAAATATTTCATATCCTCCTGATATGACGTGACGAACTGAATTAAGAAAACCCAAGTAGAATAATATGTATAAAACCAATTTTGTACTGAAACTGTCAACTCTTTATGATATGTGTTGAACTTTAATGATATGGGCTAATACTAATCCTCAGTACCTATGTAATACATGGTAATGTAGATTTATAAAAATAAGCTAAACTGCTAATACAAAAAAAACACATGGTACTTTTTTCTGCTTACACGAATCTATGACCCTAAAATTCCAAATCTATTGTCAAGTGACTCTTCTATTCCTAAACTCTTTTTTTTATATATTTGTCCATAGAATCCGGGACCATTCCGCCTTTAATCGAATGACACTTTTTTGTCCCAGCTTTTTTAAATACTCTATGATGGATCGACGAAGGTCATTGCCCACGTATTTTTACTCTAACCATAAACATTTTTTCCTATTTTTTGGGTATCTTTTCAGTCGTTTAATTCTGTTTTTTGTACAGTTTTGTGGACAGTGTGAAGGGTTCACGCAAGAGCTGTCAAAGATTTGACATTATTAATGTACCTATGTGTCAAAATATTTGGGAAAATGACCATATCATTTGGTTTTTTATACGGGTCAAAATAATTCATGGTTTTTATGGTTACTTCATTTCACCTTTTAGGATAGACAGACAATTATTTAAAAAAAAAAATTAGTATGAATTAGGTTAGGTTAGGTAGGTAGGTAGGTAGGTAGGTAGGTAGTTGTAATTTACTGGCCAATCACACATGTAATATAGCTAAAATAAAGCTTGTTAATTAAAATTTGACTTTCACACAGTGAACATGAAAAAAATTAAGTTAAAAGAAAAGGATTTTTCATTGTGTTGGGTAATAATTTTAAAATAAAAATTGGATAGTTCTCACGTGGCTGCCGTGAGGTCCCGTACTTACTTCGTCCTAAAACAAAAAGAAAAACACAATTAGAACAATTTTGACAAATATAATAACATTCACATACATCAATTGTAAAAAAAATATACTTTTTTTTTCTTCGAGCATTGAGGAAGATTGAAAAAATTTTTTTTATTCAAAATTCTTGAAAACCTCAATCCTATTTATATGTACCCCGAATTCTATAAATAAAAATGTTTTATTACACTAGATCTCCATAAAGTTTCATTCGCTTAATAAGTCCGTTAATTACCGATGGTATGCCGAGAATTTTCCGTTTAACGGTTTTTGCCTACATTAATTAACCTATACAAAAAATATTTAAATTTTCACTAAACTATGTTTTAGAACAATTCTAATTAACATATTAATCTCTCTTTCTCCTGATCATTCACTAGGCCCAATTATCTTTAATCAGATTCACAATTAAAAAACAAAAACCTTGTCTATGCCATTTAGAACCAACATGGTGCATGATAGAGCCATTAAACACAACACTTGGTTATTTATTCATGTCCAATTTTATATTAACATATTTAATGTAACTGGTTTTAATTTCGCTATTTCTAAAACTTGTTTTCGTGTTAAACAGAGATAAAGAAAAAATATAGAATTCCTTTGCATGTAAAATCACACGATTCCGTATATGTATTAGAAGACATTATAGTGATCTATTCTTTTTTTTAATACAACGGTGGTAGCAAACAAGCGTACGGCCTGATGGACACATAATATTAACTCAACATGAAAACACATATTCATGCCATAGTTTTTACACTTATATTAATACTATACTCTTATTATAAAGAACCGGTCACATTGGCACTGATTGGAGGCGGCCTATGTCCAGCATTGGACGTCTTTCGGCTGATATGATGATGATAATATGGTAAGTATAGGTATACGGTTTTATAATTAATATGAATACTCTATGTAAGCAGTATCATATTTACTACACACATTCACACATACAGGCGTTAAGTCCAATTACCGGAAAAATAGCAATAAAATTGTAATTTTTCCCAATCGCAACACCTAGTAATTTTACAGCCAATCATATTTTTAATTAAAAAACAACGTGGAATTTTCGCGCCCGAGCCTTTCATTAAAACGTGTAAAAAAATAAAACAGGTATTTTATGCTACCTCGTTTTACGAAGGAAATGTCAATTATTGAGTCAGCGACAATTATTGCTGACCTTTCCGGTGAATTATCGATGACAACTGTGGGCTGTATGTGGGCATGATTGAAAAAGAATGAAATGTAATTATTGTATAATTAACACTTGGTATTCTTGGTAAATTAATACATAATAAAGAGCAATTAAAGTCTTATAGGTAACGTCAATTAAAATGTAAAGTTTATAAGTACCAACCTGCAAAAACCAAGACAAGTATAAGAAAAAATAATATGTCTTAAGATATTTAGAGCGAAGGATAGGCAAGTGCAAATTATATTTTAAAAATGAAGTTTTCGCTTTACACATTGCACTCAATACGGTAATGTCAATGTTATCGCGGATTACAATATTGTTTAGACTTGGCTTCGTTTTGCCCATTTCTTTTCCAAATATTCATGTGACATATCAATATCGCGTGTATCGCGTGATAATAATGTCTGTAAACGGTGCCCATATGGCCAAATTTTAATTGGCACTGATTATTCTGACAGTCTATCTTACACTTTCTTCGGTTTCGTTCGCAAAGTATCTGATTTTTTCCAATTGTTTGCCATAAGTAAACTAGGGATCGGGTTGAGGTGTGTTGTGGGCAATGGGCTAGCAACCTGATATTGCAATGTCACACTTTCTCCGTCTTTAGCCACCATTACCGGCAAAGTGGCACTGAAAATTAAATTGAATGTGCTATGCATACCCTTTGTGGAAACACGGGCGTGAATGTATGTAGGTACCTCTATGTTTTCCATAACATTAAAAAAGCGCTAGCGGCAGATAAACAGGACTTTCATAAATAATCTATAAGTGTGTCATATTTTAATGACAGAATCGCTCACGAAAATAAAAACAGTTGGTAATGGATCACTAAATACCGAGTCATGTCTTAGTAAAAGCTTTTCAAAGAATCAAGACAGACATAATTATACTTAGCCAGTGCATAAATTACAAACCTTGCATCTCTTTCAAGTTGAATTAATGACCTTTATAGGTAATTTTCAGAAAAAAATATTAGGTACTAACACGCAAAAATCCGGTGCTAACGAAAGTTTAAATGCGCAACGTGATCCATACATAATTTTATGTCTATGCCTGATTCGTTAATGATTAAAATTGTAATAAAATTCCTCAAACCGTGTGGCGGGACGATGTAACCTCCTTACAAAACCGGACATGAGCCACCAACGACGATCTTTAATGAAGACATTTGCCTCCAATAAGCAACCCATTATTACTACTTAGCTGATAAAGAACCTCGTAATACCTCAAGCGAATATCAATCTTGCCTGTTTAGAACTAAAGTTCAGTTTTATTTGCAGATAAATCGCGGGATAGATGGAAACGTCCCGGTCGGAAATTCGAAATTTCGTTCGAAATTCAAAAATCGAAGATGAATTTTGAACTTTAGCATTTTTAATTAAGAAATATTTCAGGTTGAGGCCTTTTGCCTTCGTTTTAATGCTTAAGATCAAACCCATAATGAACTTTATTGGTTGTGTGTTAAAGTTTAATTTGCTTTGTCTGTAGGGGTTAATTAATTAGAATATAATAAATCGTTAAAGGCAATTAAAGGTTATGTTTATTTAGGTTGGGGTTTATGTTGCCAGCGGCAAGATCAAACGTTCGGAAGCCGTGGTTTTGAATTATTTCTTGTGGCAACACAAGATTTATTGATAAACTAGCTGCCTCACTTGAATTATTGGACATTTTTATTTAATAATAACTCAAAATAAAAACACATCTTTTGTGTATTCGCGAATGCATTTGTGACGTCTTTTAAACATACTATCAGGCAGACGGAGAAAAAAGGTTTTTATTTATGAAATATCAGCTTCGCTTGAACACAGAGATACTCGCTGTTGCTACGTGCATGTAAATACAAGATGGCCGCCAATTAAAACAGCGATATCATCTCAATTATGTGATGTCTTTATTAGTAGACTGCGGGTGGTCTGGGCTTCGATTCCGGACACATTCTATTTATCATAGCCGGCATTCTTTGCTCATTTTAAAATTTTAACTCAAACGGCCTGACGAAGCCAAAGGTCATGTGTTCAGTTACCGCCGGAGGCACACTTTGACGTGTTGTAAAAGTACGGGTGTGTGATTGATATAACGTTACGTTTGATATTAAGTAGCAGAACGAGCCTTTTTGGGGGAATACTGACTTTACGATTTTTTTTAAAACAATCCGAGCTGACCAGATCAGTGATACTGTTATTCCTAATAGCTAGAAGTCCAGACATGAGAAATCTGTCAATACCTGCAAAGGAACTCTGAATGATGTAGTAAGAAACACTGTCCCAGTCCAGCCTTGAAAGTCTTTCGTAATACTGGAGCCCCGAGTCCAGTCCTAGAATCCCTACGCGCCAAGTCTCGCATCGTAATTAGACGAGAACCGAGCGTTCTCCAAATCCCTGCGTATTCCAGTAAGACTTGCATTTCTAGACAGATCCGTGGAACCTACGGCAACGTTTGAAGCATCCAGGTAATCCTAGAAAGCTCTACCTTCAGAGACTACCAAAGCCCTAAGTACAATCACCCTACGCATTACAGCTCCAATGTTCCGGAGACTGTCCTTTGACGCCGACTTTACCAGAGCCTATACCAAAGCCAAGCGTACCATAGGAGCCAGCCGCGTGCGTGCAGACACGCTTGGGTGGTCGCCCAGACAGTCTGCACACAGCCACGGCTCAAAAGATTATGATGGAGATAAGAAGATACCATCATGGTATCCTCATGTTCCTCATCAGGGACAAAGGGCTCTTAGAAGGGTTTTCCACCTGCTTAGATTCCAGGCTCGCTTCCCGCCAAGCCAAGGTACTTGGTCACGTCAAGTGCCAGCAAAAAGATCCGAGACCTCGTGGCGGGCCAGTAATAAGGTCTACTAACCACGTACTAAGACTCCCATGCCCCTATTTCCCCACCATGACGACTGTCACTTGGGACAATTCAATCGGGTACTCCGCATTATTAAGTTGATGAATGGGTCCTTTTATTTGTGCGATCAAAGAATTGTGGTGTGTGTAGAAACCAAGATACTACAAGATACCAATCTAGCAAGAAGTCTCGGTTTAGTCTTCGAGAGCCCCCTCATAGTACTAGAAGCCCTAAAGTCCCGCATCGGGCCCCTGCGCACGCGCTGCCCATCGCCTGCGCGCAAACACGCGCAGGTGGTCGCCCACCCAGGCCGCGCAGAACACCAGCTCAAGTCATGGTGATGATGATGGTCTACATCAGACTTAGGGCTCTTAGAAGGCTTTCCTCTTGGGTTCTAGATTATCTGACCAATCTGATAGAAGTACTCGATTTTTTATACCATGACACTAGAGAACACTGTAATATAGCCTACCTGAAGGCTGCCGTCACCTATGGACGCTTGCGTCTCCAGGAGAATCAAAATAAGTGCACTGACCCTTTATTGATTTTAAGATTCATTGTGTGACAACTACCGACCAATCTAGTTCCTTTAGTCTCTACACAGTGCATCATCAGCAGCTCTGGCGAAGTGGCGAAGTGGTGGTAACTGTCACTACCATGAACACAACACCAAATACCCACAAAGCAAGTCGTGGTGCCAATAATATTATGGTTGAGGTCTTCTGTAAGGTGGAGGTTCCCCAGTTGGGCTGCTCCAAGAGACGCACTGGAGATGTTCTGCTGTGCTCTCTGAAGCACAGCAGAATATCTCCAGAATAGATCCAGTCGAGAGCTTCTTGGAGCCACGCACAGTCCTACTAGAAGCTCTAACTAAAGTCCCACGTCGCTCTACGCTACTCAGTCCTGTGTGAGTGGGATAATAGATTATCTGTACAATCTGGTCATCAGTCAATCAGATCTAGTCTTAGAGGTAAGTCTCGGTCCAGTTTTAGAGACCTTGTAGCTTGGAAAAATCCTAAAATCTCATATCTGAGCCCTACACTGCTACTATACGCTTTCAGACCCGCGGGTCTCAGTTCTTCAGTCTCGTGGTATCCTGGTGAGCAATCTAGGAAGAATTCTCAGTCTTTAGAGGCCTGCTGGAACTCCATACAGCCGTAGAAGCCCTAAAGTCCCGCACCGGAGCCCTGCGCACGCGCTGCCGGCGCCTGCGCGCAAACACGCGCGGGTGGTCGCCCACCCAGGCCGCACGGCACATCGACGTGCGTGGAACTATTATAAACTTTTAACATTATAGTTATAGTATGTTGAAGTCAAAATAGCTAGCAGTTGAGTTCAGAAATATGTGTATGTTCCCATACGTTTTTAAATATCTGAGCATAACTTTGAACACATCTTTTTTGAACACCTTGTCCGGGCACATATTTTTCCTGGCGGCATATAGACGTCATCACATCATATCAGCCGAAAGCCGTCCACTGCTGGTCATAGGCCTCCCCCAAATAGTGCCACAAGGCGGACTGATGACCTGGAAAAGGTCGCGAGAGTCCGCTGATGGATGCTGGTGGCGCAGGTCCGGTCATATAGACGTGCGTGGAAATATTTTAAACTTCTAACATAAAGTATTCGTTTTAAAGCCTAGCTTATAGTTTGTGGGAGTTAAATTACTAGGTTTCTTTTTAATTCGTCATCGGATTTTTTATGGCACGACCGGTGACTAATAAACCTACAGCCCGCCTAATGGCAAGCTTAACACTGTTGACTAAGCACTTTGCCAGCCTTGGATTGATTTGAGGATTAATTGCGTTGTGCGAGTGCTCTTTTCGCTACATATGGGCATTAGGCTGGACTACGGTTTACTGCTACACGCGTTTATTTTATAGAGATTTTATCACGTAGATTTTGCAATGACTTTGAGAAGCCGTCGACAACTTTTTACTTTTTACTCTACCTTGTTTTTCTAAACGCAGCATGAACTTGTACTACTTAGATTAACTATATTTCTTAACCATTAGCTTTTATGTGGACGCCGTGTTTGCTTGTAATTGGGTGAATACTCAAGCAATCTTATTTTATTTTCTGTTTTAATTAAGTATTTAGTATTACACCTGTTGGCAAACCCAACTAAAGTTCTTTTTTTGCTAGCCAGTTGGAGTGTCCCACTGCTGGGCAAAAGCCTCCCGCTGTATTTCCACTCGTCCCTGTCCGCCGCAATCCTTGACCAATCACTTGAAACTGCGTGCAAGTCATCTCGGCATCTCCGCCTTGGCCTACCTCGCCGCCTGTGTCCGTCCTGTGGCAACCACTAAGTAACCGCATGAGCCCACCTTTGTGGGTGCAGACGGCAAACATGACCGGCTCAAGAAATAAATAAAATAAATAAATAGCGTGGCGGGGATGGATTAAAATTCAAAGGAGTCTTCTAAGATGACCTTGTGAGTAATATCAGTTTTATTTTCCCAATTTCTAGACATTCCCAAATGTGAATACACCGAAAACCACAAAGTACGTAGGTATAGGTATGTACCTATCCAAGCACGATTGGTTGGTACTATTTTTATGAACACGCAGAAGCAATGAAAGAGGGTCCTAACGTTATTCCCGGTTTTGCCCTTAATCAAAAGATTTGGCGTAGGCACTAGTTTTTACGAAAGGTTGAAACTCGCGCGCCTTACCACTCGACAGTGGCTCTCATACAAAATACATACCTAATTATTATTATTTAAATTATTTAAAACCCGCGACTCCACCCCGTCTAGAATCATGCGTTGTGCGCATGTCACCAAAACATTTCAAACCGCCTGGCTTACTACATCCCACCGGTTCCCACACAAAAAAGCACCTAATCCCATCCAATTAAGACGCAAATTTGCATATCGCGACGTGCCACACTTACTCATATGGCACGTAAATGAAATTCAGACGTATACGTAGAAAATTAGGGTTGATATTAGATCGGGTTACTTTGAAAGGATTATGAAGGAATTTAATAGTAGTGCGAGAGTTATTATTTTGAGCGATACAGCGTCACTTTTAAGGTTGAATTTCGTATGGCAGCTGAACTATCTATATAAAGATTTTGTGTGTGAACTAATTGAGATATCTTCCGTTGTCGTTTTGTTTTGGCCGTCTGTCTCAGTATAGCTTGAATGTTGTTTTATTGTTGTTTTTTTTACAGATAGTATTAAATAGAGCACTTTAACTAACTTTCGAGATAGGATACCTTTCGACGTGGAGATTACTCTTTTAATAGCAGAAGTACCTACATTTTATAAGCCTGTAGTGAAAGTCACCAATCCAGTCAAAAATCAATTTGCATTCGCTTTTGGCAATGCGAGAATGTTTGCCCGAGAATGCGGCGAATTATGTATTTCTATAACACCATGTCGGTGGCTCACTAAACTCGCTAAACTTAAGTGGCAGTGGGCGGGATACATCGCAAGTAGAACCGATGGCCGTTGGGGCGGAAACCTTTTCCATTTGGCCAGATGAAAATATAATGGCTAGAGTTTAGAGTGGGAAAATATTTTCACACTTTGGCAGTTACTTGAAGTGAACCAATACCTACCAACCGTCAAAACACAATGTCAAATAGCATCCCATCTGTTGACACCAGCGGTACCACGGCAATTCGCGATGTTTTCACGCTGTTATCGCGTAAACATCCGTTCGAGAAACAATGGTAGCTGTTGTGAGTAACGCACAAGGAATTCTCAGTGGGCGTAGGATGCAATTTGGCAGTTTTTCGAGTTATTATTTAATGATTCACTGTTTTGTAATGAGTGTTATACAACACACCTCAATTATTGTGCACCGATTTTTTATTGGAATTGTTACCTGATTATTAAACAGTAGCTGACCGTGGAGCGACGCGTATTGCCTATGTCCGAACCTGACGGTCCATGTATTTATGAAAAATATCGCATGAGTGCTTTCGGAGATATCCCCTAGGTAGGTAAGTACTTACCAACTCACAAACCTACGAACTCTCAAATTTTACCTCTTTTTAATATTATATAGTTCATGCTCCACTTAGGTGTCATTTAAGTCTGTGTAGTACGTTTAGTATATTACATGTGTTTGTCCTTGTTTTTATTATTCTTAAATTTTATGTTTAGTACCAACTCCTGAAAGACGTTAAATTTCCATTATGAGATGTAAAAAGTATTTAATTAAGTTTAAAATAAATCAACTGCAGTGATAAATTCTAATTAAACTCGATTCGTCTTTCAATCGCATTCTTTTGAAACATCTTTAAAACCGAAAATGGTAAGTACAATTTAGTATTACCTACCATTTATTTATAATATAAACCATTCGCTTTATAAATAAATTGCAAAACCTTTTTCAAATCAACCTTAACAGCGTAAACGTGACTTTCCCGTAATGCCACAACTCAGCATCCTAATATTCATTATATGACATAATCATATTATTCACAAACACACATGCTATAATACACCATAGCAATACACGAACAATATGGGAGGAAGCAATTTTACATTGTACAACAATATAAGGCTCATTCTATTTAGAAATGCAAAAACTGATTCCCAGGAATGAAAAAAGTTTGTATTGTGTTTTATGAGTGTGGTTGTGATTATGGCATGTGGCCGTCTTTTTATACAACTGTCAATGGAATGACAATCTTCTACATTGCAGGGTAAAGTTGTTTTTGAAATGGACTACTTTGATGCAGTTCGGCCAAGTCAAATAATGTCAAGTATAACTTCAGTACTGTGAAGTCTCAATCATAATTCCATCAAATAATGACCCAAATGATTGTTGTAGTTGAATCTTTTACTCGTTAATTTGATGTCAGAGAACCATTTTAATCATCATCATTATCACAACATTTACCGCTGGTGTCCTACAACCTATTACTGTAGGTTATTATTCTCATTTAATCTTAAATCTAGAGTTGCTAAAAGGGGCACTGAATATTAAATTAAGTGTGATCTGTCTACCCCTTTTCGGAATGCATGCGTGACTTTATGCAGTCAAACTTACATCATAGGTGCTCTTCTTTTGACAAGTAATGGAAAGTGCGTGGAAGCGAATGGGTGTTATAAATGATAAATGTAATTTCCATTTTAATACGAATAGTATTCGTACGAGCAGTATTCGTACGTCAAGCGAAACAGATCACTGCCAACTAAAACCTGACGTTACGTAGTTTTTTGTTTAGATATTCTTATGGCCCTACGTGTCAATGGTTTAAAAGTTATACCAGGCCCCGTATCATGGTCGGCCGTATCACGTGATAAGTGACAAGATAAAGCGTCCGTCACTGTCTGACACCGTACCGTCTGAGACTGACACTCTATCTTGTCACTTATCGCGTGACAAGGCCGACCATGATACGGGGACAGGTTGTTCAGCCGTGTTTCATTGTACGTAAGTTTCTTCGAGTTGGCCGCTAGTTGGCGCTGTACCGTTCGGGTCGATTCCTGGATGGCGCTATAGAATTTTTTCCGGAGATGTTGATGACTGTTTGACATCTTTCCTCTTGATTGACTGTTTTCCATATGTCTCATCTGTGCTGAATAAACTACATATAAGTACCTAATCTTCTCCTTCTGCTTATTTAAGAGCTGAGCTCTTGTCGGCGTAGCTCAAAGTAGGCCCTCCATCTACTCAGATCCCACGCAACCTCTTTGACATCTCGATACGACCTAACATCAACTCTTCTCTTGAGCTGCCCTATGTAGTTCGTATCTAATATTTTGTGCAAAATATGTGACATTAATGAACAAAAATATCTCATACACACATTCATACTTACTTTAAAGGAGATTATACTAAAAACCTTGTAAAAATCAGTATTCATTGCATCAATAAAAAATAGTAAACATGCCAATACTGAAACCATCAAAGGGATCGCAACGGTAGCATTTACCCTATTTGTAAGCTTTTTTCATACAAACAAATGTTTTTCTGTACAAACCTACTTAGCTGTATCTAGTGGGCAGCAGCGAAATCTTAACACTTTGGTTGAACATAAAAAGTGGGGCCAAGTTAGTTCAACGCGATGGCAGAAGGTTCCGTAGACAATTTGTTTACTTTATTCATACTTAAGACCATTTTTTTTCTTCTCTCGTAATAGTAATTTCGAATTCACAAATAAAATATAAGTTTCTGGAATACAGAGCTTAGCTCTGTGAAAACACGGAGAAAATAATTATGTACTTCATAAAAATGCCTACAATAGAGTATTGGCATGTTTACAATTTTTTTTGATGTAATGAATACTGTTTACAAGGTTTTTTATTAACTCCACCTTTAGTATCCTACTAATATTGTGAATGCGAAAGTTTGGATGTTTAGATGTTTGTTACTCACTCACGCTTAAACGACTCAACCGATTTGGATGAAATTATGCACGAAGATAGTTTATAGCCTGGATTAAAATATAGTATACTCGTATTTTTATCCCGGGTAGATCGCTGGCGGAAGCTAGCGAGGAGGGCCTCTCCCGGGCTAAATTGTTTTTGTTCGTAAGTCCAGCCTAAATGGTGACCCACATATGGGTCAGCATACATCAACATATGGGAGAGGAAGTGGTCACAAGTTATTTAGACGTAGGGTCATTCATTACACTAACTAAACAAATACCTGTGGGGTCTGTTTAGCTTGACGTACGAATATTGCTAATATTCGATTCCAAAATTATAACCTCAAAACTGCCATTAAAATGAAAAAAATCCGCCCCTGGCAAACTTACACTCTTCCAAATAATGGACGTAGCTAAAAATTGGCTACGTTCATAATTTGGAAGAGTGTAAGTTTGCCAATGTCGGTTATATTTTCATTTCCATGGCAATTTTGAGGTTATAATTTTGAAATCTATATACGGCGTCAAGTATAGTTAAGCATGTCGCGTAATCAAGGCGGTATGCATGCAGTACTGCATTCGTACCTACTTCAAGCTTCCCGCGTCAGTCAGGGAAGCACTGCTCTTGAATGTAGGCGTGCAATAAAGAATCTGTACTGATGTGACACTAACAGATGACAGCTTACTGGATCCGCACCGACTTCTGCAAGTCGCTCACGTAACGCATTGTACGTACGTGCATAATCATCATCATCATATCAGCAGCAAGACGTCCACTGCTGGACATAGGCCTCCCCAAAGGTGCCACAATGACCGGTCCTGCGCCACCCGCATCCAGCGGACTCCCGCGAACTTTACCAGGTTATCAGTCCACCTCGCCTATCCGCGCTGCGCCTTCCGGTACGTGGTCTCCACTCGAGAACCTTCCCGCCCCAACGGCCATCGCTTCTAAGTGCAATGTGCCCCCGTAGCACGTACCTTAGGTAGATGCAACTATTAAGTTTTATATGGAAAAATGACAGTTGGGTCTACCTAATGCGCGTTCATAACGTTACGTGATTACCTCTCTGTACGCTTACCATGAGTTTGACAATGACGGCTTACGCTAACGAGTATCGAGTTTACTATCTGTGCATCCCGCTCGTACTGTCAAAGTGCAATAGAGATGCACAGATAGAAAACTCGATACTCGTTAGCGTAAGCCGTCATTGTCAAACTCATGGTAAGCGTACAGACGTTTCTCAAAAAATCTCATTGCATTGCGGGTGGCGCAGGACCGGTCATTTTGGCACTCTTTGGGGGAGGCTAATGTCGAGCAGTGGACGTCTTTCGGCTGATATGATGATGATGAAGTTAGATTCAGCACGCGTGTAAATAAGAGTGTGCATCACATATAATTTAATTATCATTATATAGAACGAAATGGTTTCTATATGACGAACGTTTCAAAAACTGTCTCCATACCCACGGAACCCCACACATAATCCGCTCACTTAAGCCTTTTTAGCTACCCATCCATACAGCTTGAGTCACTATGCCACCCAGCGCGCTACGCTGTCCCCGTCCCGCTCGCGCGTACAGCGCGGTCCCTGTCTACCGCGTTTTTATCTCCATTGAGGCTGGCTGTCAAAATAAGGATTATAAAAGCGTTTGGATGGCTTTATGCTGTATGGTGTACTTGAGGCGGATTGCGTAGTTTTGTTTGTTGCTGAATGAAAGGATGTTGCGGGTTCGATTTTTGGATTTGAAAGCCCTTTCCGGAAGAATTTCGATTAAAAGGATGTTTCCTGTCAGTTTACATACTTAATATGCAAGGGTTTTTTATGGAACTTGGCTTTTATGCCATATTTTGTTACATGATTTACCAGACACCTATAACACCTTAGGTACCATGTATTCTGATGAATAAATTATTGATTGATTGATTGAGATGGGAAGTATCCTGAGCGTAGTGAGAGAATGTTCTAGTTTTATATTTTCTTGGACAATTGAACTTTAGCTCTTGTGTAGTCTAATGGATCCTGAGCTTAGCGAGGGCTTCAGCGATGGGTATATTTACACACATAAAATTTTGGAAACTGTCTTCTGGGTAACTAAAAACGCGATCATAATTGTGTTATGATGGAATTATGAGCACAGCGAACGTCTCGTCAACCTTAGCTTTTGAGTAACTTTTAAGGCAAGTTATTGAATATGTTAATGAAACATGTGATCCAAACCGTAGCGAGGGTTTACAAGTAACTGTATTTCGTGTAAATGAATTATTAAATTGTGATTTTTGGGGAAGATAAACATCGTGAGGAAACCGGTCTAATCCAAATGAGGTCTAGTTTTCCGTTTTGGTTCAAAGTCAGATGGTAGTCGCTTTCGTTAATCTAGTGCCTATGACAAATCTTGGCATTAGGATAATATGAAATTGTGTTTATGTCGTGGCGCGGGTGGCATGCCGCCGTCCCGCCAGTAAAAAGGCAACAAGTCTGTGAGTGATGACTTAATTTTTAGAACCACCGCGGAGTAACCGGACACTGCACTGCGCATGCGCTATTGGTTATACAATATCGTATTTTATGCATAATATAATTATAAAACATTTTCTTATTTATTTATTCATTTAAATCTGACAGTCAAGGCCTATATATATATATACCTTACAGACTAATGTATAGGTACCTGCATATAAATAGTATGAACTCATTATTTTTTGACGACCGCTTTAGCCTAGTTGGTAGTGACCCTGCCTACGAAGCAAGAGGTCCTGGGTTCGAATCCCGGTAAGGGCATTTACTTCTGTGATGAGCACGAGTATTTGTTCCTGAGTCATGGATGTTTTCTATGTATTCAAGTATTTATTTATGTATAGAAAAATGTTTGTGGAACCCATAGTACAAACTTTGCTTCGTTTAGGACTAGGTCGATTTGTGTAAGACTGTCTCTTAATATTTATTTATTATTTATATATAACATAATTAAAAACTACAAAAGCACCTATTCCTGCGATGTGTTGCGCACTGGTGTCCTACGTAATTTGTTGTGTTCATGCTACGAAGGTGGCAAACAAGTATGCGGTTTGCCTAGGAAGCAGACACCGTGGCCTATGGACCCTTACGATTCCAGAAGAATGGCAAACGCGTTGCCGACCCTTCGAGGTGTTTATAACGATGTGTTGATAACTAGAGACGAACCAGGCGCATTTTCTGCCACGGCGACGATTTGTTTTGGGGTAGTGGCGTAAGTTTTAGAGCGAGCATAAGGACAAATCAGCTGTTTTCCCCTACAAAAATAGATATTTCACATGTTCCAATGCACGTTTGCTTACTATGGCTCTCATAAGAAAGCTCAAAGATACCCAAAGGGCAATGGGGAGGACCATGTTGGGAGTTTCTCTGCGTGATCGCATCAGAAATGAAGCTATCCGCAGCAGAACCAAGGTAACCGATATAGCCCTCCGAATCGCTAAACTTAAGTGGCAATGGGCGGGGCACATTGCACGTAGAGCCGATGGCCGTTGGGGTGGAAAGGTTCACGAGTGGCGACCACGTACCGGAAGGCGTGGCGCGGGTAGGCATGGTGGACTGATGACCTTGTAAAGGTTACTGGAGTCCGCTGGATGTGGTTGGCGCAGTTTGGCACTCTTTGGGGGAGGCCGATGTCCAGCAGTGGACATCTTTCGGCTGATATGATGAACGCACGTTCGGAAAGTAAAGCAAATGTCGGGAAAGTAATTCATACATAACATAAAAATAAATTAATTTGCTTAAAAACATATGTATGAGGTGTATTTAGGCTGATGGCCAGGCCAGGATGGACAAGCCTTCAGGCCAGGCTCATGGAAAACACGGAGCGGGCAGCAGTCCCCACGCTGGGCTACCGCTGAGGACTTCACATACACCTTTTGAATTTCTTCGCAGATGTATGCTTTTTATTTAATTCTCATTATTGTATGTTTAGATAGAGGTTTGTAACAAAAGCTTGTTTTTTCCGTATCTTATAATCTCAAGGTTTTTGTATTGGGTGGGTGCCATCACCGCCATTGGGTGTGCATCCTGATACCCAATATATCGTGACATATGATATTTCCCGCGACTCGTAACGACCATAATAATATCCACGATAGGACCAATAAATCGGCGTTTGGCCCACTATTAACGCCGTTTTTAGGCGAAATGTTGTATTGTTAATGTTACCACCCAGTTAGAAAGCGGGAGATACATTTCTTTAATCACGTAACTTTCGAACGAGCGTAAAGTCGAATCAACTGTCCTTTTCCCTTATAAAAAATATATTCGGAGTCAAATGTAAAAATATGGGTGTAGGTATACAGCGAACGAAACAACCGTAGAATGCGAGCTCCTCACAAATTTCGAGCCAAACACGCGCCTAAAATCCAGTAAGCCCTTGTTCCAACTAAACGCCTGTCTAGCATCGTTTTGACATCCCGCCCCCATCGCAATGGCACCCATTCTGTGGGGCCTTTTTTCGGCGCTACTAAGACTTCTCATGGTTTTTTGTTTGCTGTCATTTTCCCATGCAATTAATGACATTTAGATCTACCTGGCGTACAGTCAAGTGTGAAAATATGGGTGCATACAACTTACTCGTAAATATGTCCCATCGCTGTCAGGATTAGGGTTTCGGTACACATTTATGAGAGGATTAAATCGATACATATTTTTAAGCGTTACACAATCAAAAATAGCTAAAGTTCTAAAAGAGTTTTTGTATAGGTATAGGTACTGCAGTGGTGGCGAACAAGCAACCTGCTTACACTCATCGTAAGTAGTTAAACTTTAAATTACTACTACTAGGCTTGTTTCAGCTGTTCAAAAAGCACACAATGTATCGATTCAAGACATACCAATTTGATTCCAATTAGAAAATCCCACAAACTATAAAAGTGTATTCTTTATTCCCCGTAGGAATGGTATTTCCAAAACTATTAACACCAGTAGTGACTAACTCAAATAGTTCGGCCGCCATCCATCATGGCGTTTTGACAGCTGTCAAATTAGCGTCAAAGGCGGCAGGGAGCGTTTAAGCCTTTTTGATGTTTGAACTAGATTAAAGGTTCGACTGAAATTCGGGGCATTCAGTTATTCATTCGTCTACTGGGTAGATGTAGATACCCTAACGGACGGTCCAGGTTTCAAATACGGGTAAGGGCAAATATTTGGGTGGTGTATTGTTTCTTTCTCTCTTAAATATTAAAAAATAAAACATTTAATTTAGACCATTTTTAATCTACACTTATCTTTGTAAAATCGTACGTAATATGACATTATTGGAAATAAAAATAAAGTAAATAAAGTAAAACATCATCATCTTCACCTTATCAGCTAAAAGACGTCCACTGCTGGACATAGGCCTCCCCCAAAGAGTGCCCAAGTGACCGGCCTGTGTTACCCAAGTAAAAGGTATAATAAAGAAAATATAATTGAGAAGCTTTAGAGAGTGAAGAGAGCACCAAAGGATATTATCCTGGCCTTGTGACCATAGCAAAAGCCTTATTGAGCCTACTAGAGAACTACTTAGTTTGAATTGCGTAGGTATGACCGTACCTTGATATTTAGTTATTTATTTTGACTTAACAGACAATCACCCAAGTCATTCCCATAAAATAACATTTGTGAGAAACTAGCAAAACTGTGAAATCACCTTGTAAAAGAGCTATAACGGTTTTTCACCTACTAAATTGAGCATGAAGGTATAATTACACTTAACAAAGTGCAAACGCACTTTTAGATTAACTTTAATTAAGTAACGGCTACAAAATCCAATCAATTTACACAAAAACGTGTAAAAGAACGCCTCTGATTCAAATTGAATGGACGCACCCAAACTGTGACGAGAATGACAAAATTCCGTAACCGAAAACAGGCTGCCATTAAAAAAAATAAACTCAAACGACTATGACTCTAATGGGCTTAGAAATAAAGTAAACTTATAACTAATAACGTGAAAGTATAACTCTGTTTTGACGTTACGACGGCATAAATACGTCGGCGACAAAATTTAGTTGCACTAATTGTAGCATTAATTCGCTAAATGCCTCTAAAAATACGTAAAAGGGAACGCATCCGATGAGAACATGACAGGTGCAGCGTTTCGCGCCAAATTCGCTGTCATTTTGACGGTTTTGATTAGTGGCCAAACCATAGACGAGGCGTGTTCTTTTTTAATACATAAAAACTGTGGATTAATATAGATAATTTATAGGACCACACATTGTGAATTAAATACGCTTTCAGTTTTCATAACAGTCTGGCTTGTGTCGTGTTGATTATAAACGGTGGGGCTAAAAATGCCGTCATTTGTAAACTATTTTTGGATCACATTTAAACATTTTGATAGACCATGAGTTATTTTATCCTACTTAACATTAGGTACACGTGTGAAGGATTGAACATTTTAGTGTTTATATACAAAATAAGTATTTGGATACATTTTCATAGCATACCTACTGTTTATCCCGGAAATCGTCTCCCAAGGAGATCAAATAGATATTATAAGTTGGTATGAGACTTGGCTGTAAGTTTTCGCGGACGAAGACACGGGTTAAACTGGTAAAATCTAGTATGTACCTCATACCTACATAAAATATGTTCGACATTAATAGATTACACCTTTTCTTTACATCAAAACTTTGAATGCTTAGAACCTTTGTGTTGGTTCATTGGGTAACAATTAAGTTTAACTCCATAAACAGACGAGATTGGTCTTTAAACTTTACGAGTAAAACTAGATTGGCATTCTCCATTAATTTAAGAAGCAACTTTACTAACGAATCAGTAAAAATGTAATTAAAAACAGCTGCTGCCAACCTAAGTATCTTTTCTGTCTTTCGCTGATAGAATTTTAAGTAAGATGACTTAATTTAATATGACTATTTTGACTGATATAAAAAATACAGGGAGAACTCCAAAGGCGTGGAACAGTGGTGTGGTGGTGCTGTTCTTCAAAAAGGGTGACAACACTCTGCTGAAGAACTACAGACCCATCTCACTTCTGAGCCATGTCTATAAGCTGTTTTCGAGGGTCATTACAAACCGTCTCGTACGCAGGCTAGATGACTTCCAGCCTCCCGAACAAGCCGGTTTCCGAAGAGGCTTTAGTACCGTAGACCACATCCACACGCTTCGTCAGGTTATACAGAAGACCGAGGAGTATAACCTGCCTCTCTGCTTAGCGTTCGTGGACTACGAAAAAGCCTTCGATTCGATTGAAACCTGGGCTGTAATACAGTCTCTCCAGCGGTGCCAAGTTGACTATCGCTATATCGAAGTGCTGAAGTGTTTGTACGAGAACGCCACTATGTCAGTCCGACTCCAGGACCAGAACTAGAAACCTATTCCGCTGCAGCGGGGAGTCAGGCAAGGAGATGTTATTTCTCCAAAACTGTTCACCGCTGCACTGGAGGACGTTTTCAAGACTCTGGACTGGAGAAGGCTAGGCATCAGCATCAACGGCGAGTACATCACTCTCCTTCGGTTTGCTGACGATATAGTAGTCTTGGCTGAGACCATGGAGGACTTAAGTACGATGCTCGATGACCTCAGTAAAGCATCCGAGCGAGTTGGTCTAAGAATGAACATGGATAAGACGAAGATCATGTCAAATGCCCATGTAGTACCACCTCCCATTACAATCGGACACTTTACGCTCGAAGTTGTAGACGATTATGTATACCTAGGACAGACGATCCAGTTAGGTAGGTCCAACTTCGAGAAAGAGGTCAATCGTCGAATCCGACTCGGCTGGGCAGCGTTCGGGAAGCTACGGCAAATCTTTTCGTCCAATATTCCGCAGTGTCTCAAGACGAAAGTCTTTGACCAGTGTGTGTTGCCAGTGATGACGTATGGTACTGAAACGTGGTCGCTTACTATGGGACTCATAAGAAGGCTCAAAGTCACATGGGCAATGGAGAGGGCCATGTTGGGAGTTTCTCTGCGTGATCGCATCAGAAATGAGGCTATCCGCAGCAGAACCAAGGTAACCGATATAGCCCTCCGGATCGCTAAACTTAAGTGGCAGTGGGCGGGGCACATAGCACGTAGAACCGATGGCCGTTGGGGCGGAAAGGTTCTCGAGTGGCGACCACGTACCGGAAGGCGCATCGTGGGTAGGCCCCCGACAAGGTGTACTGATGACCTGGTAAGGGTTGCGGGAGTCCGCTGGATGCGGGTGGCGCGGGATCGGTCACTTTGGCACTTTTTGGGGGAGGCCTATGTCCAGCAGTGGACGTCTTTCGGCTGATATGATGATGATGATGTTGAAAAAATACAGTTATAAAATACTACTAATAAATCTACGATTAAATTTACGTATCAAATGTCACGACAGGCGACATGTTTCGAACTCTTCGGAAGTTCTTCTTCAGGAAGTGTTTTCGCGGCAGTGTCAAGCGACATTGCCGCGAATTTTAGGCATGTCTCACAAAATATTAAATTCGAATACCTACTCGAGTACTTGTACTAATGACTTGACTCATAATAAGAACAGTACCTACATACGAAATAAATAATACTTTCTTAACATGCCTTAAATCCCTATGATATGAACGAAAACAGCTTGACACACGCATTATTTCACTGTTCATCTAAATCAACTAAAGAGTCTCAGCTACCAGATTATTAAAAATATCGTCATAAAAACAAATGAGCGTCACAGAGTATTCCAATTAACTTTTTAATTGCTGGACCATGGAAACTGGACTGACAAATGAGTTTGACGTTTTATTTTTTATAAAGATAATTTGACACGCCCCGATAAAGGCGACGGGTGATGGATCAGGCCTAATAGCCCTATTTATAAACGTCTGCTATAGATAATCAGTAAAGGGCAGTTTTGTCAATCGAGATAAAGTTTTTTAGGTCACTAGAGTCACCGTGTCGTAAGCGGAACAAACATTACCTTTATCGATTACCTGTAATGAAATCCGTTTTCTTTAGGCATAAAAACATACGACACATACTATATTCCTTGTCATACCTAGTTCCACTTTTTTTTGCCGCAACTGATTTAGTATGAGCTTGCGGCAAATGAACCATTACCCGACCAAATCAAGAAGGTTGTTTTACAGCCGTCAGCCAGTTGAAGACTAAGTTCTTCTGTAAAAATCTATGTTCTAATCGCCCGGCCACGCAATTGCGGTGCGGCGTTTAATTCATTGCGCGGTTGAGACGCGCAACGCACTATGGTGAGTTGGGAAGACACGCAATGAATTAGAAAAACCTCTGCCTCTGCCGCTAGAAGTCGTGGCCACGCTGTTAGGCTTGTAGTCATGTATCTAATATGCCACAGATGAGGTCGCGAATCCGACTCCAGCTTGCCCGTTTACTGGCCAAGTTTACGACGCCGCTGGCTACCCCGCGAGTGAAGATATATGGCGACAGCGTGGGCGCGTACCGGGATTCTTTTATGTGTTTTAGCTGTACGGGGTGTTGCCAAGGGATCTTCTCAATATATTGATTTTACTTTCGCGATTCTCTCACATTATTTTTACTGATCGTATTTAATAACTTCGCTTTATTTACCTGAAGGCTGACGTTACGGATGTGTAGCAAGTAGCAACATCCATGGTCACAGGACAACTGGTGTGAGCGTGTATCGTCATCTTCAGGCTGGCGGGTTTCCCGAACTAGGTACCCGCTCTTAAAGGCTTATCTGGTCACTTTAACGTTCTTCAGAGGGTAACTTATACGTGCGTAAATTTACGACCGATAGGACAGCAGCTCGGCTGTCATTATCTTCAACATATGCTGTAACTGTAAGACGTCCACAGCTGGACATAGGCCTCCCCCAAATAGCGCCAAAACTGTCATTATGTAGTACAATAATTTACTTTAAAAACAAAGTTTTAACCGACTTCAATTTAGTACTCCGCCAAGCCGCGAGAATATTTCCATATTTTTTTACAATTTACCACATGAACTGATTTCCGATAGCAAATGCGTTGATTACTATAGAAAAAAAACCGATTCGCTGTATGTGGGCCGATAATATTTGAGGACCTCCATCGATTCCCCAAGATCATCACCAATGGCACTTCATTAGTTCCTATTTCAACGGAATCTTATAAGAACCTGTGACGTACTTTTCCACTTTTAAGTACATAATTGAGGAATTCGAAAAGTCATCTGTGGTCTTCATCATCAATTGCTCGCCACCAAATACAATACAATACAAATACTCTTTATTGCACACCTCTCACAAACAAAGCAGTTATAAAGAGAAAGAATACAATAACATGTAGGTAGAGGTAGACAACAGGCGGCCAAATTTATGATTTTCGGATGTAAATACACCAGTTATAATAGTAAATACCAAAATTACTACACGCGTGCCTAATAAAATTGAGGAGTTCCCTCAATTCCTCATGGATCCCATCATCTAACTGAATTTTTAAAAAATGGGACCCACCTGGAAGCATATACATACATATGAAAAAAAAAAGAATCGGCTCTTCAATGACTGAGTTCTGAGGTAACACACAAAGAAAAAAAAACATAAAAAAATACAACCGAATTGGGAACCTCCTCCTTTTGTTTGAAGTCGGTTAAAAAATGACAGGACTCTCAGAAGGCGTAGCACGGTTGCGATTTTATCACTTATCGTTGTGGATAAGACATCCGACACTCTCGCACTCGCATACTTGTCAGAACGTGACGGACGTCTTATCCACAGCGCTAAGTGATAAAATGGCATCCATGCTACGCCTTCTGGTGTACGATAGTAATGCCCTTAACAAAGCCGCGGTGACATATTTTTGATCATTTAATCCGTGCATATATTTCTAACTCGACTAGTTAGCGTTTTGTTTTGTCCATAGGTTGTGGAGAACTTTTACTTGGATCGATCTATAACGTCTGATGTTGTGTGCTTTAAAAGCTTAGCTTACTTTTGCGATTTGTTATGGGTAGGTATTACAATCAGCGTGATAAACATGTATCCATGCTAGGTGGTTCTAAGAACTTATTGCTTAGGTCGAAAATTGTACACATGTTTATGATGCTGTACCACAATGGTAGCATACATTCATACGGCCTGACCTTGTATTGATTTAAGGATTCGCTGTGCCGAAAACTTGAGACAATTCATATCCTTCACTCATAATTAAGTCCATCCTCTGAAGGTCTAGCGACCCTATTGACCGCTTTAGCCTAGTTGGTAGTGACCATGCCTACGAAGCAAGAGGTCCTGGGTTCGAATCCCGGTAAGGGCATTTATTTTGTGTAATGAGCACGAATATTTGTTCCTGAGTCATGGATGTTTTAAATGTATTTTACGTATTTATTTATCTTTATAAGTATGTTTATCGTCGTCCAGTACCCATAGTACAAGCTTTGCTTAGTTTAGGACTAGGTAAGGTAATATTTATTTATTATTTATTTATTTATCACCAGCTGATTGATCACGTAACGCATCTTAATGTCACTATTTGTATGAAAAAGACAGTTGAATTTCCTAACGTACGTTAGAAAAGTTACGTTATCCCACACACAACACCACATACATATAGCAAGTGGTTTTCTGTATTGTGGAGCTTTCCCAGTAGGGCCCCTCTGAGTGACATTCAGCTGTACCTACTACCCAACCTTTAACTTACTAATTGTATACAAAAGGTGCCCCGCTATTCTGTAACTTGTTTTTAGCTCACCCACGAATATATCTTGATGCCGCGATTCGTAGTAACTCAGCGTCGATAAAGGTCTAGTTTCGCTAGGCGAGAGGGATCGTCCTAATAGAACGCGACTACGCGATCATCGCAAGCTCGCGCGATTGTCAATTAGGACACCTATTCGCGTTCAATATGTTTGGTCGCGCGTTCGCGCTGGTATAATACGCGCGATCTTGCGATGATCGCGTAGTCGCGTTGTATTCGGACGATCTCTGAAGGGTGGATTGAGACCCATGCGCACGTAAAGAAGATCCCTTAGGTTTGCTTCCTCTGGAAATCTGTGTAAATCAAATCAAATCAAATCATTTATTTCGAGTAACATAAGACTCATAATGCATTGTTTCAAACAAAATAAAATAAATAGGATAAAATATAATCAAATAAAATGTCACATAAATAAAATAGTTACCCATTCGTCCGACTTATTTTGCTAGAACATGTCTGTCGCAACAATGCCGGACGTATGGGCAATCTACTTTGTCGGCTATCATAGACAGAACAGCGTTTTGGCTGGCACGCACTCTGCGCACGAGCGCAGCACTGCGCGCGCGCATGCTCGCGTGGAAGCACGCCACGCGCGCCTCCGCGAACATGCCCGACGCACAGCAGTAACGAGGCAGCCCCAACACCGCTCTAAATGTCTAAAGTAGTGGTTAGTTTTTATACAGCGAGTAAGGTCGCCAGAGCTATCGATGATGCGCTGTGTTGGGAGTAGGCATTTATCTCTAGCGTTAACACAACGAACCTTCAAGTAAAGAGTCAGCAAGCCGCTCGTGACGTTTGCTCCTGGTTCGTCATATTCCTGATTTGTCATATTCCTGATCGGACACTTTCCTAACTGGTCATATTTCTTATTATCACATTCCTCACTCGTCATTGTACAGTTAAATGAAATCGGATTTCCAACTCTAAAGCAGGTCAGTGTAGGACAACGAGCAAAGCGACGACGAGTGTTAGGTGCACTGCGACCCTACGCCCGCCCGGCCGGCGAAGCGCCAGAACTGATTTTAATAATGACAATGACATTAGCTTCATGATAGACAAGTAACACTCATCTATTAATTATCTACAGAGGTTCTTGTCATTTACCACAGAGGATTTCTATAATAAGTTTGTGCAGGCAAATTTATATGTTTTGACGAGTGAGGAATGTGACGAATTAGGAATATGACCAGTTAGGAAAGTGTCGGATAAGGAATATGACCAATCAGGAATTTGACGAATCGGGGACAAATCCCTTGTGATACTGCTGCAGTCGGAAGCATCCATATAGTCTTCTCACCAGGCAGGCCGTAAGCTTTTCCGCAGTTATTGGATAAGAAAAAAGATTCGCAAGCACCCTGTACGCAATAGCAATTGACAACTATATCGCGTCGTGTGCGGTCTATAGAGCCGTCACCCACGCCCTGATGCCGTGACGACTGCAGGAACTCGATTAGGTAACACCTTGGTTCGTTCACGTGTAGATCGATCAAGGAGTGCCATTACCAGGCCCTTATTTCACCACTCGATAACTCAGAGATAGAGTGCCACCATGATCGTTTCTGCGCCAAGCGGATCAAGCGAACTCCCCGACCATTGCCAGGTCATCAGGCCACATTGTCTATCCACGCTGTGCCTTCTGGCATTCCGTGGCCGGCACTTGAGAACCTTTCCGCCCCCACGGCATTCGGTTACGTTCATTACAAACTTACAAAGCTACCATCTCACAGACTCCCTATAATATTAGTATAGATGTAGAATGACATAGTAGCAGATAATAGAGTTATACCTAATCTTAACAAACCTTTAAAAAATATCATCAGCCTCTTAGAGTTATTCCTGGTTGTGCCGTACCAGGTCCGCTTTGACACCTCATACCAAGATTTGGCGTATGCACTAGTTTTACGAAAGCGATTGAAAACAGACACAGAAATCGGCTAAGTGCGTGTCGGGCCACGCGCAGTGTAAGGTTCCGTAGTTGCCTGACTGACTTAGTAACATCGAGACGGGGATATGACTCGAACAAAAATTAGGGCCTTAGAGGCCAATATCGTCGCCTAAATAATAATTAGTGTTTTAATATTACATTGTATGTATGTTAGTCTGTAACGTATTTGTAACTATGGGCCTTAGTTGCTTGAAATAAATGTTTTATTATAATTAATATCTCGCAAACGAATCAATGAGTTGAAAAATGGTTTTAAGTAACCCATAATATTTGTGAGCAAGTTATCCATCGATACCCCACACTATGGTATTAACGAGAAAAACAATAACATCTATACTTTAGGTATAGGGGAGGTACAGTCGGCGTCATATAGTTAGTAGCAGCCAGAGTAGCCAAAAATTTCGTAACACACCCTTATTCTTACAGTAATGAAGACGTGTACCGAAATATTTGAACATCTTCGCTGCTACTAACTAACGCTGACTGTACCCTATTTTTTTTTATTCTACATTTAAATCTACCTACTGTTTTATCGGCGTGATGAATTTATCTACCCGTGCTGAATTACATTTTTCTAGTAGTAAGAGTTACGGAGCTAAGCCGAAGACGGACAGACGAACGGATACGGAACGGTAATGGCAAAACTATAAGGGTTCCTTGTTGAGAACGGAACCCTAAAAAAGATACAGAAGGAAAACTAGACCTTACTGGGATTAGACCGGTTTCCTCACGAAGTTTCCCTTCACCGAAAGCTAACGGTAAATATTCCATACAGAAGTTCCAAAAACTCATTGGCACAAGCCGGTATTCGATACCACGACCGCCGCTTGACAGCTGCATGCCTGAACCACTAGGCTACCGCTACCGTAGCATTTAATAAATTTTCTAATTAAAATATATAGTCAAGAAACTTCGTGCTCTGAAAACAGAACATATATTATCACGACACAAAGCACCAATCAGCGTTCTCCGATAATGCATAATGGATTAATGAATGTGTTACATTGCAAGTTAATGTGTTTGTATGTCTGTATGTGTGCTAGCGGTATAAGTATAGCGATATCTTGACATCGCTCGATGTATGTTTTGACAAATTAATTCCGCGCAGTGTGCCCGTAATTATATTCCTGCGCAGGGTTGCCACTGCCGGGGAAATAAAAAATGTTAATCCGCGAAGACAGACTTTAGAGTAAGAAAGTCACTTTCAATCGTGGCTGGTAGCACGACGACCCTAAATGCAAAGTGGTATGCTCTTGTGTCGGAGGTTAAGACTTATCTAGCAAATACGTTTTTAGAATAGAATAGAATAGAATAACATTTATTCATGACAATAACACATACATGCACATAAATCAAAAGGGTTTCGTGGTCAATAAGGAACCGTTATAGTTTCGCCATTTCCGTCTGTCACTCTGTCCGTCTGTGGCTTAGCTCAGTGACCCTTACTACTTACTAGAAAACTGTAATTCGGCATTGATATATAAATCAATCACACGGTGTGATTCACATTGTTGTTAAACTTTTGATGTGGAGTAGATAGATATATATATTGGATAGCTTGTTCAAAAATATTATGGTTTTTTTTTACCATATTTTAACTCAGTGTTCCGTTTGCGTGATATTGGGCTTTAATGACCTAATTTTAGTTCGAGTCAAGTGTCCATACATATATGTACATGAAGTAGTAGTGGTATAACAAGAAAGAGACGGGAAATCTAAGCTCCACAGTGGCACTAGTTTGCTAGACTAATTTTCACGTATTAAAATCGATATCGAATAAATATTGACCCAAGTGCCAACCCTACTTCACCGTCTGGGTGGCCCAACCGTCCGATAGCGAGGCAGTTTAAAACAAAACCAATAAGCGAGCGGGACGCGCGCTCACCCGTCTCGCTCGCTCGCGTTCGAGTAGAATAGTTGCTAATTTCTATACGTATCAATGAGTTCGTACTTTGTAGGGATTGCAATTAGTATTAAATCGGGGTTTACTGAACTTCATTATTTCTTTATATAGTCCTTGTCGATTTCGATGACGGCGACCCAAGATAATTATGGATTAGCCCTATTATGAGCTCTGGCCCCGTAACATGGTCGGCCTTATAACGCGATAAGTGACAAGATGGAGCGTCAGTCTCGTTATTCCGAACGGTGTCAGCCAGCGACGGACGCTCTATCTTCAACGCTCTGTTCAGACTGTGCGAGCCCAGCCTTAAATATCACACGAACCCTTTTGACCCCTACGTATCTCAAAATCTATTAATCATAGACACAACAAATTTGGTTAATTTTTCACATTTATTTTTTGTGAGACATACACTCCTCTTGAAGAACCTAGTAGTCCTCGGGAAAACCTCGGCATAGCTCATTCCGCAACCGCAGCGTTCGAGGGAGGAAAGTTCTCTGAAACCGTACGGTACGCAACTATTTAGGTTCTAGGTTGTGAAGATGAATGCCGACGGCGAGTGAGTATGTCGAACTTCATAATATGGATACACTAGTTAGTCGGTTAGTCTTGTCTTTGAATACACGAAAAGTTTCGTACGGGATTTTAACAGAATTTTACTTAAAATTGGTATTGATGAAAGTTTATGAATGAGGGCATTGACAGGACAAAACTGTTTACGCGTAGTGAGAACTTATATAACTTTTCGAAAAAGCATCAGGGCATATTGAGTCGCCGAAGGAATTTTTCTGTTGCGCGTTCGAAATGTTACGGGATTATCCTGCTAGAGGAAATTCTAATGTTTTTCAGTATGTTTGACCCAATCAATTTTAGTCCAAATCCCTTGTAGCCGATATTCAATGTAAAAATTAACCATTACAAGTGATAATTTACGAAAACTTAGTAAACTAAAGTTAATTACTGCGATGGCCTATTAGGCCTGATAAATATGTATATCATCGTCGAGTACCCAATACCCATAACAAAAGCCTCACTGAGTATACTAAATGTGTACACAAAACTTGACTACTACACCATAACCATAATGCAATTTAACACCAACAGTTTCACACTTAATAAAACTATTCAATTCGAGAGACTCGACTACCCTATCGATTTTCCCCACGCCTGATCTTGCAATCTAAAAAAGCATTTAAAAGAACCCTCCGCGTCTTGGGGTGAGTAATGACGCGTACAACTCCCTATCGGTAGTATACACTCCGCGATAGTGTTTGTTTAAATGAGCTGACGGTTTTGAATTTGAACGACGGAAGTTTTGCAGCGTGCGGTTGATATTATTTGGTAGCTGACCGCGGGGCTACACGGTGGCGCGGTGACTAGAATAACCGCAAGCAAGGCCATGGAGTACTATTGTATAGCCAATTTCGATTCTGAAGGTCCATTCTATATAGTCGAGAAAGATTTTTTTCACACCTGCAATTCAGAAAAGATAATTGTTTTCCTCGATGGAGGGATTAAAGTCGTACTTTTCCTCCCAGGATCAGGAAGGAAAAGTAAAACTTTGATCCATATTCAGAAAAGATGTGAAAAGCACTTTCCTCATGGAAGGTGTGAAAAGCAGTAGGTATGTGTCACTCGGTAGCAAAATAATTTCCGTCTTGAGCGTAAACACTTGCATCTCGTGTTACACTCAATTCGTTGGCTGCACTCAGTATTCTATTGTAGAATATTCGCTTTACTCCGGAATCAATATACCTACCGCCCTCGCCGTATATATGTCATTTTGCTCCTTTGATACACAATCTACTATTGAATACAGATCAGTAGTCCGGAAACTTAACTTTTTTATAATATTAGCACAGACGTTATACAGCAACATGCTTCTGTCATTTCGTTATCAATATTTAAACAGGTTTTAATTACCTTTCGTAGCCCCACAATTGTTCATCATATAGTATCCTTTAAAACTCAATTAAAACAATCAAACCAATAACGGTTTGATTGTTATAGTATAAACTTTAAACAATTCTAGCAAGTAATAACACAATTGCACGTCAGTTAAATTGCGAAAGGGCGAGAGTCGAGCTGTCAAAAGTGACAGGCAGCCATCTTGGATTCCTACGTGTTACTTCTTGGCATAATTACTTGGTCGATTAGTCAAGTTTGCTCCTTAAGAAGGGTGTTTTACACAGTCGCGAACATTATCTAGCCGGTTGCGGACTTTAACTAGCACAATGTATAATGATTTGTGGGGTTTGGGGTTTTTCAGATTAAAGCCTGAGACACACTGGCGCGGCCTGTGTTGGCGGTCAATAATGACAATGACTGTCAAATTTACTATTGACCACCACCGCATGCCGCGCCAGTCTGTGAAGTCTGTGAGTGTAGTTGCACCAAACCGTCTGTGATCGTAAGCGGTGTTCGCTAAAATATGAATCGAAAGTTTGACAAGTTTCTATGGAATGATAGCTGACCTAAAACTTAGTCTTACTAGGGAGCACACTAAGTTTTATGTCGGACATAAAGCAATTGTCCCTCTTGCACTCGCATATTTGCCAGAATGGGACAAATGCTTTATGTCCAACATAAAATTTAGTGTGCTAGGGGGTCTGGTGACGCCATATTTACATTGATCGGTCTGTCATCGTATGTTGGTGCAACCCGCCGTGAATAGTGAAATGACCTCATGATAACGACCTTGTCGCGTCGACTACGAATCCCTTGGCGCATTGCCGACCCTTTTTTCGTTTGAGGATTCTTTGTGTCGACCGTGAGAAAAATGTACATTGTACGTCCCTCACTCTCGGCACATCCTCGGGAGTCGGCCGCGTTCGGGTGTTTGCACCTCGGAGGTGCATCAGAACAAAATTTAACTGACGTGGCAAGAGAGACAGGGGCGCTACCGCGAAACGAAAACGATTATAAACCTGAGTAATTAATAAATATACTTAGGAATAATAATTAAATCGTGTTACTAAGACATTCTACACAGGTAGGTGCTGTTACAAATGTGATAATATTAGTTAAGAATGAAATGGCCTCGACAATTTAAAACTATATATGTATCAGATCATTGATCGCTTGAATACTGAAGTGGGACAGTTTGGGAGGTACGGTTAAGCCTCAGGCCTGTCTCTGGCGACCTTACTCAAAACCAGGTGTTAACTCAACACCACGTACCTAAAGAGCAAGTATTAGTGAGTAGTTTTATGTTACAGATCCGATTACGGTGTGACAAGGGCTCTCCTTAGCTAACGCTAGAGTTGGCGGATAATGACCGGGCGTCCATTAGTTCGTCATTGGTGATAAGGCTGCTGTCTTACGTATGGCGATACGATAGCAAGTCGCTCGCTTGCGCTTAGAGATCCTAAGGCGATCATAAACCATATAAAGGTATAAGATAGAGCGAGATAGGGATAGAATTTTGCAGGACACCGTGCGTTCGGCACCTATCCTATCACCTATCATTATTCCGGACTTCAATCCACCGATTTCGCTCGTCTGGCGGTTTAGGCATAGTGGGGCTAGCATAAATGAAGCTGCGACACGACAGGCGAGAAAATTTACCCCTTTCTAATTTGCGCAGTGCTAATGAGACAGGAGCTGAATCGCGCGGACGCGACTCGCGATCAAGTTGCGTTAGACGCTTTGGTCGCACGGGAACACATCATAAAGAGCTTTATTGAATTAATTGCGAAGGGCACGAAGCTCTCCGATTCAGCTTGACAAAAAAAAATTGTACGTCCGTTTGTTCTCATGTACTGATCGCATTTCTCAACCGATTCTCGGTTTTTTTAGCTTTATTAGTTGTATAAAACTTTTTTTTATCGATATCATTTTTCGAAATAAAGATAAGGCTCGCGATTTCTACTGCTCATAGAGCCACTAGCTGGTTATGCGGTAGTCGGAACGTTTACAAAATGTTGCAATCGCTCGGTGCCTCCAAGACGGCGCCTTACACATCGTTAAGACGCTGCAAGTACTCAAATTAAGCAATTTTACAAATGACGTGTACCGGAGACCAAGGACTATATTGGCAACAGTTAGACAGAGACAAAACGACGTAACTAATTGGAATGTACTGCTCAGATATGTCGTACGTCATTTGTCTTGAGGTATTTATCTCTTAAGACTATATATGGCCAAATGCCACGCAAAAAAAATATAATTGAGGTTTTACAGTCGGTTAACAAAGTGGACAAAACTTTTAATAGTGACTATTAGGGCGGGTTGCACCGACTTACGATTACAGACCGATCAATGTTAAATATGGCGCTGACAGCTGTCAGTCCATAGAAACTTGTCAAACGTTCCATACATTCAGATTTTAACTAACACCGCTTACGATTACAGACGGTTTGGTGCAACTCACCCTTAGAGTGGGTAGCACCAAACCATCTGTAATCCTAAGCGGTGTTCGTTAAAATGTGGATCTATGGAAAGTTTGTCAATTTTCTATGGAATTACAGCTGCCGGCGCCAAGCCTTTGCACACTTGCGTTTTTGCCGGCGGTTTCCCGGCGGAGCGAGAACGATGCATGCACGCGGCGTGCACGCGGCGAGCACGCTGCGATATCTTCGCGATTATTTGCCGCCAGCGTGCCGCCGCGGTGAAGTCGCGTGGCCGCGGCGTCACCGTACCGCACCTGTACGTCTAGCACAACTTGCTGACAAGTGGCTTCGCGCGCGACTGAGCTACTCCCGTCTCACTCGCACCGTGCAAATTCGAAAGAGGAGGGTAGACCTTTCTCGACTCGCGTCGCGGCGCGGGCTCAGTTGTGCCAGCCCCCCTGGTTTTTTGCCGCGTCGCGCGGTCTAACCTAACCTAACCCTCCAAGCGTTGTGCCCCGAAAGGAGTCCGGGGTCCGCTTTGACACCTAACCCCCAAGATTTGGCTAAGGCACTAGTTTTACGAAAGCGACTGCCATCTGACCCTCCAACCCAGAAAACTAGACCTTGTGATACGACCGGTTTCCTCACGATGTTTTCCGTCACCGAAAAGCTAACGGTAAATATTATAGTCCGTACATAAGTTCCGTAAAACTATTTGGTACGAGCCGGGATTCGAACCAACGACCGCCGCTTGACAGCCGCATGCCTGAACCACTAGGCTACCGTAGTTTTATTCAAATGCACTGTTTTGAATCAGTTGATTGATCCGTTACGGTTCTCGTAATTTGCCTACTTTTTGTTTGGTATTAACAAATTCCACAAAATCGGTAACTTTTCGCAACCCCAACGCTATTTATCATCCTACTTGAATCTATCTATTTAATTCGCACAAAAATCATATTTGCGAACCTCTCTTTAACTCGCACCAAATTATCTGTGCACACCTTTATGAACAACGCACTATAATCTTTTTCGCACATTTCGATTTGAGACCCACCAAAACCACGTATCTCTATTTAACACGCAGTAAAGTCATATTCGTACACCTCCACCTGCGTACTTCTATTTAACATACACCAAAATGATATTCGAACACGTACATACAGCAAAAATCATTTGCACACATCTGGATTTAACACGCATCAAAATTATACTTTCGGACAGAGGTCTTAACTCAAAACTAAATCATATTCGGGTACCACTAATCCGCAAGCACCATGCAAATACATATTCGCGTAACTCTATTAAAAATGCACTAAAATCATATTCGAGTACCTCTATTCAAAACGCACCAAAACCAATTCGCGTACCTCTATTCAACACGCACCAAATCCAATTCGAGTACCTCTATTCAACACGCACCAAAACCAATTCGCGTACTCCTGTTCAAGACGCACCAAAACCAATTCGCGTACCTCTATTCAACACGCACCAAAAACAATTCGCGTCCTTCTATTCAACACGCACCAAAACCAATTCGCGTACCTCTATTTGACATGCGTGCCTCTATTTAACACGTACTAAAATCATATTCACGTACTTCTGTTTAACATGTGTACCTCTATTTAACACGCACAGAAATTAAATCACGTACCATGCGGACCTCAATTAAACACGCAAATAAATAGTATTCCCGTAACTCTACTTAACATGCGTTAAAGCCGTAGTGTATCCAATCGCAAGGACTCGGTTTAAGCTCTCCTAATTACTACTGGGGTGGTCTAAAATCGGCGGGTTAGCCTCAACGACGGCCATTTAATTTTATGTTTTAATTGGTGAAATTGCTCGGCCGACGAACTTTCATATAAAGTCCTGTGGCACATCTAAAAATGTTGGTTAACTGGAAGAAAAGGTTTGACAACAGTCAATAATACAAACTTAATAAACGGCCTCTGTAGCAGTGACCCTGCCTACGAAGCTGGAGGTCCCGGGTTCGAATACCGGTGAGGGCGTTTATTTGTGTGATGAGCATGAATATTTGTTCCTGAGTCATGGATGTTTTCTGTGTATTTAAGTATTTATTTATCTATATAAGTATGTATATATCGTCGTCTAGTACCCATAGTACAAGCTTTGCTTTGTTTGGGACTAGGTCGATTAGTGTAAGATTGTTTCCAAATATTTATATTTAAAATTTTCTGTTCTATCATCGAAAAAGGCTACGGAAAAGTAACTGAAACAAAACTGTTTTTTTAAATATCAATTGGTAGCCTATGTCACATAATTTCGAATCGGACAGCTCATCATCATTCTCCTAGCGTTATTCCCGTGTAGTGCCCCTAAAGGAGGGACCCCGGGCTCCTTATATAATAGTGATGTTTGAGAAGTACTTCATCGTCCTCCTAGCGTTATTCCCGGTAATGCCCCTAAATGAGCCCGGGGTCCGCTTTGACACCTAATCCCAAGATTTGGCATAGGCACTAGTTTTACGAAAGCGACTGCCATCTGACCTTCCAACCCAGAGGGAAAACTAGACCTTATTGGGATTAGACCGGTTTCCTCACCATGTTTTCCTTCACCGAAAAGCTAATGGTATATATTCCGCACATAAGTTCCGAAAAACTCATTGGTACGAGCCGGGATTCGAACCCACGACCGCCGCTTGACAGCCGCATGCCTGAACCACTAGGCTACCGTAGCTTGTAATCTACTAACTATTGTACTTGAATCGGACACCTCATTTATCAAAATTCGTTTAGTATCTTAAACGCTAGTGGAACACATGTAAATACACACATACACTGCAATAACATACCTCTTCATTTCAGCTCTACGTAAGTTTGAATCCTGCTCAGAAGAAATAAATTAAAAAAAAACCGGCCAAGTACGAGTCAGACTCGCGCACCGAGGGTTCCGTACTACAAACCTATAACAAGCAAAAGTTGTTGTATGTTTATTACTAAATGATAAATGAAAATGGAATCCGTAACATTACAATGTGGAAAGATGAGGGAACATAAATTTAAACAGGGTCACTTTATCACTTTAGTAATCATCCTTTAGGCCTTGATTTATTCCTTGCGAGTAGTTGCCAACGCCAAAATAAGCGGATTACTTATATTGCTGTTTCTTTTTATTGCGTTGATATAAAACTGAGTTCACGGGAAAGTACCTTTAGGTTTTGATACCCTTACGTATACCTACGCTGGCCCAGTGCGGGTTGGAGACTTCACATACACCTTTTTCAGTTTTAAATTATGCGACTTATATTGCTATTTCTTATGATTGCGTGGACTTGTAAAACTTTCGTTTTGCTACATCTGAAAGGTATTATAGACATGAGTATTTGATATGAATTTCAATTTAATACCTCTAGACGTGTTTACGAGGAAAAACGTAGTAAGTTTAAAATTTCAAAAAATGTTTTTTGTATGATTTTACTAAAAACGTCTACTTTTCGTAATTTTTCCTTTGTCTGTGCTATATGGAGTTTCTTCGTGCCAAGTTTCAAGTTTCTGTGTAAACGGGAAGTACCCTTTAGGTTTTGAGTTTCTTGCGGGTACTCCGTTTCAAACTATACGACTTAAATTGCAATTTCTTTTGATTGCGTTGACATAAAAGTTTGGTTTTGCTACATCTGAAAGGTCCTACAGTTCTAAGTATTTGACATGAATTTCAATTCAATACCTCCACACGTTTACGAGGAAAAAGGTGTTAAGTTTAAAATTTAAAAAAGCATTTTTTTGTATGATTTTACTAAAAATGTCTACTTTTCGTAATTTTTCCTTTGTCTGTGATATATGACGTTGCTTCATGCCAAATTTCAAGTTTCTGAGTTCACGGAAAGTACCCCGTAGGTTTTTGCGAGTGTCGAAAAACTCAAAAATTTGCAGCATAAACGACTATCTTTTGATTGCGTTGGCTTTTAAGTTTGATTTTTTCACAGCTTCAAGGGACAATAGTCTTGAGTATTTTATATAAATTTCAGCTTGATACCTCCACTCGTTCCTGAGAAAAAGGGTCTTGACAGACAGACAGACAGACAGACAGACAGACGGACAACAAAGTGATCCTATAAGGGTTCCGTTTTTTCCTTTTGAGGTACGGAACCCTAAAAAGCGGCCAAGTGCGTGTTGGACCACGCAAAACGAAGGCTGCTTATTAAAAAGGTCGTAGCGTTACTGAAATCTTATGGCACTTACGTCCTTTTCTTTATGGAAGGCAGTATTTTAGAAATATCTCGAAAACCTTTGAACCGATCTTGTTCAAAACAATTTTACAAGCTGAAATAATTTAATAAGCCTTATGTCCATGATTTTTTTCATATTTTTAAAATGCACGGTTCAAAAATTAGAGGGGGGGACACAATTTTAGTGACTTTCGGGGCGATTATCTCCGACTCTATGCACTTAATCAAAAAAATTGCAGAGAAACCTTTTGAAAGGTCTATCGATTGATGTCCCACACGTGGGCTTGCAATGTTTTTTTTTATTATTTTCTGTTTTATGTATGGAGTCACCCATACCTCAACCCCTAAATTTGTTTTTTGTAATTTAATTACATAACTATATAGCGGCTAACAAAATACACCTATCCTCAACATTTTATTCAAATATACCTTATAGTTTTCGAGAAAAATGCCTGTGACATAGGACGGACAGACAGACAGACAGACAGACACGATGAATGTATAAGGGTTCCGTTTTTTGCCATTTGGCTACGGAACCCTAAAAAGAGTTAAATGGTTTCCTGTAATTTGAAACTTATAAGACGCGAATACTCAAACTCAAAATCTTCATTGTTGGCGGTTGGGTTAAGCATTTGAAAATAATGTAGATGTTAAATAGGACTTACAGTGCATTACCTGCCTAAAAGCCGTACAGTGCCTCAATTTCCATTCCTAGATCTAGATATCCCGCTGGCCGAGTACCTACTGGTCTCCTCTTCATCGCATAAGCGTTCCTCAACCGATTCTCGTGAAATTTTGTGAGCAGGTTCAACAAATAATTGTATCGTTTTTTGGACGACTTCATTTTTGAAAAAAAAAAATTTTTAATACATGCTTGTGAGGTCTACAATTCATAGAGCAACTAGTTATTAATAATGCCCATATTAGAATGCCATTGAGTACTCTATTAATTCGAACCCCAACTCAACTAACTTAATCGACGCACCCAAAAGTTCGTATAAAATATGTTTAATAGCTAAATTCCGCGCTTGTTCCAATTGTGAACTTTGGCAATTAAAAGTCCTCGAGAGCTTTATCGAGCTTTGTAATTAATCGATTAAGCTCGGACGATTACATTAGTCTGTTGAGGACGATTTTCTGGAAGTATCTTTACAGACGTGTTTCAGTCGGAAGGTACTAAATTAAACATCACAATGTTTGACTCTTTAAGGTGGTTCGATCGTCATACAAAACGTCTTTTGACATTCGCAGGCTAACGGCATGATATTTTAAGAAACGTATGTAACAATCTTTCATAAATTGGCTTCCTATTTGCGCGAAATTCCCCATTTGCTAGAATAAACTTGTAGAAACCAGAATAATTTGAGAATAATCGTTTTCGCAAAGTATCACGTGACAAACTGATTTCTCAAATTACTCTAGTTTATACAAGTTTATTCTAGGAAAGGGGGAATTTTGCGCAAATGGGAAGCCAATTTATGAAAGATTGTTACATAAGAAAAGACATAAGAGTCGACTAAGGGACCAAGGTTGAAGTGTGTTGTGGGCGATGGGCTAGCAACCTATCACTGCAATATCACATTTTGTCCATATTTTATACCCACATTTATGCTAAAAGTGGCGCTGGAACATACGTTTCATGTGCTCTGCCTGTCCCTTTTGGGAGTGGGGGCGTGAATGTATGTATGTATGTATGTTACATAAGTTTCTTAAAATGTCACGCCGTTAGCCTACGAATGTCAAAAGACGTTTTGTATGGCGATCGAACCACCTTAACGTCTAATAGTTGACACCTATGGTTCACTCCGTGAATTTGGGTGAACATAGATAGCCAACAGATATGCAAGGATGTGTTTTTTTATAGTTGTAAGTTTACACCTCGTTTGCTTTAAACTAGGAGTCAATTGTACGAAAACACAGCCTTGCACATCTCTGGATATTCATCCTTACTGATTTTACCATATCTTGAAGTGCCGTTGCGTCACATTGGAAAATTTCAACCATGAAAGTAGACAAACGCCGCCTGACGCCATATTTTTTAAACTGTTAATGTGTAAGGGCGGGTTGCATCGACTTACGATTACCGACCGATCAACTTTAAATATGGCGCTGACAGCTGTCAGTCCATAAACTTTTCAAACGTTCCATACATTCAAATTTTAACGAACACCGCTTACGATTACAGACGGTTTGGTGTAACTCACCCTTAGTCTCTGATCCTGAGAAAGAGTTCGCAAGTGTACGAAAACTTTTCACAACAATATTTAGCGATTAAAATTTGCCGGCAACACACTCTTGGTTTCATTTTGCCGGATGTACCCGAAAAAATCCCGGGGTCCGTTTTGGCGCCCAATCTCAAGATTTGGTGTAGGCACTTTTCACGAAACTTGTTGCCATCTGACCTTCCAACCCAGAGGGAAAACTAGAAATAGTTGGGGCGACCGGTTAGCCTAGTGGGTAGTGACGCTGCCTACGAAGCTGAAGGTCCTGGGTTCGAATCCCGGTAAGGGCAAATATTTGTGTGATGAGCATGAATATTTGTTTCTGAGTCATGGATGTTTTCTGCGTATTTAAGTATTTCTATCTATTATATATATTCGACAGTCGTCTAGTAACCATAACACAAGCCTTATTGAGCTTACTAATATGGGACTAGCTCAATTTGTGTAATATAGTCCCCTTATATTTATTTATTGCAATAACATTCAAACATTCCTGACGATTTTGTCGGTGTATTCCTACTTAGGAACGGGAATACATCTGTAATTAAGGCTGCTTTATCACGCCATTATTGGCCGTACACACCATTTATGTAACGGTATGCGCAGCATGCGCACGTATTTCTTTTCGTTATTATTATCAATCTATGTCCACTAGTGGGGCGCCGATGAGGTGCTGACCTAGGGCGCTGTCGACATTTAATCCGCCTCTGCTTACCCACTATATATATATGTCATTGTATGTATATGTTGCGTGTGGGCTCGTCCCGTTACGGGCTCCAACTGGCAACTATTCTAATTGCCAACACTTCTGCGTAATGTGGACGGTTGAAACGCGGCCCGATTTATAAGAGACCAGCGGTGCATACCAGCACGGCAATCACAGAGCGACCTGCGAGCTATGTCGTGGTGACATCGACTGTCTTTTTCTAAGCGTTCTAATTAGAAAGAGTTGGATAGTCTATCTCACAGCTCGCGAGCCGTGCTGTGATATCCGTGCAGCAAACAAATGTGTAGAGGGTCTATTCAACCACGACGTAGGCTTGTGATCAGTTTTGTATTTGTTGCGCTATTTCAAACAAGACAATTCAAAAACCCATCACAGTTTATTAAGTCAAATAAACCCTTAACATTCTATTCACAAATCAGAATGCATGGGGAGTTTGACAAGTTTCTATGGAATGACAGCTGACGGCGCCATATTTAACGTTGATGGGTCTGTAATCGTAAGTTGGTGCAACTCGCACTTAGTGTAATCGCTACCGCCAAAGCCTATGCCTCGGGCCACTCATTCCTACCCCTATTTACGTAGATTGATGTGTGACTACGAACTATTCACAATGACTTCCCGTGCTACTTCGTTTTGTCGCCTAACTGTCACACTTGCTTGTGATAACCTTAGTTTATTCAAGTTATAAGTCAGTCGGGGCAAGTGAGCCAACGGGGTAAACGCGCTTATCATACAGTACCAGTCATTATGGCACTCTTTAGGGGAAGCCTATGTCAGGCATTGGACAACTTCTGGCTGATATAACGATAATGATGACCATCTAAGATGTCTATAGTACTAAAATATCAGAAGATTTCAATATGTTTAATGAAATCGCACTTACCCCGTCTAACCTTACATAAATTTCAAAATGTGTCCAATCACGATTTATAGACAACTGACATCCAATCTAATCTAATTTGTTGAGGTCTATCCATCCGTCTGAATAGTCGGAGAACATTGCTTGTCTTCTACTCGCTCTTGCACCACCAGTGGGTTTCATCAAATGGTGGTAACTAAGCCTAAGAACATATTTTACGGAATGTGTAGCATCAACCTAAAACTGTCTAAGTAATGTCGATGGTGTTCTTAAACCTAAATCGCTACCGCTTCAGCCTATGTCTCGCGCTACCCATTCGTACCCCTATCTACGTAGATTGATGTGTGACTCCGAACTATTCACAATGGCTTCCCGTACTACTTTGTTTTGTCACCTAACTGTCACAGTTGCCGGTGATACAGCGAGTTTTTTTTACCTGCGTTCAAGTTGTTTATAAGTCTCAACACACGTGTAGGAAAATAAATAAAATGGGGCAATCTTACACGAATCACTAGTCCCAAACTAAGCCAAGCTTACTTGGCGACGGTATATATACTTAGGAACATAGATAAATAGATCATCATCATCATCATATCAGCCGGAAGACGTCCACTGCTGGACATAGGCCTCCCCTAAAGAGTGCCAAAGTGATCGCTCCTGCGCCACCCGCATCCAGCGGACTCCCGCGACCTTTTACTAGGTCATCAGTCTACAGATCATTACGTTTCATAATACTAGGCTTTATGTATGTAATAGTATATTACGTAACTAGGGCGGTGAATTCGTGAATGTCCCAGACCGCAGGTGTTTTTGGCCCGAACCGAAGGTGAGGGTCATAAATATGCGCTCTGGGGCTTTACGAATTACCGCCCGTGTTGAGTACAAAATTTTATGTTTTCACCTGGACACAATGCGAGTTTTCCCGTACGCGCAACGTGCAGTAAAACTTGCATTATGGCCAGGTGTGACGTAAATACTTTATTGTACACAAGACACAGGTAAAAATACAGACAAAAAAGTTTAATCAATACAAAGGCGAACTTGTTCCTGTAAGGGATCTCTTCCAGTTAGCCTGGTTAGAGATTAGTTGCGGAGACTACGCGGAGCTAAAATCACATAGACTTTTCTTCTTTAATAATGTTAGAAAAGTGGTAAATGGAGTAAGGAATATGTGATTAAATTTGCAATTATATTGATAATATTACCTTAAAACTAATGCCTACGCCTACGCCCCAAACCTTGGGATTAGGCGTGAAAGCGGACCCCGGGCTCCTTTAGGGCTCAACCGGGAGAACGCTAGCTGATTGGGGATACCGTTACTGAAATGCTGTCATAAAATAATAAGTCCATTCACTATTGAGTCTGACTGTACCTCAGTCCACGTCCTAAATACCTAAGCTTCGGTAGTAAATATTTCACCGCCATTTTATCGACAATCGATGAGTTGGATCCATTTTTCCGAGCCATTTGCTAAACGTTTTTCCATTATTTTAGCTTTGATGTTTCGTAATGGTCCAGTATTGATTCATGGCAATTTACTATAAAGTAGCTGTCCGCTGTTATAACAAAGACAGGCAACCCGCGATTATACAGGGTGTTTGCTCCATCGTTTGCCAAATTAAAACTGTAGGTAGGTTGGGTCAATAGCTATATTTTCCGGCCTCCAAAAAAAAATTGTGTCCACTGGTATTTTTTTTGTATTCTTTTAAAATAATTTTGAAATTTTCTATATGTTTACGCGTTTCAACTTGAATAAAACAAAACGAGGAAGTGGTAGAGCCAATTTTTTTATTTTATTGTAATGTGTAATGTTGTACGGCTCCATCAAACTCAAAAATATTGGCAAGTAACGTCTATTTATTTTTTTATTAACCCTCAAAAAAAATCAAGATTCAAGAATTTCGTCTTGGGTAACTTTGATTAGCAATTTAAAAAAAAACTAAAAATGGCAATGTTCTTAAAATTCTTTTAAAAAGTTCTTTAGTCTGTCCTCTATCTAATTATGTGCAATAATGCCAAAAAACCTTTAATGAACTTTATTAATTTGCCAATTTTGTGTAAGGGACGCACTAGGCTCGTAACCGCCAAGCGATAAAAAACATACTTTCGCTAAATACAAGTAGTAGATAAGCAAGACTTGCAGATTGACGACTATCATACGAACGCACGCGTAGCATCTGAAAGGCTACCGCGAAACGAAAATGAATTTCGTTCGCTATCTCCCTCTCTGTCGCTCGAAGTTGCAAGTGCGAAAGAGAGGGAGATACATCTGGGTTTGTTACCAAATTTGCTCTTTAAGAACGACGAATGTGGGATAAATCTTTATGAATTTCTGAAATCATTTTCCAGATTCCTCTTTGCAGGAAAACCTTTTTTTTCTGAATCACGATAGGCCTGTGGGCACAACAATTAGTAGTTGACACAACTCATTAAAAAAAACGTAATGCCGCAAATTTTCACTCTTCTAATCTTAAAAACACCATTAGCTTTTCCGTATGCCATCAAAATGTCCGCATATTCTTCATTCGTGAATGTAGCCAATAACAAAAAACCAAAACTCAACAATAACAAGATTAACAGAAACAGTAACAAAACCAAAAAACTTTTTAAGTTTATTAGAGTGAAAATTCGCGGCATTGCGTTTTTTTAATGAGTTGTGTCAATTACTAGCTGTTGTGCTCACAGACCAATCGTGATTCAGAAAAAAAGGTTTTCCTGCAAACAGGAATCTGGATAATGATTACAGAAATTCATAAAGATTTATCCCACATTCGTCGTTATTAAAGAGGAAATTTGGTTACAAACCCAGATGTATCTCTCTCTCTGTCACACTTGCAACTTCGAGCGACAGAGAGGGAGATAGCGAACGAAATTCATTTTCGTCTCGCGGTAGCCTTTGAGATGCTACGCGTGCGTTCGTCGTCAATCTGCAAGTCTTGCTTATCTACTACTCGTATTTAGCAAAAGTATGTTTTTTATCGCTTGCCGGTTACGAGCCTAGTGCGTCCCTTACACAAAATTGGCAAATGAATAAAGTTCATTGAAGGTTTTTTGGCATTATTGCACATCATTAGAAAGAGGACAGACTAAGGAACTTTTTCAAAGAATTTTAAGAACATTGCCATTTTTAGTTTTTTTTTAATTGCTAATCAAAGTTACCCAAGACGAAATTCTTGAATCTCATTTTTTATTGAGGGTTAATAAAAAAATAAGTAGACGTTACTTGCCAATAATTTTGACTTTGATGTAACCGTACGACATTACACATGACAATAAAATAAAAAAATTGGCTCTACCATTTCCTCGTTTTTTTTATTCAAGTTGAAACGCGTAAACATATAAAAAAAATCAAAATTATTTTAAAGGTATACAAAAAAAATACCAGTGGACACAAAAACTTTTTGAATGCCGGAGAAGATAGCTCATGATCCAACCTACCTGCCGTTTAAATTTGGCAAACGGTGGAGCAAACACCCTGTATATAACCTCTAAATATTTACCTCAAACATGCAGGTCGATCACGTAACGTATTTAAGTACGGTACATCTATACAGGGTAACATTTTAATCAGTGTCTAATTTAAAGAATAAGATTCTTCAGCAAAAATTATAAATACGTGATTTTTTGTTTCATATCTTTCAGTACAATTTTTTTTAGTAATTGCTGCTTAAAGTTATCCCAAAAAACCCTTACCGCGCGGGCACCTCAGCGGGTAGTAAGGTCTGCGCATGGCACGCCTCCCCTCCCCCGGCCCCGCTCCGCTACGTGCGGTACTGAATACCCAGTAAACACGCTGTGCGGATAATTTTTTCGGGATAGACAATATATAATTTTAAAAATACCGACATTTTTTTTTCAAAAATGGAGTCTATTAGTGGTGCCAAATGCTTATAAAAAAATTTGGACACTGATTAAATGTCACCCAGTATAACAATTGTTATATGGAAAAGTTATGGATGAACTTGTCCTTAATGCATGTTCGAGCGTTACGTGATGAGTAAATTGTAATTATGTAATAAGTAGACTCAATATAAATAAGACAGAAGGGTTATAAATACCGTTGTTATCTAGTGTTATAAATACCGGTGTAGATCTATGTATAGGTATAACATGTTGATTCTATAAATATATGTTACTTAGGTTAGCTTAGTACATTAATATGTTGCTACACCCAGTATGGTCTATGTCTGTACAGGTTATATTTTAAGAACCTTCTGTGAATACCATGGTTGCAACAAAAAATACAACCGAATTGAGAACCTTTTGAAGTCGGTTAAAATAAATGAATATGAGTATATGATGACCCCCAAAATACGTCTACGTTTCTTCGTTTATCTATAGGATATCAAGTGGGAATTTTTATACTAGTTTTAATAATTTCGACCAATAAGTACTTTTTAAACATTTCGGAATTTTCGGAACTTATTTACGGAATAATTACCGTTAGCTTTTCGGTGAAGGAAAACATCGTGAGGAAACCGGTCTAATCCCAATAAGTTCTAGTTTTCCCTCTGGGTTGGAAGGTCAGATGGTAGTCGCTTTCGTAAAAACTAGTGCCTATGCCAAATCTTGGGATTAGGTGTCAAAGCGGACCCCGGGCTCATTTAGGGGGATTACCGGGAATAACGCTAGGAGGACGATGAAGTACTTCTCAAACATCACTATACTAATATTTTTGCGTTATTCCTTTTTCCCGTGGGTGCCGTAAAAGTCAACAAATGAAGCAGGGACGAAGAGTGTTGTGGGCGAACGGCTAGCAACCTATCACTGCGATATCACTTTTTACAGATCTTTTATACCCACATTTATTCTAAAAGTGGCACAGGAATATAAGTTTCATGTGCTCTGCCTACTCCTTTTGGAAATAAAGGCGTGAATTTATGTGTGTCTAAGTATGTATGTAATTACTGCAATTTGCGAAATAAAGATTTTTGTATTCTAATAGAATTTGTTATGTGAAATAAATTAATTCTATTCTAAATAACAAAAGCTTCCGCTAAACAAGCACAACTGTACCGTAATCAATAATAGCAATGAAGATAATGTTAATTGCACCCATTAGTGAGAGGTACAGTCGGCTGAAATTACGCGAGCATTGCTGGAATTACTCAATCAATACTGGTACAATGGATACCTAGAATTAACCGATTATGGGCAAAAAGTTGCAATAGCGAGTAACTGAGTGTGGTTGTGAGAGGGTTCTGTACTACGTTTTAATACAACGACGGTGGCAAACAAGCGTACGTCCTGCCGGGCTCCTATTTCACTATTTTGACGATAAGGGTGTAGACTCAAAAACTAATATTAGGTACTTCAAAAGAAAAATGGTTAAAAATACGCCTAAATGACAAAAATCTTATTTAAATACTTATCTCCGAAAATACGAGGCTACAACCGTTTTAATGTTGCTTGTTAGAGATAGAAAACGGTCGCAGATTGTGACGTCAGGACCCTCGAGCGTCATAGTAATATGACAATTGTTTCGTATGAAGTTGCTTTTTGGGGAAAAGGGACCGAACATACCCCCTCTTAAAATTTTGGACACATATAACTTTGTCATTATTTAACCTCTTGCATTGTTTTTTCTACATTTGACTTCTTAATCCTTTTTCAATTAGTAAATACATCATAATATATTATTTAATTTAGTGTCCACACCTCTATTACTGTCATAGATCCCTAAAACATTAGCATGCATCGTTAATTGTCGAAGAAATCATAATAAGCCGTGCTAATTACCTTAACTGTACTCATTCACCGTACAACACATGCTATATCCACCCATATTATCATAAGAATAAGTACCAGTCTTGCATGACACATGTACATGGGAATCGTTACTCTGGGTTACGAACTTACGACGGTATAACCTTTGTTACAGAAGGCATACGGTATGTTTTAGTGTGGTATAGCGTTGGTTTGGGTTAGGTTACACAGTGCAATTATGAAGCCAACTAGCTTCGGCCCGCGACTTTGTTTCCGTGGACGCGGTAAACTAACCATTATCGCCTGATTGAGTACCTAAAGGCGTGTCCGCTGCGCCAAAAAACGAATAAAACATGTTAACAAAATATTTAAGAAAACATCTTTAAGTACAACTGCCCGTCCATTGCAACTTAGGAGTGAACAATGTACCCATTGTTTTTCAATATTATTTTATTGTAAATTACCGTTTCACATGTAAAAGTGTTCAATAAATAATTTATTTTGATTTCGATTTTTTTATATTCCGGTCATTTAAATTTCGCGTGTTCTTCTCTTGCCTTCTTCTTTCATATCTTCTTGGACACGCATGCGTGTTACATTGTATAGGGTCTCCCGTGTATACACGGCCTTACAGCACACGTATGTCGGCAGTTCAAAGACGCCATTTTGCAATACGAAGATAATAATTGTATTACCGCGAGTGCCGGTCATTAATTACTCACTGACTTCATGACTGTCTACAGCTACTGTTTAAACTCTTATGTAACAGAACTAGCTCGGCGCCCGCGATTTGCAAGATCCTGGCAGGGCCACGTAATAAACATATATGTCTTTGAAATATTTTTTGGAATCGAATGAGCCTTTTCGAAAATTATTCACGAACATACAAACTTGCAAGACTTTTATGTTTTTTTATGCAAGATTATCATGTACAACCTCCAAGCTGCAGTCCAGAAAAACAACTAAGTATGGCCTAAAGTAGACTGTCAAAACTAAGGATTTTTTTAGTAATTTTTTAGCGTTTAAATAAGAATAATTAGGTGCAGATAAATATCCGCAATGCAGGCTTTCGGCTATTTAGCGTTTTGTAGTTACATTGCCTCTTATACATAGGTATCATTCACAATAATAGTCATACAAAATCGTGTAACGTCAATTTCCTTTGGTTAGGTGATTTTTTTTACTACATTTGGGGTGGTTTTACAGTACAGAATAGTATAGAGTAATGCAATATTGCGACGATATTAAAATAATACGGAATAAGTGATAGAACCAATGTACTACACGAGCCCAAGAGTATTGTAGAGCACCCTTGTGGGGTGGGGTGATCACGAAACGTTTCGAACGTACGTTAAGACAACTCAACAGATTTTTTTTTTAATACTTAAGTGACATTTAGACCTTCCTGACGCGCGTACTATGCGTTACGTAATTGACCTGCTGAAAAGAAAACCCTGCGTATGTAATACTTGCAATTATAAATGTCTGACAATCTAGATCAGCTTGACAGCACTAAGACTCTGTGAACTGTGGAACCTGTCTTTTTTATCCAATTATTATTTTTAAAACAAAAAATCTATATACCTAATTATTGAAGAACAGTTGAGCAGAGAACAGCCGGACATACGAACGAAAATTGGCCCCCAGTTCAAACCTTCAGTTCAAGTTCCAGCAGCATCTTCCGGAAAATTAAATGTACAACGCCCCCAGGGACTATGGTCATGTTTATACGCCCGTTAAACCAGTGTTAACACCCTAGTACTCCCACAAAACAGATTAACTCCGGTTGCAGTCTACGGCAGTTAGGCTGTTTAGAGGGGTTTGTTACAATAAATCGGTACACACCCTTATCTTCAAGCTGCATCCTGGGGGATGGTTAGGGAGATTATTTGAGGGTATAATCGAGTAATAAATGTGCAGTTATGATGGAGTCATTGTTTTTGCCAGGTGCAGTTTGGCTACAGAATAAATAATACTACTTACTTAAGTACATATGATGAAAAGGTCCTCTGTCTAAAAAAAGAAAATCGATGTTTGACAGCAAGAAAGTGACCTTATGTGCGCACCCAATCCAACAAACATTTCTCGCCAACAACTTTTTCTGACAGTTTGGCGGGTAATTTAATATATGTATAATGTACTACTTCTATGTACGTACTTCTTTTGGAAAAAAAAATTGCCGTAGGAAAACGAGTCGTGTTGTTTCCAGTTATGTTATAAAACCTTTTACAGTACATATGCTACTTTCCGCACTAGTGCGGAAAAGAGCACTTTCCGTGCATATGTCGAAAATTTAAAGAGCCATATCTACAGTATAACGTTGTACGATACACGTGTGTTTTCGGCACTTGTATCGTAATAGTTATTTACGATACAAGTGCCGAAAATAGGAAATTCGCAATGAGTGGTGATAAATTAAAACACAACCGAAGGGAGTGTTTTAAATCGACACGAGTTGCGAATTACATATTCGCACGTGTATCGTACAACGTTTTACTCTACATATGGCTCTTTAAAGTTTCGACATATGCATGAAAAGTGCTCTTTTCCGCACTAATGCGGGAAAGTAGCACCGTATGTACTGTAAATAACTATTACTTAATCATTTTATTTTATTTGAGAAACCCTAGTCAGCTTACGGGGAAGACTATGGTCTACCCACTAATAACTCCACATCGGCCGCTATCTGCGTTATATCATTCGGGGGACTCTAGGGCCCCAGGTTGAATGCACTATCCTTAGTGCATCAACGCGCCATATTGAAATACGTAGATTCCATAAACTCTACCTACCTCTTTATGATTATAGCAGTCCTAGCTACCAGTGTGGCTTGCCCGCGTATATTAAAGAGAACCCAAGCGAAGCAGGAAATATGAAATATAGCCTCCAGAAAGTCCTTTCTATACATATTATACATTACCCCAACATACACACTTACAAAGCTATAGAGTGACAGACCTTTTCTATTTTTAATTTTAGTATAGATACGATCTAGGTATAAAGGTTGTTATAGACGGTATAACACTTCCATCTTTTTATCAAAAATGCATCCAACACCCCGCACTCTCTAATAGGATATTCCTCATCATCATCATATCAGCCAAAAGACGTCCACTGCTGGACATAAGCCTCCCCCAAAGAGTGCCACAATGACCAGTCCTGCGTCACCTGCATCAAGCGGACTCCCGCGACCTAATCGAATATTACAAATGTAAATTTTCTAAGCGTGTATTGTACCTAGTCAATCTGTTAAACAACAGTACCCATAACATCCCCCTGAGGAACCCCATGAGTAAACAACATCACACTTGGATTCTATAGACTTTGGACCCCATCTTTACCGAATATCCCCTCCAAAATGGCTCAAGTTAAACCTAGCTGGTTTAATATAGGTCCTTTTGGATATACAGTCATCTCCCCTCGATTCTAAATATTTATCAGCTCGCACTTTCATGCCTAATGATCCTTAATTTGATTAGATTTTCCCCGTTTTGGGGTCTTGGCGCTTTTTTTTTTCATTTGTCATCTAGCGTATGGTGTTGTCATTTGTTTGGTGAGGTTTATTGGACGATTGCATTACTGAATTGGGTGTTTTGAATAATAATGTACCCATATGTATGCCCTTAGGCTTCATCGTCATCAGCAGGGCTCGAACAATTCATTTGGATGACGTAAAAATGACGTAATTTTGCAAACACGGATGATGTTTGTATATTTAAACTTCCGTGTGACATATCACACAAAATAATCGTGAGTTAATCCATGAAATTTATACTAGATGACGGGATGACGTCGTGAATAAAATAAATTTTACGTATATACGAGAAAAAACAACGGGTTGCACTCCGGGAGTGCCGGCAGAAGTGAAAACTCAATGACATTGTAACTTTTTTTCGATCAGGTCACGTGTCCGTCTTACGAATTTTCAATCTATCGAATCTGTCTCATGTGACCTGTCGCGAGTTTAACATTTTTCCCCCATCACAAAAGTGCACAGCGCCGCTAAAGAAGTTTTCACTTCAAAAATCTAAAAAATATTGTTCATCTGAATGACAATGTCAGTCAAAGTCGTTATGTACTCAGCTCATTTAAAGTGACGATATCTTTTAATTAAAGAGGTTGATAAATGATTAAGTAGTGGTAATTGTTTATGAATATACTATTTGAAATCATCCTATGAGTGTTTTGACGTCATGAATTGTTCGAGCCCTGGTTATCAGCCTATTCTTTTGCCTGTTCTTTATTGATTCACTAATATCAGTGGAGGTTTCGGCTGGTATGATGATGATAATGATTAAACCATTGCCCCATACAACAGTATCAATAATTTGAATGTTGAAACAGATACCTGCCACTATTGGGCACATGCCGATACAAGAAATGAAACGGATGATACAGATGAGAGGGAGTATTCCCATGCTGGCAAGATCTCTTCCAACCTTCCCAGTTTTATCAAATACTGACGAAAAAGAAAAGTCAACAAATACTGAAAGAACGGCCCAAAAATGTTGTTGAAACAAATTGAATGCGCTCCAGCTGGTTGATATCGTAACGTCTTGAAAAATTACAGTTTATCACTCCTAACGTCCTTGCGGTAACATGTCTTATTACAGCAGGGTTTTGTCAAAAAATTCAAGAGGTAAGTGTTCGATCCTGTGACTATCAGACCGTGAAGAAAACGAGTAGAATCTCTGCTTCCTGAGGCGTAACATGTTTTTCAACTACTTGCGTTCAACGAACAACTTAATAAAGTTAAGCGTAGAAAAATACTCTTTGTATTTTCCCTGCATACCAGATCAGAGCAATGCGTAATTTCTCTGCACAACGTGTTCGTTTTCGATGATTTTGATGTGATTGGGTGCATCAACTTTTTACTGTCACTAGTTGCCATGGTTACGTCTCTGGGTCACTTTAAAAACTGCGAGTTTTATTGTAAAATTCACCAAATGTGGGGTTTTGTTGTCACATTCAACCCCTGTTTGTGTGGCCCATCTTTTAAGGATGTTTAAGGTCCTTTTTCTAAGAAACTCTTTCATATTTTCTCCTAACGGAACAGAAATCAAGAATATTATAGCTTAATAACTATAGTTGATTGACCCAATTAATACTGTAATTACTGAGAAATATGCGACGATCTAAGTGTCGATCAGTGTCCAAAGCGATTATATAAGGTTTTGTACGCGCATTCGCCACGTAACCTATCACACGTGCCAAGCCTAGACCATGTTTAAGCCTGGATCACACTGCTGCGGCCTGCGGTGGCGGTCAATATTATATTTGACATCTATTTCAAAGTTACTATTGACCGCCAGTGCAGGCCGCGCCAGTCTGTGAGAGGCCTTATGGATGGACAACGCGTTCGACAGCGCGACACGCGTGCTGTCAGGTGACTATGGAAACACCTGGCCCGTCCATAAACACCCTTAGCAACGCCATGTCTGTGTTTGGGTGGCCTGCGCCTCCACACGCGTCGTCTGTCCAGAATGAACGCACACGGAAAATATCAAACCGCTCCCAATTCAATGCGTTAATCCGAATACACCCTCTTCCTACTCTCTACCTCCTATACTTATATGTACGAAGGGTAAGTAGTAGGGTAAGGGTTGTAAGAAGGGTATAATTGTCGACTCACCCGAACTAGGCCGGTCGCTGTACCGCGTACAATAAACCCAGGCTGGCCACACCATAGGATCGCCCGACGTCGTACCTGCAACAGAAAAGCATTGCAACTCTGCTCTGTCATTGCCAAAGGTACAAGGCGGACAGAAAACACCATACTAGTAAGATGATAAAAAGATAGCATTAATAAGGTGAAGGAGTGGAAGAACTAAGACTTGCCAAATCATCATCATATCAGCCGAAAGACGTCCACTGCTGGACATAGGCCTCACCAAAGAGTGCCACAATGACTGGTCCTGCGCCACCCGCCATCCAGCGGACTTGTCAAATATATAGCCTGAATTCAAACACCTAAAGGCCAAGAGCCTAAGGGTCGTTGTCGTGGACAAGTTATTCCAAAGAAAGCGCAAAGACAATCACGGTGACAATGGGATAAAAACCAATCATTTAGAATCGGACAACAAATATTTAATATTGCGATCAATGATTAGCAAGTTTTCTCCGGAAAATTAATATTAAATCTTTAAGGCCATCAAACTAGTAAGTTATTTATATACATAATATTTTTTACAGTGTGTTTTCTGATTAAAATGCTGCCTACGAGTATTTATAATTTAAGGCTGTCTATGCTTCAACCACAATAATAACCCCAAAGCTAGAATACCATAAGACATACCCGTAGTAGATCCAGAATTACTAGCACTGTCATCCCCTTTGGACAAGTCAATCGCCCCTCCTTTCTCCCCCGGTTTTACCTCCGGCACCCTCGCCTCTTCCACCTTCGCCTCCTTAACCTCTTTCACTTCCACAGGCCTCTTAACCTTCCTCTTATTCAAAGGATCCGTTATCCGCCTCCCAAAATCCGCTTTCAATATATTATCTATGCTAAACTTTAAACTTTGACTCATAAAATCTCTAGACTCGTCAGGAGACTTAGGAGTCATGTAGTTAAGTCTTCTATTTTCATCTGTCCTAGCGTTTCTTAGGTCTTGTGTTTTTCTGCCGAAATTAAGGTTGAAGACCTGTGGGTTCATTAGATTGCTTGGAGCAGGTCGGCTGATTAGTGGTGCTTTTAAATCCATCATTGGGTTCTGGAATAGCAGTGGCTGATTTAAAAACATCAGTGGATTTGGTGTGATTGGATTCGGTCGTAGAATTAGAGGCTGATTAATTGTTAGGTTCTGACTTAGCTGTGATATGGCGTTTAGGTGTGTTTGTATGTGTTTGAACGATGTTAGACCCTGGTCTTTGTCATTGCTCTCATAGTTGGATACAGGGGCTTCGTTTCCAACTGATAAAACAGTGTCGTCACTGCAGCAAGAATTATCATCGTCAACGCTTATTTCTGCTCTCGATTCGTTAGTTTGATTGTCATCATAATCGATTCTAGGACTGACGCTCTCAGAATTCCTAGAATCATTGTTGTCATGATTATCCTCGTAATTAGGGGTGTTCTGGAGGAGTTTCTCTGTAGAGAAGACATTCTCGGGGCTAGTTCTCTCCTTCTTCAGGACGTTGTGGATGGAGAAGGCGTGGACGGGGCGTTCTTCCTTGTCGTCCTCGTTGTAGTCGGGGGTAGCAGTGTCTCGGGTGTTTGGAGAATATGCTTCCTCGTCGCTCTCTTGTATTTTGCCTCGGGAGTCCTGCATGTGTGGCGTGGATACCGCCGCCATCTTGTCGTGGTGCCGTTACGCCATCTGTTGAAAGAAATCAGTATTTAAATATGGGAATATTTGCCCTTACTATTGTTAGGTCAACGAAATCAGTTCGTTGTTAAAAACAGGGAATGAAATGTAAGCGAATGCCTCAGTGTTAAATCTTCTATGCCTATTTACCTTTTATGATATGTATACACACCAATGATATTTTGGTTTTTTTACAGTAGCAGTTTTGCTAATTGATGAAGCCCTGAAGGATATTTTATGAAAGTGGTAATTTTTAGAATATGTGGTAAAGTAGATTTGGAATTGAACCATTATGCTGGGTTAGGTTTTGTTTTAACCATACTGAAAGTTAATGTTTTCGGACATACGTTGGGCGATTAAGCTGTAATTTTTCCATACTAAAAGTGACATTTAGATCTACCTAACGCGCGTACTTGTACAAAGTACTGTGAAAACAGTACAAAGATACATTAGGAAGATCAATTGTCAACTTAAAGGTAAATGTCACGTAAGTTCAAAGCCATTTCTTCGCAGTTACCATAAATTCTTAACCCATAACTTAAATTATGCTAAAAAAAGGTCTAATGATCGCATAGAAATTAGCACAAAACAACAAGCGCTAAGAAATTGCGGTGTTGTGATCACAACAAAACGATTCAATACGAGGCTTAACACTTTGACTAAACATAGCAAAAACCACCTTAAATCCTGAAGAACAAGATTTAAAATCAAACACCACCTAAAATTAAACGACTCAACCCGATCGCAATGCTGACAAACTTAAAATAGCAGTCGAAAAATACGATTAAACGCTGTAACGCGTTGAATTAAGGTTTAATTTAGTTTGCGGCAACCGGAAAGGTGGGTTTGTAGAAAGATTTACGCCAGTTTCCAGATACGGTTCAGCTTTGTAAAATGAGTCTTAAGACGTTGTGTTACAGTTTGTTGTTCTTGGTTTGAGGGTAAGAGTAAAGTTAACATTTACACAAATTTGATGATGCTGTTGGTTGAAAAACGGTGAACCTTATAGCGAAGGCGTAAGGTCGTATTTTGGAAAGTGTGGCGGTATAATGAAGTTTGTAGAAAGATTAAGCGAAATGTAAGGTCTTGCGCAGCTTCGTGTGTGGTCCCGGTTGCTCTGGCACGTTGCTCTACTTTGATTTTATTTGCTTTGAACGTAAATAAAAATAATTGATTATGCTAACGTTGAATAAGTAAATAAACTTTAGGAATAAAAACTCCATAAAATTACTATTAATAAGCATACTGTAGTTTCTTTACAGCAACACGTAATACAACATAGGCAAATACGCCAAGTACTTTCGTTTGCCTACTCGAAAAAGGCTTACCATAGCGACTTTCAGCCGAAGACGGCAGAGCCGAAAGAAAGGTATGATTATTTTAGTAGTCTATGTCTATTTACTTGTGTTTAAACTTAGCGTTTATGATAAATGAGGTGTTCATGTTAGGCTAGGCTAGCAAAAAAATATTTTTACAGTTTATACTTGTTTTTTTAGAGCTGTCAAATATATATAACCTATTTTTTTATGCAACTCGTCACAGTAATTTGCTTGGAGATTTACCAATAACATAAACGGTAAAATAAACATGTGTAATAGACGTAATAGTGCAATTAAAGTATACGGATACACGTAATTGTGTAATCAAGATTTAATTGCTTGTTTAACCGCATAGTAGCTGTTTTTACTGATACGATAATGGCCGATTTACGTTTCTGCTGCGGTCGTAAAAAGTGTGTGGGTAGTTAAAAATAATAATTTTATTGGTAAAACATAACGGTGATTTACCAGGTTATGAGAAATAGCATTTATGAAACATGTCTTTTTAATCTTTCTGGTATGTTGGTCTGGTATGTGGTATGGTATGTACACATTAAATAAAATAAAAAATAACCTTATTTTTGTTTATTACTCTTCCCTATATATTTATTTACTTCTTAGTTAAACATAAAGAAAAAACATATATCGAATGGCAGTGCTCTGCAATTTTATAAGTCTCTAATGTTATCAACGAACTTACATAAGAATGACAGCTTTCAGACCGTACTGATACCGGCAGTTAGCTCAAATATAGTTTCCAAACTTTGAAAGACAATATAAATATGAACAGAATTGTAGCACAACTTGCTTCTAAGTCGAATCGCGCGCGATCAGCGATTCCTGTTTCACTCGCAATATGTAATGAAAGAGAAGGGTACACTTTTCGTGGCATTACATCGTCAGTTGTGGTAGCCACCCTTTAAATTAAATAAAAGCTTGTAAAGATAGTAGAGCATACTGGCATCGCGCCTCGCATCGCCCGAGGTTGCGGTTTCGTCCAGTCAACTATCGCGGTTAGTAATGTTTTAACCGAGAGCACCCGCGCTCTTTTGATTATTTTATGACTGATATAAATAATAAGTAATTCATATACCTTAGCCACAGTAAAATAAACTTGATTGTACTCCTTTCTCCTTACGAACAAACTTTTCTTGACAAGTTTAATAAAGTTTACTAACTTCTGCCCGCGACTTCGTTCACATTCTGGGCTACGTAGCCTAGTGACTTTCCCAAGAATATTCCTGAGCTGTATGGGGAATATTTTCAGCTCGAAAGTATTTCCCTATACCATATATTCCTCATACAAATACTGATCGGGTTATTTAGATTTTTTTTGATTGAGTGTCCGAATAACTCAACGGTCGATTTCCCAAACAAAATATTCATGACATTTATCTGCCTTACGCAATCGACCAGCTGCACTTTTCTGTAGCTGCCGCAACAAATCGTCATATTAACAAGGGGTCGGCAACGCGCATGTGATTTCGGAGCCGCAAGCATCCATAGGCTACTGTGTCTGTCTACCCAGGCCTTAAACTTGTTTATCACTGACAGTCCAAAAAAGCGTCCATAGGCTACTGTGTCACAACTATGCTTCTTTGCCATCCTCGTAAAAAAGAATTGCCTTTCAAGTTTCCTAATACAGGTGAGACAGACGGCCCTAAAAACTCGATGATTGTTTTTTTGAAGCCGAAGCTTATTTTAAACCCATAAACAGTACAAAGGGTACTTAAATATAATGTGGTTTTAATTGTCCCGGTTGGAACTAATGAGTCAATTATACGTAACGTCATCCATGCTTATGTGACATTAAACCTTTGAATGCTAAAGGTTGTATGTCTGTCTGTAAACACGTAATATAGATAGGAAAGTAATTCTGGGGTTCACCACATACTTCTGCCGTAATTTTTCTGAAGCATAATACGGGTGTAGACTCTAAAATGATTATTAGGTACTCCAAAAGAAAGAAGGCAAAAAATATGCCTAGTGACGAAATAGTAGATTCTACAACAAGTGCATAAAACGCACCATATTACGCGAGACGTTTATCGAGTGTAAAATGGGTTTTATGGACGAATTTGTACACTCTACTTTTCACTTCGATTGCAAGGAAATGAAAAATATAAGTTTATTTCATTGAGTTTTACTGTGTACTTTGGCTGTTGGTATCCTTGCCTTGGTCTTAGGATACTAACGAAACATAAAAAAAAAAGAGTTTATTCTATGAAGTTTAAGCTCGTGTGGCTGTTGACCCCTTTGCCTTGGTCTTCGACGAAGATATACTGTCGGCACTAGAGCATAAAAAGTGACTTTATGTCGCCTACACACAGCATAAAGAGGCACTTTTAGACCATGAGAAGTGAAAATCCCATTTTTATATCTCAAAGAAAGAAAGAGATTCAAAGATTCAAAGATTTATTTGTCCAACATAGGTAGTTATTAGGTATTACATTTTTCCAGTATCACTATGTGGTGCCTTGCGGCATACAAATATAGTTATATTTTTGTAACATGCTTCTGCATGCAGCATGCTTCACAAATAATTTACATTAGGTAGTCAACATATCACAATATATATATATAAATACAAATTAAGGCGGGCACTTTTGTATTTACCAAATTGGTTTTGATCTCAAAAAATTACGAAGCTTCAACCGTTTTAAAAACGCTCGGAAGCCCGTGACGTCACAACACTTGAGTGTCATATAGTGAATGACAATCATTTCATATGAAGGTGCGTTGTGTGGAAAAGGGACAGAAAATACCCCCTCTTGAAAACTTTATACACATATAACTTTGTGATTATTTAATCCCCGGCTTTTAATAACTTTATTTAGGTACCTTTTTCTCCATTTGTAATGTTTTTCGAAGAAAATTCAACATTATTGGTCATTCTATTGGGTGTCCCTTTATTTCCTACCTACTTCCAAAAACCATTCTCCACTGAAGAATTATTTGTTTTATTATACTACCAAGCCAAAATACATAATCGACTTTTAAAAATTTTAGTTTGATGGTAAATAGAGTTCGGAATAATGATGTTTTCGGAGAAATGATTCTTCTAATTTTGTGTTCCCGGGCATCGATTAAAGGGAGCTACGCCAGACGATTATTTTTGATACGTTTAAGGTCTAAGACAGAATAAATAATAGTAGGTACTACTTACAGAAGGTTCTCTGTTAACAAAATCCTTGGCTGAACGCCTAAACGAGGCCATAAGTTTCTATCGCATGCATCGCGCTGCAATAGAACGCGTACCTGCCGTAGCAGCCCTAACATACCCCCTGGGGCCGGTAGGCCGAGTTGTACTAGTAGTGGCGCGACTAAATCACGGAGTGAGCCGACTCTGCACTTAGTTGACCTAGTGAATTTATAAATAAAAAGTGTTTTAAACTTACATTCTGCTACTAATTCTAAACCCCAAGTGGTATTTTTGCGGGTCGCTGAACTGAATCGAATATTCGGTAGTCTTATGTATATATAGTGCCCACCGAATGGGCCGTCGTTGTCGTGCCGCATCGCATCGTATGCGCGAGCACCCGGCGGTAGCCGACCGCGTTAAGGACACGGCCCGTTCTAGCGTGAATCATACTTTAGTGGCGCGTTTTAATAGAGTGCAGTAGGCAAAAGCCGCGGCAGACGCGTCGGGAGCAGAGCGCAGCCGTCCACGTCCGCGAGGAGACGACCGGCCGCGAATCCATTCAAATTTGAAATGTGACGAATGTATTAAAGCTTGAAATTCCTTTGGCAATTAGTAAAATGCGCTCTCAGCCGGCTCCGTTCGGTGACAATCGGACATTAAGCGCATCTCCAATACTTTCATATGTCTTTTCGAAAGTCACATGCCACTACATGACTTCGAGGAAATAAGTGATAACTATGTATGGTATTTATAGACGTATAATTCCTTTTTGGTATCAAGTGTATGGGAGCGTTCACGCAGGTGTAATTTATATTGTTAAGGAGGTTTTCACTGGCTTGTAATATGATAATTATTGAACGGTTAATTAATAATTAGCACAGGCTATATTAAAGCCTACTAAAGCTAGTGTCACAAATGGCGGGCTTATTTGAATAATACTAGCTTTTATCCACGACTTCTACCAATGGTTATATTTAGTTTCATCATTATAATTGGCCTTGTACAGCCTTTAAAGGATGATTTAAGCAGCGACTATGTCAATAGTGGTGCGGAACTTAGCACCAAATAATTTTAATTAGTACCTAATGTTACAGAAAGTCCACTGCCTAATTGATGTCGTTAGCTGTCATTTTTTGGCAATAGACAATCATAGAGAAGGGTTATCGACTACACATAACTAAGCATATTTGATTTAGTTTCTATGTTTGATAAGGAAATGATCATCCATTTTGGAAATATTATGATGATATGATGTCAAAAAATAGGGAAGCCGGAAATTCAGGATGAAGTTAAAAATTACATACCTACTTAAATACAGATTGAGATTTTACAAGACAGTTTATATTTTGCAATGGGATTACTTCTTTTTTCATGTTACTAAATGTAGAAAAGTTGAAATTTGGTTAATGACATCATTAACCAACGCTCAATGAAATTATATTGTTACTGCGCACAACGGAACGTATATATGTCGCGAAGCCACTTCTGGTCACTCTCATGGCCGCGAATGAGTACCTATAGCACTCTAGCTTAGGTTACTGTATTAGCATATATGCAACTACAAACCTACACTTACAGCTTCGAATAATCCTTTATAATATATATCTTACATATTATGGGCTGCCGCCTCGTGCCCCTCCATATGAGGAGACCTTCTCATTGTGTGCGACGCTGTACAGCCCTGGCTACACCTCCACAGTAGGTTACCATAGATAAGTGTCGTTTCGCGCCAAAAATGAGTATAGGATAGGCCTGCACTTACGTAAGTACATGAGATGTAAGGACGATACGGGAACAGAAGCTATTAGGTACCTTCGACGGCATATTGGGCAAGTAAATATTGTGGATGGTGACGCAGGGCGGACAGCAGCACGCTGGTGTCTCAAATCTCGCCATAGTAGCGGTATAGTACAATACCCAGAAATCCAGTACAAAGCTGTAAATTGCACAATTTATAATGGTTCATGAGTTTGGAACACTTTAGGAGATTAAGGGCTAGGGCTAACTGCCGATTACAGATCGATCAACGTGAAATATTGCGCCGGCAACTGTCATTCCATAGAAACTGGTCTAACTTTCCATAGATTCAGATTTTAACGAACACCGCCTACGAATACAGACGGCAACTCGCCCTTAACAGTGACATAAACTTCTCATAACATAACATGCTGTCACATCGACTGGTAAATTAATCAGCGTATGTGACCAATTGTCGGAGCTCGGCCACGTCGCGAGACCGGAGAAGATCGTGTTGCAGTGTAGGTACTTGGGGCGTCTCAATGGTCCATATCCAATCGGCTGACCAAGGTATCGCTGGATAGACGAAGTATCGAAGGTTAGGGCATCCGTCACTGGCTGACACCGTTCAATAGAACGAGACGACGCGCTTATATTGCCACTTGTCGCGGGATAAAGTCGACCATGATACGGGGTCAGAAAGACCTGTGCCAGCTTCAAACAGCCGATCATGATTGGCGACACCTACCCAGAGCACAGTGGCGTGTCGGAGGCCAAAATTTTCTTCGCCGGGTCGCTGAGCCAGCGTAGTAAGTATGCGACTCATTGAACAGCCACATTATGACAGGGTTACAATACTCTTAAATCTTGCAACGCCTCCCAGACCTCTGCCCCAACATACATTGAGTAAGTCATGTACTGTATCGGAAGCTAGCTATGGTGCATCTACCTATATCAGATAAGCTATTATGGTTCTTCACTTCGTATCGCAATATGATTCGTTCTGGCACGTTGCGAGCGCGTGCAACATGTGTTGTGCTCACTTTCAGAGAGCAGCTCATCTGAGAAAGCACGAAGTAAAGAAGTCGGCAACTACTACAACACCCTAGGTATCAACAAACTGTACTATAAAATGTAACTATACCTGGCGCATCCCGCTCAAATACAAGATTCAACTAGCCTGTAATATTCTCAAAAGGGAGGCACCATGAAATTACAAAGCACAGCAGAATGTCATCTCGCTCATATTTTGAGCAGCCCAACTAGGGATCAATGTAACTCCAACTTACAATACACCGCAGCCATAATAACATCGCTGTTGTCCACGGTACGCCCCTAACCTGATCCCCCAGGGTAAAAAAACGGTTAGGTTGTTAGGTGAACTGCGACCCTACAACGCGCGGGCCGAGCGAGCGAAGCCAGCGTGACGCGGTAGCGTCCGGCGAACCGCCATAACCGAACATTATCATTTTTTCCTAGTTGAATTCATATAAAATAATTGCCGCTGATTCCCCTGGGTGATCGGGGTCAGGTGATCAACGTGGATGACGTGATAACGCCACTTGCTCTGTAGGTATGTGGTGTTGTGTTCCTGGTGAGTAAGCCAGAGCTCTCTTTCTGTCAACGCAGTCTGCTTTCCAACAGGCAGACCAGCGTACTTGTTTATCGCCACGGGAAGTTTCGAGCCAAATGTACCTCCAAGTTGCTCACGTAATGCCGACCGTAGAATCATGCAAATGAAGAAAAACTAGTCCCAACAAAAAACAGGAAAATAGACAGATTATAAAGCTCCAGCTGCTCGCTATACATTCAAACAGAATTCAATGACCATTATAGGCTTTAACCCATTGTATTAAAGTACATAAATGTGGCCACAAACATAAATATACTAAACAAAGTTGGCACCTCGTTTACTTCAGAAAACTCTTTTTGCGTCGATACTTAAACTTAACGTTCCTGATATTTTGCACTAATACTATTATGAGCGTATGGCTTGGCTTCTCTATGATAATAAATATAAATTTCCTTTCCTGCTTTCTTTTTACAGTATTGAATTAGATTTTGCAATTTTATGTGTACTTTGGAATAGCTACATTATTTTAGTGTACCTACTTTGAAAGACTTAACTGTAATGTATAACCTTGTCATAACATTGTTCCCAATCGATTGACAGCCGTAGTCGCTTCCTCGTGGACAGGTCTATATTTTTTATGAATTTAATTTAAACATACAAGCCTTAAAAATTAAAGTTGTATTGTCATCCAATCCCCACTTGCGAAGTTGCAAATCTTGATTGACAAATATGGGTGAAAATCGACTGGCCATTTGATATTCACATCACATCACATCATCAGCCTATATACGTCCCACTGCTGGGCACAGGCCTCTCATGTATGAGAGGGAACGGGCAGTAGTCCCCACGCTGGCCCAGTGCGGATTGGGGACTTCACATACACCTTTGAATTTCTTCGCAGATGTATGCAGGTTTCCTCACGATGTTTTTCCTTCACCGAAAAGCTAACGGTAAATATGAAATCATATTCCGTACATAAGTTCCGAAAAACTCATTGGTACGAGCCGGGATTCGAACCCACGACCGCCGTTTGACAGCCGCATGTCTGAACCACTGGGCTACCGTAGCGCGGTATTTGATATATACCTACTTAAAAACCCTATCACATCTAATTGTAAATCAACTTAACACTTATATCTCTCACATCAATCATTTTAGATCCACATAAAATATAACGATGTCCACATAGTGTGCATACACCTTAATGCCAAGTACTCATTGACTGCATAGTAATATAATGGTTATGACTTCCGAGGATCAATATTGAAGAGTGAGAATGCTGAGAATTCAAGAATGTTGCGTAGTGGAACAATAACTAGGGTTGACGGTTTCTGACCCGGCCGGCGAGTTCCAGGGTTGGTACTGATTAAATGTACGGTACGAAAATATTCATCACTTCAAAATGCCGCTCACCCATTCATCAACGCCATCACTTGCCAAGTTTTTTCCCACTCGAGGTATTACATTAGTCACCTAGAGCGGTAAAACAAAGAATGTCAATGAACGCAAGTCGAAGGCAAGGGCGGTAAATATGTGTCGTGAGTATTTTATATTTTTATACAACGACGGTGACAAACAAGCGTATGGCCCGCCTGATTGTAAGGGGACACCGCAGCCTATAGACGCATGCTACTCCAAAGGAGTAACATGGGCGTTACCGACCCTTGATATGTTTAAGGATTCGCCGTGTTGACAGCTGAAGGAACAAGTTCCCTCGCTCTCAACACAACGCATCCTCGAGAGCACTGGCGACCTTGCCCACCTCCAGGAACACAACACTACTACAGCAAGTTAGTTAAGAATTTTACGTCTCCCGGCCAGCGAGTGGTATTTTGTATTGCTCAAACCCAAAAGCCTGTCCAAAATTTAGCGGGGTTAAGGGGGGTGGGGGGCAAATAGTGTCAAGCGACAGTTGACACTGACAGCTGACAGCTTACCGATATCATACCGCCTCCGCACCGAATCACCTTAAGCGATACTTAGTATTCCACTCACTAACGGAGCTGACATTTTGCAAAAGAAGCCATCTTTGCACGGAAGCTATTTTACATTCAACAACCAACTATGCCGGCAATTTGTCGATATACCTACTTAATATACTCACGTCGTCGTAGTGGTTATTGCTCTGCTAATTACTGATTAATGATATGAATAATACATAGTTTGGCCCTTGGTCATTCGTTGTGCTATCGCATAAATATACGCACAGAAACACACCCCTGTATTGCCAATGGGATAGGAACAAACAGGTGGATTTAAAATTCAGTTCTAGGATTGCAGGTGACAAATGTGATATTGCAGTGAGAGGTTGCTTGCCCATCACCCATACACTTCTATCCTATTCCCATTGTCTACTCTATGAACTAGCTAGGAGCTACCTACACTAGTCTTTGTGTTGTATTTAGAATGAAAACTGATACTACAAACTACTACACTTTTATTTTTATTGCGCACGATGATAATCATTCAATGTACTGCATAGCCTTTTCATACGTTTTCAGTGAATCCTGTCCAATCTCACGAGATCTCGTAAATTTCGAAATTTTAGACCTAGCCCAGGAGCCTCGCGAGTCTCGGCTAAGTCGGGAATCTCAGGGCCGTAGACAAGGTTACAATCGACAAGCGCTAACGGCAATAGAAAACAATAAAATGTATGGGAATGACAGATGCTTTATGAATGCAGAAGTTTTATGTTTTCATTTTAGTAGAGACTGTATTTTTCCTTTTATTAATTTTTGTGTTGTTTTTGTTTGTTACTTTCCGTGTCCTCACCAAATGGACCCTGCGGAAGACCAGCGCTGGCTGCAAAGCTAGTAACATGCTGAGCTAGGTCCATTTCGTGGCAAAAATGTGTTTTTTTATTTTTTATTATTCCTTTTATAATCGATGTTGTCTTTGTCACGAATAAATGTTTTGATTTGATTTGATTTGAGATGCCGACGGAACACTTTTCGTTAACATCTGTCATTCCCATACATTTTATTAGTTTTCTACTGGCGTTAGCGCTTGTCGATTGTAACCTTGTCTAGGCCCCAAGATGGCATTCCCTAACCCACTCTTACATTCACGAGTATAAAGGAGCTACTCTAACCTGACAAACAGTGGGGTTAGCAATGTATTGTATAACTTTTATTCGCATAAAGGTGATGGACTTAAGCATTCACGTGTAACCGAACATCGAGTATTCGCCGTTTTTAAATTTGTCGAACTGAACCACGAACAGAGCCTAAGCATGATATAATCTGTGGCCTAGCATAGAGCCAGACATCGATACGAACAATACAAACATGTTCACGATCATTGTAGCGAGCGCTAGTAAATGCAATGATAGGTTGTTTGCTCATGGGTAGAGCGGGACGGCTAACAATAACAAAATTGCTCGCTCGGTAAAAAGCTCGAAGCAAATTTACTGTCGTTTCGCTAGAAAGCTCTCTAGAACGCTCCGTTAAAACGCTCCAGTTTATTTTGCGAGCATTTACCTGTAATGTAACATTCGCTGAAATGCTCATTATAAGTGTATCAGCATCATTCTATGCGTTATGCTTTGCAGAGGTAGGTGCTATAAAGTTTGTAAAATCTTTTGGGCAAGTATCGACTTTAACCATTTTAATAAAGCTTAACCTAAGAGAAACTATACTTACACAGGTAAATACATATACGGTTGTGAACTGTACCTAAGAAGTTGCTGAAGTAGGGCACAGCGAAATTTCATCCCGCTCGAATTTGGAGCAGCCCAACTGGGGAAGTACGTCCGCCTTGTAGAATACCACAGCCATAATACCACTACTACTTGCTCTGTAATAGTGTTGTGTTCCTGGAGGTGAGCAAGGTCGCCAGAGCTCCCGAGGATGCGTTGTGTTGAGAGCGAGGGAGTTTGTTCCTTCAGCTGTCAACACGGCGAATCCTCAAACATATCAAGGGTCGGCAACGCCCGTATTACTCCTTTGGAGTGGCATGCGTCTATAGGCTGCGGTGTCCGCTTACCATCAGGCGGGCCGTACGCTTGTTTTGCCACCGTCGTTGTATAAAAAAAACAATATAGCAAACGTTACATAATGTCAAAAAATATATATAGGAAATGTCATGCGCCGATATAATTTTAGCTATAGCCCTTTAGAACTGCATCCGAGAAATCGAGATTGTGCCAAATCAAAATTAACTTTAATGACACTTGTTGAAAATTGACAGCTCAATGTAATAAACCCTCACATCAATCTTTTCAAACCGGGTGTTGCATTATCGGGTATTTTCTATGATTCTGCCAAGGCCTGTTGGTTTCGCTCGTAAATAACTAAACATTATGATTACTTTGTTTTACAAACGTCTGCCTGTCGCACTGATTTACGAGCGAGAATTCTGATAATAAACGTCGGGAATTACGAAAAGCGTGGAAAATATATGAATGTAAAATGTTACGGGTTTCGAACTGGGTAAAGAAGTGGTTTGCTTTCCGATTCGTTCTACGCATGCCGTACATTAGGCCGAGCCACACCGGCTGCGTGTGCAGCACGTATGCGTCGACGTCAGCGTGGACGTGCACAGCACCCCTGTCACACCGGATTCGCGCGCGTCTACGCGCGTGTCTACGGCGTACCTGCTGCAGAGAGCTGCGCGTTGCGTGTGCGTGCACGTCTACGCAGACGCATCCGGTGTGTCATGTCGTATGAGGATTCATACATTACAACACAGCGGTGTACGTGCTGCACACGCAGACGTGCTGCACCCGCAGTCGGTGTGACTCTGCCTTTATGGATGTTTTAAATTCGATTATTGCTATATATGTGTGTGAACACACTATCGTCGCTGCTTTACGTGTCCCGGCTACACTACACTACGAAGGCAGAGGAAGTAGTGGAGTATGTGCGCGTGAAGACCGGATTCATCCTGAGGGTCGTGCGTGAGGTTGGAGTCTCGCCATGACGTGAATTTTAATTGTGGTCAGAGTTCCAACATCGACCTTCACTAAAAAAGAATTTTGGCCGAAGCGAGTCAAGTGTCGGCGTTTTTGCGATCGGTTATGTGACACCACAAAATTGCGCAACACATCGCAGTAATACTGTATTCTTGTAGTTTATATTGATATGTACTTGGTATACTTTAAGAGGTATTTGTAATATGGGCCGTATACTTCTTCTTCTGTCGGGGGCTACAGACGAAAATGGTTTATTTCTCAATTATATTCTTTCTCTCTGTATAATATCGTGTAAAAGGCCTTGTTGCCATCTTGAAATAAATAAATAAATGTACTGTTCCGTAACTTGTGTTAATCTCACCTCACCGTACACCCGCAAATATTTGTGCGAGTGTAAAATGTATGTTATGCCGTGGTATCACCGGTTGGTTCCATCGGAAGACCAGCGCTGGCCACCAGGCCAGCACAACGCTGAGATGGAACCGTTTTGTGGCAATGTTGTCTTCTCTTTTGTATGTTGATTTATGTTCATGTATGTGATGTTGTCATGAATATTCAAATACAAATTCAAATTCAAAATATTTATTGCACACAATATTACACGTAATAAAATTGACCCTGTAAGGGCACAGCAAAGAAGCTTATGACTAAGTTACATCTAGGCTGTAGGTACTAGCTGAATACTACTAGTTCTACCTTGAACTTATTAGGTACCTACTAATTAACTTGGTACACAATTAGGAACTTCGCTTAAAGCTCGCTCGATTTAATAGGTAAATGTTATTATATTATATTCTATTCTAAATATATTTTGACGCTGCGATTCTTAGTAACTAAGCGTAGGTAGAGGTCTAGTTACGTTGGGCGTTACGGATGAGGTTAGCGCGATTCGATTGCCGCACAAACACTGCCCGGGTTGCCGGCAATGTAGCTGGTACAAGAAACATGAATGTTGACTGATTTAAGGAGCGACCACACCGGTGCGTTACGCTGCGTATACGCGTTGACGTGTCGTATGCGTCACGGATTCTTCATACATTTTGCTGCGTTTACGGTGCGTTAGCGTATTTTGAGCGGCGGTGTGGTCAAAGATTCAAAGATTCAAAGATTCAAAGATTTATTTGTCCAACATAGGTAGTTATTAGGTATTACATTTTTCCAGTATCACTATGTGGCGCCTTGCGGCATACAAATATAGTTATATTTTTGTAACATGCTTCTGCATGCAGCATGCTTCACAAATAATTTACATTAGGTAGTCAACATATCACAATATATATATATAAATACAATCGCTCCATTAAATCACAAAACATTGCTACGGAAAGCGCGCTGGCGCATGTTTGAGATTATTTAACGTGGCCGACTTCTTCTTAAATACAGTGATTTGAATTGGTATCTTCCACAGTGGCAATAGCGTTGCTTTTCGAATTGACCACTTTGCAATTCGGAAAACACAAATAATCTCATGTATACAAAACTTCCCAGGCTTGATGACTTAACAAGGAGTAACAAAAATAGCGATGATCCGTTTAAGGGCATCGTGTTCTGATAAGAAAAGTAAAAGAAAAAAAAACGCTATTTTTATTACATTTGTATGAAGCTGCACGTCTATTATGGGACGACCGCGACATACTCTCTCGACTTTTCTCGCACTATCCTTCTCTCTCTTATTAGAACGCTTAGAACAAGAGATATAGTGCTAGAAAAATCGAGAGTATGTCGCGGTCGTCCCATGATAGACGTGCAGGTCGCCCCAGTTGGCCAACGCTCCATAGACAGGTAAAAAAAAATCGCGACAAAAATAAATTTATCTTAGTTTTTTCTTATCAGAACACGATACCTGTTATGCTTTTAAACGGATCATCACTATTTTAGTTACACCTCGTATAGTAACCCTCTTATTGAAACTTAGCACACCTCTGTGCAGCAGTGCCAATTTACGTTATATGGGTGTCGCGATGTGTCAAAAGACCAGTCCCAAATCTCGTACACTGTAGTGTTAGCTAAAATAGCCGTTTATGACTAATGCTATATTATTATATCAGGTTCAAAAAAAATGCGGAGACATGCAGCTGTGTATAGGGCTCCATAGAACTGTAGCAAATAACTTAATGTTTCCTTTTTTCTTTTACTTGACTCAACTATAAAAAAATAATGCATACGACTAACTGTTTCAGTAGATGAACAATTGTTGTAATCTTCAATTGAAAAAACTTTGTCCTTCAAGTGGTCGCTAACTGAAACTGGTCGAGTAACCGGCATAATGATCCTTTATTATCCCAGAGTAATGTCGGGTTAGATAGATAGGACTAGGGCCTGCAGTACCGGGGCCGGTTCCAAGATTTTTATTTCCCGGTTCTGAGTCCAGTTGGAACCGGGATTCCCGGTTCTCCCGGTTCTTAGTATTATTTTGGTGCAATTCGTTACTTATAAAATAAAGCAATTTAAACACCTTTTTGAACGTGTTTTTAAGTTTTTATTTATTTAAACTTTATTACAAGTTACATTACAAATGACGAACTTAATGACGTTACCGTAACGAATTACTAAAACTTAACAAAATAAAAAAACAGAAACATTCATTGAGCGTTATACAAAGTACAAAATAGTAGACTTTATGAAAACTGCAACAAACAAAAACAAATAAGTATATATTTCGAGAACCATGTTCCTTTGCTATTCCGCTAAAAAACGTGCTGGTCTATCAGCGAAGATGAGATGCAACTATTTGCGTATTTGTGCATGCGGTTAATGCGCCCACCCTCCCTCCGCACGTGCAAACATGCAAATAATTACAGCAAACCACCACCAATAATGACAAAAACCTCGACACGTGTTTCGCCTCTCTACGAGGCATCATCAGGAGATGCTGGCAGGAGATGTTGCTTGCGCCACGCCACGTCCACTGAGCAAATCAAAACTGAGAAAAAGGATTGCGTTTAAGTGTTCTAGAACAATTAGAAATAATTAGGTACAACAATAGAGGCGTTATTATTAATGAACAATTGAATGTTGCGATAGAGGGCTTTCTTTTTTACTGCCCGTGGTGAGTACACAATTTTACGTCTTCATTTGGCCACAATGCGAGTTTTACTACGCGCAGCGTGCAGTAAAACTCACATTATGGCCAAGTGTGACGTAAATGAAATAATTACTTATGTAATTATTACCTACTTATCTACGAACATTGCATTATAGTTTAAACAAATGCTTCAATAATAATAACAGTGGAAAATGAAATGACCATCACAGAATTCACAGAATAATAAACATAAATTCTTACCGTAAGATTCTTTTATTATTCACTTCAGTGTACAAAAGACTCAAAAATATATAACTCGATAAGTTATGAGCGATTCACTTCAACTATTTCCTTTGAATGAATAGCAAATACTAATTTATAACAAAATCACGGCACTGCTGCGCTGACCTACGACCTTGGTGGCGTGGCAACTGCAAGTAAATTGCGAGACGCACCGACGCGCGGCGCGGCGTGGGTGCGGGCTGAGGTGCGGGCGGGGGTGTCAGCCGCGCTTTACGCTTCTCAAGGTTGTTTGTTGCCATGCCAACTCGTGCGCGAATGCATCATTGTTATTGTTGCGTTGCGTTGCGATACTTGTGGATCGCGTTTAATATGAATACGCGTGAAAATACTAAAATTACGCTACTATTTTTCAATTATGGAAAGAACCGGGAGAACCGGGACGAAGTCTTCAGTACCGGTTCTTTGGGGAGTGTAAAATTCCCGGGATTTCCCGGGAAATTGAGAACCGGGATTTCCCGGGAGCAGGCCCTAGATAGGACCAACCCCTTCTTTCTTGTGTTTCGGAAGTGTCATGTTGTGTACGATTGGCTAGCAACTTATCACTGCAATATTATATTTTCTCCATATTTTAGCCTACAATTTGTTGACGACCCTTTAGCATAGTGGGTAGTGACGTAGCCTACAAAGCTGGAGGTCCTCGGTTCGAATCTCGGTAGGGCAAATATTTGTGTGAGCATGAATATATATTTCTGAGTCTTGGATGTTTTCTAAGTGTATTTTATTTCTATTAAATATATCGTCGTCTAGTACCCATAACTAACAATGTTTTATTGTCTCCAAATATTTATTACAATTGCTAGAAGTGACATTAAACAAAAGAACTGCTATGCATACGCACATTATATTGTTATTATAATAATTATAAACTCTGCCACTTACGGATATGTATGTATAATGTTTTATTATTATTTCCAACGACTGTTGAACCCCATAAAATACCTTCATAACTGCAGCTAACTTCAAAACCTACTTTAGATTCGTATCAATCGTTATTAATACGTAATTATCTAAGCAATAAAAAAAACACAATTACAAAACCACACCATATTAAGACAAACGAGTTTCCATCCCGTTCCTTTTTAGAAAACTGCTTTGGACAGAAAGAGAAGGACATAGGTCTTCATTGCATTTGCAATTTAAAATGGCTGACTGCCAGAGTTCCATAGATGATTACAGTTTTTTTTTAATTAATTCATCAGAAGTGTTGATAGCAAAGGCAACTGAGTTATATTATACTGACACTTGAATGACATATTTGGAATAAATATTAGGTTCCTATTAGTGCAGTCTCACATACTTGTGTTAATTTCGTTCTTATGGTATTCATTATTCATTAAATTCTTTTATTCGTTCTGTGTAACGGTTAAGTGCTAAATGCACACTGAACGTGTAAAATATAGAAACCTAATTAATGCGTAACTGGCTGAATAATGTTATGTAACCACTAGCCAACCAACTACGCCACAAAGAAGACTTAAAAATGTTTCTTTATAACTCTGAGTATTTTACGTCGGAAATCCATCCTTATACTTTTAGGCTTCCGTATCCAAATGGAAAAAAAGGAACCGTTATAGATTGTCATGTCTGTCTGTCTGTCCGTCCGTATGTCACAACCACTTTTTTTCGAAACTATAAGAACTGTACTGTACTGTTTAAAATTCGTTAGTAGATGTATGTGTGAACCGCATTAAGATTTTCACACAAAAATAGAAAAAAAAACAATAAATTTTAGGGGTTCCCCATACTTAGAACTGACACTCAAAACTTTTTTTCATCAAACCCATACGTGTGGGGTATCTATGGATAGGTCTTCAAAAATAGATCGCTAGGTTTTTGATATATTTTTTTTACCTAAACTGAATAGTTTGCGCGAGAGACACTTCCAAAGTGGTAAAATGTATGTCCCCCCACTGTAACTTCTAAAATAAGGGAATGATAAAACTAAATAAAATATATGATGTACATTACCATGCAACCATACCCGCATACCCGTGTGGTGTCGGGTTAGAATTTCACCACCCCCTTTCTTCCCGTGGGTGTCGTAAAAGTCGACTAAGGGACCAGGGTTGAAGTGTGTTGTGGGCGATGGGCTAGCAACCTATCACTGCAATATCACATTTAGTCGATCTTTTATACCCATATTTATGCTAAAAGTGGAGCTGAAACATACGTTTCATGTGCTCTGCCTACCCCTTTTGGGAATAAAGGCATGAATGTATGTATGTATGTATTACCATGCAAACTTCATCTCGTAAGATCTAGTAAGAAGTTTTTTTTTAATACGTCATAAATCGTAAATCGCAATTTACCTTAGATAATGGCACGGAACCCTTTGTGCGCGAGTCCGACTCGCACTTGGCTGGTTTGTTTATATATAAGTTCGTAGTTTAGTGGCTCTGTAAACTGTAGAACTCGGGACCCTACCTTTTTTTATAAATCGCCAAAAAAAAACATGTTATTATCGGCCATATAGTACGTACCTACAAACGATTTTCGGCCCAAGCTGAAGTATAGAACTCCGTTCGCTTGGCTCGCTCGTTCAAATATAACCATGAAGGAAGAGATAGAAAAACATCAAATTGTGGCTCATCCGTATTACAAATAGGGTCATTGCCCCGGTTACGCGACCGGCTTCAGTTAACGACCACCTGGGGACTAGGCTAGACTTTCGTCATTTAATGACACTAACATTTGTGCAGAAACTTAAAAAAAACAGAAAGCCTTATACAAAGCTTTTACAAAATATCGTTCTAGTTGGCCAATGGATCTAAGTGGTCGCAAACAGGCAAATTAAATTAGGTGTGCGCTTTCCGGCGCAGTGACCCTGCCTATCAATTATTTCCATTCAATTAATTTGTGTCCAACATATTTTTAAACTAATTAAATTACGTTACCTAGCACCTTTCACACCACGTCAAACTTATCTAAAAACGATCTAAACTAAACGCAACATATAATTAGGTGCTTTACAAGGCACAACACGGCGCGTATCGACTGCATCTCGAAGTAAATCGTGCCGCGGCTGCCACCATAAACAACCTCCGAGCGCCATCTAGCGGTCCCGTGAGGAATTACGAGAGTCTGTGGTCACCTTGTTTTATTTTTTAAACGGTTTCAGCCAGACACTTTTAGGTTATAAATGTAGTACGGTACCTAGATATAGGTGTCTAACCAGCAGCGGCGTTATCACGAAAATCGAACCTTTAAGTTTGTATATATATCTCCAGCTCTGTCATTCGTAAGTAGTATAGAAGTAACAAGAGTATAATAGGGACGGGGATATCCGAACTTTAGAATTCGACTTTCCTGATAACACCTCAGTACCCGTGTCAGTAGTAAAGTACCTACTGAAGAAAATTCACTCATGCGCTATCACTTTTTTACACCCCAAAGAACTCTTCCTTGTATATTTACAGATCTAAGTCAAAAGTACCGTATAATTGAAAAAGAAAACAATGAATTCTGCATCATATTAATACATTACGAAACTACATACAAGCTACATGCAAGCAATAATAAAGCTAAATAATAGCGTGTTAAAAAAATGGCGAATTCCGCGAATATATTATCGATAGCGCAATTATTACAGCAAATTGATTCAAGTGTTCTTTCTTTTCTTCCAGTGTCGGGATTAATATAGGGTACCTACATTAATTATTCAATAAGTATAAAAATATGGCCTCACATTCTGGCCGTATCCAATGCAGCTCCTCAAATCCGCTGCCGCCATTGGAGCGCTCGATTTTCAAATTTAGCTAACCGTTCGTTTTTTGTCTTGAGTAGTGAGTGTCGTTGTAGTTACGGTTACCGGAACATTGGAGGGAAATCTTGTCACCAATTGTTTCAAAGCATTTTATAACCTAAAAAATAAGCAATGGAACAACTGTGACCTCGTTAATACAATGCCATCGACGCTGTACCTACCTATTTAATAATTTACTACGGACTACCTGTACTTTATGTGTGTCAATTAATAATTGGTTAGAAGCTGGAGCACTTGACTGACTGAACAATTGCACATTGACGGCTTAATTAACCAGGGCCATGATTCTATCTCCGTTTTTATTTACAGTTTCAAATAATTTCATTTTATCGCAGAGTTTCATGTTCGTGCCTAACTTTTTGGTATGTACTTACATATATATACTTACATTACATTCACATTATCTTCTTACTGAACGAGATTCAAGCACATACAATGAACTTATTTACCTCCCTGGGGTTTAGTTAAAGTATAGTGTGCGAATCGTGTAGGTAAGTTTAAACCAATATACCTACTTTCAGTTTACTGTGCCTAACTTTTATTTCATGTATCTGTCATTTACATGTTAAATCTGGCTAATCAGAAGAATCACATCAATTTGGGAAAATCGTGAAAGTTTAAATAAGTAGGTATACCTACGGAACCCCTAGCATTATAGTCACACTTGAAATTATTCCACAGAGATAATTTATTGACACTAAACACACATATCTGTTTGCACGCAATTCTACACCTGTGATCATTTAATTACGCACAATGGCGCTAAATTCGCCAATGACAGTGACAAATATGATAAAAGAAAACAACTCATTGTGTATGGAATACAGAAAATTCGTTAAAGCATAAATACGCTCAATTTCTTTAATTTAAACTGTAATAATATACGAGACTTAATGAGGAAATAATATTCACCTTGGAACTCGGAACTCGGTAAAAGAGCGTCTTTCTTCCATCGAAATATTCTCTCTTTCTTTGGACATATCGATTTTGCGAAGAAATTTAAATAAATAAATAAAAATAAATAAATATTAGGGGACAATCTCACACAAATCGCACTAGCCCCATAGTAAGCTCAGTAAGGCTTGTGTTACGGGTACTAGACGACGATATATATAATAGATATAAATACTTAAATACATAGAAAACATCCAAGACTCAGAAACAAATATTCATGCTCATCACACATATATTTGTCCTTACCGGGATTCGAACCCAGGACCTTCAGCTTCGTAGGCAGCGTCACTTCCCACTAGGCTAACCGGTCGTCGAAAGGTGTATAGTTTAAGCGAAGTCCCGAACCCGCACTGGGCCCGCGTGGGGACTGCTGCCCGTTCCCTCTCATTCATGAGATGATGCCAGTGCCCAGCAGTGGGACGCATATAGGCTGATTTATTGTGATATATTATTATATATTGGCTATATCACGCGGCGAAAAGATATCTGCATGGACTGCACAGTTATCACAAGACGGCGCCGACTACCCGTCTCTTTCTAATTGTTCTAATTAGAAAGAGACAGTCTATCTCGCCGCGAGACAGCTCGCGCACCGTCCTGTGATAACCGTACCTACTATGGAACGAATTTGATGAATACGATGCATTTATCTCCGCTACCCAAAGGTTGTCAGGAAGAGTCTCTTTAGCGATAAAACCGCCTGCTTTTCCTCTACTTTAAGCTTTGTGTTCTGTACTGTGTCATTTTGAGGTGTGCAATAATGCGTATTTCTAAGGGACAATTACCCTTGGCAGCTCGCCAAAGCGTTGGACCGACCAAATCAACACTATGGTTAAGATTACTAAATGTTGCCGACTTATTATAAAAATATCATTGGAATTTGAATCTTCTTCCTAGGATGGTAGCGTTGCTTTTTGAATGGACTGCTTTGAAGCGATTCGGCCAACTCAAATGATCTCAAGTAGGTATATAAAACACTCAATGTCGTATGAGGTGCCTTATCTTCCCTCTTCTATTTTGTAAGTTACTCAGTAACTGCCTGGTTTTCCCCACTCTATTCAGCACTTCTTCTTTGGTTATTTTCTCTCTCCAGCCCCGTATCATGGTCGGCCTTATCACGCGATAAGTGACAAGATAGAGCGTCAGTCTCTTTCTATCGAACGGTGCCAACCAGTGACGCGCGCGGGTCTGCTCCATACCCAATAAAAAATAAATAAATAAAATTGAAGGAAAGTTATAGAGCAAGCGAGGAAGAGGAAGATGTAGAATAAACTACATAGAGCAACTCAAAAAGAGAGTTGATGTTAGGTCGTATCGAAATGTCACAAAGGTTGCGTGGGGTAGGAATTGATGGAGGACCTACTTTGATCGACACCGACAAGAGCTTGCCTATTAAATAAGTAGCTAAGAGATACACTCAATACGTACTAAAAGAGTAAAAAGTACGGGAGGAAGGGCGACGGATTGTGTTAAGATACCAGATAGACACCCCTGATAAGACGACCACGACCATTATTCCTACACATACACAAGCTCACGCCTATAGTCCCAGAAAGGGTAGGTAGAGTTCACGGAATTCGACTTGCAGCGCCACGCACCAATAGCCAAGCAACAGACGGAGAAAATGCGATATTGCAGTGATACTTGTATTGTTTGAAAAGGGGATCATCAATGTCCACTGCTGGACATAGGCCTCCCCCAAAGAGTTCCAAAGTGACCGGACCTGCGCCACCCACGACCAGGTCATCAGTCCACCTTGTAGGTCCCCTATTACCCACGCAAAAAATCCCCTATAAATAGCCAAGCAATAGATGGAGAAAAGGTAAAATTGCAGTGATATTCGGTGAAAATGGGGTTCTTCTGTAGGCTAAGCCCATTACGACGCCCACAGAAAGAGAGTGAAGCTATTCTAAAGGCCATTACACACCTTGCAACTTATCAGAACAACTGACAGAGACGCAGCTATTGTTGAAAGGAGACAGCAACACATACCCTTCATTCTATCTATAGCTGCGTCTCTGCCAGTGGTTGTGACAAATTGCATCGTTTGTAGTATGCTTACCGACATCACAAGCACATTCAGACGGTCCTGGACGCTAAACATAGCGAGAGAAAACCAAACTTTCATCTCACCTCCCTCTTGCTCTATTATAGCTTACAAAAAGTCTCTCACAGACTGGCGCGGCCTGGCCGCGGCGGTCAATAGTAAACTCATCATTAGCTGTCAAAGTTACTATTGACCGCGCCCGCAGGCCACGCCAGTGTGATTCAGGCCTAAAACGGCGGAATACAAATTCACAGAAGACAATTAATAATTATTATATATTGTAATAATACAATCCATGTAATCGTAAAGAAAAACGTATAACTCTTAACAATAGGTCACCACCTGATCACACTAAATTATAAACTACGTTAAATATTAATTATTGTTAAATGAATAACTCATATTGAACAAATATGTCAATGCCATTGTTACAGCGGATCGCGTCATTGTATTTAATAGTGTCTGTCAACGCTTGTATTGTGACGTTACTGGTGTTCCGTAGGATAATAACAAATGTAACAATTCCCAATGATGTTATATAATAATTTACTTTAAAAACAAAGTTTTAACCGACTTCAATTTAGTACTCCGCCAAGCCACCAGAACGATCCTGAGATCCTGTTGTTTTACCAAATTTATTTTGGTCAAATTTCATTTCCCAAACAAATTTTAGCAACTTTTTTGTTTGCCAACGCAAACTTTGGCACAATTTTAAGACGAATACTTTCATTACGTCAAATTTTCATTCAGCAAAATATTATTACGAAAAATTACAGTATGGCATGTTGTCTTTTAGCAAATGCTTTAATAAGGCAAAAAAACATTAGACAATCAACATTTCGTCAAGTTAATGTTATGGGAAACTATAAATAGACAAACATGACAATTGTTTGGGTTAAATACTATTAATAAAACGGCAAGGTCCCTTTAATAAAAAAAATGCACGGTTAAGTAGGTCGGTAGGCAAAGGCGTTAAATTAGGTTAGGACAGCGAAAAAAGGGGGGCTCTGGGGTGAAGCCTCCTAGCAGTAAAAAAACAAACAATCGTAACAATGGTATTATTTGGTAGGTTAGGTTAGGGTTAGCTTGTGTCCCTTAGAGCGGAAATGCGGGGTGACGTCGACACGCTGGCGGTTAGGTTAGAATTGCGACTTCTACACAAATTAATTTTCCCTATCCACAAAACAAAAAAAGTTGTTATTTTATTGTGTATCTTATACACCATTGAAATAAATGCAAATAATTTGTCATTGAAGAGTTCCTCTGCTGATTAACCGACGGTATAGAAATGGTCAATTAAATATTGACGATACAAATCATTTGCCATATTTTGTTTTGGTTAAAACATATTATGCCAACTAACATATTTGACTGAATGAAATTTGGTCAAAGTACCAGTTGGTGAACGAGATATTGCCTAAACATGAATATGCCAAACATAAGGTTTGCGTAAGAATTATTTGTCGAGTGTTAATTTGGCAAACGATTATTTGGCAAATGAAATTCTACAAAAAATGTTTTGGGAAGTGATAATTTGTCAAAAATTTTTGGTAAAACAAAGGTAACCCCACCAGAACATTTCGACATTTTTTTTACAATTTACCACATGAACTGATTTCCGATAGCAAATGCGTTGATTACTATAGAAAAAAATCGAATCGCCGTATGTGGGCCGATAATATTTGAGGACTTCCGTCGATTCCCCATGATCATCACCAATGGCACTTCATTAGTTCCTATTTCAACGGAATCTTATCAGAACCTGTGACGTGCTTTTGCACTTTTAAGTACATAATAGAGGAATTCGAAAAGTCATCTGTGGTCTTCATCATCAATTCCTCGCCACCAAATTTGTGATTTCCGGATACACGACTTATAATAGAAAATACCAAAATCACTACACGCGTGCCTAATAAAATTGAGGAGTTCCCTCAATTCCTCATGGATCCCATCATCTAACTGAATTTTGAAAAATGTTTTAATGCTGGGCCCTGCATATCGAGCATTTTTTATAACACTACGACGGCATATCGTTTGACATGGTCCTTAGCACACCGAGGCCTATAGACGCTTGCGATTCCACCGGACGTAGCATGTAAATTATGGTTTACATGGTATACATATGTTAAACCATACTACATACTGTAAATAAAGATTTCATGCCCATAGATTGTGCGTGTAACAGTTCAAATTAGCTTTGAATCTAAATAAACACCCTCATAAACTTGGTCGTCAATAATATTTAATTATTTATTTATTTATTGATACATGGAAAACCAACAGCGCAACATATTATTAGACACAATAACCAATTACAGGTTCTCACTTATAGAAATAAACTAACACAAGAAATCTATAGCCAAACCACAGAATAGATAATAGTACAAGTACAGAAGGGACACTCTTTTGATCTTTACAAAAGGCGCTTTTTTTCTCAGCTAAAACATTAAGATTTATGGCCCTCTGACGACGTCGACGTTCATCGCTACAAGTACTTTCATGCCGGTTCCTCAACGTTGGGGCACCGGCATGTACTTGTAGCGATGAACGTAAATCGCGGAGTGTCCGCCCGCCTTGGTCAAACTTAAACTTAGCGTAGGTACATTACGCACAGTAGCCAATCGCGCACTAATAGCAAGCATGTCAATGGCAATATACAAGTACAAGGTAGTTAATGAATTAGGATATTACAAACTCTAGTTACCCGAGCCTAGACCTGAGTATCGCACATGAAGAAACTTATCAATTTAGATTTTATTATATAGATGCCAAAAGTATCCTTACTAGCGCTCCCTATGCGAGCCCCAGGTCCGAAGACCCTAGGGCGAGCCCGACGAACACTCACTATCCTAAGGTGTCTTGCAAGCGAGACCTGAGGCCAAAGTGACGAGCGGTGAGGCAAGAGAGGCCGAAGGCCGAGCTTTTCATTGGAATTAATGGCCTAAAGCAGAGAGCGGTCTCAATGAGAGCTCGAGACCCTAAGGCCCGATCCCCCACGGATACTCGTATATATATATACACAAAAGAAATAAATAATTATTATTATTACACAGAAAACGGTCGTGCATCCATCTTCTCGCAGAACGTCAAACATTCATCACACTCATCTATCCATCGGCTAGCAAATATATCACAGTTGGGTGCTGATTCAAGCAACTTCCTAAACTTATGAAGTGCAAAGCTCAAATAAGCGGGGACTTTCTGCGAGACAACGTTCGCGCTGCCGGCGCCGCTAGTAAATCTTGACAACGAGGTCGAAAATAAATCTAGAGGGCGAGGGAACATACAGGCGCACCAACTGAGCTACTAACTCGGGACAGTCTGAATCACCACGCAAAATGCTACCAGCTAAAAAAAGAAGACCGAAGTTTCGCGTCACCTCCAGTGAATTTAAACGCAAAACGCCCAGCAAAAAAATTTAAGAAAACGCAAGAATAATTTTTGTACCTTTTTCAGAAGCAAGATATACGTTGTCTCATGAGGATTCCAAACAACGGCGGCCGATTCAAGCTTGCTTGTGACAAGAGCGGTTATACAATTTTTTTATGGTTCTAATGACCTGGTAAAGGTCGCGGGAATCCGCTGGATGCGGGCGATGGACCGGTCATTGTGGCACTCTTTGGAGGAGGCCTATGTCCTGCGAAAATTCCGTAAGGCAGAGGTACTTAACCATAGCCCATAACACAAGCCTTATTGAGCTTGCTATGGGGCGAGTTAGAGTATTAATCAAAGTTAAATGGGTGAATCCGGTTTGACATGCCTAGATTTTACGAGGAAATCTAAGTGGTTCTTGAATTCAGTAGTTTACGACCATTTCTAGCCGTTGCGAGAAGTACACAGATAAAATATATAATCAATGGTTAACCAGCCATAAGGAGTAGGTACTATAGGTACCCCACTCTAGATAAGAAAAATGGAGTGTTACAAGGAAAACCATTTGAAATACATCATCATCATCCTCCTAGCGTTATTGCCGGTTGTGCCCTTAAGGAGCCCGGGGTCCGCTTTGACACCTCTCAAGATTTGGCATAGGCACTAGATTTACGAAAACGACTGTCATCTGATCTTCCAACCCAGAGGAAGAGCTAGAGCTTATTAGGATTAGACCGGTTTCCTCACGATGTTTTCCTTTATCAAAAGCTAACGGTAAATATTCCGTACATAAGTTCCGAAAAACTCATTGGTATGAACCGGGATTCGAACCCTCGACCGCCGCTTGACAGCCGCAAGCCAGAGCCACTAGGCTACAATTCAATACCTACAATACAAATACTCTCTATTGCTCAACTCAATAGTAATATAGAACAGTAGTACAGAAAACAGCAAATATAAGAGCAGAGGCAAGCAATAGGCGATCATATCGCTACAAAGAGGATCTCTTCCTGACAACCTTTGGGTTGCGGAGAGAAATGGTAGGCTACCGTACCTTGAACAGCACTTAATGAATGATCGAAATAAGTAAGACAATGTTTCCCTTTGCTATCCTAGATACATGAAGAAACACATATTCAATGTCCGTAAAAAATATAATGTTATTTCCCCAAGCGATTGCTTTTTTATTAGGTACTTTTAGCACAGCGCAAACCATACAGCCTACCATGGTAAGCAAACACCGTGGCCCGTAGATGCTTGCGACCCCAGAAGAGTAAGAAGCCCGTTGCTGACCTTCTCTTGATTTGAGGATTTGCTGTGTTAAGGCGGTGCATTGGAAATTATCGCGTGCTCTGAAGCTCCGTTCTGACTAGATTAAGAAACAATAAGGTCTGATTTTCAGATACCTATATGATCCTTGACTATATGATTTTTTATCTGATTTGATCGATACAAGATTGCTTAAAATTTCCTTGATATAAAAAAAATTCAAAGGTGGGTCTGCATTTTCCTTTTTTTTACTCAGCCTACTCAAACGATACATTATTTTACGACACAATCAAGTTAATACTATCTAAAATCTCACTTGATGAAATTCAAATAAAACTTTTTCTAGTGCGCGGAAGGCATAAGCGTGTCTCTGTCTAGGGGGCGTGTTCGACTCAAATCAAGGCATCCCCTTAAGTTAGAAAAAAGGGGCCATCAACTTAACACAGCGCTTCAGGAGCTCGGGTGACCAGGAACACAACACCTACAAAGCAAGTTCTAGTGTTATTATGGCTGCGGGCTATAAGGTGGAGGTACTTCCTCATTCGGTTTACTTCAAATATGAGCGAGACATGCTAAGCTAAAAAAAAAAAAACGCCTCACGTAATTAATGGACGCCCCTAACAAACTTCGATGGAGGTCAAAAGATACAAAATTACGTCTTGAAATATCTAGATATTTATTTTCTACATAAATATATTTAAATTCAGCTGGTGCTGAATAATTATACTGAAAAAGTGACTGAAGTGAATATCGGAGGAACTATTTAAATATTATTTAGATATTTTAGTGATATTTTCATGTCATTTCATCATTAATTCGAGACATCGATGACAAGAGAAAATAATTAAAGATGTATAATGAGTTTTAAAGAAGACGTTTAGGTAAAATATATTGATTTATTATTATAAAACAAATGTTAACACTTTAAAGAAAATTTTAAGTAACTTTTGCTCATTTGTTTCAACTTACGTAAATTGCAGTATCAACTACAAGAAATATGTATAACTGCCATGTGCGAGTATAACTCGCGCACCGAGGGTTCCGTACAACATTTTCACGAATCCATTAACCCCTAATTTGGCAGTGTTGTAATTTCTGTCTAGCCAGAATCTTTGAGACTGTCCTGCGTCATTGAGGATAGAACTATCGACTTTCGAGAAGTTATCGTCATGGGTACAGCGCCCTCTATATTTGGCTACTAGGTAATAAATAATTCTTTATCACGTGTACCCATCTCGATACCTCTTTTTTTATTTGAAAGAAGGGATAATAATCTCATAATAATTGAATAAAAAAAATCCAAATGCAATTAAAATACCGATCTAGAGAAATTTATTGTAGATGAATTAAATAAATACGATAAATACCTAGAGTTCCTTTTTTAAAAATTAAACTTAGTCTAATTATTAAACAACAGTTTAATGATTCTGATAATTAAGTATACGGTTCGACTCGCGTATTAAATATCACTAAGGAAGACATGTTTCGAACTCTTCGGGAGTTCTTCTTCTAGGTGAGTGTTTTCGCAACGTTGTCGCTTAATTCAATATGTGGAATTATTTGCGTTATTTCAGCATTTCTCACGAAAGTTGAAATTCGAGTTTAATAATTACCTAAATATCGCAAGATACCAAAACGACTATGAAAACCATTATTGCCCGTATTCAAAAACCTTTTCTGTCATTTTGACATTTGTGTTCGTAAGAAAGGGACAAAGCACATTTAATTTAGCAGAGGCATTTTAAGTTTTTTGAATAAGGGGGTATATACGTATGTGTATGTACGTATGTATACTGAGCTGTCCACGCGGCTCCGCCTGCGGAATAAATAGAACGCCAGCGAAACCGCGCCTGTCCATACCAAAGGACCATTCTATCCACTAGTGCAATAACGTTTCAGATTACCCCGTACATACAAACTTACAATTTTAAAAACATTTATCAATCTATCAAATCAATGAAATATATTTATTTGCAAAAATAGAGTGGTAGGATGTTATGAATTGGATACGTTCTTGTGTATTTTGCTTGCGCTTGAGCGTGCAAATATTATTAGTAATATGGATTGAATTCACATGTCAACATCAAAATAAATAGGTAAAAATAATCGTCAAAAATAAAATTTAATACAAATAAATACAGGAATTTAATATAATCATAAAACATTGTCTTTCAATAAATACTAATTTTTAAATTCTTTTTATCGCTTTATGTTTTACCCTCCATGCAAAAGGAGGGGTAAGTATAATAATTTTGACGTGTCTGTGAGTCTGCAGACACACATGTTTGTCTGTCTGTGGCGTCGTAGCTTCTAAGCGATGGATCGATTATAACGCGGTTTCTTTTATCCGAAAGCTTAGCTACGTTTGAACAAAATCGGTTTACCGGTCGGGAAACTGTCGGGGTTTGTAAAATTTTCAAATAACAATACGAGCTAGACTCCTTTTTAAAAGACTGGCTAGAGGCTGCTCGGAATCGGGGAGGAAATGGAGGGCGGAGGTCTTTGCCCAGCAGTGGGACTCTACACAGGCTCCTAATAATAAAGATAAAAAAACAATAATAGGTAAAATTATCTAATTTTCCAGTGCCAGTTATAACAAAATAAAATATACCACGACGGTGACACAAGCGTATGGCCCGCCTGATGGTAAGTGAACACCGCAGCCTATAGACGCATGCAACTCCAAAGGAGTAACATGGCCGTTGCTTGATATGTTTGTCCGCCGTGTTGACAGCTGAAGGAACAAATGCCCTCGCTCTCAACACAACGCATCCTCGGGAGCTCTGGCGACCTTGCTCACCTCCAGGAACACAACACTACTACAGAGCAAGTATAAGTGTTGAGTCAAAGTGTAGGTTTAAAGATAAAATGTGATGTACGTTAATATGCTAGTCCATCGCTCACAGCAGAATTCAACCTTATTCCTATATGACCACGAGAATGGGATGGCTGTTGTAACCGACGCTATATGTAAATATAAATAATTCGGCTCCCCAGTAGCGGAGCGTGAAAACTTTCGATGGGCCCGGAACAAAAAACTTATGAATGAAAGAGTTTAGAGTATAACTATAGGCTTGCCTAAAAATACATTTTTGGCAAGCCGGTAGAAATGGGCTTATATACCTACGCTCCACCACTGACAAGTACATACGAGTAAAAGTGCTTTAAGGGCATAATCCATATCACTATGTCTACGATTACATAATCCCGTAATCATTGGTCCGAAAACATACATTTATCCCGAATTAAAAAATTCCGAAAAGTTTATAATTAAGGTTTCGAAATCGCTGCCCCAATTTTAGATTTCTCAGGATATAATTACCTTTTAAATTCTATTAACACTTTGACTATGGGCACAAAGTTCACTTGAAATCAACCATAGAAGCGAAAATGGGCTTTCAGGAAATTTTAATATCATAATGCTGCTTTCAGAAAAAAAAACTAGTTTTTTTTGTGTTTCGCTAAAATTGGGATTCTCAACAGCTTTTTTAAATAAGTATCTCTTCTAAAATTTATATATTTACAGTAGGTACAGTACATAACTGGCTACCTACATAGTTAACACATGTTACAGTAAGCCCGAAACATGGACCCTGAAAGGGCATCGCATTTTTAAAGTTATTAAATAGGTACTGCACTTACTTGCATTAGGTTTGATTACAAATGTATGAGAAGTAGGAATATAAGTTATATATATTTATATAATGTTAAAAGATAGGTAGGTATGTACCTAATAAGGATAGGTACTTGGGAATAGGTGTATCGGTTTTATATCAAATTGATTATCTATCGCTTATTTTTCATGTTCCATTACGACAAAGAAATACGCGTATACCTAGACCTTTTTTTCGGATTATACATGACCGGTGTAGTTTTTTTAATAACTAGTAACTAGGTACCAAGTTACTACTATTATTCGAATATAACCAGTCCTACTGATACGGTCGCAACATTTTTTTATAGAATCACCCTCAAAGTATGCAATTATGCATATTAGCTTTAATTAAAACTCTATTGTCTAAAATAATTAGTAGGTAGGTATGTATATAAGTATCATAAAAGTATACAGATTTACTTACACACAAACTCCTATTTTTTTTCGGTTATAAAATAAAAGAAGCCCCCACAGACAGCATATAGGGACACAATTTAACTAGACACTAAAAAAATAAAACACACTCATAAACTACCCTAGTAGGTACCGGCAATTAAGTTACTACTTATACCCATACATAATGTCATATTTTGAGATGCAGTTACGTACCAACGTAACAGTTACTTTCCTAAAACCTCAGTATAAGTAAGTGTTGTCTCCCACTCTGAAAAACATTATCCAGAAACTTACCACATGAAATCCTCCCTTCAACTTCCAAAATGATCCGCCATTAAAACCACACTCACACACAACACAAACAATTTAAAAAACTAATCCGTCAGAATACGCGCCAAATTGGTGAAAATTGCTGACAGCTTTTCTTTTTAATTATTATTTTTTTAAACTCGAACGTACGCGGGTCGCGAATGCCAGCACGGACTGGCGAATACGAGCGCTCCCCCCACTGGTAAAGGCGTGGCTTGAACAAACCTTCTGAGGCGGGGCTTGGCTGAATAGCTTTTTTCTCCATAGCCCCATACTACTTATACACTTCGAAAATTTCACCCGACTTTATTTTTACTTTATTATAATGTAATGTATATTTGTTTGTTGTATTTAAATAACAGTGAAGTTGTCATTTCGTCAGTGTCTGTATGATTTCGTATCTCAATTTTATTCTTCTTTAATATTCGATAGCGGGAGTTAATGTTATTATTAATTTATTATATTTTGTGTTCGTTTTAATATTAATAAGGGATTGTGTTTGAACATTTTGTTTACATGTTTGGATGGATATGTAGCTTTAGTACTTTATTTTTGTAATAGGAATGGGTACCTATGTATAGTAACTCAGGTTCAATTGCATTAATGATACAAATTATTTTGAAATGGTTGATATTATTTTGTTCCTTGTATATTGAGTAATTATTGTATATGATACACGAGCACAGTCTTTTGGCATTAAATACTTAGGTATAGTTTTTTTTTTCAGCTAGGTTTATTTATCTAAATATGTATTCATAAAGTTAATCATTTTTAGTTGCTTTTATTTCTACATGTACCTATCTTATTGATTATTCTTCCGTATTACTTTATTCGTCTAGTAATCTGTATAGTCTAGTCTCTATCAGAGAGCTTAATAGCAAAGCTCGCTATCAAATAGCGAGACTTGAGATTTGAATATTTAATTAAAAGCATGCCAAATATTTAAACTCGAAAAACTAAATAAGTTTGCCTCACATAATACGGGTGTAGTGTCAAAATGTATTATTACTCCAAAAAAAGAAGGCAATAAAATATGCCTAGTGACGAATATCCCATTAAGATATCTCGAAGAATTACGAAGCTACAACCGTTTTAATATTGCTTGCTAGAGACAGAAAACGCTCGCAGTTTGTGACGTCACTAAATTAGTAAATGACAAACGTTTCATATGAAGGTGCGTTTTGCGATAAGGGACAGAACATACCCCCTCTTAAAACGTTGGACACTTACAACTTTGTGATTCATTAACCTATTGCACTGTTTTTGTTCTCCATTTGACTTCAATTATAATATTTTTTCAAGAAAATATAGTATTTTTAGGGTTCCGTAGTCAACTACGAACCCTTAGGTATAGTGTCGCCATGTCCGTCCGTCCGTCTGTCTGTCTGTCCGTCTTCGACTTAGCTCAGTAACCCTTACAACTAGAAAACTGCATTCGGCGTGGGTATAACAGTAGAATAAAATCCTGAAAAAAAACATTTTTTTAGGGTAGGTACCTCCCCTACATATGTAAATCGGTGAAGTATTTTTTTCTCGTTAAACCTATAGTGTGGGGTATCGTTGGATAGCTTGTTCAAAAATATATATGTGGGTTTTCTAAAACTATTTTTCAACTCAGCAAGGCGTTTGCGTTATAATGGGATTGAAAGCCCTAATTTTTGTTCGAGTCATGTGTCCCCCCCTCCCTGCTGGTTAAATGGCTACTACTGGGGACGTGAAAAAAAATGTGGCAGTAGTACATATAATGAATTTAAAAGGAAAACTATCACAGTTAAGTAGACATAACTAGTTAATGAGTAGTAGTCATAACTAGTTAACTGGTAAGAAATGCACTTAATTTCGGGTACATATACATTGTCATTGGAATTTGAACCTTTTACCGTGGTCGGTAGAGTTGCTTTTTCACGTCACGTTATCTTCAATAGAAAAAAACCTTGTCCTTCAGGTGGTCGCTATTATCATATTTACGATTATTTACGAGGATAAGCTATAATAAAAACCCCAAAAGCCCCTTTTAAGTCCGCATTCTGTGACAGACGGGCAACTACGGAACCCTACCCTGCGCGTGGCCCGACACGCACTTTGCCGCTTTTTAATTATTTGATTTATTGTCTACACCCCTATTATTTATCTCGGTATTGGCTAAATTAATCTTGGTATTTAAAAAATAAGATATACACTCAAAGGCAAAAGTTTAAGGTCTAGTTTTCCCTCTGGGTTGGAAGGTCAGTTGGCAGTCGCTTTCGTAAAACATGTGCCTATGCCAAATCGTGGAATTAGGTGTCACAGCGGGCTTCTTTAGGTCACAACCGGGAATAACGCTAGGGGGATGATGACTCAAGGGCAAAAGCTTCAGTTGCAATTTCAGTACAAACTGGGTGTAGGTAGTAGACAATAATATACTGAAGGTTTCAAAAAGGTTTTGTCTAGAGGGTGGGTAAGATTTTAGACCATCACCAAATACCAAATTTCTTTAGTGAAAAATCACAAACAAGCAACCACTTGAATGGTAAGTTGTTGAAGCTAAAATGTGAGTCTACAAAATCATGCCGTAATAAAGTAAGTCACTGGGGGGAAAAGGCGATCAGGTTTTATACAAAAGGAAAGTAAAAATGTATGAAAAATCTTCAAAAAAATCGTCTAAGTATCTTTGAATAATTGACGCACGGCATTTGTTTCTAGCTGTCAACACAGCGAATCCTCAAATCAATAAGGGGTCGGCAGCGCGCTTGTGATTCTTCTGAAGGCGATTATAAGCCTCCATAGGCGACGGTGTCAGCTCACCATCAGGCAGGCCTATCCTTGATTGCCACCGTAAAATATTTTTTATGTCAGAAATATTTAGGAATATTGGCAACTATGCGACTCCGTCCGCGTCGCACACGTGTATATCGTAGCTTCATATATAGTTTCACCCCCTATTTCACCCCGTTAGCGGATTCCTGGGATATGAATTATCCTATGTCCTTACCCGGGGTTCAAACTGTCTCCATACCAAATTTCATCTAAATCGGTTCAGCGGTTTAAGCGTGTAGAGGTAACAAACTGATAGACAGACACACTATCGCATTTATAATATTAGTATGGATTACTTCCATACAGTGTCAATGTCTTCTTTGTCTTTCCAATCAACACACTTGAAAAGCATGCATGCGCCAGAAAATGAGATAGAAACATGATTTCTAAGATATAGCCGCAATGTGGAGGTGAAAAGCTCTGGAGAGAGCCTAGAATTGAATTAAGAATGTTTGAAAGCATAATGTCAAAAGATCAGCGCACGTGACAAGCCTTGAATTGCAAGCGTCCATACATAGGTTATAGTGACCGCTACCATCAGGCGGGTAGTATGTACACTTGTTTGCCTCCGAAGTGGTATTTAAAAGGAAAACGGCCACTAGACAATGTCTGAGGTACTATACAATATTTTAGGGTTCACTTTTCAGGGAATACAAATATTACGTCATGCAACAATCAATAGGTATGTTTGTCTACTTAATAAAATAGAGTCTGGCAAGGGAAAGATGCTTTTTTTTATACGACAACTGTAATAACTTCCGTTTCACGCATTATTATTCCAATTTCTGTAAACACATATTATAATAGTTTTTGTTTGACTTTAATGTCAATGAGCTTTAAGCGAAGTTCCTAATTGTCTACCAAATTAATTAGTACCTAATAATAAATGTAGTTCAAGGTAGAACTAGTCGTATTCAGGTAGTACCTACAACCTAGATGTAACCTAGTCATAAGCTTCTTTGCTGTGCCCTTACGGGGTCCATTTTATTACTTGTAATATTATGTGTGCAATAAATATTTTGAATTTGAATTTGAATTATCATTGTCAAGTATGTCAAACGTCTTAAATTAGTATGATTAATGTACTGGGTATGTACAGGGCATCCTTGCTCGGGACCCAACGACAAGTATCTGTATAAAGCATGTTTTAGTCAATTTTCATTCCATGTCCTATCTTGATACTTGATATGGTAACTGAGAATGTAACTAGTCCATAATAGTTTGGACTGTTTTTGCTTTTTAAGAGAATGAAAGGGTGGCTGATTTCTAATATTATTCACATTGAAGAATATCATAAAACGTTCAGTTTAAATATTAGGGGACAATCTTGCACAAATCGACCTAGACCCATAGTAAGCTATGTATTTTTATTATGTCTCGTCAAAATTGAAATTTTGGAGAGTGGTTTTGATTATTCTTATTAAATATGAAGTAGAATGAAGTTACAGAGTTTTTTTTAATATAACTTGACTTCCTTCTGCTTGATCGGTTGCACTGTGAAGATTAAAGAAAAATTATAGTTGTTCAAGGATTTTTTAATGAGTTATACACGGTGTTGTAACACGCTGTTTTTTTAAAAATTTGCCCCTGTTTTTTACGCTCATCTTTTCCTGGCTGGCGCTAGGTAACTCTCAAAACGAATTGCTATTAAACAAAGCCTGACTTTTCTTCAAGTCGGCAATTACAAGCCGTTAGTCACCCCAGACGGGGAGTGAAATAAAAGAAACACTCCAAAAGAGGGTACTTTTTAATTAGTCGCCGTTTTTTAAGTGTTCTTTAAGATGGCGCGCGTTTGCGGGGGCGAGTTGTTGGAGCTAGTAACTCGCCTGCTTTTATACTGTCCAGTCAGCAATTCAAGTCAATAGATAATGACGGCGAATTCAATAAAAATTGGTAGGTATACAACTTTTCATACCGTACGTAACTATATCTGAGCAAAATTATGCCCTGAACAATAAAGTAGTGTAATCTTTTGTTGCTATTTCTCCGCTACCTAAAGGTTGTCTGGAAGAGATCGCTCTTTAGCGATAAGACCGCCTGTTGTCATAACCTATTTTTAAATAAGTTATTATGTCTATTTGATTCATGTTTTGAGGTGTGCAATAAAGAGTATTTGTATTGTATTGTATTGTAGTGTTCACATAGATATATATAGATCATTTTCAAACTCGACTATACTTATAGAAGGTTTACGTTCTATGTTTAACCGGACAAATAACACGTGCTCTTTCAAATCGGATAACGAGTTTGCGCGTCAAACGCCGGTCAGCAACACTGTTATTAGCGCAAACTCGGCGCGAGCGAGTACCAGCCGTGAAGCAAAATTTACGAAACCTGTGTAACCACTCACTCGATTTCGAAATTTTAAAAAGGTACCTACCTAAATAGGAGTGTGCGAAGTCGGCAACTCTGCCTGTCAGAAGCAAATGAGTGGATAATTGACCTCTCATAAATACGGGGTTTATGCGTGCAGGGTTCATAAATCAGTAATCGAATAGTAAGAAGACATTCATATGCTAATTCTCTGAACATCCGTTGGTTTGATGCGACTCACGATTTGACTCCTCTGTCATCGATTCTTGGTGCTTGGGTGACTTGGTCCTTCTGAAGCTGTAGCGCGCGCAAACTTGCAACGGAACGAGCTGCAGACCAGCATTTTGAGAATGGATGCTGCATAGTTTGCCGTACAGGCCGAGGTCTGAGGTGGCTGCTACTGGTTTCTATCTGCATCAAAAGCAAATGTTAAATAAACATCGCAACCGATAGTAGCTCTTAGCAAAGTTAGTTACCCTTTAGAACAATGAAAACGTTTTTTGTCCGAATATACATTTTCGGAAGCCGTTAACTTTTCAATACAGTTATAAAACAGACATAACCTATCCTCACGTCTTCGGACAGTTGAAACTTTGCTCTCGTACAATTGAAACTCATTCGTGAAAACTGAGATTCCAAACATCGTGTCGGCTACTGCCCTCACAGTAGACAGTACACTAAACGAGGCACGACAACATAGCTCAACTGAAAAGGGGAAAAAATACGCCTGTAACTTGCCAGATATTCTTAATTAAACTTTTTTACAAGTCACTTTATACTCTTAACTTTGGTTTTAGGGATCTCCTTGTTCATTCGACACTAGCTCTGGCCTTTGGCTTTTCTTTCCTTCTAAAAGCCTGGTGCGTATATTCATGGAAATTCTGGAATGATGCACAATATGTACCATGTGTCGTAGTTACAGATTGTAAAATACAGATTAAACGTAAGACCCTTTTTCAAGCCCAATTCGTGGCAATATAGAGTTTTCAATAATATCGTCTAAGTACCCGCATTACCTATCAACTTACCCACTAATGAGCCGATACAGTTTATTATAACCATCAATCACTAGATCACGCGATATTAACACGCCTCAGAAACAATTACTTCGCTGACTCTATTAAACTAGATGAAAAAAAACTAAAAAACACATAGTGCCAACCTAACCGGCGCGATATAATGAAGACCGTACGTCAAAGTTAATGATACGTATCGATCTTATTTGCAACAGAGGATCGTTTTGCTGAGCGCTTTGATATGGATCTAGAATACAAATACAATTTTCATGATATCTCTATGTATGATACTAGTGCTGCGATCTTGTGCCGGGCAGACGAAGCATTAAAACTTAAAATTTTACTGTAGTGTGTTTTTATTTTAGCGCCATCTAGCGACGAGTAGTAAAATTACAACAGTATTTTTTTTTGCCTCTCTCCATGTGGTTGGCAGGTGGTGTACGTCGTTTTACGCAGTAAGTAGAGATGGCGCTAAAATCATTTTAAAAAATATTGTGTAATTTCAACGCTAGATGTCACTAACTTTAGTAGCGTTTTCTTCATTCGGAAGAAATCAATTTTTATCTGCGTATTTTTTTAATTCGTGTTGTCTGGGATTATATGCCAGAATTTATTTTATATATATTAGTGGACATCTGTTGTTTTGTTTTACAGTTTTGCTTTTTATCTACGTTATTATTATTACAAATGTTCCAAATAAAATAACACTTTACTAATGGCAGGTTTTAGATATTAGTTTATTTTTAATTTTTATAATTTATGTAGGTCATATCATAATTCCTATTTCATTGACAATATTTCTTATTGACATCCGATTAGGCGATTACGCACAGATGATACTCAATTATACAATGGACGAGCCCACGGCCATAGATAAAACATGTTCCGAATAAGTTAGCGACAAAACAAAACAAGTCTATTACGGCATTATCACAGATATTTAACTAGATAGATCGGTCAAACGCACCTACTCCGCGTGCTTGCGATCACGTAAGTATAAATAAATAAGCTTAATTTCTAAAATGCCTTAGAATTTATATTTTCTAACTAGCTTCCGCCCTTGCGGGCTTCGTCTGCGTGGACTCGGGATAAAAATTATCGTGTATTCTAATGCAGGCTATAAACTATCTTCGTGCTAAATTTCATCAAAATTGGTTCAGCCGGTTAAGCGTGATTGAGTAACAAACATCTGAACATCCAAACTTTCGCATTTAATAATATTTGTAGGATTTCTTTGTCTATAGATTCATGCATATGTACCTAAGTATATCAGAATCGAAAGAAAATTAGGTTATCGATAACAAAATTGGAGACAACAATGCTACATTAGATTACAATGTACAAAGAACGTTAGTTCTTTGTACAATGTGCATAAAGCTCTGTGAGGTTGTAACTTGTAAGTTCGGGTAGATATAGAGGATAATCTCCGGGACTACTCATACTTTAAAAAAAAACATACCTACCTGAGTAAAATGTCGGAAGACTTGTAAGCAACACACCGTTTTGGATGAATTCATACCCCTAAGACACAGGTACACATCTAGTTTAGGGCAAGTTTTTGTCATGATATGCTGACCTAAATATAGTTTAAGCCTCATTTATTGTAAAACATTACCTTATGAACATAAAAAAGATGTTATTATTAAATAAGAAACTTATCTAACAAACTTTCATCGAGAAATTCCCCCTTTGCCAGAATAAACTTGTAGGTATACATGAACTAGAATAATTTGAGAAAAATTGTTTTCCCAAAATATCACGTCCCGAACTAATTTCTTCCCGAACCAGTTTTTATGCCGGAATTAATCCACTAAGGAGGTGGAACGGGGTGTGAAAGTTTGTTTGGAGCTACGATATAAACGAGTTCCACGCTGACGGAGTCGCGGGCAGAAGCTAATAGTATACTATATTTTACCTCGCGGCTCCACCTGGGTTTTCAGGAAAGCCCGCGAGCTGTATCGCGGTTACCGCTTTCCATCTAACGAACAGCCTGGCAAATAGGGAGGTGAATGTTACTTTCTGCGGTCAAAAAATCCGCCACAATCCCAATCCGAAACGAAACACACTTGGAAAACCTAGCCCAAAAGGTAAAGACCCTGGTAAACCTTGTAAATAAACTGGCCGGAACTTCGTGGGGTGCTCGAGCTGACGTACTGCGAACATCTTCTATGGCTTTTGTATACTCTCCAGCGGAATACTGCGTACCAGTGTGGTATAAAAGCGCGCACACCAGCAAGGTAGACGTTCAGCTGAACCGAGTGATGCGAACGATATCTGGCAGCTTGCTACCTACCCCCGCCAGTTGGCTCCCCGTGTTATCGCACATTGCCTCTCCGGATATCAGGAGAACTCAGGCTGCTGCGCGGGAATGGGGCAAAGCATCTACGCATGCTTTACCGATTGGAGAGACGCTGAACCATCTACCTCAGGGCGCGCCTACCATCTCGCAAACCTATTAGGTCTGACCACCAGCTACAGGGCCAAGAGCCATTCAATGTTTCCGCGGAATGGAGAAAGCAGTGGCAAGCGCAGGACGGTGACCCCCACATAGACCCCACTAAACTGCCGACTGGCTTCAAAGACCTCCGTAAGATCTGGGTCATAAACCACATCAGAACGGGAGTAGCACGATGTAACCAGAACCTTCACAGATGGGAAATCTCACCGATACCAGCCTGTGACTGTGGGGAGCCAACTCAAGCAATCCCCCACATCATAGAAAAATGTCCTTAAAGGTGTTTTGCCGGAAGCATGCAGGACTTATTAGGACTCACACCGGAAGCAAGGGATTGGCTACTCAATTTAGATATTAAATTGTAAATATTTTCGTCCTGTGTAACTACGGATATATATAAGTATAGTAAATTAAAATATTTTTTCAGGAATAAAAGCCATACGACATAACAAACGCAATGAATTTAACCGTAGCTTAATTTAAGTACGGAATAGTAACTTAATTTAAGTAGGTACCTACTGATTATATCATACTGAATAATGAATTTAGAACTACATTGGCCTAGCTATTGTTATAGCTATCATCTTGTATATACTTTAGAAAATAAATGTTAGAAAACATTGGCCTTAACTATCTATAAATATACTCGTTAAAAAGCTGAATAGGGTCGAAAGTCTTCTAGAATAAACCGCAGTACATGCGAATTTAAGACATATGTCTGTGTCACATTATCGTATTTATAGTAGTCATGGCCACCGTTAGTTAGTAGCCGGCTCCCACAGATCACGGACGCGTCAGCCATGGCTAAGGTAAATGATTAAGTACATTAATATATTTCACGATTTTCACACAATATTTTACTAAACGGGACTACTTAAATCGAGTGTAACACGGTATTTGACAAAATTCAAATCAGCTTCTTTTTATGAGACTTCAAAAACGCTCCGTTAGTATGGAATTTGTTGGGACGTCACAATCAAACAACTTCCTTAGGTATCGTATGAGTATAAAAATCTTAAAATAGCAAGTTTAAATTGAAGATTGATACTTTCCGAGTGTTTTCGTACTGTTTATCTGATGCTAATGAAAAAACAATAAATATTCAAATACCCTATTAAAGTATGACCTACCTACGATGTTGCATGTCGTGACACATCCAAAACGTCGAATATCTTAGGTAAATAAATCAATTGTTTTTTATACACACGTCGCGGTAAATGTCAGATTACAGATAGATACGGGCATGTTTCCTGTGGGCATAGCCAAAGTTAAGGGTCTCCAGGAAGCTTGACACATGTCGCCTCCCCATACGAACGCAATTTGGCTCTCATATTGATTGATTGATTAAAACTATATATATTCATTCCTATTTACATGGCATTAATAATACATAAATTAAACCCTCTAGCCTATACGTGAGTTGCCTTAAAATTTCCAATTATTCTTTTTATGGATGCACTACACAAACACAATAGTCACTCACACGTCACTCATTCATTTAAATTGTTTAATAACTAGCATGTCCTGACACAGCCCCCCCTATTCTGTAACTTGTTTTAAGGGTCGAACACACAGCACCGCGGGCGCGCAGCGCGATATTTCCCTACAAACCGCTAGCGTGGTCCAACCCGTCGGCAACGCACCCCGCTTCTGTCACGCCCCGCCAGCAACCCGCCGCGCAGTCGCGCGGACGCGTGGCGCGTCAGTGTGCGTACGCAGTGTTGGCGGGTTGATGGCGCGACGCCAGCGCGATGCGCGTGGGACGCGCGCGCGATGCCGGCTGGTTGATGGCGCGATGCGCGCGTGCTCTGTGTGACCGGCCGTCCCGCCTGCATCACACGCTCATCAAGGCCCGCTGGCAGTCTGTTCGACCCTTTAAGCTCACCTCAACGCTCACCCACAAATATATATCTCGACATCGTGATGCGTAGTTACTAAGCGTAGATAAAGGTCTAGTTTCGTGACGGGTGATCGGCGGGGTGAACCTCATTAGCGCGTAGCGAACAACAGCCCTTGTCTACATACCACCTAATGGGAAGTCTTTAATTTTTTAAGTATTGTTAAGTTGTTTTCATGAAATTTTATTTCAATTATGTCCTATTAGTATTATATTTTCTGATGTAGTTAAGGCGAATCCCATAGTGTATACAAAGTTTCATGTTATTCCAGCCTTTTTAGTCACGTCATGCGTCCTGGGGACGGGCTGTAAAGCTAAAAAAATAGCTGGAATCATATATGCGCATAAACGTCAACTTTCTATTTAAATCCATGTGATAAAAACATAACTTACCTACTCACACATAAGCGGTAAACTATCGACCTTTATGACGTATTTTATGTATGTTGGTTCATATATTTCCATCCCAGTTGGATTTTAATGATTAGAGCGTTACTATATACGATTACAATAAAAACTATTAGGTAAGCAAAATGTTGATAAACGTTAAACGTGTGCCAAACCAAAATTAAACAAGAAATATTCTACGAATTATAAATATTTATTATCTATTAATTTCACCGCCACATCATAGAAACATGTTACAAAAGTTGATTAAATAAATAATGCCTCAACAAACTTAAAATAACTTGTCAAAACGTCATAAGTATTATTTCCTTGCCAACGCTCGCTTTTAAATATGTATTCACTGCTTTATTGACTTTATCTCATTCCTCTTTAAACTATTCATTTCTGTGTACCGGCCTTGTTATTATTTTTAATACCTGCCACGTTGACTAGTAGCAAAACAACCATACGGCCGATGATAGTGAGGTTACCGTAGCCAACGTAACCAACTCCAAGAGACTCCCATAGCCAACCCCTTAAAAACTTAGAAAAATCACATACTGAAGACTGCAGTCGCTCAAGAAACCCTTCGGTAGGCAGCTCATTCCATAGCCCGAGTGCCCACGGGAGGAAATTACTCTGAAATTATACCGTGTGCGACTATTTTTACTGGTGAAATATTTGAAAACGGATGAGTCCTGGGTAATCCGCTACAAACAAAAGTAAAAAACCTCTAATATTACCTTTTTATTTACATGCTTTTATTTAGTTTCACCTGTTCTCTTATTTAGTACTTATTATAGTAATTCTTACTCGCTTTTACTCGCGCGAGTAAGAATTACTATGAGAGTACTCGCTACTCGCCGGCGGTGGGACAAGTGCCTTATGTCCCGGTGTCTGTAATGAAATCTTGCAAGTTTTTGATTGAGCTGAAATTTTGGTTATAGTTTGGATGACAAATCATATTATGGCACTATCGAACTGATCTGATGATGGAGACAGAAGGTGGCCATGGGAATTTAACCGACGTAACCCCGTTGAGTTTGGGCTGGTCAGAATCGTCTCAATGAGTGTAGATGACTGTAGGTATACAGAAAAATACAGTCAAATTAAATTTTTGACGGAAATATTATCATATGACCTCGTATAGATTGCGAAAATATTATCTTGATAGTTTTATGTAGGCTGTATTGTTAAACTTAACTACTGTTTTTACTCATCAAAGTTAATGATAATGAGTTTATCAGGTTATCATGTCATGTAGCACGTTGTCATAATGTCTAATCATATTTCTGATTTAAATATAAACATTTTATTCCACAAACGACGCTCGCGAGTATCAGTTGACAAGGATTAAATTAGATAATATTATATAACATAATATTACATAACATAAATTTTTATATAATATTTACTTAAGATGGTTATTAAATGGTGTAAAATCCAGAGTGGATTTTACTAAAATAATCTATGGGGAAAGCTGTAATCTAATCAATCCTAACCTCTACTGCATAGCATAGATTTTACATAAACACGTATGAACACCGTGTGGTGTCGGGTTAGAATTTCACCACCCCCTTTCTTCCCGTGGGTGTCGTAAAAGTCGACTACGGGACCAGGGTTGAAGTGTGGTGTGCAACCTATCACTGCAATATCACATTTTGTCGATATTTTGATACCCACATTTATGCTAAAAGTGGCGCTGGAACATACGTTTCATGTGCTCTGCCTACCCCTTTTGGGAATAAAGGCGTAAATGTATGTATGTACGTATAAACATAAAGGATGTCTGTGCCATGAGACTTACGAATTACAGACGGACGGGGCTCAAATAGGGAAAAACAGTGAAAAATTTTGTCGCGGTTGTCTGAAAGCGTATACCTACGCTGTATAATCAAAATTGTTATATGCCATCCCTCCTGGTGCAACATTTTTTTATAGTAATTAAGTCCGTTTTGATTTCCAAATCCATAGAGCCAATTCCGAAAAAGTACATAATTTTTAATGTTAACAGTATTTTTTATAACGAGTCCTTAAATTTTGTTGCTTTTACCAACTCATGTTCGAAAAATATGGTGGTCATTATTCATTATCAACAATTAAAAGGCGTTTAATTATCACAGATAAATAAGTATGGTATCTACCATGACAATGATATGTCAGATTTATAATTGTCTATATATATGTCTATAATTGTCTTGTTATTTCAGTCTGGTATAGTTTCAGTTTCAGTAAAATACGATGGAAAACAATAAAATTATGCACTACATCTGTAGGAAGGTACAGGTCACAAGAGCTGGCGCGTAATGTCTATGAAATTAATGACAGTTTCATATATTTTTCGCGTCAGCTCTCGTGAATCGACCTGTATATAATATGACAAAACTGACAACTATTTTAGGTGCAATAAAAGCATAGTAGAAAGAGTGTAAAGTAGGCCATCTTCCACAAACGCACCGAGCGCGGCCTGCATGTGTGCGCCATTAGTATCTACGCGTCGCGCACGCTCACTCAAACAAAATCTCGACCCGTTTCTCAGTGCGCCAGTAGAGATTTTGTTTGAGTGCGGCGACGCGTAGATACTAATGGCGCACACATAAGGACCGTATCGTTAATTATGGAAACACGTATAATGGTGTAATGTGGGTAAGACGTTTATTTACAAAAAAAAAAAACTAAAATAATGCGATTCTAAAGTCTTCAAACAATATAACAAGTGTGATATTTTTCTTATTTATTGCCTCCCTTTGCTATTTTTCTGACTTTGCTTTTAATATTCTTCATTAACTTCTGGACACAACTGTACTGAACGATTTTTGGGTACGAATCCAGTCTTTTTTGAATTGCTCGATGTTATCTATTGGTTTGGCTTGTTTTCTCAACCTTGCCTTCATTAGAGACCAAAATCTCTCGGTTGGTCTAATTTCAGGGCAATTCGGGGGATTTAGCATTTTCACAACAAATTCAACATTATTCTCTCTATACCAGTCCAGTACCTACATGTCGAGCATAGTGACAGGCGGCTAAATCAGGCCAGAACAATGTACGGCCACTGTGCTTACGAATGAGTGGCAGCACTCGCTTTTGAAGGCAATCCTTCTTGTAAATATCGGAATTTAAATTGCCCTTTCCGAAAAATGGAGACGTTTTCATGCCGCATTGACAAATACCTTGCCAAACCATCACTTTTTGCCCAAATTTTTCGCAAAAAATTGCTTTATCTTCTTTAGGGACCTTTGCTCCTCTCTCTACAGTATAAAACTGCGGCCCGGGCAAGGTTTTGTAGTCAAGTTTCACATACGTTTCATCGTCCATGATGATACATTGGTAATTTTTACTCAAAATTTGGTCGTACAACTTCTGAGCCCTAGTTTTGACGGAAGACTCTTGGGTTTTGCTGCGTTTCGAATGTTTTTGCTTTTTATATGTTACCAATGAGTTCCGCTCCTTGGCACGCTGGACCATTCCTATAGTAGTATGGCATTTTTTCGCACAATCCCGAATGGAAATATCTTTTTTCCGGGAAAACTGTTCACATATCTTCTTGTCCAAATTAGGACGCGAAGAGCCTCGTTTTCTGCCACGACCAGGCAAATCCTTTAAACTATGATTCATGCCGAACCGTTTGATGGTATTATAAACCGCTTTTAGGCTAACTTCTTCCTCTGCAGCTATCTTTCTCATGGACATACCCGATCCCTTGCAGTATTTGGTCACAATTGAAAGTCGTTTTTTATCTGATAAACCCTTCATCTTGGATATTAGAAGAATTGTGTTATTTTTTATATTAAATGCCAATAATTGAATACATACTTGTCACATTGACATATGAAAAAAATTACAAAATATTGCAACCTCTTTTTTTGACCCTTACGAACTTGTTTCCATAATTTTCGATACAGTCTTTACAAGCCGCGCGCAGTGCATTTGTATGAAGTTAACGTACTTTGCACTCCTTCTACTATGATAAAAGTGTTAATGAATACATGTATTTCGCCATCAGGTCAAAATACCCACGTTCACCCTCAACAATGGCATCGAGATGCCAGCACTGGGCTACGGCACCTGGCTCGGCTTTAGTGCAGAGGTAAGGATAGTAAACCAGGTACCTCCAATTATAGATGCTTTGAACCCTTATTGACCAGATCTCTAGCGTCCGTGTTCAATCCCTTACCCCTAAATCAAGCCCCCTACCCAATCAATATAATCAATTAAAGCCCTCTCATCTAGCCACGCCCCGAGCGCTAGCGCAGATTAGCGCTAGCGCAGATTAGCGCGTGCGGCACGTATCGCTCGGCGCCCCCTAGCACCGTGGTGGCGCCCGTATGCGATACACACCCTGCACCATAAGTAAATTCGCCTCTGCTTATTTCAAATCAATACAGGTGATTATTCTTCATAACCTTGAAGCAAAGCAGCGAACCAATTATTCTAAAGACGGGACCATTATTTACACCTTACTAGGTACTTACGTTCAAGATACCACCGTACATAAGTAACAAATTTATCAACTTGGACCTCAATCTGCAAACAGTTCAAGAAGAAATAGCAACATTGCATTGCAAGCTGCACATTATTCTCCCAACTGAAGAGAAATAGTGTAGTGGACCTGGCGAAGAGATTCGCAGACAAGTAATGAGAAAAGCATCATTGGATGGCTTATATATAATATATAACCGATGAATGCTATTAGACAGCAAAAAGGATTATTGTTTTAGTACAAAACAGATTGCCAAGCTTTGCAGGAAACAAAAAATAATTAAGTAATAATTGTTTTTTCAGGGTGACTTCGATTACTCGGGCTGGGACAAGATGGTTGAGTGCATTTCGTACGCCATCGACGCGGGCTACCGGCAAATCGACACGGCGCATCTGTACCGGATCGAGCCGGAAATCGGCCGCGTCGTGCACCAGAAGATCAAGGATGGAGTCGTGAAGAGAGAAGACCTGTTTATCACCACTAAGGTAATTACTTACTTCACAGGTGTGTATCCACGTACCGGAAGGCGCGGCGTGGGTAGGCAGCCCACAAGGTGGACTGATGACCTAGTAAAGGTTGCGAGAGTCCGCTGGATGCGGGTGGCGCAGAAACGGTCACTTTGGCACTCTTTGGGGGAGGCCTATGTCCAGCGGTGGACGTTTCGGCTGATATGATCATATGATGATGACATGTTTGTATGAATGTGGTTCCACGCCAATCACAAATTTGAAGCTTGCCGCACCCAACCATACCACCCAATCGGCATCAGGGTTGACATCAAACGTTTTTCTGTTGTTAAGGCTCATTAACAGGATCAGTTCCAGAAAATCATCTTCACTAGAGAAAGCCGACCAGGAGAGCATAAAGGAGAGTATAAATAAAATACCTGACTTTTTGACTTTCAGGTGTGGCAGACGTACCATAGGGAGGCCGACGTCGAGGTCTCAGTGCGAGGCTCCCTGCGACGCCTCGGGCTAGACTACGTCGACCAAGTGCTGGTTCACTGGCCGATGTCTTTCAATGTAAGTACCCTGTGTTTCTTACACCATCACGACGGAGGCAAACTGGCTAGGGCTGGCGACTTAGAGGTCTGACAGCCCTACGCCCCTATATTTCATAGTATGTAAATCTTAGCTCAGTGCCGCGCCCCCCGCTGCTCCCTTGCGCCCTAGGCTTTAGCCTTATTAGCCCGCGGGTAAATCAGGCCCTGTGCCTTGCTGATGGTAACAAAAGATAATTTTTGCCCGGCTAAGGCAGATCCGAAAGGAATGAATAATGATTTTAGCAGACTAAGTATATATTTACGTGTGTTCAACTGTAGCGTTAAAGATACTGAACCGATTTCGATAAATGATTCGAAAATTCGAAATAGATTCGAAATTATGCTCTGGGTGACATACAACCTTCCATATTTAAAAAAAAATACTTTTTATGCTTGTTTTACGTGTCGTAACCTCCTTTTAACCGATTTCAAAAGAAGGAGGAGGTTCTCAATTCGGTTGTATTTTTTTTTTAATGTTTGTTACCTCAGAACTCCGTCATTGATGAGCCGATTCGATTTTTTTTTCGTTTGTATGTATATGATTCCAGGTGGGAACCTTTTTTTTTTAATTTAGTTAGATGATGGGATCCATGAGGAATTGAGGGAACTCCTCAATTTTATTAGGCACGCGTGTAGTGATTTTGGTATTTTCTATTAAAACTCGTGTATGTACATCCGGAAATCATAAATTTGGTGGCGAGGAATTGATGATGAAGACCACAGATGACATCGAATTCTTCAATTATTTACTTAAAAGTGCAAGTACATCACAGGTTCTGATAACATTCCGTTAAAATAGGAACTAATGAAGTGCCATTGGTGATGATCTTGGAGAATCAACGGAAGTCCTCAGAATATATTATCGGCCCACATACAGCGATTCGGTTTTTTTCTATAGCAATCAACGCATTTGCTATCGGAAATCAATTCATGTGGTAAATTGTAAAAAAAATGTGGAAATGTTCTCGTGGCATGGCGGAGTACTAAATTGAAGTCGGTTAAAATTATCCAGTCTCAAATTGGAGCAACCTTGGTTGTGTTGTACTATGCCTAAAATAACCATTTCGGCTGATATGTTGATGATGATGATGATGAGGTATTAGCAAAATAGATTAGGTTAGACTAATAACTGGTAAATCCATTAGGTGTTTGTGATCCTGACCCCGTATCATGGTCGGCCTTATCACACGATAAGTGACAGGATACAGCGTCCGTTACTGGCGGAATACTGATAGAAAGTGACGACGCTCCTATCTTGTTACTTATCGCGTGATAAGGCCGACCATGATACGGGGTCTGGTGGTGAGGAAGGTCGCCAGAGCTGCTGAGGACGCGGTCTGCCGAGAGTAAGGTATCTGTAGATGTTTGTCTCTAAAATTGCTATCACACTACTCATCCTCAATTTAATTAAGGCTCGAAAACGGGCATGTTATTCTGTCACTCTTGCACTCGCATACTTGTCAGAACATGACGGATATCTTATCTTCAGCGAAGTGATGAAATGTCAACCATGATACGCCTTGATGATATTTACCACCGTCGTAGTATTAAAATTAAGACCCACTTTTTAATTACAAGCTTTAACTTGAAATGTATGTTTGTCGGGGTGGAATGAATTTTAAAGCAGATATATCTTCAACTGATTGACCTGAAATTTTGGGTAAAGGTATAGTTTTGGTGACAATTCAATATTATTGTACCGTTGACCTGATCTGATGATGGAGACAGAAGGTGGAACGTAACCCCGTTGAGTTTGGGCTCGTTAGAATAGTCTCAATGAGTACTTTGATCGTGACGGTGTACAGGAAAGTACAGCTGGCAATAAAAATTAAATTTTTGACAAAAACTTTTTAAATCTTCAGGAAAAGGGCGAAGACACTAAGATCGACTATCTGGAGACTTGGCGTGGTTTCGAGACCGTTCTGAAGAAGGGCCTCACGCGCTCCATAGGCGTGTCCAACTTCAATGTGGAGCAACTTAAGAGGCTCATTGCGAACTCCAAAATCAAACCAGTTACCAACCAAGTCGAGGTAGGAACAGATATTTTCATTTAACATTCACCAGTATTAATATCAGATCTAGACAGATCAGGCAGGCGCAAGGTGGACTGATGACCTGGCTCCTATTTCACCAACTTGACAATTGTCACCTGATGGTTAAGGTGGTTGCTAGGTTACTTGTGAAAAAAAAAAAAGGTTACTTGTTGATCCAGTAATGTACGGAGAATTGTCGTTGTTAGGTGACAATTGTCGAGTTGGTGAAATAGGGGCCTGGTAAAGGTCGCGGGAGTCCGCTGGATGCGGCTGGCGCAGGACCGGACATTGTGGCGCTCTTTGGGGGAGGCCTACGTCCAGCGGTGGCCGTCTTTCGGCCGATATGATGATGGCGATCATGAGTCTTATTATCAGCCACAAGAGATCGCGTGTAAACTGACAACATTCTATTTCTAGGGGGTTACCTTTGTTTTACCAAAAATATTTTGACAAATTATCACTTCCCAAAACATTTTTCGTAGAATTTCATTTGCCAAGTAATCGGTTGCCAAATTAACACTCGACAAATAATTCTTACGCAAACCTTATGTTTGTCATATTCATGTTTAGGCAATATCTCGTTTACCAACTGGTACTTTGACCAAATTTCATTCAGTCAAATATGTTAGTTGGCATAATATGTTTTAACCAAAACAAAATAAGGCAAATGATTTGTATCGTCAATATTTAATTGACCGTTTCTATTCCGTCGGTTAATCAGCAGAGGGACTATTCAATGACAAATCATTTGCATCTTTATTTCAATGGTAAATAAGATACACAAAAAAATAACAACTTTTTTTGTTATGTGGGTAGGGAAAATTAATTTGTGTAGAGGTCGCAATTCTAACGTAACCGCCAGCGTGTCGACGTCACCCCGCTTCGCGGGGTGCCTATTTCCGCTCCAAGTGACACAAGCTAACCCTTTTTTTTTTTTTTGACGCTGGAGAAAGGCATTACACATACCCCCCGGCCCGGGGAAGGCCATAGTGGGGGGTGATGTGGGGATCTCTCCTCCCGTAACCCCCTCCGCGCAAGGGGGAGGAAGGGGAGGAGCCTACCCACTAAAACTCCAGCGGCGTCACCCTCACCTGCCGTTAAGGGGAGCGTCGTAGGATGCAGCATTACTTACCACGACGCCCCCCGGACACAAGCTAACCCTAACCTAACCTACCAAATAATACCATTGTTACGATTGTTTGTTTTTTTACTGCTAGGAGGCTTCGCCCCCCGAGCCCCCCTTTTTTGGCTGCCCTAACCTAATTTAACGCCTTTGCCTGCCGACCTACTTAACCGTGCTTTTTTTTATTTAAGGGACCGTGCCATTTTATTAATAGTATTTTGGTAAAATGTCATAACCCAAACAATTATGATTTTTGGCTATTTATAGTTTGCCATAACATCGTGCAACCGACCTTAACGGTTAAATCTAAAATAAGGGCTGCCACAAAAGATCACTTGCTGTACAGCTGTCACACGACGACGCACGAGATTTCTCGATTTTTCTCGCACTATTTTCTAAGTTTTCTAATAAGAGAGACACGGATAGTGCGAGAAAAATCGATAAAGCTCACGCGTCGTCTTGTGATAGCCGTGCTGGTCATAGCGGCATAAATTAAGGCCTATGTCCCACTTTTTATGACCAAGTCTCCCAAACTTTGAATTAAACAGAAACATAGTATTTTTTACAGTTTTTTATCATAAATGACAGTATCCTCCTGAGACCCAGGGTACGCTTTTGTGCTATTGAATTTGGAACTTTTAGACATTCAGTAAAAGTTCAAAGTCAATTTCGGAAAAGAGGGTATAGGAGTTTGTATTGAGTTCACTTGGGCAAAGTTTCCACGACTTTTCCGGGACATAGGTACGCATACGTTCTTTAGTCGAAATTTTCCGTGATTATTCTTTTTTATACAACGACGGTGGCGAACAAGCGTACGGCCCACCTGATCGTAAGCGGACACCGCAGCCTATACACGCATGTAACTCCAAAGGAGTAACATGGGCGCTGCCGACCCTTCATATGTTTGAGGATTCGCCGTGTTGACAGCTGAAGGAGCAAGTTCCCTCGCTCTCAACACAACGCATCGTCGTGGTCTTCTGCAAGGCAGAGGTACTTCTCCAATTGGGCTGCTCCAAATTCGAGCGGCATACAACTTTCTGAATTACATTGAAGCAGCGTCCAATGCCCTGATACTTACTAAGTTTATTTCATCCGCAGCTCAACCTCGCCTTCGGCCAAAAGGACCTCGTCGACTACTGCAACTCCCAAAACATCAGGGTGGTAGCCTGGGCGCCCTTCGGAGCCCTGATCGCCAGCCGGGCCGCGCCCGACGCCCGCGGGCCCAAGATGGACGACCCCACGCTGGTCGCCATTGCCAAGAAATATGGGAAGACTGTCACGCAGGTCGTGCTGAGATACCTGGTAAGAGATGTTCGTCATTGTCGTCGGATTCATCGGCGTCACCTTGCTTTCACCATCACATCATTATCGGCATCCCACCATCATTATCATCGTCAACTCATAAGCATCAGTATTTTGCAGAATTCTTTACTTTCTTAAACATATGGATGTACCAAAATGATACGACTTAATTTCGTATAGAATACGATTTATTTGCTTCAGGCAACAAGCCCCCTATTAACGCTGTTCTCCACTAGAATAACCTAGCCTGATCCCCTAGGGGAAAAAAACGGTTAGGTTGTTTGGTGAACTACGATTCTACAGCGCGCGAGCCGGCGAGCGAAGCGAGCGTGACGCGGTATCGTCCGGCGAAGCGCCATAACCGAACATTATCATTTTTTCCTAGTTGAATATAAAATAATTGCCGCTAGGTTCCCTTGGGTGATCAGGTGATTAACGTGGATAACGTGCTATTAACAAACCCATATCTACTTATGATTCCCCATTCCAGTACCAACGCGGCATCGTCACCCTCCCGAAAACCGTCACCCACAGCCGCGTCGTCGAGAACGCCTCCATTTTCGACTTCCAGCTGACGAAGGAAGAGGTCAACACCCTCGCCAAGTTCGACGTGAACTACCGCTCCAACCGGCCGGTGTTCTGGCAAAACCTCACCAACTACCCGTTCGAGAAGTACGATGTGCCAATTGGACCTATCCCGCCAGCGCTCCTGACGTGGAAGAATGGCAAGAACCAGGATATCGACTAAGTTACAGGATATGATGACAGTGTGAAAATGATTTATGTATTTTTATTCGGCTCATCAAATAAATATACGTTTTTGTTTTTAATTGTGTTTTTATTAGCGCTGTACTTATAATTAATTACAATACCCGAATTATATGATACTCCAGTAATGAGAACTGATATTCCAGTGATCGTAACTTTCGTTGCATTTTTGGCGCAGCGTATGCTTGAAACCATATTTGGATTTTAAAAAAATATAACCTTAAAATTGCCGTAAAAATTAAAAAAAAACCGCCACTCTTTACTCTTCCAAATGATGGACGTACTCGTAGTTAGAAACTAGCTGTTTCTATATGTTTTCAAGTATAGTGTTGTTAACGGAATCGGTATATAGACAATATCAATGAAAATTGTTAATTAAGGTTAATATTAATGTTATTAACACTAATTAAGCATTAGGATTGAAATTCTCTTCACCAAAAATGCTACACAAGTTACGATCACTGGATATTACTATAGGCAAGTAAACAGTCAACAATAGAAATGATTATGATGAGATGAATCGTCATCTATGTCGCAGGCAGATTGTATAATCCGCCGTTTTGCATAACAGCTAGCCGTTTCACAAAACAGCGCTATTTTGTAATACGACGGGTTGACGATCAGGCAGATTGAAAACCGCTGAATGAAATCTGCTGGAATGCGTCTTGTGAAGAATCACTAGCGTGTTGCTGGGCGTTTATTGGTTTGAAGATTCGTTTCGTTGATAGTTAGAGACGAACGCGGGTCCATTCTCAACACAACACATCCTCAGGAGCTCTGGCGACCTTACTCACCACCAGGACACAACGCCACATACCTACAGAGCAAGTAATGTTATTATTACATACCTAATAGGAGGACTCGACCATTTTAATACAGTTGGTCAAAAACTGCTACTTTATTTATTTAAACTTTATTGCACAGTAACAAGGTGCAAGTACAAAAGACGAACTTAATGTTATAAGGCAACTTGAAACTTAATTTCAATAAATATATTTTTCTCAAACATGCAATGAAATGTCGTCGTTACGTGCGTCATAACAGGCTTCGAAGTATCACATTTCGAGCGGGGCAATTCAAGAGAAATGTAAAGGAATTTCATACACGCCCGGAATTATTTGTTTTAATTCTAAACTAAATATGGCGTCTGTGTTCATGAACAGGCTAAACAGCTGAATTCGAAATCGGACCAAAAATATCCGCGTTAATGCCTATTACACACGAACTGATTTAAGAATAGAAATATGTAGGTATGATTCAATGTGTTGATGAACAAATTTAAAATATTGTCTATTCGTAAATCACCAGAGACCTAGACAATATTTAAAATCCTCTGCATGTATTTTAAAGATAAAGATATATTTATTTGTACAAATGTAGTGATGAACATAGTTGGACAGTAATTTTTGGTGCGTTACATTTCACTTGAATAAGCACGCAAATTTCAAATTGACAAAATCATCATCTGAATACACATATATAATTTCACTACTAACTAAGATTTACAATATTACTATTACAAATGAATATTTATTCATTTACAAATGTCAATTTCTACCTAAGATTTACGTTATTATTATAATATAAAATTATTTATTAATTTAGAGATGTCAAATATTCATTAATTTTATAATAACATTTTTCTAAGCTTCGAATCAATATCCGTCTATACCTACTCACCCGGCAAGCCCTTCTTTCCCGGCGGCTGCAGTAATGTACTTAATGGTATACAGTAATACCTATAGTAGTAGTTATAAATCGTCGGTGCGAATAAAAAAATCGCTGTTTTTTTTGGATTTTTTGTTTATTTCATATTTTTATTGCTTGTAATATTATCCATCAACCCATAAAATCTTTTTTCTATTATCTTTATTGGTTTCGAAAATACAAAATTCGCTATGTGTATCCCAATCAAAATATGGACGGAAAAAATCTCTATGTAAGTTTTATCACATATCGTTTTTTTCTTCGTCTGTTTTGCATTAAAGTTAACTAAAAATTAGCGTGATTTTGTGTATCCCGAACAAAATATGGATGGAAAAAATCGCTATGTGAGATTTATCAGGTTCCCGACTGGTTCAGGTTTCCGACTACAAAACTGTACAGGGAATGTGATTTGTTATCCATGCGTAGATTGTATATTGTTAACTCGGTTTTAAAATTACACAAATCCCTGAAGTTTCAGCCAACTACGTTACCCCGTAGAAGAAAGGACAAGGTCGTTCCCATTCCTGATTTTAAGTCTGTCTTTGCTCGAAAACAGTTTCGTACTCTATCAGCATACTTGTATAATCGTATAAATAAGGAGATTAGTATTTACTGTCTACAATATCATGATTGTAAAAAATCTTTGGTAACATGGATAAAACAACTGACATACGAAGAAACTGAAGCAATTTTATCCTTCTTATAATCACACACACACTCTCTCTCTCTGTCACACACACACACACACACACACACACACACACACACACACACACACACACACACACACACACACACACACACACACACACACACACAGACAGACACAGACACACACACAGACACACACACACACACACACACACACACACACACACACACACACACACACACACACACACACACACACACACACACACACACACACACACACACACACACACACACACACACACACACACACACACACACACACACACACACACACACACACACACACACACACACACACACACACACACACACACACACACACACACACACACACACACACACACACACACACACACACACACACACACACACACACACACACACACACACACAGACACAGACACAGACACAGACACAGACACAGACACAGACACAGACACAGACACACAGACACACAGACACACAGACACACAGACACACAGACACACAGACACACAGACACACAGACACACAGACACACAGACACACAGACACAGACACAGACACAGACACAGACACAGACACAGACACAGACACAGACACAGACACAGACACAGACACAGACACAGACACAGACACAGACACAGACACAGACACAGACACAGACACAGACACAGACACAGACACAGACACAGACACAGACACAGACACAGACACAGACACAGACACAGACACAGACACAGACACAGACACAGACACAGACACAGACACAGACACAGACACAGACACAGACACAGACACAGACACAGACACAGACACAGACACAGACACAGACACAGACACAGACACAGACACAGACACAGACACAGACACAGACACAGACACAGACACAGACACAGACACAGACACAGACACAGACACAGACACACACACACACACACACACACACACACACACACACACACACACACACACACACACACACACACACACACACACACACACACACACACACACACACACACACACACACACACACACACACACACACACACACACACACACACACACACACACACACACACACACACACACACACACACACACACACACACACACACACACACACACACACACACACACACACACACACACACACACACACACACACACACACACACACACACACACACACACACACACACACACACACACACACACACACACACACACACACACACACACACACACACACACACACACACACACACACACACACACACACACACACACACACACACACACACACACACACACACACACACACACACACACACACACACACACACACACACACACACACACACACACACACACACACACACACACACACACACACACACACACACACACACACACACACACACACACACACACACACACACACACACACACACACACACACACACACACACACACACACACACACACACACACACACACACACACACACACACACACACACACACACACACACACACACACACACACACACACACACACACACACACACACACACACACACACACACACACACACACACACACACACACACACACACACACACACACACACACACACACACACACACACACACACACACACACACACACACACACACACACACACACACACACACACACACACACACACACACACACACACACACACACACACACACACACACACACACACACACACACACACACACACACACACACACACACACACACACACACACACACACACACACACACACACACACACACACACACACACACACACACACACACACACACACACACACACACACACACACACACACACACACACACACACACACACACACACACATGCACTTTTTCTCTTAAGTAAATTTAAGTTATCAAATAAAAAATTAATGTTTATATATAGTAATGTTACACTTCTATGGTATTGTTTATAATGGTTTACCACCATTTTTTGTAATGGAAGAGCGGTGCCTCCTGACACAAGCAAAGTTTATGCTTAATAGGAGACTCCAACCTTGCCTGTTGTTAAAACTTGTTTCTTAACCTACTTAAATAAACATTTTTCATTTTTTTTTCATCACATACTGTTTTTTTCTTCGTTCCAAGTTCCCTGGATTTTCGAAGACAAGTAGATATATAACAACATTGTTACTCGTATTCAATTTTGCATATCTGTTTCAGAGAGAGTTTTTGCATTTTTTGATTTAAAAAGATGTGTTTCAAGAATGTGTAGTTACTAGTAATAAATTAGATCTGATGAGGAAAATTTATAAAAACTTATAATTCCCGTAGCAGTTATAAAAAAGTTTCTCTTATTACCTTATTGAGTGATGGTTGTTCTTACCAGAACAGAAACAAAATGTGCAGTGCTTTATCTAACACCGCGACATGTTTGGAAATCGAGATTGAACAGATGATATCGGATAGAGGTATGATAATAAACAATGAGAATGTAACTGAATACTTTTCGAGTGTTGGGCCTGGTAAACGTCCTGGCGATCCAAGAGTGACTGATATCAGCACGTCAATCATGGGACGGCTGCGACATACTCTCGATTTTTCTCGCACTATACCTCTTGTTCTAAGTGTTCTAATAAAAAAGAAACGGATAGTGCGAGCAAAATCGAGAGAGCTCGCGCGCCGTCGGGTGATAGCCGTGCTGAGGGCTATACGGTACAGCAATGGCGATGTTAAGTAAAAAATTACGGCACAATGCGTTCACCACTTTGCCACAAAGAAGACCAGGGCCCTATTTCACCATCTTGACCATTGTCACCTGACAATGACAATTCCACGTACATCGCTGGGTCAATAGGCTGTCCAGCAACCAACTTAACCTGTCGACGCAGCCATGTAAGTCGAATTGTCATTGCCAGGCGACCAAAGTCGATATGTCCAGGCCCCTATTTCACCAACAAGATAATTGTCACCTGACAACGACAATTCTCTGTACATTGCTGGATCCACAAATACCCTAGCGACCACCTTAACTTCTAGAACAAGCAATGTTTGGCGAATTGTCTGTGTCAGGTGAAAATTGTCAAGTTGGTAAAATAGGGACCAGAGTAACGTGCGTCAGGTGAACCCGCTCTTTTATATGATAGTCGCCCAAAAATTTACTCTGCGAAATATAACAGCTTGCAGTCCTTAAAATGTAAATGCACACAGTTTTTCATCCTTTTACAATCTCAGTGTCTAAGAAAATATGAATGAACAACATTAAACAAATTTAAGATTGTGTGATTTGGCTAATTGACAGCAAAATAAATACAAAAAACATAATTAACTTAATTTTACTTGACTATTAATTTATACATATAATTTATGTTTAAGTAACTATCAGTGCCATCTTACGGACGTACGATTTATGGTATTTGAAAAATATTGACTTATTGACAGGATACACAATTTTAATGCAAAGTACTTCGTTATCTTGTAAATAAAATTGTTTACATTACCGGTATTAACTTACTCAAAACTCGCTACGTATCATCCTTTACACTTAAGAGCAATGGTAAAAACTCGTCATGTACAGGGATGACACAAAGCGATTTAAAATGAACCAAATTTAAATCGCTATGTGGCTGGATTTTAGTTTTTTGCTGAGACTGTGAATTATAACAGATGAAACATTATTTTTTCAACCACCATGACATGTAAAATCATTTTGCCGATTATCAAAAAAATACTTCTCATGTAAGAAAACTGCGCATTTCCGATATAAACAGTTTTTTTCTTCTCCTGTAAAGTAGGGTAAAAATACATAGCGATTTTTTAATTCGCACCGACGAAATATAATATGCTTTTCAACACATTTGCTCGTAACGTACCTCTTATTGTGTCGCTTTTAGGCTCATAATCCTGGGTATTAAACACGCGTGTTTTATAATATTACGATACTTGTATGTTATGGTTACCCACCAAAAACATAAATGTAAAAAAGGAGAGCCAAGTTCAACACAAAAAATATGCTTAGCCGCAAAAAGAATGAAGATCTTAATGAGTGCCAAGTTCTATGTATTTATAGGAAAAAAATAACATTATGAACAAGTATTAAAATCTATTTATTTGCTTTATTGGATACCCATAACAATTGCTGTTAATGTGAGATCTTAAAGTAGGTTAGATTTGACTTGGCTTTTATAAAGTTATTCAACATACATGTACGTATGTAAATATATTTTAATTCTGATAAAAACTGGCCAAGTCAAATCTAACCTACTTTAAGATCTCACATTTTTAAATAACAGCAATTGTTGTTGTTTTAAATAACAGGTTTTCCGTCATGACAGAAGATTGGCTGCCCGCATCTAGAAGAATACGAGCAACCTGATAAGTATTTGTTTCAGGGTTGGATACCTTAACTAAAGTCTTGGTACCGACCAAGGAGAACTTGCCCACAAGACTGGACTGACAATCTCCTGCGGGGTGGGTTGACTACTTCAAGATCAACTGACATTCCAGCCATCGGTGACGTCACAGGTAAGGTTGTGGCATAAATAAAGTATAAGAAGATACGTCAACGCCATACATTAAAATGAATCCGCCTTAATTGCTATGAGCACCAGGGGGCGTTGGTGAACTGGTATGTACATTTGCTATGAGCAAAAAATGTCGCTTATATCAATATGCCTTTTACAGATTATCGAATACACTAACGACATCTGTACCTACAACAGGTGATGTTGTAAAGAATCTGTTTTACGCAGTCAATAGATGTCACTTTGCATGATAGATTTACACGAAGGAAAATAATAATAAATAATTTTCTGTTTTGTTAGATCACACGCGAGCAGTCAATGCTCAATTTTCTTACCTTTTCTGAGAACCTCCACCGTACCTACCATCATGTACCATAAATAAAGTACCTATATAAGCAACGTTACAAAACTAAGGCCGCAGCCAAAGTTCCACTACTTGCTACTTAGGTATGTGGCGTGTTCTTGGGGTAAGCTTGCCAGTGCCAGGGCTCCAGGGGGTGAGTTATGTGGATCCCCACTATCAACAAAACTCATCATGTTTGATGATGTGGATTTGTACTATCAATCTCAAAGCTGTAAGTACTCTGATTAGTCAATTTGTTGCCATGCGATTAAATTTATTTAATCGTATGGCATACATTATTTTGGCCCTTAATGTTTGTCACTCTTTAGTACCACCCAGGGCACACGTGCAGGGTTGTGATTAAATGCAATAGTGGCTCTATGTGCTCAGTGCTGTCGAACTCGCGAGCCTGTCTGCCTTTTTTATATTTCATGATACTTCGATTAAAAAACTATATACTTAACGAACTTGCTCAGAATTTCACGAGAATCGGTTAAGAATTCGACCTGTAGAGGAGAACGGACAGCAGGACAGACACAGGACATACGAACGATTTTCGGCCCAAGCTGAAGCTTAAAACTTCGTTCGCTTCGCTCCCTCGTTCGATAAAACATTTTATTTATGATAAAACACATTGAATACTCAATTCAGTATGATTCAGTCAAGGGTCGGAAGCGCGCTTTTGATTCCCCTGGATTTTTCAAGATAGTTATTACCGAGAATAACGCTAGAAGGACGAGTATAGATAACAAACCTAAGGAACCATAGGAAGGTACCTCAATGTACAAAAAATAAAAACTAATGAGGTTGAAACCTTCAGTTATAAAAAAAAATACACCGCAGGCAGTAGTAAAAAAGCCTCTGATCGCATTTTATTTGCCCTTGCGTGCATGACATGCGATCCAAGACATTTAATTTACTGCATGTGAGTAATGCAGATTTCCTAGAAAAGTAAAGTAAAAGGTAAGGGTTCAATAAAACGTATAATAGTACGTATATACAATATTTTTTTGCTGATTTTGCGTGAGATTTACAAAAATATATTTATTGGTAACAATCATTTTTCCACAACTATAATATGTGCTTTGTACAAATGCATTTTAGATGTGTTTAAATAATCTGTCTGTAGATTACGAATTAAATTATTCAAAATATATTTTGAATAATCTCTCTTGCTCTAGAGCAAGAGAGACAGACAGAAGTCTAGACTTGGAGCTCCTTCAGCGGATGCGTTGCCCGACGCCGCCGCCATCGCCACGTCCACGCAAGAGGAGGTTTCTTCCAGGTGTCTTATTATTTGAGGAGCCTCAGTTGGATGTGAGGACGTTGGCTGCGGCGATGCGGGATGTGGTGCTGAAGTTTGCCTCTCCTCAGGATCATTGGCAGGTTTTCATACTTTATCCAGTAGGTCGCACGTCAATGAATATCATTTCAGCAACAGTTTCTGAAATTTAAAAAAATATTTAACTTAACAATATTATAATTATAAAGTTTGTTAATCGTCCTATTCACCCCTCCCGTTGAGATATAGAGTATTCAATTACACTGCTAATATATTTAAATATTGCCGCCATATAATGTGAATAAGAACCGGCCATATGTGAAAACTAACCTAACCTAACATCTTATAATTTTATATTATTATTATTTTAGTCTTGCATGTTTAGCTAATTAGAAATTCAATACATTACATAATTTACTTACTACTACTTCCCCTTCAAGTTGCATAGCACTGGGATAGCCTGTATATATTTTCAAGTATAAGTTGCTTTGATCAACAAGGTGCAATCATTCAATATTATAAAATCCCAAACATAATATTTACAGCCATGTGCACACAACAGAGTCCATGATACCTATTAAGCCAGTGTATCCCAGCATACATACATACATACACGCCTTTATCGGTAAAAGGGGTAGGCAGAGCAAATTAACCTTGTGTCCGGTGCCACTTTAAGCATATTGTAGTGGGTATAAAAGATACACAAAATGTGATATTGCAGTGATAGGTTGCTATCTAGCCCAAAGTTGTGGAATGAATGAGGTTGCCAAACATTAGTTGCGACATGAACGAATAGCAATGCCATCCAGTATTCAATGATTAACTAATTTTTTGTACGTTTCCCATGTCTGCCTTATGGAGTCCCTTTTCAAATAATGTGTCATCAAGTTTTTAAGCAAATACTATAATAAGTTTCTGTCAAAAATTTAATTTTTGGTACAAGCTTTTATTGCCGACTGTACTTTTCTGTATACCATTAGACTCATAGAGACGATTCTAACGAGCCCAAACTCAATGGGGTTACGTCGGTTAAGTACTGAATGCTCATGGCCACCTTCTGTCTGCATGATCAGATCAGCTTGATGGTGCCATAATATCATATTGAATTGTCATCCAAACTATACTTATACCCAAAATTTCAGCTCAATTGATCACCGGGAAGTGGATCAAATTTAACTTGCAAGATTTGTCCGATACATACACGGAGTTCCTATGGTCACCTTCCAGCTCCATCATCAGATCAAGCTCCACGTCATGAGAATATTGCATTGCCACTCGATTTGCATATTTGTGCAAAATTTCAACTCAATCGGAAACCGGGAAGTGGATCAAATTTAACTTACAAGATTTGTCCCATACTAACATGATGTTCCTATGGCCACCTTCCAGCTCCATCATTAGATCAGCTCTACGTCATCAGAATATTGCATTGTCACGCGATTTGCATATTCGTGCAAAATTTCAACTCAGTCGGAAGCCGGGAAGTGGATCAAATTTAACTTGCAAGATTTGTCCCATACTAACAGGGCAAGTAGAATAAAAGCTTGTAAAAACAATAAAAAATCAAGACATATACCTTGCATTGGGTGCTCTACATACACGGAGCTAATAACATCAATTGATTCATCTTCACAGGGTAGTGTCTAGGAATAGCTGTCCCTCGCAACCCCCTCTGGTTGTCATTGTGACTCCTAGAGCAGGATTCATAATGCACTCCACAAAGATAGCGGTATTTTAATTGATCAGGTGTCAAAGATATGAGATTGATGTTGCCTGAAATTAAAAATAAATAATAAATTAAATATATACCTTGTGCTTCATAGGCAGGGTCATTACCAACTAGGCTAAAGCAATCGTCATAAAACTAAATAGATATGTTTAATTTCCATCAAGTTTCATGTAAAAAAACCTAGTGAAATGTCAAACTAAACCATATACAGCCGTAATTACTCAGTTACATATTTTCATGATTTGGCTATCACACTGTGACTAAGTAAATTCAATCAATTCAAAATAAAATGCCAACAAGCAAATTCCTGCTACCAGTCGTAGTATGTACACGTAAGTAACGCGATAAAAAACTGAAGTACAAAACGATGTTTTGGTACATTGATAAAAAGTCAAGTTGACTGACGCATGTACGACATCACCAAGTATACAGTAAGTGCTTAGTTTTATAATTTTCTTTATTGTAAGTAAAATAGAGCTTACCTGAATTGCTAATCCAGATCCGTAGGCGATTTTTACGTCACTTCTGTTCGTATTGGGACAGTTTCTGAATTGGCACCGATGTGCCATTTTGGTTAATGGAATAATATCAAATCAGTCCGGTAGAAGTCCAATTGGTCGTATCACTGGCTAACAAATCCGTTTCTAAATCAAATCGTAGATCCATTCAAATAAGTGGAGGTTAAATTTTAAAAGAATAACAAAACAATGAACTGAAACACGCGATGAAACGTTCAACAAGTTGAAAAATTAAAATCGTAGATGTCAGTTGGTAGATACCTATCCGATTGTCTCTGACTTTCAGTGTTGCCAGTTAAGTCTCTATTTTTCCATATACTTCTGACGTTTTAACTTTTCCCATGTAATTACACATGTATTTTTACTACGCTTTTATAAAAAAACTATCATACCGCACGTTATCTTTATTTGTATTTTAAATTGAGACTATAAACTCATACTAAATCAATTTTTTCGCATGTTTACAAATGGACAAAGTTTATGCTGTTTACCTATAATTTAAAGAAATAATTTTGTAGCAACATTCCGTCATTTCGTCTGCACTGAGTCGTTTCGTTGTACGCAGTACCAATATACGGTTTCAAAGACGAGTGCTAAGTGATAAAGAAATAAATAATTATGCGCGATTATTTATTATTACTTTAAGAAAATGGAGGAATTTTATGTTTATTTTAATTTAATGTATAATATTTGTAGTGTTAACTACACGCAGTGATTAATTTATTATAATTTATAAGATGTCGGAATGGAACGTTATTAAAAGAAATGTTAAAATAAATGAAATAATTTGGAAATTAGTATGCAATAGCGACGTTGCCAGATCGAACCAAGGCGCTGCGCGCGAGCTACCTGTATAGGATGGCTGGCAACGTCGCGCGTCGTTAAGCACGATAAATTTAGGTTCTTGGCACTTTGAATCATAAATTGATACATACTTCTCGAATATGAATGGTAGTAGGTAGGTACATATTGTAAGTATTTGATGGTATTTGTATTAGATACCTATGTAAAGAAAGAATATTGAAACAAGTTGTAAAATAAAAACAGTTTTACGTACCTATAGGTACCGAAAAAAAATATGAATATATTTTTTACCTACTATAGTGTGATGTTTTAGGGACTAGGTTACCTATTCTAATTGTTATCTTATTTACGAACTCATCAGTCTCATCACAATCCTTCTAGCGATATTCCCGGGTGTGCCCCTAAAGGACCCAAGTGTCCGCTTTGACACCTAATCTCAAGATTTGGCATAGCCACTAGTTTTTAAGAGAGCGAATGCCATTTGACCTTCCAACCCAGCACAGCTATCACGCGACGGCGCGCGAGCTCTCTCGATTTTTCTCGCACTAACCGTCTCTTTCTTATTAGAACACTTAGAACAAGAGGTATAGTGCGAGAAAAATCGAGAGTATGTCGCGACTGGCCCATGATAGACGCGCAGAGGAAAAACTAGACTTCATTGGGATTAGACCGGATTCCTCACGATGTTTTCATTCACCGAAAAGATAACGGTAAACGGGTAAACATTACGTACATAATAAGATTGAACTCATTGCCTCATTGGTACGAGCCGGGATTCAAACCCACAACCGCCACATGACAGCCGCATGCCTGAACCACTAGGCTACATACCGTATCTTATTTAACGCATCTTATTTTTTATTTTTTGTTTACGTTTTCTTTTTATATATTTACGTAACAACCATACGTTTAGTAAATAGATCACCACGGCTACCACAAGACGGCAAAGCGAGCTCTCTCGATTTTTCTCTCACTCACTATAACTCTTGTTCGAACTGTTCTAATAAGAGAGAGACGGATAGTGCAAGAAAAATCGAGAAAGCTCTCGCGCCGTCTTGTGATAACCGTGCTGGTTCAAAACAGCGCCATCTATGGACAATTATCGTGCTAGAATCCTACGCATGGATACTTTGTCCAGTTACGAGCTTAGCTGTAATAAAGGTCAAGCCGTACACAACATGGCGCATAAATAAAGGACATTAACATAAATTATTTTGAATCGATTTACGATCTTTTAAGGCCTGTTTGTGGTTGCTTTTATTTGAAAAAGTTCGATAAGTGTAAATGAATATTAATTAATGATAATATATGACATTTCGTATTAATATCCGTCAGCGGTGCTCCAAGCGACATCTCTTGAAGTTCTTCATAACTATTCGACCGCAGTATGGGATGGCTTACTCTCCTTATATTTACTTTATGGTTGTGGTTACGTTACTGTCTTTATGTAATAAGGAACGTATTATGTTTCTTATGGCATAATCTGCAAGCACCTAGGCTGCAATTATTTGCTTCATGACCACGCCGTAAGCAATTGACGCAAAGTTTTAACTTCAAGGCTTCGCTCCACTTGCTTTCGAGAGGTAAACATTTAAATGATTTACAATCAATTATTCTATGACCTTGGTTATACGGTTTGGGTGCGTTATTAGAAGTGGCGAAACTTTTCGAAAATTTGTTTTGTGTAAACGGACTTTTAGGTTCATGTTTGACATGGTTATCTTTATGAAAAGGGACGCTTTTTTCATGTCTATTCGCTAACGTGGTTTCCAAAAATGTCTGCTCTGTTACGAAGAAACTCAGCAAGTCTTCTGGTAGATGTCGCTACAGCGTTATGAAGGAACTGATTAAAGGATTTGGTGCCCGAACCGGATTGTTCCGATCGCTCAGTTGGTTAGTAGCGACGGGCCATGAATGCCTGGGGTCGCCGGTTCAAATCCGGCTCGGAGCATTAAATTTTTAATTTTTTCTTATGATTTAAAATTTATAACATCATTATATTTCAACTGTATTACAATGAGGTTACAGAATTGATAATTTAAAAGTATCGAATTCCTTACTTGTTGTTTTTCTTATTTTTTCGCAACTGTATTAAAAACATCGTTCGCTACACGTGCGGAAATGTCATTCTTCACTTGTCCCGAGTCTTGCCACTCGCTTACGGCTCGTGGCAAGATATCTCGGTACTCATGACGTAATGACATACTTTCCGCACTAGTGTCGAAATTTACTATAATCAACTAAGGTTTTTATGTCAATAAAATTATTCTTTCCCGCTCACGGGACAATGATGTCCCGGACCTTTGGGAGGCGTGCGTGGAGCTAGGTACCTACAAAGAACCAACTGAGCCAACACGCAGAGGCCCTTTTGACAAATTTATACAAATACAAAATAATTATTCTGCAAATAGGCCACAAGGGCACTTTTACATGTCGAACGGTAATTTAAATTAAAAATAATCATCTTACAATAAAATAACACCTAATAATCTAACACCATAATAATTTAAAATTTGCAGATTAACAACACACTAAATGTCACAAAGTGAATGAAAACAAAACAAAATATGACCATTACATTCGATAAGTATAAGGTCTGTGCATTAACAGAAAGTTAATGATATTAATTCAGTATTCCAGAGATGTATACGGTCTCTGTCCAAATACAATTAATAATTATTCAAATGTTCGTAGAGTCATACGGTCTCTAAGCGTCAAAACAAAACAATAAAAAAATTACATTAATGTAATATTGTCAGCGATGTTCAGGGTCAATAACAATAAAACGTGTCAAGATCGGAATGATGTCTCTCGTCAATACGATAATAATAAAATAACAATAGTATTGAAGTAGTTAGGTAGGTTAGGCCCTTGCAAGCATGAACAGCCCGGACTCCACAAACAGCACCCGATCACGAGTATGACGCATATCTCAGCCATCGCCTCTCTCAACCATATGTTAGGGAAGGTGGCGACCCGATCAACGACGCCACCGTAAGCAAAGCCCTTTAAGCGAGCATGACATATTCAAGCCACCGGACAGTGTTAAAAACAAAGATTAATAAGCGACTTGCTCGGCGAGAAACAGCATTATATACGTGCTCTCTTCTTACATAAAATGGAACAATTATTTCAGGTAGGTACTATATGTATAGCATATGTTCCCTAACATATATACTACTATATGTTAGGGAACATATGGTGGAACGTATGGACAATTTAATGAAATGCAAGGAGTACACCGAGCGGATGCTGTCCCTGCCCGTGTCATGGGACGCACACAGAGACAGCACCCCCTGGAGTGTATAGGAGCTATTGATGGTTGATGGAATCTAAATAAAACGGGTTATATTGGGTTGAAATGATGGACTAGTGGCTGGGCTATTGGATGAAACATCGGACGCCTGCCTAATTAAAATGTTTCACTTTCTGTCTCTGGCAGACGGCGACTCGCTAACTGCTAGATGGGCCCCTATTAAATAGCGACATAAAAAAATGGCCTAAGGGCAACATCGGTCGGTCATCGGCACTGGACTTTAAACATAATAGCCAACTCGCCACTTAGGTGTCCACATCTACCCTCGAGCAACAGCTCTTGCGACTCCACTCTGAACAGCCAGTAAAGGTAAGCCAGAGGCGGGGGGCCTGTCCAACCAATCACCCGGTCGGCTCAGCCTGACCACAGGACACCTCCAGGAGCACTCAGGTACCTACGTAGGGTCGCTACTCCCTAACAGCCAGCCACTTGCTGCCCGCACAGCTGCCTTACGTTGACTGATTGCACCAGAAATCTGGTGGGCGATGGGGCTGTCACATACGCCATAGCCCGTCGCATAGGCCCTACGCCTTTAAATTATTCTTATTCTTATTCTATTCTATTATGTCTGAAGTCTTCTGTAAAGTGGTAGTACATTCCCCAGTTGGTCTGCTCCAAATATGAGAAAAAGTGACTTCCGCTGTGCCTTTCCTCCCTTCATAGACAAGCAGCCTTAGCATGAAGTACTTATAATCCTAATCGCTTTTCTAGAACGAATTCATGTACTAGGCACAACGAGAAGACAAAGCCATTGTCTTTCATTGTTAAGTGTAACTGCTAATTATTTACGTTGTACTAAGTATGCTGCAACTGCTAATACAAAGTTATATTAAAACCGATATACCTTTCGTTTTAATTTAAACCTTTCTACTTTAACAATAGAGTCTCTATTCAAGTCAAGTTGTTTTTTATTAAACTGGGCCTTTGCATTTCAGAGCGTTTATGGCACGTAGCTGGCGATGGGTCTCAAGATCCGTTGTAGAAAATCTATTCAGACTGTACCTATCCTTACAGTATTCGACAATACATACACCTCACTAATCTGTATTACCTACAAATTGGGTACCTACACTAACCACAGAATAACGAATAGTAGGCTGAACTACCTAAAGGTACCTTACTTATCTCCACAGTATAATTCTGATCAGGCTTTCCCATGCATTCAATCAAAATACTCGACCAATAACTTATGTAACCGAATTCACGGAAAATTGGTTAATTCCAAAGTTAATCACCGAATGGACCCTGCAGAAGAAAGCTGGCTGTAAAGCTAGCGTCATGCTGAGCTGGGTCCACATCGTGACTAAGGGTGCCTATACTACCATTTTTGGTAACATTTGTAAACAGTGTGCACAATTTTGTGTCGACACGGGTAAAATTTATGGTCACAATTTGGTCGCGGTTCTGTTGCGTCGACCAAATCCCACTTAATAATAAAAACAAATCACGGAGACGGAGAGAGTGAATTTCAGTTTTTACAAATATCAAGCTAGTGAAGACAAGTTTCTACTCTGCGACTGAGGTACTTCTAGGAAATTGTGACCACTATCGAATTTTTGCGACCAGCAATGGTTATATGGGTGCGTCCAAACCGTCTGTAATCGTAAGCGGCGTTCGTTAAAATTGAATGACAGCTGCCGGTCACATATTTAAATATTTAACGTTGATCGGTTTGTAATCGTAATTCGTAAGTTGGCGCAAGTACCCAATGTGTTATATCTATTTATTTATTTCATCATCTTTGTGCAATTGTTTGTCAAGGGTAAGTGTTTGTGTTTGAGTTATTATTGCTCTAGAGAATATCTTGAGTAAAGTCTGTCATAAATTATAAGTAACTAGCTTCTGCCCGCGACTCCATCCGCGTAGAACTCGTTTATCGTAGCTCCATTTTTCACCCCCCATTGCACCCCCTTCAGGGAAGATTTCCGGGATAAAAAAACACCGTGATATATGGATTACCTTTGCCCTTCCCCGGGGCTCAAACTATCTTTATACCAAATTTTATCCAAATCGGTTCAGTAGTGGTTTTAAGCGTGAAGTCGTAACAGACAGAAAGACAGACACATTTTCGCATTTATAATATTAGTATGGATTATGCGTGGTCTAGTATGACGACGCATACCTACTAGTCGCCCTCAACATTTTGTTACTAATTCAAAATGGCGGTTTTCTACAAATAGTGGTCGGTGTTTACGACGTTTGTGAACCAGGATAATAAAACTTACGAAGGTATATCATAATTAAGTAACTGGTCTAGTCAGTTGTCTCAATGTGAGACTTGCCAAGTTAACTGAGCATTTCGTTTGAACCTTAAGTACTTAAAGGGGCAAGTCGTGAATGGGTTAATTCGACAGTAAGTAGGTTATGTTTCTGGTCATTGGATTCTGTGAATTTAATTTTAATCGTTCGGATATATGTGCCACACGCCACACGTAAGTATAGAAGCGTTTTACAAAAAAGTATTCATACCTTAACTTATTTTTACAGAATCGTTTTGGGTTTTTCTTACTCAGACTCGTTGATAATATCGATCCTTATAAATACAAGAAAAAGATTGTAACTGATTTTACTCTGTAAATTTTTTATTCCAGTACGTTGCTCGACTATATATTTAAAAAAAGACGGCATACGAAAAGGCGATCCGGAATGGAATATTTGGGACACTTTCTAGTAACCTTTCATTTAGGGGCACAACCAACGCTAGGATGATGATGTAACCTAAAGGAGCCCGGGCCCGCTTTGCCACCTAGTTAATACAAGGATTTGGCGTAGACACTAGTTTTACGAAAGCGCCATGCTACCTTCCAACTCAGAGGTAAAACTATAGACCTTATATTGGAATTAGACCTCTCATCGAAAAGCTACTCTAAAATATCCAATGATATTTCGTCCTAAGTACTGAAACTCGGTGTTACGACAGAATAACTAATGTAGGTCAGATTATATTAGATTCAATTACATCATTTTGAAAATTAACTAAAAATAAATTAAAAATTAAAATAGCATGAATTTACAAAAAGCTCGTGTGAGTGTATAAGAATATAAATAATATGTAGTCAAATCAGAATCAGGTTAGTGCAAGTTGAAAACAAAATAAGGTTAAAATGGTACAATGTCGGAGACGTAAAAATGTAATTAAATCTCAAAATATAAAAATACTAGCTAACTTTGATTGACCACCTTTATATAAAATAGATTTTTCACTTCTCATGCTCAAAAAGTGAGTCATATTAGGCTTAGCAAGCGGGGCTAAAGTAGTACATTTAGCCCCTAGGAAAAATATGTATACATATTTATGATTTATAAAATATTTCAATTTAACCAATCAAAACAAACGTGTTATCCACCAATCACAACTCTTTAAAAAAAAGGTTAGTATTTGCTATCAACTAACCAGAATACAGCTAGACATTAAAATCGACCAATCAGGAAACAGAATTCAAATCAAACATTAGGTGTTTTTTATTCCCTAATTCGCAATAATTAAATAAATAAACGCCTCTAACTGACTGTAGTCACGTCCAAACGTTCAAGCGTGGTTAACTGCATACATGACATAAGCTATGAAGATTGAGCGGGATAGACTGCTGTCTATCTCGCTTTATCGTATGCCCCGCGTCTACTGTCCGCCGCGCTCGGCCGTTTAGACGCCCCTATTAGACGGTCAGGGGCGTTTGTTCGTGATGTGAATATTTTGTATCTGTGTCAAATTACTTTTTTAAAAATAATGGCGCCAAATCGAACAATCTTTTCGTCTTGGTATAATTGTTGATTGTGGATGGATAGTCTTTGTTTTTACTATTTTCTCGCAGTCGAAGTGAAAAGTTAGTGTACAACTCTGGTCTAAAAGCCATATTACCCCTCGAACTATTTCCCCTCACTTCGTTAGGAAAAATATCCATCTCGTGGTAATATGGCTTACTTTAGACTCTTGTCATACAATCTACTATGATGTAAGTATCCGAACTACGTATAACAACAAAAATTAAACCAAACATAACTACTTAGTAGGAAAAACAGTAGAGTGGGGATATAAGTAATAATGTCTCAGTAACATTTAATTGTTAGTTGTGCTGCAACGGCCGAACAACATGTTGTGCTTGACTCTTCTGGGCTTATTCGCTGTGGTGGTAAGTAGATAATACAATTAAAGGTGACATGTATAATTTACTGTAAAAACAAAGTTTAAACCGACTTCAATTTAGTACTCCGCCAAGCCACACCTTTTCACATTTTTTTTACAATTTACCACATGAACTGATTTCCGATAGCAAATGCGTTGATTACTATAGAGTTATACCGAATCGCTGTATGTGGGCCGATAATATTTGAGGACTTCCATAGATTCCCCAAGATCATCACCAATGGCACTTCATTAGTTCCTATTTCAACGGAATCTTATCAGAACCCGTGATGTACTTTTGCAACTTTAAGTACAATTGAGGAATTTGATAAGTCATCTGTCATCAAACAAAAAAAAATGTCGAATCGGCTCATCAATGACGGAGTTTGTGAGGTAACAAACATAGAAAAAAAAATACAACCGAATTGAGAACCTCCTCCTTTTTTTGAAGTCGGTTGAAAATAGAATTACTCTACAAGCAAAAATTTCAAATTATTAAAAAAATGGATCTTGTAAGTTAAGAAAACTTATGCATTATAGTACGGTACGCGAAATGAATGCACCTTCGATAACTCACAAGGTCGCGATGTTTTTGTTAACATTTAGACTATAATGAGTACTACTAGAAGTTAAAAATTCTAGTGAAATTTGACGTTGCTTTAGGTATTAAATTGCGTTTTCTTAGCGACCCTTGTAAATCCAAGGATAAATTATACAAGTGGTATTTTTCTTCAATGGAGTACCGCATTTTAGTATTATAATCTCCCATTTAATTTTCTAAAACTTTCGTCAAGTGATAACGTCGGTATAATCCGACCCAAATAAAATGTATATATTTCCTCTAAAAGATTATACAAGTGGGTTTGGATTACTGAATACTATTAAAAACTGTCAAAGTTAACCAGAGTTTGAATTAATAACATATTTATCAATAGCTTAATTTTATACGAACAGTTTAATGTTGAAATCCTCATAATTATTTAAAAAAAAATCTCAAAAAAATTCAAGTCGACGCATATAATCCAGCTTTATCATAGTAATCTATTGATAAAAAATCTAAGTAATTCATCAATAGCTCCTCGTTTTATTCACTTATCAATTATTTTTCAAATTTGAACTCACGAAGATCAGCGCGCGAGTCTAGTGCGCCGACGGCGAGAACGTCATGACCAATAACAGCACGCCGTTGCTTGTTTCCTACGCGGGGGCCTCTCCTCTGTGCTGACAACCGGACATCGACAGTTCATTTGCATTTGGAAAATGTAATACGACAATGCGCGTTAAAAGTTTACTTTGAAAATGAATGTGTTAAATTTGTAATCAAGTCTTGAACTTTGACGTTGTAGTGGTTAAGGAGAGAGGCATTGCGCGTCTAATAAAATTACGAATATAGTCTGTATATGTTATGTAGTTATAGTAAGCTAACTAAATCAATACTTACTTAATGTGTAGTACTCCATTATTGAATGGATCAGCTCACTTGAAAAATGTTATCTTTTACCGAGTTTAGCTATTGTTATGTTTTACTGTACAAAAACCTCCATGGTAAAGCTGTGATGATTGTAAGATTACAAATAATCTCTATGGTAGTAATAAAAAAAAACAATTATTAATGACTCCAGTATTATGCCTGCATCACACTGGCGCGGCCTGGCCCCGGCGGACAATAGTAAACTTGTCCACCGCTGTCAAATTTTCTATTGTCCGCCACCGCAGGCCACGCCAATGTGTTGCAGGCCTTAAACATACAGATTTTATAGAAACACTCCACTGACAAGCTGTGATGATTGTAACGATTACGAATAGTCTATATAGTTAGTAATAAACAAAATCAATATTTCATTAATGTTGTAAATATTGCAAAAATATGTAAGTAAAAAAGTTATATTTTGTCAAATATTTAAAAAGATTTTGATGGTACGTCATAGGGCTCGAATAAACAATTATATAAAGTTTAATATGCTTTCAAATGACACCTCACACGAACCGATCCCCCGATTCGAATAGAACCCGAGATTGGAACAAATCGATGACCGTCTGCCGCCATCTTTATGACGTCACAGCTATGTCCGTCCCCTCTCTCTCAACTAAAACCGGCAGATTCGTACTCTGGAGACAACGAGGAACACAACCGTACGAAAATCGTGAAAGAGACGACTTTTTGCGATATTGCCACCGTACTAACATTATACTGAAAAATAATTTCAGTGTGCTGTGATGATTATTAGATTACGAATAACCTGCATAGGTGACACTAAAATACATCAATACATGTTTAATGTGTGGTACTCCAGTGTAGTAATAGAAGATTGTTATCGATTAAGTATGATTATACAAAAACACTACAGTGTTAAATTTATAAATTAATCTTAATATGATGACTTTTTCGTCTATTAACTAAACATTAATAAGCATCATTGATCTAAATAGTACCTATCAACGTACTTATGCAATTACTTATTCAATCAAGCTAGGTTGAACCATTTCAACCACCCATGAGTGACCGGTATGTCGATCAAGTAACGCATTACGCACTATACTACGTAACGTACGCTATGTAGATGTAAATGTCATTTTTTTATATGAAAAACGACAGCTGAATTGTCCTAACGCACGTTCGAAACATTACGTGATTACCCCTCAGATCTCTAGCCGACCCACGGCCCGCTTTCTTACAGTCGATTATAACGGGTTTCTTCGATTTTGGTTAAAACCGGTTTTGCATTCCCTACTCTCAATCAACTGAGCTATCGGAACAATCCACCTCGGTTACCTTTTTTATCAATCAGTTCATTCTTACAAGGCCTTAGCGAGGCGTGTACCGACATCTGCCTAGATGCGAGATGATCTGCCTAGCAGCGATTTGTATGTAATCATATTAAATCCATTTAGTTTTGTTATTATATTTGGTAAGGTTGGCCTTAAATATGATTAAAGAGAAAGTTTCGCCTTAATATGAAACGTGAATGTAAACTTAACACGCAAAACTAAAAGAAAGCGTTTTTAGTGACGTCTGTAAGAAATGTTCATCGAAAATCTACATTTTCAATAACTCCGGATTTTTGTATTAATTAATAAAAAAAGTCCTCTTCCACATCGATGAAAAACTACTTTTCTGAGGGTTATTGGTAATTTAATAATTTAATGTTAGGCCCCAATCGGACTTTGAAAGATTCTTTGAAATCAAATGAGTAGGTAAGGTACCTATTTTCGGAGATTACCCCCAACCTGCACCCTAATTTAACTGCCTACTACTACTATTAGACAGATAACTAATAACCCTGTGTTTATACTTTCTGTACTTACTTCATATTAGTAACATCAGGGGCCCGTTTCATGAAGCAACAAGTTACAAATTACAAGGGGAAGTCTCTTTTCAATACCTTTTGATAGAAAGAGACTTCCGTTTGTAATTTGTAACTTGTTGCTTCATGAAACGGGCCCCAGATCATTATGACATCGGGACCTGGAAAACCTCTAGTAAATAAGTACAACAACTCTCAGTCTACAAATAAAATTAAAGTTAAAGAAAGTTTAACACTAATAACCCTATATAACTTTCTTTACCTGCTATTATTGGTTAAATAAAATAGATAATTATGTCATTTCAACCGAAAAACAACAACTAAGTAACTAAATATAATGTACAATCAAGTACTTAAAGATTGTACCTACAAGTTTGAGCGTACGCTCGGCCTTGGCGAGGTACTCGGCCGGCAGCACGCTGCACACGAATAGCGTGAGTCGCGCGCGAAAGATTTAAATTACGGATAATAACTGATAAGCTAATACAATTTAGAGCTATTGACGAATCCGTTAGAATTTGTGTTTATATATTCTACGATAGAACTAAAATGAATTACACCGACTTGAGAATTTATGAGATTTCTTTTATGGTAAGGAGAATGGTTTCAAGATATTATTCCTAATTAAAAAAAATGCTATTGATAAATATGTTAGAAATGAATGGGGCCATTTTTTTAAATACTTTTGAATACACTTTAGTAGCTACTAGTCACTTGAATATTCTTTTAGGAGATTTATAATATTTTAAATCATTTCCGGTTTTGCTAACGTAATCTCTTGACAAAAGTATTAGAAAACGATATGTAAGGTTTGAATAATCAAATGCGATGCATTATAGGAAAAAACTATAACTTGTATAATATTTTCAAATTTTTACAAGTGTTCCTTACAAAAAAAATAATTATTCGAAAACCAAAATCAAAAACTGCTAGAAAATATTTTTCGCTGTTAGTACTTAATGTACTCTCGCTGATAACAAAAAAAAAACAAACTTGGGACTTATGTTAGTTTGAGGACAAATTATAGTGTTCGCGTACCGTACTATTATTTTAGTGTCTAAACTATTTAAAGCTATCAATAGAATCCATACGCTTTTATAGAAACAAATTTGTACGATAACTATGGAGTATGGACCTAAACGCAATATTTCGCGACCGCGACCGAAACCGCAATTTACTTGATTTTCCATACAACAAGTTTAAGTAGTGTAGTACAAATAGCAAACGTCATACGCAAGAAACTCAATTTTTTGGGTAAATATATTATCTTTAATTGTATTTGTTCCCATACAAAAATTAGTTCCTATCTTAAACCTGGTACGAATGGCATCGTAAAAAAAACTAAGGCCACAGGCCTCTTTATAAGGTTTAAAGAAACTTCTGTGCCGTAGAAACATTAGTAAAGGTCGCGGGAGTCCGCTGGATGCGGTTCGCGCAGGACCGGTCATTGTGGCACTCTTTGGGGGAGGCCTATGTCCAGCAGTGGACGTCTTTCGACTGATATTATGGTGATGATGATGGCTTAAAAATGCAGATAACCTGTTTTTTTTTCGGAATCATTGTTATTTCCCCACAGGTGAATGATAGTGAATCTCTATCAATATAAGGCCGCGACTGCCAAGATTGTTATGAATTTATGACCAACGATCATGCGTTTTGTACGTCATTAAGAGGATGACGCGCTGTACACCACGCCCCCTTTTCAGAGACACGTCTTCCGCGCACCGGATATATATTTTTCAGCTTATTTGAAGAATAACATCAGTTTAATCTTGGGATTAGTGTGTCAAAGCGGACTCCGGGCTCTTTTTTGGCACAAATGGGAATAACGCTAGGAGGGTGATGATGATTTGAAGATTTAAATCTGGCGGGCCGTCCACTTGTTTGCCACCAACGTGTTAAGTACAATTTTTCAGACCTGCGACGAGCATGACGGTGGCAAAGCCCCCAGGATCCCGCTGAACGACGGGGGCGCCATGCCCGCTATGGGGCTTGGCACATTCCTTGGTTTTGATGAGGTAATTGTATTCATAATCAATGTTTAAAAACTTTTTAACACAGACACAAGTTATTTATTGTAGAGGGAGGGCCAGAGCGTATTAGTAAATGACAATAGTTCAACGAGAAGGTATCGTAGCTCCCTAACGGATGGACCGATTTGAATGCGGTTTTTTTATGTCATAGATAATTATCCCGAGTGTTCTTAGCCATGTTTCATGAAAATCTGTTAAGCCTTTTTTGAGATATAAAAGGTCGAACACACAGCACCGTCGCGGGCGCGCGGCGCGCCCGTCGCGGGCGCGCCGCGTGATATTTCCCTACAAACCGCTAGCGCGGTCAAACAGGCTGCGCCCCGCCGGCAACGCGCCCCGCTTCTGCCACGCCCCGCCAACAACCCGCGACGGTCGCGCTGCGCGCCCGCGGCGCTCGCGCCGCGCGACCGCCGCGGGCGCGCGGAGTCAAATCAGACTATTTCGGATCCTATCCTACGGGACTGTTATTTTGTATTTTTTTTATTTTTTTTAGAAGCTTTTATTCTACTTGCCCTGTTAGTATGGGACAAATCTTGCAAGTTAAATTTGATCCACTTCCCGGTTTCCGATTGAGTTGAAATTTTGCACGAATATGCAAATCGCGTGACAATGCAATATTCTGATGATGTGGAGCTGATCTGATGATGGAGCTGGAAGGTGGCCATAGGAACTCCGTGTTAGTATGGGACAAATCTTGTAAGTTAAATTTGATCCACTTCCCGGTTTCCGATTGAGTTGAAATTTTGCACGAATATGCAAATTGCGTGACAATGCAATATTCTGATGACGTGAGCTGATCTGATGATGGAGCTGGAAGGTGACCATAGGAACTCCGTGTATGTATGGGACAAATCTTGCAAGTTAAATTTGACCCACTTCCCGGTGATCGATTGAGCTGAAATTTTGGGTATAAGTATAGTTTGGATGACAATTCAATATTATAGTACCATCGAGCTGATCTGATTATGGAGACAAGGTGGCCATGGACATTCAGTACTTAACCGACGTAATCCCGTTGAGTTTGGGCTCGTTAGAATCGTCTCTATGAGTAGTTGATGATGGTATACAGAAAAATACAGTCGGCAATAAAAGCTTGTACCAAAAATGAAATTTTTGTCAGAAACTTATTATTAAATCTGAATGCTTCAATTCCATACGTGCAATCCTGCACGGCACAAGACAAGTGATAGCTGTGCTGGATTGCACGTATAGAATTGATGAAAAAGCGACAAAGGGAGATGAATGACCTCGGTTTTCCGCTCTAACGCTCGTGGGTAACATGCGCTTTATTAGAAGATACTATAGAGTCATGGTCAAAAATAGACCTTGTGAAATGGTATTTTTGTAATCTACCTACCATATTTAATGTACTAATCAAACATGCTCGGAAATGTACCTGATGCATTAATATCACGAAATGAGGACAATCACGGTTAAGGCTCCCTACATTTCTTCTTGGCTAGAACAAGTCTCGTTCCCTCATTCGCCAACATACACAATGGTCAGTAATGACGATGACGATAATGAATCGACGTAATAGTAGGCCTGGTAATAAATTGGGTATGGTGTCCAAATTTGGAGAGTAAATAAATTAGTGTTCGATACACACGCACACATACTTCGCGAACTATCATCATACTTATAAGGTATATTTTAGGCATAGTATAGTGGTATTCAAATATTCGATGGAGTGGGATGAGGCTAAAAACACATACCTAACTATCTATAATATTATTACTTTGTTTATACAATATTGTCTATTAAACTGTAACAGAAATACTTTGCATACTTAAAACATTGAACTATAATGTACTACGTAACTACATAGAGACGGCACAAACAAAATCTGGCTAGCAAGCACGGCAGTGCGGGGGGTGGGGAGGGCGGCTAACTAGTCGTTGTCACCGTCGCAGACGCGACACATTTGTTTACGGGTACGGGAACGTGGACGATACATTTAATATCAAGAATTAATATCATTTAATATCATTTAATATTGATATTGATATAGTCTGTTTATTTTTAGTTTATAAAAAAAAAACAATTTTAATTAGGTTAGTGAATTACACTTACCTCTGAGGTACCTATGTTATGTACAGTCGCCATTAGATATATCGGAGCGGCCAGAGTGCTCACAAACATCTGAGCAGGCCTCTATTGTCATGGCGTTAGAGTGCATGTTCAGATTTTTGAGCACCGTGGCCGCTCCGATATTTTTGAGCACCGTGGCCGCTCCGATATATCTGATGGCGACTGTTAGTACATATACTTCTTCTTCTACTTTCTTCAAAAAACGCCTTGCCGCATTTGTTATATATACAGGGTGGAAAGTTAAAACGGGGCAGTAAGGGCAGCTACTAGATCCCTTGCCGCCACGCAAAAATGTCATTGGGATTTCATTCCTAACTTTTTAAGTGATGACAATCTACATTCACAGATTTTGAAAAAAGTACAGTCAGCGAGAAAATCATCAATTTTGCCGAATTTTTTTTAATGCCATTCGATCCCATTCCTATTAAGGATCAAAATACTCTTTGGGACCGACTAAGGTTTGACTACAAGAACGCCCAGAAATCAAAGAAAACTTTTTCCATACAGTTAATATATCGATAAACATTCGTATTCTCTCCCTTCGAGTAGGTATATCAAAAACGCACGCAAAATACCGGGCCCTTAGTAATAAGGGTCAAGTCGGAAGAAATAACTTGATAAACAAAATGTTTAAAGTATTTAAAGAACACACATATACCGAAGTAATAATAGAATAGTATAAACTTGTTTGTATACATTTTTTACCATAAACATAGCTTTGGGAGGATACACTTAGTTTAATTTCAAACTTTTTGCTAATGTTTTTAAATATTGAAAACGCATAAGTAACAACCATTATCATAAACAAACATATGAATTAGTAACATTTATGTGTGCCCCGATGGTGCCCCGTATAAACAATAGTCTAGTGGCCTGACAGATGAAGCAATTGTTTTATTTTGGAATGTAGGTATTAATTGTGATTGTAAATAAATAAACAAATTTCACAAATTTGAGTAGGGTAGGCAATGTCTTTCTGCTTTTATGTAGTGCACGCCACTGATGCTAAGGATTTACGGTGGTTTTCTTTCAGGGCCCATAGATTTTTCCACCCTGTATAGTTTAGTGTTAGCTTAGCAGTATTTTAGCAGAGTTTTCTTTCTTACCCATACCAAAAATAAAGTACCTAACTACTTTCGTTACTACAATCATTTGTAGATATATCTCGTACTACAAACTACTTACTCTGCTCTGCTAAAAGGACACGAAACTACTTTAAGTAGGAAATCATCTGTTAAATTTGTCGTCATGGTTTTATAATGATGACATTTATCATCATTATAAAACATTGAGACATCAAACATAGAAATTTTCTTAATTCTTGGCATGTTTTAAAATATGTTTATTTAATTAATCGTTTACCGCTCACGCCATTATTACCTACACCGTTAAAAGTCGCATTTTCCTACTAGCACATCGTCGACGACGATATACATATTACAAATAATCTGCGTAGATAATGTAGGTACTTACCTATCTAATTCGCATCTTGGCTTAGGGCACAGAAAGCGCGACCTTGAAAGCGAACTCGGCAAAGCACTGGTTGCGTGCCGCCGCTGCGAGCGAATCTGATCGTTAACACACGCCGAAAGAGTTCAAGTTCAATTGAAGAAATTAAAGATTTGTAGAATTAAACAGGACCATGCATATTGTTAATTTATTGGTTTTACGTGTAAAAAAATATCGTATTTCATCGTTTACAGGTTACAGACAATAATATTGGTATGTTGACGATTATAAACAACTATTATTATTTTTATTTAAAAAAATCGTCGTTTATTTGACAGTATTTCTTCATACCTAATTCCGGGTCGAAAGTTTTTAAGATTCGTAAATATACTATCTCAAAATATTTATTTAATGACGGAGAAAAAAACACAGGCTATTATAAATTAATGTTTGGCGAAACCGTAAAATGACAGCGAGCGGGTCCGCGATGCCGGGACGCGCTGGCGGGTTGATGGCGCGAGGCGCGCGGGACAAGCGCTTGACACGCGCTTGACGCGCGCGCGTCGAGCGCGCGTTGCTGGCTTGTTGATGGCGGGAGCCCAGCGCGATGCGCGAGTGCTCTGTGTGACCGGCCGTCCCGCGCGCGTCAAGCGCTCGTCAAGCGCGGCTACCGCCCCGCTGGTAGTTTGTCCGACCCTTAAGACTTTGAAATTAAAATGTCGGGGGTTTCACAACTTTTCTAAAATGTAGTTATACAGGGTGTTTGCTCCATTGTTTGCCAAATTAAAACAGCAGGTAGGTTGGGTCATTAGCTATCTTTTCCAGCCTCCAAAAAGATTTGTGTCCACTGGTATTTTTTTGTATTCTTTTAAAATAATTTTGAAATTTTCTATATGTTTACGCGTTTCAACTTGAATAAAACAAAACGAGGAAGTGGTAGAGCCAATTTTTTTATTTTATTGCAATGTGTACAAAAACAGTAACAAAACTAAAAAACTTTTTAACGTCTATTTATTTTTTTATTAACCCTCAAAAGAAATTAAGATTCAAGAATTTCGTCTTGGGTAACTTTGATTAGCAATTAAAAAAAAACTAAAAATGGCAATGTTCTTAAAATTATTTAAAAAAGTTTTTTAGTCTGTCCTCTTTCTAATTATGTGCAATAATGCCAAAAAACCTTCAAAGAACTTTATTAATTTGCCAATTTTGTGTAAGGGACGCACTAGGCTCGTAACCGCCAAGCGATAAAAAACATACTTTCGCTAAATACAAGTAGTAGATGAGCAAGACTTGCAGATTGACGACTATCATACGAACGCACGCGTAGCATCTGAAAGGTTACCGCGAAACGAAAATGAATTTCGTTCGTTATCTCCCTCTCTGTCGCTCGAAGTTGCAAGTGCGAAAGAGAGGGAGATACATCTGGGTTTGTAACCAAATTTGCTCTTTAATAACGACGAATGTGGGATAAATCTTTATGAATTTCTGAAATCATTATCCAGATTCCTGTTTGCAGGAAAACCTTTTTTTCTGAATCACGATAGGCCTGTGGGCAAAACAACTAGTAATTGACACAACTCATTAAAAAAAACGTAATGCCGCGAATTTTCACTCTTCTAATTTTAAAAAGTGTTTTAGTTTTGTTACTGTTTCTGTACACATTGCAATAAAATAAAAAAATAGGCTCTACCACTTCCTCGTTTTTTTTTATTCAAGTTGAAACGCGTAAACATATAAAAAATTACAAAATTATTTTAAAAGTATACAAAAAAATGGTTACCTATCTGAATCACTAAATTTTTTTGTCCTATTTTCATTTCGGCATTTACTATTCGACAAACTTCGTGTGCCTTTTTTTTCGTTTGTCCGACACTTTAGTTTGCGACGTTTACGGCTGGTCATTTTATGATTTAGCTTTTGTAATTGTTTGACAAATCCATGATTCCCAATTATTGGTATACCCGCAATATCATTATACCGACGTAACGATTCGGTTGATAATCTGTTCGTATTTTATCAAATCGCCTGTTTTATATTTGACATAATATTATTGTTTATACGGAGCACACATATGTTACTAATTCATATGTTTATTTATGAAAATGGTTGTTACCTTATGCATTTTCAATATTAAAAAAATTAGCAAAAAGTTTAAAATTAAACTAAGGGTATCTTCCTAAAGCTGTGTTTATCCTACTAATATTATAAACGCGAAAGTTTAGATGTTTAGATGTTTGGATGTTTGTTACTCAATCACGCTTAAACGGCTGAACCGATTTGAATGAAATTTTGCACGAATATATTTTATAGCCTGGTTTAAAATATAGGATAGTTTTTATCCCGGGTCCACGCAGACGAAGTTGCGGGCGGAAGCTAGTGGTAAATAATGTATATGTCAGCGGGCGATCGTAAAATTCGCCAGATCACGAAATTCCGAGGCATTTCGCATACGTAAATGAAAAAAAGAAGGTGTGCGGACTGATAATCTCCAGCGAGTCGACGCCACCCCGCTGCGCGGGGTGTCTATTTCTGGTCTGAGGGACACAAGTGAACCCTAAACTAACCGACCTAAGACAGAGTTCGCTTATGACAAGCCATTTTTGTCCGCCCTGATTATTGGCTCCCAACAAACACGGCCGCCATCGCATAGGTACGCAGCGCGACCAGTGGCCAAGAAAGAAACTACTTTTCGATGTGCCTGGTATAGAACTAGGAATATCGACGAATGCGTTGTTCTCATCGATCTGCCGTATTGTTTATCAGGCACATCGTAATAAGCCTGGCCAACTTTTAGGCATATCATGAAATGGCGGCGTTTCAAGTTATTTCTTCCGACCTGACCCATACTTATACAGTACATATGTAAGCATTAGGTAGTAAAGAAGTGTTCGGTTCTGGCGCTTCGGTGGCCGCTGCCGCGGCACGCTCGCTACGCTCACTCGGCTCGCGCGCTGTAGGGCCGCAGTTCACCTGACACTCCTCCTCAGTTCGCTCGTCATCGTTTCTACACCGACCTGCCTTAGAGTCTCAGTAAAATTACTTTTGAATTTCCCTCAAAATGAACATTAGGCTAAACGTGTGAAATGCGGAAAGTAATGATGGATAAGTAAAAAATTGGCTGTGAAACAAAAGTTGTAACAAGCCAAAGCCCAAATGACTGTAGCGGTAAAAGTTTTTCGGACAACTGAAACATCTGGATAATATCAAATGTTAAATGAAAAAAGTAATGAATTGTATATTCGGAGAACTCATAATAATACGAAAAGTTTTCGGACAAACGATATTCGGTCAATAAATTTTAGTGATTGCGATAGGTTACCAAAAAAAATACCAGTTGACACAAAAATTTTTTGGATGCCGGAGAAGATAGCTCATGATCCAACCTACCTGCCGTTTTAATTTGGCAAACGATGAAGCATTTAAGCTGCAAACGCACAGAGAGCGGTGGCGGGGCGGCGCGGCGCGGTGCGGAGGCGGTACCGGTTGTAATGTTCGAGCTAATATGAAATGATCCGCACAGAGCGGCGCGGTTTTCTGTGCGTTTGCAGCTGCAAACTGCTCGAAAGAGGATTATAAAGCTTTATAATATAATCCTCTTCCGAGAAAATTCAACATTATAGATTACTGTATTTGGTGTCACCATCCCTATTGATTATTAGAATGGCGAGAAGGAGGCTAAAGAACAGGAGGTGGAGAATGCTGTGTCGTGGGCTTTGGATGCTGGATACAGGTGAGATAAACACAACACTGTCTACACAGGAACCTCAGAGCATAAAATACTATAGCGCGGACAAGCCGCCGGCGGCTGTGTCGCACGTGTCAGCTCATTGGGCATACTCCGCCATACATTTACAGTCCGCTGTCCACCGAGAAAGTTCCGTTTTTTGCCAAAATGCCGAGTTGTGCAATACTTGCAAACATCGCAGTGATTTGATTAATTTCAACACCAATGGATGACTTTTCAGAGGTAAATACTATTTATTTCAAATAAAACCACGAATTCAAGAAGTTGCGACAGGCTTATTCAATACAAATCGCGCGGCATGTCCGATCTCCTTATTTCCTATATCTGTGACAGGAACAAACACAAGAAGGTATAGGTACCTACTTGATTTCACTTCGGCCGCCTACGAAACCAACGCACGTAAGTAATTACGTGTGAAGAATATTTTACCTTGATACGAAACTAGTTACGTACAAAGAATTCTTCTTCCTTGTTGTAAACCGGTTACGATCACAAAACACTCGGTAGGTTACGTTCGTTAGGTAGCTTCACATGCCCGAAGGGCAAACAGACCTGAAATAGGACTCGTCGACACTGATCGCCAATTGTACGTAACTAGTTTTGTATTGGTTGGTTTCGCATGCGGCCAAAGGGCTTGATTTGATGTAAATATTATTGAATCAAGAAATTCATTACGAAGATGTTAGATTATCTCGAATGAAGTGAGATTATTTTGACCCAAGATTGTTTCTCTTGGATAAAACATCATCATAATCATCATCATCATCAGCATCATTGTCTACTATACGAATGTCTAGTTTTGGTATTTCAGGATGATCGACACAGCCTCAGCGTATAACAACGAGGTGCAGGTGGGACGTGGGGTCCATCAGTCTTCGGTTCCGAGAGAAAATGTGTTTTTAGTCACTAAGGTAGGTTGTCTTAGCGGACATTAACGAAGCTTCAAATGAACTCGAAAATTGTATTAAAATAAAACATGCTGGTTGTAACAAGATCGGATTGCAAGTGAAGGCAAGTAATTTTGACAGCCGTAGAATATTTTAGCGCCTGACGATGTGTTAGCAACGTTGTGAAGGCGCGTAGCTTTGCTAAATATCTTTAAGGATGACTTGAATACCTATTCCGCAGCGAGCACGGCCGGGTACAGAAACGAATAATCCTGCAAAATAAAACAACTGTAGTATCGTCGCTCTACTTTTTACGCAATTTTGACGGGTAACACCAACCAAGTAACCAAGGTATTACCGGATACAGGCGGGGAAGGGAAGGGCTAAGGGTCAAGCCCTCCCAAAAGCCTCCGAATCGTTACTAAAATATAACCTAAGCGAGCTCAAAGCCCCCTTAACCGGAGTCAAGCCCCCAATCCCCGTAAACCAAAATCCTTGTCCCACCACTGCACCAAGTTGACGCCATTTGTCGACCAGTCGACCCAAACTTGGCAGGATTAATTGTGGGTTATACTGCTCCCATAAAGCTGAACATATTTTTCACTTCTCATGCTCTAAAAGTGCCTCTTTATGCTGTGTGTAGGCGACATAAAGTCGCAGACCAAGGCAATCGGTCCAACAGCCATGCGAGCAACTTAAACTTCATAGAATAAACTCCTTATTTTTTTATGTTTCGTTAGTATTCTAAGACCAAGGCAAGGATACCAACAGCCAAAGTACACAATAAAACTTCATGAAATAAACTTACTTTTTCATTTCCTCGCAATCGTAGTGAAAAGTAGAGTGTACAATTCGTCCATAAAACCCATTTTACACTAGAATTTATATCCATAAACGTCTCGCGTAAAATGGTGCGTTTTATGAACTTGTCGTACAATGTACTATATTTACTGTACATGAATTTAATTACAGTTGGGTGGTAACGAGAAAAGTAACGTTGTGGAATCATTGAAGAAGTCCCTACAACGGCTCAACATGAGTTACGTCGACTTGTATCTGATACATAATCCGGTCTCTTTCACTGTAAGTATCGTGGTATACCTATCTTATCATGTTAGGCATGATGGGAGTGTATTTTAAGATAATATAATAGTTAAAGCAATGACGCATAGGTTCAGGGTCCGAAAGGCAACAGGGATGGCTCGCGGTATTTGAGCTCCCGTCTCATTATAGAACTCAGAAAAAGACGTATAGTGCGAGAAAAACCGAGTCCTGTGATAGCCGTGCAGGACGGCCGTTTTCGCGGCACCATAGACTATCCGTCTCTGTCTAAGCGTTCTAATGAGAAAGAGATGGATAGTCTATCTCGCCGCGGCACGGGCCGTGCTGGTCGATTGCGTAACACAACGAACGTCACGTAGATCTAAATGTCACTCTCAAGGCCCCTCCACATTGGCGCGTTCGTGAAAGCGTAAATGCGGAGGGGCGTGAGTAAGTACTCATGAGAAATTTATAGTTGAGTACGAAAAGTTACGTAGGTAATCATCCCTCTGTTTACCATAATAACTTATCCAATTTCAGCCCGACCACAAATCGTACGAAGTGATCGACTACCTGGACACCTGGAAGCAGATGGAGGCAGCCAAGAAGCAGGGTTTGACCAAGTCCATCGGGATATCCAACTTCAACGTGAGCCAAATACAACGGCTGCTAGACAACTGCGAGATCAAACCCTCGGTGCTGCAAGTTGAGGTAAGGCGGATGTCACACTGCGCCGCATCTTCATCAACATTACCATCCTCACCACTTAGATGGTTGGCAGTCCTCAACTGTGCGCTTCTCCAGAAACTTCCTGCCTCGCACAGCTAATCTGTGGAATGGATTGTCACCTGCGGTATTTCCGGACCGAAACGACCTTCAAAACTTCAAGAAAAGAGCGTACTCCCATCTTAAAGGCCGGCAACGCACTCACAACACCTCTGCTGTTGCAGGTGTCCATGGGCGGCGGTAATCGCTTACCATCAGGTGATCCGTCTGCTCGTTTGCCTCCTATCACATAAAATAAAAAAAACTCCGGACGGAGGTGCGGAACTCGTCGTATGCAAGTACCTAAGTTTGTATGTAAATTCCGTATGATACGACACACGGACCTCCGTCCGGTGAAATTTGTATGCAGCTCCGCACCTCCGTCCGGAGATGCTTCGCAGTGTAACATCCGCCTAAGGCCGTGGACCTATAATACTTGCCCCGTATCATGGTGGGCCTTATCACCGTTCGATAGAACGAGACTGACGCTCTATCTTATCACTTAAAGCGTGATAAGGCCGACCATGATACGGGGCCAGGACAACTTATACGTGAATGAGGGACGGAAAGGTTCGAAAAGCAGCAAAATTAAGAACTGGTCTTAAAATGCTTTCCATGAACAACCTTCTTAATTTGGGCGGGTAATGGTTTAGATTTACAAGTATTTATATACCTGAAATGTTTCCGTTACTTGCAGGTGAACCTCAACTTAGCTCAAACCGAGCTCCTCCAATACTGCAAGCAGCACAACATCACCGTAATGGCGTACACGCCCTTCGGCTCGCTGTTCAGCGCCGACAACGAACAGCCGCCGCCGCGCGCCAGCGACCCCACGCTTAAAGCGCTGGGCACTAAATACGAGAAGAGTGTGGCGCAGATCGTGCTGAGGTACTTGGTAAGTCAAAGTTTGGGGTAATCTCATAATTAAATCATAGTGAGTGCCCCACGCTTAAAGCGCTGGGCACTAAATACAAGAAGAGTGTGGCGCAGATCGTGCTGAGGTACTTGGTAAGTCAAAGTTTGAGGTAATCTCATAATTAAATCATAGTGAGTGCCCCACGCTTAAAGCGCTGGGTACTAAATACAAGAAGAGTGTGGCGCAGATCGTGCTGAGGTACTTGGTAAGTCAAAGTTTGAAGTAATCTCATAATTAAATCATAGTGAGTGCCCCACGCTTAAAGCGCTGGGCACTAAATACAAGAAGAGTGTGGCGCAGATCGTGCTGAGGTACTTGGTAAGTCAAAGTTTGAGGTTGTAGTGGGCAGATAATTGTAATCTAGGTTAAGACAGTCGGAATAAAACGCTTGAGTAAAAAGGACGTGTTCTCCCTTCGAACCTGACCCCCACCTATCCGCACATGGCGACCGTGACCGGGAGACGCGGCACGCCGGGTCTATACCGCGGCACCGCGCGCGTCAGCATTTTCAATATGCAATGGATTTATTAAATTATTAGCGCTCGGACTCTCGCGAAAACAGTGTTGTGCAATTAAATCTATCAATCAACTAATCAAGAACAATATTCACAAAATTAACAGTGACGAAATAAGTGCACACGCGAACATTTCTGTGAATATAAATAATATTGTCATCAAGGACATTTCGATTATAAGTTTGCAGTTAAACAGTTGGTTTATTCAGCGCGATGGGAAAATCGTATTCAAAACAAGAAGAAAAGGAAGTAATCATAACGCAAAATGCCGCTGGCTCAAACGAAGGCCAAGGGATAGCCGAACATGCGGAGCACTTGCACGTCAACAATGTGTTACTAACATCTATTTTAGTAATAATCGCAGTTGCTGTACTCATCTTCGCCTTCTACAAATATAAAAAGTGTCATCATAAATGGATTCAGAAGGAAATCCGTAGTGATATGGCAAGACGCATTCGAGTAAGACTTTCGGGACGGAGCCGCAAGCAGCCGGGCGAGGACGGCACCAGGACGACCGATGTTGGAGTTGACGAGCTGTAAGCCGTGAGTGGAAATGTGATACGTGAAAGTGCGCGGAAATACGTAACGTATAATTATGTACTAACTTTTACTTATTTCTTCTGTACGTATGGAACAAGAGCTAAGTAATGTTTTAAGTAAATTGATACAACTTCAAGTAGATTTACGTAAATTAGGCCCAACCAGACGTTCCCAAAATGTCGGGATCGAAAAAATAAATGAGGCAAAGACTATATATGTTGCCTACTCGCATTATTTAGAGTTAGTTAAATCTGGTTTTAGTGCTGCAGAAGTGTCCGAAGGATTCTCAGAATATATTTCCGATGTGTTATGCGATAAAATAGATAAGGTTTATAATAAAATATTAAGTTACACCGTTAGTGATACTTCTGAAATCCGAAAACAAGCAACAATGGCGGAAAAATTTGACCTTAAAGAGGTCAGTTCCATGATTCCGTTGTATGATGGTAAAGAGGACACAACTGAACGAATTATTGAGGGTATAGAGATGATGGATAGCATGTTGAAAGAGGCAAGTAACAAGAATTTGTTGATTTCGTTTGTGCTAAAGACTAGACTGAACAAAAATGCAAAAATTAAATTAAGCCAGAACTACGACAGAGTGACAGAGTTAATCTCTGATATAAAAAAATATTTACTCCCAAAAAAATCAGCTAATTCCTTGTTACTGCAATTGAATAACATTACGCAAAGCAACTTAACAATTTCAGAATATGGAGACAAAATAGAGGAACTGTTTACGAATCTCACAATTACGCAGTCTGATAACAATGCACAGGCTTGAGAAATCCTGAGACCGATAAACGAAAATTTAGCAATAAAGAAATTCGCTGATGGTTTGCGTAACAGGAGGTTAGGAACTATAATTGCAGCCAGGAACTATAAGGAGCTCAAGGAGGCAGTGCAGGCGGCCCAGGACGAGGACAACAGCCAGCCCGCGCCCGTCGTGATGAATATGAGAGGAAATAGGAGAGGATTCCAGGTGAGTGGACGCGGATACAACAACCAGTATTACCGTGGACGGTGGAATAATCGTGGCTATAACAGCCAGCACTATCGTATGGGCAACTGGGTACCTAATAATTTTAACAGGTACAGGAGTAACAACCACCAACAGTACAGGGGGCGAGCAACGCGCGGTTATTCAGCAGGAAACCGCGGTCCAAGAGGCAATCACGGATACCAACAAAATATTTACACAGCCGTAGCAACAACGGAAGAAAATCAAGTAAGTGACGAACAACCCAACTTGTCACAATTTTTTCGTCCATAAAGTATTGACATGCGATGGTTTAGACTATGTAATCTTCCAAATACAAGGACAAAGTGTGTCTTTTCTTATCGACACAGGAGCGACACTATCTCTGATCCATGTTGACAAAATTCCAAATAATGTCACGTTACTAGAAAATAATACAGTTATCACGGGTGTAGGGGGTAACATCACTTGTAAGAACATAGCTTACTTATCACTAGAGAATTGTAACGAGAGATCATTCACACACAAGTTTCACGTTTTGCATGATATGCCGTGTCACGCGGACGGCATAATCGGGTTAGATTTCATGAGAACGTACGGTGCAAACATCGACTTGCATGCTAACTTGCTAAGCTTGTGTGGTGCAAATTCATAGAAATGGCGATAACGCTACTCATCTGTCTTTACCAGCGAGAACCGAATCTTTACATTTAATCAAAGTAAATGCATTATTACCTACGCATAGAAATGAATATGTAGTAAGCGCAATGGAATTACGCCAGAATGTATTTTTGGCAGGAAGTATAGGAACAGTTAAAAATAATAGGATTCCGGTTAAAATATTAAATACCAGCGATAATGACATTCAATTACCAGTTTTCACGCCCGAGTTAACCTCAATTACAGATTATGACGTTTCTTATTTTCGAAAACATGAAAACGGGGTAAATAGAGCTACGCGATTATTAGAAACATTAAAGTTAACCCATTTGAGTCCAACTGAGAGGAAACTTATAGAATCGATATGTGTAAAATACGCTGACGTCTTTTACTTGGACGGTGACAAGTTAGGAACTACGAACATATTAAGTCAAAGTATTACTGTAAAGCCTAATACGAAACCAGTGTACGTGAAGCCTTACCGTTTACCGACAGCAATGAAACCAGAGATAAGTAGACAGATTAAAAATATGTTGGATGAAGATATTATAGAGCCCGCCAGCAGTGATTGGAATAGCCCAATCCTTTTAGTCCCAAAAAAATCAGACAACAACACAAAAAAATGGAGATTGGTCATAGATTATCGGAAAGTTAATAATGTAATTCAAGACGATAAATTCCCTCTCCCAAATATCGTAGAAATTCTGGACTCATTGTCAGGAGCAATCTATTTCAGCCATTTAGATTTGCAACAATCATACTACCAAACAGCTTTAGACGAAGACAGTAGAAACATCACTTCTTTTTCAACAAGTCAAGGTCAATTCCGCATGAAACGCCTCCCCATGGGATTGAAGCTCAGTGCGAGCGCCTTTTCACGTGTAATGTCAATAGCCATGTCGGGACTATCATATGAAAAATGCTTTATCTACATGGACGACCTCGTGGTATTCGGTAGAAATATAGATCAGCATAATAAAAATTTAACCGATGTATTGCAACGGTTACGAAAGGTAAACTTGAAGGTCAATCCTCAAAAATGTGAATTTCTCAAAACACAACTTTTATATTTAGGCCACATAGTGTCAGCCCAAGGAGTTTTGCCCGATCCTGAAAAAACTAGAGTATTAAAAGACTATCCAGCACCTACAACGATAGACGAGGTTAGACGTTTCGTCGCCTTTTGTAATTACTACAGGAAATTTATACCAGGTTTTGCCACAATTACTTTGCCATTGAATAGATTATGTCGGAAAAATGTTACTTTTAACTGGACAGACGAATGTAAACAGGCATTTATGTCTTTAAAAGAAAAATTAATATCCCCACCAATCCTGCAGTACCCTGACTTTTCAGATAGTAACGAATTTGTCCTTCAAACAGACGCCTCCGGGAAGGCCATCGGATCTGTTTTGTGCAACAAAGATTTGAGACCGATAGCATACGCAAGTAGAACCCTAAATAAAGCCGAATTAAATTACCCGACTATACACAAGGAGCTATTAGCCGTGACCTGGAGTGTAAAGCACTACAGACCTTATTTATTTGGTAAATATTTCACCATCATGACTGACCATAAACCATTATTATATCTTTTTAGTATGAAAGACCCATCCAGCCGTTTAATTAAATTCAGACTACAACTCGAAGAATACGATTACAAAGTTGTTTACATAAGGGGCAAAGATAACGTAGGCGCGGACGCATTGAGTAGGGACGAATTAAAAAATATAGAAAAACGAGTTTTAGTAATGACAAGGGCGCAAAGTAAAAGAGCATTACAACGAAATACGAGTTCCGGAAACGCTACGGATCTTAATATACCCATTGATGCGAGGCCTGATCAACCTCAAATTTCGGAAATATTAAGAAAACCCAACAATTCCGTTGAGTTAGATTTTATCTCGAGCCCGGATTTAGACAACTTACGAACGAAGAATAAAATTACAATGGAACATGAATGTTTTTCATACATAAAAGAAAAGTCAATTATATACATAAACCTTAGCTATATGTCGCACTATACGCGAGCCGATTTTGCGAATAAGTTAAGCGTGTTTTGTAAAAAAATAAATATTGAAGAAGTATGTATAATAAAGACGCTAAATAACGCGTTATTTTTAAAGAATCTCAGTGAAGAGATAATGAGTAATAAAGAGTGGTCCGGACCACGCATAAACATTCTCAGCAATGTAAAAAGAATAATTGACAGAAAAGAAAAAAAAATAATTTTGAACGATTACCATTTATTGCCAACGTGTGGACACGCCGGTATACGTCGAATGATAAACAATATTAAGAGAAAATACTACTGGCCCGAGCTGGAGCAGGAAGTTAGAAATTTCGTTAGGAAATGCAGTAAATGTCAGCATATGATTAAATTCGCGGGAAAACAGAGAACCAATGCAAATAACATCCACAGCTACAGCGGCCTTGGAGAAGATATTCTTGGACGTAGTCGGACCTTTAGAGACCGATGTGGACGGATTTACCTACATCCTAACTATACAATGTGAACTTAGTAAGTATATTGAAGCATACCCATTACGTAACAAGGACACTGTCAGCGTGGCGCGAGCTTTAGTTAACAACTTCATATTAAGGTACGGTATTCCCAAGGTCATCGCCACCGACAGAGGCACAGAGTTCACGTCGTCGACATTTCAAGAGGTATGTAAATTACTAAAAATCGAAAAATTACAATCGACGGCTTACTATCACCAATCACTCGGTGCTATTGAAAATATGCATAAACATCTTGGAGCATTTTTACGAATTTATTGTGACGAACACGCAGACACATGGAGCCACTGGCTATACCATTCTGGTGTTTCGCTTACAATACCACTATACATAGTTCAACTAAATATTCACCATTCGAGCTCGTTTTCGGTAAAGAATGTCGAATACCTAGCAATTTAAGCGATACTTTGGATCCATTGTATAATCCAAACAACTACATGTTAGAGTTAAGATATAGATTACAGTTAGCGCATAAGGAAGCAAGAGAGCATTTGTTAAAAAGTAAGTTAGAAAATAAGAGCTTATATGACAGAAATGTTCTTCCATTTGTTTATAAGAAAGATGATTTAGTTTTAATTAAAAATGAAACTGGAAAAAATTGAGCAAATTGTATAACGGCCCATTTAAAGTAGTAGAAGATCAAGGGCCAAATATAATAATATTAAATAAGGGAAAAAATGAAACTATTCATAAAAATCGTGTAAAATTGTTTATTGAATAAGTGTAGATCATACTGTATACGCATCTAATCCTTATTTTCCAGACATGTCTGAATAATGTAATTAAGTACTATTTCTTTTGATGTGTTTACAAAAAAAATATATGTAAGAATACATTTTTTTTTCCTATTAGCCCCGGTGGTGTAGTGGGCAGATAATTGTAATCTAGGTTAAGACAGTCGGAATAAAACGCTTGAGTAAAAAGGACGTGTTCTCCCTTCGAACCTGACCCCCACCTATCCGCACAAGGTAATCTCATAATTAAATCATAGTGAGTGCCCCACGCTTAAAGCGCAGGGCACTAAATACAAGAAGAGTGTGGCGCAGATCGTGCTGAGGTACTTGGTAAGTCAAAGTTTGAGGTAATCTCATAATTAAATCATAGTGAGTGCCCCACGCTTAAAGCGCTGGGCACTAAATACAAGAAGAGTGTGGCGCAGATCGTGCTGAGGTACTTGGTAAGTCAAAGTTTGAGGTAATCTCATAATTAAATCATAGTAAGTGCCCCACGCTTAAAGCGCTGGGCACTAAATACAAGAAGAGTGTGGCGCAGATCGTGCTGAGATACTTGGTAAGTCAAAGTTTGAGGTAATCTCAATAATTATACACGAACTAAATCTCGGTTCGAGGAACCTGTTCAAGAACATTAAGTACGACTCGAGCTTCCGATTCAGTAGGAGCACGATTTATAAAATGTAGAGAAAGGCCATAAATTCTTCAGGGATTCGTTTTGTCTGTGGTTTTGTTTTGCTTGTCTACTTCGAAATCTCAACTTGGAGAGAGGTTAGTATGAGTTAAGATGAAAACGTTCCAATACTGCAAGCGGCACGCGAGCTCACTAGGTTTTCTAGGTTTTCTAATAAGAGAGAGACGGACAGTGCGGGAAAAATCGAGACTGCTCGCGCGCCATCTTGTGATAGCCGTGCTGCACTAAATACAAGAAGAATGATCGAAGAAAGAAATCGAAGCTGCTCCAATATTGCAGTTATTTGTAAATCTAGGTACATGAGGCAACCCTGAACCAACATTGTGGGCTTTAGATGAGACAAAGAAAATACAAAATATCTCCACTCCAATATTGAAGTGAATGGCATATATATCAAAGAATAGGGCGGTAAAATATTTGTTGAGGTTAGGTTTCGAGGTAACCTCGGCATCGACCATCTTATTATTTTTTACTACCCTACCTTTCATTTCAGGTCCAAACGGGAGTAGCACCCATCCCGAAGTCTGTAAACAAACCCAGGATCGAGCAGAACGTCGATATCTTCGATTTCGCTCTAACACCAGAGGAAATGCAAATTCTCAGTAAGTAGAATTTTTCGTTCATAGTTTTTGTAGGTAATCGGATGAGCGGTTTCGGCGTTACCTCATTTCTGGACAGAGTGGTCGTGGTCATGTCGCGGTTGATTTAAAATACCTTTTTATACTCGTCGACCTTAATGTTTGAATTAAGACTTCGTAAACCAAACTTAAACCACATACTTTTTACTATGGATAGTAACTCAACATTTCATAACTGTTGAGACAACTGTAATGAAATTGACCAATCACGTGGCGCCTTTACTGAACTATAATGGATTTGACCAATAAGACGCCGTCATGAGAAAGTCAAAAGGTAAATAGACATCAACGCACAATAATTTACTTTAAAAACAAAGTTTTAACCGACTTCAATTTGGTACTCCGCCAAGCCACGAGCACTGCATTTCCTATTTTTTACAATTTACCACATGAACTGATTTCCGATAGCAAATGCGTTGATTACTATAGAAAAAAACCGAATCGCTGTATGTGGGCCGATAATATTTGAGGACTTCCATCGATTCCCCAAGATCATCACCAATGGCACTTCATTAGTTCCTATTTCAACGGAATCTTATCAGAACCTATGACGTACTTTTGCACTTTTAAGTACATAATTGAGGAATTCGATAAGTCATCTGTGGTCTTCATCATCAATTCCTCGCCACCAAATTTATGATTCCGGATGTAAATACACGAGTTATAACAGAAAATACCAAAATCACTACACGCGTGCCTTATAAAATTGAGGAGTCCCCTCAATTCCTCATGGATCCCATCATCTAACTGAATTTTGAAAAAAATGGGACCCACCTGGAAGTATATACATACGAACAAAAAAAAATTTTCCGAATCGGTTCATCAATGACGGAGTTCTGAGGAAAAAAAAAAAAAAAAAATACAACCGAATTGAGAACCTCCTCCTTTTTTTTGAAGTCGGTTTAAAATGAAAAAGTCGTTGGTTGCACTTCGTTTTCAATAGATACCAAGTTTGTTTAATTTGTTCAGTTGACTCGTAGAAAAAGTATTGTTCACAATAGTGTCATAATCAAGCTTTTTAATCTCGTACCTTACTTAGGCCACTCAGCAAGCTTCGTGGCCTAAACACGGTACTCGACTAAAAAGCTCTCTATTATAACACGATTGTGAAAAATACTATTTCATGACTCTCGTGGGCTAATACTGCAGTGGTTTCCCGTTATCTTTTTTCTGCACCATCACTTTTAGAGGGTATTCGGTCCCCAAAGTTTCTGACGCCTCTTGCGTACAGGTTCCCCTGTCGCGTGTGTATGGTTATACCGCCATTGCTCGGTCGCCATAGAGCCCCGGTGATTTTCTAGCGTGCTGGCCTCTATCTATACTCACTTAAATTCGCCATACATTGATTGTCCTAGAAGTAAAGGTTGCTAGTTGCTGTGGAACCAGCAATGTACGGAGAATTGTCGTTGTCAGGTGACAATTGTCAAGTTGGTGAAATAGGGGCCAGATGGGGTTTACAGTAGGGCCGGTGTAGGTGGTATTCCAATCTCCCATTACTCCCCTACTTACTTACTAGGTGCTGTTTACATGATTCCGAAGAGTCATTTATCTAAACAAGCGTATTTTTACGAATTTAATAATTCCGAAAACCATCTTCCGCTGGAAGAATTTATGCTTTTTCGGGATATGATACTAACCGTATCTTATTTTTTATTGATTTGTTTAAGAGGCCGCAGTAAGCTCGGCCGAATTTCACCTTCCCATACAAACGTAGTTACGCTCTCATTTTAAAACTACGTGTTGGATTGTGACGAAACTTTGCATATACAATGACATGAGGTATATCTATGTCTGTAATTAGTTTATATGGTTCCAATTTATAAAACAAAGAAAATACAGCATAAACTAGTTTTGTATGAAAAACTTAAATTCGCTGTATCTTTTCTATTATGGTATCTGAAGCTACGTAAACAAATTTCAGACATAGATATACATCATTTCATTGAACATGCGAAGTTTCGTTACAATCCAACACGTAGTTTTAAAATGAGAGCGTAACTACGTTTGTATGGAGAATCGAGCTTACTGCGGACTCTTAAGGCAACAATTTTCATTTACAAATACCTAACAGACTAACACACATAAGTATGTATTGATATTTCAAAAAAACTTATACCACAATAAACACTATGTTTAGACTAGACGGCGACGCGAGACGCATGTTCTGGATTTCAAATATCGGGATCGAAATCGCCGGAAAAGTACAGCCGTCGGCGAGATCTCCTCCTTCATGAAGGTCGCAGCTTGTTCTCAAGCTCACCACAAATGAACTTAAATTCACTTTGTGGCGGAACTCCAACCGGCAGACCTTCAGGGTCAAGTTGGTCTCAAGTACATACTCCGGGAGTCCGCTGGATGCGGGTGGCGCAGGACCGGTCACTTTGGCACTCTTTGGGGAAGGCCTATGTCCAGCAGTGGACGTCTTGCGGCTGATATGATGATGATGATGATGATATACTTTACTTACCTATGCTATCAAATTATCTGCGTCCAAAATCTTGCTTAGCGCAAATGGCGCCCGGAATTTTGAATGACTCATCGGATTTTATTTGTGTTTCCAGCTGTGTAAGGTAAATGAATCATTTACTTAATGGGGTATATAGATTATGTGATTTTACCCCAATTTGTCAGTACAACATGTCGTAGTCATGATTGGGTGTAGCGTACAGATGTAACAATCCGACCATATGTGAATGCAATTTCTCAGTGCAACTCGTTTGACAGTTGGATCAGCAGCGCAACATGCCTTCAGACGATAGCAATTAGTCAGCTTCTGATAAATTGGGGCTGACAAATCATGACATGTATACACCCCATAAGTAAGTGATTAACTTTGTTTTAAACCAGGTGGGTTCAACAAGAACTACCGCACGGTGTGGCCGAGCTTCTGGCAAGACCATCCCTACTACCCCTTCGAACAGAAGGCCGTGCCGGATAAGAACATATTCAAACCCAAATCAGAATAAAGAGAGGTGTCTAGAATAAAATACAAATACTCTTTATCTACGCACATATCATTAGTGCTCTAAAATGCGTTCAGAAGGCGTAGCACGGTTGCCATTTTATCACTTATCGCTATGGATTAGACATCCGTCACTATCGCACTCGCATACTTGTCAGAACGTGAGTCGATAAGTGATAATATGGCAACCGTGCTACGCCTTCAGAAGCCGTAGGAAATGACCAGCATTATTACAACTGATTTTACTATGAGAACTTTCTTGTCTGTGGTGGTATTTTTGTATCGTTATGAGTTTAAATTTGGAACAGCTGTCAAAACTCAAGCGGGTCTCTATTCTAGTATCCATAGATATTAACACATTTATCGATACGAAACGTCAATTCAGTGTGTTTTTTAAATATAAACCGTGATAAATGTCGTGACATTTGATCTCGAGTGATATGAGTATAGGGAGTTCATTCGTCTATGATTTAAAATAACCTTTCGTCATAACGAATTGCCGCTATTGCCGTTGTTATTTTTTTTTGGTTTTTTGCTGTTACTTACCTACTTATGATATGTGTGTAGATAAACTATGCAACTGTACATAATTAGGCCTTAAAACACTCGTGTGATCCTATTATGTATAAAACCACACTCGTATTTTAAGACCTCTCATTATGCACTAGTCGCATAAACTACTATTATCTACGCACATATCATTAGTGCTCTAAAATGCGTTCAAAAACCGTAGGATATGACCAGCATTACTACAACCGATTTTACTATGAGAACTTTCTTGTCTGTGGTAGTAGGTAAAATCTGTACTGTAATGTCATTACAGTACAGATTTTTGATAAATTTGTATCGTTATGAGTTTAAATTTGGAACAGCTGTCAAAACTCAAGTGGGTCTCTATTCTAATATCCATAGATATTAAAACAGTTATCGATACGAAACGTCAATTCAGTACGTTTTTTAATACAAACCGTACGACATTTGATCTCGAGTGATATGAGTATAGGGACTTCATTCGTATGTCTATGATTTAAAAAAAAACCATTCGTCCTGACGGATGATCGAATTGCCGCCATTGCTGTTGTCATTTTATTGTTGGTTTTTTGCTGTTACTTACTACTACTTATGGTATGTGTGTAGATAAAGTAGTGTATGCAACTGTACATAATTAGGCCTTAAAACACTCGTGTGATCCTATTATGAAACTCGCTAACGCTCGTTTCATAAAACCACACTAGTATTTTAAGGCCTCTCATTATGGATCAGTCGCATAAACTACTATTACGCAATGCGGCAAGCCTTCTGGCCACACTGCCCGCTGACTGGTGCCATTTCTTTTTTATCTTTGAGTTTTATTTTACGAACCCCCGACGCAGATAGGGGTGCTATTAAGTTTAACGTGTCAGTGTATCTGTGTATCTGTCTGTGGTATCGTAGCTCCCAAACGGATGGACTGATTTGTTTGTGGTTTTTTGTCATAGATAATTTTATCACAATCGTTCTTAGCTATGTTTCATGAAAATCTGTACAGCCGTTTTTGAGATATTGGACTTTGAAATAAAAATGTCGGGGATTTCTCAACTTTTCTAAGTTGTAGTTATAATAGTTTTACTGTCTTTCTAAAATACTCTTTATTAACTTTTAACTATGTACATATGTTTTATTTCAATACTTGTAACTTTTTGTACAGGTTACTGAATTTGTCTACCTCTGTAAATTTTTCCTCTCAGATAGGTATTCAAAGGTTAACTGGTATAGATCCCTTATGATAAGATCGCCTTTGTACTCACCCCTACTTTTGAATTTTTTACTTTTTGCTATAAAGTTTTAATACTATTTATTACTAGTACTACTCACACAAACAAAGCTGTTACAAAGAGAAACGAACATACGAGTAAGTGGGCAGTGTTGTTTACAATGCGGTATATCGCTAAAGAGCTCTTCCAAACAAGCTCCACCACTCAACTTTAGGTGCCTTAACTGCATCAAGTCGCGGCTGCAATGAGTAATAAGTGAGTGAAGAACAATTATAAGTGTATATTGTATTTTTTATTGTATTATAATCATTTTCAAATCGCTAAAGTTTTTATTGCTCACACCCGGCTGATGCTGGCCAATCGCAAAACTGTAAAAGAAGAAAATAAACTTTTAATGAAAGATGTAAATGGTAATTCGATAGAAGGACCGGATTATTGCTCTTACAAGTTTTAAAAATAAATTTAATATGAAACGAATATTTATAAAATGTAGTGCTCGTGTCTGTCGTGCCCGTCGCTCTTAGCTAACTGAGCTATCGGAACAATCCATCTCGGCCACCAAATTTTCAACCAGTTCCCTCTAATAACGCCAGGGTGGGTTGCATCAATTGCAATTGTGATTTTTGCTTCTGTAATCGTAAGTGGTGTTCGTTAAAATCTGAATGTATGGAAAGTTCAACAAGTTTCTATAGACCTTGATCGGTTTGTAATTGTAATGTGGTGCAACCCACCCTTAGGGAGGCAAGGAGCGACATCTACCTAGAAGACAGGCTTCGTAACGGCACCATGGTCTCAAATTATATTGAGAAATCGTCAGTATCGATGCGCCACCCCATACAACGTTTTAATTAACTTTTAATAATGTTACCTACACACTCAGTTTGACGGCTAAAGTTAGAGCATTGGTATCGAGAAACTGGCGACCGCACCGAACCGAATGGAGCAGCGCCACGCCAAAATCGGCCCACGAATGGCAAAACTAGTATTTATTAATTTTTTCTTGTTTTCTATCAGGTATATCCTTCTTTTGGTGTGTTGTTTGTGACTCATCATCACGCATTGTGCATTCGTATTGTATATACATCTACATATTATCTAAAGACTGTATACTATTTTGTTTAGTTATATATTTTGTCATATGTATCGCCAAACTACTGCCCGCGGGCCAAGCAAGCCCTTCTAATCCGGCCCGCGGAAAGAAAGCGAAGTGTTCGGCCCGCGACAGCGATGGGGTTATGGCAGGTCACCAAAGACAAACCCTGTTATAGTACATTGTTTAACGAGGGGCGTAAGCGGAATATTGCGAACAAGAGTCTATCAGTTTGCAATGTTCCACTTACGCCCGTGTTATACACAATGTTTTTCATCACATTTGCGAGGAAATAAATACATTTTAGATGAAATTAATACAAATCGTAATAAAATCTGCAACATGTCAGTCGTCCATTTTGTTGAATTTGACGTGAGGCGCGTATGGCAAAGACCCTTCGGTATACAGCCACGATTTGAAAACACTTAAAAACGTTTTACATAGACACTAAAAAACTACATATTAAATCTGTAAATAATTCTGTTAAACATGTTTAAGTAGGTTTTTATGTTTAAATTTATTAAAAGTTGGTTGTAGCAAACTTAAGAAGATATGAAATACACCTTGGCTGATTGGAAACATCTTCAGTCCGAAGTGAAGTATGAGTGGGTTCTATATTTTAAAACTAAACTTAACAACCCGTGGGAGGTAAAACGGCTATAACTGCTCTGTACGCTCGCAAGTAATACCGCCATTGACGAGCAAGTGTGATGAAAAAATAGGTCCACTGCAACAGTCATGACCGCCACCAAGTCTTAGCCCGCATGAATTTATATTAAGTGCAGTGTGGCCCTTGAGTCAAACAGTTTGAAGGCCCCTGTATTATGGGAATAAGTGAATGTTCTTATCACATGTTAACAAACACTTATTTCTGTTTGCTTTCCAAATAAATAACAAAATAACGAAACGAAAATAAATAACGGGTTTAAAGATACTTGGCGTGCCCCGTGGACTGATGACCACTGGATGCTCTGGATGAGGGCGCAAGATCGGTCATTGAGGCTCTTTGGGTGAGGCCTGTGTCCACCAGTGGACGTCTTTTGGCTGATATGGTAATGACCTACCGCAAGTTCAGAGTTCCAATGCAGGCCAGCCGGGCAGTCCGCGGCCAACAACGCCCCGTGGGTGCATACGGTGAACTTGGTGCAGTCTACGTTGGCGGATAGCGCGCCGTCCAAGCAGTCTTGGTCGCCAACTTGTTCGCTGACTTGCTCGTCGACTTGCTCGCCGTCTTGATCGCCAACTTGTTCGCTGACTTGCTCGTCGACTTGCTCGCCGTCTTGTTCGCTGACTAGCTCATCGGCTTGGTCGCCTTGAGCGCAGTCGGAGTCTTGGGGCCAGACACATTGCTGAAAATACGTGATTATCCGACATAAGTTTTGTTCCCGGGTAGAAGAATGTACGTATCCTGGATAGTGAAATTGTCAGTAACTAGTGCCACTAGCGGATTAAACTACAATTAGCGCTAATTATTCAACAGGTATCCATGAATCGATGATAAAGGCTATTTCATTTTCGTCTTAAAAAAATACTTGACTTGGCAAAAGTGGTAGTAGTGGTACCTACCACTACCTACCACTTTTGCCAAGTCACCAGGCATGCCGTACGCTTGTTTGACACCGTAGTAAAAAAAAACTGTGCAGTGTATCATCTTGAAACCTCTCTCTCTCTCTCTGGAAATCAGCCTGCGCTGTAGGTGCTTGACACCTCGGCTGGGCCTGATTTACCCACAGGCTAATAAGGGGCAAGGGCGCAAGGGCCAAGCGAGGGGGCGGCGGGGGGCGCGGGACGGAGCTGAGACTTAGGTACTTACATAACATAGTTAGCCTAGGGTGGTCAAAACTCTAAATCAGGCTCTGCACCTCGGCATAACGTTGAGACAGCGACCGATTCACTGCCGCGAAGACACACAATATGTGTCAATGTTATTGTATGTCTACTCCATGGACCTACGATACTCAGGACAAGCTATAGTAATAATAATACCACGTGCGAGCGAGCTGGTAGTATACAAATCTCGATAAGTGTGACGGAAAGGGAAATATCATTCGTTGTCCTTCTCATAGTTCCACTTTTTTTTATTTGCCTTAAGTTGTGGAACATAAACCATTACCCATCCAAATTGAGTACGTCAGCCGTTTTAAGACCAGTTCTTAATTTAGCTGCATAAGAGCTTTTCCATCCCTCGCTGTGGCATGGCAACACGCATAGCCTGTCCTGAGTATCATAGGTCCATGGTCTACTTTGTCTCTGTGTGTATTTTGTATAGTGAACAAATGTCTTCTTTCTTTGTTTCTTACCTCCAATTTTGAGCTCCATTGCAACCCACTCCAACAGTCCATAGCAACATTAACTCCGTTAGCGCAAACATAATACTTGTTGCACTCTTCATGCTGTGACAGAATGCCTGGTTGACACCCGCCATCCTGAGAGGTCCCGTCATTTTGAGATGTCCCATCATTTTGCGATGTCCCATCATTTTCAGATGTCCCGTCATTTTGAGATGTCCCGTCATTTTCAGATGTCCCGTCATATTGAGATGTCCCGTCATCTTGAGTGCCCTCTGGTGTGGCTATCGGAATACTGCAGTTAGCTTCGTCAGGCCACAGGCATTGCTGAAAAAAGCAATAGTAGATTGTGTATCAAGGGAGCATAAGACAAGATAAGATAAGATAAAAATTATTTATTCAAGTAGAATTTTACAATCACTTTCGCACATATTTACAGCGGAAAAGTCAAGTTATTCCTGAGTAAAGCGAAATTCCCTACAAAGGAATCCTAAGCATAGCGAGAGATTCTAAAGTAGAATCTTGAGCGTAACGACGGATTATAGTGTTTACGCAAAATAAAAATACTATTTACGACACTCCTGAGCTACGCACTTGGAAAATCCCACTTCCCAGGCAAGAGGAAACTTATTAGAAAACATAAATCTCGGTGCAGAAAACTCTAGTAATTTAACAAACAGAACGCAAACTGCAAGGAAAACTTTAAGTGCTGCCGGAACATCGTTTTTCGACGCAAGCAGCGTGTCATTCGCTTCAATCCAGTATTTTAACTCTTGGCAAAAGCATTTGGCACCTCACCTGAAGTTCCGCGTTAAACTCCAGCCCCTCCGGACAATCAAACACATGCACATCCCCATACTGGCACACATAGAACTTGCTGCACGAATCCGGGTACGGTCTCAAGATTAGACTCAAGTCTGGACATAGATCGGGGAGAGTAGTGTCACAGCCGGCTAAAACTGGATATTGACATACCTGTAAAAATCAATTGTTCATTTAAATATCATGCAGTTTGTTAGTAATGCACGATTTTCAAAACTGAACCATTTAGCGACGCAAATAACGTTCACCGAGTCTGCTAATTTTATTTATTTATTTTAATCATTATTTCGAGCCATAGGTCCATATTTAATTACAAAATAAAGCACGTTATTACATTAAAATACATAAAATAAAATAAAATCATTAAATTAGCAGCATTAAAACAACACTAATAATAATAATAATAAATTTTATTCATAAAACCTTATTGCTAATGTTAACAATGTGCTTGCGCATTAAGACATAGTACATACAATATTACATGCGTCTGAACTACACAATAACTAGCTCCAACATGTAAGGAGTTCAGGTAGGATATTGCTCCACCATCCGGCATTTCAACCTATCAACAATGGTGTTCAGGAGGCTGGTTTCCAGTGGCAGTGGCGAGACAGTTCTCGCACACAGCGCATCAGAGAGGCAACTCGTTTACGAAGTATAGCCTGAAAAAATCTAGCCTCTGCAAACATAGCTGATGCGCTGCAAAAGCGAGGCAGCCCCAACAACATCCTGAAACCATTATACTGGAGACATAAGCGTGAGGCCTGAGTGGACGCCACGCTCACAGCGGGGCGTCGAGCGTCCATATAAATTGGATCTGTTTTATATGGACGCTACACGCCCCGCTCTGAGCGGGGGCGTCCACTCAGGCCTTACACTAAGGCATTTAGAGCTCTCTGAGTGCACTTGATCCACAAGCTACACATGTAGAATGTCTGACAAAATACCTTAAAAAGGGTTATTTTGACATCCCTCGCACAACTTACTAATACAATCCGGCGTTCCTGTGTATGTATGTATGTATGTACGTATATAGGCTGATGATGTGACATCACATCACATCATCAGCCTATATACGTCCCACTGCTGGGCACAGGCCTCCTCTCATGTATGAGAGGAGTATGTGTAAATGTTTTCAAACCACATGCTCGACAATGCCGAATTATAGGTCATGTAAACCCTACCGAAAGCAAGACATTAAATCCCTTGGTATTAGCCGGGTTATAATGTTGTACTGAATTTCATTATAACCCGCTGGTTAATAATATGATTTCACTTTTCATAATTCTTATTACTATATGCATAAAGTTTAATTTTGCTAAACACAATTTGTCCTAGGCCATGGCCTACTTGATTTGACAAAATAAATGAAGTTTGCCTCCGTGTGAACCCCGGTCCGGAGGAGCGCGGTGTTCGAAATTCGAATTTCGAATCTAGGACCACGGCTTGTGCTTTCGAATTTGGAACGTCGCGCGCCTTCATTTGTTCACGCGTGACGAACAAATCGAGTTCTTGTAGGTGCCTATAGAAGATTTAATTTCAAAAATAATATTGAAAATGTCGAGTGATGAAAGTGTTTTTATCTACTGAGCCTGTTTTTTTGTCTCGCATAAGGTGTGAAAAGTAGAGTATACACCTCGGGGATAAGACTGTTTTAGTCTTGGGCGGTTGAACCCCTCACTGCACTCAGGACTCAGTCTTAATTCCCTCGCTTCGCTCAGGAGTTAACTTATAACTCCCTCGCTACGCTCAGGAGTTAAATTACGAGTCCTTCGTTACGTTCGGGATTCAATTCGCTCCCGTGACATAAAACAGTGCTTTATCCCCTTGGTGTATAATCTACTATTATTCGACGGTAACTCGAGTATCGTTGGTCGGAACGCGGAAATTTGGTAAGCGAATTGTGAGAGACTTTTTAAGTTTAAACGTGGTTCGAACATGTGTCGATGCGGTCAAGGGGTTGCCAAACTAAGACGGGCACATCGCGAGTTCACAGTTCTTGGTGATCCACTAGTACCTAGATTGTAAACAATTTATTAACAAAAAGACTAAGTCTTTTCGGGAACAAGGTATTCATAGTTTTATCTAAAGTTACCTACCTTATATGTAGTTTGTCCTTTGTTCATCATCATCATCCTCCTGGTGTTATTAACCCCGGTAATGCCCGGGGTCGGCTTTAACACCTAATCCCAAGATTTGGCATATGCACTAGTTTTACGAAAGCGACTGCCATTTGACCTTCCAACCCAAAGGGAAAACTAGACCTCATTGGGATTAGACCGGTTTCCTCGCTATGATTTCCTCCACCGAAAACCTAACAGTAAATATTCCGTACATAAGTTCCGAGAAACTCATTGGTAAGAGCCGGGATTCGAACCCACTACCGGCGCTTGACGGCCTGCATGCCTGAACCACTAGGCTACCGTAAGCGTTTAGTTTGTCCTTTGTTGCCCCGAGTTTTAGGTCTGGTAAGTATCCCCGTGCGCGCAGATGTAGAACTTCGAACAGTCGGTCTCATGCGGGATGAAGTAGAAACGAGAATCTGCTAGCGGCGGGCATTCTGCCACTAGCACTGTTGCGGCCAGAGACAGTTATACATTGCCAATTTGTGTTGTAGGATGGGCAACTAGAGGATATGTAGGCAGATCTAGTACGTATAAACCTACCATGTGCATAGGATTAAAATGCGTGCCATTTGGGCACGACTGTAACACCAGGTCCCCGTGCGCGCAGATGTAGAACTTCGAACAGTCGGTCTCATGCGGGATGAAGTAGAAACGAGAATCTGCTAGCGGCGGGCATTCTGCCGCTAAAGCTGTTGCGGCCATGAAAGACACTGGAAAGTACACATTGTTATATACTGGGTGTGGCAAAAATGGGGGGTGATTCGATCAAGGGCATATTTGGATTCCAAATATGCATTTGTCTATTGAATATTTGTAGTCGATTATCACGCGATTATCAACGGACAACCTATACCCTATTCCGTATAATATTAGAAAATCGGGCTTTAAGCATCATGCGATTTCAAGGAAAACCATATTAAGCGCAATAAAAATGAGTATAGTATAGTAGTGTTATGTTTGAAAGCTCTGTGATGAAAATAAGTAAAACTAATTCAATATTGCACTTTGATATCTTAGATAACCAAAGAAACGTAATTTGACAAATTTGTCGTTAAAAATCTAATGTTTTATGGAATAGGGTATAGTTTGTTGTTAAAGTACTTACATACTACTCGAAATTTTCGGATGACAATATAAAAAGTTCTTAAAACACTTTATTAAATATGTTTAAATATGTAAGTATGTTTGGAATCTCCGGAAGGAGCTGGTACGGGATTTAGCTTTCTTTGGAATGATAGATGTAGCCGCCATTTAATAGTTAGTCGGCGGGTACCGATACATGCCCGTATTGTGAGCTACCCACAATAAGAGAATTTGTTTTTATTGGCCTCATAAGGAGAATATAAACTCGTTATTCCTACAATAATAATCATGTCAAATTAAATAATTACCTACTTAAATAAATAGAAACAAGACAAACTCAGCGAGACCAAAACTCATGTTCATGACCCAAAAAGGCAAATAATTTATCTGACGGGGTTTGAACCCGGACCGCTGGCTTCGTAATAGATCATAAAATATGAGAGTAGGGTTAGCTACTTAAACAACTAAAGTGTTTTGGCACATATTTAAATATACCTACCTACGGAAGAATACTTGACATTATTTGAGTCCATTCAAAAAGGAACTCTAGTGTCTAACGCAGAAGATTCCAATTCCAGCCACATTAAATAATCTCAACCGTAGGTATCGGTACGGGTGGGAGACCGAGCGACGCCGCTTTTCTTTAGTGTTTTTCCGGAGAAAACGAGGAAATTATACGAAGCTAAATAAATATTTCGCCCCCGTTAACCCCGGTATAGTAAATTTCATTCGTCATCCATTTACAAACAAATACCTTTAAACGAATGTTACCGGTTTAACAATAAGTACTACTTAGAATTACTTTACATAGTAAATTATTACTTACCGAATAATAATAGCATCATGTTTATTTTAACTTCAAAAGAAAAGTATTTATATTTCTTCTGAATACACCTTAGGTACTAAAACACTGGTGGTTGATCGAAATCAGTTCACTATTTAAACAAACCTTTATCTTGTTATCTTCAGATGTTAATCAAGACATGGACAATCACATATCTTGTCATAAATATTTATATTTCAACCTAGACATTAATAGTTATAGGTTTACTATACATGCGTTTGTTCGTTCGCTTTAAGTACGTTATCATTTTAAAGTTTTGGTCAGGATGTATTCATCCCAATCCTTATATACATACATAGAAAACATCCAAGACTCAGGAACAAATATCACACAAATATTTGCCCTTACCGGGATTCGAAACCAGGACTTTCAGCTTCGTAGGCAGCGTCACTGCCCACTCGCTCCACGCCTAGCCACGTATCCATTAATCAATAAAGGATAATAGTGTCCATAGGCTCCGAGTTCTGCTTATCAGCATGCAGGCCTAATGCTTTGGCATCATCGTAGTACCAATCCATCCGACCTCAAGCATAGCTACGCCGTATGCCCGTAGCGCGTAGCAGCGTTCTTCAGCTTTGTAGCGGGAACTGCTAGTAGAGACACGACTTATATGCGAGTTATTTGCTTTGCTTGGCAGTAAATTATGTGTTATAAAAACACAAGGAAAGCCGCGGCACATTGTAGTATTTTCTTGTTTCCTAGACTGATTCATCAAACCTTATCTCAAGTGTTAGAAATTGAACAATAATATCATTATCTAAATTGCTCCTTGATATCAAGGGGTTTCCCGCGTATGCACTTCAGTAACCTAGAACGGATATAACGGATAACAATTTTATTTCACACCGCGACTATAGTGCTTATTGCTTTACCGTTAAAATCTAGGATTGAGTAAACAGTTGTGAACTGCAGACCTTTTATGTATTAAACAGATTGAGTGGGTACACGGAGTAGGCAGGCATTTCATATGTAGATGAATATCAGAAAGTACCTGATAAGCTTTATCTTATCAGTTCCTAAAGAAATTTTGTTGTAACAATATTTACCAATAATTCCACGTAACCCACGTAAAATTAAAAAGTGAAGAACTTGAGTTCAAGTCAAAGGCGGTGAAATGGTTAAATGTCACTACGGGTGGCATGTTTCGAACTCTTCTGGAGTTATTCTTTAGGATGAGCGTTTTCGCGGCACTGTCGATTGCAGCCCTGCGCACGTACGCGCCGACAGGGCGGGGCGGGGGCAGTTTTGCGCTGGAGTTGTTCCCGAAGAATTCGAAACATGCCGCCCGTAGTGATATTTTTTTAACACATGAGTTTAACCGTGGAATTATTCGTATTAATTTACACGTGTCTCACGAAAGTCTAAATTTATTTGCTGTGTATAGATTGCTTAATTCATCAGGAAACCCCACTCTTTATTCCTTACAAACCTGTCACCTGAATAAGCAGGTTCCATAGTCAACAAGGAACCCTTATACATAATTTCGCCGTGTCCGCTCGTCCATCCGTCCGTATTCGGATTAGCTCAGTTACCATGACGACAAGAAAACTATATTTCGGCATGAGTTCTCGCATATAAATCAATCACGCCGACAAAACAGTGGAATAAAATCTTGTTTTTTTTTTGTTTGAAATTAAATACAATGAATTTTCGAAAACCTTTATTTATTAAAACATTGCAACAATATCTTAACTCGGCTACTAATCCGTGGTTTAGGCATTTTCACTAATATTATTTCCACACATACAATAAATAACATTAGAGCTTAGACAATATCATTCCATTCAGTTATTTTTTATACGTCAGTGTTCAGTTGTCGTATTAAAGTCTACAAACGATGCAATTTGTCACACGAACTTGCTGTTAAAATGGAAGGTATAGTCCGACTCGCTTTTCAAGAACGAAATCGCATCTCTTTGTACAGTCAGCAGCAGAAGTTGCTAAGCGGTTCTAGTGCTAAAAACGATCTACACACGATGTCTACTGTCAAGGGAATAAGGACCTGTGTAGCTCATTTTAAACGTGTTGTTTTGCTTAGATACTTCTGATGCTGACTGTTCTAGGCACAAGGAGAAGACAAAGCCATTGTCTTTCATTATTAAGTGTAACCTTTAATTATTTACGTTCAACTATGTACACTACAACTACTAAAAAAAGTATATACCTTTAGTTTTAATTCGAATCTCGCTACTTTAAACAGAGTCTTAATTCGAGTAAAGTATTGATTAAATTTCTTCTATCATTTCGAAGCGTTTGTGGCACGTGGCTAAACAATGGTATTGTTGTACCGACGATAATATCCAATATCCTTATGTATTGTTATCTCATTCCAACTAGCAAGTTGTTGAGACAAATTGCTAGGTGTGTAGCGTAAACTCGATATTTCTAATATCATTTATTGTTTTATATTAATTCCGATTTTTAAACGACAAAATATGAACTTTATTTTTGTATTTAGTCAAAGGGTTTATTATGGCAAGGTTCTTAATTCGTGGTCTAAAAATCGGACTTTACACTCACAACTCTCCCCACACACACATTCACATTAATACAACAATATGGCTTGGTTTTAATGTACAGTACCCTTGAATAATGAGAGTTTCGGTACGGTTTACAAACATTTGAATATTGTATGGCACATACATTTTAAATAGTTATTTATGATACAAGTGCGGAAAGTAGGTAATAATTAATAACATTTAAAGAGTGACGATGACCAAAAGCGACGTGCGGGAATGGAATTCGGGCCAATTTTCCCACACACGTGCGAAAATGAGGTTTTCCCAAATAGAATTTGAAATTTTTTTTTTTTTTTTCTCGCATGATGCATTGTAACATGTTGCACGTGCGAATAGGTAATAAGGTCCAACTCGTGTCGGTCAAATAAACTCGCTGACGCCCGTGCTTTTGCAGTCTCACCAACAAATTGTTATCACAGTTTGGCGAGTAACATAACATTGTTTATCGTTTTGTACTTTTGATAAATAAATAAAATAAAAAAGTAACTTATTGGGAACCTACTTTCCGCACGCGCTCGCTTTTCCGCGCTTTTTTATCATAACATTATTGATCCTGCGAATGTTTTTTTAACCGACTTCAAAAAAAAGGAGGTATCTTTAGTTTTTTATGTATGTTACACGATTAATGATAGACGCCTGGAACGATTCGGAATAATCTTTTTTTGTTTGAATGGGTATCCTTCATAGCTGGTCATAATCCGGTCAGCGTCTGACAGTGGGATCCTTGGAGGAATCGTGGTCTTCAAATAAGGCGAAGAACAGAATTGAAGTCGGCAAAAATATTGTTTAAACAAAAAAAATTTTTGGAATATCAAAATCCCGTCTGAATTCAGATATTAGATTTGTTAAAAGAGAGCTAATCGTACCTGAATCTCTCATTATTTCGTAATTCGGAATGTAATTATAATATAAAATATTCAACATAAGTAAATAAAAACTCAATATAATCTCAACCAAAAATAAATATAAAGGTGGGTTAAACCAACATAACGACAAGCATTCTTACGCTTAAGGTCGACTTTTCGCTACAGATAAGGTGAAAAAAGTTATTCCCAACTTTATCTCATTGACATAAGATTGAATATTTAGAATTTCACCCGGCCCATGGAAAAGTTTTCAATGTACCCATTTCACGATGCTGCTCATACTTTGTTTTTAGTTTTCCGAATTCCATTAGTATTCCATTAAAAAGCAACTTTACCACCACCCCTATTTGTAGCTTTGGGAAATTAACCGCTGTATTTATATTTATACTTGGCAAAAAATGCAGTTATTATTTTATTTAAACCCACCTTATTATAACTTTCGTTAGAACATAAATATGTACTAAAATTAGACATTAATAAATCGGTAACGACTCCAACGATATTATGTTTACAATTGCCGACTTAGATTAATCACTGTGCATCTGATCGATTTTGGATCACCTTGAACTTTGTCATATCCCAGCACCAAAGTAAAACTAATATGACGTCCGCGCCGGTTCACTAGTGTGCATGCTCGGATAGCATGCACGGAGCACTCCGAATGAAAGTGACATAGTCATGCAATTAGTTTGACATTTTTGAAATTGTTTACTAACCGAGAAATAATGAAATTGTTGACGACTTCCAAATTGATTTACAATGTGAGTTAAAAGTGATCCATATTCGATATTAGTTACACTGACTATTTAAATTCAGTTGAGGTTCCGATCAATATAAATAAAACTCAATTTTGTAACCGAAATCATCCATTATTACTTATACTCAATGTATTTTTTTCTAATTGCATTTTCTATATTTTTCAGTATCGATTCATTTGTACATTCACTAACTAGGCTACATTCACTAACTTGTTACAAAATTGCAAATCAATATACATTTAAATTGTACAGTATCTGGTCAACTAGTGGAGAACGAACGAATTTTGGCAAGAATGCAATGTACCAGGCATGTTCCACTTGTTGCAAGTTGGTGAGGTACGGCACAGCGAAATGTCATCCCGCTCGAATTTGGAACAGCCCAACTGGGGAAGTACCTTCGCCTTGCAGAAGACCACAGTCATAATAACACTAATACTTGCTCTGTAGTAGTTTTGTGTTCCTGGTGAGCAAGGTCGCCAGAGCTCCCGAGGATGCGTTGTAGAGCGAGGGCATTTGTTCCTTCAGCTGTCAACACGGCGAATCCTCAAATATATCAAGGGTCGGCAACGCCCATGTTACTCCTTTGGAGTTGCATGCGCCTATAGGCCGCGGTGTCCGCTTACCTTCAGCTTACCATCCACTAGCGCTTACCATCAGGCATCAGGCAGGGCCGTACGCTTGTGTGCCACCGTCATTGTAAAAAAAAAAAACTTGCCGGTTTGGCTTAACTCGGCTCTCGCGTACCTACGAGGTGAAAACCCGAGCGCGATTAACAGTGACACTTATCGTACTGTTGCCGGCGTTGTATAGTGAGATGTTATTCGCGTGCCCGAATGGTCATGAACAGCCTATCTTTAAAACAATGCTTTTGTTCCCTTTGTTAACATCGGCCGCTTCTTATCAGTTTCATAGATGAAAAACATCATTGAGGTTTGAGTTTGTATTCTTGCCAAAACTTGATTCCCAGCCAAAATCTGGGTGCAAATCGCGTCCAAACAAAAATCTACCTTAGTTCATTGGTTTTAAATCGACATTCGCTAGAACAATATCAAATAATAGAACTACATGTGACTTCATACTATTTTACGTGTACAGTTGTTCCAAAATTCCCCTAGACGGATTAACGTAGACTGAAGTAATCTTACGATTACTGGATATTTGGTTGCACAAACTGCGACCTTAGGATTAAGAGGAAAAGATTCTAAATGAAACATTTAACAGGGAAGCGATTTTTTACTTTCGAGCGCTCGACTCTTTCACTCAAAAACGAGCAGCATTTCATCGTTTTGAGTGAATTCTTTTGAAATAGCGATAGAAAAATGAAAATCGAGAGGTATTTACCACTTGTATTCAATTCTATCGGTATAAGGCCCTTCGCTCACGGAGCTACCCAAAAAGGACTAGTCACAAACCGGTTAGTAACGCGTCGTCGTGTGCGAACCTCAATGAGAATGTATGGGCGGTGACGGTCAAGCAACTCGTTAGTAATTTACGTTTGTAACTAGTTCTTTTTGGGTAGCTCCGTGAGCGAAGGGCCTAAGAGTTCTGATAAGATTTTTGAAGCTGGAGTCGAATTTACTCGTAAGTATTTAATTTTCGAGCGCGCGAAAGGCAAAACACTTCGAAGTTATAAGTAACAATGTAATTTACAAATTAACGCCACCTAGGGGGATTTTTTTACAACAATAACGTCTATAACAATCTAAGTACCTACTGAGGCCTGCCTTTATAGGCACGACTGATGTGTTCAAATTAGGCTAAATCAGGTTACAGCAAGCTGAAGCCAGCTGGCGACAGACCTTTAGGCGGATGTCACACTGCGCCGCATCTCCGGACGGAGGTACGGAGCTCGTTGTATGCAAGTAGCTCAGTTTGTATGTAAATTCCGTATGATACGACACACTGCACCGCACCTCCGTCCGGCGAAATTTGTATGCAGCTCCGCACCTCCGTCCGGAGATGCTGCGCAGTGTGACTTCCGCCTTACTGGCCACGACATAGGGTTGCACCAACTTATAATTACAGATCAATCAATGTTAAATACGCCGGCAGTCATTCCATAGACACGTCATACTTCAAACATTCAGATTTTGACGAACACCGCTTATAACATGAAACTATGATTACTCTGGACAAGCTATGGTAATAATAATACCACGTGCGAGCGAGCTGGTAGCATACAAATCTCGATAAGTGTGACAGAAAGGGAAATATTCGTTGTCTTTCTCACAGTTCCACTTTTTTTTATTTGCCACAACTGATTTAGTATGAAGTTGTGGCACACAAACCATTACCCGTCCTAATTGAGCAGTTTATGGCAAGCCATCAGCCATTTTAAGACCTGTTCTTAATTTAGCTGCATAGGAGCTTTTTTGCTTTTCGTTAGCTTTTCGGTGAAGGAAAAACATCGTGAGGAAACCTGCATACATCTGCGAAGAAATTCAAAGGTGTATGTGAAGTCCCCAATCCGCACTGGGCCAGCGTGGGGACTACTGCCCGTTCCCTCTCATACGTGAGAGGAGGCCTGTGCCCAGCAGTGGGACGTATATAGGCTGATGATGATGATGATGATGATGATGATGAGGAGCTTTAAAAGGCAAAGGTTGCGGGAGTCCGCTGGATGCGGGTGACGCGGGACCGGTAACTTTGGCACTCTTTGGGGGAGGCCTATGTCCAGCAGTGGACGTCTTTCGGCTGATATGATGATGATGATGATAGGAGCTTTTCCGTCCCTCGCTGTGGCATCACGTATATAGCCTCTCCTGAGTATCATAGGTCCATGGCTTACAATTACAGACGGTTTGGTCTGAGTGAGTCCCTCTAATCTATGCTTTCTCTATGATACAGACCGATCAACGTTAAATATGTCGCTGTTAGCTGCCATCCCATAGAGACTCGTCTAACTTTTTATACATACACTGTTACAGACGGTTTGGTGCAACCTACATGTGGCCATACTTTAGAGTGAGAAGCCACGCTCCAATGTCTCGCTCACACGTATAGCGCACCGCTGCTCTAAGCCGCGGCCGAGCCGTTTGATAGGGATTTCACAGCGAACTAAAAAACCATAGAAGTCTTAGTAGCGCCGCAAAATGGCCCCACAGAATGGGTGCCATTGCCATTATGCGGGGATGGGGGCGGGGTGTCAAAACGATGCCAGGCAGCCGTTTAGTTCAAACATGCGCATGCGCATTGGGTAGAAATTTGTAAAGGGCGCACTCTATGGTTTTTTAGTTCGCTGGGATTTCGACAATAATTTTGCCAATTTTATAAGCATGGTATAATTTATGATAATTTAAGCCAATCTTCCATTTCAATTTCATCTCCCATACAGGTTTTTTTCCTAAAACCGTGCACTTTCAAGACGATCTATATAGACACGCATAGCACCGCTGCATTATAGACATGTATATAGTATACCGAAGGCCGACAGAATGTTAAAAATAATTGCGAAACTTTATATTATCAATGGAAAGATCTTCGTAGTTTCTTAAAATAAGGTTTTTTTTAGCTAGCTATTACCTGTGTTGTCTATATTACTTATGGAACAGGACAACAGCTAAAAACCTTATAAACAGTGAAAAGTTAACGGTTTCAGAAAAAAACAAACTTTTTGGTTTAGACACTGAAAAATAATAAATAGCCCATGCGACAGTAAACCATAATATTTTAAAGCGACATACGAATTCCAGCTTATACAATTTTCAATCATTTAATTCTCTATGCCTATTCCTTATCGATTAGGTACGTCATAATATAGCCTTACCTCAAGGTAAGGTATTGTAAAACTACAAGTTACAATTTCAGAAGTCTAGACAGACAACACACGTCGAATCAGTCACAAATTTACCGGTATTTATTAATGTTAAACCGGTTAATTATTTAGGTTACGCTCGAACTATAAGATAACGTTATTTAGAAGCTCTCCCTAACCGGTTATTCGGTGTTTGGATACGGTATCAATGACAGCTGTCGCTGGGGTGACGCTGCCTGCGGTCATTCACCGCTTACACGGTGGGAGCGCTCTCTAACCGGTAAATGGATTACGTTCTCTTTTTGCGCTCCGATATATTAACCGGTTAGAGCGATGCTTTGCGAGCGTGACCTTTATTATGGGTTAGGCTCTCAAAGTGCGGCTCGAACAGCAAAATTAACCGGTTTACAATCCCTGGTCAAGCACCTCTGGCTTGACTCATTAAGACTTTTAAAATTATAACACGCAGCTTTATAAAACAGGTCTCGGACATGCGCGCAAGCATATCAAGATCATGTTCGATGTGGCTGTAGGCAGAGGCCCAGCGAACATAGGCAATAATTTGTCTGCGATTTCCTTTGTCTATGGTTCGACGCGTGCCTAGCCGTTTAGGGCGAATACCCACCACGGGTATGCATTATGCCGCAAAGCATGCGAAGTGTCAAATAATCAAAAAATTCTGCAGATAGAGCTACATGACCTTGACATGCTTGCACGTGTGTACGTACAACGCTGTAAGCTATAAATAAGGACCACTTGTCAAAATGCTTCTAAACCCCCTTATTCATAAAACTTAACAAACCTCCGTTTACTAAGATGGTTTTCTCCACACAAACCCAAATCTCAAAGGGAGAAGACGATTTTCAACGGCATTTTAGTTAAAATCTTGGAGTACAGATTTCTATGGTAATAATAATACCACGAGCGAGCGAGATGGTAATATACAAATGACAATAAGTGTGACAGAAAGGGATAGACTGACAACACAACAACACTGACAACAACTGAGTCAGTGTGCGGTTGCGGCAAATAAAACATTACGTTACGTTTACAAACGTTACCGTCAGCCATTTTAAGATCAGTTTTTAAATTAAGTATTACATTTATTAGTCAATGTGCAATGTATGTAAGTATAGTTACTTGAAATAAATAAATGAATTAGACTCATTTTTGTTTTTAAGCAGTAACGCTGCTAACGAAAACTATAAATTTTAAATCAAAGGAAAAATTGAAAAATTTAATGCTCCAAGCCGGATTCGACCCGGCGACCACAGGCATTCATGGCCCGTCGCTACTAACCAACTGAGCTATCGGAACAATCCGGTTCGGGCACCAAATCCTTCATTCAATCGCTTCGAATCCGGCTCGGAGCATTACATTTTTCAATTTTTCCTTAGGTTTAAAATTATAAATGAATTAGACATTTAATTTAGCTGCGTAGGCGCCTTTCCGTCCCTTATGGTGGCAAGCGTGTAACTTCTCTGTATATATCTATACTCCAAGGCTAAAATAGATTTCACCAGCGTGTAGAGTACACTTTCTGAATAGTTATTGGCTATATTTCATGCCACGGGTTAGTATGTATGTAAATACATTATTGTACACAAGACATTGGTAAAAATACAGACAAAATAGGTTCGAGGCGGACGAGGCCGCGGCAACTTGTGTTTTATATATTTTATGTCTCATTTTACTATATAACAAATGTACAGGTCGATTCACGAGAGTTGGCGCGGAAAATATATGAAACTGTCATTAATAGCCCTTTCGCACCCGTAAAACGAGACCTTGCTAACGCAAAATGAAGTCCAATTGACATGTTTTTGATTTGTCAATTAAATGTAATCAACCCGCACGATCGTATTGACCGGGTCTGAAAGGGATAGACATTACGCGCCAAATCTTTTGTACTTACTGTATATTTATTTCCGCTTATGATGAGGTTTAATGAGCGTTTATGAATAAGGGATGTGTCTAGTGCCGTCTCTGCTAGTACCTATAGTAGTTGGGTTTGAATGGCCCCACCTTGTTCAAGCCTAGGTACTTGGCCTGTTCGTCAGAGAGTTCGGTGAGATGCGCGTCGAATGTGGGCAGGTGGAGGCTTGCGACGTACTCGTCCATTTTCTTTGGCAGTAGGTACACGTCCGCCTGAAATAAATGATTAAATATAAAGGTATGATCATTGAAGCTACGGCAGCCTAGTGGTTCAGGCATGCGGCTGTCAAGCGGCGGTCGGGGGTTCGAATCCCGGCTCGTACCAATGAGTTTTACGGATTATTTACCGTTAGCTTTTCGGTGAAGGAAAACATTGCGAGGAAGCCGGTCTAATCCCAGTAATGTCTAGTTTTCCCTCTGGGTTGGAAGGTCAGATGGCAGTCGCTTTCGTAAAACTAGTGCCTATGCCAAATCTTGGAATTAGATTTCAAAGCGGACCTCGGGCTCCTTTAGGACACAACTTGGAATAACGCTTTAAAAAATGCAAAATGTCTACCAAGCTTATGTCACGTCAACACACAAGGTACGGCATTATTATCTGGGGAAACTTGGTACATGTTATGAGGTAGTGTCTAACCTTGTAGCGGTGTTGTGGCGCGTTGTACAGCTCGATGAGCGCGAGCGCCTGCGTGGCCGCGGTCACGGACACCACGAACGAGGGCAGCGAGGAACAGCAGAGGTTGGCGAGCCGACCTTCCGCGAGGAGCACTATGCGTTTGCCGTTAGGCCAGATTATATGGTCCACCTGAGAAAAAGTAAGGTTGAGGATAATCAAAATAAACCGGCCAAGTGCGAGTGGGCCTCGCGCACCGAGGGTACAATACAAGCATTTACGAATTTCGCAATTTTTCCATTATCTGTGCTATAATATAAGACGTTGCTTCGTACCAAATTTCAAGATTCTGAGTTCACGGGAAGTACCCTGTAGAGTTTCGAAAATTTGCGGCTGTAATGCGGCATAAACGGCTGTATCTTTTGATTGCGTTGGCTTAGAAGTTTGATTTTTTTCACAGCTCCAAGTGACAGTAGATAGTATTGGGTATAAATTTTAGCTTGATACCTTCACGCGTTCCTGAGAAAAAGGGTCTTGACAGACGGCCGGACGGACGGACGGACGGACAACAAAGTGATCCTATAAGGATTCCGTTTTTTCTTTTTGAGGTACGGAACTCTAAAAATGCATATTTTTCACGCCACTGCTCGGAAATGTGGCAAAAGATGGTCAGAAAACAGGCTTCAAAGCAGGATTAGTTGGACATCACACGAACAGGCCAACTATGAGTTCAAACAAAGACCTTGAGACGCGTCTGTGAAATTTTTGGGCAATAATGAAGCAACAAAAAAAAAGATATTATAACTGTTCAGTGGACGGTTGTTTAAATTCAACATTAAACGGTGAATTATCGTTTTTTGAAGCTAATTTTTAATATAGGAATGACATTAAGAATAAAATATTTTCGTCATTATTAATTTATATTTCCATTCTTCCCGTTTCATTCTCAACAATAAATCTGGCTGTCCAGTTGGGCTGCTTCGAATGTGAGCGAGATAACATTCAACTAGCTGTACCTCTCTAAGGTCCCTATCTAATCTCTTTCTCTCTCTCACCTGGCTCCTAACTCGCTCCCACAGCAAATCCGGCGTCCTCAAAGCATGAACGTCCACTTCAGTATTAGAATGTCCCATGTTGCACACAACGCAGCCATTTTTCATCCTCTCCATGTGTTCACGTGTGACTACGCCTTTGTTGCCTGTTGCTGTTATGACGATGTCGACTTGTCTTATCACCTGTGAAGACACAGTTGTATTTTAGGCATGACAACTGTATGAGATAGAAGGAAAGAGATGCAGGGGAAGACCAAGACGTGCGTTTATGGACCAAGCTAAAGAGAAAGTTAATGTAATGTCGTATAAAGAGAACATTGGCAGAGAGAACAGAGTGGCGATTACTCCACCGACAAGAGCCCGGCTCTTAAGTTTATGAAGATGAACTGTATGAGGTAGGTATAACAAAATTCGGATCGTATTTGACGCTAGTAACAAAATGAGATTCTTTGTTTTAGGTATGACTAAATTACGAGTAGTATTTGACACTTTGTATTAGTGTTTAATGTCCTCTTAACCCATTCAAGGCCAATGAGTTACATAAGAGTCCTGCCTCTACGGCTACAAAGCGGAAAGATGCTGATACGCGCTATGGTTTAGCACACGTAACGTTACTTCCTTGCCTCGAATGGGTTAAGGCAGTATTTTTGGTTATTTTGTAGTCAGCGTCATATAGTTAATAGCAGCCAGAGTAGTCAAATATTTCGTAACTCACGCTTATTCATACAGTAGGGTCTCTATTGTTTCCCATAAAATTTAAGCTCCGATTCCGATCATTCAATTTCACGGTGGTGTCACTTTTCATAATGTTAAAGTCCATAAACATACTCCCAGAAAAATAATAAAATACATATTTTTTTACTACCGAACGTTACTGAACGCGTTCTTCCAGACAGCTTTAAAACATACCAACATACCCATTCATTATAATTAATGTGCACTTGGGCAAAAATAAAGAGTGATGCGATTGAAAGATATCTATGCCGCTCACTGTTTTGTTTAGTGGTCAGAATACATTAGAATAAGCATGTTTTGTTTTGAAACTTTTTTCTCTAAAATCAAAAATGCCCGAAATATTTGACCCGAAAGTTAGGAAAAATATGTACGTGTCAACATTTCGATGGATGTTGTGTCATTATTGGTTCTGGCGCTTCGCCGGCCGCTGCCGCGGCACGCTCGCTTCTCTCGCTCGGCTCGCGCGCTTAGGGTCACGGTACAACTAACACTCCTCCTCGCTTCGCTCGTCGTCGTACCTACACCGACCTGCCTTAGAAGTCCAATATCTTGGCCATTTTTAAGTTCAGAGAAAAAGTTTCTAACAAAACATGCTTATTTAAACGTATTCTTTATGAAACAGTCATTAACCCACCGCGCAGTAGTAGTACCTAGTACCCCTTTCAAATGTATGTCTAGAAATGTTTCTGAGTAATTATCTAATATGACTTTGGATGTTATAGATTTGGTCTCTTAGATGTAATTCACTTTAGGCATTAAAACGATATGAATAACAATCAGTAGTGGTTGAAGAATATGCCTTAGAATATTTATGAATAATTATCGATAGTCCTTTGATCGTATGGACATCAATTTCTGACTTTTGTGATTATAATACTCAATAATATGGGTCATTAATATTAGAACTACAAAACGTTATACTTAACAAAGATTATGACTATTGATGTTTATGTCTATAAATTATATGGATATCAATTTCTGACTATCGAAATTCGGAACAATAAGTTTATGGGAAACAAAGGGACCCCCATACAGTAATAAAGACGTGTACCGAAATATTTGGCTACCTCGGCTACTACGAACTATATGACACTGACTGTACAATGGGTTTTGTTTAGGCAGATTTTTTTTTGTTAGTTAATTTAGTACTAAGATGGTTTAATATATATTTTTGTGACACTGTCTAGTGTCTAATTGGGTTTTGACTATTGACGCGTGCGTAAGTGAAAATGTACTGTTGTAAATGTAATGTAATGTTAGTACCTCATTTAATTTGACAACTCTGAAGCCGTCCATCGCGGCTTGTAACGCGCAGATGGGGTCGATTTCAGTCACGTACACCTGTCAAAACAACATGCGATTATATATTTATAAAGAACAAGTGTAGAAATTTTCTAAGGCACATAAAAGACATGCACTGAATGACTTGCGCTGTACTAAGCAGAAATAGATGAATATTTTAGTTCTCAGGATCAAATGGAAAACCATTAGAACCTTATGAGAAGTTGCACTGTTTTAGGTATAAGGGTGCGTTGCACCAAACCGTGTGTAATCGTATCTGAATGTATGGAGAAGTCGACAAGTTTGTATGGGATCCCAGCTGCCGGCGCCATACTCAACGTTGCTCGGTCTGCAATCGTAAGTTGCCACCCTAAATTACGTGTCGTATTTGATGCTTCACGAAAGTTATATGAGTCAATGCAGTAATTTTGCGACAGCACTTTTGATATAGCTAATGCAATTGAGAATTTTCCGTGATTTAATACGATAGAAAATAAAAATATTCACCCACCACACAACCCAATGCTTTCAGCGCCTGGCAACATCCTTTTCCGACCTCCCCGTAACCGCAGACTGCGGACTGCTTTCCGCCGAACATCAGGTCGGTACTCCTTTTTAAAGCGTCTATTATGCTTTCACTGAAACAAAAAGTCTTAAATCATTTTAAAACGCTGTAAACATCGATGGTGAAACGGTAGTAGAGTAAGGTAGTAAGGACAAAAAATAAATTGATACAGGAAATGTCCCGGGAATATTTCTGAAAGTTCCCGATAATATTGAGGAAAACTCTCGAGCTGGGAATATTTCCCATACAACTCGGTTACATTCAGGGAAGGGAAGGGCACATAACCACTTATTCCATTTTTAGTCGTATCCCGTTGGTCATCAGACAAACGCAACATTCGACAACTTGCTAAGAAAAACGTAGCTCTGTCAACGTTGCTTAACAACAGAACTATGTCAACAAGCCATCCTTAACGGTGAATATCCATCATAGATGTGCGAAACTGTATTTTCATATATTTCACACCTAGCTGTCAATCATGAAAACACATCCCCGCACAATCTCTAGTGGTTATTCACCCTGACGGTCGTCGGTACGGCCTATTCTTTCTTGTGTACAGATTTTTTAAGTGATAACTTCTTTAGCGGCGCTGTGCACTTTTGGTGATGGGGAAAAAATGTTAAACTCGCGACAGGTCACGTGACAGACAGATTCGACAGATTGAAAATTCATAAGACAATGTCATTGAGTTTTACTTCTGCCGGCACTCCGGGAGTGTCAAAGAAAGTCAAAGACGCTGGCACTATAACTGTCTCGCTCACTCTTATAATTTCTAAAAGAGACACTCACCGGCACGAATACAGGTTGTCAAACTTGGTCTTAGTCACGGAATCGTTGACGTTCATGGCTGGAACGCACAGCTTCCCCGCTTTGCTGAGCTGGTATAGTCTGTGGACGCCCGTCACGCTTTCTTCTACTATGCCTGAAAGAGACAAAGAGTTAGATGTAATGGCATTTTCGTATATTATGGTGATATTAAAATAAACAGACTTATCATAGAAATTGGGAATAGTAAAGGAAGATCTGTTAGCAAATCCAGATCAGGACTATAATAGCGAAGGAAACATGGGAGGACTGTCTTCACATGACAAGGATAATGAGACGTATGGGACAGTTTTTAATGTCCCATACCAAAATTGATCCAGCGGAACACTTATACGATAAGTCGGTGTCTGCCCTTCCGTCAAAAGCAGTTTTCTCAAAGACCGTTTGACATAGAAAGCTTTTAAGTATGGAGACGATAACACCACAGTGTACAAGCCGATCAAATGTAGTTATAGACAGCTGGAAGCTGACCGCTAATGCTAGGAAGCTGATTGGTACACCATCAGAATTCTAAACTGCACCACATAGGTCACAGCTCATTAGACCCACCCGGCATCCGACTCGCACCGCCTCGCCTCGAGCAGTTAGTATTCTTTATATAGTTTTGTATCGGCATACGCTCACTACATCAACTCCGTAGTTAGTAGAGTATCGAGGCGAGGCCGGGTGGCTAATGAACCTTATCTTTGAAGGTTTCCCTCTGGTTTCTAAGGTCAGATAATACAAAGGTGTCTCTAAAGGTGGTTACGTCGTTCAGAGTTCCTCTTTTTTATACTACCCATCAGTGGCGGAGCGTGAGAATTTCCACTGGACAACGCGGAGCAAAAAAGGGTTGTTTTTGATGATTTGACGACGACGAGTTTGGTAATATATAGCAAGATTAGCAAGAAATTTTAGGGAAGTCGGTGGGCCAGTGTAACCTATAATGTAAGTATGTATACCTTTGATCTGGTCGATGCACCACCAGAAGCTATTCACTACTCCGTAAGGTCTACCTTTGATCTGCCTGAACGCCGGAGCATGTTTCTTGTGGTGGTCGATGCACCACCAGAAGCCATTTACTATTCCGTAAGGTCTACCTTAGATCTGCCTGAACGCCGGAGCGTGTTTCTTGTGGTGGTCGATGCACCACCAGAAGCCATTTACTATTCCGTAAGGTCTACCTTAGATCTGCCTGAACGCCGGAGCGTGTTTCTTGTGGTGGTCGATGCACCACCAGAAGCCATTTACTATTCCGTAAGGTCTACCTTAGATCTGCCTGAACGCCGGAGCGTGTTTCTTGTGGTGGTCGATGCACCACCAGAAGCCATTTACTATTCCGTAAGGTCTACCTTAGATCTGCCTGAACGCCGGAGCGTGTTTCTTGTGGTGGTCGATGCACCACCAGAAGCCATTTACTATTCCGTAAGGTCTACCTTAGATCTGCCTGAACGCCGGAGCGTGTTTCTTGTGGTGGTCGATGCACCACCAGAAGCCATTTACTATTCCGTAAGGTCTACCTTAGATCTGCCTGAACGCCGGAGCGTGTTTCTTGTGGTGGTCGATGCACCACCAGAAGCCATTTACTATTCCGTAAGGTCTACCTTAGATCTGCCTGAACGCCGGAGCGTGTTTCTTGTGGTGGTCGATGCACCACCAGAAGCCATTTACTACTCCGTAAGGTCTACCTTAGATCTGCCTGAACGCCGGAGCGTGTTTCTTGTGGTGGTCGATGCACCACCAGAAGCCATTTACTACTCCGTAAGGTCTACCTTAGATCTGCCTGAACGCCGGAGCGTGTTTCTTGTGGTGGTCGATGCACCACCAGAAGCCATTTACTACTCCGTAAGGTCTACCTTAGATCTGCCTGAACGCCGGAGCGTGTTTCTTGTGGTGGTCGATGCACCACCCAGAAGCTATTTACTATTCCGTAAGGTCTACCTTTGATCTGTTTGAACGCCGGCGCGTGTTTCTTCAGCATGAGATGCGTGGCGTCTCCTCCGTCGTCGAGGATCATGTTGGGTTGCCAGGCGGCGCTCGGCGCGCAGCACTGGTCGATGCACCACCAGAACGCCTCTTCGCTCTCGCCGCGCCACGCGAATACTGCATAACCTGGAGAGAAACGAGGAGTGTGAGCTGGTAAAACACCATTAGAATGTAGAAGGTAACCTATCTGAACTACTAAGAATTGTTTCTTAAGTGTCTCATTTGTTCTCAAAGCCGTTGAAACCATGACCTTTTCAGGATTACTATGAAACAAACCTAACCTACTACCTAACCAAATGTGTTCTGTAACATAATAATGTCTGGTGTGGCAAATAATTTTTTAAGGTTTTCCAATTTTCCACTTTGATCGAAGTGTAAATGTGTTCTTTAATGCCTCATTTATTGGCCATTATCTTTGGACTTATAGTAAGCCTTGACTTCTGCGGAGTAATGCACAGCAGGGTTGGTCTGGATTAAGTTCTGACATTTCAATTCGGTTTCATCATACAGACATTTCGTTCATTAATTTGGTAATATCAGAACTTTCTCGCTAAGAACGCTCGCAATTTTATTATTTAAATCGTTATCGTGTACATTATGCATTGTACGCGTGTAGAGAAACTGTTCTAATCACTAATGAGTGACGTACATAAGACTTTAAAGTATGCAACCGAGCAAAAAGCACCAATGCATAAGTCAATGTTGTGGGAACTTAAAACAATGGGATAGAGAATCACGACACGCTAGCTTCATAGACAATACTAGGTACAACAATTATGTTTATACAAATGTAATGAATCACGTACATTGTGGCGTCCCACACTCTCGAGAAGTGGGTTATAGTTTTTTTTTCTTCTATCATGTTCGTTTTTTTTTCCACTTCGAAAACATCTTCCTCCTCACAGCCTGATGTCTGACTTTGTATCTTACCACAACGAGAATCATCATTCTCCTAGCGTTATTCCCGGTTGTGCCCATGAAGGAGCCCAGGGTCCGCTTTAACACCTAATCCGAAGATTTGGCATAGGCACTAGTTTTACGAAAGCAACTGCCATCTGACCTTCCAATCAAGAGGGAAAACTAGACCTTATTGGGGTTAGACCGGTTTCCTCACGATGTTTCCTTCACCGAAAAGCTAACGGTAAATATTCCGTACATATTTAAGTTCCGAAAAACTCATTGGTACGAGCCGGGATTCGAATCCACGACCGCCGCTTGACAGCCGCATGTCTGAACCACTAGGCTACCGTTGCCACAACGAGAATAAGGTACAAAATTATGATTTCCTTGATCGTGCTTGCATGAGGAAGCCTTTACTGCAAGATGGCAGTATAGTTGACAAGTTGTACTGTATAGTTGACAAGTTGTAATCTAAGTACCTGCATGCGCCAGCGCCGCAGCGACCTCGTTCTGTGTGCTATAGATGTTGCACGCCGCCCAGCGTACTGTAGCACCGAGGGCGGCTAGGGTCTCGATTAAGACTGCGGTTTGAGCGTTGATGTGCGTGCAGCCTACTATCTGTTAACGGAAGAAATATTTCTAAATATAGAACTCATTATAGAACTTAGCATAAAAATAGCCATAAATATGAGACTACTAGCTTCCGACCGCGACTTCGCTTCTGCGTGGACTCGGGATAAAAACAATCCTAATCCGGGCTGTAAACTATCTTCGTACAAAACTTCGTCCAAATCGGTTGAGCCATTTAACTGTGATTGTGTAACAGACATCCAAACTTTCGTGAATAACTACAACTTAGAAAACTTGAAAAACCCCCGACATTTTCATTTCAAAGTCCAATATCTCAAAAACAGCTGATTCATGAAATATGGCTAAGAATACTCAAGATAAAATTATCTATGACAAAAAAAACGCATTCAAATCGGTCCATCCGTTAGGGAGCTACGATACCACAGACGTGTATCTGTCTGAGATACACAGACAGACACGTTAAACTTATAACACCCCTCTTTTTGCGTCGGGGGTTAAAATCAAAGAGTTGATGTTAGGTCAGTATGTAGGGCCTACTTTGAGCTACACCGACAAGAGCTTAGCTCTTAAATAAGCAGAAGAACTTACCTTGGCTTCTTTAAGAGGTTTATCCTCCTTAGCCCTCGCCCTCAACGCCATGATCCCCGGCATCTCTTGCTCTGCTATTTCTATCTCCCTCCGTCCGAACGCATGCTGTTCCACATTACGAACGCAGTAGTTTGGGTTCGGCGTGCCCGCTGCGATGGCTTTTTCGTGGGGTTGGATGCCTTCATCCTCTTCTGAAGACGACCCTGGGGAAATATGATGATTAGTTCAAGTTGAGAACAGAGATGGCGGTAAAACAAAATTGTCTCTGATCGCAAGTATTTGTAGAAGATATCAGTGACATTGTCTTAAAGAGAGTCACATACCTCTCGAGAAAGGGGTCACAATGAGTAAAAAAATTAAAAAAATATAGTCCTATGGGATATAATTAACACAGCGAACGACAAAACTATAAGAGATTTCATAAGAAAGGCGCAAAGCTAAGATACTGACTATAGAAGGTCATATATAGACACTGAAAAACATAAAATTCCGATAGTTATGAAGACCGTGAGTTTATGTTCTCATGTTCGTATCTTCAGAAGCGAAGACTGCATCGCGGTATGTAGCTTTTCGCATTTGCAACGCGCGACAGAAACGATACAAACAGGCATTATTAGAAAAACACCAACACGCTTCCAAAGCTCCAAAGCTAATTTAATACAAAATAATTAGTCCAGAAATACGTGGCAAGGCAAACTACAATATTTATGGCATTCATCGCAAGAAATACCGACAAGCTGTCGCCACCAGAGGACGGTCTGCAAGTTTTTGTTCGAGTATATCTTGCATTTCTATCCTACTACTCGCTACACATAATAATAGGGCCTTGTTTATGGATAGGCAGCGCGTGACGCGTGTTGTAAGGCGACTAAGAAACGGCTCACATCTGTAATTAAACTCTTGGGCCGGGGCTGCACTGATAGAGCGATTAGCGACGCGACGGCGATCTTCATGCATCAAGTCACCTAAGTGCAAGGCCTGAGTGCACGCCCCGCTCAGAGCGGGGCGTGCAGCGTCCATATAAAACAAATGCAATTTATATCACGTCCACTCAGTCGCGTCGCAATAATCCCTGACCAAGGTGGGTCCAATTTCCATACAAAACGTCAATTGACATTCGCAGGCTAACGGCGTGATATTTTAAGAAACTTACGTAACAAATTTTCATAAATTGGCTTTCCATTTGCGCGACATTCCCCCTTTCTTAGAATAAACTTTCTTTGCCAAATGATACTTTGAGAAAAATAGTTGTACTGATACGTGATGAAGGTTTACTCTAGGAAAGGGGCAATTAAGCGCATATGGAAAGCCAATTTATGAAAGTTTGTTACGTAAGTTTCTTAAAATATCACACCGTTAGCCTGCAAATGTTAAATGACGTTTTGTATGAAAATCGAACCACCTTAAAGAGCATTGTCAAATCTCAATATTAACATTAGTTAATCGTACAATCGTAACTACAATACACGCCACATACGCGTCTGTGAAGCTAGATTTAAGTCTCCCGTATACCCGTCAAACCCGTCTAGACTCCCCCCTGCCCCACACTCGTCGAACGACGTGGGAAATAGCGAGGAAAGGAGGGAGAGACATAGTGTGACACATATTGCTCCTTGTCATGCACCGCTCCCTTTTTATCCAGTTTTTTGGACGCCAGGCAAAGGAGCGGCAATATAGGCATGCAACCTAGTGCGGAGAGTCGCGATTAATCGCGCGAGTAGAGCAGTGTGGCCAGAGAGGGCAACATCGCGGCAGTCCAAGAGTAGAGCGATCAGCAGCGCAAGGAGCATAGAGTGGTAGGTGACACAAACGTATGTGGCGTGTACTGTAACCTGTAACTAAACTTACACACGTCACTTCTCCCGGAGATAACAGAGTGCCGTTTCCTCACTGAAGGCTTCGGTTCTTTCGATTCCTTGGGCTCTTCGACCACAGTGGCCATGCTTGACACTTTGAGGATACCTTTCTCAGGCATTTAACTGGTTTTGAGACTAGCGAAGAGATAACCCTAGAGTATAGACACTAAACACTTCGTTCCGAACAGAACTGAGACACCAGCGTGCTGCTGTCCGCCCTACATCACCGTGCACTACACGGCATTTGACTTCAATATGCGGTTTTTGAGGATACCTTTCTCAGGCATTTAACTGATTTTGGGACTAGTGAAGAGATAATCCTAGAGTACAGACACTAAAGACTTCGTTCCGACGAGAACTGAGACACCAGCGGCGTGCTGCTGTCCACCCTACATCACATTGTACTACACGGCATTTGACTTCAATATGCGGTCTTTGTGGATACCTTGCTCAGACATTTAATTGGTTTTGAGACTAGCGAAGAGATAACCCTAGAGTATAGACCCTAAATACTTCGTTCCGACGAGAACTGAGACACCAGCGTGCGGCTGTCTGCCCTACATCACCGTGCACTATACGGCATTTTACTTCAATATGCGGTCTTTGAGGATTCCTTTATCAGGCATTTAACTGGTTTTGAGACTAGCGAAGAGACAACCCTAGGGTAAAGACACTAAAGACTTCGTTCCGTCGAGAACTGAGACACCAGCGTGCGGCTGTCTGCCCTAAATCACCGTGTACTACACGGCATTTGATTTCAATATGCTCTACTTAACTGCCGCACCACCTGCATAGACGATGAGATCTTTTCATAGATTTACAAGATGATGAGATGAGTATATCAATGAAGATAGCACACAGAGAACGATTAATGTGTACTTCGCCTAATCTTGAGAGTATCATGACGTGGGTGGGATATTAACTGGATATACTAACCGGTTAATGATCCAGTTTATGTGATAGACGCGTCATGACTGGGTTTACAACACTTTAATCTTGGAAAGCGTCCTTAATCCTTCGATTCATTATCGGTTGTGTAAGTTATAAGGTATTTTATTATGGCAAACGTGCTTAACGAGCTTATAACCTGGGTGACGGTAAGCAGCAACTCCAGAAGTATTACATGTAAGTTGCCAACCCTATTCCCAATGGTCCCTAAGGACTTGTATGTATCTGTGTTATGTTATGTGCCTAGTCTTCTATCCTGGTGGTAAGTAGGGTTACCAGACCTAACGAAGCTTCACTGTTACACTGTGTCACATTATTGTCGCCATGCTGAAAGAAAGAGATAAATGCAAGTCCCTCACTTTCAGCACACTGCATTCTCGTGACCTTACTCACCACTAGGCTCACAACACCAACCTACAGACGAAGCAGTATTATGTTTGGAGTACTTCCCCAGATATTATCCAGACTAAGAATCCCAGTATTATTATGTATGTCTTTACCATATCTTGGGACCATGGGGAGGTCCGGGATCTTTAGAACTACGTCTATTATTAGTAAAGACTTAGTAAATATATTTGCTAAAGCGATATCTCAACTAGCGTCGCTGAAGTCCTGTCTACAACTGCGCTCCTTTTAAAATACGACCGGTTAGCCGAGTGGGTAGCTGCTTACAAAGCTAAAGGTTTGGGTTTGAATCCCGGTAAGGACAAATATTTGTGGGACGAGCATGAAGTTTCTGAGTCTCGTATGTTTTCTATGTATTAAGGTATTTATATCTATTAAGTATACCGTCGCCTAGTACCCGTAACACAAGTTTTATTGAGCTTACTATGGGGCTAGCACGATTTGTTAAAGATTTTCTCCTAATATTTAATTATTATTTTTAACTTAGTTGTATGAGGCGCAAGGGCGGCACAAGGACTGATGTACCGTCTATCGACGCGTGTCTGTGTGAGTGCGACGCATTGGTCATATCCACGGATTTGTTTTACTGCTTTAGCCGTGTAGAAATACTAGAGATGCATTGACTAACACATACACTGGTGGGCTAAATACTCGTAGGTCGCGTATATATGTGGTATTCCGTACCGTTAAAACTTGAGTGGATCGGATTATGCAATGAACACCATCATCCACTTCCGCAAAAATTTGCGTCTGCGTCGATTCTTGCAGAAACGTCATAAACTTAGATCATTTATTTTTGAGTAGTTGGTTTGTTGTCACCTTATTTATATGGAAGACCGAGCTTTGAGCGGTCGCTTTCGTGTTTTTACTGAAAATTATTAAGCTAATATAATACATTCACGCCTTAATTCCCTTCCCAAAATGGCTAATATGCAGAGCAAACGAAACATGTTCCAGTGCCACTTTTGGTATTAATGTCGGTATAAAATATTGATGTGTAGCCCATTGCCCACAACACACTTCAACCCTGTACCTTAGTACCTACGACTCTTAAAACACCCACAGGAAGAAAAGGGGTGGTGCTATTCTAACCCGACAACTACTACGACTCCGAAACTATATGTCTGAGTTTAGGCCGAAACGCACTGACAGCGGTGGCGGAGCGGCGCGGTGCGGCGCGGAGGCGGTACCGGTTGTAATGCTCGAGCTAATATGAAAGGGTCCGCACAGAAAACCGGCCGCTATCCCGCGCGAATACCGGGCGTGATTTTGGTGCGACGTCCTCCGGACCGCATTCGCTTTACCGCAAACACGCCTCCGCACCGCACCGCGCCGCGCCGCTTTCTGTGCGTTTGCAGCTTTAACTGTCCTCCAGACCGGTTTCCTTGCGATGTTTTCCTTCACCAAAAAGCTATTGTTAAAAAAAAAATTCTAATAATCCCTATCCTCGTCGCCAATTATTGTATCTTCAAATGAAACTACCAAATTAATTAATTGGAGTTTTTATATTTCTTTCAATGACGATTGTTACAAAAACAACGTTATTATTTTTTGTCACCGAGTAACGCGATAACGGCCTACGGAAGCGCCACAGACAATCACTAGTATATTACATATATACATAGTATAAAACAAAGTCGCTACCCGCTGTCTGTCCCTATGTATGCTTAGATCTTTAAAACTACGCAACGTATTTTGATGCGGTTTTTTAATAGATAGAGTGATTCAAGAGGAAGGTTTATAAGTATGATATAGTACCCGTGCGAAGCCGGGGCGGGTCGCTAGTACAACATAAACGACTTCAAGTTCTCATAGTTTCATATCGAATGAATTCCGTACATAAGTTTTATTTTTACTCAATGATACGAACCTGGATTTGAACCCTCAAGATTGAAAGTCGCGGGTCTTACTGCTCAGCTATAGAGTACAGTGGTTCTAACCTCAACTTTATTGCATGCGACTGTACAGGGCGAATGTATCCATTACCAACCGCAGACGGGCAGGTCAAAGCGGGACGAACGACCTTTTCACCGCTCTGACCGCGAAACGACGTTTTTGGAATGAACCTTAATGCATTACGATGAAGCTTACCATCGAGGAGCTTGAAAGTAATAAATTTCCCAATGTTCGCCATATTAACACTTAGTGGTTCTGTGAACTTGCAAAACTACTTTTTTTTTTAATTAGCTCAAGCTGAAACGGAGAACTTTCTTCACTTCGCTTCGCGGTGACCGAGCTCTGCTTGGGTGAGAATAGAGAAAACTCCATCATCCTCCTAGCGTTATTCCCGGTTGTGCCCTAAAGGAGCCCGGGGTCCGCTTTGACACCTAATCCCAAGATTTGGCATAGGCACTAGTTTTACGAAAGCGACTGCCATCTGACCTTCCAAGCCAGAGGGAAAACTAGACCTTATTGGGATAAGACCGGTTTCCTCACGATGTTTTCCTTCACCGAAAAGCTACCGGTAATAATTCCGTACATAAGTTCCGAAAAACTCATTGGTACGAGCCGGGATTCGAATCTACGACCGCCGCTTGACAGCCGCATGCCTGAACCACTAAGGCTACCGTAGCTCTAATAGCGAGAATAGAGAAAACTATTTTTTCCAAATATGAGACCGCTACAAGTAGATTGATTTTTCGTTCCCTTAAAACCCCTATTCTGTAATTTTCACTGATCGGGCAATTAGGGCCGTTGTTGAGAACGTGATTACAAATAAATATACAAATATTGCTCGGTTAACATTTGACAGAAAAAGCCATTTCAAAAGCGTGTTGAATTTTTTGTTCTCTCGTTCGTGGAAGACCTAATAGGGTCTTTTACGCCAGTTTACTAGAATCGACAAAGGGCCTTAATTTGCATTGTTGGCCGAATTTCATCAAACGTAACAGAGTCTCTTACGCCAGTTTACTAGAATCGAGGAAGGGCCTTAACTTGCATTGTTGGCCGAATACCATTATGATCAAACGCAACAGAGTCTCATACGCAAGTTTAATAAAATCGAGGAAGAGCCTTAACTTACATTGTTGGCTGAATTTCATCAATATAGTCCATTCATAAACCAATCTGAACCATGAAAAAAACAGTCGGTATTTACGTCACTCACAACTGTTTACCCGACTGTCGTCTATAAATAGAATAGATCAATGGCATAAATAATACGTAAGGTTGCATAATGCCGTCCATTTTATCAGGTCAATTCCAACAGCATTCGCGAACTAAATATCTACCTAGAAGCTTGTGGTTTTGCTCGCATTGATTTATTAGATTATATTGAAGTAGCCAACATACATTGTCGCAAAGAAAATGAACACGACTATACACGACCTTATTATCTAAAAGTTAAGAGTTTAAAACGAGTTCGCATATTTTTGCCATTCATTTTACCTTGTATGTGAAGGCTACATATACTTTTTTTTTACACCTGCTACTACTCAGAAAAGAGTCATTGTTGCGGGTCTAGGGATCAAAGTTGTCCTTTTTTTCCCTGTTTATATTATTCAGAAAAAACGTATTTTCCGTATAAAAGGTGTAAAAACCAGTATGTGTAACTCGGTAGTTAAATAATTTCCATCGTGGGTGTAAACACTTGAATCCCTCGATATATTACGCTCACGATTCTATCGTAGAATCTTTCACTTCATTCAGGATTCAACATACCGCCCTCGCCAACATTGAGACATTGCGTTGCGAGACACAGTCTAATATGTCATGTCATGTACAGGTTGGAATGGACCGAGGGACATTTCCGAAAAAGAAATGTATACCTAAAGCTACGAGTATGTGTGTGCAATGATTTGATGGGATTATCGATTTTGCAGAATACGAATAATTAGAGCTCTCTAATCCCAACCAGGTTTATATGGGACGACGATCGTAATACTTCGCCTATTATGGTGGCACTTCACTTGGCGTTGCGTGGTTGCCTCTCTTTTGCTTTTGCAAAGATGCAACACGAATATTTGGGCAAATACCGCGAATTGAAGTGCCATTACACTTTAACTCGTGACACAATATCCTGTAGAATTGAATATGTTCTTTCCATAAGCTGGTTATAAAAAATGGTTTCACCAGTGTTTTATTGGTTAATGTTGCATAACCGCCACCCCGGCCTTTATAGGTCAGCCTACGTTTGTTCAACACAATTAAATGCAATCCACGTACATACCACAAATGTAATATTCATGAACTCGCGTACAATTCTAAAAACTTACATAAAAGTTTATTACCACTGTTAAGTTGTGGTAAAGGCAGGTGACTTTCAATCTGGACTGCTGGAGGTCGTGGGTTTGAACCCTGACTCGTACCAGTGGGTTACAAAAAACCCCACGATATAGGTATCATTTAATTTGATATTTACGTGGCTTTTTGGTAAAGGAAAATATCGTAAGTAAACTGGTCTACTCCCAACCCGGTCTAGTTTTCCCTCTGGGTTAGAATATCAGAAGAAAATCGCTCTCGTAAAACTAAAGCCCACACCAAATCATGGGTTTACGTGGCAAAGCGGACCCCGGACTCCTTCACAACCGGGAAAACACGAGAATAATAATGCCAAGTTTATCACTTTCCACCCAATTTCAACCCTTTGCGGGATAAATTTCGAGACCCAAAGTAGCCTATGTTTTAATCCAAGTTATAAACTAGCTATATGCCAAATTTCATCTAAATCCGTCCAACCGTTTATGCTTGATTCATTAACAAAGATCCAAACTTTACTTAAACGTATACTTCAACTGAATACCCTACTGTTCTACTATTGGATATCGTAGATCACCAAGACTGGTAAATGCGACATAACACCGTCCCGTAATAAAGCATGCGCAGTGTTGCATAACGCCGTCCCACGTGTTTATAGGTCAGCCTACATCTGTACAAACGAGCAAACCAATACTGACACGATATACTTATTAGCTCGGTATTTATCCACTTTAAAGTGCACTAGCTGATCGCTCGGCTGCGCTCGCTTGTTGCAGATAACCCAGGGTGATAAGTTGATAACATAATTGCCTGATGACTTTTGAAGGTCAAACAATATATTTTTTGAAATTGGTTAAGTAAGTCCGCTAGAATCTTAGATACATATAAAGCAAAAGTTACAAAGATAATACAATCTCACAGACTTGACAGAAATAAGACCGCATATTGTCGACACTGTTTAAGTTGTATTTACATATATACATACGCATATAGATTCACGTCTTTATTCCAAAAAGGGGTAGGCAGAGCACATGAAACTTATGTTCCAGTGCCACTTTTAGACCCTTTTCCACGTTGTGCCAAAGTTTAATATAAGTGTGGTTTTTCTCTGTATGTAGTTTTTTGGTTGTTTCTATTGTATTGGTTGCCATAGTTTAGACGCAAAACACAATACAGGATGCAACGTTCAAATGGTTCAAAGTTGTAGATCTCATCATCACTTATCACCATGCTAAAATGATATCCAATAGCGGTCAAAAATGTTTCACCTTCAGGTTGGATTTTAAAAACTTAACACGCTTTGATTTGCATTGTAAAGTATAAACTACACAATTCCTGACTAAATATATAAATCTAAAAAAAAAGACTTTTATGCTCTACATGATGTTGCAAAAAGGCTGGAACTCACGTTTTAAAGGGTTAGTACAATCTGAAATATTTTCCTATTTTATCATCACTCGGTGTGAAGAAGACTCCTTGAACAATCCACGAGATGATCGGGTCACATAAAAGTGATATTTATGAACTTTTAAGGTTTCCACCGATATAACCTTCACGAACCAAGATCGCGAGAAGACTGGACGTAAACTACTTAGATCCCATCCAATTATACCAACTAGCAAAATTTAATCATGTAATTATGCCGAAAACGCTACGATCCAATTCCGTTTATACCACAAAAGAAATGCTATTTTATTGACTATGCAATAGAGTTCAAAAACTAATAACAGTTTTAAACGGTATTATGAAGGCTTTATATACTTGTGGTCTGTGGAAGAAGTGTTTAACTTTCAGATGCATTTCCGAGGTCAGTTCGGCCTCCAAATAGATTGTACAATGTTTATTCAATTCAAATTTAAAAAATGACGTTTATAATATGGAAATTAACATATATAAGGGTAGTTTTTGAATTTGAATGTCTCAGAAGGAAGGTTATGTTTTTCGAGCGTTACATAAATACTTTCTAAAAACATAACCTAAATGTACTATCTGTAGCCGGTGAAATAGAACTCTCTTGTCCTCATTGTATATATATTTTGGTATGTACTTATGTGTATGTATATGTGGACAAGAAAGTTCTATGTCAGCTACAGTCAAACGGCTTGATGGATTTTGACATATGAGGTGTCGTTGGATTCCTCATAATCGTGCGAGTGAAATAGGCTATAGATAATATAAAAAAACAGTTGACATTTATGAAAAATCTTTTAATTTCAATCGTATAAAAAGTTGTACACTGACTTGTTTTTCACAGAATATTGAAATTGTAGATTATCTCTAAGCGGTTTCACGTCGATCAATATGTACATTGCCTTTATTAAACCTCTCTGAGCACAAAATTGGAAAACAGACGCTGGATTGAGGTATATTACTTATTCAAAATTAGATAAAAAAATTAAAAAGTGCCTCATTCGTTACCTCATGCTTTATCAATTGAAACAATCTATCATTTATTATAAGGCTCTAAATCCGGTAAAAAGACTGTTCTTCTACGGGGTTCTACGTCTAAAAAATTGGCAAATCGCAAAATTTCGTATACGGACTCTTTCGACTTTCTGACTACGAGTAGGTAGCTAGATGTTTAACCATTTGAAATATACAAGGCCAATGGACTAAACATAAGAAAGACAATATACAATATTCAAAAGTCACCTTACAGGAATCTAATACAAATTGCCGATTAGCTACAGTTGTATTTGTTTAACAATACAATGCGAACAAATTCGCTGCGGTTTTCGACGTCCAAACTCATTTGTCACGAAAGAGTATACGAGTATATTATATACCTAACACTATACGAATTCGTCGACGTCCAGAAATGTCGAGGGCATTTTTTCCAGAAGAATCTCGCGCGCTACTTATATGGCATGGACGTACACTAATCTGGACTGAGTACTAAGTTTTATTAGTCAATCAAAATTGAACCATATTGCCGACCAAGGTAGGTACACAATTGTATGATAAAAGACTACTAGAGAAAGCGTTCCGAGCGAGAGCAACCAACCCGAGGATGGTGTCCCACTCGCACGAGTTGCCAATGTAAAAATAATAATGATATAGTGGTATTAACAGGTATTAAATTATACTGAAAAAAAAATACCTGCTCATAATTACGAGCCGACATTATATAGGAGATGTTACTTTATACCTAAGTTTTAATTTACTTATTAAAACATGGTAACGCATTAAATATTGAGGTAATCAAGTGGTAATTTTAAATATCGACTTGTATCCCCAACGGTGACATCTATTTTTCAAATATTGTCATTGGACTCTTGTTGCCTTGTTTTAGTAAAAAATGGTGAAAATATGTTGTACAAAGGGATGTAAAAGCGAAAGCTTTAATAATTGTGGAATATCATTTCATAGGTAAGGAACATTTTGCTTTATTTTACGATAAAACGACAAAACCATATGCCAAACTTATTAGGGTGACTATGATTTGGGCCGGTGTGAGAATGCAATGTCGTAGATAAGTCGGCAGAGCAATTATGTTAAATTATTTCATTTAATATTTTAAAAATGTACTATCCATACTTCCATATTCTTCTATACTGTGTTCATACTAATGTTATAAATGGGAAAGTGCGTGTGTTTGTTTGTTTGTCCGTCTTTCATGGCAAAACGAAGCGACGATTTAATGAATATTTCTACAAGATATGTTGTTATTTCATTAAGTATTGCGGCATTCTACTGATAAAATCTAATTAGAAACTTTTAATGAAACATCAAAAACCTAAATGACGTCAGAATTTTATGGAGTCATAAGACGTTAGTAAACATTTAGTAAAAATGTCATCATCATCGTCCTCCTCCCCTACCGTTATTCTCGGTAATCCCAGTTGTGCCCTAAACGAGACCGAAGTCCGCTAAGTGTCAAACGGACGTTAGTAAACATGTATTTATGTTTAAATAAAATATATATGTAGGAACATGACGTTTTTATTAGGAGTTTATTCGTGAGTTTTATTTATTTGTAATACAAGAATAATTTATTTGGACTGTATTACTTGACAAAGCGAACGGTTCTGCACCACGCGCATCCAGAGGATTCCCGGCACGTTTACCAGTTCATCACTCTCTAAACAAGAATTTTTATAAATCCTAATATCCGCATAGGTACTTGGTCACCCTAATTAGAACGAGATGCAATTCTCTAGTATGACTTATCTGTCGGCTACGCTTTTTTAATCGCAGTACTCAGTCCAGATTAGTGTACGTCCATGTTATATGGTATTGATTTTTGAATCTGATTGATTACCTCATGACAGCTAGATAGTCTTTCTATCAAACCGTTTCCCTCAACCCTTACTGGCAAGTAACCAGGATGGCAGAAACACGAAACACAACAACACATACTTACAGAGCAAGTGTTGTTATTATGGCTGAGGTCTTTTGTTAATCTTGTGTATCGAATCCAGTGTTACAATGGAGGCAAGCGGCAACAGAAGATAAAGCGTCCATCTCGTTCTCTCAAGTGGTGTTAGGAACGAGTACTGCATCTTCTGTGTATCCTTACGCAATATTATAAAAGTTCCATTTGTAGAGTAGAGAACTGGTCAACTCAGAAGTAAGTAGTGGTTAAGATGGTCGGGAAAACCTAGTCTTTAATCTATACTAAAGAGGAATCGTCTGCATGTGAGATTGTATCTTGTTGAGTTTATAGTAGACTGTATACATCTCTAAGATCATTTAAATAATTCTTATTAATTGTATCTGGACGCTCAGAGATTATACATCTCTCTCTGGGATATTAAATGATCTCGTACAACTTCTTGTTAATTCTGATAGAGACCTTGTATAATGAAATGTATACAATTTTGTAATTTTGTTTCAATTTAGTGACACCTGCTGAATATAGTGATATAATTTGGCTGGTAGAAAGGTTATGCCCTAAGGATGAAACGCTATTTTATTTTTGAAATCCACCCACTGGTATGGAGGGGGCGAAGAAAATCGCGGGTCAAAGTTGTATAAGCATGAACTTCGGAATTAATGTACGCGATCGTCACCGCTCAACCACAATCAATATTTGCACATATTAGAGGCGTTTTATTGACATACTTTTACGTCGTGCAACGAAAACACTATTATAAATAACACAAATAACTATCCCAGTCACAACGAAATAGCTCCTATAAACTTCCAAAGTGCAGCTAAAACCATAAAGAAAACACTAAACTGGCAGAATCAACCGATCGTTAAATCACTTCCACAGAACTAGATTACCGAGAAAAAAATTAAAATCGATACACCGCAACGTCACATCACTCACTGGCACTGAGGTAAAAAAAAACTTTATTCTAAATTTGAATTGAAAAAACGTTCGCCTCGCGTAACGAACTCCTAAAGTGTGACCAACAGTTGATTTGCACTGCTGGTAGGTAACTATTTGGCGCGGTTAGCATGGAGTAGGCTTCTTATTTCATTTGTTTTTATATATTTAATGTTATATAAGTATTATAGTCACGTACTCTAGAGATATCGTTTTGTTCGTTTTGTACCTTAGTTTACTACATAAAGCAGTTAACAATAAATTTTACATTTAAAAAATGGAAGCAACAACTACCAAAATACTCGGAACGCGTCAACGTTAATCGCTTGTATAAGTCGTTTAACATAATTTCATCTTAATAGTTTCGTTCCTACTATATCCGGTGTGGTTTTTTTTTAACATATGCTTTGTAGGAATTATAGTAGTTTTGAATATTACATGTAGAAATAATCCAAGTGCTAAACGATACAGTATATACGATAGTTTATACTGTATAGCAAACAATAAATATACTTAGGCAGCAATATTCGAAAAGATGTACAGGTATTGTGTTTTTTTAGCTCAATTCAATATTAAGTATATCGTTGTGATAGAGACTTTGTCAGAGAAAAACACTTTAACTTTATACGCTAATTTTACTTTATCGTACCTAATATAAAGGTTGGAAACTCACCATCATCTAAAGTTTTTCTTTTTTCCTTTGGAGATGGAGACATCTTAAAGCGAGTAACAACGTTCAATGCGCTATTAACACTACCAATAATAGAAAAACCAACTGCCTGATATCTAATCTATAGATATCTCTCTAGGCGTTAGTAGATCATTGACCTATTGATTGTCTAAATAAAAAGTTCCTTGTTATAGTTAGTAAAAAAACAACGGACTGGCGACAACCGTTTGCTTGCATTAGATAGGCTGTATGTTTGCTTGCCACCCTGGTATACAAATGTATAAAGAAATATTTCATTTCTTAGCTTTTTTATGGTTACCTACTCAGCAAAATGCTGCGGAAATCCAGTGTTTTCAGTCGAACTGAAAGGAATTAGAGATGTGCGACCAAATCTCATTCAGCCTTAAGTGTCTGTCACGCTTGTAAAATCTGGCCAACTTTCCTCGCGGCAAGTTGTAAAAAGTCGTAAATTGACCCAAATAGAGCTGCGAACCGTTCCGCTTGAGACCCGTTTCCGGAACGGTACGGGATATGGATGCGGCGACCGGCAAAGGATGCGTGCTGGACTCTGGTTGTCCCGTTTTCAACTGGTATGAAACGCATTGTACGTACTTTAGGTAGATCCAAATGTCACTTTTTGTATCGAAAAATGCTAGTTGGGTTGTCCTAAAGTACGTTCGAAACCTTACGTGATCATCCCACAGGCCAATGGAAATAATTTGGGTCCCGGAAGACTGTATATTATAAATAGTATCTCGGAAATCATCCGCTCACACTTTACACCATTCATTATGGTACCTACCGATACTGCAGGAATAACTTATGTGCCATATTGTACAATTTCCTGTACGTTAACAATGTTGACATCTGGGTAGGTACGAGTAAGTGTGCGGCCTGAGTGCCCGCGCCGCTGTGACCGGGGCGTGCAGCATCCATATAAAACAAATGCAATTTATATGGACGTTCCACTCATGCCGTACACTAAGATAGGCCGAGTGCGTGAGTCCTGCTTGTTTTAGCCACGTCCCGCAATACTACCAAAAATGTACCGCAAGTCTGCGCACACGAGTTGGCAACCCTACTCTCAATCGTTACTCTACTACTACTACACTTCGTTGATGTACCTATATGTCCCAAGAGTCCACTATTGCTATTTCAGCTGATAGCCATTACAGTGTCCGTTGCGGGGTAACCTGCCGTTTGACCAAAAGTCATTTGGCAAAATTACACTTCACAAACAACGTTTAGCAAAAAAATGTTTCGCCAATTGATCATTTTACTACTAGTCATTTTACAAATGACTCACTTTGCAAAATGATCAACAGTTAAATTTACATTTTATAAATAATTATTTGACAAAATAATCGTTTAGCAACTGAGTTATCAGACAAAACTACTATTGGTCTAAAAATCTTACATCTAGACACAATGGAATAACCCTAGGTATAACTATGCGTCATATAAAAAGGCAATTAGACTAACCATGGAAAAAACCTGGGTCTCCGTTAGGTACAAAGACGAGCAAAGCGAGGAGGAGTGTTAGGTTGAACTGCGAAGATACAGCGCGCGAGCCGAGCGAGCGAAGCGAGCGTGCCGCGGCAGCGGCCGGCGAAGCTCCAGAACCGACAACTTTTTACTAATACTAATCTAATCTTGTAACTTACCTATAAATAATCTATACCAAATGAAAGTTGACATTTGGACAAATGCTTAATTTGCGAATCATATTATTTGGTGAAATGAAAAAAAGTCAATTAACAACATTTCATTTTTTTAAGTGTGCCATTTTATGATTTAGTTCGATAGAAAATGAAATTTTAAGGTATACGTGTTTTTTTATTTCTCCCTAAATGTTTATTTTCATCCAAAAATATCACAATCAAAAGTAGTGAATTCCAATAGGTCGTAAGTAAAATATGACGTCATTATTATGTCTCTCTATGGCACTGTCCACATCTTTCACTCAACAGACGTAAGAATGACGTCACGCACGGGGTATACTGCGTTTTACAGATTTTAGTGATTTTCTCGGAAACGAGTAAGTGCAAGGCCTGAGTGGACGCCCCGCTCAGAGCGGGGCGTCGAGCGTCTATATAAATTGCATTTGTTTTATATGGACGCTGCACGCCCCGCTCTGAGCGGGGCGTCCACTCAGGCCTTGCACTTAGAATAAAAATGGGAAACCACTTTATTACGTTCAGATAAGATAATTACCGAAATGGTTTTCGATTTAGGCATCATTACATATTTAGAAATGTTGTCAATTGACATTTTATTATTTAACCCATTTACCAAGTGTAGTGTTTGCTAATTGATCATTTGCTAAGTGAGTTTTTGTAAGATGATACTTTTGTCAAATGTCTCGTTTGCCAAATGGTCATTAGGTGAAACTTTGTTTGTCAAATGAACTTTTGTCAATATTTTTTTGGTCAAACATTAGTGAACCCCGTTGCGGGCGTTAGGAATCAATAAATGAAATTACGAACTTTTATTCACTTGGAAGATGGGTCATATTTACATTCCGAAAAAAATGTATTCATTGACAGATATTTTGTTTCGGAATGGGTTTGGATCCGTTAAAATCGTCTCGACGAGCAGTTGATTAAGTTTGTCTCCCTTCTCTGTAACTCCTCTTTTATTAACCCCCGACGCAAAGACAGTGGTGTTATAAGTTTAACGTGTCTGTGGTATCGTAGCTCCCAAACGGATGGACCGATTTGAATGCGGGTTTTTTGTGTCATAGATAATTTTATCCTGGGTGTTCTTAGCCGTGTTTCATGAAAATCTGTTCAGCCGTTTTTGAGATATTGGACTTTGAAATGAAAAAGTCGACGGTTTTTTAACTTTTTTAAGTTGTATGTAGTTATTGAGAGTAGCAGATTAACCTCTGTTACTCGTAATAAGAAATTTTCCCTCCAATAAGAATGGATAACTGAGACCAAAGATCCCGGTAATTCTCCTAGCAACTAAACTAGGTGTGTCATTCACGTTTACCAATAACTGACCTCCGTGAACCAATATAAGTCTGACCTACTATTCCTTATAGTCGTTACGAGTCGTTGCCCACGGGGCTTCGCCCGCATATCGCAAATAGGTTTTAGTCATCAATATTAATCAAAACTGTCTCTAAGTATCAATCATCGGATTAATGTAAATATGAATCTTAAATTGTTTGACCACTTTTTTCTGTATAGGTATGAGCTTATAAATGGTCCTCTAAAAAGTAAGTAACGGGCAGCGAAATTTTTTTGATGGTGGGATGTCATTATGACACATATTTTTTTATGAGTTGATCCTACAGAGCATAGCATGTTAAAATAAACATGTATAATTTGAAAAACTTTTCTCTAAAATAAACTGAATGAACTTTTCACCCCCTGCTTGATTCCCGAGATGAAAACTATCAGATCCTCCCGAGGGTTTCAATTATCAAACTATCTCCATTCCTAATGTCAACTAGGTATCGGCCCCGCGGTTTAAGTGTGACAGACAGACAGACAGACATGCTTCCGAGGACTGCACTATGTTGAGATTCTCATCTCACTCTCGTGTTGAACCTGCATTTGTCTCTAGGCGGCTAACAGAACGAATCCTCAAATCAGTAAAGGGTGGTGTCGCAAGCGTCTATTGGCGCCGGTGTCTGCTGAAACAGTAATCTTTATTGCTTAATTATTAAATTTATTAAATTAATCTTTTTTGCACCGTGTTTTTTTTAGGGTAGATACATAGTTTGATACTTTCGCATTTATAATATTAGTACCTATGGATACGACGAGGCGAGTCAAGGGTTGCGAATGGCATAGCAGTACTGTTATTAGAAACGCGCTGACGCGCCTCACCCCACCACGCCTAATGAAACTAGATCTCTGGTGACGTATTATCTTTATCACCGACGGTGATTATCTTGGCTGTCACATGAGGGGTGAGGCGTAAGGTGATAGTTGAGGTGACCAGTTGAAGGCGTACGTCGCCGTCACAAAAGATTTTGTTTTAGAGAATAGCACTCCTGATAACGCTTAGTTTCTATGAATCGAGGCGTCAAGGTATATTTGTGGGTGAATGGTGAGGTGACGTTAAAAAGTTACAGAATAGCGGGGCTGGCGTCGCAACGTCGACAACAACGTCTGATTAGAAGCGACACGCCCCTGCCATCTCGTATTACACTGGATTAGAACTTGTTCGACCTAAGTCTAATCGAAGAACGGTAGCTGTATGTTGTCTGACATACATTATGTAGGTTTACGCCTCCGTACGAAACATTTCAAATTTTTTGAAGTCGTTAAAAATATAATTTGACGGAAACTTTTTAATTAAATTTCTTGAACGCAGATGAATGGATGAACTTTCCGGGAAAAATGAAATGTGACTTTTGCTACGACGGGAAGGGTTGTTTTAGGACATCTAGGTTAAAAAAAGTTTATGAATTTATATTTAATATACTCGTAAGGCCCAAGCTTTTGGACTAACGGCCCGGTGACCTGAATATAGGTCATAAATAATGTACTAATTTTGAAATTTCGAGTCCCTTAAAAAGAGTTTCATTACAATGAACTTTTAGCTAATGAGTTGGGCTGTTAAGCCTGAAACTTTTTGTCCTAAAATGACGAGTTTAAACGTGTTTTCCTCATCCTGGAACTTTCAATTAAAATTGATAAAATACTATAGTATTTTATATTATGGTACAGTTCCTATGGGGCTGACGAACGTATACAAATCTTTAAACGTAGCACAATAACGTCCGAAAAATTAAATAATATACAACGTGTCCCAAAACTCAACGATAAGCCGGCACCAGAGGATGGAGCTGCTTATGATTAGTCGAGAAAAAATAAGGAAAAAAATATATCTCAATTATTTTAGAAATTACAGAAAAAAAATGAAATTCATCGAAAATACAAATATTCAAATATTACTGTTTTTTTTTGTTTTTGGAAACTTAAGTAGCCCTGCTATCTAACATAGTTCTTAAAAATACCATAATACATGTAGTTTTTACACAAAAAATAATCAAAATTCATTTTGTACAATTTTGAAAGATTTTTTCTTACAGTCCACTTTCAATCATCATGGTGTAAAAAAATAGTATTGACACCACTATGGCAATTATTTTCAAAAGATATATATATATTTTTTTTTTTTGAGATATATTTTTTTCCTTATTTTTTCTCGACTAATCATAAGCAGCTCCATCCTCTGGTGCCGGCTTATCGTTGAGTTTTGGGACACGTTGTAGATGATAATAACAGTTAGTGGCATAATATTGCTAAAACGTCTCGCCATACACATTAATACCCAATTTCAAATTGATCCGTCCACAAGAGGGTGAAAACTTATAAGATTTCACGCGCACACACACTACTAAGTTTACTGTTCCAATACTGATTTATAAAAACGTCGTGGGACTGATTACTTTGTGAGATTTTACAGTGATATAAATAAGTTAAATAACCCTGTCATAACATGGCCGCCATATCGATTGTACACGTCAACTGCTTAAGAGGGTTGAATATTTACCTATGACAAACTAAAGCGAATGCCAGGAAAAAGAACATACAAAAACTAAATCATATTTGCAATCTATTTGTCTCAAAAAAACCATACAAAACCAAAATTGCCTCGATAGAAAACAATCGCCAAAACATGTCTTATTTTTACCTAATTTCAATAGTGTGCCGTTCCCGTGCATATAATTTACGTAAAAATTTAGTGTATTACAGCTTTTGATATTGCCTAGTGATTTGACTAGCGGGGTTTTTTTATGTAGTCCCTTTTCAGACTTATTGAGGTAAAACGTATTTGGCGTATAGGTCTTTTTTATTTAGCGCGATACCCTTTCTCCCGTCGCGTGTTTCGTGCAATTCGGTATATCTTCTGTTGTGACATGTGACGAAGCCCTAAAAACAAAATGTGTTCCAAACTCGCTACCCATTGTATTTTTCTAGTTATATTAACTGGACGTAACAACCCACTCGTTAAAAAAGGCAAAAAAATGCACAAGCATCGATAAACACCGCCGTCATTGACCGTTCAAAAGACCATTTGACAAGTAAATGCTGAATTTCACAACATTGAAAAAACTCCATACAATTCATTCCGACCATGAAATTTAGGAATAACAAATATTGACGGATACTTAAACTCATTTAAACATAATATTTGCATTTTTTATCACTGACGTTAACGGGTCAACGGCTTCACTGTCACGAGATAAGATAATTTCAAAAAGTTGTAAATGCGCCTGATAAACAAATATTACTTTCAAAAAACTGTACTTCGTCCGGCCATTCGTTTTCCAAGAGAAGAAACGAGGAAGAAGACCTAGCAGTGAGTATTATTTGGTCAAATAATATTCTGCTAGCTTCTGCTCGCGACTCCGTCCGCGTGGAACTCGTTTATATGGCAGCTCCATACAAACTTTTACCCCCCCTTTTCACCACCTTAGGGGATGATTTCGGGGATAAAAACTATCCTATGTCACTCTCCATCCCTTCAACTATCTCCACTTAAAATATCACGTCAATCCGTAGCTCCGTTTTGGCGTGAAAGACGGACAAACAAACAAACACACACATACGTGGTGTTTATCCGGATACATTAAAAAAGTCTATCATTCGTCCTATATACAAGCAAGGGAGCCATATGGAGTACTCTAATTATAGGCCGATAGCTATATTATCCGTCATAAATAAAATCACCGAAAAACTAATAATTAAAAGGGTTCAATCATTTTTGGATACGCATGGCATTTTATCCCCCGCCCAGCACGGTTTTCGCAAGGGTAGAAGTACTTCGACGGCCCTTATGCAGTTTGCGGATGACATAAACGATAAATTAGATAATAGAATGTTTGTTGTGATACTACTTATAGACTTCAAAAAAGCATTCGATACACTGGATCACGAATTGCTACTCAACGCTATGCGAGAGTGTGGGATCCGTGGTCCAGTGAATCAATGGTTCAGTAACTATTTAGAAAATAGGACGCTGCGCACAATGATCCATGGCGAAACAGGAGAGGAGGCAAACATTGTTTACGGGGTGCCAACCGGTTCTGTATATGGCCCGGTCGGATACATCATGCACGTGAACAGCATCAGTAACGTGGTGGAGCACTGCTCCACGTACATGTACGCGGATGACACGTGCCTGGTATGCGCCGACAGGGACCTAGCACTCATTCAACAGAAACTGCAATCCGATTTTAATAACATCCTAAAGTGGGCCCACGACAATGGCATTATTCTTAATGTAGCTAAAACAAAGTGTATGCTTGTCAACTCTCCTCAAATGAAAATGAAAGTACCAGAAAACGACTTTAGGATCATTGGACACACGTATGATTGCCTACATAATAATAATAATTCAAATCTATGTAAATGTAATCCTCTGGAGTTCGTTGATAGCTATAAGTACTTAGGACTCACGATAGACCGTAATTTCAATTGGAGATCTCATATTGATGTCATATGCAATAAGCGAGGTATATTATGTAAACTTAAAAATCTTAAGCGTGTACTCAATAAAGGAACATTATACACATTGTACCATGCATTAGCGGAATCAGTGATAAGCTACGGGCTTGTTGCATATGGCCGCACATTCCAAACATACCTTAATAGAATTTACAACTTGCAACTCAGAATGATTAAAACAATAGTAGATAAGAAAACAAAGCAAGTCTGTAAAGGGAAATACCATATGTTATTTCAAACTAGTAAAATTTTACCCGTCCATGCTAAGTTTAAATTTTTACTCGCTGTAAATCAGTACAAATGCCCTGTGTTTAAAATACCTAAAATCTATAATCGTCGTCTTAGAGTATTAGAGTCACGCAAAATATACGTCGAACCGAGATCAAATAATTATTATGGTCAAAGAACAAGAAAGTACCTCGTTCCACGTATATTTAATAATATAATTGCGGAGGACGAATGCAAAAGTATACATATATTTAAATCTAAATTGAAAAGTTGTTTGATGGATACCTTCCTTATAAATAACAGTTAGGTTAGCTTAGTGAAGTAACTTTGTAAATAACACAGTTACATCATTAAGGTATACATATAATATAAAACGGCACGACGACTTGATCAGAATGATAATAGAAGGAAAGATAGAAGGAAAGAGAAAAAGAGGAAGGCCTAGAAGAGCATATATGGATCAGATAAAAGAAAAGATAAAAATATGGTCTTATAGAGACTTAAAGGCAAAGGCAGAATGTAGATCAGATTGGAAATTACTCCACCGACAAGAGCTAAGCTCTTAAATTTATGATGATGATAATATAAAATAAAAATTACACACCTAGTTATAAGCATATTCATAAAGAGTGTATATTCGCCAACACACTGTTATGCAGTTTGGCGAAGACTTAGACTAAGTTTTTCGTAATTTTGTTGTGTAAGAAATAAAAAAATAAAAATAAAAAACACTTTCCCATTTATAATATTAAGTATGGATAATATTTATCATTATATCTAGAATATAAATGCGCGCTCTATGAGCTGTAAAACTTGCCCCTGTTTTTTTTAACTTCAAAAAAGTGATTTGAGAAATAAAAACCCTGCCGCACGTGTCGGGCCACGCGCAGTGTAGGGTTCCGTAATTGCCCGTCTGTCTTTGATTACATAAACACGTGCGCGCGGCAACTAAATGGTGCTGTTGTGTCGGCCGAATTTGGGCGCAGCGAGACCGAGAGACCCGTAATGGCATTTCATACAAAATTAGAGGCCTAGGCCTACAAGGTGATCTTTTTTCATTTCCATTTCACAATTTGTGGCACAGGATCACGGCGTTCAGCAATGAAAATTTAAGTAGATTCTTGGAGTTTTTTTTAATTTATTTCATTGCATGTGCGAGACAACCACTATACATTCCCATGACCCACGAATCAAGAACCTCCTCCTTATTTGGGGTCAGTTAAAAAGTGAGTAAATCTCGCTCACTACAAAACGAATCAATATTAAATATTGGTTTCAACTGACCGTGAAACAGCAATGAAAACTTTCAGAAACTCGCGGTAAACTGATTGCTCCCAACTTGTTCGCTTTACAATCCAGTTTACAAAACGTGTTGTGCAAGTTTTAATGGGTCGCGTATTTTCAGTGCTTTACTGAAACCATAAACATTTCACGAGTATAGAAATAGGGAGTAACTGAGAAACGAGAAATAAAAAAGCTAATTGCAAAGTGCGTTACGTATTTTTCTTTTGAGTTTTAGGATCTTTTTTAAATTAATCAACGTCTGTAGCTGCTGGTTCTCCAAATATTAATAAATATATATTTGTTATGGTTCAGTAACTTTTGTCGTACCTAATGGGAGCACAGGAAAAAAATGAAGTATTAGAGGTTTTTTTAATTTTGACGATATATGATCTTAGATTTTTAATTTTGAAATTTTGTATTTGTATTTCTGATGATGATGAGGCCCCAAATAAACCATTTTTGTTTTCAAATTGTATAATATTTATTTCAATTACCTCTGGACTTGTATTCACACCATCCTTGCTATCACTTGAAGCTTGAAAATTAATTAAAAGCCGTCTCCATAGCACGCGAGCCTACCTGCAGTGGACTGCAGAAAATTGATTGGTCAAGGTGTGCGGCGGGCAGCCATAATTCTTGTAGGGACTACGTTCGAGGCAACTACGTAAGTACCTACTTATTCGCTAGAATAAAAGTAAATTACTTACCAAGGGCGGTAACACAAACAATGTCTCAGATCGCAGGTATTTAAAGCCCCAGCTGAAGGCAAGGGCGATAACTATGCGGACTGACGCTTTAATTATTAACGCCCGTGGTTAGTACAAATGCAACATACATTTTACGTGTCTCCCTGGCCAGGAAGGGGGATTTTCAGCGGTAATTGCTACTATATGGTCAGGTACGTGTGACTTAAAACTAGTTACCGATCACCATGGCGGACGGTTGGCTTGTTTGCCACCGACTTGGTATTAAAACAAGCATTAAAGTTAGTCTATGTCACCCGTAGCATAATTTCGAATCGACTGACAGCTCATTTATCAAAATTGGTTAGTTACTATCTTTACCGCTCGGCCACGACTTTGGTCTTAAGCGACCTGCGACCAGCGTTTTATCTGTTCATTGCGCGGTCGAGATGCGCAACGCACTGTGGTTAGTTGGGATCACGCGCAATGAACAGATAAAACGCTGGTCGCAGGTCGCTTAAGACCAAAGTCGTGGCAGAGCGGTTACACTTTGGCTGCCAGGAACGCGCGTAGCACCCTACGCCGTAGTCGCTCTCTGCTACATACGAGGAAAACCAAGGGATCAGCTACGAGCGTAGCGCGTAGCGATTCTTGGCAGCGAAAGTGTTAAGGGTCGCCGGGCCGCTTTACTCTCCATACAAACGTCATTTGGTACTCACTTATTTTAGGCATCAAATATAATGACCACCAAAAAATGCTTTGATACCCTAAGATCTTTTACCAAAAAAATATACTGAACACCAAAAATAATAATTCTACCATTACAATAGTACTTGCTGTTTTAATAAAAAGTGCACATTAAAATTTATTCGAACACCAAATTTACTAAATGATCACCAAATCTTTGCGACCAAATTAATACAATACTTCTACCTAAATAACCCACTATGATTGCCATAAAATATATGAGTATTACCAAATAAAGTATAATGATGCCAAAACAAGTGATACCGAAACCCGAATCAGCACACGCTACTTCCACGTGGACTTGTCTGTCCTACCCCTGGAGTGTATATGTCGTCGGCCGATCGTAAAATCCGCCAGATCACGAAATTCCTAGGCATATCGTAAAACGCTGCCATTTCATGATATGCCTAAAAGTTGGCCAGGCTTATCACGATGTGCCTGATAAACAATACGGCAGATCGATTAGAGCAACGCATTTGTCGATATTCCTAGCTCTATACCGGGCACATTGTAAAATAGTTTCTTTCCTGGCCACTGGTGGCGCTGCGTATGCGATGGCGGCCGTGTTTATTGGGAGCCAATAATCAGGGCGGACAAAAATGGCTTGTCATAAGCGAACTTTGTCTTAGGTCGGTTAGGTTAGGATTCACTTGTGCCCCTCGGACCAGAAATAGACACCCCGCGCAGCGGGGTGGCGTCTACTCGCTGGAGATTATCAGTCCGCACTCCTTTTTTTTTCATTTATCTACTTCAATTTTGGACACCCTACTTACGTATAACGGTGAGTATTGAACGATATGGCGGCGTTTCATGATATGCCTAGGAATTTCATGATCAGCCTAAACGTCACTGGCATAGCCAAATCATGAAATGCCGGCGTTTCATGATATGCCTAGGAAGTTCATGATCGGCCTAAACGTCTATAGGCAAATCGTTAAATGGTGAATTTTTAACGATATGGCGTATGTCACTCAGCCAAATCATGAAAGGGCGGCGTTTCACGATATGCCTAGGAATTTCATGATCTGGCGGATTTTAGGATCGGCCGCCGACATATATAAAAGCTCGCGGAGCCAGAAGCTGGAGTTTCTGGCGGGAGCCCGGGCGGACGGCGGGAGACTGAGTCCTAGAAACGAAAGCGGCGATGCGTCGAATTTAGGAAATTATTTTACTATTTCTAATTTAGCAACGATTTATTACGATATCATTTTCTTTACTAGGATAGTAAGATGTTATAATTTGGGTTATGTTTTCATATTAATAGGAGATACAATTTTGGTGATCACTTACTATTTTTGGGTTAGCAATGATTTTTTAGGATAGCGTTTTTTTAAATAGGATAGTAAGATGTTATTATTTGGGTTATTATTTCACATTAATAGGAGATAAAAATTTGGTGATCACTTAACTATTTATGGATTAGCAATGATTTATTTGGATAGCATTTTCTTTAATAGGGTAGTAAGATGTTATAATTTGGGTTACATTTCACATTAAAATGGAGATAAAATTTTGGTGATCATTTAGTCTTTTTGGCAGTAAAAAGTATTTTTTTGGCGTTATATTTTACTATATCTGGTGGTCCGTTAAACATATGCCCTTATTTTATACCGACATGCTAGAATAACATAAAAGTTATACACAATGGGATCCAATATATCTAGGTCGCAAACTAGTGTTCTGTTGCTAGAAATTAAAATAGAATAACTACAACTTAGAAAAGATGAAAAACCCCCGACATTTTCATTTCAAAGTCCATTATCTCAAAAACGGCTGAACAGATTTTGATGAAACATGGCTAAGAACACTAGGGATAAAATTATCTATGACACAGAAAAACCGCATTCAAATCGGTCCATCCTCTTGGGAGGTACGATACCACAGACAGACACACAGATACACAGACAGACACGTTAAACTTATAACACCCCTCTTTTTTCGTCGGGGGTTAAAGCATCCTTTTGGGAGCTACGATACCACAGACAGATACACAGATACACAGACAGACACGTTAAACTTATAACACCCCTCTTTTTTCGTCGGGGGTTAATGAAATAGAGCGAGCAGTACGTGTTCCATACTAACTCTTTAATCGCTTCTTTCAATAAAATTACTTACATGTATATTATATATTATTTTACGTCACACCTGGCCATAATGCGAGTTTTACTGGACGCTGCGCGTATGGGAAAACTCGCAATGTGGCCAGGTGAAGACGGACACACGGGCGGTAATTCGAAAAGCCCCAGAGCGCATCTTTATGGCCCTCACCTTCGGTCGGGCCACAAACACCTGCGATCTAGGGCTCTAGTTATGGGGATCTAGTTACGTAATGTACTATTTATACTCGTCGACTTTAATGTTTGAGTTAAGACTTCGTACACCGAACTAAAATCACATACTTTTTACGATGGAGCTCCCAACTCACCATTTTACAACTGTTTAGACAACTAAAATAAATTCGACCAATCACGTGGCGCCATTACTGAACTATAATGAATTAACCAATAGGGCGTCGTCTTGACTACAGAAGAAAAGAAACCATATCAACGAGAAAAAAGAAAAAGCCCTTGGCTGCGCTTCGTTTCAGCAGACCTTAGATTTTCAATAGATACCAAGTTTGTTTAATTAGTTCAGTAAGTATTGTATACAAACAATCTACACTGATATTATAAAGAGGAAAGATTTGATTGTTTGTATTGAATAGGCTCCTAAACTACTGGACCGATTTTTACCATTAGAAGCCGACATTATCCCTGATGAACATAGGCTACTTTTTACCCTGGGGAAAATGCTTCATTCCTACGGGAAAACGGAAAACTAACCGTGCGAAGCCGGGCCGGGCAGCTAGTGCGTTAGTTTAGTTAGTCTACGGGCTCCCACACGCCAATGACCTTCGATCTGAATCCCTTTGTTGTCTTATGTTTTTTGTAGCTTATTATATTAACAACAACGGCTTTAAGCAATATAGTATCCCATATTTACTTCAAAGTTCATCGTTTTCGAGATATTTGGCATCAAAGTTGAACAATTTTAGGCCAAAAAACCGGTTTTCTGGCCATAACTTTTGTGTTAATTGGTTTAAAATTAAAACCCAGGACCAATTTTTAGAGACGTCACAGACAAACCCAATGTACATTTCGTATACGTTACATCTTTCACGTCAATAGAGATACGAAATAAGTGTTTTTTTAGACAATGTTTCAAAAAATCATACAAAATTAAGTATTCATTTGTTTCAAAATCCGGTGGACCAAACTGGAGATAAAAGATTGAAGAACCGATAACCGTTTGATTTATACTTCTATCTGTAATGCAAAAGTAGGAGATACGATTCAAAACGTGTCAAAAATCGATGAAAACCTCGGGTGGCCCCTTAATTAGGCCACTCAGCTGGTACTCGACTGAAAAGGCATACATTATATAACGATTGCATAAAATACTATATTTGTAGCAACGGAAACAAGTTCCCGACCTAGATATGGCAGATCGCGTGGTGTATAAGAAGTTCGATGTTATTCCACTATGCCGTTTTAAAAAGAGAACCAAACTACGTTTACGTTTTGTATGGAGAGTAAACTTCTTAAATTATATTTAACTATCAAGATGTCTAAAGATGTAAAGATTACAACAAAGATGTATCCGATAATGGATAATATACTAGCTGCCCGGCCCGGCTTCGCACGCTTAGTTTTCCGTTTTCCCGTAGGAATGAAAGCATTTTCCCGCGGTAAAAAGTAGCCTATGTTCATCAGGGATAATGTCGGCTTCTAATGGTACAATAATTTTTCAAATCGATCCAGTAGTTTCGGAGCCTATTGAATACAAACAAACAATCAAATCTTTCCTCTTTATAACATTAGTGTAGATAGTCATGGGCGACCGAGCTCTGATCAGGTGAAAATAAAACAAGACGATGAACAAATTTTCTCAGACACGAGACCTAGCTAGATCGATTTTTCACCCCCATACACCATATTCCCAATTTCATCGAAATCGTTAGAGGCGTTTTCGAGAAAGTGACTGCAAATATATATATATTCAAATATTGTTAATTAAAATAATTAAAAATTAAAATAGCCTTTATTTCCAGCATAACATTAAAACATTTAAAATACTTGCATATGATAGAAACGGGTTTTTTTTTCATTTATTTGATTATTTAAAAGTAAAAAAAAATATATTTAACTGGACGCCCATTTATGGGAAAAGGACAAGACCTCAAGACAAATATTGTTAATAGCATAGAATCTATGCTATTAACAATATGCCATAGATAATATAGATATCAGATCGCTTGGTAGGCGATGTACGATGCTGTGGCGATGATTTGGGTCAGCCTATTTGGATAAACAATTATTCTAAAAACAGCGGCAGCGCAGTTCATACATGATCAACGAACATAAAATATATTGCATATGTTGGTTTTTCTTGACGACCGCTTTAGCCTAGTTGGTAGTGACCCTGCCTACGAAGCAAGAGGTCCCGGGGTTCGAATCCCGGTAAGGGCATTTATTTGTGTGAGCATGAATATTTGTTCCTGGGTCATGGATGTTTTCTATGTATTTAAGTATTTATTTATGTATATAAGTATGTTTATCGTCGTCTAGTACCCATAGTACAAGCTTTCCTTAGTTTGGGACTAGGTCGATTTGTGTCAGTTTGTCCCCAAATATTTATTTATTTTTAATAAACGAGTGAGCGGATTTCGTATGTCTGGTTAACCGGCTATTCTCCTCTACAGGTCGCATATCTCAACCGATTCTGGTGAAGTTTTGTGAGTAAGTTCGATTTAACAAAATTGTCGATTCAGCTTTTTGGATTTATTTAAAACTTGCTAGTTCTACAGCTACCAGAGTCACTAGTAATATAAACAGAAGTAAAATTAAATGCAGACAACAAGCAGGCTCATATTTATTACCTAGTTAGGAAGCTACGGTAGCCTAGTGGTTCAGGCATGCGGCTGTCAAGCGGCGGTCGTGGGTTCGAATCCCGGTTCGTACCAATGAGTTTTTCGGAACTTATGCACGGAATATTTAAGTAACGTACTAGCTTTTTGGTGAAGGAAAACATCGTGAGGAAACAGGTCTAATCCCCATTTCCAATCAGGAAGTCAGGTGGCAGTCGCTCTCGTAAAACGAGTGCCTATGCCAAATCATGGGATTTGGTGTCAAAGCGGACCCCGGCGTCCCTAAAGGAGCCCGGGGTCCGCTTTATTACCGGGAATAACGCTAGGAGGAAGATGATGTCCTTAGACCTAGTTATGTATGTAGCCATAGCCATACCTACATTTCATAAAAAAACCTCATTTAGGCGACATAACGATGTGGCTCACCAGTATAATTAGATTAGCCCCTTCGCCGTCACAGAAAAACATAAGACCCCCACCCCAATTGTTCTTTTTGTCTTTGTTTTCGTATGACGTCAGTGGCAGGTGGGTTGCAACGTGACGAACTTGATCACAAATATATCTTGACACTGTGATGCGTAGTAACTAAGCGTAGGTAGAGGTCTAGTTTCGTGACGGGCGCGCGGCGGGGTGAGCCTAGGGAATGCAATTGCCGGGCAAATTTCATTACTGGTAAATTACCGATTTGAGGGAGGCAACACCGGTTAACCGGTAAATTACCGGTAAATTGAATTTGGTTAATAAGTAGCGTTATTTGAGGATTATTTATGGTAAAAATAAGCTACGATTTAGTATAAAGAGTTATGTGGTGTAAATGCCGTAATAATCAGCTTCATTCATATTTAAAACTTGCTCAGAGGTAGGAAGGCCAGAAACTCAACTAATTGTTCTTAGTCCTACATATTTCCATTACAACATCAGTACAATACAAAACAGTTTTTCGGCGTTGGCGGTTCACACAGTGCCTGCGGTCATTGTCATGACTCCCAGATCCACAGATACGTAATCCTACGGATTTCCAATTCTATGAAAAAAAACATTTACTGAATAGAAGAACATATTATCAAAATAATACAACACAAACTGTATCGTATCGAAAGATTTCTTTTAGTCCAAGAACGAGGGGGCAAGTTACTGTATAACCTGACGGAGCGTATGGATCTGGTCTACGGTGCTAAAGAACCTTCGGAAACCGGCTTGTTCGAGAGGCTGGAAGTCATCTAGCCTGCCGTACGAGACGGTTCGTAATGACTCTCGAAAACAGCTTATAGACGTGGCTCAGAAGTGACATGGGTCGGTGGTTCTTCAGCAGGGTGTTGTCACCCTTTTTGAATAAAAGAACCACCATACCTCTGTTCCTTGCCTTTGGCGCTCTCCCTCCCAGTAAGGCGAAGAGAGGTATTTCTTTGGATTGTGATGATGAGTATAACTCTGAAGTTTGTTATGGCGTCTCTATTGTACTTATTCAAACAGATCATTATTCATATTTCATAGAACGGAACCGAAAACGTGTTTGCATTTTAAGAAGCTTCTACAAACGATCGTATTATTTAGATCCTATAGGCACATAAGGTAAGATAACGCTAAGAAGTTTATTCAGTTGTCATTTTTAAATGATAAAAGGAGGGTTATTGAGATATAATCATGACGATAAATTATAAATAATCGATAAAATGTATTGATTTATCGATAATTAGTGTTTCGGTAAATTACCGGTACTTGTTTTAATTTACCGGTAATTTACCGTCCTCATATTAGGCCAATTTACCGGTTAACCGGTAAACCGGTTTACCGGTATGCATTCCCTAGGTGAGCCGCATTTGTGCGTTGCGAAAAACAGCTCCGGTTTCTGCAATAGACATTTAGCCGCTAGCTAAACCTAGACATCACGAAACCTCGATGTCATTCAGATCGCCGTTTCGCATAGAAATAAGTGCCTACCACAGAAGGTTAAATTTTATGTTTGTATCCTACTAATATTATAAATGCGAAAGTTTGGATGTTTGGATGTTTGTTACTCAATCACGCTTCAACGGCTCAACCAATTTGGATGAAAGTTTGCACGAATATAGTTTATAACCTGAATTAAAATATAGGATAGTTTTTATCCCTGGTCCACGCAGACGAAGTCGCGGGCGGAAGCTAGTATAATATCATCATCAGCCTATATACGTCCCACTGCTGGGCGCAGGCCTCCTCTCACGTATGAGGGGCAGTAGTCCCCACGCTGGCCCAGTGCGGATTGGGGACTTCACATACACCTTTAAATTTCTTCGCAGATGTATGCAGGTTTCCTCACGATGTTTTTCCTTCACCGAAAAGCTAACGGTAAATATGAAATCATATTCCGTACATAAGTTCCGAAAAACTCATTGGTACGAGCCGGGATTCGAACCCACGACCGCCGTTTGACAGCCGCATGCCTGAACCACTGGGCTACCGTAGCTTCTAAGCTCGTAGCTTCCGTAGTTCGTCTCTTCCAGCTAACCTTTGAGCAATTTAGTGGAAGATAGTTTACGCAGGCTGGGTTTCCGCACCTCTACGTCAGGTGGGCATTCTTTTTACATTTCCACAGAAAACATGGCAAAACGGAACCCTTATAGATTTGTCACATGTCCCTCATGTCCGTCTCTCTGTCCGTATGTGACTGTAATTTAACTCAAACACTATTACGTTTATTTGGAGACGGAATGAAATTTGGAGTGCAGACATACATAAGTGTATGTTGGTAGCCGCAACATAAATTTATAAACAAACGCAAAAAAAATATTTTAAGAAGGGGAGGGAACTCCGTACTTTAACTATAATGTCAATTAAATAGATATCACACAACTGGCACATCAATCTAGAGGGCTTTGGAAAATTTGAATGTGAATATTTATATTCGGAGATAACCGCTCCGAAAGTCACAAAATTTGCCGAGTTTCGCCGAAACGGTAAGTGACACAAACCTGGTAATACGATTATGATTTCAGAGTTTCGAAGGTATTGTATAACTTCCTCGTTAAAATAACTTAAAAATATTTAATTTAATAATTTGTTTCGTTATAAAGGTGTTTATAAGGTGTTTTAATTTTTTCTATATAAGTAGTTAAAAAAAGGAATGTGAAAAGAAACGTCCGTCAGCCGATTTCGCAAATAAGCTACCTACGCTACGCTACATGCACTTACGTCAACTGGCGCCACTTCGGCCATCCCTTCGCACGTACTCTAAACAGCCTACCCCCTAAGCCGTTCAACGGCTTATAAGACTTTTCTCAATAAACCTCGGAAATATGAATATCACCCGAGACGTGATACAGCCGCTGAATAATTCCGACGTAATGTATTATAAACGGTCATAAATAAAACATGGCGCCCATGAAATTAAGTAGTTTTGGCGTTCAAGAACGATTGGGGTAAGCATTTACAAAATAACTTTCCTTGTTTATTTATTTATTGAAAATGGGAAACAAACAGCTAACAACACATGAATATTTAAAGTTCTACAATATAAAATCCTAAACAGTTTCCACTTAAAAGTTAATATCATCATTAGTATATATATCGTCGCCTTAGTACCCATAGTACAAGCTTTGCTTAGTTTGGGGCTAGGTTGATTTGTGTAAAATTGTCCCCAATCATTCCATTTCATACCTACCTAGCAATTTGTAACAACTTGTTATACTTGGAATGAGACAGCAATACATACATATAGTTTGTTTTAGTTACAATGATATGAATTCAAATTGCTATTTAGGTCCATTACTGTTGTTCTTTATGGAACTGTAACAGCATATGGGTCATTCCATTGTGACGGGTGGGACATTTATACTCGTTTTTGCATACACTTTGCTTTATTTCTGCCAAACGGCAACGATTTACGAATTGAATATGATGTTATCACATACTTGGATAGTCATTGCATTCTGTACCATCGAAAAAAGGATGAAAATGTCATTATTATTATGAGAAATTGATGGTATAAGAAGTGTGACGGGTGGGACTTCAAAGTGCCTCTCCTCTCCGAGTTGACTTACACCATTCGCGATTCGTAAGAAACTATGAAACTTTTGTTAAACAACCTTATTTTATATAGTTCCTGATATTGTACAGATTAGGTATTAGTATAATTTACGCAAATAACTCGTAAAACAAAAATAATTTTGCTTCTCAATGCTTGTGACGGTTGGGACAGTACTTTGTGACGGGTGGGACGAGTAACATTTGGGCATACAAATCTATGCAAAATATAAACATAGTTCTATTGTATTTACTTTAAATCAGCTCTTGAATGAATTATTTAATGTTACAAGTAATCATTTCAGTAGTTTTCTTAAAGCAATATGCCAAAAAAAAATTTTTCTCTTCAAAGTTTACAGGGTCAGAAAATTTATAATACAGTCTATTACCGCATATTTTTATCAGCGGTTGAGGTATAATGTCTAAAATTTGACAAATTTTAATGAAAGAGACATCTTCCTCATTCATTCGAAATGTTGTACTGGTTTTATCAACACATTTTAAAAATGCGCTTTAATTCATTGTCACGGTCACCGGCAGTTTGCGAAACTGCGAGGTATTTATACTCTTTCGACTTATTCCTCGCAGTAATCTAAAATTGCTAAAAACTCTTGCCATTTTGTTGGGTTTCCTTTTAGTTTTTGCCGCGACTTGCGTTTCCTTTCCGTAGTATTCATTGTGTTCTAAAAAAGAATACCACCACCGAATTAAGCAATATAACACATACAATTTGCTTTAGATTCGTTTAAATAAAGTTAAAACAACGATTTTATACTCACTAAGTCAGTTTTATCAGATAACCCATTTTGCTCACCAGTCACTGTGACGGGTGGGACATACTTTGAAAAGCTTTAAAAGCGATTTTTATTTACAAATGCAACGTGTTTTTTAGCTAAAATAATCGCCCTTAACTTAATTGTTACTTCCACAAAGCATTACAACAAGAGGATAGATATTTTTAGGTTAAACAAGAAAAAACATTGTTTTACTGTGACGGGTGGGACATGAGTTAACCATTTTGTAGAAGCCCAATAAATCCTAACCATGGAACTTTATTTATAATTACTTACCACTAGTTTAAACTGCGTTAAATATATTTTCTTTTATACGTATAACTTTTTCCGTAATGTTCAGAAAAGACGCGAAATAGTCCTGCCAACTTAGAGTAAAAATAAGCTACCCTAGATAACTGGCGCTAGGGTTGAATTCAGAAACGAATAAAATGCAACAAAATTATATAAAAAGGAAAAAACTCATTGATTAATAAAACAAGGTATAATGTTCTATTCTGTAGACATAGATTTAAGTATGAATTAAGTTATTTATTTTTTATGGCTATGGTGTCAGTTTCGCTGGAATGACCCATATGTTACAATGCTATTGAAATTTGAACTCTGACATTACTAAATATGGTACACATTTCTATGAGACACATTTCTGTTTATAATAAGCCAATTAGTAAGAGAATAAAATTCAATAAAGTGTAGTTGGTTAAACTTCAGCAATTTATATTAAGGTTCATTTTTGAACCACACAATGTACCAAATACCAAATATACATTTTTAAATACCATAATTTATTACTGGAAATGTAACATCTTTTTTCAAAGATATAAACAGTTTTTTTTTTATTAACAACAAGCAGACACCTTGCCTGATGCTAAACAGACACTGCAGTCTATGGGTCTAGGAGCCACATGTGTATTACCCACACTTAGATTAATGGCTGATAACTACAACTTGGAAAATTTGGAAAACCCCCGACAATGTAACTTGACTGCATTTGTCTGTAGCCGACAATGGGTTAGCCACGTGCTTGTGAATCCTCTGGGGTCACCAGCATCCTTGGTCATGGTGCCCATATTTTTGCACATAAAAGGTGTATATCCTTGGCCAAATCTTTTATAGACCTCTAAATTAGAACAAAAGAATGCAGAAAATGCCTATATACGTCTTAGAAAATAGCACATTAAAAAAAAACCGTACACTGTAAATAAAAATCTATGTATGGTATCTATAATTATTGGGCCATTTAGGTGTCAACTCATTTTGGTTTTTAATGGTAGTTGTGTCCTGTATAAATAGAGCTCTAAATGGCTAAACAATTAAAATGTTTGACTGTATGTGCATACCCCATAACAATAATGCTGTTACATCAACATTAACAATGTGCAATGTTATTCCTGTTTACGAACATCACCCTCCTTCTTAAAATAACTAGCCCACAATAAGTAATCTATAGAACAGTCAGGTCAGAGTAAACAATAAAAATAATTTGAATTCCTGCCAACACTACAATAAACAACATTAACTTTTTAAACTCACCGGTATATGACGTAGAACTATACGAATCAGCCGATGACGCCGAGAGCGATCGACTTCTGTATCTTGCAGACTTTTTTAGGGCTCCAGACTTGACCCTGGGGGCTTCAAACTTGCCTGCAGCTGGCTCTACTGTTGTACCCCCTCGGACTTGACCAGGGTCTGTCACGGGACTGTCACTTGCCACGTTAGCTGCCGAAACACTTTCTTTTCGATGCTGATTAGGTTCACCATGGCCATCAGACATATTTAAATTTTAAAATGTTTCGTATATTTTTTTATTATTATTTTTATATCTTACTCAGTAAAAGCGATGGGCTAATTTGTTATCATTAATGGTTAAACAAATTTCTATTTAATTGTAATTGTTTTATGTAAGCGCGTAAAATAAAAATATCAATAATAACACCACAAATTAGCCGCAGCGGCTATTCTTCTGTTATCCTAATGAATGAAGACAAATAATGGTAATAAATAAATTTTTTGGTTTAATTAATACTGTTCTATTAAAGCTTTTAGCATTTTGGTTACGTTAAACTACTATTATATCGGAAAAATCGTTTTTCCAGCTTCACTTCCGCCCGTAGTATACACCCCTCCACTTCACCCCCTGAAATGACTGAAATGTCATTTTTCGATCGGTCCGAGATCCGGCAATGTATGTTGTCAAAACCGATAATTATCGTAGTTTACAAATAATATTTTCAAATACCATTTAAACCCACACATAATAAGAAAACATTTTGAATTGACTAGCTTGTATTAAAATTAAATTAAACTCATCTCTAAACAGAGTATAACTTAATTATAAATATAAATTATGGTGGAGTTATAAAAAACGGTTATGCTGTAAATCCCCGTTAACCGTTTTGGCACAGCACTAGTCTAACCAATATGGCAGTGATACGTATGACAACTACAACTCCGCTACACAGCTAGGAAATAATAACTTCTTATTTGTTCAAATACTTTATTTGGTGAGTAAAACAACGAGAAATTACCTTAAATGTGATTCAAGCAAACGATGGCTTATTTAAATATATTCCGACTTTGATTTATAAGACGTGTCAGAGCATCAAGGAAAGGTCAATTTTGAAATCTGTCGTGGTTTTTACCGGTATATAAATGCATTTACAATTGAAATAAGACGTATTTGTGTCTAAATTGCGTATTTTCAGCGTGTCCAAATGATCATAGTAGCTATCGGATGATATTCTAATTGATTCTTTTGCGTTTAACTTGATTTTGCGGAAGGCAATTTTATGGTTCTTTCAAGTCAATGTAGACGTATTTAGCCAAGTCGTGTCTGAAGTGCAGTTTTCTTTGTTCCATCCTATCTTGTTACCGTGTTGTGTTTTAAGTTACCGCGTCACATGTTGCGGCCGTGTATGTTACGAGTTCATATGTTGTTTACACATGACACTCGGCAAGGCTGCTCATTCGCATTGTTATTTATATAAGTAATCGTCAAAACAATCACGTCAGTGACTCATATTTTATGGAAGTAAAACATCGTTACTTGGTTATTATGCTTGTTCTATGCTCAATTTACACCTGTGTATGAGTTTCATCAGATCATGCAATAGTGTTTGTAAGGATTGGTTTGACTATAGGTTCTTATAAGAGTACTAGTGTGCAAGGTGCTACACTATTATTTAATAAACTTTGAGCCTAGTTCCTGGTAGGCTAGACCAAATTTGACTTACATTTTAAACAAAGACAAAGCATTTTTAGTCTAAAGGCATTCTGATGGAGCCAGTATGATGTACTATACTCCAGAAAAACATTAATTTATAATAGCGTTTTTTTTTGTTGATTTTATTTTAGAATGTTATTCTAAGATGCTTTATTGAAGAATCAGACAAACTTTCCACCCGGAAGTAACTATGCAGAGTTAAATGAAGCATGCAGTTTCTTTTTTGTATGATTTATCTTGAATATTATAGAGCAAATGTATATGAACCAAAATAAAGACTTCAGAAGCTAATTAATTTATAATAATTATGATGTCTCAAATTTTGTCTGATTCTCTCGCTGGGTAACTATATACTCGATAAGTATAAAAACTTTACGCCTTAATCCCTAAAAGGGGTAGGTAGAGCACATGAAACTTATGTTCCAGTGCCACTTTTAGCATAAATGTGGGTATAAAAGATCAACAAAATGTGATATTGCAGTGACAGGTTGCTAGCCCTTTGCCCACAACACACTTTAAGCCTGCTCCCTTAGTCGACTTTTATGACACCCACGGGAAGAAAGGGGGTGGTGAAATTCTAACCCGACACCACACGAGGGGACATTTATACATACCTACATACATATAATCATGCCTCTTTCCCAGAGGGGTAGGCAGAGATCATGGATCTCCATTTGCTACGATCATGACAAACCACTTTTGCTTCACTCACTTTCATAACATTTCTCATACATGCTCGTCGTTTTGGGTAGTTTTGACCCGGCCTTTTAGTAAGATTTCTCCAATTTGATTGGAGAAAGTTCATCTGAAACAAAGAAAAAAAAATGATATGCAGCACAAATAACAAAGGAAACAATGTCAGTAAACACAAAAAAATACAACCAAATAGAGAACCTCCTACTTTTTTTGAAGTCTGTAATAAAACGAAAAAGAAATTAAAGTGGCATGAAATGATCCGGATTCAGCATGATGCCGACCTAACTGGCCAGAGCTGGTCTTCTTATATGTAGCCAACTGGTAAAATCAAATCATAAACTGATTCCAGTTGCTTGAGCTTGGTCATAACATGAAATGGTTAGATATTCAAGCTGAAAACTTATATTTATACTTTCGTAATGCAAGGCTTTTAAGCTTTTACCCTAAATAGGGACCACAAATAAAGAAAGGAAAAGAAAAATAATAACTAGGTTAAGAATAGGCAGAACACAAAGTGGGAATTAAAAGGTGGTCGACGGATTGTGAGGTGCTTCCATCGCACGGGCAAAGGTCATCGGTGGTTATCTTGAAGCGGTATAGGTTACAGTACATTACTGCCGAGCCGGGAGAATAGGGATTGCTGGCCAAGTAGATGGACATAGGTATTCAAGGCTGGCAATCTCTTTTCATGTCGAGGTATGAATAGTGCTTTCTCAAACATTCAATGGAACAAAAATGTTGGGTCACAAATCGATACTGAAACAAAAGAAGGTCGCTTTGCAGGCCTAGGACTCCAATTTTGTATGAAACTTCATTACTCTCATCTTGTTGCACCCGAAACGTGACACTGCGAAGACTATCGTAAAGAACACAATGTCAACATGCATGATTGAGAAAAGTCGTTCATGATATGGGCTGAATGAATGTTACCATTGCAAATTTAGCCCTTGTAAAAGTCCCTTTGTGGTGCAGTAATAGTACATTACTACAGAGGCCGGGAAGTAAGGGGTTGCCGGCCGAGTACATATAGACGGCCGAGCGTAGCGAGGTCTGATTGTTATGAGGCTGGCAACCCCTTTTCGCGCCGAGATGTTTAGCGCTTTTCTCAAACATACAACGAAAAACAAACAAAACAAAAAATACTGCAAGAAATCATACATACATACATATAATCACGCCTCTTTCCCAGAGGGGTAGGCAGAGATCACGGATCTCCATTTGCTACGATCCTGGCAAGCCACTTTCGCTTCACTCACTTTAATAATATTTCTCATACATACTCGTCGGTTTAGGGTACTTTTTACCCGGCCTTTTGTTAAGATTTCTCCAATTTGATCAGTGAAAGTTCGCCTAGGTCTTCCCCTTCCAACTTGCCCTTCCACTCTTATATACACTTTCTTCGTTAATCTTCTTTCATCCATCCTCTCTACATGCCCAAACCACCTTAACATACCCTTCTCAATTTTTGTGACTATATCTGCATCCATTCCACACTTATCTCTTATGACACTGTTTCTGACTCTAACACTCAATTTCACTCCACACATACTTCTCAACACTCTCATTTCTACTGCATTCACTTGACTTTGGGCCACATGTCTTTTCTGCCACACCCAACTTTCACTACCATACATAAATGTGGGCACCAACACTCCCCTATGCACCCGTGCTTTTTGTGATATTTTCTGGCTGCCCATAAAGGCATTCAGTGCCCCATTCACTCGGTTCCCTGCATTCACTCTCCTTTCAATATCTTTCTCATGCTTTCCGTCTCCGTCTCTGCGCGTACGGAAAAACTCGCATTGTGGCCAGGTGAAGACGTAAAATTTTGTACTCAACTCGTGCGGTAATTCGTAAGGCCCCAGAGCGCATATTTATGGCCCTCACCTTCGGTTCGCGCACAAACACCTGCGACCTGAGGCATTCCCGAATTCACCGCCCTAGTTACGTAATGAACTATTATTTAATACCCTTGATCGTCAAATGCCACACTGACATTACAGGTCAGGATGTCGACCCCGGGGCGCGGGCGCGGCTACTCCGGCCGCCACCACCTGCGCTCGCCGCGGCCCGGCGACCGCTCCGACGACGAGCGCGCGTTGGTGGAGCTCAGCCCGAGAGCTGCAGGTAAACATGCACTGTCATAAACTTCATTCATCATTTATACACCGTGTTTTTTTAACCGTCTTAGAGTAGGGTTGCCATAAGTGTGGCGACTCAGACCGGGACATTTAAAGAAAACAAAGGCGTCTCTAGCCAATGTTGCGCCCGGGCAAAAAACCCAGCCATCAATGAAATAACTATGATTATTAAACCGAGACAATTAGCTTATCGGCCGGGACGCCAGGACACCATGCTTCAAACCGGGACATGTCCCTGCGTACCTGCACGTATGGCAACCCTATCCTAGAGCCGAAGCCTACTTAACCTCGTGGCCCCTAGCACGCAAAAACGAACAGTGAAATTTGAATTAAATGGAAGTATTTGAATTTTCATCAACTGACACGGCCTTTTAAAAGCGTACCAATCATTCGTGAAATAAGAAAATTTATTACTTAAGTTTTTAGTAATAAAAGGTAAGCAAGTTTGAAAAATCCTGTATGGCGCGCGGTGCGAAGTTTATTCACCCGGTTAGAGTTCGTACCCATCTACATAACATTGCGGCTAGCGGTAACTCGGCTGGATGAATAAAATTAATATTAAATACTAAAAAAACAAAATTAATACATTAAAAAAACTTTTTTTTTAGTTCTTTGTAATCGTAAGACGTAGGCGTGTAAATACGTCAGCATTTAGTATGCATGGACTTCCGAACACAAAAATTATAGCTCAGGAGAGAGGGGTTAGGGGCTGCACGCGCTTTTTGACTAGTTTTGACGAGTTTCGTGTTGATATTCCTCCGTCAAAACTATAGATATGTTTATCACACAAACGCTTATCGGTTCTTCAATCCTTTTTCTACATTTGCACGAGTTTTTTTATATAGTTTATTATTATTATATATTCAAAAATGCACTTTTAGATATCAAATCTACATATTTAACTGTTCCTTATTAACGTATCCAACAAACCCACGAGAGATTCAAATTTTTAACTCATTTTCACAAAAGTTACGTCAAAAAACCACTGTTTGCCAGAGTCTTGAAATCAATATCGGGTATAATTTCGGTGAACCTCGATGTTAATACGATAAGCCATAAAAAACACGTAAAAACGGACAGTTACAGAATGAAAGTCTTTGGGAGCTATCGGCCCCGTCAAGTGAAACACCATGAGCACAATCTATTGTACCTTATCTACCTGCTATTATCGACTCGACTACCTGCCTATTTACATAATTGACAAAAGCTTTCACATGTCAAAGTTGTTATGCGATTGGCTTAAGATTTACTTTCGTCTGGCTAGTGTACATTTTTGCGATACCTGTACTTATAATGTAATTTTTCCCTTTTATTTTGTGACATTACTTAAATTCGGGTAGCGTGGTTTTTGTCTTTAGTCTTCCTTAGAGCTTGACAGTGAGTTGTTACTTGTAGTGAAGTTTGTGAAAGTTTTACTAGAACCCTGGCTATGCCAATGGACTCTATCGATTTGTTTCGTGATTTCTCAACGAATTCGATCATGTCTTCGGAGGAACCTTGTCTAACGGACTCGGTTCTGACTGATACTTCCTCGACGGAACCGATCCTTGATTGGTCCTTAGACCAGGTACCAGAGGATTTGGTGGCAGGGCCATCAAGTAAGTTAATATTAGTTAAATAAAGTACTATTTCTATAGCATCTGCCGGCACATAACATTTGATGATACGACAGGGAAGAAACAATAATAAAGTTTATTTTATTTAAAAAGATATCGTTAAGATTTAAGATAAGATAAGATTTATTTGCAACCAAGTACTTAAAACTAAGATACATGGACCCTGGAAGGGGTTAAGCTTGTTTCTCTTAAAGGCCCATATTTTTTTCCACTCGGTATGAAGCAGTACCTGTAATACGGGTGTAGACTCGAAAATTATTATTACTCCAAAAGAAAGAAAGCAATAAAATATGCCTAGTGACGAAAACCCCATTCAAATATCTCAAATAATTACGAAGTTACAACCGTTTTAATATTGCTTGTTCGAGAGAGAAAACGCTTGCAGTTAGTGACGTCACAATCTGTGAAGGTCATAGTAAATAAAAAACGTTTCATATGAAGGTGCGTTTTGCGGAAAAGGGACAGAACATACCCCTTTTAAAACTTTGGACCCTTATACATTTTTGATTATTTAACCTCATGCGTTGTTTTTTTTTCTCCATTTGACTACATTTTTAATCCTTTGTCGAGAAAATACTACATTAATGATTATTTTATTTAGCGTCGACACCCCTATTATGTAGGGATGCAACGATACCGATGCCGATAATCGTAAACCGCAGGTTATCGTTATTTTTGACGATCATCCGTATCGTAAAAAGTATTACGATTAATAACGATTCTTAAAACTAGTTCGATTTCAAATTATTGGAGAAAAAATACTGTTTTTCCTAAATTGAAAAAATTCGCCATAAGTATTTGTCCATCAAACTAGCTACTGTAGATTCAGAAATATTGTTTTTCACAGCTGGTTTTGTCCATACGGATATACAAAAGAGACTTAAAACCTGATAATTTAAAAATTGTAAAGTATTTGAAAGAAATTGATTTTAATTATGACATTTAGGTGGTAAACTGTCTAAAATTTAAATAAATGTTGATTTTACTCAATGCTCTTGTTTAATTAGATGGAAATTAAAAAATCGTAATGCATTCGTTATCGTATTCGCTATTACGATGCATTCGTCATTCGTATCGGTATCATAATAGACATATCGTTGCATCCCTACTATTATGTAGTACTCGGTAATACAGGATTATAAAAGGGGTAAGTAATACAAGGTATAACTAATCTAATACAACTAATCATATAACGGTCATAATATATACGCTCACTGTGTATAAGTTTGTTTAGTATAACGTTCATTGCACATAACGAACGAAAGGTATAATGACAAAATATATAATTTCGTAAAGTATAACGTACTTTAGACATAATATCAATTGATATATCGATTAAAGCGTATAATATTCATAACACCTAAGGTTTATAACATATATTATTAAATTTATCTAACATCAAAAAGTATATTGCTCGTATATTATAATCGTCTTCAGTTATTTTAATAGCAATGCCGTATGAAGGAATATATATGAATTTGAATAAAAAAACATTAAACGTTTTTAAGATTGAAATTAAATTTATTTTCATATCAAACACGCCAATTATTTTAACCTTACCTTACCTAAACACCAGCATGTCGACGCCACCCCGCTTCGCGGGGTGTCTATTTCCGCTCTAAGGGACACAAGGCAACCCTAACCTAACCTACAAGTAATACCATTGGTAAGAGTACTTGTTGTTTTTTACTGCGGGGGGCTTCGCCCCCCGAGCCCCCCTTTTACTTACAGCCCTAACCTAATTTTCTGTATTGTAATCCTCATACGAAAATATACTATGCGTTATGATCGATATACGTTATGTATGTTATACGAAAATATATTATATGTTATGATCGTTATACGAAATGAAATTATTCAATTTGATTGTTATAGAAAAAAACGTTATATAATATGATTATTATGGCTATTGACCGTTATTCGTTATAAAAGTATTGGTATTGTTGTTATAGCTAACGTTCATTATATCTTGTGAACGTTATTAATATGAAATTATATATACTGTTGTTATATCTCGTGGGACGCACCCTTATAAAAGTATTGTTGGCCACTATACATATCACCCACATTCATCTCACTCATAAATAATCAGAGCAATTTAAAGCCCCACTGTTCACAGACAAGCCAGAGTCCAAGCAAGAGAAAGAGACAGAGGACAAAGAGGAGAAGGAGAGAAAGAGAGAGGTGGAGGTGAAATATCATGTCAGTGGGGAAGATGAGGTCGCCTTGAAGGAGTTGCTCCTAATTGAGGAGCAGTACACACCTTTGTTGACACTGGTAAGTTGACTGAATATCCTTCCGTTCACTAAAATCTATTCGGTTGGATCTATTATGGATCCGAGTGGACCTTTTGTGCGTTCGGATCTATGTATGGAGTATTACCTCTTTAACCCCAGACGCAAAGAGAGGGGTGTTATAAGTTTAACGTGTGTCTGTCGGTGGTATCGTAGCTCCCAAACGGATGGACCGATTTCAATGCGGTTTTTTTATTCGAAAGCTGATGTGGTCCCGAGTGTTCAGAGCCATGTTTCATGAAAATCTGTTCAGTCGTTTTTTAGATATTAGACTTTCAAATGAACGTGTCGGGGGTTTTCAACTTTTCAAGTTGCCACACCTGTTATTAACCTAGTGCTTAGGACTAAGCTACGGTAGCCTAGTGGTTCAGGCATGCGGCTGTCGTGAAAAAATCGTCGAATATTCACCATAAAGTCGTCCAATATTCACCGTTTGCTTTTCGGTGAAGGAAAACATTTTGAGGAAACCGGTGTAATCCCAATAAAGTCTAGTTTTCCCTCTGGGTTGGGAGGTCAGATGGCAGTCGTTTTCGTAAAACTAGTGCCCATGCCAAAGCTTGGGATTAGGTGTCAAAGCGGACCCCGGGTTCCTTTCGAGTACAGTCGGCGTCACATAGTTAGTAGCAGCCAAGGTAGCCGAATATTTCGGTACACGTGTTTTTTACTGTAAGAATAAGCGTCTATATGACACTGACTGTACAACAGGGAGATACGCTAGAAGGAAGATGCAAATAATTTATTGATAAAACGTAATGTACATCAGTTCTACTATCAAAATCAAAATGTTTATTGCTGGTTATATGTGCGTAATACATGTGTTCAATAAATAATATAGTTCGGTATAACCTGCCTCTAAGGCGTACCATCATGTCAGCCGAAAGACGTCCACTGCTGGACATAGGCCTCCCCCAAAGAGTGCCAAAGTGACCGATCCCGCGCCACCCGCATCCACCGGACTCCCGCAACCTTTACCAGGTCATCAGTCCACCTTTTCGAGCACCTAAGGCCAATATTCCTAAAATCTAATATATTAGAAAAAATACATGCAATCCAAATAATTACTTAATTAAGGTTCAACGTCACTGGTTCCTGTCGAGCTGTTGCTAACAGATGTCGCGATATATAATTTCGACGGTTGCTCATCGTTTTACGCAAAACCGTGATGAGTACCAACATGTGTTTCAAACTGCGGAAGCCGAAGAGCTTGCTACGTATGAATCGCAATCAATCTGCACCAAACAGTGTTTATTTTTAAAATGTAGTCCGAAAATATGCATAAAAGTGCTTTTCCGTGAATTTACGCAGACTAACGTAGCTAAATGTCACTTCGGAGTCAGTCATTGTCAAACATCTTGCATAAATCAAACTAGAGGGCGCAAAACTAAATCTATAGTATCGCCTCTATTAGGAAATAGTGAAACTAAATGTACTTGTCGCAGGCACTCTAGACTACAATATGAATGAAGCTGACTTTTTTACTCATTACTTAATGTCATGCGGTAGCGCAGTGCGCGTCTCTTTTGCTTAAATCTGTCTGTAACGCCATCCTTGAACCGGGTTCAAATCCCGACGGACATATTTCTTTTTTGTTTTTCTATTTGGATTTCTAAACCAATATGGCCGTCTCAACTAACTAAGATTTACTTATAATGTGCAAAAATATATTTTATAACTTAAACATGTTTATAATTTCTTGATAAGCATGATTGTATCTAGATGATCCACAAAAAAACCCTACTATATTTATGGCAGACCTATTCTTACATGTTACATACTACATAAATACTATTTTGGATAGGTATATCATTTAAAAGATGTTACGCCTTTCATTTAATTAGAAAATCATGATTCATGAGTAGGTTTACTGTTGAAAAATCAAAATACGACCTTTATCTAGTCTACATATACCCTATTCCATATGAGATTAGACAAATCGTGCGTAAATCTTCAAGTCATTCGCGTCATGAAAACCATAATGATAAACAAAAACATTTACATTGTTCTATTTGAAACACATTAAATAATCGAAATAACACTAGTAAGTACAATATTTATAAAGGAAGATAAAAGAGGTATTTTTCCTTACAAAAATCTAACATTGTAAGGAATAAGGTACCTATACTTAGTAAGTATATTAGTACTTTGATTTGTTATATCCATATTCACCCGCAGTTGCGGTACTACATAATTACAATCAGAGAGGCTACGTATTATTCACAAAATGTTTTGTATTCGCCCGTGACTCACGTCTAAAATAATGACCTCAAAGTTGGTAACAATTTTGCGTTACCGGACGGACGAATTTAGTAAGCTTTGTGAATAACAGGCGAGTTTGTATATCAAAACTCTTAGTGGCCAGTCTCTCGAATCTGGACGTAGACCGCGTCAGAAAGAGAGAAATATATAATTTGACAATATGGTACTGTTTTCGATGAACGTCAAAATTCAAAAATCGAATTCAACTTTATCACGCGTTTACGTTTCTATACGTTTATGATGCTTTCACTCATACATTCCTAATCTTCAATGGTTGGGTTATGGGCATTTGCTTACAAAATTATTGAGTGTCTTGTTCAGGTAAATATGAGATAAAACTTATCTGTAGAACCCACGACCGCCGTTTGACAGTCGCATGCCTGAAGCACTAAGCTACCGGAACGATTATTGCAAAGTGTTATTTTTTTGTATGTTTGTATGTACGGTATAACCTCCGAAACCACTTATCCGATTATAAAAAATAATTCACTGGTGATGGATGACTGAACTTACTGGGGGGACATAGCCATGCTTAGGCATAGTAAGTATACTTTGGTACATTTTATACGCAAAAAAACGAACTTGGATTTTTAGACAGATTTGACTGTGCACTAAGTTAAATGCAGTTTTTATTCTTTCTAAAATCGGTCTGGGTGACTCCTTAGAGCAAATTTCCGTGTCAGTTTCGGATTGAATGTCACTCTGCATAATCTTCAAATCAGCTCACAAAATTTCCGGAGAATCGGTTGAGAAATAGCTACCTACGACATATAGAGAAGTCTAGACAGCCGGACATACGAAAGAATATTTATTTATTTATTTAATCTTTATTGAACATAAGAACAACTTACAACTTACGTACAAAAGGTGGACTTAAAGCCGTAAGCATTCTCTACCAGTCAACATTCGGGCAAAGCAGACAAATTGTGGGCGGTGCAACTACAGATTTATATCTGTAGTTGCACCGCCCACAATTTGGTTGTGTGTGGTTATACATACATAATAAATAACGACAATAGACAATAAATAAATAAAATACATATAAATACTTTCATTCAATATATATATATACAGACGAAAATAGAGAACAGAAACACTAAGAATTTACGGCTCTGCTAGCAAACAACTTGCGTAAAGATCTTTTAAACGCGAATCTGGAAATCTGGAATAATATTGCCTAGCTGAAATGAAAATCTTCGTTCGTCTCGATCGCTCGTTCCAATTAAGTATATGGGTATTGTTATCGATTCAGTTTTTAACAATTGGCAAACAATTTTGTTTTTAAAGGCTTACTTACGAGCATAGACTGATTTCGGTTACGGTTATACCGGTATGGAATCGGTATTCCATTACAATAGCGTTATATTGTAAACGTTAGCCGCGCCGCCAACGTAACGGTACGGGATCCAGAACCGTGTAGAAATACATATCGGTTACCGGTATTTATTTTTAATTGTACTGAAACTTGTATAATTCCTTTTTCAAACCGGTATAATTATGATACCGTTATTTTTTTCATTTTATTCTCGTCCATGAGATGAGGTCTGTGCCCAGCAGCGGAACGTAATATAAACTGATATATTATTTATTATGCCAATATACATGAAGTCATTATTATAATCGTCAGAAACGAAATAGATATATACCTTCAATATCAGATGATCCTCAATGCTGGTAGTATTGAATTGTGATATTGGACCTCAATACCGGTATTACCGGGGCCTCGATAATAATACCTATGAACATTTGGTTGCACATTATAGTGCGTTTTTTTAGGATTAGAAATACGCTAAACGAAGAAGAAGTCGTCGTCAACCTTTTCTGCTTGGGATAAATATTGAACAGACATGGTTTGTTACACGATAATTCATTCTTGCTGCAAAGTTCACACACCAACTTGAAAATGTTGAACACCAACGTTTCTCGTTTGATGTTAATGTACTTTGTTTCTGTCTCTTTGCTTTTGTTGAAGGCCATACGTTCGGGAGAGAACGAGTCGGTCTTTTTTGCAAGCCACTTGGGCCTGCCTCTGGTAGCTCCATCGCAGTCCGCACACACACAGCGAAAAATAAAATCTTAATATTGATCTGATTGATCTATCGTGATCTGAATTCAATAATTTGTTGATTAGCAAGAAAACAAGAAAAAGAACGTGATACGATTGTCAATTTTGACAATTTCGATAAACCTCTTCTTCTTTAGGTTTTTTATTTAAGCAACCTTTCGAGAACTGAATAACGAAATTTTAAATTACAAAGTTAAACAATTAATACATTCAAAATAAATATATTGTTGTAAGTATTATTTAGATATAAATAATAAAAACACTTGTATCATTTTAGGGTCGACAACAATGATCTTAGTCTTTTTTAATGGCGGTTTGAGATACTTTGACAGCTGTATGTGTCTTATATAAAAGACCTCGTGCTTTGTGCTTTATCCTTCTTTCTAATGCTAAAAAAACGCACTATAAAGTTCACTTTTTCTTGTAAAATAAGCCTGAAATTAAAAGTGTAAACAATACATTTGTGTTTTCACCAAATACATAACACTAAATTGTAACAATTTAATTTACAATTATAATAAGTTTTTTAATAAGTATTCCCAAAATTTTGTTTCATCTCCTGCATTACTTGGATTTACATTATTGGATGTTTTACAGCTTATTTTTTTGTCAAAAAATACATAAGTATTGGTATATTACCTAATATAAAATTAAACACTCATCTCTCCACTGCTCCACCACCACCACCACTGCTTTTATCTGTTCAGGGAGTCATTGTGAATTTGGAAACTGTCTATACAATAGAATTAGTGCCCTCCCTGAACCAATAGTAGTAAGAGTAAATGCATAATATTTTTTTAACATTCATGTTTACAACCAAAGGTTTAGTAAAGTTTTATGTCAGGTAACGTTTATGTTATCAGTTAACAACCCTAAAAACTATGTTTTTTTGAGAAAAAAAGAACGAACTTACCAGAAAAAAATCAATAAATCATTTTTTTTTCTACATTCCCCATTTACGGTGTTCTACGTTCATTCATAGAAGTTACTCATTCTATTTTACCTTCTAAGAGTTCAAATAGTGCTCCTACCACCAGCACCAATAGAGTGGAAAAGCGATTATTCTTCAGTAGAAAAATTACGTAGGACAGACAATAACTAACAAATAAATTGAACTACACTAGATTATGCGTTCCTTTTTTTTACAAATGCATGACAATTTCTTTTTTTTTTTAATTAAAAACTAGATTCCACTCACGGTTTCGTCTGCATGAACCCGGGATAAAAAAATTGTCCTATATTTTAATCTAAGCTCCTCCTAAGGCTCAGCATATATTACAAAATGGCACTGGAATTGCCATCGCGTTGGGTTGGAAATAGAGTTGACTTTCGTTTATTTTGAAAAGTGCCCGAAACAAAACAAATTCAGCTCTATTCCAGTTGAATATAATTTAAATGCCTTCGACACAATAAGTCCTATGAGTAGGCCCATGGGCCTTAAGAGGTTAGGCAGGCAAATAGGTAGGTTGCCCAGTTTAGGCGTGATTGAGTTAAGAACATCCAAACATCTAAACATTCAAACATTTATACATATAAGCATCTAAACTTTCACATTTACAATACTAGCAGGATAAAAATAATAATAATACCGGTAATGTAGTACTTATTTCGACATTGGTCCTTTTAAATTCTGGTATTAGAATATTGGGAAAATCGGTAGGGGATTCCGGTATTTCGGGATTCCATGATGGTGGTTTGCATTCCCTATATGTAGTATGTTAATAATAACAAAATTAATGAAATATATGGGTTTTCTTCGGGACATAGCTGGCTGCAGCTTTATATTTTATGTCATTTTTTTCGGTACCGTAAATACGGTTTCATAAAAGTTACAAAAGTAACCGATACTTCGACTTCGGCGTGGAGGGCAAGGTCGACCCGCTTCAGAACAAAAAAAAATATAAGTAAATATCGAAATAATACCGGTTTGAAACTGGTATTAAAAAGATATCACTAGGCTTTAAAAAAATACCGGTAATGGATATTTCTAACTGGTTGCGGCACTGTTATGTTGTCGCCTAACCACTTTGCCTAACCACCGGTCGTAACTGGCATCAGTTCCTGCACCGAAGAATGCCTACGAGTGTATAATTCTACCCTCACAACATTGTGAAGAAGAAAAATTGTGACTTAGTTAATTTACATGTTGGGGGTAATCTAATATTCTATTTGAGCAGTCGATTCCTAAATAGGTTGCAGTAGGTATTTTAATGTCAATCGATGTGCAGCCGACAAAAGCGAATGTTTAAATTTATCAGGTACTTACACTCCTAATAATTGTCTGTTATATTTAATGCTATATTACGTAACAGTCACTCAATCGAAACTTGCTTATAATCTGCAAGTTGGAAATTCAAACGGTTCATTTGATCAACAACACCCTTTTCTTCCCGTGGGTGTCGTAAAAGTCGACTAAGGGAGCAGGGTTGAAGTGTGATGTGGGCGATAGGCTAGCAACCTATCACTACAATATCACATTTTGTCGATATTTTATACCCACATTAATGCTAAAATTGAGGCTGAAACATACGTTTCAGGTGCTCTGCCTACCCCTTTTGGGAATAAAGGCGTGAATGTATTTATGTATGTATGTATGTATGTATGTCATTTGATCAAAACCTATATATGTATACGTTCGGTAGCACAGATTAAGTTTCAATATTGGATCTTACTCCTTTCTAATAAGACGCAAAATGTACAGACCCATGCATAATTATCGTTCCGTGGACTTTAGGTAGGTCTATCAAGGCTAAAGAGCAAAGCATTGAAATTCATACATTGTTGCTTGAAATTCAGTCTATCAAAAACAAATGACATTGCTCTTACGTCATTACCGAAATGAGCAGCGCAGCAAGATAAAATGAATGCTATCTCATTTACCAAAAACTAAAATGTGTTTGTACGATGGTGTCACCGTCTGGTGAGTATAATTACTACTATTCACTCCGCTATCTAACTAATCTTGTTTGATATTAAAGACATCTAGTGAAGGTTTTGGGCAACGTGCTGTCATGTGACGCGGCCATGTCATTTACACGGACAGTGTCTAACTCACGCACACATACAAGGCTCGGAGTAAAATTTTATGAATTTCAAATGGCTATATTTTGAATATTACTGGTTTTTGCGTGTATTTATTCAAACTGCGGGAGAAGAGGGTCATATATTATCTAAATATCACAATTTCAAGTTCCTGTCATCGATAGATTAGACGTCTAGTCCGAACGAAAATTGTATGGAATTCGTCAGTGACGTTGCACCTTAATGCTTAAAATTGCGTACACATTGAAAATCATAACAATTATATAGACTAGGAGCTTACTATTAGAGGCAAATAACACGTGCCTGACTAGGATGCCCTGAACTAAATGAGATGATGATGACTAATGATGATGATGAATTCGTTTCGAAAGTATAAAACTTTGTTTATAGTAGAGATCATTCCGACTCTGATAAATCATAATATAAAACTTCGGTCCACTCTGATTCCGGTAATCCTCTAACATCCCTAGTTTGTAGTTGCTAATTACTCCGATGTCCACAGCTGGAACAATTCTCGCCGGGCGAAGATGGCATCGCGTTCAATAGAAAACTGAAGAATTTCGAGACCACAGTCTCGAGCATATGCCCCGATGAAGCTCGCCTGCAGTGAGTTTACTCATATTATTACTATTTTTATATAACGACGGTGGCAAACAAGCGGACGGCCAGGGGTGGCTTTACCATAGTGCAGGGGGTGCGTTGCACCCGGGCGCACGGCCCTAGGGGGCGCCGAGCATTACCCAGGAACGGTAATGATTGCACCCGGACGCGACATCGGCTAGAGACGCCTCTGCGTACGGCCCGCCTGATGGTAAGCGGACACCGCAGCCTATAGACGCATGCAACTCCAAAGGAGTGACATGGGCGTTGCCGACCCTTGATATGTTTGAGGATTCGCCGTGTTGACAGCTGAAGGAACAAATGCCCTCGCTCTCAACACAACGCATCCTCGGGAGCTCTGGCGACCTCGCTCACCTCCAGGAACACAACACTACTACAGAGCAAGTAATAGTGTTATTATGGCTGTGGTGTTCTGCAAGGCGGTGGTACTTCCCCAGTTGGGCTGTTCCACATTCGAGCGGGGTGACATTTCGCTGTGCCCTACCTCACTATGTTTGTCTTTCTACCATGAACATAATTTAGACGATTTTTTTATTTTTTATATGATGTTTTATATTTTTATTGACGAGAATTTATTTATTTATAGAATAGAATAGAATAATATTTTTTTATGTATGACTTACAACTTGTAATACAAGTGGCAACTTTACATAACATTTTATTAAATCCTGATTCCTGCGTTGCCATAAGGGGAAGCGCATATTAAATTGCCACTTCTAACGTACGATTCTCACCGACCGGGCCGGGCCGGAGCACGCCTGAGCGCTTTTTACAAGTTGCCAAAGGAATTTGAAGCATTAACACAGACGTAACATTCTATACTTCAATGGATTTGCGGGCGGTCGGCTCCTCACGCACTTGTACGGCTGCGCTCGGCTGTCGTCGCGTCTGACCGGCTCCTGCCGGCTTGTGCCTACTGCACTCTGTTAGAACGCGGTTGGCTGCCGCTGGGTGCTCGCGCATTCGTTGGGATGCGGTGCCACGCGACCCGGCCCGGCCCATTCGGCGGGAATCGTACATAAAACTACTGTTTATTATAGAAGCCGTCCAAGACAGCATTCGCCGGGGGACTACAGTGGTGCGTGTTGAGTCCGGCTTTTTCTAAAACTGTCATTGAAATCGGCATCTTCTACCTTTGGACGGTAGATTTGCTTTTTAATGGAATACTTGATGTAATTCCGCCAACTCTAATAATCTGGAGTACAAACGAGTGGCATTCATACTGGCCGAGCTACGAATTGTTTTGTTATTTTGCATCCTAATAATGGTATCAAGTAAAACTGTTGCCTGTAATTTTAATTTTTTTATTTTAACTTTTAATTTTAATTTGTCATTGTAAATTTAATGGGTTGATACCTAAATAAAGAACAATTTTATTTATTTTATTTTATTTATTTATTAAAAATGTCTACTAGAAATTGACTGAACAAATTTGTTACAGTCAAGCCTTCTCCACATTCCGCGCGTCGGCGCTACTGAGCGCAGTGACGTCACGCAAGCTGGCAGCCGTGGGCGCGTCCTTCACGCGCCAGTCGCGCCAGCAGTTGCTGCGCGGGGCCCTACTGAACGTGGTCATGCAAGGGACCTTCTCTAGTGAGTACTCACAGGCAAGCCTTCACATTCCTCGCGGCGGCGCTACTGAGCGCAGTGACGTCACGCAAGCTGGCAGCCGTGGGCGCGTCCTTCACGCGCCAGTCGCGCCAGCAGTTGCTGCGCGGGGCCCTACTGAACGTGGTCATGCAAGGGACCTTCTCTAGTGAGTACTCACAGGCAAGCCTTCACATTCCTCGCGGCGGCGCTACTGAGCGCAGTGACGTCACGCAAGCTGGCAGCCGTGGGCGCGTCCTTCACGCGCCAGTCGCGCCAGCAGTTGCTGCGCGGGGCCCTACTGAACGTGGTCATGCAAGGGACCTTCTCTAGTGAGTACTCACAGGCAAGCCTTCACATTCCTCGCGGCGGCGCTACTGAGCGCAGTGACGTCACGCAAGCTGGCAGCCGTGGGCGCGTCCTTCACGCGCCAGTCGCGCCAGCAGTTGCTGCGCGGGGCCCTACTGAACGTGGTCATGCAAGGGACCTTCTCTAGTGAGTACTCACAGGCAAGCCTTCACATTCCTCGCGGCGGCGCTACTGAGCGCAGTGACGTCACGCAAGCTGGCAGCCGTGGGCGCGTCCTTCACGCGCCAGTCGCGCCAGCAGTTGCTGCGCGGGGCCCTACTGAACGTGGTCATGCAAGGGACCTTCTCTAGTGAGTACTCACAGGCAAGCCTTCACATTCCTCGCGGCGGCGCTACTGAGCGCAGTGACGTCACGCAAGCTGGCAGCCGTGGGCGCGTCCTTCACGCGCCAGTCGCGCCAGCAGTTGCTGCGCGGGGCCCTACTGAACGTGGTCATGCAAGGGACCTTCTCTAGTGAGTACTCACAGGCAAGCCTTCACATTCCTCGCGGCGGCGCTACTGAGCGCAGTGACGTCACGCAAGCTGGCAGCCGTGGGCGCGTCCTTCACGCGCCAGTCGCGCCAGCAGTTGCTGCGCGGGGCCCTACTGAACGTGGTCATGCAAGGGACCTTCTCTAGTGAGTACTCACAGGCAAGCCTTCACATTCCTCGCGGCGGCGCTACTGAGCGCAGTGACGTCACGCAAGCTGGCAGCCGTGGGCGCGTCCTTCACGCGCCAGTCGCGCCAGCAGTTGCTGCGCGGGGCCCTACTGAACGTGGTCATGCAAGGGACCTTCTCTAGTGAGTACTCACAGGCAAGCCTTCACATTCCTCGCGGCGGCGCTACTGAGCGCAGTGACGTCACGCAAGCTGGCAGCCGTGGGCGCGTCCTTCACGCGCCAGTCGCGCCAGCAGTTGCTGCGCGGGGCCCTACTGAACGTGGTCATGCAAGGGACCTTCTCTAGTGAGTACTCACAGGCAAGCCTTCACATTCCTCGCGGCGGCGCTACTGAGCGCAGTGACGTCACGCAAGCTGGCAGCCGTGGGCGCGTCCTTCACGCGCCAGTCGCGCCAGCAGTTGCTGCGCGGGGCCCTACTGAACGTGGTCATGCAAGGGACCTTCTCTAGTGAGTACTCACAGGCAAGCCTTCACATTCCTCGCGGCGGCGCTACTGAGCGCAGTGACGTCACGCAAGCTGGCAGCCGTGGGCGCGTCCTTCACGCGCCAGTCGCGCCAGCAGTTGCTGCGCGGGGCCCTACTGAACGTGGTCATGCAAGGGACCTTCTCTAGTGAGTACTCACAGGCAAGCCTTCACATTCCTCGCGGCGGCGCTACTGAGCGCAGTGACGTCACGCAAGCTGGCAGCCGTGGGCGCGTCCTTCACGCGCCAGTCGCGCCAGCAGTTGCTGCGCGGGGCCCTACTGAACGTGGTCATGCAAGGGACCTTCTCTAGTGAGTACTCACAGGCAAGCCTTCACATTCCTCGCGGCGGCGCTACTGAGCGCAGTGACGTCACGCAAGCTGGCAGCCGTGGGCGCGTCCTTCACGCGCCAGTCGCGCCAGCAGTTGCTGCGCGGGGCCCTACTGAACGTGGTCATGCAAGGGACCTTCTCTAGTGAGTACTCACAGGCAAGCCTTCACATTCCTCGCGGCGGCGCTACTGAGCGCAGTGACGTCACGCAAGCTGGCAGCCGTGGGCGCGTCCTTCACGCGCCAGTCGCGCCAGCAGTTGCTGCGCGGGGCCCTACTGAACGTGGTCATGCAAGGGACCTTCTCTAGTGAGTACTCACAGGCAAGCCTTCACATTCCTCGCGGCGGCGCTACTGAGCGCAGTGACGTCACGCAAGCTGGCAGCCGTGGGCGCGTCCTTCACGCGCCAGTCGCGCCAGCAGTTGCTGCGCGGGGCCCTACTGAACGTGGTCATGCAAGGGACCTTCTCTAGTGAGTACTCACAGGCAAGCCTTCACATTCCTCGCGGCGGCGCTACTGAGCGCAGTGACGTCACGCAAGCTGGCAGCCGTGGGCGCGTCCTTCACGCGCCAGTCGCGCCAGCAGTTGCTGCGCGGGGCCCTACTGAACGTGGTCATGCAAGGGACCTTCTCTAGTGAGTACTCACAGGCAAGCCTTCACATTCCTCGCGGTGGCGCTACTGAGCGCAGTGACGTCACGCAAGCTGGCAGCCGTGGGCGCGTCCTTCACGCGCCAGTCGCGCCAGCAGTTGCTGCGCGGGGCCCTACTGAACGTGGTCATGCAAGGGACCTTCTCTAGTGAGTACTCACAGGCAAGCCTTCACATTCCTCGCGGCGGCGCTACTGAGCGCAGTGACGTCACGCAAGCTGGCAGCCGTGGGCGCGTCCTTCACGCGCCAGTCGCGCCAGCAGTTGCTGCGCGGGGCCCTACTGAACGTGGTCATGCAAGGGACCTTCTCTAGTGAGTACTCACAGGCAAGCCTTCACATTCCTCGCGGCGGCGCTACTGAGCGCAGTGACGTCACGCAAGCTGGCAGCCGTGGGCGCGTCCTTCACGCGCCAGTCGCGCCAGCAGTTGCTGCGCGGGGCCCTACTGAACGTGGTCATGCAAGGGACCTTCTCTAGTGAGTACTCACAGGCAAGCCTTCACATTCCTCGCGGCGGCGCTACTGAGCGCAGTGACGTCACGCAAGCTGGCAGCCGTGGGCGCGTCCTTCACGCGCCAGTCGCGCCAGCAGTTGCTGCGCGGGGCCCTACTGAACGTGGTCATGCAAGGGACCTTCTCTAGTGAGTACTCACAGGCAAGCCTTCACATTCCTCGCGGCGGCGCTACTGAGCGCAGTGACGTCACGCAAGCTGGCAGCCGTGGGCGCGTCCTTCACGCGCCAGTCGCGCCAGCAGTTGCTGCGCGGGGCCCTACTGAACGTGGTCATGCAAGGGACCTTCTCTAGTGAGTACTCACAGGCAAGCCTTCACATTCCTCGCGGCGGCGCTACTGAGCGCAGTGACGTCACGCAAGCTGGCAGCCGTGGGCGCGTCCTTCACGCGCCAGTCGCGCCAGCAGTTGCTGCGCGGGGCCCTACTGAACGTGGTCATGCAAGGGACCTTCTCTAGTGAGTACTCACAGGCAAGCCTTCACATTCCTCGCGGCGGCGCTACTGAGCGCAGTGACGTCACGCAAGCTGGCAGCCGTGGGCGCGTCCTTCACGCGCCAGTCGCGCCAGCAGTTGCTGCGCGGGGCCCTACTGAACGTGGTCATGCAAGGGACCTTCTCTAGTGAGTACTCACAGGCAAGCCTTCACATTCCTCGCGGCGGCGCTACTGAGCGCAGTGACGTCACGCAAGCTGGCAGCCGTGGGCGCGTCCTTCACGCGCCAGTCGCGCCAGCAGTTGCTGCGCGGGGCCCTACTGAACGTGGTCATGCAAGGGACCTTCTCTAGTGAGTACTCACAGGCAAGCCTTCACATTCCTCGCGGCGGCGCTACTGAGCGCAGTGACGTCACGCAAGCTGGCAGCCGTGGGCGCGTCCTTCACGCGCCAGTCGCGCCAGCAGTTGCTGCGCGGGGCCCTACTGAACGTGGTCATGCAAGGGACCTTCTCTAGTGAGTACTCACAGGCAAGCCTTCACATTCCTCGCGGCGGCGCTACTGAGCGCAGTGACGTCACGCAAGCTGGCAGCCGTGGGCGCGTCCTTCACGCGCCAGTCGCGCCAGCAGTTGCTGCGCGGGGCCCTACTGAACGTGGTCATGCAAGGGACCTTCTCTAGTGAGTACTCACAGGCAAGCCTTCACATTCCTCGCGGCGGCGCTACTGAGCGCAGTGACGTCACGCAAGCTGGCAGCCGTGGGCGCGTCCTTCACGCGCCAGTCGCGCCAGCAGTTGCTGCGCGGGGCCCTACTGAACGTGGTCATGCAAGGGACCTTCTCTAGTGAGTACTCACAGGCAAGCCTTCACATTCCTCGCGGCGGCGCTACTGAGCGCAGTGACGTCACGCAAGCTGGCAGCCGTGGGCGCGTCCTTCACGCGCCAGTCGCGCCAGCAGTTGCTGCGCGGGGCCCTACTGAACGTGGTCATGCAAGGGACCTTCTCTAGTGAGTACTCACAGGCAAGCCTTCACATTCCTCGCGGCGGCGCTACTGAGCGCAGTGACGTCACGCAAGCTGGCAGCCGTGGGCGCGTCCTTCACGCGCCAGTCGCGCCAGCAGTTGCTGCGCGGGGCCCTACTGAACGTGGTCATGCAAGGGACCTTCTCTAGTGAGTACTCACAGGCAAGCCTTCACATTCCTCGCGGCGGCGCTACTGAGCGCAGTGACGTCACGCAAGCTGGCAGCCGTGGGCGCGTCCTTCACGCGCCAGTCGCGCCAGCAGTTGCTGCGCGGGGCCCTACTGAACGTGGTCATGCAAGGGACCTTCTCTAGTGAGTACTCACAGGCAAGCCTTCACATTCCTCGCGGCGGCGCTACTGAGCGCAGTGACGTCACGCAAGCTGGCAGCCGTGGGCGCGTCCTTCACGCGCCAGTCGCGCCAGCAGTTGCTGCGCGGGGCCCTACTGAACGTGGTCATGCAAGGGACCTTCTCTAGTGAGTACTCACAGGCAAGCCTTCACATTCCTCGCGGCGGCGCTACTGAGCGCAGTGACGTCACGCAAGCTGGCAGCCGTGGGCGCGTCCTTCACGCGCCAGTCGCGCCAGCAGTTGCTGCGCGGGGCCCTACTGAACGTGGTCATGCAAGGGACCTTCTCTAGTGAGTACTCACAGGCAAGCCTTCACATTCCTCGCGGCGGCGCTACTGAGCGCGGTGACGTCACGCAAGCTGGCAGCCGTGGCCGCTCCGTTATCATCATCATCATATCAGCCGAGAGACGTCCGCTGCTGGACATAGGCCTCCCCAAAGAGTGCTAAAGTGACCGGTTCTGCGACTCTCGCAACCTTTACCAGGTCATCAGTCCACCCTGTGGGGGCCTACCTACGCCGTGCCTTCCGGTACGCGGTCGCCACTCGAGAACCTTTCCGCCCCAACGGCCATCGGTTCTACGTGCTATGTGCCCTGCCCACTGCCACTTAAGTTTAGCGATCCGGAGGGCTAAATCGGTTACCTTGGTTCTGCTGCGGATAGCCTCATTTCTGATGCGATCACGCAGTGAAACTCCCAACATGGCCCTCTCCATTGCCCTTTGGGTGACTTTGAGCCTTTTTATGAGGCCCATAGTAAGCGAGCACGTTTCAGTGCCATATCAATATCTTGGTTCTGGAAGTTGTTGCCAGTGTCTCTCTTTATTAAACCTACTTATGTAAACGCTATTCGAATAGTTTGAGAACCTTAGGGTCACAGGAATGCAGTTGCTTGTTATCGCTGATTGTCGCCCGGCCTGCTGTTTGCGCTTCTAACCTAATACACTTGAGTATAATTGTCTCTTTTTCGCTTGTTGCTATTCTGTGTATTTATGAGTATGCGTATTGCCCGCCTTGTCTCACTACCGTGGTTTATTCCATGTCTAGTTACATTAATGCAATTGAATTTAAGCCGTTTGTTTTTCTGTTCCTGTTGCGAAGTGCCTTGTATAAAAACGAAGTTAATATAAGGAATGCTAATGGGACGAAGACGGCTAGTGGGGGGTATTTTAAATTATGTTATTGCTATTATTTTGCGTTATTGTTTAGTGATGGCTAGTAATTTTAATGGAACACTCTATACTACCAAAATGTTAGGGGACTTCGATCCAAAACAATTGATTTTTATCGTAATATTCTATTAACCTCCTACGATATCATATTACTAACTGAGACGTGGCTTGTGGATGGTATCGCAGATTCAGAGCTTTTTGATAGTCGTTATGTTGTTTGGCGGCGGGATCGCGGGAGTCGGGGAGGTGGTGTTGTTATAGCTACCCGGAAGGAGTTGGCTGTAGTTCCTCAAACTGCCTATCAATCCTCAGCGGAGGACTTGTGGCTCACTTTAACAATAAACAATACGGTAAAATTACATTTATGTGTTGTATACTTATGTAGACAGGGGCAGGGGTACTCATTTTCCGAACAACTTTGCAACTTTTTGGATAGATTGGGGGAATTGACAAATATAAATCCTGATGATAAATACCTTATCATCGGCGATTTTAATTTAAGTAATATTGTGTGGACGCTCAGTAATCAACATTATCTACCTACTTATTATGCATCTACAGATGAGTGTAACCTGGTCGATGAACTAAATTCCCTAGATTTGTGTCAATACAACGGCGTGATAAATAAGTTTGGTAAAATGCTGGATCTAGTACTCTGTAATGACGTAGTAACTGTAAGTAATTGTCAAACCCCTCTTGTACCCATAGACCCATATCATGAGGCTTTAAATATATCAGTTTCATTTGCTTTACGAACTTTTCTTAAACCTGCACCATTTACGAAATATTTTTACAATAAAGCGAACTATGATTTAATTAACTTAGATATTTTAGACATAAACTGGGAAACAGAATTCTCTAACCGTACATTAGAACAATGTGTAGATTTCTTTTATTTGGAGTGTCGATATTTAAGAGATAAATATGTCCCGCATAAGCTTATTACTGTTAGCAATTACCCAGTCTGGTACTCTAGCTCGCTTAAGAAAGCCCTTAAAGAAAAACATAAATATCATCGCAAATTCAAACTATATGGTAATAGGTGTGATTTGATCGCGTTTGAGTATCAGAGGGAGAGAGTTAAGCGCATGGAAAAGCGATGCTTTTTTAATTATACAGAGAAAGTTGAGAACAACATTAGTAAGGACCCCAAGCAATTCTGGTCTTTTGTTCAATCTCGTTTTAACTCTTTAGGAATACCGAGCTGTATGCGTTACGATGGTGTCACTATAAACTCGGGAATTGACATTTGTAATGCGTTTTCCGATTATTTTAAAACTAGTTTTCTAGCGCAAGCCGCTCCTTCTTCCTCTCGAGCATCGAGGAGTTACTTCAACCTTGATGACTGTACCGATTCTATTAGTCACCTTCACAATGTTTCGGTCGATCCTGCTATAATTACTAAATTACTACTTAGTCTTGATCCTTGTAAGTCTGCAGGTCCGGACCAGGTGCCAGCTATTTATCTAATTAATTGTGCTAAAGCCTTAACTAAACCTATATTATTGTTATTTCGTAGATCTTTTGTTGAATGTTCTGTCCCGTTGGTTTGGAAATCGGCTTTCATTACTCCAGTTATAAAGAAAGGCCCTAAAACGGATGTAACAATTTATAGGCCGATTTCCAAATTGTGTATCTTGGCTAAGGTTTTGGAAAAAATAGTCCATTTGCAGGTTTCGTCAGTATTAAAAAATACTATAGATAGCACTCAACATGGTTTTGTTCAAAGGAGGTCTACAGTGTCTAATCTTGCTTTACTGAACGATTTTGTATCTGAGACAATGGATTCTGGCCACCAGGTGGATGTAGTCTACACAGACTATAGTAAGGCTTTTGATAGGATTGACCATGATGTCTTAATACATAAACTTTATTCAATAGGTATTAGAGGGGATCTTCTGAGGTGGTTTATGTCTTACATAGAAAATCGCTGCCAGTCGGTAGTGATCAAAAACTACATGTCAAGCTGGGTATCTGTACCAAGTGGCGTTCCACAGGGATCTTTGTTGGGACCACTCCTTTTTAACGTCTTTGTGAATGATATAGGTACCTGTTTTCGGTTTTCTAAGTTACTCAGTTTTGCTGACGATATGAAGATTTTTGCCAAGATTGCTTCACCTGAAGATTCTACTGCGCTGCAATCTGATCTAAGCCGTCTGGATAGATATTGTGTTAAGAATAAATTGGATTTAAATCCCTCAAAATGTTTTACCGTAACTTTTTCTCGTAAATTAAATAAAATACCTACTTCTTATTCATTGAACTTCTTGGTATTCAGCAACTAACTAGCATAAGAGACCTAGGGGTTTTTCATGACTCGAAGCTTATTTTTAATGATCACGTTGATAATATTATAAGTAAAGCTTCTAAGACTCTTGGATTTATAATGCGTAGCTCGGTTTGTTTTACACATATTAAGACGCTTAAAATCTTGTATTGTGCTTATCTGAGAAGCAAGTTGGAATACGCATCTCAGATTTGGAATCCCCAATATAAAATTTACATTGACAGAATTGAGCGATTACAATCCAAATTCATGAAATTTCTTTGCTACAAAATGCATACACATTATAGTTCATCTAATTATTTAACCCTTTGTAAAAAGCATCACTTGATACCCCTTGCTAAGCGTCGTGAAATTGCTGATATATTATATTTGTTAAATATAATAAGAAGCAATGTTGACTGTCCTAATTTACTTGCTAAGATTTCTTTTAATACTCCCATAAGAAGTTTCCGCCGTTTTCGTCCTATTAGCATATTCCATGTTTCCACTAAATATAGAATGAATAGTTTCTTGTGCAGAGCAGGCAGGAGTAGGAGTTAAACAAAGTTGTAGATCAATTAGATATAGACATATTCTGTGATAGCATACAGGCAATAAAATCTAAACTGATAAGTTTCTTCATGTGTGATACTCAGGTGTAGGATCGGGTTATTAGAGTTTATAGTAGCCTAATTCATTAACTACCTTATTCTTGTATATTCCGCGTATTAGGTAGTGCGCGATTGGTTACTGTGCGTAATGTATGCTAAGTTTAAGTTTGGCTTCAGATTTCTTTGTTAGTTTATTTCTATAAGTGAAAACCTGTAATTGGCTATATGGTTTTATTATGGTATCTAGAAATATGTTGCGCTGTTGGTTTTCCATGTATCAATAAATAAATAAATAAATAAATATGTCATCACTGGCAACACACACTGGTCAAAGACTCTCGTCTTGAGACACTGCGGAATATTGGACGAAAAGATGTGCCGTAGCTTCCCGAACGCTGCCCAGACGAGTCGGATTCGACGATTGACCTCTGTCTCGAAGTTGGACCTACCTAACTGGATAGTCTGTCCTAGGAATACATAATCGTCTACAACTTCGAGCGTAAAGTGTCCGATTGTAATGGGAGTTGGTACTACATGGGCATTTGACATGATCTTCGTCTTATCCATGTTCATTCTTAGACCAACTCGCTAGGAAGATTTACTGAGGTCATCGAGCATCGTACTTAAGTCCTCCATGGTCTCAGCCAAGACTACTATATCGTCAGCAAACCGAAGGTGAGTGATGTACTCGCTGTTGATGTTGATGCCTAGCCTTCTCCAGTCCAGAGCCTTGAAAACGTCCTCCAGTGCAGCGCTGAACAGTTTTGGAGAAATAACATCTCCTTGCCTGACTCCCCGCTGCAGCGGAATAGGTTTCGAGCTCTGGTCCTGGAGCCGGACTGACATAGTGGCGTTTTCGTACAAACACTTCAGCACTTCGATATAGCGATAGTCAACTTGGCACCGCTGGAGAGACTGTAGTACAGCCCAGGTTTCAATCGATAGGCTTTTTCGTAGTCCACGAACGCTAAGCATAGGGGCAGGTTATACACCTCCGTCTTCTGTATAACCTGACGAAGCGTGTGGATGTGGTCTACGGTACTAAAGCCTCTTAGGAAACCGGCTTGTTCAGGAGGCTGGAAGTCATCCGCTCCGTTATGCAGCTCACGAAAAAAACCATAGAAGCGAACTCCTTACAAATTTCTACACAAACACGTGCCCAAAACCCGGTATGCGCATGTTTGAACTAAACGGCTGCCTGGCATCGTTGTGCCACCCCGCCTCCATCCCCGCATAATGGCAATGGCACCCATTCTGTGATTTAGACTTCTATGGTTTTTTCATTCGCTGAGGATAAGTCTTTAATACTATACCTGGCCTGACACCGCCAGACATTCTCTCCCAAACGGCTGAACCGATTTCAGTGGGGTTTTTTTAAATCGATATACAAGTTATCAATTATGTTTGATTTACAGAACTGGATGTATTGGAGCGAGCCAACCCTCTATTCCTGATAAATGCGGCTAACCTCATGGGGGACTATTTCGCAGGTAAGAACCGCATTTGGTTCCAACTAGTCCTAACTTTCAACCCGTCACACTTCTCAACTCGTCCGAATTTCAGATTGAAACACATTCCAATTTTCTTGACAATTTCGAAAATATGTGCACGACTTTTTAGACCCTTTAATTCGCAAAATACAGCGAAGGTCCTTAATTCAAGTCTCAGTGACGCTGAATAGTCCAAACGAATCTGATCAGGAAAAAATACAAAAAGAGGGTCGCGAGGACATTCTGAATGAAAGGTTTTAGGGCATACTTTTATTTATGAACCTTTTGGAACATACATATATTCAAGAAACTCTGCTATACAACTACCTAGCAGAGGCCCTAGTACGATAGCCTTTATCGTCACGTTTTACTTGACGTTTCAGTACATTTTCGCCGTAGTTAGTAATACTGGGCATTTTCCGCAAATCGACAGCCAAAGTGCCTATTTTGCGTGAAGCGGTGGGGTAACACTACTCTAACCACCCCAGCTCCTCTATAAAGTTGGTGAGTGCCCATTTTTGTCGCAAAACGTGACCATAAAGCCTATCGTGCTACCGGGCAGGTGTAATTTTCCCGCGGAGAGAACTCTTGGCGAGTCTCTTAAAACGTTCGCAACCAAGCACCAGCCTGGTAGGCATTCATAATGTTTGCTCAGATACCGGCTTAGCCCGCTAGACGGGTAGTACCTATAAAGGTCACAGCTCATTAGAGCCATCCGGCGCCCGACCCGCACCGCCTCGCCTCGAGCGGTTAGTATTCTTTATTACCCGACTGCCCGAAGGAGAGGAGGGTTATATGGATTTGTGCGCTCACTACATCAACTCCGTAGTTAGTACATTTACGAGGCGAGGCTCTAATGAGCTGTGACCTTTAACCTACACGCCTAGCGAGTTCTGTCTGTTGCGAAAGTGTTAATCATGCCTCATCATGGACTAATGTACACCAAACCTAAAAACATTATCGGACATAGAATTTAAGAATAAATTGTATAAAATGCTTTGTGATGCATGTTTCTATAGTGTTAACGACTTTTTTGAACATAAATTTTAATTTTTCCACAACATAATAAATGTACTTATCTGAATAATCTGAACGTCAATTATCAAATGTTATAATCAATTTTACTATCAATTGTTTCATCGACCTTTATTATTATTTATGACGTAGTATGTAAGACTTTATTTTCACATGCCTGTATTGGTGGACATATCGAGGGAAGCAAACTGTGCCTTAATCCACCTTTAACTGTACCATGTGTTCTTGTGAATAAACTTTCATTTCATTTCATTTGTAATCTGCCTTCACTAAGAGAAATCACTAAGGGCACTGTACCTCTGTGCCATTGCAGAAGCGCGGCTATGCAACGGTAATAAGGTCCACATCTTGGCCGGCCCGCTGCTGCAGTACATGAAGGCTCTATTGGCTAGCGACGACATACGAGCCCACCGCAGTCTTGCTACACAGGTAACTCTCACTGCCTTTGTTTTAAAACTGTTACAATATCTCGTATTGGGCTCACAAGCCACGTATACAGTCTAGTGCAAAAATGTGAATCTAAAATTATAAATGGGAATGGTGTATGTGTGTTGTTTGTCCGTCTTTCACGGCAAAATGGAGCTATGAATTGACGTGATTTTTTAAGTGGAGATAGTTGAAGGGATGGAGAGTGACATAGGAAGGGGGTGAAATGGGGGGGGGGGGGGGGGGGATAAAAGTTTGTATGGAGCTGCGATATAAACGAGTTCCACGCGGACGGAGTCGCGGGCAGAAGCTAGTCCTCTCATAAATGTGTATTCAGAGCAATGACGCGTAGTTGCAGTGTCAAAGAGGCAACCGGATGGCTCGCGGTCTTTGAGCTCCCGAAGTGTTGTGCAACCGCCCTGTGCAACCCGACCTGAGCCAACTGGGACTGGAGCGGAAATAGAAAAAATACGAAAAAAAATTTTTTTTGTCGCGAGGCAGCCTATTGAAACAGCGGTTGCCTGTGTACGCTGTTTATATAATGATATGCTGATTCCTGGCGATATTTTTTTTTCTCCCCTCCAATTTCCGGCCCAGTGCAAGTTGGCTCAGTTTGGGTTGCATAGGGCGGTTTCATAACGCTTCGGGAGCTCAAATACCGCGAGCCATCCGGTTGCCTCTCGGACACAGAAACTACGCGTCATTGCTTTAACTTGCTTTTTTTTTGCATTGTTTAAGATTTCGGTACATAAGTTAAAGTTTAACTTATGTACCGAAATCTTAATCCGGTGACATAAGAATGAAGGGATATATTTATGAGTAAGTTGTATACACCTACACCTTACTTTATAACAAAGCTGCTTACATTATATAATTATGCAAATATGGGCATATTTGTAAGCAAAACATGCCTTATTTATCCAACGTTTTATATATATTTGTCAAAAAACCAAGAAGTAAGCTTAGTTTTTACATAACTTTGGTTTTTACTCTAAAACTCTATTTTATTCCAGTTAATGCAGAATGGGAGGGAACTCCTTTCAGTTTTATCTCAAGAGTTGGACGAGCTCTCCATCTCCATCCGTCTCCGTCTACTCACTCCACCTCCGAGCAGCATCATCTGGCTCTTACTATCAGCAGACCTATGCCTGAACAAGTTCCTCCCTCTACCCAACACTCTACAACAATTCTATGCTGCACACTTGGACCTAGCTTCAGAGGACAACTACAGCGAAGTCAGCTACGGGTCATGGAAAAAGAGTCCAGAGAAGGAGGACTATAACAGAGCCGATGTAAGCTCAGATCTAAGTGACAAAGTCTCACAGAATATATCACAAATAAGCATCAACGATGATGGAGAAATGAAGCCAAAACTCAGACCTATATTAGGCGCTGGTGCTGGCCTATTGAGACAAGAACAGGCACTCTCTGTCCAAGACAACTTTGAGACTTGGACTAGTAAAAACAGCCTCAGCAAGAGATACGATTTGAACTCTTGGAGGCAGGCTGAAGACGAGAAAAAGGAAGAGGAACCAGTTTTCAACCCCACAGTTTTACCCCCTCCCCTGCAACAGACTTACCCTGTCACTGTCCCGGATTACCCCCCTCCAAATGTCCCTAATGCAAACAGATTTAACAACTATCTGCAAGAAAACTACCCCAACTATTTGCAGCAAGGCGACGGAGCGTATATCCAAAACTCGTACACTGCGAATACAAACTTCAACTCTCAGGGGGACGGTTTCGTTCAGCAATTCCCCAATGACAGACCGGCTCCGGAGAGAGTGGACAGTGAAGTACAAAAATCAAGCAGCAGGCGGCCTGTGGAGAACTGGAGGAAAGATAAGGAGGTGGAAGACCCTAACAGGAATCGGCAGAGGAATTGGACCAGACAGCGCTCCAAAGATAACATAAACGATGAAAAAGAACCAGAGACTGAGGAGCGATATCGATCTACCTCGAGGAATTCTCGAGATAAAGTCCCTGGTAGATTCAGGCGGAACAGCGCAGAGGAAAGCGGAGTTGTTGATGGCTCGGCCAAGACTCCGCCAAGAAGGCACGTGTCCGATGTCCCGAGAAGTCAGAAATACTGGGACCATGACGACAGATGTGATAAAGATTATAGTAGTTAGTAGCTGACGTATTTAAGGTTAGGGTAACTGTAGTGAAATTTTAAGTGACTGTGCATGGAAATACGGATTGTGGTCTCGGCCGTTCAGGATTTCGGTGTTTCCTGAAAGCAATAGGTATGTAACTCCAAGTAGAATAATCTTGCTAAATTTCTATTCTAAGACTGGACAGCGAAATATTCTTAATCTTGGTTGTTCTTGAATGAGGTTTCATACTACCAATTTAGTTTGACATGTTGTCGGCGCTCAAATCATTAGTAAATTTTGCAAGCATTTTCATGTTTTAACACTTTGACTGTCCCTCGCTTTCGCCACTGTCATGGGTCGATACGTCCGTGCATTACATGTAATGCACAAATGTATAGAATCATCCATTTCTGACGTCACGTAGACGAGGCAGACCTAGTTTGACGGTGCATTACATATAATGCAGGGACATTCAAAGTGTTAATTACGTCAGATAGTGATTTGTCGACTGTATATATATATATATCAAATGGAAATTTTTAGTAAAGTCTGTAAATAAGAACAAAATTGAAGTCAACTAAGCAAAAATTTACCGTTTCACATATTCACAAATGATTTTGGACGTATGACAGTCGCTTATCTGATTCAAATTCATTATTTTTACCTTGTTCAACTTATAGGTTAGGCTATATATAGAAAATATGATGGTAGCTAAAATTATATTAATTTTGACTGAAGTTACAAAAACCAGATTGGAAGAACTACTAGCCAATAGTAACACTCAAGCTGCAAGCAGCCAATCTGTATTTTGTTACATGGCTTTTAAAACTCATATGCTGGTTCATGTATATTTATAATCGTAGGTACATTGCTCACCTAGGTAGGTAAAATAAGGAATGCCTCAAATCGCTGAGCAAGGGTGGGAAACATGCAATTTAAGCCATTCCTTATCACCTTTGGTGTGTAATGAGACATTTTCTGCCTATGGTAATATAGTAATCCAGGAAAATATACCTATGTATATTATTTGCTCAATTTTCAATACAGTACCTCCGATCATGACAAAATAGAAATATTCCAATAGATGATTTAGATATAGAATTGTAAATACTACCAATGCGAAAGAGGAATTCTTGACAAAAGTGTTTTCACTAGGTAATATCTTTGTAAGCAGCTGGCATGGGTGCCACCCGGAAAATCGTGTGGATCTCACCCATTAGCGTGGCTACTTAGCCGGGCGGGAGTGTCACCCGCACGCCATCTTGGTTCTAATTGCGTGCCCAAGACTGAGCACGGCAGTCCACCATATGATTCCGGCCCGTGTATTGCAGCCTGCGCGGCGTCCGACAAAGCCATATCCCTATCTCGGTCTACCTTAAAGCGCCTTCATGCGACATCCGTCTTGCTCGGACGTTTGGACGCGCCTCAGGGTGCGTATACATGCGCTGGGCGAAGTTGCGATGAAATAAAGCACCAATAGGAAGCGTGGTTATTTTTCTCGCTCACCGCCTCGCAAACAGCTCTGATGGATAATTAAACTAACCCTAAAAGACCTTATAAATATTATATCAACGTACTTTTGGCGCCTACGCCATTATTTAGGATGCTCATATTGAAATCAAGCATTCAGCGCGCAAAAAGCGCGCTCCGCCTAGTCTTTTTTTTAAAAGCCTGTTGGAGTGTGCCACTGCTGGGCAAAGGTGTTCGCCCAGGATTTCTGTCTTCGCAATCCTTGCCCAATCACTTGAAAATGGCAACAAGCCATCCCGCCATCTTCGCCTGGGTCTGCCTCGCCGTATGGGCCCACCTCTGTATGGTGGTGGCGGTAGGGTAACGGTGAAATATCAGAGAAAATTCTCTTTGACATTGGTACTTACTTAGTAACGAAAATACAGATTATGTTGGATATATTATATTTAGAATTAAAAAAGATTAAGAAACTCACTAGACATCCCAATATTGTTTCATGGATATTCCATTCTATAGGCATATCTTTTAATTGAGTCTGTTACTGTATTGCGCGGTGCGAGAGTTCGCGCCCCACGCTACTACCGCAGGAATCGACTCAGTTGAATTATATGCAGTACTAATACATTCTAAAATTGTCTTGTATGATATGAAAACCGTGCTCATATTATTTCCATTGTAACTTTAAAATGCATAATATTATATTAATTTGAATAATTAGTCCATAATCTAGAGGTTTATTTAATAATAGTCATAGTTTTTGTATGTAAGTCTGGTGCATTTAAGGAACTAAAATAAAAAATGTATTGTCTGGGTTGTCCATCGCAAATATGGCGTATCAGAATACTAAATCCATGCCAACTTTGCCCGTGTGTAACTTTGCCCACATTACCCTTTGCCCTTATTAGCAAACCCACATACATACATAAAAACTGAAAACATTATCCTTCTTGGCAGTTGGGTATATAACGCAATACAATTGTGTATTAAATGGGTATTTAATTAGTGGGCACATTTACCATCAAGGGTATAGTTGGGCGTCTTGACAGTATGTAGGTTGTTCAGTGCAAAAATGGCGCATCAAAATACAAAATACTTGAACATAAGCTCAGTCAAGCATAATACAATCTATATAAAATCACAGAAATAAAATACTGAAGTACTTAGTCTTAGTTAGGTATCAAATTATGTTTAAGCAGGCCCAAGTTGGGGAAATTGCATGGACAACCCGAGAATTGTCTTATAAATGCTAAGCTCTATGAATTTTTTTTTAGGTTAACAAATGGGCTTTTGGGCCACAGGTTCGGAATTGGCAAAAACTCGCTGTGTGTTTCTCTAGGTTATTATCAGATCAAATTACTAAGTGGTCAAACTTGTGAGACGAAAAAGAATGATAGTGCAATAATACTGTATTTGACAACAGTAAAATCAGCTTCTGTTTATGAAACGTCAATACTCTCCGTTAGTGTGGAATTAGTAGGGATTAATTGCTTAGTTTTTATGAATTTATTTATTTTTAAATAGGAAACTATTCTTTTCTATTAATTTCGTAATGTTAGTCTGTTGGTAATGAAAAACAATTTAGTCACTGTTGTCAAATACCCTATTGCGGCAACCTACTTGCAACTTTGCCCATAAACCAATATCATCACAAATTCATACTTTGCCAGGACACACTGCATACTTATCAGTTCAGGATCAAATGAGAAACAAATAATGAATGGCAAAGATGGGAAATGTTGCCATGCATTGTGAAAACTTTGAGACACTGTCTTTAACTAATTTTTCGTTAACCTTTTCACTATCACAAAGTTTCAGTTCAAAATTTTATGGGAAGCTCCGTGGCCTGGCCCCCATATTGCCATACATTGCTTGTTCTAGAAGTTAAGGTGGTTACTGGTGGATCCAGCAATGTACGGACAGTTGTCATTGTCAGGTGACAACTGTCCAGTTGGAGAAATAGGGGCCTGATTAGGGGCTACGAGATGCCCATTTTTAGTCAGCATCCCGAATAGTCACGAAGTGCAATGTTATTGTCTCTTCTCCAGAACAAATTACAACATTAACAGCCTTACAATTAGTTGTAGTCCGAGTTTTTGCCAAAATACATTAAATGACTAGTACCTGTATAGAAAATACTGCACAATCTTGTTACAATACACATCTAGAGTAATCTTAGAATATTAAATCGATAATTAGGACATTTTGGCATAGGAAAGTTGTTTTGCACCAGGATCGTGCAAACTACATTATAGAATGATGCAATAACTTACCTTCGAAGGTTCTTAGAGGCTCTGGGTTCTTATTGTCGCAGGAACCCCTCTGTGGTTAGCATCTCTTTATAATATAAGGGTTTCTAGTTGAAAATGGATACACTAAAAGACGCCAAGTTGTCGTCGAAACTGGTTTCGTACGAGGTAATATATAATGAACCTGCAGTTACGTACGCGGCCGTAGGGGCTATCCTCAATTCCTCACCAACTTATGGATATAGTTATCGATTCAATAAGGTGAACTAAGGGTGAAATCGTGGCTTAGGCGTTATGTTAGCTATACAATTATGTGGGCAACTAGAACAAGACTATCCGCTTACTAGCCCCTTATTCTACCATTATATCGATGTGAATGATTCTCACGAGGACACCCCAGTCGTTCAATCGTTTAGAGTACATATAATTTGGTTCCAGCCAAAGTAGTCAAAGGAATATAGATTTTTTAATACCTAGGAAGTAAATTTGAGTAAGTAGTGCTAAGGTAACGCGGGGTGCTTCGCCCAATAAGGATGGTACTCGTAGTTACGACTTTAGAACGGTCTGGAAAGCTAGTATCAACTTTAAAAGCGGGTACATTTTCTCACCATAGGGCATCTGAGACAGAAAAGTTTGGCTGGGAAATTCATTCAGTCTGACTGTCTCCCCGAGGTCAGAGTATCTCACGCTAGATTTTGCAGGCAACAGTTTAGCTCGTTCAACTAGAAAAAAGTATCATGAAACATCAATGATGACTTGGTTTATGTATTAAATGTAAACTCGAGTCATGTATAGATTGACTAGGATATATGATTGAAATTTATTCTAATTGGATTAAAACGCGAAATTGCATGCGGCAAATAATGTAAGGTTAACTACGATACGACGCGTAGATTTTGTAAGAATTGCTATAAAATATTAGATTTATGGAGTTCTTAGAATGCTGGAACGTTTGATTTGTATAAATTTTGAATTTCAATACCCATCTTGCGTTAACATATTAATGAATATTAAATAGTGTGTACATTTGCAATATTTAATTTAAAATGTACGAATGCAAGGGTGAAATTGCTTCATGAGTACACTATTCGTTGTTCACAATATTCATTATATTTTATGTTATACTTGTATAACTTTAAATAAAATCTTGTGTATAAAGTAACCTAATGTTTGTATATTTTCGATGGAATTGTAGGACAATTGGTTACGTTTAGTTTAAATAAAACTACTTGCGTTCAGTATGATTAATTTTATTTCTTATTACATAGTCATGGCGGCGGTTGCTGCGTACAGAAATTATGTAATGTCGAATAAATTGAAATTTAATTTCTTTGCATTGTTTTATTTTAACACTATTTTTATCAAATGCCAGATTTATTGGCAACTTTGCCCACAAAAAATGTTGGAGTTATTCTATGATTTTAGTTGTATTATCTAAACGAAATTAGCTAAGTCTGTAGAATCATTACTGGCCTGAATTTCGAATCAATTTCCTTACACAGCATTCGCAACGGACCTTATATCTTGGACAGGCAAAGCAATATGCAAAAGCTGCAGGACGGAAATATAATAAGTAATCCTTTGCATATTTTAAATTCTTACGATAAAAGCCATCGATTTTACCATTAAACTTAACTATACTATCATTTGAGATCGTGGTTCATACCATTTCGATGCCAACGTCTGATATATGCGTCAAAGAGCCTAGCGCGACAGCAATCTCCTTGCACTGACATAAGTTTTAACTCTGCAATAAATGTCTTGTTGATTTGGTGTGTGATTGAATGGTGATTGACTCTTCTCATTGACAGCGTTGAAAAGGTTAACCTTGATTACCTTAATGGTCCAAACCAGAACTCACTCGAATCAAAGTCAACGAAGCTTATTAGCTTAAGGCGCCGTAGGTTCAGCGAAGTTAACATGTTAACAACCAAGAATCCGCCTAGCGGGCACTCGTAATGTTTGCTCAGATGCCGGCTGGACCCGCTAGGCGGGCAGTAGTATGAACTTACACGCCTAGCGAATTCGGTCGGTTTCTGGTGAATGTTTCCATTTTTAGTCCGGTTGCGAAGTGTTAAAATCATGTCGGACACACTTATTTGTAAATATGTTTTTGTGTAGATACTTATGAGTTGTTCGTCAGTTTATATATATATATATTTCTGATTGAACGCATCTTATGGAATCCAACTCTTAGAATAGTTACAGTGAATAGGTAAACATTGTTTTATTTTAATTTACAACACATTTACCTTTAGTCCAGTTTCACATCTAGTTAAGAAAAAACACTTTAATTCTAATACCTATTTTAGTTAGTGCGTTTCCATTCTTACTACAATTATTTACCTAAAACATACATCTTGCAAGTAATAAACACTTTTATTCTAATACCTATTTTAGTTAGTGCGTTTCCATTCTTATTACAATTACTTATCTTTATCATAAGTAAATATTTCAATAAAGCATAATAAGAATCAAGCCGTGAAATATTTCTGTTTGAAGTCTTGTAAAGTCACTAAGCAACATAGATTAATTAAGCTAATGTTGGTAGAAAAAGAATACAATACACAACTTATTGATTAGCATTAATCATAGGCCTTGACAATAACATAACAAACCTCGCTCACAACTTTGCCAAATGAAGTTTGGAACTTTGCCCACCACTACTCACGGGCAAAGTTGACAGCTGTTGGAAAAGTTGACAATCACATTAATATGCTAATTTATATAAAACATCAAACCCTACTTCCTGATTATTTTTTATGTCATAACTATTAGACTAGAAATAAATCACATTGTACCTAACAATCAATTAAATACTACATTATACTTGCAAGATAATCCAATAGGATAGGATTGATTTCACTTAGTGTTTATAAAACTGTAATTCATAAAGTGAAACCGACCCAATTAGCTGATACAGTCGCCCGCACGGAAGTTGAATCAACATGGCGTCGTTCGCGCAGGTTCACTAGTGCGAATTAGTACAGTCATTATATGTTTTTAGACAAACAAATTAATATAGTTTTCAAACCTGTGTGGCGTAATACATCTAGGTGTAGTGTTTAAAATTCACAACTACCTCCCCCGCCCCTCCACCTGACGCTTGACCCCCTCTCACCTTGAAATGTGTCCCCGTTGGTGGTTTTGTGACATTCTCAGGAAAACTATAATAGATATCAAAAAAGTGTCAAAGTCAAAATTTATCCTTATTAAATGCGGCTGACGCAGGACCGATCACTTTGGCACTCTATGGGGGATGCCTATGTCCAGCAGTGGACGTCTTTCGGCTGATATGAGTCATATACTACTACTTATACTCTTGGTATTTGTGTGTATGTGACCGCGTAGCGCCGAAACGGATGAACCGATTTTAATGAAGTTTTTTTTGTTTGATAGCTGTCTTTAGTGCGGTAATTTTTTACATACACTTCATCAAAATCGGTCTAGCCGTTTTGAAAATATAATACACTTCGTCAAAAGAATATGGTTATTATTTTATTGTACGGTTATATAAATACCTACAGCCTGAATACCGTCCAACCTATAAAAAAATACATATAACCTTTTTTGTTCCGAATTTAATAAGGATTAATTTTGTCTTTGACACTTTTTTGATATCTATTATAGTTTTCTGAATGTCGCAAAACCACCAACGGGGACACATTTCAAGGTGAGGGGGGGTCAAGCGTCAGGTGGAGTGGGGGGGGGAGAGAGTTTTGAATTTTAAACACTACGCCTAGATGTATCACGCCACACAGGTTTGAAATAGTACATTACGTAACTAGGGCGGTGAATTCGTGAATGCCCCAGATCGCAGGTGTTTGTGGCCCGAATCGAAGGTGAGGGCCATAAATATGCGCTCTGGGGCTTTACGAATTACCGCCCGTGTTGCGTACAAAATTTTACGTCTTCACCTGGCCACAATGCGAGTTTTCCCGTACGCGCAGCGTGCAGTAAAACTCGCATTATGGGCAGGTGTGACGTAAACTATATTAATTTGTTTCATTTTCCCATACATTGATTACATAGAATGACTGTATTAAATGCTCAGATAGCTTACGCGGGCTCCGTGTCCCGCGCCGCATCACCTCAGATCACACCCGAGAATCGCAAGCAGGTTCTACTTACGAGCCGGGGATTATGCACGTAATACACACACAATAACAAGCTTCTTACAATACTGAAAATAGGATGGCGGACTGGCCGAGCGCTTAAACCAAATTTGTTTCTGAATCTACTTTGGAAATATTTTCACTAAGCTCCAATCGTACTATACCTACTGTAGGTAGGCACTAGTTGCTGCTGAAATAACACATTAATTGTGTAGCAGATTAAGGGCGGGTTGCAGCAACTTACGATTACAGGCCGATCAACATTATATATGGCGCCGTTATAGAAACTTGTCAAACTTTCCACACATTTAGATTTTAACGAACCCGGCTTACGATTACAGGCGGTTTGGTGCAACCCACACTAAGTCAAACCCGAAGTGTTGTGGACCCGCCCTGTGCAACCCGAACTGAGCCCGCAACTCATTGCTCTGAATAAGAAGCCCACTGCGGCACACGCTTAGCATTAGCAGTTCTCTATGAGGGTAAAGGTATCAGTATCTAAAATGGATGAGTAGATAGCGTGTGTGCATGTCATTATTTGTCAGCTCCAATTTATCAGAAGCTGACTAATTGCCATCGTCTGGAGGCATGTTGCGCTGCTGATCCAACTGTCAAACGAGTTGTACTGAGAAATTGCATGCACATGTGGTCGGATTGTATCTGTACGCCATACCTAATTATGACTTCGACATGTTGTACTGACAAATTGGGGTAAAATAACATAATCTGTATACCCCATAAATCATATCGATATACGCTGCTGTCAGCTATTGGGACTTCCCTTGGGAGGTTATCCCGTAGCAGCTGTAACTGGCCGCACTGCAGGCCAAACAGGAAAAGCAGAAGTTTTTTTTAAATCACATTTTAAGGAGCTTAGTCGAACGATTATGTCGTATTTAGATATTGTGTTGGTAAAGACTATGGAGTCTATAATAGACCCGAGTGGTGTTACACTGACGACACAATTTACTCTCGGTGAAAATGCTCTAACATCCAATATTTGACCGCTGTCATTGCAGTACAATTTGTCATCTTTGACGTTTATTGTACCGAGATGAGAGCTGTTAAAAAAATCGAATTATAATAATTAACATGTATCATACTACTGTCACATTTGCTAAACACCTCGTTGCTAATAAGCCACATGTCCAAAATATCAACTTTTCGATAAGACACGTCTCTAATGTCCTACGGTGCAGTTCAATCGTCATAAAACTAGTGACATATCATGCAGTATACATTCCAAACGCACAAATTACTATAAAAACTAATTCATAAACTACAACTCACTGGTACCTATATTTTAAATGCATCTTGACAATCAATTGACCCAATAACTTTAAGACGACTATACTTTTGTGGCGTTTTATTTTTGTATAAGTACTCAAATGTATTTTTATTTTCACTGTGGCCGCAATAAAAACGAAAAGCTATTGTCAATCGTTGTGCATAGTAATATTAATTATAGTTTTTTCAACAAACTTGAATTATTTCGTTCTTTAATCGGTAATATAATGCATCTCTCTAAAAGTTTATCCGCCCAATTGTCAATGAATATGTGCTGTTAAAGCGTTCTATACACGTAGCAATTTGTCACATCAACCGCCTTCAAAGTAAATGAAATGAACGTTTGATATCCCATTCTTTCTTATAGCTGCACCTCTAGGTTGCTGTGACAAATTGCTAGGTGTATAATGCCCTTAATAAGTACGGATGATCATCGGCCATCCCGACACTATGCCAGACCTCGCGCGTATATCGGTCCACCATATTGAACGCGGCCAGGAGATCGAAATCTGGCACAACTTGAGACAAATGCTCCTGAATCGTACCTAGTTCTGACTGACCAGGCCATATATCAATATTATGTGCAGAGCGTCGATCTGGCTCACGACTTATCTGATATTCAGGCCGATTTATATAGTAAAGTTGATATCGATCGACCGATTTGTTGTTCAGTATGTCAGAACGACTACGTACAATTGAGGTGGCAAGACGGGCATCTGTTTTGCCCTCTGTCAGGCAGACAGGTCGATTGTGTAAAGGTATAGCGCTATCTCGGACATTTGATAGCGTAAACAGAGAGAGTCGATTAAGCAGCAAAGTGCGGTCGTCTGAATCGAGTATGTGGCGATCCGAATTGAGGTCAACTGAAGAGCTATTTCGGCTTGATAATTTTGTGCGATTTAGACTGTGTAGAAGTGGAACGCATTGGCGATCATACTGAGTGTGTTTAACCGAATTCAGATACCGGATTTTAGAAAGATCTGCCAGATTCGAAGCGTAACATTGTTCTCCTGACTTCACCTCTGTGCAGATTGGACTAGAATTGTATACTTTAGAAGTGCCAAGGCGGGCGCCTGACCTGACATCTGTCATTCGGACCAACGGTACCAATTGTCGTTCTGATTCCTCCAGAAGAGACTTATGCTGATTGTGTGTTTTTGAGTCTGCTTGACTGTCAAATTGGTGTATGTACCCAGGCGCGTCTGACTTGCTTATCAAACAGTCAGTCATTGAATGTCGGACCGGTTCTGTCAGACCATGCATGTAAGCTCGTGACAGATCAGGCCAATGGCGATGCCGGCCCGACTTGACCTCAAGGTCGTCGGCACCGCACATTGTGCTTTTCTACTGAATGCTGCAAGTGATGGGGTGTGTAAGCAGGTAGTTGAGCACTATGGGTGTGCCGGCGGCGACCTCGAGCTCTAGGTGGGCGTCGGGTTCAGTGGTCAGGTCGGAGGTCGTCGCGGAAGAAGATGTGGACGATTTCTCCTTGGGTTCGTCGAGCAACATGTCGGTGGATGTGTTGTCGTCGGGGACAGTGTCCACGAATACCTGTCGTATTGAAAAACTAGTTTTAGAGAGAATACTGGAGACGGAGAGGGAAGGCCTTAGCCCAGCGGTGGGACACTGAAGCGAAAAGCAAGTAGCCGATACAATAAATAGATTTTGACGACCTCTGTAGCCTAGTTGGTAGTGCCTACGAAGCAAGAGGTCCCGGTTCGAATTCCGGTAAGGGCATTTATTCGTGTGATGAGCACGAATATTTCTACCCGAGTCATGGATGTTTTCTATGTATATAAGTATGTTTATCGTCGCCTAGTACCCATAGTACAAGCTTTGCTTAGTTTGGGGCTAGGTCGATTTGTATGAGATTGTTCCCAAATATTATTATTATTATTATTGAAGGGTTTCGGGATAGCTTTCTAATGAAACACAGGAGTAGCTGTATAGCGTGTACTGGCCGATTACAGACTGACGTACTTAGCTACTTTTAAATCTACCCGTTATTATATAAACACTACATCCCTCCACCAATAGTTTACAAAATTAACAAAACAACCATTACAAATGGTATAAAAATCCGGAAATACGAACGGAAACAAATTAATAATCTGGACTGGGATTTCGAGTAATCCTTAACGGGAAACGACGGCTAAAGTCACCCGAGGCCAATGGTTCAATGTTTTCCACCGCAGTGCGCACTCCAGCAGGGGGTGCTTCGTCTAGGGCGGGCGTACCAGCATGCGAAGACGTCGGCGAGGGCAAACACAATACGAGCCGTCTGACAGATAGTCCTCTTCCCGCGTGGCCGACGGCAGCTCCGGCGGTTCTTCTGCGGTCACCCCCTCTCCCGGTGCACATTGCTGTATAACGGTCACGTCACCGTCGTAGCCCGTATCTGGTGGGGTTCGCCTGCCCTTGTACATTAGCAGCTGGTCAACATGCTTCCTGGCATTTATCTGTAGACTTGGAATGTGCACACTGAACATCGCCGTTCCAATAGTATTAATTATTGTCCCTTCTAACCAGGTGTGCTTTGTGCCATTTTTATAAAATGATTTTACGAGAACATTGTCTCCGATTTTAAACTTAATTTGCCTTTTGCCGTTGTAAAAGTTACGCTGTGAGATCTGTTTTTGATGTACATTTCTATCAGCCGAGGATACTAACGGACTATAGTCGGATGTGGTGTCCGAGCTCGGCACGAGTGCGTCGAAACGACAGCGCAATGGCCGCCCAAGCATTAACTCGGCGGGAGTGTGTCCGGTGGTACCGTGAACAGAGTTACGGTACTCAAAAAGAAAAAAATTGACTTTGTTGTAAAAATCAAGTGTTGATAGATTTTGTGCTAAAATTGTTTTCAACCCCTTCTTAACTAGCTTGACACTATTTTCCACGCGGGATGATATGGCGCAATTGTTACGTGTTTGATGTTATTACTTTTACAAAAGTGTTCAAATGTCGTTGAAGTAAAATTTGTTGCGTTATCCGTCACTAACGTTCTAACAACACCGAATCTAGCGAACATCTCACATAGTTTCGCTATGACACTCGCAGAGTCCGTACTCGACATAAAGTAACACTCCACCCACTTGGTATGCGCGTCGACTGCTACAAGCACGCGGTGGCCCGCCAGCTCGGCCATATCGAGGTGCACGCGGTGGCCCGCCAGCTCGGCCATATCGAGGTGCACGCGGTGGCCCGCCAGCTCGGCCATATCGAGGTGCACGCGGTGGCCCGCCAGCTCGGCCATATCGAGGTGCACGCGGTGGCCCGCCAGCTCGGCCATATCGAGGTGCACGCGCTGCCAGCGCCCGCGCGGCCGCGGCCACACCGTCAGCGGCGCGCGCGCCGGTGCACAGCGGATAGACGAGCAAATACTGCACGACCCGATCTTTTCCTCAATTTGTTGATCAATATTCGGCCACCACATATATTTACGAGCGTTACTTTTTGTCTTTACGACTCCGAAGTGTGAATTATGTAATTCATTCAATAGACGCTCACGGAAGATAACGGGTATAATGATTTTATGGCCCCTCATTAAGCAACCTTTTTCCACTGCCAATTGCAACCGGCAATAAAAATACGGTTTAACATCGGAATCTACTTTTCTCGGCCACCCATGCAAAATATATTTAGCTACCTTGTTTAACACTGGATCCTTAAGGGTTTCCAGACGTATATCTTCAACGTTAATGGGACGGAGGTCTTGATACAAAAAATTAATAAACAAAGCTTCATCCTCCACTAAATTATCCCGTTTAGAGAGCGCCTGCGAACTATCAATTGCCCGCGATAAGAAATCGGCTACGTTATCAGCACTCTTAATGTACTCAATTTTAAAATTGTACGCTGATAAAAACAAAGCATAGCGTTGTAACCGGTTAGCTGCAAATTCGGGTACTCCTTTCTTACTACCAAATATGGATAACAATGGTTTATGATCAGTTCTTAAAATGAAAAGCTGCGATCTACCGTACAGGTAGTGATGGAATTTTTTTATTCCAAAAATAATGGCAGCAGCCTCTTTCTGAATTTGAGCATAATTTCGCTCACTCGTTGACAACGAGCGAGATGCGTAGGCTACCGCGCGCTCGGTGCCATCGGCCTGGGTCTGAGCGAGCACGGCCCCCAGACCCTCGGGTCCCGCATCCACGGTCACTATGGTCGGGAGCTCGGGGTTGTAATGAGCCAGTACCTTCTCCGACGCAAGTTCCTTTTTAATAGCTTCAAATGCCCTGTTATGCTCCTCATTCCATTGCCATTTGGATTCTTTTTTTAATAACGAATGTAATGGGCTCAATATACTCGCAGCCTCAGGAATAAATTTCCTATAATAGTTTAACATGCCCAAGAAGGATTTTAATTCCGTGACATTTTTAGGTTGATGACAGCCTAAAATAGAATCTACTCTCTTCTTAGACTTGTGCAAACCGTTTTTGTCAATGACAAAACCTAAATATTCAACTGCATCTTTAAAAAATTCGCATTTTTCTTGTTTTACACGCAAACCGGCATCCTTTAACCTACTTAAAACCTGTTCCAACCTAGTTAAATGTGCCTCCCTCGTTGGCGCTGTAATTAATAAGTCGTCCAAAAATATACATGTGCCTTCAATACCTGCGAGCAGTTTATCCATGCATTGCTGGAAAACGCAAGGAGAATTGGACAAGCCAAAAACAAGGCGCGTATAGCGAAATAGTCCCTTATGAGTATTAATACAAGTTAGATTCCGCGACGGTTCGTCTAACACTAACTGATTATACGCTCTCGTAAGGTCTAATTTCGAAAATTCCACCCCGCCATGCAGTTTTGAAAACAAATCTTCAATTCGTGGCAACGGATAGTTGTCAATAAATAATATTTTGTTTAAGGTAACTGAGTAATCACCACAAATCCGAATATTTCCGTCAGAACGCAAAACGGGGACAATAGGCGTAGCAATATCGGAATGCTCAATTTTCTCTAAAATACCTAAGTCTTGCAATCTCTGCAATTCTATTTCAACTTTTGGTCTTAATGCTAGTGGAACAGTACGAGGTTTGCAAAACTGAAACACTGCATCATTTTTGATTTTCAAATGAATTTGATAGGGTTTGAAAGTACCGAGTTCATCTGAAAATACCTCCGAATACTTGCCGCGCACCTCCTTTAGCATCTCGTTATCCTCCTCAATACTATGACAACTATAGTTACATAAATGTAAGTTAAATTTACTTATAAAATCGCGCCCGAGCAACGGTAACTGAGACTCCGACCTAGTAGTAATCACATACATCTTAATAACCACTACACGGTTTTCATATTTTACGGGCAACGCAACGTAACCTACCGGGGTGATTTTACTACCATCATAACAATTGAGCCTTACGTTACACTGGCACAAAGCATGATTCGCCTTGAACGACGTTTCGTAGATACTGGCGGGTATAACGGATACCGCGCTGCCGCTATCGACCTCGCATAAAATCGACTTGTTATCTATTAAAACGGATTGTTGCATCGGTTTCCCATTAAAGGACCGAATTGAAAAAAAATTATAAATACCTTCGTATAAATCGTCAGTATCCTCGGCTAAGAAATGTGTGGTTTTAACTTTCGATTTACACACTCGGCCCAGGTGGCCTTTCTTCCCGCACTTTTTACACGAATATTGGGTAAATTTACACTGGTCCCTAGAATGATTATGATAGCCACAAACACTGCACTTCGACTTATTAGTAGCGTCCGACGTAGCGGGACGCAGCGCGAACATATCCGCGGACGCGGCGACACTGGTACCAGCTGCATCCCTTGTGTTGCTATGCAGCGCCAGCCGCGCACAACGGACACTTTGAGCTAACTGCAGGGCCTTATTAAAAGTTAACGATGCTGGATCTTCGGCAAAAAGTTTCTCTTTCTCCTTATCGTTCTCTAGACCCAGAACGAAACGATCCCTTAACGCTGAGTCAAGCTCCATTGTGAATGCACAATGTTTAGCCAGGCTGCGCACTCGCGCTGCCCAGTCACTTAGCTGTTCACCGGGACGCTGCTCCGCCTTGTAGAACAAGTATCTCTCAGCAAAAATACATCTTTTAGACTCAAAATGCTGGTCTAATTTTGAGACGAGGTCATTAAAACTGAGGTTCTCTAACTGCGATGGAAATGCTAGGTCCCTTGTGATGCGATAGGTATCCTCCACCAGTGCAGAAAGTAGTATCGCCCGTCGTTTGGCACCTGATTTGTCGGTCTCTTCTGTGAAATTATTTGCCAAACAAAACTGACCAAAACGACTTCGGAATATGGCCCACTCCTGCGTGCGGTGGTCGAACACGAGGCTGTTACCTAACACCAGATTACTCGCCATCTTCTCACTTGTGCTTCAATTCACTATATTTTTTTGAATATTTTACTTCCTTTTACACACGTAAGTCACTTTTCGTCGCCACTGAAGGGTTTCGGGATAGCTTTCTAATGAAACACAGGAGTAGCTGTATAGCGTGTACTGGCCGATTACAGACTGACGTACTTAGCTACTTTTAAATCTACCCGTTATTATATAAACACTACAATTATATAAAATAGAAAGGTTACGTAGTCGTTGCACCGGTTTTGTTATTAAATGAGTTAATTGGGTTAAGGATATATTTTCATTATTTTAGTAGGCAGATTCTTACTAAAATATTTGCATACACACTGTCTGTTTAGGGTAGGTTATGTTATTATCTTTCATTTAAGAGACCTTGTTCAGGCGGTCGCGTAACCGGCGCAATGACCCTAGTACCCTACGTATTTTTTTCATTGTACTTATATTCTCCAATGGCGCAATGATAAATGATCATGCAGAATCAAGAAATCGCAACGATAAATCGTTAACTATGTGGTGCTCTTAATATCATACCTCATCATCGTCATCATGCTGACACACGTTGTTGCCCACCTGGCTCGCGTAGTACTGAACGGCATACTCATACTCGTCGTCTTCAGACGAATACTCATCCTCGTCACACTCGAAGTAGCGACTCTGTAAATAAATAATATAAATAATTACTAGGCGACAATCATACACAAATAGAGTTAATATCTGTAAAAATCGGCGGAATGTCGACTTGCTCATGTTTTGATTTCAGCCACTCATCAGGGGAAGTCTTGTAACTCCTACCTCTGCAATACACAAGACCGCAGTATGTGTGATGTGGTGTTCATGGTTGTGACAGTTGCTTGCTACCATCCCAGCGCATTCTCATATCAATGAAGGGTTGGCAACAGGCATGTGACTTCTTTGCAGGCAGAGTAGCAAGCGTCCATAGGCTACGATGCCCGCTTACCTTCAAGCAGAATATACTACGCTTGTTTGTCACCGTCGTGGTATAAAAAGAATAATACGACATATTGAAATGTTCGCAATTAATATTATTATTATTATTTATCTGGAAGTCCATTAGTATTTTATACGAGATATGGAAATTGTTATTGATTTTCTTAAGTCCTCAATCACCTCAAAGGTGATACAAATACTCATTAATTGTTTCTGATGAGTCATTTAAAATATAAACACGGTTATACGACCTATTAACATCATTTAATGTAAACATAGACATCGCAAATACGGTACAAACGAATAAATTATACTGTTTATTTATTCTTCAAAAACCAGTTCAAAACAAGTTATCAGTGTGCACTATTCAGTGTACATTATTGCGTTATGTTGGCAGTAAATTACACGTTTCGTTTTACTGCTTAAACACTTTTTTTTTATGTCGTGTCTGTAATATACCGGCTACTACAAAATAGCTATAATTAACTTAAATGTCTTTTTCGTTTATTTATATTATATATAATATATTAAGTAACCCTATACCATTTTTTAATAACCTATAAAATTATAAATACATAAGCACTATTCGTGAAACGGAACGCAAACACATGTTGACCAACATAACATTCCTAATTTTCCTGTCCTGTCAAATATTTACGCACATATTATTTTCCTCTAAATTCAAAGAAAATAATTCAGAGCTAAATGCTATCTTATTCTTTAGAGTATAAAGATGTAAAAAGATTGGTTTTATGGTTCACGTACAGAAAATAACAAAAGTAGTCGCGTTTGTAATAAAATATGACGACATTGGGGAAATATTTCCAATTGGTCAAAACAAAGGGAAACACGATAATAGACGCATGAAGGGAATTATAATATTACGTAGTGCGTTAAAACCAGGCTAACGCCCCATCTGACTTCATCGCCAGAAACAGTGTAAAATTCCTGTATTTCGAGTTAATGTGAAGTGCTCAATTATGGCTGCAGCGTGCGACTCGCCCAAATATCAAAACAGTTTAATCTGCTGCAGCCCGAGAACCGCGGACGTGTTTTCTAAATCATCCTCATCGACTTCTGGCTGCGTTTCAGCTGATGACAGCTATGATTCGCTAAATCACGTACCAAAAACAATAGCGATCAAAAAACTAAAAATCCATAGTACCGCGACGAAAGAGGAAGTAGAAAAGGCGATTAAACAGTGCAAGGAATTAATTTTGAACAGCCAACAGTGTTCAGAAGAGCGCAAATGGTTAGTCAGGTATTTAGTGGAGCTGAGATTACGTTTAGAAGATATTAAAGACACTGACGGACAGCCTAGACTAGGCGTTTGTATAAAAGGACACCATTTCAAACAGCAAACAACGCCACAGAACAGGAAGCAGTACTGTGATCACTGCAGTGGAGTAATATGGAGTATTGTGCAAAGTTCGTACATCTGCACTGACTGCGGGTACTTGAGTCACTACAAATGTGTAGATTACATTTGCCGAGTGTGTGCGCATGTTGTTATGACAGATAAAGGAGAGTTTGAGATGAGTATCTGTCCGGAAAAGGGTTTAGCAGCACAGGACTACAAATGTGCAGAATGTGAGACAATGTTAACCTTTAAAGATGCCTGGAATGAACCACGTCTCTGTGACTACACTGGCCTGTATTTCTGTGCGACGTGCCATTGGAATGATCAGTGTGCAATACCAGCCAGGGTAGTACATAACTGGGACTGGGACAAGCATTATGTCTCCCGCCTCGCCTTCCAAATGTTAACCTTAGCTTGGAATCTACCGTACATTGATATAGAAAGCATTAATGCAAAGCTGTTCAACTTTATTGCGGAGCTGGAATGGGTACACAAAATGCGTAAGGACCTGGAGTGGATGCGGAGGTATCTATGCGCATGCCCTAAAGGTTCCAGCCTTCTGTCACCGTTGTTTATGCAACTAGGAGATATTAATAAGAAATACAGCATGTCACATTTGCAAGCGATAAATGATGGAACTCTAGAGACACAACTAACAGAATTGACAGAGGTCTGCCGGGCTCACATAACTAGCTGTCCACTGTGCTCCGGAAAGGGTTACCTATGTGAGATCTGTAGCAACAACGAGATACTCTTCCCGTTTGATAGCGGAGCGATTATGTGCAACAAATGCAATATGATGCTGCATAGAGTATGCTGGTTACGCAAAGGACAGACATGCCCAAAATGTGCCCGATTAGAAGATCGCAAGAAGATAGTTGAAGTTACAGACGAACCTGACACAAATCTCGAATATGACATAGACAAATTTGTTGAGTGATTTGACTTTTATATTTTGTTTATATTGTTTGCCAAACTAACATGTTAGCCATAACTGGACATAATTAAACGTGACCTATTTAATGACTGCATGCAATTTTAATGTAAATTAAGATTTAAAATTTTTCAATGGTGCTACATGTTTAATAGCAATGTAATATATGTTCAAAGCTTTAATAGTATGTACATGGCGTAATTCGGATTAACATTAAATATTTTAGCTGCTTTACCACTTTAAGTTGGTCAGTGTGCTTAAGAGTCCTCAGGACGCTCAACACTAGTAGACTCAGGAATACAAATGTATATTGACAGATTGACGTTTTAATATGTGAATCAATCTATTTGTATAATTTGGACAGTCAAGCGTCTTGGCGACGCGAAAGCGCTCATTGTTGACAAATGTCACATATACACTGGGCATGTATATAGTAGCTTCCTTTTAAGATAGGACTAAAACATTAATGCTTTAATACCTGCTAATCTACTACTTCATATCCTAAAACCTGACTTAAGATTTGACATTATATGTTAATATTCATTTTATATTTGGCCTTTGTATGGCACGACCGGGAATAACGCTAGGAGGATGATGTTTAATTTCATATTGTACTGTGACTTTTTCTTATTTTTCACCCCATTTTTGACATACTTATATTTTTATTTATATTATACTTTCAATGTATTTGACTTTATTTTATAAAAATCTGTATAGCTTTGAGGATTGGGCCTAATCCCATAAAACTTATAAAATTATAATTTTGTGGGTGATTGTCATGTCACATAGGGTGTCTTTACCATTGTTTTAAGTATTGTGATTATTAATTAAAATGACGAAACTTGTGGGAATCACCTATGGTACACTTATAAAGTTTTGTGCGATATGACCCTATTCTGAAACCTACTTACACAATAATTGGACCTGAAAAATGACAATCTTTGTCACAAATGTGTCACTCAGGCAAAAGATACCATAGTCCTTTGTCAATAAGGACGATTTTTATTTACATCATTATACCAAGAGCGCCTTATTGACTTCTGGCAGTTCTTTTTGTCTGGGAACGTTATTTTACGTCACATGTGTCCATAAAGTGGAAATTACAAACCGCTATTCAAGCGGAACTCCTCACTTTATGAGTAGACGTAAAATTATGTACTTATCACAGGTCCCACGTTTATCGCCCTTGCTTTGGCTCGTGCGCCAATATCTGTGAGCTGACATTTTCTTTCTTACCGCGCTAGATGAGTTAATGTACATTAGAGTTTAAAATATAGGACTTCCAATTACTATTAGCGACATTGTTTTGTTTTATTTGTATTAGACCATGCAAATATCAAGGAATACGGCCTGTGATTTTGTATGTTGTTCCATTATCTCGTATGTTAGTGTTAAGTTATAGATATATTTGTTAAATTTATATTTAGAAATATTAAAACTATTACACTAAACGTATGTTTTATTCTATTAGTATTAGTACTTTTATTGATAGTAAGTAGGCTACGAAGTTACATGCAGCCAGGGTTGGGCAGTATTTCAATTACATGTATTTGAAATACGTATTTGAAATACAAATACGTATTTTGTATTTGTATTTCAACTACAGGTTGGAGAAGTATTTTGTATTTGGTATTTGAAATACCGCACTCACATGTATTTCGTATTTTGTATTTCAAATACTTTAAGTTTTAAAATACATTTGCACAAAAATACATGTTATTTATTTCTATAACCGTATAATGGAACGTTTTTAATATAGTTACGGGCTTAGGGCACTGTGCTGTGGCAACACTTTACTGTAAGTGTCAACGACAAACGTCAGGTGCCAATTTATGAATTTAGTTCGTTAGGCGGTTTTTTATTACGTAGCATAACCCAAACTCAACGGGGTTACGTCGGTTAAGTACTGAATTCCCATGGCCACCTTCTGTCTCCATCATCAGATCAGCTGTACTGTATGGTACCGTACCATAATATTGAATTGTCATCCAAACTATACTTATACCCAAAATTTCAGCTCAATTGGTCACCGGGAAGTGGGTCAAATTTAACTCGCAAGATTTGATTACATACATACATACTAACATGACAAGTTAAATACCTAAAAGCTTGTAAAAATGTGTAAAAAGTGTTGTGAAATAAGTATTTTGTATTTGAAATACATTATTTTGAATACTGTATTTTGTATTTCAAATACCTGTCACCAAAGTAGTTTCTAGTTTGTATTTCAAATACATTTTTACATGTATTTTGTAATTTGTATTTCAAATACAATGAAGCCAGTATTTTGCCCAACCCTGCATGCAGCTGCAAAAATATCTATGAATTATATTTATTTCATATTACAATCCATATTCATGTTAATAGATAGATAGTAGGTAGATACAAAGTACAAAATATTTTTGTTAGTAGACAATTAATGACAAAATATTCAATAAATATGAAATAACTAGTTTCTGCCCGCGACTCCGTTCGCGAGGAACTCGTTTATATCGTAGCTCCATACAAACTTTCAGCCCCTCAGAGGGTGATTTCTACGTCCTTCACTGGGACTCAACTATCTCTTTATCACATACTTGACTCGAACAAAAGCAGGGCTTTTAAGCTTTAAAGCCCAATATCAAGCAAACGGATCACTGAGTTAAGAAACCCACAAAATTTTGGAATGAAAAAGCTATCCAGCGAGTACCCTAAATAAAAGAAATCAATATTTTATTTTAACATTTGTCGGCGTAATTGATTTATACGCCCATCATCATATCAGCCGAAAGACGTCCACTGCTGGACATAGGCCTCCCCCAAACAGTGCCAAAGCGACCGATCCTGCGCCACCCATGCCGACAGCTTTTTAGTAGTAAGGGCTGCCTGAACTAAGCCGCAGACGGACATGGCGAAACTATGTGCAAGGGTTCTTTGTTGCCTTCGGAACCCTAGAAACCGGCCTATATTTTGTCTGGGCTTCCATCACGTTGTATGTGCGTGTTCGCCTACTCTACAAGGCACTAAACTCGGTCACTAGACCTTGTAGGGTTCATATGTAATCTGAAGGCCAGATGGTTAACCCGTCGGGACATATCAGTAATTGCATTGAATGTATGTCGCGTGGCAGGGTTGTACCTACACAGGCGGTTATTTATAGGTAGAATGTTTGTCGCCAATGATGCGAAAGTTTGGATGTAGATGATTGTTAGGTACTCAATCACAATTAAACGGCTGAACCGATTTGGACGAAATTTTGCACGAAGATAGTTTAAAGTCTGGATTAAAATATAGGATAAATAAAATAAAAAATATATAAAAAGTTTGAAATCTGTATCCGACTGCGGAAAACTAACTGCCAAAAGAATTGTTTCTTTTTTCATGCAAAAAGAAGTTAGCCAATGTCGCCCAGGGTATTTTAATTACGAATCGATTGAAAGGTAGGTAGCTCATTCATAATAACTACAACTTACTAAACTTGAAAAACCCCCGACATTTTCATTTCAAAGTCCAATATCTCAAAAACAATACTAGGGGTAAAATTATCTATGACCCAAAAAAACTTAACTAAAATCGGTTCCACCGTTTGGGAGCTACAAATACACAGATACTCAGACAGACACGTTAAACTTATAACACCCCTCTCTTTGCACGAATCTGCCACCGTTGTTGCTTGATAGAGAGATAGAACGCTCGGGGATCGTGAAGTCACGATCCTCCAGCGTCATAGTAGGTAAATGACACGTTTTGTGGAAAAGGGACCGAACATACCTACCCCCACTTAAAACTTTGGACCTAAACTTTATGATTTTTCTCCATTTGACTACATTTTTTTTATCCCTTTTCGAGAAAATACAACATGATTCGATATTTTACTTAGTGCCTACACACCTATCGAGGAGATCCTATATGACCCATATTATGGAAATAGACCGGGTTTATGAGAGTGTGGCGTTGTCATCGAAACTAATCGTGTTCTTAATTACCTGCTTATGCCAAATTTCAGCTCAATCGGTTGGGTACATCTGCTTTAAAATTCAGTTGGAAAGTTTGATGTGGACAATGGACAAACTCATTTCATGTAGGTACCTATGCCTAGCGAGTGCAATACATATACTGATACGGCGGTCTAGACGGGTTATCTGTCCGGCCTTCAGATTCGCACGTGTCTGGGTGAGGTCTGTCAGACTTTATCCTACTGCAGTTAGCATTGAAACCTAACTGCGAATATTTTAAGGACGTCCGTTGTCTCGTTCAAATCCCATTAACAAGTAAAACTAATAGATCGTATAACCCTATGTATTCACTTAGACACAGAGACAGTATAAGAAGCCATGTATCCATACTAATATTATAAATGGGAAAGTGTATGTGTGTGTTTGTTTGTCCGTCTTTCATGGCAAAACGGAGCGACGAATTGACGTGATTTTTTAAGCGGAGATAGTTGAAGGGATAAAGAGTGACATAGGATAGTTTTTAGCCCCGAAATCATCCCCTAAGGGGTTGAAATGGGGGGATAAAGTTTGTATGGAGCTGCGATATAAACGAGTTCCACGCGGACGGAGTCGCGGGCAGAAGCTAGTATTATAATAATTATTTTACTCCTCGTACGTCCAACACTTGTTGTTATAATATTAATAATAACAATGAATTCTTGAATGATTCCTTTTAATTGCATACGTAATAACTCTTTCTTGACATATATATTTTTTTGTTTAGTTTTCTTACATAGAAATGCATTACTGAAATATTGTAATTCGATGTCTGTACACCTGAAAAGGTAGGGCGTGGGGTCCACATTTGCCACATGCATAAATTTTCGTGTCATTTCAACACTTCACTGCATTACATTATCATCTGTCTAGGTCAAGTAGCAGGCGGAACGCGACTGCAAGAGTTCGCTTGCGGCGCCCGAGGCACGCTATAGCGACCAGCGTCTATAAGTACTGCATGGTATAGACGATCCGTCGCTTTTTAAGACGCGTTAAGTGGGGACGCAAGCTGTCTGTCTAGACTATCTATACAATTACCCTTAACCACTTAGACGCTGCTTTGCAGGCGTCAGTTGGCGCCCTATGGTACGTGTACCTCAAGGGGCGCGCTGCTTTGAAATGAGGCGCAACCCTGCCCGTAGGCTGCCGGTGACGGCGCCCAATGGCATGAGCGCTTCTAGTGCAATCTCGGCAATATCCTGCATTACATTATCATCTATCCAGGTACTTATTAGGTACACTTACCCATTGTTCAGATGTAAGTTAATATCTATAAAAGCCCATTGAGACCTTTTCTCATTTTTTTCTAATGTTCTTTTATGTATTTTTAATGTTTTTTGTATACCTACCTACCTACCTAAAATCTCTGTAGCAATTAAGCACTAGGGGTGAACTCAAAACCAGCGCTGTGTGCAGCTAGTCTGTGCCGCAGCAAATGCTGAGTTCACTCAGTAAGTCAGTAAGTATATTTTTTTCTGTTTAGTGTGTTTTTATGTTTGTTTATGTATCTGGTATGTTGTGTGGCAATAAACTTGTATTCTATTCTATTGTAACCTGGCACTCGAAGCAGCGGCACGACTCGCGGTAGGTGCAGGTGGTGAGCGCGGTCTCTAGACGGCGCAAGTAGCAGGCGGAGTGCGACTGCAAGCGTCGCTTGCGGCGCCCGAGGGACGCTATAGCGCCGAGCAGCGATAGACGGCGGCCTTTCGACTTTGGTGTGCCGCTGTCGCAAAAAAACGGTTAAATGCAGGCGCGATTGTCAAAATCAAAAAGTTTATTTTGCAAATTACGTCATAATCAAAAGCTTTGACAAAGATATGCTGCTAAAGTATATACAAGACAATAACCAATTTAAATATATTATTAAATTGTGTAACTAAATTCAAACTAAGTTAAATCTAAAAAAAACCCTCGCGGCATTGTACCAAGGATACAGGCGGCATTTCCTCGCTGAATTGCAATGCTGATGCGTTGCGCGAGAAAGCCGCCAGCTCTCACCAGTTACGTCAACCAGACTTTTCGCTATTTCAAAGTTATTAGTTCATTCTATCCACGAATAAGCGCTCTCATCATCATCATCATATCAGCTGAAAGATGTCCACTGCTGGACATAGGCCTCCCGCAAAGAGTGCCAAAGTGACCGGTCCTGCGCCACCCGCATCCAGCGGACTCGCGCAACCTTTACCAGGTCATCAGTCCACCTTGTGGGGGGCCTACCCACGCCGCGCCTTCCGGTACGTGGTCGCAACTCGAAAACCTTTCCGCGCCAACGGCCATCGATTGTCCGCCGTGCTATGTGCCCCGCCAACTGCCACTTAAGTTTAGCGATTCGGAGGGATGTATCGGTTACCTTAGTCCTGCTGCAGATAGCCTCATTTCTGATGCGATCAGGCAGAGAAACACCAAACATAAATTCTTTAACCACAAGCATAGCCTTCTCCATTGCCCTTTGGGTGACTTAGGCGCCTAGTCTTAGCATTCTAGCATTCTCATCACGACAGACAAAACTCTCGATTATTTCAATAATACCGCTTGGGAGTTGTCATGCCACAAACAGACCCATTACACAAGTTAAAATTAAATCAACAAGGTTCGGCAATGCACATATAAGTATCAAGCAACTGTGTCCATTATCAACATGCAGAACATATGCTTGTTTGCCACCACTGAGGTTAAAAGAGTGAGAAAAGAGACTCACTTGTCGGTTACATTCAGCTGCGCCGGTTTCATGTCCTCGCATAGCGCCGTCTCGCTCGGTCTTCGTTTGGCGCGCCTCTTCACTCCCGTGTCTTTGTCATCGTTCGCTTTAACAATAAAATAAAGTCTATGGCAGTGACTGAATAGGCGCTTCGCGGGGGCCACCCCCTTCCCGACCAACCAGCCTTAGAGCGACCCCGGGGTATATATGATTTAGTGGAATAGTAAAATATAATTTACTTTAAAAACAAAGTTTTAACCGACTTCAATTTAGTACTCCGCCAAGCCACGAGAACATTTCCTATTTTTTTTTTACAATTTACCACATGAACTGATTTCCGATAGCAAATGCGTTCATTACTATAGAAAAAAACCGAATCGCTGTATGTGGACCGGTTATATTTGAGGACTTCCATCGATTCCCCAAGATCATCACCAATGGCACTTCATTAGTTCCTATTTCAACGGAATCTTATCAGAAACTGTGACTTACTTTTGCACTTTTAAATACATAATTGAGGAATTCGATAAGTCATCTGTGGTCTTCATCATCAATTCCTCGCCACCAAATTTATGATTCCGGATGTACATACACGAGTTATAACAGAAAATACCAAAATCACTACACGCGTGCCTAATAAAATTGAGGAGTGCCCTCAATTCCTCATGGATCCCATCATCTAACTGAATTTTGAAAAAAATGGGACCCACCTCCAAGTACCTATAACAATCGAAAAAAAAATTTTTTTCGAATCGGCTCATCAATGACGGAGTTCTGAGGTAACAAACATTGAAAATAATAAAAAAAAAACAGCCGAATTGAGAACCTCCTCCTTTTTTTCGAAGTCGGTTAAAAATGTCGACAGTAGGTAGTAAAATTGTTTGTTAAATCAGCTCTTTTAATCTGTACAAGAATAGGTGGTTGTAAACCGGAATAATAATCATTTCAAGGTGGTTAGCTTTAATAAAAAAACGTTCGTTGACATTCGCAGGGCAACGGCGTGATATTTTAAGAAAATTAAATTATGTAAAAAAAAACATAAATTGCGTGTAAGCCGGCCGGTGCCTAACACGCATGGGCGAGAGCGGGCAGCGGTAAGGTGCAGGAGGGACGTAACACGACCGCACGAGCGACTTACCTAATCTGTACTTGAGTTGAGATTTTTATCATTTCACTAAACGTGTCTAGTTTTTTTTTTCTCTGTAATCTGCAATCAGTCGCAAGACTTTAATCAGATGCGTTAGTTCATGAAGAGATTTATGGAAAGGTAGGGCCCATGCCCTAACTTCCCCTATATGCCCAGCACATCGGCTCTTTTCAGGCGTTTGACATAATCTGCTTTCAGTAATGGAGGTGTAGGTGTCACTGTAACGTTTGTCTTCTTCGAGAACAGTTGGCATCTCCAGGTATTCGTGAATTTCATTGTTCCGTGTAAACCAAGGGGCACCACACACACAAGACCCTCAAAATATTGTTTTGGGCTCGTTAAAGGCAGAGGATGTTCGACTTGCTGGCTGAAGACCATAGCTGGATCCCATAAGTCCAAATTGATTTGATCATTGAGCACACAGTACACTCTCAATTTATTGCTGAGAAGCCATAGTAGGTTTCTAAATCTGTTGTTGATATCCCCGCGTTTGTGCTTTATGTGATCTTTCCATGTCATTCTGCGATCCAAATAAAACCCAAGATATTTGACGCATGTGGATTGTGGCAATAAGTCACGTCCTAGTCTGACTGGTTGACAAGTCTCACGCCTAAGAGTAAAAGTTATGTTTGGCTTTTAAACGCCATTTATTTAACCATTCGTTAACGTGTCTAGTGAAATGATAAAACGAGTTGACTGTGCGAGAGTTTCGTCAACTCGCTGACGCGTTTCAGGGATTTTATCAAATAACTAAACAAATCTAGTGAAATGATAAAATTAGTTGCCTTTTTTGGCCGATTTCGTCATTTCACTAAACGGAATCAGAGATTTGATCAAAGATTTTTTCTAGCCAAATGATAAAATGGATTCGCCACTTTAACCATCCTGCGTGATTTGATCATATCCCTTAGAGATTTGTTCAAATCTCTGTTTTGGCCATTTCCCTGCGACATATACACTCGAGTTAAAAAACTTCGATAGCGCGATTCAGAACATTCCAAATTTAAAACTCACTCTCTGTCACGTTGCACCAGTCATTACGGACTTCGTTGTTCTGCGCGTCCGTGTCCGGCCAGAGAGTAGCTGACGACTCGCGGTAGGTCTCGCTTTGTGGTGGGTTCCCGTTCTCATAGGGCCGGTCGGGCTGGTTAAGCACCTGAAAAGGTTACAGAGTATTAAGGCATATCAATATTACTACTAGTGGTTTAAACATGCGGCTGTCAATCGGCGGTCGTGGGTTCGAATCCCGGCTCGTACCAATGAGTTTTTCGGAACGGAATATTTACCGTTAGCTTTTCGGTGAAGGAAAACATCGTGCATCATGAGGGGACCGGTCTCATTGCATTAAGGTCTAGTTTTCCCTCAGATGTGTTTCCCTATGTGAACAAGATAACTAGAAGGAACGCAATTTAAAACAAAACTCAAGGAGTGGCTTCTATGCAAATGTTTTTGTAATTTAAATGAATATATTTTATAATGCTATCAATTTTATATTCTTATATTATTTATAATGTAGAAATGCTTTTATAATGTGATTATATTTTTATAGTTTTACAAATTCCACGCCATAATATTGTATGTCCGAAATGGGCAGACTGTTGATTCTACAATTTTATGACTAACACCGCAATGTACACAGTTCTAACAATAAATTATCTTATCTTATCTTAAGAAAATTCTATGTTATGGGCTATAGTTTAAATTGCTTGATGGATTTTGGCATATGAGGTCGTCATTGTATTCTTAATTATTGTGGGAGTGAGACAGGCTATAATGTATATATATAAACGTAAAAGTCCTGACCCTCTCACTTTTCACAATAGATAGTTTATATGATGTAAGTACCCACTAAGGGATTTTTCAAATTTCAGCCCTCAAGCGGGTAAAAGGGGGGTTGAAAGTTAGTATGGCGATGAAGTAAAATTTTAAGTGAGGGGGGTTATGTTAAAAACCCATCTCCTATACATTCCGAACTGTCCCCCATGCAACTTCCACTGGTAGGATTGGTATGCCTAAATAAAATATCTTATTTATTATAATGTTGTATGGCTTTAATCCTGAACGAGCTGCCCGTGTTGCTTCGCCTGCAAATTGCAAAGAACACAGGCAAATTCGCAGGTTACAAGAGTTAAGAATGTCAATACCATGTGCAGGTGAAAGAATTTTTGAAAACAGACAAGTAGTTCCCGAGGTCACCCAAAACAAACTTACAAAGCTATAATCTCACACACTTTCCCTATTTACAATATTTGTATACTTTTGATTTTAACTGACATTAAATGATAGTAATTGTGACTACAGGTAGAAAAGCTATTACATACCTTACAGTTACCAAGACCATAGCCTAACACACTGTGTATATTTAATCATATATTTATAAGCTTTTGCTTCTCCTCCAAATATATAAAAAAGTAAATAAATTTAGAGTGTTTACCTGATAATGTGCTCTGGTACCCAGAAAGAACACTGCACCGGAATTTCCAGCGTTCATTTTGTCGCTGAAACAGGAAAAAAACATAACTTACGTGGTTTTAAACAAAAACACTGTCTGCCTATTCATTTAAAATATAAGTTAATTAACACATATATTTTTTGTACAATCAGGTAAAGTTTCCTTTACTAAAACGAATATCATACCTAACATACCCGAAAAATCTCCATAAATGATTCTTGCCGAAACGTATAATTATACTTATGTTTTCATTGCACTCTTTTAAGAACGTTGTGCGTATTGACTATATTTTTACATGATATCCAGCAGTCATAGTTTTATTTCAAGTAAATCATAATTTATAAGATATGGAAGGCAATTAAATAACAATATTAAATAAATTTCATATTTTACGACACAAAAATACAACCCACTGTATCGACAATCTAAACAAGAATTTCCAAATCAAGTAAATGAATAACTAGTAATATTAGTACTGATATATTACCTTCACAGTTTATAATTCGCTGTATACAATTCTTTTATACGTCTATATTACGTAATATTTTAATAACTTTTTATTAGGATTCTCAGTGTTTTTTGGTTTTGTTTGAGTTGACAGGTCAACTCACTGACGTTTGAAATGCGCGCGCAGGTGTAGTGTTGCCATTAAAACAAAGGTTACCCCGAAGTAAACAATAATCACTAAGCCAATAAAATCGCAGTTATATCGAGGAGCACGAGGAATTAAATCATTTAGAACAATGAAAACTTTGAATGATATTGTGAGTTAAATAATTACTATTTATTTACCGGTCGGCACACACTTTCACAATTAGCCGAAATAATTAAAGTAATACATGATTAAGTTGTGATGACTGCGTTACTACGAAGATATCTATTTGGCCGTTATTTTATAAAAAATCATCTGACGTATTGTGAGTAAGGAATTTAGTCTGTATGTTTATATTTACTACTTAAATCACAATAAGCTGATACATATTTAAGTAAAATCTGATATTACTGCACACTATAACTCTACATAATTCCATTGAATTGTTAATATATAAGTATGTAACGATAAGATTCAAAATTCGAACGATTTATGGCGTGTTATTCAAATAAAAATACTTTTTTGTAATTTACTAAAAAGGAGTCAAATCTACCACATCAGTGCTGTAAGCAGTCATCCTTAAGTTCAAGCATTCGTCATTCTACAGCGTCGTGGGTATCCAAATACAGTCTAGCAATTTCTTCTAGTCGACAGAATGGCAAATGTTGAAGTCATGCATCATGAAACAGGGTCAGATTTTGGGTGTGTGTGCATTTAGGTGAAGTGGCTGCACAGGACCGCTTTACCGTGAGGTACTGGACTCCCCGTCAGCTTTACTGGGAGCTGTCTTATATACGAAGCGAGTTAAGAAACTTCGATAGCGCGATGTAGAACGGTAGGGTAGGGTGAAGAAATAGAGGGATCCTATATTGATGTTTAAAGTCTAGTCAGTAAACATGTGATTTGCCATTGATTAAAGGCATCTTTATTGAATACTTATTATCTGAAACGCTGTAAGTATGGTATGATAACCATTGATAAGTAAGAAAACAATGTTTATAAAAAGGACGAAATAAACAACTTTTAAAATATTGTTAAATAAAGGTCAGCTGCCATGATACTGTTCCATAAAACCGGCATAATTTGAGTTGGATCTGAATAAAGTAGTCTAATGCGAAATGCCCTATAATTAGAAGGAAATTGACTGAGTCCGGTTTTATCATAAAGTTAATTAGATAATTAATGCATAATATAACATAAGATAATTATAAAGAGAGCAGTTTAATTTGAAAACACGGATTTCTCGTAATAGATGTTTCATCTGATTCACACTACTCTGAGATATCTGTGGAGGGGTTGAATAGAATCAGGTTTCTTTAGTGCACTGTTAAGGGGATTATCTCTTCAAGGCAGATAACAAGAATTCTTAGGCGGCTAATAATGGCTCGTAAGCAATACTTCTTATTAGCCAACATCAAATTAAGTTCATTGAAATACCAGCATAAAAGCTCACGAAAAAAATACTCAGTTTGTCTTAAGGCTCAAAGTCTAAATAATGGATTACTGAACTTACCTATATTGGCTATGTAGCATAAACACAGGATGGTTTTGAAAAATCTTATTCTTTTAAAAGTGATACCAGATGTATTATGGTTAAAAGCTTGAATGCCCTATTATCATTATTCAATAGCGTTTCAGAATTATTTACACCCGGAAGAGGTCATATAAAGGTTATGGATGATCGTAGCTTGATTAATCCTTCTTCTTCAGGAGAAGGACCAAGTGGTTCTTCGATTGTGTTCTTTGCAGATTATACATTATTTCAAAAGTACTCCGTACAAGAGTTGTAGCACGTCTAAGTATTTTAGAATATTTTTCCGCCATTACTTAGTTAAAAGTCCAAGGTAAAGGCACCTTAATTGTTCATGGTTGTTGGACGCATCCGTGCATGCGCTGTAGGTAGGTACCTACTATTAGAAAGACAAAGGTGGTTACGATGTTTTGAGCCTACATACTACTATGACGGTTTAATATGCAGCTGTAACGCATGGGTTGCTCAGTACGTAGTAATATTGCATGATTGGGTATAAGCGTTGTTGGGATTAACTTAACTTAGACTTAGAAAGATGTGGGTTTCCGATAAAATCCTATTGCATTACATATTTTTTAGGTAGGGTTTTGTCAGAAATAATTTGAAGCAGGTACGTAATGTTTCCCCATTTTTGTGTGCAATTAATAAAATTTGAATCCCAAAATCGTATTTTTCTTTTAACACAAATAGAAAATTCGTTTTTTGCCACTATAATGAATTAATCTTTATGTCGAGCTCTATTTAATCTTACAAATTTGATTATCTTTAACGCCATCAAGGCTAGAGCAGTTATTCCATTTGTGCGTTCGAGTAGAACAAACTAGACTGCCCATGTTGTTTATTAAACATTTCAGCAAATAACTCTTAATTAAACGTCAAATTAGAACGGTTAAATGCCGGAAGTGTGAGCTATTCTGTATTTTGATGTTAATCGAAAAGAGTGTACTTTTGTTGAAACAATTATATATATTTAGAGATATTAAAATGCATATTAAAATAACAAATAAAAAAAATGGCGCGTACACGACTGACCACGTGCCATAGAGCTGGCTATTTCCTCGGCCAGCGGATTGGAATTGTAACCCAACGAGGACATGTGATGTGGCCAGGCTTATGGGCCCCCTTCACATGGGCAGCGACCTCAGAGAGTGCATTTATATAGGTAATTTGTTTAAGTAACACCGCTTGGTAAGCATTTGTTTTCATTCAAGGCCCTCGCGTAATAGATTTGAGGATGACATAGAGCACGATCAGGGCATGTTGAGGTTGAATATGTGCAAAATTAAGTCACTTTACTTTGACTTTAGATAGGATAACAGCTTACAAGACTAAATATTTCAATAGAACATGCAACTGCGATGTCTTTGTTGATGAATTTGATGATTCATTAGTTCATTACGAGACGCGTCAGGAAGGATATTCGTGATATACTTGAATACAAATTATTGGCTTCGTAGCATACAAATTATTAGGAAATACATGAATATTCCAAAATACTGCAGCACTACTCAGAAAGTATCTCTGTTGAAGAGACTATTTATAGAAACGTCGATTCCTTTTACGTTGCATGACGTAGGACTACGTTTACGGTACGTGGGTGGCAGTCGCAGTTGGTTGAATCATGAAACGAAATTGGTAGTAATGGGATAAGAAATTATTTACTTAAAAAGTCGAAGAGGTTTTAATTGGTTCTGTGTAACTGATGTTGTTATATAAAATGAAATAGGAAAATAAAGTATGAATGATGTATGTAAATGTCAAATGCACTCTAATTAAGCTAAACTGTACAGACGACTACTCTACAGGGCAGCAGCAGCTTCAATACTTTTTCTCCATTTGATCCCTTTAAATCAAAATGTAGAGCCAGATTACAGGGCAGAGGGGCAGCTTCAAAACTTTTTCCATTTGATCCCAGGAATTCAAAATGCAGAGCCAGATTTAGTTCAACACAGATTCCGCTAGATCTTGATTATTAGACTAGTTCAGGGGTCGGCAAACTTTTTAGACAAAGATCCAGATCCCGGAAAAATTACGATTTTTTGGAAGCTCAAAGAGCCACAGTACAAAATTTTAGGGAAAATAATAATTTCGGGTGTCTGCAAAGTGTAGGGTATATGCTGTGTTTGGGTTCGATAAAAGTAATTATATTTGCCTCGCGCTATTTACGAAATTTTTGGTCTGATTTTCATAAAAAACGTTTTTTTTTGGGAACCTAAGGAGCCGCAACAAACCTTTCAAAGAGCCGCATGCGGCTCGCGAGCCGCGGTTTGCCGACCCCTGAACCAGTTTAGGTACTCATTTTTCTTGAGCCAATTGTGCAACTAGAGATTGTAGGTATTTAATATTAATCGGAAAGAATATTTCCAACTTTGTATTCCTCCATCTGAGACCTGCATGAACACTTTGGACATTATAACAGACATAATAGAAATAACAATATAATTACGCCTATAGACGTCTACTGTCCATCAATGTATTAAAGGTAGCTACTCTTGTAAGGCAAAATGCAACAATCGGACTTGTACACCTTTGCTTACTAACCGGGTCTGACCCACATTGCTTCTACTCTACGTCACATAAACTAACCAATCAGATTGCCCGGTCTGCATCGCGCTTACGAAGTTTTTTAACTTGGCTGCATAAATACAAAACGCGTATCTAACTGCATGGGGAGTCCGTTGCTACACGGGGAACCGGCCGTGGTGGGGGGCCGGCTTAAACCTCCACCATCTAAATATGTCGCCTTGTAAGAGTCGTCATGTATGGGTTTAATATAAAATGGATTAAATAAAATAATGTCAAACAAAACAGCAAAATGAAATGAGACTTGTCTCACACATACCGATGTAGCGTCTTTGACTCTCTTTTTTGTTCTTATCTCTAACACTTAGTACATTGTATCTTCCAGTTAGAAATATTTCATTAAGTTATTGCTTCTCCTCAGTTTACCTTATCTTAATCTAACTACTATTAACTTTATAAACTACTTGACATACTTAATAAGCCCTATATTTAGAATAGGCATAATAATCATATACTCATTATAATGGGTTCCTAATTTAATTGTAATAATCTAAACTAAATAATGATAAGTTATCTACTAATCAATAAAATTAAATAACCGGTTTCATAAAAAAAAACTTGATTCTGTAAACGATTTAACAGTGCCAGCTGATTCATAAAAGAGGAAGTCAAATCAGCTACTTCAGTATGGGTGAGACCAATGTCTCTCTTTATCATTTTTCTTGACAATTAATTGTTTACCATATATGAATTGCTTTATACGCTTCAACATATTTGATGGCAAGGAATTAGACCGGCTCCCTGCCGACACCGGCTTACTGAGTAGCTACGGACCTCCCAGAGCAAATCTGTAAAAGTTCGCTTATATAGAATCGTGCCTCAAAAACTTCGATAGCGCGATGCAGAACATGAAATTTGATAATTTTTCACAAGATAACCATAAACAAAATTTAACATATATTTACATTTTCGTATTTAAAACAGCAGATATATTTTATTTGAGATTTTTAATTCTCTGTTACAACCTTATTGCTAACAATAATTGCATTTGTTACTTTTTTGACGTTTCCAATGGCATTTTATACGAGTGCGAGTGAAATAGAGCTACTAGATTTAATCTTTGTTGCTCAGAACCAATAGGAAGCTGAATCTGCTGAAATCACGAAGTGTTATTGATTTTCTGAGAAGGACGAAGAAATGGAATCTTTTATTTTAACGCTGTGGTAGTTGTAGAGTTCTGAAAATACTAGTAACGGCAGTTTTGCAATCGATATGAAGAAAATATCCCGTACTACCATACCAAAACTCGCTATTTTCTTGTTTTATTATCACATTTTTGGAAGATAAGGACCGTTGTTATATTTTCAAAAGACTTTACGAATCAATGTATAGTAAGAATCTTGATGTGATTCACCGAACTTTACTATTTACCTATCATAATTATTTAGAATTACCATCTGTCTTATTATTTTGTAATTTAATGATTGTACAATGTGATATACCCCTAAAATTAATATTAAACATAAACAGACAGATATACCTACCCAGATGTAGCTTATTGATTCAAGAGTAAAACATTTTTCACATTTGTCTTTTGGGTATAAAGTACTAAAATAATGTTTCTTTGTGACTTACAATTTTACTGTATAAATTTATAGATCCAATATTTTACGATACTAATTTATTAAAAGATAAAAAAAATACTTGAAATAAACTAAATTACTTACTTAATCTAGTACCTATAAAAAAAGGTTATATTGTATTAGATGTATGCATCTTGAGATTCTTGACTATTCATTTTAATACATTATTGTGAACATAAAAGTCAAATAGCTCACGCTGTACAAGTAAAGTGAAAAGAACGTGAGGTGAGTAAAACTCGTAGTACCTCTGATGAGTCATTGTCCTATGTGTCCCACACTCAAGCAGATGCTATTTGAAACTTTCTTGTTACGTTTGACAAAAATGATCTCTATATCATACGGCTAAGGTTGACATTATTAACATTTGCGTAATAATATGAGCTAACCTGAAATAATACCAAAATTGTACGTATGATAAAAATCACCAATAATATTAAATTAAATCTTTATTTTCCCGGCAATGGTTTTGTTTCACAATGAATACATACAGACAAATATAATATACATTTAATATAAATGGGGAGAAATATTTGTACTGGCAAGTGGCAACATCAACGTCATAGTACAAATCATTGTAACATAGAATAGAATACGTTTTTACCCTGAAATGTAAAATAATGGCGTCGTTTATCACGAAGTTCTCTTGATTTTGTGTCGCAAAGATACTTCATTAGTTATAATAATAGTTGAGTTTGGTGTTATTCAAGTATTAACAAATCAATTGTTGCCATCAAAAGTAAGTGTGGATTGTTGCAATAATAATAAAATTAAAAACAGCGTCATGTAGAAACACCGATTTCATTGGTGTTGCAAGATTTTTTTGAGAGTATTTTATTTGACATTTGGCACCCAGAATTAAGTTATTGCAATATTATTTTGCTATTGTTTATTACAATTTCTATTACTGTTATGGAAAATTTAAAAGTTCATGGGTTCTGACTACTGAATTGTTGCGCTTACGACCACATAACCAAAATGTTCACGTACGTGTTTACAGTGTTTGTATGCATTTGCATGTGTAAACAAGAATGAAAGTGGAAGTTTATGGGATTATAATTACAATGATTATAAAATAATCGTCAATTTCTCCAGTATAATAAACTGCCATGGAATAACCAAGTATACCACTTCCATTCTATCAAGATTTGATACACCTATTAAGTTCCAAATACAAATACTCTTTAAGTCTTTAAAAAAAGGTAAAGGTTGCTGGAGTCCGCTGGATGCTGGTGGCGCAGGACCGGGCACTTTGGCACTCTTTGGGGGAGGCCTATGTCCAGCAGTGGACGTCTTTCGGCTGATATGATGATGACAAATACTCTTTATTGAATTGCACAAATGAAGTGTACTTTCCAATTGAACCGTAGACACAATAAACCATTAAAAGAAATGGGGCTGTGAACCATATCTGCTTCAACAGTTTTCATTGGCCCTACAGTGCCAATGAAATCTGTTGAAGCCACACATACCTAATGGGAACTTTTTAACTAGCTGCAATTCAAGCGGGCCCTGTTTAGTTAGTGAATAAGGTTAATGAGGAAGCCTATTGCATATTAACAGTAAATATATTTCTTCTTTATATTTTCTCAGGTATAAAGAATCATGTCAGATGATGAGCAGGTGATTACGGAGACACAAGTGCTCACAGCGGAGTTTAAAGATGGTAAAGTTCCTGTACAAATACTTAATAATCTTATTTTAAAGGTTTACATGTCAACTTTTTACTACAGAATGAATAATATTAGTAGATAATTAATTATATTTTTGATGTTTGTCAGCAAATGGATGACATATTAAATGCATTGAAAATATATTGACTTGATTGAAAAGAGATTGTTTTTATATTAACAGGTTATTGAATATATAATAAATATATATATATAGGAATATTGAATTTTATTGCTATTTCCAGGTCAACTTGAAATCGTGGAGGTAACCCCATTTGACAATGAGGTAAATATTGATATACATCTAAAATTTTACAATGGCCAATCAAACATAGTTATCTTACAGTCTAACCTAGCAAATTCATGTTCACAACAGTATTTTATGACACATAACAGCATGTTGCCCTATAGTGTTACAGTATATTACCCCAAATGATAAGACCATATCTGACAATTAGTTGAACATTCCCATAGTATGCTATAGCTGCAATTTGTGATCTGTTGTTTGGCGCAATATAATTCAAACATACGAAAATCTATTTAGCATTGAGCACACTTATGGTATTGTTATTTCGATTTACATATGCTTGGTAAAATATATATGTAATTACATTGACAGGACTGCCTATTAAAATTAATATAAGACATGTGAAAAGACATTGTTTGCATTGCAGAATAACTCGGTGGAAACTCACATCCTCCCGGACGTTTCCGAGAGCAGTGAGGACCAGGAACCGAAATACCAGATCCTGACAGACTCCCCGAGGGGGCTGATGCATTTGGACCTGCTGAACCTGACTCTTGTCAAGTAAGTCATATCTTATCTTATCTAGATAAGGGCACTTCGACCCAGGGATCTTTTGTGCATTTGCCCTCTCCTTATGTCTACTCCTCCATCATTTCCACATAGTGGATGATGCAGCTCAGCGGAAGTACCTTGAATTCCTTTGGGTGTGCTTTGGGCCGCTCGACTGTCACTGAGTATATAAATCTTCTGCCCTCTGGTTTGCCTGTCTATATTCTCCTGTGCACAGGCAATAATGGCGTATGTCTCCGCCTGGAAGACGGTTGCCAAACTACCCTTGCTTACACTACTACTACTATTCGCATAAATGCCTGTACCGGATCCCATTTTTGATCCGTCTGTGTACCATTTATATCTTCGATACCAGACCTCGGTGGTTCTAGACCTTCGGCCCATTCAGCCCTGGATGGAACTTTTGTTGTGTAGTTCCTATGGAATACAAACTTGGGTAGCTTGGCAAGTAAGTAAGCTGAATCCTGTCCAAGCCCCTCCCCACCATACTTTACAAAGTGGCGAGACAATTTGAATCACATAGTGAGTCCGGAAATAAAGTTGGTTACTTTTGTAATTTTTTTCGCAAACGGACTAAAAATGGAACAATTCACCAGAAACCGACAGAACTCCCTAGGCGTGTAATTTCATACTACTGCCCACCTAGCGGGCTCAGCCGGCATCTGAGAAAACATTACGAGTGCCCGCTAGGCGGGTTCTTGGTTGAGAACGTGTTAAAAAAGCTACGCAATAAGTTCCAGTTTTCCCTCTGGGTTAGAAGGTCAGACGGCATTCGCTTTCGTAAAATTAGTGCCTTTACCAAATCCTGGGTCCCGGGCTCCTTTAGGCCACGACCAGGAATAACGCTAGGACAGTTATAAATTTTAAATGAAAGGAAAAATTGAAAAATTGAAATTTTTGAATTCCTTTCATTTAAAATTTATAATTTTCTTTAGCAGCGTTACTGCTTAAAAAACAAATATTAATTTAGTATGGGGTGGCGCATCGTTACTGACGATTTCTCAACATAATTTGAGACGTTGGTGCCGTAAAGAAGCCTAAGTCTTCTGGTAGATGTCGCTACATACGCCTCCCTAAGGCGTTATATGAAGGAACTGATTGAAGGATTTGGTGCCCGAACCAGATTGTTCCGATAGCTCAGTTGGTAGTAGCGACGGGCCATGAATGCCTGTGGTCGCCGGTTCGAATCCGGCTCGGAACATTAAATTTTTCAATTTTTCCTTTCATTTAAAATTTATAATTTTCTTTAGCAGCGTTACTGCTTAAAAAACAAATATTAACGCTAGGACAGTGTTTCTTTAGGGGTCCGTGACATGATTGTCAGGGGTCCACGGCCAGACCCCGTATCATGGTCGGCCTTATCACGCGATAAGTGACAAGATAGGAGCGTTGTCTCTTTCTATCGAACGGTGTCAGCCAGTGACGGCCGCTCTATCTTGTTACTTATCGTGTGATAAGGCCGACAATGATACGGGGTCAGGTCGTTTACTCTTAAAGTAGGTAGGTACGTTGGTACAGACACATAAAACATGAGATATTTTTCTACCTTTTCTTCATCAGCGGCCGCGATACTTTTGGAAATCCTGAAAGTGGTCCTTGCTTATAATAATAAAAGCCATTTATTCTGAATTAGTGGGTAACATAAATGTAACTTAATAACATTTGACTTTTTCTTTTACAATATGTCCCGCAGTTCAGAGTGCCGTATGGCATAGTCCACCTCCAATTGTCTCCACTGAGTTCTATCTGATGCGACTCTAGTCCAAGGTTAGCCTTAAGTCGTCTTCCCATCTTCGTATTGGGCGTCCGAGTGCCATCTCTCGGGTACCACAGTGTAACTTGTTGGCTCCACTTGTTTGCTGGGCAAACGAAGCATATGTCCTGTCCATCTCCACTTCAGGTCCATGCTTAAAAGATTAAGAACCGCTGGATTGGCTGCGCTTCGCCGGAGCAACACCCTCCCCCGCGCCCGGATCGCACCCGACGTCAACACACTGTCCGCGCCGCTGTACCGCTCGTCAAGTTCCGACCAGCCCCGGCCTCCCACAAGCGGGTCTCACCGGGGTCTGGCCGCGAATGAGGCGGGTAAGGGCAGCCGCGCTGCCGCGATCGCGCGCCTAGCGCCCTAGGGAGCCCTAGACAGGGCCCCCCCAACCGCCCTCTACCCCTCACCTGGTGAGGGTAGAGAGCAAAATTGTGTGGGCTAACTACCCACACGAAACATCGAGATGCCCCCGCCGACCCCGCTCCCCTCGGGAGCCGCACCCCAGCGCGTACCTACGCGCCCCCGGACCTTCCGCCACACCCGCGGCCTAGCCGACGCGTCCAGAGCCGCCCGCGACCCACGCATCCAGCAGGCCTTCAGGAGCGCCCTGATAGCGTCCGCGGTGGCCTACAAGGCCGCGTCGACCCCCAGCACCCCAGGAACGCCCACCAGCGAGGGCGCTGGAGAGGCCCCGTTCCCCCGGCCGAAAGACTTCGTCCGGGAGATCGTCGGCCAGCTCGCCCCGCTCACCCGAGGCGGCCCCCTTTTGGCCGCCAAAAAACCGACCGCCGCCGCGCCGCCCGCGCAGGCCGCAGTCCCCCGCACCACCGCCCCCGCGACGCCCACGTACGCGGCCGCTACCACCGCGTCGGCCAACAAAAAGGCCGCGCCCGTACCACAACGCCAGACCGCGCCCCCTAAGCCCGTGTCGCGTCCGCCACCCGCCCTCGGAGCGGGCAAGGCGAGCCCAGCGCTCCGCGCAGCGCCCGTGTCGCGTACGCCGCCCGCCCTCGGAGCGGGCCAGGCGAACCGCGGCGGTACATCTGCGCCGAAGAGCGCCGCGCCCCGTGCGGCGCGGCAATCAACAACAACGACGACCACGACACAGCAGCAGCAGACCTCCCCGCTGCACAGAACGCCGCCCCACGGAGGGCTCACTGTGCACCGGACGCCCGCCACTATCTCGCCTCCGCTGGTGCAAACGCCAGCGCAGGACCACCTGCGACAGCCGCGCCCCTCTCGCCACTGAACCTCCCCCGCCTGGACCTGTCCCCGATGGACGTCCAGGACGAGAGCGCTGAGGACAGTGACGACGACGACCGCCGGGACGAGGCCACCACCGCACCGTCCACGAATCCCACGCCACCAGCGATACCCGCAGCAACGCCGACCACGACCCAGCCGCCCCAGAAGAAGCCGCGGCCAATCACGGTTGACAGCTTCCCGGATTGGCCCGCGCACTTCAAGCGCATACGGGAGCGACTGGGACGCTACCCAAACGCCAGACCGTACGGAAACGGAGTCCGCTTCCGCCCCGACGACCACGAGGAGTACAGGGTGGTGCAGGCCTACCTCGAGGCCCTCGGGGACTCCGTTTCCTGGTCGGCACTGCAGCCGAAAGATGAGATCCCCCTGAAGGTGTGCATCAGGGGGCTCCCCGCCAACACCAACCCGCAGCACATCACAGATGACCTGGTGGCGAAAGGTTTCGCCCCAATCTACACGCGCCACGTGGACGCGCGTGCAGGACGACCCGGCTGCGTATTTTATACGCAGCTCAACAAGACCAGCGACCTCATCCCGGCGATCTACGGCGTCCGGGAACTACTGGGGATGACGGGAGTGGCGGTGGAAGCATGGCGCGGCAGGAAGGGGCCGGCGCAGTGCCACCGCTGCCAGGCCTTTCGTCACTCCTCGCACGGCTGCCGCCGCCCGATAAGGTGTGTCCGCTGCGCGGGGACACACTTTGCGGGCCAGTGCGAGCGGCCACGCGACCACGAGGGGACCTGCGCAAACTGCGGCGGCCCCCATCCAGCCAACAGCCTAGCGTGCCCAGCCTTCCAGCGGGAGGCACGCGCCAAGAAAACCGGCACAGCGCCCCACACAAAACGCCGAGGGCAAGTCGTGCCCCAGCAGGAAACCGTGCGAGCCGCCGAGAACGCCCCTAACTCCCTCATGGCGAGGGCGAACAACGCGGTGTCATCGCGCCGCCGCCGCCGAGGGAGGGGCCGACGAGGCAAAGGGCAACCCGCCGCCCCCGCTGAAACCATCAACATCGTACACCAGACCTCCACCGCCGCCACCCAGACCGCCGCCGCCTGCACCAACGCCGCACCTGCGCCCGTTGAAGCAGTACAACCCGGACCACCGCACGACACTGCTCCCCTCCCCCTACCGGCAAGCCAAGATGGCATTAGGGAGAGAGAGATAGAGCAGTGCGTGCAAATCTTGCAGAGCTGCCTCGGCGCCCTGCAGGAGGGAGCGAACCCTACCTCCATCATCCTCAGGGGACTGGCTGACCTGTATGGCTAGCCCCCCCTGAGACCCACCGGACCGGACCGCGGACGTTCCTGCAGCGCCGTCGGCTCGCAGGTCGCTCGCCGGGCCTCTCCTAATGGAGTCCCACCCGGCAGGGCTTGACCTCGCCGACGGACGAAACAGACGATCCCGCAACACCCTGGACCAGACGGGCGTTACGCCCCCCCCAGCCCCCCGTCCGTAGTAGCGGACGGCGCCCGATCCCGCCAAAAGCAGCGCCAGCTGCGTCCGGCTTCTCCGTGCCCCTAGCAGGGCGCGTGAGACTACCATCGGGTATAAGAACCGCTGCGCTAGGATGATGTACTCGTACAAATATTGAGATGTTATCAGTTCCTTGTGAGCTCCATTTCGTCACGTCAACTATTTCGCAGCGCTTACGCTCGCCGATGCCCTCGTATTCCCGATATTAGCCAGCGCCATCATCATGTTTGAGAGAACTCAGTGATTACATTTTTACAAGCTTTTATTTAGTTTCAACTGTCCCGTTGTCTGTCTGTCTGTCTGTGATCAAATCATGCAAGTTAAATTCGACGCACTTCCCGGTGACCGATTGAACTGAAATTTTGGTTCTAAGTATAGTTTAGATGACAATTCAATATTATGGTACCATCGAGCTGATCTGATGATGGAGACAGAAGGTGGCCATGGGCATTCAGTACTTAACCGACGTAACCCCGTTGAGTTTGGGTTCGTTAGAATCGTCTCAATGAGTTGTTTATGATGGTATACAGAAAAGTACAGTCGGCAACAAAAGCTTGTACCAAAAATTAAATTCAAAAAGCCAAAAAATTAAAATGAAAAAACATGATATCCGCGCTTCCGAGCACGCAGTTCCATCTCGCTCACGCTTATGCCCAGTGAGAGGGAGAGGACCATGAACCTACGGCGCCTTAACAAGTATTGTGTTTTCAGATGTGGCGACAGCGAGGAGTCATACCGCCTGGTCTCTAACCAGGAGGAGACGGATGGCGAGCTGGGTGAGACGGTCACCTGCGTGCTGCAGTCCAGCGATGGAGAGGGAGATGGTGAGTCCACTCTCAGTATATACAGGATGTAACCAAAATGGGGTGTGAACCGGTCAGGGGCATAAAGCGTATAGCGATCCCAAAGACGCATTGATTTGTTTTGTTTACATTACAGTCTTTGTTTTTTAACCCCCAACGAAAAAAAAGGGGCGTTATAAGTTTAACGGGTATCGTATCACCCAAACGGATGAACCGATTTGAATGCGGTTTTTAATAATAATAATTTATCCCGAGTGTTCTTATCCATGTTTCATCAAAATCTGTTCAGCCGTTTTTGAGATATTGGACTATGAAATGAAAATGTCGGGGGTTTTTCAACTTTTCTAAGTTGTAGTTATCTTGTGTTGACATTGCTTGTGTATGACATCGTTATTAAAAAACGCAAAAACTGTCACCTGTTGAATTGAATAAGAATTGTTTTCATGACACAGCTGCGCGAAGCTTAAATTTAATAAACCCCCCCCCCCCCCCACCCTTCACCCTCGCGGGGGAACGTTATCATACACAAGCTATGTTAACAAAAACAAAGACAAAAATATAAATGTACGCAAAAATAAAGAACGCAATGCGCTACCGAATAGGCCCTTGCTCCGTTCACATCCCATTTTTCATACACTCTGCAGGTATATGTCGCAGGGAAATGGCCAAAACAGAGATTTGAACAAATCTCTAAGATATATGACCAAATCACGCAGGATGTTAAAATGGCTAATCCAATTTGACAACATTTCAAAATATGTAATGATGCCTAAATCGAAAACCATTTCGGTAATTATCTTGTCTGAACGTAATAAAGTGGTTTTCCCATTTTTATTATTACTAGTTTCCGAGAAAATCACTAAAATCTGTAAATCGAGGTATACCCCGTGCGTGACGTCATTCCTACGTCTGTTAGTGAAAGATGTGGACAGGTGCCATAGAGAGACATAATAATGACGTCATATTTTACTTACGACCTAGTGGAATTCACTACTTTTAATTTTGATATTTTTGGATGAAGATAAACATTTAGGGAGAAATAAAAAAATACGTATACCTTAAAATTTCATTTTCTGTCGAACTAAATCATATAATGGCTCACTTAAAAAATTCAATGTAGTCAATTTGTCGGGTGGCCGTCTGGTGGCATAACAACTATTGTCATAATATTGATTGTCATGCAACATTACGCATAAAGTTGATGCTCATAATTTTTTTTGGCATAAATTATACTATGGCATAATTGTTCCCTGTCATAATTATACGGAGTCATAATTTGTTTAACCATAATGTAGAATGTCATACATTTATTTAGTCATAATATTGATAATTATAATTATTTTTAGTTATAATTGTAAATGTCATACATTTACCAAGCCATAATATTGATGATAATATCTAATCAAAAAACAAAACAAAGGGTGGCCGTCAAATAAACTTTTCTCTGAGATCAACCAATGCTACTAGTGGTGTATAAAGTTCAAGTTTTCATGTAGGCAGTAGGAAACAGGGACTTAGTGGCAAAACCGACTCGGATCGCGGATAGGTTAGAAGACGAAAGCGGGAGCTTTGCTCCCGCTTTTGTCTTCGAGGTTGTTTTTTTTATAAAAGAGCAGAAAAACTTGTTATTAGATAAAACTTGTTTGTAAACATTTATACTGATCACCCTTTGCTACTGTGACCCAACATAAAAGACAACTTTGTAACTTACTTGCTTCTGATTCGAAATCTTCATTTACTACTAAGAAAACCAGGCTTATGCGTTTATACAGTATGGTTAAATTGTTTTATGAGCAACCAAATTATGTCCATTATAAAGTATGCTTAAATAACTTTATGCGCATCAAATTTATGCGCATTACACAATATGTTCTTAAACTTATGACTAAAAACGTTATGCGCATAAATGTATGACTATTTACAGTTATGCGTAATGATGAGTATGACGAATCCACGTATGCCTGCCAAAAATATGACTTTAAACTTTATGCAACCCGACCCCTACCCCAATTTGTCGTTTGCCTAGAAAAAAAAACAGTAATTTGATCTAATCCCTGAATCTGTTTAGTGAAATGACGAAATCAGCCTAAATAGGCAACACGTTTTCTCATTTCACCAGATTCTGCATTGTACTTTAGACTTTTTTAAATTGTAGTTGTTACCTTCTACAGACGCACAAAACGCCTACGTGGGCAAAAAGCAGGTGTACCTAACTGGTGAGGACCAAGACCAGTATGTGATGGTGAACGGGGAGGAGGGTCCCATGGTGATCCTCAAGTCCTCGCTCGAAGGGGTCGAGGTTGAGCAGGAAGAGGAAGAGCGACAGCCCAGGGTGAGACTTATTCCTTTTTGTACCTTCTACAGACGCACAAAACGCCTACGTGGGCAAGAAGCAGATATACCTATAGCTTGGCAAATTCGTTCGTGACACTCCCGTGGTTCGCGGGGGACAAGGGACGAAGGATAGCCGTGGCTGGCAGTCAGGAGCGTCAGTCGCCCGCCGTCGCGGTTGGCGGCAACATGTGTACATGAGCACGGCCGCTCTTAACAAAACGCACACGAGATTGCTACGCAACGATGAGCCCGCCGATAGGCAAAGTTGTTGGACGTCAAACCAAACAAATTGTATATAATGTATAACGAGCCATTTAAAAAAACTTAAGGAATCAACTTCAATGACGACGATAAATACACTTATACAGATAAATACATACATACGTAGAAAACGTCCATGTCTCATTCGTGCAAAAAAACACAAATAACTTACCCTTACCAGAATTCGAACCCGGGACATCCAGCTTCGTAGGCAGTGTAGTGCTACCCACTCGGCTAAACGCTAAAACTTCTTTAGCGGCGCTGTGCACTTTTTAAGATGGGGAAAAATTGTTAAACTCGCGACAGGTGTAGGAGCCTAGGAGGTCACGTGACGTGTAGGAACGAGGGATTTAGTGTTGCCAATTGCCGGAATACAAAAAGCGGGAGTTGCGCTTCAAAACACGGATTTTTAAATGAAAATGCTGATTCGCGGAATACGTTTATAGGTTTTTTTGATGTAAGACGTGCGGGGCTTGGGAGTGAACGCGGGGTTGGGGCTGTTTTTTTAAGCAAAATTATAACACCTTGCTCGCATTCGTGCGTAGCGGTGCCGCAGTGGGCTTCCCCTTTGACCAACGACAATGTTTTCTTTTTCAGAAATTAACAGCTGTGGAGTTATTAGAAAAAGCAAAGGCCGTCCGAAAAGCCAAGTAAGACAGTTACAATTTTATTATATTCTACTATTTTATTCAATACTAGCTGCCCGCGTGGCCCCTCCCGCATCGGGTAAGTGGTTCCGGAGATTACCTCCTACTTACAAATTCACATAGCTACAAACTCACAGACTGTTCCTCATTATAACAATATAGATTCCTAGGATAGTTTTTTTCTCTATGCTACTAATATTGTAAATGCGAAAGTTTGGATTTTTGGATGTTTGTTACTCAATTACGTTTAAACGGCTAAACCGAATGAAATTTGCACGAAGACAACCTATAGCCTGGATTAAAATATAGGATAGTTTTTTATCCCTGGCCCACGCAGATAAAGTCGCCGGCGGAAGCTAGTAATTTATATGTTTTTAACTATTCATTACAGAGCGTTAATGCAGCCTACAAAACGCGGACGGAAACGGCGCGGCACCTTGCCTCCACCGCACGAGTTACTCTCCTCGCCCAACTTCAAACTGTTCCTGTACTCTTGCAAGCTGTGTAGTTTCAAATGCAACGCTATTAAAGAGCTTACAGCGCATAAGGTGGGTTTTAGAGTTGCAGAGGTATATATAAAGTAAGAGAGGTATATGTTATGAGAGCTAAAGAGGTAGTTATATAGCTAGGGAGGTATTAATAAGGTAAAACTAGAGAGGTAGATAGGAAGAGAGAGGACAAGGGACAGAGTTAGAAAAATCGTGGCCGCAAACGGCGCGGCACCTTGCCTCCACCAGACAAGCTACGCTCCCCATACAACTTGTTCCTCTATAGAGCTGGAGAGGAAGTTATACAGCTAGATAGGTAATTATAAAGGTGGAGAGGTGCGGTTCCAAATAACCTTTTCTCAAACATGCAATAAAATGTCGTTATTGCGTGTAAAGTATCACGGTCGGGCGGAACAACTCGAGAGAACTGTAAAGGAATTTCATACAAAATTTAAGGCCTAGGCCGGGAAGTATTATTTTATGTATTTGTGGCACTTAGCTATGAAAATTAAAGTTTGATGTTATAAAATTTATTCATTTCATTGAATGATCTTATAAAATTTATTTATTTCATTGAATAATTGACTTGGAGTTTTGTTAACTTATTTCATTGCATGTTTGAGAAAATCACTATAAATGCCTCGGCGTGAAAAGGGGTTGCCAGCCTCATATCTATCCGACATCGGTACGCTCGGCCGGCCGTCTATACAGCCTACGTCCAAAAGTATTGTATTAAAAGTTAAAATTATAGTCGAGTTTATACACCTTTTTAAATGAAATATTATCAATTATTTTAAACAGAGAAGGTGTCTTTCGTTGCGGGGAATTATATGATTCCATAGAAAATTTACAATGTCATTTCGTTTTTTGGTGCGTTTTGTTTTCTTATCTTAGTATCTGAAACATTATCAACTTATATGTCATCGTGATGTATATTAAGGGTCGGCAGGGGGCAATCGAGGGTCGGGAATGTAAGAGAATTATATAGTAAACGATGTTCCATAACCTTGAAAAAAATTACACAGCTAGCCAATGAATGTTACTTCTTCTTGAAACATTCAAATTTTAGATAATGCTTATGGGTAAGTGTAAAAAAAAATCTGAAAATCAGTAAAAACGTGTAAATCGCACTCCCGTATTGTAGCAACTGAGTCGTAAGTATCAAGAATTATTTAATGAATTTTATCAAATAATAAAGTTAAAACTATAGAAAAGTCCTTGCAATCTTCATTTCTTATCAAATATGTACTTATATCGTGTAAAAAAATCACAAAGATGGCCAATTTTTACGCTCAAATTCTTCATACGAATTAGTATGGAGCGGGCGGCTCACTACAAGTGCGACCGCTCGCGGCGGCCGCGTTCAGTCGGCCGCGAGCCTCCGGAGCGAGACCACGTCGCTTGGCGCCGCATTGACAGATTGCGATCGAACCGTGTACTTACACAAAATGAGTGCACAGTGGTTCAAACGAAAAATATTCTAATGTTCATTGATTAACATATTGAAATCACGTAGAACTTAACAACATGCTTCCTCGGTTTGATCATAAAAAAGGATTGTTTAGTAATTAGCACCTATAGAGTATAATTAGATGTAATTGACATCTTATTACACTGTATTGGTCGCATCTCTCAACAGATTCTCGTGAAATTTTGTGAGCGAGTCCGATATTTAACTAAAGTGCAAAAATGATTTCGTATGTCCGGCTGTCCGGCTGTTACCTCTATAGGTCGCATCTCTCAACAGATTCTCGTGAAATTTTGTAAGTGAGTTCTTAGAGTGTTAACTATAGGGTCAAAATGGTTTACTGCCTTTTCGACGAAATATGTTTCTTTAAATTTCCCTTCGCAACCAAATTTTCGCAGAATTTTCATTTGGTAAATCAATCGTTGGCATAACTTTACTTCGCACTATGCTTATTTGGCAACATTTTTGTAATGCAATACTACAACAAACTTTTATGTGGCAAATAATTATGAAGTAAATGATTTGCTTAGGCAAAAAACCAATCGTCAAATGTCATTTGGGAAAATAAAAACTTTGCTTTGGAATTATGATAATTACTATTATTGGTAACGTATAGTTAGCATAATATTTTTTGTTGGATTCTGAGGCAGGTCAGTGTAGGTACAACGACGAGCGAAGCGAGGAGGAGTGTTAGGAAGAACCGCGAACCTACAGGGGGTGAGCCGAGCGAGCGTGCAGCGGCGGCGGCCGGCGATGTTCCGGAAACGAACAATTTTTTCCTCATACTTACATTATAATCATATAATCTATATGTCGTGGATTGTGCAACGGAACTTCAAATCCAATATATGTTTTGGGTGTGTTCGGAACGAGGTTGGCAGCACTGGTTGAGTTACAACACTGACAGCTGTCACATCGAGGTGGAGTGGGAAACACGTTGACAAGCAACTCACTTTGGAATGAGACGCGAGCTGTAGTGCGGTTGTGCTCCCAACCTCGTGCCGACTTCATCACGTTCCGTGTTACAGAATTAGTAATCTGTTTTCATCCGAGTGGTTTATGATTATTTCGCGCTATTTGTAATTCTAATCAATCTGATTAAACCTACAGAGTGTATATCGACTTCTATTTCGTGAAATATCATGGTTAACGAGAGTGGGGAAAATAATGAATCTCCTCACGTTCCGTGTTACAGAATTAGTAATCTATTTTCATCCGAGTGGTTTATGATTATTTCGTGCTATTTGTAATTCTAATCAAACTGATTAAATCTAAAGAGTGTAGATCGACTTTGATTTTGTGAAATATCATGGTTAACGTGGGGAAAATAATGAATCTCCACCAGTTCCGCCCGACCCTCCTACATATATATGGCAAAAATCGCCTTCGCCTAATATTCAGACCAATGACGCGTAATTCAATGTCGGAGAGGCAACCGTCCCTCCCAAGCAAAAATTGTCCATGGCAATTGATTGCAAAACCTTTTATTGCGCGTATTCTTGGCGTATTCCCATTTTGACGAATGTCGCATTTGTATTCAAGCGGTTGCCTGCCAATTTTTTATTTTTTTTTCTTCGCTCGGCTCGGCTCCGGTCACACTAGGAAGGATGGCATAAAAATTCCACTATATAAACAGCGTACACACTTTCAGGCTACCGCGTTTCAATCGGTTGCCACGCGACATTTTTTTTTTACAACCCTTCTCCTATTTCCGAACCAGTCACAGTTGGCTCCACAACAACACTTCGGGAGCTCAAATACCGCTAGCCATCCGGTTGCCTCTCCAACATTGAATTACGCGTCATTGCTTTAACTATAAGCCGTTCGGTCGAACAAAACAACTGTCCACATAGTTAGATAGGCTGCGCGCTCGGTTCGGGCGAACGTTGGTTGGTATTAAGACGAAATACATTTGACATAACAATTTTTATACTTTCTAACAAAATCCAAAGTTACAATTTTAATGGCGAGTCAAAATCCGACGACCCGCTGTGCATACGTGCATGTGTGCGTGTGCGGTGCGCGAGCCTCGAGCGTTGTGTGAGTAGCGCTAAAAACCTAAACTTCGCGCGGTGCCACTCCGAAACGCCCCCTTAACATACGAGTATATTAAAGATTGAAATTTAATAAAATCGTTTGATTACATTTAGAAAGAAATGATTTTTGGAGCTATGATAAAAAAAGGAGGGGCTCAATACTTTTGGACGTTGGTGTTGACGGACGTTGATATACTCGGCCGGCAACCCGTTACTTCCCGGCCTCTGTAGTAATGTAGTATTAGGAGAGATGTAGCACGTGTGTGTACTACAGGCGGCGGAACACAGCGACGGCGCCGGGCGCGCCCGCGGCGGCGCGCGCGCGCCCAGCACCACGCTGCAGTGCGCCCGCTGTCCGTTCCGCGGCGGAACTCACTCGCAGGTATAGTACATTAGGAGAGATGTAGCACGTGTGTGTACTACAGGCGGCGGAACACAGCGACGGCGCCGGGCGCGCCCGCGGCGGCGCGCGCGCGCCCAGCACCACGCTGCAGTGCGCCCGCTGTCCGTTCCGCGGCGGAACTCACTCGCAGGTATAGTACATTAGGAGAGATGTAGCACGTGTGTGTACTACAGGCGGCGGAACACAGCGACGGCGCCGGGCGCGCCCGCGGCGGCGCGCGCGCGCCCAGCACCACGCTGCAGTGCGCCCGCTGTCCGTTCCGCGGCGGAACTCACTCGCAGGTATAGTACATTAGGAGAGATGTAGCACGTGTGTGTACTACAGGCGGCGGAACACAGCGACGGCGCCGGGCGCGCCCGCGGCGGCGCGCGCGCGCCCAGCACCACGCTGCAGTGCGCCCGCTGTCCGTTCCGCGGCGGAACTCACTCGCAGGTATAGTACATTAGGAGAGATGTAGCACGTGTGTGTACTACAGGCGGCGGAACACAGCGACGGCGCCGGGCGCGCCCGCGGCGGCGCGCGCGCGCCCAGCACCACGCTGCAGTGCGCCCGCTGTCCGTTCCGCGGCGGAACTCACTCGCAGGTATAGTACATTAGGAGAGATGTAGCACGTGTGTGTACTACAGGCGGCGGAACACAGCGACGGCGCCGGGCGCGCCCGCGGCGGCGCGCGCGCGCCCAGCACCACGCTGCAGTGCGCCCGCTGTCCGTTCCGCGGCGGAACTCACTCGCAGGTATAGTACATTAGGAGAGATGTAGCACGTGTGTGTACTACAGGCGGCGGAACACAGCGACGGCGCCGGGCGCGCCCGCGGCGGCGCGCGCGCGCCCAGCACCACGCTGCAGTGCGCCCGCTGTCCGTTCCGCGGCGGAACTCACTCGCAGGTATAGTACATTAGGAGAGATGTAGCACGTGTGTGTACTACAGGCGGCGGAACACAGCGACGGCGCCGGGCGCGCCCGCGGCGGCGCGCGCGCGCCCAGCACCACGCTGCAGTGCGCCCGCTGTCCGTTCCGCGGCGGAACTCACTCGCAGGTATAGTACATTAGGAGAGATGTAGCACGTGTGTGTACTACAGGCGGCGGAACACAGCGACGGCGCCGGGCGCGCCCGCGGCGGCGCGCGCGCGCCCAGCACCACGCTGCAGTGCGCCCGCTGTCCGTTCCGCGGCGGAACTCACTCGCAGGTATAGTACATTAGGAGAGATGTAGCACGTGTGTGTACTACAGGCGGCGGAACACAGCGACGGCGCCGGGCGCGCCCGCGGCGGCGCGCGCGCGCCCAGCACCACGCTGCAGTGCGCCCGCTGTCCGTTCCGCGGCGGAACTCACTCGCAGGTATAGTACATTAGGAGAGATGTAGCACGTGTGTGTACTACAGGCGGCGGAACACAGCGACGGCGCCGGGCGCGCCCGCGGCGGCGCGCGCGCGCCCAGCACCACGCTGCAGTGCGCCCGCTGTCCGTTCCGCGGCGGAACTCACTCGCAGGTATAGTACATTAGGAGAGATGTAGCACGTGTGTGTACTACAGGCGGCGGAACACAGCGACGGCGCCGGGCGCGCCCGCGGCGGCGCGCGCGCGCCCAGCACCACGCTGCAGTGCGCCCGCTGTCCGTTCCGCGGCGGAACTCACTCGCAGGTATAGTACATTAGGAGAGATGTAGCACGTGTGTGTACTACAGGCGGCGGAACACAGCGACGGCGCCGGGCGCGCCCGCGGCGGCGCGCGCGCGCCCAGCACCACGCTGCAGTGCGCCCGCTGTCCGTTCCGCGGCGGAACTCACTCGCAGGTATAGTACATTAGGAGAGATGTAGCACGTGTGTGTACTACAGGCGGCGGAACACAGCGACGGCGCCGGGCGCGCCCGCGGCGGCGCGCGCGCGCCCAGCACCACGCTGCAGTGCGCCCGCTGTCCGTTCCGCGGCGGAACTCACTCGCAGGTATAGTACATTAGGAGAGATGTAGCACGTGTGTGTACTACAGGCGGCGGAACACAGCGACGGCGCCGGGCGCGCCCGCGGCGGCGCGCGCGCGCCCAGCACCACGCTGCAGTGCGCCCGCTGTCCGTTCCGCGGCGGAACTCACTCGCAGGTATAGTACATTAGGAGAGATGTAGCACGTGTGTGTACTACAGGCGGCGGAACACAGCGACGGCGCCGGGCGCGCCCGCGGCGGCGCGCGCGCGCCCAGCACCACGCTGCAGTGCGCCCGCTGTCCGTTCCGCGGCGGAACTCACTCGCAGGTATAGTACATTAGGAGAGATGTAGCACGTGTGTGTACTACAGGCGGCGGAACACAGCGACGGCGCCGGGCGCGCCCGCGGCGGCGCGCGCGCGCCCAGCACCACGCTGCAGTGCGCCCGCTGTCCGTTCCGCGGCGGAACTCACTCGCAGGTATAGTACATTAGGAGAGATGTAGCACGTGTGTGTACTACAGGCGGCGGAACACAGCGACGGCGCCGGGCGCGCCCGCGGCGGCGCGCGCGCGCCCAGCACCACGCTGCAGTGCGCCCGCTGTCCGTTCCGCGGCGGAACTCACTCGCAGGTATAGTACATTAGGAGAGATGTAGCACGTGTGTGTACTACAGGCGGCGGAACACAGCGACGGCGCCGGGCGCGCCCGCGGCGGCGCGCGCGCGCCCAGCACCACGCTGCAGTGCGCCCGCTGTCCGTTCCGCGGCGGAACTCACTCGCAGGTATAGTACATTAGGAGAGATGTAGCACGTGTGTGTACTACAGGCGGCGGAACACAGCGACGGCGCCGGGCGCGCCCGCGGCGGCGCGCGCGCGCCCAGCACCACGCTGCAGTGCGCCCGCTGTCCGTTCCGCGGCGGAACTCACTCGCAGGTATAGTACATTAGGAGAGATGTAGCACGTGTGTGTACTACAGGCGGCGGAACACAGCGACGGCGCCGGGCGCGCCCGCGGCGGCGCGCGCGCGCCCAGCACCACGCTGCAGTGCGCCCGCTGTCCGTTCCGCGGCGGAACTCACTCGCAGGTATAGTACATTAGGAGAGATGTAGCACGTGTGTGTACTACAGGCGGCGGAACACAGCGACGGCGCCGGGCGCGCCCGCGGCGGCGCGCGCGCGCCCAGCACCACGCTGCAGTGCGCCCGCTGTCCGTTCCGCGGCGGAACTCACTCGCAGGTATAGTACATTAGGAGAGATGTAGCACGTGTGTGTACTACAGGCGGCGGAACACAGCGACGGCGCCGGGCGCGCCCGCGGCGGCGCGCGCGCGCCCAGCACCACGCTGCAGTGCGCCCGCTGTCCGTTCCGCGGCGGAACTCACTCGCAGGTATAGTACATTAGGAGAGATGTAGCACGTGTGTGTACTACAGGCGGCGGAACACAGCGACGGCGCCGGGCGCGCCCGCGGCGGCGCGCGCGCGCCCAGCACCACGCTGCAGTGCGCCCGCTGTCCGTTCCGCGGCGGAACTCACTCGCAGGTATAGTACATTAGGAGAGATGTAGCACGTGTGTGTACTACAGGCGGCGGAACACAGCGACGGCGCCGGGCGCGCCCGCGGCGGCGCGCGCGCGCCCAGCACCACGCTGCAGTGCGCCCGCTGTCCGTTCCGCGGCGGAACTCACTCGCAGGTATAGTACATTAGGAGAGATGTAGCACGTGTGTGTACTACAGGCGGCGGAACACAGCGACGGCGCCGGGCGCGCCCGCGGCGGCGCGCGCGCGCCCAGCACCACGCTGCAGTGCGCCCGCTGTCCGTTCCGCGGCGGAACTCACTCGCAGGTATAGTACATTAGGAGAGATGTAGCACGTGTGTGTACTACAGGCGGCGGAACACAGCGACGGCGCCGGGCGCGCCCGCGGCGGCGCGCGCGCGCCCAGCACCACGCTGCAGTGCGCCCGCTGTCCGTTCCGCGGCGGAACTCACTCGCAGGTATAGTACATTAGGAGAGATGTAGCACGTGTGTGTACTACAGGCGGCGGAACACAGCGACGGCGCCGGGCGCGCCCGCGGCGGCGCGCGCGCGCCCAGCACCACGCTGCAGTGCGCCCGCTGTCCGTTCCGCGGCGGAACTCACTCGCAGGTAGATAAAAGTACATTACGTAACTAGGGCGGCGAATTCGTGAATGCCCAAGATCGCAGGTGTTTGTGGCCCGAACCGAAGGTGAGGGCCATAAATATGCGCTCTGGGGCCTTACGAATTACCGCCCGTGTTGAGTACAACATTTTACGTCTTCATCTGGCCACAATGCGAGTTTTCCCGTACGCGCAGCGTGCAGTAAAACTCGAATTACGGCCAGGTGTGACGTAAAGTTATTTACAGTATATATGGTGCTACTTTCGGCACTTGTATCTTAAATAACTACGATACAAGTGGCGAAAATAGGAAATTCGCAACGAGTGGTGATTAATTAATACATTAATTAATTACCTATTCGCACGTGTATCATACAACGTTTTACTGTACATATGGCTCTTTAAAGTTTCGACATATGCACGGAAAGTGCTCTTTTCCGCACTAGTGCGGGGAAGTAGCACCATATGTACTGTAAATGTTTTTTCACTTCTCAAGCTCAAAAAATGCCTCTTTATGCTGTGTGTAGGCGACATAAAGTCGCTTTTTATGTTCTAGTGCCTAAAGTAATATTTTCGTCGACGACCAAGGCAATCGGTCCAACAGCCACACGAGCAACTTCATGGAATAAACTCTTTAGTTTGACTAGTTTTGCATTGATAAGTTGCATCCATCAGGAAACACTTCATTCCCATAGTCTCCGAAACCCTCGAAAAGAACAAGATTGGAGCAGTTTTTACAACACGGAAACAATCTAATAACCGTTTCCATTTTATCGGGACTTTCTTTTTAAAGTAGGGTATTTTTATAAACCATATTTCTTGTGCAAAAAACACATGTGAAATCTATGCTGTTAGGCCGCAATAGGCCATACATCATAGTAATAAAAAGAAACAACAATAGCATTTTCAGCGCATATAAGGGTGGGGTTCCAATTGAACAAGATCTTTTTCCAATGTGTATTTGCGTCTCACATTTAGCTTAAAGATTGAGAGAGACGCAATGCACCTTGGGAAAAGGTCTTGGAAAAGTGGAATACCACCCCTAAGGACCCTTAACAATGGAAATTAGTTTATTTTTCCAATCAATCATAGACTATTCGATTTCATTCAATATTTATTTTCCTTTCAGCTGATGAAACATGTACAAGAACAACATTTAAAAGACGCTAATAATGGTAAGTTAACTATAATTTGACCAATTTACTGATACTAATTTATTCCACGATGGTGGCAAACAAGCATACGGTCTGCCTGATGGTAAGCTGACACTCCAGAGGGAGCGCAACTGCGTTGTCGACTCTTTATTGATTGGAGGATCATTGTGTTGATAGCTATTAGAGACTAGTACTAGGTCCCTTATGCAGGGGCCACACTAACGAGAAATGTCATTAATTATCGCGATTATCGTAGTGTGGCCGTACGGTTAACGTCCATTATCGCGATAGTTAATGGGTTTCTCGTTAGCGTGGCCCGTGCATTACAGGTCGATTCACGAAAGCTGGCACGAATGAATTGAACGAGTGAATGATAATGTCTATGTGTGCATCACATAATTATTAAATACAGGTTGATGCAAAAAGTGATTATGATAATTGTGTTTTAGAGAATAGCATTCTCTTTGCTCTCTGCTCTTTTTTATTTATTTTTTACAGTTCCAAGAAGCCTTTCGATTCTTGACATTAAAAATAAGTCAGAATTATACATAAAAAAATATATATAATAAACGTATTATTTACAAAGGACTTAAATAATAATTACTAAAAGGATTAACATGGTACTTGGTGCAGCTTATAATAATATAGGTACTTTATTTTTTCTTGATTAATAAAAACGTATTAGGTACTTGTTTACAAACTATTAGCAGGCCCCTGTATAAGAACGGCACTCACACTGCCACTCAGAGTGACAAGTGACATTACTTCCGGTCAATTCATTCATGCCAGCTCTCGTGAATCGACCTGTACATGGCGATCTTACTCACCACCAGAAATACCACACCACAAAAAACCATAGAAGCGAGCTCCTTACAAATTTCTACCGAAACACATGCTTACAACCTGGTATGCGCATGTTGGAACCAAACGGCTGCCTGGCATCGTTTTCTCACCCCGCCTCCTATCCCCGCATTTTTTTTAACACCACTTCGGTGGCAAACAAGCTTACGGCTGTTTACCGTAGCCTATGGACGCTTGCAACTCCAGGGGTGTTACATGCGCGTTGCCGACCCTTTCATAATTTATACACTCCTTTTTTGAAGAACCCCATACTGTAGTCCCTCGGGGAAACCTCAGCAGGGAGCTCATTCCACAACCGGAGCGTCCGAGGGAGAACATTTCTCTGAAACCGTAATATGAATAATGTCAATGGCACCCATTCTGTGGGGACACTTTGCACTTTACTTTGACTTCTACGGGTGTTTCGTTCGCTGCACATACGCTGCGCGTACAGGAAAACTCGCACTGTGGCCAGGTGAAGACGTAAAATTTTGTACTCAACACGGGCGGTAATTCGTAAAGCCCCAGAGCGCATATTTATGGCCCTCACCTTCGGTTCGGGCCACAAACACCTGCGATCTGGGGCATTCACGAATTCACCACCCTAGTTACGTAATGTACTATTGTTGCTCACCAAGAAAGACAGGGGGTACATGAAGCTTAACCAACATAGAAACTGTGGTATTAAGCAGGCGGTCTTATTGCTAAAGATGGATCTCTTTCAGACAAACTTACGTTAGCGGAGACAATAAAAGTGATAGCAATGTGGATTGATGTGTGTAAAAATCACAGATATAGACACTAGATCACGTAAATGCATGTACTTCGCGTGTCCGAACTAAGTCTCCGAGTTGGCACTCCGACTGACATTCCGCGCGCGTCTGTTGTGGTAGCCGGTTGTCCGTGAATATTAACAAAATGCCTTATTGTAAAATCGATTTTGCGCGGACAAGGCGGAATTCACATCACTAATTCGCCCGTGTGACGTCACAGTAGGTAGAAAAAAAATGAGACGGTCGGCTTTCATACAGATTGAGGTGTTTAAGTTATCTAATCTATATCTGTGGTAAAAATGTGCGATATTATTATAAGTTTTTTTTTGTGTATATACGCGTAATTTATTTTCCAGCGGAAGTGTACCTGAACTCAGCGGAGGCGGAGGCAGCGGACGTGCTAGTGTGCGGCGCGTGCGGGTTCGAATCCGCGTCGAGACCCGTCTTCCGGAGACATATCGAGGATAAACACAACGTCAGTACCAGTTGAGACTCACACTTATCTAGCGACGAGAGACAAAAGACATAACCTTCTTGCTTTGACTGAGGAAACGGCAATATGACCTTATGTTGGTATTCCAGTTGTCCAATGTGCATTGCATCTCACTCACTCCTTAAGCAAAATATACGTCGCAAATACACATTGGACACTTGCTTCACTTCCGTAGGTTCAGTTCAACTATACTGTAATAAGGACTAAAGGTTAACGCACACTCAATGACCCAGCGGCCGACCGGTACCGCCCAAGCTTACTCTGGTTAGGTGTTCTATGGGCTTGTCCATATATTACGTCATCGTTTTTTTGTCGATTTTTGACCACCTGTATCATCATCCTCGTAATTTCGTGAATGATCATCTGCGCCTAATAAAACGACTACCGTCATCCAATGGTCAGACCCCCCCCCCTCCCCATTTTGATATGACGTAATATATGGACAACCCCTATGTACGAATTTCAATGCAACGCAAACTTATCATCTCCGTACAGTAGTACCACAAATACAAGTTACAACGATGTACCTGCGCAGAAAGCATTTTTTGAAAACATTTTAACCAATCATAAGGCACCGCGTTTTCACGGTTAAAAGCTCCAACGCCCATTGGCCGAAATTTTGCGCGCGACGCCGGCAGCTCCGGCGCCCGCCATCTTGTCTGGCGCCGTGAGCGGGAAAGCACGAGTTCACCTGTCATTGCATATTGTACCTTACGTATAGTGCAACAAGGTCCTTATTGAAATGGTCATACGTTCGATTTCAATCGGTACTTGTCAGCACTCGTCGGCGTGGAGGAAGATTGCCGATGCAACTTATATTTGTGGTACTACTGTAACAAGGTCGCCGGCTGAACGCCGCATTTGTCAAAATTAACTCTGCGTCAGTTTTGTGACGAAAATTAAGCAAGCGTACACATTACGTTAACACATTACGTTAAATTGCATATGCATATCATTTATAAATTAATAAAAAAGTGTATATTATACAAACTGAATACTTACGCTGTCACAAAACTGACACTCGAGTAAATTTTTGTTTAACTCACGCTATTTGGGTACTTACACTTTTTTTTTAAAAGCCCAGATACTAACTTATACAGCCGGATTCACACTTATTACTTAGGGGCAATCTATATATTACGAGTACCTCATTTCAAAATGCGGTCTGACCATTCATGATAATAATAATAAATATCAGGGGACAATCAATCTAGTCCCAAACTAAGCAAAGCTTGTATTATTAGGCGGGATCCATACAAATAATTAACAAGATGATGCAACAGAAACTGTCACGATTGTCAAATATTATTGTTATTATTTTGACTACCAATTAGCCTAGTTGGTAGTGACTCTGCCTTCAAAGCAGGAGTTGGGTTCGAATCCCGGTAAGGGCATTTATTTGTGTCAACACGAATATTCCTGAGTCATCAATGTTTCTTATGTATATAAGGATTTATTCCCTCCGTAGCAACTGGACGGATTCGCAACTGGACGGACTCGCAACTGGACAGATTCTCAGCTGGACGGATTAGCAACTGGACAGAGTACAGTCAGCCTCATTAGTTGCTGAACACGAATGAAACCCAACTTTATTCGAAAAAGAAATCCGAAGTCGGTTCTGGCGCTTCGCCGGCCGCTGCCGCGGCACGCTCGCTTCGCTCGCTCGGCTCGCGCGCTGTAGGGTCCTAGTACACGTAACACTCCTCCTCGCTTCGTTCGTCGTCGTACCTACACCGACCTGCGTTAGAGTAGAATAGGTAAACAATTTTAATTTCGTAATGTTTCTGTTACTACGGATACCTAATTTTCGAACTACTACTCGACAACATACAAGAAGTTATCTTTAGGTATTTCATGAACTGTACATGTCATGTCCAGTTGCTAATCCGTCCAGCTGAGAATCTGTCCAGTTGCGAATCCGTCCAGTTGCGAATCCGTCCAGATGCGAATCCGTCCAGTTGCGTTTGACAGGATTTATTTATCTACATAAGTATGTATGTCGCCGCCTAGTCCCCATACTACAAGCTTTGCTTCGTTTGGGACTAGGTCGATTTGTGTAAGATTGTCTCCACATATTCATTAATTTATTTATTTTATTAAACGGGACTTAATCGCCTCGGGACTATTGTGTCGGCCGGGTGACAACCTTAGTGTACAAGTGGATTAAAGACCAAGTGCGGGTAGTTAGCGAAAAACCGCGCAGCAAGATACTGATACCCGCTCAAGCCAGTTGTCCCGTAAACTGGGATGTTGCGACACGTCCGAAACATCGACCTCTGAGAGGTTAAAAAAAAGATAACTATACGCGATTAAGTCCCGTTTAGTAAAAATTATGTAATAAGGAGCTGTCACGTCGGACCCCATGAAAGTGAATCTGATAGTACTAGATATGAGACAGATATCCTTCTGACGCGGCCTGAGACACGTCAGATAGGTATACTCTGGCTTTAGAATTGATGTATCAAAGACCCAAAATCAGGCCACGGCAGAACTGTCCGAACTGTATCACGCAAGTAAAACTATTGTAAATTAATTAGGAAAATAAATTATACTAATATTAAACTATTGATTTTATTTTGTAAACCTACTATAGTGTTTTTTTTGCATTAGAAAGAAGGATACAGCACGACGAACGAGGTATTTTATATAAGACACTTTATGCCACACAACTGACAAAGTATCTATTTATTTATTACGCACACAAAACAGATAACATTTATTACATAGATTATGCAAGATAAATCAGGGGATCTGGTTAGGAATGCCATCCAAAACATGCATGCACAGCATGATTACAAATAACAACGAAGCGCAAACTATCCTAAAACTACACTAAAATTATACATAACAATATGCTTAAGCATGCGAACTAGATCATAAGTGTGTATTATTTTATGTTTACCATATATATGAGCAGAAGAGAAACAAAAGAAAACCAAATAAAAATTAAATCATAATTATAACATAGATCACTAATTTTTCCAATCTTAATTTAAGTTAATTTATGGGTTTAGGATGTTAAGAGGCACTATGACACAGAATTCCGACTAACTGTCTCCTAAATGTCATAAACAAGTCGTCACTGCGTTTCGATACCAGGTCATTATACTGACGACACATTCTCACAATGGGTTTGTAAATGGTTAGAGCTCCCGTTGCACGAAACCCTACCTCACAAGGTGGCAGAACAGAAATGCAATATAGTGATAGATACTACTTAGAAACACTGGATTTTAGTTAGTTGCCATAGCATATCCTGGAAGAACTATAATTTTTTTTCGTCGTATCGCTTTTTTGATCGAAAATTACATCATAAGGTGGCAGATCGAAACGTTTACTCATCGAAAGAGACACATTTGGAGATAAAAACCCGCATTGGTTGCCAGCCCAAACCCTGGCAGGTTTCAAGATCAGCCACGTTTTATGAGCCCCAAAAATGGGGTCAATTACCTCATCAGGGGGCAAGATGAAAATGATGCAGATCGATTGCCCTAGACTTGCCGTTCACGAATATATAGGGTTGCCTGCCTTCAGCTTGGCAGTTTTTCTGGTCAGCCACCTCAAACAATGTATGTGAAAATCTTGGAATAACGAGAAATTCGTGTATTTATGATATGATTTAATAAAAATCAGGATATTAAATTAAAGTCAACGTACTTGCGTCTTATGGTGTTGAAATAATAGGGTAGATGTACCAGTTTTGGTCATTTCTCATTAATATTTCTTGAAATATTGAAAGAAGTGATGTTGCCTTTTACGTTCAACGTGATACAGCAATCCTCATCAGGTGGCAAGATGACACTGATGCAAATCGATTGCCCTAGATGTGCCGTTCACGAATATACAGGGTTGCCTGCCTTCAGTTTGGCAGTTTTTCTGGTCAGCCACCTCGAACCATACATGTCAAAATCTTGGAACAACGAGAAATTCGTGTATTTATGCTATGATTCAGGGTATAATTAAAAAAAAAACAGGATGTTAAATTAAAGTCAACGTACTTGCGTCTTATGGTGTTGAAATAATAGGGTAAATGTACCAGTTTTGGTCATTTCTCATTAATATTTCTTGAAATATTGAAAGAAGTGATGTTGTCTGTTACGTTCAACGTGATATAGCATTTTTGTGCTACAAACAATATTTATTTTGTAGAAATTATATGAAATAATGAATAAATTTTATTTCAAATATGGGAAACGTCATGCAGTTATCTTAATTCAAGGTTAGTATTCAAAGTTACCTCTACACTAGAACAGTACAACATAACATACATAAGTAAGATTTTTTGATATATATATACCTTTAGAAGAAGATGCATATAATTGCATAATCAATTGCAATTTTTTTTAAGTACACGTACAAAAACAAAACAATACAAACTTATTTATAAACTTATGTGTCATCTTGCCACCTGATGAGGATTGCTATATCACTTTGAACGTAAAAGGCAACATCATTTCTTTCAATATTTCAAGTAATATTAATGAGAAATGACCAAAACTGGTACATTTACCCTATTATTTCAACACCATAAGACGCAAGTACGTTGACTTTAATTTAATATCCTGATTTTTATTAAATTATGCATTGAATCATAGCATAAATACACGAATTTCTCGTTATTCCAAGATTTTCACATACATTGTTTGAGGTGGCTGACCAGAAAAACTGCCAAGCTGAAGGCAGGCAACCCTATATATTCGTGAACAGCACGTCTAGGGCAATCGATCTGCATCAGTGTCATCTTGCCACCTGATGAGGATTCCTATATCACGTTGAACGTAAAAGGCAACATCATTTCTTTCAATATTTCAAGTAATATTAATGATAAATGACCAAAACTGGTACATTTACCCTATTATTTCAACACCATAAAACGCAAGTACGTTGACTTTAATTTAATATCCTGTTTTTTTTTTTAATTATACCCTGAATCATAGCATAAATACACGAATTTCTCGTTGTTCCAAGATTTTGACATGTACTGTTCGAGGTGGCTGACCAGAAAAACTGCCAAACTGAAGGCAGGCAACCCTGTATATTCGTGAACGGCACATCTAGGGCAATCGATTTGCATCAGTGTCATCTTGCCACCTGATGAGGATTGCTGTATCACGTTGAACGTAAAAGGCTACATCACTTCTTTCAATATTTCAAGAAATATTAATGAGAAGTGACCTAAACTGGTACATTTACCCTATTATTTCAACACCAGAAGACGCAAGTACGTTGACTTTAATTTAATATCCTGATTTTTATTAAATCATAGCATAAATACACGAATTTCTCGTTATTCCAAGATTTTCACATACATTGTTTGAGGTGGCTGACCAGAAAAACTGCCAAGCTGAAGGCAGGCAACCCTATATATTCGTGAACGGCACGTCTAGGGCAATCGATCTGCATCATTTTCATCTTGCCACCTGATGAGGTAATTGACCCCATTTTTGGGGCTCATAAAACGTGGCTGATCTTGAAACCTGCCAGGGTTTGGGCTGGCAACCAATGCGGGTTTTTATCTCCAAATGTGTCTCTTTCGATGAGTAAACGTTTCGATCTGCCACCTTATGATGTAATTTTCGATCAAAAAAGCGATACGACGACGAAAAAAAATTATAGTTCTTCCAGGATATGCTATGGCAACCAACTAAAATCCAGTGTTCCTAAGTAGTATCTATCACTGTATTGCATTTCTGTTCTGCCACCTTGTGAGGTAGGGTTTCGTGCAACGGGAGCTCTAACCAAAAAAGAAGTATTGTTCCTATATACCTGGAGAGCAAACGTTTTAGGAGCACGGGATCTAAATCGGGGTGTATTGAACGTAACAAGCGACAGGATTTCCGGTGAGTCAATATTGGAATGGAGAAGTTTGTGCAGAAATAATAAATCCTGTAGTAGACGACGTGATGCACGGGAGCAAATGCCATACGAACACAGTCGCTGGTCATAGCTCTGGTGTTTCAGATCGTGTTTGTATCGATACGACATATGTAATTTTAAGGCACCTCTTCTGAACTCGTTCAAAATTGTTGGAGTGAACGGCGTAAAACGGAGACCAAACAGTGGAACCATACTCAAGAACACTACGCACGAGACTGTTGAAGAGACAAAGTAAGCTGTAAGGTCTCTTAAAGTCCGAAGAATAAATCCAAGCAATTGGTTAGCTTTTTTTGTAACAACCTCGTGATGAAATTTAAAATTCAGTTGTTCATCAAACCAAATACCTAGATCCTTAGCAACCGTTTTGCGAGCAAGCTTATCTGACCAGCCAAGGCATAGTCGTATAAGATTTTTTGTTTTTTATTAGAAAAAGAAATTACAAAGCATTTACTTACATTCAAAAACATGCGGTTACTGATACACCAGACTGAGACATAGTTTATTTAGATCCCTTTGCAACATTGAGCAGTCAGAAGGACTGTTCACGCTAGTATAAACTTTCAAGTCATCCGCGTATAAGAGAGAACGGCAAGACAGACGGCTCACCAAATCGTTTATAAAAACAATAAAGAGTAATGGTCCTAAGTGCGATCCTTGAGGCTCCCTGATCTCAAAGACCATAAAAAAAACTTACATTATTGTTGTCAACCTTAAAATGATGAGTCTTTTCATTATTTATATCTAAATAATACTTACAACAATATATTTTGAAAGAATTTATTTCTTGACTCTTATTTCAAATTTCGTTATTCAGTTCTGGAAAGGTAAAGAACCTAAAGGTTTGAAACATCGGTTCGTTTTTTTCCATACGAGTATCTATTTGTTACTATTTATAATAGTTAATAGGACAGAAATATATAATTTTATTAGAATTAAAAACACAACAAAAGATAATAAAGGCTTAAAACTAAATAAAAATAACGTTAAAACTAGTAAGCGTGAATATGATTATATTATATATAAAAGCAAAAACAAAATATGTGTAAAGATAAATATTAATCCTCCCCACCCCGCATCGCACCCGGCTCAAAGGTCCCCATGATGCCCGCAGCGTTACCCCGCTGAACGGCGATGGAGACCTGTTGAACCAAATTCGACCCGGAGCGGGGGTCACAGCGCCTCTCCTGTAAGCGCCGGCCTAACTCTTTGAAAAGTCGGCGGGCCTCCGAGCCCCAGGGTCCCGCGGTTTCTATGGCTACCGGTACAATGTCGTACACCGGCTCCAAGGCGGAGTATTTAGTGTGCTTCAGCTTGGCAGCAGCCTCTGCGGCCGAGCCGGCACTACGTGAAGTCTGCCTCAAATGCGATGCTGCAAAAGTGCTTACGCAAGTAGCATCCCATAAAAGGCAGCGCCCTCTCCGCCATGGAACCAGCGTAAGGCCGTCCGGTCTTTTGCCATCTGTGCGGCTGAGGCCCGGTGGCTCCAACAGGCACGGAATATTGGCAGAAACCATGGCTCGTCGAATAACTTCATTGATGGCGTGATGCCTCGGGAATCGTCCTGCACACCTTTGGCAACTTAGTCCGTGGTGACCATTTTCATTCACCATTGCCCCGCAGCGGCTACGGTGGGCCTCGCACACTTTAGCACCCAACCTAAGGGCTGTCGCTATTCTCGGCGAATTGTTGTCGAGAAAAGTACCAAGTTGGGCTGATGGTATCGCGTGCAGCCAAGCTCCTGATTCCGGTTCCGCGAGTGCCTTGAGGAGCGCCAGGTCTACGCCTGAGGCATTTGACAGTAAGGAGTCGTAAGTGTGTTTGCTCAAAATATCGTCCCATTGCCTTTGGCTGGACGGATTTTCAGGCCGCGTGTCGTTAGTAATTGTCGTCGCCCATCTTGCAAGCGCTTCTTGCAGAAATGGAACCGAGAAATTGTCAACATTGAGTGAAAAGATCTGCTGTTCCATGAGCAGAAGCTAAAAATGCAATCAGGCCCACATCTTCAACACAGCGTATTCCCAGGCCGCCATACCGGATGGGGAGAGCTGCTTGAACCCACTGAGTCTGCTGTGTGTGGTGGACCAACCTGCACGTCTATCACGCGACGGTGCGCGAGCTCTCTCGATTTTTCTCGCACTAGCCGTCTCTTTCTTATTAGAACAAGATAGTCCGAGAAAAATCGAGAGTATATCGCGGCCGTTCCATGACAGACGTGCAGAGGCGGGCCTAAGTGGCTTGCAAAAAAGACGGACTCGTTCTCCCCGAACGTTCACCAAAAGGAAAGAGACAGAAACTGAGTCCATTAATAACAAATGAGAAATGTACGGTAGTCAACATTTACAAGTTGGTGTGTGAACTTCGCAGCAAGGATGAATTTCCGGGTAAGGTAGAGTTAGTTAAAAAACCGGCCAAGTGCGAGTCGGACTCGCGCACCGAGGGTTCCGTACAAACCATAACAAGCAAAAGTTGTAGTATGTTTATTACTAAATGATAAATGAAAATGGAATCTGTAACATTACAATGTGACAAGCTGGGGGAGCATAAATTTAAACAAGGTCTCTTTATCAATTTAGTAATCCTAAAAAAAAAAAAAAAATTAAGAACCACATCATTTATCTCTCACTTATAATAAATCTCTAAATTAAAAAAAGAATCAGCGAGTATCAAACTAACCATTTTTGTGTCCCGAATGATCTCGGCTTCCCGTGAACGGAAATACTTTAAACTTTTTTTACAAGTACATTACTATTCTAGCTAGGACTTAGGATAGTTTTTATCTGACTGCGATGGTTAATACATTTTCGGAAACATTTGAATCTCATTAAATTATTCATTTCTTCTGCTTGAAATCGTAGCCGCCATATCTGTCAACTGTCAGTGGCGTTAAAATGGCGGCCTTGCCTTAACTATCCAACAGTACCTAATAATTTCGATCCGGTGTTGTGATAGACCTTCACAATACGCATATTAAATTCTAAAGCATAAAAAAATAATCGATTCCGATATGGAAACTTATATGCGCTAAATTCGTATTGAGGCGTAATTTCAACAAATGGTTCAACAAATTTCAACAAAATAACGTCAAACGTCAAAAGTCTGACCGACTTCCTTTTTTTTATGGCATGGAATATTTAGCACTGTCATCGGCTCATCGCGTTCAGCCATGAAGTTTATTTGAGTTTCTGCAAGATTACACGCTGAGTATTTTGTCACGATACGATACTGCACGGCTATCACAAGACGGCGCGCGAGGTCTCTCGATTTTTCTCGCACTATACGTCTCTTTCTAAGTTGTCTAATAAGAGAGTGACGGATAGTTCGAGAAAAATCGAGAAAGCTTGCGCGCCGTCTTGTGATAAGCCATGCTGATTTGTCAGTATTTATATTTATCAGCAATAAACGTATGTATTCAATCAGTACAGAACGGGCCTTTTATAAACATTAATTATCAACCGCGTCTGTATTAAGGCGGTATTATAACTTCGTACTACGCGCCTTCAAGTTGACATGCAGCCAATATAGAGACACAGAAATTGGCCAACATACAGGAAAATACTTTTATAATGAATCACAACACACATTTAATTAAGTTGGCAATAGCGGTAACATACATAAGATTTGGCAGAATGTGATCTGAAACATTGCAATAAGTATGAAAAAAATATATCGGAGTGACTCAAGATCATTTCGGCCATCACGTCTTTATTTATTTAATATTAAGTGTTAAAAATATGTACAGAAGAAGATCAATAAACATTTAATGCTGCAGCCTGTGTCCTACCTGTTGGATCTATTGTCACAAACATCTACTAAACTTTTCCCCCGGTATTCATAAAATTTAAAATACCTATGTTAAATAAAACGAGATTTGTCCTTTTCCTACTAATTTAAAAATCAGAGTGACAGATAAAGACGAACGAATCTTAACGTCATTTCACGTTTTACTTGATAGGCTAAATGAGAACTGCATGTGTCCTATGTCCAAGAGAAGAAATGCGTTAACTCCCACCACATTACCTTGCAAACGAAGTCACAGGTACAGCTAGTTTTATAATAAAACTGAAATACCTGAAATACCTACACTAGATTTGCAGCAGCCTGGCAAAACTTCTTTAATCAAAGTGGTTTATTTACAAAGTTTTTACTCACTATCTTTTTATAAATCCGGTTCAAAATACTAATTAACTGTTAAAATTGAAAAAAATTAACCAGACCTGTAAAATGTTGACTGAAAAAGGTATGAATAGTACCACATTGAAAATTGAAGTTTGAAAAAACGTTATCTATAGTTGTACTATTTCGTGTAGTGCTAGTGCTTATTAACGGAAACATGTTTAGGGATGAAAAATATGTGGAAATTCCATTTTGGGGATTCATTCTAAAATCGATATTGAAGTCTCCCACAACAATCAAACGGGAACACGGGGTATAGCCCCTTTGGGGTTGCTGCCGTATATTGTTATATTTATGCATTCAATTGCAACATTAATTTGACATTGTGGTGATATTATATATATAGATACAGTTCCGGCGCGAGCGCTCAGCGTGTGGACGTGCGATAAGAAATCGAGTATAGCTGCCGTAACCTATTGTACTCGCTAAGACTAAGCAAAATGCATAAGTGCAAAAAATGTAACCTTTTCGTGTCGGTGAACAAAGATGACTTTGTGAAGTGTAAAAGTGGATGTGGAACGGTTTTCCACAAGAAGTGCATGTTAAACAATAAACAGTTCTCGCAAACTTCCCTCTGCGAAGAGTGTCATAAGATTAAAAGTAGTTCACAAATGCCACAACACCAGCAATCTCCGACACTTAAGGTGAACTTAAGTGAAGATTCGGGAGAGGTGTTAGCGGAGGTCAATAAGAAATTGGAAGTACTCTTCACTGTACAGAAGAAAATATATGAGCTTACGAATAGTGTGGAGTTTTGTGCCGAGATGTACCAAACATTAATTGAATTTAAGGATGAGTCGGTGAAGAAGATTAAAGCATTAGAGCAGAAAAACGTCTATCTCGAAAAGTGCAACATGGCTCTGGAGGAGCGGGTGCAGGAGCTTGAAACACGAGAAAAGGAAAAAAACATTGAAATTCACGTACTAGAGGCCCAAAACAGTGAAAATACTGTGGCAGTGATAAAGGATCTAGCTCTAAAAATGAACCTGAATCCGAATGAAATCGAAGACGCACAGAGGGTAGGCCAAGAAAAGCTGGACGCCACCACTAAGCCTAAGATAGTGCTTGTTAAACTGCGATCTAAAAGTGCCCGCGATGGCTGGTTGTCGGCCAGGAAGGAGCACAAATTAACAAACAACAAAATTTTTAACAATGGCAGTGATAAGAAAATATTCATAAACGAAGACCTGCCTAAGCATAAACGTCAGCTATTATGGACGGTTAGAACCTGTCTGAAACCCAAAGGAATTCAGTATATTTGGGTCCAAAATGGGAGCATTCTAGTTAAAAAAAACAGCGAAGAAAAAAAGATCTACAATATAAAATCTGAAGCTGATTTAAGTAGGTTCGAGGAGAGTAAATGAAGGTGCTATTGGCGCAATGTGTACACACACTAGGTGGTTTTATAGATGCAACTAAAATGGATCAAAGCGAAGAGTTAACGGTTGATTATGTGTACAAGCGATACTACGACATGCAAACATTGAGTAATGATCTTCCTAAAACTAAGCAAGGCGTGCACATCTATCACTTAAACATCAGATCCCTCCGAAAGAACTTTAATGAGCTTCTAGTATTGCTAGGAGACAATGAGTACAAAATCGACGTAGTAATACTAAGCGAGATAAATATTAAGGAAGATGAAATGAGTTTGTACCAAATACCAGGATATAATGCACATATTCGATCTAGAGAATCTGAAAGAGGAGGCGGCTTAATTATATATGCAAAAGAGACTCTGAATGTCAACGCGCAGAAAGTAAATACGCGAGCGGAAGAAACGCTTCAATGCGAGTTTAAATTAGGAATTACTAATCTGCACATATTTTCCATATACAGACCTCCTCATAAAAATAAAATACAGTTTGTAACCGAGATGCAAGCACTTATAAAACCTATTCCAGCAACAGATCGAATAATTGTCATCGGAGACACAAACATAGATATTTTAAATGATGTAGTGAATCCAACCACTTCTTTGTACAAAAACGCCCTGTGTGGATGCGGCCTGCAGTGTGCAATACCTAGCGCAGAGATAACACGTGAAGCGATAGTGGGCGGCCGGTATGACGCGTCATGCCTGGATCATGTGTGGGTGCGAGCGGGACGGGGCGTCAGCGCGCTCTCCTCGTACGTGATGGAGACACGCATCTCGGATCATCATGCTGTCGGTATTGTGTTAGACCTACGCGTGAGTGAGAACACACAATTGCAAGTAAACCATAGAACTTCCCGTGAAGTTATAAGCGAAAAACTTATTAAACAAAAGTTAGAGGCATTCGATTGGTCTCAGTTACTTACAATCACATGCCCACTCGTTTTGTTTCGGACACTAAGTTTAGCTTTTAACCGTATTTATGAGGAAAGTACCATTGTAGTTAAAGTGCAAAACAATAGCAAAAGGATTACGCAGCCATGGATAGACAATTACTTATACAAATTGTTAATGCGCAGGGATTATTTATTTCGTGTATGGAAATCTCAACCAAAATGTATGACTAAAAGACTGGAATATACTAAGTTTAGGAACAAAGTTAATACATTGGTGTTTGAGGCTAAGAATAAATACAGACAATCTGAAATTTTAAATTGTAATGGGGATTTTAGGAAAATATGGTCGAACATTAATTCTTGGCTGGGGAGGGATAAAATTAGTCTAGACGATGTTATACTTAAACTAGCTTTTGCCCGCGGCTTCGACCGCGTAGTAAAAGTAATTTTCCAATAATTGTTGAATTGCTACGCCGCCTACTAACCTACTACTACTAACTTCCCCTACGAATAACCCTTCGTCATAACCCATTATGGTAAATTAATTTTTATTTACTATTATTTTTATGCCCGTGTGGTGGCGGGAGAATTTCACCACCCTCTTTCTTCCCGTGTGTGTCGTAAAAGTCGATTAAGAGAGCAGGGTTGAAGTGTGTTGTGGGTGATGGGCTAACAACCTAAGCAATATCACTTTTTGTCGATCTTTTATACCCACATTTATGCTAAAAGTGGCGCTGGAACATAAAGTTCATGTGCTCTGCCTGCCCCTTTTGGGAATTAAGGCGTGAATGTAAGTATGTATGTACGTATTTCTGTTATTAAATTTACAGTCATGATTAATGAGAATCTGTCCTCTGGAACAAAAGCTACTTTATGTTCATGATAATGTTGAAATACCAAAATATCTCCACGAATGTCAAGTCAAATTTGTGGCCTGGACATTGCTATAGGCTAGTTTCCTAAGATTTTTTTTCCATGCTTTTCGAACCAGTATTTAACATAAATACCCAAAAATTTGTTTTAATTTAACGGCGGCCAAAATGCTTAACTTATAAAAAGTAAGCAGATCTTCGTGCAGCACCTTGAATGTACTTATTACGGATGCAGGCACTTTCCCAATGTCTCCTACCCTCCCGTCCCGCCGCGCCGCCCGCACTCGCCTAGGTACCGATTGCTAACGATCGAGATGGCACCAAATACAAACTTTAAAACCTATAACCCTATATAACGCGGGTCTCGTTCCATGCCTCAAAAGCAAAAATAGAACCCTTATTTATAGGATCAAGTGTGGCTGTCTGTCAGTCCGTCTGTTACAACCGATTTGCTACGAAAAAAACTGGACCGATTGAATTGCAATTTGGCACAAATATTTTCATGAATTTTCATGTCCACAACATTACATTTCAAAATCTATGTGATTTTCGTTATTAACGTCCCAAAAAACCGTAATAACAACGCCCATATTGATATTTAGACGCCACGTTGGAATGTAAAATCGTTGATGTTTTCCTAATCAGCGACCCGATAAACCATAGAAACAATAGATGCCGATGTTGATTTTCAGATTTTGTCACCACATGTCTCCTTTTAGGGGTTGAATTCTCAAAAAACCGGAAACACTTGTTTACTCATTTATCGTTAGGAATTATCCTGTGAATTCTCGAATAAAATTGTCTTACTAATCTTTTTTCTCCATACAAACGTTGGACCTCCTTTTTAAACCCCTTTAGGTGTAATTATTTCCAAAACGCTGAAAGCACTTTATTTGTAAATGAATAAGTAATCTTTCCACAAAGTTTTAAGTACGTAGTAGCTAAAAATAAGTTTCCCTTATACAAAATTTGGACCCTCATTTAACCCCCTTAGGGGTGGAATTTTATAAAACGCTGAAATTACTTTTTTTGTATCCCAATAAGTTATCTTCCTACAAAGTCTCAAGTCTCTAGTTCAATAAATAATGTTTCACCCCCACAAACATTGCATACCTATTTAACCCCTTTAGGGGAAGAATTTTATAAAACGCTGAAAGTACTTTTTTGTATCTTAATAATAATATTCCTACAAAGTTTCAAGTCTCTAGTACGAAAAAAATATGTTACTCCCATACAAACTTTGCACCCCTACTTTACCCCCTTAGGGATAGAATTTCCAAAAATCCCGTCTTATCCCTTGCCTAGGTCATAAACTGAAGTTCTGGTGTAAATTTCAAGTTTCTAGTCCCAGTAGTTTTGAATACGAACTTTGCACCCATAATTAACCCCCTTAGGGGTAGAATTTTCTAAAACGCTGAAAGAACTTTTTTTGTATCTTCATAAGTAATATCCCGACAAAGTTTCAAGTCTCTGGTACAAAAAATCATATTTCTCCCATACAAACTAAGCACCCCTTTTTAACCCCCTTTGGGATAGGATTTCCAAAAGTCCGGTCTTATCCCTTGCCTACGTCATAAAAGGACGTTCTGGTGTAAATTTCAAGTTTGTAGTCCCAGTAGTTTTGAATACAAATTTTTGCACCCCTATTTTATCTCCTTAGGGATGGAATTTTAAAAACGCTTAGGGTATTTTTATTTGTATCCTAATAAGTAATCTTCCTACAAAGTTTCAAGTCTCTAGTTCAATAAATAATGTTTACCTCATACAAACATTGCACCCCTATTTGACCCCCTTAGGGATAGAATTTTCCAAAATGCTGAATGCTTTTTTTCGTATCTTAATAAGTAATATCCCTATAAAGTTTCAAGTCTCTAGTACAAAAAATAATGTTTCTCCTATACAAACTTTGCACCCCTATTTAACACCCTTAGGGATAGAATTTCCAAAAATCCCGTCTTATCCCTTGCCTACGTCATAAAAGGAAGTTCTGGTGTAAATTTCAAGTTTGTAGTCCCAGTAGTTTTTATTTAAAACTTTGCACCCCTATTTAACCCCCTTAAGAGTAGGATTTTATAAAACGCTGAAAGTACTTTTTTGGTATCAATAAGTAATCTTCCTACAAAGTTTTAAGTCTCCAGTTCAATAAATAATGTTCCCCCATACAAACTTTGGACCCCCATTTCATCCCCTTAGGGATAGCATTTCCAAAAATTCTGTTTTATCCCCTGCCTACGTAATAAAAAGAAGTTCTGGTGTAATTTTCAAGTTCCTAGTCCCAGTAGTTTTGAATACAAAATTTGCACCCCTATTTAATCCCCTTAGGGGTGGATTTTTATAAAACGCTGAAGATGTTTTTTTGTTTCCTAATAAGTAATCTTCCTACAAAGTTTCAATTCTCTAGTTCAATAAATAATGTTTACCCCATACAAACATTGCCCCCCTATTTGACCCCCTTTAGGGTTGGAATTTTCTAAAACGCTGAAAGAACTTTTTTTGTATCTAAATAAGTAATATCTCTACAAAGTTTCAAGTCTCTAGTACAAAAACTAATGTTTCACCCATACAAACTTTGCACCCCTATTTAACACCCTTAGGGACAGAATTTCCAAAAATTCCGTCTTATCCCTTGCCTACGTTATAAAAGGAAGGTCTGGTTTAAATTTCAAGTTTTTAGTCCCAGTAGTTTTGAATACAAACTTTGCACTCCTATTAAACCCCCTTAGGGGTGGAATTTTGTAAAACGCTGAAAGTGCTTTTTTTGTATCTTAATAAGTAATTTTCCTACAAAAATTTTAAGTCTCTAGTTCAAAAAATAATGCTTCCCCCATACAAACTTTGGACCCCCGTTTTACCCCCTTAGAGGGTGAGTTTTCAAAAATGCTTTCTTAGCGGATGCCTACGTCATAGTGGCTATCAGCATGCCAAATTTTAGCCCGATCGGTTCAGTAGTTTGGGCTGTGCGTTGATAGATCAGTCAGTCAATCAGTCAATCAGTCGGTCACCTTTGCGTTTTATATATATAGATACTTAGGCAAAATTGAAAATACTGGTCAAATATGTACAAATTTTTCAAAAACATTTACGCAAGAAATACAAAACATCAAACACGTCTGTAACATAAAATTTCTTGACAGAGAACAGTATGTTATACCCTGTGACGTAAGCTTTAGGTATAGTAAGGTGAGCCCCGCGGACGTGGAAAAAGTTATTAATGAATTGTCATGTGACAAGGCAGCCGGAGCGGACGGGATACGGGTTAAAGATATCAAGAATCTTCGAAATCAAGTAAGTCCTATTATAGCTAACTTAACGAATTCCTGTTTAACTAACGGTATCTATCCCGAGCAGTTGAAAGCAGCCATCATAAGGCCCATATACAAGTCCGGGAGCCACCTGGAGTATGTTAACTATAGACCTATAGCTATATTGTCTGTTATCGATAAAATTAGAGAAAAAATTATTGTTAAGCAAGTTAGTTCGTTCTTGGAGACCCATAAGATACTCTCAGACACTCAGCATGGATTTAGGAAGGGGCGCAGTACTGTTTCGGCCTTACTGGGTTTCGCTGACTATGTAAACGAATGTTTAGACTCTGGTAAACAAGTGGTAGCTCTTTTTATAGATTATAAAAAAGCTTTTGACACATTGGATCATGATATCTTACTACAAGCGATGGACGAATGTGGAATACGCGGTCCCACGAACAAGTGGTTCAAAGAGTTTCTGACCAATAGGACGATACGCACGAGCGTCGCGGGAGTGACCGGGGAAGCAGCGGTCGTGGAGCTCGGGGTGCCGACCGGCTCGGTGTATGGTCCCGTGGGATATGCGATGCATGTCAACAGTGTATCCAATGTGGTTCGTTATTGTCGAGTGTATATGTATGCAGATGACATGTGTTTACTTTATGATTCAAAGGACGCATTAGAAGTACAAGAGTGTGTTCAGGAGGATTTTGAAAATATCACGAAGTGGGCACATGACAACGGAATCATCATTAACTTCACTAAAACCAGATGCATGCATATACACTCGCCTTACAATCAGGTAGCTAAAACTGCTTACGCACAGAGTCTGGATATAATAGGCCACACATATGACTGTTTACATGATAATAAACGCAACTGTAGATGCGAAAAGTTATTATACGTACCTAGAAACGTTTAAGTACTTACCTAGGTTTAATAATTGATAAGAACTTTAACTGGAAGCCACATGTTAACGATATATGTAATAGACTGAGGTCTGTATTGGCAAAATTCTATCAACTCAATAGTACATTAAGTAAAAACACATTACGGGTTGTGTATTACGCGCTCGCTGATTCCCTGATGAGCTATGGTCTTATTGTTTACGGACGAACATTTATAACTTACATTAAGGATATCAAAAAACTACAAACTCGATTAATAAAGTTCCTCGTTAGCAAAAAAGTTAGGAAAAATTGCAACAAAGAATATGACAAGTTATTTCCCTTATGTAAGATCTTACCGGTTGATAAAAAAGTTGAATATTTAATAGGGTTAGAACATTATTATAGCGATGATCACAAAATAAAAATTAGTAATAAATATAATACAAGAAGGGTTAGAGAAAAAAAATTAGTACAACAGAAAACTACAAACTATTATGGTAAAAGAGTGTCTAAATATATTGTACCAAAAATATTTAACAAAATTAATATCCTAAGAGAAACTCCCAAAGTAAGCAAAACTGTGTTAAAATCAAAGTTAAAGGGCTTCCTCCTTGATAACGAGTTACTGTCGACTAGCTAGCTAAGATAAAACTTCAAGGATAAAAGTACTCACCTACGAGCATGCCTAGTTTTAAGTTAAGTTTGTTAAGTTAAATGCATGCAATGCGCTTTATTGTACACAGAAACAGGTTAAAAACACGTCATAACATATAAGAGGCAAACTTATCCCTATAGGGGAAATGTTACTAAATAAAAATTTTAATGTAAGTAAGTCTCATTAAAAATTGTTAGATTTAAGTAAATAGGTTACTATAAAACATGAGCGTTTCCGCCATCAAACGTCACAGTTTGGCGAGTTTGTATATAAGGTATAAAATGTAAATTCCTTTGTTTTTGAATAAAAAATAAAAAAAAAATTATCACTCTGCCTGACATCAAACATTTCAAAATGCAAGCATTCACAATGGCCGTTTGCAGCACCTGGGTTATTTAAAAAAAAATATCTTGTACATGATGCATCTGGGATGGCATCCTTTAGATTGCGACGTACATAAGCGATAGATCCCCAACCTGGATTTGCTTTAGATATAGCTGGACTTTCTACTCTGCACACCTCATAAAAACCATCAAGTTTAAAAGTGTCTCTACTACATCCCAGTTTTAAATTATGCGACTTATATTGCTATTTCTTATGATTGCGTGGACATAAAAGTTTCGTTTTGCTACAGCTGAAAGGTATTATAGACCTGAGTATTTGATATGAATTTCAATTAAATACCTCTACGCGTTTACGAGGAAAAAGGTAGTGAGTTTAAAATTTATAAAAATATATTTGTATGATTTTACTATAAATGTATACTTTTCGTAATTTTTCCATTGTCTGTGCTACTTATATGAAGTTTCTTCGTGCCAAGTTTCAAGTTTCTGTGTTAACGGGAAGTACCCTTTAGGTTTTGAGTTTCTTGCGAGTACCCAATTTCAAAATATGCGACTTAATTTGCTATTTCTTTTGATTGCGTTGACATAAAAGTTTGGGTTTGCTACATCTGAAAGGTCCTATAGACATGACTTATTTGACATGAATTTCAATTTAAAATCTCAACACGTTTACGAGGAAAAAGGAATAAGTTTTAAAAAAATAAAATCATTTTTTTGTATGATTTTACTAAAAATGTCTACTTTTCTTAATTTTTCCTTTGTCTGTGCTATATGAAGTTGCTTCGTGCCAAATTTCAAGTTTCTGAGTTCACGGGAAGTACCCTTTAGGTTTTGAGTTTCTTGCGAGTACCCAATTTCAAAATATGCGACTTAATTTGCTATTTCTTTTGATTGCGTTGACATAAAAGTTTGGGTTTGCTACATCTGAAAGGTCCTATAGACATGACTTATTTGACATGAATTTCAATTTAAAATCTCAACACGTTTACGAGGAAAAAGGAATAAGTTTAAAAAATTTAAAATCATTTTTTTGTATGATTTTACTAAAAATGTCTACTTTTCTTAATTTTTCCTTTGTCTGTGCTATATGAAGTTGCTTCGTGCCAAATTTCAAGTTTCTGAGTTCACGGGAAGTACCCTTTAGGTTTTGAGTTTCTTGCGAGTACCCAATTTCAAAATATGCGACTTAATTTGCTATTTCTTTTGATTGCGTTGACATAAAAGTTTGGGTTTGCTACATCTGAAAGGTCCTATAGACATGACTTATTTGACATGAATTTCAATTTAAAATCTCAACACGTTTACGAGGAAAAAGGAATAAGTTTAAAAAATTTAAAATCATTTTTTTGTATGATTTTACTAAAAATGTCTACTTTTCTTAATTTTTCCTTTGTCTGTGATATATGAAGTTGCTTCGTGCCAAATTTCAAGTTTCTGAGTTCACGGGAAGTACCCCGTAGGTTTTGCGAGTGTCGAAAAACTCAATTTTTGTAGCATAAACGACTGTATCTTTTGATTGCGTTGGCTTTTAAGTTTGATTTTTTCACAGCTCCAAGGGACAATAGACCTGAGTATTCGATATAAATTTCAGCTTGATACCTCCAAGAGTTCCTGAGAAAAATGGTCTTGACAGACAGACAGACAGACAGACAGACAGACAGACAGACAGACAGACGGACAACAAAGTGATCCTATAAGGGTTCCGTTTTTTCCTTTTGAGGTACGGAACCCTAAAAATGAGGAAATACGCACTTTTTATTTATTATATAGGAAAATACAAAATAACTAATACAAGTAGGCCTGTTAAGTTCTCGTTCTGTTAAGGACTTCGTAACATCTAATATTTTTCCCAAGCAGAAAAGATGGACGACGACTGCTTCTTTGTGTAAACAAGTATTATCGTATTTCTAATCCTAAAAAAACAAACTATAAAATAATATAACCACCGTAATATAACGATTAAACAAAATTTACGTCTAATTCGAGATTTAAGGAAACTATCATGAGATTGGGGTTGGGAACAGAAGACAGTAAGATTTGTAAAGCAAGAAATGCTACGTTTTAGCAATCTTTTTGGATCCGGTGAAATATTACCGGATCCGCCGGACCGGATTGCAATCCCTAGTGGCGATGAAGGCGATCTAGTTCGTTTATTAGTCGGCGATGTGTTCTTGGCTCTTGTTAAAAGTATAATCTTGTGGGCTGGACACCCCTATGATATCAGCCCACTGAGAGGCTGGGGGAGTGTGAATGCTACTCTCCCTGGTGTATCGTTTTCATCATCGTCACTTTCTTCTACTTCTACAGTTTGGCTACATTTATATGGTTTTTCTCCAGTGTGTCTCCTCTTGTGAATTTCTAAACATTCCTTCCGACTGCATTTGTAGACACACTTAAATGGGTTTTCTCCAGTGCGTCCGCTCTGGTGGCTCTTTAAATGTGCCTTCAGACTGCACTTGTAGCCGCAGTGACTACATTGAAATAGTTTTTCTCCAGTGTGTCGGCTCTGGTGGCTTTTTAAATATGCCTTCCGACTGCATTTGTAGTCACAGTGGCTACATTGAAATAGTTTTTCTCCAGTGTGCCGGCTCTCGTGTCTTTTTAAACTTGCCTTGTGACTGCATTTGTAGTCACAGTGGCTACATTGAAATAGTTTTTCTCCAGTGTGTCGGCTCTGGTGGCTTTTTAAATATGCCTTCCGACTGCATTTGTAGTCACAGTGGCTACATTGAAATAGTTTTTCTCCAGTGTGTCGGCTCTGGTGGCTTTTTAAATGTGCCTTCCGACTGCATTTGTAGTCACAGTGGCTACATTTAAATGGTTTTTCTCCAGTGTGTCGGCTCTCGTGTCTTTTTAAACTTGCCTTATGACTGCCTTTGTAGTCACAGTGGCTACATTTAAACGGTTTTTCTCCAGTGTGCCGGCTCTCGTGTCTTTTTAAACTTGCCTTATGACTGCATTTGTAGTCACAGTGGCTACATTTAAACGGTTTTTCTCCCGTGTGTCTCCTGTTGTGAATTTCTAAAACTTCCTTCCGAATGCACTTGTAGTCACAGTGGCTACATTGAAATAGTTTTTCTCCAGTGTGTTGGCTCTCGTGTCTTTTTAAATGTGCCTTCTGACTGCATTTGTAGTCACAGTGGCTACATTTAAATGGTTTTTCTCCTCTGTGTCGGCTCTCGTGTCTTTTTAAACTTGCCTTCTGACTGCATTTGTAGTCACAGTGGCTACATTTTAACGGTTTTTCTCCTGTGTGTTGGCTCTCGTGAATTTTTAAATATGACTTCTGACTGCATTTGTAGTCACAGTGGCTACATTTAAACGGTTTTTCTCCTCTGTGTTGGCTCTCGTGAATTTTTAAATATGACTTCTGACTGCATTTGTAGTCACAGTGGCTACATTTAAACGGTTTTTCTCCTGTGTGTTGGCTCTCGTGAATTTTTAAATATGACTTCTGACTGCATTTGTAGTCACAGTGGCTACATTTAAATGGTTTTTCTCCTGTGTGTCTCCTCTTGTGATTTTCCAAATGTTCCTTCCGGCTGCACTTGTAGTCACAGTGGCTAAATTTCAACGGTTTCGCACCTTTATGTATCATTACATGAAACCGTAAATTTCCCTTATGTGTAGTAGAATAACTACACTCATTACAATTAAAATAGTTCACAGTGTGAGTTCTTAAATGGCTCTTTGAACTTTTTTTGATAACTGTTGATGACGTGAAACGTGTAACACCATGTTTGTTTTTCTCATGTTCTAATACAAGCAATTTAGTTTTGAATTTATAATCACAGAGATCACAAGCGAACTCCTTTTGGGCTGAATCACGTGAAGGTGCTGACAAGTGAGTGTGTATGTGTTTCCTTAAAACGGACTTATATCTGAAAACTTTGCCACACTCGTCACACTGATAGGTGGTGCTGCTCGCCGCAGGCACGAGCGCCGCTCCGCGTCCACGAGCAGGCGCTCCAGCCTGACCGAGCAAGCCCGCCCGCGAGCCTCCTCTGCGCTGGTCGGTGCCGCTGCAACAGCACAACATTAAGATCACATACACATTTACAATAGAGAATCTTCTTTTAAATTTTGCTTGATCTAAAACCAAATAATGAACTAATTACCGATTTAATTTCAATTTGCTTTTTCTACTGGTTGACCACACGGTTACAGGGACGCTCAAAACAACTTTACAGACCAGAAACAAGTTGTTCTTGGCAAATTGTATAATTTTTTTTAATAAACGTTATGGAACTTTTAAACTGTCGTAAAACGGACACTTATTTCGAAAGAATATTACAAGATATATATGTAATTACATCATAGGCATTGGTGAGTAATCTATATGTTTGAAAATGTGGGTACTCCTACCACAAACCAGTCTGGTTATGTCAGGCGCGTATGAACACGTGTTCTCCCGAATTTCGGCAATTATGTCGGTATATGTATAACAGTGGCGACGAGTGTAAAACTGTAGTAAATTAAAAAAATTAAATAGTCATTTATTTCAAAGAATTATTTGAAAGCATTTGTGGAAGTGTGAAGGGGAAACGCGGAAATGGGTGTTAAGTTTGGTGAATTTGACATGGCACATGGGTGCTGGGAGAATTACATTAAAACGTTTGAATTTTGTATATATAATATAGAGGAGGACAAACAAAAGGCGAATCTATTGCCTCTCGGTATGTGGCTCTCAATTATTTGATTTGATAGTATCTTTGTGAGATAACCTATACGGAAACTGTGCAGAATTTGAACCATCATTTCCACCCCACATACGCGTGGACCTAATGATTGTGGAATCTTTTAAATTCCATTCAAGTAATCAAGAAGAGGGGGAAAAGGTAAGAATTATGTTGCAATTTTAAGAAAATTACGCATACTTTACAATTTTAAAGATTTAGACAGGACTTTGCGCGATCGATCAGTATGTGGTATTAATTAAGAGTAAAGAAGTTCAAAACAAATTATTGCAATGTGAGAAACTAACTTCTACCCAGGCAGCTGAGATAGCGTTTTCGCTTGAAACTGCTACATTCGATTCCAACATAATTTTAGTACCGGGACCTTCTACAAGTAAACACATGTTGGAGGATGGTGAACCCATGGAAGTGAATAAACTCACCAATAAGAGGGTTGACTGGCATTGTAAGTCATGTTTCAGATGTGGCAGGCAACATAAGGGAGAGTGCAAGTTCCGCGGGAGTAAATGTCATTTTTGTGGTAAAATTGGACACATTGAGTCAGTATGCCTTATCAAAAATAAACAGGATAGTACATTTAAGAGGGTGCAAAAGAAGCCATTATATGTGGTAATCTAGGATATAACCGATGTTTCCCTCGCGACATTAAGGCTCTTGCTCTCACACACATGTGAGATGCGTGGAACACTCGCTGGCAATCTAGCAGACTTATAGTGGGTAAAAATTATGGATATCTTCAACCAGACCCTCCATCTTCTAGACCTTAGTTTTTCTCTCTTAGGTCATTCCCAAAAAAGATTACATCCGCTATTATTCGCTTACGCCTGGGCCACATGTGTACTCCAGTATTTCTCGCAAAAATACGTGTTCGGGACCACTTTCTGTGTGAGTGTGGTCTGGCAGAAGGCACCCTCGAGCACCTATTTTTAGAATGTAACCCCCCTGTATGATATCCTTCCTCCTGAAATTCCTCGCCCTGTCAACATTAAATTCCTGCTCACTTTAGTATTTTCTCCCTTTGTGTGTCTTAGGTAAATTTATCAAAATTAATAACCTGTTTTTGTAGTTAGTTTGTCAAAATTTGTCTGTTTTGTCTCTTGTTATAGATTCAACCCTGAGTGAACCTGGTAATCTGCAGTCACCGGCCAAATTCCTATTCTAATATGTGCCTTTTCGAACCCTGACATTGGCAGAATCATTGATGGAGCCATAAATCCAAAGATTGATTGAAACAGGATAGTACATTTAAATCAAATTGTAACGGATTATATGTGGCAACAATAAACAATGTGAGAGAACGTAAAGTTGATGCTTACATGATTAAGATGTTGATTGAGGGTTCGGTAATTGAAATGGAGGTGGGCTCCGGGTGGGCATTTACACTAACTTCTGGAGCGACAGCCAGACTCATTTGGAATGGGGACATACCCATATTGGAAGAAGGTGATATGACATATCATTTGAAAATATTAGGCAAAATAAAGGTATGAGTTTCATTTAAAGGGTTAAATGATAATCTGATGATTTATATTGCCAGAGGCAATAGACCCAGCCTTAGAACCATTGAAAATACAATTGTAAGGTGCATATCATATGTAGGGGTGTAGGGGGGGGGGGGGATGTACGCTCAAAGTGTGCGGTGTTTGAGCTATCGGCATGCTCCCTCAAGTCCGTCATACACGTCCACGTCGTCCCTGGGCCTGCCGTCGCAGCCCAGAGGCGAACCTGCCGGAGATGGGCAGGTCGTACACCCTGGTCAATGCTGATGGTTAGAACGGGCGCCGCACGCTTACCATCTACCCCGGACCATGCAGTAGCCAAGTATGAGGGCGATGCCTGGATGGAAATCCCACTGTCCGGGTGTAACCTAACCCCAACTCCCGTGTTCCAAACCAGTCATATCCTATCCAAAATCCTGTCTACTCCTCTCCTGACCTGTCCTCCCCCTGTGTCCCTTTTCCACTCCGCCAATCCTAGGTGTCATTCGTACCGTGCCGATGGATGCGTGGCTGGGGGCGAGCCCAGTCGCAAACGGTGTCTCTACAAAACCAGGGCGAATTGTAGAGTAAGCAGCCCTTCAGACGGTAAGCGGGGCTCTGCCGTACTGTGACCAGTTTTTCCCTTGCTAATCGTGGGAACTATATGGAGAATAATAATGAAAATAAAAACAACCAGACGTTTGACGAAGTTGTGTCCTCCGTCCTGGATTCCATCCAGGGTGGAGATGTTAGTCACGAGGCGAGGAGGGCTACACAAGCCCCCGAGACGCCCGTTAGTATTGGACCGGAGGTCATGGAGACGGAGTCCGTGGTCGACAGAGACGTAACCATCGTCTCTAATGCGCCCGGCAGTTCGGCTCGGGCTGACGGAATCAAATATAAGCGACTCTCCGGTGCCGCGCGCAAGAGGCTACATAGGCTTGTTGACAGCGGCCTGGAGAAGAAGATGGCACTGACAATGTGCAACCTGCCGTGGTCAAAGATGCCCGTGGAGAAGCCAGCCCCAGTCAACGCCCCTCTCAAAAGGGGACGATCGGAGGACGAATCTCCACAAGGGCATACAATAAAGGCCGCGAAGCTTACCACAGGAGATGAAGGGGAACGTAGACCCCTCAGCTTCAAGGAGGTAGCGGGCTCCACACGAGTGGGGATCCGGAATTCGGAACCCATGAGTGAGGAGCAGATGAAGATGGTCAGTCTCCAACTGGGCACTGTCCTCATAGAAGAGTGGAAGGATGCGAGGGGTGACGGACCGAAGTTTCTGGGCTTCCTCCACAAGACGGGTTGGATCCTGGTCACCTGTGCGGACCAGGCAAGTCTGGACTGGCTTGTGGGGGTAGTCCCGAAGCTGAAGCCGTGGCCGGAGGCGACACTTTCGGTGATACCGGAAGGGGAACTGCCCAGACCAGCCACGGCCATCACCTTCATCTCCGACGCCGATGTGTCCTCCATAACGGACGCTCTTGCCCTATTCAGGATACAAAATCCGGGCCTGAATACGGAGCTATGGCGGGTGCTTGGCGAGAAGGCTGAGCAGGGCGGAAAAGTAGTCACTTTTGCCCTGGACGAGCCTTCCGCAGAAGCCCTTAGAGCCTGTGGCTGCGAAGTCACCATAGGCTTCAGGAAAGTGGCGTTCAGGCTGAGGGGGGGGGCCAAATGCTCCCCCACCTGCAACACCTGCAACGTCTTCACAGCCCCCCGCGGAAGCAGGCCCCAGCACACGAGCGCCCGACAGTCGCGACTCCATACCCCATGGCACCCGAGGCCGTGGTGGCAGGACGCGGCCCGTCGGGACGTACAGAGGGGCGGCGAGAGGCGCGATGAACAGCCGGGCTGAACACTCCACCCCAGCAGCTGGCACCTCCCGAGGGAGAGGCCAACCAGCGGCATGGGGTAGGGGTAGTGCCCGGCAGTTCACCAAGAGGGCCAAATAAATGGCGGCCCCCTCAGCACCCGCGAGGATCCTGCAGGCGAATATCCACCACGCTGCTGCAGCGACAGCGGTGGTGGAGAGTCGCCTCGCAAACCACGCTGACCTCGCCCTACTACAAGAGCCATGGGTGCGAAACTCAACCATACTAGGACTAAACTCGGTGGGTAAAATGCTTTACTGCACCGGTGGAATCAGGCCTAGGGCATGCATTGCTTTCAACAGAAACATTGACTTTCTACCTGTTCCAGAGCTGTGTACGGATGATCTGGTTGCAGCGTATGTAAACCTCAAGGGCTGGAAGGGTCAAAGAGTAATCATGTGCTCGGCCTACCTGCCCGGTGATAAGGTGAACCCCGCCGCGGACCTCGAGGCAGTGGTGGACTACGCCCGCAGACACAACGCAGAGCTACTGGTGGGATGCGACGCTAACGCCCACCACACAAGCTGGGGGAGCACCGACATCAACGATAGAGGTGAGTTACTACATGATTTTCTATTAATTAACGGCCTCCAAACCCTAAACCTAGGCTGCGAACCGACCTTTGTCACTAGGGTCAGGAAGGAAGTTTTAGATATAACCTTTGCCACTCCTCACCTTGCCAGGCACATTGAAATCTGGAAAGTAAGTGAGGTGGAATCTCTTTCAGATCATAGACATATCTGTTTTAACCTAACATTTTCTCTCAGTGTTCAAACAGTCATTTACAGAGACCCCAGGAGGACCGACTGGACGGGGTACAGTAGCGCCCTTGAACGGACCCTGGACACGGCAGCCAAAAGCGTAAGAACACGAGAAGGACTGGAACTTGCGGTGGAAGTGGTCTCAAAAGGTATTGTACGTGCCTATGAGGATAACTGCCCCCCCAAGGCTAAAACCACGAAGCGTCTAGTCCCATGGTGGAACTCCAAACTCAAAAAGCTAAGGGATAAGACGCGAAAGCTATTCAACAGGGCCAAAAGAACAAATGAGTGGGAGATCTATCGTAGGGCCCTAAATGAATATAGCAAACAGATTAGGAAAGCCAAGAGAGCGTCGTGGAGGAAGTTCTGCGAGGAAGTAAACAATACGCCTCAAGGAGCAAGACTCCATAAACTACTCTCTAAAGCAAAGCCTAATCAGATTGGGCTCCTAAGAAGGCAGGATGGTACCTTCACAACAAACGAGTCGGAGACCTTGGAACTATTGGCCAATACTCACTTCCCGGGGTCCACCGAGGTAAGGGGAACGGGTGCCGAGCACGGCATGCGCAGGCCCCGATCGGAGGACTGGAGGCAAGCAGCCTTGGTCATCAGACCGGGTATAGTGAGGTGGGCCATAAGTTCATTTAAGCCATACAAGACGGCGGGACTGGACGGAATAAGCCCGGTGCTACTGCAACGAGGAGCTGACGTCCTTATCCCTCACCTGGTAAAAATCTTCAGGGCGAGCTACGCCTGGGGGATCTTACCCGAAATGTGGAACAAGGTGAAAATCCTGTTCATTCCAAAGGCGGGAAAGAAAGACTACGCCCAGGCCAAGTCCTTCAGACCCATCAGCCTTTCATCGTTCTTGTTGAAGACCATGGAAAAGGTTCTGGACAAGCACATCAGGGAGAGCTGCCTCGGAAACAAGCCTATCCATGACAGTCAGCACGCCTACCGGAGCGGCAGATCTACAGAGACCGCTCTGCTTGAGCTTGTGGACAGGGTGGAAAGGGCGTTGGAGGACAAGGAGATAGCTCTTTCAGCCTTCCTGGACATTGAGGGCGCTTTCGATAACACACCCATCAGAACACTGGTGGGGAGGCTCCGGTCAAAGGGAGTGGACCCTACAACGGTGCGCTGGGTGCAAAGCATGCTCTCAAACAGAGTGGCCAAGCTAGAATTGCTCAACACCACTCGTGACGTATCCACTGCCAGAGGCTGCCCACAGGGGGGGGTACTCTCCCCTCTGCTATGGACCCTTGCAGTGGATGAATTGCTGCATAAGATGGCGGAACTACGCATCGACACCCAGGGGTACGCAGACGACCTTGTGGTGACGGTGCGGGGAAACTGCCAATCTACACTATCGCACCAAATGCAGAAAGCCCTAGACACAATTAACATGTGGTGCAGGGAGAATGAATTATCCGTTAATGCTGACAAGACGGTTGTTGTGCCGTTCACAAACAAGAGGAAACTCGACAGCCTGAGACCTTTGTCTATGAACGGCAAAACAATTCCGCTATCCTCCGAAGTCAAGTATCTGGGCGTTATACTCGACCAGAAACTGACTTGGAATCCGCACGTTAACGGCATTTTGCAGAAGGCTAAAGTAGCCCTCTCAATCTGCTGTCGTTTAGCGGGTAACAGATGGGGTCTAAAACCCAGAATTGCCCTGTGGCTATACACGTCCATTGTGAGGCCGATGGTGTCTTATGCCTCTGTGGCCTGGTATAGGAAAACGACACAGAAAACTACAATAGCAAAGCTCAGCAGTCTGCAGCGGACGGCTTGCATAATCGTTACTGGAGCCATGTCAACCTCTCCAACAGCTGCCCTTGAGGCGTTGCTGAACCTTCCGCCCCTGAATCTCCATTTGGAAAAGGAGGCGAAGTCCAGCATGCTCAGAATAGCGACAGCAAAAAGAGGGGACTGGCTATCCTCAGCCTTGAGAACACTCAAGGAGTCAGTCTACGATATTCCTGTTCTGGGGATGCCTCTAGACACAATGCCCCCAAAACTCTGTACACAGACAAACTATTCAGTGGAACTCCTCAGGAGAGAGGACTGGTTAAACGGCCTCATAGATTGGAAACCAGGCAGCCTAAAGTGGTACACTGATGGCTCCAAATCCGGATCGGAGGTAGGATGCGGAATATATGGAGAAGCACCCAGGACAGCGATCAGCGTAAACCTGGGCAAGTACACTTCCATATTCCAGGCAGAGGTATACGCCATCTTAGAATGTGCGACAGCCAATCTGGAAAACACCTACCTCAATAATACTATTTATATCCATTCGGATAGCCAGGCGGCTCTCTTGGCCCTAACCTCTAACGTCATAACGTCGAGGCTGGTCAAGAACTGCCGGGATCTATTGAATGACCTGGGCGCAAAAAACAAAGTCATATTACGTTGGGTCCCAGGGCACGCCGGTATAGAGGGAAACGAGAAGGCCGACGAGCTTGCACGAGCGGGGGCGAAGGGGACGCTCTGCGGACCAGAGCCGTTCTGTGGCATCCCCAAAAGCCTGACCAAGCTCACTCTAAAGACCTACTGTTTCTACAAGAGCATTCAAGCCTGGCGAACTATACCAGGGCTGAAACATTCCAAGGCGCTTATTAGAGCCTATAGCAAAAAGGCGTCTTCTGATGCCTTAGCGCTAAGCAGGAACCGTCTACGCATGTTGGTAAGGATGCTTACAGGGCACTGTCGCCTAAATAAGCACATGCAAGCGATAGGACTGTGTGACACAAGGCTGTGCAGACTCTGCCTGGATGCGGAGGAGACGCCTACACACATCCTAACCGAGTGCCCCTGCCTCATGCGCAGTCGCAACTCCTTTCTGGGAAAACACATCATGTGCCCGGAGGAGATCAAATTTCTTGAGTTCAATAGTATCCTGCAATTCTTCGAGTTTGCAGGACTTGACCAAGAATTGTAGTATGTGGCGATCACAATAGATCAGCAATGGTCGCAGTGATATAAGGGCTCTCACGGTCCGGAAGCCGCTACAAGAAATAATAATAATAATCATATGCATCAGAACCAACATGCCTACAGTTCAGGTAAATCAACAGAGTCTGCGCTTCATGCAGTGGTTACCAAGGCTGAAGCTGCGATCAAAAACAAGTCAATGTGCCTAGGCACCTTCATTGACATCGAGGGAGCCTTCGACAAGACTAAATTCACCAGCATAACCACAGCACTGGTAAGACACGGAGTGAGTGAGGTTATGACGAAATGGATAAACAACATGTTGAGTCAAAGAGTCATCAGGCTCGGGGAAGACAAAACAATGCAGGCAAGGGTAGCGAAGGGGTGCCCCCAGGGAGGCGTCCTCTCGCCACTACTTTGGAACATGGTGGTAAACGACTTAATCACTAAGTTAAACAACAGTCATCACTACGCTATCGGGTATGCTGACGACATAGCAATACTCACAAGCGGCATCCACGCAGGTACAGTGTGCGACGTCACCCGTTCCGCACTCGCCATAGTGGAACGCTGGTGCAACGACAATGAACTTACAGTCAACCCAAGGAAGACGGAGCTGGTAATGTTCACCTACAAACGGAATCTGGGGACCTACCGCTTACCCAGACTGTTCAATACAGAGCTCCAATTGTCAGCAGAGGTAAAGTATTTGGGTGTAATACTAGATGCCAAACTTAACTGGAGCAGCCACCTCGACAAAAAAATACAAAAAGCTACAGTCGCGTTCTGGCAATGCCGTAGAATGGTAGGTAGGACTTGGGGACTAAACCCCAGGATCACTCTATGGCTCTACCAGTCGATAATTCGACCAATAGTAAGCTACGGAGCCGTAGTGTGGTGGCCTCGCACCACACTAACCACGGTCGAAGCTAAACTACAACGCCTCCAGAGACTGGCCTGCATGGCGGCTAGTGGCTGCATGAGGACCACACCAACTGCAGCCCTGGAAGCCATCATGGACATTCCGCCGCTACACCTCTTTATCAGGCAAGAAGCCCTGGCGTCAGCCATACGGCTCAAAAAACAGAATCTCTGGAGACCGCCCAGGGTTCCACACACCGAGATACTCTACGAGGCTATAGGTAGGGAACCCCTCATAGAGGCAACAAACGACATCATTCCAAAACAGTTCGTCTTCGACAAGAAGTACAAAATCGAACTATACGAAACCCTCCAGGAAGGACTTAACCCCAGGGAGTTAAGAATATTCACGGACGGGTCCAAGACAAGGTCAGGCGCCGGATCAGGAGTGTTCTCGGAGGACCCAAACATACGAATCTCGACACCATTAGGAATCCATAACTCAGTCTTCCAGGCAGAGTGCATGGGTATTATAATGGCCGCTCACGCAATCGTTTCCAGGGAGGTAAGAGGATATCCCATCCGCATACTTTCCGACAGTCGATCTGTACTACAGGCCCTGCAAAGTCACACAACAACGTCTGGGCTGATACACGAGTGCCACAAAATTCTATCAGAGGTATGTACCAACTGCGACATAACCTTGCAATGGATCAAAGGGCACAGCAATTCACGCGGTAACGACGCAGCGGATGCACTGGCTAGAGAAGGCTCAGAATCGGAAGCCATAGGACCGGAACCCACGATCCCTCTACCCCCTGCATGGCTGCGGAGCACACTGCGAAAAAACACCAAGGTAGAACACCAAAAAATTTGGAACACCTTAGGCACCTGCAGGCAAACCAGGGAGGCCCTCCCGACAATCAATCCCGGATTGTCAAGGAAGCTAAAACAGCTAAAGAGGCCGGCACTCCGTCTCTTGACAGGCGCCATAACTGGTCATGCACTATTAAACAAACACCTTTTCACCTTAGGTATTACAGACAGTCCTCTCTGCAGAGCCTGCATGGAAGAGGAAGAGACAGCCACCCACGTCATCCTGACGTGCCCTGGGGTGGCAGTACACCGGGCAAAACACCTCGGAACACCGGGGTCACTACCGGAAGCCGTCGGCAACATAAAGGGTCTGCTAGGCTTCCTGGTGGAACTGGGTTGGCACGAATAGCAGTAGTGCCAACAACCCACACGCAAAATAGGCGCTAATATGACGTCGAGTTGCGGAAACCCAGCCCGCGTACACCTATAACCTATATATATCATATGTAATTTCTTTCTTCATAATTTACTTCAGAAATATAGTGATATTTTCCTGAAAGGTTTAGGAAAATATAAAGGCCCCATGGTAAATATTACACCCAAATAAGGAACAGTGGCAAAGTTTAAAACTGACCTGGAGGTGCAAAAGGCACATGAGGCTGGTGCAGCTCCACAGGGCCCAGGACAAGCTCGTCCTTGACCTGGTGGCCCGCGTACAGGGCACACAAGTCTGGGTTGTCCTCACACTCCGCCACCTCTTTTACATGTGCCCCAGTCTCCTCATTTTGACACAACTCCTCAGCCTCCTCTTTCACACACACCTCCTCCGCCTCCGTCTTCACACACAATGTTTCTAGCAACATGGTACTTTGTGGTTATACGTAGGTATGCAATGATTGTTCAACACCTGCAATGCAAACATAATATTTTCAGTTATGGTATCATACAACAAGATCTATACTTTCCCTCAATTTCTTAAAAGTTGCTTTGAAAATAAAACAAAAACAATGCGTACGGCAATGAGATCAAACCCCTTAAACAACCCACAAAACCTTGGTTCAATTGGATGAAACAAAACAAAGTAAACAAACAAGGAGAACAATGTTTGTTTGATGCTACACACCAAGCGACCAAGCCAACGAACGGCTATGTATCTCACTCTAACAAATACCTGTCACATTAAATGCTTCGCGTTCGTTGGGCGTTTGTTTGCTGCTCAGTGTGTACCCACCATGACACAAATACTGCGGCGCGACCACGATAAAACGAAACTCGAAGTTTGTATACATGCATCCTTGTCACTCGAGGTGTCACTCCTTGTCACTCCTGGTCATAGAAAATACTACAAATTGATTCGACTCAACACGCGTCGCGTGGTATCGGGTCGCGTCGCGTGTTAATAATGTGTTTCCGCCTTAATGCGAGTGCGATAGAGATGTAAATACCCGAACTTCGAGGTTATAGCTCACTGCATGTGCATGCATTCACTGAGAACAATTTGAAAGACATAGATTACAAAAAAGCCTACCTACCTACTTTTTGCAGTTACATTACAAGCCAAGCCGTCACATCTATGAGTCACACGAAAACACACGACCGTCGCAGCCGTGTATATCCACGCCACGGCAACAACAGTACCGATTGTATCACAGGCTGCAATACTTCATATCCTTACACTGAATCAAAAATAAATTATTTCTGTCGATATTCTGATACCTACCTAGCATAGAAAAGAACTCTGTGTACCTAGCTGATAGCGCACCAAATAAATTGAGCTTTGATCGATCGATTTTTATTTTAATGGCTCCTGTCCAGTGGGACAATTATGCCAGCGTCAAGGTTGGAAGCTACACGAAAGTATCTTGAAAATCAGTCCAAAGGGTGATTTGACCGGTTGAAAGATCTAAAACAAAAGACAACACAATGTTAGGCAAACTACAACACACACAGGATTAGTTTTTTATTTTTTTTATTGAGCTTTGAATTCTTTCATTTCATTCTGACAGTGACATATATCATATCACATATATATTTTTTTTTTAAATTATATATCACATAAATGAATGCCAAGAATGGAGTGCGTTCGGAAACCTAATGGTTGCTTCCAAGAAGCTTAAATGTAATTAATGTATAATTAACTTAACTACCTACTTACTTTTAGTATTTACATATACCATTATATTATAGACGTACAATACACCTTTAAACTGATATTGGCGTGGGAGTTAAAGCCATTCAATAATAATAAAATTATCAAAATATTAGATCTACACCAGTTATCAGCCATCAGGAATAGTTATTTACAGTACATATGGTGCTACTTTTCCGCAATAGTGCGGAAAAGAACACTTTTCGTGCATATGTCGAAACTTTAAAGAGCCATATGAACAGTAAAACAATGTACGCAGTAGGTACGATACACGCGCGAATAGGTAATTCGCAATAGTGGTAGCCCTACGCTTAAAAAAACCGCAAATCGAAAAATTTGAGGTTAGATATGAGGATATCACGTATCATTTGTGGTATATTGAATTTTAAAAAAATCAGCCATATCGTGTCTGGAGAAGCCCAAACTTGGTATGTTTCGAAAATTATTTTTGTTTTAATTTAAAAAATATGGCTAAAATGTAATGATGTGGCATATTTTTAGAATCGCCTCAAAAAGCCCTTTCATATGATACTACACACGATAGGTTTTTGAAAAAAAAATATTTTTTTTCCCATACAAAAAGAAAAATGCTTCGGCACTCCCCCCCTAAGGGAAATTTTTTTAGGAACTGCGGGTCAAAAAAATCGTTTTGACCTCTAGTATGCGTGTGCCAAACGGCTAAACTGTACATCGATTTGCGGTTTTCTTATGAAATTGGGCTTGTGGGGCTTCCACTACAACTCGTGTCGATTTAAAACACTCTCTTCGGTCGTGTTGTAATTTATCACCACTCGTTGCGAATTTCCTATTTTCGGCACTTGTATCGTAATAGTACATACATTACGTAACTAGGGGGGTGAATTCGTGAATGCCCCAGATCGCAGGTGTTTGTAGCCCGAACCGAAGGTGAGGGCCAGAAATATGCGCTCTGGGACTTTACGAATTACCGCCCGTGTTGAGTACAAAATTTTACGTCTTCACCTGGCCACAGTGCGAGTTTTCCCGTACGCGCAGCGTGCAGTAAAACTCACATTATGGCCAGGTGTGACGTAAATTATTTGAAGTGAAGACGTAAAATTGTGTACTTACCACAGGCGGTAATGTACTAATTCGTTGCCTTTGCCATAGAGGACAGGCCCTGGGAACAAAATATTACCTATGTCCACCCACCTAGGTTATGTTTAACATCCCGGTGAAATAATTTCTGACAACGGATGAGTAGTACCTACAGATATTACCTACTACAACACCGGTTTACTATCCCACAGACTTTTCCTAAAGATGCATGCAATCCCGCGGGATAATATATTTATTTATATAGGAAGCTTATCAGCTTAAATACTAGGTACACAGTGAGCTAATAACAGATCCTCGCCGATAGCGTAATAATTATATAAAAAACAAGTGAGCAAAAACCAAACAAAAACATAGCGCTTTTGGCTCTTGGTACTGCTACATAAATTAAGTACTTATTTCTAAATAGACTAATACAAAGAGTTGCCTAAACTATTTACCTACTTCTGTAGAAAATATTGTCGACTAGCTGGCCGGCCCAGCTTCGCACGGTTAGTTTTCTGTTTTCTCGTAGGAATGAAGCATATTATTTTCCCATGGTAAAAAGTAGCCTATGTACATCACGGATAATGTGAGCTTCTAATGGTGTAATAATTTTTCAAATCGGTCCAGTAGTTTCGGAGCATATTCAATACAAACAAACCTTTCCTCTTTTTAATATTAGTGTAGATAAATAAATAAATATTAGGGGACAATCTTACACAAATCGACCTAGTCCCATAGTAAGCTCAGTAAGGCTGGTGTTATGGGTACTAGACGACGATATATATAATAGAATATAAATAATTAAATACATAGAAAACATCCATGACTCAGCTCATTCATGCTCATCACACAAATATTTGCCCTTACCGGGACTCGAACCCAGGACCTTCAGCTTTGTAAGCAGCGTCACTACCCACTAGGCTAACCGGTCGTCGAAACCGGTCGTAGATAACCACCAAGACTCCATTCCGCAGGTGAACTCATTTTTAAACCCCGGCGCAAAAAAAGGGTGTTAAGTGTAACGTGTCTGTCTGTGGTATCGTAGCTTCCTAACGGATGGACCAATTTGAAAGGGGTTTTTTTGGTGTCATAGATATTTTTATCCCGATTGTTCTTAACCATGTTTCATTTTTGAGATAGACTTTGAAATGAAACTGTCGGGGTTTTATCAACTTTTTTAAGTTGTTGTTATTGAAATCGTATAAACGGTTCCGGAGATTACCCAAAACGTACAAACATGCAATCTCAAGACTTTTCCTCTATATCGTACGAGCGAGCAAAGCGAACGAAGTTCTATGCTTGGCTTGGGCCGAAAAAAATGTCTGTCCGACTTTTCTCTACAGGTAGCATTGCTCAACCGATTCTCGTAACATTTTGTAAGCAGGTACGTTAATTATATAGTTTTTTTTTATATGGACTTCTATTTTTGTATGGATTGCATAAAGTTTGGATTACATGGAACGGCGATCGAGCAATACCTTAGGTTCATATTTTGCAAAGAAAAACAAGTAAGGAATTAATTAAAAACTTTATTTCAGTCATATTACACAATAATCGCTCTTCTAGTTTAATATCTTGAATTACAAACAGCAATAAAATAATTCATTTTAAGAATATGTTCAAACGAAAAGGATTCTTCTCAGATTCAGATTTTTATTTATAAAACATATTATTTTTATTCTACATCCATTCAACATACAAAAATGCGTTGCGAAGGTTTCCGATTGTATCAACTTTTTCAGACCTCTATAAGCGTCGTTGGCATTCAAAGGGTTAACCTTTAGTAAGTCATGTTTAAAATAATCACTCACTCCAGGCGACGTGTTTCGGACTTTTTTTCGGCCTCGAGAACACTCTGAAAAACTGCCGATGAGTTCAAAACATGTCGCATGTAGTGTCATTTTATACCTTAATCGTATATATAATAAATATTTAACAAGAAAAGCCACAGTTGTATTAACGATCTCAATGCTCCACATACACAATAATTATTAATTATATTTACAAAACTACTAACTTATTCTAAAAATACACATTATAGTAGTATTAAATCCACAAATTTCTCGTGCCATGTGACAAAAATACAAGATACATTTGAATTAGGGTATTTGACAACAGTGAAAATAAATTGTTTTTTCATCAACAATAGATAAAAATAACGAATCACTCGGATAGTATCAATCTTTTATTTTTATTTGCTATATTAGGATATTTAAATTCATAGAAACTGAATATTAAAATTGACTGTGACGTCACAAGCACGTAATCGCTACAAATTTCAATTTTATGTGTCTATTGTTACACGAATTAAGTTTTTTTTTAATTTCATACTAATGGAGCGTTTTTGACGTTTCATAAAAAGAGGCTGATTTGACTTTTGTCCGATGTAATCCGCATTATGTGGAGTTAATATTACTATATTTCTTAATTCGCTTCATTTTATTTTAACTCTACTGCTTATGAATAAAAATCAATGATAAAGTTTTGCTACCCACATCTTTAGTGGTACAGTCAAGTGCAAAAATATGTAGGAACAATGTAAAATGTTCAAGTCATATTTCAAGAAAATTATTTATTGCCGACGACGACGTACGAAAAGTAGCGATATTATCATTCCATAGATAGCATTGATTATGCCATGTCATATCGAGTATTCATCATAAAATGATAAGAAAATCAACAGGCAGCGGCCTTATTAAAAGATTGGCGATTTGTGTAAGACAAGAACTGCCTACATAATTGACTTCGGCAGTTTCATGTATGTTTTTAATTTGATTAAAATGATTAATTTCACGTTGTTCTTTTCTTTTAAAATACTGTGTCACTATAATCAGCTCGGCGAACCTTGATCCCTATGACAGTTCATACTAGTGACGGGTCGTGTCGATATATCGCAACTTTTTATAGGCAATGGCGTGACTTGCATTCAGCCACATCGATAAACATGTTTTTAAAATATAATCTACATTACTATAATTATAATGCTTGTTATATTTACAAGTATCCGTGTATTTGTATATGGGGTTGCCAATATTCCGATGCAGAGGTAACATGGTCGGACTGTATAATTTTAATGTGAATTAAAATTTTAGTTATAGCAACACTATCTGATCTGTCACTACGCTAGTACTGTCAGTTCGCTACGCCAGTACGAGTGCTAACGCCTTGTATGCGCCACGTGTTTTGTTGTGTCATCGGAATCCTTTGTTTGTTACTATTGTTGTTTTCTGTTTTTGTTATTGTTGCTGTTTTGTTTTTGTTGGTGTTTCAAAATGCCGAAAAGACTGAGAAAAACTGTACTCAACAGTGAAACGCGGGAGTTTGTTGTACGCTTGCGTGACTATTTTGCTCGCGAACAACAAAATGGCGGACCTTTGTTGCCACTTGACAACGTACGCGACCGTGTTGCTGATGCTTTGGGAATTGGCAAAGCTACCGTTTCCCGAATTACAAAGGAGAAGTTCGGCGAATCGTCGATGGAGGAGAACAAACTATCAACTCCAAAGAAGAAAAAACATAATAGGGCACGACCCGTAACTAACCCCGATGATTTCGACATGGCAGCGATACGAAACCATATTTACGGCTATTATTTTCGAGGTGAACTGCCGACTTGCACAAAATTATTAGCGTCGCTGAAATCGGCTGATTTATTTAAAGGTGGATTCACTTCTCTCAGACAGGTTATAAAAAAATGTGGATTTCGTTATGGGAAGTGTGACAAAAGAAAAGTGATAATGGAGCGGAAAGACATTGGATTGATGAGGTGTGATTTTCTACGACAAATAAAAAACATCGAGAACTGGGACAAGGTGGTTTATCTGGACGAAACGTGGCTCAACGCCAATCACTCAGTCTCCAAAACATGGACAGACGACACAGAGAAATCCTGTACCAAAGCACCAGAAGGCAAGGGCCAGCGTTTGATTATCTGCCACGCTGGCACAGCCAAAGGTTTTGTACCTAACTGCTTGTGGGCCTTCAAATCCGTGAAAACAACTGATTATCACGAAGAGATGAATTTTGAGAATTTCAAGAAATGGTTCACAAAACTATTAGACAATTTAAACGAGCCCCACTACATTTTAATGGACAACGCCCCATACCACTCTGTGCAAATTAATAAAGCGCCTACCGCGAACAACAATAAAGGCGAAATAATAGAGTGGCTGCAAAACAATGGTGTGGCAGCTAATACTCAAATGCTGAAAAAGGAATTAGTTAGATTGTTGAACCTTCATAAACAGCAAACAAAGAAGAAATATTTCTTGGATGAGATGGCAAAATCAAAAGGGCACACCGTGATTCGGCTACCGCCCTACCACTGCCAATATAATGCAATCGAAATGATATGGGCGCAGATCAAAGGTGGGTTGATTTGTATTTATTTTAACATGTTTTTATTTAGGTCACTGGTGACTGTCTAGTCGGCTAGTACTATTTAAAGCTATTTTATTTCACTAGCAAATTGCATTTTTATTTTTATCCATGTGCTTATATCAATTACACACTTTTAACGTACAAAATTATGTACTTATAATGTACTTACCCCGATCTCGCTCTTTGACTTTGCATCATTTTTAATCTAAACCATTATTGTTTCAGGTTGTGCAGCCAGGCTTAACACCACTCCGCCATTCACAGCTAATAAAATGCTTACGTTGCTACAAGAGGCATGTAGTCAAGTGACTCCGGACAATTGGAGGAAAGTGGTTGAAAAGACGAAAAAACTATGCTTAGATGATTGGAATCGAGACGTGCGATACGACAATATAGTAGACCAGCCGTTTTTAATAAACATAGGAGAAAGCAGCTGCAGTTCGGATTCCGAGTCTGAGACGCAATCAGTGACATCATTGTCAGATTCAGATTAATTAATGTATATTAAAAAATCATTAATAAACCGCTTTTGTTTTATTTGAGTAGGTATATACAATAAATTTGTTAAATCTCCTTTATTTTATTATCGCAAACAACTTAAATGATTATAAATCTGACACTAAGAGCGTAGGTACTCTATTGATGTATTTTGTACACTCGTTTCCATTTTCGATATTTGTTTATCGATACTTTTCCGCACTAGTCGATATCTTCCAAACGGAGTAACTTTTGCAGGACGTCAACGTAAAGTCTGATTGAGATAATTTCTTGTAAGTGTTAATAATTATTATAATTCCAACGGGATATTATTGTAATTGCATATATCTGCCTAAAATTAATAAATATCATTTTTAGACACCGCCAATTCGATTATAATATAACGGTGACGCTACTACAAGATTGTGTCGTGGGAATAACTGTCAGTGTCATAGGGATCAAGGTTCGCCGAGCTGATTTATAAAGAAGATTTATTATTTTTTAGCTATTCCTTCCATTGACATTGTAAAAGTAGGGTTGATTTTTTTTTCACATTTAAGTCGGTTCGATTCCCAGAAGAAGCAAGTAATTATTTGAAAAACTTTGAATGCAGAATTACTAACTTTCAAAAATAACATAAAGTCTTCTTTCAGCAAAATACATTATCTACGATATTTAAGGTACTTCCCCTTCATGTCCCATAAGTTTGGGACGCCCTGTATATATATGCCGAAACCTTAATCCGCTGACATAAGAGCGATGGGAGATCTTTATGAGTAAGTTGTACGCACTCATATTTTTACACTGACTGTACAGTTCACGTGATGCCAATGTTCGAGTTTCACATTGGAATACGATGAAAAATCGTATACATTTCTCTGACTTCGACGGTACATTTCGTCGCTCCGAAGTAAAGTGAACGTTACATAAAATGCATCGCAGAATGTATACTAAATGCTAATACATAAGTTTCAATTTCATGTTGAACGATATTTCATCTCAAGTAGCATACAGGATCAGAGTACAAAACATTTTGCTCGATATGATATAAGGCGCGCTGTCCACCAGAGTTGAGAGCGAGCCGGCGGTAAGTTTCTGTACTGGGTAATAGCGGCATATCAGTTGACATAGTCCTCAAACATATCAAGGGTCGGCAACGCCCATGCTACTCCTTTGGAGTTGCATGCGTCTATAGGCTGCGGTGTCCGCTTACCATCAGGCGGGCCCGTACGTTTGTTTGCCACCATCGTTGTATAAAAAAAATTAAAATAGTCGTCAGGAGACGAAATTTCGGAACTAGATGGCGCTCAGTGGCTTCATATATTTCAAGTAGACGTTCACAATCTATATTATCCGCAAAACCAGGGACTGCATATCCGAAAAATACCAGTATGTTTTAAAACCAATATGACGTCATACCGGTTTTCAAGTACCGGTTTCGGTAGTGGAACCTTTATATTTCGCTATCAAAATATAATCGTAACCTTATTTTTTTTTCAGTACCGTAACCGCTTTTTAAAGGTTACCTTAGAGTTAGGTTTAGGTATTTTAGCCTCGTTGCCAAACCGCCGCAGCTGCCGTTTTTAACCCCCGATGCAAAAAAGAGGGGTGTTATAAGTTTAACGTGTCTGTGTATCTGTCTGTGGTAACGTAGCTGCCTAACGGATAGACCGATTTGAATGCGGTTTTTTTGGGTCATAGATAATTTTATCCCGAGTGTTCTTAGCCATGTTTCATGACAATCTGTTGAGCCGTTTTTGAGATATTGGAATTTGAAATAAAAATGTCGGGGGTTTTCAACTTTTCTAAGTTGTAGTGTCTTACAGTTTTGTCGATTCTGTTCCGATACTTTTCCTCCGATTCGTTCGTTCTTTCCTATTGGACCAAAGTTGTATGTTGGCTTTTTCTTTCGGTATCCTTTATACTATACCGGTTTCGAACCGGTATTACAAAGGTTTCTGTTAGCTTTAAATCGAATACTGGTAACCGATATTTCAAAACGGTTACGGTACCGTTATATTGGCGCGGCGCGCTTAACCTTAACACCATTACGGTACCGTAATGGAATACCGGTTTCATACCGGTTAAACCGTAACCGAAATCAGTCCCTGCGCAAAACCTGTTGATGTTGTGACATATCCGACACGTCGGGAAGCCTAATACATACGATAATTGTACGCGATTAAATCCCGTTTAGCAGTTACAACAAGTCTTATGGACAGCGCCCCCTACAAGATCTTACACTATTGGGTGGAGATCTAAGGGCATTTCCTCTCAAGTTGCCCCTTGCCGCCTTCGTCATATTCTTGTGACGATATCCACATCTGCTGGAACGAGCCGATTGACGCTAATATGGACCCGCCTGTAGTAAACAAAGTGTATTTTAAATTGAAATTCAAAAATATTTATTTGTCAAACATAGGTATGAAGGTCTTATTAGGTACAATGATTGATCTCTATGAATAATAATAACAAAAATAACCATTAAGACAGGGTGTTGAAAATGGAATGCCTAAAGCCGATTAGGGGGACGCGCGGCTTTAGACATTCCCTTACAGGGGTAAGTTCGCCTTCGTTCCGATTAAACTTTTTTGTCTGTATTTTTACCTGTGCCTTGTGTACAATGAAGTATTTACATACATACATACATACATTACACGCGACGAGCCGCTCCAGCCAGCCCGGCGTGTTGGTACTGACCTATCCAGGCAGCGAACCGGCGCTCCATGGGCGAGGGCGCGGCGTGGGACTTGAGGCGGTGCGCGGAGGGCGCGCGGGCCGCGAGCTCCCTGGCGAGCCGCTCCAGCCAGCCCGGCGTGTTGGTACTGACCTATCCAGGCAGCGAACCGGCGCTCCATGGGCGAGGGCGCGGCGTGGGACTTGAGGCGGTGCGCGGAGGGCGCGCGGGCCGCGAGCTCCCTGGCGAGCCGCTCCAGCCAGCCCGGCGTGTTGGTACTGACCTATCCAGGCAGCGAACCGGCGCTCCATGGGCGAGGGCGCGGCGTGGGACTTGAGGCGGTGCGCGGAGGGCGCGCGGGCCGCGAGCTCCCTGGCGAGCCGCTCCAGCCAGCCCGGCGTGTTGGTACTGACCTATCCAGGCAGCGAACCGGCGCTCCATGGGCGAGGGCGCGGCGTGGGACTTGAGGCGGTGCGCGGAGGGCGCGCGGGCCGCGAGCTCCTTGGCGAGCCGCTCCAGCCAGCCCGGCGTGTTGGTACTGACCTATCCAGGCAGCGAACCGGCGCTCCATGGGCGAGGGCGCGGCGTGGGACTTGAGGCGGTGCGCGGAGGGCGCGCGGGCCGCGAGCTCCTTGGCGAGCCGCTCCAGCCAGCCCGGCGTGTTGGTACTGACCTATCCAGGCAGCGAACCGGCGCTCCATGGGCGAGGGCGCGGCGTGGGACTTGAGGCGGTGCGCGGAGGGCGCGCGGGCCGCGAGCTCCTTGGCGAGCCGCTCCAGCCAGCCCGGCGTTTTGGTACTGGCCTATCCAGGCAGCGAACCGGCGCTCCATGGGCGAGGGCGCGGCGTGGGACTTGAGGCGGTGCGCGGAGGGCGCGCGGGCCGCGAGCTCCTTGGCGAGCCGCTCCAGCCAGCCCGGCGTGTTGGTACTGACCTATCCAGGCAGCGAAGCGGCGCTCCATGGGCGAGGGCGCGGCGTGGTACTTGAGGCGGTGCGCGGAGGGCGCGCGGGCCGCGAGCTCCTTGGCGAGCCGCTCCAGCCAGCCCGGCGTGTTGGTACTGACCTATCCAGGCAGCGAACCGGCGCTCCATGGGCGAGGGCGCGGCGTGGGACTTGAGGCGGTGCGCGGAGGGCGCGCGGGCCGCGAGCTCCTTGGCGAGCCGCTCCAGCCAGCCCGGCGTGTTGGTACTGACCTATCCAGGCAGCGAACCGGCGCTCCATGGGCGAGGGCGCGGCGTGGGACTTGAGGCGGTGCGCGGAGGGCGCGCGGGCCGCGAGCTCCTTGGCGAGCCGCTCCAGCCAGCCCGGCGTGTTGGTACTGACCTATCCAGGCAGCGAACCGGCGCTCCATGGGCGAGGGCGCGGCGTGGGACTTGAGGCGGTGCGCGGAGGGCGCGCGGGCCGCGAGCTCCTTGGCGAGCCGCTCCAGCCAGCCCGGCGTGTTGGTACTGACCTATCCAGGCAGCGAACCGGCGCTCCATGGGCGAGGGCGCGGCGTGGGACTTGAGGCGGTGCGCGGAGGGCACACGGGCCGCGAGCTCCTTGGCGAGCCGCTCCAGCCAGCCCGGCGTGTTGGTACTGACCTATCCAGGCAGCGAACCGGCGCTCCATGGGCGAGGGCGCGGCGTGGGACTTGAGGCGGTGCGCGGAGGGCGCGCGGGCCGCGAGCTCCTTGGCGAGCCGCTCCAGCCAGCCCGGCGTGTTGGTACTGACCTATCCAGGCAGCGAACCGGCGCTCCATGGGCGAGGGCGCGGCGTGGGACTTGAGGCGGTGCGCGGAGGGCGCGCGGGCCGCGAGCTCCTTGGCGAGCCGCTCCAGCCAGCCCGGCGTGTTGGTACTGACCTATCCAGGCAGCGAACCGGCGCTCCATGGGCGAGGGCGCGGCGTGGGACTTGAGGCGGTGCGCGGAGGGCGCGCGGGCCGCGAGCTCCTTGGCGAGCCGCTCCAGCCAGCCCGGCGTGTTGGTACTGACCTATCCAGGCAGCGAACCGGCGCTCCATGGGCGAGGGCGCGGCGTGGGACTTGAGGCGGTGCGCGGAGGGCGCGCGGGCCGCGAGCTCCTTGGCGAGCCGCTCCAGCCAGCCCGGCGTGTTGGTACTGACCTATCCAGGCAGCGAACCGGCGCTCCATGGGCGAGGGCGCGGCGTGGGACTTGAGGCGGTGCGCGGAGGGCGCGCGGGCCGCGAGCTCCTTGGCGAGCCGCTCCAGCCAGCCCGGCGTGTTGGTACTGACCTATCCAGGCAGCGAACCGGCGCTCCATGGGCGAGGGCGCGGCGTGGGACTTGAGGCGGTGCGCGGAGGGCGCGCGGGCCGCGAGCTCCTTGGCGAGCCGCTCCAGCCAGCCAGGCGTGTTGGTACTGACCTATCCAGGCAGCGAACCGGCGCTCCATGGGCGAGGGCGCGGCGTGGGACTTGAGGCGGTGCGCGGAGGGCGCGCGGGCCGCGAGCTCCTTGGCGAGCCGCTCCAGCCAGCCCGGCGTGTTGGTACTGACCTATCCAGGCAGCGAACCGGCGCTCCATGGGCGAGGGCGCGGCGTGGGACTTGAGGCGGTGCGCGGAGGGCGCGCGGGCCGCGAGCTCCTTGGCGAGCCGCTCCAGCCAGCCAGGCGTGTTGGTACTGACCTATCCAGGCAGCGAACCGGCGCTCCATGGGCGAGGGCGCGGCGTGGGACTTGAGGCGGTGCGCGGAGGGCGCGCGGGCCGCGAGCTCCTTGGCGAGCCGCTCCAGCCAGCCCGGCGTGTTGGTACTGACCTATCCAGGCAGCGAACCGGCGCTCCATGGGCGAGGGCGCGGCGTGGGACTTGAGGCGGTGCGCGGAGGGCGCGCGGGCCGCGAGCTCCTTGGCGAGCCGCTCCAGCCAGCCAGGCGTGTTGGTACTGACCTATCCAGGCAGCGAACCGGCGCTCCATGGGCGAGGGCGCGGCGTGGGACTTGAGGAGGTGCGCGGAGGGCGCGCGGGCCGCGAGCTCCTTGGCGAGCCGCTCCAGCCAGCCCGGCGTGTTGGTACTGACCTATCCAGGCAGCGAACCGGCGCTCCATGGGCGAGGGCGCGGCGTGGGACTTGAGGCGGTGCGCGGAGGGCGCGCGGGCCGCGAGCTCCTTGGCGAGCCGCTCCAGCCAGCCAGGCGTGTTGGTACTGACCTATCCAGGCAGCGAACCGGCGCTCCATGGGCGAGGGCGCGGCGTGGGACTTGAGGCGGTGCGCGGAGGGCGCGCGGGCCGCGAGCTCCTTGGCGAGCCGCTCCAGCCAGCCCGGCGTGTTGGTACTGACCTATCCAGGCAGCGAACCGGCGCTCCATGGGCGAGGGCGCGGCGTGGGACTTGAGGCGGTGCGCGGAGGGCGCGCGGGCCGCGAGCTCCTTGGCGAGCCGCTCCAGCCAGCCAGGCGTGTTGGTACTGACCTATCCAGGCAGCGAACCGGCGCTCCATGGGCGAGGGCGCGGCGTGGGACTTGAGGCGGTGCGCGGAGGGCGCGCGGGCCGCGAGCTCCTTGGCGAGCCGCTCCAGCCAGCCCGGCGTGTTGGTACTGACCTATCCAGGCAGCGAACCGGCGCTCCATGGGCGAGGGCGCGGCGTGGGACTTGAGGCGGTGCGCGGAGGGCGCGCGGGCCGCGAGCTCCTTGGCGAGCCGCTCCAGCCAGCCAGGCGTGTTGGTACTGACCTATCCAGGCAGCGAACCGGCGCTCCATGGGCGAGGGCGCGGCGTGGGACTTGAGGCGGTGCGCGGAGGGCGCGCGGGCCGCGAGCTCCTTGGCGAGCCGCTCCAGCCAGCCCGGCGTGTTGGTACTGACCTATCCAGGCAGCGAACCGGCGCTCCATGGGCGAGGGCGCGGCGTGGGACTTGAGGCGGTGCGCGGAGGGCGCGCGGGCCGCGAGCTCCTTGGCGAGCCGCTCCAGCCAGCCAGGCGTGTTGGTACTGACCTATCCAGGCAGCGAACCGGCGCTCCATGGGCGAGGGCGCGGCGTGGGACTTGAGGCGGTGCGCGGAGGGCGCGCGGGCCGCGAGCTCCTTGGCGAGCCGCTCCAGCCAGCCCGGCGTGTTGGTACTGACCTATCCAGGCAGCGAACCGGCGCTCCATGGGCGAGGGCGCGGCGTGGGACTTGAGGCGGTGCGCGGAGGGCGCGCGGGCCGCGAGCTCCTTGGCGAGCCGCTCCAGCCAGCCAGGCGTGTTGGTACTGACCTATCCAGGCAGCGAACCGGCGCTCCATGGGCGAGGGCGCGGCGTGGGACTTGAGGCGGTGCGCGGAGGGCGCGCGGGCCGCGAGCTCCTTGGCGAGCCGCTCCAGCCAGCCAGGCGTGTTGGTACTGACCTATCCAGGCAGCGAACCGGCGCTCCATGGGCGAGGGCGCGGCGTGGGACTTGAGGCGGTGCGCGGAGGGCGCGCGGGCCGCGAGCTCCTTGGCGAGCCGCTCCAGCCAGCCCGGCGTGTTTGCGCCGCCGCCGCACGCCACCACGGCGCCCCAAAGCGCCGGCCGCGCGTCCGCGTCGCAGGCCGCCGCGGCCGCGCACGCTGCCACAATACACTCTAGTTAACACTCTGCAGTATGCTCGGACTAATGGCCCGACCACGATATTGCGCGAATTGCAGCGCGGCAAGCGCTGTTTATTGCGCGGTTGAGACACACAGCGCACTGTGGCTAGTTGGGATCACACGCTATGAATTAGAAAAACCGCTGCCGCCGCCGCGCAAGGTCGTGGCCGGGGCCTTAAGGGCGGGTTGCATTAAACCGTAAGCGGTTATCCTTAGAACCTGAATGTATGGAAAGCTGCCGGACCTAAGGGCGAGTTGCACCAACCAACGATTATTATTATTATTTATTTATTAGAAACAAACAGTCTTAAATTATTTACAAAGTAATTAGCTAGAAGATATACATTCATAATATTACCAGTCCTATTTTAGTAAAGAAAAAACAATGGCTGATCAACATACCCCGGGGATTTCGTTGCGTGAATGTATGACATTAGCCAAAGAATAGCTATTGACTTAAAAAACAGAATGTACTAATCTACTGAATAATTAATTGAATAAAAATATACTTATTAAAAAAAACATACATTCATATCTAGACCTCGTTATATTGTCGCACTGACAATGCTTTTCCGTAGAGCGTGAATGTTTTTTTTATCGACAGTCTCGATATCGATGTTTGTATAATGCAACAATGCGATTGAATTTTCGCCTTTTAAATTTTTGCTGAATCTCAATGAAAACTTCTTGATGAAAAATAAGTAGATAACCCCATTGGTGACGCGATAAACGAGTATTGTTATTTTATTTTTATTATTATCTCGTATGAGGCTTGGTAGAAATGCATAAGTACCTACTACTTAAGTTAAAATAAAATTGTATAGTTTGTTTACAATTCGCAGGAAGGTATTTATTCATTAGGCACAATACGATATTTTGTCAGAATAACCAAGTTATTCCCGCATCCAAAACCCCGGGGTTTGCTGATCAATAAAATAAAAAATGAAATAAAAATTGTTTATTAAAAGAAAACCTTTTTACAATACAGCTTATCCTGCGGCCCCACACTAGGCTATGCCTGACACGTGGTGGCCTGAGTCGGTTTCAACATGGCTTTACTACAAAAGTTACTTAAAATTATAATTATTATTAAAATTATTTGCCGGTTACATACAGTCACAGATAAGGCTTGCTTAATAACTTTGATAAGAACAAACCAAATAAACAAGAATTTTTATATGCGCTCGCGCGCGCGCGTGTGTGTGTGTGTGTGTGTGTGTGTGTGTGTGTGTGTGTGTGTGTGTGTGTGTGTGTGTGTGTGTGTGTGTGTGTGTGTGTGTGTGTGTGTGTGTGTATGTGTGTGTTTGTGTGTGTGTGTTTGTGTGTGTCTTTAACTGAGTTTAATTGAGTGATATGTATGCAAGGCTACAGGGTTGCGTATTAATAAACAACTACTTAACTTACGACCTCTAACAGTTTTTCCGTCTCAACATAGCTAAGACCCTTTAGCCACCTTACAATTTTGGATTTTGCTTCGCGTCGAGTACTATCCGATATCATGCAGGCCTTGTCAAATATTATGCGGCTGTGCTACAATATGCAGTTTATTTTTGATGTTGTATACCTATTGTAAATATTGTAATATAGATTTAGTGTCATCGTCATCATATCAGCCGAAAGACGTCCACTGCTGGACATAGGCATCCCCCAAAGAGTGCCACAATAATCGGTCCTGCGCTACCCCTAGGGGATGCAATATCGGACGGTTTCCAATTCCGGAACTGATTTTCGAAATTGGCCTCCAATTCCGGAATTCCGGAACTGGTTCCGGAATTAAGGATTTTATTCCTTTATGTTGTTGTGATTGCATTTTGAGCAAAATAAAACCAGAAATAATTATCAATGTTTATTTATTAATAATCAACAAACACAAATAATTATTCAGTGGCGTTTTTTAAAGAACACACGAATGTTATCACACTACAGAGGTAATCGTTATAAAAAACTACAAAAGTAAGAATACTACACAATACGAAGTTACTTACATTCATCATATTCATATGATAATCATATGTAATGTTTCATATTCCGAACAGTATCGAAATCACAAAATTAAATAAATAAACCAATTATATATAAAAGTACTCTCAGTTAACATTATCTCTACATCTCTACATATAATAATTTTGAAAGTTCGTTGAGGTTGTCAGTGAGACATAATAAGTAGAACTTGAACAACATACATTAAAAACTTAAATAGCGCGATGCAGAACTTCACCAATTTCCACGCATTTAGAAGGTCATTCTCCAGATTTTTGTCGGCGTCTGAACTCCATCAAACCATATTAGACGTATAAAAAAGTTTGATGGAGTTACGGTGACCCACAGGCCAAATTTGAGAATATTTGGATAAAGTAATCTTTACTTTGCGCACTAGCGCCATCTATCTGTTTATTAATACGACAGCCCATGGAAAGGAGTGTTATGTTTTCTGTTGGTCCGGGTATCATGGGAAAACTGTCGAATGGATTAATATGCAACTTTCACTAAAACGTTCAATGGATCTTCGGCCAGGTAATAGGCTATAAAAATTATAAAGATAAGGGTGGAAAAGGGTTAAAAAATGGGGTTGAATTCAGTAAGTATGTTTTTGTATATAAATAGTTTTTTTTAATGCAGAGTAAATACTCACAAGTTTATTTTATTCTGTCAAATCTTCTGTCAAATCACAAAATTATGTGTCAAAAGTCCCCAAAAACGTTATTACTCAAAATGCCCTCCAGAAAGAGATCGAACCTGACACGAATTTCTAGAGAGGCCGCCAGAAAACGAGTGGCAAGATCTCAGGAGTCCGAAGAAGCTTCCCGGGCTTCTAGATTCCTGAAAACAGTGAAGACATGGAAGCACGAAAAGACATAGATAATTTTGAAAATGAAATAAATACAGCTTTGCGAAATGTTATCGACTGGTTAGAACGTAATAATCTTAAAATTAATGTAGACAAAACCAAATTTATGTTATTTAAGTCATATAAATCTAAAATCCACCATGTTGCCATTAAACATAACTTAGACTTAGTTGAACAAGTAAATAGCACTGTTTTCCTCGGTATGACACTTGACACACATTGTAATTGGAAAGAACATGTAGACACGGTCTGTACGAAACTGAACAAATTCATTTTTGCACTTTGGCGCATTAAATTAACTGTTTCGTTCAAAACTGCCTTACTAATCTATCACGGATACATTATGTCTATTTTACGATACGGTATAATTATGTGGGGTAACTCTGTTAACACTGATCGCGCCTTTGTCGCTCAAAAAAAATGTATCCGAACCCTTAGTGGAGCAAATAGACTGGCGCCTTGCAAACCATTATTTATTAAACATAAGTTACTATCCTTCCCCTGCCTGTATATCTACGAGATTTGTGTTTTTGTCAAACGCAATATTCAACTATTCACGTTCGTAGAAGATAAGGAAACAACACGGTCACACAGACGCTGTAGGATAGCATTACCAACTAGTAACAATTTAGTACTTAGAAGGAAAAGCGCTCGTAACATGTGTATTACTATATTTAATAAAATACCAGCTGACATAAAGACATTGCCTATAAACGAATTTAAAACAAAATTGTATAAATTATTGATTGATAAATGTTTTTATAGCATTAATGAATATGTTTTGTATAAATTTTAAATATTAACTGACATTTAATTTACATAATATTATAAAGAACTTGATTAACCTTTATTATTATTAATTATTTCTTATTAAATTAATTATGTTCTACTATAAACATTTGCGCAAAATTATAATCAACCTTGTAATTGTATTTAACTCCAATTTTACTTTTTACTAGACTGAGTCACTTATATATCACTGACAAATATTTTCACATGTCTGTTTTGACTGAATGTATAATGGGAAGCCATATATATAAATTAAGATCTTATGTTACCATATGTTCATAGTGAATAAACGATTTCATTCATTCATTCATTCATTCACGTCTCGGCCACGATCGTGAACGCCATTCGTTGTCGCGAGCTTCCGAAGACTATTACGGAACGTGAAACAAGATTAACAGCGAATTCTCGGGCTTCTGAAACATTTACGAGTACACAACAAGAAGACCGCTTCACCTCTCAGAGAAGTCGCACCTCAGTCACCCTATGTATCTTTTTCTAAATCTCTAATTATTATAAACGTTTTTATGGACCAATTCGCGCATGTTTATTTCTCGGTAATCCATACTAATATTATAAATGGGAAAGTGTATGTGTTTGTTTGTTTGTCCGTCTTTCACGGAGCGACGAATTGACGTGATTTTTTAAGTGGAGATAGTTGAAGGGATGGAGAGTGACATAGGATAGTTTTATCCCTGAAATCATCCCCTTTGGGGGTGAAATGGGGGGGGGGGGAAGTTTATATGGAGCTGCGATGTAAACGAGTTCCACGCGGACGGAGTCGCGGGCAGTAGCTATAATAAATAAGCAGATTCATATTGAAAATTGTACACTTATAGAATACTAGCGTTCGCCTGCAAATTCCTCTGCGTGGATCCAGGATAAAACTATCCTATATTTTAATCCAGGCTATAAACTATCTTCGTGTAAAATTTCTTTCATATCGGTTGAGCCGTTTAAGCGTCATTGAGTAACAACCATCTAAATATCCAACCATCCAAACTTTCGCACTTATAATGTTAGTAGGATTATCCTTTACTTTATAATTTATCAATTAAATTTTCACTGTTTTTGGTAAACTTCAGCACAATTCTATCACCGTAGCGAAAATCGAGAATAAACCTCATTCTTTAAACTATTTAATCGTACGGCATACATTATTTTTGGCCTTTAAAGTTTGTCACTCTTTAGTAGGTACCACCCAGGGGACACGTGCAGGGTTGTGGTTGGTAGCTCCTGCGGACGCGAGTAACAGTTGTCCCCCCTTTGTCAAGTGAGTGGGCAACTCGACTGTTAGAAGTTCTTAAGCCGCCCGAAAGCCTCTAATTCGGCTTAACGATTACTGTCATAGACAGCAGCCGGGATCAATTGCTTAGCATGCCTTCCAAAGCACGGAAGCGCTCATTTATATCAACCACTCAAACATCATCAGGCGGTCACCCATCCAAATACTGACCGCTGCCATCTTTGCTTAACCTGCGCAGGCGCCGGCTGTGAGCGGAGCGTTCACTCAGGGCTTACACTTAGAGTCTGTCAGGCGAGTCGTATCCCTCATTCACGCAAAAACGGCTTAACGGATTAAAATTGATTTTGGTATACATATATATATATGTGTATATAATAGTGTATAATCTGGATTAACATACGAGTATATAATACTTTTTATTCCGGGAATCATCGTCTAAGGTGGCAAAAGTTTGTAAGGAGCTACGATATAGGTACAACTTAGAAAAGTTGAAAAACCCCCGACATTTTCATTTCAAAGTCCAGTATCTCCAAAACGGCTAAAAAAATTTTCATGAAACATGGCTCGGGATAATATTATCTATGACACATAAGAAACCGCATTCAAATCGGTCTATCCGTTAGGGAGCTACGCTACCACAGACACACACACACGTAAACTTTTAAAACCCCTCTTTTTGCGTCGGGGGTTAAAAAGAGTTCCACGCGGACGAAGTCGCGGGCAGAAGCTAGTACGTAATATTTTAAAATCAGGCATCACATGTTTTAAACAATCAACTAAGCAAAATGAAAATGGTATAACTTTTTTAATAGTATTAACAATATGCTATTTTTTTTAATAGAAGAACATTAAAAATAGGCCACTCAGTGGAACGCATAACACACACTTAAAACACCACAACACTCCTAACAGACACAAGGTCGCACACAACTTTCGTCAACGGGGTTGCACTGGGAACTGATTGCATTTTTATTATTGTTTAAGTGAGAAAACGGAAAGGAACAAAGATATTTGTGTTAACAGGTTACAATGATATTGTTTCGCGGGGGCACTGACTTGCAAACCCTTGTGGCCATAAACATTACCTGGACACTGAGCGGAGCCTATAAGATAAGATAAGGTCGGTACTCCGAAATTTGGTTAACTTGGGTGTATCAGCAAAATTCACACATTTACAATAATCTTATTAAATATGTCTTAGTACTAAGTGATATTATAAAGTTAATTTAATTTGGTCACTCACTTTGGTGTACACAGCATTAATTTTTTATTGCTAAATTCGCCCTTTTGTACCCTAAATGAATGCGTCATACTGTCAGTGTCAGTCCCTCGTCCTATAAATGACTATGAATTATCAATTATCATATATCTGAAACTATTACTTATTAAAGCTAAACGGCCAATAATTCGTCGTAATGGAACCTTTCCTTTTTGTTTAGCAATAAAATACAATTTTACATACACTACTTACAGGACTTAGACGATTTTATCGAGGAAACTATATTCGGCGTTAGTCTGGCACACTGAATTCAAAATAGCAAATTTCTCCCTAAATATGCGCTTATTTGACTGGCTGTTTTGGATAAGCGAACTTTTATTTTTTGTTTTGGAATAAAAATGTGATTTGACATTGATGTGGTGTGATTATTTTGAAAAAAAAATATAGGCGGCGTCAGTCCCTAGGACACAATTTTTTTCTTTAAATATCAGGTAAAGAGACTGGCTCTTTTGGATACATCAATTACAACACAATTGGTATCTTACCTGCCGTGCAAAGCGTAACGTATTGTAACAAGCATTTAAAACCACCTAGGTCAAAATTAGTCAAAAAAGTAACCGAATTCCAGAGAACCCCCCATAGCTTTCAACTAGACGACAAACTATATTTGTTTAAATCCGGAATTTCCGATATTGTGTGTGTCCTAATTCCGGAATTGTAATATCGGAAAAAAGGTCCGAAATTCCGGAATGCAAGCCCTAGAGATCCGACGGACCTTTACCAGGTCATCAGTCCACCTTGTGGGGACCCACGCTGTACATACGTAGATTTGAATTATTTAGGCGGCCAAAAATATTTTTTGCTTGCAATTTAGTTATACGAACAAAACTGAAATTGAATTAAAATCTAAAAAAGATATAATTCTTGATTAGATTACACAACATTTTAACATGTGCCCGGCCCACTGCCACTTAAGTGTGTCGGTTACCTTGGTTCTGCTGCGGATAGCCTCATTTCTGATTCGATCGCGAAGACAAATTCCCAACATAGCCCCGGTGACTTTGAGCCTTCTTATGAGGCCCATAGTAAGCGAACACATTTCAGTGCCATATGTCATCACTGGCAACACACACTGGTCAAAGACTCTCGTCTTGAGACACAAGATTATAGTAAATATGCTAATGCACACAAAACCAAAGCCACTGCACTGTCGTCCATTCCGGATAACGATCGAGAATGCGAATGAGTGTAGATGCCTTCTCGGTTCTCGCGCAATTTCTCGGCAAGACTTCTCGCGTGAGTCTATAGCCGGCATAGCGTTGAAAATGTAGAAAAAATCAAATGTTTGTTACGGGAATTTATGAAATTTTCGTTTTATTCGGATTTAATAAGAAATTAATTAATCCGTAATGACAACTGAACTGAACTGACACCTATGTCAATGGCAAAGTAAGTCTGTAATCAATAAATGATCAGATTAGGTAGTGCCTTTTCGCGGGAATTCGGTGCGTAAGCTTAGTATGGATATAGCTTTTAACCCCGAGATTTCATATGAAAAGTTTTAAGTTCATTCATTTTCATATTACATTTGGTTTGCCGGACTACACTTACATTTTTTTAAATAGCTGATAATATCCTGGTAATATAGTAATGTTCCTCGTAACTGTCAAACGAAATTTAATTAAATAAACGATGTATTCACAGTGACAAAATCTTTTATTTCGCGTTTTCTTAATATTAACTCATCATCATCTATTTAAGAGCTAGGCTCTTGTCGGTGTAGTAACCGCCACTGATTTTTGTCCTCTGCTAGCCTCTTCACGTCTTCATATGACTCGACAGCCACTTTCTCTTTTATTTGGCTGGTGTAAGTATGTCTGGGCCTTCCTCTACCTCTCCTTCCTTCGATCTTGCCCTGCAAGATGTTTAAAAAGAAGCTGTCGTGCCGTATTAGATGTCCGATAATTTTGCCTCTTCTATTTTTTATTGTTTTTAGCAAGCATCGGCTCTCTCCTACCATCGTCAAAACCTCCTCGTTTATTTTTCTTTCTGTCCAGCCTATTCTTGCCATCCTCCGCCAGCACCACTTTCGAAGGCTTCGAGCCTTTCTCTGTCCCTTTGCGTTTTGCTTTCAGCGTCCACGTCTCACTCCCGTACAATGCAATACTCCAGATATATACTTTGATTAGACGTTTCTTGGTTGTCTTAGATATACTATGTGTCTTAAGTCGGTGTTTTTTGTTGTTGAAGGCGTTTTTAGCAATCGCAATTCGTTGTATAATGTCCTTGGTGCATCTGGAGTCACTAGTAATAACACTTCCTAAATATTTCAATTGCTTGACCATTGGCTTATCCTGTAACGTTATAGACCGGTGTACTGCTGTATGTTTAGAGATGACTAGGGTTTTGGTTTTACTACTATTGATTTTAAGTCCGAATTGATTAAAAATAATGTCCATTTTTGTTATTACCAGCTGTAATTGGTTATTGTCTGCTGCGAACGCCGCGATATCGTCTGCAAACCGAATGAATTGAATATTCCTCCCATTAAATTTTACACCTCCAAAATCGGAATCTATTACTTTCTGTATGGCACGTTCTATAAATATATTACTCGGTGAGAGTGGACATCCTTCTTCACAATATTAACTACTTCAATAAAATGAATGACGTCGGGAAATTTTCTGTAAAAAAATACGAGTCCCGGAATTTCGAGTCTTATCCATGTTATGTACATTGTTTAAGGTCATTCACCCGAAATGGCACTACCTAATCCGATCACTGGAATCATTCACCTTATTAAGAAAAATAACCGTTTGAAACCTGTTTGAATCGTTTGTTTCGGAAAAATTTAAGCGGAAAATCTCATGGTTTTTTTTCCGTAAAAATCCGAAAAAAACCGAACCATTTGGAAAGAAACATTATTTTTTCCGGAAATTTTGGCATCACGTTCGAGGCAGCGTCTTCACTTGCGCTGCCTCGGAGCGAGGCAGCCGCTCGGCCCGAGGCTGCCTCTAGTGGATACGCGGCCCTGGAATCGTACCTAAATGCGGCGCGCCGAGACTCTGCTCGAACAGGCACTCGGCCATCTTGAATCTCTCGACGCCGAAGTCCTGGTGGTAGCCGCCCGGGAACTCGAAGTGCACGCCCGGGATCGAAGCCGCTACCCGCTCGTCATACGTCGATTCCGACACCTACAACAAAATGTCACCGTTTTAGACGACTCTTCATCTTCCATTACATTGCATCTTCTAAGCGTTTGCTTGGTTGTCCCTTATGCAATAGTCGCCATCCATACTAATATTGTAAGTGGGAAAGTGTGTGCGTTTGTTTGGCCGTCTTTCACGGTTTTGGTTTAAAATAAAAACCCTGGACCAGTTTTTAGACACGTCACAGACGAACACAAATATGTAGATTTTGTATATGTTAGATCTTTCACGTCAACAGAGATACAAAATAAGTGTTTTTAGACAATGTTTAAAAAAATCATACAAAATTAAGTATTCATTTAAAAAAAAAAAATTCGGTGGGCCAAAATGAAGATAAAAGATTGAAGAACCGATAACCGTTTGATTTATACTTCTATCTGTAGTGCAAAAGTAGGAGATACGATTCAAAACTTCTCAAAAATCGATGAAAACCTCGGGTAGCCCCTTAAGTGGAAATAGTTGAAGGAATGGAGAGTGACATAGGATAGTTTTTATCCCCGAAATCATCCCCTAAGGGGGTGAAATGACGAGTATCACGCGGACGGAGTCGCGGGCAGAAGCTAGTCAAATATATCGGATCGGCCACAGTGCTCACAGATATCTGAACATGTCTCTAATGCCTCGACACTACTGTCGTCTCTATAGACGCGTTCAGATATTTTGATCACTGGTCGTTCCTATATATCTGATGGCGACTAACATACATGCAGTACATACATAACACATTTAAATGGAATGTGATTGTTGAAATTCGGTTTGTGGCAATGTGTGAATGTGCGTTTCTGAAAATCCAGTTCTTTGTGTAATGTGTCGTCATGCTGGAAATGTGTAGTTGTGGAATGCTGATATAGTTTGATGTTTTCGAAATCTGTAAATTAAATGTGTAGTCACGCTAGTGACAAAATATAGAAGCTTATGTTTAGAGGGAAAGAAGTGACTCGTTATGTGTGGGTTAAAAAGAGACGGAGATAAGTCACCAATTAGCAGCACGTTTGCTACGGACTGGAATAGAATAGAAGAGAAAAACTTTATTGTTTAACCGTGTTACATAGATGATATTTAATATTACAAGTGGTTTTGCAGAGCTGTGCAAAACCAGTCTGTGGCAATCAATGTGTGATAGTGGTAATGTATGTTTGTGGAAATGGAGCGCATGGTGTAATTGTGTGACAGTGGGAATGTGTGTTTGTGGAAATGGAGCTCATGGTGTAATTGTGTGATAGTGGGAATGTGTTTGTGGAAATGGACTTCATGGTGTAATTGTGTGACACTGGGAATGTGTGTTTGTGGAAATGGAGCTCCTGGTGTAATTGTGTGACAGTGGGAATGTGTGTTTGTGGAAATGGAGCTCATGGTGTAATTGTGTGATAGTGGGAATGTGTTTGTGGAAATGGACTTCATGGTGTAATTGTGTGACAGTGGGAATGTGTGTTTGTGGAAATGGAGCTCATGGTGTAATTGTGTGACAGTGGGAATGTGTCTTTGTGGAAATGGAGCTCATGGTGTAATTGTGTGATAGTGGGAATGTGTTTGTGGAAATGGACTTCATGGTGTAATTGTGTGACAGTGGGAATGTGTGTTTGTGGAAATGGAGCTCATGGTGTAATTGTGTGATAGTGGGAATGTGTTTGTGGAAATGGACTTCATGGTGTAATTGTGTGACACTGGGAATGTGTGTTTGTGGAAATGGAGCTCCTGGTGTAATTGTGTGACAGTGGGAATGTGTTTGTGGAAATGGACATCATGGTATTAAATGTTTATGAAGCAGAAACGTCCGCTAACGAAATTCCAAATTTCGATCGTAGTGGAAAATTGAAAAATTATTCCCCACGAGCGGGATTTGGCGACGAATCTTTCAATCCCTTCCACTATTGTATTTACACCTTAGGGAGGCTCGTAACGACATCTACCGCGAAGTTATTACAACTTCTGAAAAATTATCCACGTGATAGTGGGAATGTGTTTGTGGAAATGGACTTCATGGTGTAATTGTGTGACAGTGGGAATGTGTGTGTGGAAATAGAGTTCATCGTGTAATTGTGTGAGAGTCGAAATGTGTATTTGTGGCAATCCAGTTAATGTTATAAATGTGTGATACTGAATCTGTTTATTTGCAGGGCTGATCCTGGTGTCTTATTACCTGAAATGTTACCTGAATGTGTACCTACTAGGTTTTGTTATTATTTTCTTTGTTTTTTACCTTCCTATCAATTGCTCAAAGGTTACCTGGAACACCCTTATAGTGATAAGTTCACCTTTGTACTTTTATCTATGTAAGTATATAGAATCCAAGTAAGAATATACATGTCATATATTCTTTAACCTGGCCCGCATTATGTATGACGGTTTTGAATTTGACCAGACCGCAGACCGCATCCAGTGTGGCAAATCTGTTATTGTGGACTATAAAGTGCTTACGTATACATACATACATGTATACTACATTAGACACAAAGTATAGCTTTAGTTACCTGAGCAACGCAATGGCAGAAGTCTTCATACTGCCGCTTGAGCATATACTGTTGCCAAGAATGTGTAAGACCCGCTGGAAGGGTCTTCAGAGTATATCTCGCTCGCTCGCGCTCTCTGATCACCTCTTTACTCTGTAAATAATACATGGCATTAACTTTGTGGTTTGTTTAAGAGACACAGTATTGACAGCTTTAGCCTAGTTGGTAGTGACCCTGCCTACGAAGCAAGAGGTCCTGGGTTCGAATCCCGGTAAGGGCATTTATTAGTGTAATGAGCATGAATATTTGTTCCCGAGTCATGGATGTTTTCTATGTATTTAAGTATTTATTTATCTATAAATGTATGTTTATCGTCGTCTAGTACCCATAGTCCAAGCTTTGCTTAGTTTGGGACTAGGTCGAAGTGTAAGATGTACAATATTGTCCACAAATATTATAAATATTATTATACAGGGTGTTTGCTCCATCGTTTGCCAAATTAAAACGGCAGGTAGGGTGGGTCATTAGCTATCTTTTACGGCCTCCAAAAAAAAATTGCGTCCACTGGTTTTTTTTTTGTATTCTTTTAAAATAATTTTGAAATTTTCTGTATGTTTACGCGTTTCAACTCGCATAAAAAAAAACAAGGAAGTGGTAGAGCCATTTTTTTTGTTTTATTTTATTGTGTAGTGTTGTATGGCTCCATCAAAGTCAAATTTATTGGCAAGTAACGTCTACTTATTTTTTTATGAACCCTCAAAAAAAAAAATTAAGATTCAAGAATTTCGTCTTGGGTAACTTTGATTAGCAATTTAAAAAAAAACTAAAAATGGCAATGTTCTTAAAATTCTTTTAAAAAGTTCCTTAGTCTGTCCTCTTTCTAATGATGTGCAATTATGGCAAAAAACCTTCCACCAACTTTATTAATTTGCCAATTTTGTGTAAGGGACACACTAGGCTAGTAACCGCTAAGCGATAAAAAACATATTTAGGGTAAGCAAGACTTGCAGATTGACGACTATCATACGACCGCACGCGTAGCATTTGAAAGGCTACCGCGAAACGAAAACGAATTTCGTTCGCTATCTCCCTCTGTGTCGCTCGAAGTTGCAAGTGCGACAGAGAGGGAGATACATCTGGGTTTGTAACCAAATTTCCTCTTTAATAAGGACGAATGTGGGATAAATCTTTATGGATTACTGAAATCATTATCCAGATTCTTATTTAAAAAAAAAAAATCTGAATCACGATTGGCCTGTGGGCACAACAGGTAGTAATTGACACAACTCATTTAAAAAAACGCAACGCCGCGAATTTTCACTCTTCTAATCTCATAAAGTTTTTTAGTTTTGTTACTGTTTCTGTTAATCGTACTTATGGTTACTTACTTTACTTCATTGATGTTCAAATTCCCAGTTTCGCTTAAGCGTCGGTAAGTGTTCTGAAACGTGTTGCGGGTTGGTGAGCGTCTATTAGGGAATCGTTCCTGGTACATTCTTTGCGCAGTTCGTCCAACACCATTAGCTTTTCCGTATGCCTTCAAAATGTCCGCATATTCGTCATTCGTGAATGTAGCCATTGTCAAATAACCAAAACAAAACAATAACAAGATTAACAGAAACAGTAACAAAACCAAAGAACTTTTTTAGATTAGAAGAGTGAAAATTCGTGGCATTGCGTTTTTTTAATGAGTTGTGTCAATTACTAGCTGTTGTGCCCACAGGCCAATCGTGATTGAAAAAAAAGGTTTTCCTGCAAACAAGAATCTGGATAATGATTTCAGAAATTCATAAAGATTTATCCCACATTCGTCCTTATTAAAGAGGAAATTTGGTTACAAACCCAGATGTATCTCCCTCTCTGTCGCACTTGCAACTTCGAGCGACAGAGGGGAGATAGCGAACGAAATTCGTTTTCGTTTCGCGGTAGCCTTTCAGATGCTACGCGTGCGTTCGTATGATAGTCGTCAATCTGCAAGTCTTCCTTATTTACTACTCGTATTTAGCGAAAGTATGTTTTTTATCGCTTGCCGGTTACGAGCCTAGTGCGTCCCTTACACAAAATTGGCAAATTCATAAAGTTGGTTGAAGGTTTTTTGCCATAATTTCACATCATTAGAAAGAGGACAGACTAAGGAACTTATTAAAAGAATTTAAGAACATTGCCATTTTTAGTTTTTTTTTAAATTGCTAATCAAAGTTACCCCAGACGAAATTCTTGAATCTTGATTTTTTTTTGAGGGTTCATATAAAAATTAAGTAGACGTTACTTGCCAATAAATTTGACTTTGATGGAGCCGTACAACACTACACATTAAAATAAAACAAAAAAATTGGCTCTACCACTTCCTTGTTTTTTTTTATGCGAGTTGAAACGCGTAAACATATAGAAAATTTCAAAATTATTTTAAAAGAATACAAAAAAAAACCAGTGGACACAATTTTTTTTTGGAGGCCGTAAAAGATAGCTAATGACCCACCCTACCTGCCGTTTTAATTTGGCAAACGATGGAGCAAACACCCTGTATTATTTCGTTTAGGGCGGGTAATACCAACTTACGATTAAATGTCGACCATCGTTAAATATGGCACGGCAGCTATCATTCCATAGAAAATTTACAAACTTCCCATACATTTAGACCGAATACCGCTTACTTTTATTACAGACGATTTGCTGCAACCCACGCAAAATACTATATTTAATTCGGTAACAAGGTGCTTACAGTTAGTGAATTTATTAGGGATTTTAAATACAGTTTGAATCAACTCCCTGAATTACGTTGGTATAACTAAAACTTAGAAAAGTTGAAAAACCCCCGACATTTTCATTTCAAAGCCCAATATCTCGAAAACGGCTGAACAGATTTTGATGAAACACGGCTAAGACCACTCGGGATAAAAATATATATGACACAAAAAAACCGAATTCAAATCGGTCCATCCGTTTGGGAGTTACGATACCACAGACAGATACACAGACGCGTTAAACTTATAACACCCCTCTCTTTGCGTCGGGGGTTAAAAATAAACTACATGTACATGTACCTACATGTGTAGAAGAAATATTCATATTTCACCAGTAATAATTGCATTATTAACAACCAATAAAACTGATAATGACATAAGTGACTGCCAATGTTGACATAAGTCAGTGGCAGTGACATGTCTATGGTAGATTTTGAAACTTGCATTAGAAAATCGAATTTAGTAATTTACTACTCTCTCTCTCTCTCTTTAATATGAGAATATTACGTTCTTGGCTACTAAAAAGGAGAATTCTGCATGTGCCAATTCCACGCATTAAGCGTGCCTTGCATTAAGAGTCCGCAGTAAGCTCGGCCGAATTTCACCTTCCCATACAAACGGAGTTTCGTTCTCCTTTTGAAACTACGTGTTGGATTGTGACGAAACTTCGCATATACAATGACATGAGGCATATCTACGTCTGTAATTAGTTTATATGGTTCCAGTTTATACAGCAAAAACAAGTTTTGTATGAAAAACTTAAATTCACTGTATTTTTTTTAATTTGGTATCTGAAGCTACATGAACTAATTACAGACCTGGATATACCTCATATGATTGTACATGCAAAGTTTCGTTACAATCCAACACGTAGTTTTAAAATGAGATCGTAACTACGTTTGTATGGAGAATCGAGCTTACTGCGGACTCTTAAGGTTCAAAATGAGACGACATTCCGCTATGGCAGAAATCATAAACCTTTTCCTGAATCTTACCTGTATACTGTATACTGGCAGCATCTGTATATGCAAGCTGCTAAGTAGGAGTTTCGCTTGGGCGGCCAAGTGGTCACCGCCTATAGGTGATCGCACTGCGGCATTCACTAGCGCGTAACTGCAATAAATGAATACGTATTAGTGGAATATTATAATAATAAATCAGCCTATATACGTCCCACTGCTGGGCACAGGCCTCCTCTCATGGATGAGAGGGAACGGGCAGTAGTCCCCACGCTTGTCCAGTGCCGATTGGACTGGGGACTTCACATACACCTTTGAATTTCTTCGTGGATGTATGCAGGTTTCCTCACGATGTTTTTCCTTCACCGAACAGCTAAAGGTAAAAATCAAATGATATTGCGTACATACGTTCCGAAAATCTCATTGGTACGAGCCGGGATTCGAACCCACGACCGCCGTTTGACAGCCGCATGCCTGAACCGCTAGGCTTCCGTAGCTTGGAATATTACACATTTGAAAAAGTTCAATAGTCAGCTCAATACGTTTTGTGTTACGGGCACTAGAGTGTTTCTATAAGTGGCTTGCCAAAAATATATTTTTAGGTAAGCCTATAGTTACCGCTAACTTTAGGCCGCTAAAGCTGGCAATACACTTGCCTATAAATCGTGAAAGTAGCTGGCATGAAAGTTACAGGCATGTACGAGTAACTGGCACACTGCGGATTCATTTTCAAGTAATACTGGCATTCAAGTTGTGCCATCTCATCTACTACTGGCATGCCCGTAGCTGTCGCATCGGTTCACACGTGACAGTTCGGCAACCCCCGCATCCCCTCCCTCAACGGGCATGCAAGTGAATCAAATGTTGTGCTAGCTACTTGCATATATAAGTTACAGACATGCCAGTTACACATGACAGTAGCTGCAAGGTGCTGGTATGCTAGTGTGCAAGCTACGGGCATGTGTATTCCCAGCTTAACTTCACACCGGATTCTTGACGCCGTGGCACACGCCGTGTGCACGCCAAGACACGACGCCTTTACTTGTTCTTGGCGTGCAAGTTTTTCACCAATACTTCAATAGAATGATAGTATACTCTAACCTCTTTCATAACCCTTTTTGATTGGATTACCCATCTAAAATTTTCACACGCCGCCACTGGTGTGTACATGTATGTGTGTGTTTGTGCTTGTGTGTATGAGTCTGTGTGTGTTTTGCATATACCATTAATCCATTAAGGCTCAAGCTTCGTCACAAGATAACGTTTTTTTTTGATCGAAGACTATAGTCCACCATCTTAACGGTCTAGAACACTAACCCCTCCACAACTGAACAGGTACCGCAGAGGTCTGGGGACCGATTTTTTATTTTCGAGCGCTGGACTCTTTCACTCGAAAACTATCAAAAATTATGAAGTACTATTTTGAAATAGCGACGGAAAATTCAAAAACGAGTTGTATTTATTGACCACTCGTATTCAATTCTATTGGTAGAAAGTAAGTGCCGGCTATTAAGACACTACCAACGTATTTACTTTTATTTGATTTTCGAGCGCTCGAAAGTCAAAAATCGGTCCCCTGGCTACCTCCAGCATTTACCACCAGCTCCATGGACTTCCCATTTTGGCAAAAGCGCATAGCAGATTATTCTTTACCAAGAAAAACACTAGTGCCTGGTACTTCTCCAAGAGGGCACCGCAAATACAAATTATTTATTCTGAAAATAGGCCACAAGGGCTCTTTTACATGTAGAACGGTAATTTAAATTAAAAATAATAATCTTACAATAAAATAATAATAATCTAACACCATAATAATTTAAAATTTGCAGATTAACAACACACTAAATATCACAAAGTGAATGAAAACAAAACAAAATATGACCATATTCGATAAGTATAAGGTCTGTGCATTAACAGAAAGTTAATGATATTAATTCAGTATTCCAGAGATGTATAAGGTCTCTGAGCGTCCAAATACAATTAATAATTATTCAAATGTTCGTATACGGTATACGTGTATACGGTCTCTAAGCGTCAAAACAAAACAAAAAAGGAACATTAATGTAATATTGTCAGTGACGTTCAGGGTCAATAACAATAAAACGTGTCAAGGTCGGAATGATGTCTCGCCGCTATAGCTTCTATGGTCGTTTACCACCATCCTCATCTTAATGTCATAGTCAACAACCGCGATCAATTATCCCCTTCAGTGTTAAAAACAACAACCGTTAATCTCAACCGGGATCAATACTCCTCTTCATCATCAGTGTCATAGATAACCTGTACTCTGTTCGCGAGTTCATGGAAATAATTTTTAAGTAAATATTTGATTTATTGATATCTTATCTGACACTATTTCTTGCGTTACATTTATATTGTATTCTTACTGTGATTTTTAGGGCCACCCCACACCTGGCGTCTTTCGAGCGTCTTTCGAGCGTCGTCCCATAGCAAGCGGGCGAGCGAGGGGCGAGGCGAGGTGGGTTGGGGGTACGGTTTACTATGGGACGACGCTCGAAAGACGCCAGGTGTGGGGTGGCCCTTAATACGTAAATTGACATTGTTTATTTTTGTTTAGAATTCATTATCCACTAGTTGTTAAATGACAATCCGCAATCGGAGATACTATTTCCACTTTCTGTATTTGACATTTTGAATATTATTTAATTTTTGTTTCTTATTATTATTATTGACGATCGTGATAAAGATTCTTATAATTTTGACATTGTATGCGAATCTATATTGTAATTTTTATCTCGAAATAAATAAATCTAAATCTATATCCTCCTCCGGGATCAACTTTCATAGAAGTAGAATACTCACCCGTCCACTACAGGTACCGCAGAGGTCTGGCTGGCTCCGGCATCTACGACCAGCGCCGTGGACTTCCCACTAGCAAATGCGCACAGCACAGCGTTCTTCACAAGGAAGAACGCTGGCGCTTGGTATTTCTCAAAGAGGAGTTCCGCTAGCTTCTCCCGGGCCGGGCGAGAGGTCCAGACTGCTTCGGTGAAGAGAGCTGGATGGTGTTCTGACGGGGAGCGGATTACCTGGAAACAGTTTCATTTCACTTGTTGTCATTATAACTAGAATCAACATTAAATACAGTTTGAATCAACTCCCTGAATTACGTTGGTATAACTACAACTTAGAAAAGTTGAAAAACCCCCGACATTTTCATTTCAAAGTCCAATATCTCAAAAACGGCTGAACAGATTTCGATGAAACATGGCTAAGAACACTCGGGATAAAAATATCTATGAAACAAAAAAAAATCGCATTCAAATCAATGATTCAAACTGTATTTAATGTAGAATTCGTGCAGTCATCAGTTTATTGAGAAAAATGGTTATAATCAGTGTTGGGCGTAATTAATTACTTTTTGTAATTTAATTACAAATTACACAATTATTAATTCAATTACGTTAATTCAATTGAATGTAATTAAAATTTCATGTAATTGAAATTACTTGTAATTGGTAATTGCAATTACATGTAATTTGTAATTGCAATAAAAGTATCTTTAATTAGTTTAAAATAACAATATGGACATTATCATAATATGAATTACAAATCAAGTCGGAATACAATGGTGTAAAGAATGATAAAATTAAAATACGTAAAAATAAATAAAAGTAATACTACGAGTACATCCCGCTCTGCGTCAAGCCCGAACCAAAGGTCCCCAAAATGCTAGCGGCATTGCCTCGCTGAACAGCAATGGAGACCTGTTGGACGAGCCATGACCCAGAGCGGGGGTCAAGGCCCCTGTCCCTTAATCGTCTGCCTAACTCCTTGCACAGCCCGAGAGCCTCACTGCCCCAGGGCCCAGCTGTCTCCACAGCAACCGGAACGAAATCATAAGTCGGTTCCAAGGCAGAGTACTTTGCGTGTTTGAGCTTGGCGGCATTTTCGGCCGCCGAACCAGCTGACTTAATTGTGTGCTTTAGATGGGACGCTGCAAAAGTGCTAACACAAGTTGCATCCCATAGGAGGCACCGCCCTCTCTGCCAGGGAACCAACGTCAACCCGTCTGGTCTTTTTCCGTCAGTCCTAGACAGACCCGGGGGCTCCAGGATGCACGGTACGTTGGCGGACACCATAGCCCGACGCACGATCTCATTGATAGAATGGTGTCTAGGGAACCGACCCGCACATCTTTTGCAGCTTAGCCCGTGGTGGCCATTCTCCTCCACCATTGTCCCACAAACGCATCGGTGCGCTTCGCATACCTTGCTCCCCAGCCTTAAAGCAACTGCTATCCTCAGGGAGTCGTTGTCGAGCAAAGTGCCGAGTTGAGGGGAAGGCAAGGCATGCAGCCACGCACCGGATTCGGGCTTTGTGAGAGCCTTGAGACGTGCTAGGTCAGTCCCCGAGGCATCACTCAACAAATGAGAAAACGTTTGCTGACATAGAATATCGTCCCATCCTCTTTGGACCGTTAAGCTATCCGGATGATCATTGGACGGACATAGTGTCGCCCACTTAGCCAGGGCCTCGGTTACGAATGGAACTCGAATGCTGCTGCCATCAAATGATAATATTCGAGCAACAAGATCCGACGAACCATGTGCCGACGCTAAAAAGGCTACCAGACCTATGTCCTGGACCCGACGCACGCCCAAGCCACCGTAACGAACTGGCAGAGCCGCCTGACACCATTGTTTGTCGTCTAAACTCACATTGAGTATTGACTCTAAACAAGATTTAATAGTGTCATCGAACGATTTCAAATCCGTGTCATAAAGCCAAGTTGGAGACGTCCGTAACATATACACCATGCGAGGCAGAGCAAAGCAGTTTCGCAGCAAGATAAGGGAAACATGTCCCGACAATTGTGTCAAATGTTCCTGTGCCGCCGAAAGTGCTTGTCTTTTGGCTTGAAGGGCCGAACTAACACCCTCGGTGAAAATTGGAGCACCCAGTAAATTGAAAGAATGTTCGTGTATTTGTCTAATGCCAGGTAAAAGTGACTCTATTTCTGCGAGAGAGTTGGTGTCTAAAAAACTGCAAGTATAAAACTCGCACTTAGACGGGTTTATTTCAAGACCAATTTTCTTCAAGGCAGGTATCAATGTTTTCAAGTCGTTTAAGACCACTTCTGGACTTCCTCCTATAGTGCCATCATCCAGATACCACACGTTAAGGGGCGCCTTTAATCCAGAAATAATCTTTTGGATGCCGAGACAAAACATCAAGGGCCCTAATGGGTCGCCCTGCTGGGCACCAACTTGCGACTGTATTAAACTGCCTGAGAAGAAAAGATTACTTGAGGAGGCGTAACATTGGTAAATGAAAGGGTAAAGAGAAGGAGTTTGCTCTAAGGTTTCGTTGAGAATAGTGTCCCTTTCTAGGCTATTGAAAGCGTTTTTGATATCGATTTTAACGATTATGGTATTGGATGATCTGCGATGTAAAGCAAAAGACCGGGTGGCATGTATTGCCGCCTCACAACCAAGTCTGGTACCGAAGCCCATTTGAATTGGTTGCAGATAGTCAGACATAGCTTCTCTAACAGATTGGCAACAGAGCTTAGCCGTAAGACGACGAAAAAAGCTGCCCACCGCAATTGGTCTAATACCACCATCTTTTTTAGATAAGGCACATAACGAAGCACCATATAGGAACGGTCTCACCTCCAAGTTTAGCATACCTCTCAGTAAAAAATTGCATAATTTTGTGAGTGATTCTAACAATCGGGGACCATTATTTCCTGCGGAGGGTGAAGTCAACTCTTTGAGATGCTGCGGTCGCAGACCATCTAGACCGGATGCAGACCCATTGTAGAAAGACGCAATTGCGTTGGCTACGTCCGAAGTTGTAACAGAAAGGAAAGGGCTTGTTAAACTCGGTTCAGGTGGTAAGATTATTGACCTCGATGGGCTGGGGTGTTTGTCTTTCAAAGCATGTAGTGTAGTTTCATTCACAGGAGCGAGAGTAGCGTCGGAAAGGAGCAAACGAACCGCTCCTCTTAAGTCTCCGTCGTGTACTTTGGCTTCGATGGAACGATATATCGAAGTTTGTTTTATTGGGGACTGTAAAATAGCGAAGTACAAATTAGAGTCATTGATATTATTTTTAACTTTAGTCGTCAACGATTTCTTTTCAGTCTTATCTGGTACCCTCAAGGCTGAAAAAGAGAAAGAGAGTAAAGTAAACCAATTTTCAACACTGTTCGAAAGCAAACAATCCTCAATAACCGTGCATAGCTTACCGGCAGCTAAACATCTGGCACCCTTGGGAATATGGGTCAAAACTCGAATGCTAGACTTTAAAGTTGGTAAGTCGTTTAGACTAACGTTCGCATGTTGCGTTTGGGAAGAAATGTCCGAAGTCCCAAGGAGCGCTGCTCGAGCTAGAGGAATATGATCTTGCCATATTTGGGTTGTTTGTGTGGTGTTTAAAGGTGTTGGAGCAGGTGGCTGCGTATGGTATTACTTTTTGCTCAATTACTTTTAACTGGAACTTCTATATCTCTCTAACGACACATGTTAGAAAAAAGTTTACTTGACAGTTTGTGCTTATTTTTGCGCGTTTTTTATAGTGAACTAAAAAAAAATATTGTTTCGTCCAAAATTATCTAAGTCCTTAAATAGATTCGTTCGACCATTGTGGTTGAGCATAACGATGAAAAGAGCGATTTTGGGAAAAAAAATATGTAACGTTTTGCGCTTGTTTTTAAGCATTGTTTTCGATAGAAAAAAAACAAAAACCAAAAACTAAGAAAAAATTTTTTATGGTAATTTCACTAAGTCCTAGATAGCACCGCCGTCTAACACATCGAGTATATCGTTGAAAGAAGCGATTTTGGGGAAAACTTTATATGACATTTTGTGATGCTTATTAAGCATTGCTTTCGATAGAATAAAAATAAAACCATAAACTATGAAAAACATTTTTGATGGAAATTTCTCTTGTCCTTGAGAACTTCGCTTCTGATCCATCGAAGTTAAGTATATCATCGAAAAGAGCCATTTTGGGAAAAAGTTTATAAAACGTAATATACTTTATTTTAGGCATACTTTAAGACGCAATTGAAAAAAACAGCAAAACGTCAAAAAAAATTATTGACAGAAATTTTCTAAGTCCTAAAAACCGTGTGCCGATACTGCCGATGGCAGTTGATAGTTTAAGAGTTGGTATTGCATATTTCTGAAAAGGGAGATTTGTTTAAAATATAATTTTACAATTTTGTGATTCTTTTGATGCGCACTTAAAATAAAAATTAAGATAAAGAAATTTGTAATTGACTAGGTATGCCGATTGCTTAGTTATATAATTTGTAATTGCAACTTTCTGCTCAATTACTTTTCACTAAAACTTCGATATCTCTGTAAGTATACATCGTAGAAAGAAGTTTATTTGACGTTTTGTCTTTATTTTTGTGTGTGTTTTACGATTGAACTGGAAACCAATAATAAAATTAAAAATATTTTTTTTGCTCGAAATTCTTCGTTAGTCCTGGAATCGATTCCTTCTAACATTGTGACTGAGTATATCTTTGAAAATAGCGATTTAGGTAAAAAATATTTGACGTTTTGCGGTTCTCCTTAAGTATTGTTTCAACAGAACGAAAACCAAAAAGTAAGAAATTTTTTTTTATGGCAATTTCTCTTAAGTCCTTGATAGCACCTGCACCGCCGTCTAAAACACATCGAGTATATCGTTGAAAGGAGCGATTTTGGGGAAAACTTTATATGATATTTTGTGATTGTTTTAAGCATTGCTATCAATGGAATAAAAATAAAAACCGAAAACTAACAAAAACATTTTTGATGGAAATTTCTCTGTCCTTTGATCCATCGAAGTTAAGTAGGTACATCGTTGAAAAGAGCTATTTTGGGAAAAAGTTTATATGACATAACCGCGCCGTCTAACACATCGAGTTGAAGTATATCGTTGAAAGAAGTGATTTTGGGGAAAACTTTATATGACATTTTGTGATTATTTTTAAGCATTTTGTACGACCGAATTAAAAAAAACACTAAAATGTGAGGAAATATTTTTATGAAAAATCTCCAAGTCCAAAATATACTCGAACATTGTGTTAGAAAAAAGTAATTTGTAATTGAAAAAGTAATTAATTACCAATTTTAATTACAAAATGTAATTGGTAATTGAAATTATAAATTACATTTTGTAATTGCAATTTGTAATTGAGGCTTCAATTACTTTTTCCATGTAATTGTAATTTGTAATTGCAATTACATTTTGTAATTGCAATTAGTAATTTGTAATTCAATTACGTTTTGCCCAACACTGGTTATAATAAGGATTATATATAAAAACCGGCCTTGCGAGTGCCATTCTCTTTAAAAACGGCAAAAAATGCCGTTTCAAAAGAGTGATTCAAAATATGGTTTAATACAGAGTACAAAAGAAACTTTATGTCGGTACGTAATGTCAAAAAAAAATGGATGGTAGTCGCTTTCGTAAAACTAGGACCTATGCCAAATCTTGGGATTAGGTGTCAAAGCGGACCCCGGGCTCCTTTAGGGGCACAACCGGGAATAACGGTTATGTCAAAAAAATTATTGATGTACAAAATTTAATCAGCCTCTACGGAAGCTTTATAAAACTAGGCCTAACGCGACATAATCAGATTACAAGAAAAACTTGATTGATTGAAAACCCTTTATTTCCTTTTACACGTAGTTATTTTGAGAGGGTAACTAGTAAAACATTCAATATATCTTTTTTTTTCCAGCTATGGCTTTTACTCCTTGCCGTTTTAGCAAGGTGGATTTGCCAATATCAGTTTATGTTTTGTTTTTTTTTTTGACATATTTTTACACAAGGAGAATGTTCGGTTTAATTTTGAGATTTTTGAAATTTACATGATATCATAGGACTTTGATTTGCCATTCACTGATTTTTTCACACGTGCCATTTAAATGAACAGAATGTAATACCTAAACTCACTAACTACAGTATGTTGCATTTGCAAGAGTTTTCTTATAAAACAAACAATGAGTTTTGATTGTTACCCGACCATATATTACACAGGTCATCAGCCCACCTTGTGGGGGCCTACCCACGCCGCGTTTTCCGGTACGTGGTCGCCACTCGAGAACCTTTCCGCCCAACGGCCATCGGTTCTACGTGCTATGTGCCCCGCCCACTGCCACTTAAGTTTAGCGATCCAGAGGGCTATCTTGGTTACCTTGGTTCTGCTGCGGAGGTGGAATGATGACCTGGTAAAGGTTGCTGGAGTCCGCTGGATGTGGGTGGCGCAGGACTGGTCACTTTGGCACTCTTTGGGGGAGGCCTATGTCCAGCAGTGGCTTTCGGCTGATATGATGATGATGAATATATTTCTGACTGAGACAGTGCCACTAAGGAATGGATAAGACATACCTTAGCATAGCAATAGTCAAGCATCTTCTCAAACAGGTCCCAGTTGTCCACCTGTCCGTCCTTCATGTATGTCTGCACTTCCATGCCCGGCCGTGGGACGTGCAGCTCTGTCACGTCTATGTAATGCCGAAGCTCACCGCCTGCCTTACTCCCTGTTAGAATTATTAGTAAATAGCTTGATAAAAGGAGAGAGCACTGGAAAAGTTAAAAAAACCCAGACATTTTCATTTCAAATTTCAATATCTCTTGGCTGAACCGATTTTGTTGAAACAGCTAACCAGAACTATCACATCAGCTTTCGGACAAAAAAAAATGGTCCAGTCATTTAGGAGCTAGGTATAATGCTGTCCTGTATCGAGGATTTAGGGGATTCTAATTAACTAACCAGTATATGTGTCACGCGCGTTTGTTCATCGTTAACAGACTGTTGGCTATCCGGATGACAGTTGTTGACACGGTTTTATATGTACCCACATATACTACAAATGCCCAGACAGCAACACAGATAGACAGACACATCAAACTTAAAACACCCCTCTTTTTGCATTACAGGTTGGGTCATGGGACCGGTATAGGTATAGTTGAATAGAGGCTTATACAACACAAGATAAACATAATTAGAAATTCATAATTTTCGTTTAGTACAAATATCCAACTAATATTATAAATGCGAATGTTTGGATGTTTCTTCCTCAATCCAATCATGCTTAAATGGCTCAACTAATTTGGCTGACATTGTGCACAAATATAGTTTATAGCCTGGATTTAAATATAAGATTATTTTTGGACCCAGGTCAGGCAGATGAAGTCATGAAGTCGCGGGCGGAAGCTAAGATAAGATAAGCTTTATTTCCTTACATTGAGTTTGTAAATATATTTTATGTACTTATTTTAATTAAGTAAAATAAAGTTATTATAATATATGTAATGTAATGTAATTAAAAAAGTTATTATATTGTTTTCTTTTTCTTATTTCACTATTATATCACTATTTAACATCACTGTTTTTAAATTATTACTCTTCTCGTTCTGTATAAGGACCACCTATACCAGTGAAAGCCTCCTCCAAACCTTTCCAGGTTTCCCTGTCTTTAGCTTATCTTCCCCAATAGCATCCTGCTGTCTTTTTGATATCATCACTCCATCTTGAGAGTGGTCTTCCTTTTCTCCGTGTGCTGTCCATGGGGTACCATACCGTTACCACCTTTGTCCACCTTTTGTCTATCGTTCTTTGTGTGTGCCCTGCTAACTTCCATTTAACACATTGGACACCGCGTACCTGACTCTCGGGCACTCGTAAACTTTACTCAGATGCCGGCATACCCGAGAGTCGAGCACGAGCTATAAACCCTCACAACTAGCGAGTTCTGTCGGTTTCTGGGGTATTGTTCGGAATTTTGCCTAGTTGCGAAAGTGTTAAGTCATAGCGCTTGTTTCACTGCGTCTGTGGCTTTGGTTACTTTTCTGATTGACTTGTTTTTAATCTATCTCTAAGTTTCAGTGCTAGATAACTACTCTCCATTCCTCTCTGACATACTTTAAGTTCTGACAACGTTTTTTTGGCTCGGCATGCATAAGTGAGACATGGAAGTAGGCAGATGTTCATGGTTTTCTTTTTCAATTTTATAGACATTTTACATAATTGTTGTGTAGCATTATGTGGTTTGGCATCCAAAATATCAGTTATTTGCAGTTTTCAATGCAATAGTGATGAACCCACTGCCTTAAAATAATGATGTATATGCCAACAATGAGGTGCCGTCAGCAGGCAGATTTATACACTACATAATAGACGAATAAACAAATTTTTTTCAAAAGTTAAAACAAGAAAAGCTTGTGTAAAAACATTTTCACTCAGAGCTAGTTACAAGACGGGCGTGATGATAAGAATAACTTCCAAAATGCTTCATTTTCGTTACAATCACAACAAAAACTGAAATTACGACCCGATTCTGAAAAAGCTAGTCTGAACTCCTAACAAAATAAATGATTATTTAAACTTAAAATACATACCGCTTTGCGTGACATTGCCATCTGGCACTTTCTCCTCACTCTCAGGGATGTGAGTAGCCGGTCCCACACCAACTACAGCCGGGATATCGGCTTTCGGAGTATCTTCTTGTGCATAACCTACTCGCAAACTGTGATGCCCTGGATCGAACACTAGAGCGCCGATCTCATCTCCGCCATACAACATGCCGTTAGGACCACTCATTTTGCACGTAAGTTACTTATTAATAACAAGTAACTATTATAATCACAAATAATACATAAATATCGAGTTTCTGGCGGATTTGTGCGCGTTGTTGTTTCGAATCGAAATCGAAATGACAATTTGACAAACGAAAACGAAGCGTAGGTCAAAGAGTAAAGTAAGTATTAAGGAGAAGAGTGGCAACTCTGCCTTTTAACTAGTATGTACGAAAGGTGCTGCTGCCAGTGTCAAGGAAATGAACTAACGCAGTTTACTCGCATAGCTATAGCTATATATATAGAAGTATACATGTATAGATACCTGTGCGTGTGTATATCTAATATTTATGCAGATATACGTATGCATGCCTGTAATAATATAACCTGTAATATGTGTGTATAGATTACGTATGGCTATTTTAAGAACGGAACGCAATGATGTACTATTTTTATATTACATTTATTATTTATTTATTAGAGAAATGGCAGCCTCTAGAGCCTTTGCCAAAGACAAGTACTGAATAAGAAAAACATTTCACAATACACAGTATTATTAGCATGATGTACGGTGGAAGGGCTTCACGATTCACTGGGTGATAGCTGGAGCAGTACAAAGCACAATGGCGACCGCGACTACGAACCGCTGAATGATGCCCAAGACTTGGTTATTCGAGCGTTTCTCTTTTTTTTTGCCACTACTTTTCAAAATTGACCAAAAACCAAAATATCACTGAATATAAACTTCATTAACGACATTTGATAGGATATTTCATAAATTTCTAGATGTTGACTAAGTAACCGCTTTTTAATAGGTTTTAATATTAAAAAATCGAAAAATACTGAGAGCAAGTAGAATATTGGTTCTTATTGTGTTACTTTTTCTTTGATTAATATCATAAAGAGGTGTACAATTTATACCTTAATGTTGGTGTTTTATAATTAAATACTATAAAAGTAATGTAATCGTGTGAAAATGTTCTATCAAATTATAAATCTTCTTCTACTCTTTTTGTCACGGGGGCATTGGGGTGCGGCGTGTGGGGGACGTTAGCCTGCCGGCCTTCTTGGCGTCGGCCCATGGGGTTGCTGACCTAGTTGCTGAGATTTTATCGTTAGATGGCGACGGGGTAATCATACCTTATGTGGCCGACGCTGTGGGGCGTTGGTTGGCTATCAACCCAGGTGCGTCCGTTCCGGAGAACCCATGACTCCAGCGCGCGTGGGATGATGTAGGGTGTAGGGCCACCTTGGACTGTCTGGTTGGGAACGCTTCGGGTGTGGACCGTGCAAGGCTTCTGGCAGTATCGCGGCCGGAATCGGGGGCTTGGCTGCAGGCGTTACCCTCCCCTCAACTAGGCACGTTACTCGACGGTGACTCGTTGCGGGTGTCTGTCGCTCTCCGCTTGGGGTGCGATGTATGTCAACCACACGTATGCATCTGCGGTTCCATGGTGGGAGTTGACGGCCATCATGCATTGAGTTGCCGGCGATGGGTCGGGAGGCATCCGCGTCACCATGCCTTGAACGAAGTGGTCCAGAGGGCGCTCAGGTCAGCGGGTGTTCCGTCCGTGCTTGAGCCTCCGGGTCTTAGTCGCACGGACGGCAAGCGGCCTGATGGCCTAACGTTAGTGCCGTGGGAGAGAGGGCGGTGCTTGGTCTGGGACGCTACGTGCGTTAGCACCTTCGCCGCCTCTCATCTCAGTCGCACAGTACGTGCGGGTGGAGCGGCGGCCGAGTCTCAGGCGGCGGTGAAGCGCCAAAAGTATACTCCTTTGGGCTCGGGGTATATTTTCGTCCCTTTTGCGGTGGAAACGGCGGGCTGCTGGGGAGCTGACGCTAAGCAATTTGTGCGTGACATAGGCCGTCGACTAAGGCAAAAGGGAGAGGACCCCCGCTCCGAATCGTTTCTGGTGCAGAGGCTGTCCATAGCCATCCAGCGGGGTAATGCCGTGAGCGTTATGGGCACTTTTGCACCGGAAGCGATTGCGAGCGGGTTTGACTAGACTACACTTATCTATGTTGGTATTTAGGAGTTATTTAATTACAAATCATCTTTGAAAATTTGCGACAGATTCTTTTTCTGTGTTACCTTGACCTAAAATTACCCTTATAGTTTATTTTCTATGTAAAGTAAGCATATCTGAATTATTTTTTGTATATTATATTACAATTGTGTTTTCATGTGATTTATTAGTAGGCGAATTATTTATTTTTATACGATAGAAATAAAATAAAACGAAAATAATGACGGCGAAAATGTTGGGTCAGTAACAAAGAAAACCATTGGTAACCAAGGATAAAATGTAAGGCTAGGTGTATAATGCACCTCAATATTAAGTTTTAGCCAAATATTTTGTCAAGAGGAGAAATAGACGAAATATAAAATAACGATTGATTGGTAGTATTTGTTTATAACACCGAAAATTGAGCACATAGTAGTTAACCCAAAATAATATATGTACCTAAATTGAAATAAGAACATTTGTAAAATCATACGAATTATTAGGCAGCTAATACTAGATTTCGGTTAGGAACATTTCTTTTGGAAGTCGCATTTAAGTTTTACATTAGATTTACTTATAGTTGCTTGAAATGTTAAATAAAATATATGTTTAAAAATATATTACTTTAGAGATACAACAATGAAAACTAGCCTTTATAATTTTCCTCTAAGTGTAACTTAGCTTTCCTTTGATATGTTACCACGCGAAAGTAACACAAAAAGAAGTCACACAACGCGTGGTCAATGTTTTTAATAAAATATTCTGGGCTTATTTTATCTTTTGAAAATGTTCTATGACTTTACATCAAACTGTTCGTAACAATATGAACTATCCTAAAAAGTAACCAAATGTAAGTAAATTATTAAACTTACCTCGTAAAATCACATACACAATAGGAAACAATATCAGTCACAACAGGTACGCACGTGCTCTCGTAAGTTTTTTTGAATGACTATCAATCGAATTAAACATGGCCGCGTGAGAAATGACATTTAGTAGTGTTGCCCGTGGCGAATAATAACAGTCTTGGTAGTTTTTATTTTATTTAACCTAGTAAAATGGGTAACAAAGTAGGAAAGTACTTCTTGGAACTTTTCCTAGGACAAGACTTAAAAATTAATTTCTACCATATTACTGGTGTTAACTCAACAAAGTAGTGGAAAATGAATCTTAATACATAGCATAGATTACAATTCAAAAGTTCATATAGCTTTATTGACCATTATGAAGGTTTGAATGTAAAATTATGAATTTTAAAATGGGACAGTCGTTTTTTCGTACTTGGGAAAAGTAGAGGTTTTGTTTTTTAATAAATTTTAAATAAAAGCCAAGCTTTTTATGAATTGCAATAACATTTTTAGTGTGCAAATAAAACGATAAAAAAGTAAAAAATACGAACTTCTTGACTTATCTTCATGAAGTATTTCCTTTTTAAATGCAAAGTCGTGGGACACTGCAAAATGTTCTAGTGGCAAAAAAAAGAGAAACGCTCATTCGCATTTCCAGGAAAATTCTTCATTAACTGTAGCCGTCACGTTTGCCATTCACTGCATAATACGCTATCCAATTATACATTAAACAGCAGGATGTAGAAAAAAAAAAAAAAATGTCTGGAGCACGATCCGCCCTTGTTGACATTGACAATGGGGACCGTTGGCGCCTTGGCGGTTGACAGCTAGTCTTTTTTTTTAATTTGTAGTTCTTCATCCGGCCGCGAAGAGGCGCTGCAAACTGTGAAAATGTAGGCCTTTTTAAGTGTGCCCCCCCTGGCGTAGGTTTTTTGTTTGCTGAACGCCGTTTGCGTATTGCCACAGAATAAGTAATAGTACAAGGTATTGCCACCGACAAAGCAAGGAAACAAATGGACGTAGCGCACGGGTTATGACTTCGACATGTTGTACTGACAATTTGGATAAAATCACATAATCTGTATACCCCATAAGCATCTATTGCATAATAGTATTTTATGCAATAGTTATATCATGTATGCTTTTTCAGTCGAGGACCTCGTTTAGGCCAAGAAGCTTGTTGAGTGGCCTAATTAAGGTGCAAGACTTAAAAAGCTAATTATATAACTATTGTATACAATACTTTTTCTACGAGTCAACTGAACTAATCAAACAACTTGGTATCTATTGAAAACGAAGTGCAACCAACGGCTTTTTCTTTCAAGGCACCGCCTTAATGTCAGTTTTAAGGTAGTTTGTAGTTTTGTAAATAGTTTTAAGTTTTATTTTATGTTAGCAGTGTTTGGTTCCTTGTTTTTATGTTATTATATTTTGTTGAACTTGATAGGTTTTTAGGTAGTAAGTATAGGTTAGTTTAAGCGTTGGCCTTATGCCGCGCATGCACAGGCCATTCGGGCCGTGCTTAGTTACTATTGGCAATTAGTTGAGGCCCCCTTCAGGCCCCAACTTAGAAAGACAGGGGAAAAAATCTAGTGTGGCCTGAGGTGGCGGACAATAGTAAAATTGGCATTATACCTGTCAAATTTATTATTATTTGCCTCCACCGCAGGCCGCGCCAGTGTTTTGCAGGCCTTAATTTTACAGCTAATGCCAAGTTCTATTGTCCGCCGCGGCCAGGCCGCGCCAGTGTGATACAGGCTTAAGGCCTGCAACACACTGGCGTGGTAGCTATAAGATAGAGCAAGATGGGGATATGGAAGAAGCAAAACTACCGTCTGGCCACCCTTTAATACTGACGCGATAAATAATTAGCCTTTAAAGGGCCATTCAATACTGCTTCCATAATGAGTATTGCTGCAAATACTGGCAAACCAGGATCACAATATTTAATCATCGTGTATTGGCCGCCTTTTAGGTTTTTTTTATCGCGTCCATTCAATATGTCCGAGCGCCACGGACTGCCGAGGACGGTGAAAGGGAATCTAGTACGGAATGACCTTAGATGTGCATATATTACGCACCTATTATATAAATTCACATTCGAATAATTGGCTACCTACAGTACAGGGACATATTTTTTTCAGAAGAGAAATACACTGTGCCCTACACTAGACACAGCAGGGGCTACCGCGAAACGAAAACGAACTTGGTTCGTGTATCTCCCTCTCTGTCGCTCGAACTAGCAAGTGCGACAGAGACGGAGATATAAGAACGAAGTTCGTTTTCGTTTCGCGGTAGCCCCTGCTGTGTCTAGTGTAGGGCACAGTGTATTTCTCTTCTGAAAAAATATTCTACACAATGTTCATTTAGTTCTAAGCCCCATGAAAATAAGTTAAGTGCAAAGTTTGTATGTCCACGGAACTAGTTGTATATTTGTGTAATAAAAATTAGAAAATTATGATAACACTGTTCTAAAGAAAAAACTTGACACATCACAATATATTTTATTTTTAACACAAACGTTCACCCGTCGTCGCATGTTTTATGCTAGGCTACGAAACACCGAATAACGTATAAGCTAACACAATTTCTGCTAAACACTGTGCTTAGTAAATTTCTGTAGTCAAGCTACGAAGACGAGTAGGTATCTACTTATATAGATAGGTACATTTACTTACAAAAGTATAAAAAGAAAGTTATTCGGCACTCATAAAGGTGGAGTATGTGTCTCATTCGTGTTTCTTTTTAACCGACTTCAAAAAAAAGGAGGAGGTTCTCAATTCGGCTGTATTTTTTTTTATTATTTCATAGAAATTAAATATCGCGAGCCATCTTGGATACTGCTACGCGTCATTACTCTGAACATAATGCTTTGATGGAGGAAGCGTAGCTCTTGTTACTACGTAGCACTTGCTACGCCGCCGTAGCGTATAGTTTCTTATCAGTTTGCTACCCGCCATCTTTGAACATAGAGCTACGATTTACGATACATGTAGATAGGATTGAAGCACAATATAAACGATGCAATTCGTCACAACGACAGAGACACAGCTATACTTACAATGAAATAACTCACTTTTCATTATAACTATAGCTTTCTTAACGTCTCCGTCAGTTGTTGTGATAAATTGCAAGGTTTGTACTGTCTAAATTCGTCGGTACTTATAAACAAAAATAAAAGTACCTATTTCTAATGATTGTCTGATTCCACCATAACAGACTGAATTCAGGTTCTGACTGAAGATTTGGTATCGACTAGCAATGTTTACATAGTTTCATTTTGGGCACATATTATATGGAATTTCAATAAGATATGGAAGCAAATTAAATATTGATTGTATAAGACCGTCTACCACGAACCGAAAACAAAGTTCGTTCGTGTATCTCGCTCTCTGTCGCACTTGTTATTCGAGCGACACAAACTAATTTCGTTATCGTTTCCCGGTAGCTCGCCAGTAGTATGTATATGAAAGTTATTTCTTAGTACCTACAAAAAAACTAAATTAGGAACTAAGCCAGCAATATAATGATAGTAGAATTATAGGAACTTACTAGAAGGCTGTATCCATAATAGTATCATAAGTTCATTTTCCCTTAAAACTACAGAGTGGGTATAAAATTACAGTTACAAAATGTATAATAATACTACATTCAAGTTAATTTCTATAAAATTATACTATGTATTCTTAATCTACCAAAGTTGCACATAGGTTACATTTTGACAACTACTGTGATACACATGGTCATCATCATCATCAGCCTATAAACGTCCCACTGCTGGGTAGAGGAGGCCTATGAATAGGATACAATGACTGAAGCATAATTTACGCATAATTCAATGACAATCAGTGTATCATGGATAACCATTCCTACTTAACCAGTAGTGCCTGGGCGGCCGAGCTCTGGTCGAGACAATATTGAGAAAACGAATTTTCCCAAACATGAGACATAATAGCTAGGTCGATTTTCGCCCCCATAAACTCCTATGTTCTAAATTTCATAGAAATCCTTAGCGCCGTTTTCGAGAAGGTGAATGGAAATGAATATAAAAATATTGTTCGTTTAATCGTATAGGATTTCCTTATGGTAAAAAATATGCACCTGTCAAAATGTACCTTATACTCATCTACCTAGCTTAGTTTTAATACAGTTTCGAAAAACCGTCCACTTTTTGACCAACAACGATATCAAAAGTACCTAGGTATGCTAGATTTATCTAACATCGAGATCTTTTTAATTAAAAATAACTAAATTCGTTGCTGATCAATAAATCGACGCATAATTGCTCTCGATATGAGTTGTTAACGTTAACACACTAGGTATACTAGATACTTACTCCAATCAATTGAAATAAGTGCGATAGATCTCTATCGCACTTCACATCACACATCATCAGCCTATATACGTCGTGCTGGGCACAGGCCTCCTCTCATGTATGAGAGGGAACGGGCAGTAGTCCCCACGCTGGCCCAGTGCGGATTGGGGACTTCACATACCACCTTTGAATTTCTTCGCAGATGTATGCAGGTTTCCTCACGATGTTTTTCCTTCACCGAAAAGCTAAAGGTAAATATAAAATCATATTCCGTACATAAGTTCCGAAAAACTCATTGGTACGAGCCGGCATTCGAACCCACGACCACCGTTTGGCAGCCGCATGCCTGAACCACTGGGCTACCGGAGCTATGCACTTATTTCAATAGATTGGACTATGGATGGACTGGGATTGGAATATACCCGGATCTCGAATTTCGATTTCCGTGGTAATGGCGTTCATTCTAGTATTCAAACAAGTATTGACGTGTCCAACAAGTCCGGGTCCAAATAAAAGAGAAATAAAAACTTTACGGTTCAGTACGTAAGCTGTAAAAATGACTGAATTATAGAAGTAGGTACTTCGCCTTTTCTATCCCCATACGAAAGAAGAAGACGACAATATCAAAATGCAATTTAACGTTTAACAACGCGTGGGCTGTTTCCACACTTAAGGACATCATATTCCTTTCAAACATTTATATTTTCCTCGTTACTTCGAATTGCACGAGGCTTTTCACCAGTATACATCTATACAGTATATAAGTATTTAAATTGATGTAGGCTTATAAATAAAGTTAAGTATACAATACAATACAAATACTCTTTATTGCACACCTCACACAAACAAAGCAGAGAAAAAATACAATAATATGTAGGTAGAGGTAAACAACAGGCGGTCTACCTGGCGGTCAGTATACTACATTAAAGTGAGAATGACTAACTTGTTTTTATCCTTAAGCGCATTAAACACGTTGCAATTTATCAGAACCGACAGAGACGCAGCTAAAGTTTGAAAGAGACAGCAAACATTCTAATTGCAAGTTGCATTGTGACGAATTGCAAAGTGTGTAATGAGTAATGATTTAAAGAGCTTGCGAATTAAAACTGTGAATATTTATAAAATAAATGAATGCCGACTGTTTCAGAACACATTTGACAGTCTCACATTTGCTACACATACATTGGGTACAGATTTCTTAGAGCATTAAACCAACCGGAGTGGCAATTGACAGGCGTTCCCCTCTGCCAAATACGTATGACCAGTGGTCATACGTATTGTATGGACTGACGTTTATCTGACGTAGCTATTTTCACGTTCCGCATACATTTGACGTTCCCCTCCCCCGCAAAAATCGGCAGACTTTTTATGTATAGAAAATGACACATGTGACCACTCCTGTTGGTTTAGAGCTCTAAGACAGATTTATATCATAGGTAGCTCAGTGTCTAGAAGAGAGGCTAATCCAAATATTAGACTTACTTCTAAAAAGTTTTTCGTAAAAAATACTTTTCTTTTACATCTATTCAGACCATCTTGGCACAATCACTCTTTAGCTAGGTAAGTACATAGCTTTTTAATCAGTTACCAAAGTTTTAAAACAAATATAAAACGAGTATAAAATAACACAACATAAGCCTATTACAGAGGCCCTACCGCGAAGCTAAACGAACTATTCATGGTAGCAGCTGAATTCATACAGTTGAGGAGGTATTCTGAGGTAAGTAGCTTCTTATCCACCGAACTGACTCACTGACGGGTTGGGTCTTCTGACTGGTAAAGGCGCACACAAAACCAACAAACGATTACTTATCTCGCTCTAACAAATACATTCATCGCGTCGTGTACAATGGCCGTTCGCTAGAACAGTATGTACACTCGGCAGCATATAATAATAGATGTATTCATCCCAAAGAAATTTATCGTACTACGAACAGTGAGTCAAGAATAGTCGAGATTATTTGAGTTGGCCGAATTTCTTCAAAGGAGTCCATTGAAAATGCAACTCTAACGTCCTAGGTAGAAGATTCCAATTCCAATGACTGTTTTATAAAAACACGGCCACATTCAATAATATCAACTTGTGGTCGAAAACGCGAGTCGATAGAGACTCACTTGTTAATTTAAACACAGTCTACTGACTTAGTACATAGAGTTCGATTTAATTTGTCCAGGTTGTGGAAGCTCTCAGTCGAGATGTATGGAAAGTATTATGCGTCATTGATTTTACCACCGATTTTTATTCGGAATCAGTTGACTGATGACGTAACTATTTCATAGAATGAGATGTGTGAAATGCTGTCTCGTACTTACTAAAAGGCCGCGTTTACGCACAGTGTAGAACGCGCAAGCCTGTCTTCTTATAGCAAAAAAAATTAAAGTTCCAAAACTGAATTGACAAAAAAAACCTATATCCTTATCGAACCTGTTCATATGTGTGTCGTGCATCGCAAACGACTGGAGGAGCTTCTGGTCCATGAAGCCGCAAATGAAGGGTAACCTTCCTTTGACACTGAAGCGCAAGCTCTTCGATATGTGTATCCTGCCTATCCTAACCTATGGCGCCCAAACTTGGTCATTAACAGAAGCCCAAAAGTCCCGACTCAAGATTTGCCAGCGAGCAATGGAACGCAGCATACTCGGAGTTCGTAGGATCGATCGGATCAGGAACACGGAGCTGCGTGCCAAAACTGGCATCGTAGATATGTGGGTGCTAAGACCGCGAAGCTAAAGTGGGACTGGGCTGGACATGTCTGCCGGATGCACGCGGAGCGTTGGGCCAAATTAGCCACCGAATGGCTTCCAAAAGATGGCTTCCGAGGTAGAGGCAGACCGAAAAGGAGATGGCGGGACGACCTTGATACGTTTTGTGCAGATTGGCGAACACTGGCACAGGACCGAGACGAGTGGCGGAAAGGAGGGGAGGCCTTTGCCCAGCAGTGGGACACAATATAGGCTATAAAAAAAAAAAATGTGTGTCGTACGAAGACAGAGAACCTATTTATTGTTCTAAAATGAATCTGAAGTTTTGTACTGTATTTAAACGTAGATTTTTATGGTTTGCATGTATGTTTAAAATAATTATACTGATCTTTCCTACTGCCTGAAACACAGGGTATCCTAGTACAGGCTCTCAAAAATGTATCCCTTAAATAATATTTTAGTACTAAGCCATAATTCTGTAAAATATGTTTTTAATAATAAATGAATATGAATGAATATGAATATTTCACGAGAATCGTTTGATAACAATGCGACCCGTAGAGGAGAAACAGAAGAACATAACATTTATATGTAAATATTTTTTGCCTATAAGCTGAAACGCCCTCGTTCGCTTAGTTATAACTTTCACCCCCCTCTAATGGCGTAATTGAATATAGTGTTACGCAATCATTACGCTATAGCCTGTTATAATCTGATATTGTGTATACGAATCACATAATGAGGGTTTGCGATAAAGTAAGTTGATGGAGGCCGATTCAAACTGTACACGGAATTAGCTGAATAATGTATGTACTACACCATATTATATATATCATCTGTGACCACACTAATTACTAGCGGCTCTGAGAGCTGCAGAATTCGCGAAACAGGATAAAAAAATATCAAAAAGAGACACGACAATTAAATTATATATAATTAACGAACCTGCTAACAAATTTTCATAAGAATCGGTTGAGAAATGCGACCTATAGATGGAGGAGAACAGCGGGAAAGTGGGACATCCAGACATCGGGACATACCACAGATCTATATCTACATCGATCACGCAAATGCATGTACTTCGCGTGTCCGAATTGGGTCTCCGAGTTGGCACTCCGACTGACATTCCGCGCGCGTCTGTTGTGGTAGCCGGTTGTCCGTGAATATTAAGAAAATGCCTTATTGCAGAATCGATTTTGCGCGGACAACGGGGAATTCAGATCGCCCGTGTGACGTCACAGTAGGTAGAAAAAAGTGACCGTGGTTTTCATACAGATTGAGGTGTTAAGTTATCTAGTGTATATCTATATCTGTGGGACATACTAACGGTTTTTGACCCCAGACGAAGCATAGAACTTCGTTCGCTTCGCTCTCTAGTTCGATGAAGCGCCAACGTTGACGTAATTGCCAAAAGCTTCTTAAAAACTTAAATTGTATTCGAAAATAATGTAACTACAACCTAGAAAAGTTGAAAAACCCCCGACATTTTGATTTCAAAGTCCAATATCTCAAAAACGGCTCAACAGATTTTCATGAAACATGGCTAAAAACACTTTCGCATGTTCATAGTGTGATTCAGGTCATAGAAAATACTACAATTTGATTCGACTCAACACGCGTCGCATGGTATCGGGTAGCGTCGCGTGTTAATAATGTGTTTCCGCCTTTATATGTTTAGTAAACATTTCCGAGATACCATTATTTTGCTCGCCACTGCAGCTTTTATTATAGGGTGTAACCATGTATCTCGACTCGTAACGTAATAAGGATTTTCCTCCCCAAATACTCGTATTCGTTTCAAATAACATTCCGCCTACATTTTAATTTATACATTTTCCTGCGGGAAACCTTGTCTTGTTTTTCGTACTTTTATTATCATGTTTTTCGACATAAAAACCAAATTTTGAAAAGGAGGTTCTTTGATATTTTGAATCTGATGATTGCGATAGTTCTGATACCTGTACCTACATACATACATACATACATTCACGTCTTTATTCCCAAAAGGGGTAGGCAGAGCACATGAAACGTATGTTCCAGCGCCACTTTTAGCATAAATGTGGGTATAAAATATCGACAAAATGTGATATTGCAATGATAGGTTGCTAGCCCATCGCCCACAACACACTTCAACCCTGGTACCGAATAGTAAATAACAATAATTATTTATTTATTTCAGGCCGAAGCCCATAAAGTTGTTAGTACGGTACAAAGATCAATATTTTTTGGTAGTAGGAATCATGAAACTTCACATTACATGATTAAAAAAAATTTAAAAACAATGAATTAAATAGTGGGCGAGACATGTTTTGTTGCATCTTTTCACTTTTTGCCAATTAAATTATTTAATAAGGGGAAATTGTTTATATATTCAGGGGAGAAAGATTAGATTAACACCACCACATTTCTTAACGAGGCAAATTGTACCTCTGTGCTAGGTCAGAGCCCGTATCATGGCCGGTCTTATCACGCGGTAGTGACTAGATAGGATCATCGTCTCGTTCTATCGAACGGTGTCAGCCAGTGACGGACGCTCTATCTTGTCACTTATCGTGTGATAAGGACGACCATGATACGGGGTCAGATGGCAGTCGCTTTCATAAAACTTTCTTCGGATTAGGTTAGGTTAAGTTAGGCCAAAGTGCGGACGGTGCGTCAAAGCATACCCCCAACGTAAATATACATAAGTTTCTGTCAAAAAATATTTTTTGGGACAAGCAATTGCCGACTGTATTTTTCTGTATACCATCATCAACATTGAGACGATTCTAACGAGCCCAAACTCAACGGGGTTACGTCGGTTAAGTACTGAATTCCCCTGGCCACCTTCTGTCTCCATCATCAGATCAGCTCGATGGTACCATAATATTGAATTGTCATCCAAACTAAACCTAAAACTTCAGCTCAATCGGTCACCGGGAAGTGGGTCAAATTTAACTCGCAAGATTTGCCCTTACTAACAGGGCAAGTTAAATAAAAGCTTGTAAAAAACGTTAGGTCAAAACGGACCTCGGGTTCGTTTGAGCCACTTGAGCACAATCGAGAAAACGCTAGATAGATGACGATTTCGTAACGAGGGTGATGAAAGAGTGGACTATACGAGTAGGAATAGGGTTGAAGTGTGTTATAGGGGACCAGATAAATAAGATTAAAAAAAATATATATATAAGGGGACAATCTTACACAAATCGACCTAGTCCCATAGTAAGCTCAGCAAGGCTTGTGTTATGGGTACTAGACGACGATATATATAATAGATATAAATACTTAAATACATAGAAAATATCCATGACTCAGGAACAAATATTCATGCTCATCACACAAATGTTTGCCCTTACCGGGATTCGAACCCAGGACCTCTTGCTTCCTAGGCAGGGTCACTACCAACTAGGCTAAAACGGTCACTTATTCTCTACTAAAGCATTTTAAAACGACTTACTAGAATAACGTGAAACTTTGTATACCAGCGAACGAATAAACCATAGAAGTCTAAGTAGCGCCACAAAATGGCCCCACAGAATGGGTGATTGCCATTATGCGGGGATGGGGGCGGGGTGTCAAAACGAAGCCAGGCAGCCGTTTAGTTCGAACATACCGGGTTTTGGACACGTGGTTGCGTAGAAATTTGTAAGGAGCTCGCATTCTGTAATACCTACTTTATGCATCCTATGTACTCGTATTTATTTCGGCATAGTGCGTCCTTTATATATTATTCTCGGCTCAGCACGGGCTTATTTAATTTTATGCTTCCCATAAACTCTACGATTTCGGTCGTTTTATGATGTTGTTGGGTGTTGGGCACTTTGCTATTCCGCAAGCCCACTCCCAATCAGGGACCGGAACCGGTTACCATTAAAGGGTTTTCGATCGGGTACTTGATCTAATTGTTTTTCAAAACCCTATCAATTCGGTAAGCATATCGATCGACTTACCGAAACGATAGTGTAACCAAATTGATAGAGTTAATTCAGGTAAGCGCTTACCAACATTAAAACCCTATGATAAGGTTACCTTATCGAGGGTTTTTAGAAAACAATCAGGCAATTTTAATCTCTGCACGCAAAGCTTATTCTTACATCTTAGATTAGGTAATTCACGCGCAAACGAATCATCACGAAATGCCCTATAATTACTTAAATATAACCGGTAAATATTCACCCTATTCGACTTGGTAACCACTTTGGAAACGGTTACCCCGTTCCAAACGGTATCCGTAACGATAGGCTAACACATTGATAGGGAAACCATATCGTTTGGGTAATCATTTGATAGGGTTACCCTATCGAAAAGCTTAATCAAATGAAAGGGTTTTCCGGTCCCTGCTCCCAATACACCTAAGTACGTCTCATGACAACCCGATAAAATCCAAACAATCTCGCACATAAAATGGACCGAAAGTTTGAAATCCTTCACTTTCGGTCAAAACTTGTATACTTATTTACTTACTCCGTTGGCTCAACGACCCAAAATGAATCTTGGCCTCTGACACGAGAGTGCGCCATTTTTATTAGTTCTGCGCTACGCACTCTTGCCCACAAATGTACCTTAACACCGCGGTTTATAGTAACAAAGCGTCTCTACCTACGCATAGTTACCATGAACCTATGTCTAGTTTCGTTAGGCGTGACGCGGGAAGTGAGGAACATTCCAGCAATGACGATTCATATAGCCTTGCGTATACATCTTGATTGATGTCATCTACAACCTTGACAAATAAAATTGAACTCTATGTCGTATGTACACAAGATTGTTTTTGATATAAGCGTAGATAATCTGCAAAACGAGTCTCACTTTGTCTTAGTAATCTTAGTATATTGCATAAAAATACTTCTTGAAAAAACCAGCGTAAAGGGACACCAGAATGCCGGTAAGCTTTTCGTGACGGGGGCTCACGTTTTACTGGACAAGCAATGTGTGATTCGGTTATTTCGTTAAGAAAACTTGTCAGATGCCAGAACGCTGTTTTCGCTTGGTTTTAACCCATTCTATATGACGAGTTTACAGTATAAGGAAACCTGAGTGACATAAGTACGCAAATCGACATAGCCCCATACTAAGCAATGCTTGTACAGTCAACAGCAAAATTAGATGATCATTTTAGTACTTTGTCGCACTAAACGTAACAATACTGCGACACTTGGAACGCGTCTAAGTAGTGAAAGTGACAAGGTACTAAAATGATCATCTACTTTTGCTGTTGACTATACTATGGGTGCTAAACGACGATAAACATACTTATTTATATAGATTAAATTAAACTTACGATAAACATACTTATTTATATAGATTAAATTAAACTTATAAGTCTTATAACACCCCTCTTTTTTCGTCGGGGGTTGATGAATACTTAAATACATAGAAAACATCCAGGACTCAGGAACAAATATTTCTGCTTATCACATTAATAAATGCCCTTACCGGGATTTTAACCCAGGACCTACAGCTTCGGTGGCAGTGTCTCTACCAACTATATAGACTAAACCGGTCGTCAAACGCCCGTAAACTCTCGGTAAAGTGCAAAATACCGCATACCTACCGATTCCGATTCGTCAAATGCAAAAGTGCCTTAAAACCATTCAGAAGAGCCACCCATTTTGACATAGCTACCCAATTATTTTAAGCCAGAATTTTGATTCCTTCAGACGTTCTTACGCAGTGAAAATGTACGATTCTCTGCCACAGTAAACTAGGTATTCATTCCTTATATATGTACAGTGGCTGCATCAACCATTTTTTTATCTCCAGGAAACTCGACACAAGTCGGTTTTGCAAGCCCGCATACAAATGTGGTTTGGCTCTCATTTTAAAATGGCGCGCTGTAACATGAAACTTTGTATACACAACTGGATCCGGCATATCTAGCTCGGAAAATTGTTCCAGTTGCTACAACTTATAGTAAAAAAAAGAGACAGTCGTTTTTCATACTAAACTTATATTCCTCTCTATGTTTAGGGTTCCTTAGTCAAAAAGGAACCCATATAGTTTCGCCATTTCCGTCAGGCTGTCCGTCCGTCCTAAAGTAGAAAACTTTGGTTCGGCATGGGTATACATGGTGACATTTTAATCAGTGTCCAAATTCAAGTATAAGATTCTTCAGCAAAATTATAAAATACGTTTTTTTTGTTTCATATCATTCAGTACTAAAATGTTTAGTAATTGCTGCTTAAAGTTATCCCAGAAAAACCTTACCGCGCGGGCACCTCAGCGGGTAGTAAGGTTTGCGCACGGCACGCCTCCCCTCCCGCGGCCCCGCCCCGCTCCGCGCGGTACTGAATGCCCAGTAACCACGCAGTACGGATAATTCTTTTGGGATAGACAAATTATAATTTTAAAAATACCTACCAGTTTTTTTCATAAATGGAGTCTATTAGGGATACCAAATGATTTGTTAGATGGGTTCCGCAATCGCGTTGTTTCAATGTAGCGTTTTCCCGAGTCGCATTTTTCCGCGATCGATAAATTCCCTTGTCGCTATTTTAATCGTAGCTTTATTCAGCGTCTCATTGTTCCGCAATCGCCTTATTTTCATGTCGATATTTATCGTTTTTCCGCTCTTTTATAAAAAAATTACCTCGAAGACGAAAGCGGGAGCTCTGCTCCCGCTTCCGTCTTCTAACCTATCTGCGATCCGAGTCGGTTTTGGCCCTAAGTCCCTGTTCAAAGGGTGGGCATCATATTAACTTTTCTCTGAGATCAACCAACGCCAAGATAGTGGTGTATCGTAGGCTGTAGGGAACAGGGGCTTAGTAGCAAAACTGACTCGGATCACGGATAGGTTAGAAGACGGAAGCGGGAGCCTTGCTCCCGCTTTCGTCTTCGAGGTTATTTTTTTTTATAAAAGAGCGGAAAAAACCAACAATATATAAGGCGATTGCGGAACAATGAGACGCTGAATAAAGCTACGAGTAAAAAAGCGACAAGGGAATTTATCGATCGCGGAAAAATGCGACTCGGGAAAACGCTACATTGAAACAACGCGATTGCGGAACCCATCTAACAAATCTACCAAATGCCTACAAAAAATATGGACACTGATTAAAATGTCACCCTGTATAAATCAATCACGCTGACAAAACAGTAATAATAAAATCTTGAAAAAAAATATTAGGGGACCTCCACTACACCTAAAGCGGGGATGTAATATTTTTATTAGTTAGTCAGCCATATAAATAGAATTTACTGTATGAGGCAACCAGTTACTGCATGCATAAACAGCGCAGCGCCCAAATGTCACAATCACAATATACTTCGCTCGCTCTGAGGTCTCAACTGATCGTTCTTCGTCGCCATCAGTGACTAGATACTTCGCTTGCTGTACGATTGACAAGATGGTTAGTACACCAGCTCAAATAAGGTATTATTGTAGGACGGCACAGCGCCCGACTCAAAGAACTTCTTATTGTAGGACGCACCCAGTGACCGTGCCACTAATCGCCACAGCGCCCAACCAACTCATGGCCACCATGAGAGACACTAGATACTTTGCTCACTGTTACATTTGACCTGATGGTCCGTCGGCTAGTACCTCAAAGAACATATTATTGTTGGCCGCACCCAGTGGCTGGGCCACTAATCGCCACAGCGCCCAACCAACTCATGGCCACAATGAGAGACACTATATACTTTGCTCACTGTTACATTTGACCTGATGGTCCGTTGGCTAGTACCTCAAAGAACATATTATTGTAGGCCGCACCCAGTGACTGGGCCACTAATCGCCACAGCGCCCAACCAACTCATGGCCACCATGAGAGACACTAGATACTTTGCTCACTGTTACATTTGACCTGATGGTCCGTCGGCTAGTACCTCAAAGAACATCTTGTTGTAGGACGCATCCAGTGCCTGCGCCAATAAACGGCACAGCGCCCAACTCGTGGCCACCATCAGAGATACTAGATACTTTGCTCACTGTTACATTTGACCTGATGGTCCATCAGCTAGTAACTCAAAGAACATCTTATTGTAGGACGCACCCAGTGACTGCGCCAATAAACGGCGCGGCGCCCAACCCCCCGTCACCGTCAGCGACTCCAGCGAGATACTTCGCTCGCTTGCAGTCCGGGCATGTGCAGTTGTCTGTGAGCGTGCAGAGACCTCGGGCGGTCGCGATGGCCTCCCATTTGAACTGGTCGTTTTGATTGCTGCTCCGACTTAGGAGGTTCTGTGGACATATTCACAAATTTAGCGCTTCTATATACTTCGCAGTTCGTCGGCAGCATAAGGTTCGGCTACGCTTCCTTTTTCCGCTTTCCCGGAATTGGGTTGGCATGAATATTTAGCAGTAGAGCCAATAACCCCTATGCAAAATAGGCGCAATTATGACGTCGAGTTGCGTTGTGGAAACCCAGCCCACGAATACTTATAACCTATATACTCGTACTTACTTCGCAGTTCACAAATATGCCCGTACTTGATTATCCTTAAAGAGAGAAAGAGAACTCTGATAACTATAATTTTTTAAATGAAAGAAAAAATTAAAATTTTTGACAGAGCCAATTTTTCCTTTCATTTAAAAATTTATAATTTTCGTTAGCAGCGTTACTGTTTAAAAAAAAGAACTCTGATAACGTCAACATTGCTCGCCCAATATCTAAATTTCCCTGTTCTTCATATTTCTCTTATTATTCTTCAGACAATACTCTGATATATCCTCGCTGGGCAAAAGTTTCACTGAATTTGATTGAATTGAGATATAAAAGCTACTTCAACTGCTGTGTATCCCTATTTTTCCTATTCTTCTTGATCTGTAGGCTTCATAGACCTGTTTTCATAGAAGAGACGGTGAAAAACCTACCTGCTCTTCATGTCCCTCAATTGTAGAGCTAAAAACCCTTATACAACCTAATTATTCTTGTGCTAAAGTAATTGTGAACATAAATAAAGAAGAGTGTGTGTACAGCGTACAACAACACTCTCTCAGCCCACAATATATAAACCCGTGGAATAGGATCATATGTCAATATACCTACGTTCTTACGCCCAAGCAAGAAGTTGTTTGATTTCGTCCCCCATGGCATGGCGACCCTGCCAGGCGCTCCGTAACCGCTAAGGAGTCGCAGTGGCGGTACTGCCATACAAGCCCAAAAGCCGGGCTTGCCTTTCAAAACTCATTATCGATCAAAAATCAAAGGTAATGAGAGCACGAACTATTTCCATTCGCACTGTTTCGCGCTCTCATTGCATTTTTCAAATTTATTACCTACATCGTGGTACAAAATTCGACCGCGCACCGCCGCGGCGCAGTTGGCTGGCAGCACTATCGCTGTGACGACGAGATGACGACAATCGCTTGAGACAGGCACACGGCTAGTCATCTCACTCGCACGCGTTGGCTTGCAAGCGGGCTTCTATTCTAGCTATCTATGTCTCTTTCTTACCCATGAAGACTGCCTAATAATGAGACATAAGTGTTTATAGGTTCATATAGCAAATAGTACGAGATTTTAAGCCCTGCATGCCTATGAAGTTGTACACAAGTCTAGTAAAATGCGAAATTCGCGCGTGCGCCTTGATTTGAGTGTGATGACGGCCGACTTGTAGTTTCAAGTTTCAATTTTAATTACTTTTGTTTGTTTGTTGTTTATTTAAGCGATCAGTTTGTTATTTATTTTAGCGGTCATTAAGTATTTTGTTTGCTGTGTTGCTGTTTAATCGGATTTACAATGGAGGAAGTAGTTCCTCGTGATTGTGATAATTTAAAGTGTGTGCAAGTTTTGCTTGGCGAGGGAAAGGTAAACTCTTTAACCTTTGCTCAGACAGAAGAAACAACTTATTTGTTCGCCAGGTTTTGTCGCCTGATTTGTGTATTTCTCAGAGTAGTCAATCCGTAAATCGCATAAAAGACAGTTTAATAAATCAAGGTACAAAACTCATTGGTAAAATTATATATAGTAGTAGCATGCCTTCAGTGTGTTTTGGTGAGCTCGGCCTCGCTAGCAAGTGCATATGCAACTGAAGATTGATCAATAATGAGGCAAGAAGATGGATTTATCCACAATAACCGTAAAAACTATAAAAACATATGTCTCGGCTTGCCCTATTCCGAAACCCTAGGCACGCCACTGAGGAGTCGGGGAGTTTTGTTTGTTGTAATTACCTGCATAACCTCAACATCGCTCGCCCGCCACATATCCAAATCCCTCAATATCTGCATGTCCTTGTTCTTCATATTCTTCTTATTCTTATCTCCTCCTCTCTTTAGACAATACACTGATATGTCTTCGCTTGGCGCTATGGAAGTCTCGTCGAACTGGATAGAGTTGACGTCGCACGTCGTCGAGTCGTCGTCTTCTAGGGGGAGAATGTCGTCGTGTCTGAATTCGGATGACTGGTTGGTTAGGTGTTGGTAGATCATCTGTAAAGAATAATGTACTTTAAAAACCTTTTTACCGAGTTCGTATCAGGATCCAAACAGCTTCAACAGTGCCTATAAAATTTGAAGAGTTCCCTCGATCACATCATCAGAACCTGACCTGGTGACCATGAAACTACCTGAAAAGGATACCATTTAAAACAAAAAAGAATTTTCCAAATCGATACAGGTGTCTTCGGATAATTGGGGAACATAAATAAAAAATAAAAGATTCTGACGAATTGAGAACCTTCTCTTAGTTTGAAGTCGGTTAATTAAGTAGGAAAGGAAACATTGCCATCTTATTAGGCTCATTGATACGTCATCCCACTCTTATTTATGTTTCTTTTCGGCGAAGGAAAACAACGTGAGGAAACCGGTCGGTCTAATCCCCAGTAAGATTTTGTTTTCCCCTTGCGTTGAAATGCAAGGCCTAAAGGCCTAATAGCGGTCGCTTCCGGAAATCTAGTGCCTTAGGATTAGGACCTTGGGTTCCATTGGAGTACGACCGGGAAAATGCTAGCAGGAAACTCATTAGAAGAGCATACCTGTGAGTCTTCTGTCACGCTGTTTGTGCTGACACGGCGGGTGGGCGTCGTGTTCTCCGAACCGGCCTGAAACAAAGTGCACTGATGAGTCTAAGGCCTAGGATTCACTACACCAACCGCGAGCCGAGCCATCTCACAGGGCACGTCGACTTACAGCGTAGCGCATATGGAGAACATTTATAAAACTGTTGGAATGCAGGTTATGATTTCGGTTATATTGGAAAAATAACGTTTACGGTTATTTATTGTTAAATCAACAATTTTAGCGGCTTATCTAGCAAGCAAAAATCTTATATTTAGGTTTAGTGGGGCAGAGTGCTCGAACAAATTGTCGTAAATGTGGACACGCTGGACGGAAGCACTAATTTTTTGTCAGGCACTGTAAGTGTCTTATATATAACTCGAGATATTAATAATTAAGTAACTAAAATTAACATGGCCGCCAAAAAAAATGGTAGCGGAGGAGGTGGTTCCTATCAAAAACTTAAAGCTATGGACCTAACGAGTACCTGAAAAAAATTTGGTGCTTTTGTCCAGCGTGTCCACATTATCACCTGAAACTGCCCTACTAGTTAGGTTAAAATGCCAAACCAACCTACTATAATAACCAACAATACCAACTGTGAACCGTGTTTCGCTAAATTAATACTATAAACAACTAGGTAATTATTCTATGACAGGAAAATTCGATGAATCGTTACGCTACGATTTGAGACAAATTCGAAACGATTAACAATGAAATGTTCTTTGATTAAATAAAAAACAATGCATTGATGATTATAAATGTGAATAAGAGGAAAATAACGTAATGAAATTCGTGAAATAGGTTTCGGCGACATGAATATCGACGTAAGACATTTCGATAAAATGATATTAGTCACCCTTTTTCTACACCTCACTACACATATATTTTTATGATTGCGATCATATTTTCTAATTTAGACTTTATTGCAATAATTTGATGGTTAACTATCCATATAGCAACACTAAGATATCAATTTTAACATGAGGAAACTACCCTATTGTTATTTATGTCATCCCTAATGTTTGGGTATATATATGTGTAGTGTAGTAGTGTAATGTAGTTATAATCTAGTACTTAATGCTCTCAGACCTCTATAACTCAGGTCCCTCGGCAGCAATAAAATGCTTTCATCTATGAAGTAAAGGTCCCTAATCCACAGCTCTTAACCAGGGCTGTTTTCTTTACGCGCTCATGCGCCTCAGCCCGCCCGTCACGCCTAATGAAAGTAGACCTCAACCTACGCTTAGTTACTACGCATCGCGGTGTCAAGATATATTTGTGGGTGAGCGTTGAGGTGAGCTTAAAACAAGTTACAGAATCGCGGGGCTGGACAGTGTAATGGCTTTAAAGTTTTACTAGCTTTCATCCGCTAATGTATATGCCCTCGCAACTTTGCTTGCGTATTGCAAAGAGTGCAGGAAAACGCGCGGGATAAAAAAACGTTTTTCAACCATTTACATGGCCCGACCTCCTTAGTACAGTAGTCGAGGAAATTGAATGTTTAGCACTTTTGGATCTTAGCGTCATTGCAATAGAGTTGACATGTGCCAAACCTTCAGTTTCCTTGACCGTACATGCATACATACATACATATACTCACGCCCGTATCCCATTGGGGTAGGCAGAGACTAACGGCCGTATTCATAAACGTACTACAAGCCTGTTTTAACTAAAATGGCGTTAAAAATCGTTTGTCCTTATCTGTCACTTTGACATTTGTGTTCGTAAGAAAGGGACAAAGCACATTTTATTTAGCAGAGGCATTTTAAGTTTTATGAATAAGGGGGTAAGGAACGCCAAATACTATGGTCCTTACATACTTCTCATACCTCCTTAGTATCGAAAAATATATTCCGAAGTTACGAATCGCAATCACATTTTTTAAATTCTAAACTACATGTATTGTTTGTTCTTATTTCCTTTGGCAAAAAGCCGTTTTTCTCTGAAACTATAAAATTTTCGGGTTCATTATAAAACAAACCTAACCTAACGTAACCTTTTCGGTGCTTCACGAAAAGTATTCAGGAAGTATGAAAAACTTTACGGTCTTCGCGTGGAAACTGGCTTTTTGCCGAAAATTCTGACAAACAATAGTTACTTTTTATTTATTGATACTACAAAGGGGCTTGTCACCAAACAATAAAGTTGGGATATGAAATATAACACAGGCACAGGCCTCCTCTCATACATGAGAGGAGGCCTGTGCCCAGCAGTGGGACGTATATAGGCTGATGATGTGATGTGTGATGTGATGAAATATAATGATCTCGATAGGATACCATGTCCCGAACCCCAACCGCCACTGTTTTAACTTGTACCTATTTTTACTAGGTCTTGCCCTTCGTCCGCGTGGCACTCATTAATATCGCAGCCCCATAAAAACATTCGCCCCCATTTCATCACCTTGGGGGTGATTTCCGGGATAGAAAAATTCATATATCCTACCCCGGGTTTCTAATTATCTCCGTACCAAATCTCATCTCAATCGGTTTAGCGGTTTAAGAGTGAAAACGTAACATACAGAAAGAAGTACTATCGCATTTATAATATTAGTATGGATTTTAAAACTAAATCTTACTTAGACTTTTAAAATACAAATACTTAGGTATCTGCGAATAGAGTTAACTTGAGATTATTTGAGTTGGCCGAAAGGCATCATAGTAGTCCATTCAAAAAGCAACTCTACTATACTAGGTAAAAGGTCTCAATTCCAATTAAAGTTTTATAAAAAAGTCGGTCACATTAAGTAAACTCACTACAGCCCCTTACCAACATCGAAATAAATAAATAAATATTAGTGGACATACATATACATACATTCACGCCTTTATTTCCAAAAGGGGTAGGCAGATCACATGAAACGTATGTTCCAGCGCCACTTTTAGCATAAATTTGGGTATAACAGATCGACAAAATGTGATATTGCAGTGATAGGTTGCTAGCCCACAACACACTTCAACCCTGGTCCCTTAGTGGACAATCTTACACAAACAGACCTAGTCCCAAACTAAGCAAAGCTTGTACTATGGGTACTAGACGACGATGAACATACTTAATATACTTATATAAATAAATACTTAAATACATAGAAAACATCCATGACTAGCGAACAAATATTCGTACGTGTTCATCACACAAATAAATGCCCTTACCGAGATTCGAACCCAGGACCTCTTGCTTCGTAGGCAGGGTCGCTACCAACTAGGCTAAAGCGGTCGTCAATTAATTCAGAAAGAATAAAGTTTCCGATATTTTGAAGTTATGGGTATTCGGCACTCTTCGGCACTCTTTGCACTAACAGGCCATAACAGTACTACTGTTACTTGCCTCGTAGCGGAAAGCGACTACGGCGTAGCCCGCTAGGCGGGTTCCGGACAGTGAAAGAGTTAATAAGTTTCCGTCAATAAAAAACTATTTTGGCACGTACATTTGGCTGTATTTCCCCCCCCCCCCCCCCCCCCACACAGAGGTTTATGTTGTGTTGTTCAGGTGTTGCTATGCTGCTGTTATTAAATCGTCCCGTCTCGGTGGTTCCGTAATCTTGCATTGTCAGATTGGTCACCGAACTTGCGTAAGTATGCCAAATGAGTTATCAAAGAATACTAGTGTTGTGCACGGTGATGTAGGGCGGACTGCAGCACGCAGCCCCCCTATTCTCTGACTTGTTTTAAGCTCACCTCAACACTCACCCACAAATATATCTTGACACCGCGATGTAGTAACCAAGCGTAGCCTCTACATACACAGGACACGGCTACCACAAATCCTACCTATACCGCTTCAAGATAACCACCGATGACCTTTGCCCATGCGATGGAAGCACCTCACAATCCGTCGACCACCTTTTAAAAGACTGCCCGAAATTCACAAATCCGAGATTTAACCACGAAATCACCTGTCATAATCTCCATATAGAACCATTAACCTGCAGGAAATCATTCGTAAAGAAAGTACAATAGCCTCTTTTTGCAAACTCGCCACCTCCATAGTTAATAACCTGAAAAAGTTCAATGGCACATAGTTCATTCTTCATTTCACCCATCATCCATCACAACCATACTCATCATCCATCACAACCATACTCATCATTCACACACAGAACTAATTATTCATTCAGTAATCACTCATTACCATACAGTAATCGCGGATTCTGTCGCCCGTAGGTATCCTTCGCGGGGACTGTTTCTGGCAAAATCAGTATCAAAAAAAAAGCCTCTACATACGTATCTGGCGTACGTACCTATGTACTACCAATAGTTTCGTCACGATGACCGGCAGGGTGAGCCGCATTAGCGCGTAGAGAATAACAGGCCTCTCAGTGCTCGTCGGAACAAGTTTTATACATAGGTGCATTGGCTGTGGCTGCTACTAACTACCTATATGACGCTGACTGTTTCAGTTAAAAAAATGCTTGTGTAATTGAGGTTTTTTTTTTCAATTCATACCCAGAAATTAAAATTAAAAACGTATTCCGAAAAGTATACTACACTTTAAATTGAAAAGCCAAGTGTAAAAATATGGGTGCATACAACTTACTCATAAATATGTCCCATTAGCTCTTATCTCAGCGGATTAAGGTTTCGGCACATATTTATGAGAGAATGAAATCGATACATTTTTGCACTTGACTGTATACTTCGTTTTAAGTAAAATAACGAAAATCTCTCTCGGATGGTACCGATATTGGTAAATACGGAAAGTTCTAATTCCTGTTCGCAACTTTATTGAAAAAGGAAATGAGGAAAGATTTATTGAAAAACTTATATCTTATGGAGATATTGTAAACTTGGAGTAATTTATGTTTTCTTCTCTAAACTTCTGTACTAATAATAATATTATAAAGAGGAGAAAGTCTGTGAGAATGAAGCTTTGTAACTTCGTATGTTTTAGGTAATTTCAAAAATCATTTCACTTGCGTGTAGAATGGGCATTCTGGATGGTTCTAGGCTATATATTATCCCGCGGGTTTACGTTCTTTGCAAAACACGGACGGGTAGTATATTATGAAGATAAAAATACTGTGAGACGTTTGTAAGTTTGTAGGTTTGCCCGGAAATTCTCAACGGATTTCAAAAAATCTAATATACAGGGTGGGCCCTGTAACTAAAGCAAAAAATTAAAATATACATCCTTTAACTAACCAGTAAATACGTCCAAATGGTATTAATTAATTAAAATGAAAAATAAATTTACTGTTATTTTCTAACAAAATTAATCGAGGAAGCAATGTACCGCAAACATTGTGTCCAGTCGAAATACTTGACAGTGACATTTACGATCGTTTTCAATATTATTAAACCTATTAAATACATCAATATTGTTTAAACGTATGCAGTTGAACTTAATTGCATACCTAATGCCTTTTTTCAACACGAGGTAACAATCTTCTTATCAAGTAGGTTTATTGTGTAGGGATGAAACGATAAAAGTAATAAAAATAACTATTTTAACGTAACTTACTGTTTATTAAGAAGTTCCAACATAAACTGTATTAAATAAAATCACTGATAATAATCAAGTATTCCAATCTTATTGGGTAACCACTTTACAAGGTAAATTGCACGTTTAGCAGTTTATAAAGATGTTTCTTTTTCTCGGTGGTACGGCTTGTACTGCAGTTGACTCCGTTCCGATACGGCATGTGTAAATAAAGTACTATGTGTGCGCCTTTTTAAAATCAGAGAGAGCTTCATCATTTTCAAAGAAATGCTGTGAAAATCGGGCTGCACACCGCGACCACAAACAGAACCATATTTGGTGGCCGCATTTTCGTTGCACTGCGTGGAAAGTAACGTGGCTATTATTTAACCACACAAAGCTCGGTTTGTATTCGCTCTTCTTTCGTCATAATTATCACGTGCGTTGTAATTTATTTGATTTATGCCTTTTTGCAATTTGCATAACTTTATCTTATCAACTTGACGTACATTGTCAATAGATATGTAGATAAGAAAATAAACAAACTAAACGTCGAAAAAAAAATGTTGTCAATTGCGTGAATGTCTGTGAAGGTTCATGATACTAACCTAAGCTAGGAACACACTTGTCCCATGTACGCAACGAATGCAATGCATCGTGGGAGAGATAGTGTGCAGTGCACACTTGTCCCGTGTGCATGGGACGCAGGTGACAGCGTTGCGTATGACAAGTATGTTTCTAAGCATACAAATTTCATGTGTCTCAAGACGAGAGTCTTTAACCAGTGTGTGTTGCCAGTGATGACATCATCATATCAGCCGAAAGACGTCCACTGCTGGACGTAGGCCTCCCCCAAAGAGTGCCAAAGTGACCAATCCCGCGCCACCCGCATCCAGCGGACTCCGCAACCTAGGTCATCAGTCCACCTTGTCGGAAGTGATGACATATGGCACTGAAACGTCGCTTAATATGGGCCTCATAAGAAGGCTCAAAGTCACCCAAAGGGCAATAGAGAGGGCCATGTTGGGAGTTTCTCTGCGTGGTAGCATCAGAAATGAGGCTAGCCGCAGCAGAACCAAAGTAAGCGATATAGCTCTCCGGATCGCTAAACTTAAGTGGCAGTGGGCGGGGCACATAGCACGTAGAACCGATGGCCGTTGGGGTGGAAAGGTTCTCGAGTGGCGACCACGTACCGGAAGGCGCAGCGTGGGTAGGCCCCCGACAAGGTGGACTGATGACCTGGTAAAAGTTTCGGAAGACCGCTGGATGCAGGTGGCGCGGGGTCGGTCACTTTGGCACTCTTTGGGGGAGGCCTATCTCCAGCAGTGGACGTCTTTCGGCTGATGTGATGATACAAATTTCAGGGTTCATATTTCATAATGCATTGCATACGTTGCGTACGTGGGACAAGTGTGTTGCTAGCTTTAATAATAATATTAGCATAGCGGTTTGAAAGCTCCTTAGAAAGATTTAACTCCTTTCTATGAAATGTGAAAATGATCGATGAATTAGGCCTGCATCACACTGGCGCGGCCCGCGGTGGCGGGAAATAGTAAATTTGACAGCCGCTATCAAATTTACTATTGTCCGCCACCGCAGGCCGCGCCAGTGTGGGGCAGGCCTTAAAATTGTCCGCCACTTTCAAATTTACTATTTATCAGCCATCGCAGGCCGCGCCAGTGAGTGGCAGGACTTAAGCCTGCATCACACTGGCGCGGCCTGGCCGCGGCCATGAACCTAGGATCCTCTGGACAGGCTATGGTAATAATAATACCACGTGCGAGCGAGTTGGTACCATGCAAATCTCGATAAGTGTGACAGAAAGCGAAATATCATTCGTTGTCTTTCTCATAGTTCCACTTTTTTTTATTTGCTTTGCCACAACTAATTTTGTATGAAGTTGTGGCACATAAACCATTACCCGTCCAAATTGAGTAGGTTGTCTATGGCAAGTCATCAGCCATTTAAAGACTGTTCTTAATTTAGCTGCATAGGAGCTTTTCCGTCCCTCATTGTGGCATCACGTAGCCTGTCCTGAGTATCCTAAGGTTCATGGGCCGTGGCGGACAATGCATAGTAAACTTGACAATAGCTGTCAAATTTTGTATTGACTGCCACCGCAGGCCGCGCCAGTGTGTTGCAGGCTTCACAGACTGGAGCGGCCTGCGGTGGCGGTCAATAGTGAATTTGACTGCTAATGACAAGTTTACTATTGTCCGCCGCGGCCAGCCGCGCCACGCCAGTGTGATGCGGGCTTTAAGCTTGCCGCAGGCGTACTGTTTCCAGATACCGTTACCGTACGCTTACCATGAGTTTGACAATGACGGCTTACGCTAACGAGTATCGAGTTTTCTATGTGTGCATCTCTATTGCACTTTGACAGTACGAGCGGAGAAAGATATTTCGAATTTTGTATTTTCGATGTTCGCGGTAGCAGGCCTGAAAATTTAAGAACACGTGCGTGAAACGGATGCATTCGGATTGCCAGCTTTAGTAAGAAGTTTATAAAATAATACTAATATTTGTCATATCAACATTCATATGTCAAACTGCCTTCTCTCATAATAACTTTTTAAACAGTTAAAATTAGTTGGGAGTGCCAGAAATGTTTCTAATATTTTATTATGTGATAAGAATGCAATAATGTATTTTGAATGAGTACCTATTATTAAATAAATATCAAAGGCGACACACCACCGTAGAAAATAGTCTTACACAAACTGTTGATTCATGCCCACTTGTCTCAAGTGTTTACAGCCACTTGTATTGAAAAACGTAGCGATTAAAAAACGAAGATAATGTTATCATGTTTATTAAATGTTTGTAGCATAACCATAACTAATAGTATTTTTCACAATCGTGTTATAATAGAGAGCTTTTTAGTCGAGTACCGTGTTTAGGCCACGAAGCTTGCTGAGTGGCCTAAGTAAGGTACGAGATTAAAAAGCTTGATTATGACACTATTGTGAACAATACTTTTTCTACGAGTCAACTGAACAACTTAAACAAACTTGGTATCTATTGAAAACGAAGTGCAACCAACGGTTTTTTCATTTTTGTGCGTTGATGTCTATTTACCTTTTGACTTTCTCATGACGGCGGGCGTCCTATTGGTCAAATACATTATAGTTCAGTAAAGGTGCCACGTGATTGGTCAATTTCATTTTAGTTGTCTCAACAGTTATGAAATGTTGAGTTGGGAGCTGCATAGTAAAAAGTATGTGATTTAAGTTTGGTGTACGAAGTCTTAATTCAAACATTAAGGTCGACGAGTATAAAAAAAACCGTTTCAGTATTGGTCCGTTGCTTGACAGAATGTGATGGCTACCTATCTAATGAAACAAATTTTCTATGTGCTGACCGTTTGCTGTTCTGCACGCTTCATAACGCAAGAGTGTGTTACGGTGCACTTTGTCAAGATCAACTTCTCGAATTTTTTCGAACGCCTCAACAATTCTTCTCCTCAGCATCTCGACCGTGTCAACCTCTGCGGAATACACGTAATCTTTAATAGCTCCCCAAAGAAAAAAATCTAAACATGTAAGGTCGGGAGATCTCGCCGGCCATCTTCGGGGACCATACCGACCAATCCATCTATCACCAAATATTTGAGTTAGCCTTTGTCGGACAAGCACTACAGAATGTGCAGGTGCACCATCGAGTTGAAACCACGTTTCATTTTTAACGTTCTCGGGTAAATTATTAAAGTAATCTGTCACGGTCCCATTGATTAATTGCATAAAACGTGCCGTATTTAATGTTCCGTCAATAAAAACTGGACCGATTATTGTGCGTCCATGAATAGCAGCCCAAACGTTCACAGAAAAACGGTACTGATGAGCCGTTTGTCTCATAAGGAAAGGGTTGTGACTACTCCAGTAATGGGTATTTTTTGGGTTCCATCTTCCATTATTAGTAAAAGTTGATTCATCCGTCCATATCACATTACGCACGAAGTTCAAGTTTTCTTGGTCCTGTCTCAAAAACCAGTTGCAATATGCATGTCGGACGGGGTAGTCTCGTGGTAACATTCCTTGTATTTTAAGAAATTTGTAGGGGTGATGATTACTCCTTTTTAAAACTTTTTGTATAATTCGGTGATTTACCCCAAACATAAAGCCTGCTTTTCTGGTGCTGGTCGTGGGTCGTTGCCGGAAATGACGTATTATTCTTTGCTCTAATGCCAATCTTACATTAAATGCCGCACCCGGGCCCTGTGCCGGTCGTACTGCTCCAGTCACAGGCTCGTTGTCGCGTACTCGTTGCACGGCGTTGGTGATGACTCGGCCGTTGGCTGGTTGCCTTCGATTGGGAAATCGTTCACCGTACAACGATAGAGCTCGGTGTGCGTTGCTTCTGGTTTCGCCGTAAAGCAGAATCATGTCACACAATTCGTGTGAATCATAATGTATTCTTGGCATTTTTAATTGCTGATAATATCTGTTCTGCGAACTTGACAATGTCAACGTACCATAAAGTTATAAACATTTTTAAGTCATTAAATCAAACCAATCCTTTATGGAGATTTGCAATAATAATTACAAATGTATTGTGTCAAAAATAATGTTTATGATCAATAAAATCCTACGTACTACTGTCGACCTAAATGTGTAGGTATTAGGACTACTTTTGGTTATTTTCCTTTTAAAAATAATTCACACTTCCTAACACACGTTACAATCTGTCAAAAGGCTCGGTACCAAGATATCTTACGACCGCTAAGCGACAGTATGGCTATGTGAAAATTCCTTGATGGCTTACCTTAACTTAAAATGACTATTTCTCCTAATTTAAAAACTTTGGAACATTAGGACCACTTTGTAATAACTGTATATACTTTAAATTAGCTCTGTTTTCATTTTTTGCTTTAGTTACAGGGCCCACCCTGTATATGTACAATAGAAATTGAAAATCTGGTCACTATTAAACTCTTGTGTCACTGTTGAAAATCTTATGCCACTATTGAAAATCTTGTGTCACTATTGAAAAACTAGTGTCACTATTGAAAAACTTGTGTCACTGTTAGGAACCTAGACACTATAGAAAATCTTGTGTCCTAATTAAAATCTTGCGTCACTTTTGAAAATCTTGTGTCACAGTTTAAAAATGTTGTATTTCAATTGGGAATCTAAAGTCACTATTTAGAATCTTGTGTTACTGTTGAATATCTTGTGTCACAGTTGAAAATCTTGTATCACTATTGGGAATCTAGAGAGCCACTATTTATAATCTTGTGTCACTGTTTAAAACCCTGTGTCACTATTGAAAATCTTGTGTTAGAAAGTTAATAGTAAACTCACTTCTTCATCATCGCTGTCCAGTTGTAGGTTCGATATGTCCGGCGAGAAATGTTCCGAGCTGGTTCCTTTACTCGTTGAGGGGATCGGCGAGTTTGGTGTGGCAACTGTTGAGAAAGACTTTATTCAATACAAAACAAAATATAACCCAAGTGATACAATACAATAATTTAATTCATAATTCATTTATTCGTCAACCAAGTGGGATCATGTTTGATATGGCCTACGTTTAGCGATGGACCGATACCGACAGGGTGAATTTTTAATGAGTGTCCAAATTTTTTGTAGGCATCTGGTATCACTTAGACTCCATGGTTGAAAAAAAAAACTGGTATGTATTTTTTTTAATATTGCGAAAGTTTATTTATTACAATTTACAATATTATACAAACCACAAATTACAAATTACCTAAATCTAACTTTAATCGCCCCCAGTCGTTCCTGGCGCAAACACTTTTTTAAATTATAAATTGTGTATCCCAAAAGTATTATCCGCACAGTGTGGTTACTCGGAATTCAGTGCCGCGCGGGGCGGGGCGGGGGCAGGGGGGGAGGGGGAGGCATGCCCTGTTAAACCTTACTACCCGCTGAGGTGCCCGCGCGGTAAGGTTTTTTTGGGATAACTTTGAGCAGCAATTACTAAAAAATTTAGTACCTACTGAAATATATGAAACAAAAAAACACGTATTTCATAATTTTTGCTGAAGAATCTCGTGCTTGAATTGGGACACTCATTAAAAATTCACTCTGTATAACTCATGACATGATAATGAGGATGATGATGTACCTTGATTGAAGATGACCTTAGGACGATCGCTGACTGTGTCAGGGTACTCGGGGTAGGGAAACATGTTGGCCTACATTCAGCAGTGGGCAGATTATGACTGATGATGAACATGTACCTTGTTCTAAGCTGCCGCTGTTCTGCAGCAGGTTTTCCGTGGAAGGTTGGTCCTGCTCCCGGCTCCGAGCTTTGAACAGCCCGAATTTGACCGGCGCCATCATCTGAAAACCAGGTACTGGTTTGAAGTCGTAGAAAACAATGTATAAAAAAAAACTATATCTACACTACACTAATTGTAAAGAGGAAAGATTTGATTGTTCCCACAGTGAGCTCAATAAGGCTTGTGTTATAGGTACTAGGCGGCGATATATTTAATAGATATAAATACTTAAATACATAGAAAACATCCAAGACTCAGAAACAAAAATTCATGCTCATCACACAAATATTTGCCCTATTCCAACCATTCCACCATATTTAAAAGAACAGACTGCAAATGCATATTACGAGGAAACACAACGGCCGTTTTTCCATAGAAACGTAGGCCCCTGTTTTCTCCCTGGATAATGGCAGTAGTGCAATATTTTTTTTCCATAAATCTATGGCTACTATTGACATGTTCCTATGTTTTCTTTTTTTTCATAAATCCATTCTTAAAAGAGATATTAACCTTCAAAAACCTAAAAAAATGGCAGATTTTCTGCTGTGTTCAAACATCCAGAAAACCATTTTGACTGGATTATTAAAAAAAGGAAGACATAGAAACACGGCCAAAGCCTTTCTTTGATTTTCAATAAAAAAATAGTTAAATAGGTCAAGTTTTGGAGAAGAAATCAGGGGACTACGAAACGATGATTTAATGGGGTGTGTAATGATTGGTATAACAACTTTTGATATATTTTCATTGGATATTACAACATTTAATATAATCTCATTGGATATAATCACTCAAGGGGTATAATAAACTTTTGGTATAACAACAATTAGTATAATTTCATGGCGTATAATGTTCAAATAGTATAATACATTTTTAATATAACGTTTAATGGATATAATGTATATTGGATATAAGTATTAGTGGTATAATGTTTTGTATGATATAATTTTTGTTTTCACACACACGTTAATTATTTTTACGTCACACCTGGCCATAATGCGAGTATTACTGCACGCTGCGCGTACGGGAAAACTCGCATTGTGGCCAGGTGAAGACGTAAAATTTTGTACGCAACACGGGCGGTAATTCGTAAAGCCCCAGAGCGCATATTTATGGCCCTCACCTTCGGTTCGGGCCACAAACACCTGCGATCTGGGGCATTTACGAATTCACCGCCCTAGTTACGTAATGTACTATAACCTAACCTAAATCTAACCTGATCGCCAGCGTGTCGACGTCACCGCTTCGCGGGGTGCCTATTTCCGCTCTAAGGGGCACAAGCTAACCCTAACCTAACCTACAAATAATACCATTGTTACAATTATCAGTGGCTATTATACTGTTGTGTGGCAGTGGTTACTCGTCGTCGTACCTACACCAACCTGCCTTAGAGTAAAATAGGTAAGAAATAATACTAGTAAATATTCCAGATTATGCCAATAGTACATTATACCAACTGAGTTTTATATCGAACAAAGTTATATCCCATGTACGATATACGTTATGACTGTTACACTCGGGAGCAAAAGTTTCGGGTCACTAGCATTTACTTCAATATCTTGAAAACGAATAAAGCTATCGTATTGAAATAAATTGAACCTCATAGACAATTTAATAATCCTTCGTTACATGTATAAAAACTTATTGGTTGGCGTGAAGTAATGGCATTAAAAAGTTATACTTTTTTTGAAATCAGAACTTCTAATTTTCGCAACTGTTTTTGCTTTTGTTTTTGTTCTGTCATAAATTGTATTAGAAGTCTTCCAGGAAAAAGAGGAATCCGTCAGCGGAACGTCAAGAACGGTTTTTTCCAAATTGTTTCTAATTATCGGTTTATTTGCTTGGAACTTCGTGGATTTGACCAGAATTGACCTAAGTTTTCGTTATATATATATAGTGATTTATAGGTTTAGGTCTGGGTGACTTGTTTATAGGAGTCACCCATTAGGTTTATTTATGGGGGATCACTCCCCTGGGTCAAATTGGACTTCTCCAGTTCCTCCATCTCCCGGCGCTTATATAACTCTCAAGCAGTCTGGAGACCGCGATCTCGTTGCTCGACGTTGCAGAACGGACAAGATGGAACGCAAGGGTTCGGATTTAAATATTAATTCTCGGTCCCGGTCGAGCTCCCGCTCGCGCTCGTTACGGTCTTGCTCTTCCTCAACGGACACTACGGACAAGTCAATGGTGGTTGCCAGCGATATCAGGCTAAGTAATTCTTTTTCAATTTTACCTGACACGAAACCAGACTCTCAGGACTCTGTGTTGGAGTTGGGCCAGGCGTCAGCCCCAGGAGTCCATTCATCTCAGGCTGCCTCTCTTACACATACGGATCAGAATACTCCTCCGGCTCATTTACAGGCTTCGATGCCTTCCCTGCCAGCTTCTACTCCTCGGCTATCATCATCACTGCAGTCGACGGAACGAACCAGTTATAAACGCGGTGATCCCGGCCCTTACATAGTCCATGTTCAATACGACAGTCAGGCTCTAGGTGCCACTTTGCATCCGGTCTCCTTTGGGCAATTCCTCCACCTCCATCACCGAGAATTCCCTAACGTGATTGACGGTTCGGTTAAAGGCTTAGGCCGGAACAGAGTATCGGTAAGCTTCCACTCTTTCACGGACGCTAATGAGTTCCTACTTTCTCCAACCGTGGTTAATAAGAAGCTAAAGGCTTCTATTCCCTCCTTTAACGTTACCAGGATGGGTCTGGTCAGGGGCATCCCAGCCAGCTGGACCCTGGAGGATATTATATCTTATGTGAAAGTTCCAGAAGGGTGTGGCCGGGTAACCAAGGCCAGACGGCTGAATTTCAAAAAAACCAACTTGACAGATGGCTCGTACAAGTGGATTCCTTCCGAGACTGTTGTGTTAACTTTCGATGGGCAAGTGCTCCCTCCGAGAGTGTTTGCCTGCTATAATGCCCTAAAAGTTGAAGTGTACACTTTCCCCACTGTGCAATGTTTCCAGTGCTGCAGGTTCGGACACACCAAGGACAAATGCCGTTCGACTCCCCGCTGCTTTCGTTGTGCCGGAGAGCATTTTGGTGACACGTGTAATGTGGAAATTCTCAAGTGTATTAACTGCAAAGGCGAGGAGGGTCACTCGGCTAAAAGCAAGTCCTGTCCGGAATTTATCCGCCAATGTAACATTAAAAAGGCGATGGCGGAAAACAATATCTCATATGCGGAAGCTGATAAGCTCCAACCAATCTTTGGGAAGTCATTCGCGAATGTAGTAGCTTCTGCGTCTCCGGGAAGTAAAGGCAGTTCCTTCAGAAAGACAGTTTTCTCTAAAGTCCGTTCTCCTCCCCCTCCACGTGCTGGCTACGACAGAAGGGCTCATATGGGCCTTACCAATGAGCCTTCTCCTCAGTTTGCCAACGGAACCGCGCTGAATAATCCGCATGCATCTGCTGCATCCGAAGATGTGATGGCGATTCTTATCAGACTTTTCTCAGTACTGTCTAAAGTGTTCTCTGGCCCCAATAATGATCTGTTGTCCCTCGTTGCCCCTCTTCTTTCCTCTCTTTTCAATTCCCTTAATAATGGCGCAGTCAATTCTGCAATGGAACTGTAGGAGCATCCTAAATAAAAAATCTGATTTAATTTACTTAACTAACAAATTCAGTCCTTTTATCATTGCCCTCTCAGAAATCTGGCTTAAACCAGATTATAACCTCCGTTTTCCAGGTTTTACCTGTTTACAGGATGTCAGAGTAGATGGGTATGCTGGTTGTGCGTTGCTTGTTAAAGAAGGTCTCTCTTTTAGTAAAATTATGGTTCCATCCTCTGAGAACTTTCACATCGTAGCTGCCCGTGTGAATAACTACACCTTTGTCTCCCTTTATATTGCTAATGCAACTAAACCCATTCTTTTTCAGCTCTCCTCTATTTTGGAATCTCTGCCCCTCCCTATTTTCATCCTGGGCGATTTTAATTGCCATCACCGTGTATGGGGCTCTGGGAAAACGGATCCTTTAGGTGAAGTGTGGCTGGAGCTAATGCATCCCCTTAACCTTTGCATACTCAACACGGGCTCCCCTACTAGGCGCTCGAGGCCTAACGAGGTGTCTAGTGTGGTTGACCTCTCGCTATGCTCCCCTTGCCTGGCATCTCAGGTCACCTGGAGTACACTTGACTCTTCTTTTGGCAGCGATCACTTCCCTATATTGATTGAATTCCCTCTCCTCTACCAAGTAAAATCCACTCCTAATCCCCCTCTCCTAAAATTTAATTTACTTAATGCCGACTGGGCGGAGTTCAGGAAGGTAATGAGCGAGTCGGTCTCTCTGTTACCTCCTTTAACACCGAGTGATATTGATAATTGTGCGAAGGAGTTCTCAAGAGCAGTAAATCTTTGTGCTGAGAAGGTGTTCCCTGTTAAAAATGCCGTTTCCGGGAAAATTCCTTCCCCTCCCTGGTGGGACTCACAATGTACTCTGGCCGTTAAAAATAGGAAGTGGGCAGAAAACGAGTACCGCTTTGACATTTGCCAAGCAAAATTTATTAATTTAAGTAAATCAATAGCGGAATCCAAACGCCTTCTCCAATCAAAGAAACGGGATGGCTGGAAGTCCTTTTGCTCCTCTTTGTCTCCTTCTACTCCTGCTCGTTTTCTCTGGAGGAGTATAAGGAGATTTAGAGGTAGCAAACAGGGTTTTGCTAGGTCTCATCCTTTGGGTGGAGACTGGGCCGATTCGTTCATGGATTCTCTCGCTCCGCAGTATGCCCCTAGTAGGTTAGAAGTTGATACTGGTTATTGTTCTTCTTCTTCTGATCCCCTCGATTCTCCGTTCACGATGGTGGAACTAAAACTGGTCCTTGGCTCTGTCACGGACTCTGCCCCGGGCATTGACGGTATTCCCTATTCTTTCATCTCTAACGCTAATGATTCCTTTCTTTCTTACTTCTTGGCTCTCCTCAATAACATTTTCATCTCTGGTACTGTCCCGCAAGTCTGGAAAGCTCAATTAATTATCCCAATCCTTAAGCCTAATAAAAACCCTTCTGATCCTTGTTCTTACCGTCCGATCGCCCTCTCTTCCACTCTCCTAAAAATTTTAGAACATCTTTTAAAAAACAGGATTGAATGGTTTGTTGAAAGCCGCAATTTATTGTCTGACTCTCAATTTGGCTTCCGGAAAGGGAAAAGTACGATGGACAGTCTTGGAATATTTACCTCGGATATCCGCATAGCCTTCTCCCTGAAGAAATCTGTTGTTGCTGCTTTCCTGGACGTTAAAGCTGCCTACGACAATGTCCAGCTTCCGATTCTCTGGGAAAAGCTTTGTCGACTTAAGATACCTTCCAGACTGTCGTGCCTCACACTTAAGTTACTTTCTGAACGACACATCACATTCTGGGGTAATGATAAGACAATATCTCCGTCTAGGCGAATTTGGAAAGGGCTGCCGCAAGGGTCCGTTCTTAGTCCCCTGCTCTTCAATATCTATTCTGCTGATTTAGAGTCTGCTAAAGGTCACTCAAGCATCCTCCAGTATGCTGATGATATTTTGTTGTACTCTTCCGATACTAATATTTTGAAGGCGGCGGACCAAGTTTCCCGATCTTTGATCTCATTAGAGGGCTGGCTAGGGCATCATGGTTTTGAGCTGTCTCCCTCTAAAAGTAACATTGTAATCTTGTAATAGAGTGGGCATGCTCGCTGGCGGATTTCTGTGTGTATTGTTATATAAAGAGAGAGAGAGAGAATGACATACTTTTATTTCATACCCAAAGTTAGAAAATTGATTAGATAAATGAAGGGGAGAAGGAAGACAATAAAGTTAATATACAATCGTATAAACAGTCTGTAACGGTGACTTATTTCATCTACGGATATTGTATGAATCATTTCATATATCGATACCTAAATAGAATTCCTGCTTTGGTAATAGACATGGCTGGAGGCGTAGGGCGACATACGAATTTCAATCGTAATAGCTGGAACATTAGAAGCTAAATGAAAATGAATAGTACGACTTTTTGTGGTAAGGCAATGTGTTTACATTAGGGCTTTAATACTACAATCTGATTTGAACCTTATTGCTAAAGAGTTAAGGTTGTTAATGGGTTGAAATTATTGATGATACCACCAACGTCTGGCCTCGTAAACCTATTGACCCTCGTGACCCTCTTGACGCTATTGACCCTCTTGACGCTATTGACCCTCGTGACCCTCGTGACCCTATTGACCCTCGTGACCCTATTGACCCTCGTGACCCTTTTGACCCTCGTGACCCTCTTGACCCTCGTGACCCTCTTGACCCTCGTGACCCTCTTGACCCTATTGACCCTCGTGACCCTCGTGACCCTATTGACCCTCTAGACCCTCGTGGCCCTATTGACCCTCGTGACCCTTTTGACCCTCGTGACTCCGTGACCCTATTGACCCTCGTGACCCTCTTGACCCTATTGACCCTCGTGACCCTCTTGACCCTCGTGACCCTATTGACCCTCTTGACCCTATTGACCCTCGTGACCCTATTGACCCTATTGACCCTCGTGACCCTATTGACCCTATTGACCCTCTTGACCCTATTGACCCTCGTGGCCCTATTGACCCTCGTGACCCTTTTGACCCTCGTGACTCCGTGACCCTATTGACCCTCGTGACCCTCTTGACCCTCGTGGCCCTATTGACCCTTTTGACCCTCGTGACTCCGTGACCCTATTGACCCTCGTGACCCTATTGACCCTCGTGACCCTATTGACTCTCTTGACCCTATTGACCCTCTTGACCCTATTGGCCCTCTTGACCCTATTGACCCTCTCGACCCTATTGACCCCCTTGACCCTATTGACCCCCGTGACCCTATTGACCCTCGTGGCACTGTGACCCTATTGACCCTCGTGACCCTATTGACCCTCGTGACCCTCGTGAAGAGTATAAAAGGGAATGCCGAAGTAGTATGCGGGATTATTTATTTCTCATCGTTCGGACTGGCAGTGTCTCTGGTTGTGGGCTGTGAAATTATTGGTGTGTGTTACCTCTATTGTGTTTTGGTGAATGGCTTGTTATTGTGAGGAATCTCTCTTCATAATTATGAGTCTTTTACTTTCTTAATTTTACAAGTTAATTGTATATTTAAAGGGGTATTAGGGCCTAAGCTATATTTACTTTATCGGAGGTACTCCGGGAGGTTTATATGGTTAAATCAAATATGTTTAATTTGCTAGTGGCCACTCCCTAGAATTAGACATGTTTGACAAGTGTTTTCGGAACTCAGTCAAAGCTGTATTTACCGTAACGGAGTTGGTCCGGAGGTTTATATAGTTAATCAAATATATTTAATTATGCCAAGGTACTCCCTGGGATTGAGTATGTTTGACGATTGTTTTCGAAATTTAGTTGGGGTTAATTCTTACTGTCCAATCAGCCGGAACACTGTCAAGAATCAGTTATCTGCGGAGTCAGCCCCACCTAACGGTGCCAACGGGGATGAATCCGTGTCCGTGTAGTTACCAGACTTGAGGTGTGGTCTGGCGTCTACCTCTTTACCAACATAGGAGACGAAACCCTTTAATCGGGGCCCTCACGTCTCTCAAAACAACTGACGGTGGAAACGTGGCTTGAGCATTTATGTGACGAAAAGCATAGGAGGATATCTCCGCTCGTGGAAACCGATCGGTTGCTTGAGGGGTCGTTCAGTGTTAAATATACTTATATATCAACATACCGTATGTCCAGTTAGTGCATCTTACTCGCTGTTTTCCCTTTAGCCTTCGGGCACAGCGAGGGGAGATGAATTACACAGGCTGTTAGAGGGTTGTCATCTCAGTTTCGCCGACTGAACTAATTACAGCTTCAATAGGGATACATTCTTGCTTCTGAACTAAGGTATGGTTCCAGGAGTAAGCAGAATAGGGACTGTGGGGTAGGCTTAGGAGTAAATTCACGCGTTATGGGGTATTAGGGCTTGAAACTATATCTACTGTAACTAAAGATATTACAAGTGTTTGGTAGGATTAATAAAATTGAAGTTATTATTCTTATAAAATCTAATGACGACTAAAATTATTAATGAGTAACCAGTGTGATGTTTGAGTAGTAAGGCAAGTGGTGTTGGGTTGTCGTGGATTACACGTGAAACACGAGACAATTGTTAAATATCATTAAAAAGGTCACAGTATTATTCATGAAATTGTGATATCAGGATTGTCTCAGAAAGATGAAATAATTCTGGGTTTGATGACAGGCTGAGCAGTTCATCAAATCCATTTAAAATATCTTATTTTCATGAGAGAGAACTCTCCATTTAAAGTATCTTATTTTCATGAGAGGGAATTCTCCATTTAAGGCATGGTTTGGGTAGAATGTCTCGCGTGTAATGAACGGTTTACCACGGCATTACTCTACGGCCGTCGGTATAAAATGGTCCAGGCCATCTTAGTTATACATATAAACGATTAATAATACTAAAAGATGTCAGTCGAGTTGTCTCGGTGTATCTTCTCGAAACTGACCGCTAGGTTTGAGACACTGGTAGATTCATTCTCTGAGTCCTAAACTCGTAGAATAGCTAGGTAAGTAACTTGAATAGGATGTCCAGACTCCATTCCAACAAGAGAGTAGCCAGTGTGAGCAAAAGATTGCCACACGACCCGTCGATAGAACTTTGGTCCAAAATACAAGTATTTAGGGCAGTCTTCTAGATAATAATAGGTTTAAATAAATAATCTTGATTTTATGAAGGCTACTCCTTGTTCAACCGGACATGTAATAGGGGATAGGTGTTTTTCTACCAAAAACAATTTTTAATTATAATCATAAAGTAACCTACAGTGTAATTATAATCATAAAGTGATTTATAATTAATTTATTATTCCTACAAGATTTAGGACTTTGTTATGCTCATAAATAGGAAAATAGCAGTTAAAAGTAGCATTTCAGTAGGTTAATTTATGTACAGATAAGCTAGCTTTAATTTTATTATGAATGGAGAGTCCAAAATCCTGTCAAGCTTTCATAAAAGGATCTAGGGTTATTACGGTACACAACACTTAGGGGTTCAACCACTAGCGATCACATTTTGGCCAAATCGTCAGGTATTCTTAAATAAAAGCACGCAACAAAAGTAGGTTTAATAAGTAGGTAAATAGAGAGTAAGTTACAGTAGTCTAGCACGAAGGAATAGGGTTTTACATTAAGTTAGAATTCATTGCAAAATATTTAGCGTTTCTTGAGCTTCAGCGGGAAGCTGCTTCGTTAGCTGTAGGTCTTCGGAAGCGCTTTCTAGCCAGGGGGGGTGAACTGTTACAGTTTGGTGCCGTTCCCTGGGATATCTTCAGTAGCCCTCACGGGCTACAGTTTGTTGCCTGAAGTTGGAGGTGAGCTTGATAGGTGTTGGACTCTTCATTATTTTCTTTCAATTATCAGCTAGGGACTCCGCTAGGGAAGGTTTAGGACTGCATCTGAAAAACAATAAAATTTTATTAGATTATTTGCACATTGCATGTGGAACCGACGGCCGTCGGGGCGGAGAGGTTCTCGGGGCGGACACATGCTTGCCGGGGGGGCGCGCGGTGTGTCTGCCCCGATGTATAAGACGCGGGGCGTTGTGGCACTCCTTGGGGGAGGGCTGTGTCCGGCGATGGGTGTCTTTCGACTGATGTGATAATGATTATGATGATTATTTATATATATATCACATGATATCGGTACTTTTAGTAAATATAAATTATTAAAATTATAGATTAAGGCGGACATTAATATAAGAAAAAATATATAAACTCATTGACTCTGGGGGGCGTCAATGAATAAATAATTTAAGATATGTCGGGGCGTATTCAGTGTGTCTACAAACAAAAATAACAGTTGTAAGGTAGTTCGTAAAACTAGAAATTAAGTCTTATAAATATAAAACCTAGGTCTTGTGCAGGGGATATTTCATAATATGTCAAGGAGAAATGAGCATGGTTTAGCACAACGGAGAGAGGAATTGCATTTTTGCAAGAAGTAGGCATTGTATAGGAACGCTGGCATTATTTATGTATTTCTATTATTTGGGGGCGAGCCTTCATTGCCAGTAGAAACAAAACCTAGCTATTCATAAATTCTGAGCACCTTAATCCTTTAATGTGGCTAATATATTTTGTAGTATACCTTGAGATATCGTTGAAACTAGTGAGGCTCTGGTGATGTCATTTCTTTAGCGGCGTATAAGCACTGAACTGATATTTTCCAATGTCAGAACAACCTCAAAACAATCCTTGGGTTTTTGGAATGGTAGTCACATACGGTTATTTCTTAGTGCTCCTTGTACCTAAAACGAAAATCATTAATGTGAATAATTTTGTACTTGTAGACCATAAGAATAAGGTTATATAGTGTTAGGAGTGTATGTACTTACATTATATTGTATGTGGTAATTAGGAAAACCTTGAAATTTGTATAACCCCAGTTCCTTGCAAGAACTTTTTAGTTCCATGTACAAAGACGACAATTTAATTACGTTTGAAGATACCATGACAAAGGCAATCGGTCGGGTGCATGAGTACTTAGTCAATGTAAGTAGGAAATACTAGGGCAGCTAGGGAGTATCTTTATACGTAATAAGAACAAAAGTTTTACATACCAGAATTATTACTTCAAGGCGGCAAGTGTAGATAACTCCGTGTAGGGAATGGCGCAGGCGCATACAAATATTACTTCAGAACGCATGTACGTCAAAAGGTCACAAAAGTAAGAGATAACTCACAACGTTCGTTCACTGTGTTCTCGACTTATAGAATTTAGAAGGAAAATCAATGGAGATTCATAGCCAAACTGAAATTGCGGGAAGACTGACACGAGGCGCGGCAAAGAGAATAAATATAACCGTTAACCGCTAACACGCACGAGGTGTCATTGCGTTTTAAAACTCCTATAGATATTATTCTCCATAGGAAGGATCTGCGGAAATAGTATCTTATAATCATTATTTGATTTATGCAACGCAAAGATTGCTCTAGCATTATTTTATGGTTTTTAAATATAAAGGCGAGATTTTGGAATCACTTCAGTGTGACACAATGTATACGAAAATACAAAGACGAAACGCTTTATGGGGTGTACAGATTATGTGATTTTGCCCGCATTTTCGCATGTGCATGCAGTATCTCTTGACGAAAGGATCAACAGCACAACGTGCGTCCAGACGATAGCAATCGGTCGGATTCTGATTAGTTGGAACTGACAGACCAAGACATGTATACACCCCATTAACTTAGCGCGAGATTCCATAGATATGGGCAATTTATTGCCATACGGAAAAGCCAGTGTAGAAGGCCTTTAAGAACAAGGAACCGCAGATATAGAGCAGTCGTACACGCCTGACAACTTGTTGCAGCCGTGTGTTGTAGTGAAACATGAGACATCAAAATATACTTCTCCTTCCAGCATAGCAAGTTGATAGGGCGGACGGATCGCTTGCAGTACGGGTTTAGTAACAGCAGCGCTAACACGAGAATCAAAGTTTCGTGTATATGCATCCCTTTCACTCGAGTATCGTGAGAGCGATAGAGATGGGAATACTCGAGCTTCAACTTTACAAGTCCGTGGCTATAGCTCAGGACTTAAATAATAAGGGCATGTAATAAATTTTATTTTAAATAAGGTCATTGAATTAACGTGAAGGAATTATTTCATTCTTACGGTAGCGGCAGCGACATCTATGGTAACATTCACAGATTGTTTCTTTTGAAGATGCTTTTATACTTACAAAGCTGCAACATACATTTATGGGTCAAGAAGGTAGCTAAGCCTCAATTAATGGGATTCATATCACCATAGCTACCCATTTCATTATGTATCAATACAACGGATAGAACAAATTTGATAGAGCAGCAGATAGATTGGTTTGAGAAAAGTGAAATGTTAGCCATGGAGGCTATTGTTCAAGTCAGGGAAGGTTGTGAGGATTAAATAATAAATAGACGTGTCATTGCGAGCATTATATGTTCTGGTTCGAACCTCAGAAAAAACAAGGCCAACAAAGACAAGAAAGTATGGAAAAATCCAGGGCCCAGTATATTTTATTATCATACAGAAGTCACGCGACGCGCGACGTGCATAGTATAGACATTGAGTTACAGGCATGAGAATTTTATTGAAAAAAGGAGAACTAAGCATAACCATACATTACATGGATAAAAATCAAGAATCCACATTACATACATTATCTTATATAACTATGACAGCTTGTTTGGATTATTTATTATGAAGTTAGCTGCATATGAATACCAGATTTAGCTTGGTAGCAGTACAGACGACCGTCTCATTATGAAATAGCAAGATAACATTAACACACACAGACGCGGTACAATATGATATGAAAATACGAAGATCAAAACAAGCAGAAAAGGAATTTCAGTTCAAAATGTTCCAAAAGATTGGATACTCTGATAAAAGGTATTCAACACGTTCGCAACCAAGAACTCGTCGGTAGGCACTCGTAATGTTTGTTCAGATGCCAGCTCAGCCGTTAGGAGGGCGGTAGTATAAAGTTATACGCTTAACGAGTTCTGTCCAATTCTGGTGCATTATTCCATTTTTTGGTCCAGATGCGAAAGTGTTAATGAAGTAAGGAATACTAGTCACATAGAAACTACAGATCTATCATTGCTTTCGCATTAGGGAAAATCATGCCCCGAGCAGGGTTCCGCTTGAAGGACTTCATGGAAATGGATAGCAATCTCATGGACTGGTGTGGGACGAAATTTCATATGCTGTTTCTTCACGGTAGTAGAGGTGTGTCTCATCTTGTTGACGTGCTGGCGACCCTGGAAACATAAATATGAATATTACTCTTCGCATAATAGAATGAGCTCCTACAAAAATTATTCACAAGGGTGGGACGAGCATATGAAACCTTGATTCTTCCCAGTATTACTCCAAGCATTGATATTATATGGAAGAGAGTTTAATTATAATACTACATAGGTCATCCTCAATTTAATTATATTCCCTAAATAATAAGCATGCATTAAGGAGAATAACTTGGTGCGGGGGCGTGGGAGTGTCTAAATTGATTTGAGTTTAAATTACAGAGGTTGTGATAATTATTGACATTTAATAAAAAAAAACATATTTATTCCAAACTTTGATTCACTTAAGGAACAATGATATCTTAGTTTGGTAAATATACGAGTAGCCACGGATATACAAACTTCCTAATTGGCACGTACAGAATTTTATTAATACTATGTAATGTATGCCGAACAGATGCTGTTTCATGCATATATTATGGAGCACAGAATCATTGGAGAAACACAATAGATATAATATACGAGGAGCCACGGATATACAAATTACTTAGTCTGCATGTACAGAATTTTATTAATACTATGTAATGTATGCCGAACAGATGCTGTTCCTTGCATAAATTATGAAGCACAGAATTATTGGAGAGAAACAATAGATTTAATTACCTTTTTATATTACACCACACTAGGAGAATAACGATGTTGAGTCTTGTTGAGGCTTAAGCAGTCAGACTTGTGTTGGGTAGCAGCATTCCCCTCACGGATTCATACTGCTGTAAAAATAACAAACAGAAGGTTATGTTAAGCGGGAACATCAATAATTAATGTATGATTATGACAGTTAAACAAGATATAACTTTTGAGAAAGGGAAGTAATGGAAATATATTTTAATAAGATGACATGCTCGTCACACTGAAATTGAGACGAAATTATACAATGGTTTAATCGATATATATACATTCGTGGATCTACTAAGTATCTACTTACTATTGGGGGCCATTGTATGGTAAATTAGACGGGAAGATGTCAGTTTCCGCTGGAACCACTAATGTTGAGACGGGCCCCTTCCTTGGCATTTTGGCTTAATATTCCCAGTCGCATTATCGAGTCATCAATTAAAAGGGCGAGTGCATTCCGCTGTTCCTGGAAACACCATGACAAGAAATTATGACACCAACGGACATTATCCGGACCGACGGACAAATGGACATTTAGTTATTTTGAATGAAAAATTGAATCAGGATGAATATCAGAAGAGAGAGACAAGTAGTATGTGAATTACTCTAAACTAGAATATAATATATTAGTAGAAAACTAGGTTAGCTAAGATAGCGAGAAGTTTTACGATCATTCGCAAATGTATGCTAATTACCACTGAAGTGTTACTGTTTGTCGATACATTGCCGAGTATTACGGGCTGCATGGCACCTTTTAACGTTGAAATACTTATAGGAAGTCGCTTTGAACAAGGACAGAAAAAAGGAAAAAAATTAACGTTAAGGCGGAAAGAAAGAATATTCTGGGATAATACATACCTTGAGGAAAGCGTCCATGTACCTAATCCAGCCCAAATAGCGGTAGTGTTGCATATCACGTTTGTCTTCATTTAAAAGTTTTAAATATGTTGAACCCATGCATCAGAAAATCGAAATCGGACCACGACCCACGACGTGCAATTTTGACAGTTGACACTTGACAGTGACGCCACGCTATGATGTGTCAAGGCATAGAAGAAAATTGAGTGAAGACATAGATCACAGACAGTATTCGCATATATCGAGTAAATAATTTTCTTGTAGAATTACGCTTGTACGTTATTCAGGAATTAAAAATTGTATTTTCATTAGTTGCACGAAATAACAACAAATAATGACAGTGGTTTAGTGACATCATATATAAAAACATCTATTCGGCTGTAGATGGCGACACTATATATGAGAAAACTCAAAATATCGACAATCTATGCCAGGAATACACTACTCAACAATAGATGGCGCAAACGATCACTGACGGGCCATGACTTTGGATCCATGTGTCAATGGGAAAGTTACTCTATTTGACGACAGATGGCAGAGAGATGCAGTTTTATAATAAAATTCTTACGACAGATATGGATACGTGTTTATAACAACGCAAAGTTGAGAAGTAATTTTAAAATAGATAATTAATGCTCGTATTTGTTAATCAACAATCGAGTGTATACAGTTTAATATATTTGCTACAGTTAAAAAGGTATTAAGAATTTCCGAACGAAATGGACGTCAGGATCAAGTGTCATGTCATATGAAAGAGAAAAATCGTCAGTTGACTTGAATTTCACACACAGTGTTTATACAAATAATTTTCTGTTTTCGGGACTAAGTGAATATTCAAACATTGTAAAACCTTTTTCAAATAAAGTATCATTCAGGAACGATAAATCATGTGAAGACCTATAAATACCAGTGTGAATGCGATCACAACAAGAAGTTATTAATTGGATCAAAGTGTTGTTGTAGCAGAATAGTTTTCCATAGTGGTGTTTTGTAACAAATAATAGTGAATATGGTGGCTCTCAAGTTAAAAAGGTGCTTCCTGACGTGGAAAGGGTAAACGTAGTAAACATTTAAGCTTTTCAATTTTTGAAACCCATTTTGGCTTTGTGTTGTTAAAGTTTTGCAGGGCGCTGCCCATATTATCATTAAAATAGCGAAAATACAATTCAATTCAATTTCAATCATTTAAGATAACAAGGATCTCGGGTTTTTTTTTTTGTATGCTTGTGGGTAATTTGACTTAAGGGGTACGAAAAATCTTAAAACTAAATATATCACAGAGGGCTCACATCAGACAGTTTGAAACGGGTTCTAAAATTCGACTCATTCTCTTAATAGCTTGGTAGCGCTGTGGGAAAACGTCGGCTTTCTAAGTCACTGAGCCGGGTTCGATTCCCGACACATTTATATTTTTGTATTTTTCTTTTGTGTTTTATCATGGGTGAAAGACAATGAAATAGGTTTACCTACAAGATAGTATATTACTTTGTTGCAAAATGCTCTATACAAATTATAAAACTTGCGTTATTGATTGACTGTCAGGCAGCGTGGCTTAAAGCCGTTTGAAGATAAATATGAGGGATCGGCGATTCGGCAGCAGATTTGGGTGGATCTAGATGATTAATATGAGACGTCTTTATACTTGGAAAACCTCATTAACAATATACTTAGCTGTGGGGCTTAATTACATTAAGGCCTACTAAGGTATATTTGAAATCACTGCATCAGAGGTGTCAGAACAAGTTTGATCTATGATTGTGTATTAATGGCAACGACTTAGGGATCTGGTAATGCTGGTTTTTTTGGAGTGGGGCAAATTGAGGTGGTTTTTATAATTTGCGAAATAGATTTTATTGGGTAGGTTTGTTTTGTCAATTGGACTGTCGTTCGCCCGTCGCGAAATTGGACCTACGTGTGGTTGCTGGGTGTCGCGGTTGTATTTGTGGGTGGACGTTGAGGTGCGCAGGTAACAAGTTACAGAATAGCCGGATTGTGAAAACTGATGGTTGAGTAGTAGTAGAAACTTTGATCAATGATGTCGATTTTGACTAAATTCTAGGTTTATTTTTCAATCAAAGATGGCGGATCTGGGTTTTTAAGAAAAAAATTTTTTGTATCTAATTCCATTAATTTGCTAATACTAATTTAAAATGTTGGGTTAATTTTGGATTCATTTTGAAAAATTATTATTATTGGTATGAATTTCAACTAATTTACGAACGTTAATTTCTAATTTTGGGTAAAAATTGGGATATAGCTTTGATTTTTGGAATGATCATCTATATTAATTGTATCTTACTCATGGATATGAATTTAAAAGTGAAACAATATACTTAATTTTGTATTTATTAGTGCAGTTAAATCTCTGGCGAGTATGATGAATTTTTATTTGTGGGGAAAATTTTATATTGCATCAATCAATGTCCAAGTGTTAAATCTGTATTGAAATGATTACACCTCATATGCTTTGGCTATCTGTAACAATCGAGTGCATAGGCGAATGAGGAAGGTACAAAATGATATGAAGCATGGATGCATTAATAAGGTATTGTAGGGAGAGAAAAAGGAGATGAATGAAAAGGTGGATTGATAGTGTGATTCATGTTTGGGTTTTTTTTTTGTAAACATGGGTTGCTACAGTTTGACAATAGCTAGAGTGTAATCAAATAACCTAGATTTGTTGGTTTTGATGGGAAAAAAAAAACAATAGGTCCCTAAATATTTATCAATAGGTTAAAATCGTGAAAACGATTCGACTCTTAGCATAGAGTAGTATTTGGGGACTTATACTACACACGCATTTCTACGCAAGGGTATACACACCTCATGTCGGTTAAAATAAGTCAAATTGAGGGTTAATCATAATTGAATCAGTGAAACTGAGCCGGAGTTTATTAAAAACTTTAATAAATTATGACGTTTTAGTTGACTGTTCTACCTGATGAGGCGAACAAGGTTACAACTGGATTTACAAATAGCCGCTTGTTTTGGTTATATTTTCTTTTTTTACATTTCTTACGCTGTTTTGACAAGTCATAATGGGAATTGGCTTATTTTATAAGACATGATACAGGTGCCAAGAAAACTAATTATTAATGATGTAGTTTGGGAGCACGATTCGAGCTTATACATTGGAGAATGAACGTCTCGGTACTTCTACCAAATAGTTTCTGTTTTACGTGGGGAGGTTTTGTTGGATTTATTCAAAGGAAGAGCAATGTTTCCTAGGATCACCGATTGGGCAATGTAATCACCGATCCGGGGTAAATCCTCCTTAATCGAATTACTAGAATTTATCAGATTCACAACCTGGTACCTCGGAGTGAGACAGAGATCCTTGAGGAAAAGCTAGTCATTAATCATTGTTATGGTTCAAGGGAGTCGTGTTAACTGACGAAGTCATTGATGATCATTTAGTACTGGTCAAAAACACATCACGAGTTTAGAAAAGGGAGGGTTGTCGCTGACAAATCTAGGACCTAGGGGTGAAGATTCTACATGCATGACCTAGGTCATACATTGCGAAATATTCACCGGGGCGTGTTGTAATAGAGTGGGCATGCTCGCTGGCGGATTTCTGTGTGTATTGTTATATAAAGAGAGAGAGAGAGAATGACATACTTTTATTTCATACCCAAAGTTAGAAAATTGATTAGATAAATGAAGGGGAGAAGGAAGACAATAAAGTTAATATACAATCGTATAAACAGTCTGTAACGGTGACTTATTTCATCTACGGATATTGTATGAATCATTTCATATATCGATACCTAAATAGAATTCCTGCTTTGGTAATAGACATGGCTGGAGGCGTAGGGCGACATACGAATTTCAATCGTAATAGCTGGAACATTAGAAGCTAAATGAAAATGAATAGTACGACTTTTTGTGGTAAGGCAATGTGTTTACATTAGGGCTTTAATACTACAATCTGATTTGAACCTTATTGCTAAAGAGTTAAGGTTGTTAATGGGTTGAAATTATTGATGATACCACCAACGTCTGGCCTCGTAAACCTATTGACCCTCGTGACCCTCTTGACGCTATTGACCCTCTTGACGCTATTGACCCTCTTGACCCTCGTGACCCTCGTGACCCTATTGACCCTCGTGACCCTCTTGACCCTATTGACCCTCGTGACCCTATTGACCCTCTTGACCCTATTGACCCTCTTGACCCTATTGACCCTCTTGACCCTCGTGACCCTCTTGACCCTATTGACCCTCTTGACCCTATTGACCCTCGTGACCCTATTGACCCTCGTGACCCTTTTGACCCTCGTGACCCTATTGACCCTCGTGACCCTCTTGACCCTCGTGACCCTCGTGACCCTCTTGACCCTATTGACCCTCGTGACCCTATTGACCCTATTGACCCTATTGACCCTCTAGACCCTATTGACCCTCGTGGCCCTATTGACCCTCGTGACCCTTTTGACCCTCGTGACTCCGTGACCCTATTGACCCTCGTGACCCTCTTGACCCTATTGACCCTCGTGACCCTCTTGACCCTATTGACCCTCGTGACCCTCTTGACCCTATTGACCCTCGTGACCCTATTGACCCTCTTGACCCTATTGACCCTCTTGACCCTATTGACCCTCTTGACCCTCGTGACCCTCTTGACCCTATTGACCCTCTTGACCCTATTGACCCTCGTGACCCTATTGACCCTCGTGACCCTATTGACCCTCGTGACCCTTTTGACCCTCGTGACCCTATTGACCCTCGTGACCCTCTTGACCCTCGTGACCCTCGTGACCCTCTTGACCCTATTGACCCTCGTGACCCTATTGACCCTCTTGACCCTATTGACCCTCTTGACCCTATTGACCCTCGTGGCCCTATTGACCCTCGTGACCCTTTTGACCCTCGTGACTCCGTGACCCTATTGACCCTCGTGACCCTCTTGACCCTATTGACCCTCGTGACCCTTTTGACCCTCGTGACCCTATTGACCCTCGTGACCCTCTTGACCCTCGTGACCCTCTTGACCCTCTTGACCCTATTGACCCTCTTGACCCTCTTGACCCTATTGACCCTCGTGGCCCTATTGACCCTCGTGACCCTTTTGACCCTCGTGACTCCGTGACCCTATTGACCCTCGTGACTCCGTGACCCTATTGACCCTCGTGACCCTATTGACTCTCTTGACCCTATTGACCCTCTTGACCCTCTTGACCCTATTGGCCCTCTTGACCCTCTTGACCCTATTGACCCTCTCGACCCTATTGACCCCCTTGACCCTATTGACCCCCGTGACCCTATTGACCCTCGTGGCACTGTGACCCTATTGACCCTCGTGACCCTATTGACCCTCGTGACCCTCGTGAAGAGTATAAAAGGGAATGCCGAAGTAGTATGCGGGATTATTTATTTCTCATCGTTCGGACTGGCAGTGTCTCTGGTTGTGGGCTGTGAAATTATTGGTGTGTGTTACCTCTATTGTGTTTTGGTGAATGGCTTGTTATTGTGAGGAATCTCTCTTCATAATTATGAGTCTTTTACTTTCTTAATTTTACAAGTTAATTGTATATTTAAAGGGGTATTAGGGCCTAAGCTATATTTACTTTATCGGAGGTACTCCGGGAGGTTTATATGGTTAAATCAAATATGTTTAATTTGCTAGTGGCCACTCCCTAGAATTAGACATGTTTGACAAGTGTTTTCGGAACTCAGTCAAAGCTGTATTTACCGTAACGGAGTTGGTCCGGAGGTTTATATAGTTAATCAAATATATTTAATTATGCCAAGGTACTCCCTGGGATTGAGTATGTTTGACGATTGTTTTCGAAATTTAGTTGGGGTTAATTCTTACTGTCCAATCAGCCGGAACACTGTCAAGAATCAGTTATCTGCGGAGTCAGCCCCACCTAACGGTGCCAACGGGGATGAATCCGTGTCCGTGTAGTTACCAGACTTGAGGTGTGGTCTGGCGTCTACCTCTTTACCAACATAGGAGACGAAACCCTTTAATCGGGGCCCTCACGTCTCTCAAAACAACTGACGGTGGAAACGTGGCTTGAGCATTTATGTGACGAAAAGCATAGGAGGATATCTCCGCTCGTGGAAACCGATCGGTTGCTTGAGGGGTCGTTCAGTGTTAAATATACTTATATATCAACATACCGTATGTCCAGTTAGTGCATCTTACTCGCTGTTTTCCCTTTAGCCTTCGGGCACAGCGAGGGGAGATGAATTACACAGGCTGTTAGAGGGTTGTCATCTCAGTTTCGCCGACTGAACTAATTACAGCTTCAATAGGGATACATTCTTGCTTCTGAACTAAGGTATGGTTCCAGGAGTAAGCAGAATAGGGACTGTGGGGTAGGCTTAGGAGTAAATTCACGCGTTATGGGGTATTAGGGCTTGAAACTATATCTACTGTAACTAAAGATATTACAAGTGTTTGGTAGGATTAATAAAATTGAAGTTATTATTCTTATAAAATCTAATGACGACTAAAATTATTAATGAGTAACCAGTGTGATGTTTGAGTAGTAAGGCAAGTGGTGTTGGGTTGTCGTGGATTACACGTGAAACACGAGACAATTGTTAAATATCATTAAAAAGGTCACAGTATTATTCATGAAATTGTGATATCAGGATTGTCTCAGAAAGATGAAATAATTCTGGGTTTGATGACAGGCTGAGCAGTTCATCAAATCCATTTAAAATATCTTATTTTCATGAGAGAGAACTCTCCATTTAAAGTATCTTATTTTCATGAGAGGGAATTCTCCATTTAAGGCATGGTTTGGGTAGAATGTCTCGCGTGTAATGAACGGTTTACCACGGCATTACTCTACGGCCGTCGGTATAAAATGGTCCAGGCCATCTTAGTTATACATATAAACGATTAATAATACTAAAAGATGTCAGTCGAGTTTGTCTCGGTGTATCTTCTCGAAACTGACCGCTAGGTTTGAGACACTGGTAGATTCATTCTCTGAGTCCTAAACTCGTAGAATAGCTAGGTAAGTAACTTGAATAGGATGTCCAGACTCCATTCCAACAAGAGAGTAGCCAGTGTGAGCAAAAGATTGCCACACGACCCGTCGATAGAACTTTGGTCCAAAATACAAGTATTTAGGGCAGTCTTCTAGATAATAATAGGTTTAAATAAATAATCTTGATTTTATGAAGGCTACTCCTTGTTCAACCGGACATGTAATAGGGGATAGGTGTTTTTCTACCAAAAACAATTTTTAATTATAATCATAAAGTAACCTACAGTGTAATTATAATCATAAAGTGATTTATAATTAATTTATTATTCCTACAAGATTTAGGACTTTGTTATGCTCATAAATAGGAAAATAGCAGTTAAAAGTAGCATTTCAGTAGGTTAATTTATGTACAGATAAGCTAGCTTTAATTTTATTATGAATGGAGAGTCCAAAATCCTGTCAAGCTTTCATAAAAGGATCTAGGGTTATTACGGTACACAACACTTAGGGGTTCAACCACTAGCGATCACATTTTGGCCAAATCGTCAGGTATTCTTAAATAAAAGCACGCAACAAAAGTAGGTTTAATAAGTAGGTAAATAGAGAGTAAGTTACAGTAGTCTAGCACGAAGGAATAGGGTTTTACATTAAGTTAGAATTCATTGCAAAATATTTAGCGTTTCTTGAGCTTCAGCGGGAAGCTGCTTCGTTAGCTGTAGGTCTTCGGAAGCGCTTTCTAGCCAGGGGGGGTGAACTGTTACAATCTTTTCTAGGAAACATTCTATCCCAAATGTCTCTGTTACGTTAAAAGACCAAGTAATCCCCTTAAAGCAGCATTTTAAATTCCTAGGCTTAGTGTTGGATTCTAAACTATCTGGTCTCGCGCACTGCGAATACGTTAGAGATAAGTGTGAAAAGAACCTTAACATCCTCAGGTGTTTGGCTGGAGTGTGGTGGGGTGCTCACCCTTTTGCCCTAAAAATTGTCTACAATGCCATCGTTAGAAGCGTCCTGGATTACGGAACCTTTTTGTTGGAGCCTGCCTCTGCAGAAGGTTTGCAGCGTCTTGATCGAGTACAATCTAAAGCGTTGCGTATTATTGCTGGAGCAATGAAAAGTAGCCCTATTAACGCCCTTCAGGTGGAATGTATGGATCCTCCGCTTGACCTTCGCCGTCAGTATCTGTCTGACCGCTATCTGTTTTGTACTTTCCAATATTCTATCCATCCCATCTCCCCTAAAATCGTGCTCTTGGACGATTATTTTAACAAGTCTCCTTATTGGACTAATAAGTCTCCTCCCTGTCTAGTAACTAGTTTCCGCAGGTTCAAAGGTATTAAAGACCCAACTTTTCACTCCCCGAATCTTCCTATGTTTGAATTCCCCTACTTTGTAACTATTCTCCAACCCCGTGTTATTCTAGATTTTGATGTTATGAAAGGCGATATCTCTGCAAGGGAATATTCTCGCGGTCTTCTGGCAAAGGACTGGGCTGGGTGGCACACTCTTTACTCTGATGCCTCGAAGTTATCCCCCATGGGCTGTGTAGGGGTAGGTACCTATCACTCGCAGTATCGGATCGTCCAAAAAGCAAAGTGCCCTCCGGAATCTTCGGTTTTCTCTGGAGAGTGCCTTGGTATCCTAAAAAGCTTGGAATACATTATTTTAGCCGGTTTACGTCGTTCCATTGTCTTTTCTGACTCTCGCAGTGCTCTAGAAGCTATTTTAGCTAACCCGTTTACTTCTAAACTCCATAATCCCTTAACCCTGAAGATTAAAGAAGCGGTTAATCAATGCAGTTCCAGAGGCTCTGAGGTCGTCTTGGCCTGGATACCGAGCCACTCGGGTATTTATGGAAACGAAAAGGCGGACTTCATTGCCAAACAAGCAGTCGCTTGCGGTGATAAAGTCCCTTTTAGAATCTGCTGCCATGACCTTCTTTCCCTCCCTCAGCAGTTTTTAAGGAAAAAGTGGAACGCCCGGTGGCGGTCTAGCAGCAGACGGACGGGCGCAACCTATGCTAAAGTTCAACCTGTTTTACCCCTGAAAGTCTGGTTTTCAAAAATTCTTCTTAGTAAACAAGCAACTTCGACAATTATTCGCACGAGGCTGAACCATTGCTGTACCCATGTTCATTTGAGGTGGCTCCGTATTCGGGACTCTTCCCTTTGTGAGTGTGGTCTAGACGAGGGCAGCTTAAATCACTTGATTTTGAGTTGCCCCCGTCTGGACCATTCTGGCCTATACGCTGGCCTCATTTATCAGAAAATCCCCTTGCCTACCCACGTAGTGTCCCTTCTGTTTCCGAATCCTGCTGTTTTTCGGCTGATTTCAAATTTCCTCTCTCTCAATAAATTGAAACTTTAACTCTTCCTACCAGGCTATAAAATTATTTATCTTAGTATGTACTATGTACCTATTCGTATCCATCAACAAAATCTGGTCAAATCGTTTTCTTGTCTCCCCTTCCTCTAGTTCATTTTTCTGACGTGATGCTGGCAGAAATGTCCTATGACGGTTGCCATAATAAAAAAAAAAAAAAAAAAAAAGTCTTCCAGGTATCCAAGTCATTATTAAAGTAGTAATTATGTCACTTACACCTGTGGAATGTACGAGAATCCTCACGATCCTGGAAAATGGGAGCAGTCAGCGAGAAACAGCAAGAATAGTCGGTGTATCGTTGTCTACAGTTCAGCGTGTTCGCCAGCGGTTTCTAGAAACTGGTTCGAACCTACGCAGACCAACAACAGGCAGACCCAGGTGTACGACGGCACGGGAAGATCAATATCTAGTCAACTCTATGCTGCGAAATCGGTTTCTTACGGGAAACAGCACTGACACATCATTTTTTAGGGCTTGGTAGAAGCAACCCTTCTGCTTGGACTGTAAGACGGCGACTTGCTGAAGGTAATTTGAAACCATTCAGACCCGCAATTGGTCCGAAACTCGAGAGGCACGATCGTAGCAAGACGAATTTATGCACGCGAACACTCGCATTGGACGATTGAAAATTGGTCAAATGTCGGGTTCTCGGACGAATCAAAATGTATGGTGTATACACACGACGGAAGGGCAAAGGTGTACAGAAGACCAGGAGAAAGATTTATGCAAGCCTGTATTGAAGAAAAGGTGGCATACGGTGGTGGTTCGGTAATCGTGTGGGCTGGAATTTCTGCGGAAAGCCGAACAGAGCTTGTACTGATCGCAAAACGGTACTCTTTATGGCGTAAGACACGTGATGAAATCCTCAACGAGCACGTCGGTCCATTTATGGCAAGACTTGGTGAGAATGCCATCTTTATGCACGATAACGCCCGTCCCCACACTGCTCGTGTAGTGCAAGACTACCTTGATGAGGTGAATATTCGTCCCATGGTGTGGCCAGCACGTAGCCCCGACCTCAGACCCGAGAACATTCCCCAACAGTGTTTCAGAAACTTGGTGTACAGCATGCCGAATCGCATTGCAGCAGTCCAGACAGCACGTGGGGGTAATACCAAGTACTAAACTGTGTTAAAACTACTTGTAAATATAAAAAGTTCAATATTTTCAGTTTTGGTTTTGCAAGCAAAATGACGCCATTTTTAATTTGTCGTTTTAAACATAATAAAATAAATGGTCAGTAGTAAATGTAATGCATTTTATTTTAGTAACATTAAATTGTCTATAAGGTTCAATTTATTTCAATACGATAGCTTTATTCGTTTTCAAGATATTGAAGTAAATGCTAGTGACCCGAAACTTTTGCTCTCGAGTGTAATAAGCTACAAAAAACCTAAGAAGACTAAGAGATTCAGATCGAAGGTCCCATACACCAATTATGGAAGCCCCTTAATAGAAATTATATTTAATTAATAGAAATATAGATGAAGCGTATGGAAATTATGCCACATGGTTCCACGATTGTTAGTCTAGATTTTATAAAGTACAATTCCTAAAAAGTACAATTAAGGCAAACAAACAATGATAAAGTAATATATATACCATGTATATACCTTTGCAAAAAAACTATTTAAAAAAATGACAAACATTAGGTAGGTAATACGAAATTTAAGTAATCAATTTATGAAAACAGCAGCATAAAACAAATATAAATATTTCTAGGAGACATGAATGATGCGATATCCATAACTTTAAATAGTTATTCCAAATATACTCACCAATAAAATACCTCAAGAATAGAAAAACTATTTCACTAAACACACACTATTTGTTATTCCTATACAACGCAATAATATACATCAAAAGGGTTAAAATACGGGTAAACGTCAAAATTCTAGAAACTTCAGGTCAAAAATATAGCACAAATGGATAAACCGGAGTACAAAATAGTCGTTTTATGTGAAAAAGGGTAAAATGTAATATTTTTGGGTAAAAATATGCGAGCTCTTTAGCCCCATGAAAAACACTGGAGGGTTGTTTATAGCAGGGACAGGGTACTTGATATTTTTGGAACAGGTATTTGGGCAGAAGTATTTTTCACCGTTATAATATTAAACGGCGCGTCGTATCAAGAGGTCAAAACAATAGCTGAGAACAGAGAGGAATGGAAATTGCTCCACCGACAAGATTTTGAATCTTAAATATGATGATGATGATGATAATATATGTACATGTTACGTATACTTCTGAATTTTGAAAAATTAAATGTCATAATATAAACAAATACTTTCAAATCGTCTTCCTCACCCTCATATAGTGAGCAATGAGCATAAATCAGGTTTCAAATACAACGATGTTCATGTTGTATTCCTGGTGGTAAGTAAGATCGCCAGAGCTTCCAAGGATGTGTTGTGCTGAAACTGAGGTACCCGCTCACTGGCTATCAACACAACGAATCCTCTAATCAATAAAAGATCGGCAACGCGCTTATGATTATTTTGGAATTACAAGCGTCCATAGGTTACGCTTTCTGCTCAACACCTGCCAGACCATGGCAGACCGTATGGTTGTTTGCCGTCGTAGTACTTATAACATATTATTTACCTATGTGTACTTGTATCGTATGTCTTTGGCACCCACGGTCTGCATGCCAAATGGCATCAGGCTTAGATTGATCTCAAGTGTGAAATCGAAACAGAGTAAGTACGTTAAAATCCAGACTGGTTAATGGCTCCTCTACATGATGGCCCATCCTATGGCCCAGTGCTATGGCCATGCGATGGTTGAACGCCACTACACGATGGCGACATTCAGTTGTGTTCGAATCGTTTAGCGAGATGGACGTCGAAGCGTTAGCCGCTGCACCTTATTTTTATCCTTGTGGTCTTTATGTTTGGGGTTCCATATTACGCTTTCTCCCCGATATAATTCCAAAAACTTAATTTTTTCGTGTTGAGGCCCACGTACACGCCAATTTCGTTTTTAAATAATTTACTTTAAAACCAAAGTTTTAACCGACTTCAATTTAGTACTCCGTAAATAAAAACATAATAGTACATTGTGATACAAGTGAGGTAGGTTGATAATTACATCAGAGGCGAAATTGTTCACGCGAACCGCAGGTGAGCGTGATAAGGAAGCCGAGGATGTAATTATCAAAGCTCACGCGTATCATACGACGTTTTTCAACACATTTTGCGAGAAAAAAATCATTTTCATGAGATGAAAATGTTATAGGCCTGCCAAATTATTAACTTTACATTAAGCAAATCATTAAGATGACAACAGGTTTTTACTCACAATTGCACATCGCCAAGAATTTCCAGTGGCGTCCATTCTATTTATCACTTTTCTAGTCACCACGAGTCAATAATAACTGTGTTTTGGTGGTGGGTTTTGATAATAACCAAACACGCATAAACAAATTTTACAAATATTTGTGAAATAAATAACCTATAATGGCGCCCAACAGTTTTATTTTTTCGTGAAGTTTGCGCAGTGTGGGCACAGAAATTTCTAAACAGCCAATACAAAATAAAATTATATTTTCGTTTTAAAATGTTATCTGTATTTCATTCATGTAAAATATTAAAAAAGTGAATAGTTTTACTAAATTAAACGTTTCCATATCATATACAAAAAGAAATAGTCAATTAATTAACAAAAAGGATTTAATTTGTTCAGTCGAGTAAGAATCCATTTGCCGAAAATTAAAAAAATAGCTGTACATTCTGTACAACCCAGTTAATTCAAGAATGCACCGTGTTCATGCATATATCTTGCTGCAAGGTGCCAACGTGACTTAATCGGGATATAACCATAACACACAAGTGTTGTAATGTTATAAAACACGCGTTTTTAATATCCAGGATTATGAGCCTAAAAGCGACACAATAAGAGGTACGTTACGAGCAATTGTGTTGAAAAACATAATTTATTGATAAAACATAAGTACATCAGTTTTACTATAGACTAAAAGCTTACAATTAGAGTAAATACACGAGTTATAATAAAAAATACCAAAATTTCCATCGGGAAATAAATATATAAAAATAAATGTCACATCCATTATGTTTTTTGTGTGATTTATTTATTATTTTTGAAAAGCTCCAGTAAATTAACCAAACCAATTAATATTTTGGTGGATTTTGAGTCTACGTAATAACTAAAATGATAATATATCAGCTACACACAAAAATGCTGCTGTTATGAATTACTTCCTTTCCATTTTTTTCCATACTAATGCAAATAAAGTGCTTGGGCTATTAGTATTCGTAACATACCTATAAAACAAAATACGCCAGTTGTGTACCTAATAGTTTTAGTAGCAGACAGAGTAGCCAAATATTTCATAACACACCCTGATTCTTACAGTAATAAAGACGTGTACCGAAATATTTGGCTAGCTTGACTGCCACTAACTATATGACGCTGACTGTACTTAAATGATACAGACTTTGCTACAATCGTTTAAATATAGGGACGGTCGCATTAAGAGTATTGATTTTGAGCTCTGTTTAAGTTTTTTGATAATCATCGGAATAAAATAGGCATACATACATACATACATTCACGCCTTTATTCCAAAAAGGGGTAGGCAGAGCACATGAAACGTACGTTCCAGAGCCACTTTTAGCATAAATGTGGGTATAAAATATCGACAAAATGTGATATTGCAGTGATAAGTTGCTAGCCCATCGCGCACAACACACTTCAACCCTGGTCCCTTAGTCGACTTTTACGACACCCACGGGAAGAAAGGGGGTGGTGAAATTCTAACCCGACACCACACGGGTACGCAGGCATAAAAAAGGGTATAAAAAAGGCAGTCGTGTAAAAATCATATCTACAATATAGTATGCCGACAATAGGAAATTCGCACGTGTATCGTACAACGTTTTACTGTACATATGGCTCTTTAAAGTTTCGACATATGCACGGAAAGTGCTCTTTTCGGCACTAGTGCGAGAAAGTAGCACCATGTGTACTGTAAAAATACTTACCTACAATTTTCACTGTTATTTTGACCAAGTACAAATACTAGCACCAGCGTTTGTACAATAAAGAACCCCACGACCCTGTAGCTGCGCGCGCATCGTGTTTATAATCCATTCAGCAGCGCCACGACTTATTCAGGGACACGGCGAAACTTGAAACTACAATTTTTCCATCTAGACAGTTTAACAGTGGCGCCATTGCCAACCGCAAATATAAGTTTCTATTGCTACAGATTCGATCAAATCGAACTGTAGTCGTGGTGACTGTATGCAAAATTGAGCTTTATTTTTAGCGAGTTTCTTTACTTTTTTGAACGTGAGTAACTGTTTGATTGCTAGAGAAGTAGAGATACGAACCTTTCAAACCTAATGTGCTAGAAAGAGTGCACATAATAAATGCAAATTTAATATCGAAGCCACACATCAAGCCCAATAGACCACTGGCCACTGGCTGCATGGCACGTTGTCAGTATAAGTATATACAACAAGTAGGCACAGTCAACAGCAAAACAAACTGATGAAATAAGGTCCCAAAATAATTTATACACTAAATTAAGTCAAATGTTACTGACTATTGTAGTTTATTAGAAGTAAATGAACTCCTAACGTGTCACAAGTAAGTGATCACCATTATTTCGATCTTTGAAAATTAAGTGACATGCTACCTTGACAGTTAAAATCATTGTTGAACGTTTCAAATTAAAGTGATTATCTATATAAAACGGGATTTAGGCTGGGTTTAGGACACTTCGGAGTACATGTCAGATAGTCGGTACATTTCGGTTATAATTCGTCAGAATAGCATACGAAGCGACTATAACTATCTCGTGTCCGCCAAGGTTTGAAATAGGTTTTTATTACGTTAGCTTGATTTTTATAAATATTTTACATACATTCTTTTTTGCCAAGGTTCCATTCCAACAATTTGAAATTTTGTCGTTCTTTTTTTGTTAGTTATGTTTGACGCATTGATGGAAATGTCACTTTATATTCATTAATTCTGAAGTCTTTCAAGTGCGTAATGATTATTATCGTTTTCATTTTCTTTTGACTAATTAAAACTTCAGTTAAAATTGACATTTGGTATAACTTGTTATATTTGGGGCGTAATGCAAGAAGGTGTTTTGAAATGCTGATTTTGATCACTTACTTTTGCTCTTGACTGTACGTACTCTTTAGCACATTGCACGCTGGGGTTTGGACTGACTACATTCTATTGGTATTGGTTTGGCCGTTGGGGCGGAAAGGTTCTCGAATGGCGACCGCGTACCGGAAGGCGCGGCGTAGGTTGGCCCCCCATAAGGTGGACTGATGACCTGGTAAAGGTTGCGGGAGTCCGCTGGATGCGGGTGGCGCAGGACCGGTCACTTTGGCACTCTTTGGGGCCTATGTCCAGTAGTGGATGTCTCTAGATGGAAGTTATGAAAGAGTTTAGAGTATTTAACTATATGCTAGCCTAAAAATAAATATAAGGGGCTCCCATACGCCAATGACCTTCGATCTGAATCCCTTAGTTTTCTAATGTTTTTTGTAACTTATTTTATTAACAGTAACGGCTTTAAGCAATATAGTATCCCATATTTACTTCAAAGTCAATTGTTTTCGAGATATTTGGCATCAAAGTTGATCAATTTTAGGCCACATAACTGGTTTTCTGGCCATAACTTTTGTGTTAATAAGTAAGATTATAAAAACGCATATCAAAATTATAGGCAATTTATTATGTATGAGTAGGTATGAGTTTCGGGTGTATAAAAGTTTTAATGAGGATGAGGTGTCGGGTTTTGTATTTTTACAGACCTTTCTTTAAAAATAGATAATTAATTCGGTATTAACATTTTTCAAGTTATTAAATATCAATAATATTAAACAGGAATCAAACTTTCCAATATCTGCACCTGGAAAGCTAGCTTCAATAATCCGAGGACGATCGAGTGTCGAAATGTAAACTACTAAATTTCGTTGATTTTTGACGGGAGCCCCTTAAGGGAGGAGCCGGCGGGCTTCATCGGGGCGCAAGACGATGGCAAACGCTCCGATTGGGTCATTTTGGTGCTGTGGAATCTTCTGTGCAATCTTCAATAATAGTGTCAACTAATCAAATAAAAATATTAAATAAATTACTTTTTTCTTTTTTGAATTAATCCAACACCTTTACACTAGAAACATGCATTTTGAAAATTCTCACGAGATTAGGGTATGGGGAGGGAGATGAGCCAAATCTCACCAGGAGAGGGAGGGTTGGTCAAAAAAAATCTAATAACGCCTCACATATAATGGACGCCCCCCGATTAATCAATTACTTTATCACGGTATTATAAGGTCCGTAAAGCTTAGTCATGTTTTTGATTGCAAAGTAATATAATTACGTTTTTATACTCGTCGACTTTAATATTTGAGTTAAGGCTTCGTACACCAAACTAAAATCACATACTTTTTACAATGGAGGTCCCAACTCAACAGTATACCTACAACTGTGTAGACAACTATAATGAATACGACAAAGAGTAAAGTAATAATATAAGGAGAAGAGTGGCAACTCTGACTTTTAACTAGCATGTATGGAAGGTGCTGCCGTTAGTGTCAAGGAAATGTACTAACGCAGTTTACTCGCATAGCTATAGAGATATATATATATATATATATATATATATATAAGTATACATGTATGGATACCTCGACGGCTATCATGCGAATGCGACGGTGCGCGAGCTCTCTCGATTTTTCACGCAATATCCGTCTCTTTCTTATTAGAATACTTAGAACAAGAGGTATAGTGCGAGAAAAATCGAGAGTATGTCGCAGCCGTCGCGTGATAATAACAAGAGAAAACCAAGAGCGTATCATCAACATCCGAGCGAACGAACGTCAGAGTTGACAATGGTGACCGTTGGCGGTTGACAGCTAGTCTTTTTTTTAATTTCTAGTTCTTCATCCGGTCGCGAAGGGGCGCTGAAAACTGTCAAAATGTAGGCCTTTTTAAGTGTGCCCCCCTGGAATACGACCAATCACGTGGCGCCTTCCCTGTACTAAACCGTATTCGACCAATAGGACACCCTCATGAGAAAGTGAAAATTATATAACGATTGCATAATAGTACATTACTGCAGAGGCCGTGAAGTAAGGGATTGCTGGACGAGCTTTGGGGTAGACGGATACAACGAGTCTAGCAATCCCTGTTCCGGCCGAGGATTGTATAGTGCTTTTCTCAAACGATGTGAGGAAATATTAAAATTTAAATAAATACCTACAAGGTAATCAATGAAGTACTAGTTTGTGTAATTTGCCGCGTTTTTTATTTTTTAAACATGCCATTTCAACAAGCCGTTCAAGCACCATGTTTAACCGCACATAATAAGTATAGTACCATAGATTTTGTTTTTTTTATGTCGCAAGTCTGCTTACAGAGTCGAGTGATGGTTGGCAGTATGTAAGGCCAAGAAGTAATGTAGGGAGCCATAAACAAGAAACTTCTTGTCTTCATTTCGTGATATTAACGCATACATTTCAAAGCATGTTTGAGAAAAATACTATTAGATTACCATCAGACATATATGTACCTAATATTCTTTTAAGTAACGGGATATCCATTATCCAGGAACCATTGAATTAATAATTAAATCAAATATTTGTTGCACAACATATATTTTTAGAATTTACCTTAACACGATGGTTAATTTTAGATGTAATCTTTACGATAGGGTTTCTGATCTGCCACGAATATGGGCATCATCACACAGCTAATCTGTGGAATGGATTGTCGCCTGCGCTATTTCCGGACCGATACGACCTTCAAACCTTCAAGAAAAGAGCGTACTCCCATCTTAAAGGCCGGCAACGCACTCACAACACCTCTGGTGTTGCAGGTGCCCATGGGCGGCGGTAATCACTTACCATCAGGTGATCCGCCTGCTCGTTTGCCTCCTATCACATAAAAAAAAAAAAAAAAAACATGGTATTTATACCATTTATTACAAGAATTACTTATTTAACAACGTGTTTTATATTAACCCATTCAAGGACAATTATTTTACTAACATATGAGTTAAGCCGGATTCATACTAATCTGCCGTGACGTGTTCACGCGTTCGGCCTAGAGTGGTTTAAGTATTATGTGATCGAGATTATTTACTGTGGCCGACTTTTTGTAAAACTGTCATTGAAATTGAAGTCTTGTACCGTGGACGATAGAGTTGCTTTTTGAATAGATGCTATTCGGCTAACTCAATTATCACAAGTCTACGGTCAGTTGCGTTCAGGAATCATAGACTTCGGCATTGTTGGTATTGCCGTGCAGTAGCCGAGAAGCCCTGGTTTGATGCAGATGCAGTCAAAAACGTAATCGTAACTGTAATGACTGGACCCAGGTGTACAATGTTTTATTTCCCCTGAAAATAACGGAATTTTAAAAAGATTTATAGAAAAAACTAAGAATAATACACAAACACAGGACACAGGTATTAAACATATTATCATCATCATCATCAGCCTATATACGTCCCACTGCTGGGCACAGACCTCCTCTCATGTAACAACATATATCAAACATATATCATACAGTAAATGTTTAGTAAGCGGAAACGTCCGCTAACGAAATCCCAAATATCATCATATTATCGGCTGAATTTAAAAACGTAGTCAAATGGAGAAAAAATCAACGCACGAGGTTAAACAATCATGAAGTTATGTGTCCAACTTTTTCGCAAAACGCAAATTCATATGTAAAGATGACGCTTGTAGATTGTGACGTCACTAATAGACGGCAAGGTGCGGTGCCCCCTCGTGATCGGCGCGGCCGTCGACGCGGCTCGCTCTGCGGCAGCCTCGCATATTGTGACGTCACACACTGTTTGCGTTTTCTCTCTCTAACGAGCAATATTAAAATGGTTGTAGCTACGTAATTCTTTGAGTTGTCTGAATGGGATTTTCGTCACTAGGCATATTTTTTTGCCGTCTTTCTTTTGGAGTAATGATAATTTTCGAATCGACAACCGTATTGGGACATAGGACTCCGGTCAGCCGCACACCCAATGACATCGTTATGGGATAGAGCGTCCGTCACTGGCTGACATCGTTCGATAGAACGAGACGACGCTCCTATCTTGTCAGTTATCGGGTGATAAGGCTGACCGTGATACGGGGTCTGGTGTAGGGTCTAGCGCGTCAGGACTATAACAACGAACTTCGAAATTAAAATTTCGGGTATTTCCATCTTTAGAGCACTTACAAAACTCGAGTTACGGGGATGCATGTATACAAATTTCGAGTTTCATTTTGAGTAGCACCGCAGGGCCGTAGCCACACAGCGTATCGCACTCTACTAAGTCCACAACAAAATAAATGTAAATTACAAAATATTTGTAAAAGCATTAATCTAGTGCGAGGAAAGGTCGATTGTGTGGGTCTCATCGATGCATTCGTGCGTCTCTTTGTACCAGATCGGTACGTTCGCGCGCGAAATCACCCCTTGCTGGCCGTGCCGGGCGCGCGCACGCGGGCGCACGCGCACGATCCCATTGCGCGCGCGTTAGCGTTCCTCAACTCCGTGCTCCAAGCGCACCCACAGTGTGATCTGTTTGCGATGACTGATGATTGGATGCAGAAGAGTGGCAGAATGCGAGATGCCTGCGAGTACTGTAGTTCAACATACTTAAGAGTCGTTGTTGTTTATGTTTGTCTTCCTCTCCTAAGTAGCAAACAAGAATAATGATTAAATCTTACATTTCTAAACTTTATCTAAAATAAGCATAAGCTAAATTTAAAAAGACTCAGTTTAGTAATTTTAATCTTAAAAACTAAAGAGTTTTAAGGTACCGCCACTTTAGCAAGTCAAGAATACCTAAAACCTAGTTAAATATTTTAAAAACTATTTGGTGTTAAGTATGTCTACAAATTAGTCTAAAAATGTGTTTTTTACTCAACACAGATTATTTGAAGACTCATTTAAGATTCAATGGTATAATTTAAGTATCAGTTTAGAATCACAAAGTAAAAATTGATTTTGTAGATAAACTTAAGATGATTGGTTACACCAAGCTCTATGAATTGGGTCACTTAAGGTAACTGTATTCTTTTTTTATTAAATTTAATCAAGTTTAAGTGAAAATAAGTTTAACGGGACGTTTTTCAACAAACTAGAACCAATTGAAGATGGATGAAATATATTTTTTTTAAAGATGTGGTGGTGCTCCGAAATATAAAAAAAATATCGGCCAATTGTGTGCGACCAAGTCATTCAAACGGCAGTGCGACGAGTGAGACTTTGTTATCATTAGTACCAAGTACATCTTCGAGTGAGGCTTTGGTATCATTATTACCAAGTATACTGTAGATCACAAGAAATGAGATGATGACGCAAGATGTGGAAAATGAAGTAGCAGCACTAGCAGTACTAGCTTCTGCCCGCGACTTCGCACGCGCATAAATTATGGTTTAGTTACATGATATTCTTATGTTCTTTAACCATACTACATGCTGAAAATAAAGATTTAATTTCCATATTGATTTCATATAAATTATGTAGCTGTGACATTAAATATATAATTTAATGATTTGCACACCTGCTCGCAGGCATTGGACACTGTGCGCATCATTTTTGTAATAACCCTATGACTGTATCTGAAGCAAATAAACTTTCTGATTTCTGATTTCATTGATAGTGCGTGTAACAGTTCAAATCTAAATAACACCCTCATAAACTTGCTCGTCAATAATATTCTATAGATGCCCAAAGTATCTTTTTAGAGAGTGCTCCCTAAGCGAGCCCTAGGTTCGAAGATCCTAGGGCGAGCCCGACGGACACTCACTATCCTAAGGTGTCTTGCAAGCGAGACCTGAGGCCAAAGTGCCGAGCGGTGAGGCAAGAGAGGCCGAAGTCCAAGCTTTTCATTGGAATTAAAGGCCTAAAGCAATCTTCCAGCGAACGGTCTTCTTGCGAGCTCGTGGGCCTAAGGCCCGATCCCCCACGGATACTCGTTATCTCCGACTTCTCCGAGTAACTTGCAAGCGAAACCTAAGGGCCGAAGTTCTGGAGGTAAACGGGGAGGCAAGCGGAGCCAAAGGCTGAGTTTTTCGTAGGAATGACAGCCCCTAAGCATGGTTTTAGAGAGCGGTCGCTATGTGAGCTCGGGGGCTGAAGGCCCGTGGGTAAGCCCCCACGGACACTAACTATCCCCAGATGTCTTCGTATCCGTAGTATCCGGAGACCAAAGTCCAGAAGGTGAGCGGCCAGGCAACTTTTCGTATTAATGAAAGATCCAAATCAAGCCTTAAGAAAGCACTGGGGGCTGAAGGATACTTATATCATACTAACCCCAGGTGGCAGCGAGGCCAAAGGCCTAGGTAGCTTTACGTTGGAATGAAAGGCCCACAGCATCCCTTTAGAGAGCGCTCTCAATGCGAGCCCCTAGGCCACTCATTATCTTCAGGCGTCTTGCAAGTGAAATCTGAGGCCCAAATTCCCAAAGATAAAAGGGGAGCCAAGGGAAGCCGAAGCCTGAACATTTCGTAGGAATTAAAGGCCTATAGCATGCTTTTAGAGACTTTTAGAGATAAGCGGCGTGGCAAGCAAGCCCTCACGGACACTGACTATCCCGAAGTTGAGTGGCGAGGCGAAGGGCGAAGTAAGTCCCGTAGATAAGTAGCGAGGCAACCGAGGCCAAGGGCCGTGCTTTACGTTGAAGTGACAGACTCCAAGCATTCCTTCAGAAAGCGCTCTTAATGCACCCCTATAGACGGACACTCATTATCTCCCAGTGTCTTGCAAGTGAAACCTGATGGCGACGTGGGGGATGTACACTTACTATTCCCAGGTGTCTTGCAGGCGAAATTGCATGTAAAAGTTCGGAGAGTGAGTGGAGAGGCAAGCAAGGCCTTTTCGTTCTATTGTAAGGCAACCCTGCTGTGAACGGTCTCAATGCAAGCAATGACCTCTAAAGACACTTATTATCTTTCGGTGTCTTGTAAGCGAAACTTGAGGACCAAAATCCCGAAGGAAAACGGGGAGGCAAGCGAAGAAGAAGCGAAGCGAAGGCTGAGGTTTTCATAGGAATGAAAGGCCCAAAATTATATACCTTTAGGGGGCGCTCCTGATGATGCGCATATTTCAGAAAGTCACGGGAATTTTCTACATTCATAAAACTGATACCATAGATACTCAATTTTCCGCGGAATGCCGTTTTGTCCAAATTGTATACCCACATCCCTTGACGTTGGTGAACTATGATAATTCTTTTCCTTCAAACAACTTTAGATGACCTCTGACTTCATAGCAAATATAGGAAGGCAGAGATCAAGGTTGCTGGTTTTTCAATATAAACAGCGCCGTCGTCAGTTACTGAAGTTCCAATTTAATTAGGTATCTGATGTATAACAGTTACTATCAGTGGAGGTATCAACCAGTTTTGGTTAATATGTAGTGTTTACCACTATTTTACATCCCGGGTTTTTTCACGTTTTATATATATTTTGCTTAACGTTTGAATGGGGTGTTCTTCTTACTTTCTAGTCAAGTATCTTGTCAATTTTCAAGTCTTTAGCTCATACATTTTGACCCCATTTTATAACCCCCTTGCCCCATTATCTTAATATTTTTTATAGCCTATGTGTTGTCCGGGAGTTTTCTCGACAGGTTAGCAAAGTTTGCATCAAAATCCGTTCAGAAGTTTTCACGTGATACGCGTACAAATAAACAGACAAACAGACAAAAATTCTAAAAACTTTTGGATCGTGTTCTGTTATCGATTCTAAGCATCCCCATCAAACTTTTTCTCGAATATATCTTCCATGTACAGACTTTCGACCGTCTTCAGCTTTATTATATGTATAGATTGATAAAAGATAGAAGATTATGAAAGTGCAATGTTGTTGACGTGTCAATGTCATCCTTTATGCTTGGTTGAATTTATGGTTTGTTTTAAACACAGGACAGGATATACAGAATAAATATATCATAAGTATTATAAACTTAATGGTTATTCTTGCATAAACATTTACCGTAAAATGGACGGCAACTTGCATTCATTAAATCAAACTAAAGATTTGATAAAGAACCATTAAGTATTAAGTAGAACTACACTAATTCGGTTTTTAGTATTAAGTTAGTATAATATCTCTAAACCGGTACTACTATAAATGCAATTTTTCTATACTTTATCTAAAATAACCTTAAAAAATCAGTATCGTCTAAAGTCATACTTCGCTAAGAATAATAAGACTAAACTCCATTTTACTTTTAGTAGGTAAATAAAAAAATAAAAAAAAATCCGACACTAATTCATAAAAAATAAAGTACATTGTAGTTAGATTTATGTAATAGCAATAATAATTGCATTTATATTGCAAACATTTACAGAAAAGTAGTATTCTGCGCTGTATGTAATCCAATTTTTAATTTAGCAACCTAATATTCCTAATTTTTATTGCTCTTTTTCCAGTATTTGGTAAGCCCGTCTGTTTTATAGCACTTTCAATCAATTTTACACGATAAACCATCATGCGTTATAGTTTTTAAATACCTATAGGGACATTACACGGTCGTTTCTAAACGTAATAAATAGTTAAGTAATCGCCATTTTGATAAAACTTCAGTGAATTCTCTCGTTAGTAAAAGAGTTCGCCATATTTTCTAAAATACAATTCCATGAGTAAAAAAAGTTTTAAAATTTTCTTTGTTAAGAGATGATCGAATTTGTGCAACTCAGTGTTAATAGTTTTAAGTAAGTATTGTAGATATCTTTAAGTTTATTTCTTGGCCTTAAGTCAACCTGCAAGATATCTTCAATTCGAAGTTTAGAGATCTGTAAAACCCTCATTCTTAAGTAGGGTTTAAGTTTGTCTAAATAGTAGAATTAACTCTTTCTTGAAAATGTCTTAAATACTGTGACCACTTTGTCCTAACTGAGTCTTGGGGGATATCTTCAAGATATCTTCAGGGACATAATGGTTTTAGCCAAGACAACAGCAAGAATTTGTCTAATTGTCTTCAAGATATCTTCAATCCCTTTTTAAGACAAGATTGCTACTTGGGTCTTGTTACATATTAAGTTTGTACCGCTTTGGCCTTGCGGTTAAGGTATAAATTATCATAATAACAAAATGCATATTTTTATTGGTCATAATATTTAAATACATAACTATCATTTATCACCATAACATTTTTCATAACGTTCATGTGAACTAATTTCTTTTTGTATAACATTCATTAACTATAATGATTAAAACTCATAACAACATTTTGAATAATTATCAGGTACTGTAGATTATTTACTTACCAAGTGATTGATATATTAAGCAGAACAAACAAAAAACTGATATTGCAAGCATTATTGCCAAAAACCGAATCAGAGCGCCCCACTTCTACGTGGTCTTGTCTGTCCTACCCCTGGAGTGTATATAAAAGCCTGCGGAGACAGAAGCTCGCGAAGGAGGTCCTGAGTTGAACGGGTGCACGAGGCCAAAGCGAAGCGAGTGGGGGGAGGTGGCGAGCGAAGCGAGCCGGCGACCTCCCGAGCGGAGCGTAGGTCGAGTGCGCACGGGAAACGAAGGGCCGACGAAGCGAGTTTCTGACGGGAGCCTGGGCGGAGGGCGGAGGATTAGGTCCCAGAAACGAGAAGTTCTTTATAAAAACGTATATTATGAATCGAACATTAGAATAATTATTTGATCATTATACAATTCGAAATTATGAAAATTGATAATTATAATCGATGAAATTATGCAAATAGTTTGTATGCATTTTATTTTTATGCAATTTGACCACTTATACAAGGTAAAATTATGGTATTCGTTGTTATGCAAAATGAAAATATGCAATTTGTTTTTATATGAAACATTACACACCCATTACAATACATCATAATTTCATAGATCGCACACCGTTACACGAATTTTAATTTAGAGCATAGAAGATTATATCTCTTTGGAATGATCTCCCTCTTACCGTCAGGCAAGCTCAGAGCAAATTCTCCTTTAAACGCATGTTGCGTAAGCATCTCTTATTAACTATTAAAGATTGATGATCCTCATGATATCTTTGTTCGGGTACATAAATTTGTATGTATTTATGTAGGTATAAGTAAGTTTATACTATTTGCATTATATATGTATGTATATTAATGTAATTAATTGATTTGTGTTTCCTTTCGATTCTCAGTATTTAGGATCCTGCACCACTAAAGTTTCTGTTTAGCCCAATGGTTGACTGGTAGAGAATGCCTTAAGGCATTAAGTCCGCCAATTGTACCTTTATTTTTATACTTGTGCAATAAAGTTTAAATAAATAAATTATGTCTCGTACCTTAATTAGGCCACTCAGCAAGATTCGTGGCCTAAACGTGGTACTTGACTGAAAAAACATACATTATATAACGATTGCATAAAATACTACAAACTTACTGTCATACCATTCTTCATAAGTTTCACTTCTCCGTGGAATACATTTGCCGTAATCAAACGAAAGTGTTAAAAGGAAAGTCTGAAATAAGTGTTTTCATATGTTAACCGTTGGTTTATTCATACATTAATTATTTAAAACACAGCCTAGCTATATACGACCCACTGCTGGACCCATGCCTTGGATGAGAGGGAACTTTGCTAAAAAGTATTAAATGGTATTTCATGATATTCATATTAGAACGGTTGTCTGGAAGAGATCGCTCTTTATGTTTAATTTAATTCCTGTGTTTTTTTAGTACTATTTTAATTCTAAATAACGACCAGCTGCTTGATTACGCGACAGGCCTAGCATGATACGTTTTATCGTTATATTTTATGTGACGTTGCAGTACCTTTCGGCCGTAAAACGGGACTACAAAACCCACCGTGCTAGCGCGGCAGATAGATATTAATATCACTCTGTATGAGATAGTGACATTTGAATTGGCTTTAACTGCGCTACGTGTCGCCTAATACAGGGTGTGGCCTGAAATAGGGGCAAAAATTAAACGATAGAATATTCAGTTTGTGAGCACTTATTTCCAGGTAATTTTAATTGAAAATAAAAAGTTTCTTTTTCTTTAAAAAAAAATTTAGTCACTTAATTAGGTCACGTGTATTTTTTACCCTTCTGGGGTGACACAAGTAGTTTTATTTTATTTTAAAAAAACACTAAAAGTATACCAAAAATATAAAAATATCACAAAAAATATCTATCAAAAACAAAAATGCAGAAACTACTATGACTCAGTACATTTTACCTCAAAATCTGCATTGACTGCTGTGCTATGATCTCGTGGTGCCAAGATACATTACTTGAAGGTCATAACTTTAGATCAATATTACTCCAAATTAAAAAAAATGGACACAAGGGGTTACTACAGATGCTCTAAGGAAGCGTCCCTTTAAATATTTGCCCCTCTTACAGGCCACACACTGTATATATTATCATAATTAATAAAAGTCTACGTTTCATTGTACATAAATGTTTAAACATTACTTTCGTCTTGAATTGGTTGTAAAAAATACTCTTTTTAAAAATAAATAAAATGAACAGATCCAAAAATTAATGAAAATATGAAATAATATGCATACCCAAGTTTTTTTTAATGAGAATAGATAACACATCAGATTTATAACATCAATACGTATCATAATACTTATAGGTACAGCAATTCATTATTCAATCAAAATAAATAGACGCAAGTTAAGTTAGCTATAGGTATTTATTAAGCTTTACTGTACACTAAACAGGTCAAATCTGTATTCCTAGTAATAAAATACTACAACGATATACTGGTTGGTATTTAAAACAAACAAAAGAAACATTATTGGCCGCCCTTGACACACCCCAATGTTGGCATGTCGCTCGCCGCGTTTACCAGTTGGATGGCCACGCTCAGGCTTTGGGCGAAGTATAACTATGAGCCCGCCCTGAGATCGCCTACCCCGATCAATTTCTGGAACACTTAGTGTCGGAAGACCAAGGTCAAGGTCTGTACTGCAAGTGCCGCAAATACGTAATTGTGTAAGTAATAATGAAACAAAGTAGTATTTACTGTTGAAATGAGAAAAACAAATGTACAAAGTCGAACTCATCCCTTTAAGCGATCTCTTCCAGCTAACCTTTGAAGAAATTAGTAATAACTTACCAACAGGAAAAAATGAAACTGCATCATTTTCGGGTACGTGTAGATTCGAATCAAACTGGGCCGAGACGATTGCAAAGTACTGGCCGGCTCGCCTTTATATACACAAATATAGTGCGAGCTATGTTGCCATTGATTTTTTTCTAAATCTGGGAGAAAATGTTGAATACCTAGGTACATCAGAATGGTTAGCATTATTAGCGCAATATCGCGTGCGAGCTGTGCGTTATTTTCACTAAAACAATGTTCTTATAGCCACACGGTGGCCGCCATTTAAAAAAAATATGTCTTATAGCGTGTGACAGGGACAACCCTATTTCTCGCACGTTACCTCCTAGGGCCAATAGAGGTAGACCCCCGGCTCGCTTTCAAAAGGACTGAGCCGCGGATCTACATTCGTTAGCCGGTATGCGCGCGCGCTATGTAGCCAGCCCGCGCGATAGTTGATGATGAGTTGATGACAGTCGGTTACTGTACGCCTTCGCTAACGGATACGCTCTACCCTTACGCGTGAGATATTATTGTTTATATGTTGTGGTGACTGGTGTAGTTTGTTCAACTCGTGACAATACATATGTGTCCAAGTGTCAGTGTTGTGTTTTCTTTATAAACTATACGTCACCCTACAGTCTGTATTTTGCTGTCTCGTTTTCAGTGACACCCACCCGCAATAATCCGTCCCCACTATATCTCTGTCTCTTTTTAACTCGTGCATAAAAATTAGAGATATGTGGGCACAGATTATTGGGATGTACATTATTTTAACTACTAGTGGTTCTGTGAGCTCTAGAAAGCTCGAGCCGGTCTTTAAAAAAAAGACCGGATTGAACTCCGGGAGTGCCGGCAGAAGTGAAAACTTGCGAATTGCTTAAAAATCTTGAATAATTTAAATTTTGCAAAAGAATATTTTTGGGATGGGGAAAAATAATTAAACTCGCAACAGGTGTAGGAGCGTAGAAGGTCACGTGACGTGTAGGAGGGTAGAATTTAGTTTTGCTAATTTCCGGAATAAAAAAACCGGGAGTTGCGCTTCAAAACGCGGATTAGGTATGTGTTTTTTTTTGCAACATTACAATTATTCAATTTTTTTAAGCAATTCGCAAATTTTCGCTTCTGCTGGCACTCCTCCGGTCTTTTTTATGTTTTCGGTACCAGCACATCAGTACATATGCCAGTGGTTTATATGGCAGCTGCACTACTGTACTGTACTAACAATTAACTCAAGGTAAAGTAAATATCCCAATATTTGTTAAATTACTTATTTTTACCCAACACAACAGAATTCAATTTCAAACAACGAATAACTTTTACACCAAGATCATCGAACTACCAAGAAAATTGAATCGCTATCTTTTTTTGACCTGCTATTGAAACATACCCGTCCTAGCCTTATTAATTCTAGACAAATCTTAACAGCGCGAAGTAAGAATGGGGTCAGCGCCATCTATGGCCCCATTTGGTACTAACGTGCAAGGGCAATCAGCTTAGTAGGTTGGTGTTTTAGCGATTATTGTTTAAATCATTATCACGTGAACCAATCTCGATTATTACTTTTTTATTTGAAAGAGAGTATTTCTATTATAGTCTTATAGGAATTTCAAAATAATGAAATACTTATAAAGTTGATTAAATAGCAAACTTAATTAGGAAATAATTTTTGAAAATAAAACAAAAAATACGCTAGATACAGAAAAAGTTATACTTTTCCAGTAATATTTATGTTTATCTACTACCTAATAATTGAATTTTTTTTTTGCCCCTTCCTCGTATTCGTAATTTTTCATAGAAAATTAAAATGTATATGTAAATTTTTCATTTTCCATGCACGCGGATAGCTCTCATTTATAACCCCAATTCCAAATTGATAGCTTAAGTAGTTCTTGAGATATTTTACTCTATGACAGACAAACAGACAGACGAACGGAGTCGCACCATTTAAGGGTTCCTTTTTTAGGTACCTGTTTTGGTACGGAACCCTAAAACGAAGTACGAAGTTGAAATAACCGTTGAGAAAATTTGTGAAAAAGTGGAAGATGGTAGATTCTATGGATGGATACAGTACGCTTACCATGAGTTTGACAATGACGGCTTACGCTAACGAGTATCGAGTTTTCTATCTGTGTATCCCGCTCGTACTGTCAAAGTGCAATAGAGATGCACAGATAGAAAACTCGATACTCGTTAGCGTAAGCCGTCATTGTCAAACTCATGGTAAGCGTACAGGTATTGTGCGTAATTGAGACAAATCTTACGTCGTTCTTTTATATCGGATTGACATTGTTAGCTAGATGTAGGTAAGTTGTACGAAATACAGTTATTCTTCCGTCAGATCTGGCAACACCGGACATGGCAAAGTAAATCGATTATCGATCAATCCAAATGCGAAGGTGTATCTGTCTGTCTGCAACCTCTTCACGCTTTAACCACTAAACTGATTAAGATGACATTTGGTATAGACAGTTTGACTCCCCGGCAAGGACATAGGATAGTTTTATTCCCGGAAATCATCCCATAAATGAAATGGGGGTGAAAGTTTGTATAGAATAAGAATAAGAATAAGAATTTATTTATTTAGAACACAAAACACGGAAAAAAGAAATACACTCAAAAACGTAACCTTAAGTGCTAAACGGGAGCCTCACTCAGCATGTTGTCACGGGGGCCGTGACGCTGGTTTTCAGTGAGAGCCCCAAAAATAAATAAAACGACTAAACTAAACAAACAATTTTATAATTTTAAGGCACTGTATGTCTAAAAATTACAAAAGTGAACTTAAAAACTAGCGGGTAACATTAGAATCATTCGACAGTGATTTATATGCATGCAACACTGAAATGTAATTGACTCTGTTCGTTCTAAAAAATATGAAAATAAAAAAGTGGTAATAACCAAGCGTAAAACTACTATTACAATGAACAAAATCTTATACAGATAATAAATAATAATAATAATAGCTATGTGTTATGTAGCAATAAGATAAGTAAGCAGCCTACTGCAACAGTCGGATTGTAGGTACCTGTGTAAACGGTAAAAGTAAGTACCTATCTACCCACAGATTCATTTTATAAGTAACAAGTATTCAAATATTCAACGACCAATTTGTACATTAAAAAGATGTATCCGGAGTTTTAATTTAAAGCTATGAATGGACTTTAAGGCGCGGAGAGGAGGAGGAATGATGTTCCATCACTTAGTTGCTGCGTAGCGGAAGCTACCTCGGAATGCTGCCGTGTGCGGCCTTGGACAAACAAGCTGAAGGAATCTCGTTGACCTGACTCCCGAAGACCTGGAGTTACGAAACCACATAAACTTATTGTAAAGGTATGAGGGAACCTGTTTATTAACTAAGCCAAACATCAATGTGGCTAGGTGTAGTTTTTGACGTATGGACATTCTCAAAATACGATTTTGATTCAGGAATGGCGTAACGTGCGTGCGCGGCGGGATATGGAAACAGAAACGCGCACAAGCGTTTTGCACTCGCTGGACCAGTCTCTGCGTTCGCGACAACAGACGCGGCGCGTACACAATGTCACCATAATTTAATTTTGATAGGACAAGTGTATCACAAAGCTGTATCCTAAGTTCGACATTAAGAAAGTCGCGAATTTTGTATAGTACTTTAAGCCTAAAAAAAACAGTTGCGCACAGTATCAAGCAGGTGTTGTTCAAAGCGCAGCTCGCCGTCCATAACAATTCCAAGATTACGAGCCTCGCGCACACGCATGACCGGATCGTTGTTAATATGTAAATCGATATTTAGTTTGTCAACCGTTTCTATTTGGGTCTTCGAGCCTAATATTAAGTATTTCGACTTTTTAGGGTTTAATACCAGGGAGTTTGTGTGTGACCAATTATTTATGCTATTAAGATCCTCATTCAATTTGCTAGCTTGTAAGCACGCATCTTGGGCCCGGCACGAAATATAAAGCTGAAGGTCATCAGCATACAAATGGTACTGGCTATTCTTAATGACTGCAGTTATGTCGGCAGTGTATATAATGTATAGAATAGGACCTAATATTGATCCCTGAGGCACGCCTCTAGGGACGAGGGACATGTCTGAGAAATTACTCTTACCGTCATCAGTACGGAGTTCCACCAACTGCTTGCGGTTACTGAGGTAGCTATCAAACCATCTCACAGACTCAGTGTCAAAACCATAATAAGTTAGCTTGGACAGAAGTAACGGGATATTAATTGTATCGAATGCGCGGGAGAAATCGAGTAGTGCAAGTAACGTAGCCTGACCTTTATCCTGTGCAGCTAGTATGTTGTCTGTAACGTCGAGTAGGGCCGTGGTGGTGCTGTGGTGTTGGCGGAGTATAGAGTATAGAGCTCCGATGTAAGTAAACGAGTTCCACGCGGACGGAGTCGCTTGCAGAGGCAAGTTGTAAACAAATTCCTTATCTCCAAATACTAGTATAAATAATAACAGCGGAAAATTGATTGGACGCGATTTATAAATATGATTAAGTATCCAATTATGTAGCAATTAGTTACGATTGACAACCGGTTGCCATACGAAGCTGAAGGTCCAGTGGTTCAAATCCCGGCAAGGGCAAATATATGTGTGATGATCATGAATATTTGTTTCTGAGTCGTGGATCTATACAATGAGTATATCGTCGTCTTGTACCCATAACACAAGCCTTTTGAGCTTACTATGGTATTAGTTCGATTTGTGTAAGATTGTCCCATTATATTTATTTGTTGATAAACTCTAATGCCACTCAAAATTAACTTTATTGACATAAACCTTGAATTATCTAAATCGTATCTCTTATGTCATTTCTTGATTCCATAGATGGAGTCCTAGCGAACCGACCTGACCGTCTTTGCCAAGATCTCATGGTTCTAAATACTGTTTTGCCATGCGATAAATAAATAGCGAATCCCCGAAAGGAATATAATATATGTCCTCCTATCGTTATTCACGGTAATGCCCCTAAAGGAGCCCGGGGTCAGCTTTGACACCTAATCCCAAGATTTGGCATTTACACTAGTTTTAAGAAAGCGACTGCCATCTGACCTTCCAAACCAGAGGGAAAACTAGACCTTATTGGGATTAGACCGGTTTCCTTACGATGTTTTCCTTCACGGAAAAGCTAACGGTAAATATTCCGTACCTAAGTTCCGAAAAACTCATTGGTACGAGCCGGGATTCGAACCCACGACCGCCGCTTAAAAGCCGCATGCCTGAACCACTAGGCTACCGTTGCTGTCATCCCCGAAACGAATAATGGAAATAAAATAACCTGACTATATTGAGCAGTATCAGAATACGAGTATTACGAGTATACGAAGGCATCTGGAACGCCATTTTTTAACCGACTTCAAAAAAAGGAGGAGGTTTTTTTATTATTATTATTTTCAATGTTTCTTACCTCAGAACTCCGTCATTGATGAGCCGATTCGAAAAAAATTTTTTTTGTTCGTATGTATATACTTCCAGGTGGGTCCCATTTTTTTTCAAAATTCAGTTAGATGATGGGATCCATGAGGAATTGAGGGGACTCCTCAATTTTATTAGGTACGCGTGTAGTGATTTTGGTATTTTCTGTTATAACTCGTGTATTTACATCCGGAATCATAAATTTGGTGGCGAGGAATTGATGATGAAGACCACAGATGACTTATCGAATTCCTCAATTATGTACTTAAAAGTGCAAAAGTACGTCACTGGTTCTGATAAGATTCCGTTGAAATAGGAACTAATGAAGTGCCATTGGTGATGATCTTGGGGAATCGATGGAAGTCCTCAAATATTATCGGCCCACATACAGCGATTCGGTTTATTTCTATAGTAAATTGTTCATGTGGTAAATAGTAAAAAAAATAGGAAATGTTCTCGTGGCTTGGCGGAGTACTAAATTGATGTCGGTTAAAACTTTGTTTTTAAAGTAAATTATCTATTAGTGCACTTGTAACCAATTGGGATGAACCATTTTTTTACAATGTATAGTAAACTCAAAACCATTTGGAGGGATAGGTTTTCTGTGCAATATGTACTTATTAGATTAATTAAATATTCAATATACTACGAGATATCATTTTTTTTAAAAAATAACCTTTAATGACCTTCAAACAGCAGTGCCACGGTGACGTCACTAGTGCCTGTATTAGGAGGAGGATAGAATGCACGCAAAAACGTAGAGAATTATATAAAATGTCATATCACACTAAATTTGCATCTCATTTTTTCCTTAATGACAAAGTGAGACAAAAAGGACAAAAAATAATGTCACTTGTTGTAAAAGGGTCTTTACAAAACTTCAAAGTCGTAAGTCCGAATTGTAGTCAAATGTTTTATTCTCATGCAATAGTTTATAAAAATTGTGTCATGAATATTTTGTAAAAATTTACCGAAATATATTAAATTAATTACTTATATGTGCATTGTATAAATGAACAGTTTTTTTTCTTAAATAAACATCGCTCAAAATATTTTATCATTTAATTTGGACCCGTTGACGTCAATGTCACTCTACTATCAATGACACTAATGACAGTAGTATGTGGGTTGCGTTCGTATAAAATGCGTTCAAGAAGCGTACTTGTCCCTCTCTGACGTCATCATATACAATAATTGTTTTATTATTTAAAAAAATAAATAAATGTCGCATTGCAAAATCAGCGAAATTAGTTTCTTAAATATGTCTATTCTACTGAAAAAAAATAAAAAAACAGGGTATATTTTTTTTTGGTTCATCCCAATATTAAACTTTCTAGGTAACGCTAAGGTAGGCTGTAACGAATTTTTACATATTTATATTGTCATTTTGGTTGGTATTACATTAACTTAATTTAATTAAGTTAATGTTAGTTATCCAACTATTTCATTAACTTTGCTCAGTTTAAACTAACGAAAATGTATGAACAGGTGTTTTTTTGCATAACACAAAGTTGGTCCCATAGTAAAAGTTGTTCAGGGGGCGATTTTTCTACCGTTGCCGCATTTTGGAAAATGTAGTGTTCAAATACAAATTGAAGATTCTGATGAAAACAATACTTTTTATGTCCATTAATTATAAAGCTATGTAAAGAATATAGAAATCCACAGGTTTATGCTTTAATTTTTCAGATAATTGCATATTAGTGGGATAATAAGGGGGCCGTCGTTCCCGTGAGTGACGAAATTGTAACGGATCGAATAGTACTGTAAAACTCGAAAACTATTAATTTTATTCCTTTAAGTATAAACATGGGCCACAATAATCCTTCTCAAACAAAAAAGTTATTATTTATTTTACAAAATCTTAGAAAAAACAGATTTTCATTTCCACTGAGTTACATTTTGTACAAAATGTACCCTAGTTTTTGTTATATTTCTGTGAAATGACTAAGTAAAAAGGAAATGTATTTTTTAAATACAAAACGAATGTGTAAATATATCTTTAGCAGCCATGAATTAAGATTGTATATATTGCAAAAAAATATATTTTAGTCAAAAGAAAAGTAGGACAATTTCTTAGTCGAACGCAACGAACGAATAGGGGTGTATCCACAGTGACCCACATTTTGGCAAATATCTTATCTAGGTATGCATATAATAAAGCTGAAGAGGAAAACGGCGAGTGACTGAATAATGGATTGCTAATCATGACGAACAACTTACTTACATAGATACGAACAGGTCAAGTTAATATAAAGCTTGTAAAAAGTATCTAAGATATCTTAGTTGAAAAATGGCAATTACTGTAAAGAGATGAATCACAATGTAAACATTTTCACATCACCTTTCCACTTAACTACATAAATTGCTTTCTAAGGCCTAATGCGTTGGTAACAACAGAAAATAACCAAGTCGTTGTACGTGGGCCAATAATATTTTTAAAGAGTTCCATTGATTTCTCAAATGCATCATACAAGCCGGGCGCGATAACTTGACACCTGACTCGAAACTCGACCCTCCTCCGCTACCCCGCGTGAGGCCCCGCTGTCGTCTTCAGTAGCGTTAGCATCGCTGTTACCGTTGCACGTAATCTTCCTAGAGTTTCGGAGTCAATCGTTTGCTGTTTTAATTTTTTTGCACTCAGTACTATAGACAAACGTCATTTGAGCCAGGTGTCAAGTTATCGCGCCCGGGTTATACTTACCTTCCGTACCTCATTTTATCTGTTGCAATTCAAATGTGTATTTTGATGATTGGTTGTGTTGCTAAGTTAACGAAATATTATCAGAATCTGTAACTAAACTTTCTCTCTCTCTCTCTCACTCGGGTTCCATAAGTCAGAAAGGTCATCATGATATATTGTAGAATATACCGAAATCGCCATATGCATGCCCATTATATTTGAAGAGTTCCCTCAACTCCTCACGTATTCTATCATCAGATCTATGCCATATGTACTGCCTTGCAGATATCTGCTTGCAAACCAAAATATTTTTATCGAAATCGGACAACGTGGTAAAGAATTATCACCAATGACCGACGATAATACAACAAAAAGTCGAAACGAGAACCTTCATTTTATTGAAGTCAAAGTCACGGGATAAAACTTGTCTTAAAAATTACCTTTGGGCACATTATGGGCCTTATGGGCACAAACCACATTTGTGCCCATAAACACAGCTTTATCGTTCCAATGAGTGACTATTCGTTCTAATGAGAAACGAAATTTCTCATTGATCCGTCACGATTCGACCTTGTGCTGAAATATGAAACTTAGCTTAGAAAAGTCCGTCACTAAGTGGAATTCACAATATTTATGCACTCAAAAGACCTACGCAACGAAACCTGCTCTCACCTCTAATTATTTCACATTACTAACTAAAAACAAATATGGCCGGCACGGTATAGGTACCAGAATGTTGCCAAACCAAAAAACATGCTACTATTTGGTAGGATTATATCATCGGAAAATGTTCGTTTCTCAATAGGAATTTCCACGAGGTTACTTTTTATAGTTAGATTTAAAAACAATTTTTATATATTACACAGGTAATAACTGTAAGCAAAGCATTCAAATTATTAAATATGGATACATTTTGAAACCTTATAGGTCGTAAAATCATATTATTACCTTGCAGAAATATGTAAAAATATGCTTGCAATTCTAATTTTGCGGTAGGGCATGGGAAAAACAGCACAGTGTTGCTGACTTTAAAATTGAATATTTTAAAAAGTTTTCTTTTATAAATAACTATACCAAATTATCCCTTTATATGTATAATATTAAAACGTTACCTAAAAAAGTTAAAACGTCGTATATATGATTGGGGAACTGGTAGGACATGACAAAAACTCAACTATACAACGATAGAAAAATCGGCCCTCAGAATCATGCATAGAATCACATTTTGCTATTTTGTATCACAAATTATACTGTAACACCTTGTATACTTTGGAAAATAAATATTTTGATTTGTGTTTTTTGTTTAGGACAAAGACGACGAAGTGAAATCTAAAAGAGCCCTTGAGGCAATGTCCCAAGGATGCTGGCGGCATTTTCTGAGAAAACCTCCAGCACTTCGGTCACCAGTTACATCAACCAGAAGTTTCATGATTTCAGAAAATAACTTATGCGCACTTAAGCCCTCTTACACATACTCGTCTCCTTTGAGGTCTTCACTACGACTCGGACCTCGAACCCACTCGTCCATCTATTGCCTACTTTCTTGCCTTTACAACAATGTACTAATTCGAGGCACATGCCTTATCTCTGAACAGTAAAAACCCAAAAAGACAAACAATTTTTTTTTACTAGTTAATGGAGGTGCGGGGTCCCCTGACACACGCAATTTATATGCTTAAAAGGAGTTTCCAACCCTTAATATATTTTCAAAAGATGTAAGACTATTTCATAATAAAAAATAAAATAAAACATTTTTTTCAGTTATTTTCGTATCTCATGCTCTGAAAGTGGGTCGTTGTTGTTCTAAAAAGTGTGCTGAAAGTGATACGTTTCTGCTCTAGTGCAGAAAAGTAGTGTATTCCAGTTAGTCCCCGCCTTATAAACATTGTCCGGGAACTAATTCAAATAAATATCAATACTTACCCCGCCACTGACAAACGGATATACTTTTATTCTTAGGTTCATAGAATTAATTTTATTTAATTTAAAATAAGTTTATGTTGTAAATTCATTACTTTTATTTTAGCTAAAATATCCACTAGGGTCTATGAGGTGACAAATGGAATACACCCACAATGCTTTTTTTAACTCAAAGTTGAGCATCTGAGCTAAGGCAGAAACGCATACAGCCGCTCTTCAATTCAACTAATACTAATAATAAATACAAATAGTATGAAAATATTTGAATAGGCAATTTTCATCTATCACAATTAAATTATGAAAGTATATTATTCATATAGTTTTGACTTAAGAAATACGAATATAATATTTTGACGACCGCTTTAGCCTAGTTGGTAAGGGCATTTATTTGTGTGATGAGCACGAAATATTTGTTCTTGAGTCATGGATGTTTTCTATGTATTTAAGTATTTATATAGCTATTATATATATCGTCGTCTAGTACCCATAACACAAGCCTTACTGAGCTTACTATGGGACTAGGTCGATTTGTGTAAGATTGTCCCCTTATATTTATTTATTTATTATTTATTTAATATTATTTGGTTATAAAAACGTGAGCAATATTTTTATTTTAAAAATTGAAATCGTAGTTGTATTATCTGTATGTCACGTGACCGAATTACACCATAAGACCATAAGCGCGAGCGAGACAGATATTTGCCTCTTTCTTTAGGACAGGTGAGATGGTTTAGTTTAGTTTAGTTTATTTCATATCATTGCACAATTTTCACACGATATAGTACATTTTACTTAATTATATTTCTTATCGTGTAGCGATCGTCGAGGTATGTAATAATAATAAAACATTAAAATTTATATAATAAGGTATAGGTACAATAAATGTACCTACAATTCAAATTAAATTAATATAAAATAAAATGTCATTTCCAATACAATTAATACAGTATTCGAAATTAAGTCAGGTTATTCCTGTGTATAATCAAATCTCAATGTCAAGAGAAGTATATGTCAATAATTTACATTAAAAAATACAATAGAAATAAAGTACCAAATAGTACCAGTCAGATAATATCAGAGATTTAATATAAAGCAATGTCAAAATCCTAATACTAATTACTTACATAAAAATCCAAAAAGTCGTGAATAATATGAATCGATCATCAATTATCCTGAAGAGGTGGTCTCTTCAGGAAAATTGATGATCGATTTCACAGATTTTAGTCTAATTTACTGTCAGTTGTGTTTACACAAGATTTCATAGCCAAATTTGGTCCTTTTTACTTAACGCGGTTACAAAAATATTGATCAGGTTCGATTCCCGGTTATGTATGAGAGTTGATAAAAAAGTTTGAATGCAATTATTATTAAATCTAAAATCGACGTCACGGTTCCTAAGAACAGATCTCGCTATCTCTCATATAAAGAAATCATATAATAGAAATTAATATAAAGAAACAAAAAATTCCTCGCAAACTTTTGTCATACAGGCCCCTTAAAGATATAGTAGTGGAGATATTCATCCAGGATATGAACACTATCGCGTCAGGAAACTTGTCTGGAAACGTGAATGAAATGGTGGAGGCTCTTAATACGGACCTACTTGCGTTGTTTGACGTGCACGCTCCTGTCAAGCGAACATATGTAAGAGAAGGTTCCTATCCCTGGATCACTTATACTATTAGGGAGATGATGAAGTTACGTGATGAAGCGCACTCTAGGAGTAGGCTTACTAAACTTGATGCACTTAAAAAATACTACAAAGATTTAAAAAGCATAGTCAATATCGCAATGTTTCGTGAAAAAACTGCGTATTTCAATTGCAACATAAATTGTATAAAGAATGTGGAAAAACATCAAACAAAATGTAGTAAATTTTAAGAAAACCGATTCTCAATTGCCTACACATTTAAGTAACCCTGACAAAATAAATGAGCACTTTTTAAATCTTCCTAGTAATAATGAAATTAGCATATCCCTTCTCACATACTATGAATTCCATCAATTTGACACAAATGTTTTTAAACACAGTCCTGTCAGTGAATCATTGGTGTTCAATATAATAAAATCCATAACAACCAATGCGCAAGGTGACGACGGCCTTAATATAAATATGATTTCGCTAACTTTACCAGTAACACTGACATCAATTACGGCTATAGTTAACCATTCTATAGAAACCGGCATATTCCCCGATCAGTGGAAAGTTGCAGTTATAAAACCTATTCCTAAAATTCCAAATCCCAATGAATACAAAGATTTTCGTCCTATTAGTATACTTCCGGTCATATCAAAAATAATGGAAAAAGTTGTCTGCATGCAAATGACACAGTACCTTGAGGCAAATAACATCCTGCCTAAAAAGCAATCAGGTTTTAGGAAGTCCCACAGCACTGCGACTGCTCTTTTAGATGTGGTAGATAACGTTCTAGCTGCTCAAGACGTAGATGAGGCAACAGTACTAGTCCTGCTTGACTTCTCCCGTGCTTTCGACACAATCGATACTTCCCTCATCCTCTCTAAATTAGCTTTCTATGGTTTTGACAGTCTTTCTTTGAAATGGTTTCACAGCTACCTCAGTGGTCGTACACAGTATGTCAAAATTTGTAATGAAGATGGTACAGATTCAGTTTCAAGCAGATTACCAGTTACTAGGGGAGTACCTCAAGGCTCGATCTTGGGCCCCACTTTATTTTGTTTATATTGTGCCGATATAATTGACCGTATAAAGCACTGCAATTATCAAATATATGCCGATGATATTCAACTGTACCTATCCTTTAAAATAGATGAAACAAGTATAGCTGTAAATAAAGTCAATAAAGACTTGAATAATATAGTCAGTTGGAGTCACCAAAATAACCTCATATTAAACCCCTCCAAATCCAAATTTATGTTGTTAGGTACAGGGAAACAGATTGACAAAATTTCATCAGATGACCTACGCGTCTCTATAGAAGGTTCTCTTTTGGAGAGAGTTGCAGAAGCTCGTAATCTGGGTCTGGTAATGGATGAATCCTTGAGATTTGAGAAGCATGTCGCGGAGACGATGCGAAACTGCTTTTATAGACTCAAGGTGCTGTACAGAATTCGGGAGTGCCTTTCTGTTGATATGCGCATACAACTGTGTGATACGCTTATACTGTCCAAACTCAATTACGGTGATGTTGTATTCGGCAGGCGCCTACTGGTTCGGACTGGGAAAGCTTTGCAGCGGATTCAAAACGCATGTGCACGTTTTTGTTTTCCCGTCCCGCGACGTGCCCATATTACGCCGTTCTTAAATCGATACGATTTAATGAACATGAGCTCGCGTAGGCATCTCCATTTCGCCACATTACTCTTCGGGGTGATAAAATATAAAGAACCAGCGTACCTTTTCGAAAAACTAAACTTCTCTCAGCGCGCTGTAAGACACGCACCACGGCTTGCAAGTCATCCACACCGCAAGGTTGCCTTTCGCGGTAGCTTTCGTTTTGCTGCCACCAAGTGTTGGAATGATTTGCCACCACCAATACGAAACTCCAACACAGTCGCTTCTTTAAAAATGTCCCTTCGAAAATTTTTGATTGATAGGCAGAAAATGTAGTCTTTAGGCAGCCATGCACACATTTACAGTATATTTCCGCGCAATTTCATCTGCTCACTCTCACACACACACACTCAAACACAATCTTATTATATGTTGCAACTTCTGAAATAAAATATAGACAAAATATATACCGACACATTAGAGCTTAAGTCTAAAAGAGTAATTTTTATTTGTTCTGTTTTTTGTATTGTTTTTTGTTTTGTTTTTGTTTAAAGATTCTGTGTTTCTTTTATTATTACTGACTATTCTCTCAGTGCCATGCCATCTAGTCCAAATGCTGGCTTCACTGAAAATCAGCGTCACGGAATGTGTCATCTGGCTAGCTCCGTGACATTAAGCTGAGTGCAAGCCCTTTAGTGCAAATTACTTAGAATAATGGTTTTGTTACACTTTCATCTATGTATAGTTTTTGCACTAATAAATTATTTTCTTTCTTTCTTTCTTTCTTTCTTTCATAGTTTCCGACTTCACCATAGTGACCCATAGTGACACCCGGTACAAGAATGTCATGTGTATCGCATGCACAAATTGCTAACACTAAGAAGTCAGGTCATTAAGGTATTCTTGAACGGAGTAATAGGCTTTGGATACTAAAAATTTATATAACGCAGTCTTAAAATTCTTTATTGCTTTCTAGTTTCAAAATATTTGCTGGCAGTTTATTACATATTCTGGGTGACATACCTAATATGCTTTTAGATAGAAAAGCTGTTTTTGATGCAATATAATTAATTTTCTCTTGATGCCGCAAGCTCTTAAATCTAGTGTAGTACAATGCCTTAGAATTACAGCTAAATATACAAAATTGCGTTAGGTTGGGCAATGGATGCTCGTCTCAGCATATGCGACGAGTCCCTTCGACAGGGTTGGTCGTTACACTACGTCTATCTTAAACAAGTAGGTACTATTAATATTAAATTGGTAAATGATTGCTCTACGATCATATTATTCTTGTGTTAAGTGTTTAGATGTATAAAGAGTACTATAAATAAATAAATACTAGTATATGAATAATACCCCAGGAAAATTACGTTTTTTTCAAACATTAATTTATAACAGCGTTTTTTTTGTTTGTTTAATTTTAAAATGTTATTCTAAGATGCCTTATCCAAGAATCCACCAAAATTTCCATCGGGAAGTAAATATATAAAAATAAATGACTCATCCATTATGTTTTTTGTGTGATTTATTTATTATTCTTGAAGAGCTCCTGTAAATTAACCAAAACAAAAATTAAAATATCTATTAATATTTTTCCTCTTTTTTCAGGAATTGGTTAAATATCGATTTTTTTGATGACTAATATTTTGGTGGATTTTGAATCTACGTAATTACTAAAGTGATAATATATCAGTTACACGCAAAAAAGCTGCTGTTATGAATTATTTCCAAATTTGCATTTTTTTCCATACTAATGAAAATAAAGTGCTTGGGCTATAAATACAAATGTTAATAAACGTCTTGTCTATCCGCATTTTACCAAGGTATATATAACAATTGTATATATGAGTGATGTGTGTTCGTTGTTGTGTTACTGTTTTGTGTGTCTTGTTTTGTTTGTGTTTGCGTTCGAGGAAATTAGCGCGCAGTATTTTTTATATTTAAGGTAGCACATAGGTTGCCTTAAAAGCGGCGGTAGGTCATTCCAAATTTTAGCTGCGGCAAATTTTAAACCCCCTCTGTAGAGTGAGTAGATTAAAAATCGATTTCTCAAACATGCACTTAATAAAATATTGACATTGTGCTCTGTAGTCAAAATAAATAGAAATATTTATTTACCATAAGTACATTATGCTATGCTCCGTCGGCCCCAAACTAGGCACAGCCTGCATCTTGGGCACCAGTGGTACAGATTTAACAGTTCATTTTTACATTTAAACAATGACTTAAGAGTTAACAAATAAACAATGTATATATGTCTTCAAAACTATGAAGTGTATTTTCATGTCTATATGTGAGATTGATTGTGTTTGTTTGTGTATGTGCGAGTGCGTGTGTGTGTGCGAGTACGAGTGCGGGTAGGCGTGTGTGCGTGCGTTTGTGTGTATATATCTAGGTGCGTTTATTTTTTGGGGTTGACCTCTCAAAATAAACAGGGTTCACTCCCAAGATACGATAGTAATTTATTTTGTTGTGTTCCTAAAATTGATACATTTTATTGCAGCACAAATAGCAACACGTACACATGCTTACAAGCATTAGGTCATGTAAAACAAGACGTTGAAACAAAATACCGAACGTGTAATCCTGCACTGAGCGTTGCTCCGGAACACAATTAGAATATAATTTACGATCAGCAGACCAGCAGCGCAACGATAAAAAGGGATGTAAGACGTCTGGGTTCTGTGAGATGGTGAATATGAATAGTTGTGTGACGATACTGATGATGGGGCCTAAATGAAATCCAAACAATCGTTGTGACAACTTTGGCGATATTGAGCCTTTTTAAATTTTGAGGAGAACGAAAGACATCGATCCCACCTTAAAGTCGGAGCGTTGACAATCGAAAAACCACAAGGCACGGTAGTGAAACACGGTTAATAATCTGATTAAAATGAGCCTATCGTTGACGGAAGGTCAAACTAAGAGAAAATACACGTCGAGCTCTCGGGAGTCTCCTTAATCGCGACTTATCTCATGGCGGCGTCTCCGACGGAGGTCCTCACGAAAGAGATTCGGATGTGCAGGTAACAACCAGGCTTGGGGCCTAAACCCGTATTGTATTGTATTGTATTGTATGAAACAAAATTTAATGATAAATACTACTTCTCCTCTGTGTAGACTACAAGCCAAATATCAACCACCACCGACAGCGCTGCAATATAAGGAAATCAGTTACACGAATAAACATAGTTCTGCAAGGATTAATGTAATTAATGCTGCAGCTCCTTATAATAGGCTGTGACTGCTGTGGGCCTGTGAAGTACCTATCACGTTTCGGTTGCGGCGAGACGAGAGGTAAGTAACGGCATTTCATACAAAATTTAAGGCCCGTAAAGTGACCTGTCTGTAAAATCTGTCTGGCTGGCAATCTTAATTTTCCCGGCATCCACAGTTAGATATTATAATAATGTACTCACTATTGTTATGCTAAAACATTGTTTGTCTTTTTGGGTTTTTACTGTTCAGTGATAAGGTTTGTGTCTCGAAAAATAATAGCGAGTCAGCTGATAGTAATACTAACGTGATACCGGGTCGCTAGACCCAGATAACCCTCGTCGTCACCCAAATAATAGTTGTTTATGACATAAGTACGGAAAGTACATAGGCAATCCCCAACGAGTGAGAAGTAGTCAAATTGGTAACAAAATGGACTAATCAATGTCTCCGTACCTACTATAACGGTTGGTAATTTCTTCTTGTAAAGTTTAAATAAAATTTGTACGGAGTATAACTCGCACTTGACCGGCTTTATTTTATTTTCTCCTAACTAAAACTTGCCTTGCTTGATTATCTGTGAACTGAAGAGGAAACAATTCCAGGTCTCGAACAATGTCGACAGCTCCTCTACAGCCGAAATTTCTTCGATATTTGCAACCGAAAGCTGCGTCCGCTGCGCCAATGTTTTCGATTTTTCTTATCCGTCAGTTTCGGGAAACAAATAGGTTATTCTTCTGATTGGCAAAACATATACTCATAATCATACTTAATCATTAATTTTGCTAAAACATACACAAAGGTGGTACAGTTGACATGTTGGTGGTAGTAAAATGACATGTATGTATGTTCCGCCACTATATGGCATGCAAAACTTACACTAAATTATAACATTTAATTACATTAAAATTTGAACACTATAATCTGATAAAATAAAAATTAAAAATACCTATAAACTAACATAATCATTAACATTAATCATAAATCTTCTCGAAATATTCCTTCAAAGAGTAATAGGGTCTATCTAGTAAATAACATTTTAGCTTCTTAGAGAACTCATTTAAATTATTACACTGTTTTATGTCATTACTCAATAAGTTGGTTGCCATAGCATATCCTGGAAGAACTATTATTTTTTTTCGTCGTCGTATCGCTTTTTTGATCGAAAATTACATCATAAGGTGGCAGATCGAAACGTTTACTCATCGAAAGAGACACATTAGGAGATAACAACCCGCATTGGTTGCCAGCCCAAACCCTGGCAGGTTTCAAGATCAGCCACGTTTTATGAGCCCAAAAATGGGGTCAATTACCTCATCAGGTGGCAAGATGAAACTGATGCAGATCGATTGAAATAGACGTGCCGTTCAAGAATATACAGGGTTGCCTGCCTTCAGCTTGGCAGTTTTTCTGGTCAGCCACCTCGAACATTATATGTGAAAATCTTGGAATAACGAGAAATTCGTGTATTTATGCTAAGATTCAGGGTATAATTTAATAAAAATCAGGATATCAAAATAAAATCAACGTACTTGCGTCTTTTGGTGTTGAAATGATAGGGTAAATGTACCAGTTTTGGTCATTTCTCATGAATATATCTTGAAATATGGAAAGAAGTGATGTTGCCTTTTACGTTCAACGTGATACAGCATTTCTCATCAGGTGGCAAGATGAAACTGATGCAGATCGATTGCCCTAGACGTGCCGTTCACGAATATACAGGGTTGCCTGCCTTCAGCTTGGCAGTTTTTCTGGTCAGCCACCTCGAACAATATATGTGAAAATCTTGGAATATCGAAAAATTCATGTATTTATGCTATGATTTAGGGTATTAATAAAAGTCAGGATATTAAGTTAAAGGCAACACCATAAGACACAAGTATCTTATGGTGTTGAAATAATTGAAATTGAATTGAAATTGAAAACATTTATTTCAGAACAAGTTCCATATCGGTTAGTAACAGTTTCACTTAAGCTATTGTTAATATATAATTCTTATTTTTTAACTCAATTCAATATTAAATTGGTAAAATGATGGTGAGATGGAGGGTACATAAAAATAAATAACACTAAAAATAAAGTAGAACACAAGCATGTCAACATTTGGAAATATTAATTATGTCTGATCATTCAAAAATTAAAACATATTCAAAAGATTAAAATGGTCAAAATTTAATAATAATAATAATAGGGTGGGTTGGTATAATATAATAATAATCATAGCTAAAATGTCAAACTAAACTACATTTAATTAGGACAGTGAAGGGCCAACCACCTCTTCATCACGGGAGTGTTCCACATGTCAGTAAACACGTTCAGGATGCTGTTTGTGGTCGAGCGCAAGCGGGTAAGCATGGAGGCACAACGCTTTCGCATAATAGCGTGAAAATCATCGGTGCGCGCCGCGGCAAACATGCCGGACGCGCTGCAGCTCCACGGCAGCCGGAACAGTGCCCTGAACGCGTTATTGTACTGCACGCGCAGTGCGCTGTACGTGCGCTTAGTATAATTGACCTATAGGCTGCACGTGTAGAAAGACTGACAGTAGGCTCGAAACAACGTCAGCTTAACCTCGTCGCTACAACGTGCAAACCTACGAGCCAACATATTGCACCGCACGGACAGCGCCCTGCGCTCTCTCTCTATGTCCATGTGATCACTCAGGTCCTCAGAGACCCAGTGACCCACATACTTAAAATGCTTTACCCGAGCCAAGGGAGTTCCACATAACGTCACTGGGGGCACATCCTTGTAGGGTTTCTTGCCAACCCTGAATATTAAGAACTCGCTTTTCCTTGCATTGTATTTGAGTCCGTGGGCCTCCGCATATGACTCACAAACTCGCAGCAAGTCACGCAGCGCACTGAACGATGGGCTTAACAAGACCATGTCGTCCGCATAGTTTATGTTGTTTATAAACACACCATCAACTGAACAGCCGACCCTGGTAGCAGTTAGTTTTTGGAGCAACCCGTTCACATACAGATTGAGGAGGCGAGGGTAAATGTACCAGTTTTGGTCATTTCTCATTAATATAACTTGAAATATTGAAAGTGATGTGCCAAACTTGCGGATGCCATTATATCTTAAACTTTATAACAGTTGCTACAGCAATACCATCGATCTCTTTCCACTCCAGAAACCTTAAACAAAGTATACACATTTTAGTTACCATTCTTTAAATGCTTTATAATGTAACACTCCAGTTTGAGAATGACCAGGCTATTCACCACTCTAAATTATATAATTCACCACACTAAATAATAATAAGACGTGGCTTTCCAGAAAAACTGCCAAGCTGAAGGCAGGCAACCCTGTATATTCGTGAACGGCACGTCTAGGGCAATCGATCTGCATCAGTATCATCTTGCCACCTGATGAGAATTGCTATATCACGTTGAACGTAAAAGGCAACATCACTTCTTTCAATATTTCAAGATATATTAATGAGAAATGACCAAAACTGGTACATTTACCCTATTATTTCAACACCATAAGACGCAAGTACGTTGATTTTATTTTAATATCCTGATTTTTATTAAATTATACCCTGAATCTTAGCATAAATACACGAATTTCTCGTTATTCCAAGATTTTCACATATATTGTTCGAGGTGGCTGACCAGAAAAACTGACTGAAGGCAGGCAACCCTGTATATTCGTCAATGGCACGTCTAGGGCAATCGATCTGCATCAGTTTCATCTTGCCACCTGATGAGGTAATTTACTCCATTTTTGGGGCTCATAAAACGTGGCTGATCTTGAAACCTGCCAGGGTATGAGCTGGCAACCAATGCGGGTTGTTATCTCCTAATGTGTCTCTTTCGATGAGTAAACGTTTCGATCTGCCACCTTATGATGTAATTTTCGATAAAAAAAGCGATACGACGACGAAAAAAAAAAATAGTTCTTCCAGGATATGCTATGGCAACCAACTAAAATCCAGTGTTCCTAAGTAGTATCTATCACTATATTGCATTTCTGTTCTGCCACCTTGTGAGTTAGGGTTTCGTGCAACGGGAGCTCTAACCATAATGATATGACTGTCCTTATCTTATGTCTTACAAACAGTGAGTCATCTTAGAAAACCCACGAACACATGCGGTCTAATGTTTATCTGGTGACAGCAATAAAATAACACTCGACTCTTATGTATCGCGATATGAACATATCGCGGACACAACAGAACTTCGTGAATAAAATTATAACAACTTTATCTGTCTACTGCGACCCCTGATCCCAGTCATCGTTATCTTCTGCTGTGTTTCAATGATATTAAAATAGCAATACGGTTACGTATACCTATATAAACAAGGCACAAGCTTCGGCAGGAACAGTCAACTGGTGTATTCGATTCAGGGCCGTCGCATTCTGCTGGTTTTAACAAGCCATGGATATCTTCAGAGCCTTCGCCGTGCTGCTGCTGGCAACGGTTTCTACCGGGAAACCATCAGCATCCACAATGAGTTACGGTAACGCTTATGAGTTTAATAATACCTCCGTATTCACACAAATTGTGCCAACTAATGACCTATCCGTCCGCGACGCCATCTCCAGAGCTGCTGTTTGTGGGGAATTCGAACGGGGATATAATGAGGTGTCTATACAGAGACCCCAGCGTTTGCGAGATATTCTACTCGTACAGCAGTTCCACCGGAGTCACCTCAATTGTTATAAGCGGTGAATACCTCTACGCGTCGCTGGTTAACGGAGTGATGCTCAGGTGCCACTTGTATCAGAAAAAATCTTGCACCACCTTTAATAAAATCAGTTCCATAATAAATGACTTGGCTGTATCGGATCGTTATATCCACGCGGGCTTGAGTGACGGACGAATGCTAAGGTGTGACTTACATCAACCGGACGATTGTAACAATTTCAATGAATACCAAGATGGGATTGCGTCCTTGGCTGCTACGGAGAAGTATATTTACGCTGGGTTGACGTCAAAAAAGATCTGGCGCTGTGCCGTAGCTTCAGAAAACAGCTGTCGCTTGATTGACACACAACTTCAGTCACATATGCGAAGAATGACGGCTATTGAAGAAACTGTCGTTGGTGTTACTGATGGTGGTACTTACTGGAATTGTACACGTGGCTACAATTGTACTGATAAGTCTGCTGGTCACCTGGGGTACACAAGTATGGCCATCTTTGACAGATCATTTTACACAGTTTTAGATTCAAACATATGGATTCACGAATGGGAATCATTTAAATTACTTTCAATCTACGATCACAACGAGGGGGCCATAAGCATAGCATTCGCCTACAAAACCTATAAAATGCATGACAGATTCGTAAATGAGGAGAAAACGTGTTTGTCCGGCATCCGGTGCCCGCCGTACATGGTCTACTATGAAATTAACCAGCGACCGACGTTGGAGGTGTTCGTGAAACGAGGGAAACTCTACAATGCTCGTGGTGCGTTAGTGGACACGAGGAACGCGGACTTTGGGCACTCAGGCCGGTCGGCCATCTTTGCTATGGGACCAAGCGGGCAATTATTACTATCGATCGTACATAACACAGTGCTGCGGACCTCAAGCTTGTTCGCCGGGCATCCTGTAGCCGGCGCCGGCGAGATGCTGGTGGAGAACGGAGTAATAAAGAGCATAAGGGCGTGCTCCGACCACTACCGGCCCACGGTTGAGCTGAACCAGCAGGTGATCAATGCTTTGTATATGAAGGGTTACACGGATAAGATCGATAATTTACCGTGCTGCAGGGGCATCGAGTGCGGCCATGCGGATGTTGATCAGAGCACTATGAATATAGATTATACTCAATAGTTATTTGTGCAACAAGAGAGCAAAGTTTGTTTTTGTTGTGAGTGCTGATTTTGAGTCCTGACCCTGAGGAAGCGAAAGATTCTAAAATTTGAATCTTGAGCGCAGCGAAGGACTCAAAAGCACGAGATGCAAATACTTTGCTCTCGAGCAACACATACAACTGTACCGCTCGTCAAGTTCCGACCAGCCCCGGCCTCCCACAAGCGGGTCTCACCGGGGTCTGGCCGCGAATGAGGCGGGTAAGGGCAGCCGCGCTGCCGCGATCGCGCGCCTAGCGCCCTAGGGAGCCCTAGACAGGGCCCCCCCAACCGCCTTCTACCCCTCACCTGGTGAGGGTAGAGAGCAAAATCGTGTGGGCTAACTACCCACACGAAACATCGAGATGCCCCCGCCGCCCCCGCTCCCCTCGGGAGCCGCACCCCAGCGCATACCTACGCGCCCCCGGACCTTCCGCCGCACCCGCGGCCTAGCCGACGCGTCCAGAGCCGCCCGCGACCCACGCATCCAGCAGGCCTTCAAGAGCGCCCTGATAGCGTCCGCGGCGGCCTACAAGGCCGCGTCGACCCCCAGCAGCCCAGGAACGCCCACCAGCGAGGGTGCTGGAGAGGCCCCGTTCCCCCGGCCGAAAGACTTCGTCCGGGAGATCGTCGGCCAGCTCGCCCCGCTCACCCGAGGCGGCCCCCTTTTGGCCGCCAAAAAGCCGACCGCCGCCGCGCCGCCCGCGCAGGCCGCAGTCCCCCGCACCACCGCCCCCGCGACGCCCACGTACGCGGCCGCTACCACCGCGTCGGCCAACAAAAAGGCCGCGCCCGTAACACAACGCCAGACCGCGCCCCCTAAGCCCGTGTCGCGTCCGCCACCCGCCCTCGGAGCGGGCAAGGCGAGCCCAGCGCTCCGCGCAGCGCCCGCGTCGCGTACGCCGCCCGCCCTCGGAGCGGGCCAGGCGAACCGCGGCGGAACATCTGCGCCGAAGAGCGCCGCGCCCCGTGCGGCGCGGCAACCAACACCAACGATACAGCAGCAGCAGACCTCCCCGCTGCACAGAACGCCGCCCCACGGAGGGCTCACTGTGCACCAGACGCCAGCCACTATCTCGCCCCCGCTGGTGCAAACGCCAGCGCAGGCACCACCTGCGACAGCCGCGCCCCTCTCGCCACTGAACCTCCCCCGCCTGGACCTGTCCCCGATGGACGTCCAGGACGAGAGCGCTGAGGACAGTGACGACGACGACCGCCGGGACGAGGCCGCCACCGCACCGTCCACGAACCCCACGCCACCAGCGATACCCGCAGCAACGCCGACCACGACCCAGCCGCCCCAGAAGAAGCCGCGGCCAATCACGGTTGACAGCTTCCCGGATTGGCCCGCGCACTTCAAGCGCATTCGGGAGCGACTGGGACGCTACCCAAACGCCAGACCGTACGGAAACGGAGTCCGCTTCCGCCCCGACGACCACGAGGAGTACAGGGTGGTGCAGGCCTACCTCGAGGCCCTCGGGGACTCCGTTTCCTGGTCGGCACTGCAGCCGAGAGAGGAAATCCCCCTGAAGGTGTGCATCAGGGGGCTCCCCGCCAACACCAACCCACAGCACATCACGGAGGACCTGGTGGCGAAAGGTTTCGCCCCAATCTACACGCGCCACGTGGACGCGCGTGCAGGACGACCCGGCTGCGTATTTTATACGCAGCTCAACAAGACCAGCGACCTCATCCCGGCGATCTACGGCGTCCGGGAACTACTGGGGATGACGGGAGTGGCGGTGGAAGCATGGCGCGGCAGGAAGGGGCCGGCGCAGTGCCACCGCTGCCAGGCCTTTCGTCACTCCTCGCACGGCTGCCGTCGCCCGATAAGGTGTGTCCGCTGCGCGGGGCCACACTTTGCGGGCCAGTGCGAGCGGCCACGCGACCACGAGGGGACCTGCGCAAACTGCGGCGGCCCCCACCCAGCCAACAGCCTAGCGTGCCCAGCCTTCCAGCGGGAGGCACGCGCCAAGAAAACCGGCACAGCGCCCCACACAAACCGCCGAGGACAAATCGTGCCCCAGCAAGAAACCGTGCGAGCCGCCGAGAACGCCCCCAACTCCCTCATGGCGAGGGCGAACGACGCGGCGCCATTGCGCCGCCGCCGCCGAGGGAGGGGCCGACGAGGCAAAGGGCAACCCGCCGCCCCCACTGAACCCATCACCATCAACGTCGAACACCAGACCTCCACCGCCGCCACCCAGACCGCCGCCGCCTGCACCAACGCCGCACTTGCGCCCGTGGAAGCAGCACTACCCGGACCACCGCACGACACTGCTCCCCTCCCCCTACCGGCAAGCCAAGATGGCACTAGGGAGAGAGAGTTTGAGCAGTGCGCGCAAATCTTGCAGAGCTGCCTCGACGCCCTGCAAGAGGGAGCGAACCCCACCTCCATCATCCTCAGGGGACTGGCTGACCTGTATGGCTAGCCCCCCCTGAGACCCACCGGACCGGACCGCGGACGTTCCTGCAGCGCCGTCGGCTCGCAGATCGCTCGCCGGGCCTCTCCTAATGGAGTCCCACCCGGCAGGGCTCGATCGCGCCGACGGACGAAACAGATGATCCCGCAACACCCTGGACCAGACGGGCATTACGCCCCCCCCAGCTCCCCGTCCGTAGTAGCGGACGGCGCCCGATCCCGCCAAAAGCAGCGTCAGCTGCGTCCTGCTTCTCCGTGCCCCCAGCAGGGCGCGTGAGATTACCATCAGGACACATACAACTTTCCACCTCAGCAGTGAGAACATATTCACATTAAAAAAAACATAGTATCACGTACCTATTCGTCTCAACATTATTCAGGGAGAAAACTTAATTAGGCGTTCGTTACTGCTTGTTTTAACTCCTCAACGCCGGCAGCGCCGTTAGTCAATACTAAAAAAGCGAGACAAGGCGCGAGAAACCAAAGGATATTTCAGCATCTATACGAGTGTCGCGTGACAACTAACACATCACTAAAAACTAACCGTAAGTATTATTGTTAAAATTCTTATTATTAAATTTATATTAATAATAAATTAAAATTTACTAAGTATCTTCGAGATATTTTTGGAATGTTAATCATTATCACAAGTCACAAGGGCACACATTAGCATATTACGTGTATCTCGCGTGCACACCAAAAACTAGCCGTACTGTTGTTAAAATACTGCCTTCATCACGTCACTGACTTCACTATATTTCCTAGTTCCTAGATAGAGAATTGATTTATTCTAGTAGTTTTTATATTTAATACCAATATCAATAACGCAAGAATGAAGAATAATATAGATACCTAATAAAATCTGAAACAAATTAACAGGGCGCAATTTTTTTTAAGGGGCGGGGCCCCGCGCTTGCGTTCGGAAACTGCATCTGTGGTATACTTTCATAGAATTTAATATCGTTTGTACTAGAATTATTAATTAGCTAGCGTAGTACAATTCATGTTTACCTATTTATTATGAAAAACGGAGTTTATTCTGAGATCTTTTATTTAAATATTCTTCAATTGAAAATTCCTTTGTATAATTATTATGGTAATTTCAAATTGTTAATTTGATAGTTTTCGAACGGATAACTTGTTTTGCTTTTTTGGGGTCTACTTTGAAATTCGATGGTCGAACTCACGTCGAACCATATGGATCGACCTATGTCTGCCAATTTCTTTTTTGGTAAAGGAATGAAAGGGACAGTGCTAATAAAGTACAAATATTTTGAACTTGTTATAGACCCCATACGACGAAATGCCAGTGCTCCGTATCAAAATTAATTAAAGTAGATTGTGTCATAATCATAAGCATAAGGGACCAAAATGGCATATTTACGGCGAAGGCGTAGATTGAATCCCGAATGAAGCGAAGGATTCCAGAATAGAATCCCGAACCTGGTGAGGTATTCTAACGTGGAATCCTGAGCGTTGTGAGGGATTCAAGTGTTCACGCCCAAGTTGGAAATAATTTTGCTTCCGTGTGACTCATACTGCTTTTCACAACACCTATGAGGATAATGAAATATGTATCAGGTGAGTAGCTGTATTAAATTAAACTAATTAATATAAACCTGCTGATTATAGTGTTACTTTGAATAACATATGATTACTTGTATTTTATTACGTTAGTAGTAGTAACAAGAGTAGTCAAGATAAAAAAATATATGCAAGTAATCAATTTAAAAAAATAAGTAATCGATTATGTGTAGGTATACTATTATAATGTATTCATTGGGATATATATTTTTATTCTGGCATCAATATGTCCTCAAAATCAAAATCAAAATCAAAATAGTTTATTTGGTATCTTAAGTTAGGTTTTACAATTTTATGTGGCTGGCCCCTCCAGGTAAGTATGACAATACTTGTGTTAGGAGAGGCCGCTCTTCCCATCCGGAGTTATGCGTAATTTGATTCACAAATATAATTTACATTAATAAAAAATAAAAAATAAATAAAAAACAAGAACATTATGCGTGCGTGTCTGTGTGTGTGTGTGTGTGTGTGTGTGTGTGTGTGTGTGTGTGTGTGTGTGTGTGTGTGTGTGTGTGTGTGTGTGTGTGTGTGTGTGAACGAGAACTTGTATAATCACAGTAATAATCTATGTATATTTAAGGAGTGACTCGGTGTTATAATAAGTAAGCGTAAGTAGCCAATCTGTAATCTTTTTGTTACATTTCATTTGATTTAATGGGTAGATGTTGAGTATTTTATTTATTTTATTATATAAATGCGATGATATTGCGTTAAATTGTCTTTTTGCAAACATCGACTTAGTTGGACATTTAGGAGCTACAATGTGTTTTAGCCTTCGTTTTAATATAGTTGGGTCAAAAAAGAGTGTCTTGTGTAATTTTAGGACGGTTAGAAATATATATAATTTGCGCATATAGAAATATATAACATTTGTCTCTTTGTACAATGCAGTCGTTGGGTGTCTGAAGGGCAGTTTGTACATTACTTTGAGGAGACATGTCCTGGAACAGAAAAGTGCCACTTTGATCCCTCCTAGCAGGGAAGAAAAAGCCCTTATCCGAATAGCTGATGTGAAAAGCAGTATGAGTCACACGGAAGCAAAATTATTTCCAACTTGGGCGTGAACACTTGAATCCCTCACAACGCTCAGGATTCCACATTCTGGAATCCTTCGCTTCATTCGGGATTCAATCTACGCCCTCGCCGTAAATATGCCATTTTGCTCCCTTGTGACACAATCTACTATTGTCTCACGGAGTGAGCAAAATCGCATTTTGCACACTGTTTTCACGCAGCAAAATATGCTTGTTCGAGCTGCTGAGGTGAAAAAGATATATATAACCAATAAGTATACTGACATGACAAATAACCAGGGGACCGATTTTTCACTTTCGAGCGCTCGGAAATGATATAAAAGTAATACATACGTTTGTAGTGTCAATATGGCAGGCACTTACTTTCTACCAATAGAATTGAATACGAGTGGTCAATACCACTCGCTTTTCAATTTTCTATCGCTATTTCAATATAGCATTTCATAATTTTTGCCAGTTTTCGGGTGAAAGAGTCGAGCGCTCGAAAGTCAAAAATCGGTCCCCAGTACCAGTCATTAGTAAGTGTTTATTTTCATATCATGTATTCCGGGGGTGCATTGGAAATTATCGCGTGCTTAGAAACGCCGTTCTGACTAGATTAAGAAACAAAAAGGTTTGATTTTTTTTCGAAAGAAAAAAAAACAAAACTGAGTCTTCATTTTCCTTTTTTTACTCAGTTTTTTTATTTTACGACACAATGAAGTTCATACTGAGTATTTTATCTCATCTAAAATCTCACTTAATGATTTTTTTTTCCAAAAAAGCAATTCCTGGAGAGTGTTATATTTGTATCAACTTGTATCCCTTTTTCTCTTGCGCGGAAGGCATAAGCGTCTCTCTGTCAAGGGGTCGACTCGAATCAAAGGCATCCCCTTAAGTAACATTTCTACCTCGCCGAGTATCTTACGCCGGGCCGGTTCTTTTCGTGGCAGGTTTAATTTTCCGGACCGGTGCTGTGGTAGTTTTTTGACAATAATATGTGTGTAGGAATTATAGTGTGTATACCCTATAACTATAAAATGTGTTATCCCGTGTTGATTCTGGTGACTAAAAAAACTGATTCTTAAATTGTGTGTTTTGTTATATCAATTTTAATAAAAAATAGAAGTGTGTTTTTTTTTACTTTTGACACCCAAAAAAAGTGAAACTAATTTTACCACCGTACATATTCATGAGAACATTCGCTGTTTTTAACCGACTTCAGAAAAAGGAGGAGGATTTTTTTTACTACTTTCAATGTTTGTTACCTTAGAACTCCGTCATTGATGAGCCGATTCGAAAAAATTTTTTTTTTGGTTCGTATGCATATACTTCCGGATGGGTCCCATTTTTTTCAAAATTCAGTTAGATGATGGGATCCATGAGGAATTGAGGGGACTCCTCAATTTTATTAGGCACGCGTGTAGTGATTTTGGTATTTTCTGTTATAACTCGTGTATTTACATCCGGAATCATAAATTTGGTGGCGAGGAATTGATGATTAAGACCACAGATGACTTATCGAATTTCTCAATTATGTACTTAAAAGTGCAAAAGTACGTCACAGGTTCTGATAAGATTCCGTTGAAATAGGACCTAATGAAGTGCCATTGGTGATGATCTTGGGGAATCGATGGAAGTCCTCAAATATTATCGGCCCACATACAGCGATTCGGTTTTTAACCGACTTCAAAAAAAAAGGAGGAGGTTCTCAATTCGGTTGTATTATTATTATTTTTTTTTTTTTTTTTTTTCAATGTTTGTTACCTCAGAACTCCGTCATTGATGAACCGATTCGGAAAATTTTTTTTTTGTTCGTATGTATATACTTCCAGGTGGGTCCCATTTTTTTCAAAATTCAGTTAGATGGGATCCATGAGGAATTGAGGGGACTCCTCAATTTTATAAGGCACGCGTGTAGTGATTTTGGTATTTTCTCTTATAACTCGTGTATTTACATCCGGAATCATAAATTTGGTGGCGAGGAATTGATGATGAAGACCACAGATGACTTATCGAATTCCTCAATTATGTACTTAAAAGTGCAAAAGTACGTCACAGGTTCTGATAAGATTCCGTTGAAATAGGAACTAATGAAGTGCCATTGGTGATGATCTTGGGAAATCGATGGAAGTCCTCAAATATTATCGGCCCACATACAGCGATTCGGTTTTTTTCTATAGTAATCAACGCATTTGCTATCGGAAATCAGTTCATGTGGTAAATTGTAAAAAATAGGAAATGTGCTCGTGGCTTGGCGGAGTACTAAATTGAAGTCGGTTAAAACTTTGTTTTTAAAGTAAATTATTTTCTACAGTTATCACATACACATCAGTTCACACCAGTTACATTTGCTATCGGAAATCAGTTCATGTGGTAAATTGTAAAAAGAAAAAGGAAATGTTCCTGTGGCTTGGCGGAGTACCTACTAAATTGAAGTCGGTTAAAACTTTGTTATTAAAGTAAATTATAGAGCTATTAGGATAGCAAACTAGTGATGTTAAGCTAGCAAGCTGGTGAGTCTATATTCGTGTATACAAAACTACCTAGCTTTCTTTCTAGGCTAGTGAGCTAATATCTGAAGCCAAGATAGTTTAATAGCTTCCATTTTTCGAGCTAGTGGCGCCTCTTCCACAGATTTCACTGTCCTTGATTGTGTGTTAAATTCTTAGAGCATTAAAGTTAAATTAGCTGGCTGGCGAAGCTAGTATCCGTTCAGCTAGTGCCGTTGGTGAAAGGTACTGGCTGGCTTAAAATTATCTGGCATCATGTAAATAGCCAGACACAAGCGACGACAGCAGCAAGTCTGAGGGCCTACCGCGAAACGAAAACGAACTTCGTGTATCACCAACTTCGGGTTTGGGGGTATGTACCTGTACCTGTATGTACAGCGCGCGAGCCGAGCGAGTGAAGCGAGCGTGACCCGGCAGCGTCCGGCGAAGCGCCATAACCGAACATTATCATTTTTTCCCAGTTGAATTTAAAATAATTTCCGCTAGGTGATCGGGGTCAGGTGATTAACGTGGATAAGGCGCCGGCAGACTAGCGAAATCGGCGGAATACATACGTCCGCCGCGTGATATTGGCTCGTCTGGATAAATGCCGGACACCAGACTGGATGCCCCCCTTGCTGGCCGTGCCGGGCGCGCGCACGCGAGCGCACGCGCACGATCCCATTGCGCGCGCATTAGCGTTTCTCAACTCCGTGCTCCAAGCGCACCCTCGCAACTGATGATTGGATGCAGGAGAGTGGCAGAATGCGAGATGCCTGCGAGTACTGTAGTTCAACAAACTTAAGAGTCGTCGTTGTTTATGTTTTTCTTCTTTTTGTTACATATCTATAAGTTTGTACTGCTTTGGCCTTGCTGTTAAGGTATAAATGTTACTATATAAATAAATAAATAAATAGATTTTCTTTGAACTTCTCCAGTTTTCGCTCGATTAGCGGCGGCTGTACAGATAGTATACCTCGCATTCTAACTACATTAAGTTGTTGCGACAAATTGCTAGATGTGTAATCTCTTCTGCTTATTTAGGAGCTCTTGTCGGTGTAGCTCAAAGTAGGCCATCTACTCCGATCCCACATAGTTCGTTTCTTGTACATATCTTGTGTACACGATACCCTTCTAGTTGAATATTTTTATATGTTAGATTCTAAGGTTTGTACATTACTTAGTTAGTTTTATAATGCATGGTTTGCACGTTAGATTTAAGTTTGTATATTATGTCCGGGTCGAGCGGTTATATGCTGTCTCGCCTACGGCTCGCGCTCTCTCGCTTCGCCTTGTGCTGCCCCATGGCGGCTGGCTGGGGCGGGGCGGGGGGCGTGGCCTGTGCGCCGCAGGGCGCGCTATCGTTATCACCGCATTTAAGATGTGGTGTCGATTGCGCGCCCTGCGGTGTTTCTTGTTACTAGATTTAAGGTAGTAGTTAGTTTTTGTATGTTGTTAGGTTCAGGACTGCATGATTTGCATGTTTTCTGTATATGTATAACTATAGGTAACTCGTTTTTGAGCTGCTCTATGTAGTGTAGTCTTCCTCTTCTTCGCTTCCTATCTAGATGTGTAATGGCCTTTATGAAATAAAACAACAGAAACTTTGAAACTTTTGCATTTCGGAATACAATTACAACTAATATTTCTTCTGATATTATCTTTATTCTACTTTTTTATATAGAATCCCTTAAAATAATTTATCTCCCAGCCTGTAAATTATGATCAGGGATTATTTTTAAAAATGATAAAAATAAATAGTTATTGACTAAGTAGACAGGTAATTGACTAGGATAAATAAAAGTACCTACTACCTAAATAAGTGAATATACAAAGGATTTAAGGTTTTATAACTTTAACTGCACAAATAAAAAAACTGAAACACTGGAGGGTTTTAAATGACATATCTTAGATAGAATTACAGTTGCCAACAACACTGTACTTTTAAGACATTATATAAAGAGGACAGCTCGAAACGGAGACGTGGCAGACCTCGTCGGCGATGGAGAGACGAGCTAGACTCCTTTTTTAATGAATGGCCAGAGACTGCTCAGAATCGGGAGCACTGGAAACAGTGGGGGGAGGCCTTTGCCCAGCAGTGGGACACTACAGGCTCACAATAATAATAAAGAGGAAGATACAGACTAAGTATATTCAAGTAAAGAAACAAACATTCCATTTAAAATATTCCTTTATAAACGAGCAAGCGGAGCTAACAAAGTTATCCGTTGTTACGACGCCCACTGTTGCTCAAGAAAAACCGAAAAAAAATTATTGCCATGACTAAAATAGTCTAGTTGGCATTTGCTTTATTAATTGGCAATATTTATCCAGTTAACGAATTTGACACCCGTTTAAACTAACTTAATTATTACTTTATGCACAGACCATAACGTAATAGAATAAAGTAAAATCGCACACCAAAATGAAATATAAATTAATAGTATTTAATACTCATCGTATTACAGATGCTTGGGTTATATTGCCATGCAATATGTTCGGGTGTAATACTGCCAAGGCAAATCAATAGTCTGCAGCAGTTGTCAGTATACTACTATACAAATGATTACCATGTCACATTGCGCAAATCACATATCTCGCTCTAATATAGCAATAAGGAAGAGGAGTTCTACCCTCATATTTCTTTGAAGACAATACAAATAAAAAGTTTAAATTGGAATGTAGTTCTGAAGGAAACGTACCTAATTCAAATACAGGATACCATAAATGGCCTCTGCGTTATTACCGAAAATATTGCCAATGGCAATATAACTGCTAAAAATATTTATTGTAGGAAATATTACCAAAAGCAATATTTACGACGGAAATATTGCCAATAACACTAGTCTATAGCAGTCATCAGTTTATTGGTACGCGAGGGCCTTAAAGACGGTGTCTTCGTTTAGGTTCTGAAGGCTGTGGTCGAAGAACGGGAACTCTTTGAATATTACCGACGCGTCCGATATGTGCATCTGTCTTTTGCCGTAGCTGGAAAGAAAGGAAAAATAAGATCAACAATTGCACGAACGTGGTCAACATAAGGAGACGCTGCACGAGCGAAATTGGCCGGAGTGCCAAGCAAGGTCACAGAAAATCTAGTATGGAGTGACCTTGATTTGGCTAGCCGGGCTTCCGACACGTATCCACACGGGCCGAATCACGTGGCAGGCTGCAGGCACTCCGGCCGATATCGGCCCGTGTAGCGTCTCCTTAAACCAGTCGATAAATAATAATTCCTGATATTTATATTATATTAGGCGTGCAACACCCAGGCGTGGCCTGCGGTGGCGGACAATAGTAAAGACAGCTAACGACAAGTTTACTATGGTTCACCGCGGCCAGGCCGTGCCAGTGTGATGTGGGCTTTAGGTCTATATCGGGTGGCATAAAATTGTTGATCCTACTATTTTGTCGCATACCAACTTTATGCCGAATAACGTATGGCATAAACATTGTTGTGCATATTTTTTATTTGCCGAAATTGTTGTTCCTAATATCGATTGTCCTAAATATTGTTTATTGTGTCCAAGTTTTTTTTATAGAATGACTTATGTGCATAACTTTGATGTTACTAATATTTAATGTTCTAAAAATGTTGTGCATACATTTTGTTAGGCATATATATCGATTCCGCTTCGCGGGGCCCCTATTTCTGCTCTGAGGGACAAAAGGTAACTAACGAATTTATCTAATGAATCAAAATGCAGGTTGGATCTGGTCAGAATTGCCTATTACTTAAATTACTTATGACCCGCCCTCATATCGACGGAGCCCCGCTTTGCGGGGCCTCTATTTCTGCTCTGAGGGACGAAAATCAACTAACGAACCTATCTTATTTATCTAGATGTAGGTCGGGTCTGCTCAGAGTTTAAAAATAGTATAAAATTTAGGAAACAAATAGTATAAGTGGTGAGATTTTAGCTAATTTAATAATAGGCAAAATAATTACTATGACAATGAAAATTAGGACTATTACTTTTTAGGCAATTCGATGTTCGAGTAATCAATATTAGGATAAACATACTTTAGAACTTTTAAATGTGTATGCGCAAAATAAAATAGGTTAAATAAGTAGTATGCCACTCAAAATTATGCCAAACATTCTTGGCCAAAAATTTTAGGACGATCAACATTATGCGATACGACAGGCACCCGTGGGCTTTACACCGGACGACGTAAGAATTCTGATGGTAGATTAAAACTTTAGTCATTCCCGACGGTGTATCTTACTACTACCTACTGGCTACGTCACACAAATGTTGTTTTGTTAATGCATGATTAATATTTTTTTTTAACTTGGCTAGGTTAACTATTATACTGCACCGCAGCTCGGGTGTAAACAGAGAAAATACGTAAAGAATTTTCTTAGACATGAGACCTAGCCAGATATTTTTTTCCTTCCTATAAACCCCTTTATTCCAAATTTCACCGATATCGTTAAAGCCGTTTTCGAGAACGTGAATGCAAATATATAAATGAATATTGTTCGTTAAATAGTACAGGATTTGAGGCGAAACGACAACTGTATACAATTAGTAGTTCAACGTAAATATGGATTTTTCGCACGCAAGCGAAGTACCTCAAAGAATTTACGAGTACTCAAGTAATTTACTTTCACACAGTGGCCACACACTGACAGTCCGACATTTTTGAGATGCTGATGACGTAGGCAAGATACGCTGATGACGTCACGGGAATGACTTACCTTGTTGTATTATACCATGATTCTATGGAATGACAGTTGCCGGCGGGCGCCATATTTAACGTTGATCGGTCTGTAATCGTAAGTAAGTTGATGCAACCCTTCCTTAAAAACATGTATGGCCACACTCACGTCCATAAATATGTAGGTATACGTTTACGAACGTATGTCAGTGGAGTAAATAATTTAATAACGGGAACTTTAGGTCTAGAGTTAAGAGAATAAATTGTAATAATTCGTTGTGTATTAACCGTTTTTCATATTAAAATAAATATATTTTTTGTTGGAAATAATGAATGACTAATGTTTTCATTCCTCACTACGATTTCATGAGAACAGCGCCATCTATACTCGGTTTGAGACTTCCTATTCTCTGAGCGCGGTATCTAGCGGGGAGTAGTGGAACTAACTAGTGGAGACGTTGTTAAGTTAGTCTGGGAAAAGTATCTACGAAGTTGGATGCAAAATGGACACTAAAATAAATAAAATAAATAAATATAAATAAATATTTGGGGACAAACTGACACAAATCGACCTAGTCCCAAACTAAGCAAAGCTTGCACTATGGGTACTAGACGACGATAAACATACTTATATAGATAAATAAATACTTAAATACATAGAAAACATCCATGACTCAGGAACAAATATTCATGCTCATCACACAAATAAATGCCCTTACCGGGATTCGAACCCAGGACCTCTTGCTTCGTAGGCAGGGTCACTACCAACTAGGCTAAAGCGGTCGTCAACACTGACATATCCCAAGCACTTTATTTTCATTAGTATGGAAAAAATGGAAATAATTCATAACAGCCGCTTTTTTGTGTGTAACTGATATATTATCATTTTAGTAATTACGTAGACTCAAAATCCACCAATATATAAGTCATCAAAAAATCGATATTTAACCAACTCCTGAAAAAACAGGAAAAACATTAATAGATATTTTAATTTTTGTTTTGGTTAATTAGGTAATAATAAAGGTATTTTATAGCCGCCTTTATGAATACTTTGAATCCAATAACCTATTCGCTAAGGAACAAAAAGGTTTCCGTAAAAACAAATCCATCAATATGGCCATCTTTGATTTGATAAAAAAACTGCTTACGAATATGAACAATAGATTACCAGTGTCTGCCATCTATATGGATATGACGAAAGCCTTCGACTTTGTTAATCATGAGATTTTGTTAAATAAATTGGATAAATATGGAATTAGGGGAAACGTCCATAAACTAATTCAATCTTATCTTAGTAGCAGGAAACAAGTGACACGCATTACAAAGATTGACTCAAAATCAAGGGAAGAGATCATATACTCATCGAGCTCAAGAGAAATTAGGTACGGCGTCCCTCAAGGAAGTATTTTAGGACCCCTATTATTTATAATATATATTAATGACCTACCGAAAATTACTAAACACCATATGGTTTTATTTGCCGATGACAGCACTATCATATTTACTGATACACAACCCGAAACACTTGAATCGGAAATAAACGGAACTCTCGAATCGACTATACAATGGCTTGTAAATAATAATCTCAAAGTGAATTTATCCAAGACGCACATCATGAATTTCAAACAGAGACGCAATAGTACACAAAGCCCTAGCACAGTATAGAAGAATAATACAGTAGGTAATCTGAGGCCGTTTAGGAGCGTTCGTTGCCTACTTTTGCTCGATGCGTAGGGTTGTGTCACGATTGTGGCTGGGCATACCTATAATACTAATTTTGCTTTTAAGTATGCAAAGTATTTCTGTTACACTGTTCTGTTCTGTTAGACAATATTGTATACACAAAGCAATAATATTATAGATAGTTAGGTATGTGTTTTTAGTTTCCCACTTCATCGAATAATTTTAGCAATAATAATATACCTAAAATATTTCCTTGTGAGTACTCATAATAGTTGCTATGGTAGGTGCTTAGCTACAAGCCTATTCGGCTCCTTTTGATATCGTGGCACTGGCAACTGGCGCCTCGCTGTCTTCATACCAACGAGGCGGCTTCCTTTGACTTGCGGCACGTGCCGCGCGGCGGCATTCGATAAAATCAAACTTAACAATTGTTTTTACATTTCATTGTGATTGAAATGAATACATTAAGATTTTTTTTTTATTTATTTACTTCTCGGGATCCCTTGGTATTTGAAAAAAAGATAGCTCCGGATTTGTCCCAGTGTCATTATTATTAAGGCACCCATATACACAACAGTACACACGTTTCCGAAAGGACGACGACGAAGACATGGTAGCGAGTGAGAGCGAGCGAACGCGGCAACGGCGCGGCCCCGACTGAAGCATTCTCCATCATTCCCGAAGGCTATATGTGCGTGTGTACCGAACACGCGCGCGTGTGTGCAGCCGTGCGATGTACCTTTGTTCGAAGTTTAATTACTGTCTTCTATACTGTGGCCCTAGTGTTACTTATAAAGATGTTACTATCTCAGAAGTAGAGAACACAAAATTCTTAGGCTTAGTATTAGATAATAGTCTGTCATGGAAAATTCAAATCGAATCTGTGTGCAAAAAACTGAGCAGTTTTTCGTATGCTTTGTATATGCTACGGAAGATGGCGAATCAGCTGTGTTGACTGCATACCATGCATACGTTTCTTCAACACTAAGATATGGAGTAATATTCTGGGGTAACTCTACTGATCGGGAATTGGTCTTTAGGGCGCAGAAAAAATGCATAAGAGCAGTACGTGGCCTGCGACCCACGGATTCATGTAAAACTCATTTCGTAGACCTAAACATTCTCACTTTCCCTAGCTTATATATACTTGAAGTAGCTCTGTTTGTAAAATCGAATCCCACTGAGTTTCAGTACTTTTCAAGTAGAAGACTACAAAACAAGCTGTGTGCAGCCCCATCTAAAACGGGACTTATGTCAAAAAGTTTTATAGGAATGGCCCCAAGAATTTTTAATCATCTATCTAGCGATATTAAGGATAAAGAAACTGTTCTAGAATTTAAGAGAGCCTTAAGTAGATTTCTAGTTAAAAAAGCTTACTACTCAGTCAACGAATATTTAAGTGATAACTCCTAATTTAATTGAATTGATGTAGGTGACCAAAGTTGTTTTGTCAATGTAACAAATATTATTAATTATTATTTATTGTGACATTTTTAATTTTAATTTAATTTCTAAATAATGTGATTTTTATATCTTTTTATCATATCCGAATTGTATATTTTTTGTTACTAATTATTATTATTATTATGTTGTGCATTTTATAAGTTATTTAATTGCTGTGTCCATGTTGAACTGTAATCTCTAATTGAAGAACTGTATACTAACATGACTGCAATAAATTATTTGATTTGATTTGATAATTTACAGGAGGGTGTGGCGTTTTGCATAGAAGCAAAACACCTTGGTTATTATTTATTTTCTAGCAGCTACGTACGAGCTGCAATTGTTTTTCATATATAGTTTTGACAAGTTATCACGGAAAGATGTCCAGAATTATATTGAACATATTTATGTTAAGTTAAATGTGGAATTGAATACAATCCTGATTAGTGAAACCAGCGTTTGATTCCATCCCTCCGGCCAGATCACGATAAACACGGGAGTGATGAAAATCACCTCCCAAAAGCTCTTCAAGAATAATAAATAAATTACTCAAAAAAACATAATGGATGTGTCATTTATTTTTACATATTTACTTCCCGATGGAAATTTTGATGGATTCATGGATAAGGTATCTTAGAATAACATTTGAAAATTAAACAAACAAAAAAAAAAACGCTGTTTTAAATTAAAGTTTGAAAAAAATTTTTTTTTCGGGGGTATAATTAGATTAGACATGCGACAGCCAAGTTCAAAGCCAAAAGGAAGGAAGGTACAAGCCAAATTATTCGAAGCGTAGGATATTACCTACCTAAGAATATATAACCAGTAACTTAGGTAGGTACCTAGTAGGTATAACATAAAAAAGTTGATTAGCCAAATATCTTGTATGTAAAAACTAGCCAAGGCAAATCTTGAGCATCAATTTATCCTTAGTTATCAGCTTTTTGTAAATAATTCAAGCGTTCAACACGTACTTTTATATATACAGCAAATGTTGTCGTAAGTAGTAAATTAAAAAAAAAATGTGTTTTTAAGAATTTAGGATTATCTACTGAACTTGGCCATTTAGATTGCCAAAAGAATTGAGCTTTTGTCGGCGCAGTTGACAATCACGCATAATATTAATATTTAACTTCGGGTCCCATTTTCACATTTATCTTTTTGGTGGGATAAACTTATACTAAATCAGTGAAAATGGGATAAGAAACTGCTTTTCGTCACTATACGAGCACAGGTTTTTAAATTTTAAGCATTAAATTCAGTGGCGCCCTCTCTCATCATCCTACTAGCGTTATTCCCGGTAATGCCCCTAAAGGAGCGCTTTGACACCTAATTCCAAGATTTGGCATAGGCACTAGTTTTACGAAAGCGACTGCCATCTGACCTTCCAACCCAGAGGGAAAACTAGACCTTATTGGGATTAGACCGGTTTCCTCACGATGTTTTCCTTCACCGAAAAGCTAACGGTAAATATTCCGTACACAAGTTCCGAAAAACTCATTGGTACGAGCCGGGATTCGAACCCGCGACCGCCGCTCCAACGAACGAGTGGCGCCCTCTCTAACGAACTTTTAGTTTTCAGTACTTAAAGTAAATATTGGTATAATGAGCCGCGGCCAGATAGTCTAAATCGGCAGACTTCATAAAGACCCCACGCGATTTCGGCCTTCCTGGATAAGTGCCGGATGCACCGCGTCAGCACGGGCACGGCTATCACAGGACGACGCGCGAGCTCTCTCGATTTTACTCGCACTATACCTCTCTTTTCCAATAAGAGAGCGACGGAGAGTGCGAGAAAAATTGAGAGATCTCGAGCGCCGTCTTGTGACAGCCATGCAGAATGCTCGCTGCGCACACGATGCCAAGACATCCGAGCGTGGCAGATGGCACGAGCGGTACGAAGTTATAAGATAGAGCGAGACAGGGATAGAATTTGGCAGGAGGCCGTGCTTCCGGGCCACATCCACGCGGGCCGAAATCTTGTGATTTCTTTCGTCTGGCGGCGGCTTATGACGGATACGAGTATGAGATAATGGTCACAAAATGGCGGCTTACCGTCCCCGGCCGTGGACTGAGTAGTACTCCTGTAGCTCCTTCAGATAGTTGGAGATTTGCTCGGCCGTGTCAAAGCGTTCAGGACGCCGCGGTCGAGGGCTGAGCTCCAGCGCGCCGCTCGACAAAATGGCGGAAAGAAATAAGATGGCCGCCACTAGCAGTCGCATGGTGCTGGAACGTAGAAAAGTGTTTTCTTAGATATTTAATGCTATCAAAATACATTTATGACCAAATACACAAAAAGGAGTGTTTTGAAAGCTTTTTTTGTGTTACCTAAATATGGCAAACAAACGTAAGGTTTGCCTGCTATCTACCTATAGTTCGAATGATACAACAACATATAGTTCAGATTATTCGAGCTTTCCGGATTGCACCAAAGTAGACCATCATTTTTTTTTGAAAAATAACATTCGCGATTTCGACAGGTCACTAGTAGAACGTGCGAGTGAAGCGAACGAAGTTCTCCGTTCCAGCGTGGTCCTAAATAATTTTGGTTGTCCGAATGTCCGGCTGTTATACTCTACATGTCGCATTTCTCGACCGATTCTCGTGAAATTTTGTGAGCGAAGTTCAATAATTATGTAGTTTTTTTGTGGATTCAGGTTTTTTACGACAGACACGTGGGGTCTGCAGCACGTCTATCATGGGGCGGCCGCGATATGCCCTCGATTTTTCTTGCACTATACCTCTTGTTCTAAGTCTTCTAATAAGAGAGAGACGGATAGTGCGAGAAAAATGGAGCAGGTCGCGCGCCGTCGCGTGATATCCGTGCAGCTTAAAGAGCCACTAATGTAGTACCTAGTCTGTGTCGATTACGCATAGTAGAATAATACACATTGTTTAACGAGGGGCGTAAGTGGAATATTGCGAACAAGAGTCTATCAGAACTTTTGATGACTTTTGATGACTCGAGTTTGCAATATTCTTACGCCCCCGTGTTATACACAATGTTTTTCATCACATTTGCGAGGAAACAAATAGGGTGACGGCACCAATCATGGACATACACCCAATAATGGACATTTATTCCTCTAAACCAAAATATTAAGTAACTGTCACTACGTTTTTAAACTTGCAACACTAAACCATAACCAATAGACCCTTGAGCTATCATAATGACATACGTCACAAAAATCGGCCATTTTGTTCTAAGATGGCCGCGACGTAAATATTGCTGTCCCGGCGTGTTCACAAAAAACCCGTTTTTATTGCGGAAATCGTTAAGGAGGTGAGTACAGATTTGTGCATATAGCTTCCTTGTGTTGTGATATAGTGGAATGTGATATTATTTTTATTCAAATATACTAGAATGCAAGTAAAATTAGCTAATCGGAATTTGTCAATACGCATTCTTTTATTTTTTAAGTAGGCTGTTCATTACTGGATTTGCTTCCTAGTAAAATCCAGTAATGGACACGTGTCGAAACTTATTGTTTATTTTTTTATTTTATTTTATTGATTTAAAGTATCTCTTTTGTTGTTCTACATGTATGAGTTGCAATGATTTTGTGATTAGTCTTTATTTACCAATAATGGACAAAGCGTCCAAGACTGGGTATTTTTTTATGTGTCCATAATTGGGTTCCTTGTTTTGTCTCAGATGGCACCAAAAAAAAATTACACCCCCGAACAAATGGGGAGGGCGATGGATGCTGTTCGAAAGGGAGAGAAGGTGTATACAGCTGCGCTCAGGTTTGGTGTTCCGCGTATAACCCTTTATAATAAAGTGTCGGGAAAAAGTCCAGCTGTCTGTTCGATGGGACCTCAGACAATTCTTACCACTGATGAAGAGGCCATACTGGTAAAGTGGTTGATAGGAATGAGCGAGAAGCACTTTCCAATTAACAGGCTACTTTTAACAGAAAGCGTTCAAAAAATTGTAACACAACAAGGAAAGGAAAATCCTTTTACAAATAATAAACCTGGCAAAAAGTGGTTTTCATCCTTTTTAAAACGGCATCCGGAGATTACAGAAAAGACAGCACAAAATCTTTCAAAATCGAGGAATGAAGTTACTGAAGAAGACATCCGCAAATGGTTTGAGGAAATAACTTCATACCTACAAGATAAGGGCTTAAGAGATGTTTTAAACGAGCCCAACCGGATATTTAATACTGACGAAAGTGCGTTTTTTTTGTCACCGAAAGCAGGCAGAGTTCTGTGCAAACAGTCAGAAAAACATCTGTACCAATTCTGCGGAGACGAAAAAGACAATCTCACAGTCTTACTCACTGCCAATGCCGCTGGTTTATTGGCACCTCCAATGATAGTCTTTAAGTATGAAAGAGTGCCGTCGCATATATCCGCCACTGTTCCTGATAATTGGGGTATAGGAAAATCGGAATCAGGGTGGATGTGCGGAAGTACATTCTACGAGTTCATGGCAAACATTTTTAATCCATGGCTAGAGGAACAAAATATTCAAAAACCCGTTCTATTTTTTTTAGATGGCCACAAGTCACATTTGACGTTACATCTTTCAAATTTTTGCTCTGAAAATGGAATAGAGGTTATCGCTCTGTACCCCAACTCAACCCACATCCTTCAACCTATGGATTTAGCAGTTTTTCGCCCTTTGAAAGTAGCTTGGAGAAAAGAAGTTGCTAAGTGGCAACTAGATCATCTGGGTCAAGTTATGAAAAAAGAACACTTTGCCCCAGTGCTTAAAGATGCGATTTGCTCAATATCGGACGACTGCATTCGCAGTGGGTTCAGAGCTGGAGGTTTGCACCCTTTCGGCCCGGACTACATAGATATGACTAAAATAAAGAAGCACCACACACAAGTTATCGACAAAGAAGTTGATCCAAGGCAACTCGAATTTATTAGATACCTGGAAGCTGAGATAGTCAAAGTTTATTCTAGACCAAAGTTAGAATTATTCAACACAATATATCTCAAAGATCGAAACACCGTCGATCAGAGTATACCCAGCGAAGATGAATCGCTGTTTGTTATCTGGGCAAAAAACAAACAAGAATCGTTTGGTTCTGAAAGATCTATGGTCCACCAAATAGAAACAGTAGAGACTCGGCCCTCCACGTCAGGGATTAACAATACTGCGACTTCCAATCCACAAAGCGAAGAAATCATTTCCCAAGACGACAACCACATTTTAGCTCCAGGTCACACAGAAAGTGAAGTACAGCAAGATTCAGACTCAAATGCTGTTTCAACGATGGAAAGTTCTCAAGTACAGTTGGAATCTCAGATAACGTCTACTCTAGGATCTGAAGAACGCACAGAAAGCGAACCAACCCACGATTCTTTGGCATCACCCAAAATATCAAATACTAGAGATGAAGAACAGCATTACCAAAACCAAAGTACTTCGTCCAGGGTGGAAAACAATATTATCAATCAAGCTGTTTCCTCGGATTCCATAAAAGCTGCTAGTGAAGTACCTGACCAGGTGGAAGAACCCGAACAAGAGCGGATAAACCAAATTAACGCCAAAATTCTTCTAACCTGTACACCTCAAGAACGAACTCCCCAAAAAAACCACGTTTCTGGAAACCAGTTACCGCAGTCTGTACCCGAAGCTAATGATACGGAAATACCAAACCAGATAGAAGCACCCGAAACTGTGCCAGGAACAAGTGCCGGGATTCCTCAATCTTGTTCTATTGCTCACGCAGGAACACCTCAATATCATCCTTTAGAAGCTGCATTAGGTGTAGTGGTTCCATCGCCTTTTAAAAAGAGTCTGTTTTGGCCCGAAGAATCGCAGGAAAAGAAAAGAAGGAAGAAAGAAAAGGTCCCATTTGCAATCACTAGTAATGCTTGGAAAGAATACCACAGAAAGAAGGAAACAGAAAAACAAAAACTTCAAGAAGAAAAAGAAAAAAGAGCCCTGGAGAGACAGGAGAAAAAAATATTAAAGGAAATAAATATGGCGAAGAAGAAAAAAAAATCTAAACCTAAATCTAAAGCTAAAGATGGCGGGGATACGACTTCTGAAGACACGGATGGTGATATAATATACGCCGAAATGATAAATGATATACGCCGTGATGATAGTATTTTAAATGAAGACGATATTGAGAATATTGATAAAAATAGACAAAACAGTAAGCGTCGAAAAGTCCCGTTTCAAAGAGAGGTCAGAGGCAAAAATCAGAAACGCAATAAAAGTGGTTCAGATTCTGATGATGAACCTTTAAGCAGCTTAAAAGTTAATGCAAACTCTGGTTCTTTAGTTACTAAGGGGCAATTTGTTATCGTCAAATACGAAGGGGAATATTTTCCTGGAAGAACGGAAGATGTTGATACGAACCAATACGAAGTAAGCACTATGATATTGTCAACTGGGAACACTTTTAGATGGCCTGACAAACCAGATAAAATTTGGTACAAAGCGGAAGATGTTGTAGAAGTTATAAGTGCACCGTTGGCTCTTAATAACCGGGGTTTCTTTAAAATTAAAGAAATGGCGAAATATTTACCTAACATATACAATATCTAATACCGTTATGCCGATGGTATATTGATATATACATATTGCTAAGATATAATCATATGAATAATAATGGATCTCAGTAAAATACGTTTATATGTTGATTATTTTTAGAAGTCTGAGGATTGAAGAGTGGACCTGACAATTATTTAAAAAATCTTTAGAGATTGGTTTAGCTGTTGTTGTTTTTTGTGTTTTATAGTTTCATTTATGTTACTAAGATTTATGGAGCTCAATAATTTGAGTATACTATACTAATTATATCTTTAGAAGTCTGAGGATTGAAGACTAGATACCTGATAAGTACCTATTAAGAAATTCTTTAGAGATTGGTTTACCTATTGATGCTGTTTTTTTTGTATTTTATAGTTTGATATGATATTGATATAGGTATGTTGCTAAGTTTTTGGATCTCAGTAATGTATTATGCTATGTTGACTATTTCTTTAGAAGTCTGGGGATTGAAGACTTTAAACCTGATAAGTAGGTATTAAGAAATAATGTTTAAGTGCCTGTATTTTTTGAGTTAAAGTTTCCTTAGTACTTAAGTAGACTTTTGTTAAAGTATTTTTTTTGGAGATTTATTGTTGTTTTTTAGTTTAGATACATACATATTGCTACGATAATATCTTAATGGATCTCAGTAAGTAATTTGATTATTTCCATTATCCTTAGAAGTCTGACAATTGGAAACTAAAACCTGCTGTTAATAAATAATGTTATCAAAAGTCTGTTTTGTTTTAATCAAGATTTCATATTCATCTTAAAATATTTAAATAAGTTGTGAAAAACTATAATTAAGCTATATGAATAAAAGTTCATTTGTGATTAACTTGCTATTTTATTATTTTACAAGTATCTGGTGTCATACAATTCACACTGTCCACCTAGGGGTGTCCATTAACGGTGGTACCGTGTCGATAACTGGATGTTCATAACTGGTTATGTCCATGAATGGTGGTCCATTACTGGATTTTTGCTGTACATTACTGGTGTTTTAGCAAGGTTCAAATTTTGTTTTTTTTTTTAATTCTTCGTAGTATATACGGTCTTTGTGGTTATGTCTAAATAAGCCTCGTATATTTCGTTACCGAAAAAAAAATACACCATTTTTGTAAAGTAAAACGTCATCACTAGAAAAAAAAAACTAAATGGGTGTACTTAAAATGTCCATAATTGGTGCCGTCACCCTACATTTTAGAAGAAATTAATGCAAATCGTAATAAAACTGCAACATGTCAGTCGTCCATTTTGTTGAATTTGACGTGAGGCGCGTATGGCAAAGACCCGTCGGTATACAGCCACGATTTAAAAAAAAAGAATAGTTTATTCGTTGAAAATAGAAAGATTAAGGTCCATAAGATATCCGCAACGCAGGCTTCGTCAATTGCGTACAAACAAACATACATCCCCCTAGGCACTTAACTAACAACGAAAGAATCCGCAACAGGCTTCGTCAAAAACACGTTATACCTAACCTAAACTAACAAAAAGGACCGCCCCGGATCGCTGGTGGTCCAAAAGTTCCCATGACACTGGCGGCGTTGCCACGCTGAATGGCCAAAGAAATCTGTTGAACCAGGAACGATCCGGAACGAGGATCACAGCCCCTATCCCTAAGCCGCCGACCCAACTCCCGTATGAAATCTTTAGCCTCCGTACCCCAAGGTCCCGCAGTCTCTACCGCCACTGGTACAAAGTCGTACATCGGTTCCAAGGCAGAGTACTTTGCGTGTTTCATCCGAGCCGCCGTCTCGGCGGCCGACGCCGCGGATCTGATGGTGTGGCTCAAATAGTACGGGGCAAATGTACTTACACATGTCGCGTCCCACAAGAGGCACCGTCCCTTCTGCCATGGAACCAACGTCAGACCATCCGGCCGTTTCCCATCCGTACGGCACAACCCCGGAGGCTCAAGGACACAAGGCACGTTGGCCGAAACTAAAGCCCGACGAACCAGATCATTTATGGCGTGGTGCCTCGGAAAACGCCCCGCACACCTCTGACAGCTCAAACCATGGTGCCCGTTTTCCTCAACCACCACCCCACAAATGCAACGGTGCGCCTCACAGACCTTACACCCCAACCGCAACGCAACCGCGATTCGAAGGGAATCGTCATCCAACAGCGTGCCTATGTGAGGGGAGGGTAGTGCGTGCAACCACGCTCCCGCCTCGAGGGCAGATGCAGCCTTCAGGCGCGCTATATTAACTCCTACTGCCCCCCCTAATAACCCCGCCAAAACTCTTTTGCACAGAATGTCGTCCCAACCCCTCTGTACCACAAGACTCTTAGGCCGTTCATCCCCTTGACAAATGGTAGACCACTTAGCCAATGCCTCGGCGACAAATGGTACCCGGGTATTGCCACCATCACTTGGTAAAATCCGAGTGACAAGACCCAAAGTCCCATGCGCCGAGGCAAGGAAGGCAACCAGACCGACATCCTGACAACGACGTACTCCCAGCCCACCGTGACGGACCGGAAGAGCCGCCTGACTCCACTGCGTTTCACCTAAATCAACATTTAATAAGGACTCCAGAGCTAACTTAAGTGCTGCATCCACCTTTGCCACATCGTCCTCGAACAACCAGGTGGGTGACGTCCTTAAAATGTACACGATTTAAAAACACTTAAAACATTTACATAGACACTTAACTACCTATTTAACATTAAATTGCAGTCAAATTTAATGTAAAGATATGTTTTATACATATTAAAAGTTGGTTGTAGCAAACTTTTGAAGATATGAAATACACCTTGGCTGATTGAAAACATCCTCAGTCCGAAGTGAAGTATGAGTGGGTTCTATATTTTAAAACTAAACTTAACATCCCGTGGGAGGTAAAACGCACACACACAGGTACGCACGCAAGTAAAAAACTAACTTACTTTGTAACTATGGGCCTTAGTTGCCTGAAATAAATGTTTTATTATTATTATTATTATTAAAAACACCGTTGACGAGTAAGTGTGATGAAATAAAAATTAACGCTCATCCGCATTGACACCTAATCCCAAGATTTGGCATAGTCACTACTTTTACGAAAGCGACTACTATCGGACCTTCCAACCCAGAGGGAAAACTAGACCTTATTGGGATTAGACCGGTTTCCTCACGATGTTTTCCTTCACCGAAAAGCTAACGGTAAATATTACGTACATAAGTTCCGAAAAACTCATTGGTATGAGCCGGGATTCGAACCCACGACCGCCGCTTGACAGCCGCATGCCTAAACCACTAGGCTACCGTAGCTGTACGTATATCTATTAGAAGAAATTAAATAAAAGATTGCAATTGTATCAAACGAAGGTAAATAACCCAAGCCAATTTGAACAATATTGACTACTTACTCGTATTTGTATCGTATCAGAAAACCTTGTTATACCATCATGTTGTGTGCGAACACAATTTCAAAATGGCAGATGCCTCTCACGTTCCACTGATAAACGATGTAGGAAAGTTTCATATTTGATATTCATGTTGACTAGCGATGTTAGCGTTTATTCATTTCTCTTGCGTGGGACTAGGTAAACGTCTATCGAAGGATTGATTTTATTATCTTATCGATTTTGAGGGTAGGTCGGAACGGAAGACCTCGTAATTTTCTGCTTCATACGTAGGTATCTTAGAGTAAGATATCTACTGATTAGTTATACGCGCGCAACTATAATGGACGGAAATGCTCCTAGAGAATAAGAATTGGTTTTAAATTGATTGACGGCTTACCATATGGTAGGTACTGTACGGTGCATTCATCCTTAGTTGTCTTATTTGGTAAACAACATTCTAACCTCAAAATGCATCTTTTTAGGATAGAATAGCAATATTGTGAGTATTAAGATCATGCCGAGACGACTTTTCGGACATCACTTCAAGTTTTTTTGTCTAGCAACGCTTTTTTACGATAAAATAGCTGCTATAGTCTAAAAAGATACATTTTGAGGTTAGAATGTTGTTTACCAAATAAGACAAGTAGGATGAATGCACTGTATGGTAGGCTGTTTATACAGCCTACTTAAAGTGGGCGGGTAATGGTTTATTGGTCGCAAGGTCTTCACATGTTATTTTAATTGCCCGTATGCATAGATATATTACTTCGTAACGATAGATGGATAGATGAGTAATTCGTCTAATGCGGTGGCCCGACTCAGGCAATTGCGGGCCACCGTGCCTTAGTCTTCAGTTGTCATATTATGTTTGTACATAGCTAAACTCGCATCAGCATTGCAATTCAGCGAGGAAATGCCGCCAGCATCCTCGGTACAATGCCTCGAGGGCCTTTTTTAGATTTACCTTAGCTTTAATTTAATTTAGTTAATGTTATAATTATCAGCTTGAATTATTTTTTAAAGTTATTGAGTAACCGCGTAACTAACGTCTTATTTTCGTAAACAACTTTTTCAGGCTTCCGTCAAACATATTCTAAGTAGTTTAGCATTTTCCTCAAAGTTTAATAGTAAGTAATCTGAAATCTCCAAAGTCACTCAGAATCTCGTGAACTTCAGAATAACTGCAATAAACTAGAAGTTGCCAGGTCTCTGTTGAGTTTTTCTTTGAGACTTTTTTAAATCAGTAATTATGCTTCAGGATAGGTTCTCTTTGATCCGACATAGTTCTAGGAGCAGTCACAGAATAAATAATTTACGTACATGGGCAGCTAGCACGATACATAATGACTTACTTTTTAATACACGATCGAAAGCCCTCTCGATTCAGAGTAGAAAAATCCCGATTATATCAAAACTAGCGGCCGCCCGCGACTTCGTCCGCGTAGATTTTTGATGATGACAAAGATTTAAAATAGGTAAGTGAATTTTATTCTTAGTTAAAATAGTATCTCTAGACATATTACATTTCAAACAGTGGCAGACACTCATATGCGATTGTTAAAGAATTTTTAGGATTTTTCCAATCTGATTACGGGAATTGTTTGCAGAATGCTTAATACTTATTCCGTCATTTTAATCTTAATATTATAATTTGGCAAAAATGACTCAGCAAGAGAGCGACGCATGGATTTGGAGCTAGTAAATGTGGATCTTAGTTATTATGAGTGAGATTTAAAAAAAAGTTAAATATCGTAAAGCTGTTATCGTAAAGATTGTTTATCTTAAACTCAGCACTGGAAATCGAGAAATGGAGACAGGGTAATGAAGAGTACATCTCTTTAAAAAATCCAGTAATCCCCGTACAAAACCTTCAACCTTTTTTAACCCCCATTGGGATAGAATTTTCTTAAACGCTGAAATTACTTTTTTTGTATCTTAATACCTAAGTAATCTTTCTACAAAGTTTCAAGTCTTTAGTTAAAAAAATAATGAGTCCCCCACACATTCTTTGCACCCCCATTTAACCCCCTTAGGGATGGAATTTCCAAAAATCCCGTCTTATCCGTTGCCTACGTCATAAAAGGAAGTCCTGGTGTAAATTTCAAGTTTCTAGTGGCAGTAGTTTCGGCTGTGCGTTGATGAGTGAGTCAGTCAGGACATAGGCATTTATATGTATAGATTTAAAAAAAAAGTCGAGCGTACAACTTTCCGTAAAATGGACCATTTAATTGTTTTCAAAGAAGAAGGAGGTCCTCAATTCGTCGGAATGTTTAATTTTTATATATATTCCCCGATTACTCGAAGACCCCCTGGACCGATTACGAAAATTGTTTTTTTGAGTAAGGGGTATCCCTATCAGAAGGTTCCATGTTCATCAGGCCAGGACGTCATGATGGCATCCCGGAGAAATCGAGGGAACTCTTCAATTTTTTTTGGCACACTTGAAGGGATTTGGGTACTTACCTACTTGGTTATAACTTTATTTTTAAAGTAACTTATTTCGCAAAACGTGACCATGCCTAAATCCTATCGTACTAGCAAGGTAGATCCACTGTCTTTACACAGCTTTAGCTGGGCATTCACGAAGCGCCGTTCGTCGCAGTAACAAATGGATTCCATCAAAATCATATTCATTCATACAGTGGAATTCTCTATAATATCCATACTTATAACCCGACTCAGCATAATGCCAATTGGCCAGGGCTGGGGACCGATTTTTGATTTTGGAGCGCTTGACTCTTTCACTCGAAAACTGATAAAAATTATGAAATGCTATTTTGAACTAGCGATAGAAAATTCAAAAACGAGTGGTATTGACTACTCGTATTCAATTCTATTGATAGAAAATAAGTGCCCGCCATTTTGACACTACAACCAACCGTATTAACTTTTATTTGATTTTCGAGCACTCGAAAGTCAAAAATCGGTCCCCAGGGGACTGATTTTTGACTTTCGAGCGCTCGACTCTTTCACTCTAAAACTGATAAAAATTATGAAATGCTATTTTGAAATAGCGATAGAAAATTTAAAAACGATTGGTATTGACCACTCGTATTTAATTCTATTGGTAGAAAGTAAGTGCCGGCCATTTTGACACTACAACCGTATTAACTTTTATTTGATTTTCGAGCACTCGAAAGTCAAAAATCGATCCCCTCTTCCGTCGGGGCCAACTGGTGACGTCACGGCATGCACCAGTTTAAAAAGTTTGAACCGGACCGGATTAAACAGAAACAAAAAATAAGTAAAAACTAAAGCAAAATATTTGAAGAACACAAATATTTCAAGTGGCTATAAAAAAAAACTTTTAAAATGAAGCTGTTTTAATAGTATACATCCGTGAAAGCGATCGACACAGACGTTTCAGAAGCACACATATATGTCTTATACCAGTAAAAATGAAGACTGTGTTTAGATATATTTCAAACTTGTCATGAAGTATTACTTAATTACTTAACTGGTATCCTGCTGCTTCGGCAAAATATTTTTCGCCAAATTTCACTTCCCACAAAACTTATGGCAGTAGTTTCATTTCCCAAACGAACAAATAGCACATTTTTGTTTCGCATTTTGTTCAATCGGTCAAAATATCATCTGGCATAATTTTGCTTTGTCAAGTGTTATTAAGGCAAATTTTTATTAAGCAAACACTTTGTTCGGGCTTATATAATTTTCATTTCGCACATTAGGTATCAGGGTGCAAAAAATAGCGAATCTGTTTTTGGTCGGTTAGGTTAGGCTTCACTTGTGTCCCTCAGACCAGAAATAGACACCCCGCGCAGCGGGGTGGCGTCGATTCGCTGGAGACTCTCGATGAAAAGGGCGAAACCGCCTCGGGGCTTGCTTGCATGCACGCTGCTTATTTGCATTATAACATATTGTTACCTAAGTACTTATAGTACAAAATAACATATAAACTTACCTGTAAATTATTTACTTTTGTTTTTTACAAACTACCCGCTTAGCAAAATATGTAGTTTCACTCAAATAGATTTCGTACGCACTATACAATTAGGATCTAAATCGTATGCCATGTAATAATTTGGAAAACGAAAGTTGTGCCAAATAATACGTTTGACCAAATGAAGCTTGACTATGTAAAACTTTGCCAAACAATAATTTGCGATTTTGCCATAGGAGATATTGCCAAGTGATAAAATGCGAAACAATAATTTGACTAGTGATTTTTTGCCAAATGACATCTGGGAAACATTTTTTGGGAAGTGACACTTTGGGAAATGATATTTGCCCATACAGTAGAGAACCTACTTAACTATTAATGGATTATGGATTAATGTAACCATCGCAGGACTATATGAACAATGTGTATTAGAAAGCGCCTTAAATCTTAGAGACTATCCAATATGATACGTAGCGCGCCGCGTAGCAAACGTAGCGCATGATGTAGTCATACATATGCGAGTCATTGACCATAGGACTTTACGTTAGCCGCCTTAATATAAGCAATCACAAATACTATGATTGCCAAGTCAATCACTATAACAAGTTGCTGTGACAAATCGTTAGGCGTGTGACCTTGAAATGAGTAAATTATTCTACAAAGCTCTCCGTTTGAGCTTAAGTAAAAGTGCTTTTGTATGTCTGTCCGGTGTCCGGCGGATCTCCGGCTGTTCTCGTCTGCATACCTTTTCTCAACCGTTTCTCGTGACATTTTCTCAGCTGGTTCAATATTTATAGATTTCTTTAGTGCATTCAGATTTTGGTTTTTTTTAAGCGACGAAAAAACGGAGGAGGTTCTCAAGTCAACGCGTATATTTATTTATTTTTTATGTATGATCACGCATAACTTTTTACAGAGTACCTAGTCCGATTTTGATAATTCTTTTTTTATTAGAAAGGACCTCGAAGTTGGTGCCATATAAATTTTGAGTCGGCGCCAACTCAAAATTACTTAGGTACACTTAGATTAATTTAAGAACTTAGTTATTAAGGTTAATAGAAATAGGTTTATTATTTATACTAGCTGTACCTGCGACTTCGTTTGCATGTTAATGTAGGAGTTAACGCATTTCTTTTCTTGGAAATAGGACACATGCAGTTCTAATTTTAACCTGTCATGTAAAACTTTCAATACACCTATATATTTTAGTTAAAATGACGTTAAAACCTGTCACGCTGATATTTAAATTATTAAGAAAGGGACAAAACACGTATTATTTATCAGAGGTATTTTAAGTTTTATAAATAATGGGGTAAAAGTTTAGTAGATGTCTGTGGCAATAGATCTAACAGGTAGGACACACGCTGCAGTATTAAATGTTTATTGATCTTCTTTTCTACATATTTTTAACACTGTGTTATGTTATATTATAAAAACGCGATGGATGACTGAAATGATCTTGAGTTCTTGAGTCACTCCGACTCTCAGGTAAAGATCTGTTTAGGAATTAATAATAGATAATCCTTTCGAGTACCTATTGACCGGTAAGTGTTTACGTGGAACAAAAGATCTCTTTTTAATTTGACAACAGACGGCCAATTTATATTTTCCAAACTATACCTTACCACTAGGTAAGTTCTACAACTATAACGCGAGTCCTTTCTAACAAAGGAAATTATTAAAAATGTTAGAGCAATATGTTTATTTTTTTTATATTGCAATGTTTCAGATTGCACTATCACATTCTGGCAAATCTTGTGTATGTTCCCGACCTTGCAAACATAATAATGTGTGTTGCAGGCTTTATGATAAAAGTATTTTCCTGTATGTTGGCCAATTTCTGTGTCTCTATTGTGGTCTCTATATTGGCTGAATGTCAACTTGAAGCCGCCTTAAGGCATAGCCACACTGGCGCGGCCTGCGGTGGCGGACAATATTAAATTTGACAGCGGCGGACAAGTTTACTATTGTCCGCCGCGGCCAGGCCGCGCCAGTGTGATGCAGGCCTAATACTCACGCGCTTCATAATTAATGTTTATAAAAGGCCCGGTCTATACTGATTTCATACATACTGTTTATTGCTGATAAATATAAATACTAACAAACCAGCGCGGCTATCACAAAACGGCGCGCGAGCTCTCTCGATTTTTCTCCAACTATCTGTCTCTCTCTTATCAGATAACTTAGAAAGTGCGAGAGTGCGAGTGCTTAGTGCGAGAAAAATTGAGAGAGCTCGCGCGCCGTCTTGTGATAGCCGTGCAGTATCGTGTCAATTAAATACTCAGCGTGTGATTCAATCTTGCAGAAACTCAAATAGACTTTGGCTGAACGCAAGTCTCGTAGTAGTAGTCAAGCTATCGCCATGCCATTAAAAAAAAAGGAAGATAGTCAGACTTTTGACGTTTGACGTTATTTTGTTGAAATTTGTTGATACATTTATTGAAATTAGGCCTCAATACGAATTTATCGCATATAAGTTTCCATATCAGAATCGATATTTTTTTACGCTTTAGAATTTAATATGCGTTTTTTGAAGGTCTATCATCACAACACCGGATCGAAATTATTAATATTCGATAGTTTTGGCAAGCCCGCCATTTTGACGTCACTGACAGTTGACAGATATGGCGGCTACGATTTCAAGCAGAAGAAATTAATAATTTAATGAGGTCAAATGTTTCCGAAAATTAATTAACCGTCGCAGTCGGATAAAAACTATCCTAAACGGAAGCTAGAGTAATAATGTGCTTAAAATGTAAGGGCAAAGAAATATGTACAGAATTCTGCTAAAAACTACTATGGCAAAAGGGCTAATATTTTTATGATACCAAAAATATATAACGAGACTGATTGGTTAAGAGAAAAAAACAAATGCAGCATAGTTGAATTAAAAAGTAGATTAAAAAAGACGTTTTTGGAAAAATTACATTAATACTCACATAGATAAAAAAAGAATGCTCACAGTTTTTAAACGGGGTGAAGTGTTCACTTGTTCAGGAATTATCATGTTTAGTGTATAAGTTAGTGTTTAAGATCACATGTAGTTCATGTAGCATAACCTAACAGTTTTTAACATAGGTACTTAACATTAGTTAAAATGAGCGCGATCTCGCCAACAAACTGTTATCGCAGTTTGGCGAGTAACATAACATTGTTTATTGTTTTGTACTTTTGATAAGTAAATTAAAAAAAAAAAAAAAAAAAATGAAAAAAGTTACATATTTTTCCGTTCATGGGAATCTGAAATCATCGGGGGACACAAAAATGGTTAGTTTGATGCTGGCTGATTCTTTTTTTAATTTAGAGATTTATTATAAGTGGAGATGAGAGATGATTGTTTGGCGCCGACTCAAAATTACTTAGGTACACTTAGATTAATTTAAGAACTTAGTTATTAAAGTAAATAAGAAAGGTTTATTATTTTTTGCTTTTCGGTTTTTTTCAGCGGTTTAATTTTTTTGTTAAAAAGTTTTTTATCGAAGACTCGCGACTCTCGTGAGGTCTAGACTCACATAGTACCTAATTATTAATTAGGCTGTTGGTCAGCCCGTCAAGTGGCAAACCCACATGGCATTTGACGATAGGCTAAGGTAATTTAATTTAGGGACGTTGTCGAGAGCTAAGCATATAGGCTTGGCCGGTGTACGAAAATACCCTAGGCTATTTATAATGTCTAGCTAATGTAGGATAGTTAGATAATAACTATGAATGGTCGACCGGTTTGGCCAGTGACGCTGCCTACGCAGGCCCTGGATTCAAATACCGGTAAGAGCTAATATTTGTGTGATGTAATGGTACGATAGCGGTCGGCGCTCGGCGCCCCCTAGGATCGCTGTGCCCGTGTGCAACGCACACCCTGCACCACAGGCAAAGACGACATACATGTCTAGGAAGTCGAAGTTATATAAAATTATTTTTCTGATTTATTTTATTTGTTATTTTACATAGTAAATTATTGATGTCTGATATTTTGTTGGAGTTAAAAAAAAATGTCAATATTAGGGGACAATCTTACACAAATCGACCTAGTCCCAAACTAAGCAAAGCTTGTACTATGGGTACTAGACCACGATAAACAAACTTATATAGATAAATAAATACTTAAATACATAGAAAACATCCATGACCTAGGAACAAACATTCGTGCTCATCACACAAATAAATGCCCTTACCGGGATGCGAACCCAGGACCCCTTGCTTCGTAGGCAGGGTTACTACCAACTAGGCCAAAGCGGGCGTCCTTCGTAGGCAGGGTTACTACCAACTAGGCTAAAGCAGGCGTCCTTCGTAGGCAGGGTTACTACCACCTAGCGAACACTAGTTTGTCTCCAGGTGCACTCGGCATCATAGACATGTTTACACTTTTGGTGGTTCTAAGGCCTTATTTCTAAGCGATGAGGTCCTAGCACCAAAAGTGTAAGTAACACGTAAAGTGTATTACATTACCTAATTACTTAAATGATGATGATATATATAAACAGACAAAATCTGCACATTTTTTTTAATAACTTAATAACTGTCGTGCGATTTCTACAGCGGACGGCGGAGCCACTAGTTTTATTTAATTAACGTAAATTATCTAACTGTATTATGATTTTTCTGAACCTAAACTCTTTCTGTTAGTGTGACAAAGCAGTAGGACCATGTCGACATAAGGTACATTTAGCCCAATTTTAAGCCCCACTTGAGTTTTCTGGGAACGCGAAATCACACCGTCATACTACTGATATTTCTGAATATTCTCAATGGATATATCGATTATACAATTAATAATAAATTATGGGCTTACTTAGTATCGCGGTGATACTAGGGTGATGATAACACCGAAAATAGATTTTAGGTGAGTTTTATAAATAAACAGAGCATCAGCCGAAAGACGTCCACTGCTGGGCATAGGCCTCCCCCAAAGGGTGCCTCAATGACCGGTACTGCACCACCCGCATCCAGCGGACTGCCGCGACCTTTACCAGGTCAGTCTATCTTGTGGGCAATAAACAAAGCAATACACACACGAATCTACACTAATATTATAAATGCGAAAGTTTGGATGTTTATGTTACTCAATCACGCTTTTTTGATAGGGTCAACCGATTTAGATGACATTTTGCACGAATATAGTTTAGCCTGGATTAAAATATAGGATAGTTTTTATCCCGGGACCACACAGACGAAGTCGCGGGCGAAAGCTAATAAATAATTACAACTGAATGGTAATTTTTCCTGCTTCATCTTTAAGTCGGATAAAAAAAGTATAATTCATGGTTACTCTTAATTGCGGTAGCTAATACCTGACGGGATTTGTGATAAAATAAATTCACTTTTTTTATCTATATATCTATTCAGCCCGTGTCCACCCTGCACTGTAGTATAATCCTTTTTTTTATGCACTGTCCTGTGCCACTGTTTACTTGTTTTATAATCAATGCACTACCTAATTCCAAACACAACTGTATGTGTAAAGATCACGCAAACTATTACTCAACGCAACATTCAAAACTTCGTTAAAAATCTACGTTAATTGTAGAACTAAATTTGAAATTTTGATCGGTGTTACCAACTCAAAGGCGCGAATTCTGGTCTCGTCGGATATTATTTTCACGGTTGGCGGCACTGTAACGAGAAATGAAGACGTGAGCAATTTGAGTCTGCAAGTTTACCTGTGCCTAGCGGGCAGAATAAAATTATGCCGCGAATTACGCTTATTAAGATATTTATGCACACAACGTGATGGGTAAATTACTTTAGATGTACCTATAAAAGAGGAAGTGGAATTCAGTAAATCGAACACTGAATGTCAAAATGAGAATCACCTTAATCACCTTGGAGGCCCATACTTAAAGTAACACAATTAAAACTACGATAAGTACCTAATGTTAAGGAAAAAAATAGCAATCGTAATGTTTCATTAAAATATACGTAAATTATTAAATATGAAATCAGAAAGCATTAAATATTATAAAATAGGGAATCTGAGATCAATTTCAAACAGAAAAAGAATGTTGAACTATAAACTGCATGTAGGTACCTAATATGTAATAATTGACAAATAAACCCTTTTAGACTTTGAAAAAATGGATATAGTTAACAAAATATAGAAATGCATGATAAATAATAATAATAAAAAATATTAACCACCTACTTACTATTAAAACTACAATTGCATGTAATAAATAGAAGTTAGCAAATTGTATACGTAGTAGAGAACAAAGGCTTACGTATTAGAGAATAGGCCCTCTACGACCCACATAAATTGATTAAGCTACAAGTTAAGTCAAAGTTTCAAGAGGCCTGATGATATTGATAATGGTACCAAGTTTGTCGGAGTCTATGCCGGGTGTCTAAACCCGAAATAAGCCAAAATTGGAGCCTCCCGTGAAAACAATCGTGATTGCGAATCGCCATTGTTCTCGCGGCAAATCGTCCGTAGGGACGTCACCGTGCTTATCGATATCAAATGGAAAAAAGTAAGAAAAAAAAGAAAAAATACATGTAGTGTAAATCCGTAGCAAACATTTACACAGCACAAGTATATTCAATTTATTGGTTTTACACGGGACTAACGCGATTTCCTTTATTCTGACGTTTCGACATGGGTGGCACCGGTCATATTTCCAAAAGACTGAGACGTCCCATCAAGTAAGGCGGTGCATTGGAAATTATCGCATGCTTTGAAACGCCGTTCTGACTAGATTAAGAAACAATAAGGTCTGATTTTCAGATACATGATTCTTGACTATATGATTGTTTAGTTGATTTTATCGTTACATGATTGCTTATAATTTCCCCCATAGAAAAAACCCAAAGTTAGGTCTGTATTTTCCTTTTTTTACTCAGCCTACTCAAACGATACATTATTTTACGACACAATCAAGTTAATATTATAGTATTTTATCTTATCTAAAATCTCACTTTATTAACAGCGATTCCCGAAGAGTTTTACATCTCTTTTTCTCGTGTGCGGAAGGCATCAGCGTGTAGGAGGCGTGTTCGAGTCAAATCAAGGCATCCCCTCAACTGATTTTCAGAATAACCAGGACTAAACACTTATTCATACGAACGTAATTTAATGAAATTGCGAATTAAAAGAAAGGGGTCGCTGGCGGAATAGATGATGTGAATAATGGGCCGATTTTAGTTTCACGTCAAAATTTGATAAAAGTGGGAAGATGAAATAACTCGTAATTTTGTGCAATATAAAATACGATAATCGTATATGTACTTACCTACCCTAAAATTTTGTACTACATATTCCACTGAGTTACAAAAAGCTTATATGTTTTGTCACTCAATGGAATGAAACTGTAGCAGACTGTAGGAGATTGTGCGAATTTTGCACAGAATCTCGACCTCTTCCAATTAAGCCAGTTCTTTGCAATTCAGACGAAAAATGTATCGGCCCAAATACGTCATCATCATCATCGTCATTTTCAGCGCGTAATCGGCCACTGGTGCTCTTCGAGTACGCCACCGCACCCGTCCCTATCCTGGACTAATCTTATCCAGTAGTGACCCGTTATCTTCATAATATCGTCCACCCATCGAGCCTGGTGGACGGCCGACGCTCCTTTTACCTAGAAGTGGCCACCAATCTGACACCTTGTTGGTCCACCTACCATCATTCTGCCTGGCAAGGTGTCCTGCCCAGAGTGAGTTTGGTAATGGTATCTCCAACGCACGTAAATAAGTACGTACAGAGAACTAAATTTCTTAAAGTTGCACTTATTTTTAAGTTACATAAAAAAGACCACAAATATAACCATCGATAATATCTTTTTTGACGTCACACCCCTCTACACCTGTTGAGCGCAATTTTCCCCTCAAAGGGTTGTTGGCTTGATGTTAGACGGGATTTTGAGGGGAAACTCGAGAGACAATCTTGTTTAACACGCTTTTATTTTTATAGAATAAAATACTTGTATACGCCTTTTTTTGCAAAAAAAAAAAACAAGACTGAAGGTACGGTCGACTGTCGCCTGTTTACCAATTTCAGATTACCTGTGTCTAATTACTGTATAATATTGTGTAATTACTAAGACTTATAAATGTAATAACATTCATATATAGAGTTCACTTTTAAAAATACAATGAAAAATTATTTTACGTAGTCTCGAAAATTATTATTACTCCAAAAGAAAGAAGGCAAAAAAATATGCCTAGTGACGAAAATCCCATTCAGATATCTCAAAGAATTATGAAGCTACAGCCGTTTTAATAGTGCATGTTACTGAGAGATAACGTTAGCAGATAGTGACGTCACAATCAGCGTCATAGTAATTGGCAATCGTTGCATATGAAGGTGCGTTTTGCGGAAAAGGGACAGAACATACCCACTCTTAAAACTTTCAACACTTATAACATTGTGAGTATTTAACCTCTTGCGTTGCCTTTTTTTCGAGATAATATACAACATTATTGTTTATTTAATTAAGTGTCTTCGCTCCTATTGTTTTACACTTACATACCTACACGGCAACATCACAACGGCTTTAGACGTCACAGCATAATTAACTACGACTTAATTGAGATCCATTCAATTCAGGTTCCGTAATCACACGCGCTCACATTTTAATTTCTAAATATTTTGCAAATTAGCTGTTAAATAAAAATAATTCAATAACATAAAGGACATTACACACACATCAATTTGTTACGACATGCTATAGTTGGAATGATAGTGCAATACGCCTTTAGTCCAGTAATTTTATTGACAACGGGTATAGGAAAAATTACGAATGGAAAACCTACTAATACTAATATTATAAATGCGAAACTTTAGATGTTTGTTGCTATTGAGCCGTTGAATTACATCTATCATCAATCACGCTTGCACGCTTAAGCGGCTCATCCGATTTGGATGAAAATTTGCACGAAGATAGTTTATAGCCTATATTAAAATAAAGGATAGATTTCATTCCGGGTCCACGCAGACAAAGTCGCGGGCGAAAGCTAGTTTCCAACATCTTTCTACAAACTCCAACAAAATAACAGATAACAATTTAATATTGAAAAGTCGGGAAAAATTTAAATTATAGTTTTAATCTTCAATTTGTTAATTATCTATAATATTCAAGTTAATCTTACAAAAAAACAACGAATGATTTATTTAAATCTATGTAATTACTTCTAGGTGGAAAGTTTGTAAAATTCTTGAATAAACTATCTTAGAAATATGTTTTAAAATGAAATAAACCAAATACACGCTAGGTATCAACATTTAAGGTTCATTAAAACCGTATTTTTCCTGGAGTAGGTACTTCCAATATACCTCTAACAAGTTGTTATGACAAATTGCATCGTTTGTAATCAATTTAGAATAATTTACGTTAAAAAAAAAGTTTTAACCGACTTCAATTTAGTACTCCGCCAAGCCACGACAATATTTTCACAATTTTTTACAATTTACCACATGAACTGATTTCCGATGGCAAATGCGTTGATTACTATAGAAAAAATCCGAATCGCTGTATGTGGGCCGATAATATTTGAGGACTTCCATCGATTCCCCAAGATCATCACCAATGGCACTTCATTAGTTCCTATTTCAACGGAATCTTATCAGAACCTGTGACGTACTTTTGCACTTTTAAGTACATAACTGAGGAATTCGATAAGTCATCTGTGGTCTTCATCATCAATTCCTCGCCACCAAATTTATGATTTTCGGATGTAAATACACGAGTTATAATAGAAAATTCCAAAATTACTACACGCGTGCCTAATAAAATTGAGGAGTCCCCTCAATTCCTCATGGATCCCATCATCCAACTCTTATTTTGAAAAGAATGGGACCCACTTGAGGCTTTATACTTTACGAACAAAAAAAATACGAATCGGCTCATCAATGACGGAGTTCTGAAGTAACAAAAATTGAAAAAATATATATATAACCGAATTGAAAACCTCCTCCTTTTTTGAAGTCGGTTAATGAATTTGTACTGATTAATAGTAATACTAGTAAATAAACAGCTGTAATTATTAATAGAATTATAACGTAACCTATCAGTAAAAATCGACCCGCTTAATTGCTTTTGAGATCTTTCAAGGAATGATATTAGGAAGATATTGTTTCTTCTGGCTCAAAAACGTGATTGAGTACCAGTCGGTAAGATTGGGACGTTACTTCGTTGTTGTAATAATTGAGTTTATTGCAATTTAAATTTGATAGATTTCAAGATCAACTTACCAATGACATCTTATTTTTAACCGACTTCAAACAAAAGGAGGAAGTTCTTATGAATTTTAAACGAAAACCGTAATTATTAATTTTAAACAGAGAAAATAAACAATTACTGACCTAAACGTTACCTATAAGGACCATATAATTAATAAAACAGACATTACAATTTTTTTAGGACTAAGCGTAAATTGACATGGAAGACCCAAATAGACATTGTTTGTAAGAGACTTAACACATACTCCTATGCCACCACCTACCTAAGGAAAATACAAAAAACTTTTTTTTGTTTTGTTTTGTATTTTCTATTTTAACTCGTGTATTTACACCCGGAAATCATAAATTTGGTGGAGTGGAATTGATGAAAGACCACAGATGACTTATGTAATTCCTCAATTATGTACTTAAAAGTGCAAAAGTACGTCGCAGATTCTGATAAGATTCCGTTGAAATAGCACCTAATGAAGTGCCAAAGGTGATCCTTGTGGAATCGACGGAAGTCCTCAAATATTATCGGACCACATGCAGCGATTGGGTTTTTTTCTCTAATAACCAACGCATTTGCTCTCGGAAATCAGTTCATGTGGTAAATTGGAAAAGAAATACGGAAATGTTCTCGTGACTTGGTGGAGTACTAAATTGAAGTCGGTTAAAACTTTGTTTTAATAGTAAATTATTTACTATTTCAATTATTGACACACTGAGGCCCTAGCCGTCGACAAACTGCCAGCACAACTGCCAGTACAGTTTGTCGACGGCTAGGGCCTCAGTGGCCATCATCATCATCCTCCTAGCGTTATTCCCGGTTGTGCCCCTAAAGGAGCCCGGGGTCCGCTTTGACACCTAATCCCAAGATTTGGCATAGGCACTAGTTTTTAAAAAGGCATTGACATTTCAGCTGCACGTCTATCATGCGACGGCCGCGACATACAGTCGATTTTTCTCGCACTATACCTCTTATTCTAAGTGTTCTAATAAGAGAGAGACGGATAGTGCGAGAAGAATCGAGAGAGCTCGCGCGCCGTCGCGTGATAGCCGTGCTGTTATAGTTGCGAAGCGCAGGGAAAAAGCATTGATGTTAATACACGAATCAACCTAGTCCCAAGCTAAGCAAAGCTTGTACTATGGGTACTAAACGACGATAAACATACTTATTTAGATAAATAAATACTTAAATACATTGAAAACATCCATGACTGAGGAACAAAAATTCGTGATCACACATGAATGCCCTTACCGGGTTTCGAAGCAGCCTGGGTCACTACCAATTAGGCTACAGAGGGCATCATTAAATAACATGATTTGTAAAAATTGTATAACTATTGTGAAAATACTGGATAATTAATGGAAATAAAGAATATTGTATAATAATAGTACATTACGTAACTAGGGCGGTGAATTCGTGAATGCCCCAGATCGCAGGTGTTTGTGGCCCGAACAGAAGGTGACGGCCATAAATATGCGCTCTGGGGCTTTACGAATTACCGCCCGTGTCGAGTACAACATTTTACGTCTTCACCTGGCCACAATGCGAGTTTTCCCGTACACGCAGCGTGCAGTAAAACTCGCATTATGGCAAGGTGTGACGTAAAATAATAAAACACTGGAGAGTGATATTTGTTTGATTCCAAACTGATACATAATTCTTTTCATAAATGCCAGTGGTTGTACTAGCCGGGAATATCGCGCGCCTTACCGCTCGACTAAAGTGACAGATAATAATAATAAATACCGGCCAAGTGCGAGTCGGAATCGCGCACGAAGCGTTCCGTACCATCATCATCCTCCTAGCGTTATTCCCGGTAATGCCCCTAAAGGAGCCCGGGGTCCGCTTTGACACCTAATCCCAAGATTTGGCATAGGCACTAGTTTTACGAAAGCGACTGCCATCTGACCTTCCAATCCAGAGGGAAAACTAGACCTTATTGGGATTGGACCGGTTTCCTCACGATGTTTTCCTTCACCGAAAAGCTAACGGTAAATATTCCGTACATAAGTTCCGAAAAACTCATTGGTACGAGCCGGGATTCGAACCCACGACCGCCGCTTGACAGCCGCATACCAGGGAGCCTAGACAAGGTTACAATCGACAAGCGCTAACGCCAATAGAAAACTAATAAAATGTATGGGAATGACAGATGTTAACGAAAAGTGTTTCGTCGGCATCTGTCATTCTCATACATTTTATTATTTTCTATTGGCGTTAGCGCTTGTCGATTGTAACTTTGTCTACGGCCCCTGAACCACTAGCGAAGCGTTCCGTACCATTATTTATAAAAACGGCAAAAAAAATCACGTTAAATATTTCTAATTTATTTTGTTTAATTGTTGTTATATCGGCAACAGAAATACATCATCTGTGAAAATTTCAACTGTCTAACTATCAGTTAACACAGTTCATGAGATACAGCCTGATGTCACACGGACGGACAGCGGAGCCATAGTAATGGGTCCCGGTTCTGCCATTTGCGTACGGAACTATAAAAATATACATGCTGTACCTTAAAAGGTCGTTGTCTATCGAAATCCAAAATCATAAATAGCCCACTTGAAAAAAAATGTTTTAAATAACTTTTGACTATATTTATTTCAATTGGAGTTATTGATCGTTTAAAAGTTTAAAAGAGTCGGTGCGGGAGATTATTTGATTTATTATTGCATATGTTTCGTTACAGGTCAATTTGGTGCCGAATCCACCACGAAACTAGCGCAGAACCGATTCATTAACCCATTCAGGGGACCGATTTTTGACTTTCGAGCGCTCGACTCGTTCACTCAAAAACTGATAAAAATTATGAAATGCTATTTTGAAGTAGCGATAGAAAATTCAAAAACGTTGGTATTGACCACTCGTATTTAATTATATTGGTAGAAAGTAAGTGCCGCCCATTTTGACACTACAAACGTATTTACTTTTATTAAATTTTTGAGCTCTCGAAAGTCAAAAATCGGTCCCCTGGCCCAAGAATCGCTACGCGCTACGCTTGTAGTCGATCCCGTGTATTTCCTCGTATGTAGCGAAAAGCGGCTTCGGCGGTCTGACGCATATGTGTCGTCATTGGCCCTAAATGGGAACGGCATCTCTGAGAGCATGAAATCATCGCTTTGCATCGTCGGTGGATAAAACAGTAACGTTAAGATGGAGACATTAAATACACGTTTGTGAGAAAGTTAATTAATGATTAACTAATTTAACAACATTCATCGTAAATTTTAGCGCCTATTAATTGATTAGAATAGGCGTTACGATAATTAGACTCGTGTTTACGTTAGAATGAATGGGGTATTAAATTGAGGAATAAACATTGAAGAGATTCAATTAGGCTGTAGGTTGATTAATTAAATGGGTTACTGTTCTTTAAACGTTTTAATGACACGACCTATCTGAGACACGTAAATAGTTTATTTTAGAGTTTTTAAAACATACTGCAAAAAAATACAATCCTACTAATATTATAAATGCGAAAGTTTTGATGATTAGATGTTTGGATGTTTGTTACTCAATCTCGCTTAAATGGCTCAACCGAATTGGATGAAATTTTGCACGAAGATTATTAATAGCCTGGATTAAAATATAGGATTAGTTTATACTAGCGGCCGCCCGCGACTTCGTCCGCGTAGATTTTTGATGATGACAAAGATATAAAATAGGTAAGTGAATTTTATTCTTAGTTAAAATGGTCTAGACATATTACATTTCAAACAGTGGCAGACACTGATATGCGATTGTTAAAGAATTTTTAAAGATTTTCCCATCAGATTACGGGGATTGTTTGCAGAATGGTTAATACTTATTCCTTCAGTTAACTGATGCTTTAATCTGATTTTAATCTTTGTTAAAAATGACTCTGCAAGATATAGAGCGACGCATGGATTTGGAGCTAGAAAATGGGGATCTTAGTTATTATGAGTTATGAGTGAGATTTAAAAAAAGTTAAATATCGTAAGGCTGTTAAAACAATCTTCAACTCAGCACTGGAAATCGAGAAATGGAGACAGGGTAATGAAGAGTACATCTCTTTAAAAAATCCAGTAATCCCCGTACAAAACCTTAAACCTTTTTTAACCCCCATTGGGATATAACTTTCTTAAACGCTGAAATGACTTTTTTTGTATTTTAATAAGTTCTACCTACTAAGTTTCAAGTCTCTAGTTCAAAAAATAATGTTTCCCCCATACAAACATTGCACCCCCATTTAACCCCCTTAAAGGCGGAATTTTCTAAAACGCTGAAATCACTTTTTTTGTGTCTTTATAAGTAATGTTTATACAAAGTTTCAAATGCCTAGCTCAAAAAATAAAAAGATTCCACCATAAGACGACCTCTGTAGCCTAGTTGGTGGTAGTGACCCTGCCTACGAAGCCGGAGGTGTCGGGTTCGAATCCCGGTAAGGGCATTTATTTGTGTGATGAGCATGAATATTTGTTTCTGAGTCATGGATGTTTTCTATGTATTTCAGTATTTATTTATCTATTTAAGTATGTATATCGTCGTCTAGTACCCATAGTACAAGCTTTGCTTAGTTTGGGACTAGATCGATTTGTGTAAGATTGTCCCCAAATATTTATATATTATTTAAATATTTATACAAACTTTGCACCCCTATTTGACCCCCTTAGGGGAGGTATTTCCAAAAATCCCTTCTTGTCCTTAGCCCACGCTATAAAAATAACCTAAAGTTACAAAACTCTAGTTTAAAAAATAATGTTTCCCCCATACAAATATTGAATAAGAATAAGAATAAGAATTTATTTATTTAGCACACAAAACACGGAAAAAAGAAATACACTCAAAAACGTAACCTTAAGTGCTAAACGGGAGCCTCACTCAGCATGTTGTCACGGGGGCCGTGACGCTGGTTTTCAGTGAGAGCCCCAAAAATAAATAAAACGACTAAACTAAACAAACAATTTTATAATTTTTAGGCACTGTATGTCTAAAAATTACAAAAGTGAACTTAAAAACTAGCGGGTAACATTAGAATCATTCGACAGTGATTTATATGCATGCAACACTGAAATGTAATTGACTCTGTTCGTACTAAAAAATATGAAAATAAAAAAGTGGTAATAACCAAGCGTAAAACTACTATTACAATGAACAAAATCTTATACAGATAATAAATAATAATAATAATAGCTATGTGTTATGTAGCAATAAGATAAGTAAGCAGCCTACTGCAACAGTCGGATTGTAGGTACCTGTGTAAACGGTAAAAGTAAGTACCTATCTACCCACAGATTCATTTTATAAGTAACAAGTATTCAAATATTCAACGACCAATTTGTACATTAAAAAGTTGTATCCGGAGTTTTAATTTAAAGCTATGAATGGACTTTAAGGCGCGGAGAGGAGGAGGAATGATGTTCCAGCACTTAGTTGCTGCGTAGCGGAAGCTACCTCGGAATGCTGCCGTGTGCGGCCTTGGACAAACAAGCTGAAGGAATCTCGTTGACCTGACTCCCGAAGACCTGGAGTTACGAAACCACATAAACTTATTGTAAAGGTATGAGGGAACCTGTTTATTAACTAAGCCAAACATCAATGTGGCTAGGTGTAGTTTTTGACGTATGGACATTCTCAAAATACGATTTTGATTCAGGAATGGCGTAACGTGCGTGCGCGGCGGGATATGGAAACAGAAACGCGCACAAGCGTTTTGCACTCGCTGGACCAGTCTCTGCGTTCGCGACAACAGACACGGCGCGTACACAATGTCACCATAATTTAATTTTGATAGGACAAGTGTATCACAAAGCTGTATCCTAAGTTCGACATTAAGAAAGTCGCGAATTTTGTATAGTACTTTAAGCCTAAAAAAACAGTTGCGCACAGTATCAAGCAGGTGTTGTTCAAAGCGCAGCTCGCCGTCCATAACAATTCCAAGATTACGAGCCTCGCGCACACGCATGACCGGATCGTTGTTAATACGTAAATCGATATTTAGTTTGTCAACCGTTTCTATTTGGGTCTTCGAGCCTTATATTAAGTATTTCGACTTTTTAGGGTTTAATACCAAAGAGTTTGTCTGTGACCAATTATTTATGCTATTAAGATCCTCATTCAATTTGCTAGCTTGTAAGCACGCATCTTGGGCCCGGCACGAAATATAAAGCTGAAGGTCATCAGCATACAAATGGTACTGGCTATTCTTAATGACTGCAGTTATGTCGGCAGTGTATATAATGTATAGAATAGGACCTAATATTGATCCCTGAGGCACGCCTCTAGGGACGAGGGACATGTCTGAGAAATTACTCTTACCGTCATCAGTACGGAGTTCCACCAACTGCTTGCGGTTACTGAGGTAGCTATCAAACCATCTCACAGACTCAGTGTCAAAACCATAATAAGTTAGCTTGGACAGAAGTAACGGGATATTAATTGTATCGAATGCGCGGGAGAAATCGAGTAGTGCAAGTAACGTAGCCTGACCTTTATCCTGTGCAGCTAGTATGTTGTCTGTAACGTCGAGTAGGGCCGTGGTGGTGCTGTGGTGTTGGCGGAACCCCGACTGATTAACGGGTAAAATATTATTAGACTCTAGATAATCGGTCATTTGGAGGCAAACCACTTTCTCTAGTACTTTCGATAAGCAAGGCAGTATACTGATGGGTCGAAGGTCCCTCACATGAACTGGATTCGAAACCTTGGGAATGGGCCGCACTAGGGCGATTTTCCACAGTTCAGGAAAGCAATTTGATGTGATAGATCTGTTAATAATAGCTGTTATAACTCCAAGAGTACGAGGTAAAGTTAGCATTAGCATATCCTTAGAAAATTTATCTATGCCTTGCGCATTTGACTTTAAAGATTGAATAATTTTTTGAACTTGCGTTTCAGTGACAGGCTTTAATGTAAAAGAAGATGGACTAAAACGGTCGAACTCATAATGAGTCAAGCTACTGATTGGGACGAAATCAATACCTGGTAAATTCAAGAAATGGTGGTTAACAATATTGGGGTCATTAAAAAGTGGGGGTAAATCTTTTTCACTGCGGTTGTCTGAGATAACATCCTTTTTGAGGTTCTTCCATAGTTGCGCGGGATCTCTAACGTGACAGTTGATGCGCTGCGCAAAGTAAGCGCGCTTTTCGGCACTTATTGCACCCCTATTTAACCCCCTTAGGGGTGGAATTGTCAAAAACGCAGAAATTGCTTTTTTTTGTATTTTAATTAGTAATCTTTCTACAAAGTTTCAAGTCTCTAGCTCAAAAAAAAAGATTCTCCCATACAAACTTTGCATCCCTATTTGACCCCTATAGGGGTAATTTTTTTTGCATCTTAATAAGTAGTAATCTTTCTACAAAGTTTCAAGTCTCTAGTTAAAAAAATAATTATTCCCCCATACAAACTTTGCACCCCCGTTTAACCCTCTTATGGGTGGAATTTCCAAAAATCCCGTCTTATCCCTTGCATACGTCATAAAAGTAAGTTCTGGACCAAATTTGAAGTCTCTAGTTCCAGTAGTTTCGGCTGCGCGTTGATGGTAGATCAGGAATTCTTCTTTTATATATTTAGATAAATAAAGGAGTGATAAAAAAAAACTTGCCCTCTTAGTATGGGACAAATTGCAAGTTAAATTTGACCCACTTCCCGGTGACGGATTGAGTTGAAATTTTGGGTACTTATAAGTATAGTTTGGATGACAATTTAATATTTTGGTACCATCGAGCTGCTCTGATGATGGAGACAGAAGGTGGCCATGGGAATTGTTAGTATGTATGGGACAAATCTTGCAAGTTAAATTTGACCCACTTCCCGGTGACCGATTGAGCTGGAATTTTGGGTTTAGTTATAGTTTGGATGACAATTCAATATTATGGAGACGGAAGGTGGCCATGGGAATTCAGTTCTTAAACGACATAACCCCGTTGAGTTTGGGCTCGTAAGAATCGTCTCAATGAGTAGTTGATGATGGGATACAGAAAAGTACAGTCGGCAATAAAAGTTTGTACCAAAAATTTAATTTTTGACAGAAACTTATTTATATTTTTATACTGGTTAATAATAGGTATTTCTAAAGAAAAACTTCCCCAGCAAATTATATTTACTAAGTAACCACTTTTTACAATAATAGATCGCCGTAATTACTTCAGGTAAGGATAAACTTTCCAAAAACATTTTCCCAAAGTAAAATATAATAAAAGTAACAATTCAACAAACTTAAGACAATTAGGAAAAACATTCTTCACAGGAAAGGGTTGAATCTAGAGGGATTCGTTCAATTCCTTAAAAGCTCCAATCATCTAAAATAAACGTAACTACCTAAATACTGATGTCTTTCATCATCTATTTTGAGATTTATAAAGGACATAAGTTTCACTAGGCACTTACTCATAAAAAAAAACCTTTTGATGCTGGAACTACGAATCATGCCATGCAGACGCCGTGTAGCTACTTTAATAAATAAGTTGGGTTGGAACTTGATAGGTTATTGACATACTCGCTGTTTTTAGATTATTGGAAATATTATTTGCTTTCCTCGCATTTTTGTAGAACAGCACTAAGGTAAACGCAGCTATTAACGACCCATCGAAAATCGGAAGGTATTACCGACCCATTATAGTCATTCGTTATTTTTACGATTCCAGAACTATTCTAGGTATAACTAGGGAAAGTTATACATGCGCTTGTTCCTTGAGCATCGTATTCTTTTACTTTAGTGTGTGTAACAGTGGGCAAAAGAGATAAAACACGTCAGTTTCTGCGGGGGAAGCGCGGACGCAGGTCGCGCCATACTGGCTGTTGTTCCTCCAAGTAAGAACGTGAATTTTTTGCTTAAGACATTTACACGAATTGTGAACTCTATACTTTATCGTGTATTATTAATTATATCCGTTTAAGTATCAGCTTTTGATTTCTGACCAAGTTTTATTGAAGAAAAAAAAACTATTTTAACCGCTAAAACTATAAATTAAAAGAGGACGGTGATAGCTTCGCCAGTTTTTGTTTTGGCAGCTATCAACGACCCCTGAGTCGGTAATGGTCGCAAACTAATGTTTAGTTTTTCTCTCTTTTATGTTATTATATTGTATTATAATGCAAGTTTTTTTTTACCAGTTTGAAGCTAAACAATCAATCTTTGTAAAAATCTATTAGCGACACATAAATTGTTGTCCAGTTTTCTTATTTTAGCGTTGTCAATTTAACCAAAATTATAATAATTTAGGTAGATCGATATTTTATAGTAACCTTCGTAAATGATTGTTTTTCGTTTAAAACCGCATTGTTATGTTCATATTCTTTGTGATATTAATAACTAACAGTCGATTTTGTAGTCAGAAGTTCAATTTAATAAAAATAGCCTACTTTTTATGAGTCGTGAATTAATTTTATGCTTGTTGTTACATATTTTATTAACGACCCAAACCCGAGCAAAGGAGTCGGTAATAGCAACCATAAGAAACTATTACCGATCGGTAATAGTATATAGTATTTACGATCGGTAATAGCTTCTTATGGTTGCTATCAATATTAAAGTCATAGTTTTAGGACTTACACGGGTAACGATCGGTAATAGATGCATACAAATCGTTAATAGATTCACAGCCGTTATTTAAGGACGGTAATAGCAACTCGACTTCGTCACTTGTTATATTTTTTTAAATACGATAATCCTTTATTTATAGGCATAATGACTGAGCAAATATAATCTTTATACTTACCACACACGGACTTGTTTCATGACAGTCTAATAAGATTTAAAAGAAAGGTTATAAAGCATTTCGGCTCACAGGATTTTTCGGGAATGTAACTTGTGGCGTGCCTGTTTCTCACGAACTGTTCTTTTATATACATATTTTTTTGTGGATTTTGTTGCATGTTTTCTTCAATGTTTTATTTTAATTTAATTTTGCTTCCACTGCAGAACTTGTAGTTTACCCTTGTTTTGTTTTGTGTTTTATATCTTCGCATGTTTTAAGTTAAGATACTACCGAAATAAGCTGTGGTTACCTATAATTAGATGAACATCAACCAAGCATGTTACCTAAGCTACATATTGAATTGTACGATGTATTGTCTGTTGGTTATCCTAAATAAATAAATAAATAAACATAAACACAATATAAAATTAAAAAACGAAATGTAATGCCAACCAGTATGCTTAAAAAGTAAGGTCGATTTTAAAATTGCCTTAAGGGGGTCGTTAATACCTGCGTTTACCTTATATATGCCTCGGCGCGAATGGCAATTCGTGGAATCGTTTCTATTGCCGGATTAAGCTTCGTTCAACTCACCCACGAATGGCTGCAATATGAAGCAGGTACCTATGTTTTTAAACAGGGGAATAGATTTCTATCGCGTTAGTCGTATTATTCCACAACTGTTATGATTTTTCGATACGATGGTCTATTTTCAATTTTATCGTAATCAAGCCTTTAAAAAAACCGGCCAAGTGCGTGTCGGGCCATGCACAGTGAAGGGTTTCGTAGTTGCCTGTCTGTATTTGTTAGGTACGCGCCAAGTAAATGGTGCGGTTGCGGCGGCCAAATTTGAACGAAAGTTGGCCTTTTACCTATAGGTTGGTCGACTATTACTCGGCAACTATTACTATTACTTACTATACCTTCTGTCGTCCGTGATAGTTTTCCTTTTAAATTCATTATAGGTGTGTTAGTACACACCTATAATAAATTTAAAAGGAAAACTGGTATTAGTATACCACGATTTTTTTCACATCCCCCCTCACGACTCAAACAAAAACTAAGGCTTTAAAGCCCAAACGCAAACAAATCACTAAGTTGAAAAATGGTTTAAAAAAATGTTTTATATTTAAAAAAGCCCATAATATTTTTGAACAAGCTATCCAACGATACCCCACACACTATGTGCTTAACGAGACAAAAATTGCTGCATGCTACCTTGTTCAGTGGTTTGAATAATAATATTTCCATAATTGTAAGAAATAATGAGTCAAGTTAGGTTTTGTTAGTTTGTAAGTTTTCTTTCTGTTAAATAAATTATTTTTAAATGTAATTCTTCTCTTTAATAACTACAGTTTAGAAAACTTGAAAAACCCCCGAAATTTTCATTTCTAAGTCCAATATCTCAATAAAGGCTGAATAGATTTTCATGAAACCTGGCTAAGAACACTCGGGCTAAAATTATCTACGACACAAAAAAACCGGATTCAAATCGGTCCATCCGTTAGGGAGCTACGCTACCACAGACAAATACAGAGACAAACACGTTAAACATATAACACCCCTCTTTTTGCGTCGGGGGTTAGAAATAGCTAGAATAGAAATAGATAAAGCATACGATTTTGAAATGTGGAGGTCGTGGGTTTGAACCGGAACTCGTACCACTGGGCTTAAAAAAACGTATGTGTACGAAATAGCATTTGATAACAGTGGCTTCCCGGTGAAGGAAAACATGAGGAAACCGTTCTAATCCTAATAGGGTGTTGTTTTCCCTCTAGGTTGGAAGGTCTGATGGCAGTCGCTTTCGTAAATTTAGTGCCTATGCCAAATCTTGGGATTAAATAGGTGCCTCCTTTAGAGCACAACCTGGAATTAATAATAAATTCTTGTCGTTATAAATACCTTTTCCCCTCACTGCCTCGGAAAGCCGTATTTTATCCTTTAAAACTAGTGGGGAAAGTAATTTGACCTTGGAACGTGCTTAAGTAGCTTTTGATAGAAAACAAAACGTAAAATGCTCATAATACAAAAAAATCACAGATGATGTATTTCTGTTGCCGCTATAACAACAAATACTAAAAAACAGAAAAAAAATTGTTTGCTGCCTTCATCAGGCGCTGGGTCTTAAAATGTATGCGAAAACTAAAATCCGACTCGCACTTGACCAGAATTCTACTTGATATTACTTACTTTATTGTTACTGTTAAAATATTTTAAAATATTATTATTTAAAATTAACTAAGTTGTTTTGCATGTTGCACTTTCCTCGCTACAGTCAGGTGAAAAGTTTTGTGTTGCACACGGGTACAAATGTATTTTACTTCTCGTGTGCTGAAGCACTCGCTACGCTCAGAATTCTAATTTAGAACAACTCGCTTCGCTCGTGGTTCAACTATACAACCCTTTCGCTTGCTATTCCACAGTCACGGGTAAAATACACCTTTGCATCCTTGTATAACAAATAACTATTTTTATTTATTTATTTATTTATTGTAATACACAAATGTACAAATGGCGAGCCTAATGCCAAATGGCATTCTCTACAAGCTAATCTCGCGCCAGAAAGAATTGTACATTTTATTATAGTCTATTTATTCTAAATACATCACATTTCTAAAGCTGATTAGATTCATTGTGTAGCATAAAGTGCCCGATGTCATTTTAAGATTAAAGCTCCTTCGTAAAGGGTACTCTGTCATGTCCGCCATTTTGAAATAATTGAAGGGGTTATACTTACGTGAAATGGAGACGGTAAAAAGTAAAAAGTAATGGAACGGCTGATATTGTGGAGAGCATTTTAGGAAGTCGGCTATTGTTCGTTAAAATAGATTGGATTTTATTGATATTTTCTACCCAGTGTGTAGTGTCTCTTCATGTGCTTTTCGCTCTTATTAAGGTACATGTCCCAGTTCTCGACGTTGAACTAGTGTATGATATGGGCACTTACTGCCAAAACAATACGGGGTTAAATTCGAACTAAGATAATTTTTCTTCATTCGAATTTAAGCCGTGTCACTTTGACATGTGTCTTAGTTATACACTAGCGCTACGTCGACGACTGGGACGGTTACCTTAAGGGGATGCCTTGATTTGAGTCGACCACTCCCCCTTGACAGAGACACGCTTATGCATTCCGCGCACGATAAAAAGAGATGCCTAACTTATAATAGTGAAGTTTTATTTGTATTTCATTAAGTGAGATTTTAGATGAGATAAAATACTATACCTAGTATTAACATGGTTGTATCGTAAAATAATGTATTGTTTGAGTAGGCTGGGTAAAAAAAAGGAAAGTAAAGACCCAACTTTGGATTTTTTTCTATGGAGGAAACTTTTGACAATAATTTATCGATTAAATCAGGTAAACAATCATATAGTCAAGAATCATATATCTGAAAATCAGACAGTGACTTTCACTCAATTAATACTAGAAATAAGGATAAACTTGCCGTGCCTCGTTATCGTCTGCAAAAAGTGAGTTCATCTTTTATGGGCAATTGTGCGCGTTTTTATAACAAAATTCAAAAAAATGTACAAGGTATGTCATTAAATAAGTTTAAGTTGTATATAAAAAATACATTTAGTTCGCAAGGCCTACTACACGATAAACGATTTTTTAAATGATAATGACGCCTTTAAATGAGTTTAAATATTTTTATTATACTATTTATTTCTCTCTGTGAACTGACATACTCTAATTTTGAATCTGTTTTACATAATTCCTGACTACCTAATGATAATGATATAATTTTTTTGACATTGTTAAAACAGCATTTATGTTTGTAAGCTAACATGTGCTTAATTGTTAAATGTATTGAACTTTGACCTTCAAAAAGTGTTTTGTAGGAACCTATCATCATCCTCCTAGCGTTATTCCCGGTAATGCCCCTTAAGGAGCCCGGGGTCCGCTTTGACACCTAATCCCAAGATTTGGCATAGGCACTAGTTTTACGAAAGCGACTGCCATCTGACCTTCCAACCCAGAGAGAAAACTAGACCTTATTGGAACTCGACCGGTTTCCTCACGATGTTTTCCTTCACCGAAAAGCTAACGGTAAATATTCCGTACATAAGTTCCGAAAAACTCATTGTTACGAGCCGGGATTCGAACCCACGACCGCCGCTTGACAGCCGCATGCCTGAACCACTAGGCTACCGTAGCACTCACAGTTCTGTAGGAACCTATATTGAATAAAAATATTTTGATTTTATTTTATTTGATTTACCTTATTGTTTCTTAATATAGTCGGAACGGCGTTTCAAACATGCGATAATTTCCAATGCACCCCCTTAATGGAATGACATATATAACAGTTGTTAATATTATTAGATAAGCGTATTAGATAGGTAAGGTTGTACGTAATTAAAAGTAAATTATAGGTATATCCAAGCTATAGCTATGGTTGTCATAACTTTTTGTATAAACTTTGAATATTGTTGTATTCTATGTTGACAACTAGATTTAGTAGTTCAAATGAGAGCATGGCTTTACGAGGCAAGCAAGTCTTAGCGAATTGCACTCCGCCATACGGGTAATCAAACTTGAAGAAGAAACCATAGTACCGCGACATCTGTTGTGGGTATAACATAAATTGCTTTTCATTCTAAGTACCGGTAAATGCACTTAAGTTTTCTAAGCTCCGAGAGGCGGGCATTTAACGTTTTAAAATAACTTTAAGTTCAAATGTAAGATTGTTTATTTTTGTACAATGGACAGTCAAGTGTAAAAATATATGGGTGCATACAACTTACTCATTTTAAATAGGTATTTTGCTTGTTTCAAATTCAAAATTTTCAAAAGTATTATGGCACCTAACTGGACTTAAGCAATAATAAATATACTTGCTCGAAAACGTGCGAAAATATTGTTCTTGTTTTTTCAGAGGCTCGGTGATAATGTTTTCTATTATTATTATTTTTGAATCTCATTAATTACCTTAAAATGTTCTAATAACATGTATTAGAACATTATTAAATAATGAGATTTATTTAAATTCGACAATTAATTAAAATGGTCGTAAGTCTTGCGTGGTAATACTTTTAAAACTTTTTTGTGAAGATTATTCTTGCACCTAAATGTGATGGGTTATGGTAGAGCGGAAAGTAATATCGCTCATATTTGGAGCACCCCAACTGGGGAGGTACCTTCAATTTACAGAAGAGCACAGCCATACTAACCCTCTTACTCGTATTCGCAATGTAAATTATAAAATACACAATAGAGTAGTTTCCTCATGTTCAAATTGATATCCTAGTGAAGCTATATGGATAGCAAATTACAAAATAATATCAATATCATAAATAGATATGAAACTTGGAACTTAAGTTTAGGAAATTTTAAGCTACCAACGCTTTAGTAAGAAAAAATGTATGGCAACTATGCCTAAAACAGGAATTTACTTGATTTTCCATACAACGATTTTTACAAATAGGAAACTGTGACGGCATACTTCTATGAAAATTAGTATGAACTGTTACAGTCATGGCCAGCGAGGTCCGTCTTTGACTCTATTTTTTGTTGATTTATGTCCTTTAATTGTAGCTCTACCTCTATATTAGTACTCCCATGCAAACATTTGTTCCGTTATAAAAACTGGTTTGAATGGAATAGAAAAAAAACTTAGGAATAAAGCCTATGTCTGAACTCTTTTTTTTTCGTTCGGCAGTTGTTTTTCTTAGGCTTAAACTTGCGACTTTAATTTCACTTTGCGAAGTACCTAAGACTAAATACTGGCTCTGTAGGCGTGTGTTTGTATGCTTGACGCTATGAAGTGGCCGGCAAGTTTCTGATTTATCAAGGATTAATAGGTCTTAGCTATCATGGCGGTTTACACAGATTGACACCACATTACGGATCACTCTTATCAAGCACTTAGATATGTGTCAACATAGTTTATATTTACTATTTTAAACCGTTCCATAGTGCATAGTACGTTTACTTTAGCCATAGAATATTAAAATTTGTATTTAAAAGCATTTATTTCACTTGCCATGTACCGAAGAGCCGGCTTTTTCGCGCAATGCATCAGAATTGCAATTCAGCGAAGAAATGCCGCCAGCATCCTTGGTACAAGGCCTCCAAGGCCTTTTTTTAGATTTAACTTAGTTTTAATTTAATTCAGTTAACGTCATTACGTGGACTGATGACCTGGAAAAGGTTGCGGGAGTCCGCTGGATACGGGTGGCGCAGGACCGGTCACTTTGGCACTCTTTTGGGGAGGCCTATGTCCAGCAGTGGACGTCTTTCTCGGCTGATTTGATGAACGTCATTATATCATCTTGTATATACTTTAGAAAATAAATTATGTATGGATATGTTTGTTCGGGTGGAGTCTGGCAACTTATTTTTGAAGCAGATCTATCTTCACCGATTAAACTGAAATGTTGGGTTCAAGCATATTATGGTAATGGTACCAGCTCGATGGCGAGCTGATCTGATGATGGAGACAAGAAAGTGGCTATGGGAATTAAGGACTTAACAGACCGTCACTTGTTTCAAATGGGTATGAAACAGGGTGCAACTTGCAGGTTCTGCCAGGAGACAGAGGAAACAGCAATGCACATTATCTGCTCCTGCGGAACACTCATGCACAAAAGAAGTATCTACCTAGGGCGACACGTTGTGCACCCAGAAGAGGTACAACATATCACCGCCCAAAGAATCTGGAATTTCCTAGAGGCCCTTAGGCCCTAGGCAACGGGCCTTAACGGTGAAATCTAAAAAATAAAGGGGCTGCCACAATAGATCACCTGCTGGTCGAAGCGGCATACAAAGGCCCACAAATCAACAATAATAATAATAAGCCCGTTGGGCTCGTTAGAATCGTCTCAACGAGTAGTTGATGACGATATACAGAAAAGTTGACTACGAAACCCTAAAAATGCAGACTCGCGCTTTCTGTAGGTCACAGAGCCGAGCTACTAATATCAAACGAGGGAGTGAACCGAAATACTTCATGCCGAAAATCGTTTGTTTATCTAGATGTCCGGATGTCCGGATGGCCCGCTTTCCCGCTGTTGAATTTTTTTGAACAGGTTCGTAATTTTTTTTAAGTGAATACGTCTTTAGCGGCGCTGTGCAATTTTTGGGATGGGGAAAAATTGTTAAACTCGCATTGAAGTTGTCATGTTTATGTAATACGATAGCGAAATATATGAATATTGTATTTTACCACATAAATGATAGTACTTTTTTACTGATAATTAAAGCAATTCGTGCAAAATTATTCCCTAAAACCATTCCAAAATATCAAAAATGCACAACGTTAATACTCAAGTTTTCACTTCTGCCGGCTGGAGTGCAACCTGGTCTTTTTTTAAGGCAGTCGCCAGTTTTACAGGCCACTGTAACACTGTCGTGTTCACAGCCACTAGTAAAAAATCCTAGAGCCAAATGGATACTTGGTTGGTTTTTCCCTCATCGGTACTAACCCCTTTATTCATATAACTTAAAATGCCTCTGCTAAATAAAATGTGCTTTGTCCCTTTCTTACGAACCAGTGGCGGATTTGCCCTAAGGCCCAGTAGGCCCGGGCCTAGGGCGGCCAGATATTAAGGGCGGCAAATCGTGCCAAAAAAATCACTGATAACAACAAGATTAACAAGAAATAACTCAAATGCAAAGTATCTTAACCGTATGATTATATATAGTCCAAGAGCCGTACGAAAACCCGTGCATTAATTATATCATGAATTTAAAAAAAAATTGCCAACGGATTCTTGTAGAGCTCGGTGAGAAGAGCAAATGTGCAAAATATTAATGCTCTGAAATGATTTTTCAGAACATTAACTCTTGGACTAATAATCTTCCTAAATCACTATTTTTGCGTATCAAAGTATAAATAATTTCGTACATCGTACACATGGAATAAAGAACCGTTGGAAATGGTAAGTGGGCGTTCCCGTGTCGCCGAACATGAGCAATAACTAGCATACTTCTTGCACAGATTATAGTCAGTCACCTGGCAACCGCACGCGGCGTATGACATGAGAGAATATTTGATTATATTAGTAAAATATCGTATTGCGCTATTAAAAGCTGCTCCAATAACAGCACAGTAAAAAACTTGTCTCATGGAGGTATTTCCTATCATCGGTAAGTATTATTTTAGAATATGTATAAAGAAAGATTTAATTTTCTAGGTATTTTATAGAATCACAGACGAAATTTGCGTTTGTAGTCACGGAAATATCAATTCTATTTTTTTAACAATAAAGTTCATAATCCTGTGTATTGTTTAGCTACTCGGAACGTCAAAATGCACACAATGTCTAGAAGGTTCGCTACTCAAATGCTGTGGCTAAGGTCGATAATTGTTATCGATAAATCAAAATGAAAATATATTTGTTTATGAATCCTACGGATATTATAAATGTGAAAGTTTATTGGATGTTGTAGATATTTGGATGTTTAGAGGTTTAGATGTTTGGATGTTTGTTACTCAATCACGCTTAAACGGCTCAACCGCTTTGGATGCCATTTGGCACGAAGATTGTTATATCCTAAATTAAAATATATGATATTTTTTATCCCGGGTCCACGCAGGTGGAGTCGCGGGCGGTAGTTAGTAATATATAATATCTGAAATTATGTCATACACAATAAAATAATTGTAATAAAGTAATTGACTATAAAGCGCTTAAGTGCAGACGAGTTTTGTAACACATTGTACGAGTAAAACGTTTATTTTATTAAAAACAAAACCTAAAACCATTTTTAAATGTTTTATTTAAATGTCCAATCATCCCTGAAATCTCGGAAAATATTATAAACTAGCTTTATCCGCTATAAAACAATTTTCTGAATCAATTAAAAGTGGGAATAAAGTAAATTCATGAATTATGTCTTTAGTCTATAATGATGGGTGCTGAGAAAGGGGCGGCACATGGCCTGGGGCCTAGAGCGGCTAGGACTGCAAATCCGCCACTGTTACGAACACAAATGTCAAAGTGATAGATAAGGACAAACTAATTTTAACGCCATTTTAGTTAAAACAGGCTAATAGGAAGTTCATGAATACGGCCATGTCTTTGCGGTTCGATATTAATACATAACTCGACTCGGGATGTTAATTAAATTACTAACGGGAAACTATAATACACCAGCACATAATAACATTAAAATTTTATTGTGCAAGTCGTAATATTATATTTTTTCCTGTACCTAACTAGTGTAGGTACCCATTTTTAACCGATTTCAAAAAAGGAGGAGGTTCTCAATTCGTCAGAATGTTTCTATGTAGGTATGTTCCTATTCGGAAAACGCGGGTGGACTACTGCCCGTTTGCCCATCCATGACAGGAGGCCTGTGCCTAGCAGTGGGACGTATATAGGCTGATTTATTATTTTTATTATATTTTTTGTCACGAATAGATGTTTGAGTACTTTGTGCATGAGTTTTTAGTATGGTCCATAGGCTGAATAGGTTTTTCGAGTCTAGTTGTAAGGTTGACCTTATATTCAAGTCACATTTCTCAACCGTTACTCGTGAAATTTTGAGAGCAGATTCGATCGGAAATCTTATTGATTTTTTCGGTTAATTTGTATGAAACTATTCTGAAGGTGTCTTTCAAATAAAAAAAACCGGCCAAGTACGAGTCAAACTCGCGCACCGAGGGTTCCGTACTACAAATCTATAACAAGCAAAAGTTGTTGTATGTTTATTACTAAATGATAAATGAAAATGGAATCCATAACATTACAATGTGGAAAGCTGAGGGAGCATAAATTTAAACAGGGTCACTTTATCAATTTAGTAATCATCATTTAGGCCTTGATTTATTCCTTGCGAGTAGTTGCGAACGCCAAAATAAGCGGATTACTTATATTGCTGTTTCTTTTTATTGCGTTGATATAAAACTGAGTTCACGGGAAAGTACCTTTAGGTTTTGATACCCTTACGTATACCTACGCTGGCCCAGTGCGGGTTGGAGACTTCACATACACCTTTTACAGTTTTAAATTATGCGACTTATATTGCTATTTCTTATGATTGCGTGTACTTGTAAAACTTTCGTTTTGCTACAGCTGAAAGGTATTATAGACATGAGTATTTGATATGAATTTCAATTTAATACCTCTAGACGTTTTTACGAGGAAACACGTAGTAAGTTTAAAATTTCAAAAAATGTTTTTTGTATGATTTTACTAAAAACGTCTACTTATCGTAATTTTTCCTTTGTCTGTACTATATGGAGTTTCTTCGTGCCAAGTTTCAAGTTTCTGTGTAAACGGGAAGTACCCTTTAGGTTTTGAGTTTCTTGCGGGTACTCCGTTTCAAACTATACGACTTAAATTTCTATTTCTTTTGATTGCGTTGACATACTTGTTTGGTTTTGCTACATCTGAAAGGTCCTATAGCCCTGAGTATTTGACATGAATTTCAATTTAATACCTCTACGCATTTACGAGGAAAGAGGTATTAAGTTCAAAATTTCAAAAAATGATATTTGTATGATTTTAATACAAATGTCTTCTTTTCGTAATTTTGCCTTTGTCTGTGCTATATGAAGTTTCTTCGTGCCAAGTTTCAAGTTTCTGAGTTAACGGGAAGTACCCTTTAGGTTTTGAGTTTGTTGTGAGTACTCAGTTTCAAAATATGCGACTTAAATTGTAATTTCTTTTGATTGCGTTGACATAAAAGTTTGGTTTTGCTACATCTGAAAGGTCCTATAGCTCTGAGTATTTAACATGAATTTCAATTCAATACCTCCATACGTTTACGAGGAAAAAGGTGTTAAGTTTAAAATTTAAAAAAGCATTTTTTTGTATGATTTTACAAAAAATGTCTATATTTCGTAATTTTTCCTTTGTCTGTGATATATGACGTTGCTTCATGCCAAATTTCAAGTTTCTGAGTTCACGGGAAGTACCCCGTAGGTTTAGCGAGTGTCGAAAAACTCAAAAATTTGCAGCATAAACGACTGTATCTTTTGATTGCGTTGGCTTTTAAGTTTGATTTTTTCACAGCTTCAAGGGACAATAGTCTTGAGTATTTTATATAAAATTCAGCTTGATACCTCCACTCGTTCCTGAGAAAAAGGGTCTTGCCAGACAGACAGACAGACAGACAGACGGACAACAAAGTGATCCTATAAGGGTTCCGTTTTTTCCTTTTGAGGTACGGAACCCTAAAAACGAACATTGTTCAAAATAATGCAGCGTCGTGACGGGTATACCTACAGTGCGTTACCGGTAGGCGGGCTTTTTTTTAATAGGGTAAATTAACGGAGTTCTTTAACTTAATCATGACCTTAATACAGTTAATTAACAATAATTCCGACTTCATTTTTCTAACAAAATTTAAATTGCCAGCAATGTACAGCAAAGTAAATTGACAAGTAAGTGTAAATGACAGCTCTTCATACTTTGTTTAGTACGGCGTCATACACCTAGTCCATTGAAGGTTTGTATTTTGGAAAATTAATTGCGCAGTTAATTTACATAATTATGATTTGCAAACATAAAATTGCAAAAATACATGCAAACAATTGCTAATGGAACATATTATTATCAGTTTTAATAAATGCCCTCATGCCGGTAACACACAGTATATTGTACGAAAGTTTTTACGGAACCCTCAGCGCGCGAGTCAGACTCGCACTTGCCCGTTTTATTAATGGTACTCGCGACGTTCTGACAATAAAATTAGCAACAACAATGGCGTAGAATACAGAAAGTTCATCCAATGTACAATTAAAAATTGTTCAAACAAGGAAAACGTGATAAACACGAGTAGGTATGCGTGTGTACAAGCGTTAAATTTACACGTGCAATCAAACAATTGCTATGAATTTCAATGTGGAACAGTAAAGAAGCCGTGGATGGAAAAAATAACGAGTTCCAAAGGATATAATGCAAATGAAAACGTCAAAAATGCCTATGAATGTTGGTGTTCCACGGAATCCAAAACAATATTTTCAGCGAATTTTCATTCAGCGATATTCAATCCACCTGAACGTTAACCCGCCGTATTACGAAGCAGCGCTATTTTGTAAAACAGCTAGCTCTAATGCCTTCGACATCTACACCCCTACAAGAGAAATGATGTAACAAGCTTATCTTTCTGAGCAATCTTATAAACTTTATAACCGCGATCAAATCTCAGTCACCATTTACTGTAACTTCTAAGAGCAAATTACGAAACTCTCAATCTCAAATCTGGCGTGAATTTAGGAAAACTTAGTTAAAGTTGGCAGTTTAAATTACTTTTAAACGTTTTGTATATGTTTATTTGTTTAAACTTTCATTCAAGACTAGCAGCAGGTCATAGAAAGGCTAAAAGAACGAGACGGGGAGAGAGAATGGAGGGAAGCATCTGGATGCAGACAGACAAAGATGATGATAGGAGGTATGGATCACAGTAGAACCAGGTATCTGCTGAAGCTGGGTAAGAGCAATTTGAGACTACTGACTGGTATCGTAACTGGTCATAACACTCTAAACAGACACTTGAAGGTAATAGGTATTAGTAACGATGCCTCCTGCCCACTCTGCGGGGAGGGAGAAACAAGCAAGCATGTACTAGCGGAATGCATTATGTACGCGAAACCGCCGTATATTAAGTACATTCGGCAAAGATGTGTTAGAGGAGAAGGAATTGAGGGATGTCAGCCTTAAAGATGTCCTTCTGTTCTGCAGGAAAACGAGAAGAATGGGAGAGTTTGCTCTGGGAACGTCGCTGGGACAGTAACCTGAGGCTCCCAACTTAGGGGATGGGGCGGAATGTGGGCGGAATGAACGCGACAAGCGAGCGATCGACTGCCCGCCTGTCACCGGCCGGGCGTCCCTTCAGAACATCATCAACATCAACAAGACTAGCAACACCTGCAGCTCTACCTACCAAGTACAGTCAGCATCATATAGTTAGTAGCTGCCAGAGTAGCCAAATATATCGTAACAACAACGTTAAAAACCCCTGAATTTTTTATTCCAAAGTCCTTTCGCTCCAATCCGGCTAAACCGATTTTGTTCCATACCTAAGAACCATCTCGATCACGTCAGTTTTCGGCCGAAAAAACTGCATTATAATCCGTCCATTCGTTTAGCAGCTACGATGCCACGCACAGACAGACACATAGATAACTTATAACACCCCTTTCGCGTCGAGGGTTACAAAGGAAAACAGTAAGAATATCCTTGCACTTTTTTTTCTACCTTAAATATTGTTTTGAATTATTTCAACTCTTCATTATGATTATGATTAATTTACTAGGAAACTTAATTTGAGTTTAGAATTTATTTTTAATTTATTTGTTTGTAACGTGCGTGCACTTTAAAATGTTTGCATGCCTGCGCGCAGGGTTGGGCAGTATTTCAATTACATGTATTTGAAATACGTATTTGAAATACAAATACGTATTTTGTATTTGTATTTCAACTACAGGTTGGAGAAGTATTTTGTATTTGGTATTTGAAATACCGCACTCACATGTATTTCGTATTTTGTATTTCAAATACTTTAAGTTTTAAAATACATTTGCACAAAAATACATGTTATTTATTTCTATAACCGTATAATGGAACGTTTTTAATATAGTTACGGGCTTAGGGCACTGTGCTGTGGCAACACTTTACTGTAAGTGTCAACGACAAACGTCAGGTGCCAATTTATGAATTTAGTTCGTTACGCGGTTTTTTATTACGTAGCATAACCCAAACTCAACGGGGTTACGTCGGTTAAGTACTGAATTCCCATGGCCACCTTCTGTCTCCATCATCAGATCAGCTGTACTGTATGGTACCGTACCATAATATTGAATTGTCATCCAAACTATACTTATACCCAAAATTTCAGCTCAATTGGTCACCGGGAAGTGGGTCAAATTTAACTCGCAAGATTTGATTACATACATACATACTAACATGACAAGTTAAATACCTAAAAGCTTGTAAAAATGTGTAAAAAGTGTTGTGAAATAAGTATTTTGTATTTTGTATTTGAAATACATTATTTTGAATACTGTATTTTGTATTTTGTATTTCAAATACCTGTCACCAAAGTAGTTTCTAGTTTGTATTTCAAATACATTTTTACATGTATTTTGTAATTTGTATTTCAAATACAATGAAGCCAGTATTTTGCCCAACCCTGCGGCTGCGCGCAGGCTGAATACATGGATCAATTTAGAATATAAGACCTCACTTGTACCTACCTGTATTCTAGCAAATAAACGATTTGATTGATTGATTTGATTGATTGATTGATTGAAAACCTGTTAAATGGAATTTAAGACATAAGGTACCTACCTACTCCACTTTGGTTGAAATGTGGCACTTTTTTCAACTACATACTAAATTTAGCTTGAAAAGACTCCTACTCGTTATTTTGTCAATAGAATAAAAATATATACACGCCATTATTCCCACTTGAATAGGACCCTGAAAATAAAGATATTTTGCGTGCGCACTTGCCAAATAGTCCTACGAATAATTGTTACGGTGCATGTTGGTCTCTTGGGCTCGAACCGGGTAGGTATACATTGACTCGAAGGCCGCCGTCTGTACCGTACCTGTGGCGTACAACAACTGAACATCCAAAATGATAACTAAAAATTTAGTTCCTATGTCTGTTATCGAAATGACAATCAAATTTAGCAAATAATAATATGATATGATAGTAAAATAATAGAAATAGCCCGGAAGAAAGTTGTGGAACGGTTTGCCATTGTCCTTTAGACAGCCCCAGTCTGTGGCACCACTCAAGAAAAAGCTGAAAAAGTTGGGGTCTCCAATTACTCGTACTTTTTTTGGACGTTTAGTTGGATATTGTATGTATATTTTGTACATATATTCATCTATTTATAGCATGTGTATATATTTTTATTTTATTTATGTAGCTTGTAGTATATGTAAGTATTAAGATTAATTTACTGTAGCATAGAGGTAAATACGTCACTGTACACGGGTTAGTTTGTCTATCTTTTAGTTCCTGATCTCGTCTCCATTGTTCAAAGGTAAACTGGAAGAGATCCCTTAAAGGGATAAGTTCGCCTTTGTACCTATTTAACCTATTTTGTATGTATTTTTACGAATGTCTTGTGTTCAATAAAGTATTTACATACATACTTACATACAAGATGAATCTGTTGTGTTCGGGTTCAGTGGAAGCGAGTAGTTGACGACTCTGCCAAAAAGTATTGTCGGCAAAAAAAATGTATCTACGAATAATGTTATTTTTGACATAAACGTCCTTTTAGGTTAATGCAGCACTCGGCAACCTTATAGTATCCAAGGGCCACATTGTAATAAGACGCAGGCTGCGATTTATATTGGTGACTTTACCGGTTGACGCGGGCTGAATTAACAGCCCAACTCATTAGCTTTTTATAATAAATTTGAACTTTATTTAGGGGCTCTACATTTCCAAATATTTATTTATTATTTGTGACCTATTTTAGGACACTAAGTCGTTATTGCGTCATTAGTCTTAAAAAAAAGCTTGGGCCTAATATTATAAACGGGAAAGTGTGCCTGTCTGTCACCTATATCCAACAACAACATATGTATATCCAGAACCAACTATTCCGATGTCAATTTGGGTTTAAAGGCATGTACGTTAGCGATCGCCTAAAAGTCTACCAGCAACCTCGGCCAGAAACTTGTTGAACATAATAATATGACCGTAGAGCTGTGTCGTAGACGGCCGTTGTTGTCACCGGACAACAGACCGTTTTGTTTGCCGGACCTGCGGTGTTGTATGGCTTAATACATTATAATGTGTGTACATGCACCGGCCACTTGTCCAGTGATATAAGTCATACAACGGCGAAAAAACGGTCCGTTATCCGGTGAAAATAACGGACGTCTACATGCGTTGTAAGGCTTTAGCCCCGTTAGGTTCCAGGCAGTGTAAGTGATAAAAATTGTCTGTAGATTTGTCGAAAATTATAAATTTCGCTTACGTTTTATTTCCCCTTGGTATTTATTTTTTCTGAAACCATTGTATCTTTTACGAATTTAATAAAACAAACCTAATCTAAAAGCCGTTCAACGGTGTTGTTTTAATCCTGAAAGTTAACAGTTTCATAATTTGGGAGATACGATGTACCTATGCGACTTTTTCTGCTTTGCATTAAGGTTGATTTGTAGAGAATGTACCATAACTTTCTTAACCGACTTCAAAAAAAAGGAGGCGGTTCTCAATTCCGCTGAGTTTTTTTTTTTTTCAATGTTTGTTACCTCAGAACTCCGTCATTGATGAGCCGATTCGAACAATTTTTTTTGTTCGTATGTATATACTTCCAGATGGGTCCCTTTTTTTCAAAATTCAGTTAGATGGTGGGATCCATGAGCATTGAGGGCACTCCTTAATTTCATTAGGCACGCGTGTAGTGATTTTGGTATTTTCTGTTATAACTCGTGTATTTACATCCGGAATCATAAATTTGGTGGCGAGGAATTGATGATGAAGACCACAGATGATTTATCGAATTCCTCAATTATGTAATCAAAAGTGCAAAAGTACGTCACAGGTTCTGATAAGATTCCGTTGAAATAGGAACTAATGAAGTGCCATTGGTGATGATCTTGGGGAATCGATGGAAGTCCTCAAATATTATCGGCCCACATACAGCGTTTCGGTTTTTTTCTATAGTAATCAACGCATTTGCTATCGGAAATCAGTTCATGTGGTAAATTGTAAAAAAAAATGGGAAATGTTCTCGTGGCTTGGCGGAGTAGGTACTAAATTGAAGTCGGTTAAAACTTTGTTTTTAAAGTTAATTATTTCTGCTTTGCATTAAGGTTGATTTGTAGAGAATGTACCATAACTTCTTCTTTTGTGCAAATGGCCACAGCGGAAAACTAGCGCTGGCCCTACCAGCATTACGCTCGTTGTGAACATTTTGTGACAAAAATGTATATACGATTATGTTCTCAATTTGGTTTCCTTGTATCAAAGATTAAATGAATAACAAAAAGGATTACATCATTTCAAATTGCCATTAAAATCGTGTTAAAGTTTTATGTTTTTCGCAAAACGAGCAGTTTTGTGAATTAAAGTAACAATATGCGAAAAATAGTTCGCACATATGACAAGCTTTTATTTAGTTTTACCACTCACCTGTCCCGGTGTCTGTAATGAAATCTTACAAGGACCCACTTCCAGGAGACCGATTGTGCTGAAATTTTGATGACAATTCAATATTATGGCACCATCGAGCTGATCTGATGATGCAGACAGAAGATGGCCATGGGAATACAGTACTCAACCGACGTAACCCCGTTGAGTTTCGGCTCGTTAAAATGGTCTCAATGAGTAGTTGACGATAAGTACAGAAAAGTTCAGTCGGCAATAAAAGCTTGTACCAGAAATTTTATATTTGTCAGAAACTTTTTGTACCTACTCGTTCGTTTCTACACTAAAAACAGATGAATAACGATTCAGTCAAAAACTCACCCAAATTAGTAGATTGCCGGTAATGCAGACAGCTGGGTAAAGCCCTGTGCAAACTGCGAGCGAGCCGCGAGCCGCACCGCTTTTATAGTAGCTTGGGAATGGCGACCGCCCACCTGTTGGCGGGGTTCGCGGACAGGTGTGGAGTCGATATGGAAACATTAGGTTTATAACGGGGTCCTTTTAAGTGTTTCTCCTTTTCCTATATGAGAAGTTATATGGTTAGTACCATTTTTTAAACCCGTCAGAAAACCTGCTCGGTGTTCTGGGTTTAAACTCTTTAGAGGTAAGACGCAACTTTGGGCTGCTCCCGCTCTGTCGCCCGAATAAGCAAATGCGACAAATTGAGATACACGCCATAGCACCGCTGGTGTCGCAAGCGTCCACAGGCACGGTGCCTGCTGAAGAGACTAGCCATAGGCTTTATTTTCACGGTCATAGTGTAAAAAAAGACCGGGTTGCACTCCGGGATTGCCGGCAGATGTGAAAACTCAATGACACTGTAACAATTTTGCGATCAAATCACGTGTCCGTCTTTTGAATTTTCAATCTGTCGAATCTTACGGTCACGTGACATCTTACGGTCGTGTGACCTGTTGCGAGTTTAACATTTTTTCCCCATCACAAAAGTGCACAGCGCCGCTAAAAAAGTTTTCACTTGAAAAAACTTGTAACGCTAATAATAGCGACTCCATTCGTCCCGAAGCCGCGATTACCCGTATCGCGCGCATCGCGCACCGCTTAATTACATGCCAGGTTTGATTCCCGGCCTTTTGCTTTCGGAAGGAACTTAAAAAAGTCAGGGCTTCGATTCAATCTGTCTTAGACGGCGGATACAAAGACGTCTTTAAAAAAAACATTGCGGTTTCCGCAGCTCACCAAAACAGTTAAGTATAGTACCTACCTACATTGTTGTAGATGCTAGAAAGTAGTTTTCAGTCATCTTAGCGTCACCTCGATTAGAGGCACGAAGCATAACACTAAACACTTGTGGATCATTATTCGTTTTTTTTTTGTCTTGTAATAACTTTATTACAATAAATTGATAAAAAATACATTAATACTAAACTAGTGAAGGTAAATACAATACTAAAACTAATGTTAAATTAAAATAACTAAATCTAAACCCTAAACTTAGAAAAAATATATTAAAATAACTAATTAAATAAAAGACCTGGGCCTCTTGGCAGGGTGCCCAACACGCAGGCAGCATTCCCGCGCTGAACTGCGATTGCGATTCTTTGCGCGAGAAAGCTGCCGGCGCGAGGGTCGCCTGTTGCCTCCTTCAACCTTTTGCCGAGCTCCCTGTGGAGCTCCAGCGCACCCTTACCCCAAGGACCTAGTGTCTCGACGCCGAAAGCGAAGAATTGATATTGGGCGCCGAGACAGCTGTATTTTGATATCTTATGGCGTTCCCGAGCGTCAGCCGCCGCCCCCGCACGTTTGGTAGTTACTGGTAGGTAGGACGCCGCCAGGGTGTCAGTACAGGTGGCGTCCCACACCAGCGCACGCCCGGACTTCCAGGGTATCAACGACATTCCATCAGGGCGCTTGCCATCGCGCCGCACAATCTGGGGCTCCAGAACTGCAGGATCGCTGGCACTGACGAGCGCCCTTCTGAGAATGTCGTTGAGAGCGGCGTGGCGGGACAGGCGGCCGGCGCCCGAGGAACAAGAAAGGCCATGGTGGCCGAGTTGGTCCACTGAAGCTCCACAGGAAACACAGTTGTGACCTGTGCAGATCCCAGCTCCCAGCCGGAGACCGACAGCTATGCGTAGGGTATCTGGGTCGATAAAAGTGCCAGTGTTGGGCGAGGGATATGCATGGAGCCAGTAACCAGATTCTGGCTTGGACACAGCTAACAGCCTGGCCCGGTCCCTGCCTGTTAAGGGCTCTGTTAAAGTTTGTAAGGTGGCGACGGAGGCTATTGTATCCCAGGCCCTTTGCCTATGTGGTTTGGACGGGAGATTTGGACTCGGTCCAGCTAGCCAGGCATTCGTGGCCTCGTTCAAACATGCAATCTCGCAGTTAACGCCCGCTGGGGCTTTAAGTATTCTACCTGCGAGATTTAGCGTGCTGTGAATTGAAGACAGGAATGCCGGCAAAGCTACATTTGAAATTTTGCGGGTTCCCAAGCCGCCGTTCCTTATTGGTAGAGCGGCTTGGGACCATGCCTGTTCACTGAAGTGAATGTTCAGGATGTTTTCAATTTGAGATTTCATTAGACTGTCAATAAATTAGAAAGTACTTGCTTCACACACGCTCTGCTTGCACAATGTAATTTGACAGAGAATCATATTTTTCTCGGTTTACCCGCTTGACCGTGAAGAGGCTCGCGACAAAATCCGTTAAGCGTTTCATTTTACTTAAAAAATGCCATAGCGTGCTGCTCCAACTTCAAGGTGCTGAAAGATTCTAGCGAATATCGACAACGTTTATCAACAGCCATCCGGTTGCCTCGTGACACGTCAACTACGCGTCATTGCTCTGAATAATACAGTTAGGAAATAACATTTTGTTATAGCTAACGGCAACCTATCGCAATTACTAAATACATTTTTTTCAAAACACCGTTTTTGTCTGAAACTTTGACCTTTTTAGGATTATTAACACCTAACCTAATGGGATCAACACGATAAGTATTTAAAAAGACTATTAGTACTAGACTAGGTACTAAAATTACAATAAAAATATTGTCCACTGTTTCTAAGTGATAAATACATACCAATGGTCCTGGTCAGGCCGGGAAACTTTAAACCTACTTTTACGTTCGTTTAAATCGTTTTGTTATTCAAAATGTTGTTAGTTAAATTCAAAATAAACTGTCCCATTGAATTCCCGCGAATACACGCGGCAATATGTCGAAGTTACCGGAGATTAAAAGTTAGCGGTGTATATTTTACGGTAAAAAGATCAGTCGCTGTCACTTCTATCTATTAATTCACCTCCGGCTCAATTTGGGATGCGCTACTATTACATAATAGACCAGAAAAATCGCTAAAATCGGTACTTGTGAATTTTTTATATGTTGTTAGGACCACTACCAGTAACGTACACTCAAGTTTCCAGCTTCGAAAGGCCTGCGCTAACTTTGCAGCACTCGAAAGACCATGAGATATTGGCACTTTTTTTTGGTATTGTCAATATAAGTCCTAAAGTTTTTTTTAATAAAAGTCTGTACGTTTGTTCAAGTAAACTAAAATTGCTAACAATATGAGACCAGATCCAGCTCTGTAGGTTCAATATTGACTGAGATACAGCCCTCAAAAAAAATCTTTAAGTCGTTAGAAATCCTAAAACTTTATTTTTAACCGACTTCAAAAAAAAGGATTATTTTCAATGTTTGTTAGGTACCTCAGAACTCCGTCATTGATGAGCCGATTCGAAAAATTTTTTTTTGTTCGTATGTATGTACTTCTATATACTTCCAGGTGAGTCCCATTTTTTTCAAAATTCAGTTAGTAGATGGGATCCATGAGGAATTGAGGGGACTCCTCAATTTTATTAGGCACGCGTGTAGTGATTTTGGTGTTTTCTGTTATAACTCGTGTATTTACATCCGGAATCATAAATTTGGTGGCGAGGAATTGATGATGAAGACCACAGATGACTTATCGAATTCCTCAATTATGTACTTAAAAGTGCAAAAGTACGTCACAAGTTCTGATAAGATTCCGTTGAAAATAGGAACTAATGAAGTGCCATTGTTGATGATCTTGGAGAATCGATGGAAGTCCTCAAATATTATCGGCCCACATTCTGTTTTTTTCTATAGTAATAAACGCATTTGCTATCGGAAATCAGTTCATGTGGTAAAGTGTAAAAAAAAATAGGAAATGTTCTCGTGGCTTGGCGCAGTACTAAATTGAAGTCAGTTAAAACTTTGTTTTTAACGTAAATTATAATTAAAAAATATTAAGAAGTGTAATAATGATTTTGATATACCTATTTAAAGATATCCAACATGACATAGTTGGTAGACTTGTTTTTTTTCTTTTGTGCCCACAGATGTTAACCTCCATCTTGCACGTGTTTGCTGCATGGCCGCATTGCTGACACTTGAAGCACCTCGTCAAGGGTGTAGCGAGGTACGGGCCCTAGAAGAGGCAGATGCCCCATTGCTCATGCAGCATTTACCTTAGGTATATTCTTGGGTTGTCTACGCCTGCCCGAAAACGAGGCGCTGAAAACATTGCATTCCTTTTCGGTGGACGGTCATGTAGAAAACGGGTGCTCTTTGTGCCCAGTTATATAGACGAATCATGATAACTGTCGAACGGCGTAATGGACGAATCGCAAATGAACGAACTGATTTTAGACCAATTTCGAAATGGACGAACTGCGTAACATACGAAGCATATAATGGACGAACGGCCAAACGCGATTTGGACGAAAAGTGTATTGGAGCTCTAGGTAACAAATCTTTAGAATTTCGATTTCAATCGCCGAAGCCGCTCTGTTAACAAAACCAAAAAGAACTTTGTTTTGAAGCCTTTAGAAATAAATTATTAAGTATAGCACAACATAAGGGTTCCAGCCAAGCTAACATGGTAACCACAGCGTAAAAGTCTGCAACATACGCGACATATACACGACGTAATTTTACGCGCGGCCATATACGTTGCCATATAAATTTACCGCGATAAGATAAGATAAGATAAAAGATAAAGATAATTTATTAATTCACACAAAAGTTTACAGTATAACACCAAATCACTTAAGTGGTACTAATAGTTACTACACTTACAGTTACATACACATACACATACACTTTATAGGTAAGGTTGATATCACATAAAACATTTAAAAAAAAACAAGAAACAAAGAAAAGTAAAAAACTTAAATAAACTCATAAATAACATCAACGAGTACTTAGGTACAATACAATGGCACAGTTTAAATCTAAATATATAAAAGAAGAAGCTGACTGACTGACTGACTGACTGACTGACATATCAACGCACAGCCCAAACCGCTGGGTCTACGGATTCCAAATTTGGCACGTAGGTTCCTTCTAAGGTGTAGGGGAGCACTAAGAAAGGATTTTTCAAAACTCACCCCCTAAGGGGGTAAAACGGGGGTCCAAAGTTTGTATGGGGGAAGCATTATTATTTGAACTACAGACTTGAAACTTTGTAGGAAGATTACTTATTAAGATACAAAAAAGGACTTTCAGCGTTTTACAAAATTCCACCCCTAAGGGGGTTAAATAGGGGTGCAAAGTTTGTATTCAAAACTACTGGGACTACAAACTTGAAATTTACACCAGACCTTCCTTTTATGACGTAGGCAAGGGATAAGACGGGATTTTTGGAAATTCTATCCCTAAGGGTGTTAAATAGGGGTGCAAAGTTTGTATAGGTGAAACATTATTTTTTGTACTAAAGACTTGAAACTTTGTAGGGATATTACTTATTAAGATACAAAAAAAGTTCTTTCAGCGTTTTAGAAAATTCCACCCCTAAGGGGATTAAATAGGGGTGCAAATTTTGTATTCAAAACTACTGGGACTAGGAACTTGAAATTTACACCAGACCTTCCTTTTATGACGTAGGCAAGGGATAAGACGGAATTTTTGGAAATTCTATCTCTAAGGGTGTTAAATAGGGGTGCAAAGTTTGTATGGGTGAAACATTATTTTTTGTACTAGAGACTTGAAACTTTGTAGGGATATTACTTATTAAGATACAAAAAAAAATCTTTCAGCGTTTTAGAAAATTCCACCCCTAAGGGGATTAAATAGGGGTGCAAATTTTGTATTCAAAACTACTGGGACTAGGAACTTGAAAATTACACCAGAACTTCTTTTTATGACGTAGTTAGGGGATAGAACAGGATTTTTGGAAATGCTATCGCTAAGGGGGTGAAATGGGGGTCTAAAGTTTGTATGGGGGAACATTATTTATTGAACGGGAGACTTAAAACTTTGTAGGAGGATTACTTATTGATACCAAAAAGGTACTTTCGGCGTTTTATAAAATTCTACCCCTAAGGGGGTTAAATAGGGGTACAAAATTTGAATTAAAAACTATTGTATCTAGAAACTTGAAATTTACACCAGATTTTCCTTTTATGACATAGGCAAGGGATAAGACGGGATTTATGGAAATTCTGTCCCTAAGGGTGTTAAATACGGGTGCAAAGTTTGTATGGGAGAAACATTATTTTTTGTATTAGAGACTTGAAACTTTGTAGGGATATTACTTATTAAGATAAAAAAAAAGTTCTTTCAGCGTTTTATTTATTTATTTATGAAAAAAAAGAAAAATCAGAAAATTCTAGAAAATTCTACCCCTAAGGGGGTCAAATAGGGGTGCAATGTTTGTATGCGGTAAACATTATTTATTGAACTAGAGACTTGAAACTTTGTACGAAGATTACTTATTAGGATACAAATAAAATTATCCTTAGCATTTTTAAATTTCCACCCCTAAGGATATTAAATAAGGGTGCAAAGTTTGTATTCAAAAGACCTGGGACTACAAACAAGAAATTTACACAAGAACTTCCTTTTATGACGTCGGCAAGGGATAAGACGGGACTTTTGGAAATCCTATCCCAAAGGTGGTTAAAAAGGGGTGCAAAGTTTGTATGGGAGAAATATTATTTTTTGTACTAAAGACTTGAAACTTTGTAGGGCTATTACTTATAAAGATACAAAAAAAGTTCTTCCAGCGTTTTAGAAAATTCTACCCCTAAGGGGGTTTATTAGGGGTGCAATGTTTGTATAAGGGAAACATTATTTATTGAACTAGAGACTTGAAACTTGGTAGGTATTTTACTTATTAGGATACAAAAAAAGTATTTTCAGCGTTATATAAAATTAGGGGGTGCAAAGTTCGTATTCAAAGCTACTTGGGACTAGAAACTTGAAATTTACACCAGAACTTCATTTTATGACGTAGGCAAGGGATAAGACGGGATTTTTGGAAATTCTATCCCTAAGGGGGTTAAGTAGGGGTGCAAAGTTTGTATGGGAGAAACATATTTTTTTGTACTAGAGACTTGAAACTTTGTGGGAATATTATTATTGATACAAAAAAGTTCTTTCAGCGTTTTAGAAAATTCTTACCCTAAGGGGGTTAAATAGGGATGCAATGTTTGTGGAGGGGAAACATTATTTATTGAACTAGAGACTTGAGACTTTGTAGAAAGATAACTTATTAGGATACAAAAAAAGTAATTTCAGCGTTTTATAAAATTCCACCGCTAAGAGGGTTAAATGAGGGTCCAAATTTTGTATAAGGGAAACTTATTTTTAGCTACTACGTACTTAAAACTTTGTGGACAGATTACTTATTAATTTACAAATAAAGTGCTTTCAGCGTTTTTGAAATAATTACACCTAAAGGGGTTAAAAAGTAGGTCCAAAGTTTGTATGGAGAAAAAAGATAAGTTAGACAATTTTATTCGAGAATTCACAGGATAATTCCTAACGATAAATGAGTAAACAAGTGTTTCCGGTTTTTTGAGAATTCAACCCCTAAAAGGAGACATGTGGTGACAAAATCTGAAAATCAACATCGGCATCTATTGTTTCTATGGTTTATCGGGTCGCTGATTAGGAAAACAACAACGATTTTACATTCCAACGTGGCGTCTAAATATCAATATGGGCGTTGTTATAACGGTTTTTTGGGACGTTAATAACGAAAATCACATAGATTTTGAAATGTAATGTTGTGGACATGAAAATTCATGAAAATATTTGTGCCAAATTGCAATTCAATCGGTCCAGTTTTTTTCGTAGCAAATCGGTTGTAACAGACGGACTGACAGACAACCACACGTGATCCTATAAATAAGGGTTCTATTTTTGCTTTTGAGGTATGGAACGAGACCCGCATTATATAGGGTTATAGGTTTTAAAGTTTGTATTCGGTGCCATCTCGATCGTCAGCAATCGGTACCTAGGCGAGTGCGGGCGGCGCGGCGGGACGGGAGGGTAGGAGACATTGGGAAAGTACCTGCATCCGTAATAAGTACATTCAAGGTGCTGCACGAAGATCTGCTTACTTTTAATATGTTAAGCATTTTGGCCGCCGTTAAATGAAAACAATTTTTTGGGTATTTATGTTAAATACTGGTTCGAAAAGCATAGAAAAAAAATCTTAGGAAACAAGCCTATAGCAATGTCCAGGCCACAAATTTGACTTAACATTCGTGGAGATATTTTGGTATTTCAACATTAATGTTCATGAACATAAAGTAGCTTTTATTCCAGAGGACAGATTCTCATTAATCATGATTGTAAATTTAATAACAGGAATACGTACATACATGCATACATTGACGCCTTTATTCCCAAAAGGGGCAGGCAGAGCACATGAACTTTATGTTCCAGAGCCACTTTTAGCATAAATGTGGGTATAAAAGATCGACAAAAAGTGATATTGCTTAGTTTGTTAGCCCATCACCCACTACACACTTCAACCCTGCTCTCTTAATCGACTTTTACGACACACACGGGAAGAAAGAGGGTGGTGAAATTCTAACCCGCCACCACACGGGCATAAATATAATAGTAAATAAAAATTAATTTACCATAATGGGTTATGACGAAGGGTTATTAGTAGGGGAAGTTAGTAGTAGTAGGTTAGTAGGCGGCGTAGCAATTCAACAATTATTGGAAAATTACTTTTACTACGCGGGCGAAGCCGCGGGCAAAAGCTAGTCTTTAATATACGTCCAACACTACCTATTCCTGCGATATGAATGCTAAAACTTTTCTACAGAACACACCATTACTGTCCGCAAATATGTCTATGTTGTCGGCTTCCTGCATTATGCGGTTTAGGGCCTCACTACATAAATGTACGTCTGTGACGATTACCATTTTTTTTTTTTGAACCTGGGTCATGCACCGAAGCCCGAGGGCTGTATCTGCTAGTCCTGTGTGGCATGTGGATAGGCGCCGTTATTGGGTTATCCGACAGCCGAGAAGACGATTACCAAAGTAGCACAACGTGTATATAGACGTTGCCGACACCGAACTGCGAGCCTCGGCCACGGGCGACCTTACCTATGGCGGAGGGTGTGCGTTGCGGTCCTAGGGGGCGCCTAGAGGGGCTGCTAGAGGTAGAGTAATGTTGGCACACTCGGGCGCTGCGGTCCTAGGGGGCGCCTAGAGGGGCTGCTAGAGGTAGAGTAATATTGGCACACTCGGGCGCTGCGGTCCTAGGGGGCGCCTAGAGGGGCTGCTACAGGTAGAGTAATATTGGCACACTCGGGCGCTGCGGTCCTAGGGGGCGCCTAGAGGGGCTGCTAGAGTTAGAGTAATATTGGCACACTCGGGCGCTGCGGTCCTAGGGGGCGCCTAGAGGGGCTGCTACAGGTAGAGTAATATTGGCACACTCGGGCGCTGCGGTCCTAGTGGGCGCCTAGAGGGGCTGCTAGAGGTAGAGTAATGTTGGCACACTCGGGCGCTACGGTCCTAGGGGGCGCATAGAGGGGCTGCTAGAGGTAGAGTAATCATGGCATACTCGGGCGCTGAGGTCCTAGGGGGCGCCTAGAGGGGCTGCTAGAGGCAGAGTAATCATGGCACACTCGGGCGCTGCGGTCCTAGGGGGCGCCTAGAGGGGCTGCTAGATGTAGAGTAATGTTGGCACACTCGGGCGCTGCGGTCCTAGGGGGCGCCTAGAGGGGCTGCTAGATGTAGAGTAATGTTGGCACACTCGGGCGCTGCGGTCCTAGGGGGAGCCTAGAGGGGCTGCTAGAGGTAGAGTAATGTTGGCACACTCGGGCGCTGCGGTCCTAGGGGGCGCCTAGAAGGAGTGTTAGAGGTAGAGATGCCTCTGGCCTCGCCCGTGGCCCAGCCTGACTAAGAGCACGTAAAACTGCCATGATTTTTCTTCTATTTAAAACGGTCCGATACGGACGCGGCTCTATGTAGCATAAGTCAATGATGTCCTCCCAGACGTATCCGCCGACGGTGAGTGAGTTCTTAATAAATCGACTGTTTAAGTAATTATTTGCGTGCATGAGTGCGAGAGTGACTCGAAAATCCAAACTTGGTCGCGTTTTGCATGTCAATGTATCTGATTGAATCAATCGAACCTCTGTTGTCGTAATTACCTACAAAATTATTTCGGATAGTTTCACAACACTTAAACAGTTTCTCCAGCCAGCATCTCCTGATGATGCCTCGTAGAGAGCCGAAACACGTCGAGGTTTTGTCATTATTAGTGGTGGTTTGCTGTAATTACTTATTTGCATGTTTGCACGTGCGGAGGAAGGTGGGCGCATTAACCGCATGCGAAAATAGGTACGCAAATAGGACCATCTCGTTTCGTTCGACACGTTTTAGCGGAATAGCAAAGGAGAATTGTTCCCGTAAGATGTCAGTATAACCGCTGATTACCGAAAAGTTTGAAGGGGTAGATAATTAACTTATGTTTAGACAAGTCCGCATAAAGTTTGCGTCCGTGTCGGTATATTTTTGTAAAGAACTTGGCACGGCTATCACAGGCCGCCCCGCGAACGAACAGTTAGAAACAGACGGGTAGTAAAAAGCCACTGTACGTAGTAGGGCTCCCGCTACACGTGTAAACCCGCCCGCCCGAATACCCGTGTTCTTGAGCCCGCGGTGCTAAGCGTCCGTTCCACACGGACACGCCCGAACCCGCCCGGTCCGCGGGCGGGTACCCGGGTACCCGTGTACCCGTACACACGTACCCGCGGGTTCTAATTACACGCGGGTTCGGACCGTCCGCGGCCGTTTGAGTTGAGGCAAATATAATTTATTTATTTCATTTTACTCTATTTGCATTAACAACTCTATGGGTTTGGTGTGTATGATGTTGTTTTATATTAGGTATGTGGCAAAAGGAAATATCGCAGGAAGCCTATGTTTGCTCTATTGCGTCATAATATTGTATAAACCCAGTATTTTATTAAATGATTGACCGACAAAGGGCACGCAAACTGTTTAACTTTTATTAATAGCCGCTTAAAGATATGATAGCTAAACAAAAACAGTAGGTAAGTACAGTCAACCACAAAAGTGGTCTACCACTTTTGTACTTTATTGCTTGCAAAATAAGGTCCAAAAGTGGTAGCCCACTGTCATGGCTGACTGTACATGAGAAGTTTTTAATATTAACCGAGCGGTTATTGTATTGTACAGTCGAGGAAATTTAATGTTTAGCACTTTTGATCCTTAACGTCATTCAAATAGAGTTGACATTTGCTAAGTCTTCATTTTCCTCCACCGTCAGTATGGTTCTAAATAAGGGACTGAATGTGGTATACCTTTTTAAACCGTACCTTTACTCACGAGGTTGAATATGAGCACCGAATAAAGGCACTGAATCAAAACGATGCTTGCATCATTACTCTGCCTACCTATCTAAAGGATACAGTAATCATTTTAAAAGAAAGGTACTCGAACAAAACGATTTTACGACTATTTTGCTACTGCTTCAATGTATACCGTTATCATTTTTAAAGGCATGTATTTAACGCGGCGACAAATTAATCTGATTTAGGGATTTATAAAAAGTTAAAGTGGATAGCAAAAATAATAAGTTGGCGACTAATTGCGGAGACTAGTATAAAGTAAAAAGTAGCAGGTTAGTAATTTTCGGCTTTGTTTCAATATAAACTAGCATCGAGTTATTGTTTTGGCGACTGAATTAACTAATTAAGCGGAAACATGACAGCGGATAAAAAGTTGAAAATGGCCTACTCTAATTGTTCAATGGAGATTGCATATAAAATAAATCAAGGTCATAAAAAAATACTTTGTGCGACACTTTAAGAGCTTTAATCAAAGTTGAAAATTGCATGTATAAATAATAATTTTGGTCTGTAGTTTTATTTAGTGGCTCTGATTTTGATCAATGTGTACGAAGGGGGACCCAATGTAATTTTGGTTGGGGAGGGGGGGGGGGGGGTCAGAGTATAGCAAAGGGGGCGCGCTTAAGTTTTTTCCGCTCTTTTATAAAAAAAAATAACTACGAAGACTTAGAAGTCTTCTAACCTATCCGCCATCAGAGTCGGTTCACGATACCGAATTTTTTTAAGTCCCAGAACTGATTTAGGACCCAATATCTCGGTAATTATGAAATATAGAGAAAAGTTTCCCATACAAAACATGCTTATTTTATCGTCTTCTATACGATAGCATCATAAAAAATAACTCCCCGTTACTTTTATATAGTACCAATTTTAGCTAAGCTGCCAGCAAATCAAAGCCAAAAAGCTTTTTTAGATGGAGACCTGTAGTTGCCACTAACATAAACTTTGTTATCCTTCTGCAAATATTAGTCGCCAAGTCATTATTTATAGTACCTCGCCTATGATTTCAGTAATCTTGTTTATTATTTCTGCTACCTTAACCCTAGTAGCTGCCATTATTTGAATTTTAAAATATCCTTAGTTTAAAGCTCATTTAATATAAATAATTGCCAAAATATTTAATCGCTGACAAGTTATTATTTTAGTTGCAAATAGTTTGCTGCTCTTTAATTTTTCTGTCGCCGCGAAAATAATAAGCCATTTTTAAATAAAGGTACCTACTCAAACAAAACGATTTTACGTTACAGATTCAAAGTATACCATAATTATGGGATAACGGTACGATTTTATGCTCTCATGAAAAAGTCGTTTTCTGCTTGCGTTTTTGACAGGATTTTATCTTACAATTTCGGACGTACTAAACATCGTTGATGTAGTTGAACGAGGTAAAAATAATTTGCAGTAACGAGATCATCATTTGTATAGGCATTATCAGTGTCTTGCAATTTTTTTTGGATAAACCCAAAAGTCTTAGCGACTAAACTATAGATAAAGAAGTGGTTGAATTCCAAAGCAATATTAAGTTTTATGCCTTTGCGATAAAGTCGAAATTTCAACAAAAAAATAGAAGCTAACTACTTACGTCTTAAGTTTACTTTGTTTGTTTTGTTCGTCACCTGCCGGCGAAACGGGTCCCCCAAGGTCGTCCATTTGAAATGAATACTCAGCCAGCAATTGCCTACTTCCCTTGCTTCGACAATAATGCACTTTTATCTGTTATCTTCGCCGACCCGAGCTGTGGTATTTTACCGCTGAACGGCTATATTAGGGAAGTGGAAGGGGTCTTAAGGGACATAGGATATAAACGAGTTCCACGTGGACGGAGTCGTAAGCAGAAGTTAGTAAGTCTCATCCCCAGCGTTGCCAGACGGTTACATTTCTTACATTTTTCGTAACTTTTGACCCGCTCGCGTAACTCGTAAGTAACATTTGTTACTAAGGTTTATAGTATTAAGATAATGTTTGTAGACGTGAGATTGAGAAACGTAACTTTTTCAGCAAAAATGTAACATTTCAAAAAACTAAATGTAACTTACGACTCAAGGGCCCTGGTAACACTGCTCATCCCATAAATAACATTTCATGGAAAAAAGAGGCTGTCTCAAAACTCTTCTTAAACTTATAAAGTTGTTAGACATTTCGTAGAGCCAAGTCTCAGGCATTCATTCATCTTTATTTAATCATCGTCATCATCATCATATCAGCCGAATGACGTCCACTGCTGGACATAGGCCTCCCCCAAAGAGTGCCAAAGTGACCGGTCCTGCGCCACCCGCATCCAGCGGACTCCCGCAACCTTTACCAGGTCCTCAGTCCACCTTGTGGGGGGCTTTATTTGCTTGCTAAATAAAATTTTACGTCACACCTGGCCATAATACGAGTTTTACTGCACGCTGCGCACAAACACCTGCGACCTGGGGCATTCACGAATTCACCGCCCTAGTTACGTATTGTACTATTGTGACTTGGTAATCGCACAATACTACATAGTTTTAGGTAAGCAAAATTTCATAAATGCAGTAAAGTCTCATCATTATTTCTAAATTGGGACCGGCCAATTTTAAACGACCAGCTTCGTTACTATTATGGTTCAAAACCAAAACTAGATTAATGTTACTACATTACTTTTACATTTTTAGCTCAAATAAAAATCTGGGGGCACGGCGGTGCCCCCGCCAAGTCGAGCAAAAAAGCGGCACTGCCGTACCATCTTTTTTCGAAGCAGTTCAGGCCGTTTTTGACCCCCCAATAACTTCGTTGTGAATAAAACTGGAAGCCTGAATTTTCAGTAACCAAGCAGGCATTGTTTAAACATGGTATATTTCAAATTACATTCAATTTGAAGCAGTAGTTTAAGAATTATGACTAGTCAAAGTTTCTTAATTTTGTCACTCACATATTCACTGAACGATCAACAAAAACACTTATTTAGAACATAATTAGTGTTTAGTGTTAAAATCAAGATAAAAATAAAATATTTTGCAAATTTCGGTCCAGATGTCTAGATACGCATAAATAACTTTGTAATCCCATATAAATATATAGGATTACAAAGTTACATTTGCAGCGAATGGGAGAAAAAATTCAAAAACAAGAATGAGACTGCATTCGTTTTTTGTATGTATTGATGACACAATAACCTACAAAAAGAAGTAAGATCCCATAAAAAAACATTCCATCTAAAAAAGAGGCCAAGTCTCGAACGAAACTCTTCCACCGTAAAAAGTTGTGAGATATTTCGTAGTACCAAGTCTCAGGCATTCTATTCTTTATTTGCTAGCTAAATATAATTTTGCGACTTGGCAATTACACAATACTTCATAGTTTAAGGTGTGCAAAAATCCATAAAAGCAGTAAAGTGGTGTGATTGCCAAGTGGCAAAATTCTATTTAGCTGGCAAATAAAGAATAATGAGAATGCCTGAGACTTGGTACTACGAAATATCTCACAGCTTTTTAAGGTGGAAGGGTTTCGAGACTTGGCCTCTTTTTTACATGGAATGTTTTTTTATGGGATAAAACTTACTAGCTTCTGCCCGCGACTTCGTCCGCGTGGAACTCGTTTATATCCTATGTCCCTCCCCCAGACTCAAATCTCTATACCAAATTTTATCTAAATCAACTCAGCTGTTAAAGCGTGAAGGGGTAACAGAAAGACACAGGCAGACAGACCCACTTTCATATTTATAACATTAGCATGGATTCGTACTTACTTTTTTAAAATATGAATTTGAGGAGGCGAACTTTACGTACTTTGTTATAATTTGTTACATTTATTCCTATGCTATTTTTATTCACAAATAATATGTTATAATTGCAATGCTACGAACACTCATTTAGTACTTGTATGTACATTCTTAGAACAACGGGATAGTTCCTAGCTTCACACCACAACTCAAGGACGGGTAGTACTACCCGCGTGTAAACAGGGCGCGGGTACCCGTGTACACGTGCACACGTGTACACGGGTACCCGTGCGCTAATTACACGGATCCGTTCGGACCGGTCGCTTAGACCCGCGGGCGGGTTACACGAACACGGGTACCCGACACGTGTACACGAAACCCGGACACGACCGCGAGCCCTAGTACGTAGTCGAGCGGTGAGGCGCACGAATTTCAATATGGGGGTCGTAAGTTCGAAAAAAAAAGAAAAAAAAAAGCTTAACGCTGGTTTTGACTGTGAAACGTGACCATACTACCTCCATGCTAAAGTTGCTGATCTCAGACTTAACCCAATGACGACCCATATGCGTCAGACCGCCGTAGTCGCTTTCCGCTACATGGAAAACCACGGGATCGACTACGAGCGGAGCGCGCAGCGATTCCTGGCCCTGAATGGGTAGTATTGTTTTCTTCCAAGAAACCTTTTAAAACCTTTCCTCAGTTCGCACATTATGGCCTAAAGCTGAATGCAATGAACAGAAAGTTTCTTCTTTAGCAGTAAATGTAATTGGCAGACCAGTGAAACAAAACAATTTTTTTTACTAAGCGCACAATACTTCGGAAATCATTGTAATTTACTTTACAAACAAACTTTTTTAAACCGACGTCTATTTAGTGCTTCACAAAGCATTTCAACATTTCCTTTCTATACTTTAACCACATGAACTGCTCTCACTGTTTTGGTTTCCGAGAGCAAAGGCGTTGATAATCATTAACACGTTTTAAGTGGCTATAGGTGCGTAACGATCGATATAAAAACTTTTGATATATTTTCACTGGATATAACGATTAAAGGATATAATGCACTTTTGATATAACAACAATTGATATATTCTCATGTTATATAAATATCAACAGACATAATGAACTTGTAATATAACAACTATTCATCTAACAGTCATAACGTATAACGTACATGGGATATAACTTTGTTCGATATAAAACTCAGTTGGTATAATGTACTATTGCCATAATCTGGAATATTTACTAGTATTATTTCTAACCTATTTTATTCTAAGACAGGTTGGTGTAGGTATACGACGACGAGTAACCACTGCCACACAACAGTATAATAGCCACTGATAATTGTAACAATGGTATTATTTGTAGGTTAGCTTAGGGTTAGCTTGTGCCCCTTAGAGCGCTATTTCCGCTCTGTCACACAAGGTAACAGTTTATAACCAAAACACTTATGAGGTAAGTGCACATAGAGTATAAAAAAATACAATAGGAACTGTATGAGATATTGACATCACACATGCCATTAAGGTGGTTCGACGACCATATAATTAATACGTTTTTTGACTTTCACAAACTAACGGCGTGCTATTTTAAGAAACTTATGTAACACATTTTCATAAAATGTCTCTCCCTTTGCGCGAAATTCCCCCTTTCTTAGAATAAACTTGTATTAAACTAGATCACGTGATACTTAGGGGAAAACGATTATTTTCGTTATTTTGTATGGTCGTCGAACCACCTTAATAATGCGAAAACATTACAAAAAAGAAAGAATAATTGAACGCACGAGGGAGTCATTTATCAATTTTTGTTTGTTTTCAAAAACTAAACAGACAAATTCTAATATCATTATCGAACCTATACTCACAGAATTTCACGAGATTCGATTGAAAAGTGCGACATTTACAGGATAACAGCTGGACAGCCAGATATACGTAAGAAATTAGCTCACGCTGAAGCTTAACTTCGTTCGTTTCGGTCGCTCGTTCAATTAACATAACGTAATTTTAAGACAACCCGTCTGCCGTTGTCGGGTAAAAATTGCTCTCGGCATCAGACCGCGACAAGACATGACCGTGTTAGTAATACTAACGGCTTAATTAGTATGAAGTAATTGGACATAGATAGATCGTAGGTAGATACAAGTTTATGCTATCATCATCATCATCATCATCATAATCATAATCATCAGCCTATATACGTCCCACTGCTGGGCACAGGCCTCCTCTCATGTATGAGAGGATGTTCTCAGTTTATGCTATACATACATGGATCTACGACTGAGTGTAGTTCCATAATTGAGTTTTAGTGATTTTAAGTATCTCCAGGACACTTGACTCTCCATACAAACGTACTTTGTTTCGCATTTTGAAACGACCAGAATAACATGAAACTTTTTATACACAACGGGATCCGCCATATCTAGGTCGGAAATTAGTATCTGATGCTAAATTTTATAATTTTGAAAAATAGAGGGAATAGAACGTTTTTCATACAAACTAGAAGAGTATCGTCTAAAAGTAATTAAAAAAAGACCGGGTTGCACTCCGGGAGTGCCGGCAGAAGTGAAAATTTGCGAATTGCTTAAAAAAACTTGTATACTTGTAATTTTACGAAAAAAAACACAACCCCCAACCCCCCGCCTCCGCCCCCAAGCCCCGTATGTCTTACATAAAAAAAAACCTATAAACGTATTCCGCAAATCCGCATTTTCATTTAAAAATCCGCGTTTTGAAGCGCAACTCCCGCGTCACGTGACCTCCTACGCTCCTACACCTGTGGCGAGTTTAAAAAAATTTCCCCATCCCAGAAAGTGCACAGCGCCGCTAAAGAAGTTTTCACTTCAAAAATTGACCACTAGGATTCTGATGTTTGTTTGTAGTGTTTGTGTTATGTAAATGTCTGACAATCTTACCCTAACGTATTATTTCACGACCAAAACAGCAATCAACTTATTCTGTCTATTCAACGGTTATGAACTTAGAACTTTCATCATTTCTGTGTCCTTCCAGCCTTTTTGCGGTAACTAGCGACGTACCTATATGTCTTGTGGTCTAAAGGATAATTTCCACCAAACGGCACGCATCGCATCGGACCTGAACGGTTTTCACAATCTTTAAACGATATTAAATCATGTACACAGTATTTAAAGTATATTATTGTTATGTACTAGATCACCTCTAAACCGGTACGTCTAGCACTTGCAGCCATATCCCGTCGTGGGCGACTCGCTCTCTCATTCGCACTGCATAAATTAGAAAAAGGATGGCAGATTTTCTCGCGGTAGCATCTTTTAGGCCTCTCACAGACTGGCGCGGCCTGGCCGCGGCGAACAATAGTAAACGTGTCCGCCGCTGTCAAATTTTCTATTGTCCGCCACCGCAGGCCGCGCCAGTGTGTTGCAGGTCTTATCTTACTAGTAGCTCCGCAGGCTAGAATGGCATTTCAAAATAGGTACATGTTTTCTCTCACTCTATTAAAACCTCTGATCGGATCTCAAAACATCTTAGAGCCGTTTCCTCCCTCTGTTGTGAAAATACGTGACTTGTACAATAACATGAATAGGTTACTCACGTGCCTAGGCTAGGGTGGCCATTTTAGCTTTTTTTGAAGATTTAAGTATATTTTCTTCATATATTTGAGACATTAACACATACGAAAGAAAAGTACGAATGATTATTGCATACAACTCGTACATAAATATTTACTTAAGGGTCAATTTTTGAACAAGACTTTTTATCGACATTTGTATGTTTTTTTTATTTTTTGGAATACAAGATTCGTATCGACAGCGAGAGGTAGGGTTTTTAAAAAGAAAAAATATAGTGCATGAGGCACCACTGTGCTTCTAATGGTTAGCTAGATATTGTTGCTTTAAAATCACTGTGCCATACCAATGTCGTCAGCGCCATACAAATGTCGACAGCGCTATACAAAAGTCGATATAATGTCATACAAATGTCGATACTGCCATATAAATGTCGATAGCGGCATAAAAATGTCGACGAGTGCCATCAAAATGACGATTTTGCCATACAATTCTTGAAACAGCTTAAAATATTTGTACAATAAAAAAACTCACTATTTCGATATAGTATCTTCGGTTTATGGTTTATGATGGTCGTTATATTGTACTATTACTTATTCTGTGATTATATTCCAAAATATATAAAATCACTTACATTTTGTTTTGAATCGACATGTGTATGCCACGTTCGACATTTGTATGACCAAAAAAGCCGTACAAATGTCGCCATACAAATGTCAACATGAATGTTTTTTGGCGATCTTTCGTACACTATTAATTGAATTCACTAATTAGTTAAACACGAAACTCTTACCCCATATTGCTAACCTTTGTTATGAAGGACACATTTTTATTTCAATCGTATATTAATATATTAACGCCCATACAAATGTCGTGTTAGCCGTACCAAAATACATCGTATCAAGAAAACCTGTTTCCTCCTTCGAAAATACCGGCACTGCGTCCACTCCCGTTGGTTTAAGCCCAACTAACCTGTCTATCGTATCGTAAAGTAAATGAAACGGTGGGATATTAAAAAACCAGATTTTAAGGGTTTTGAGCTTCAGTCCTAATAAATGGGTCGCGCGTGGGACAACTACAAAAATACTTCACTGGTTTTAATTATTGACGCATTAAATTTGCAAGATATATTAATGAATACGCTAATACATTTTCTTTATATCAGTACAAGTTGTTTATTTATACGTTGCCGTAGTCTATAGTTATGAATTTTTGTTTGAGCAAAACCGCAAGTGGGACACGCAAAAAGGCGGTAAATTTCGCTGTTTTACGATTTGAAATACATTTTTTTCAGAATCAATGAATGTTTAAGGTATTTTTATATATATTTTAAGTACTTTATACACCCGGAATACAAATATATATGAATCAATAGGTACTCCATGTTAATCAGACTTGAAATTATGGCCGTGGGACAGCAAAAACAGCTCGTTTGAAAATTGACCCTTAAGATACGAATGATACGATGCCCTAATAAGTATACGGGATTTCGAAAACGTAAATTTTTTTATAAGTATAATCAGCCCGGCCTTCCTCTTTGAAAGGCCTCGCAAATCGCTAATCCCTTTTCTCTGTCCGAACAATCTTTGAAAAAAAAATAACACCTGGTCTGAAAGTGACGAGTACTTATCGGCCGCTATGCGTGCGGAAAACCCCACTTCCTGGCTGGGGAGAAACGTAAAATGTTCCACTTACCGCGGTTGATAATAAGGAAAGCCTCAGAATCGCATATCTATCAATTATCACCCTCGTCTTCGGCTCGGGCGTCAAAATTCAAATACCTGCTATCTGGGATATTCTTTATTTTACCGTCCTACGTAACTAATGTACTACGGTTTTATTTATACTATAGAACATAGATAAATAAGTACAATAGGTTTTAAACTTATGTAACCCCTTCGATTGCATTTGGAGTCAATAAATGCTCTAATATACACAAAACAAGGAGATATTATAATATTTTAAAACATATATTTTCGTTTGTAATTATTATTATTTAGTTTTTAGTTTATTTTATACCTAACTCTACATTATTTGTACGAATTAGATAAACTAATTTTGAAACAAAAATTGTTTATTTCTTTAATAAAACCATGTCTCATTACTAAATACTAACACTATTTTACAATGTCCCATTCCACTAAGCACAATTGTCACCCTACTAACAATCTTAAGAAAACCTGCGACCATTTTGAAATAAATTCAAAAGGGCCATAACTCTTTCCTGCTAGTTTATGGAACGACGTGGGCATGGTGCTGGGTTTAATTTTGTCTATGGCAGCGCTGTGTGGGGCCAGTTTCCATGAACAATACAGAGGTAAGATACAATGATAATTGATTGAGCATTTCTGGAATTTTCTGTACCAATCAAGGTTTTATTTTACAACATACAAACAGTACAAGTCTTTACATCATTTTAGAAGGTACGATGTATTTTTCAGTGCCCCAGACTTGCACGGACAAATGGGAGTCATTCGTCTACGAGGACAAGGAATACATCATTCAGAACCTGCCAATAACCTGGGAGAATGCTAAGATTATGTGCCGGTTTGTAACTAGAATAATATTATCATCATCCTACCTACCACAGTAGGTAATACATCTTTCTTTAAACGATTTCCTAGTTACTATTTTCATTATAAACTTTAAAATTTTCATCCATACCTATATAGCAAAGTTAACAAACTATGTGATATAATATAAATAATGCATCCCTTCCAGAAGTTAAGCGTAAATTATTCGTTTGGTTAAACAGCCTTAATTATTTTGAAATGGAGCAAGTTATGAAAAATGTTGTCTGCCTAGCATTTATTTATTAGATGGTCGCGTGCACACACACATACACACATTCCCATTTGTTTAATAATGATGTTAGAGAATACCTACCGAAAAATCTTGTACTGTTAATGTTTTTACGGTCACCACGATACTGATTAATTACTGTTAACCTTTTTTAGGGTTCCGTACCTCAAAAGGAAAAAACGGAACCCTTATAGGATCACTTTGTTGTCCGTCTGTCTGTCTGTCTGTCTGTCTGTCAACACCATTTTTCTCAGGAACTCTTGGAGGTATCAAGCTGAAATTTATATCGAATACTCAGGTCTATTGTCCCTTGGAGCTGTGAAAAAATCAAACTTAAAAGCCAACGCAATCAAAAGATACAGTCGTTTATGCTGCAAAAATTGAGTTTTTCGACACTCGCAAAACCTACGGGGTACTTCCCGTGAACTCAGAAACTTGAAATTTGGCACGAAGCAACTTCATATATCACAGACAAAGGAAAAATTAAGAAAAGTAGACATTTTTAGTAAAATCATACAAAAAAATGATTTTCAATTTTTTTAACTTATTCCTTTTTCCTCGTAAACGTGTTGAGATTTTAAATTGAAATTCATGTCAAATAAGTCATGTCTATAGGACCTTTCAGATGTAGCAAACCCAAACTTTTATGTCAACGCAATCAAAAGAAATAGCAAATTAAGTCGCATATTTTGAAATTGGGTACTCGCAAGAAACTCAAAACCTAAAGGGTACTTCCCGTGAACTCAGAAACTTGAAATTTGGCACGAAGCAACTTCATATAGCACAGACAAAGGAAAAATTAAGAAAAGTAGACATTTTTAGTAAAATCATACAAAAAAATGATTTTAATTTTTTTAAACTTATTCCTTTTTCCTCGTAAACGTGTTGAGATTTTAAATTGAAATTCATGTCAAATAAGTCATGTCTATAGGACCTTTCAGATGTAGCAAACCCAAACTTTTATCTCAACGCAATCAAAAGAAATAGCAAATTAAGTCGCATATTTTGAAATTGGGTACTCGCAAGAAACTCAAAACCTAAAGGGTACTTCCCGTTAACACAGAAACTTGAAACTTGGCACGAAGAAACTTCATATAGCACAGACAATGGAAAAATTACGAAAAGTATACATTTATAGTAAAATCATACAAATATATTTTTATAAATTTTAAACTCACTACCTTTTTCCTCGTAAACGCGTAGAGGTATTTAATTGAAATTCATATCAAATACCTTTCAGCTGTAGCAAAACGAAACTTTTATGTCCACGCAATCATAAGAAATAGCAATATAAGTCGCATAATTTAAAACTGGGATGTAGTAGAGACACTTTTAAACTTGATGGTTTTTATGAGGTGTGCAGAGTAGAAAGTCCAGCTATATCTAAAGCAAATCCAGGTTGGGGATCGTACAGGATTGGGATGTACGTCGCAATCTAAAGGATGCCATCCCAGATGCATCATGTACAAGATATATTTTTTTTTAATAACCCAGGTGCTGCAAACGGCCATTGTGAATGCTTGCATTTTGAAATGTTTGATGTCAGGCAGAGTGATAACTGTATCTATATATATAATATGACCTACACCACAATGTCAAATTAATGTTGCAATTGAATGCATAAATACAACAATATACGGCAGCAACCTCAAAGGGGCTATACCCCGTGTTCCCGTTTGATTGTTGTGGGAGACTTCAATATCGATTTTAGAATGAATCCCCAAAATGGAATTTCCACATATTTTTCATCCCTAAACATGTTTCCGTTAATAAGCACTAGCACTACACGAAATAGTACAACTATAGATAACGTTTTTTCAAACTTCAATTTTCAATGTGGTACTATTCATACCTTTTTCAGTCAACATTTTACAGGTCTGGTTAATTTTTTTCAAAAACAGTTAATTAGTATTTTGAACCGGATTTATAAAAATATAGTGACTAAAAACTTTGTAAATAAACCACTTTGATAAAAGAAGTTTTGCCAGGCTGCTGCAAATCTAGTGTAGGTATTTCAGGTATTTCAGTTTTATTATAAAACTAGCTGTACCTGTGACTTCGTTTGCATGGTAATGTGGTGGGTTAACGCATTTCTTCTCTTGGACATAGGACACATGCAGTTCTCATTTAGCCTATCAAGTAAAACGTGGAATAAACCCATTTTAGTTGAAATGCCGTTAAGATTCGTTCGTCTTTATCTGTCACTCTGATTTTTAAATTAGTAGGAAAAGGACAAAACTCGTTTTATTTAACATAGGTATTTTAAATTTTATGAATACCGGGGGAAAAGTTTAGTAGATGTTTGTGACAATAGATCCAACAGTTAGGACACAGGCTGCAGCATTAAATGTTTATTGATCTTCTTCTGTACATATTTTTAACACTTAATATTAAATAAATAAAGACGTGATGGCCGAAATGATCTTGAGTCACTCCGATATATTTTTTTTCATACTTATTGCAATGTTTCAGATCACATTCTGCCAAATCTTATGTATGTTACCGCTATTGCCAACTTAATTAAATGTGTGTTGTGATTCATTATAAAAGTATTTTCCTGTATGTTGGCCAATTTCTGTGTCTCTATATTGGCTGCATGTCAACTTGAAGGCGCGTAGTACGAAGTTATAATACCGCCTTAATACAGACGCGGTTGATAATTAATGTTTATAAAAGGCCCGTTCTGTACTGATTGAATACATACGTTTATTGCTGATAAATATACATACTGACAAATCAGCATGGCTATCACAAGACGGCGCGCAAGCTCTCTCGATTTTTCTCGAACTATCCGTCACTCTCTTATTAGACAACTTAGAAAGAGACGTATAGTGCGAGAAAAATCGAGAGAGCTCGCGCGCCGTCTTGTGATAGTCGTGCAGTATCGTATCGTGACGAAATACTCCGCGTGTAATCTTGCAGAAACTCAAATAAACTTCATGGCTGAACGCGATGAGCCGATGACAGTGCTAAATATTCCATGCCATAAAAAAAGGAAGTCGGTCAGACTTTTGACGTTTGACGTTATTTTGTTGAAATTTGTTGAACCATTTGTTGAAATTACGCCTCAATACGAATTTAGCGCATATAAGTTTCCATATCGGAATCGATTATTTTTTTATGCTTTAGAATTTAATATGCGTATTGTGAAGGTCTATCACAACACCGGATCGAAATTATTAGGTACTGTTGGATAGTTAAGGCAAGGCCGCCATTTTAACGCCACTGACAGTTGACAGATATGGCGGCTACGATTTCAAGCAGAAGAAATGAATAATTTAATGAGATTCAAATGTTTCCGAAAATGTATTAACCATCGCAGTCGGATAAAAACTATCCTAAGTCCTAGCTAGAATAGTAATGTACTTGTAAAAAAAGTTTAAAGTATTTCCGTTCACGGGAAGCCGAGATCATTCGGGACACAAAAATGGTTAGTTTGATACTGGCTGATTCTTTTTTTAATTTAGAGATTTATTATAAGTGAGAGATAAATGATGTGGTTCTTAATTTTTTATTTTTTTTAGGATTACTAAATTGATAAAGAGACCTTGTTTAAATGTATGCTCCCCCAGCTTCACACATTGTAATGTTACAGATTCCATTTTCATTTATCATTTAGTAATAAACATACTACAACTTTTGCTTGTTATGGTTTGTACGGAACCCTCGGTGCGCGATTCCGACTCGCACTTGGCCGGTTTTTTTATAATTAAGGTGCTTCACTTTCCACTACACACTCTTAATTCTAAAAAATCCCAATTGTATTAGAAATTACAAAAAAAATGGTTACTACATACAGAGGAAAGTATAAAAGTTAGACTTAATTGACGTAGAAGGTACTTTAAATGGTACAAACTTTTCTACAAATGCGCCCCCGGCGTCCATGTGTACAGAGTGGAGGCATCTCCAAAAGAGTATCTGAGATAAAAAAAACCTACAAATTCTCATGAGTGTTATAATTAATGCGTTTTCAGCGGACATCATAACGGGACGCTTGCTATGCTGGATACAAAAGAGAAGACGGAATTTCTCGCTGAAGCGTTAGCTGAATCTCAGTTTGGTAAGTAGAACAGAATAGAATAGAATAGAACACTTTATTGCTCTCAGTAAGATAAACTTATAAGGTAAGTGGCGAAATACTTGTGAGGTCAGCTATTCATAAGTAACACGCTATCAAGTCGGAACTAAGTAAATGTACTTTCCACAATAATAACAAAACGTAAAATAAGTTTCTGTCAAAAATATCATTTTTGGTACAAGTTTTTATTGCCGACTGTACTTTTCAGTATACCCTCATCATTTCATTTCTGCATAGTCATTGAGACGATTCTAACGAGTCCAAACCCACCGGGGTTACGTCGCTTAACACCTAGCGGGCACTCGTAATGTTTGCTCTGATGCCGGCTGAGCCCGCTAGGTTAGTAGGCTAAGTAGTATGAATTAGCACGCCCAGCGAATTTTGTCGGTTTCTGGTGAATTGCTCCATTTTTAGTCCGGTTACGAAAGTGTTAGTACTGAATTACCATGGCCACCTTCTGTCTGTTGTCATCCAAACTATACTAATACCCAAAATTTCAGCCCAATCGGTCACCGGGAAGTGCGTCAAATTTAACTCGCAAGATTTGTCCCATACATACTAACAGGGCAAACTTCCTTGTTCCCACGGCCTCCTTCTGTCTCCATCATCAGATCAGCTCGATGGTGCCATAATATTGAATTGTCATCCAAACTATTTTATACCCGAAATTTCAGCTCAATCGGTCACCGGGAAGTGGGTCAAATTTAACTTGCAAGATTTGTCCCATAATAACATACTAACAGGGCAAGTTAAATAGAAGAAAGCTTGACATAACAAATTCAGCTGACAGAACCACAACAAAACCTACACCGCGGCGTAGTAGGCAGAACGTCAATTTACAGGTTGAACACACGACGTAAAAAACACCGCGAGTCATTTCTGGATGAGACTAGCACGGGGCCGGGATGGCGTCTATCGAACGGTGTAAGCCAGTGACTGACGCTTTCTTGTCAGTTATCAAGTGATAAGGCCGACCATGATACGGGGTCAGCAGTGGGCAATTACAGGCAGAAAATGATGATGATGATATTGAGGTTTTACTATCTGCTCTGTAGCACTTAAGTACATAGGGAGAGTGCTGACGAGAGCCACATACTTAACACCTTGAGTTTTCGTTTTTGCCCTTTTCACGGAAATGCTACAAGTCTAAAAAGGCCAGTACAGCTGTCATTGGTCAACCAGATCTTGCCTGTAGGCTTTTAGCTCCGTGGAACTTGTCAAATGATGTTAAATGACTGACACCAGCGAACGAAAAAAACCATAGAAGTCCCACAGAATCCCATTGCCATTATGCGGGCTTGGGGGGGCGGGGTGTGAAAACAATGCCGAGCAGCTGTTTAGTTTCTAACATGCGCATGCGCACACCGGATTTTAGGCACGTGTTTGAGTATTTGTAAGAAGCTCGCATTCGTTTGTTTTCGCTGTCTGACACTTGCTCAATACTTACTTACCGCATTTTTTCAGTGATAGACTCGGTGTGGGTGGGTGCTCGAAGGCACGGCGGAGACGACCCGGCCGGGTACCGCTGGGGCAACCTGCTCGAACTGCGGCGGACGGCCGACGACATTCGGAGGAGCTGGCCAGAGGACCGGGACCAATATCCAGCTGTAAGCCACTACGCCATCTTTAAGTATACTCTGGACTCTCAATTTCCCACCAACTATAGTTCACCTTTGTACTTTGATCTCAAATCAAATCAAAAATAAAAATCAAATAGTTTATTTCAAACAAATTACGCTAAATTTACACGATTTGCCGGCGGACCCACACTAGGCTATTGCCTGTAACGTGGCAGCCTGATTCGGGTACAGTACAGTGAGTATATTAGGTAGGTATATGAGGTCTTAGGTATTTTTATCTAAAGAACTTAACCTACGTGACTGTGTGTGTGTGTGTGTGTGTGTGTGTGTGTGTGTGTGTGTGTGTGTGTGTGTGTGTGTATTGTGTAACATATATATTCTTTAACCTCTTATTGTGTAGGTACAATAAAGTGCTTACATACATATTACCTCGACACATTCAAATAGAGCTACGGGTGCCATATAAAATGTATGGCCGCCAAAGCTCATTTTACGTGGGTAGACTTGTACCTAAGTAAAAAATGCAATATCGGTTGTTAGCCTTAACACCAACCTCTGGTTATAATTTGAGGTAATATTAAAAATACACGCCGTATATTCTGGACCAGAAACTGTAGCCGAGCCATACTCACCTAATTTCAATCTGGGGGTCATTGGTTCTAACTCCAATTCGTACCACAGGGTTTTAAAGTAAATCTTATGTAGGTACCTAATATCATTTGATCGAGCAGTTTTTGTTTCGTGTCCGTGCCTGTTTATAATTACGGCCTCACGATTCGAGATTCTCAGAGAGTAACAAAGACGGATAATGGGGTATATACATCACATGATTTGTCAGCCCCAATTTCACAGAAGCTAACTAATTGCTATCGTCTGGAGGCATGTTGCGCTGCTGATCCAACTGTCAAACGAATTGTCCTGACAAATTGTATGCACATCACAATCAACACAATTTAACCATGGAAATAGTATGATCAGCCAAGTTTTCGGTCAGATAATTTTGAAGTAAAATATTTAAAATATTATACAATAATGTGTAATAAGCGTTTCCACTAATTTAACAATCATTTATTAAATAATTTGTATTTTTAAGGTGTTTTACAGCTATAAAAAACGCGTTTTATAGTCGATTTGAATCACGGTTCGATGTCTTTATTTTTTTATCACTTTTGAATCTTACTGAGAATAGCGATATCTTAGGAAAAATTAATAATATCAAAATCATGAGACAGTGCTTTAGTATCGCAATATTATTTTTACCAAACGGTATCCCTAAACTGCCACAATTTGGCAGAAATTGGATCTGACCAATCAGAAGTGATAATTGTATGGTTTGTAGAGGCCTTAACATGATTCGGTGATTGTTCCACCTGTAAGTTCTGTCGAAAGGTAACTCAATAGCTAAGTATAATAGGGACAAATAAAGCGTAAAGTCCACGAGGAAGCGAGGTTTAAGACACTCGCAGATAAGCGAGTCAAGCGAATAAGTCAACGCGGCCCAAATTGCAACTGCCAGGCTTCGCGTATGCTGCTCCCGCAACAGCTGATACAGCAATGACCAATGAAAGACTTGGTCTCCGTTCTTGACACTGCTTGTATAGTCTGTAACAGACTAGGCCATGTTGATGGTGATACCGATTTTAAGGTTCTTTTCCAGTGGCAAAACAGAACGCACGTTCCAGTACCAGACACAGGGGCGGACTGCGTGGCCGTGCAGCGAGTATCTCACGACCGAGGCGTGTTTCTAGACCTGCCATGCGAGCTGGAGAGGCCTTTCGTTTGCGAGAGAGGTGAGAAATATCCTCCTGAGCATAATCATCATCACAAAGTAACAGTTTCAGTGCCAAGAACCCCCCAAGTGGGCCCTCTGTTAGTTTTTCTCCCCTCTTTCCCATGGTAGGTACATGACTACTTGCGCCATTTTCTTCGTAGTTTGGAAGATTCGACAGAGCCACGCACGGGCTGCTGTTTCTGTGCGGTTAGCTTCGAGCATCTGAAGCTACCCCTAACAAAACTGTTTCGTTAATTTGCGAGTGTTGTGAAGTGAAAACGAACTTCGAGTATCTCCCTTTCTGTCGCTCGAACTAGCAAGTGCAACAGAGGGGGAGATACACGAACGAAATTCGTTTTCGTTTTGCGTTAGGGCCTCTGGTTATGGAACTTAGTTAAGTACCTAAGTTTAATAAGGTTTTTCCCTCGCAAGTTATCAGGGAAATCGTTGGCAATTGTATTAAATGCTTGGCATGGACATGACGGTGGAGTAGACAGTTTTTTTAGTAGCCGGGGTCGCTATCCTTGGTATGTATTTGGGGAATTTCATGCGGTGGTTTCCCCCACAGAACTTTGGTTCCCCCATTTGCATTTAATACTACAGTTCCCCGCCCACTGCTATATTACATCGATTTTTATTACATACTGGCTACTGGGTCACTTTTTTTCTCCCAATAAGGTCTAGTTAGCCCTCTGGGTTGGCAGGTCAGATGGCTGTCGCTTTCATAAAACTAGTGCCCATGCTAAATCTTGGGATTAGATGTCAAAGCGGACCCCGGTCTCCTTTGGGTTAAAACCGGGAATAACGCTAGCAGGATTATGATTTTATATGTACGTACTTATAGAATAGAATAGAATAACATTTTTTCATGACAACAATACATACATGCACATAAATCAAAAAAATACAAAACAGAAGACAACATTCCCACGAAACGGTTCCATCTCAGCGTTGTGCTGGCCAAGCGCTGGTCTTCCGATGGAACCATCCGGTGATTCCACGGCGTAACACACATTTTACACTCGCACATAATAATAATAATAGTAATATAATACAAAAAAAATACAATTAAGACAAATAATAAAATTTCTGAACGCAACATAACCACGCCAACCATGAACCTAGAATACCGTATCATACAAAATCGATTGAGACCAGTGGAAGTTGAGGATTTCCCAGCAATGGGATACCTTACTTACTGGAGTTTTATTTACGAGTATACGTATTTCATCAAGTGAGATTTTAGATGAGATAAAATACTATAGTATTAACTTGATTGTGTCGTAAAAACAAGGAAAAGGTGTAGGGAAATAAAGACCCAACTTTGGTTTTTTTTCTATTGAGGAAATTTTAGGCAATCGTATACCGATTAAATTCAGATAAACAATCATATAGTCAAGAATCATATAGGTATCTGAAAATCAGACCTTATTGTTTCCTAGTCTAGTCAGAACGACGACGAACGCGATAATTTCCAATGCACACCCTTAACTTGTATTTTTTTGTACAGAGGCACAGACCCGGCAGCTGATAAAAGAGTTGAAGACGGTCCGGTGTCGCACCGGTCTCTACCGGATGTACGACGGGCTGCTGGACTGGCACCAGGCGGCTGCCTACTGCGTGCTCAGGAAGATGAGGTGCACCATTCACGTTTAAAAATAAACATTACACTTTTTTAACCTTCGACAAAAACGAGGTCCTACAGCGAACGGGAAAAAATACAGAAGCGCAAAATGGCCCCACAGAATCACGTTATCCACGTCAATCACCTGACCCCGATCACCCAGGGGAACCCAGCGGCAATTATTTTATATTCGACTAGGAAAAATATACAAGGTGTATTTTATTATACTGAAAACCTCAGACACCCCAACTGATTTTTTTAATCCTTAATAAGATTAATACGTCCATTTACAAATACGTTAATTATTTCAAAAGATATTCGTTGGTTTTCTTTATCAAGCAGATCTACTTGATTCTAAGACTTGATTCGTAACTCTACACTTGTAATCACTAATCAGTACTTGTCAGTGACGTAGATCCTGACGTAGTCACCCTGCCTAAAGGGTCCCACAGATTAACAGTTCGCCGGACGACACATACATGTCAGTTTATCGTATTAGTCCACAGATTATCAAGTTTGGAATGGATGATTTTAAATACGGCTACTTTTATTTTCAGTTTATTAAAGCCACCTCTAAAACGAATCCAACACACCCTTTAAAATAAGTCATTTAATGTCACTACATTTACAAAAACAAATTACAAAAGCTATTTACAAAATATCATTCGCACCATCTGGCTATTTGAGTAATGATTCAAAATGCCTCCCATTTTGACGAATGCACAGCGATGCACGGCGCCTCAAATTCGTTTTGAGCGAGTTTAGCGCTTGCGTGTCACTTTTGACTGTATGGAACGAAGCTATAACTTTGCTCCTCAGTTCAGTCTCAGTTGATGGGCCGTTTCCATCATCGTACACTATGGTTTTCACGCGGCCCCACAAATGGAAGTCCTCAAGGGAGGTGTCGGCGGAGGACATCCAAAGCCGACCTCTACCTACGGAACTGAGAGAGTTGGTGACAAGGAAAAATCGCGCCATACGTACCTATTCAAATCACCCTTCTGCCGAAAATCGGCAAATCCTGAGGGACTTGTCTAACGAGTCCAAACAGAGAATTGCCGAATTTCGGGAGAACTCGTTCAGGGATCTGATGGGGGAGATAACGCCTAGTCACCTGGCTTACTGGAAACTAGCGAGATCTCTCAAATCCGATGCCTGTTGGACCATCCCTCCCTTGGATCGACCGGATCACTCAACCCCCGCGTTCGAGGACAGTGAGAAAGCCGAATGCCTTGCGAGTAGTTTAGAGTCCCAATGTTCGCCCAACCTCCTCAACACCGACGAAGCCCACATCAGTAGGGTCGATTCCGAGGTGGACAGGAGATCGCGTCTCCCCGTAACTTCACCCATTTTACCGGTGTCGGTTAAGGAAGTCAGTGACCTTGTCAGGCGTCTCCGTATTAGGAAGGTTCCGGGTGCGGATGGTCTATCCAATCGCATCCTGAAACTTCTCCCCGAAACCCTCCTCCTCCTTTTGGTCGGCATCTTCAATGCCGCACTGACCAATGCTCACTTTCCAGCCGCGTGGAAATGTGCAACGGTCATAGGGATAGCGAAGCCCGGCAAACCCCGGACCTCGCCTGCCTCTTACAGGCCGATCAGCTTACTTAGCTCCCTTGGAAAGCTATATGAGCGGATCCTTCTCACGAGAATTCTCAGATTTACGGCTGATAATAACCTCCTCATCGATGAGCAGTTCGGCTTTAGATCCGGACACTCATGCGTCCAACAGGTGCACCGCGTCACGGAGCACGTGTTGGATGGTTTCTCTCGATTCCAGGGGCTCAAGACCGGTGCGATCTTTCTCGACGTAGCGAAAGCCTTCGACAAGGTCTGGCATAACGGGCTTGTACCTATACAAGTTATACCAGCTCGGAATGCCGGACAGACTCGTACTCACAATACGAGATTTTCTCAGTGACCGAAGCTTTCGATACCGACTGGAGGGAACGTATTCGGACCCACACCCCATCCGGGCCGGAGTCCCGCAAGGCTCCGTGCTCTCTCCCACTCTCTACTCGTTATTCACGAACGACATTCCCAGGCACCCTAAGGTGCAACTGGGGTTGTTTGCGGATGACACCGCGCTCTTTACGACTCATTGTAAGTACGCTACTATCCGGCGATACCTCCAAGAGGCAATCTCCGACCTAGGTCGTTGGTTTAATCTTTGGCGTATCGAAGTCAACCCAGAGAAAAGCACTGGAATAGTCTTTCATCCGTCGGACTGCATTAGTACAGAAAGGCGGGTGGCTCCGATCCAGATGTTTGACCGACCCATCCCCTGGGTCAACGAGGCCAAATATCTTGGAGTGACCCTCGACAGGAGACTGACTTTCCGTAGCCACATCCGTAGGGTACGCAACCGCGCGTTGTTCGTGCTAGGAAGGCTAGGGCCGATGATCAACAAGTTTAGTAAAATGTCACTTAGGAATAAGCTGACACTCTACAAGACTTGTGTTCGTCCAATCATGACATATGCAAGTGTAGCATTCGCTCACGTGCCTATGTCATCGCTCAAGCCGCTTCAGGTCATTCAGAATCGTTTTCTCCGAAGGGCGACTGGTGCCCCGTGGTACCAATCGAACCTCAGTCTGCACCACGACATGGAGATTAGCACCATGTATGGTTTCTTTAAGCAGGCTGCCAGACGTTATTTTGATAACGCTCCCCACCATAGGAATCCGTTAGTTAGGAAGGCTGCTGACTACGTCCCCATCCCTCCCCCCTCTGTCGTTACTCGGCGCTCACTGATTAGGGGCCGCACGGTCCGGCGTCCTAGGCACACACTCACGGACCCGGACGACGAAATCACAGCGTCCATCGAAAGATGGAACGCTGCGCTTTCGGCGTCCAACACATCGCGTACACTTCAGCGTTCCCGCCGGCGGGGACGTCCACCGCGAGACAACACAGACACATACAGTCCGCTTTCGTCCCGGTACCGCCGCATACCGGGTAGAGTCAGTCCGACGCAAGTCGGGCCTAGCTGAGTTTCTTGCTGGACTCTTCTCAGCTAGGCTAGGTTTTAGCGAACCAGCGATAAAACTCCCAGTAGTTCGATACCACTCACACCCCAGATTCGGTTGATACCGTTCAACCAATCTCACTGGAGCGCAAAACTCTTAGAGTATTCCAGTGTACAAACTTCCCCGCGTGGTCGTGCCGGAGGCTTCACCTGGATTTTCCCCAGGCCACCCTCCAACCACGCAGTTCGACCGCTATATTGGGTCCGTCCTATTATAGCAACAGTCAGGTAAAAAAAAAAAAAAAACAAATGGAAGTCTAATGGTGTGAGGTCAGGTAATCTGGCAGGCCACTGGACTGGACCTCCGCGGCCGATCCAACGATGTCCATATTCATCATCCAAATGTCGTCTGACATTTAGTTGGAAGTGTGCCGGAGCACCGTCGTGTTGATAGTACATATGCCTGGTGCTTGCCAAAGGAACGTCGTTAAACAGCAATTCAGCTAGAGTGACTGTGAGGAACCGCAGATTTGTTTCACCATTTAAGCGCGGTAAAAATACAGGCCCCAGCACGTGCGATCCTATTATTCCCGCCCACACATTCACAGAGAACCGATGTTGGAAAGAGTCTTCCTCCATTAAAAAAGGATTCTCGTGAGCCCACATGTGCCGGTTGTGCTGGTTAAATAACCCTCGTCGTGTAAAAGTACATTCGTCGGTCCAAAGAATGTTCCTATTCCAATTTTCGCACAACCATGCACAAAACGTCACACGCGGCTCATAGTCTAAGGGGTTTAATTCTTGGCATCGTCGATAGTGATAGGGGTGTTGATTGTCGTTAGATAGTGTTTTCCACACGAGCATATGGCTGCAGTTCAATCGCCTTCCTGCTTGTCTCGTGCTTGCTGTGGAGTTTTCATGGAAGTAGTTCAAAATCGCGACCTCCAAATTAGGATCCGCGGCGTCAACGCCTCTTTCTACGGCTGTTGGTGGACGAAACGTGCCATAGTCACGCAACCTCTGCATAGCTGCCGACATTGTCCCGTTCGACACAGAAACACCAAACTCTTCCTGAAAACGTCGCAGGGCCAAGCTAACGTTGTCGTTGCAACGCGCCAGCATTCGAACCATTTCACAATATTGAATGTTTGTGTATCTAAATGCCATCGTGATGAGATAACTTTTCTTTTCTTTACTTTAATTAACTTGAAATGAAAGGAATCTAAATTTAGCCAGAGTTCTTTGACGAATCAAATGACAACTGACAAAACCAAAACTATCCTCAGAAAAGCGGCCAGTATTAATATTAATTCTACCTCCAACATCCAACCTCACAACAACATCCTCCAACATTTCTCTGATTCGCGTATGTTGCCTTCGTAACTTTTAGACCCGGCACAATAAAAAAATATTTTTCAAAAAAAATACAACCTGCCTTAAAAGATGGTGCAATCGATTCAGCTTTCGATTCTGAACAAACTACTTTCAGGTTTTCAGTTATATGATTTACACCTTGTATAATGTTCGGTTATGGTGCTTCGACGGACGCTACCGCGTCACATACGCCTCGCGCGCTGTATAGGTTCGCAGTTCACCTAACACACTCGCTTCGCTCGACGTCGTACCTACACCGACCTGCCAAGTCTACGTCTTATAAAAATAATTAATTTTGTATTTTTTTCCCCTGGGCGATCAGGCTAGGGGATTCCAGTGAACAACAGCCACAGAATGGGTGACATTGCCGTAAAGCCTGCAACATACTGCGGCCTGCGGTGGCGGTCAGTAGTAAATTTGACAGCTAAGTAATGATAAGTTTACTATTGGCCGGGCAGTGTGATTCAGGCCTAAAGCCTGCATCACACTGGCGCGGCCTGGCCGCGGCGGACAATAGTAAACTTGTCCGCCGCTGTCAAATTTACTATTGTCCGCCACCGCAGGCCGCGCCAGTGTGTTGCAGGCCTTGTTTGGATAGAAATTTGTAAGGAGCTCGCATTCCATACTTTCCGAGATGGATGGATGGAAGGGATGGGTAGGTATTGGTTCGTCACATTCCTCTGCCGAATTCTTACAACTGTCATTGGTAGCGCCAGATATTTTATATAGAGCAGCTGCGCTATGCTGAGATGGAACCGTTTCGTGGCAATGTTCTTTTTTTTATGTGCATGTATGTGTTGTTGTCATGAATAAATGTTATTCTATTCTATTCTATTCTATTCTGCGGGTGGAATTCGTCCTAAACATATCCTCCTAAGGCCTGGAATAGAATTTAATTTGTTTTGTTTCGATCACTTTTTAAAACAATCGATTGTCAACTCTATATCCACACGATTCCAACTTCAATGCCATTTTGTATTGTATGCTGGGCCTTAGGAAGTTAAAGCTGACGCCGATGGCTAAGGAAGGTAAAAGAAAATGTACGGAGTGACCTTCGTTTGCCCGGACGCCGTCCTTCCGGACGGGCCGTTTTTATTGATACGGAAACATTTTTTGTATTTCAGCTTAGCCAACATTGCAACAATGAAGTGTCTGAAGAAACTTGGTACCACGATGTTGAAGACCAGACCAAGTAAGTTAGAAATTTGGAAAATTTATATACTTTATCCTACAGGTGGTATTGGTGTTGTACTGCACCAGAACGCACTTAAAGGGCCTACACAATGGACCGGCCGGCAGGGACGCAGTTATGAGGTGGAGTGATATGAAGGTTATGTCTTTCTTCCTTTGAGAGTCCGCAGTAAGCTCGATTCTCCATACAAACGTAGTTACGCTCTCATTTTAAAACTACGTGTTGGATTGTAACGAAACTTTGCATGTAGGTACAATGACATGAGGTATATGGTCAGCAATTAGTTTATGTAGTTTCAGATGCCATACTAAAATAAGTGAATTTTTTCATACAAAAATCATATAAACTAATCGAATCATAAAAACTAATTTCAGACATAGATCTACCTACCTCATGTCATTGTATATGCAAAGTTTTCTCACAATTCAACACGTAGTTTTTAAATGTGCGTCTGTAAGGGAAGGTGAAATTCGGATGAGCTTACTGCGGACTCTTAACGCACAATTGGCTACTTGACAATATTTTTTCACGGCGCTATAGTCGAACCAGTTTTCATCAAATTGTTTGGATCAAATGTTTAAAATCGGTTGTTATTTAGTTCACGACGTTAACTAGATCACAAACGAATTCATTTGTTATATTCGTATAAGTACAAGAGTAGATAACTTACTGACATCGAAAACATGTTAGTGAAAAGCTGCACTTGATTCTGACAATAGCGCCATCTAGCGGGCAGTAGCAACATTATAATAGTAGCATTTGAATGCACAGGCATCGAGAACGCGTGGGTGGGGGCTAGGGGCGAACTCGGCAAATGGACCTGGGTGGATTCAGGCGCCAGCATATTCCTGCCAAGTCCGTACAGCGACGTGGATAATGCTGTTTGGCCGTCTATGAGGTAAGCAGTATGAGGTCGCCGGAGAGTTATGTCTGTTTGTTAACACAACAAATCCTCAAATCAATCAAGGGCCAGCAACTTGTGACTGCTCTGCCTGAAGTCATTAGAGACATGAAGATGATTTTGATTTTAAGATAAGATAAGATTTATTTGCAACCAAGTACCTACTTAAAACTAAGATACATGGACCCTGGAAGGGTGTAGCAACAATCAGGTAACTTATACTATGTACATAATTTTTATCTAACTAATATCGATTGGTAGTACCTACCTATTAATATTATTAAAAAAACCTTCATCGTCATCATCATCAGCCTATATACGTCCCACTGCTGGGCACAGGCCTCCTCTCATGTATGAGAGGGAAACCTTACCTTCTTCTAAATCGGTTATTATTTATTTGGCATCACACCTGGTTTTAAAGTACCTAGTATTTAAGTGCACTGTGGAAAATTCCACTTTCTTACAAGGGAGAGACGTACAATTTTGTTCTCATCCCGAGCGATACGTAATAGTGAAAGCTTATCGATCTCCACAAATAACAATTTGGTTTACCATCTTAGGCGAGTAATAACAATTACTGGTTAGCCCGTTCCGTAGAATAGCATCGCTGAATAAATTAATTTATTGAATTACTGACTATTTAGTATTTGTTTTCAGGGACAGGTCATCAGTAAAACAAAATGGCTGCCTACAGCTCGATCGGCACGCGACACATTCGCCTGTGTTTCTGGAGGCGCGCTGTGAAAGGAAAATGCAGTTCATTTGCTACCAAGGTAGTGCACAAGGTGCAGAGTTGTTTTCGGTAATTGTATCATCTAGTGGCGAGTAGCAGAACTACATTTGACTATAATGTCATATGTTTAGTTGCCTTTTACGAAACATTTATAGCACTTTTATCCTTATTCCCGGTTGCATCTTCTTAGCATTTTATAATATTTATTGTTTATTTCCTTGGGTATTTATATATATTTACAAAAAAATAAACCATTTTAGGTTCACCAGCTTTGCGAACGGCAACAGTGCCACCTAGCGACGATAATTATTACTACGTCCTGGTCAAACAGCTTCTATTCTGGCAGCACGCTTACGAAAACTGCTTCAAAATGAATGCAACATTAGCATACCCTAAAACATCCGACATAATGACTCAGCTACTCCTCATAATGGGAGAAAATAAGGAAGAACGTAAGTTTATTGTCGTTTACTATTTACTGGAGCGCCCTCTAACGTCCACTAGCATAATGATTAAAAAATAACACTTTTTTGTGCAGCAATTGAACATATTTGGATTTCCGGCCGGTTAAATATAACCAAAAATCTTTCAACTGACGACATTGAATACGGTTGGTATAACCCGTTGAACAACAATGCGATTGCGGATCCGAAGAATACTCGAGGAACGAAAGGAACTTATGTGAGTATTGAGTAAGGCACGGTGGCCGGCAATTGCCCGTGGCGGGCTACCGCATTGGACGAATTACTCGTGGGCGTTGGGCCTATCTTTACGAGTAATATATATATCTATGAAGCGTTCTTATTAGAAACTGACGGATAGTCGCCACGACACAGGTCGCGTCGCGGCCTTCCTGTGGTAGCCGTGCTGAATGGAAATATATATTAACAGACCTCTGCTTAACATAATAACGCCACCTATGAAATGAATGAAACAGCTTTTAATAGATGGCTCCAATGTACTAAAAACAGGTCTAAGTGTCGTAAGAAATGAATGGTGTCCTCTCTATAGTAAAACTAGAAACACGGGAATGTAACGTATTTTGAAGGAATGTATTTGTATAGATATGGTCCTCTTGATTCATTCCTCCACGATATAGCCAATATTGTTCACAATTTCATTAACATACTATACTTTTATAAGATTGCATTAGCGCCATCTAGTAGCGAAGACTAAAACTAGTTATTATTGTTACTCATCAACTTTTTCCGCTATTCACGGCTAGATGGCGCCTTGGTTGGATGAAGAATTCACCAGAGACAACTCTTGCTTGAACTTGGACCGACAAGACCATTTGAAAGGATTAACTTATGGGCTGCCGTGTGATACACCTCAATACTCAATTTGTATGATCGGTAAGTAACTTATGTATGAACTCGGCAGTCGGCACTTAAGAATACGTCTGGGACGACCTCATCATCATTTTGTATGAACAAAAGCACATGATAGCAAACGCCACGTATCCACGTAAGGCCCAATATGTAAATTGTTTGCTGGCGTAATTTAAACCTAGTTCCATAGGAAATCGGAATAAATTTCATTTATTCGAATAATCAATGAAACAAAAGAAACGCTAAGTTTTATTAAAGTTTCAAATCCTATTGAATCGGAGTGTACATTGTAATGCACACTCAACCTTACGAGGGTATTAACACTATTAACGTTTAGGTGGTTATCACTGCAGTGTGCGGCGCGCAGTTTTCTCTTTGTATGGAAGTAACTCGGTTTGTATACAAAATCCCACATACAATTTGTCCGCGGCACACTGCAGCGGGATCCGGCGGCAGTGTGATGACTGCCTTATAGTTTCCAATGAATATTTTCTTCGCTTAACATTATCAAATGGTTAAGAATTGGTACTTATTTTCAGAGAAAAGTCCACGCGTGTTAAAATCCGAAAATGTACTTGCCACTTCTACCCAGGCCGCTGAAGCTGCAGACCGCATTGAGGCACCGCAGGAGCCGCCTCGTTCAGAGCCATTGTTCAAAGACATTTAAATATAATCTAATAGGTTATGGCGCATTTTTACAACAGCGCCATCTACCGGGCAAAATATTTAAATGAATGAATATATTTTGTATTTTTTACGCGAAAGGAACTCTTATATTTATTAAAAGATATATTGTTGTATATTGTACTGTTTTTCCCTCAAAATGTATGACTTCCGGCTATCATAAAGTTCTCATGAATTTATATAGTAACGCAGTAAGGCAGTATTCTGGTTCGAAGAATGTGTCGGCAAGGGAGCAAGAAATATAAACAAAAATGTCATTTTACCCACTGAACTCTAAAAAACAGTAAATATCCTTAGTTAAACGACCTTAGTTGGACGACCGCCGTAGCCTAGTTGGTAGTGACCCTGCCTACGAAGCAAGAGGTCCTGGGTTCGAATCCCGGTAAGGGCATTTATTTGTGTGATGAGCACGAATATTTGTTCCTGAGTCATGGATGTTTTCTATGTATTTAAGTAATTATTTATCTATATAAGTATGTTTATCGTCGTCTAGTACCCATAGTACAAGCTTTGCTTAGTTTGGGACTAGGTTGATTTGTGTAAGATTGTCCCCTAATATTTATTATTATTTATTTAAAGCATTATTGATGCTGAGTAGTCTTGATTCTGATCTCGTCAAGATTTTTTAAAAATATGATCAAAGATTATATACTTTCTGTTTAGTCCAATGATTGACGAGTAGAGAATTCCTAAGGGCATTAAGACGGCCAATTGTACTGTTTTTTATGTCATGATTCTTGCTTAAAGGGGTCTTGCCATTGCTCAGGGCTGTATGGAGGAACGTAACTGACCATGACCATGGTCAAATATGTTGGTTTTATAAACATACTAGTGTCTGCCCGCAACCCTGTCTGAGTGTCTGCATAGAACTCAATTATATTGTAGATCCATACAAACTTTCAACCCCTTAGGGGGTGATTTCCGGGATAAAAACTACCATATGTCCTTCGCAGGGTCCTAAACTACATAATAAGCCAAATTTTATCTAAATTGGTTCAGTGAGAGACAGACAGACACACTTTAGCATTTATAATATTAGTATGGCTTTTCAATCTCAAAATGCACCACAAATTATGGATCAAAGTATTACAATAAAACAATTTCATCAGTATATTTCATTTAAATACCATTTAATTCCTTATAAATTATTGTAACTGTTAAAACTAAAGACTAGATAGGAAGTGTCCTATGCAGACTTTAGTTTTAACAGTTTTGCACAATTTTTAGTTATATAGCAAAATTGGTCCAACAGAACACTACTTTGTCAAGAAAATGCTCCTGGTAAGTATGTATTGCTAAATATCAATCATAAACAAATTATTTTAACATAATTATAAACTATATGAACTTTAAAGTATGATAAAGGTTCATTGTACATAAATGAAAGGAAAAAGAAAACAACCAAACTCTAATTCAAATTAAACTTACTTCACATGAAGGACCTTAGTCTAGTTGGATAGAAAAACAATTAAAAAATATTACGATTTGGCATTTCCAACGTCAACCCATTTCTTGTTCACTTTGTGCATCTCATTCATTTTATTGTTAATTAATATTAAAGACTTCTTGGTCATCTGTATATTGCTCAAAAATGTTCGCAGATAGCTGTTTAGAGAACGAGCAGCTTCCAGCTCCATATGCAATTCTGATCCGGGTCTCTACAAAAGCAAGAGATTGTGAAAAAATGTTTCTACGATTGTGACTCTCACGATAACTTTGTAGCATTAACTTTACCTCGTTCTTTGACGATGACACTGAAGCAGTCGACATTTTCGGGCTATTTGAATATTATACTTATTGAAATCAGGTTAAACTGTTAACTTCAAACAATAGAAAGTAATTTCAATAATATAAACAAACGAAACAAACGCTTATTTTTAAATTGGGGTGACATTCGATTCATACGCGTTCGACAGTTAAGTTAAGCTGCGGCTGCGCTGCTGTCACTGTCAAAGTTAATGGGATATACAGATTATGTGATTTTACCCCAATTTGTCAGTACAACATGTCGAGCGTACAGCACGTCTATCATGCGACGGCGGCGATATACTCTCGATTGTTTATCGCACTATACCTCTTGTTTTAAGTTTTCTGATAAGAGAGAGACGGATAGTGCGAGAAAAATCGAGATATCTCGCGCGCCGTCACTTGACAGCCGTGCAGCACACATAAATCGAGAATATGTCGCGGCTGTTTCATGACAGACGTGCTGGGAATCATGGAAATGTATTTCTTAGGTTTCCCCATCCCGCTTTATCTTACAGCTTCATAAAGCAAGTGCATTCTGCAACGCAGGACCGTCTGGTGCTCGTTAGAGGCTGTCAAAATTGACTTTGAAATTAAACCAGAAAACAGTGTTTGCTCTAGCGCATGTATTCCTATGTGATCTTACAGGATTCTGTCCCCCTAGCATACTACGTTTTATGTCCGACGTAAAAGCATTTGTCCCGGCTCCGTGCGGCTTTTGCCTACTGCACTCTGTTAAAACGCGGTCGGCTGCCGTCGGGTGCTCACGCACCCGTTGCTACGCGGCGTCAGGCGACCCGACCCGGGCTGTTCGGTGGGAATCGTACATTATGAGAATTACCACTGTAATTCTAATATTTGACACTTATAATATTAAGCAATATTCCATCTATCACATATATTTTTTTAATTATAATCGAAATTTATTTGATTGAGTGACAAAAAAAACACGGCAGATCATGCAAATTCCACGGTCCAAATTGTGATTTTCAGACAATAGCAATTATAGTATGGTGGCTAAATCGCAAAAAAATCGTCTCCTTCACGATTTTCGTGGAAATCTCTTCTATATACCTAAAACTGGTATGGATGTGTTCCTTGTTGTCTCCAGGGTACGAATCTGCCAGTTTTAGTTAAGGGAGAGGGGGACGGACATAGCTGTGACGTCACAAAGATGACCGCCTACGGTCATCGAATTTTGTTCAAATCTCGGGGTTCTATTTTACTGATTGCTTCGTGTGAGGTGTGAGGTCAATTATAGTACGTTTAATAAGCTTTCAAAAGACACCTCACAAGAACCGATCAGAAAAATAGAACCCGAGATTTGAACAAAAATCGATGACCGTCGGCCGCCATCTTTATGACGTCACAGCAATGTCCGTCCCCCTCTCCCTTAACTAAAACCGGTAGATTGACACTGGTCTGGAGACAACAAGGAACACATCCATATCAGTTTTAGGTATATAGAAGACGTGTCCACGACTTTTATCAATATTGGCCAATTTCCGCCGTTACTATTAGTCAGCTTTTGATTAAATAGGGCTGACAAATCATGACATGTATACACCCTACAACGAAGTTTGTTAGGTTTAGGTATCGTATAGACAAGCGGATTATACTATGTATTGTGCTTTAAAATATTGGAATCGAATGACAATTGACAATTTGTAGGCATTTCGGGCTAAAAACCAGCATTACTTATAAATTCTAAATAAAATGTTCTTTAGATCGCTAACCCGCCAGAAAATTGCTCATTTAAATAGCAACCTTAACTGCATATTTAGAAGATTAAATTTCTTATATCCGTTATTTTAAGTTTAAAACAATAACCAAATATACATTTTTTTGCCTTTTAATTTGATCAACTACTTACTACAGACACTACATAGAAGTATTGTATTCTTGAAAGATATTGAATTTACCATACAGCATCCGCGAATGCTGTTCACGTTATAATTAAATTAAATAAAGCCTTCAGTTTGATATATAGTAAAAAATGAGACATAAGTTATTACAATAACAATCAGTCTCATATGCAATACAAAACGACTTGGAGTCTGCGGCAATCGATTTAACACGCTTTATGTAATTCTTCAATGGAATAGCTGAAACTGCATTTGCGGAAATGCACGGAAAATTAAATTCTAGTTCCTAGTTATCGATCACGTAAAGCAGTTGCAAAACGCATGCGCGACAGAACAAAGCGCCCTCTGCAGAAAAAAATAGGAGCTAAAAAAAGAAACGCCGCCATTTTGACATTTGTTTGGCTTTTGTTCTTAATAAATATAAATTATCATGTAATTACGCGTGTAACAGCGATTATGTTTACATTTTCGCTTCAAAACAGTTTCGCTTAATAGCCGATCACTGAAATATGGTGCATCAGTGATGTTCGTTTCGGTTCAACAGCGCATAAATCGATAAATTCGCCCGTGCCGCATTTTTATTTTCTCAGTGCTTATTTCGTATAAAATTTGATATTTCTAGTAGAATTAGTGCTTAATTAAGTGAAATTATGTAATAAACAGTGTATGTGACTAAGTATATTTAAGAATAAACTGCAGAATAGCGTTAATTGTTTGTTGTAAAAAAGGCGCGAACGCTTTTTACCGCGGCGATTTTTTGGGACGAAAATAAAACAGACTGTTTGTCCGAAACAAAGACATTAGAGCTTCACGTTATGTTTACGAAACCCTTCTTGTGCTATAACTGAGTTTCGTTTAACTTTTCTGGCAGTATATGGCGTGGAGAGTGTATTTTTCTGCACATTAGGTTCATGTAAGTACAAATGCATATTGCAATTCTTATACGAGTTTTACGTAAAATTTACTCATAATCAGCCTTTAGTTACCTATATTACAAAGTAGGTTTTGTTTAAATACTGCTTAAATATTATATTTATTCCATTATGATATATATTTATGAAATTATTGAGGGACCCACAATATTAAAAAAATATTACAAATGTCCATAAGGCATCTCTTTCAAAATGGCTTTAAAGAATCTTTATTTTTGTAGTAACATCCTCATTTACTTTTATATAATTCCGACATACAGGTGAAAGTAAACATCAGTATAAGGCAAACTAATGCTTAGTGAAAGTATAAAATGTAATTGGTAATGGCAATAACTTAATATCTGGGCTTGGTAAATATTTGCAATAACATTGGCTAGCTTTCATACATTGTGTGGCCCAAGCATACTGCCTCTTTCGCAATTAAACTGTTAATGAAAAGTAATACCAAATTGGGTGATTTAAATCAGGGGTCAGCAACCAGATAGCAAACAAGGGCCAACATAGCCACTACCAAAATTGTTGCCGGTCGCACTTATTCATATTTTGTTACTTTAACAGGCAATTACAAAATTCTGAATATAACAACCTTTACAAACAAAACAGCCATGGAGGCTCGTGGGCCGCAATTAAGGGCCTGGCGAGCCGCCAGTTCCTGACCCCGGATTTAAATGAGAATCAATTCAATTTAAAGTGTGTATGAAATCTGCAATTAGCTATTTGAGTCCTAATAAGATGTTGCATTCCAACAACTAGTGTGATTTCTAAGATTTTTTATTTTTCATTCCTTTTCATTCCTTTATTAATAATGGGTCTCAAAAGAGTAAACTATGAATTACCATAATAGTACCTAATTTAAGGGTTATTTTGCTATCAAATAATGCATTCTTATTGACACCCATTACAAAAAAAGTTCTTCATACTCTTTTGTCTTACATTTTTACATATTGATTGCAGGTTAAGTTCTCTTCTGAACTTGCAATGCGGTTAAGAAGTAGAAAGAGGGAGAGGCCCCTCAGTGTCAAGAGGAACACATCCAAAGTAACGAAACTGAAGGCAAAACCCTTAAACAGCTGTCTGTCTCCTTCCAATGCCACTTGGAAGAAAGTACTAAAGCGAGACACTGCCAAAAATGGCTTACAGGCTGACAGCTGCACCACTCGGTCACAGAATCTGAAAACTAGGCTGGTGAAAACAAAATTAGTCAGCATGGAGAAATCTGAGCACAAATCTGAGAAGCTGAAGGAACGCACAAAGAAACCGATCTTCCAAACTGTTGTACGTAGCACCACTAAGGACATTGTGACTTCCACCACCAAGTTAAGGAGTGATAAGACGCAGAACGATAAAGTTACAACAACCTCAAAGCCTAAGCTCAAAGATGTTAGGACTACTAAGAGTGTCCAACTCCGACATAGTTCACTTAACCGTGAGAAGAAAGCAGAGTCGGTCGAAATAAGCTCTCCACGCAAAACCAGGCGAATGGACAAAAATGAGAAATCAGCTTCTCTGAACAGCTCACCAATTCGCAAAGTCCGTCAGCTCGGCATACCATCAGCGAAAAGCAAAATCGCAGTCAGCTCAACCAACGAAAGCCCCAAGAAGAAAACTAAAACCAAGGCAGCTGTTGTTCCTGAACAAAACAATTGGAACACAGATGACAATGATGTGACCATGTACGAGCCACATACAACTACATTTGTAGACTTCCCGTCTCCGAAAAGTGAGGAGTCTGATTCCGAGACTCAGGTTGAGTCTTCGCTGTGTCTTCCAAATGACTGCTTGAATGACTTCATGGCTATTGCGGAGTGTGCGCGGCTGATCAACCAAGAGTTGCCAGGGGAAGATGAGGATATTAACTACTTAGCTGATAGAGCTGCTAAGGTAAATGTTTGTCATGGTCTAGCTATACAGGGTGCCCATACGGCTCAACCCGCGCGCGTTTTAAAAAAACTCTGACGGTCTTGGGGACAAAATACGCAAGTCCAAATGTCCACCCTGTAGCCTGAAGGTCCATTTTACATACTGCGGGAAAAAAAAATTGGATGTTTAATAAGAAGACTACCCTAAATGCGTCTTTACAAAGCTATAGTCATAAATTTCTTCTTTATAATATCCCATAAAAACATTCCATGTAAAAACTAGTCTCTAAACTCTTCCACTGTAAAACGTTGGCAGATATTACGTAGAGCCAATTCTGACATTCTTATTAATCTTTATTTGCATATACCACAACTTTACTGAATTTATACACTTTTGCTTACTAATTATGTTATTATTTATACTAAACGGGACTTAATCACGTATTAACTTATTTATTTACCTCACTGAGGTCGTCGGGAGTAAATAATGAGTGAGAATCGTGAAAGTTTAAATTAATTATGTTATGTAGTAATTGTGTGATTGCCAAGTCATAGAATATTCATTTAGCAAGCAAATAAAGATTAATAAGAAGGCATTCTTATTAATCTTTATTTGCTTGGCTCTACGTAATATCTCACAACTTTTTACAGCAGAAGAGTTTTGAGTCCTGGCCTATTTTTTACATGGCATATTTATATGGGATCTCACTTCGTTTTGTAGGTTATCAATACATACAGAAGTTATGAATGCAACTGGCAATAATCTCTTTGCATAGACTTTGTATGGAAATGTTATTTTACCATCCGCAATTAAAGTTTTTACGTCACACCTGGCCATAATGCGAGTTTCACTGCACGCTGCGCGTACGGGAAAACTCGCATTGTGGCCAGGTGAAGACGTAAAATTATGTACTCAACACGGGCGGTAATTCCTAAAGCCCCAGAGCGCATATTTATGGCCCTCACCTTCGGTTCGGGCCACAAACACCTGCGATCTGGGGCATTCACGAATTCACCGCCCTAGTTACGTAATGTACTATTATAGTGCATTGTAAAGTCAGTAAGTAAGTGAGTGAGTCAGTAACTAAATTGAGGAACTTTGACTTGCTATCATTCTAAACCACTGGTTCAAATTTAATGTACTTAGTTTGGCCCTCTTGGTCACTGAACACAAGTCAAGGGGGTATCGAAAGTGGCCCGAATGGCTGCGATAGCCGTGCATTTTTTCTCTTTTGCTTGACTTGTCAGGGTCACTGCAGACCCCCAGATTAGTATAGCCTAGCTTTGGCCCGTGACTTCACCCGCAGAAACTCCGAAGTCCTACACCGCATTCTTCAGAGCTCCCGAGGATGTCTAGTGTTGAGAGCGAGGGCATTTGTTCCTTCAGCTGTCAACACGGCGAATCCTCAAACATATCAAGGGTCGGCAACGCCCATGTTACTCCTTTGGAGTTGCATGCGTCTATAGGCTGCGGTGTCCGATTACCATCAAGCGGGCCGTACGCTTGTTTGCCACCGTTGTTGTATAAAAATAAAATCTTCCCAATTTCATCCAAAATCATTTGTAATACTATTTTTGCCAATACTGGAATAACGTCCAAAAGCGTATACTTATCTTTGAATCAAAAGTTTTAAAAAGATCCAGTCAATTAACTTGCTTGTTGCTATTCCAAAGGTGATGACCACAGACAAGGAGGGTCGCAAGAGCATAGAGAAACGGCTTGTGAAACGGCGCAAGTCCAGCAACGACCTTGAGATGTATCAGCCCACATCCACCACCGATGACGTGGACACGGCCGGTGACTTCCTAGCGCAGCCGGACAAATACGTGCAGGTTAGTTACCAATGACGGATATATCCGTGATACTGGTTCAATACCTATGGTCAATAAATTCGCATCACAGATTGAGTATGAATGACGGCAATGTCTGCAATATTAACACTACCATATGACGGATATATCCGCCGTACTGACTCGACTGCAATGACGGATATATTTGCACTATTGAGTCAAATTCTATGACATTTTTCCGCACTACTGACTCAACTGCAATGACGGATATTCAATTCAATTCAATTCAATTGTTTATTATTAAATATAAAATTTTACATGTCAATTGCTTATACAATATTAGGTACTTAACTTATGTGTTCTCTAGTTACATTAAGGTTACGTTAGAGATTTGGGAGGCGAGGCTGAGTTAGCGAACCAGTTACGTTTTGGTGTTGTACCAATTTACGAGTAGGTACTACAGGTAGGTATGTGTACCTATTAGCTGTCGAAAAAGGCATCGACTGAGTAGTAGGCATTCGATAACAATTTCTTTTTAAGTTTTTTGTTGAATAATCCATCACTAGTAGCTTGTTTTATTTCTATCGGGATCTTGTTATATACTTTAGGTCCTACCGTGTGCATACACTTCTTAGATTTGGCAAGTCGCGACTTTGGTGGATAAAGCTCATTGGACCTTCTGCAATTTGCACCTCGTGTGCTACTACGAGTCGGAAACTGTTTTAAATTACGTCTTACGTATTTTATATAGTATAGCCGAACTACTGACTCAACTGCAATGATGGATATAGTTGCTCAACTGAATTACTACAATGAGATATATAGCTGCACTATTGTCTCAAATTCTATGACGGATTAATCCGTCCGCGTAGTCTTCATGTTTTCGGGTATTATTATGACGAAGCTACCAAAAACCTAGTGTGCGCGAATTAGACAGTAGTAGTTACCATGATCAGTATTCGCCTATAATATGGCATACGACTCTGCCTATGTACTGGATATGGCAGCATATAGTGTCTGCTTACCAACAGCCAGGCACACATACGCTTGTTTGCCACCATCATGATATATATATTTTTTAAATCAACTCTGATATATTATTTTATGATACTGGACACACAACAAGTCCCGTCATATTTAAGTGTAATAGAAATAACCCATCCAACTACCATCTCTTTCCCCCAGCCGGACTTCGTGACAATGCTAGAGCAGGACGGCTATGTCCGCGACAGCGAGTGCGAAATCTCATCCACCTGCGACACCCAAGGCACGGCCATCGAGAGTCTAGAGGCGTTGTCGGCTAGGAGCCCTAGCGAGGGCTTTTTGCATGAGATCACGCAGAGCTTGGTCGCCGAGGCTGCTGGATGGGTGAGTGAAATAGACTGGCTATCTCTTTCACACAGATTGAGGCACTTTAGGGAATCCATCAACCAAGACACTCAAGTGTAGAGGCTCTTGACGCTCACAACACATGGTCTTACAAAGTTTTAACACATGAGTTCAGCTAAAAACAATATTCAACAAGTCGAAAGAAAAACTTAAACAAACTTGGTATCCACTGAAAATCTAAGCCCTGATGAAACGAAGCGCAGCCCACCGGTTCAGCATTTCGTTGATGTCTTCTGTTCTATGACAGAGGCGACGTTCTGTTGCTCAAATTCATTATAGTTCAGTAAAGGCGCTGCATAATTGATCAAATTCATCGTATTTGTCTTAACAGTTGTATAATAATTAATTATAGTTGAGTTGGGAGCTCGATAGATAAAAGTACTTATGTGATTATAGTTTGGTGTACGAAGTCTTGAGGTCACCCCCTTTGGAAATTATCGCGTGCTTTGAAACGCCGTTCTGACTAGATCATAAACTTTTTTGGGCGAGGGCCCACTTAGGTGTCAAAAAAAATTTTAGCGCCCCCCATCGCGAAATAATAGCTAAATTAAAGTACGTTTTTCGTCAGTTCTTTAAAATAATCACATATTCGTCATTAAAAACGTCTTAACCTTAAAGCTAAACGACATAGTTCATATGTACCTAAAGCAGAACGAAATACGTAGTTCTATTCAAACTATTGAGGATGTTTTTATATTCACATTAAAAAAAAACAACTATATACTTTGAAACACGTTATTTTACTACAATATTGCCTTTACTAGAAATATTATATATCAAAATCAACCTAGTAAACTTAGTATTACTTAGTAGAAAATCAAAATCTTAGTGCGAAGGATGTGCCTGATGCGATTTTGTCAATTTATTAATGTCTGGCTCAATTTTTGTTAAAAACAGCCTTAGGTCACCGCGCTCAGTAATCTGCAGTCTATTTCTTTTCTTTGTAAGCAATGTGACAACAGCATTGAAACGACTCTCCGCCAAATACGAAGATGGAAATGCGGTTAAAAATTTCTGTACTATTTCCCATGAGCCAGGGTACAGTTGAGGTATTGATTTTTGAAGCCAGAACTCCTGGTATCCGATTTTAAACTTCACTTTCAGTTCTTCATTTGTTGTGAGTTCAATGAGTTCCTCTTCTAAATTAGGTGACTCTGCTGTATTAAACAGCGAGAAGGGATCCAAAAGCCAATCTGGTATGTTCATCTCAAGAATATCTTGGAATCGCCCATTAAAGTCGACACGAAGAACTTCTAAATGTTGTATATACGTTAGTAATTCTTCCTTTGTGGCAGACACTGCTGCTAAGTTTGGAAAGTGATTAAATTCGCCTCTGCCTAAATTTCGCTTGAACAGAAGGATTTTTCCCATAAAAGCAGCAACAACGTTTTTGGTTCTAATTAAATTCAAATGATCACCTTGTAATTGGAGATTAACATCATTGAACAGCTTGAACATATCTGTCAAATACGCAATGTCATTTTTAGATTTCATCAGATTTTCTCGCATTTCGTCATCTTTGTTTTTTAAGAACTCTAGTACCGAGTCAAAGAGATTATAAAATCGTGTTAAACATGTGCCTTTTGATAGCCATCGAACTTCGGTATGAAGCAGCAAACGATTCAAATCTTCATCGTTGTCATCACACAATTGGCTGAATAATCTGTCATTCAAGGAATTACTTCTTATTTTATTAACAGCTTTAATAACATATCGGAGCGACGTATGCAGGGGTTCACTAAGATTTTTCGCGACCAAATGTTGGCGATGTATGACGCAATGAACGGCGAGTACATTTGGTACGGCTCGTTTTAGAAATGCAATGAAACCTTTGTACCGTCCCGTCATTGCTGGAGCACCGTCGGTAGCCGCTGACAAAACGTTCTCAAATGGAATATCATTCTCTTTAAAAAATAAATCCGTGGCCGCAAATATGGACTCGCCCTTGGTGTCTGTTTTTAATGTTTTCGCAAATAATAGTTCTTCACAGAGTTTTTCTTCTTTTATAAACCTTACAAATGCTAAGAGCAAGGCTTCATTATTCGGAAGTGTAGATTCATCGAGTTGAATGGAAAATTTGCATGTCTTCAAATGATCGCACAATGTCATTTCAACGTTTTCGGCCATTTCATCTATCCTCCTTTGCACTGCATTATTACTTAAAGATATTTTCCGGATAATGTCTGCACCTGGTTTATGCATCACAGTGTTTATAACTTCTTTCACCGCTGGTAAGATCAATTCTTCGCCGATTGTATGTGGTTTACCTGTTTTTGCGATCAACAGCGAAATGTTATAAGAAGCTCTCAGCCCGTCATCATCTTGTTTTAAGGACGACGCAAAAAGGTTCGAAATAGTTGGCTGCTTATGAATTTTTTTTTCTAGCGCTTGAAAATACGATAAATCTTTGTTTTTTTTGTCAGCATGCATTTTAGTCAAATGCTCTTGTAACCGAGAAGGCTTCATTGCTTCATTTGAGAGTACCTTCTGGCAGGTCAAGCACATAGGTAAAGATTGGTTGGTAGGAGATGGAATGAAGCCATATTTCAAATATTCGATACTGTATTGGCGGCATTTCTTCTTGGCCTCGGACATTGTAACATTTGTAACAGCTACACCTAACTAGATTACATTACCTTTTTTACAGCAATAAAAATCCCAACGAGCTCACTTGTACTTTTGACTTTTGGTTACAAAACACAAAAATAAAAACAAAACGTCACTTAAATCACTGCTTGTAAAAATGCGAGAGGTCAGCACGTATCGGCAGGAATATTGTACACGCAATGACAAGTTTTTAAAACAATCCCTACTTACCTAAGCCTCGGCATCTCGTTCCTGTCGATACTTGTTTTGAGTAAATAGTCAAAGACTTACAACGGATAGACCAGGTATAGGTAATAACTTTTTCAACTAGTTAAGACTAATATTTAGCGAACAAACTAAAATAATCAATGATCGAGAGGTAGGTACCTACCACAAACAAACCGTATAAATATAGGTTTTCAATTTATTGCGCTAATATAAATTTATTCGTACTAATATTTTAGGTTTTTTTCTCACATGTGGGAGCGCCCCCCTGGGCAGTATGAATGCCCCCCAGTTTCTTCCGAGGCCCCTACCGCCCCCCTGGAACTCGTCAGCGCCCACTGGGGGGCGGTATGGACCACTTTGGGAAACTATGGACTAGATTAAGAAACAGTAAGGTCTGATTTTCAGATATATGATTCTCGACTATATGGTTTATCTGATTAAATCGATACATGATTGCCTTAAATTTCCTCTATAGAAAAAAAAACAAATTTGGGTCTACTAACTTAGGTATTTATTGAAATTTGTCCAAAAATGCCATTCCCGAAGAGTGTTGCATCTCTTTTTCTTGTGCGCGGAAGACATAAGCGTGTCTCTGTCAAAGAGGCGTGGTCGACTCGAATCAAGGCATCCCCTTAATTCAAACGTTAAAGTGAACGATTATAATAACAATATTTCGACTATTTCAGAGCACGGCGGATATCACCGCTGACGAATCGTCACTCACTTGCCACGATGAGCAACCTCCTTCCGATCTAGAGGTGAGCAAAATCGCATTTGTGGATATTATTTCGAATTGACAAAGTATAAAGATATTGCTGGTTTTACGATCACATTCACGCTTCTCGGAGGTTCTCGGCGTGAGTCTGTAGCCGGCATTTGACTACACGAGAGAATTTGTGCGTTTGATCTCAGCAAAAAGGCGACAATGCTCGGGTCTTGCGACGCGTGCGTCTGAACATACGGACCGTTCGCTTCTGTTTGCCAAACGGTGTCGCTTGGTCGAGGTCATTCAATTTAGCGTCTCAGATATAATTCCGGGTGGCTAAACGAGAGGGTAGAAAAGTATGTGCATGGATACTAAACTAAATATAAAAAAAAATACATTGAAATCATTATGTTTTATTTTTAGGAAGAAGCCGCCGATGTCATATCATCCTGCAGTAACAGAGTTGATTGTGAACAGATCTCTTCATGGGTCGACGCGTTCGATCCGTACCTCTTCATAAAACAGGTACCCTTACCTACCGGCTCGTTGTAAATTACGTCATCAATTTTTGACGATTTTTAAGCATACCTAGGTGTGAAAAGGGGTAGCCGGCCGGAAACCCCTTACTTCCCGGCCTGTGTAGTAATGTGGCATTGTTCGCAGCTGCCCCCGCTGGAGTCGGTGGCGCCGGGCGCGCTGCGCGCGCACTGCCCCGCGCTGCCGCTCAAGACCCGCACCAGCCCGGACTTCAGTCTGGTGAGTGAACCATTCATTATTACAATGCACTTGCCTTGAAAGTACGCCTTTACATGGGTCAACATGAACAAGCCGGGCGGGGGGGCAGCCGTGCAGGAATGGAATTCGGGCGAATATTCCCACACACGTGCGAGAATGAGATTTCATGACAATTCAAATTTCACCTTTTTTGTATATATTTTTATTTCCTCGCATGATGCATTGTAAAATGTTGTACGATACACGTGCGGATAGGTAATTCCCAACTAGTGTCGATCAAAAACACTTCTGACGGTCGTGTTTTTGGTCATCGTCACTCGTTGGGAATTACGTACTTTCCGCACTTGTATCATAATAGTTATTTTCGATACAAGTGCCGAAAATAGGAAACTCGCAACGAGTGGTGATAAATTAAAACACGACCGAAGGGAGTGTTTTAAATCGACACGAGTTGCGAATAACCTATTCGCACGTGTATCGTACAACGTTTTACTGTACATATGGCTCTTTAAAGTTTCGACATATGCACGGAAAGTGATCTTTTCCGCACTAGTGCGGGAAAGTAGCACCATATGTACTGTAAATAACTATTATAGCTGTTAAGGTGGAGACCATAGGCGGAGAGAAAGACTTGTTACTAATACTTGGTTTTATTAATACTAGGTACAGGGTGTCGACCGTGTCGGTCGAGTTTCAGGTGAAGAAGAGAGCGAGCCCTCGCACATTTTGTCTTATAAACTAATTATCTTGCGACAGTTAATTGACTTTATTGCCATCTATCGTTACTACCGTGAACTAATTACATTCCTTCCTGGTTTATACCGATAGCTGCCTACAGCCAATCGATAAAGTAAATGATTCGCTAATTATCGGTTAGATGGCGTTACGATAGTAACGACATCTAGCACACTAGGTCGGTATTATAAGGATCATTTGATACATGAAGAATACGCCTGATGGCGCAGGTTATGTTAGTAGTACTAGCTTTAGTACCTAACAATAGCTTTACTAGCCTCTGCCCGCGACTCCGTCCGCGTGGAACTCGTTTATATCGCAACTCCATACTAACTCTAGGGGATGATTTCCGGGATAAAAACTATCCTATGTCACTCTCCATTCCTTCAACTATCTCCACTTAAAAATCACGTCAATTCGTCGCTCCGGTTTGCCGTGAAAGACGGACAAACAAACACACACATACACTTTCCCATTTATAATATTAGTATGGATTTTCAGATCGGTTGCGATAGTGTTAAAGTACCGTGTTGTTTGCAGGTATTGGACTTGGACGAGACATTGGTACACTGCTCCCTGCAGGAGCTTCCAGATGCGAGCTTCCATTTCCCAGTGCTTTTCCAGGACTGCCGATACACGGTCAGTGGAGGAAAGCTTCTCACAGCACACATGTTGAGATCATTGATTAGCTTAGACGAAGAATTCCACAGAAAAGCCCACGTTTTCCATTTATTCAAACGTATGGCGATCTGTGGAATAGGCGAATATTAACGTGATATTTTTATAGGACCGGTCATTGTGGCACTCTTTAGGGGAGGCTTATGTCCAGCAGTGGACGTCTTTCGGCTGATATGATAATGATGATGATGATGATTTTTATAGGAGGAATTCAAGACTTCTTTACAAACATAGCTGTGAATACTACGCAGTTTTTAAATTCATCTGTAGCGAAGACTGATTCTTACTTAGATCCTAATACAAACGCGAAATATGACAAGGAACTTCACTTTGAATACGTTGAGCCCCATGACATCATAAAGGCGTTTAAATCCTTGAAGTTAAAGAAGACCGAAGATCTCTGGGGTATGTCTGTAAGAATTATGCAGCCCGTCATCGTTGTCGTGGCGCCTTACCTTGCCATTTTGTTTAATGCATGTGTGGACGAATGTGTGTTTCCCGATTTGATGAAATTTAGCAAAATCATTCCTTTGTTTAAATCAGGTGCTAAGGATGATCTTGGAAACTTTCGCCCAATTTCCATATTACCGGTTTTGAGCAAAGTGTTTGAAAAGATCCTGCTAAACCAGTTGCTTCGCCATTTCAACAAAAATAATTTACTCCACAACCAACAATTTGGGTTTACCCGGGGCCGTTCGACGACTGATGCCGCCTCTACACTTATGAGTCACGTTTATGACGCATGGGAACACTCCCAGGACGCTATAGGAGTTTTCTGCGATCTCTCCAAAGCTTTTGATTGCGTAGAGCATACGATACTCGTACACAAGCTCAAACACTACGGTCTATCAACTCATGCCCTAAACCTTATCAATTCTTATTTAAGTCGAAGGATCCAGACGGTCGTTATCAATGAAACTAAATCAAATGGTTCAAACGTCAAACTTGGAGTACCGCAGGGATCAATTCTGGGACCTTTTCGCTTTCTCATATATATAAATGATTTGCCTGATTTAGTGAAGAACAAATGTGAGATAGTACTTTTTGCTGATGATACTTCGCTAATTTTTAAAGTTAATAGAAAGGTAGATGACTATAGCCATGTTAATGAAACTTTAAAGGAAGTACTGGAATGGTTCACAGCAAATAATCTTTTACTGAATGCGAATAAAACTAAATGTGTAAAGTTCTCGCTACCTAATGTGAAACAAGTTGCCACACTTATAGAATTAAATGGAGATAAACTTGAACTGGTTGATCACACGCTATTTCTAGGCCTCACGTTGGACCACCAGTTACAATGGACGCCTCATATATCTGTCTTAGCGAAGAAGCTCAGTTCTGCCGCATACGCAGTTAGACGAATAAGACAATACACAGACGTGGAAACGGCCCGTCTGGTGTACTTTAGTTACTTTCATAGTATTATGTCTTACGCCATAATAATCTGGGGGAAAGCAGCGGACATAGATACTATCTTCGTTCTGCAAAAGAGAGCCATTCGATCTATCTATAACCTAGGCTCTCGAGATTCGCTGAGAGAACGGTTCAAAAATATAGGTATCCTTACAGTAGCATCACAATACATACTAGACGTGATAATGTACACACATAAACATATTAATAATTTTAAGAAGCAGTCTGAAGTCCATAATTTTAATACAAGAAATAAGCACAAACTACTCATGCCCAAATTTCGACTGCAGAAAGTAAAAAAAACGTTTATGGGTAACTGTATAAGTTTTTATAATAAAGTACCCTTAGACGTTTGGAAATTGTCTTATTGTTCATTCAAACGATACATTAAGAATGCTCTTCTGAAGAAAGGGTATTATAAGATCAACGACTACTTGGAAGATAATGAAGCGTGGCCTACCATTCAGGTTCGATAGTCGTCGCTTTTATGCTGTTGGTTTAATTTTATTAATATTTGGACATTTTAATTGAATTATTTTTCTTGAAAAAAAAATAATTTTAATTCTGACATTATAGAAACTATACATCTCTGTACCTAATTATTTTTTATTTTAATTTATTGTGACATTAGACTAAACATCTCTGTACCTAATTATTTTCTTTTTAATTTTAATTTTACTTTGACATATCTGTACCTAATATTTTTTTGTGTGACAATAGAGACTCTTTACATCTCTGTATTAGTTATATTTAATTGTCATAAGTTGTATTAATCTGTCATTGGAGACTATACATCTCCCGGTGCGTATGTGCCCATGTTTGTAAGGCTGTTGCTCATTAAGAATTGTTATGTTATATTCATGCTTATTGTTGACTTGTGAAAGAGCCCATGTGGCCTACTTACAGAATAAACATTTGATTTGATTTGATTTGATTTGGAGCGCCTATTTCGCCGAAAGTGTGGTCGCTCATTTAGCACCACCCAGGGGACACGTGCAGGGTTGTAGTAAGTAAATTTTGCGGACGCGAGCTACAGATTATCCCCAGCAACAGTAGTCCCCCAGCAACAGATTGTCCCCCATTTTCCATTATTCACTTCCATTCATTGTAGGTACACATAATGACATCACTTGCTCATGTGTTGTGTTAGGAGAGTGCGATAAGCTGTGTTAAGAGTAAGGGACCTGTATTCGTCTCCAGTGAATGAACTTCGCACCGCGCGCCATAGAGAATTTTTCGAACTTAATTACCTGTTATTACTATGATGTGTAAGTATGCTCTTCTTGATGAATTCCTGCACTACCTGTTAAAAAATCTAGTTGAAATGTTTCCTGAAAAGGTTGTCTGGAAGAGATCGCTTTAAAGCGATAAGACCGCCTGTTGTTACCATTATTTATTAAGCAATTTTTTTTGTAAGATGTTTCTCTCTTGTCGTGGTGCAATAATAGTATTTTTCACAATCGTGTTATAATAGAGAGCTTTTTAGTCGAGTACCGTGTTAGGTCACGAAGCTTGCTGAGGTACGAGATTAAAAAGCTTGATTATGACACTATTGTGAACAATACTTTTTGTACGAGTCAACTGAACTAATTAAACAAACTTGGTATCTATTGAAAACGAAGTGCAACCAACGACTTTTTCATTTTTGTGCGTTGATGTCTATTTACCTTTTGACTTTCTCATGACGGCGTCTTATTGGTCAAATCCATTATAGTTCAGTAAAAGCGCCACGTGATTGGTCAATTTCATTACAGTTCTCTCAACAGTTATGAAATGTTGAGTTGGTAGCTCCATAGTAAAAAGTATGTGATTTAAGTTTGGTGTACGAAGTCTTAATTCAAACATTAAGGTCGACGAGTATAAAAAAGAGTATTTATAATTACTAAATCTTAACTAATATTCATATTTTCGCGAATGATTAGTACGTTTTGGATACTTTGGGCGGGCTTCGGCTCTAAGACGGTTAAAAAACACGTTGTATATTACCAAACCCGAAAAACATAAAACCACCCCTTTTTTTTCTCTTTCTCACGCGCCGTAACAATTACTTACGGATTGTATCATCGGCCAGGTGTTCGTGCGAACCCGCCCGCACTTCGCCGAGTTCCTCGCGCGCGTGTCGCGCACGTACGAGGTGATCCTCTTCACCGCGAGCAAGCGCGTGTACGCGGACCGGCTGCTCAACTTGCTGGACCCGGAGCGACGCTGGATCAAGTACAGGTAAGTCTCTTGAGAAACGTGTCATCAGTACTGTCGCGCTTTCGTCCACTGAGGCAGAGTATATGGCGGTGGCAGAAGTTCAGGTGTAGTGCTGTAGCACTTTCAACCACAGAGGAAGAGTATATATCGTCCTGGCCCCGTATCATGGTCGGCCTTATCACGCGATAAGTGACAAGATAGAGCGTCCGTCACTGGCTGACACCATTCGATAGAACGAGACTGACGCTTTATCTTGTCACTTATAGCGTGATAAGGCTGACCATGATACGGGCCTGCTATCTATTTAATCCCTTATTAAACCTACTTAATTTAGCCACAGACAAAGACGCATCAATATGTTAGAGAGAGACGCTCCAATATTTAAGATGGAATTATTAGGATGCTAAATAAAAGTCATATCACTGGCTTTCCGAAGCGCTACGCCAATTATGGAATTGTATTTCCGCATTGTAGAGGAAACTAGCTTTAAACAGAGCTATCTTCAACTTACTTGATCCGGAGCGACGCTGGATCAAGTACAGGTAGGTAACAGTCTCTTGAGAAACGTTTAATCAGTACAGTCGCGTTTCCAACCACTGAAGCAGAGTATAAATAGTTCCATCTGCGTAGATGCGCCCATACTTCCTCTCAATTGTTTTAAGGTTAGCTGGAAGAGATTCCTTATGAGCATAAGATCGCCTTTGTACTTTGTTCTATTGTGTGACATATACTATCTCCAGCTCTATCATGGAATGCGTCCCCAAGGTCCGAAGGGTACGAAGCTATAAGATAGAGCGAGATAAAGATATGAAACCAAGAAAATTCTCTATCTCGCTATATCCACGCAGAAGCGAGGGGATGCGGCTTATCATATTGGTGCCCTTTCATACAATTAAACTTTATTTAAAAGTATTCTTTGTTGTTCCAGGTTGTTCCGAGAGCATTGCCTGCTGGTAAACGGGAACTACGTCAAGGACCTGTCGATCCTGGGACGGGACCTGCGGAAGACCGTTATAGTAGACAACAGCCCACAGGTATGTTACGTACGAAACCCTAAGTCGTAAACAGAAGTTTTTGTTTCTATCGCAGTATTTTAAGCCAAATTCATTGCATTAACTCTATAAGCAAACCATTAAACTTTATTGATAATAATTTAACGAACACAAACCTCATGGTCACCCTATTCGACAAGACTTGGGGCGGGTTGCACCAAACCGTCTGTAATCGTAAGCGGTGTTCGTTAAAATCTGAATGTATGGAAAGTTTGACAAGTTTCTATGGACTGACAGCTGCCGGCGCCTTATTTAACGTTGATCGGTCTGTAATCGTAGCTTGATGCAACTCGCCCTTGGTCTGCATCTTGAAGTGACTGTTTAACGTAGCAATTAGGGTGACCATGAGACACAGTAAATTTAAATATTTTTTTAATTTAACGATTTAACAAACGTTTTCATATTTTTGCCTGTTGTCACGTCCACATGTTAATCATGTATTAAAAAAAATCAGACAGTAAAAAAAGTCCTGGAGACCGATTTTTGACTTCCGAGCGATCGAAATCAAAAGCGAGCGGTAGAAAATATTCGCACACGAATATTGGTCACTATTATTTTCGCATGAACCCAATCATAGCTATTTTTTAAATCATTACTCGAAAGTGCTCGAAAGCTAGTGATTTGCTGCGTGTTGGCTGTCAAAACTTTTGCGTTTCGTTGTATGCAAAATAGTAGATAATTACAAACCGGTTTTTCAAATTTTAATTTTCAGCATAAGTACCTACTATAGAAAATAGTACTTTATTGGAAGTTGCGTACCTATCTGTAATATAGTAAATTGATTCATTTTAAATATATTATGCGTTTCATAAGTATTAGTTTCAAAGAAAAAAAAACAAAAGTAAGTAGCGAGTAAAAGTAAACGAAACGCTTATTTTCCTGCCAATAGGACTAACGTTCTTGGTTTTCAACCACTAATGTCGGCAAGAAATTAAATATAATCGTTAACCAGCCAATCACTTAGCATCGAATCACTTTATTCAATTGAAATATAATCTTAATAGTCCGTCCAAAATTTACAAGTGTAAAAAAATTATACCAATAAAATTAAATACGAGTGGCCAACACCACTCAATTTCGATTTTCTATCGGTCGTATTTCAAAAATAGCATTTCATCGTTTTTTTCCGTTTTCGAGTGAAAGATTCGAACGCTCGAAATTCAAAAATCGGTCCCCTGCAGTCGTCAGTGCAACCGGCCCTTATTAATTTGTTGTTTCCAGGCCTTCGGATACCAGCTCGAAAACGGTATACCCATCGACAGCTGGTTCGTGGACCGCAGCGACAACGAGTTGCTAAAGCTGCTTCCATTCCTCGAGAACCTCACCACGGTATGTGACGTCACTAGCGCACGAGCACACACACACACACACACACACACACACGAGCACACACACACACACACACACACACACACACACACACACACGCACACGCACACGCACACGCACACGCACACGCACACACACATACACACACATACACATACACATACACACACACACACACATACACACACACATAATGACACACACAATATGAGACTTGGCTAAATCGATTTTTCGGCCGCGTGATTACAAGTATTTAATACGAATAGGTACCTATTGCTCGTTTGAAAGTAAGTAAAATAGTAGGTTATAGGATGTAGGTAAATTGGCTTCATCGGCAAAATTAATGTTGTCGCAGCGACAACTGTGCGCACGTGCGGCTTCATCGCGATCGTGAGCTCAACCACCGGTAGGTAAATTCGCCCGCGGCCACTTGGCTCGGGCGAGCCGCGCGCGTTTGCCCGAACGCCCGTCCACACTGACCGAGCGCTTGCGGCCGAGCCTTTTCACGGCTCGCCCGAACCGTTGGTATTTTGGTATTTTCTATTATAACTCGTGTATTTACATCCGGAAATCATAAATTTGGTGGCGAAGAATTGATGATGAAGACCACAGGTGACTTATCGAATTCCTCAATTATGTACTTAAAAGTGCAAATCACATCACGCAGGTCACAAGTTCTGATAAGATTCCGTTGAAATAGGAACTAATGAAGTGCCATTGGTGATGATCTTGGGGAATCGACGGAAGTCCTCAAATATTATCGGCCCACATACAGCGATTCGGTTTATTTCTATCGTAATCAACGCATTTTCTATCGGAAATCAGTTCATGTGGTACCTAAATTGTAAAATAAATGTGGAAATGTTCTCGGCTTGGCGGAGTACTAAATTGAAGTCGGTTAAAACTTTGTTTTTAAAGTAAATTATATACTATATAGTGATGATATAGTTACACCTAATTTTAAACCGATTGACTATTCTTGAGTTCGCTTCTATTGATACAATTCTAGATATATGACTCCTATTCTTTACATGGACACTAATTTTCACTGTTATACGGACAATGTCCATCCAGACCCCGTATCATGGCCGGCCTTATCACACGATAAGTGACAAGATAGAGCGTCCGTCACTGGCTGACACCGTTCCATAGAACGAGACGATGCTCCTATCTTGTCACTTATCGCGTGATAAAGCCGACCGTGATACGGGGCCAGGTTTGGTGCGATTATCTTTAAATTGAATGTTGTTGTAACAATAACCTTATTTTTGCAGAAAGACGACGTCCGCCCGCACATAAGGGACAAGTACAGACTCTTCAGTTATCTGCCGCCCGGCTAAACGAGAGTAACTATAACTAAATATATTCAGACATTAGCAAAGGATCTACCCTTCCTTATCACTCTTCTAAGTGACAGGGCAGAGTGAAAGAGAACCCCAAACTCGTTACCTTAGGCTCGGTTTTGTAAAGATGCGTTAATTTTGTTGATCAATTCTGCTAAAACTCACTATAGTAGTTTATGCGACTGATCCATAATGAGAGGCCTTAAAATACGAGTGTGGTTTTATGAAACGAGCGTCAGCGAGTTTCATAATAGGATCACACGAGTGTTTTAAGGCCTAATTATGTACAGTTGCATACACTACTTTATCTACACACATATCATAAGAAGTAGTAAGTAACAGTAAAAAACCAACAATAAAATGACAACAGCAATGGCGGCAATTCGATCATCCGTCACGACGAATGTTTTTTTTTTAAATCATAGACAAACGAATGTAGTCCCTATACTCATATCACTCGAGATCAAATGTCGTACGGTCTGTATTAAAAAACGTACTGAATTGACGTTTCGTATCGATAACTGTTTTAATATCTATGGATACTAGAATAGAGACCCACTTGAACTTTGACAGCTGTTCCAAATTTAAACTCATAACGATACAAATTAATCAAAAATCTGTACTGTAATGACATTACAGTACAGATTTTACCTACTACCACAGGCAAGAAAGTTCTCATAGTAAAATCGGTTGTAGAAATGCTGGTCATTTCCTACGGTTTCTGAACGCATTTTAGAGCACTAATGATATGTGCGTAGATAAATAGATTAACACGTTCGCAACCAAGAATCCGCCTGGTACGTAATGTTTGCTCAGATACCGGCTTAGCCCGCTAGGCGGGCAGTACTATGAATCTACAAGCTTAGCGAGTTCTGTCGGTTTCTGATGTATTGTTCCATTTTTAGTCCGGTTGCGAAAACTCAACCTTATTGTTACTGCAACACAGTTAATATTTCTTCAATGATTTTTATGCATTTAGTGAGTTTAAGAGGCCGCAGTAAGCTCGGCCGAATTTCACCTTCCCATACAAACGTAGTTACGCTCTCATTTTAAAACTACGTGTTCGATTCTGACGAAACTTTGCATATACAATGACACGAGGTATATCTATGTCTGTAATTAGATTATATGGTTCCAATTTATAAAACAAAGTAAATACAGCAAAAACTAGTTTTGTATGTAAAACTTAAATTAGCTGTATTTTTTTTATTATGGTAGCTGAAGCTACGTAAACTAATTTCAGACATAGATATACCTCATTTCATTAAACATGCAAAGTTTCGTTACAATCCAACACGTAGTTTTAAAATGAGAGCGTAACTACGTTTTCTATGGAGAATCGAGCTTACTGCGGACTCTTAACGTCACCCGACGAAATGTCAGGTCAAATTTTAGCAGACTTCAAAAAAGGAGAACTTTTTTTCCTGGACCGATTTTGGAAAATTCTTTTTTTTTTTAAATGGTAACCTTCCCAGGTGGTCAGGAAACAAAGGAAACTCTATATAGGAATTTGATAGGCACACTAGAAGCGGGTACTGAATGGAAGTCTGTTAAAACCTTGTCTTTTAAGTTAATTATTGTAACTCGGTAATGTTTAACATTACTTACCGATTAATGTCTAACGGTCTTTATAAAACGGGATGGTTATTGTTTTTATTGTTTTAATGAAGTAGAGCGCAATTTTTGAAGTCCACCGGCGTGACGCATATAAGCGTTCATACAAGCTTGTTCTCAGGTGAATCCCAGCAGTGAATGCATTGTCTGAATATGGGTTTAAGTGGAATGTAAAATTATCGAATATTTGCCAGTTTTTTGGAAAGTTGAGAAATGTCGTCAATTATGGAAGGGGAGATTGGAAATTGAACCGTAATCGTGTGGTGATAAGGATTTAATTTGTTTCATGATAACGTTTATCGCATTCGTCTCTTTCTACCTTGCGTGTTCGCTCGATCTAACATTAGAATTTTAATGAACAAATTCGTTTACTTTTTTTCCGATATTAAAGCGAAATAATGTTTCACTTATTTCGATCATCATTAACTTTTCAAGCATTTTAACAGGATTTTATTTTCGTTTTAGAGAAGTTTTCCTTAATATTGCATGGTTATTCTAATATTATAAAATAAAGTAGGTATAGAAAGAGATGAATGCTTTACATTTTACTTCAGCTATCGTTATCATGTGAAAGATATAATATTGATATAATTGTCTTCATTATTTAGTTAGAATGTTTATGATTTAAAATGATTAGAGACTGAAATTTATTTGTAAACTGCAAATATTGATAATTTTACAATATTATTATTATTAAGAATCAGTAACTTAGAATCTAACTACAGTTTAAAAAATATAATAAAGAATTATGTAAGTGAATGTTGATTTAAAAGGAATTTCAATTGAGTATTATGGATGGAAAATTATTTTTTTAAGTTATTTTTATAAGCGAATTATCAAATCTATATTTTTCGAATTTGGCATCTGTGATTTTTTTAGTTGTTTTTTTTTAATTGAGACGGTTGGTTTAGTACACAGTCTTTGGTCCAGTACCAAAAACGGTATTTAATTTGCACAATTATGGTGAGTTGTGGATTGCAAGATAACAGTCCCCAGCATGATATATACTGGAATAACATGATTGGAATGGGTTTACCAATAACAAAAGCACGTGTTTAGTGGATTTAAACCCCATAAAATCATCTTTCAAATTAAGTTGTGACAAACTCATGTGCGACTGATTTATGGGTCATGGGTCTGCGAGACTTTGCAAGATTTTACAGTGGATATAACCCTGTCATGACGTGGTGTGCTGGGTAACCAGTTTTACGGAAAGTATCTTAGGCCTCGTGACCCATCATTCATCATATTCAACGTCATATATTTGTCAACGTAAAGCCTCTGACAGACTGGCGTGGCGGTCAATAGTAAATTTGACAATAATTGAAAAAAAAACATAATCTATCTCGGCCACTAGGAAGGAACTGATTGAAAGATTTAGTGGCCGAGACAGATTGCTCCGATAGCTCAGTTGGTTAGTAGCGACGGGGCATGAATGCCCGTTGTCGCCGCCCGGTTCGAATCCGGCTCGGAGCATGCAATTTTTCGTTTAATTTAAAATTTGTAATTTCGTTAGCAGCGTTACTGCTTAATACAAAATTAATAATTGAAAAGTTTACTATTGTCCGCCACCGCAGGCCTCGCCAGTCTATTTAAGGCTTAAAGTGACCGCTACAACAAACCGAATGGAACCGCGCCGCGTCAAACAAAGTCCATGAATGTCGCGTAAGCAGCGAACGAAAACACCATGGAAGTCTTTAAGTATTATGCGGGTTGGGGGGGGGGGGGACAAAACGATGCCAGGTAGTTTAATTCCAACATGCATACCGGGTATAAGACACGTGTGGGTAGAAATTTGTAACGAGCTCGCATTCTGTGTTTTTTTCTTTCGCTGTATTTACATAGTTCTACGGTAGCCTAGTGGTTCAGGCATGCGGCTGTCAAGCGGCGGTCCTGGGTTCGAATCCCGGCTCGTACAGCAAAGCGGACCCTGGGCTCCTTTAGGGGCACAACCGGGAATAACGCTAGGAGAATGATGTATTTACATAGTTCTATATCTGCATGAAGTCAATTCAATACCCATAATAACCTAATCAAGCTACTGACTCTCAGGGCAGTGTACTAAACTTGGTATTAAAGGATTATGTACAATCAATATATATCTTATCTAAACCTTTCGTTACGTCTAACAGATTATACCTTTGTTTGTGCCAATAAGACGCAAAACGAATGGATTAACGTTACAGACTTGTTCACAAACCTGTAACGTTAATCCATTTCCTTCCTGTTACCTATTAAGGTATATACTTTTTTTCTAGTTCACTTCTTAGAGGTGATATTATTTCTTTGAAAAAATTATGGCCACTCACTGGGAAAATAGTTGTACTATTTCTCCAATTTAATATTGTTTGCATGTTGCTTGTTTTATTATTTTACTTATAGGTGTTTTTTCTTATATTTTGCATGACATCATAGAATTTTGAATTGTATAATGACTGCTAAAAACCATGAAAATATTGTTTTTGATCGATTATGTACTTTTTTTTTACTTTACGACATTTTTTAATGCTTTTTAAGTTTTATTTTGTATTAGATCATTTAAATTAAATATTGATTGTACAGAATATGACGAAGAATTGAAATTGTTTTACATGATTAAATATTTTATTACTTAACTTGAATTAGATTTAAGTTTTTCTCGCGAATGCAGGTGCTTATTTTTTTAGATTATAATTTTTATTACTGCAAACGGTTTTTTCGTTTAAAGATGAGCTTATAACCCTATTCATAATTCATAATTCATGTCTTGGCTACTCATTCCGCCGAAACCTTCGCCGCGCTCAGGGAAAAACATCCAGTTCCCTTAGGTATCACTCAGTTTCCAGAACCTCCTTCCACTGATGGCGAGTGTGTAACCGTTTCAGAAGACGCTGTACTTTCAGCTTTAATGTCTTTCCCCAATGGCTCTGCGGGAGGGTTAGATGGTTTGTCCCCGCAACACCTGAAGGATTTGACCACCTCACCTTCTGGGGATACAGGTTCGGCGTTACTTCAAGAGTTAACCTCTTTGATCAACCTTATGCTAACTGGTCGTGTAAACGTGGAAATCATCCCGATCCTCTACGGTGCCAATCTAGTAGCCTTAGCTAAAAAGGATGGTGGCATTCGGCCGATCGCCGTCGGTTGCACTTTTAGACGTCTGTCTTCAAAACTCTGCTGTAGGAAATTCAATCAGAGTCTCACCAAAGTTTTCAAGCCTCGACAGTTGGGTTTTGGCGTCAAGGGCGGCTGTGAGGCTGCAGTACACGCTGCGCGCACGTTTCTGAGTCGCACGGACTATGAAGTATTTGTCAAAGTCGACGTGAGAAACGCTTTCAATTCGGTTGATCGTGGTGCCCTTTTAGCAGAAGTCAAAAAACATCTCCCCGATGCCTATAGTTATCTATGGCAATGTTATGGGGCGCCATCAAAATTACTTTTTGGTGACAAAATTATCGATTCAAACACTGGTTGCCAGCAGGGAGACCCGCTCGGTCCTGCTATATTCAGTTTGGCTATCCATCCAATCATAAACAATCTAAATTCAAAATTTAATCTTTGGTATCTAGACGACGGTTCCCTCGGTGGGGACGCTGAAACAGTCTTGCAGGACTTGCTATTGATAATGGACAAATTTGCAGAAATAGGGCTTTCCCTTAATTTCACGAAGTGTGAAATTTTTCTGCCTGACCGCCTTCCCCCGGATAGAAAAATTGAAATACTGACTAACTTTAATGCGATATTACCCAACATCTCCGTTCATTCCACTTCATCACTCACACTTTTAGGGTCTCCAATTTTTGATGAAGCGATCAGTTCAGTTATTAATTGCAAGTTAGACTTGTTTAACTGTACATCTGACTTACTTTTTGATATAAACCCCCATATGGCACTTTTTATTATCCGTTTTTGTCTCTTTACACCTAAATTCATGCATTTACTCCGATGCTGTCCGATCTGGAAATACCCCTCTATACTTTTGTCAATCGATAATACTCTTCAAACAACTTTATCCAAAATTCTAAACGTTACTTTCGATTCGATTTCATGGTCCCAAGCAGTTCTACCTGTAAGACTCGGTGGTCTGGGTGTTCGCGCCACTTCCGATGTGGCACTACCAGCTTTCCTGTCTTCTGCGTACAGTTCGTTGTCCCTCGTCGGTATTATTTTAAACATTGAACAGATACCGGTCGTAGAGATCGCGAACTTGGCGGAAGCCGAGAGAGCCTGGTGCGCCTTGTGCCCGGAAGCGGACGTCCCTGTTATGAAACACATCCAGAAAGTATGGGACACTCCTCGGCTCAAATCCATTCACGGTTCTTTAGTCGAAAATAGTCCAAACGACTCAGAACGTGCCCGGCTCTTGGCTGTCTCCTCACATGAGTCAGGCCACTGGCTTAATGCCCTTCCCTCACGCAACATAGGCACAGTTCTTGACCCAGGTACGCTAAGAATAGCTATCTGTTTAAGGTTGGGATCCAACATATGTGTTCCCCATACTTGTGTCTGCGGCAAAGGTGTGGACCGGCTGGGTAGACATGGCCTATCATGTAACAGAAGCGCCGGCCGCATGTTCCGCCATGGTACTATAAACGACCTGCTGCGTCGGGCGCTCGCCACTGCCTCCATACCTTCGTCACTAGAGCCTCCTGGTATGACGAGAGACGATGGCAAGCGCCCGGACGGAGTAACTTTGGTACCGTGGAAACTCGGTAGGGCCCTGGTGTGGGACGCAACATGCGTCGATACGTTCGCACTGTCCCACATACAGGCAACACGGTCTCAGGCCGGCGCTGCGGCTGATCAGGCCCAATTACTTAAGCGCCGCAAATACTCTTCTCTAGTTCAGAACTACGAGTTTGCGGCGCTTGCAGTTGAAACGATGGGACCCTGGTCAGCCGACATGAAGGCCTTCATGAGGACCCTGTCGTCGCGGCTGGTCCACGCCTCAGGGGACCCCAGAGCTGGCGCGTACCTTTCACAAAGGATCGCCCTTGCGGTCCAAAGGGGAAATGCCGCCAGCGTCATGGGGTCCATGCCGCAGGCAGAACTTTTGGACGGTCTATTTTTTTTGTAATTAGTTTTAATTTTTTTGTTTCATTATTTTTTATTTAGTATTTATGATGTACCATAATTGTCATTAGTTAATTACAATTTTAAATAAAATGTCTTTATTTGCATAATAAATCTTTTTTATGCTTCAATTTTCACACAGATTAGACTATATGAAATACAAGGTAATTATGTGTTCCGAGACCAATAAGGGGATTTGTTAATGCGTCCTGTAAGGAAATGACGCCTTATTGACATTGCTAAAGCGGGCCTTGCAGATAGCCTAAGGCCACTCACACACTGGCGCAAAATTGCCACCACGTGTGTTTCAAGCTTTACAGACAAACGCAAAATTAAGGAGGCGCTACACGGGCCGATATCGGCAAGACTGCAGGCTGCCGCATGATTCGGCCCGTGTGGATACGTGTCGGTAACACGGCAGCCAGCCAAATCATGGTCACGCCACACTAGATTGTCTGTGACCTTGCTTGGCAGTCCTGCCGATTTCGCTCGTGTAGCTTGACCTTTATAGATAGTTCAACTCATCTTCGCGCGCGTCTGTATGTGTCCGTGTCTGTCATGACTGCATTTGTGACACAAATCAAATCTGTGTACACAAGCAGACAGCCGGTGACGAACCTTTACTACCACGCGTTTTTCATCTATGAACCAACATTAACGGCTTGGCCAGCTGTGCGAGAGAGAGGCCACCCTTCGATCTCGCTCGCACTCGCATTAGGCCTCTTAAGGGCTTTTATGAAAGCCTGGCCCCTATTTCACCAACTTGACAATTGTCACCAGACACTTACAATTCGCCATACATTGATTGTTCTAGAAGTTAAGGTGGTTGCTAGGTTACTTGTGGAACCAGTAATGACCGGGAATAGGCATGATGACACATTTTGAAAAACTGTTCTATAATGTTTAGAAACATTTATTATGTACAACGAATAAGATTTTTCAAGAGAATATAACAGTTAAGTAGGAAAAAAAAATGCATTTTAGTTTTTAAATTTAAAATTTTCGCTAAAACGCTTGTCAGTATCATGACGTCCCGAGTGACGTCACGTTTGTATAAACAGAACTCAGACTTTTGACGTTTGCTACCTAGATCGCTCAATTGCTCATTGAATGAACATAAATTAAAAAGTTTACAAGTCTTGCGCGGCCGTGCGAGCGAGAAAGCGGGACAAAGACGTATGAAGATCTGACAGATAACATGCCTAACATGGTTCTATCCCTGTCTTACTATTCGTTCAGTACGTAAGTTTTCTCTGTAATCTGTGGTAATGGCCGTTATGGATATTTGTTTATACAAACGTGACGTCATGCGCTCTGATTGGTGTTTAACATATCATGGCGGGCGTCCGTCTTTTTCAGTTTAATTTTATCAAAATAAATAATAATCTCTTACGTAATAAATAAATATGACCATTTTTCGAATTTTATGATTAAAATTTCACTAAGAAAATACCATATTTTAGTGATTTTCAATTACTGTCATCATGCCTATTGTCGTTGTTAGGTGACAATTGTCAAGCTGGTGAAATAGGGGCTGGTATAACCTATGGCATTAGGTGGCCTGGTATACCTACATCTTAACCCATTTTTAACAGAATGTATGAATCTGTCTTGTTATTTTAACTGGGTTCATTTTTAGACCAAAAACTTTAGCAAGCCTAAGTTCATAAGTATTTTCACGTTCGTTATATTTTATTTTAAAAATGGTTGGTTGTTTTCCTAATAGCGATTAGGAAGCAATATGGCGATACAGTGTTCATCAAATTAAAGAACATTATTCATTTCTAATTAAAGGAAAAAAAGTCCGATTCGAACCGGCGACCACAGGGTTACGCGGCCTGTCCCTACTAACCAACTGAGCTATCGGAACAGGCCGTCTCGGACACGAAATCTTTCAGTAGTGTGTTACAACGCCTTATGGAGGCTTAATAATTTTATATTTTTTTCCTTTAATTTGAAATTTATACATTTCTGTTAGCACATAATTAATTTAAAGAAAATTGTTTAGAATTTCAATTGTTTTAGTTTAGGTCGTTATTTCTTGAACAATATTTGTTGTCTGTTGGCTTTACCAATACCTCTGTAATTCAATAAATAATAATAAATTACTTACAAACCTCCATGTCTAGAATACTAACCCTTTGGCCTCTTCCGCACCGGGGCGGGACCGTTGTTACCGAGAGCTTACTGATGTTGTCCAGATGACTTACAGTTTACTGATACCGTACCGAGCCTGCACTCGCAAATAAGGAAGTGACCTAAAATTGTGTTGCGCTACATTTTCTATGAAAATGTCCATGAGGATTTAAATTGAAAAACGGATTTAAGGGTTAATATTAAACAAATATGCTACATAATATAAGTTCTGAAATGGTTAGGAATTTTTGACAGTCAATTGAGACCAGCAGGGTTATCGAAAGACGGCGCGCGAGGTGTCTCGCGACGAGATTTACTCCGTCTCGCTTTAAGAGTCCGCAGTAAGCTCGATTCTCCATACAAACGTAGTTACGCTCTCATTTTAAAACTACGTGTTGGATTGTAACGAAACTTTGCATGTTCAATGAAATGAGGTATATCTATGTCTGACATTAGTTTACGTAGCTTCAGATACCATAATAAAAAAAATACAGCGAATTTAAGTTTTTCATACAAAAGTAGTTTTTGCTGTATTTACTTTGTTTTATAAATTGGAACCATATAAACTAATTACAGACATAGATATACCTCATGTCATTGTATATGCAAAGTTTCGTCACAATCCAACACGTAGTTTTAAAATGAGAGCGTAACTACGTTTGTATGGGAAGGTGAAATTCAGCCGAGCTTACTGCGGCCTCTTAAGTGTTCTAATTAGAAAGAGACAGGTAGTATATCTCACCCTTGTGTTAACCCTGCTGAGTTGCTACCGTAAAGTCCGTTCGTGTATATCTATCTCTATCGCACTCGCGTATTCGACAGAGAGAGATACACGAACGAAGGTTTTTGCGGTACTTCTCAGAAATATCTCTAAAACTTTTTTTAGTAACGTATTAAGGCATATTTACATTAGTTCGAAAAAATGTAAAATTATGTAAATAATCTAAATTATTGCTACTGATACTTCTATACTTGACGTGGGGACAGTTTTATAAAATGTAGAACATTTAAAACTAAGTAGTTAGTCTAATTCTAGATTTTAAATAATAAATTCTTAACTGACTAGGCGATACTGATTTTCTATTGCCGTCTCGCTCGCTTTTACACCATATTGCGCCGAGTGAAAGAGACGCTGACTGAAGTAGACGTGATTCCACGTCACTTACTGAACTGATACGCAAAATATGAAGCTAAGAATATTCTAGTGGCCTAATTTACTTGCAAGATTTTTCTTTACATTTTCACTGTTTGACAAAATGTCAAACTACATCATTAAGGCCTGAGGCCTGAATGACATGAAAGCCGCGCTTGCGGTGGCGGTCATTGGCTGTCAAATTTCCAGCGCCAGTGTGATTCAGGCCTAAAACCTGTCACAAACAGCCGCGGCCTGCGGTGGCGGCCAGTATATTACGATAATCAAGACCATGTCTCTGAATCAGTGTAGGATTACCATAGCAGGATCGCAAGCGTCTATAGGCTACAGTGTTTGCTTATCAGGCAGACCGTGAGCTTATTTGCCGCCGTCGTAGTATTAAAAGAAGTCTGTGTTTTGACCATGGCGCAGCTAAGAGTGGAGCGCTTCGCGGTAGAACGTTCTAATATGAAATGCACTATAGGATCATGTTTGTAAATAAACCTTTTCAACTCCAGAAATAATGTATACCTTTAAAACGATGTAAAATTATTAAATACCGTCTTTCTAAGTATATCGGTCTACGTAGATAAGCCAAGTTTTGTATAACGCTCTACAACTGCATAAAATATTCGTTTACGGTACGGCCAAGCGAAAAAAACATAGAAGTCTAAGTAAGAAATGGACCTGGGAATTGGGAAATATATGTATATACCAACAATATGTTCAATAACAACAAAGAAAATATATTTTTTTTTAAAACCCGACCGCCTTTTTACCAATATTATAGCCAATGTCACTTCTTACGATTAGAAGGAATCCAACGACACCTCTCCTTCGGCAGTCGCGAAAAATGGTTGAATTAAGGTCACAGCTCATTAGAGCCACCCGGCGCCCGACCCGCACCGCCTCGCCTCGAGCGGTTAGTATTCTGTATATGGATTTGTACAGGCATGCGCTCACTACATCAACTCCGTAGTTAGTACATTTACTAGGCGAGGCGGTGCGGGTCGGGCGCCGGGTGGTTCTAATGAGCTGTGACCTTTAGTCTTAACTGTTGCCCATAAGTATATTTATATTACGTATCTTACTTCGTCGCTTTGAAGCTTTTGAAAGTACCCGCACCTCGCTTGATATCGACCAATGAATGCATGACGGCGCCAAACGCCATGCTATGGTTCCCGCTTTCCTTCAGGCAGGCCCTATGCTCATTTGCCGCCATCGTGGTAAAAAACATGCATATTTACACAGTTGTAGAGTGTCCGTAATCAGTGACTAGTGTAAGATAGTCGATCAATTGTTTTCGATTTAGTTTATCGTAATCGAATGTTTACCCATTAAAAATAATGAAAGAATTTAGTGTTGTTTCATTAGATTAACTATGGATTAACTGAATGATTCCTTTAAGGGCTCTACTGACCGTCGTGCTACCAGCAAACACGTGTGCACACACCTCGAGACTATATACAGGGATTATTAAGCCAATCAGCAATCAGTTCCAAGCGGTCGTTGTTGGTTTGTCTTTCAAAAATCGACATAAATATGTCCGACTTGCACGGCTATCACGATTTTTCTCGCACTATCCGTCTCTTTCTTATTAGAACATTTAGAACAAGAGGTAATAAAAACCGGCTAAGTGCGAGTCAGACTCGCGCACCGAGGGTCCCGTACAAAAATTACGGATTTCGCAATTTTTCTTTTACTTATCTGTGGTACTTTATTAATTTGTACTTTACGTTGCGTCGTACCAAATTTCTATATTCTGAGCTTACAGGACCCTTGTAGGTTTTGATTCCCTTGCGAGTTACGAAAATTTGCGGCATAAACGGCTGGACCTTTTGATTGCGTTGGCTTGAAGTATGATTTTTTCACAGCTCCAAGGGACAGTAGACCTGAGTATTTGGTATAAATTTTAGCTTGATACCTCCACGCGTTTCTGAGAAACAGGGTCTTGACAGGCGACCGGACGGACGGACGGACAACAAAGTGATCCTATAGAGTGTGTCGCGGCCGCTCCATGATAGACGTCCAGTTATCAAGACCCTAGAGTTAGTGTGAATAAGAGAGGTAGCGCACAGCAGAATCTCATCTCGCTCATATTTTGAGCAACTGGGAAAGGACTCATCTGTAAGGCACCTTAGGCACCCTACAGAAGACCGCAGCCATAATAACAACACTTTGTGGGTATGTGGCGTTGTTCCTGGTGGTGAGACTGGTCAGTAAGGACGCCAGAGCTCCTGAGGATGCGCTGCCGCTGTTTTGAGTGAGGGACTTGCATTTGTCTCAATATAAAGAGTTCTCAAATCAATAAAGGGTAGGCAGCGCACTCGTGTTCAAGCGTAAGTATAATGCGTCCACAGACGTCGGTGTCTGCTTACCATCAGTCAGGCCGTATTCTGTTTGCCAGTATCGTAGTATAAAAAAGTAACCAAATAAATTAGAGCGATCGGGTATGATAAATAACCAAGCTCATGTGCCATTTGCTGATGACAAACATGATTATGCTAGATACAAACAAGATGGCAAATAAGCTATGAATCAAATGTGAATTTATCTAACATATCTACAAAGACATTAGATGTAATTGTTCCATCAGGTCATCGATCAATTCTGTCATAGACAAAATATAGCTTATCATAGATAAGTCGGTAGGTACACGTGTTCAAATGAAAAACTGTATGGGGTTGGCAACTGTCAAATGTTTGACTAGATGGCGCCATCAAAGATTTGATCCTATCACTAGCCTTTTTCTATGGGATTTGGCTTGAACGGCTTGATTCTAAACAAGGAAATCGGTTCTTTAGTTTTGGAGCCTATTCCATACAAACAAACAATCAAGGTAACCGATATAGCTCTCCGAATCGCTAAACTTAAGTGGCAGTGGGCGGGGCACATAGCACGTAGATCCGATAGCCGATGGGGCGGAAAGGTTCTCGAGTGGCGACCACGTACCGGAACGCGCGGCGTGGTAGGCCCCCCACAAGGTGGACTGATGACCTGGTAAACGTTGCTGGAGTCCGCTGGATGCGGGAGGCGCAGGACCGGTCACTTTGGCACTCTTTAGCAATGATGAAACAATCAAATCTTTCCTCTTTATAATATTAGTGTAGAAATGTAGTAGGTAGATTAGATGCAAAATGTATCAAAAGCATTCAATCTGTGATCATTTTATACGCACGTGCTCCATACTACGTTTGATACCGAACCGATGTAATCACACCCAAAGCCAAATTAGACACACAGATAAAATTATTATTAGAGGATACATAAATTATCGAAGCAGCGAAAACGGATTTAAGAGTTTCGTGGTAATGTAATCAATGTGATAAGAAAATAATTTATGGTCTATTATAATTATATCCCTATGATTATTTATAAAGTGCACAAGGAGAGAGGTAGGGCATAAAGTAATGTCCTCACTCGGTCACTGTTGGAGCAGACCAACTGGGCAAGGACCCTTGCAGAAGACCGCAACTATAATAACGCCATTAAGTACTTGCTCTGTAGGAAGGTAGTTATGGGGTGTTGTGTTCCTGGTGGTGAGTTAAGGTCGCCAGCACGGCTATATCCTATCACGCGACGGCGCGCGAGCTCTCACGATTTTTTCGCACTATCCGTCTCTGGCAGTGGCAGTGTTGGGGCGGAAAGGTTCTCGAGTGGCGACTACGTACCGGAAGGCGCGGCGTGGGCAAGCCCCCCATAAGGTGGACGTAAAGGTTGCTGGAGTCCGCTGGATGCGGGTGGCGCAGGTCCGGTCACTGTGGCACTCTTTGGGGGAGGCCTATGTCCAGCAGTGGACGTCTTTCGGCTGATATGATGATGATGATGATGATCCGCCTCTCTCTTATTAGAACACTTAGAACAAGAGGTATAGTGCGAGAAAAATCGAGGGTATGTCGCGGCCGTCCCATGATCGTCGTGCTGAGCTCCAGGGCAGGGTGTTGCGTCGGGAGTGGTGTGATTTTACCACAATTTGTCAATACAACATGTCGAAGTCATAATCAAAGGTCATAATTGGGTGTGGCGAACAGATGTAACAATCCGACCACATGTGCATGCAATTTCTCGGTACAACTCGTTTGACAGTCGGAGCAGCAGCGCAACATGCCTTCAGACAATAGCAATTAGTCAGCTCCTGATAAATTAGGACTGACCAAATCATGACGTGTATAGACCCCATGAGGCCCTACCGCGAAACGAAAACGAACTTCGTTTCTGTATCTCCTCTTTCGCACTTGCTCATTCGAGTGACAGAGAGGGAGATACACGAACGAATTTTGTTTTCTTTTCCCGATAAACACCCCTGTATTGTGTATATCTATATAGCTGTCAATACAACGCATCCTCAAATAAGTAATAAAAAATCGGCCAAGTGCGTGTCGGGCCACGCGCAGTTTAGGGATACGTCGTTGCCAGTCTGTCTTTGGCGATGAAGGGGGTTACCTACCCCAAAGAAATGTTTTCCCTAGATTCTATTCTACTGTTTTGTCGCGTGATTGATTTATATACCAATGCCGAATTACTGTTTTCTAGTAGTAAATGGTTACTGAGCTATGCCGCAGACGGATAGACAGACATGGCGAAACTATAAGGGTTCCCTGTTGACTACGGAACCTTAATAAAGGGTCGATAGCGTACTTGTGATTCTTCTAGTGCCGGAACGTTCACGTTCTCGGAAACGGCTCTAACGATTTCGATGAAATTTGGAATATAGAGGTTTACTGGGGCGTGAAATCGATCTAGCTAGGTCTCATGTCTGGGGAAATTCGTTGTCTCCTTATTCTCACCCGAGCTGAGCTCGGTCGCCCAGGGACTGGTCGATAAAACAAGATCACCTGAGGGTGCGCTGTGTTAAGAGTGACGGACCCTAGTACATTTGTCTGTAGATGCCAACACAATGAATATTAATATGGAAAATGCGCTTGTGACACCTCTGCATCTGCAGTCACGTGTCCATAAGCTACAGTGTTTCATCGACTATCTGATATAGGCCGTTTGCTTAATCGCCACCACACACGTAAGATATTTATGTGCGTTTTGTTCTGATCTTAATGTCAAACTGCTGACTCTCCATTATTAATTAGTGTCCATTAATTATTTATACTTCAACATGATTGATATATGAGATAATTTAGTTAGATTACATGATCATAATCTTAGATGACTCGATTTTCCATTATATCGAAATGTCTAGATCTTAACAGAATTGGATTAATTGTTATCAAATATTCAGTAATATTCCACAGGTAAAAAGTATATCTAGATTCGTTTTTTTGTGTTGATAACATTACGTATAGTTCAAATAATATGAACTGAGCTCATGAATGGGCTATGTTTGCGGTCGGCGCGTGCTATATTATTACAAGCTTTTATGTAGTTTCACCCGTTTGTCATCGAATCTTGCAAGTTAAATTTGACCCACTTCCCGGTGACCGATTGAGCTGAAATTTTGGGTGTAAGTTTGGATGACAATTCAATACTATGGTACCATCGAGCTGATCTGATGAATGAGACAGGAGGTGGCCATGGGAATTCAGTACTTAACCGACGTAACCCCATTGAGTTTGGGCTCGTTAGAATCGTCTTAATGAGTAGTTGATGATGGCGTACAGTAAAGTGCAGTCGGCAATAAAAGCTTGTACCAAAAATTAAAATTTTGACAGAAACTTGTTAAGATTAAGAACCGCCACCTAGTTAAAACGATCATTAAATAATGAACTACAATAGATTCAAAATTAACTGATGTGCCACATATTAGGCACGCTGTGTGCATCTGAGAAAAGGTGCGTCGTACCTCGAGTAGTACATATAATAATGATTTTAAAAGGAAAACTATCACGGGCAAGTAGGCATAAGTAGTAACCAAGTAATAGTCGACCACCTTAATGTGTACTTGTTTCATCGTCCGCCCGGTCGGAAAGGAACCTCAGGGAGACTCCAGCGCAGAATCCCCAGACTACCCACTAAACCCCCAACGATTGTCCAGCCATCTCGCTTACAAGGAAGGTCAAAGGTTCACTTACACATCACATGGTACTTTGACCCTCGCGAATAGCCCGCTTTACAGGCCAAGCCAACGTGCAGGCTATAACCTAATTCTACCTACTACCCCGGCATCAGACATGTACAAAATGGTTTTAAATAAGCATTTAAATATAAAATGCAAAATACTTTTCAGATTTACTATTTCAAATGCAAAATACCAAATAGTTTTGCGTTTCGTATTTCAAATGCTAAATGCAAAATAGGTATTTTCAAAATACTTTCTCGAAATAAAATACCTTTTGACAAAATCGAATGATATTTTTGTTTATTTTAGGTATTTATCATGAGAAATAGAATAGAGATTCAATGCCGAGCCGAATGGCACCTTATGCATGGCATTTTGGTCATATTTATCAGTACGCGTATCAATAAATTCTGTTATGTTATTATAAATAATAATACTCACTTAAAATAATGTAAAAAACAAGACTAACAGAAAGATAGCCATGGCTCCATTTTGTGAATTGTGTGGCCATTTATTTCGGTTGACTGTGCATCTAGTTCTTATTTAATTACACTTTTCTTTTATTAATAGCAATTGGACTGGTATTGTTAGTGAACATCAATTTTTATTTATTACGCTTTTTAGACATGAAGCGCGCACTCTGACCAAAGGAGAAGAAAAAAAGTGGCCAAGTGTGTGTCGGGTCACGCGCAGTGTAGGGTTCCGTAGTTGCCTGTCTAGTCTTAGTTACATCGACGTGCGGTGCGGTTGCGTCGACCGAATTTGTACGAAAATTGGCCTTTCCAAGAACACATTAAGTTGGTCGACTATTACTCGGTAACTACTTATGCCTACTTGTCGATGATAGTTTTCCTTTTAAATTCATTATATGTACTACTACCACGATTTTTTCGCATCCCCGGTAGTAGCCATTTAGCCGGCAGGGTGGGGGGGGGGGGGGTACACATGACTCGAACAAAAATTAGGCAAACGCAGAACTGAGTTGAAAAAAAGTTTAAGAAAACAAGCTATCCAACGATACCCCACTCTATAGGTTTAACGAGAAAAAAAAAACATCACCAATTTACATGTAGGGGAGGTTCCCTAAAAAAATTTTTTTTCTGGATTTTATTCTACTGTTTTGTCGGCGTGATTGGTTTATATACCCACGACGAATTGCAGTTTTCTAGTTGTAAGGGTTACTGAGCTAAGCCGAAGACGGACAGGCAGAGGGACGGACATGGCGAAACTATAAGGGTTCCTTGTTGACTACGGAACCCTAAAAAAGGGCACGCATGGCTAGCAGGCGCCTCTATCGGTCAAATTCGGTAATACAAGCGCCATTCGTTCATTTCATTTTGTTTGACTGGTAATGTTGGCTAAACTTAATCACAAAGTATTTTGCATTTTGAAATGAATATTAAAAATGCAAAATACATCTCGAAAGGTATTTCAAATAAAATATAAAATAGTTTTTTCTAAAAGGCATTTAAATGCAAAATACAAAATAGGTATATTGCATTTTGTATTTGCATTTTAAATAGAAGTATTTCAAATAAATCGCATCTCTGCCCGGCATAACTCTTAATTAGGCACTAATTGTATTTTGTCGGTTTCCTTTGTGATAATATCTACAAACGATGATACCTACCTATCTTATTATTATTTTAAGCAACTTGTATTTACGATAACATCCATTATGTTGCATGAATCACTGGTATGCCAAAATTATGCGCTGATCGTGTGCTTAGATTAATTTACAAACTTCCAACAGTGCATTTGTTATTAACCGACTGCAAAAAAGGAGGAGTATCCATGTTCCACTGTATTTTTTTTATTCGTTGTATTCATTGTTCACCGATTTATGTCAATTCCTCAGGCCTCTTGCCTCAGGTCAGCGATCGGACATACTCATCTCAGCTACGAATTCCGATCTAGTTCCTACGCATTACAGACTGGAGTACCTAGTTATGGTCTCAATGTTAACCCAGCAAAGACCCAAGGCTATCATCATTGGTAGCGCTAAGATGATTTCTAGACTTGACTATGTTAATCTCCCACCGATTTTGTTTGATGGTGTTTTGATCCTGTACTCTCTGCCAGCTAAGAACCTTGGCTTTATTTTGCACCGCACTCTTTCATGGGTGCCATGATGAATGAAGTTGTTTGCTGCTGTGGATTCTTTGAGTAATTTCCTCCCCGTTGCTACCAAAGTTGCGCTTGCTCAATCGCTTCTCCTCCCTATTTTAGATTATGCGGACGTTTCCCACGTTTATCTCTCTGTGGAGCAACTCAAAAAGCTTGAGCGTATTCAAAACTAATGTATCAGGTTCATATTTGGGTTACGCAAATATGACCACGTACATACCTATCCAGTTTCCGTTCTCAACTCAAGTGGCTTCCTATCCGGTGAGGCCAGACGTAACTCTCACATTCTCGCCCGCCTTTAGAGAATAATTTTTTACCCTGCAACTCCTCGCTAGCTACCTCAAGGAACACTTTAAATTTCTTTCTTCTACTAGGGCTGCTCAGTACCTACTCATAGTTGCTTCTGAGTGTTCCCCCATCAAACTCTAAATTTTACAACAGTCGTTTTACTTTCCGAGCTGTTCGAATGTGGAATTCTTTGCCTATATTCCGAATATTCTGAATCTCAGTCTCTGAGTTGTTTTCCGAGATTTTACTGAGTTGTCGATAATATATATTTTTTTTAATAATAATTATGTTGAGGAATGGCAAATGGGTCTTGTTTTCCGATTCATTTTTAGGGTTCCGTAGTCAACAAGGAAGCCTTAGAGTTAGTTTCGCCATGTCCGTCTGGCCGTCCGTCCGTCCGTCTGTCCGTCCGTCTCCGGATTCGTTCAGTAGCCATTACTACTAGAAAACTGTAATTCGGCATGGGTATATTTATAAATCAATCACGCCGACAAAACGGGAGAATAAACTCTTGAAAACAAAAAATCACCTAAAGAGGGGATGTTTTTTTATCTCGTTTAACCCATAGTGTGTGGTCTCCATGGATAGCTAAAAAATATTATGACTTTTATCGAATTATTGATTCGTTTCCGAGACATTGGGCTTTAATTAAAGTCCAAGTTTTTGTTCGACGATCGAACTCGATCGGAATGTGAAAAACACGTGGCAGAATATAATTAATTTAAAAGGAAAACTATCACGGCTAAGCAGGCATAACTAGTTACCGAATAATAGTCTACCAACTTAAAATGTACTTAGTAAAGGCCAACTTTCGTACAAATTCGGCTGACGCAACACGCAACCATTTAGTTGGCGCGTGCGTGTTGATGTACCTAACTAAGAAAGACAGGCAACTATGCTACACTGTGCGTGGCCAAACACGCACTGGGCCGATTTTTCAGTAATATAATAAATAATAACTTTAAATCTGAAACATACCGCACCATACTTTGAGAACCAGTGACACAATTATGAAATTATGATGTTTCGTTTGATCCCACTGTGTTAACACATTTACGGAACAGTTACGTAACTTTGGGGCCAAATAGTGGTTACCAGTAACACTGTGTGCATTTTGTTCCGGAACACTTACATGTCAAGTTCACACAGACACAAACTCGACACTGTGTTCCCCTAAATTACCATATGATATTTTAGTCGCAATGTGTAGAAACTGTGCAGTACCTAACAAAATAACCAAAACGTTGGTACAGTTCGAAATGTGTTCACAATATTACCACATATTGCAACCAGATGTATACTGTTTGTATGTGGTGGAACCGTTTCTACTCTGCGACTACTTCTAGTAAATTGTTACCACAATCGAATTTTTGCGACCAGAAATGGTTGTATGGGATCGGAAAGCAGATCATGTGGAAAATTGGAAAGGAAATGTGGAAGTTATCATGTACTTATGTCACGTATGTGACATGGCTTGCCAAAGTACTGAATTGAAGTCGCGTATACTGTGGAGGGAGGGGGGTAGGTACGGAAAAGCTCTTATGCAGCTAAATTAAGAACCGTTCCTAAAATGGCTAATGACTTGCCATAAACAACCTACTAAATTTGGACGGGTAATGGTTTGTTGGGCACAACTTCATACTAAATCAGTTGTGCCCAACAAAAAAAAGTGGAAGTATGACAAGGGCAATGAATGATATTTCCCTTTCTGTCACACGTATCGAGATTTGTATGCTACCAGCTCGCTCGCACGTGGTATTATTATTACCATAGCCTGTCCAGATTATTCTACGTTCATGGGTTAACACAAGACGGCGCGCGAGCTGTGTCGCGGCGAGATAGACTATCCGTCTCTTTCCACAGTGTTCTAAATAGAAAGAGACGTCTATGTCACAGCTAGCGCGCCGTCTTGTGCTAACAGTGCTGTACCACGTACCACTCATTTCGTCAAAACAATAGCGCCATCTATGAACTCAATAAATCTCCTAACAGCGGGAGCCAATGATTTAGGCAGAGGTCTTACAATAATGTTACAGAGACCTCGCTGACGTTGGTAGGAATAGTCAGGGGTGCCCTAAAATTACGCGAAACCTTCAACTTGGCAATACCCAATGCCGCTAAGCCATTGAACTAATCATTCAAATCGGTAATTACTTTATCAATCCATATCAATTAATCCAAGTTCCTCATACCCATCCTACAACATTGCGTCTCTATTACAAACTCATTAACGTCGTTATTCGCTTGTATTTTTTCCAGTATTTTTCTGTAAGATTGCCTCAAATTGAGCGTTTATAAGTCTCTATTACAAACGTAATAGAGCCGTTATTCGCTTATATTTGTTTGAGTTTGTCTGTAAGATTGTCTGAAAATGGAGAGTTTATATAAGCAGGACATATGGATTATAATTCAGACAGTAGAGAACAGTTGAGCTGTTTATCTGTCCCGGCGTTGTGTTTGTGTTACAAGTGTTAAGTTAGTGTTACCTGTTTAGAAAATAAAATATAATGATTGGTAAGTTTTTTAATTCAGTGATTTTTCTGTTTGGGTTTTTTATGTTACTTTTAAAGTCTGTGCGGAAAGATATGCGTCGTAGAATGTGGGAACAGACTAGCTAACTTAAATTCACAAGTCAATAGTGGTGTTTTTCTCGCGGGCAAAACCGAATAAGGCCTGCAACACACTGGCGCGGCCTGCGGTGGCGGTCAATAGTATGCCACATAAAAAAAATGCTAGTTCCCTTTTCTGCTACACTTCTTTTTTCACACAGATTTCTGCAACGAACACTGACACTGCTGCAAAGTATATTCATGCAACCGAACCAGAATATTATACCAAAACTGTTAGTAGTTAAGTATATGTTTCATGTGATCTGCCTACCCCTCTTGGGAATAACGGTGTGAATGTATTACCGTGTACTTAAGGTTTAAGAAAAGAAGGTGTTAAAAAAATTACATGTAGGTATTGTAAATTCATTTAATTCAAAACCTTTACATCAATGCACCCTCCATCCTCTAGTTCCAGCTCCCTTGGAGTACACTTACCTGAGGGAAAAACACATTCTATATAATCACAAATCCATACTAATATTATAAATGGGAAAGTGTGTCTCCGGGTATCTACCTCTTCACGCTTAAACCGCTGAACCGATTTAGGTGAAATTTGGTATAGAGATAGATTGAGTCCTGGGGAAGGACATAGGATAGATTTTATCCCCGAAATCATCCCCTAAGGGGGTGAAATGGGGGGGAGGTGAAAGTTTGTATGGAGCTGTGATATAAACGAGTTCCACACGGACGGAGTCACGGGCAGAAGCTATAAAAAATAAATTAAACTTTATTTGCCAGAATATGGTACCAAAGCATGATGTACCAGCATGCAGGTGTGCAAATTTTTGTCATAATTTTATTGTTGTTAACATAATAAATTCAGTTGATGAAAATAATATAAAATTCAAAGAAAATTAACTAGCATGTCAAATATTTTTTTACGCTATAAAATCATTTCTCCAATGAGCATTTTGTCAATTTATTATGGATGTATATGTATAGGCTGATTTATTATTGTTAAATTAGACTTGCATGTGGGTGGAACTTTTTCTTGTTTCTATTATGCACTAAGAAGCCAGAAGATTGTGACAGAGTTTAGAAAACATATGAAATAGACTCCTAGCATGTTCAGGAGATGCTCCAATACAATTGTTTACAGCTGGTTAACATTTTGACAGTCATTTGGGTCTATATTTCTATTTGGCGTGCTCATACACATTTTTATGCCAAAGTACATCAAACGATATGATACAGAGTGAAATAATAAAATGGAAAAATAAACAATCTTCATTTGTAGCCCCCGACAGGACTCGAACCTGGGAACCCTCTATTGCCGGCAGAGTGCTTTAACCGCTCAGCTACAAGGACAGTGACTGAAATCGCGTATCTGTCAACTATATTCCTGCTGCAAATAGCAACCTCTCTGTATACTCTTGAAAGACGGACAGCCTTGGACCACATCCTCGTTAAAAATAACAACAGTACTCATCTATGTCCAAAGTACATTGGTTTGTCTGAGCCTAAGTACTGTTGTTAGCTTAGAGCATTAAACCAACCGGAGCGGCCATTGAGAGGCGTTCCCCTCTGCCAAAAGTATATGACCAGTGGTCAGTGTACACATTGTATGGACTGACGTTTATCTGACATAGCTATTTTCACGTTACACATACATTTGACGTTCCCCTCCCCCGCAAAAATCGGCAGACTATTTATGTATAGAAAATGACTCATGGCCGCTCCTTGTTACAGACTGTACCAAAAATACGAGTTTATTAGTGGATTTTTCCACCATATGTACTCGGCACATACTTAGATTTTTCAGAACCGTGGCTAGACAGGAGGACAGTCTAGAGATATTGATACAGTAGGTAGGAAGAGCACCTATCCGGCTACTATATATATATATATACTCTATACAAGGTTCGGCTTTTTGTTTTGTTCGCTTGCCTGCCGCTGACTGATTATGAATACTATTTCCAAAGGTAACTCACCTGAAATGATGTCACCATCAAATTCAAATCTCAACTTATCTAACGGTCTCTCATAATGTTCAGCACATTGCAACATAGCTATGGCCATTTTGTCATCTGGCTTTATAGTAATCTCAAACGGCTTCTTCACATGACACTGGAACTTAAGTTTGACACCGTCTTTATTTTCCACATTGTTAGACGTCAAATGTGTAACACTTTGACTGACCATGCCACCATCAATGAATTTGGCGATACTATAATCAATTGAATCTGGAGTGTCATCTGGTTTTATTATTTTACCATTATAGGAAAAGTACAATTTATCAAAGCTGACCTCTTTTTCTCTGCTGAAATGCTCAAATATTGGTGTGAGTTTTTGGAATTTACGTAAATCAAACTTGAAAATATTTGCGCTCATCCATTCAACTTTAACTGACATCAACTCATTTTCTTCTAAAGTTTCATTCAAGTCTTCAATCTCTACAACTTCATCAGGTTTTCTATTACAGAATAGCTGTTGATTATAGCATTGGTCAGGGTATTCACATGTGTTTCCAACACTGTATGTGGGTATAAGGGGTTCAAGAACTTGACAAATGTTTGAAAGATGTTGGGTGATGGCAGACAAGCTAGTATTCATACTGTTTCTGCCTCTACGTCCTCTAGCGCGTCCTCTCCCTCTCCCGCGTACTGGTGGAGGAGGAGGCAAACTAGGCGAAGGTTCAGGTACACTGGAATTTCCCGCCAATTCCGTAGCTCCACTTTTTCTTTTCCGCTTAGGCAATGACTTTTGTAAATCAGCCAGATTCGGCGAATTTTGGGCACTGGTTTTAATTTTTTTAGCTGCGCTTCTGGTGTTGCGTTTCGGTTTTGCGTCGTTTACGGGCGGGAACCTACTACGGAATGTTTCCAAGTCTATGGAATCACTGCTGCAGGAATCTGTGGATATCTTTCTTTTCACTTTGGCTGGAGATTTATTTTTGCTGTTCTTAGTCTTCTTTTTGGTCGGTGAACAAGATGGCATATACGGTGGTATGCAATCGTTTATATTGCAGTCGGTGTCAACGTTGTAGTTGTTTATCATAGCGTCAAGTTTTAGTGTGGGGTTCAGGAAGCTGTCGTCTTCTGAATCTGATGAAGACATCTCTTCTTTTCTCTTTCTAGACGTAATAAAATGAAAAGTTGATGAAAAGCTTCAATCAATGTAAAAAACAAGAGCTGAGCTAGCTGATTGCTAGCTGACTGCTATGCAGTTGACGGTTGTTGTTGCCAAATGTCAAGTTGTTGACGTCATTAACGTTGTTTTGTAGTTGTCACGTTTTGCGAGTGCACGCTGCCAATTCATGATAAGGAGATAAGAAAATAATGGTGAGGATTATGATTCAATTTTTTTAACGATAGTATTTTGATTAGTGTACCATGATTGATTACATATGGGTAGGTAAATTAGTCAATTTCAAGTCTAACACGGTTAAACACAAGACGGTGCGCGCGACATGGTTAGGATATTTTTATCTAAGCAATAACAAAACGTCGTGAAGATCGATCACTATAGCCGCATCCACACCAGTTTTTTTTTTTGGCGGGAACGTTGAAAGTGATAGGCGCGCTTGATAAAATATTTTATTGTAAATTAATTTTAGGTGTTAATTTGTACATATTTAGTCTTAATTTTAATTTAAATTCATAGTTCATTTGGTTATCGGTTTGGTGCGCTTCCCCAGTCATGGGGAAGCGTACGGGAAAGCGTTCACGGTTGGAGGGCTTGGAGCCGGAGCCAGATCTTCAATCTGAAAGTAGTTCTGATGCGGATACAGGTGCGCCCTCGGAGCGCATACCTGCAAAAAAGAAGACTAAAGAAGATGACAAAGAGAAGTATACTCCTTTCAGGGCCAAAAGTTATTACAGGTTGTACGACGAAAATTCAGCTAAGAAAGAATTTATTGTTTTTCTGAATCACAGAGAGGATGACCACAAATTTTCTGACAAAGATAGACTTGCTTTGTCCAATGCAATCCGAAAGCATCGCGTGTCGGGCGTGATGCATCTAAGAACAATTAATGCATACAAAGTTGGGATTATGTTCGATCTCCCAAATCACGCCAATGTCTTCCTAAAAAATGAAAAAATATTAAATGAAATTCACATGAATGCTTCAATCCCAGCATCTGAGACCAAGGTTACGGGTGTTCTCACTTCAGTGCCGATTGATTATTCGAACCAGAAGATTTTCCAATTAATAGCTTCCAGTAAAAAGGTGATAAGCGTAAGACGGTTTATGCGGCGGGTAAAAGACACGCTGGGTATCGTCTCAATGGTTCCAACTAAGACGGTTGCCGTGACTTTTGCCTCTGTACAGTTGCCTGAATATGTAACACTTGACCATTGGAGGCACGAAGTAGGGATCTATATTCCTCCAGTAAAGCAATGCCTTCGTTGCATGAAATTTGGTCATATAGCAAAGTATTGTAAAAATAATGAAGTATGTTCAATTTGTGCTGAACCTCATAATTTCAAAAATTGTAATAAGGTTAAAACACAATGCGCAAACTGTGGTGGGGATCACGTGGCTATATCTGCTGCATGTCCAATTAAAAAACAGAAAATTGAGGAAAATAAGTTAAAATCACGTAGTGCTAAATATTCCGATTTGTTTTGTGACGTTGCATTTCCGCAGCTCGGCTCAAAATATATTGACACCCATCTAAGTAATCTGACCAAATCTGACAGATTTATGAATCTACTTGTGGAAGCTATAGTTAAAATTTCTGCTGATAAAGAAACGCCAATAAATTCTAACAATATAAAAGAAACACTTAAAAACACTTTCAGGAAACAACCTTAATTTTTTTCTTTATGGACATATTGAACATAGTGCAGTGGAATGCTCAGAGTATAATAAGCAATAGTCTAATCTTTACTAGATTCTTATATGAAAATAACATTCACATAGCAATAATTTCTGAAACCTGGTTAAAACAACATCAAAAATTTTCAATTAAAGGATACAATGTCATTAGAAATGACTGTGGTAATAAACATAATGGTGTAGCAATACTTATTCATAACAATATAGTATATTCTAATATTAAAACTTATTTTGACAATGCTCTACAAAATATCTGTGTACAAATAATTATAAACAACAAGCAGTTGAGTGTAGTAAGTTTTTATAGTCCATCAAATTCTGATCCCCCATTTAATAAAAGTAAATTTGATGCTTTGATAAAATCTATTCCGCAGCCAATGCTTTTTGGAGGCGATCTAAATGCTCATCAAATGTCATGGGGCTGTGTTGATACATTGCCTCGAGGTAGAGATGTCTTAGATATTATTGATGGCAATGACTTGGTTCTTTTAAATAATGGTCAAACTACTACAACTGGTTCTTCTTCTTGGCGTCCTAATGCTCTGGATTTAACTTTCGTTTCTCCATCATTGGCACTTTCATGTGATTGGTCTGTTATGGATTGTCCTCTTGGCAGCAGTTATCATTTGCCTGTAATGATAAAAATGATAGTTGGTAATGAAAATAGCTCACAAAGTAATCCAATATGTAATAATGTACATTTGCCCATTCACCCAAATTACAAACAGGTGAATTGGAAAATGTACAGGCAATCAGTTGATTTTTGTTTGGCTAATATTGATTTTGAAAATATGTCTTCGATAGATGCGCTCAATCTGTTTTGTAATATTTTGCGATCTACTGCTGTAGAGTCCATCCCTAGACATAGGTCTTTGAATAGTTCTAATATGTGTACACCAAAATCTTTGAAATTTCCCCGGCTGCCTTGGTGGAATCAAAAGTGTTCAGAAGCTGTACTTAATTCAAAACATGCTTATATAAAATTTAAAAGTGAACCTAGTGAAGAGAATTATATAGAATTTAAAAGACTTCGAGCCCTTAAAAAGCTTGTTCTTAAGACTGAACGGCATAATAGTTGGATAAATCTGTGTAACTCATTTAACCGGTGCACTCCTTTGACATTAATATGGAATTACATGCGGAAATTTAATAAAACATTCATTTCAAAACACGCTAGTAATAATAGTTGGATATCAGATTTTCTTAAGAAATACACTCCTGATTTTGTGCTTAATGAGTCTTTAAATTATGTTCACACAGAAAATGATAATGATAAGTATCTTACTGAACCGTTTTCTTTGCAAGAGCTTAAATCTGCCCTATTTTCAAGAAGAGATACATCCTTTGGTCTTGATGGAATACTATATATTTTACTGAAAAATTTAAGTTCACAAAATCTAAAGACCTTTTTAAACATATTAAATCAGCTGTGGGAAGAAAACTTAATTCCTGATGATTGGAAAACAGATTGCTTAGTCCCAATTTTAAAGCCTGATAAAGATAAATTGTTACCCGACTCATATCGACCTATAGCACTCACATCTTGTGTAGGAAAGGTTTTTGAACAGCTTCTAAAGCAACGGTTGGAATTTTTTGTCGAACAAAATGGTCTGTTACCCTGCAATCAGTTTGGTTTTCGTAAAGGTCGGTCTTCTCGTGAGAGTATTTGTCAGTTGCAACTTGATGCACTTAACAGCATATATAATAATCAGTATCTTCTTTCGGTATTCTTTGACATTGCAGGTGCATTTTTTTTTTTTTTTTTTTTAATTATGGCAACCGTAATAGGACATTTCTGCCAGCATCACGTCAGAAAAATGAACTAGAGGAAGGGGAGACAAGAAAACGATTTGACCAGATTTTGTTGATGGATACGAATAGGTACATAGTACATACTAAGATAAATAATTTTATAGCCTGGTAGGAAGAGTTAAAGTTTCAATTTATTGAGAGAGAGGAAATTTGAAATCAGCCGAAAAACAGCAGGATTCGGAAACAGAAGGGACACTACGTGGGTAGGCAAGGGGATTTTCTGATAAATGAGGCCAGCGTATAGGCCAGAATGGTCCAGACGGGGGCAACTCAAAATCAAGTGATTTAAGCTGCCCTCGTCTAGACCACACTCACAAAGGGAAGAGTCCCGAATACGGAACCACCTCAAATGAACATGGGTACAGCAATGGTTCGGCCTCATGCGAATAATTGTCGAAGTTGCTTGTTTACTAAGAAGACTTTTTGAAAACCAGACTTTCAGGGGTAAAACAGGTTGAACTTTAGCATAGGTTGCGCCCGTCCGTCTGCTGCTAGACCGCCACCGGGCGTTCCACTTTTTCCTTAAAAACTGCTGAGGGAGGGAAAGAAGGTCATGGCAGCAGATTCTAAAAGGGACTTTATCACCGCAAGCGACTGCTTGTTTGGCAATGAAGTCCGCCTTTTCGTTTCCATCAATACCCGAGTGGCTCGGTATCCAGGCCAAGACGACCTCAGAGCCTCTGGAACTGCATTGATTAACCGCTTCTTTAATCTTCAGGGTTAAGGGATTATGGAGTTTAGAAGTAAACGGGTTAGCTAAAATAGCTTCTAGAGCATTGCGAGAGTCAGAAAAGACAATGGAACGACGTAAACCGGCTAAAATAATGTATTCCAAGCTTTTTAGGATACCAAGGCACTCTCCAGAGAAAACCGAAGATTCCGGAGGGCACTTTGCTTTTTGGACGATCCGATACTGCGAGTGATAGGTACCTACCCCTACACAGCCCATGGGGGATAACTTCGAGGCATCAGAGTAAAGAGTGTGCCACCCAGCCCAGTCCTTTGCCAGAAGACCGCGAGAATATTCCCTTGCAGAGATATCGCCTTTCATAACATCAAAATCCAGAATAACACGGGGTTGGAGAATAGTAACAAAGTAGGGGAATTCAAACATAGGAAGATTCGGGGAGTGAAAAGTTGGGTCTTTAATACCTTTGAACCTGCGGAAACTAGTTACTAGACAGGGAGGAGACTTATTAGTCCAATAAGGAGACTTGTTAAAATAATCGTCCAAGAGCACGATTTTAGGGGAGATGGGATGGGTAGAATATTGGAAAGTACGAAACAGATAGCGGTCAGACAGATACTGACGGCGAAGGTCAAGCGGAGGATCCATACATTCCACCTGAAGGGCGTTAATAGGGCTAGTTTTCATTGCTCCAGCAATAATACGCAACGCTTTAGATTGTACTCGATCAAGACGCTGCAAACCTTCTGCAGAGGCAGGCTCCAACAAAAAGGTTCCGTAATCCAGGACGCTTCTAACGATGGCATTGTAGACAATTTTTAGGGTAAAAGGGTGAGCACCCCACCACACTCCAGCCAAACACCTGAGGATGTTAAGGTTCTTTTCACACTTATCTCTAACGTATTCGCAGTGCGCGAGACCAGATAGTTTAGAATCCAACACTAAGCCTAGGAATTTAAAATGCTGCTTTAAGGGGATTACTTGGTCTTTTAACGTAACAGAGACATTTGGGATAGAATGTTTCCTAGAAAAGATTACAATGTTACTTTTAGAGGGAGACAGCTCAAAACCATGATGCCCTAGCCAGCCCTCTAATGAGATCAAAGATCGGGAAACTTGGTCCGCCGCCTTCAAAATATTAGTATCGGAAGAGTACAACAAAATATCATCAGCATACTGGAGGATGCTTGAGTGACCTTTAGCAGACTCTAAATCAGCAGAATAGATATTGAAGAGCAGGGGACTAAGAACGGACCCTTGCGGCAGCCCTTTCCAAATTCGCCTAGACGGAGATATTGTCTTATCATTACCCCAGAATGTGATGTGTCGTTCAGAAAGTAACTTAAGTGTGAGGCACGACAGTCTGGAAGGTATCTTAAGTCGACAAAGCTTTTCCCAGAGAATTGGAAGCTGGACATTGTCGTAGGCAGCTTTAACGTCCAGGAAAGCAGCAACAACAGATTTCTTCAGGGAGAAGGCTATGCGGATATCCGAGGTAAATATTCCAACACTGTCCATCGTACTTTTCCCTTTCCGGAAGCCAAATTGAGAGTCAGACAATAAATTGCGGCTTTCAACAAACCATTCAATCCTGTTTTTTAAAAGATGTTCTAAAATTTTTAGGAGAGTGGAAGAGAGGGCGATCGGACGGTAAGAACAAGGATCAGAGGGGGTTTTTATTAGGCTTAAGGATTGGGATAGTTAATTGAGCTTTCCAGACTTGCGGGACAGTACCAGAGATGAAAATGTTATTGAGGAGAGCCAAGAAGTAAGAAAGAAAGGAATCATTAGCGTTAGAGATGAAAGAATAGGGAATACCGTCAATGCCCGGGGCAGAGTCCGTGACAGAGCCAAGGACCAGTTTTAGTTCCACCATCGTGAACGGAGAATCGAGGGGATCAGAAGAAGAAGAACAATAACCAGTATCAACTTCTAACCTACTAGGGGCATACTGCGGAGCGAGAGAATCCATGAACGAATCGGCCCAGTCTCCACCCAAAGGATGAGACCTAGCAAAACCCTGTTTGCTACCTCTAAATCTCCTTATATTCCTCCAGAGAAAACGAGCAGGAGTAGAAGGAGACAAAGAGGAGCAAAAGGACTTCCAGCCATCCCGTTTCTTTGATTGGAGAAGGCGTTTGGATTCCGCTATTGATTTACTTAAATTAATAAATTTTGCTTGGCAAATGTCAAAGCGGTACTCGTTTTCTGCCCACTTCCTATTTTTAACGGCCAGAGTACATTGTGAGTCCCACCAGGGAGGGGAAGGAATTTTCCCGGAAACGGCACTTTTAACAGGGAACACCTTCTCAGCACAAAGATTTACTGCTCTTGAGAACTCCTTCGCACAATTATCAATATCACTCGGTGTTAAAGGAGGTAACAGAGAGACCGACTCGCTCATTACCTTCCTGAACTCCGCCCAGTCGGCATTAAGTAAATTAAATTTTAGGAGAGGGGGATTAGGAGTGGATTTTACTTGGGAGAGGAGAGGGAATTCAATCAATATAGGGAAGTGATCGCTGACAAAAGAAGAGTCAAGTGTACTCCAGGTGACCTGAGATGCCAGGCAAGGGGAGCATAGCGAGAGGTCAACCACACTAGACACCTCGTTAGGCCTCGAGCGCCTAGTAGGGGAGCCCGTGTTGAGTATGCAAAGGTTAAGGGGATGCATTAGCTCCAGCCACACTTCACCTAAAGGATCCGTTTTCCCAGAGCCCCATACACGGTGATGGCAATTAAAATCGCCCAGGATGAAAATAGGGAGGGGCAGAGATTCCAAAATAGAGGAGAGCTGAAAAAGAATGGGTTTAGTTGCATTAGCAATATAAAGGGAGACAAAGGTGTAGTTATTCACACGGGCAGCTACGATGTGAAAGTTCTCAGAGGATGGAACCATAATTTTACTAAAAGAGAGACCTTCTTTAACAAGCAACGCACAACCAGCATACCCATCTACTCTGACATCCTGTAAACAGGTAAAACCTGGAAAACGGAGGTTATAATCTGGTTTAAGCCAGATTTCTGAGAGGGCAATGATAAAAGGACTGAATTTGTTAGTTAAGTAAATTAAAGCAGATTTTTTATTTAGGATGCTCCTACAGTTCCATTGCAGAATTGACTGCGCCATTATTAAGGGAATTGAAAAGAGACGAAAGAAGAGGGGCAACGAGCGACAACAGATCATTATTGGGGCCAGAGAACACTTTAGACAGTACTGAGAAAAGTCTGATAAGAATCGCCATCACATCTTCGGATGCAGCAGATGCATGCGGATTATTCAGCGCGGTTCCGTTGGCAAACTGAGGAGAAGGCTCATTGGTAAGGCCCATATGAGCCCTTCTGTCGTAGCCAGCACGTGGAGGGGGAGGAGAACGGACTTTAGAGAAAACTGTCTTTCTGAAGGAACTGCCTTTACTTCCCGGAGACGCAGAAGCTACTACATTCGCGAATGACTTCCCAAAGATTGGTTGGAGCTTATCAGCTTCCGCATATGAGATATTGTTTTCCGCCATCGCCTTTTTAATGTTACACTGGCGGATAAATTCCGGACAGGACTTGCTTTTAGCCGAGTGACCCTCCTCGCCTTTGCAGTTAATACACTTGAGAATTTCCACATTACACGTGTCACCAAAATGCTCTCCGGCACAACGAAAGCAGCGGGTAGTCGAACGGCATTTGTCCTTGGTGTGTCCGAACCTGCAGCACTGGAAACATTGCACAGTGGGGAAAGTGTACACTTCAACTTTTAGGGCATTATAGCAGGCAAACACTCTCGGAGGGAGCACTTGCCCATCGAAAGTTAACACAACAGTCTCGGAAGGAATCCACTTGTACGAGCCATCTGTCAAGTTGGTTTTTTTGAAATTCAGCCGTCTGGCCTTGGTTACCCGGCCACACCCTTCTGGAACTTTCACATAAGATATAATATCCTCCAGGGTCCGCTGGCTGGGATGCCCCTGACAAGACCCATCCTGGTAACGTTAAAGGAGGGAATAGAAGCCTTTAGCTTCTTATTAACCACGGTTGGAGAAAGTAGGAACTCATTAGCGTCCGTGAAAGAGTGGAAGCTTACCGATACTCTGTTCCGGCCTAAGCCTTTAACCGAACCGTCTATCACGTTAGGGAATTCTCGGTGATGGAGGTGGAGGAATTGTCCAAAGGAGACCGGATGCAAAGTGGCACCTAGAGCCTGACTGTCGTATTGAACATGGACTATGTAAGGGCCGGGATCACCGCGTTCATAACTGGTTCGTTCCGTCGACTGCAGTGATGATGATAGCCGAGGAGTAGAAGCTGGCAGGGAAGGCATCGAAGCCTGTAAATGAGCCGGAGGAGTATTCTGATAAGATTCTGTAAGAGAGGCAGCCTGAGATGAATGGACTCCTGGGGCTGACGCCTGGCCCAACTCCAACACAGAGTCCTGAGAGTCTGGTTTCGTATCAGGTAAAATTGAAAAAGAATTACTTAGCCTGATATCGCTGGCAACCACCATTGACTTGTCCGTAGTGTCCGTTGAGGAAGAGCAAGACCGTAACGAGCGCGAGCGGGAGCTCGACCGGGACCGAGAATTAATATTTAAATCCGAACCCTTGCGTTCCATCTTGTCCGTTCTGCAACGTCGAGCAACGAGATCGCGGTCTCCAGACTGCTTGAGAGTTATATAAGCGCCGGGAGATGGAGGAACCGGGGAAGTCCAATTTGACCCCCCCGGGTCCCCAGGGGAGTGATCCCCCATAAATAAACCTAATGGGTGACTCCTATAAACAAGTCACCCAGACCTAAACCTATAAATCAATATATATATATAACGAAAACTTAGGTCAATTTTGGTCAAATCCACGAAGTTCCAAGCAAATAAACCGATAATTAGAAACAATTTGGAAAAAACCGTTCTTGACGTTCCGCTGACGGATTCCAAACTCCAGGTGCATTTAACAGTGTCAATATTTCCGTTTATGTAGAGAGCTGTCAATGATAGGGTTACCTGGCAAAATAATAAATTTCTTACAAATGTTTTTAACAAACAGGAAGGTTTTTGTTAAATTTAACAATCACTTATATGGCCCAAGATTATCTTCTTTAGGGGTTTGTCAAGGAGGTATCTTATCCCCTTTAATTTTTATTTTGTACATTAGGAGACTAAATCTTATTCTAGGAACAAAGGTTAAAAATCTGCAGTATGCAGATGATTTGGTTGTTTATGTGTCAGGATCTGATTTAAATCAATTAGCTTTGACTATTAATGAGGCATTAATCAACTTACATAAATACTTTGCTTATCTGAACTTAGATGTAAATTCGACTAAAACCAAAGTTTTTATTTTTGGTCGCAAAAGCATGTGTTTGCCCACAGTTTTGTACAATGACATATCACTGCCTATTTCATATGATCTAATAAAGTTTTTAGGTGTTATATTTACTTCAAAACTTTCCTGGATAAAATATGCTGACAGTATTATAACCAAAGCTAACAAAGCATACAATGTGTTAAAATCGCTGTGCGCCACTTCATGGGGTGCAGACCCCAAAATTTTGTTAATCTTGTATAAGTCTCTAGTTCGAAGTCATTTTGAATATGGTTTTCTATGTTTTGCTGGAGATGATAAAATTGTAAATTCATTAGATAAAATACAAAACAAATGTATGCGGACAATACTGGGTGCATTTAAAACTAGTCCTATCGCTGCTATGCAAATTGAATCGAATCTTCCTCCTATTCATATTAGATTTCGTTATTTAAAAGAAAGATTTATTTTAAAGTTATACAGCTTGCCTAAGAACGATCTTCTTCACAACTTGATTTCTTTCCAATCATCGTCTTTTCAAAGGCACATGTATGTTCTTCAGGATTTTACTTCTTTCTTTCACTCTTTGCAGGAGTTAAATATACATCTTGATAATGACCTTCTTCCCTGTTACACAGGCTCTTTTAAGAGTAAATATCCCGATATAAAAATTGTAATAGATTCAAAGCTAACTTCCAAAGAGGAGGCTTATTTATTGTTGTCAGAATGGTCTAATTGTAAATTTATTTATACGGATGGTGCCAAAAATAATAATGCTGTTTCCTTTGCAATTTATCAACCTGAAATTAATAAAGGTATTGGGTTTAATATCAATAAAAATGCAAGTATATTTACTGCTGTAGCAACTGCCATCTTATTTGCTTTGAAACATGTTAAAGAACATAATCAATATAGTAAAGAATGGGTCATAGTAAGCGATAGTATGAGTGTATTAATAAGTTTATCGAGTAACAAAATGAATGCTAGCACTTGCTATCTAATTTTTTCCATTAAAGAATTATGGTTAGAACTATCTTTAATTGGTATTAAAATAGATTTTGTATGGGTTCCGTCTCATAAAGGAGTTTCTGGTAATGAAAACGCCGACTACCTAGCTAGAACTATTGCTAATGCATCTGACTTGTCCCTGGTTCCCGACAGCAGGGACTTAGCTGTGACCTTGCCATATTCTGATATTATAAGTAATCTAAAACAGCGTATGACTGTTCTTTGGGGAAGACATTGGTATCATTTTACAGAAGTTGAGAATAAGGCTCATTTGTATGCTTTGTTAGATAACCAAGTTAATAGTAAGCCTTGGTTTTGTAAGTTTAAAACTTACATGCATCGTAGGTTTTACACCATAATTACTCGTATGCGCATTGGTCATTGTCGTTTAAATTTTCATCTCCATCGTAAAAATTTTGTCTCTTCCCCTTATTGCGATCATTGTCAAAAGCAAGAGGTTCAGTCTATAGATCACATTCTGTTTAGTTGCTCATCCTTTGGCATTCAGCGCCTAGTGCTGATGGATGAGTTGCTTGAGATTTATGGAGCTTCTAATCGAATCCCGCTTTCAGTAACTGATTTGTTGAAGGAGTCGTCTACTTATTTACCTTTGTTTAATTTTGTACATAATACTGTGTGTATGCTGTAAATATGATGCTAAATTTAAAACTTGCTTAAAATTGTATATATTTTTATTGAAGCATTGTACTTATATTTTGTTGGTCAAATGACTTTTTGGAATGTCTGGATGAGGTGTAAGCTTTTTTGAAGAGCTGAATATTGGATTTGACGTTTTTATTGGAACATACTCAAGACTTTATTACTGGATTTGACTTCATTAATTGGATTGGAATAACTGAAGACTTATTTTTTGGATTTGACACATATGTTGATAATACTGATGACTTAATATCTAGATTTGTTCATATGAATTGGAAATAACTGAAGACATATTTATTGGACTAGAGACTTCTGATTTGAAACTACTGAAGACGTTATTACTGGATTCGATCAAATGAAATTATACTTACTGAAGACTAGGCAGTATGGCCCATGGTCTTAGCCTGTCCGAATGGACGAATTAAAAAAAAAAGTCTTGTATCTTGTATTTTTTTTTCTTGTTCGATCACTTTCAGAGCAAAAGAACTGTATTACTCATAAGTGGAAACTGTTTTGGCCTGTGAGTCAACTTTATGATATTATTATTTTTGTATTATTAGGTGCTGTATGTTTCCCATCAAAAAAAAAAAAAAAAAGCATCCACACCATGAACCTATAATATTCAGGACGAGCTATGGTAATAATACCAGGTGCGAGCGAGCTGGTAGCATACAAATCTCGATAAGTGTGACAGAAAGGGAAATATCATTCATTGTCCTTGTCATAGTTCCACTTTTTTTTATTTGCCACAACTGATTTAGTATGAAGTTGTGGCACAACATAAAACATTACCCCTCTAAGGCCTGCATCAAACTGGCCACTGGCGCGGCCTGCACGGCTATCACGCGACGGCTCGCAAGCTCTCTCGATTTTTCTCGCACTATCCGTCTCTCTCTTATTAGATCACTTAGAACAAGAGGTATAGTGCGAGAAAAATCGAGAGTATATCGCGGCGGTCCCATGATAGACGTGCTGGCCGCGCGGACAATAGCAAACTTGTCATTAGCTGTCAAATTTACTATTGACCGCCACCACAGGCCGCGCCAGTGTGATGTAGGCCTAAATTAAGCAGGTTGACCAGGTTGTTTATGGCAAGTTATCAGCCATTTTAAGACCAGTTCATAATTTCGCATCAGCATAGGAGCATAAGCCTGTCCTGAGTATTATATAGGACCATGATCCACACTATTCTGCAGTACAGCCTTGTATAAAAGACGCTACACGAGCGAAATCGGTAATACTGCCCTGCTCACAGGTCACAAACAAATCTATTATGAAGTGGATTGGCTGGACGCCGTTCTTCTGGTGGTGGGTACACACCAAGCCAACGAACGGCTATGTATCTCACTCTAACAAATAGCTGTCACGTAAATGCTTCGCGTTCGTTGGTCGTTCGTTTGCTCAGTGTGTACCCACCATTACACGTATCCACACGGGCCGAATCACGCGGCCTGAATGCAGTCCTGCCGATATCGGACTTCTTATGCTATAGTGGTACTTATTATACGCTGGCATTATACTGTTATTTGACGGTGGTGCGGTCAGGAACAAATAATTTCGCGGAAATGTAGCAATAATATCAGTCAGAGGGGCTACCGCGAAACGAAAACGAATTTCGTTTGCGTATCTCCGTCTCTGTTGCACTTGCTAGTTCGAGCAACAGAGAGGGAGAGCGGTAGCCCCTCAGCACCTAGCTATTACGTAAGGCGAATCCAGACGGTCCGGTGCGTGATCCAAGCTACCGAAATAGACAGATGATGTTCTGGTTTACTCGCACTATCTTATAGCTTGCAGGACTGCAATGATGGACCGCCTGGATGCGGCTATAGAGTGAGAAAAATCATTTCCCTATTTCGAAAATCGAAACTCGAAGTTCGTATACTTGCATCCCTGTCACTCGAGTACGATAGAGTGCGTAGTGCGATAGAGATGGAAATACCCGAACTTCAACTTTCGAAGTTCGTGGTTATAGCTCAGGTGGCTAACATTACTATAATCTTTGCTACCAAGTAACAAAAATTAACAAAGTAACAGACAGTACACTGCTACTGCTATGCTACAATGATAATTCGCACGAAAATCTAGTCACTGAAGATTTTTTTAATTCTACGATTAGGTAATTACAAAAATCGGCTTCGCGTAATATACATATATATATATAATTAATGTAATCATCTTACCGATAATGCGGAAAACTTCGGCATTTGTAAAAAAATACGATAATAATAATGTGACTCAATATTTCGCCGAAAAGTACCTCCGTCACCTTATTATCAATTATACGTTTTAATCCCCAAATAATTGATCGGGATCCAGTAATCTCAAGAGGCTCTAGTAAGGAGTAAGATCAATATCAATCACGTACCTTTGTACCTAATAAAGGGAAGTCTGCTGTATTGTATGTTGGCAATAAATGAATATGTAATAATCTTGACGCCGTATATAGATTCCAAAATTATAACCTTAAAATTGCCATTAAAATGAAGAAATAACTGACACTGGCAAACTTGCACTCTTCCAAATGATGGACGTAGCCATTTTTTAGCTACGGTTACATATTGGCAATTTTAAGGTTATAATTTTGGAATCTACCTATATACGGCGCCAAGTTTAGGTATAGACGGCTTTCTCTCAAACCAGCAAAAAAGTGTTAAGTAGATACTCCACGATTTTTTTAGGTACCTAAATGGCTAGAGGCCAAAAATCATGATAATGTGTCGATGTTTAAACAAAAGGAGGTCCCTTCTTTGCAGACCTTACATTTTGTGGGTTGTCACACTGCGCCGTACCTCCCGACGGAGCATACAAATTTCGCCGGACGGAGGTGCGTTGCAGTATGTCGTAGGATCATACGGAATTTATATAAAAACTGAGGTACTTGCATACAACGAGATTGAGTGACAAGTATACACTAGCTCTTTCTAAATTTTATAATAAGAAATCTCTCTCTTATTATAAAACTTAGAAAGAGACGGATAGTGCGAGAGAGCTCGAGAGAGCTCGCGCGCTGTAACCGTGCTGCACGCTTATCATGACACGGCCGCGACAAACTCTCGATTTTTCTCGCACTATAAGATGTTCTAAGTGTTCTAATAAGAGAAAGACGGATAGTGCGAGAAAAAACGAGAGAGCTGCCTCATGCAATAGCCGTGCACAATACCAGGGCTGCCAGATCGTATATTTGGATACAAAATATGTATAATCGGACAGTGTCTTGTATCCATAATCATTCCGTATAATACGATACAAAAGAATACGGCATGAAAAGGGAACGTGAGTTCGCCTCTTACTTTTTTCAAAGTTCTCACTCTGAGGGGCTACCGCGAAGTGAAAACGAACTTCGTTCGAATATCTCCGTCTCTGTCGCTCGAACTAGCAAGTGCGACAGAGACGGAGATACACAAACGAAGTTCGTTTTCATTTCCCGGTAGCCCCTCTGTATTAAAAAGTCCTGCTCCGGTCAAATTTTAAAAGTGTTATCAAAAAAAACATCAATGTACAGGTCAGACTGTAAGTTTTATGAAATTATAAATAAAAATCGATTTATAGAATGGTTATGTATAATGCGAACAAATTTCGTATAATTCCAAATACTTAACCGTATAGCCGTGATTTATTTGCTGGCAGCCCTGCACAATACCTCGGAGGTCTTTATTAGAATTAACTTAGTTTTAATGTTTTAATGTAATTTAGCTAATCTTGTGAACATTACCTAAATGCACCCAAGAAGAAAACACATTTAAAAAGCTATAGTTAGAAAACAATTAGGGTATTTCCTTTACACAATAAATGATTTTAAACTTCGATTTTTTTAGTTACAGCCAGAAGTTTAACTTTTCTGTTCGCGCTGGGAGCGGCGGTGGCGTACAGGCCCTACGAGGGCGTTGACCCCAACACTCTCTCCTGTGACCCTGAGGGCCATGTAAATACATATTTTCTAATAAGACACCTTCATTTTATTATTATGAAATACTACTATCTTAGGACTTGGGTCGATCGCGTAACGCATTATACGCGCGTCAGCCCCGCTAGCACACTATATAGGTTTTATGTCGGACATAAAGCATTCGTCCCATTCTGGCAAATATGCGAGTGCAAAATAACCATTCATGAACGTAGAATAATCTGGACAGGCTATGGTAATAATAATACCACGTGCGAGCGAGCTGGTAGCATACAAATCTCGATAAGTGTGACAGAAAGGGAAATATCATTCATTGTCCTTGTCATAGTTCCAATTTTTTTTGTTGGCCACAACTGATTTAGTATGAAGTAGTGCCCAACAAACCATTACCCGTCCAAATTTAGTAGGTTGTGTATGGCAAGTCATTAGCCATTTTAGGACCGGTTCTTAATTTAGCTGCATAAGAGCTTTTCCGTCCCTCACTGTGATAACGTTGTACATGTTATCACAGTGAGGGACGGAAAAGCTGGCTAGCCCGTCCATAGTATTCTAGGTTCATGAAAATAACAGTTAAATTTTCCTAGCGCGTTCGGAACTGAACGTGATTACTCACCCTAGGGACTACCGCGAAGTGAAAACTAACTTCGTTCGAGTATCTCCCTCTCTCTCGCGAATGCTGGATAGAGCGACAAAGACGAAGATACACGAACGAAGGTCGTTTTCGTTTCGCGGTAGCCCCTGCCGAAGCGCATCCCAAGCTCGGAATACTTGCCGTTAGCTTTTCGGTGAAGGAAAACATCGTGAGGAAATCGGTTTAATCCCAATAAGGCCTAGTTTTCCCTCTGGGTTGGAAGGTCAGATGGCAGTCGCTTTAGTAAAACTAGTGCCTTTGCCAAATCTTGGGATTACCTAGGTGTCAAAGTGGACTCCGGGCTCCTTTAGGGGCATTACCGGGAATAAAGCTAGGAGGATGATGATGATAGCTAATACTAAAATATAACATAAAGGGCGAATGGCAGGCCCTTGTAGCCTGAACTAGGAAACCCTGTGTTTCAGGCAGCATTTGAAATGATGTTGTTGCTTACAGATCTTCCTCCTTCTGCCTCACTATGAAGACTGCGGAAAATTCTACATATGCGCTCACGGGGAGGAGGTGGAGCAAAAATGCCCCTCCGAGAGTACCATCTTCGACTTCGAGCTGCAGGTCAGTAATACTGCAGTATCTAATATATTTCCCGTATATTTGTATAATTCTAGCATTTTTAGATATTACTGCGGCAATCAAGCGTAATGGAAAGCAGTAGGGAAAGGGAATGCAATCTCGCGAGATTTCAGACCTAACCGAGATCATATGTGTATCTTTCGCATAATATAATAGGTAAGTAACTATACTACTACAGCCATCTAGTGAGGAGTAGACGCATAAAACACATGGAAACCACCTTACTACTACAGTCTACACTACAGCCATCTAGTGAGTAGTAGACGCATTAAACACCTGGAAACCACTTTACTACTACTACTACTACTACACTACAGCCATCTAGTGAGGAGTAGACGCATCAAACACATGGAAATCACCTTACTTACTACACTACAGCCATCTCGGGAGGAGTAGATGCACTAAACAACTTTTAGCGACCTCCCGCGATGAGCGGACGTACTATTGTACTGAATACGCCAGAAAATGTGGCTGACAAGGTCCCATAGTGAGCGCCTTGTAGCGCTGTCAATAGTTATTTGTTATACAAGGGTGCAAAGTTGTATTTTATCCGCGAATGTGGAATTGAAAAACGAGCAAGCAAAAGGAGTCCATATATATTCTTTTTTCCCTGTTAGGCCTGCTGAGCGGCCTGCTACAGATTTGTTAATGGATAACCTCTCTGGGGGCCTTATGGGCCGTCCAGGGGAAGGATAACCTCTCTGGGGGCCTTATGGGCCGCCCAGGGGGAAAAAGGAGTCCATAGTTGAGCCACGAGCGAAGCGAGTGTTTCTAAAATAGAATCCTGAGCGTAGCGAGTGTTTCAACACACGAGAAGTAAAATACATTTGCAAACTTTTCACCTAAACACCACAAAAATGAAAATTATTATACTGTCGAATCTTATTAATGCATTATTGCTAATTATAGCCCCCCTGCTTCCCTCGGTGGAACTACGCGCTTATAGTAAGTTAGTGACAGTCTTAACCATGCATCCGCTTCAGTACACTTCTTCTTACTGACTGGGGAACGGGAACACGTCATCTAATCTCCACTGTACTTCTCGTTCAAGTATTTAAATAAGTATACCTGTTATACTTAACGTCTTTCCCTTCGCGCCCCGCACGCACCCCTGCTGTTATATCACTTCTAAATTGAAAATATTCTCCGCAGGGCTGTAATTGGTCGTGGGCGACCACCTGCCTGCTCCGTGAATCTGATGTGGAGGGGTCTGGGGAGAGCGAGGAGCTGGAGTGGTCTGACAAGCCAGAGGAAGCTCAGATTGGTAAGAACTTATCGTCATCATAGCGATATCCCAGTGGGTCTCGCTTAAACGACTGCTGTCATCGACGAAAACCCTAAGAACGTTAGTTCTATTGTTCGGTTTGTAACTGACGTGGGGGATAGCACAGATACGCGATTACTAGCCAGCTGCGTGAGTTTGGTGTCGAGGGCTTGCGGAATTGGACTGGTCCGAAAACCTAGAGGACGCCCACATTGGTAAGAAAGAACATACGTTTTTGCCAATTCCAGTTTCCGTGTACGCCCTGGACCATCTGCTAGTTCAGGTGCCCCCACCGCTCAAGATAGAAAACGCAAGAATAGGTCATTTCGCCCCGCTACACATGGCGATAAGAACTGCAAGAACAGGCAAGGTAGGCAGGCAATAGTACATTACGTAACTAGGGCGGTGAATTCGTAAATGCCCCAGATCGCAGGTGTTTGTGGCCCGAACCGAAGGTGAGGGCAATAAATATGCGCTCTGGGGCTTAACGAATTACCGCCCGTGTTGCGTACAAAATTTTACGTCTTCACCTGGCCACAATGCGAGTTTTCCCGTACGCACAGCGTGCAGTAAAACTCTCATTATGGCTAGGTGTGACGTAAAAGATTTAGGAGGCGATACGACTGACTATGTCAGTTTCCATGAAGATAACTTCATCCTAACTTTATCCCCCATGCACCCTGAAGGAGCCCGGACTCCGTCTGCTGCCTATTGCTAAGTATTGGCGTTGCCACCAGTTTCGGCAGAAATAATTTTAGACATTTGAGAGGGCCACTTGATTCTGTTATTTCTAAAGCTAGCTTCGGGCCTCCGTTTAACGACTGCCGTCAAAAACAACCCTAAGACCTCTAGATGTAACTAGCGTGGGGGAATAGCACTGACACGTGATTCAAGCAGGGCAACTGATGTGACCTGGCAGCTCCGTGAGCATGATGTCGAGGGTCTATCAAGCCAGACGCTCAGATTCGTAAGAACCCTCTCGATGTGAATCAAACTACCTGCTTGCTACATCTCAAGTCCACCGCGGTGGAATGGATTGTTAAACTCAGGGTGCTCAGATCTGTTACCGACTCTAGAAGATTCTGGATTTGACAGTCGCTCACGTTCGCGGTGTTCCACTTCAGAAACATTGCCTTGTTCCTTGCAACGAGCTGAGCGAACTAAACCTTTCCTACAAATAACGCGAGATGTTCAACCGATTACCGCCCTAAGGCCCACGCAAACTGAGGCGACCGTTAAGGTTCTAGGGTGTAAAGCGGTAATCAGACCTTATACTTAATGTTCTTATTTCAGGTGTCCTCGACATCCTGAGCGCAGCGAGCGAAGCCCGGACGACTGTGACGGAGTCCCGTCAGTTCCACGCCATCCTAGACTGCAATAACGCGCAGTCAGCGGCCAAACAGCTACCTTACAGGTGAGCATCTTACAATTCCGTGGTCTTACATCTGGGCAAATGACAGCAGACAGACATGAAGCTTGGCATTGGCTTGGAAATGCCATCGGACATAAAGCATTCGTCCCATTCTGGCAAGTATGCGAGTGCAAGAGGGACAAATTGGGGTAAAAACCACAATTTGTCAGTACAACATGTCGGAGTCATAATTGGGTATAGCGTACAGATGTAACAATCCGACCACATGTGCATGCAATTTCTCGGTACAACTCGTTTGCCAGTTGGATCAGCAGCGCAACATGCCTCAAGACGTAGGAATTAGTCTGCTTCTCATAAATTGGGGCTGACAAATCATGACATATACTTATATACCCCATAAGTCTTCACAATGTAAGCACCTAATCTAGTCTCTGTTAGTGCCTAAAGTTTCAAGAGAGCTCACAAGTCAGGCGGTATCACTACTGCTAACGTGTGTTTGGTTACATAGGTCTCCATACTTTACAAAACGTTTGATTGCAGAGGCGACTGCCAGCGTTACTGGCGTTGCGCCAACGGTGTGCCCCAAGCGGCGTTCTGCTCCGATGGACTTTTCTTCAACGAACGCAGCCAACAGTGCGACTTCGAAGCCAACAGCAAATGCGTGGACAACCAACCTAATGAGCTTGGTGGAGAATACATCGAGTACAAGTAACTTGGCACTGGGAGGTTACACAGAAAATGTAATCAAGAAATTAAGAAAATCGCTCGCTTGAATGAAACGGAATTCTTTTAAGATTATTCGAACCTAGACTTTCGGCTGCTATGATTATGATGAACCTAGAGAAATTATTGGGTCAAGATAATATCGTTTCATTCGAGATGGGTGAATTTTCTGTTTCTTTTTTCTTCTCTAGATTTTTATTTCCGTGTACGAGGCTCATTGAAATTGGTCTTCACCTCAACAAGCGATATCTTATTAGGAGCAATCTCTAACTAAATACTTGTAGATTCGTATGAACATTCAATATATATATCGTATAAATTTACATCATGTTTAATTTATCATATATATTCCTGGTGGGTCTTTGAAATGATCACATGAATTTTAATTAGGAGATATTACAATTTAAGTATACAGTTACCTAGTTAAGAATGCGTAAAAACGGTTGAAGAGCGATAATCGTAGCATGGGCGTTACTCATTTGACCTAAAGACTTTTGATCGAATCATCATTTGTGTAATTTGACCTATGTACTATTTATTTTTTATAAATGAGGAGAATCTATTTGAATTGCTAAAAATCAAAGATAACGTAGGTAAAGTCGAGTTCTCCAATATCTACACCGACAACCTTTCAAAAATATCTATACAGATACTTTATTGTTAGGTACACAGAAAAGGCACATGTGTAGATATTTTAGAAAGGTTGTCTGTATAGATATTGGAGAACTCTACTGTACCTAAACCAATATTTCGATTATTTTAGAATGATTTATTATTATTTATCTGCAGAAAACTTAATTGGGTCTAACTAATGAAACACTAGACCAAATTCGATCTATAGGAGACGCTACACGGGCCGATATCGGCGGACGGCCTAGTAAGGTCAAATCGGAATATCTAGTATGGAGTGACCTTAATTTGGCCGGTCGCCGTGCTTCCGACGCGTATCCACACGGGCCGAATCACGCATCGGCCGGCATGTTTGTAGTCCGGCCGATATCGGCCCGTATAGCGTCTCCTGCCAAATGAGATAACTCTACAAGTCTACATAACCGTATAGCTAATATGACAGTTTACGATTTCGAGTACATATTATTCGCAAATAATTCAATATTATATTCTGATTTTCTGATGAATGTTGTATTTTTGTTGAATATTTTCATTGCTCCGTTATCATTTAGTTTGTTTTTAAGAGTGCTGGTTTCACTACATGTATTGTTTTTTTTATAATAAAAATTGTAAGACATTTAGTTTTTTTGATGGCCTCTAATTTACCTATAAGGTAGGTGGACCATGGAAGGCCACTCTAACGAGTAAACACTTTTTATTCGTTTATTTACTGGATAAATTAAGGAAACAAATTATTAAGATATATTTTGTTTTATTGCGCACCATATAATTGACTTTCTTTTTACCTAACTTTAACCACTATTTATTAAATTTAAGTTTTATAAAGCTCTTCCAAATGGCCTTGCAAGGAACACGGCTCCAAACAAGGCCAATATTATACATCAGTCGTTAAACTTAAAAATAGAGTGGTAACAATATATATATCTGCTTTTACAAAAACTACATAATACGCTCCATCATTTAAGCGAAACATTAAATGCTCAATGTGAAGGTGCAAGAGTTGGTGAAGCGGAGTGGGGTGCTGATGAAAACACTCAGAAGATCTTCAGGATTTATTTCAGATATAATTAGTACATACGTGTACGGCGTTCGGAGGCTTGGCAGAAAGAGAAGGGGCATAGAGATCGTGATTTGGGTTTTTTAAAGATGTGACCATAGACTGTGTAAGGGTGGACATTCATGGAAACTGATACCCATTCACTATCACTTCCCCTCACACTTCACATTAATGAAGAGAAAGTACATGACACATATACATAATAATTATGCATTAAAATTAAGGCTCTACTATTTTTAAATTCAAATCATGTACAAAATTAGAATGTTTAAGACCAGACAAAGCTTTAGTTAGAATATCCGCTATCATCTTATCAGTAGGTAAATACTTAGTTAATATATCATATTTCTTAACTATTTCTTTTACATAGTGATATCTCAAATCGATATGCTTTGTCCTCTTGTGACAATATTCACGTATCTCTAGGAGTCTCAACGCACTTTGGTTGTCGCTATAGAGTGTACAACACAGTTGTTTATCAAAAATTTCATTCATGAAATTCCTGACAAAGCAAAGTTCACGACAGGCATCGCCAAGAGCTAAGTATTCTGCTTCGGTACTGCTGAGTGCAGTGCATCGCTGCTTGCGAGATTCCCAGTTAACGGTTGAGTCACCTATTTTTATTACAAAGCCACTGTACGACTTCCTATCACAGTCATTAGCGAAATCGGCATCTGCGAATACTGAAATGTTAAAGTTACCACTTTTAACAAATATGAGACAATAATTAATTGTCCCTGACAGATATCGCAGGACCCTTTTCGCTGCTATCCAATGATCTTTTGTAAAACCATTACAAAATTGGCTAAGTTGTGACAAAGCAAAGCTGATGTCAGGCCGACTGCAAACGGATAAATACATGAGGCACCCAATCAATTCTCTGAATGGATAAACATTTTCTGATAAACCATCTGTATCTTGTTTGGGTCTCTCAAGTTTACAATTACTTGCCATTGGACTAGAAACACTCTTACAATTTGACATGTTAAACTTTAACAATAAGTTTCTTATATAGTCTGACTGAGATAAAGCTAATGTACCACGCTTCCTATCCCTTGATATCTCAATGCCCAAACAATTTTTCAAAGTTCCTAACTGCTTGGAATTAAATTCAGACTGTAACAGTTTACATAACGTTTCTTTTTCATTCTTATTATTCCAAAAAATATAAAAATCATCCACATAAAGGGCAATCATTATTAAGCTCCGATCTGACCTTTTAATGTATATACAGGGCTCACATTTACTTTGCATGTAACCGTTTTTAATTAACACACTATTTACTTTATGATTCCAAACTCTGCTGGCCTGTTTCAGACCATATATACTCTTGTTTAATAAGCAGACTTTATTTTCATTACAAATATACCCTAATGGTTGTTCCATGTATATTTTCTCAGTTAAATCTCCATGTAAGAATGCTGTTGTTATATCTACATGTTCAATTTCCATATCTAATTCATTAGCAATACAAAACAATAAACGCATCGTCGAATGACGAACTACTGGAGCAAAAGTTTCATCATAATCAATGCCTTGTTTCTGAGAGAAACCACGAGCTACTAATCGCGCCTTATACTTTGCATTACTACTATTTGGACCTGAAGGTCCATTCTTTAACTTAAAGACCCATTTGCATTTTACTACATTACTATTTAAGGGCCTATCTACAAGGGTCCATACATTATTGGACATTAATGAGTTAAACTCAGATTGCATGGCTGTTTGCCATTCTTGCCTTTGGGGGCTATTCATGGCCTCTTCGTAAGTAAGAGGTTCATTAACAACTAGACATTTATTGGTGACTAGCAATGACGAGTCTGACAAATTATAATCATTGTACCTGACTGGTTTATTGCAACGCGTGCTGCGCGCGGGATGTTCGCGTCGCTCGTAGCCAGCCGCTGGCTCCGATTCGAGCATAACTTCCCCTCGAACATTCCGCTCGTTGCAGGATGATGATGACGACGCCGAGGGCATGTACGACTCACTGTCAGACACAGGCTCCGGCCCAAGCTCTGTATCTTCCCCTCGAACGGACTGTTCCTCGGGCAATGATGGCAGTGAAGTATCACCTGGCTCATTGTCATCAGCAGCACTGTTCCATGATAAATCGTTATCTGAAACCACATCATTGTTTGCATTAGAATTATTTGTGACATCATTCTTTTTACTGTCATCAGACTCATTATTAATTGAAATATCATCAAGAATTAAAATGTCATTATTCATTAAAATATTATTTTCATTTGACTGTGTTTGACACAAGTCATCATTCAATAAAATATTAATATTACTAGATTGTGTTTTACACAAATCATGTTGCACAACATTAGTGGGGCTCTGTAAAATATTTTTCATGTTCATATTATAAAATTCATTTTCTAAAAATATTACATTTCTTGAAATAATAACATTTGTGAGATGCAAAGGGTCCAATAATTTATAGCCTTTAGAGTGTTCTGCATAACCAACAAAGATGCAATGTTTTGATCTGGCATCTAATTTGTCACGTTTGCTGGCATCTATAAGAGACAATGCTTTGCAGCCAAACACTCGCAAATGACTAAGATCAACTTTGTTACCAGACCACACTTCTTCAGGAGTCTTGCCGGGTACACTAGCAGTGGGCGACCTGTTTTTTAAATAAATTGCAGTTGAGACTGCTTCAGCCCAAAAATGCTTACCTAGGCCAGATTCCTGAAGCATGCTTCGAGCCTTCTCGAGAACCGTTCGATTTCCACGTTCGCTTACACCATTCTGTTGGGGTGAATATGGAACCGTGGTCTCATGAACAATGCCTTCTTTTTGTAAATAATCCCTGAATTTATGACCACAATACTCCCCACCTCTGTCACTCCTCAGCTTCCTTACGACACAACCTGTTTGCTTCTCAGCGGTAGCTTTAAATAAAATAAATTTGGACATTACCTCAGATTTGTGTTTTATGAAGAAACCAAATGTCTTCTTTGAAAAATCATCTGTGAAGGTCACCATAAATCTTGATCCACCCAAACTGCTCACAGGAAACGGACCGCACACGTCCGAATGCACAAGTTCCAAAAGCTGCTTGGCCCGTGTGGCCTCCCCTTTGGGAAACGCTACAACTTTCTGCTTCCCCTCAGCACATGACACGCAGTTCTGTAATTGTTCATGCTGAGGCTGCTGAAACATCAGACCTGTAACCAAACTTTTTAGGGTGTGCATACCTCTGTAACCTAAATGGCCCAACCTTTTGTGCCACAAATCCATGGGCACCACCCTGGTTGAAGTATTTGCCACCTGTGAATCATAAGATTGACCTACCCCTTCAATGTCCAAATGATAAACCCCATTAACTTTAGTGCCGGATAAAATGGTAGTGTTTTCTCTAAGTACAAGGCATTTTTCCTTTACAAAATTTACAGATATGGTCTTCTCACATAATTTACTTACACTTATTAAATTGGTTGAGAGATCCGGTACAAACATGACATCTGTTAGAGTAACAGTGCCGTACTTGGTTCTAAAAAACACATCTCTACCAACACATGTTAAATTCTGGCCATTAGCTACCGTGACATTTTCAGAAACACTTTTAAAATTTATAAAATTACCTTTAACACAGCTCATATGGGAACTAGCACCCGAATCAACTAGCCACTGATCTTTACAAAAATTGTTACATGTTAGCGCTAAAAGTACATGTTCTTCGCTCTTAGTCTTCCTTTTATCATTTCTTAATTTGTAACATTTTGATTTTATGTGTCCAATTTTATTGCAATAGTTGCACTTGATATTGCTTCGGCGAGCAGCGAGGGCTGTATCCGTAGATGTGTTCATATGTTGAATCCCGTTGCCATTGCCACGTCGATGCTCTTCTTGCAGGAGCCTGGTGCGCACAAGCTCACTCGTTAGTGACAGGGACACGTTGGCGGATTCCAAACTTGATACTATTACATCATACTCTTCTGGAAGCCCGCTGAGAAGCAATTCAGCGACTTCTGCATCTTCAATAGTCTTGCCAATATCGGCAAGTTGTTGGACTAAATCCGTCACGCCTTCGATGTAGGCGCTCATGTCAGGGTAATCGATGTACTGGGAGCGATGAAGTTTACGTAGTAAACATACTCTTCTATAAAATCCTTTGTCTTCAAATACCTTAGACAGGTTATCCCACGCTTCACGTGCTGTCGTGGCATTTCTCACATATTGAAGACACGTAGGTTTAACGGAAAGACAAATACGAGCTAGTGCTTTTTGGATTTTAGTTGCGTCAGTTTCCACGCCTGAAATGCAGTTCCTTAGATTTTCAAGTGTCAGTGCCATCTCCATGTAAAATTTCCATGTGGAATAATTGGAAACTCCTTCCAATTTGGCAAAAGAATAAAGGCGAACTTCATCAGCACTCATTGTGAATTTATATATTTTGAGGTTATATAACGCGGACTCGCCCGAGCCGGGAGGACGATCCACAATATGCAACCACCACTTTCTTGACCGCTTCACATTAAAAATTACAAATCACAGCGGGTATTGCTCTGGGCCCCATAACCTGAAGGTGCAAGAGTTGGTGAAGCGGAGTGGGGTGCTGATGAAAACACTCAGAAGATCTTCAGGATTTATTTCAGATATAATTAGTACATACGTGTACGGCGTTCGGAGGCTTGGCAGAAAGAGAAGGGGCATAGAGATCGTGATTTGGGTTTTTTTAAAGATGTGACCATAGACTGTGTAAGGGTGGACATTCATGGAAACTGATACCCATTCACTATCACAATGTATTTTAATCATCTATAAAAAACTTAATGAACATTACTTGAACACCATCGTGTAACTAAGAATATATTAATGGAAGTTATTTAAAAATAGTATTATTAAGTATCATATTAGCAACAAAGAACTTGCCAACGTGTTTTATAATAAAATTAAAAACTTTTATTTTTATCCAAAATGGCCTTCTTATGGGTCCGTTCTTTGTAAGGCCACAATGTTCCTAAGAACGCGTTCCTAAACGCTTAAAAGTAAAAATGTTATAATATAAAACACTGTTTTAACAGTAACGGTACGTACTTATTTATAACTAAAAAGTAAATGTTCATATGTTCATGGTTTGTGAATGGTCCTTGTAAGGCCCATGTACCATAGCAAGGCCAACGGTCAAATTTTCGATTGGCCTTTTAAGGAACCACCGGCCATCCTAGGAACACTGCCAATATTTAAACTTAAATCGAGTTAAAACCATGTTTTTATTCTTTAGAAACCATAAACATAACCTTATACAACAATATACAGTAAAAAAATTGAGATAATAGTAGGTTATTGACTAAAAACTTAAGTTTTGCTAAGCGCGCGAATAACAACTGCAACGTCGACGACCGAAGTCTACGAAACGTGAGCTCGCACCATAAATAAGAGTGTAATGCTCGCACTGCCACAATAATGGCGCGGTCGTCAAGCCGCCGCGTTTGTGGCCTTGAGTTTGATGGAGCTTAGTATTTAGTAAAAGGGATGTGTCTTTACATGTCGATAACTACGACTTTTTAATAGTTGGCCTTCAAAGGAGCGTGGCCTTCCATGGTCCACCTACCTTATGTATCGGAATAAAACACTAATTAAAAACAGTATTCTTAATTTCATTAAGAGCATGTAATAAGACGGGGTCAGCATAATGTCGTCTCGCCAGGCCGGGGATCGATTTTTGAATGTCACCAAGTGACTAATTCTCACCGATGTGAGTGATTTCCAAAAGTTCGTATTTTTGAAACTCATCGGTGATTTACATTTGTCATACCTATGATATCGATTTACGAGTGCCCCTACCCACTCGTAATTGAAATCACCATGCGATTGTTTTTGACAGTTGACGTATGTGACATCTGCCAAGAATTATTCAAAACTTTAATTTTCGGCTACATGACACTGACACATACGCTACATTTTACGTTTGAATCTGTTTTAAGTTATAGTATGAGAAAATAGCGCGAAGTGAAAACGAACTTTGTTCGAATATCTCCGTCTCTGTCACTCGAACTAGCAAGTGCGACAGAGACGGAGATACACAAACGGAGTTCGTTTTCATTTCCCGGTAGCCCCTCAGGTTATACTCCTCAGCTTTGCTTTGGCGCTTCATTAGTCCTATTTCCACGGTATCATATCAGAATCTGTGACTTACTTTTAAGTTTGAAGTACCTACATAATTGAGGAGTTCTAATAGTACCTACTCTGCGGTTTTAATTATCAGCAGGCATAGCAAGGTTAATATTTTATCACTTATCGCTGTCGATAACGATCCGTCACGTTCTGACAAGTATACGAGTGCGAGAGTGACGGGTGTCTTATCCACGACGATAAGTGATAAAATGGCAAACATGCTGCACCCGCAGTTCCACTTCATCAAATTTGTAAATTCTGGGTGTAAAAGCAGGAGTTGTAACAGAAAATACCGAAATTAGGTCCTGCCTTTGGGTACACTACATAAATACGAAAAACTAAATTCCGATAGTCGAAATTACGAATTTCATAATACCGATTTTCATTATTCCGAATGTTTTAAAACTCCTAATATAAGTATTCCGATTCTTCATAAATCAGATTTTCATAAATCCGAAATTTCAAAAGGTCTAACGGTTACAACACCGATGATCAAAATTCCGAATTTCAATGCCCCGAATAATAAGAAGTCCGACGGAATAATAATCCGAAATATCAAAAATCCGAATTCCGATTATTAAAATACCGATTTTCAAAAATCCGAATATCATTGCACCGACCAAATATAAACCCGAATAAACAAAAATCTGAAAAATCTGAATTACGAATTCCTGTTACCAATAATTATCAAATTAATCATTAAAACAACTCCCAACGTCTAAGATCACTCCCGCAGCTAACACACACGAATTAAGTACCTAAGATCCGCATTTTAAACGGCTGGAGTGGAGAAACTGAATAGCAAATCACATGAATACACAATTAATCGACATCATTCACAAGGAACAAGTTAACTATTTATAGGAAGATGGGTAGATGGAAAACGAATTACCTACAAGCATTTCCTGTATGTACAACATCATGTGTATTATCCTCGTAAATATATAATAAAAAGAAGATTAATAATAAGATTATAAAAAAAAAGAATGTGGGGCGTATAAAGGCAGACTTACACGCCAATTATTTTAACCTAAACTAACCGCCAGCGGGTCAACGTCAACCCGCTTCGCGGGGTGCCTATTTCCGCTCTAAGGGACACAAGCTAACCTACTAATAATACCATTGTACCGACTATTTGTTGTTTTTTTTTACTGCGGGGGGCTTCGGAGAAAAGGCAGAACCCTATTCTCTACGGGAAATAAAAAACGTATTTTCGGATTTTTTTATTTCCCGTGTAGTTTCAAAAATCCGAATTTCATAATTCCTAAGAAATAAAATTCCGAATATTGAAAACACGAAGTTCATTATCCCGAATATCAGATTTCCGACTTAGTAATGAAATTTCGGAAATATGATAATCGGAGTACTGTTTTTCGGGCTAATGACACTTCGCGCTTCTGATTGTTCGGAGTTATAACAATCGGAAAAACAAACTATCGACATTATGAAATTCGGTAAAATGAAATTCGTGTTTTTTAGTAATCGTAATTATAAGTCTTAGGAATTATGAATTTCGGAGTTTTGAAAATCGGAATTAACAAATTCGGAATTAAATATTTCGGAGTATTTGGGTGTTACCACTGCCTTTATATATTTTGAGGAATTCCCTCAATTCCTCATGGTTCCCATAATCCAACTGGATTTTTGATAACAATGGGACCAATCTGGAAGCATATATAGGTACTTTCAAATAAAAAAAATACAAATCAGTTCATAAATGACGGAGTTCTAAGGTGACAAACATTTGAAAAAGTTACAGACGAATTGAGACATGCCAGACTATACTCGCTTTGATAATGTTTTCCCCATTTTTTCCGAAGTGTAGGTGCGTGTAGCTACATCATTTCCTTACTTATATGCAGGGCATTAAGGCTTAAAATTAAACTGTGCCACTAATTAGCATACTTAGTAGGTATTATTAACACTAACAGGAAGTTCCATCGCAAAATTCAGCATCATGCAAAGCTATAATAATGAACTACTTTCCATGACAGTAGCATATTAGTTATTTTATTTGCGAGCTGTTGTAAAATAATGGGAAATTATTAACTGATTTAGAAAAAACTGATATAAGTACTTCCCGCAAAATAAATATATTACGTACAAGAATATATAATTATATACCCAGGTTGCAGATTTAAAGCAGTGTTAAAGTTGCTTAGACTGGTAAGTACCTACCTAACCTAAGTAAACCACTATTAGTGCACTACTTAGGCACCCGCGTATTTGTATCAAAATAACATAAATGTGAAAATGGGAGCCGAGTTCAAGGTTGTTAACTTCGCCGACAAAAGAATTGAGATGTAAATGGGTGCCAAGTTCAGCAGATAATCCTAAGATAAATTGTATTCTTAAGAACACGAACAATTACTTTTTTTTCTCATTACGTAACTAGGGCGGTGAATTCGTGAATGCCCCAGAACGCAGGTGTTTCTGTGTTCTGACTCGAATTATTTACATAAAGCAGATAGCTTAGGATAAATTGATGCTTAACACTATACCTACTTTAGTTTTAATACTAGCAAGACAAAATTTTCGAAGACCTACATATTAAGAGAAGGACCTACATACGATCTTAGAATATATAACCAGCATAAATATTATAGTTGATTTGCCGTATATTTATCGTATATTAAGTAGCAGACAATCTTACACAAATCGTCCTTTCCCAAACTAAGCAAAGCTTGTACTATGGGGTACAGGGGTACCTACTAGGCGACGATAAACGTACATATAAATAAATACCTACAAAATACATAGAAAACATCCATGACTCGGAAACAAATATTCGTGCTCGGCACACAAATAAATGCCCTTACCGGGATTCGAACCCGATACCGCCAAATGTATAAGTAGGTAACTTATTGGTCCACTGGACCCTGAGGGAAGACCAGCGGGGGGGTGTGAATTTTAAACAGTACACCTGTATCACGCCACACAGGTTTGAAAACTATATTAATTCGTTTGTCTAAAAACATATAATTACTGTAATATTAATGTAAAGTCGTTATTACAGACAAAATGTGGTATAAACGAAGCATACCTTTCATCATGGTGATGGGAATCGTCAATACGGTTGTTCATTATCCTGATATACTACGTATGGTGCGAGAATTCAGGTAATTTAATATTTTATTTACTAAATTTTGCCCGTGACTTCGTTTGGGTTCCTCATTTACATCGCGCCTTCATTCTCTTCTTCATTCAAAGGGGTTTGGATAAAAATGTTGTAATTTTTTAAGATGAGTGGCCATTTGTAAAAGTGGTAGATTATGATAGATCTACTCAAAACAAACATATTTTGTTATGAAATGTAATACACTAAAATGCATCGGAGCCGATATATTTGCAATATATATTTTCACAGGTCATATTGAAAAGTTATAAACAAAACTTCAAACTTCAATATCTCGACTCCGATATTGTTTATCGCGTAATATCTAAGCGTGTTATGAGGTCCTAAAGAAAAAAAAAATCATCCTTGGCCGCTGCAAAAAATAAAAACGATTTTTTTTCTCATACGAGGTTACCCAATGCCCTTACCGTTACAGAGATAATTTACCTTTTATTTTATTTATTTTAGGGAAGAAAAATATCAACAAGAAACACGCAAACTGCAGAGTCAGCAACAGCCAAGAGAACAAAAACGCGATGGAAGGCAGAAATAAATGAAGTTATAGTATATTTCGTACATTTCACGAAGGCGAGTGGATTTGACGAAATTAGACTTCGATGTCATAATATTAGGACCGCAGTTCGCACCAATCGCCTTCCTGAAATGGAAAACATATGTACATTACTGCCCCAAGTAGGGCGATACAACAAATAATGTTTCACTTTCTCATCTCAGAACGGCTATCACGCGAGGGCGCGCGAGCTCTCTCGATTTTTCTCGCAGTATCAGTCTCTTTCTTATTAGAACACTTAGAACAAGAGGTATAATGCGAGAAAAATCGAGAGTATGTCGCGGCCGTCCCATAATAGAAGTGCAGGTATTTGGAGAAACTTAAAGGCACCGACTTGAGCAATGAGCAAATTTAACAGTGAAGTGCAAAAATATCTACCGATTGAATCTTCTCATAAATATGTACCGATTTACCGAAACCTTAATCCGCTTGCATTACTACTCTTAGAAAAGGTCCACAAACCTATTTTAAGATTTTTTCATAAAATAATTATTGATATTATCCACCCCCATAACTGAACCCCACAAAATTTCACGTGAGTAAAGCGAAAGATTCTCATTCAAGTAGAATCTTGAGCGTAACGAGGGACTCAAGTGACCTAAGACGGTCACTCAAGTCCATCACCATTAGCCGGTGGTGCTCAAAACAAATGAAACCCGTAATCATTAAAATAATTCATTATCAATCATCATCATCATCATCTTCATCTTCATTATCTCGTTGCTTCAGTTTAACTTCGAGTTCCTTAGCCGGGTTGAACATTCCATTCGTCTGAGTATTGCAAATGAAGCAACGCGTTGATTTCTTGTAGTTTTCCAAAGCGCACTTTTCGCAGAAGTAGTGTTTGCACCTGCAATCAAAATGTTTGGTTGAATGTATAAAGTCATTTAAACTACTCATAATCAGCTGAAAGACGTCCACTGCTGGACACAGGGCTCCCCCAAAGAGGGCCATAATGACACACTTCACGAGTAATACTTGAACTAATTATTAAAGCACATAATTATTCATTTTAACCGACTCCAAACAAAATGAGGAGGTTCCCAATTCGGTTGCTTTTTTTATGTTTTTTTTTTCTATGTTTGTTACCTCAGAACTCCGTCATTGATGAGCGGATTCGATTTTTTTTTTCGTATTTATATACTACCAGGTGGGTTCCATTTTTTTCAAAATTCAGTTAGATGATGGGATCCATGAAGAATTGAGGGAACTCCTCAATTTTATTAGGCACGCGTGTAGTAATTTTGGTATTTTCTATAATAACTCGTGTATTTACATCCGAAAATCATAAATTTGGTGGCGAGGAATTGATGATGAAGACCTGAAGATGACTTCTCGAATTCCTCAATTATGTACTTAAAAGTGCAAAAGTACGTCACAGGTTCTGATAAGATTCCGTTGAAATAGGAACTTATGAAGTGTCATTGGTGATGATCTTGGGGAATCGACGGAAGTCCTCAAATATTATCGGCCCACATACAGCGATTCGGTTTTTTTCAATAGTAATCAACGCATTTAATATCGGAAATCAGTTCATGTGGTAAATTGTAAAAAAATGTGGAAATATTCTCGTGGCTTGGCGGAGTACTAAATTGAAGTTGGTTAAAACTTTGTTTTTAAAGTAAATTATAATGTATGTATATATAGTAAACGGGTCGAGGTCACGGGAAAACTTGGTCGATCCACACAGGCAGACTTAGGTCAGTTTCGCATTGCATTGGTACTCTCGGAAAAATATGCGCGCATGATCGACTTATTGGAAATCTTTTTATTGGAAAATAGTTTTTATTGTGTTAAGTAATTTCTGTATTGACATTTATAATGGCATATGTTTAACGGACCACCAGATATAGTAAAATATAACGCCAAAAAAATACTTTTTACTGCCAAAAAGACTAAATGATCACCAAAATTTTATCTCCATTTTAATGTGAAATGTAACCCAAATTATAACGTCTTACTACCCTATTAAAGAAAATGCTATCCAAATAAATCATTGCTAATCCAAAAATAGTTAAGTGATCACCAAATTTTTATCTCCTATTAATGTGAAATAATAACCCAAATAATAACATCTTACTATCCTATTTAAAAAAACGCTATCCTAAAAAATCATTGCTAACCCAAAAATAGTAAGTGATCACCAAAATTGTATCTCCTATTAATATGAAAACATAACACAAATTATAACATCTTACTATCCTATTAAAGAAAATGATATCGTAATAAATCGTTGCTAAATTAGAAATAGTAAAATAATTTCCTAAATTCGACGCATCCCCGCTTTCGTTTCTAGGACTCAGTCTCCCGCCGTCCGCCCGGGCTCCCGCCAGAAACTCCAGCTTCTGGCTCCGCGAACTTTTATATATGTCGGCGGCCGATCGTAAAATCCGCCAGATCATGAAATTCCTAGGCATATCGTGAAACGCCGCCCTTTCATGATTTGGCTGAGTGACATACGCCATATCGTTCAAAATTCACCATTTAACGATTTGCCTATAGACGTTTAGGCCGATCATGAACTTCCTAGGCATATCATGAAACGCCGGCATTTCATGATTTGGCTAAGCCAGTGACGTTTAGGCTGATCATGAAATTCCTAGGCATATCATGAAACGCCGCCATATCGTTCAATACTCACCGTTATACGTAAGTAGGGTGTCCAAAATTGAAGTAGATAATGAAAAAATAAGGAGTGCGGACTGATAATCTCCAGCGAGTAGACGCCACCCCGCTGAAAGGGGTGTCTATTTCTGGTTCGAGGGGCACAAGTGAACCCTAACCTAACCGACCTAAGACAAAGTTCGCTTATGACAAGCCATTTTTGTCCGCCCTGATTATTGGCTCCCAATAAACACGGCCGCCATCGCATACGCAGCGCCACCAGTGGCCAGGAAAGAAACTATTTTACAATGTGCCCGGTATAGAGCTAGGAATATCAACAAATGCGTTGCTCTAATCGATCTGCCATATTGTTTATCAGGCACATCGTGATAAGCCTGGCCAACTTTTAGGCATATCATGAAATGGCAGCGTTTTACGATATGCCTAGGAATTTCGTGATCTGGCGGATTTTACGATCGGCCGACGACATATACACTCCAGGGGTAGGACAGACAAGTCCACGTGGAAGTAGCGTGTGCTGATTCGGGTTTTGGTATCACTTGTTTTGGCATCATTATACTTTATTTGGTAATACTCATATATTTTATGGCAATCATAGTGGGTTATTTAGGTAGAAGTATTGTATTAATTTGGTCGCAAAGATTTGGTGATCATTTAGTCAATTTGGTGTTCGAATAAATTTTAACGTGCACTTTTTGCTAAAACAGGTAGTACTATTGTAATGGTAGAATTATTATTTTTGGTGTTCAGTATATTTTTTGGTAAAAGATCTTAGGGTATCAAAGCATTTTTTGGTGGTCATTATATTTGATGCCATTTATAATTTGTATTTTTTTATGTTAATTTTGTCCAATTTTTTATTATTATTTACGATCATAATAGCAAGTCGTGTAAATAGACCTAGGGTAGTTTATATTGTATTTTCATATTATGAAATAAATTAATCTAATCTTAATCTAAAATAGAATCTAAGATAATGTATGGAGGATGGATGTATATTAACTGAAATAAATGAGTATTATTGTTGTAAAGTATTTTAAATTAATTTTCATGTTTTTAAATTGGCGATTTAGGTTATTTGTTTTTGTTATGTTTTGTCTTTTAATTTTCATTATGTTTTAATTGTCACTAACACGACAAAAGTCTGAACTAAATAATTTGGCGGTAGAAATAAATTCGTCTAGCTACAATCAACAATGACGTTTTCGAACGTGCGAAGCGAAGATTCTAAATGATCTTGAAGCATAATTTTATACTGACTTGGTGACGACCGGGTCTGTGAAGCTGCCGCGGCAGATGAAACACCGGAACGGCAGTTCATCGTCACTATGTACCTGTGGAATATATGGTTACTATAGTTCGACCGCTTAACACTTTCACAACCGGAATAAAAATGGAACAAGACAGAAACCGACAGAACTGGACGTGCAGCTAGATCACACCGCGAATATTCAATAATTTATTAATAGAAGACGAATTTGGTAGTAAAAACACCTTTAAATCAAAAATTAAGAAGTTGCTACTAGGTACACGCATGATTGAATAGAATAGAATAGAATAGAATAGAATAGAATCATATTTATTCATGGCAACAGCACATACATGTACATAAATCAAAAAAACAGAATGGTAGACAAATTGCCACGAAATGGTTCCATCTCAGCGTTGTGCTGGCCTGGTGGCCAGCGCTGGTCTTCCGATGGAACCATCCGGTGATTCCACGGCGTAACACATATTTTACACTCGTACAAAATAGTTATTATAATAGTAATATAAAACAAAACAAACCGTAAAGACAAATAATAAACTTTTTTATGAACGCAACATAGATTTGAATAGATAGGTTGGGTAAATATTATACACATATATACAACTTATACTGTGTTAATATGATATAATTATGAATTAACCTTAGAAATTTAAGTTAATCATGTAATTTAGATCAAGGTAAAAACGTTGAGAATGACTGCCTCATTTCGCCGTTAAACGTAAGTTTGGCGAAACTAATTTAAGCCTAAAATGTGCCATTTATTTTCAGAAATACATAAATATAGAACTCACTAGGCGTGTAGGTTCATACTACTAAGCCGGTATCCGAGCAAACATTACGAGTGCCTACCACGCGGGTTCTTGGTTGCGAACGTGTTAACTGGGCCAATAAAAGTATAGACCCACACTATGTTTTGCTAGAGAAAATGCTCCAAACGAGGAATTCAATTGTTTATTGCGATGGTTTTACCCGAAACAACGGGATGCTTTACATTACAGTGCTTTGATAGACACAGTTTTGAAATTAATTAATTTGAAAGTTCGTAATAAGTAACATAGAAGACAGATTAAGTTGTGGGTGAAAATATTGATACAACTACAACTGTCTTAAAGAAGAACGGATGGTTACTATAGTTCCACCGCTTCTACCATAGTAACAAACTTAAGGAGAAGAGCTCTCAAAGAGCCTGTGAATAAATATGAATAAAATATTATTCTGTGACATAACATTAAAAACTCTTATTTCGATTATGTGTAGAAAATTATATATACTTATGGCCGTATTCATAAACGTTCAACAAACCTATTTTGGCTAAAATGCCGATAAAATTCGTTTGTCTTTATCTGTCACCTTGGCATATGTGTTCGTAAGAAAGGGAAAAAACACATTTACATTATCAGAGGCATAATTATTAAGTTATTAACCTTTCGTCTGTGATGGGTTAACAAAATAGTGGGTTCAAGCCTCGGTCGCGCCACATTAGAGAAACTAACTTATGTCTTAAATAAATTCAAAATGGAGTAACATTGGCGTTGCCAACCCTTGATATGTTTGAGGGTTCGCTCTCAACACAACGCATCCTCGGGAGCTCTGGCGACCTTGCTCACCTCCAGGAACACAACACTACTACAGAGCAAGTACTAGTGTTATTATGGCTGTGGTCTTCTGTAAGGCGGAGGTACTTCCCCAGTTGGGCTGCTCCACATTCGAGCGGGATGACATTTCGCTGTGCCCTACCTCACCAATCGTGATGTATTATATTACATTATCCCGTAACAAATCAAATCAAATCAATTATTTACTCTGCAAATAGGCCACAAGGCCACTTTTACATGACAACAGGTGATTTACAGTAAAAAATAATAATCTTGCAATAAAATAATAAAAATCTTACACAATAGTTATTTACGATACAAGTGCCGAAAATAGGAAATTCGCAACGAGTGGAGATAAATTAAATCGACACGAGTTGCGAATTACCTATTCGCACGTGTATCGTACAACGTTTTACTGTACATATGGCTCTTTAAAGTTTTGACATATGCACGGAAAGTGCTCTTTTCCGCACTAGTGCGGGAAAGTATCACAATATGTACTGTAATAATAATTTAAAATTTGCAGATTGAGGACCGATATAAACGGTTAACAAACTAAATGCCACGAAGTTAAAGGAAACAAAACAAAATTGCAAAATAGGACCAATACATTCGATATAAGGTGCATTAACAAGAAGTTAATGATATTAATACAGTATCCAGAGATATAATAGAATAGAATATAATATAATAACATTTATTCATGACAACAACACATACATGCACATAAATCAAAAAAGGGAGATGTATAAGGTCTCTGAGCGTCCAAATAGAATCAATAATTATTCTAAGGTTCTTAGAGATGTATAATACGGTCTCTAAGCGTCAAATCAAAACAATAAAAAAGGAACCTTAATGTAATATTGTCAGTGATGCACAGGGTCAATAACAATAAAACGTGTCAAGATCGAAATGATGTCTCTCGTCAATACGAAAATAATAAAATAACACTAGTATTTAAATACTATGCCCTTGCAAGCATGAACATTCCGAACAACATGCACTAGCGGAGCCGCGGGCACAGCTAGTCCATAACAATATTATAAATGGGAAAGTGTATGTGTGTGTGTTTGTTTGTTTGTTTGTCAGTCTTTCACGACAAAACGGAGCGACGAATTGGCGTGATTTTTTAATTGGAGATAGTTGAAGAGATAGAGAGTGACATAGGATAGTTGTTATCCCCGAAATCATCCCCTAAGGAGCTGCGATATAAACGAGTTCCGCGCAGACGGAGTCGCGGGCGCAGCTAGTATTGAATAAATACCTCATAGTCAGAGTCCCCGCCTTCCGGAGCGGCTTCCTCACGCTCCAGCTGCCAGCCGTGCTTATAGTCCGAGCGATCGTGGAGAAACTTACACGAATCTGTACACAACAAGTTCCTAGATAGTTTTTAATTGCACCTCACAATCCGTCGACCACCTTTTAAAAGACTGCCCGAAATTCACAAACCCGAGATTTAACCACGAAATCACCTGTCATAATCTCCATATAGAACCATGTAACCTGCAGGAAATCATTCGTAAAGAAAGTACAATAGCCTCTTTTTGCAAAGTCGCCACCTCCATAGTTAATAACCTGAAAACGTTCAATGGCACATAGTTCTTTCTTCATTTCACCCATCATCCATTACAACCATACTCATCATTCATCATACACAGAATCAATTATTCATTCAGTAATCACTTATTACCATACAGTAATCGCGGATTCAGTCGCCCGTATCCTTCGCGGGGAATGTTTCGGGTAAAATCAAAGTGATAAAAAAGATAGTTTTATGAGATGACTAGGAAACTAATGTCGTTTTGAAATGAGAACCCAACTACGTTTGTACAAACGCCAACACAGTTAACTGACCATCCTGTATTTATATTGAACCTTATTACAATGCACATAAAGTGCACGGATGGACAGTTATAGTTTAGATTATTTGAACTGAGCTCATGAATGGCCATTGTTTGCGGTCAACGTGTGCCAATTTTGCAAACAAAATTACCGCCAAGTAAAATTTTCATTGAATAATGAACTCTCTACAATAGATTCCAAATTAGCTACAAGATAAAAACCACGCACAGCGCCTTGTACCTGACTCGCTGGGATCAAGTTTATTATCTTTTAGTGCATTTTGAATCTAATGAATAAGACGATAGAGTTCATTAAACAACGAACATTTTGTGGCGCTAACCTTTTCCTTGCAAAAAATGGCACGCGACCGACCAAACAGTCGTATTGTTAGACTTGAATGCTATTGTTCTGAAGATAAAAAGGTTTGTTGCAGCTCCTTAGGTTCCCCAAAAAAAACATCGTGTTTTTATGAAAATCAGACAAAAAAAATCGTAAATAGCGAGAGGCAAATATAATTATTTTTATCGAACCCAAACACAGCATACGTATACTTTACAGACTCACCCGAAATTATTATTTTACCTAAAATTTGGTACTATGGCTCTTTGAGCTTCCGAAAAATCGTAATTTTTCCGGTATCTGGCTTTTTGTCTAAAAAGTTTGCCGACCCCTTGCATAGACGCAAGTGCGGAAATACATCGATTATTCACGTGTTATCATCACGATAATTATCATGATAATTATCATTGATTACCATTGATAATTATCCTTTCGAACCCTGGAGTGAAAAGGGGAATAGGAGGGCAGTTTCTATGAGAGAGATCTATTTTGTATTGGCGTAGTATTCATTCCTCGGGAGATCAAAGAGTAGAGAGTAGACATACGCAGACGAAGTCGCAAGAAAAAGCTAGTAAGTAGATAAACTTACCTCCAAAACCACAAAAACCGGTTTCTTTGTAGTCCTTGCAAATGTCTGGTTGGTAGTCCCACCTGTGAAGAAGTGTCACAGTACATTGAGCGATCGACAGTTAGTCATCACTATCATCCCGTATAGGGTAAACATACACACAAAGGAAATAAATTCTTAAAGGGTCGGCAACGCGCATGTAACACCCCTGGAGTTGCAAGCGTCCATAGGCTACGGTAACCACTTACCATCAGGTGGGCCGTAAGCTTGTTTGCCACCGACGTGGTATAAAAAAAAAACATACATTCACGCCTTTATCCCTAAAAGGAGTAGGCAGAGCACATGAACACTTGTGATCCAGCACCACTTTCAGCATAAATGTGGGTATAAAAGATCGACAAAATGTGACATCGCAGTGACAGGTCGCTAGCCCATCGCCCACGACACACTTCAACCCTGTTCCCTTAGTCGACTCTTACGACACCCACGGGAAGAAAGGGGGTGTTGCTATTCTAATCCGACACCACTCGGGGGAAACATCACAGAGCAACTAGTTATATAACTACAACTTCTAAAACTTCAAAAGCCCCCGACATTTTCATTTCAAAGTCTAATATAACAAAAACGGCTGAACAGATTTTCATGAAACATGGCTAAGAACACTCAAGCAAGCTTTCGAATAAAAAAAACCGCATCAAATCGGTCCATCCGTTTGGGAGCTACGATACCACATACAGATACACAGACACGTTAAACTTATAAGTTATAATACCCCTCTCTTTGAGTCGGGGGTTAAGGGGATGCCTTGATTTGAGTCGTACACGCCCCCTAGACAGAGACACGCTGATGCCTTCCGTGTACGAGAAAAAGAGATGTATCACTCTTCGGGAATCGCTCGCACAAATTTCGATAAATACCTACCTAATGAAGTTTTATTACAATTTCATAAAGTGATATTTAAGATGAGATAAAATACTATAGTATTATTTGATTGTGTCGTAAAATAATGTATCGTTTGAGTAAACTGAGTAAAAAAAGGAAAATACAGACCCAACTTTGTTTTTTTTTTTAATTTTAAGCAATCATGTATTGATAAAATCAGATGAACAAACATATAGTCAAGAATCATATATCTGAAATCAGACCATATTGTTTCTTAATCTAGTCAGAACGGCGTTTCAAATCACGCGATAATTTCCAATGCACCACTTTAATAACTACAACTTAGAAAAGTTGAAAAACCCCGACTTTTTTATTTCAGTCTAAAAAACGGCTGAACAGATTTTGATGAAACATGCCTAAGAACACTCGGGGTAAAATTATCTATGACACAAAAAATCAAATAGGTCCATCCGTTTGGCAGCTACGATACCACAGACAGATACACAGTCAAGTTAAACTTATAACACCCCTCCACAGATATAGATATACACTAGCTACTAACTTAAACACCTCAATCTGAATGAAAACCGACCGTGTCACTTTTTTCTACCCACTGTGACGTCACACGGGCAAATTAATAGTGATGTGAATTCCCCGTTGTCCGCGCAAAATCGATTCTGCAATAAGGCATTTTCTTAATATTCACGGACAACCGGCTACCACAACAGACGCGCGAGGGATGTCAGTCGGAGTGCCAACTCGCAGTCCTAATTCGGACACGCGAAGTACATGCACTTGCGTGATCTATGTATATCTATATCTGTGCACCCCTCTCTTTGAGTCGGGGCACATCTATTATATAAAATCGGAAAATCAGAACAGGATAAAACACGAAGGAACGAGCAAGATAGCGCCTTATAAAAAACACGATGTTTGGCGTCACGTTTTTTAAAAACAACGCAACGAACACGAGAAATAAATTTACGAATCAATTCTCTAGAACAAGAGCATAAAGGCTTCCGGTTCTGTTCCATATTTTTTCTAAAATCACGTAATGAAATCTCGATAAAATTGACAATTTGAAGCGTCGCCATTGTTCGGAAATGTTTGGCTCTGACGTTCGGATCTGAGAGATCGGTTTCTCCATTTTAAGTAATTTGATTATATCTGAGACTACATTTAAACGTTAGTAAACATACTGTTTATAAATAATAATGATTAAAACTGAACTTTGAAATACCGGTTAGAGAATTTTAAATGAAATGGAACGGTACATACGCTACAGCTGTGATGTGTCATTGTCATGCCACTGTTACTTTTTACTTTGACATTTGTCTTTAATTCACTTATCGTTTCTTATTATGTTAGCTTGCCTTCTGATTTGTACTCAAAAAACCGGGCAAAAATTAGGCTCGAAAGAGTGGGAGAAGAATTTCACGTAGAGAAAGGAGTCCGGCAAGGTGACTCTCACCTAAAATATTTCCTGCAGTATTGGAGTCTATATTTCGAAAATTAAAAGAGACGAGAAAGAAGTTAAAATAGACAGCGAATACCTAAGCCACCTACGCTTTGCGGATGATATTGTAGTATTCTCCTACAACGCATACGACCTAGAGAAAATGGTAAACGACTTAACTAAGGAGAACCAAAAAGTAGGACTATACATGAATACCTCAAAATCACAAATTATGACCAACGGACCTCCTCATGACATAATCATACAGGGCGGAAAACTAAAATACGTGGACGAATACCCATACTTGGGGCAGTCGGTCTCTTTTGATGACTACACCGGAAAAGAGGTAAGGCGAAGGATAGCACTAGGATGGAAAAAGTATTGGAGCTATAAAGAGATCATGAAAAACAAACAGTATTAAAAGCAAGCTCTTTGAAGTAGCCATCCTTCCGTGTATCACCTACGGTTGCCAAACTTGGGCCCTCATGAGAAAAGAAGAAGAAGCATTGGCAATTTGCAAGCGGAAAATGGAGCGAAGTATGCTGGGCATTAAACTTTCTGACAGAGTAAACAATACAACCATTAGGAGAACAACAAAACTGAATGATATTGTATACCGGATAAGATCATGCAAATGGAACTGGGCAGGACATATTTGTAGAATGGAACAAAGTAGGTGGACGAAGAGACTAACCGAGTGGATACCGAGAGGCGAAAAGAGGAAACGTGGACGGCCAAAGAAAAGGTGGAGCGATATTTTCTGCCAACGGATCGGCTCAGACTGGATGCGGAAGGCCAGAGAAAGGAAATGGGGGAGGCCTACGCCGCAGAGGCGACTTCTACCTAGAGTATTTGTTTTTAAGTATAATAGTTTATAGTATTAGTGTAATTATTAGTGATAGTAGAAAGAAAGGTTTTTTTTTATTTTTATTTAAGTATTTTATTATCGTTTGTTACATAGTGTGGAACAAAACAAGTGCTCTGATCGGTTGGATTTGACCCCCTAATTCTCCGCTCCCGACGGTGTCTTCGTGGTTATTTTTTTTATAAAAGGGCAAAAAATAACTTCTTTAGAGAAAAGTTTTGATGTGTTCTATTCGTTATAATCATTTAAAATAGGTGTTTTAATGACACCACTTTGGGTAAAAATTATCTATAACATACACCTTTGAATTTCTTTGTGAATGTATGCAGGTTTCCTCACAAATGTCCCCAACCCGCACTGGGCCTGCGTGGGGACTACTGCCCGTTCCCTCTCATCCATGAGAGGAGGCCTGAGTGTATTACTGAGTTTCATGTTGACATTTTAATAAATGTATATGAAAATACCTGTATACTGTGGTATATTGCTAAGCAGGGCTCATGAACATAATACAATTGTGACAAATACATTAATATAATTAATTCACGCGGGTGGAGCCGCGGGCACGTCTAGTAATAGATAATAGTACAAGTACAGAAGGGACACTCCTTTAATCTTTACAAAAGGCGCTTTTTTCTCAGCCAAAACATTAAGACTTATGGCCCTCTGACGTCGTCGACGACGACGTCGACGTTCATCGCTAAAGTCATTTTTTTTATTCCGTAGACTAAAATGACAACCACAAATGTCAAACGTAGAAATAATGTGACCAGCTATATACAAACAGTGTTGATCTTTGATATAGGTTTGTAAATAACCGATAAAATCTTAAATTAATTTTATATTCAAAATAAACAATAAATAAAATCTACACACAAAATGATACGAAATAAACAATAAATAAAATTTACTCACTACTAATGTACTCAAACATTTAAAATGACATTAACGTATCGCCGACCTGACGCGACGCCATTTTGGTTTACGTATTTGGCATTCGTCATTTTACTCGTATAGTGATCGGATGTTTTCAGTGCGTGTTCTCTCGTTTTTAGCACGTCACGGATTATCCATTCATTGTGTTACAGACGCTTCATCAACAAATATAAGTACCTCCCAATCGTTTATTTTCGGTTAGTACCGGTTGTAGCACATCACTATTTATAAGACGTAAAAGACTAGCAATACATGAAATGTCATTTTAGTCTACGGAATAAAAAAATAGACTATACAAGTACGTATGCCGGTTCCCCGGCCAACGTTGGGGCACCGGCATGTACTTGTAACGATGAACGTAAATCGCGGAGCGGAAACGCATAAACTCAGTGTTTTAGACCTTAAGCACCATATTAGCAAACCAACAGCAAAAGATTAAATACTTTTTAGTTTATTGTGACATATAATGTGACTAGACTGCTCACGTCAAAACTTTAGCGTTTAGCGAATGAATGGTCGCGTTATAAATTTTATTTATTTCAACAGAAAGCACAAATACATCTGGTTTCTTTATTTTACAAGTGGGGAATAAACAGTTTCAAATATTTGTACAAATATTATATACAAAACAATTGTTGAGATTTCCGTAAGTACTATCGGCTGCATTAATGCATGGACACCTTACGGTCTAGTTTCGCTTGCACCGTTCGACATCTACAGCTGATATGATTGCATCCGTTGCGCACAAAATAAACTAGATGGCGCTGCTGGCCAAAAATATTGATATATAGACGAATATAACTTAATTCACTGATAATAATTGACTCCTGTAATCACCAAAAAATTTTCTTGCGATGCGAGTACAATTATTGACAAGTTTAGCAAGGTTTAATCTACTGTAACCGTATTTGAGTGTGACTGAACTGTCATCCTACCTACTGGTTTATCAAAGGTATATATTTCACAGTTGAAATATGTATACCCGTCATAAACCACTGACCAGTGTCAACAACAAGATTGGATGGGCTTGTGGATTAGCCTATTAAGTGCAAATGACACGGTGCTGACTGCCTTTTTAGTGTTTTTATGATTTCTGTTTTTTACACTATTTTGCACAGCCAAAAGTAGATTTTTTAAATATAAATAACAGTAATTAAATACAATTAAATAACTCAAAGAACTTTTCATTTTAAAATTATATTTATTCAGTAGTAGTACCTATTAGTGAATTAGCCACTTTTTAACATGTTATCGAGGTTATAGCTTAAGTTTCATTTCCGAAAATCGGAAAAAGATTGAAGCTTTACCTCAATAAAAATAATACCTATTGTCAATTTTATTAATAATTTCAGACCGGGTTATGATAACATATATATCAGCGTAACCTGCGGCTGGTCGGGGGTTGAAAATGGCTTACCTGACGGTGGCCCTCAAGTTGGCGGGGGCTCGGATGGGCCCCTTCCGTACGAGCCCGGAGCTCGCATTGCCGGCCGCCGTGTCACGCTTCTTGTAGTATTGCGCGTAGTTATTCAGACCTCGGTACACCTGGAGAATAAATTATTTCCTTTAAAGAAAATCATATTGTAGCCGGTCAGTATGAAAGTCAGTAGTCAGGGTATGAAACCGGTACCGAAATTAGAGCTAGATAGAGCCGCTCAAATTCGCGGCTTTATGTATTTTAGTTTTTAGGGTTCCGTACCCAAAGGGTAAAAACGGGACCCTAATACTAAGACTTCGCTGTCCGTCTGTCTGTCACCAGGCTGTAACACAAGAACCGTGATAGCTAGACAGTTGAAATTTTCACAGATTATATATTTCTGTTGCCGCTATAACAACAAATAATAAAAACAAAATAAAATAAATATTTAAGGGGGGCTCCCATACAACAAACTTTTTTTTCACTGTTTATAGATAATGGTACGGAACCCTTCGTGCGCGAGTCCGACTCGCACTTGGCTGGTTTTTTAAATGAAATAATATTATTTTAAAGCAGTGGTACAAGCTTAGATGAACGCTGATCTAGGTACTCGTATCGTACTTCCTACTAATATTATAAATGTGAAAGTTTGGATATTCGGATGTTTAGATGTTTTGTTACTCAAACGGCTCGACCAATTTGGATGAAAATTTGCAAGAAGTTTTTTTTTTATACAACAACGGTGGCAAATAAGCATATGGCCCGCCTGATGGTAAGCAGACACCGCAGCATATAGACGCATGCAACTCCAAAGGAGTAACATGGGCGTTGCCGACCCTTGCTATGTTTGAGGATTCGCCGTGTTGACAGCTGAAGGAAGAAGTTCCCTCGCTCTAAACACAACGCATCCTCGGGAGCTCTGGCGACCTTGCTCACCACCAGGAACACAACACTACTACAGAGCGAGTAGTAGTGTTATTATGGCTGTGGTCTAGGTAGTTTTTGTCCTGGGTCAGTAATCAGTAATCAGTAATCAGTAAGTTTATTGCATTCATGTTGTACATAGATATTACATTTTAGAGTAGAGGTCTCAAACATGAGCCCTGTAAGGGCATCGCAACTAATCTTATACACTAATTAAAACAAATGAGGCAAACAATGGTTAGAGAAACATGGAGTAAGGTTAAATTATACATGAAAATCTTTTTCTTTAATTGAGTAGGTATGTATGACGTATTACCATCATTATAAAATTTAGGCAGGTATGTAATATAATTGTTTAGTCGGGCTAGAAATTTTACTCTAATTTGTCATTTAGATATTCGTCTATTTTATAATAGCTTTTTGTGACTAATAGACGTTTTGTCGATACATAAAAAGATTTGTCAGATTCTTCGTTTTTTATTGAATTTGGTAGATTATTGTATATTTTTACGGCCATAACATAGGTGCTATTCGAGTGCATTTTTAGTCTTGATGTCGGTAGTAGAAGTTTGTTTGGATAGCGTAATACTTTTTTTGTGGGTAGCTCTTGCCTTTTTTTAAATAACTCAGAGTGTTGTCTTACAAATTTACACATTTCTAGTATATAGGTACATGGCAACGTAAGGATTTTAAGTAGCTGAAAGTGTGGTTTACAAGTCTCTGTGCTATCAATATTGGCTAAAATGCGAATTAATTTCTTTTGCTGTATGAAAAGGGAGGGTACGTCGGTGCTATTTCCCCACAGTATTATGCCGTATCTAAGCCATGCGTTAGCGTACGCGTAATATGTTGTAAGTGCCGTCTGTATGTCAGTGGTTTTTTTTATTTCACGCAATGCATAGGCAAAACTGGACATTTCGGTGCTTACTTTTTTTATATGTGCCTTCCAGTTAACATGTTTATCGATGAGCAGTCCAAGTAAGGGGAATTCGTCTACTACTTCTAGCTGAGAGTTATTATACATAAACTTCACTTTCAAAGGGGCTTTTTGGTAAGAGTGGAATGTCATTAGTTTTGTTTTTGTATAATTTATCTCTAAGTTGTGGTCCTTCATCCAGTGTGTGGTTTTTTCTAGTAGGGAATTTAGATTTTCGCATATATGTCTGTCGTTTTGGCACGTTATGAGTAGTGAGATATCATCGGCAAAGAGTACACATGTCTCATCGAATATTTTGGGCAGATCATTTATGTATAGGAGAAACAAGAGACATCCAGCAACACTACCTTGAGGGATTGAGGCGTTGGTTATTTTGTTCTCTGACCGAATCATTTTTATCTCTCCACTATCGGCATCATGGTACTCTATCTCTGTGATCTGCTCTCTATCCTTAAGGTAAGATGCAAACCAGTCATGGGCAAGTCCTCGGATTCCGACTCCGTATAGTTTGTTCAGTAATATGTTGTACTTAACCTTGTCGTATGCTTTTGTCATATCGAGAAGGATACCTACGGCGTATGTGTTTGTATTTATAGTGTTTATAACTTCTTGGATATATTTATATACGGCAACAGTTGTGGATCGTTTTTTGCGGAAACCATTTTGACTTTCGTCGAAGATTTTATATTTCTCACAAAACCCATATACACGATCACACATGGCTTTTTCGAACAATTTGGACATTGTTGGTAAGAGCGCAATTGGGCGGTAATTGTTCGGGTCAGTTTTGGAACTTTTTTTGTATATTGGCTTTATAAGGGCTTTTTTAAGTAAGTTCGGGAATTCTCCCTCACTAAAAGATTGATTGATTAGAGTACAGACCGGAAGTGTTAAAAAATCCGCACATTGTCTGATTAAGGAAGGTGGAAGTTCATCGACGCCGCTACTGTTCTTATTTTTCAGATTTTTTATGGTTTTATGGATTTCTTGATAGGTCACAGGTCTGAGAAACATGGTATTTTCTGTAAAGTGTAAAACTGGACGTCCGTCTCGTTTTTCGGTGCTACTGTTTGTCGGCTCTCCTATTCCTGCAAAATGGTTGTTAAATGTATTTGCTAAGACGCTTGGGTCCAACAGCGAAGTCGCGGGCGGAAGCTAGTTTATAATATTAGTACAGAGGAGCACCTTATCATCCGCCTGCCCCAGCAGGTCCTCATTAATCTTCTGTGCCTTCTCGAATATGGCCTGGGCGTCCCTGTCCCGTTCCGTGTCCAATTCATACGTGGCTGTGGCGTTCTCCCTCTGCTGCTGTACTGATAACGTCAGGTTCTGCTTTGGCTGAAAAACAAGCATAAACACACAGATATAAATATACATAGATCACGCAAATGCGTGTCCGAATTCGGTCTCCGAGTTGGCACCCCGACTTACATTCCGCGCGCGTCTGTTGTCCGTGAATATTCAGAAAATGCCTTTTTCTTTCTTTTCTTTCCTCCTTAATTCGCCCGTGCGAGGTCACAGTAGGTAGAAAAAAGTGACACGGTCGGTTTTCATACAGATTGAGGTGTTTAAGTTATCTAGTGTATATCTGTATCTGTGTATTATCAGTTAAAATAAGTTTCTGTCTACAATGTGATTTTTGGTACAAGCTTTTTTTCCCGACTGCACTTTTCTATATACCATCATGAACTACTTATTGAGACGATTCAAACAAGCCCAAACTCAACGGGGTTACATCGGTTCAATACAGAATTCCCATGGCCACCTTCTGCCTCCATCATCAGATCAGCTTGATGGTACCATGATATTGAATTGTTATCCTAACTATACTAATACCCAAAACTTCAGCTCGATTGGATAACGGCAAGGGACTGAAAAATGTTTTTTTTTATTATATCAAAACAAGAGTTACACAGAAAATTTAACATTTAAATTTGGCGAACAGCACTCATGAAACTTTCCTTATCTACTGTGTAAAAATACTTATGTCTATTAAATTATAACTAAGTAGTTAAGTACTTACAATGTCCATAACATGCAAGGCAAGATTTTAAGACGGGAGAATATTACCAAAAATATTAAAATGGGCTTTCAATCTTGAGGTTAGAGTTGAAGATCGTTTTGTCGCGTAATATTGAGATTGGAACGTAAATAGTTATTATGAAAGCAGCAATAGCTATGTCTGTCCGTTTGTATGTCTGTCTGTCTCACTTAAGCAAAGGCTGGTTAGTGTTGCGAAAACAAAACATAAAAAGAGGGTGAAAAGGGGATGAAAATTTTGTATTGGAAACTTAGCCCAGGTTTAGAATATAATTTTCTAACATATACCGCTTAACCTTCTTTTTGAATACAGGTAGGCTGGCACAGTCGTCCTCCGATGGGATTGGACGGACAACTTACATACATAAACAGGTCAAGTTAATATAAAGCTTTTTTTTATACTAAAGCCTGTTTCACCCTGAGCACCTCATTTCAGGTATTCTTATGGCCACCTTTCGCCTCCATGGTACTATAGCGGTTATCTATGCAACATCTAGAGTGCTGGCTGGATAGCACTATTTGGAGTTCAAAACCAGCTGTCTGGAAGTCTATAAATAGAAGAAAAGTTGAAGACGTCAAGCAGTCGGCCCCGAGGCTTTGGCCTCCGGGCCACGCTACTCGTACCTCTAGCAAAGTGATCAAACAAATGTGTTAAAGTGTCTTCTTAACGTATCTTCTGTACCTCTACATTGCATTGCCATCTGACTTAGATAATAGGGGTGTAGGCACTAAATAAAATAATCAATAATGCCCTATTTTCTCGAAAAAGGATTAAAAGGATTGGACTTCACGAAGTTGGTCAAATTTGACCTGCAAGATTTGACCAACGCTGACTAACACGGCAAGCAATAAACCTTGGAATAAACTCACTTGACCTTCACCACCACTGCTATCATCATCATGTATTTCCGGCCTCTGCCTCTTCGGGCCTCCCGTTGACTGAATGTTAGGGTTGGCCTTCTGAGGCTTCTTCGACGGCAAAACAACCCCTTGGTCAGACGAATCTGAGCTGTTTTTTTCTGAAATAATGTGAGTGTTGTAAGTGTCTAGTTTTACCAGGGGCGGTTTTACCTACAGTGCAGGGTGTGTGTTGTACCCGGGCGTAAGCTTTATGAGCCTAGACAGAAAGTTAAAATTTTCAATAAAAATGGTTATATTATGGCAATAAAATTGTATAATAAAGTTCCAAATGACTTCAAATGTTCGACAAATGGGTAAGGCATATAAATATATGGCTAATTGGCGTAACACAACAAAAATATATAAATATATTTAGAAGAGTTATGAGCCATGCAAAAAGGACTGCTGTGCAATTAGAGATAACCAATGCTATGTGCTCATCCAAGGGCATCTGGGATATTGTGAATAAGCACAGGAATAAGTTTTGTGCACACAAGCATAGTCAATTAATTCTTAAAATAGGTAATAGAGTAGTAGTGAATCCCCAGGAGGTAGCTGACTTGTTTTCAGCCCACTTCAACTCAGCTACTCAGGGTATTGCCTCAAATACAGCTGACTTAGACGAAGCAATACATTGTCTAAAGTTCCATAACACGAAATATCATAATGCCATAGTTTGGACACCATTTACATCGCTTGAGGTACTTAAAACAGTTCAATCGATGAAAAACAAAAAGTCGTGTGGCTATGATGAGATGCCTACTTTAATTATTAAGAATTGTATTGACTTATTGGCGGAACCGTTTGCAATTTTTTTTAACGAATGTTTTGATCGCTCTGTTTTTCCGGATCAGCTAAAAGTGGCCAAGATTATTCTTGTATATAAAAAAGGGTTAAAAAAACCCACAAAAAATTATCGCCCAATAGCTCTACTACCGGTGATCGGGAAGATTTTTGAAAAGCTCATTAAATCACGTATTCTAGGGCATCTTCAGGTTAACAACATAATTGACCCGAGACAATTTGGATTCCAAAGGGGTTTGGGCACTATAAATGCAATCGATACTCTAATTGATGATATTGTGACGAAATTGCATGAGAAAAAAAGAGTTATAGGACTCTTTCTTGACTTGAGTTCGGCTTTTGATACAGTAGATCAGTCGATACTTTTAAGTAAATTGGAATTCTATGGGATTAGAGGAAAAGCACACCAACTCATTCGCAGTTATCTTCAAAACAGAAACCAATACGTGGAGCTCAATAACACTGAATCTGGTCCAGAAGGGTCTGGAGTGCCTATCAGATCTATGCGAGTCCAGGTTGGGAGAGGTGTACCGCAAGGGTCCATTTTGGGTCCAATACTTTTTTTAATTTTCATTAACGACTTGGTTAATTACGTATGTGGTAGTGTCCCTGACTGTTCTGTGGTCGTCTATGCTGACGACACGAACGCAGTAATCTCTGGCGGCAATATGGAGAACTTAATAGAGTCATGGATAAAGCTTTATTGACCTTTAATAAATGGTTCTCCAGCAACAACCTTAGTCTTAATAGTAATAAAACTCAAATTATGCTTTTTAAACCGAATTCTAAGAAAAATGATACAGTTGAAGTTGGTTTCAATATTGATCACATTGCGAGCCCAGTAGATCATGTCAAATTTCTCGGAATCTACATTGATTCGAATCTCAATTGGAAACGAGAGCTGGAAGCAATAGAAAACTCAGTGAACTCTGCTTGCTATGCTTTGAGAAGCCTTAGAGACGAAATGAGCTTGGATCAACTTAAAGTAGTGTATTTCGCATTAGTTGAGTCGAAATTGCGATATAGTATTAAGTGTTGGGGCAATAGTTTTAAATATAATATCAATAGAGCCTTTGTTGCCCAAAAAAGAGCGATTCGTACGATGACACGCATTCCGCCATGGTCATTGTGTCGAGATCATTTTTTAAGACTGGGCATTCTCACAGTACCCTGTCTGAACGTTTTTATTCTGCTTACCGATTTTGTTAAATCACAGTCAAAAATGTTGCACACGGTTTTTATCCAGGACTCAGGGTGGTGAAGCATTGTGTTACGTATCAGGCTGTTACGTTATTTAATAAATTACCTACCGAGCTAAAGGTCATTACGGATTGGTCTATTTTTAAACGAAAATTGAAAAGCTTCTTGCTGGCCAGGTGCTGTTATAGTGTTCAAGAGATTTTCATATTTTTCTAAAGTAATTGTTGTTATTCATTAATCGCACTGACAAAATCGTACTGACTGACACGTCAAAATGCTAAATTTGTAATTTAATTATTTTTAATGTATTGAAATGTTAGAATAGTTATGGAAAATAATCTACTTTATTACATTATTTACCTATTTCAAATACAATGTACATTGTTTATGAATAAAAATTGAAATTGAAATTGAACACACTGGAAGTGATTAAAAAGTGGACATTTTAATCTGCTCAGGTACAAGAAATAACGGGCTTACCCAAATACTCAATTTGACAGAAAATTATTTAACTGGCTGCTTGACATTTGTTTTGAACACACTGGAAATGATTAAAAAGTGGACATTTTAATCTGCTCAGGTACAAGAAATAACGGGCTTACCCAAATACTCAATTTGACAGAAAATTATTTAACTGGCTGCTTGACATTTGTTTTTACTCTATAAACGATTTTTTGAATTATTAATTGTCTATGACTATATTTTATTTCCGGTGTGAACTGTCAAGTGACCTACGCTATTTTTACGAGTCTCAGCGATATTTATAAAAATTGGTGAAAAAACGAACAATCTCTCCGTAAATAGTGCACACGCGCCGTAATGCTCGCAGACTAGGAAAACCTGTTAAAGATAAAATTAGACCTGTACTTGTCTCCGTCACCCTTGCTTGGAGAAAACATGAATTGCTTAAAAATAGAAAACTTCTGCCCCAAAATGTGTACATCAGCGAGGACTATTCTAAAGAGGTACTGAACAAAAGGAAGGAGCTTCGAACACAACAACGAGAGGAAATTAAAAAGGGAAAACAGGCCCACATTCGCTTCAATAAACTAATTATATCCGACACAAAGGAAAGTCCACGCGAAAAGAGGAAGAGAGACAGCACTGCATCACCTCCAAGCCAGCAAAACCAAAGAGAGGGAGAAGCAACGGAAGAGCCCAAGAGGTTGACCAAGACAAGCATGAAGGGTTATTTCTCAAGACCGATAAGCCGACCAGCAACTGAACCAACTTCAAAAAACTGATAACAAGCACCAACCGGAAACCGTACCAAGAATCAACAAATACCAGCAACAACAACCAAAAACCTCCCCCAACCCGGCCGGTCACCGTGGGGGAAAACGACCACCACCCTCCAACAAAGCACAACAAAATAATAAACAAACCATTAAATATTGCCACGTTGAACACAAGAACTCTACGAACACATGAAAGTTTACTGGAATTAGAAAGGGCTCTGGAAAACATAAACTATGATATCCTAGGCATAAGTGAGTTAAGAAGATTAGGAGAGAAAATAGAAGAACATGATAATTACATCTTATACCATAAAGGTGAAATAGCGGGCCATAGAGGTGTAGGATTTTTAATCAAAACAACACTGAAAAAAAACATTCAAGAGTTAACAGGAATCTCGGACCGTCTAGCAATCCTGACCATAACTCTACCCGGCTACACAAAACCATGGACTATAGTTCAAGTATATTCACCTACAGAACAAGCACCAAATGAAGCGGTTGAGGAATTCTATAACAGTTTATCGGATATAGCGAGGAAATACGATAATAACCACCTCATAATTATGGGAGATTTTAATGCCCAAATCGGCACTAAAGAGGCAGGGCAAGAATCAATACTAGGGAACTATAGCCATGGAAAGAGAAGCAATAACGGCCAAAAGCTCGCAGACTTCCTATTACAAAACAACTTAAAACTGCTCAACTCAGTTTTCAAAAAGAGCCGTAGATCCAAGCGGACCTGGATCTCCCCTTGACGGAAAATACAGAAATGAAATAGACTATATTATAACTAATAAAGCAAAATATTTCAATGACACCCATGTGATACAGAGTTTAAACTTCAACACCAATCACCGTATGGTACGATGCCGACTAATGACGCACCCACCGAAAAAAAACAGGAAAGCTATAACAAACTCCAAAGCTCTACCAATCGAACAATATGCCAAAAATATAGACCCTACTTCTGTGAAACTACTACAGGAAACGAACAACTCTGATGCTAATGTACTAGAAAAATATGATCACCTAAATAAGAACCTGCAAATGATTAAAACCAATATTAACAAGAATACAAACAATTTCAGTGAAAAAACCATAAAGCTTCTAGAAGAAAGAAAACTTTTAATCTCAGCCAATGTCAATAGCAAAGAAAACCAAAACAAGATAGCCAACCTGAGCAAATGTCTACGTGAAAGTATGAGAAAAGACAGAAAAGCAAAAAGAATGAAAAAATTAGAAGACGAAATTATTAAAACAGGAGGATCAAAAAAGGCTTTCAAAGAACTACGGGAACACGGAAAGGAATGGATTTCCAAATTAAAATCGAGCCGATCAAACCAAGTAACGAAGCGCTCAGAAATTCAAAGACTAGCGACAGACTACTACATATGCCTTTTCTCCAGCGAGGATACAGGCCAGACAATATACGAAAACAACGAGCCAAGTACCAAAGGTGACGTGCCTCCCATATTAACAGCTGAAGTAAAAAAAGCCATAAACTCTCAAAAACTAGAAAAAGCTCCAGGACCCGACAGAATTCCAAATGAGTTGTTGAGGGGCACAGTCGAAGACCTAAGCCCAATTCTGGCCACTTTATTTAACAACATGATTGCACTTAGCACCTTTCCAAGTCAGTGGGGAGAATCTCACGTTACTCTCCTGCACAAGAAAGGAGCCAAGGATGACATTGGCAACTACAGACCAATAAGCTTAATTTCTAATATCTACAAAATTTTTGCTCAAGTAATTTTAGGAAGAATATCTAAAGTACTCGACGAAAATCAACCAGTTGAGCAGGCGGGCTTTAGGAAAAACTATAGCACAATCGACCATATCCACACTATCAAACAAATTATTGAAAAATATAATGAATATCAGAAACAGCTATATATAGCTTTTATCGACTATTCAAAAGCTTTTGACAGCCTAAACCACAACCACATCTGGGCAAGCCTGAGACAACAAGGAGTTGAAGAAATCTACATAAAGTCCATCAAAAATATCTACAGTAATAGCACAAGCCGGATAAAACTGGAGACCCATTTCCCATAAACAGAGGAGTCAGGCAGGGAGACCCGCTGTCTCCAAAACTCTTCAGTGCGGTGCTAGAAAGCATATTTAGAAGATTGGACTGGCGTGACTACGGTCTCAATGTCAATGGCACCCGCCTAAATCATTTGCGATTTGCTGATGATATTATCTTGCTGGAAGAAAACCCGAAGAAGCTACAAATAATGATTCAAGCACTAGCAGATGAAAGTAAAGAAGTAGGACTCAAAATTAACGCCAGCAAAACGAAAATGATGACAAACTCCTGTGAAATCGACATAGCAATCAACAGCTTTAGACTCGATTATGTACATGAATATGTCTATCTAGGACAAATAATTTCTATCCAAGACATGATGTCTAAGGAGGTAAATAAAAGAATAGCCAGCGGCTGGCGAAAATATTGGTCGCTCAAAGAAATTATGAAAAGCAAAGAGCTAAGAATGAACATAAAAAGAAAAACATTCAATAGCTGCATTCTACCCTGTCTAACTTATGGGTGTGAGACCTGGTCCCTCACTGATCAAAATAGAGAGAAACTTGCAAGATGTCAACGAGCAATGGAACGCAGCATGACCGGAGTCAGACTCTCAGATAAGATCAGGAAAGAAGCAGTAAGAATGAAAACCAGTCACTGATATACTCACTCACATTGACCATCTGAAGTGGGGATGGACAGGACATATGCTTCGTTGCCCAGAAAACAAGTGGAGCAAACAAGTTACACTGTGGTACCCAAGAGATGGCACTAGAAAACAGGGACGCCCAATACGAAGATGGGAAGACGACTTAAGGCTAACCTTGGGGCCACGTTGGACAAGAGTCGCATCTGACAGAACACAGTGGAGACAATTGGAGGAGGCCTATGCCTTACGGCACTCTGAACTGCGGGACATATTGTGAAGAAAAAAAACACTTAAGTTATATGTGATACCCAAAATTCAGATTAAATGGCTATTATTATTTATTATTATTATTATATTTTATAATTAATTTGTTGTATTGTATCTTGTATTTCTTATGTTATATGTTGATAATTAAAAATATTTGTAATTTATAAAAGTATTTCTATGCCCATGTCGGCAGGATATGTGAAACTGACATGTGTAAAACATACCAACAAATGAACCATGTTCGGAGAAATAAACTTAATCTATTCTATTCTAAGGCCCTAAGGGGCGCCGAGCGCCATTCACGGGGCAAAGATGGCCGAATGTCACTGTCACAAATGTCATTGTCATTGTGACGTTCCAGATGTAACCAACCCATGCATGATAATATATTATGTCGTCGATACTTAGATGTGAATATTATCTTTGTTACTTATATGTGAATATCGCCTAACACATCTCGGCTTGGTACATCAATCCGACTATGTACAAAGCACTACCCCCAAGTACTCAATTACGTACCTACTAGCTTTTTCCAGCGAATTCTTCCGCATTAAGGTTATGACAACAATGCCATTATTAAATACGAGACATTTTAATCCTTTGGGAATGACTTCAGATGTAAAAGTAATTCTACACATTCTTTTTCATGGTTTGGCTTTAAACTATCCATGTGCAAAAATTCATCACAGTCAATTGAGCCGTTTCTACGAGATTGACTGACAAACATACAGACATTCATACACACTACTGTTTTAAACTGGGACTTAGGAGCTATTAGTTATGATATATGTATTATTATTAGTAATAAAAAACAACAACATGGTGATATGTCAATATTATTCTGTCCATATCAAAAAGATTTACGGACATTATGAGCATATTAATAGTTAACAATTGTTGTCAAAACCTTAAGTATTACCACAATAATATGAACTTTTCTTCTACAGAACAGTTTCAATCAAATACATATTTTTTTATTAATATTTCGATAAAATTATTTATTTAGGCGGTTGCACTTAATTTTAACTTTACAATGATGTATGAATAAATAGCAAACGTACATAATTTTACGTTCCCTCTCATACGTGAGAGGAGGCCTGTGCCCAGCAGTGGGACGTATATAGGCTGATGATGATGATGATGATGATGTACATAATTTAGAAAATTAAAAACTTACCGATTCAAAATTATTTCATTTTAATGGCAACCCAAAGGTAGTTCTTTTGGAATCTATATACGGTGTCGAGTTTAGATCATAGTAGAAACTTTTATGTTCACAGGTCAATTGTGTTCCGGACCTAAGGGAGGCGAGTGTGGCGTCAAAGTTCCAGAAAAGTTGCCTTTTGACAATTGAATGAAATGCAAGGAGAGTACACCAAGTGTATGGTTCAGATTATTTTGACTTTCTGTAAAACTGTCTTTGGAATTCGAATCCTGTATCTTAGGTGATAGAGTTACTTTTTGAATGGACAATTTTGATGCAATTCAGCCAACTAATAATCTCATGCATAAGAACTTTGTTATTATGTATTGCTGGACTTGGCAAAGGTATTGGCATTCAGATACATGAAACATGTTAGCTACTAAGGACCGTAACAGTCAAAAACTGTAAACTTGAGGTGAAATGCGATGTCATTATTGGCAATGTTAAAACAAAAACATAACCTCAATATAAATATATAATAAATTTTGAAGCACCATAACAAATATATACTTAGAGCCATAAATCTGTGTTTTTACCTTCTGAGCTTGAAGTTTTACGCTTTCTACCTCCTCTGTTCTTAATGGTTCTCTTCTTAAAAGTCGAGGGAACCTCAACTTCTGCGTCAGACATCTTTTAGTAAGAAAAAGCTCAATTACACTGATTTAAATGATTAGTACATTGAATACAGCTCATTACGAAAACTGAGACTATTTACACTACAGTAATCATTAGAATTAACAATATACTTAAAACTTTATTTGTCGGAGAATAATTTTTTTTTTTTTTTAAACTCGTCCATTCGGACAGGCTAAGACCATGGGCCATACTGCCTAGTCTTCAGTAAGTATAATTTCATTTGATCGAATCCAGTAATAACGTCTTCAATAGTTTCAAATCAGAAGTCTCTAGTCCAATAAATATGTCTTCAGTTATTTTCAATTCATATGAACAAATCTAGATATTAAGTCATCAGTATTATCAACATATGTGTCAAATCCAAAAAATAAGTCTTCAGTTATTCCAATACAATGATCCAATTCATGAAGTCAAATCCAGTAATAAAGTCTTGAGTATGTTCCAATAAAAACGTCAAATCCAATATTCAGCTCTTCAAAAAAGCTTACACCTCATCCAGACATTCCAAAAAGTCATTTGACCAACAAAATATAGGTACAATGCTTCAATAAAAATATATACAATTTTAAGCAAGTTTTAAATTTAGCATCATATTTACAGCATACACACAGTATTATGTACAAAATTAAACAAAGGTAAATAAGTAGACGACTCCTTCAACAAATCAGTTACTGAAAGCGGGATTCGATTAGAAGCTCCATAAATCTCAAGCAACTCATCCATCAGCACTAGGCGCTGAATGCCAAAGGATGAGCAACTAAACAGAATGTGATCTATAGACTGAACCTCTTGCTTTTGACAATGATCGCAATAAGGGGAAGAGACAAAGTTTTTACGATGGAGATGAAAATTTAAACGACAATGACCAATGCGCATACGAGTAATTATGGTGTAAAACCTACGATGCATGTAAGTTTTAAACTTACAAAACCAAGGCTTACTATTAACTTGGTTATCTAACAAAGCATACAAATGAGCCTTATTCTCAACTTCTGTAAAATGATACCAATGTCTTCCCCAAAGAACAGTCATACGCTGTTTTAGATTACTTATAATATCAGAATATGGCAAGGTCACAGCTAAGTCCCTGCTGTCGGGAACCAGGGACAAGTCAGATGCATTAGCAATAGTTCTAGCTAGGTAGTCGGCGTTTTCATTACCAGAAACTCCTTTATGAGACGGAACCCATACAAAATCTATTTTAATACCAATTAAAGATAGTTCTAACCATAATTCTTTAATGGAAAAAATTAGATAGCAAGTGCTAGCATTCATTTTCTTACTCGATAAACTTATTAATACACTCATACTATCGCTTACTATGACCCATTCTTTACTATATTGATTATGTTCTTTAACATGTTTCAAAGCAAATAAGATGGCAGTTGCTTCAGCAGTAAAGATACTTGCATTTTTATTGATATTAAACCCAATACCTTTATTAATTTCAGGTTGATAAATTGCAAAGGAAACAGCATTATTATTTTTGGCACCATCCGTATAAATAAATTTACAATTAGACCATTCTGACAACAATAAATAAGCCTCCTCTTTGGAAGTTAGCTTTGAATCTATTACAATTTTTATATCGGGATATTTACTCTTAAAAGAGCCTGTGTAACAGGGAAGAAGGTCATTATCAAGATGTATATTTAACTCCTGCAAAGAGTGAAAGAAAGAAGTAAAATCCTGAAGAACATACATGTGCCTTTGAAAAGGCGCTGATTGGAAAGAACTCAAGTTGTGAAGAAGATCGTTCTTAGGCAAGCTGTATAACTTTAAAATAAATCTTTCTTTTAAATAACGAAATCTAATATGAATAGGAGGAAGATTCGATTCAATTTGCATAGCAGCGATAGGACTAGTTTTAAATGCACCCAGTATTGTCCGCATACATTTGTTTTGTATTTTATCTAATGAATTTACAATTTTATCATCTCCAGCAAAACATAGAAAACCATATTCAAAATGACTTCGAACTAGAGACTTATACAAGATTAACAAAATTTTGGGGTCTGCACCCCATGAAGTGGCGCACAGCGATTTTAACACATTGTATGCTTTGTTAGCTTTGGTTATAATACTGTCAGCATATTTTATCCAGGAAAGTTTTGAAGTAAATATAACACCTAAAAACTTTATTAGATCATATGAAATAGGCAGTGATATGTCATTGTACAAAACTGTGGGCAAACACATGCTTTTGCACCAAAAATAAAAACTTTGGTTTTAGTCGAATTTACATCTAAGTTCAGATAAGCAAAGTATTTATGTAAGTTGATTAATGCCTCATTAATAGTCAAAGCTAATTGATTTAAATCAGATCCTGACACATAAACAACCAAATCATCTGCATACTGCAGATTTTTAACCTTTGTTCCTAGAATAAGATTTAGTCTCCTAATGTACAAAATAAAAATTAAAGGGGATAAGATACCTCCTTGACAAACCCCTAAAGAAGATAATCTTGGGCCATATAAGTGATTGTTAAATTTAACAAAAACCTTCCTGTTTGTTAAAAACATTTGTAAGAAATTTATTATTTTGCCAGGTAACCCTATCATTGACAGCTCTCTACATAAAACGGAAATATTGACACTGTTAAATGCACCTGCAATGTCAAAGAATACCGAAAGAAGATACTGATTATTATATATGCTGTTAAGTGCATCAAGTTGCAACTGACAAATACTCTCACGAGAAGAGCGACCTTTACGAAAACCAAACTGATTGCAGGGTAACAGACCATTTTGTTCGACAAAAAATTCCAACCGTTGCTTTAGAAGCTGTTCAAAAACCTTTCCTACACAAGATGTGAGTGCTATAGGTCGATATGAGTCGGGTAACAATTTATCTTTATCAGGCTTTAAAATTGGGACCAAGCAATCTGTTTTCCAATCATCAGGAATTAAGTTTTCTTCCCACAGCTGATTTAATATGTTTAAAAAGGTCTTTAGATTTTGTGAACTTAAATTTTTCAGTAAAATATATGGTATTCCATCAAGACCAAAGGATGTATCTCTTCTTGAAAATAGGGCAGATTTAAGCTCTTGCAAAGAAAACGGTTCAGTAAGATACTTATCATTATCATTTTCTGTGTGAACATAATTTAAAGACTCATTAAGCACAAAATCAGGAGTGTATTTCTTAAGAAAATCTGATATCCAACTATTATTACTAGCGTGTTTTGAAATGAATGTTTTATTAAATTTCCGCATGTAATTCCATATTAATGTCAAAGGAGTGCACCGGTTAAATGAGTTACACAGATTTATCCAACTATTACGCCGTTCAGTCTTAAGAACAAGCTTTTTAAGGGCTCGAAGTCTTTTAAATTCTATATAATTCTCTTCACTAGGTTCACTTTTAAATTTTATATAAGCATGTTTTGAATTAAGTACAGCTTCTGAACACTTATGATTCCACCAAGGCAGCCGGGGAAATTTCAAAGATTTTGGTGTACACGTATTAGAACTATTCAAAGACCTATGTCTAGGGATGGACTCTACAGCAGTAGATCGCAAAATATTACAAAACAGATTGAGCGCATCTATCGAAGACATATTTTCAAAATCAGTATTAGCCAAACAAAAATCAACTGATTGCCTGTACATTTTCCAATTCACCTGTTTGTAATTTGGGTGAATGGGCAAATGTACATTATTACATATTGGATTACTTTGTGAGCTATTTTCATTACCAACTATCATTTTTATCATTACAGGCAAATGATAACTGCTGCCAAGAGGACAATCCATAACAGACCAATCACATGAAAGTGCCAATGATGGAGAAACAAAAGTTAAATCCAGAGCATTAGGACGCCAAGAAGAAGAACCAGTTGTAGTAGTTTGACCATTATTTAAAAGAACCAAGTCATTGCCATCAATAATATCTAAGACATCTCTACCTCGAGGCAATGTATCAACACAGCCCCATGACATATGATGAGCATTTAGATCGCCTCCAAAAAGCATTAGCTGCGGAATAGATTTTATCAAAGCATCAAATTTACTTTTAATAAATGGGGGATCAGAATTTGATGGACTATAAAAACTTACTACACTCAACTGCTTGTTGTTTATAATTATTTGTACACAGATATTTTGTAGAGCATTGTCAAAATAAGTTTTAATATTAGAATATACTATATTGTTATGAATAAGTATTGCTACACCATTATGTTTATTACCACAGTCATTTCTAATGACATTGTATCCTTTAATTGAAAATTTTTGATGTTGTTTTAACCAGGTTTCAGAAATTATTGCTATGTGAATGTTATTTTCATATAAGAATCTAGTAAAGATTAGCCTATTGCTTATTATACTCTGAGCATTCCACTGCACTATGTTCAATATGTCCATAAAGAAAAAAATTAAGGTTGTTTCCTGAAAGTGTTTTTAAGTGTTTCTTTTATATTGTTAGAATTTATTGGCGTTTCTTTATCAGCACAAATTTTAACTATAGCTTCCACAAGTAGATTCATAAATCTGCCAGATTTGGTCAGATTACTTAGATGGGTGTCAATATATTTTGAGCCGAGCTGCGGAAATGCAACGTCACAAAACAAATCGGAATATTTAGCACTACGTGATTTTAACTTATTTTCCTCAATTTTCTGTTTTTTAATTGGACATGCAGCAGATATAGCCACGTGATCCCCACCACAGTTTGCGCATTGTGTTTTAACCTTATTACAATTTTTGAAATTATGAGGTTCACCACAAATTGAACATACTTCATTATTTTTACAATACTTTGCTATATGACCAAATTTCATGCAACGAAGGCATTGCTTTACTGGAGGAATATAGATCCCTACTTCGTGCCTCCAATGGTCAAGTGTTACATATTCAGGCAACTGTACAGAGGCAAAAGTCACGGCAACCGTCTTAGTTGGAACCATTGAGACGATACCCAGCGTGTCTTTTACCCGCCGCATAAACCGTCTTACGCTTATCACCTTTTTACTGGAAGCTATTAATTGGAAAATCTTCTGGTTCGAATAATCAATCGGCACTGAAGTGAGAACACCCGTAACCTCGGTCTCAGATGCTGGGATTGAAGCATTCATGTGAATTTCATTTAATAATTTTTCATTTTTTAGGAAGACATTGGCGTGATTTGGGAGATCGAACATAATCCCAACTTTGTATGCATTAATTGTTCTTAGATGCATCACGCCCGACACGCGATGCTTTCGGATTGCATTGGACAAAGCAAGTCTATCTTTGTCAGAAAATTTGTGGTCATCCTCTCTGTGATTCAGAAAAACAATAAATTCTTAGCTGAATTTTCGTCGTACAACCTGTAATAACTTTTGGCCCTGAAAGGAGTATACTTCTCCTTGTCATCTTCTTTAGTCTTCTTTTTTGCAGGTATGCGCTCCGAGGGCGCACCTGTATCCGCATCAGAACTACTTTCAGATTGAAGATCTGGCTCCGGCTCCAAGCCCTCCAACCGAGAACGCTTTCCCGTACGCTTCCCCATGACTGGGGAAGCGCACCAAACCGATAACCAAATCAACTATGAATTTAAATTAAAATTAAGACTAAATATGTACAAATTAACACCTAAAATTAATTTACAATAAAATATTTTATCAAGCGCGCCTATCACTTTCAACGTTCCCGCCAAAAAAAAAAAAATGGAGAATAAATGTTTGCAAGCAAAGTTAGTTAGGTTCTAAAACTTTAATCAATATATGACGTAGGTACAAATAATATATTTTTCGAAATCAAACATTACAGAATCAGCCTGAATAGACTTCAAAATATTTAATACATATAAAATAGATAGAATGTTAGTAGCTGCTTCATTCGTTTAATTTTCAAATGAAAAAATATGAACTTCACTTACATATTCAGACTAATATGATTTGGTTTATGAACGCTTTCCTACATGCTGTCATTCCTTCGAAATAAAGTACCAACGTTTTGTTATTGCATTAAGGCCAGCGTACTAATATTTTTTGTAAACTGAGGGGCTACCGCGAAGTGAAAACGAACTTCGTTCGAATATCTCCGTCTCTGTCGCTCAAACTAGCAAGCGCGACAGAGAAGCGTTTTCATTTCCCGGTAGCCCCTCTATTTTGTTAACAGACTGAAGAAAGGAGGAGATAGAATAGGACAGTTCCAACATTCAAGAAAATAAACATCGAAGTATGTGTAGTTTAAAAGATTTTACATCGTACCTACCGCATGACTAGTCGTTTCTCAGAAAAATATGGGTTTGAAAAACAATGATTATAATAGCGTCTTTTGTTGTTTATTTCATTTAAAACTGACATGCTATTATTAAATAATCCAACAATCTTTCTATCCGGAGGTAATTACATATATGGATTTTAACCCTTTATAAGGCATGATCACCTAGAGGTAATACAATAAAACTAGGTATTTATGTTTCTAGATTCGATTATTTTTATTTTTCAGAAAATCAAAAATGAAAATGGAAAACTTGTAAAAAACCCGGTGGTAAAAATCTTCTTTCTGCCTGTATGGAGCATTTTGGATGGTGGTAAGAATATTCCCTCTGCCTGTGGAGTGAGCATGAAGTGCATGTTTTTTTTTTGTCGAAAATGAGAAGGAGTAGACGAATACTCAACGATTTCGATATTATAAATGGATTAGAAGATATTTGGCCTCCAATCCAAGTACCTTATATCTTACACAATAAGAATAATAACAACTTACATTTTTCCCGTCCCGTAATTTGGAGATTCAGAAAGATTTGTCAATAAGTGCCGAATTCCACATTTCACCGATTTTCAAACTGACAGCTGTCACAGACTAAAAAAATATGGCGTCCATTCATGAATAGGGGGCTTCCACCACATTCCACAAATAATATTGCCATAGTTAAAAACCGATCGCTGGATTCGTTTCAGAAAATACGTCTAAATATATGGTGAGAAAAATATTCCCTGTGCCTTATAAAGGGTTAATGAAGAATAGGTAAATCGTTTTTTTGTATGATTTATCTTGAATATTATAGAGCAAATGCAACTGAACCAAACTAAAGATAAAAACATTTAGTAATATTTGTTCTGACTTATCAGAATTGAGTTATGGAAGCTATAAATTTTTCAATGTCTGATATTTTGTTGGATTTTGTATCTAGGTCAAACAGTTATAATATAAGTTTGAGTAGGTATAGACAGCGATAGGGTGTGAACGAGATAGCATGCGAGCGGGACGCCATTCTCAGATCCATTCTTTATCAGCGCGCTTTATAATTTATTGATAATGATAATGTATCCGTTACAAGACAAAAATATTTCCGAAATTTTCATTTTTTTCATACTTACAAGTTCATTGACTGGCCTATCATCAATCCGGATTTACTTGATCGAGTGAGTAGGTAACTGAGTCTTCTTTATTTTAACCGACTTCAAACAAAAGGAGGAGGTTCTCAATTCGGTGTATTTTTTAAATGTTTTTTTTTTCTATGTTTGTTACCTCAGAACTCCGTCATTGATAAGCCGATTCAAATTTCCAGGTGGGTCCCATTTTTTTAAATTCAGTTAGACGATGGGATCCATGAGGAATTGAGGGAACTCCTCAATTTTATTAGGCACGCGTGTAGTAATTTTGGTATTTTCTATTATAACTCGTGTATTTAAATCAGACCCCCTAGCACACTAAGTTTTATGTCGAACATAAAGCATTCGTCCCATTCTGGCAAATACGCGAGTGCAAGAGGGACAAATGCTTTAATTGATGAAGAAGACCACAGATGACTTATCGAATTCCTCAATTATTTACTTAAAAGTGCAAAAGTACGTCACAGGTTCTGATAAGATTCCGTTGAAATAGGAACTAATGAAGTGCCATTGGTGATGATCTTGGGGGAATCGACGGAAGTCCTCAAATATAATCGGCCCACATACAGCGATTCGGTTTTTTTCTATAGTAATCAACGCATTTGCGATCGGAAATCAGTTCATGTGGTAAATTGTAAAAAAAAATAGGAAATGTTCTCGTGGCTTGGCGGAGTACGAAATTGAAGTCGGTTAAAAATTTGTTGTTAAAGTTTAATCTAAGATCTAAATCAATGGAATTTGCTTACTATGTAAACAAACCGTCATACTGAAATTGACATTAAATGTTAATTTCAATACATTGTTGGTTTACCTACATAGTTAGCAAAATCCATTGATTTAGATCTTACCTAGTTATACTCGTACCTAAACTTGTAACGCAATAGGTATATGGTGGATGAAAACATATAAAAGAAATTATTCTTACATAACAAAACTCACTAAAATAGGTAGGTAACGTTAGCTTAGGTGTGGTTACTCGAAATAAATCATGCTTCATGCTATTTTCTAGCTAAAACAAATACTAGTGTTTTTGTCTCAAGTAAATGTATCTTTCTTTTCTACATATGATCAATTTGATCATATCATATTTTGACGCCGAAAAGTAATTAAAACCAACCATTACCGACATCTGTGGTTTAATTTTAATGTTATCTTCTGTTGTATATTGTAGGGTAAGCAAACAATAACTAGTGTTTTGTATGCGGGTAGCTTGTAATCTGTCTTGGATTAAATGGTGAACGCCCAGTACGTGTTTTATTCTTCACCTTCAAGAAGGGTTGTAAAAAAAATACACATTAAAACAATAGCACAAACAGTAGCTACCCTAGTACACGTGCCACATTTCGGTCAGTTTTATGACTTCTCTTTGTTATCTTTTCCTTTCATATACAGTGTGTTACCAGCACCATACTTGTCAATTTACTTTGCTGTACATTGCTGGCAATTTAAATTTTGTTAGAAAATTTATGAAGTCGGAATTTTCGTTAATTATCTGTATTAAGGTCTCTCCATTAATTTACCCTACTTAAAGAAAAGCCCGCATGCCGGCAACACACAGTATAGCAAACAAAGAAGTTGTAAAATCCCACATTAACTGTATTTTCGTTATTTTAACTAAAAAAAAATATATCTAGCGTGTTCCCGGCTCCGAGCGACCACAGGTTATCTAGGTACCGATGAATTCGATTTTAGGTGGTAGTACTATATCTTATTCTGTGACTTTAGATATTAGGTACATGCTATATAAGTCTTAATCCAGTTCTGCGGAAAGGATTAGGAAGGTTTTTATCGTTATCTTATTATAATCTGTACGTTCACATGATTAAAAACAAAACGTACCTATTTATACTTATTGTAGGTAGAATGAATAATGGACTATTTAACTATCCAGCTATTCATCGATAAAATATTTTTTGCAAAAAAATAGGTTTTGTTAATGACCAGCACAAGCAGAGAGGCTGCCGCGAAGTGAAAACGAACTTCGTTCGAGTATCTCCCTCTCTGTCGCTCGAACTAGCAAGTAAGTACGACAACGAAGTTCGTTTTCGTTTCGCGGTAGGCCCTCAGGTTACGTGTTTCTGACATACATTGCGAGTCATCATGCGATGTCATATCGATTGTACTCATTAACTAGTCCCCGAGCCGATGTGACAGCAACTTTATGACAAGGTTATACTATGACTGTTAAATCTTTCAAAGTGTTTCAAACCCACAACCCATTACAAATTGTGCAAGTTATATAACTAACTACTAATTAACTTACAGCGTACAACATTCTCTACATAAATCAATCATGACCCTAGCACACTAAGTTTTATGTCGGACATAAGCATTCGTCCCATTCTGGCAAAATTGCGAGTGCAAGAGGGACAAATGCTTTATGTCCGACATAAAACTTAGTGTGCTAGGGGGTCAGATCAGTCGCATTAAGGTAACACGCGTTTCAAAGCGCAATAATACGTTAAGGCATTACTTTCCGGGAAAATTCATTTTTCAATTCCAGACAGGCTGGCAGAAAGGTTCTCTCGTGGCGACCACGTAACGGAAGGCGCACAGTGGATAGACCCGACAAAGTCGACTGATGACCTGGTAAAGGTCGCTGGAGTCCGCAGCTGCGGGTGGTGCAGGACCGGTCATTGTGGCCCTCTTTGGGGGAGGACTATCCAGCAGTCTTTCGACAGGATTTACAAAACATTTTAACCACTAAGTTTCTATACTAATAATTAAACATTTAAGTAATAAGAGAAGAAAAATAGTGATGAAACGAATAAAAAAACTCTTTGCTACATATTATGATGATCAATTGGTCATCATCATCATCATATCAGCCGAAAGACGTCCACGAATAATCGTGGCGCATCATCATAAGATGATGATGATGCGCCATAATTGCGCCATAAACTCAATACTGTGTCATAGAACCTGACATATACAGAAGGCCTTGCTTAGATAGTCTCCATAAATTTAATTATTATGATGATGATGCGCCATAATTGCGCCATAAATTCAAAACCGTGTCATAGAACCTGACCTGGGAACCTGACGTATGCAGGAGGCCTTGCTTAGATAGGCTCTATTTAATGGCCACCTGTAAAATAAATATTAATAAACAAATTGTAAACAGTAGGTAACTAATCCATAATCCGTGAAGAAAGATAACATTTAGCTATGATTGAAAATTATTATAATCTATGACGATGTTAGGACGTATTTATTCTAATACGAGTATTAACTATTTGGCACTGAAAATAAACTTCATCAATGTTTGATCCTAACGATATTTAGATAAGGATATTGAATGAAAATGTGGGGCAATTTTCGACTTTCACCTTCCCATACAAACGTAGTTACGCTCTCATTGAAAAACTGCGTGTTGGATTGTGACGAAACTTTGCATATACAATGACATGAGGTATATCTAATTTGTTTGTCTCGTCTGGTGTGAAGTCACAAATATAGCATTATCCACTTAGAAAAGTAAAAATAGGTCCATCGCTTCCAAAAGACCTTAAGCATTACAAATTAAGAAATATTTAATTTTGTACAGGGTGTTTCCTGTAACAGGAGCAATAAATTAAAAGGACGCTTCCTTAGAGCATATGTAGTAACCCCTTGTCTCCAAATTTTTTTTTAAATTCGGAGTAATCTTTATCTGAAGTCATGACCTTCAAGTAATGTATCTTGGCATCGAGATCATAGCACAGCAGTCAATGCAGATTTGGAGGTAACATCATGTAGGTACTGAGTCATAATAGGTATTGCATTTTTGTTTTTAAATAATTTTTTTGTGATTTGTTTTTTTTAATAGTTTTTTCAATAAAAAAAACTACCTGTGTCACCCCAGAAGGGTAAAAAATACACGTGAACTTACTTTAAGGCGCCGTAGGTTCATGGTCTTCTCTCCCTCTCACTGAGCATAAGCGTGAGCGAGATGGAAGTGCGTGCTCGGAAGCGCGGAAATAATGTTTTTTATTTTAATTTTTTGGCCGTTTAAATAAATAAAAAGTAAACACTGATTTCCCTCACGAACATAGGTCTAAAAGGGTCTAAAATACACTTAAAATATTTGTTACAAATTACGAACAAAAGCTAAAAATAATTAAAATAGCTTCTAAAAATCGGCAATATCATGTTTTAGGGAAATCAGTGTTTACTTTTTTATTTATTTAAACGGCCATAAAATTAAAATTAAAAAACATGATTTCCGCGCTTCCGAGCACGCCCTTCCATCTCGCTCACGCTTATGCTCAGTGAGAGGGAGAGAAGACCATGAACCTACGGCGCCTTAAAGAAAGAAAAAGAAAAAAATAAAAATATTTTCAATTAAAATTACCTGGAAATAGTGCTCACACGCCCAATAGTCTACCGTTTAATTTATTGCTCCTGTTACAGGAAACTCCCTGTAAAATCAATAAAGAGAAAATTACGTTTTGGTAGGATTATTGAACGAGCGAGCGAATTTATTGTAAAAAAACACAGGTTGGCGATTAATCCAGTATCCAGGTCTCAGAGCCATTAGTTATACTAATAAGCATAGGCAGGGAAGACTTGTAATTTACTTTTTAAATTTGAGTGGATGAAAATAAGATCGCGTGTTCGTTTTTCAAACAAAATGCGACGCTTTCCGAGCATGTTTGAAATAGTAACTAGTTTATGCGACTGATCCATAATGAGAGGCCTTAAAACACGAGTGTGGTTTTATGAAACGAGCGTCAGCGAGTTTCATAATAGGATCACACGATTGTTTTAAGGCTTAATTATGTACAGTTGCATACACTACTTTATCTACACACATCATAAGTAGGTAAGTAACAGCAAAAAACCAACAAAAAATTACAACAGCAATGGCGGCAATTCGTCATGACGAATGGTTTTTTTTTTTAAATCATAGACAAACGAATGAAGTCCCTATACTCATGTCACTCGAGATCAAATGTCGTGCAGTTTATATTAAAAAAACATATTGAATTGACGTTTTGTATCGAAAAATGTTTTAATATATATGGATATTAGAATAGAGACCCGCTTGAGTTTTGACAGCTGTTCCAAATTTAAACTCATCGTTACAAAAATCTGTTCTGTAATGACATTACAGTACAGATTTTACCTACTGCCACAGACAAGAAAGTTGTCATAGTAAAATCGGTTGTAATAAATTAATAATGCTGGTCATTTCCTATGGTTTCTGAACGCATTATAGACCACTAATGATATATGCGTAGATAAAAGGGTTTTTTTAACGTTCAGGTGGATCGTGGATCACGTGCAGTCCACGACAAGTAAGAAGTCAATCCTAAATCCTACGGTCATATATTTAGAACGATAACAGACCGGCGGCGGCGTGACGTAGTGGTATCTACGGACGTTGTTAATTGAATCTTACAGCTTAAATAATTATATTTAAAATATCGATTCATTAAAACTCAGACAGGAGAATATGTAGTACCTATATACTTTAGATTACATAAATGTTATGTATGTGAAGTTACGAAATTTGGGAAATCTTACTCCCCCTTTTCACAACATCACACACTTTGTCGACCGCCGCCTCCCAACCCCTACTACAGGGGACCAATTTTAGACTTTCGAGCGCTCGATAATCAAACAAAAGTAAATACATTTTTAGTGTGAAAATGGCAGGCACGTACTTTCTACCAATATAATTGAATACGAGTGGTCAATACCACTCGGTTTTCAATTTTCTGTAGATATTAAAATAGCATTTCATAATTTTTTGCATTTTGCGAGTGAAAGAGTCGAGCGATCGAAAGTCAAAAATCGGTCCCCTGGTGTGATGTAATTAATGGATGAGCCCTAATCTCAAGTAATACCCCATTAGCTTTAAACACTTGTTGACAACATCGAAACAATAATCTTTACAAGCAATTAAGCTTATCGAGCTTGTATCAAAAGAATTACACATATATAAGGAGAGATATCTGATTAAAAATTCAGTTTGGTTCTTAACGGAAGACACTTAAGTGTTTCTTAAGAGCTGAAGTTTCCTTTTAATAGCGTTGCGTCCTTTTTGACGCCAAAATGATAGGTAAGTGGTTTTCCAACATATTCATAAAACCTTAGAGCGGTGCACCAACTTACGATCATAGACCGACCACCGTTAAGAGGCCGCAGTAAGCTCGGCCGAATTTCACCTTCCCATACAAACGTAGTTACGCTCTCATTTTAAAACTACATGTTGGATTGTGACGAAACTTTGCATATACAATGACATGAGGTATATCTATGTCTGTAATTAGTTTATATGGTTCCAATTTATAAAACAAAGTAAATACAGCAAAAACTAGTTTTGTATGAAAAACTTAAATTCGCTGTATTTTTTTTATTATGGTATCTGAAGCTACGTAAACTAATTTCAGACATAGATATACCTCATTTCATTGAACATGCAAAGTTTCGTTACAATCCAACACGTAGTTTTAAAATGAGAGCGTATATAACTACGTTTGTATGGAGAATCGAGCTTACTGCGGACTCTTAAATATGGCGCCGGTAACTGTCATGCCATGTCATTTAGATTTTAACGAACACGTCTTACTATTACAGCCGGTTTGGTGCAACCCACCCTTAAATTAGGTATCTGATAAAATGGACCTAATACCCAGCACGTCTCTCACGAGACGGCCGCGTCATACTCTCGATTTTTCTCGCACTATCCGTCTCTCTCTTACTTAATAGAACACTTAGAACAAGTGCGAGAAAAATCGAGAGTATGTCGCGGCCGTCCCATGATAATCTAACCGATTCCCATGATTTGGCGTAGGTTCTAATTTTACGAAAGCGACTGCCATCTAACCTTTCAATCCAGAGGGAAAACTAGACCTTATTGGGATTAGACCGGTTTCCCCACGATGTTTACCTTTACCGAAAAGCTGACGGCAAATATTCCGTAAGTTCATAAGTTCCGAAAAAACTCATAGGTACGAGCCGGGATTCGAACCCACAACCGCCGCTTGACAGCCGCATGTCTGAACCATCAGGCTACCGTCATAGTAGAAGGAGTGCAAAGTACGTTAACTTCATACAAACGCACCGCGCGCGGCTTGTATGTGTGCGCCATTAGTATCTACGCGTCGCCGCACGCACACTCAAACAAAATCTCTACTGGCGCACTGAGAAACGGGTCGAAATTTTGTTTGAGTGTGCGTGCGCGACCCATAGATACTTATGGCGCACACATACAAGCCGCGCGCGTGCGCGCGCGGTGCGCTTGTAGAAGATAACCTACTTTACACTCTTTCTACTATGCTACGGTAGCAGTTCCTTACTTCATTCTTACATTATACCTAAATAGAAAAAGCTGTGGCGCCCTTCAAGAGGCTTGACCCACAGGTTGAAAAACACTACTCGAACACAGATTTATGCACAGACTGATTGATATTGGTACCCATTTTGCATGAGAATTTGAGCTTGGTTTGGAGCCATCCAAAACGATCGGCGTAGACTAAGATCTTGCTATAAACGCAACGAATTATAACTACCAATAACTTAGAAAAGTTGAAAAACCCCCGACATTTTCATTTCAAAGTCCAATATCTCAAAAACTGCTGAACAGATTTTCATAAAACATTATTATTATGAACATATTATCTATGACACAAAAAAAAACCGCATCAAATCGGTCCATCCGTTAGGGAGCTACACTACCCCACCCCCAGACAGATACACGGACACACAGATACACAGACACATAGATATAAAAATACACAGATAGACACGTTAAACTTATAACACCCCTGTTTTTGCGTCGGGGGTTAATAAATAAAGGATAGGCCATGTTACGCTTGTTAAAAAAAACCATTAAAAAAGACCGGGTTGCACTCCGGGAGTGCCGGCAGAAGTGAAAACTCAATGACATTGTACTTAACAGTTTTTCGATCAGGTCACTCCTTCAGGAAAATCTTACTCTGGCGAGTTTAACAATTTTTCCCCATCCCAAAAAGTGCACAGCGCCACTAAAGAAGTTTTCACTTCAAAAATTACTTTCTCCAGGTAAAATTCTCCTTCTCGCTGCGCTCGCCGCAGCCCAAGCGAGACACGTCGACGTGGATGAGAATGGGCAAATGATCCCGCACTACCGTTGTCCAGCAGAGGGCCACCACCTTCTGCCCCACGAGTGGGACTGCACCAAGTTCTACTACTGCGAGTATGGGGAGAAGTGGGTCACGCCGAGGGACTGCGCGCCTGGGACAGAGTTCTCGTACGCTCTTCAGGTAAACTGCAGAATCTTACCACAAACATTTCACAATACTCCTAGCGTTTTTCCGGTTGTACCCTTAAGCAGCTCGAGGTCCGCTTTAACTTCTAATCCCAAGATTTGGCATAGGCGCAAAGAGACTGCCATCCGTCCTTCCATCCCTTACCTCTGGACCTTACCGGGATTAGACCGGTATGCTCACGAGGTTTTCCTTCACCGAAAAGCTAAAAGTAAATAATCCGTTCCGAAAAACTCATTGGTGCGAGCCGGGATTCGAACCCACGACCGTTTGACAGCAGCATGCCGCATGCCTGAATAACTAGGCTATCGTAGCTTCTACCAGAAACATTTCATGGCTAGTAATGGCCAAGATACCACCGGACAATTAGAACACCAGAGGCTCTAGTATAAGTTTTACCGAAACAAAACTTAACCATCGCGTTTGCGTTTTACCCGCAATTCGTACGGGATTTGACAGCTAAACGCGAACGCGCTCGCAACGTTTTCTTTCGATAAAACTTATACTAGAGCCTTAGGCCCATTTGACCAACTTGACAATTGTCACCTGACACTTACAATTCGCCATACATTGCTTGTTCTAGAAGTTAAGGTGTTTGCTAGGTTACTTGTGGAACCAGCAATGTGCGGAGAGTTGTCATTGTCATGTGACAATTGTCAAGTTGGCGGAAAAAGGGCCAGGCTCTGCATGCAGCGCGACACCGGAGTCATTGGCGAGCCATCTGCACTCCCCGACAGTGACATAACGGTCACGATTCTCAGCGTCGAGGGTCCAACTGTATGGTCATCATCGTCATATCAGCCGAAAGACTGCTGGACATAGGCTGAATGAATGAAGTTGATGATGAATTGCCAAGAGCCAAAGGACTGGGTTACCACTTTGAGCGGTAGCGGCGCACCTCACGTGTGAGCTAGAGGCCGCGCTCGGATCTCTCGTTCCCACGTTGGTATGGCGCACTGCTGTGTAACTCATAGCGCTTCCAGTGTTAAAAGGTTATCAGTTCGCTAATAGTAGCTTTAAAGCTCCTATTTTATATATTATCTTCTTAGCTTATTCCAATCCACACAGCCTTACTCTAGCAGCCTCATCTTCCTATCGTCATCAACCATCCATCCATGTTTTTTCCCGGTTGTGCCCCAAAGGAGCCCAGGGTCATATTTGCCATGTAATCCCAAGATTTGGCGAAGGCGCTAGTTTTACAAAAGAACTCCCATCACACCTTCCAACCCCGAGGGAAACCTAGGCCTTACTCTGGCAATCTAAACTCTACTAATTCAACTTGGCTAAAAACTTTACACTCTAGATTTACGTAGCCTTCAATTACAGAGAGCGTTTTATACCATGGTTATTAAAATGCTTCATAATTTCAGGTCTGTGTACACCCTGAATCGGCCAACTGCGATCTACCAAGAGTGCCTCCAGATAGCGAAGAGGTGACTGATGCCCCGGCACCCGAGACTGAGGCATCCACTAGACCTCCCAGGCCAACCACTGAGGCCCCAACTGAGGCACCCGAAACTGAAGCACCTCAAACTGAGGCACCCACTAGACCTCCCAGGCCAACCACTGAAGCCCCTACAGAAGCACCTGAAACGGAGGCTCCTGAAACTGAGGCCCCTACTGAGGCTCCTACCGAGCCTGAAACAGAGGCACCCACTAGACCTCCCACGCCAACCACTGAGGCCCCTACGGAAGCACCTGATACGGAGGCTCCTGAAACTGAGGCCCCTACTGAGACTACCGAGCCTGAAACGGAGGCACCCACTAGACCTCCCCCGCCAACCACTGAGGCTCATACAGAGGCACCTGAAACGGAGGCTCCTGAAACTGAGGCCCCTACTGAGGCTCCTACCGAGCCTGAAACGGAGGCAGCCACTAGACCTCCCAGGCCAACCACTGAGGCCCCAACTGAGGCACCGGAAACTGAGGCACCTCAAACTGAGGCTCCTGAAGTAGAATTACTGCCCAACGGCTGTCCTGCTGATTTTGACGTGCACCAACTACTGCCGCACGAGACACGTTGTGACAAGTTCTATTATTGCGTGCATGGAGAGAAGGCTGAGAGGGAATGCAGCACAGGATTGTGGTTCAACGCTGCTATCCAGGTATGTTGATGACTAACTTTGCTTTGCTCTGACTTTTTGCTTAGTTCTTATGTGTTTTCTAAAGTTGCGCACTGGGTCTACCTAATAAAGTAGTGCCGCGCCAAAATAGATCTATGACTCAGCCAAAAAAAATGATGGAGCATTATTACGAAGACCAAGTCAATTCGGTATTTGCTGCCTCTTTCCATCTTATAGCTGTGTCTCTGGGTTGTGGTGACAAATTGCTAGGTGTATAGAAAGCTTTAGATTGTTGGTGTGGCTTGTTGGATTTCCAAATATTTAAAATGTCCCCGCGATGTGTTTAGGCGCCATCCGAATGGAATGGTGGTGAATGTGAAATTTCATCGCTCCCACAATATTACCCAATCCATTCGGATTAGACTCTTATAAATTGGGATTTAATGACCGTATCCTGAAGGAATCGACAGAAGTCCTTCAATATTATGAGCACATAGACATGTCATTTAAAGCCATGTAGACCATTGCTTTGTCTTTGTTTAAAAGTCACAGAATATTAACTACGTTTAAAAGATAACGATTCTTATTCTGAACCAGCCACTCGTTCTACTCTGAATCATCCTTAACTGGCCTATAAACGGGCTATTCCATATCCCCAGGTATGCGACTGGCCGGAAAACGTAGACTGCATCAACGCCGACTCGGGCTCCTCAGAATCCGAGGACCTCGAAGGTAGCGGAGACCCAGAGATCGAAGTTGACGAGCTCCTCCCCAACGGATGCCCTGCCGACTTCGGAGCCCACAAGTTGCTGCCTCATGAGAGTGAATGCAGCAAGTTCTATTACTGCGTGCTTGGTGAAACTGTGGAGAGGGAGTGTGGACCTGGGACGCTGTTTAACGCTGAGTTGCAGGTCAGTACTGGTGTTGGGTTACTCACTCGTGAGGCATCATTTGTCACACTCGTTTCATTAGATTGTCGCATCACTTCACGCTTGAAAAACGTACTACTTCATTCCTCACGAGGCACCGCCTCGTTCCTCACTCGCTCGGTCATCATCTCGCGCTTCATTTATCCCTCAAAGCCTCGTCCCTCGAGCTTCACAGTCGCCACTCGAACCTAACTTTCCCAAATCTGCAATGCAATATTGTATGTATTAGAGGAAGGTAAGTAAGAATATTGAACATGAAAGTAATTGGTGGTCTATTGTACACTACACTTTTTACTTCCGATAGATGTTAATTATTAGATTGTACCTCACCTCATTTGAAGTAGGACATTGTACCACCTCATTTTTGGAAAGGAGGTGCTTATATTCATTTTAATTTCATGTCCTACCCAACACTTCAGTACCTACAGTATAGTAACTACGACCGCGTGTCGCGAATATCGGAAGAAAGCGAGGCGAAGCGCATTTCCTGTTCAGAACTCGTGAATATCGACTATGTTCGACTATCAACTCAAGGGTCAATCCTTGCAACGCGAGATTGCTGTACGGGACCTGGGCATCTTACATGATCCTAAACTTCTTTTTAATAACCATATTGATAATGTCATATCTAGAGCATCTAAATCACTAGGTTTTTTTAGTTTCGTTGTTCAAGGGATTTTAAACGGGCTAAAACTTTTAAGATTCTATATTGTACCCTGGTTAGGAGTACCTTGGAATATGCATCTCAGGTCTGGAATCCTCGTTACAAATGCTATGTAACGAGATTGGAAAATATCCAGAAGAAGTTTTTAAAGTTTCTTTGCTTCAAGTTAGGTATTCGCTACGACTCAAATAAGTATTTGGACCTGTGCAGGAGATTCCATCTTCTCCCACTTGAGACCCGTCGAAATATATCCGACATTACATACCTACTTAAAGTTGCATCGAATTTAATCGACAGCCCCACCTTACTTGGTAAATTGAACATCCGTATACCCAGTAGAGCTCGGCTTAAGCCGGCACTATCCGTGCCATTATCATCCACTAACTATAGGCAAAATAGTTTTATGATCAGAGCGAGCAACGGCTTGAATGAGGTGTTTCAGAGGTTTGACGACCTGGACCTATTCAGTGCAAGTGTTCCTTTAGTAAGACGACGCTTATCTCGTCAATTTTTCGGTAGAGGTAGGGAAATGGTTTAGGTAGGTAACTCTTCTTTTTAGTCTATTTAGATATAAGTACTTAAATTATGTAGCCGTGTCAAGACGCAAAAGCGCTGTGTTTTCGTTTGGTTTTTGGTCACTTAGTTTTTACACATTCATCACGCTATCGGTGAGGATCTGTTATTAGCTCACTGTCACTACTGGTTTAAGCTACTGTGTAATATTTAAGCTGATGATCTTCCTGTATAAATAAATAAATAAATAAATAAATATGGTGGCCAATACCTTCGCTATAAGGATGTTCTAGAAAGATACCCGAAGACATGCAAGTTAGTGCCCTCTGAGTGGAAGGAGAAGGCAGGTCATGACATCATCATCATCATCATTATTATCATCAACTAGCTTTTGCCCGCGGCTTCGCCCGCGTAGTAAGTGTAATATTCCAATAATTGTTGAATTGCTACGCCCGCCGGCAACGGCCTACTCCTACTAACTTCCCCTATGAATAACCCTTCGTCATAACCCATTATGATAAAATTATTTTTTATTTACTATTATTTTTATGCCCGTGTGGTGTCAGGTTAGAATTTCACCACCCCCTTTCTTCCCGTGGGTGCCGTAAAAGTCGACTAAGGGAGCAGGGTTGAAGTGTGTTGTGGGTGATGACCTAATAACCTATGCAATATCACATTTTGGATTTGTTAGATGGCTGCCCCGAACGCATTTTGCCCCATCGGGTGTTTATCCCCATACGCATATTGCCACGATCGTGTTTTGTCACATGTACTTTTTTTAGTTTTGTTGTTTTGTCACAACTCAAATTTTACGATCTCATTTTTCCCCATACACATTCTGCCACGATCGTGTTTTGTCACACGTAATTTTTTTATTGCTGCTTTTTGTCACAACTCAAATTGTATAATGTCAGTTTTGCCATCGGAGACATAACCCTCCCGTCCCGCCGCGCCGCCCGCACTCGCCTACGTACAACCGATTGATGGCGATCGAGATGGCACCAAATACAAACTTTAAAACCTATAACGCGGGTCTCGTTCCAGACGTCAAAAGCAAAAATAGAACCCTTATTTATAGGATCACGTGTGGCTGTCTGTCAGTTCGTCTGTTAGAAACGATTTTTACGAAAAAATTGGACCAATTGAATTGTAATTTGGCACAAATACTTTCATGTATTTTCATGTCCACAACATTACATTTCAAAATCTATGCGATTTTCGTAATTAACGTCCCAAAAACCATAATAACAACGCCCATATTGATACTTAGACGCCACGTTGGAATGTAAAATAGTTGTTGTTTTCGTAATCAGCGACCCGATACACCATAGAAACAATAGATGCCGATGTTGATTTTCAGATTATCTCACCACATGTCCAAGGGGGACATGTGGTGAATTCTCAAAAAACCGAAAACTCTTGTTAAGGTACTCATTTATCGTTAGGAATTATCCTGTGAAGTTTCGAATAAAATTGTCTAACTAATCTTTTTCCCCATACAAACTTTGGACCTCCTTTATAACCCCTTTAGGTGCAATTATTTCCATTACGCTGAAAGCACTTTATTTGTAAATGAAAAAGTAATCTGTCCACAAAGTTTTAAGTACGTAGCTAAAAAAAAGTTTCCCTCATACAAACTTCGGACCCTCAGTTAACCCCCTTAGGGGTGGGATTTTAGAAAACGCTAATTTCACCTTTTTTTTGTATCCTATAAGTAATCTTCCTACAAAGTTTCAAGTCAATACATTTATCAAGTTCAATAAAAAATGTTTCCACCATACAAACATTGTATTCCTATTTAATCCACTTAGAGATAGAATTTTATAAAACACTGAAAGTACTTTTTTTGTATCTTAATAAGTAATATTCCTACAAAGTTTCCAAGTCTCTAGTACAAAAAAGAATGCTTCCCCCATACAAACTTTGGACCCCTATTTAACACCCTTAGGGATAGAATTTTCAAAATCCCGTCTTATCCCTTGCCTACGTCATAAAAGGAAAATCTGGTGTAAATTTCAAGTTTCTAGACCCAGTAATTTTGAATTAAAACTTTGCACCCCTATTTAACCCCCTTCGGGGTAGAATTATATAAAATGCTGAAAGTACTTTATTGTATCAATAAGTAATCTTCCTACAAAGTTTCAAGTCGCTAGTTCAATTAATTATGTTTCCCCATACAAACTTTAGACCCCCATTTCATCCCCTTAGGGAAAGCATTTCTAAAAATCCCGTCTTATCTCTTGCCTACGTTATAAAAGCAAGTTCTGGTGTCCCAGTAGTTTTGAATATTTGCACCCCTATTTAATCCCTTTAGGAGTGGAATTTTATAAAACGCTAAAGATATTTTTTTATCCTAATAAGTAATCTTGCTACAAAGTTTCAAGTCTCTAGTTCAATAAATAATGTTTCACCCATACAAACTTTAGACCCCTATTTAATACCCTTAGGGATAGAATTTCCAAAAATCCCTTGCCTACTTCATAAAAGGAAGGTCTAGTGTAAATTTCAAGTTTGTAGTCCCAGTAGTTTTAAATACAATCTTTGCACTCCTATTTAACCCCCTTAGGGGTGGAATTTTGTAAAACGCTGAAAGTGCTTTTTTTGTGTCTTAATAATTAATCTTCCTACAAAGTTACAAGTCTCTAGTTCAAAAACTAATGCTTCCCCCATACAAACTTTGGACCACCGTTTTACCCCCTTAGGGGCTGAGTTTTGAAAAATCCTTTCTTAGTGCTCCCCTACAGCTTAAAAGGAACCTACGTGCCAATTTGGAATCTCTAGACCCAGCAGTTTGGGCTGTGCGTTGATATGTCAGTCAGTCAGTCAGTTTCTTCTTTTATATATTTAGATTTATTTAGGTAGCACTGTAGTCAGCAATTGTCTTGAACCTTCCGATACCTGGCGGTTCCCCGAGGTGCTCCTACATATGAAAATGCTGACAAATCTTGAAAGTAACAAATCTTAAAACCAGCCAGCTGCCCTGGGAGTTGAAATGTATTCGAAAGGCTAACTAAACAGAAATCATCTTGAATGAAGGTGACTCGATTAATAAAAAAGCGGCCAAGTGCGTGTCGGACCACGCACAACAAGGGTTCCGTGCCTATTAAAAAGGTCGTATCCTTACTGAAATCATACGGCACTTACATCCTTCTCTTTAAGTAAGGCGGTTTTTTAGAAATATCTCGAAAACATTTGAACCGATCTTCAAAACAATTTGCTTGATTTTTTTCATTTTTGAAATACACGGTTCAAAAGTTAGAGGGGAGGGGGACACAATTTTAGTGACTTTCGGGGCGATTATCTCCGACTCTATTCACTTAATCAAAAAAATTGCTGAGAAACCTTATATTTATTTTGGAAGGCATATCGATTGATGTGCCACACGTGGTGCACGCCTAAAAAAAACTTGTTTTGTAATTTTATTACATAACTATGTAGCGGTTATCAAAATACACCTATCTTCAAAATTTTATTCAAATACACCCTATAGTTTTCGAGTAAAATGCCTTTGACATACGGACGGACAGACAGACAGACAGACAGACATGACCCTGCAAAAGGTAATTAGCATTAATGAACTATAATAAAATTCTATAATACAATCCCAACACATCATTTGGAAATGCGCTAATTGTTGCCAATTTTCATCATCATTCATTTTTGACCTTATATCTCGTAATACTCGTTTTATAGATGTCGGGTTCGGGTGATCATGAGAGTGACGTTCAAAACCCAGGACCGTTTTAATAAAATCGACAGCTGATCGCTACTTGACTGTACGCTTACATTACATAGCAAAAAAGAAAGTATTTAAAGTAAAGGCCGGTCGAAAATACAATTATTTAACAAACTAAATCTATTTCAAGGAAACTAAAATGATTTCTTTTTATGGACTCTGTCAGCTGTACTATAAGTACTTACGGAAATCTCAACTTTTTTTTTGTATTGTATAATATTTGTACAAATATTTGAAACTGTTTATTCCCCACTTGTAAAATAAAGAAACCAGATGTATTTGTGCTTTCTGTTGAAATAAATAACGCGACCATTCATTCGCTAAACGCTAAACACTAAAGTTTTGACGTGAGCAGTCAAGTCACATTATATGTCACAATAAACTGAAAAGTATTTAATCTTTTGATGTTGGTTTGCTAATATAGTGCTTAAGGTCTAAAACACTGAGTTCTTTTTTTTGAAACATATATCTTGATGCAGGTTATAAGTTAACGCTATTAGCAACTACTGAAATTTAGCTAGAGCTGTCATTCTGGGGCCATTTATTATTTATCGTATGGCACATCAGTATTTAGAACCGTGAGATCTTGGAAAAGACAGTGCGGTTGCCAGGTTGTTGCACTTTTCGCACCACCCAGGGGTCACGTGTAGGGTAACGATGGGTAATTTCTACGGACGTGGTGCAACTTCGACCCCCATGAACCTAGAATACTATGGACGGGCTGTACGTGTTGCCACGGTGAGGGACGGAAAAGCTCTTATGCAGCTAAATATTAAGAACCGGTCCTAAAATGGCTGATGACCTGTCATAAACAACTTACTACGGGACGGGTAATGGTTTGTGTGGCACAACTTCATACTAAATCAGTTGTGGCATTTTAAAAAAAAGTGGAACTATGACAAGGACAATGAATGATATTCCCCTTTCTGTCACACTTATATAGATTTGTATGCTACCAGCTCGCTCGCACGTGGTATTATTATTACCATAGCCTGTCCAGAGTATTCTTCGTTCATGTTCTGGGGCACATTTCTTGGCATATTTGTTTGACATTGTGCATCTAGTTCTATATACTAAATCAAAGGTTACCTACTCGTACAGATAACGGTAGTCTAACTTTTTCAACTACACTGCGTGATAGTGATAACGGTAATAGGACTTTTGGGATAGATATTATAAAGCATAATATAGTGCACAGCACTACGGTGGTATGGTTCAGTCCCACCCTAAACCCAGGGGTATTGCTAGGGGTATGATGGGTCTCACATTAAAAAGGTCATATCGTTACTGAATACTTATGGCACTTACATCCTTTTCTTTAAGCAACGCAGTTTTTTATAAATATCTCGAAAACCTTTGAACCGATCTTGTTGAAAACAAATTTCGCAGGTAGAATTTTATAATCCCTATGAGCATGATTTTTTTCATTCTTTTAAAATACACGGTTGAAAATATAGAGGGGGGGGGGACACAATTTTAGTCACTTTCGGGGCGATTATCTCCGACTCTATTCACTTAATCCAAAAAATTGCTTAGAAACCTTATATTTATTTTGAAAGGCCTGTCAATTGATGTACCACAAGTGGGCTTGCAATGAAAAAATAATTTTTGACTTTCAGTTTTATGTATGGGGTGCCTAAAAAAAATCTTTTTTAGTAATTTCATTGCAAAACTATGTAGCGGTTAACAAAATAAACCCTATCCTCAATTTTCTATTCAAATACACCTAATGGTTTTAGAGTAAAATGCCTGTGACATACTGACGGACAGACAGACAGACAGACAGACAGACATGACGAATCTATAAGGGTTCCGTTTTTTGCCATTTGGCTACGGAACCCTAAAAACAATCTTAGCTAAAGAAAATTAAAAAAATATCCCCAATGTCTAAAATCCCATTCAAATATTTCAAAAAATTACAAATCAACAACCGTTTTAATGTTGCTTGTTAGAGAGAGAAAACGGTTTAGGCTGCAGGGCGTGCCAAAGAATAAGACATACACACATATATACATACAAGACCTACATATGCTTGAAAAAAATTACCCTCCTCTCCTTCGGTAAAAACACAAAGATAATTTAAATTTTCCGCGGTCAACTCAATCATGGATTACTTATAGAAATCATCGTCCGATTGTACTATCGTAAAATTACTGCAAATTCCGATAATCTTAATTCGGGGATTAGCTCTATGCCATATCCGGTATGTGGGTGGGGCAAGGTCTTTTGTATTCATGGGCGAAGGTAATCTTTCTTTCTTTTTAATCTTCAAGTGTATGTCCGACGATATCTGTAGGGTTCACTATGATACTCGTGCAAGATTGTGTGTAAGTACAATACAATTCCTTTCTACAGTCTGTTAATATAAGTACATAAATATGGACAGAAACATCCTTGAAACATCTGTACTTACACCTTTATGACATTGACAGTAGAGTTCTGTACAGATATGTATGTCGTTACTAGCTTCCGCCCGCGACTTCGTCTACGTGGACCCGGGTTAAAAACTACCCTATTTTTTAATCCAGGCTATAAAGTAAACACACATCAACGAAAACTCCATCCTATATTCGATTTTCAGTTTCTTATAATATACTACAGTTTAGTTTATGGTCCCTAATAGATCGACGGACACGTCCATTGAAACTTATTTTGTAAAATTGTACTGCATTATTAATATGGATTGGACTTTTAATCAGGTATGCGACTGGCCGCATAACGTTAACTGCGCTAACTCTGGCAGCAGCAACGAAAACGGAAGCGACGAAAACAACAGAAGCAATGAAAACGGAAGCGACGAAAATAATGGAAGCAACGAAAATAATGGAAGCAGTGAAAATGACGTGCTAGAGAATGGGTGCCCTGCTGACTTTGACGTGCATCAACTATTGCCGCACGAGAGCGACTGCGCCAAGTTCTATCACTGCGTCCATGGAAAGAAAGTGGAGAGAGATTGTGGCCCTGGAACTCATTTCAACCCCGTTGTTCAGGTAACTATGTAGAAGTTTATTGTAGTCATGTCATGAGCTAGGAAAGCTCATTTCCGGAATGATCAACAGTATTATAAAAATGTTAATTAGAATATTCGTTACCTTTTGTGGAAAAGGCTTACATTGTGGCGTATGCGAAGAACATTGCTTTTTTTACAATCAGTTAGTCTAAGTTAGTAACAAAATACTTCCACGAGTAAGACAAATCTAACAATACCTACCTCATAATATGTCGAAATACATTAAGCCGTTTGGACTATAAGCCCGGGAAATATAATTATTATTCGTGTCCACATACGCTCGCAAAGCATAACATAACCTTCTGGGGAAGACGGGTAAAAAGCATGAAAGGATTTACTTACTACTAAAATTGTTTGAATAAAAATAGTATTTTGTATTAACTATTATTGTGTTAAGTACCTCAAACTTATGAGTTTAAATGACCTAGGTCTGCGACTGGCCCCATAACGCTGGTTGCGCAAACGCTGGCAGCGGTGAAGCGAGTGGCAGTGGAGAAGACAATCAAGGCAGTGGGGAAGTTGACAATGGCAACAGCGGAGAAGACAACGGAAATTCAGAGAACAGTAGCGAGGAAATAGACGGAAGCGGTGATTTGGAGATTAGTCCAGAAGGTTGGTAATAAAATATAAAGACCACTTTGACATTGCAGTCAATTTAAAAATAAAAAATATCCGCCGTTTTTAAGCTCAGTCCTGTCAGTGAATCATTGGTGTTAAATATAATAAAATCCATAACAACCAATGCGCAAGGTGACGACGGCCTTAATATAAATATGATTTCGCTAACCTTACCAGTAACACTGACATCAATTACGGCTATAGTTAACAATTCTATAGAAACCGGCATATTCCCCGATCAGTGGAAAGTTGCAGTTATAAATTAAATTAAATGAAATAAACGTTTATTTCAGGCCATGGCTCATATTGTAGTTAGTAAGATACACGCTTAAATTTATTAATGTTAGAAAATAAAACCTATTCCTAAAATTCCAAATCCCAATCAACACAAAGATTTTCGTCCTATTAGTATACTTCCGGTCATATCAAAAATAATGGAAAAAGTTGTCTGCATGCAAATGACACAGTACCTTGAAGCAAATAACATCCTGCCTAAAAAGCAATCAGGTTTTAGGAAGTCCCACAGCACTGCGACTGCTCTTTTAGATGTGGTAGATAACGTTCTAGCTGCTCAAGACGTAGATGAGGCAACAGTACTAGTCCTGCTTGACTTCTCCCGTGCTTTCGACACAGTCGATACTTCCCTCCTCCTCTCTAAATTAGCTTTCTATGGTTTTGACAGTCTTTCTTTGAAATGGTTTCACAGCTACCTCAGTGGTCGTACACAGTATGTCAAAATTTGTAATGAAGATGGTACAGATTCAGTTTCAAGCAGATTACCAGTTACTAGGGGAGTACCTCAAGGCTCGATCTTGGGCCCCACTTTATTTTGTTTATATTGTGCCGATATAATTGACCGTATAAAGCACTGCAATTATCAAATATATGCCGATGATATTCAACTGTACCTGTAACTATCCTTTAAAATAGATGAAACAAGTATAGCTGTAAATAAAGTCAATAAAGACTTGAATAATATAGTCAGTTGGAGTCACCAAAATAACCTCATATTAAACCCCTCCAAATCCAAATTTATGTTGTTAGGTACAGGGAAACATCGACAAAATTTCATCAGATGACCTACGCGTCTCTATAGAAGGTTCTCATTTGGAGAGAGTTGCAGAAGCTCGTAATCTGGCTCTGGTAATGGATGAATCCTTGAGATTTGAGAAGCATGTCGCGGAGACGATGCGAAACTGCTTTTATAGACTCAAGGTGCTGTACAGAATTCGGGAGTGTCTTTCTGTTTATATGCGCATACAACTGTGTGATACGCTTATACTGTCCAAACTCAATTACGGTGATGTTGTATTCGGCGGGCGCCTACTGGTTCGGACTGGGAAAGCTTTGCAGCGGATTCAAAACGCATGTGCACGTTTTTGTTTTCCCGTCCCGCGACGTGCCCATATTACGCCGTTCTTAAATCGATACGATTTAATGAACATGAGCTCGCGTAGGAATCCCCATTTCGCCACATTACTCTTCGGGGTGATAAAATATAAAGAACCAGCGTACCTTTTCGAAAAACTAAACTTCTCTCAGCGCGCTGTAAGACACGCATCACGGCTTGCAAGTCATCCACACCGCAAGGTTGCCTTTCGCGGTAGCTTTCGTTTTGCTGCCACCAAGTGTTGGAATGATTTGCCACCACCAATACGAAACTCCAACACAGTCGCCTCTTTTAAAATGTCCCTTCGAAAATTTTTGATTGATAGGCAGAAAATGTAGTCTTTAGGCAGCCATGCACACATTTACAGTATATTACCGCGCAATTTCATCTGCTCACTCTCACACACACACACACACACTCAAACACAATCTTATTATATGTTGCAACTTCTGAAATAAAATATAGACAAAATATATACCGACACATTAGAGCTTAAGTCTAAAAGAGTAATTTTTATTTGTTCTGTTTTTTGTATTGTTTTTTGTTTAGTCTTTGTTTAAAGATTTTGTGTTTCTTTTATTATTACCGACTATTCTCTCAGTGCCATGCCATCTAGTCCAAATGCTGGCTTCACTGAAAATCAGCGTCACGGAATGTGTCCTTTGGCTAGCTCCGTGACATTAAGCTGAGTGCAAGCCCTTTAGTGCAAATTACTTAGAATAATGGATTTGTTACACTTTTATCTATGTATAGTTTTTGCACTAATAAATTATTTTCTTTCTTTCTTTCTTTCTTTTTTCTATTTGTTTTATTTTTATTTTCCCTAGATCGGAATTAAGACATTTCCATAACTTTTATTTACTGTCCATTCAGGTTGAATATAAAATGTCTTTACTGCTTTCTTCGCATAATCATGATCAAATTAAGTTAAACCAAATTCCCTGTTTTTATTTCACAACATATTTGTACTATCCTAAAAATAATTTCTAGATAACAACGGAAACAGCGAAGAAATTGACAACGGAGGCGGAGACAGCAACGAAGCTGAGATCGAACTGCTGCCTAACGGTTGTCCTGCTGAATTTGACGTGCATCAACTGTTGCCGCACGACAGTGACTGCGGCAAGTTCTACTATTGCGTGCACGGAGAAAAGGTCGAAAGGGAATGCAGAGATGGATTGTGGTTTAATCCTACTCTCCAGGTAATTATTTTTAAAAATATATATCAACGTATCTTTTTGTTCCACCTTGGGGAAAAACGTCTCTGTTGGTAAGAGCACACAGCCAAAGCGTTTGTACTGGTACAAACTATTTCTGACCCTATAAAACTATAGGTGCTCTGTTGACTTAAAGCACAAATGTAGGTTTTCCGTAGTATCCTTCTACGACGCGAGGCATCATGATATTTAATAATGTCAAAGAAAAAATGCAGTAATTTTATTTTCCATATAGGAAAGATATAGGTAAGAATATAAGGTTCGATTTTAAAGATGTTCATTCAGGAGGTAGGATACGGGATCTTCTAACTTATGGTCACTTCAATAATTATGTTTATAGCGCATTTTTGTGTAGGTATAGTGTTCCTACTCTTAAATCGATAAAAGCAGGTTAACATTTGTATATGTGCATATACATGTGTAATGTATTCAAAGGTATTCCATCTTTTTATTAGACATGCGACTGGCCAGCCAATGTTGACTGCTCCAACGCAAACAGCGCAGAATCTAACGGTAACAGCGAAGAAAACGAAAATAGTGCTGAGAACAATGACAGCGAAGAGAACGGCAGCGGAGACAACAACGGAATTCTAGATAACGGTTGCCCTGCTGATTTTGATGTGCACCAACTGTTGCCTCATGACAGTGACTGCGGCAAGTTCTATTACTGCGTGCACGGAGAAAAGGTGCAGAGGGAGTGCGGAGACGGTCTGCACTTCAATCCTGAACTTCAGGTATGAGCAAATAACGCAATGTAGTGTAAGGTTGCCGTGGTGGCACTGTGTTAAGTTAAGACGTTCATGTTGCTTAAAACCCTGCGTGAAATCATAACAATCTGTTGTCGAACTTTTTCAAAATCGTTTGCCGATTGCATCGTCCTGCGTCCATAAATCTTTCATGATCATCCTGCAGCGGAGAAGTGACATAAGTACCAACTATTTAATAATCATACTTAAAAGATGAAAGCTTGTAGTTGTGCATGTAAGACCTACCGTCAGCGCTCAAATCAAATATGTATTTTCTACAAATATCGTATCATAATTGAATGTCATTCAAAACATATAAATAAATAATAGTAATAATAATAATAATAAATAAAGATATAGTAATTCAATTACACAATTATTACAGGTTTGTGACTGGCCACAAAACGTTGGTTGCGCTAACGCAGGCAGCAATGAAGACAAGAGCGCCGAAAATGGTAGCAACGGAAACAGCGAAGAAAACGGAAACAGCGTAGAAGACAACGGCAGTGGAGACAACAACGGAATTCTAGACAACGGGTGCCCTGCTAACTTTGATGTGCACCAACTGTTGCCACACGACAGTGACTGTGGTAAATTCTACTATTGCGTGCATGGAGAGAAGGTTGAGAGGGAGTGCCATGGTGGACTACACTTCAACCCTACTCTTCAAGTAAGTCATTATGGTTTTGTATGTTCTAAGACACAGGCATTCTAATAATTATGTATCACAAAAAAAAGATTATATAACATGATTTACTACACATGCGCGTAGATATATTTTCTTTAAAACTAGTATTAATCTTACTAAGTACTTATAGTCTTACTAACTTTACTAAGCTTCATCCATTTCGGTTAACTGTCATAAGTTGTCAAAAAACTTGCTTTGAACAGTTTAAATCAGTTAATTATTTATTCAGGAAAAAAAACACGATAAAGAATATAAACTTAACTTCTACATACCATCAAGATACAACTTTCAGATGATTTGTCAATATTAAGTATTGAATATTAATGTGAACATTGTAATTTTTTAGGTTTGCGACTGGCCTCACAACGCAGGCTGCGGTAACTCCGGAAGCGGCGAGACAAGCGGTGAAGACAACACCAGTGGAGAAGCTGACAACGGTAGCGAAGAAGCCACTCCAACGACCCCTGCCCCTGAAACTGAACCCTCTACCTCAGCACCTACCACTACAGAAGCATCCAGCACTACAGAAGCTCCCTCTACTACAGAAGCATCCACCACCACAGTAGCACCCACCACCTCGGAAGCACCCGAGATCGACCTGCTGCCGAACGGATGTCCTGCTGATTTTGACGTGCATCAACTTTTGCCGCACGACAGTGACTGCGGCAAGTTCTACTATTGCGTGCATGGAGAGAAGCATGAGAGGGAGTGCGCGAGTAATCTGCATTTCAACCCTGCTCTTCAAGTAAGTCATTTATGCTCTATATCTAAGTATAAAAAATCGGTCAAGTGCGTGTCCGGCCACGCGTATTGTAGGGTTCCTTAGTTACCTGTCTGTCTTAGTGCACTCGCCCGCTAAATGGCCGAATTTTGCCTATCTAAGTATTAATAATTTACTATGTCGACTATTACTCGGTGACTAGTTATTCTTACTTACTCGTGATAGTTTTCATTTTAAATTCATTATATATACTACTGCCACGATTTTTTCCACGTCCCCAGTAGTAGCCATTTAGCCAGCAGGGGGGGAGACCCATGACTCGAACAAAATTTAGGACTTTAAAGCCCAATATCTCACAAACCAACCACGATGTTGAATAACTACAACTTCGAAAGTTGAAAACCCCCCGACATTTTCATTTCAAAGTCCAATGTCTCAAAAACGGCTGAACAGATTTTCATGAAACATGGCTTCTTAGCCATGATCCCAAGTGTTTTTACACTCGGGATAAAATTGTCTCTGACAAAAAAAAACCGCGTTCAAATCGGTCCATCCGTTTCGGAGCTACGATACCACAGACAGATACACAGATACACAGACACACATATACACAGATACACAGAAGGACAAGTTAAACTTATAATTATAACACCCCCCTTTGTGCTTCTGGGGTTAAAAATAGTTTGAACAAGCTATCCAATGATACCCCACTATGGGTTTATAGAGAAAAAAAGTTTACATCCCCTCTTTAGGTGTTGAGCTACTTCACCATAAAAAATACAACATTTTATTCTATTCGGAACCCTAAAATCGAAATGATACGTATTTGCGGCACTTACGTTCGTTGGAAAGTGGTCGTAAGGTACCAAAAATTGGTGTCGGATTGATACAATTCTCAGCAGCAGGGCGGGATACTTCTGCTATGCCTGGCAGTGCAAACAGAGTAGGTAGACCGCCAGGTACCAGAGCTGAAATGTAAGTATAGTTGTTAACTGACAGTCCTGGGTTCAAATCCCTGTATCGAAAATATTTGTGTGATGAGGATGAATATTAATTTACGAGTTTTGGGTGTTTCCTTGCATTGAACTTAAGTATCCATTATATATTTATTTATTTATTTACTGATTAAATTCAGTTGTTTTTTGTATACGCTCAAAATGATATACTCGCCGTTGACGACCGTAGCCTAGTTGGTAGTGACCCTGCCTATGAAGCCGGAGGTCCCGGGTTCTAATCCTGGTGAGGACATTTATTTGAGCGATGAGCACTTATATTTGTTCCTTAGTCATTGATGTGTTCTTTGTATTTAAGTAATTTATTTATCTATATAAGTATGTATATTGTAGTAGCTTAGCTCAGTTTGGGACTAGGCCGATTTGTGTAAGATTGTTCCACATATTTATTTATATATAACGAGATGTTGGTTACATTATTATTCTGTCTATGGCACGCAATATTGCTGAATCACACGCTATATTATTAACTTGATGGAATATCATCAAGTTAAAAATATAGCGCAAACACACCAAAGTTTTTGCCTAAATATACGCTCGTTGGGAAAACGTTGAACATTTAAGCACTGATTAGCCTAGTGGGTAGCGAGCCTGCCTACGTAGTTGACGGTCCTGTGTTCGAATCCCGGTAAGGGCAAATAATTATGTGATGAGCATAAATTTCTGAATCCTGGAAGTTTTATTTTTAATTAAGTATATATATATACCTATGGGTAGGTTTATGTTAGACGAGTAAATATTCAGCTTACTACTGGGCTAGCTCTATTCGTGTAAAATAATTGTTCGCTAATATTTACTCATTTATTTTCACTATATATTTGACATATCGGTCATCAATAGTTATAGGCTAATTTTTGATCTGATTTACATTTTTGATCATCAGCACTAAAATGCTGATGATCAAAAATGTAAAGCAAAAATAGCTGTCTCAAGGCTCCCCTCGTATGCGATTCGGTCCCACTATATTACCATTGATTTGACTGAACATAATGGATAATTTCCAGGCATGCGACTGGCCAGCCAATGTTGACTGCTCCAACGCAAACAGCGCAGAGTCTAACGGTAACAGCGAAGAAAACGAAAATAGTGCTGAGAACAATGACAGCGAAGAGAACGGCAGCGGAGACAACAACGGAGTTCTAGATAACGGTTGCCCTGCTAACTTTGATGTGCACCAACTGTTGCCACACGATAGTGACTGTGGTAAATTCTACTATTGTGTGCATGGAGAGAAGGTTGAGAGGGAGTGCCATGGTGGACTACACTTCAACCCTACTCTTCAAGTAAGTCAATATGATTTTGTATGTTCTAAGACACGGGCATTCTAATAATTATGTATAATAAAAAAAAGATTATATAATATGATTTACTACACATGCGCGTGGATATTTTTTCTTTAAAACTAGTATTAATCTTACTATGTACTTATAGTCTTACTAACTTTACTAAGCTTCATCCATTTCGTTTAACTGTCATAAGTTGTCAAAAAACTTGCTTTGAACAGTTTAAATCAGTTAATTATTTATTCAGGAAAAAAAACACGATAAAGAATATAAACTTAACTTCTACATACCATCAAGATTCACCTTTCAGATAATTTGTCAATATTATTGAATATTAATGTGAACATTGTAATTTTTTAGGTTTGCGACTGGCCTCACAACGCAGGCTGCGGTAACTCCGGAAGCGGCGAGACAAGCGGCGAAGACAACACCAGTGGAGAAGCTGACAACGGTGCCAGCGAAGAAGTTGACAACGGTAGCGAAGAAGCCACTCCAACGACCGCTGCCCCTGAAACTGAACCCTCTACCTCAGCACCTACCACTACAGAAGCACCCAGCACTACAGAAGCTCCCTCTACTACAGAAGCATCCACCACCACAGTAGCACCCACCACCTCGGAAGCACCCGAGATCGACCTGCTGCCGAACGGATGTCCTGCTGATTTTGACGTGCATCAACTTTTGCCGCACGACAGTAACTGCGGCAAGTTCTACTACTGCGTGCACGGAGAGAAGCATGAGAGGGAGTGCGCGAGTAATCTGCATTTCAACCCTGCTCTTCAAGTAAGTCATTTGAGCTCTGCATATAAGTATAAAAAAATCGGCTCTGTGCGTGTCGGGCCACACGCATTGCAGGGTTCCGAGTTGCCTGTCAGTCTTTGTTACATCAACACGCGCGCGCTAATTAAATGGTGCGGTTGCGTCGGCCGAATTTGTACGAAAGTTGGCCTTTCTAAGTACCTGCATTTTAGTTTGTCGACTATTACTCGGTGACATGACTCGAACCAAATTTAGGACTTTAAAACCCAATATCTCACAAACCGATCACGAAGCTGAAAAATGGTTTGAACAAGCTATCCAACGATACCCTACCTATGGATTTATCGAGAAGTTTGCATCCCCACTTTAGGTGTAGGGTTACGTTACCATAACATAAAAATACAATATTTTATTAAATTCGGAACCCTAAAATAGAAAAAATAGGTATTTGCGGCACTTGCGTTCATTGGAAAGTGGTATATAAAGGCCTCCACACACCGAACGCGGGTTCTGCGCGGCGCCGCCCGGCGGGCCCGCAGCGGTAGCAGCGCGGGCCCGCCCAACTGTGTGATAGAGATAGTGAGAGAGATATTAAATGCGTTGGTAAGTGAGAGAGATATATCGACCCGCGCCGCGCCCGACCCGCGCAGCGCACGATCCGCGCCGCACACGACCCGTGTTCGGTGTGTGGAGGCCTTAAGTAGTGCATAGTATGATTTGTGTATGACGTGCAGCACTGTTTAAATTCAAATGTTTAGTATATACGCTCCTACAAACGAGAACGGAGCAAATTGACATACCTACTCGTGTAACGAGATGTTGGTTACATTATTATTCTGTCTATGCCACTAAATATTGCTGAATCATATTTCATCAAGTTAATAATATAGCGCAAACTCACCAAAATATTTGCTTAAATATACGCTCGTTGGGAAAACGTTGAACATTTAAGCACTGGTTACCCAAGTGGGTAGCGAGCCTGCCTACGTAGCTGAAGGTCCTGTGTTCGAATCCCGGTAAGGGCAAATAATTGTGAGATGAGCATGAATTTCTGAATCCTGGAAGTTTTATTTGTAATTTAGTATATATATCTAAGAAATATATCGTCGTCTAGGTAGGTAGGTAGGTCTATGGGTAGGTTTATGTTAGACGACTAAATATTCAGCTTACTACTGGGCTAGCTCCATTCGTGTATTTAATCTTTGTTCGCTAATATTTATTTATTTATTTTCACTATTATTTGACAGGTCATCAATAGCCTATAACACCAAAAGGCTGATGATCAAAAATGTATAGCGAAAATAGCTGTCTCACGTTTCCCCTCGAATGGGATTCGGTCCCACTATATTGCCATTGATTTGACTTAACATAATGGATAATTTCCAGGCATGCGACTGGCCTGCCAACGTAGACTGCTCAAACGCAAACAGCGCAGAATCCAACGGTAACAGCGAAGAAAGCGGTAACGGCGGTGAGGCTGGTAACAGCCAAGAAGCTGGTAACAGCGCAGAAAGCGGAAACAGTGAAGAGTCTGACGTACTGCCCAATGGATGCCCTGCTGATTATGACGTGCACAAACTTTTGCCGCACCCATACTATTGCGATAGGTTCTTTTACTGCGTTCAAGGCGCTAAAGTAGAGAGGGAATGCAGCGGTGGTACCCATTTCAACTACGAGCTGCAGGTGAATATCATAGAGTTCGCAAATAGCCTATGAATTTTAAATATTTGCAAGGAAAGATACATATCTATTTAAACTTTCACTATTCTTATTCTTACACATTGTCCCGATGATTATCACAAAACATGTAAATAGGAGTGTAGGCTCAAAATGTGTTAAGTATTTATTACTGCAAAGAATTACGAAGCTAATGTTCCCACCGAACGGGTCGGGCCGGCACGCATTCTATTACATGCAAAGGAATTTGAACCGTCTACGTATTTTGAATACCCATTTGCACTGGATAGGTTTCTCATCAGCTGGAAGGTCGACTAGTGTCCAAGTCTTGCTCTCCTTTATTGACAAAATCTCTTCGGCTACCGCTTTTTGCTATAAGTCACCATCGGGTCAATGTCGCTACGTAACTCTTCGGGAGTTCTTCTTCAGACACCGATAGGAGCGTCGTCTCGTTCTATAGAACGGTGTCAGCCATGACGGACGCTCTATCTTGTTACTTATCGTATGATAAGGCCGACCATAATATGGGGTCAGGACGAGTATTTTTGCGGCAATGTCGTCCGTAGTGACATTTAATACGTCAGTTTAACCGCGGATTTAAAAGTATTTAGTATTCAAAGTCATGTTCACACATTGCCATGCACTTTGTGCACACATTGCCACTTCCTACAAATGTTTCACTCTGACCAGGTATGCGATTGGGCTGAAAACGTGAACTGCGTGGGCGGCGCTGGCACCCCGGTTGTCTCCTCCGAGGAGTCCCAAGAAGTCGCTAACCCTGAACCAATTCTGCCCAACGGATGCCCATCGGACTTCGATATTCACCAGCTACTTCCTCACGAGAATGAGTGCGGGAAGTTCTACTACTGCGTGCAAGGGGAGAAGGTGGAGAGAGAGTGCAGTAATGGCCTCCACTTCAACCCTACTCTGCAGGTATTGTTCATTTTTCACCCCCGACGCAAAAAGAGGGTTGTTACTCGTATAAGTTGAAGTGTCTGTGTAATATGGCTCCCAAACGAATGGACTAATGGACTGAATAATGCGTTTTTTTTCCGTAAGCTGACGTGATCGATATGGTTCTTAGCTACGACGTTTCAATAGAATCGGTTCAGCCGGTTTTGAGATATATAACTTTGAAATGAAAATGTCGGGGTGTTTCACCTTTTATAAGTTGTAATTATTCTAATTAGTGTGCTAATACCCACTCCGCAAAGCTTTTTTAATTCCATCTATCACGATTTTGAGCAAACTCTGGTTGCATGATTGAAGGTGACTTGGTGGAGATGGTGGGATCAGCTGATTATAACGACTGGTAAGGTGTTGTTAATAATACCAGGAGACAATGTTACCGGAATAAGTTATTGTGTCTGCAGTAAAGTAACTATAGTTTCGACATGGGGTTCCTTCTAAAAACCAGTCAATAGGATGTACAGACAGGCTATTTGGGGTATGCTAGGGAAAGGGGCATTTTCTCTTTGTGGAGCATCTGTTTCATATTAAGAAATTCTCCCAGCGTCTTCACCATGTCCCCCGAGGTCACATAAATGACATAATTATCGACATTTACAACATACAATGTCCTTAAGCCTTCTCCAAATATTTATTTAGTGATCAATTTTTCAATCTTAGAAGTATCACAATCAAAGTAGCGTCATGCTACTATCATTCAATGTTCAGACCTCCCCCCATTTTGAAATGATTCAGATTTCTTTATTAATGATGAACAGACCCTTAGCCATTAAGTACCTCATCAGTAATGCACCTATGATTTCGTTGGTTACAAAGTGCATCATCAGTAATTTACCTATGGTTGGCATATGTAAGTATTTTATTGATTAACTTACCATTAATTCGTTTACAGGTCTGCGACTGGCCACAAAACGCTGGCTGCGCTGCCGGCGGCAGCGAAGAAAGCGAATCCAGCGCCGAAGCCAGTGCCGAGACTGAAAACAGCGTAGAAGTTGGAGCCAGTTCTGAAGACGGCAACAGCGAAGAAAGCCAGCTGCCAGCCAGTGCTGAGAATAGTGGAGAAGGCGAAGCCAGCGGTGAGAATACCAGTGAAGAAAGTGTACCAATACCAATTCCATCAGACAAATGCCGATCGTCCTGTAACGTCCCCGCTTGGGCTCACGAGCACGATTGCGACAAATTCTGGCGCTGCGACGGAGAGAACGCAGTCTTAGGCACATGCGCCGAAGGTCTACATTTCAATGTCAACACGCAAACTTGCGATTTCATTTGTAATGCTGGTTGCGTGAGAGACGATGTTCAGAGCACGCCTGAACACGATGGTTTGAAGTTGTTCTTGCCTTGGGATAAGGTGGATAAGACTATCAGGAAATTGTACCTGACTGGGCACTAAATTGGCCGATGCTCTGCCATGTCTAAATGGCTACGACAGTGAATAGAAAATTATTTATTTGTATAACATTACACACGAAATATATTTGAAGACATTGTGAACTATTTTTAGAGTTAAATAAAAACACAGTTTCACAAATATTATCTTTATTTATTCAATAAATAGCACCTTGGTTTTTGTCCAATATAATAATGAATTAAATTCAAGTTCATAAATTCCCGTCAAAACGACAGTGAATAGAAAAATTACGGTTACTAATTAGTAAACCTAAAAATTTTGATTAAATATTTACATCATTATAATAGCTTACCAACTATAAAATTTGAGCACGAAATATAATTTGTACTATATTTCCTAATTAATTAATGTTCAAATTAGTAGAAAAAACTATAAAATGATGAACAAAAACATAACACTGCATGTTGTGAATTAAAAAGTATAGACGCTTTTGCCCGTGACTTTGTTCGCTTGAATGTTATCCTCTTAGAATCTAATTTCAGATCAGTCAGAATAATTATGAACTATCTGGGTACCAAATTTCATCCAAATCCGCTAATCCGTTTTTGAGTGACGGAGTAACAAACAAACAAAACGGCTTGACAGATTTGGGTGATATTTTATACATAGGAACAAAGGATAAATATCTGACAATAAGGCAACAATGTTATGATCGCCATGATTACTAAATAACCATAAAAATGATTGAGAGGCTATCCCCTCTCAATCATTGTTTGACGCGGAGGCTTCGTATAACATTATTTCTCCTAATCTTTCTTCTCAGTTTACATCATGTACACCTTGTATAATTTTAGAATTGCTTTCTGGTAACAGGGGAGTCAATAGGTAGGTTCCACTTAACGTTGTATGTTTTTTTGGTGTGAATAGAAGTTTATACGAAAAATATACGAAAGCAGAAAATACTGCATGTTAGTATGAGTATATGTATGTGTACTTTCAAAAACAATAAATACAACGAGTTAGTTCTTAAAATAAGATCATGGCTTGCATTACTTGCATACAAAAATAAAACGTCAGATTCATCAACAGAAAAAAAGTCTGATTCGGATCTGTATCAATTAAATTGAATATAAAGTAATATTTTTAGTACAATAAATAACGTTCGGAAACCAAAAGTTTTAAGTCCAATAAAATACTGACTTTTGGGCCCGAAAAATAACTCATACTTGACTAAAGTACAACAACAGCTTTGGTCCCAATTTTTAATTTTTTCAGTTCATTAAAATCTCGCCTTAATTCTGGCTGTCTGCACATTCGTTGGCTTCCATTACCTGCAAAATAAATGTACATAATATTTAATGAACCCTTTATCATTAACCCTTCGGACGCCAAAAATGCCTATGGGCGCGTATAACCGACTTACGATTACATACCGATCAACGTTAAATATGGCGCTGACAGCTGTCAGTCCATAGAAACTTGTCAAAAGTTCCATTCATTCAGATTTTAACGACCGTATTCGTTAAAATTTAAATGTATAAAAAGTTTGACAAGTTTCTTTGGAATGACAGCTGCCGCAAGCATTAACCATAAGGTATTGAGTTTTGTTGCGTTATGATGGTATACGCTTTCAAAGTCACCTTCAAGCTTTCAAGAAAGGTTAATATTAATACAACATTCACAGTGAAAAAGTTAGCGTGCTGTGTACTAGGTGTCATTTTCGTCCATCTTCTCCATGAGTTACGGCATCCAAAATATCAAAATTAAAATATTCTCATATAAAAGACTTCATGAATCTCAGGTAAGTACTAAGGACGATGAACCAATGGTGTAACGGTATATACTTTTGTATGGCATGATTACATTACTCATAAAGTATTATTTGACATAGCTTTCTTTTTCTGTAAACACTAGCTTGTGATTATGTTAAAAACTTTTGTTATTGGACGCTTTTACACTTTTATAACTTACTTTATTTTCAAACTCAACAAAACTGCCACACCCGATACAACTCAAGATTATTATGACAAACAAAATTATGTCAAACGTTATTATGTGAAACGCTTACCCGTTTGACTTTCTTTCCATTGATAGACCAGAATGTTGTGGTCACGGTGGTAGGTTTCCCAGTTCGGGAATCGAACACCCGACAGCTGTCAAACGGCGGGCAGTACAGGTGGAGAGACACTGCGCTGTCGGCGTGCGATGGGTTCTCAACCCGGTGGAGGCCTAGAGCGTCTGGAAATATATAAATTAAAATTAAAAATCATCGCCATCATTATCACCATCTGTTTAGAATAGATTAAATATCTACAATTCATTTGTCATCTTAAACGTCATCCACCTCCAATACCTTTCATTTTCCTATCCCTGAAAAACGCGGGTAGAATGAAGACATTAGCTGACATCGCTGTCAATCAATCAGTTCAGCACTAGATACGGTTCGGGTCGATCAATGTCGAGCACTATATCCATTCCGTCACTGGCCAAAGGCTTCGAACTAACCATTTTCTACCTATCATCGTTATCATTTAATCGGCACATAAACGCAGAAGTGTTAAGAAGAAAGGTGCGTAAGACCGGCAGCCTTAACATCTTGCAGCCAGCGCTACGTTTATTATCAGCATATATACGTCCCACTGCTGGGCACAAGGCATCATGGATGAAAGGGAATGGGCAGTCAGTCTCCTCTCTTCAGTCGTTACCTCAATCCTGATGATTTGTCTCCATCGATCTCGATCCATGGTTGCCTCGTTGAATGGGAAATTGCAGATGCCAATTGCCTTATATTGCTAATAATTTCAAACACGGGTTTATCTTATGGAGTTTAAGAGTTGCTATAATGTTCACCTTCTGTCTCCATCAGAACTTCGAAAGACCACCTAGGTAGAGCCATGGCTTGCGTTGACACCGAACTTACAAAAGTATAGTCATTTCAACTCAAATGGTTACCAGCAAGTGGTTGAAAGTTCCGTTGCAAGATTTGAACCGCACACTAACGCGGCAAGTTACAATTAAAATCTTGTGAAATAGCATTCCACCGCTTCAGTGATCCTAATTCACAATCCATATCCATGGAGCAGGCTAGGACAGCCCAGTTCAGCGAGTCCTACATGCTGCTGGAATCTATTACAGCAAGTCTTATATTCGTTTTTGTCTTATGCCTTCTATATTCATAATTTAATTTGCCATTACGCTAGTTATTGCCATAATCATAGTTTGCCATAAAAGTGATTTTCTTTGAAACCGCTAAATTTTCTAGACAAATTCTATAAACTTTGTATAGAACATGGTATAGAACCCTGTAAGTGAGGTTGGGTTTGTTTTTATAAAACTCCTGTAAAGCAGTCAGTTTCGGAGAAAAACTAATTATTAGGGCAAAGATGAGTGTGGCAAACGTTACATTTATGGCAAATGAAATTATGAAGTTCATTAACTAGTAACCCGTCTTATAACCTTTCTTACACTGTGTCCACCCCTTCGGCCGCCGACGAAACCAAGCTACGTAACTTTTTCTTGCTACGAAACTAGTTACATACAAAGCGGTTTTTTCTTCCTACGAAACTAGTTACGACATTTTTTTTCGTATTTGGCTAGTTTCGATGGATCCCCGCTCCGCGGGGCTCCTATTTCTGGTCTGTTTAGCTAACCTTCCCTAGTCTTTTGCGATCGTAACAGGTTTCCAACAAGGAAGAAGAATTTTTTGTACGTAACTAGTTTCGTAGTAAGATAAATAATTCTTCACACGTAACTGGTTATGTGGCGTTGGTTTCGTAGGCGGCTGAAGCTGTGTCCACTGCACGCTCAGCATTAGGCAAACTAAAGCAATAGGTAATTGTTTATTGTCGTATTAAGAAAAAAACATCTTACCATTAATATAACACACGTCATTAAGCTCCAGTCTCGCTCGTCCTATCTCCTTCATGTCACCCGCTTCATAGCCATCTTCGCATGGACAGCCGTCTTGTTCATCCATTTTGTCGCAACAACTCTTGTTTTTGAGCTTCTTTAATATCTCAGGCTGAACGTTGTCGGGCCAATCGTATCTGTTGTGAAATGGGTATCGTTATTTTTTTGGATAATTTGATATCAGAGGGACTTTTGAAAGGAGCGTTATATCAAATCAACTGTCATTTTCTCAGATAAAAATGGCATAAAGATCTACGTAACGTACGTACGAAAAAATACGCAATGGACCACCAGGTCTAAGGACAAGAGATGAAAATGAAGTTTGACATTCTGAAACATTTCTCATTTTTTTCCGGAAATGAATGATGATAATATTTGCTCTCGAACAGGCTCATGTAACTGTCTACAAAGCTGGCAGCCCTGAGTTGGAAACCCGGCAACTGCAAATAGGTAATTATATGTCTATGTATATATTAGTCATTTTAGTTGCTGGTTTCATATACATATTTGTAATCTATTGTATAAAGTTTAAACTAAAAATCAAACTCTTAGTCCGCCAGACCGTTCGATGATCGTACCTACTCTATAGTTCTTCCTATCTTATCTAGAAGGCCCTTTAAGATACACTTCGACCCAGTGGGATCTTTTGTTCATTTTGCCCCTCCTTTATACCTCCTACCAAGCTCGCTCTATCATTTCCATGCAGCTACCTGGGAGTACCTGGAATTCCTTTGGTTGCTCTCTCTAGACTCTAGCTCTAAAGTATAATTATGTTTCACCGAGTTCCAATTCCGTAGTAAGGTGAACGGACGTTGACCGCGTGCCATTATCTTCTACTATCATGTGTTTGCCCCGAGAAATGGAAAACTACTTATCTTGCGACGATTAATTAAAGGTTTTCTTATTTTAAGACGAGAGCTGATTGAGGGTTCAAGGTTGCAACCATCAGTAGGTTTATTCATTACACATTTATAACTTCAGCAGCGCACGTTTGATATACCTAACTTTTTTTCACATACTTTAATGTAACATTTGCCATATTTTTTAAAAATTTATGGCAACGTATTCAGCAACCGTACAATATTTGTCTAAAGTGGCCGTCAATAGAATTTGCTTACTAATATGTAAACAAACCGCCATATTTGAAATTGTCTTTCACTATGGCAGTTTGTTTACATAGTTAGCAAATTCTATTGACGGCGACTTTAGAAACCCTCTATACTATCTGTTAAAGAAATACATCATACGTTACATTACATTCGTAGATCTTGTGTTGAAGGCTTGTGCAAAATTTATTAAGCTTCATTGTTGCCCAGGATTATATTTCCATTAGGTGAGTACGATTTTTTTGCAACATTTTCCAAAATTAGCAGCCTTTCTACATAAAGGCCTTGTGAGAAACGAATAACAGGGCCTTCAAAGAATACAAACTCGCCATGGTTTCGAGTTTTGACAATCTCGACTTTATTAATATGGCCAAGCAGGTGATCACAATAATAACTTGAAGTTAAGTTAAGTATAGAGTTAGGTAGAGGTTAGTATTATAAGTTGAGTTGCAGGATGCATCGTAATTATAACTTGAAGTATTTAATGACAAACTTTATCATTATTTAGTCAAGAACAAACTGGTTATAAGGTTAAAATGCCCATTGTATACGGGCCATAGAACGAGGACAAAAGGTTATCATGAATGACCATTGTCATATCGTATGTCTACAAGATTCTGGTGTCTGAACAGCGAGACGTGTACAAAAATGGCCGCTTAGTTAAAAATACGAGTACACATACTGGTAAAGTGGTAATACGAAATGTATAGCGGCGTGATAGGTAATAACTGACAGCTTATTTTAAAGGTAAAATTGTGGCAATATAAAGTACGAAAAAAAATATTGCGAGTCGTGTGACGCGCCTCGACTCGATATCGGGTAGAATAGCCAGTAAAATCGGGTTCAAGTACACATCATTATCGATCCTTTATTGATTTAATTCGTCGTCGTCGAGCATACAAATCTCGATAAGTGTGACAGAAAGAGAAATATAATTCGTTATCCTTCTCATAGTTCCACTTTTTTTATTTGCCACAACTGATTTAGTATGAAGTTGTGGCACATAACCATTACCCGTCCAAATTGAGCAGGTTGTTTATGGCAAGTCATCAGCCATTTTAAGACCAGTTCTTAATTTAGCTGCATAGGAGCTTTTCCGTCCCTCGCTGTGGCATTACGTATAGCCTGTCCGGAGTATCATAGGCAGACATCGTAAACTGCGATCGAAATCCATTGAAGTACTAGGGTTGTTACTCAGTCAAGTCAAAGTCAAAAATTATTTATTGAGTAGGCTTAGCAACAAGCACTTTCGAATCGTCAGTTATGCTACTTATACATTTATATGGCGGAATGTATTTATTTATCATTAATATTGATCGTCAAGGTAATCTAAACTTATGTAGCCAAGATTTATAGGTATGTCCTGCCCTGATTTATTGACAGCAAATACGCAATGCAACATGACAGTCATCAAAATAGGCCGCTAATCAGAAACTACTGCACATAAAAGGACTGTATTATTTCATTCATTTGGCACCCGACATATATATTTCTTTTAATTATTTTGTTTGTCAGAAAAGAAGTAATATTTTTCGATCTCGATAAAAATCTTCGGTTTGCGGGTTTACAATCAATAAAGTAAGTTTTTTTTTCAGAAAATAGCGATGCTGATTGTATTGTTTGCGTTGTTACGCCATCGAATATGCGAAAATTATTACTCACTATCCCAAGTGAAAAATTTGGAGAGTTTTGGATAAAAATTGTAAATACAATACAAAAATTTACCATTTAACTGTAATAATAACAACTGAGATTCAGATTCTGTTCAGTTATTATTATTTGTATTATTTAAGTACATAATATTTTAGTTCATTAATTTAGAACCATCGCCATCCCTAACAGGTTGTCATACGTCATTTCAATGGATTTCGATCGCAGTTTACGGTGTCTGATTCATAGGTCCATGGAGTAAGTAGTACCGCTCAAATTACAAAAAGAATGAGCGGGGTGAACTTGTTTGTGTTGTTGGGGGGATTAACTTGTTCTGTAAGTATGTCGCGTTATCGTTATAGTCCTGGTGGTGAGGAACTTCGGCAGAGCTCCCAAGGCTATGTTGAGAGTGAGGAGTCTGTACTGAATAGTCCGTCTCCAATCTAGTATGGCTGATCTTAAAGGCAAGTAAATCTATGCAGAAGCAAGCTTGAGGTTGCCTAGCTGGTCAACTGGATAACAAATCGTGATGATTACCTGTCTTTCGAACACGTCGCCCTTACCACGTAGCCTATAGGATACATATATCATTTTTATTTATAATGTTGAGGTGTAGTGGGTGTGAGAGAAGATTATCTGATATCGTCAAAGTATTTGGAAAGCATGGTCTTCTTCGGTGCCCGGTAGGATGCACCATTAGAATGTCGAGGTCTAAGGCGTCGTCCTAATAATAATAATAATAAACTTTTATTTCGGACGGAATCCATAGGTGTTAGTTACAGACTTATATTCTAGTGTTATTTGTTACCTACTTAAAAATTAAAATGTAATACACATAAATAAATAAATAATAACAAATTATTCATGTATGGAGCTTAGTCCATCTCTGTAGAAGGGGGGAGTCCCATCTATCCGCTAACGCCAACAGGATGCCGTTGGCGCTACCTCGCCAGCGGTTTAGTAGTGAGGCACACCGTTTACGCATGATGGCCTAATACAACGCGACTATGCGATTATAGCAAGTTCGCGCGAATTGAAGTCGCGCGGACGCGCGATCCAACCTATTGGATTCGAATAGGTGTCCTAATCGAGAAACGCGCGAACTTACAATGTCGTATAGGACACCCATTCGAGTCCAATATGTTTGATTGTGTTCGTACGAGTAAAATTCGCGCGAACTTACGATAATCGCGTAGTCGCGTTGCATTAGGACGATCCTTAAGAGTAAGCGGCGATAATTACCAACCTTATGCTACATAGCACTTCTATAATTTCTTCTAATTTTAATAAGAGTATTCCACCAGCACTTCGTCTGAAGTCTGGTATTGCTTCTATTGGTTAACTCTGTATCTATAACTTCTACAATTTCCTTGAAGCAGGTTCATGTTTTGTTGCTGATGCCGATTAGGGTCAACCTCGTTAAATGAGTCCACAACCCCATACAAATTACTATTTGATAGAGAATTGCATTTTTTTTTGGAAAGGAGTTTCTCTTGATGCTCTCAACGATACCGGTTTAGGATGATGAAGTTATCAAGTACCTAGTAATAATTACCTGACTTCCTTGAAGTTTTTGTAGGAGTACAATGTTTTCAAGGGTAGAAAGTAGGCAGTTGGTGGACGAGTGACGAGGACCTCGAAGGAGACGAGTCCATCTATTGCACTTTTGGCCGAGACATTACATAGTGCTTTTCACGCCTACTGCGAGGAAATGCTTAGTTAAAATTATAAGTCAAAATGAAGTACCTAATCAAGTGCATAATATGAAACAAATGTTTTGCTCGTAGATAGCTGGCCGGGGGGACCCGAGACTGAGCGAATCACTGTTCAAACTGTCCAACAATAACATTATTGGACAGTTTGAACTCATACTTGGCCTGTCCGTGCGATGTCCAACTAATCCCAGCTTTGTAGGCTGAATTCTGACCATCTATTGCCACATTTCCGAACAGTGGCGTGAAAAATCTCTTTTTCTTCCGTGCCCTACAGAATTCATACAATAGGATCAAGCAGTGATGATTACCTGACTTCATCAAGGTTTCCAGACAGCATTTTCATGAAGCAGTGCGAGTCGCTGTGGTCATGGATTGGCGAGGCGTGGCCGGCGCCCCAGCAGAGGATCATTATGTTGAACGCACCGTTGCCCGCGTCCACTAGGTTGCGCGTGTAGCTGTGGAAGGGTGACACATGTGATGAGCATGAATATTTGTTTTCGCGTTATCATCATCATCATATCAGCCGAACGGCGTCCACTGCTGGATATAGGCCTACCCCATAGAGTACCACAATGACCGCATACAGCGGACTCCCGCGACCTTAACCAAGTTATCAGTCCATCTTTTGGGTCTACCCACGCTGCGCCTTCCGGTATGTGGTCGCCATTCGAGAAAGCCCGCCCCAACGGCCATCGGTTCTACGTGCAATGAGAGGATTGTGTCCCCCAATATTTATTTATTTAAATACCTATACGTATTTGATATAGGTACACGTAAGCCTTAAGATTATAAGATAATTCACTGAGTCAGTATCACATGTGATATAGTATTTGTTTCGACCAAATTTTTTAAAGATAAGGTATGTTATCTTCTATGCTCCTTAGTGACAATAATCACACTGATAATATTTAAATACTAGCTTCTGGTTACATGGTATTCTTATGTTTAACCATACTACTGACTGCAAATAAAGATTTTATTTCCATAGATTGTGCGTGTAAGAGTTCAAATTCTCTTCGAATTTAAATAAACACCCTCACAAACTTGGTCGTCAATCTAAATATATAAAAGAAGAAGCTGACTGACTGACTGACTGACTGACTGACTGACTGACTGACTGACTGACTGACTGACTGACATATCAACGCACAGCCCAAACCGCTGGGTCTACGGATTCCAAATTTGGCACGTAGGTTCCTTATAAGGTGTAGGGGAGCACTAAGAAAGGATTTTTCAAAACTCACCCCCTAACGGGGTAAAACGGGGGTCCAAAGTTTGTATGGGGGAAGCACTATTTTTTGAACTACAGACTTAAAACTTTGTAGGAAGATTACTTATTAAGATACAAAAAAATCACTTTCAGTGTTTTACAAAATTCCACCCCTAAGAGGGTTAAATAGGGGTGCAAAGTTTGTATTCAAAACTACTGGGACTACAAACTTGAAATTTACACCAGACCTTCCTTTTATGACGTAGGCAAGGGATAAGAAAGGATTTTTGGAAATTCTATCCCTAAGGGTGTTAAATAGGGGTGCAAAGTTTGTATGGGTGAAACATTATTTTTTGTACTAGAGACTTGAAACTTTGTAGGGATATTACTTATTAAGATGCAAAAAAGTTCTTTCAGCGTTTTAGAAGATTCCACACCTAAGGGGATTAAATAGGGGTGCAAATTTTGTATTCAAAGCTACTGGGACTAGGAACTTGAAATTTACACCAGACCTTTCTTTTATGACGTAGGCAAGAGATAAGACGGGATTTTTGGAAATTCTATCCCTAAGGGTGTTAAATAGGGGTGCAAAGTTGGTATGGGTGAAACATTATTTTTTGTACTAGAGACTTGAAACTTTGTAGGGATATTACTTATTAAGATACAAAAAAGTTCTTTCCACGTTTTAGAAAATTCCACCCCTAAGGGGATTAAATAGGGGTGCAAATTTGGTATTCAAAACTACTGGGACTAGGAACTTGAAAATTACACCAGAACTTCTTTTTATGACGTAGGCAGGGGATAGAACAGGATTTTTGGAAATGCTATCCCTAAGGGGGTGAAATGGGGGTCCAAAGTTTGTATGTGGGAACATTATTTATTGAACTGGAGACTTAAAACTTTGTAGGAGGATTACTTATTGATACCAAAAAGGTACTTTCGGCGTTGTATAAAATTCTACCCCTAAGGGGGTTAAGGGGGGGGAAGTCAGGGTCTGGTCTTGGTGGGAATCGCTGCATGTGAGAGCAACGTTACCTACAAAATGCCAAGAAACCATCTGCTGTGTTAGTGGCGGAACACCGAGCAAAAAGCAGAGCCCTGGCCAGTCCGAGTCACCCACGTCCCCGCCGTCCCTCCTGGGTACTGCTGCAACCGCGCCGCCGCGCGGCCGCCAACCCGAGTTGCAGCTGAGCTGAGGGTGCAGGGCGAAAGGCGAATCTTCTGCGCCTCAAAACAGAATCTACTCACCAGGGAGGACACCCGAGACAAAACCGAGCATGCTCACAGGCTCTGAGGTGGCAGCCCCACCAGTGGGCTAGGGTATAGTGGGCCAATCCCTCGCTTACCCGAACCTTACATAGATTAAAGAAACCGAAATAGTGCAAAACCGGACCGATCAAAATACGACGACCTTTGGCATGAAAATACGGACACGAATTGCTTGCTGGAATGTGCGAACACTGAGCGAGGATAGCCGACTAGCCCAAGCAGAAGCAGAAATGCAAAGATATAAACTGCAAATACTCGGTCTCAGTGAAGTTCGCAGAAACGGATTCGGGGAACTGAGAACGTCGAGAGGCCTTACATTTCTTTACTCCGGGAAGGAAGATGAAGAGGACGTCCATGAAAACGGCGTGGGTTTCCTCCTTTCTGATGCTGCAAAGAAGAGCCTCCTGGACTGGAAACCGATCTCAGAGCGAATCATCACAGCCCGGTTCAACAGCAAAGCTCGCAAGATAACCGTCGTTCAGTGTTACGCGCCCACATATTTGGCATCGGAGGAAGACAAGGACGATTTCTATAGTGCACTCAACCTGACACTAAAGAACACCCGTAAACAGGACATAGTTATCGTCATGGGCGACTTGAATGCTAAGGTTGGCACGGATAACGACGGCTGTCAAAGACACATGGGCAGACACGGGCTGGGAGTCCAGAACGAGAACGGGGAGAGATTCTTGGAGTTCTGTCAGGACAACGATCTCACCATCGGAGGTACTTTATTTATCCACGGAGAACACCACAAGTACACCTGGAACTCACCCGATGGAGTAACCAAGAACCAAATTGACCACGTTGCCATCAGCTCCAAGTGGCGCTCATCGCTGCTCGATGTTCGCAACCGCCGTGGCGCGGACATCGACAGTGATCACCACTTAGTCGTAGCCGAAATGCGGCTGAAAGTAGCCGTAGCTCGGACGGCTAACGCGACTACCAAGATAGGCAAACGGTTTGAGGTTAACAGACTAAGGGATCCAAATACAGGCGATGCCTTCAGACTAGAGCTGCGAAATCGCTTCTCCGCCCTTGAGACGGACTCTGCTATTTCTGTCAACGCGGAGTGGAACCACATCAAAATGGCCTACGTAGAAACCAGCTCCGTCGTTCTTGGACATAAAACACATACACGCGAAGACTGGATGTCACAGAGAACCTGGAACCTCATTGAAGAAAGGCGCGTACTCCATCTTCAGCTCCTGGCTACCAACGATGCGGTGGTGCGTGAAGACCTGAGGCTGCAGTATAGACAGATACGCAGGAACATCTACCGCAGTACCCGCCACGATAGGCGAGTATGGTCGGATAGTGTGGCGGAATGCGCCCAACGTGCTGCTGACTCCGGTAATCTCAGAGAGATGTATAAGGTGACTAAGACCTTAGCCGGAAACCGGAACCAGAGAAAGAAGAAGCCTTTAAAAGACAAAGCAGGCCAACTAATCGTGACATCGGAGGGGCAGCTTCAACGCTGGTGGGAGCATTTCGAGGAGATCTTCCGAGTCCCAAGCGACCCCATTGTGGCGACACCTGCTGTCAGCCTGCCCGCACAAAGCCTCGACATTGACGTGTCTCCCCCCACTGGAGAGGAAGTAGTGAAAGCCATCCGATCACTCAAGAACGGCAAAGCGCCAGGAGTCGACCTCATCACGGCGGAAATGCTGAGAGCTGACGTGCCTACCGCCGCGAACGCGCTGACACCCCTCTTGCGGAACATCTGGTCAGCCGAAGAGCTACCCGACGACTGGAACAAAGGCCTTCTCATCACCGTACCTAAGAAAGGAGACCTCAGTGAATGTGGCAATTGGAGAGGCATCACTTTGCTCTCGATCCCGTCTAAGGTGCTCTGCAAGATTATCTTAGACAGATTATCGAGGGCCGTTGAACCGCTTCTTCGCAAAGAGCAGGCTGGTTTCCGACCCTACCGATCGTGCACGGACCAGATTAATACCTTGCGCATCATTCTCGAGCAGGCATCAGAATGGCAAAGGGGAATGTATTTGACCTTCGTCGACTTCGAAAAAGCCTTCGATACGCTGAGGTGGAGTTGCATCTGGAACCGATTGCGTGAAATTGGGGTCCCCGAGAAAATAACCAACATGATCAAGGCCATCTACGGGAAGTATTCCTGTAGAGTGACTCACGACGGCCTCGTCTCGGAGGACATACCGGTGCGTGCCGGTGTACGACAGGGTTGCCTTCTCTCACCTCTCCTATTCCTTGTTGTTCTCGATGGCACCATGAGCTCTACAATCTGCAATAAGCGCCGCGGTATAGAGTGGGGACTATCCAGCGTCTTGGAAGACCTGGATTATGCCGATGACTTATGCCTGCTGAGCCACACACACGCCGACATGCAAGCCAAGCTGGACGACCTACAACGAGAAGCAAAGGAGACGGGATTGAAATTCAACACCCGGAAGACCCAGGAAATGAGGTGCGGGGCAACAAGCGCTTTGCCGTTGCTCATTGGCACAGAGGCTGTGGAAAGGGTCCACAAATTTACTTACCTCGGTAGTGTAGTGTCGGAAACTGGAGGGACCGAAGAGGACATCGATTCGAGAATCGCCAAGGCCAGAGCAACCTTCGCACAGCTCCGCCCTGTATGGCAATCGCGGAAACTGACTAGGAGAGTTAAGCTCAAAATATTCCGGTCCAACGTAAAACCCGTGTTGCTGTACGGTTGTGAGACGTGGAAGGTTACAAAGACCATCTCGCACCGCCTCCAGGTCGTCATCAACCGCTGTCTTCGCCGTATTCTCGGTGTTTACTGGCCCGAGAAAATCTCCAACATAGAACTGTGGGAACGCTGCGGTGAGACTCCGATCGACCAGCAGATCAAACGCCGCAAGTGGAACTGGATCGGCCACACGCTCCGAAGGGACCCTGATCACATACCGAGGCAAGCCCTGGACTGGAATCCCCAAGGAAAGCGTAAACGTGGCCGCCCTAAACAGACCTGGCGGCGGACGATCATCGCAGAGGCGAAGACCATAGGGAAGACTTGGAGCGAATTGAAGCGCGAAGCTCAAGACCGAACGGGATGGCGGCGCACTGTGGACGCCCTCTGCCCCATCTAGGGGACACAGGAAAATAAGTCAAGTAAGTCAAGGGGGTTAAATAGGGGTGCAAAGTTTGAATTAAAAACTACTGTGTCTAGAAACTTGAAATTTACACCAGATTTTCCTTTTATGACATAGGCAAGGGATAAGACGGGATTTTTGAAAATTCTGTCCCTAAGGGTGTTAAATAGGGGTGCAAAGTTTGTACGGGAGAAACATTATTTTTTGTACTAGAGACTTCAAACTTTGTAGGGATATTACTTATTAAGATACAAAGAAAGTTCTTTCAGCGTTTAAGAAAATTCTAACCCTAAGGGGGTCAAATAGGGGTGCAATGTTTGTATGAGGTAAACATTATTTATTGAACTAGAGACTTGAAACTTTGTAGGAAGATTATTTATTAGGATACAAATAAAAATATCCTTAGCGTTTTTAAAATTCCACCCCTAAGGAGGTTTAATAGGGGTGCAAAGTTTGTATTCAAAACTACTGGGACTACAAACTTGATATTTACACCAGAACTTCCTTTTATGACGTAGGCAAGGGATAAGACGGGACTTTTGGAAATCCTATCCCAAAGGGGGTTAAAAAGGGGTGCAAAGTTTGTATGGGAGAAACATATTTTTTTGTACTAGAGACTTGAAACTTTGTAGGAATATTATTACTAAGCTACAAAAAAGTACTTTCAGCGTTTTATAAAATTCTTCCCCTAAGGGAAGGGAAATAGGGATGCAATGTTTATGGAGGGGAAACATTATTTATTGAACTAGAGACTTAAGACTTTTTAGGAAGATAACTTATTAGGATACAAAAAAAGTAATTTCAGCGTTTTATAAAATTTCACTGCTAAGAGGGTTAAATGAGGGTCCAAATTTTGTATAAGGGAAACTTATTTTTAGCTACTACGTACTTAAAACTTTGTGGACAGATTACTTATTCATATACAAATAAAGTGCTTTCAGCGTTTTTGAAATAATTACACCTAAAGGGGTTAAAAAGGAGGTCCAAAGTTTGTATGGAGAAACAAGATTAGTTAGACAATTTTATTCGAGAATTCACAGGATAATTCCTAACGATAAATGAGTAAACAAGTGTTTCCGGTTTTTTGAGAATTCAACCCCTAAAAGGACATGTGGTGACAAAATCTGAAAATCAACATCGGCATCTATTGTTTTACATTCCAACGTGGCGTCTAAATATCAATATGGGCGTTGTTATTACGGTTTTTTGGGACGTTAATAACGAAAATCACATAGATGTTGAAATGTAATGTTGTGGACATGAAAATTCATGAAAATATTTGTGCCAAATAGCAAATCAATCGGTCCAGTTTGTTTCGTAGCAAATCGGTTGTAACAGACGGACTGACCGACAGCCACACGTGATCCTATAAATAAGGGTTCTATTTTTGCTTTTGAGGTATGGAACGAGACCCGCATTATATAGGGTTATAGGTTTTAAAGTTTGTATTTGGTGCCATCTCGATCGTCAGCAATCGGTACCTAGGCGAGTGCGGGCGGCGCGGCGGGACGGGAGGGTAGGAGACATTGGGAAAGTGCCTGCATCCGTAATAAGTACATTCAAGGTGCTGCACGAAGATCTGCTTACTTTTAATAAGTTAAGCATTTTGGCCGCCGTTAAATTAAAACAAATTTTTGGGTATATATGTTAAATACTGGTTTGAAAAGCATGGAAAAAAAATCTTAGGAAACAAGCCTATATAGCAATGTCCAGGCCACAAATTTGGCTTGAAATTCGTGGAGATATTTTGGTATTTCAACATTAGTGTTCAGGAACATAAAGTAGCTTTTATTCCAGAGGACAGATTCTCATTAATCATGATTGTAAATTTAATAACAGAAATACGTACATACATTGACGCCTTTATTCCCAAAAGGGGCAGGCAGAGCACATGAACTTTATGTTCCAGCGCCGTTTTTAGCATGAATGTGGGTATAAAAGATCGACAAAAAGTGATATTGCTTAGGTTGTTAGCCCATCACCCACAACACACTTCAACCCTGCTCTCTTAATCGACTTTTACGACACACACGGGAAGAAAGAGGGTGGTGAAATTCTAACCCGCCACCACACGGGCATAAATATAATAGTAAATAAAAATCAATTTACCATATTGGGTTATGACGAAGGGTTATTAGTAGGGGAAGTTAGTAGTAGTAGGTTAGTTGGCGGCGTAGCAATTCAACTATTATTGGAACATTACTTTTACTACGCGGGCGAAGCCGCGGGCAAAAGCTAGTAATATTATATAGATACCCAAAGTATCCTTTTAGAGAGCGCTCCCTATGCGAGCCCCAGATCCGAAGATCTTAGGGCAAGTCCGAAGTACACTCATTATCCCAAGGTGTCTTGCAAGCGAGACCTGAGGGCAAAGTGCCGAGCGGTGAGGCAAGGTAGGCCGAAGGCCGTGCTTTTCATTGGAATTAAAGGCCTAAAGCAATCCTTCAGAGAGCGGTCTCAATGCGAGCCCGAGGGCCTAAGGCCCGATCCCCCACGGATACTCGTTATCTCCGAGTAACTTGCAAGCGAAACCGAAGTGCCCTGAGGCTGGTAGGCTGTGGTAGCGTGTCCCTGCGCTTGGTTACAACGCATCGCCGTGTCAAGATATAATATTTGTGGGTGAGCGTTGAGGTGAGCTTAAAACAAGTTACAAAATAGGGTTGCTGTCTTTATCCACGTATGGTTTGTATCTAGGTCTGGGATTCCTTCTCTAATGTACACCCATAGTGTAGGGTTGCCATAAATGTGGGGACTCAGACCGGGACATTTAAAGAAAACAGAGGCGTCTCTAGCCCATGTTGCCCGGGTGCAAATTACCGTAGCGCCCTCTGAATGCCGCTGAATGTGTTAATTCTGATAATTTTACAAAAAACCAGCCCTCTATTAAATAACTATGATTTTTAAACCGGGACAATTTGCTTATCGGCCGGGACGCTAGGACACCATGCTTCAAACCGGGACATGTCCCGGCGTACCCCGGTACGCCGGGACAGGGTTGCCATACGTCCCGACGTATGGCAACCCTACCATAGTGGGAAGTTGGCTGATGATTTGATGACGACGATGTTGCGTAACAATCAATATGTTCAGCTGTGCCGCTAATATACTCGTATATATTTAAACCATTTATTTCAGGCATCTAATCTAAGGCCCATTGCAACAAACAAGCCTAACATACCTACATACAATACATATAAAAACTAATTAGTTAAGCTAAGCTGACAGGTGTGTTATTGACTTATTGTTGATACAATTCGTTTTATGCGCAATTGTTAAAAAGTTGATAACATAATCTCGATTTTCGTCAATCAATAACAATTCTATCAAACACATTCTAGCCTAGTGCTGCCCACCCCGCTGTCCAAATAATTAACAAGTTAAATAGTTGATAATCCCTGACATTTTCATTTCAAAGTTCAATATCTCAAAAACAGCTGAACAGATTTTTATTTTTGGCTGAGAACACTCGGGACAAAATTAATTTTGATGACGTCCTTACTGGGAAGATCGACTCCTTAGAGATTGTCTCCGGGCACCCGGGCAGTTTTGGAATCCTGGAGATACTAGCAGTAGCAGCCTAGCAGTATACTAAAATTTGACGGTGGCAACAGAAAGTGAAGTAGTATTATTTCGACGGAATCCCGTGACAACACGCACTTAAATAGGAGGTACGATGCCACAGAAAGACACACAGTTACGTATAACACGCCTCTTTTTAGTCAGTTAAAAATAAATGAGAATTCATTTTGTACTTAAAATTAATGAATCTAAAGAATTACGTGGCTAGACCAATAACACAATTGGAACATTTTGCAATCTATCATGAGAAGGTTAGAATGTTCACATGAATACATGAATTCAAGATAAGATTAAAATCACAAAGGTATCACACGATTAGAAAATAGCAATTTAAAAGTGTGTTCGTCATTAGATGTGGCAACCCAATCCTCAAGCATTGGGTTGGATTTATTAAAGATCCTTAAATTGCCCCGATTGAATATACGTATTTTAATTTTTATTTACTTACCTACTTTGTATACTAAGTTAATTTTAATACAATGTTTTTGTTTTTTCATGATATTTATTATTATTAAAAGTATATTGCCCAACGTCGCGCTTTGTACTCGATTATATATTAACATTTTTCCCGATTACGGCTAAACCTTTAAGAAATTATGGTTTCCAACGAACATTCGTACCTTCATCAAACTCCCCGAGATTTCTAGGTTAGACAATATCCACTGTACTATTACGGATGTTTACAGCAATACAAACGCGTATTACACGGACGGCCGACTCTCGCACCACACTGGCAGATTATCTATTAGTTGAACTTACCGGAACCGGTCGAACTTGGCGTACTTCTTCCAGTCCTTAGGGTTTGACTTGTACCCCAGCATGAGCTTCTGAACGTCTTGCACGTTGACATGGTCACGGGAGAAGATGGCGTGCAGTTCTTCCACCAGTATATCCAGACCGGTGATCTCGCTGTGGAAAACGATCGTGTTAATCATTATTCATATTAACAGTTTCGCAACCGGACTAAATATGGAACAATTCACCAGACACCGACAGAATTCGCTAGGCGGGTAAGTTCATACTACTGGCCGCCTAGCGGGCTCAGCCGGCATCGGAGCAAGCATTACGAGTGTCCGCTACGCGGGTTCTTGGTTGCGAGCGTGTTAAACTAACATATTTAACCCTAAGTATGTAAATTAGGGAGTTTTTATAGTTTCAGAATGTAATTGAAATTAATGCTGTGGTTGCCGGTTCGAATCCGGCTCGGCGCAATAAATTTTTCCTTTAAATTTTTGGAAAAAAAATATTACTACTGGTGTCACGTCATTTATCAAACTCGGTTTAGCATCGTAAAGCTCCCGTGGAACTGCATACGTAAATACAAACTTAGCCTGGTAAAATTATTTATCCTCTACCGTAGTCAGGCAAAAAGACAGTAAATTATCATGGACGTCGTCGAATTATGGGTTAATAGGGAAAGAACAGAGTGAACTCATAAGATTTATATCATACTTAGTATTAGGTATTCCTACAACAAATGTGCTATCAGACATCCTACCGACTCATCAATTATTGCACTTCTAAAAAACTTCCACACCGTATTCCCCGGTTTCCGAAATAAAAACATTCTTTCCAGCGTATAAAATTTCCTCTATATCGAAGTGCAGTTCAAGCTTCAAGGGTTAAGGAGTGCCATCCCTTCCAAAAATCATCTCAGGCCTGAATAAACTTTAACCTCAGCTGGGCGCTCCTAAACGCGCAACCTTCCCCCATACCGAAATCATGGATCTACCACTGGTTCAGTTCCTAAGTTGCGTCGGCAGCCCTAGCCCAGACCGAGGTCCCTGGGAGATCTGACGGCGCTAAGATATCCTATTTAATTACCAGACAAATTGTTTACCTACACTGATTTCTTGAGCTCAAATTCGGGTGGTTTCTTTTACGTCGTCTTTTTTGTTTTGAGGTCATGGTCTCCAATTAATTCAATACTATATCAGCAGACAGCAAGACTGCTTGTGGTAGGATCTTAGTGTCATGAAATTGGTCATGAAGATAAATATTCAGTATTCTCTTTGTCATGAAGATTTTAATACCTACAGACTCTATGAATGATTGTGTCAAAAATGACGGATGAGGCGACAGAGGTCCATCTGAAAATGTAGGTGCAGAGCGGCCATTGACAGGCGTTCCCCTTTGCCAAAAATATATGACCAGTGGTCATACACATTGTATGGACTGACGTTTATCTGACGTAGCTATTTTCACGTTACGCATAGATTTGACGTTCCCCTCCCCCGCAAAAATCGGCAGACTTTTTATGACTCATGGCGGCTGAGTTGGGTTGAGTAGAACCTGACGTACGATACACCTATGAGCGGTTCCCCACTGTAACTTTTTCAGCGAGCGATACATTATCGTTACAGCACGGCTATATATCACCGGACGGCCCGCGAACTGTGTCGCGGTGAGAATGAATACCCGTCTCTTTCTAACTAGAACGCCTATAAAGAGATGGATAGTCTATGTCGCCCGGAAGCTCGCGGCCCGTCATGTGATAGGTAGCCTGGTGACTAAGACAGGATGACCTACAATGTGGTCAATAATACCAAATAATACATACATATCACATCACATCATCTCACCCTACATACGTCCCACTGCTGGGCACAGGCCTCCTTTCATACATATACATACATATAATCACGCTCGTTTCCCGGAGGGGTGGGCTGAGGTCGCGGATTTGCACTTGCAACGAACTTGACAAGCCTTTCTTGCTTTATTCACTTTCATTACATGCTTCATGCATGCTCGTCGGTTTAGGGTACTCTTCACCTGATGTTTCTTCAGGATTTCTCCGATTCGGAGTCAAAGTCGACAAAGTTCGACGTGGTCTTCCCCTTCCAACTGTACCATCAACTTTTCCCTCATACACCCTCTTTGTTAATCTTCCTTTATCCATCCTCTCTACGTGCCCATACCATCTTAGCATGCCTTTCTCAATTTCCGTCACTACATCTTCAGTCACTCCACATCTCTCTCTTATCACAATATTTCTTATTCTATCCCTCAAACACACATACTTCACAACGCTGTCATTTCTGCATTCACTTGAATCTGATGTTTCTTCTGCCACACCCAACTTTCACTATTATATAAGTGTGGGGACTAACACTCCCCTAAGGACAGCCAGTGCTGCGCTGTATTAAGTATATGTACTTACTGGTCAATTTTTATCGGTCTCTCGATGGGCAGCACCTCCATATCGGTGCATTGCGACACTCTCATCTTGCAGTTCGCGTTTTCAACGTCCATGTTGTATGATTGATCTGGAACAAAACAAGGAACAACTTGGTTAAGCGTTGTAGTTGTAGGAGACATGGAACATTTGTACAGCATGTCACCAGAGAACGAAAGAATGACCAAAACACGTGTCTAAAACCCGGTATGTTCGAACTAAACGGCTGCCTAGCATCGTTGACTCCCCGCCCCCAACCCCGCATAATGGCAATGGGGCCATTTTAAGGCGCTACTTAGACTTCTATAGTTTTTTCGTTCGATGCATGTCATATGATGTCCTGATGGGGCCGTAGACAAGGTTACAATCGACAAGCGCTAACGCCAATAGAAAACTAATAAAATGTATGGGAATGACAGATGTCAACGAAAAGTGTTTCGTCGGCATCTGTCATTCCCATACATTTTATTCGTTTTCTATTGGCGTTAGCGCTTGTCGATTGTAACCTTGTCTACGGCCCCTGGACTACATAAATTACTTTATTTGCAATCTATTTGACGTGTTATTTGATATTCGGTGTATAAAGCCTGAAAATAAAACTTTGCTATTATTGCACACAATAACAGCTTAACACTGTCAAAATAGATAAAATTAAAGTACAAAAGCGAACTTCTCCCTATAAGGGATCTCTTCCAGCTAACCTTTGAACAACTGAGTGAAATGCAGGTAAGACGAGACAGACAAACGAATACTATCAATCAATCAATCAGTAGCTTAAGTTATTATTACTTTGCTATAGTTCAATCATTAGTTTTGTAGATTAATCTAGTTTATTTTTTATGTTTATAAAACCTGATGGTAAGTGACGACAGAGCCTAAGATGACGGATGCTCAGTAACAGCCTAATCACTTCTGTTTTTACATACCCTTTTTTCACTTCTCCTCTTTTGCGTCTATAAAGGATTTACATACAGACATCTATTAGGTTCCTTAACCGGCGCAATGACCCTTATGACCCTATTATTAGTCCAAAGATCATTCACCAGTAGGTCGATCCAGAATTCAACAGCGATAGCCCAATATTTCCTACGTCATCTTACGATAAATTTCGTCATAACAGACTTATAAACGTCATTGCAAGATCATTATAACGCATTCTACTATGTTCAGTGCCATAAGAACTTAATTAATATCGATCTGCTAATATATTAAGTCTATAAATAACAAGCAAAGCTGCATAGGTCAGTTAAACTAGATGTCAAGCGGAATTAAACTTTCAACACTCGTGTGATAAGGGAAATAATTCATTGAGTGTTTGAATGCGTGAGTTCTGTTTTTTAACCTTTCGCCTGTAGATAGTTGTATTTGTCGTTGATGTTGTAAATATTATGATTTTAAGGACATGTTTATGGACAGCGAGATGCGGCCTGTTAGGCGAGTGTGAAAGGCACGTGCTGGACAGAGACCTATATTCAGAGCAATGACGCGTTGCGTGTCAACCGGATGGCTCGTGGTATTTGAGCTCCCGAAGTGTTGTGGACCCGCCTTATGCAACCCAACTGAACACGAGAATCTGTTGAGAGATGCGACGTATAGAGGGTACAACCGCACAGCTGGTACCGGACATACAAAAGCATTTTTGCCCTATAGTTAAATATCGGATATACCAACAAAATTTCACGAAAATCTGTTGAGAGATGCGACCTATATAGGGGACAGCCGGACAACCGGACATACGAGAGTATTTATGCCCTATAATTAAAAATCGAACTCGCTCATAAAATCTCAGGAAAATCTGTTTAGAGAAGCGACCTATAGAGGGGCCAGCCGGACAACCAGACATACAACCAGAAACCAAAAAAAATTGAAAAAAAAATGTTTATTAATTTTTGTCGCGATTGAAGCAGCGGTTGCCTGGAAGTGTGTACGCTGTTTATATAATGAAATGCTGGTCTAAATCGAATACCTCTACTTTTTTTTTCAACCCCCTCCAAATTCGGGTCCAGTCCAAGTTGGCTCAGTTCGGGTTGCACAGGGCGGGTCGAAATACGGCGAGCCATCCGTTGCCTCTCGGACAAAGAGTTTAATAAGTATACTCGGTGTTTGCTCGCTTTTGAGTGTTACAGTCAGCAAGAAGGTAGTAATTGTGTATATTATACATTAGTGTATATTATTTTGTATATGTGTATGTTTATTTCAGTATGTATTTGATAGAAGTTTATCTTGGATTAAGCTTTCATTTAAGTTTTAATGCCTGCATTTTCTTGTTTCGGTTTTGACCAATGGTTGACTGGTAGAGAATGCCTTGTGGCATTAAGTCCGCCATTTGTACTTTATTTTGTATTGTGCAATTAAGTTTAAATAAATAAATAAATAAGAAAGTGGTCTATCAGTTTTGAACCTTAAGAGTCCCCGGCACGGGCTACTCAAGTTGACTTTCCATACAAACTTAGTTTGGTTCTAGTTTTAAACGGGCATATTGGAATAACATGAAACTTTTTATACGCAATGGTATCTTCCATTAGCCCAAGCACTTTATTTTCATTAGTATGGAAAAAATGGAAATTTGGAAATAATTCATAACAGCAGTTTTTTTGTGTGTAACTGATATATTATCATTTTAGTAATTACGTAGACTCAAAATCCACCAAAATATTAGTCATCAAAAATCGATATTTAACCAATTCCTGAAAAAAGAGGAAAATTTTAATTTTTGTTTTGGTTAATTTACAGGAGCTCTTCAAGAATAATAAATAAATCACACAACGAACATAAAGGATGTGTTATTTATTTTTATAGGATGTGTTATTTTTTATTAGATACACAGTTACGGTGGGCAAGCCATATAAGCCTCCTTAGCAAAAGATTGGCCAGTGCCTGTTACACCCTAAAAAGTTTATCCAGAATGTTGAACTCTTCAGTGCTGAAAACAGTTTACTTTGCATATTTTGAAAGTTTGATAAGATATGGCCTGGAGGTTTGGGGTAATAGTGTCCATGTTAAAAGTGTTCTCATATTGCAAAAGAAAGCTCTTAGGTATATCGAAAAGGCTAAGCCATTAGAACACTGTCGCCCACTATTTATAAAACATGAGATACTAACCGTGATATCACTATACATATATTTAGTATGCATTTTTATATATAAAAATAGGTCCAGCTTTAAGAACAATATAAATAAGAGACCACAGAGATTATGTAGATATAATTTTGACATTTTATTACCAATATCGACATTTATGAATTTTAAGAATGGTTTAGAATATAATGGTATAAAAATTTATAATTTCTTAAATGAGGACATTCGAGAATGTAGTAATATAAATGAGTTCTCAATAAAATTAAAGTCTTACTTGATTACTCGACCATTTTATAATTTGCATGAATATTTTAATAGATTGTATGAATGAATCAATAACAGTAGTATTAATTTTATTTCAAGTTAGATTAAGATTTGCATGCCAAATTGTGGCAGAGCATACCTGAATGTAATCCCTACTGACATGTCTGTATAACTGTTTGACACCTGTGTATGTTCTTGCAAATAAATGAATTGAATTGAATTGAATATATATTTACTTATCGATGGAAATTTTGTAGGATTCTTGGATAAGGCATCTTAGAATAACATTTGAAAATTAAACAAACAAAATAAACGCTGTTATAAATTAATGAATGAAAAAAAACGTAATTTTCCTTCGGAAATATGTTTCTGCTGCTGTAAATACTAAAAGAAATATATTATCATCATCATCATATCAGCCGACAGACGTCCACTGCTGGACATAAGCTTCCCCCAAAGAGTGCCAAAGTGACCGGTCCTGCGCCACTCTCATCCAGCGAACCAGCCAGTGACAGCCAGTGCCAGTGATGACACATATGGCACTGAAACGTGGTCGCTTGCTATGGGCCTCATAAGAAGGCTCAAAGTCACCCAAGGGGCTATGGACAGGGCCATGTTGGAAGTTTCTGTGCGTGATCGCATCAAAAATGAGGCTATCCGCAGCAGAACAAAGGTAAAAGAAACATAATCAAAAGAAATTAAGCAACCAGAGACTTTGTATGAAAAACGTTCTACTGTGTCGCGTACGTATTGTTTTTAGGGTTCCGTACCCAAAGAGTGAAAACGGGACCCTGTTACTAAGACTTCGCTGTCCGCCTGTCTGTCACCAGGCTGTAACTCAAGAACCGTGATAGCTAGACAGTTGATATTCACAGATCATGTATTTCTGTTGCCGCTATAACAACAAATAATAAAAACAAAATAAAATAAATATTTAAGGGCGGCTCCCATACAACAAACTTTTTTTTAACTGTTTTATAGATAATGGTACGGAACCCTCGCACTTGGCCGGTTTTTCTATTTTAATTTCTAGCAAACATTAAGTAGTTTACGGAAGCTAGATATGGAGGATCCCTTTCATATAGCTTAGATATAACGCAATGATTAAGTCGCACGATGCCTATTATTGCACTTAGGGCGGGTTGCACCGACTTACGATTACAGACAGACCGATCAACGTTAAATATGGCGCTGACAGCTGTCAGTCCATAGAAACTTGTCAAACGTTCCATTGGAACATTCAGATTTTAACGAGCACCGCTTACGATTACAGACGGTTTGGTGCAACTCACCCTTAGTTGACTTTTTAATTTTTACTTGCAATAGGTAGCACAGCGACAACATATCTCCAGTAACGTCCTCTCGTGAAATTGCTGTCTCCGGATATGGATGTTGTCATTTTCATCGATAGGTAGGTACTCATTTTTTTACACTTAAACCTAGCTATAGGCTGACGGTTCTATTAGTATTAGATTATTTCCTTTAATATTTATTTAACTGCTATGTTATACGAGCTGTAGAATTCGCGAAACTGTTTTTTTGAAGAGAAAACTTCTTTAGCGGCGCTGTGCACTTTTTGGGAAGGGGAAAAATTGTTAAACTCGCGACAGGTGTAGAGGTCACGTGACTGTATGATTTAGTGTTGCCAATTGCCGGAATACAAAAAGCGAGAGTTGCGCTTCAAAACGCGGATTTTTAAGATTCTTGAGGGGTGGCATAATTAAAATTAGGTATTCAAGTCTTCACTTCTGCCGGCACTCCCAGAGTGCAACCCGGTCTTTTATTTAAGTTTGAATCGACAAAAAAATGTGTATAATTATCGAACAAACTCACAAAACTTCACGAGAACCGGTTGAGAAATGCGACCTGTACGCTTACCATGAGATTGACAATGACGGCTTACGCTAACGAGTATCGAGTTTTCTATCTGTGCATCTCTATTGCACTTTGTCAGTACGAGCGGGATGCACAGATATAAAACTCGATACTCGTTAGCGTAAGCCGTCATTGTCAAACTCATGGTAAGCGTACTGTAGAGGAAAACAGCCGGGCAGCCGGACAACGGACATACGATATCTGTTGGCCCAAGCTGAAATGAAGAACCTTGCTCGCTTTGCTCGCTCGTTCAAAAATAAGTTGAAACAGAAAGCAGCTACCTAAATTATTATAATTGCAGACTGTTAGGTTGAAGTCACGTGAGCGTAATTTGTGAGCTGTGAGTCGCGTAATTTCCGCCTATATAAGGGCATTCCCAAATGTTTAACTATGGGCGAACAGAAATTACGCTCGTGTGGATTCACCCTTATCAAACTAAACTACAGGTGTAGTGCAAGTGCATAATTATTTTCCATCGTATTTTCACGGAAACGTACGAGCGTGTCTTGCTATTTCAGTAACGTCGGTTACAGTACAAAAAGTACTGAGGTTGAGGAGGTAGTGAGGAAAAGTAAGAAAGAAAGAAAGAAAGAAGACATTTACTTAATTTAAGTACCTACTGACAAATACGAACGTTTCCGATATAATTTACTTTAAAAACAAAGTTTTAACCGACGTCAATTTAGTACTCCGCCAAGCCACAAGAACATTTCCTATTTTTTCTTGCAATTTACCACATGAACTGTTTCCCGATAGCAAATGCGTTGATTACTATAGAAAAAAACCGAATCGCTGTATGTGGGCCGATAATATTTGAGGACTTCCATCGATTCCCCAAGATCATCACCAATGGCACTTCATTAGTTCCTATTTCAACGGAATCTCATCAGAACCTGTGACGTACTTTTGCACTTTTAAGTACATAATTGAGGAATTCGATAAGTCACCTGTGGTCTTCATCATCAATTCCTCGCCACCAAATGTATGATTCTGGATGTAATTACACGAGTTATAACAGAAAATACCAAAATCACTACACGAGTGCCTAATAAAATTGAGGAGTTCCCATCATCTAACTGATTTTTGAAAAAAATGGGACCCACCTGGACTACCACCTATATACATACAAAAAAAAAAATTTTTTTCGAATCGGCTCTTCAATGACGGAGTTAATAATAATAATAAATACTCTTTATTGCACCACTACAAGAGACAAACATGTTACAAAAAATTTGCTTAGTAAATAATTCTGAGGTAGCAAAAATTGAAAAAACAAAATACAGCCGAATTCAGAAACTCCTTTTTTTTAAGTCGGTTAAAAATAAAATGGAAATCAATGATGCACTACATCTATAGTCGGATACAGCCATCAATCTAAGCTAGTTGACATAAATTTGCCCATGTTAGGAACATACGAAACATGTTTACCCTGAGCCATTTCCTAGAATACTTCCTTTCGTATCATCGATCTAACGCTAATTGTACACAACTATGATAAAGATGTTATTCAATACACGTCATAAGTGTGCCTATAACAATCGTAAACAAAAACACGTTTTACCAATTACAGATAGTCAGTTCACGAGGGCTATATTCGGAACCCGCTAATGCGGCTCACCAACGCTTCACGCCTAACGAAACTAGACCTCCTAATATTATTGAGGTGAGGACCAAATTCTTGGCCAGTAGTTATAGCCTGGCCTGTTCAGTCGGTAGTTAGCCATACGAACTGAAAAAGTGAACACAGTTGTGACGTTAATTTTCGTGACATAACGGAAAACATTCATAGAAAAATTTATTGAGTGAGCTAACTGGCCAAGAAATTGGTCCTTACTCATTATTTATTATTATGAGCCTGTAGTGTACCACTGCTGGGCAAATGCCTCCTCCCACTTTTTCCAATGCTCCCGATTCCGAAAGCAGTCTATGGCCATTCTTTTAAAAAGGAGTCTAGCTCGTCTCGCGTTCACCGACGAAGTATGCCGCCGCTGCCGCGTCTCCGTTTTGGGCTGTCGGGCTGCGTTTCATGGCCGCTCCACACGATGGGCCATCCTGACCCATCATACAGGACGCGGCTATGCGATAGAACGAGATATAAATATGTCTTACCCCCTTTAACGCATAGTTGCGTCCTGTATGATGGGTCAGGATGGCCCATCGTGTGGAGCGACCATCATTGGCAACCTTGGGCCACAGGGGCCACAGTTCATTCAGCATGCGGTAAATATGACCAGCCCAGTCCCACCTCAACTTGGCTGACTTCCTCTACCTACGCTTAGTTACTAGGAATCGCGGCATCAATATATATTAGTTGGTATTCGGATGAGGTGAGCTTAAAACTAGTTACAGAATAGCGGGAAAGTTCCGTTTAGGTCGTATTAGGACACTTGTAACCATGTTTGTTACAAGGGCTATGTTGGTTCCCTGTGGAAACGCCGTGAATAGTTTCAAAGTGCCACTTACTTTTGTGATGTTTGTCTTAAGGCTAAATCTATGTATTGTGCACCTGGTGGTGAGCAAGATCACTGAAGTTAAAGGGTTCCCGTTCCCCCGTTTCCCGCTATGTTTTTTTCGTTCACAGAATGGCACCCATCCTGTGGGGCCATTCTGCGGCGCTACATAAATTTCCCTGGTTTTTTTCGCTGTCCACAAAGCAAGTATGGTGTTGTGGGATTTTTGAAATAAGCAGTATGACCCGCGGTAACCGCGGCACCTAGATTATTTATACTGCCTAGTGACTTTTGTAGTTAACTGTACTAGCTTTTACCCGTACTCGTAAAACTAGTGTAAGTAAGTTTTCTATTTTATATTTACTAACACGCGGCTTTTTAACGACTTTGTAACATTGAAGTGTAATGTCAATATCAAGAGAGTAACCACAGGGCCTTAAATTTGACAAAAAAATTAAAGAATTGTCGCAAATCTAATCTGATCATCAGCTTGCGCTACTGAACAACATTTTGGAGAAATTTGACTGCCCCGTTTTAAAACATTGGAACACAATAAAAATGGGGCATAGGATAACCCATTTTTAAGCCACCTTAAAAAAAAGGAGGAGGTTCTAAATATTTTTTATGAGATAGGAGGCAAACGAGCAGACGGATCACCTGATGGTAAGCGATTACCGCCGCCCATGGTCACCTGCAACACCAGAGGTGTTGTGAGTGCGTTGCCGGCCTTTAAGATGTGAGTACGCTCTTTTCTTGTAATTCCTTGAATTCAAATGTTTTTTAACCTTTTGACAGCCAGCGTGCAAAGCTGCTTACCTGACGCCAGTGATAAATTAGAAGCTATGAGCGAGTATGAAAATTATCGTTGTCCGTGGCCGTCGTGGCGTCAATGGCACGGTGGCCGACTGTGGCTGTCAAAGGGTTAACATTTTTATTATTTGTTACCTCGAAACTTCGTTATTTATGAGCTGATACGCATCCGCGTCCATGGGCCATTGAGAGAACTCCTCAATAATATTAGGCATGCGTACTTTACACCCGGAAATCATAAAATTGGTGAAGTGAAATATGAAGGCCACAGATGACTTATGGAACTGATGATATGAGGATGGAACATAATATGAAGTGCCAAAGGTGACCCTTGAAAATCGACGGAAGTTCTCAAATTCAACACACAGCAATTTGTTTTTTTTTTTTTAATTTACTATCATACGCTAATGCAGTGGCGGCGCTGGGTACATCGGCACCCTGGGCGGTTTTGTATTGAGCACCCTGGGCGGGTTTGTATTGAGCACCCCTGATCCACACACCAAAACTCACTATACCAACGAGACTTTATTTTACTAAAATGATCTACCTATTTATTATATCGTCATAATTGACTTTCATGTCTCTTTCAATGGATAAAATGGCTATACGAGTGATTTGTCGTTCAGGTTGTTGGCACCCTTGGGTGCTTGGTACCCGGGGCGGACCGCCCCCCTCGCCCCCCCCCCCTAGTGCCGCCACTGCGCTAATGCGATAACACATGGTCCACGGCGATTTAAATCTGCACGGCTATCACGCGGCGGCGCAGGAGCTCTCTCGATTTTTCTCGCACTATTCATCTTTCTCTTATTAGATCAGTTAGAACAAGAGGTATAGTGCGAGAAAAATCGAGAGCATGTCGCGACTGTCGCGGCCGTCCCACTCCAAACATTATTGATTTAAGGGTTCGTGTTGACTGTCGACAGTTAGAAACAAACTCTGGTCCCTCTCACGCTTATGGCCGACTTTTTATAAAACTATCACTGGAATTTGAACCTTCTGCTTTGGAACGTAGAGTTGCTTTTGAAATGGACTACTTCGATGGAAGTCGGCCAACTCAAATAATCTCAAGGATACTCTCAACAGAAAGAAGTACAAAGGAGGTTCTAAATTTGATAATGAGAAAGAAGATGCTCAAAACAATTGAAAACAGAAGGGGAAATACGTTAGGGCACCTATACGACATGAAAATGACATAAAAATCCGGCCAAGTGCGAGCCGGACTTGCGCACGAAGGGTTTCATTATAAACGGCAAAATCACGTTAGAAGTATGGGAGCCCCCTTAAATATTTATTTTATTCTGTTTTTTAGTATTTGTTGTTATAGCGGCAACAGAAATACATTAGAACTGCAGGGAATACGCCAGTCTCGGCGTTAGGCCAGTGGCCCGTGTGCGGTGACCTATCAGCGAGAAGAGACTTTTTTTGGTTTGACTCCCAATCCGCATAAAGTGTTTCGTCTTATATAATTTTATGAGATAAAACATTTTACACATGAACTACATAACTAAGGCAGACGTCTAAGTGCCCGACACTTGCCTAAAAACATGTCCCTTTCAAATAAATTGAGGGGAACAATAGGTGTCAACTAACTAACTAGGGGGTCAAGCATTGGGACGTTTACCTCCCACCGTTACCGTTTAGATCCTGAGATTCCTGTGGTCAATATAGGAAATACTATTGTTTTTTTTAATCTGTATGACCTGATCTATTTCAAAACTGTAGAAATTATGATGGTTAGAGCTCATGATAATTTCACACTCCACAACACGATTAATCTAATAATATTAGTAATTATCTTGTTAATTATGTCAATAATCATTAATTTTATTGCGTTCATTAGAATGAAGCATGATTGTAAATAACACGTAGAGCTTAGATAGTTATTTTTCTTATCTATGGTTGATATCGATTTGAAATCTTAACTTGTCTCTGGTACTTGAACGGATACCAAAATCAAGTTACAGAGATAAAGTAATAAAAATCACATTGACATAAGATTAAATTGGTCATGTCATGTGGAAAAGGCTTTTTCCGTATACATGTACCTACAGTCAGGGGTATTAATATACGTACATAAATATATATCTGGGCAGGACTCTACTGTCAATGTCATAGAGGCGTGAACAGATCCACCTTTCAGTCCTTTTTAAATACGTATATATATTAATACCTCTGACTGAAAGTATCTTTGAGATAATGTACTTTCAAATTATGTAGTTACTTATTATGTTAAGTTCCTTTTGGTCTCTCTGCTCTCTGTGTTAGGTTAGAAATGTAACTTTCATCATTTTAACTTTCACGATTTCGACAAAATGTTAACTTAACGGAACTAAATGCAAGTGATATTCAACTAGACAATTTGTCCGTCTGGTCAAGCAGTTTTGTATAATTACTTCCCTAACGGTACAGAATGACAATATTGTCACAAATGCAGCTATTTCGCCTTATACATTCAATAAATCTAGAAATCATAACATAAACTTACATTCCAAGTAAATTCACTGTAACACACTTAAAACTTCACTGGCACTATATAACGCGTTGGTCACAAAATGTCCGTCTTCCCGCGCGTTCGTTTATCAAGTGAATGTTTTCGCGCGCACACTGACGTTTTGCTTTTTTTTATCTCCGCGGCTTGGGCAGTGGGTTTCACTAGTTCAAGTGGCGGCAGTGAGTTTAGCAAACTTATGTCATTGGATAACTGGTTTGCATACTTATATGTCGGGCCGAACGAATCAGGACAGGAGTAAAAGTCCGAACTAATGATTTTAAGTCCGAACTAAAAAAAATTGATTTTGATAACTTATTTGATAAACATAAAAATGTCAACTACAATTTTAACCTTTTTGTCACGACCCTTACGAATATTTTAAACGTATGTATACCAATAGTAAAAATAAAACTTAAAAACAAACCAAAAAATACTTGGCTTACAAATGGAATTAAAAAATCCTGCCAGCATAAAAGACTTTTAAAAATTTTGGCTACGCAGACCAGACACCCAATTTTACAAACACATTACAAAAGCTATGAAAAATTATTAAAGAAAACCGTCGCAACTTCGAAACGACTTCAAAATATACGTCGTATAAAAAGTTCATCAAATATTACTAAATCGACGTGGAACTTAATTAAGGAACAAACTAATAAAGCGCAACCAAAAACAAAAAAAAACATCAAGTTGAATGTTCAAAATATTATCACTGAGGACCCAAAAATGGTTACAAACGAACCCCGTCCATCTGGCCGGCCAGTTGTAACACCATCAGAGAACTCTATGTATCTGTCACTAGTCACTCCTCGAGAAGTCTATAAAATCATTCGGAACCTGAAAAGCAAGCGTAGCTTTGGCATAGATGAAATGCCCCCAATGCTGATAAAAAAATGCGCCCAAGAGCTTACTGCACCACTAACTTTACTCATTAACCAATCTTTCACAGAAGGCACTTTCCCTGATCAATTAAAAATTTCAATAATTAAACCTATTTTTAAAAAAGGCTGTCAAACAGACTGTAATAACTATCGACCAATAGCGTTGCTAACTACTTTCTCAAAAATTATCGAATCTGCTATGACTACTAGGCTTTATTCCTTCTGCGAAAAATTCAATATATTTAGTGACTGCCAAAATGGCTTTAGGAAACATAGGTCAACTTCTTTGGCTGTTTTTAAATATATTCAAAATGTCTTAAGTATTATAAGTGACAAAGCCTATGCTATCGGAGTCCTTCTCGACATGAGTAAAGCTTATGATAGAGTTTTGCACGATATCCTTTTACACAAACTATACGGTATTGGCGTGAGAGGAGTCGCACACGGTGAAGTGGAGTATCATAATCCATCCACGGGCAAAATACATATTGTACGATCTCAGGAAGCTAAAGTAACTAAATCCATTCCCCAAGGCAGCGTTATCGGCTGTGTATTATTTTTAATTTATATCAACGATTTACCTAAAGTAATTGACTGTCCCTCAACCCTTTTTGCAGACGATATATCTATTGTAATTCCATGTGTAAACGCACAGAACCTAGAAAATCAGTTAAACTCAGCCCTAGTTAGCATAACGACCTGGCTTTCTGAACATAATTTACAAGTGAACTTCGCTAAAACGAAACTGATCCAATTCGGACCTTACCAGCGACGCGAATTGGACATAAATTACTCATTTGATAACACCCACCTAGAGCCGGTAAGCAGTTGGCCACTGCTTGGAATCACTATAGACGCCAGAACCAACTGGAAAGAGCATATTGACAAAGTTATGTTGAAATTAAATAGATTCACCTACGCGCTTCACAAACTAAAAACCTCTACCGATCTCAAAACAGCCAAATGTGCCTATTACGCCTATGCATACTCTTGGCTGAAGTATGGAATAGTTTTATGGGGTAACAGTGTAGACTGTATTCATTTATTTAGACTGCAAAAAAGATGCATCAGGATTTTGGTTAATATAGACTCAATGGAAAGCTGTAAAAAACACTTTATTGAACAAAATATCCTTTCTCTGCCATCGATATACATCTTAGAAGTATGTGTTTTTGTACAGAAAAACTTGCCTCTATTTCCACAATACTCGCGGCCACAACACTTAAGGCCTTGCAACAAGCTGTGCAAACCACCCTCAAAGCTACAAATGGTAAATTCAGGTCCTTTTGCGATGTGCGTGAAAATTTATAATAAGATGCCGGATATAATCAAGAATGAAATTAATATATTCAAATTCAAATCAAGATTGACTATGCTGCTTCTGGACAAATGTTATTACTCTACGAATGAATACCTCTCTGACACCTCTATGTGAAAATTAGGCTTTTGACATTATAATTTCCTTTAGCATTTATTTATTTATTTATTAATTTTCTGACATTTATAAGTAGCATTAAGTTTTGGACATAAAATCTATTGATAATGACATTATAGCTAACATTAAAATTCTGTTTGTATTCTATAATAATCTATAACATAACATTACATAATTATTGTTCTTTCTTAATGATATTTAATTATTATTTCTATTTTATTTTATAAGTTATTGCTGTGCCCTATCAGGGTCATGTTTAGCACTTAATAGTAACTTAAGACCTATTGTAAAACTACATGGAAAAGCAATAAATGAATTATGAATTATGAATTATGAATATAAATAAGTGTTCTGTTGGACCAATTTTGGTACGGAACACAAAAAACAATTCATAGGTAATGGCCACCCTCCGTTTTTTTGCCCCCGTCTCAAATGAGGTGTGTCATTAGTTTACATGTTTGTTTGTCTTTTTTTAACCGACCTCAAAAAAGGAGGTGGTTCTCAATTCTTCGTTTTTTTTTAATGTTTTTTTTATTACCCGAAGCCGCCTGGACCGATTTCGATTTTTTTTGTGTTTGAAAGAGTATTCTTCGCAGGTGGTCCCTGGATCTGATGATAGCATTCTGCAGAAATCGAAGGAACTCTTCAAATATAGGCACACAAGCGATTTGGGTACTGATTTGGAGACGGACCAACTTACTTACTACTATTATACTATTATACAGCGTGAAGCCTAATTTGTGCACAGAAATATGAATAAATACATAATATATGTACCTACACATCACACATCATCAGCCTATATACGTCCCACTGCTGGGCACAGGCCTCCTCTCATGTATTTGAGGGAACGGGCAGTAGTCCCCACGCTGGCCCAGTGCGGATTGGGGACTTCACATACACCTCATCATGGCCTCATCGTTCATATGTACCTAGTTGTGAAAAAAATAAAAAAATATTTATTAATGATAAGCATTGTTAATACAGTGTCTTAAGCTAAAGTATTTATATAAGTAGTAAATTTTTACTTTATAAAAGTCACTTTGCCATCCACAAGAAAGTCGCGAACCTAAATCTCTGTTCGGATCTTATACTAGTTCCACTTAACCAATACTTTTGCCGTCCTGGACGAAAATAGGCACTTAGATTGCGCAGGTCAGTAAAGGACCGGCGGACCGGATACAACAACTCTTCTATGATACGGAACAACAAAGTTGCAGTTCCAAGGCGTTTATTACACTGTTAGATAGTGAGGGACAGTATCGGAATATAGATACTCTACTAGCGAGGATGGCCCGCGAGTTGTGTCGCGGCGAGATAGACTATCCGTCTCTTTCTAAGCGTTTTAATTAGATAGCTTCACAGCTCGCAGGCCGTTGCGTGATACCCGTGCATGCGGACCCGCGGGACTAAATATACCCTGTTGTCATATGGAAGGGCCTCTTTTTATCTATATGTAGTTCTTTGTAGGGTTCCGTTCCCAAAGGTTAAAAGCGGGACCCTATTTTTTTACTGTTTTTATAGATAATGGTACGGAACCCTTCGTGCGCGAGTCCGACTCGCACTTGGCCGGTTTTTTTCTAAAGCCTTGTTGTGTCCCACAGGGCAAAGACCCCTAAACTTCCAACTATTCCGATTCATTGCCAATACTATATTTGACGAAAGTCAAATCAGCTTCTTTTTATGAAACGTCAAAAATTCTCGTGGACGGAAATTGTAGGGATTACGAAAGTCTCTTGTTTGTCCGGCTGTTCTCCTACAGGGCGCATTTCTCAGCAATTTTATTATCAACTAGCTTCTGCTCGCGACTCCGTCCGCGTGGAACTCGTTTATATCGCAGCTCCATACAAACTTACCCCCCATTTCACCCCCTTAGGGGAAGACTTCGGGGATAAAAACCATGCTATGTCACTCTCCATGCCTTCAACTAACACCACTTAAAAAATCACGTCAATTCATTGCTCCGTTTTGCCGTGAAAGACGGACAAACAAACAAACACATACACTTTCCCATTTATAATATTAGTATGGATATGGATTGCGTTGTTTTGTCAATTTCGTTAAAAAATACATATAAGACGTTCGCGATTTCTACTGCTCACAGGGCCTCTTGTGTTCGTATAGGTATAGATAGTTTTGTGTAGAAAGTACAATTTAATAAAGAGATAACAATTCAACTAGACTTAAATACCAAAAATCTAATGATTCTAATTATAAATTCACGAAAAAGAAGTTGCGGTCATAATCTGGTTCACTGAGTGCTCGAAGGTACTAGTGCAATAGTGTGTGGCATAGATGCTCTATTTCAAAGTGTCATGGCTTAGAAATCCTTTTAGTTCAAATCTAACCCATATTTCTTTGACATAGAGTACCCATGCCATATACTAGTACGTTTTTTTAAGGATTAGAAATACGGTAAATAAAGAAGCAGTCGTCGTCAACCTTTTCTGCTTGGGACAAATATTAGATATTACGAAGTCCTTAACAGAACGCGAACTTAACAGGCCTATATTAGTTATTTTGTATTTTCCCATGTAAAAAATAAATATTGCGTATTTCCAGATTTATTATTAAATCTACCTTACCCGGAAATTCATCCTTGCTGCAAAGTTCACACACCAACTTGTGAATTTTGACCACTATACGTATCCCATTTGTTGTTAATGGACTCTGTCTCTGTCTCTTTGCTTTTGATGAAGGCAAAACGTTCGGGGGAAAACAAGTCGGTCTTTTTTGCAAGCCACTTGGGCCTGCCTTTGCACGTGTATATGGGGACGGCCGCGATATACTCTTCATTTCTCTCGCACTATACCTCTTCTGCTCTAATAAGAGAGAGACGGATGGTGCGAGAAAAATCGAGAAAGCTCGCGTGCCGTCGCGAAATAGCCGTGCAGGTGGGTCCATAGCAATTCGCACGCCACCACACACAGCAAAAATAAAATCTTAATATTAATTAACAAATAGATACTCCTATATTAATGTCGTAATCTGAATTCAACAATTTGTTGATTACCAAGAAAACAAGAATAAGACGTGATACGCTTGAAAATGTTGACAATGTCGACGGCTAGAAAAACGAACCGATCGTTACAGACCTCTTCTTCTTTAGGTTTTTTTATTATACAAGCTTTCCACAACTGCATAACTAAATTTAAAATAACAGAGTCAAAAACCAAATACTTTCAAAATAAATATATCGTTGTAAGTATTATTTAGATATAAATAATGCAAACACATACTTTGACAGTTGTGTGACTTGTGTGGCATAAAGTGTCTTATATTAAAAAAAAACCGGCCAAGTGCGAGTCGGACTCGCGCACCGAGGGTTCCGTACAAACCTATAACAAGCAATAGTTGTACTTAGTATGTTTATTACTAAACGATAAATGAAAATGGAATCCGTAACATTACAATGTGGAAAGCTGGGGGAGCATAAATTTAAACAGGGTCACTTTATCAATTTAGTAATCATTCTTTAGGCTTTGATTTCCTTACGAGTAGAACTACTCGCAAGGAAATCAAAGTTGCGAACGGCAAAATAAGCGGATTACTTAAATTGCTGTTTCTTTTGAAAGCTGTTCACGGGAAAGTAACTTTAGGTTTTGATACCCTTGAGATTACCTATAATATATAATAATATAAACCAGCCTATATACGTTCCACTGCTGGGCACAGGCCTCCTCCCATGGATGAGAGGGAACGGGCAGTAGTGTCCACGCTGGCCGAGTGCGGGTTGTGGACTTCACATACACCTTTTTCAGTTTTAAATGATGCGGCTTATATTGCTATTTCTTATGATTACGTGGACATAAAACTTTCGTTTTGCTACAGCTGAAAGGTAATAATAGACATGAGTATTTGACATGAATTTCAATTTAATACCTCTACACATTTACGAGAAAAAAGGTAGTAAGTTTAAAATTTAAAAAAATGATGTTTGTATGATTTTACTAAAAATGTCTACTTTTCGTAATTTTTCCTTTGTTTGTGCTATATGAAGTTTCTTCGTGCCAAGTTTCAAGTTTCTGTGTTAACGGGAAGTACCCTTTAGGTTTTGAGTTTGTTGCGAGTACTCAATTTCAAAATATGCGACTTAAATTGCCATTTTTTTTGATTGCGTTGACATAAAAGTTTGGTTTTGCTACATCTGATGGGTCATATAGCTCTAAGTATTTGACATGAATTTTAATTTAATACCACCACACGTTTACGAGGGAAAAGGTATTAAGTTTAAAATTTAAAAAGTATTTTTTTGTATGATTTAACTAAAAATTGCCAGTTTTCGTAATTTTTTCTTTGTCTGTGCTATATGAAGTTTCTTCGTGCCAAGTTTCAAGTTTCTGTGTTAACGGGAAGTACCCTTTAGGTTTTGAGTTTGTTGCGAGTACTCAATTTCAAAATATGCGACTTAAATTGCCATTTCCTTTGATTGCGTTGACATAAAAGTTTGGTTTTGCTACATCTGATGGGTCATATAGCCCTAAGTATTTGACATGAATTTCAATTGAATACCACCACACGTTTATGAGGAAAAAGGTATTAAGTTTAAAATTTAAAAAGTGTTTTTTTGTATGATTTAACTAAAAATGTCTACTTTTCGTAATTTTTCCTCTGTCTTTGCTATATGACAATGCTTCGTGCCAAATTTCAAGTTTCTGAGTTCACGGGAAGTACCTCGTAGGTTTTGCGAGTGTCGAAAAACTCTAAAATTTGCAGCATAAACGACTGTATCTTTTGATTGCGTTGGCTTTTAAGTTTGATTTTTTTACAGCTCCAAGAGACAATAGACCTGAGTATCTGATATAAATTTCAGCTTGATACCTCCACGCATTCCTGAGAAAAATGGTCTTGACAGACAGACAGACGGACAACAAAGTGATCCTATAAGGGTTCCGTTTTTTCCTTTTGAGGTACGGAACCCTAAAAACCTCGTGCTTCGTGCTTTATCCTTCTTTATAATGCTAAAAAAACGCACATAGTACAGCGTCGAGAAGAATGTAATGGAAAATATTTGTTTTCTAAAATATATATATATGTTATGATAATAAAGTAAAAACATATTTTCGTTATATAAGTATGTTATGTTTTCTTAATGAGAAATAATCAGGCGTAAGTGATAATTGAATGTACCTATTGATAATGACGTCTATAATAAACATTTTAATTAGGTATATCCGGACGTAACCAGTTTTCACTTGACATCAGATGATTTTATTTCTACAGACAATGCCAGAAAATTTCCCGTAAAGGAATTTTGATTTTGGAAGCGCAAATTACACATGCAAGTTTAACTACATTGCGGGGTTTGATAGATGAAACTCAGTATAAGTACCTCGGTGACCCGCAAGGTAATGAAACTTGTATGCAATACTTTGCATAATGTAATTTTCGCTTTAGACTTCATTCATTCATTCACTTCACTCATTCACTTGCGTACATATCAAAAACAACACATAAAAGTGGAAATGGGAACCAAGTTTAGTATAAAACATGCCTGGTTGTCGACCTTCGACAAAAGTACTGTGATCTAAATGGGTGCCAAGTTCTGTAGCTTTAATATTCGAATTATTTACACCAACTAAGTAGGTAACTTAGGATACATTTTAGCTCAAGATTGAACAGCGTCAGCAATAATTAACAACTTAGAAAAGTTCCCCCGACATTTGCATTTCAAATACCTAGCAATATGTCAAAACCGGTAAACTCGATTTTGTTGAAACGTAGCTAAAAACCACCTCGATCGCGCCAGCTTTTGGACAAAAAACATCATGAAAATCGGTCCATTACTTTAGGAGCTACGATTCCACAGACACATATCACGGACATGTCAAACTTATAACACCTCTCTTTGTGCGTCGGGAGTAAAAATTAAATCGCCACAACTGCTGGTACCACACTAAGAATGAATCTCCATTCATAGTACATTGTATGGCGATAGAGTTCTACTTACCGTCGATATGGTTTTGATCTTCGGTTAATCAGCCAATCAGTGGTAAAAACGCCGAGTTTTAGACGTTAGTATCTGGGTAGCCGTGTAGGCTGTATTTATTTATGTTTGGAGTTCTAGTTAATTTAGTTTTAATAAATTAATCTAAATTTATGTGTTTGACTTCAAATGTTGAATAGATTTTGAATTGTGTTAAATGTGTTTTAAGAATAAGTAGCTATAAGAATTTATTTATTTAGCACACAAAACACGGAAAAAGGAAAAAAAAAACAGTCAAAAACAATTAAGTTTTATACAAATTTACAAGCACTACTTATAAGCACACTAAATATGATATGGACAAATGTCCCATCCCTAACTTATCACTTTATTCTACTTCTATATTTACCGACAGAAAAATATTGAAGTAACATAATCTCGCCACGTCTATAAATTTCGGATCTTAAGTCTGCGTAAGAAAGCTCAATTACGGTTGAACGTTTGAGGCTCTGCGTTTCTCAGATAATCAAAGACCAGTGGCGCCCCCAGTGCATGTAATTGTATAATGGTTTGGTTAGCTGGTTGAGGTGGGTCAGGGGTAGTTATATAACTATAAACTGTGTCAAAAATATAATAATAATATATTAATGCTAAAGTAAATGTCTGTCTGTTTGCCTGCCTGTCTGTTACATTTTGCTACCGCTGAATCAATGAAGATGAAATTTTGTATGGAATATGATCAAGTTTGAATCCCAGGAAAGGATTATGGCATGTTTAAACAGAATACAGAACACAGCAACAACCAGAATACAGAACACAGCAACAAACAGAATACAGAACACAACAACAAACAGAATACAGAACACAACAACAAACATAATACAAGACACAACAACAAACAGAATACAGAACAAAACAGCAAACAAAATACAGAACACAACAGCAAACAGAATACAGAACACAACAGCAAACATAATACAGAACACAACCGCAAACAGCAAACAGAATACAGAACACAACAAAGTAAGTACAGAACAGCGCGGCTGGCTGGACAGGCGACTGTCGTTTGCACACAGTCGCGCAGCAGGCTTTGCCACTGTCAGTGTCTCACAAAACGATCGCACGAAGCGATTTGCCTCGTCTTTCTTAATGCAAACTGCTAAGGAATGGAATTTGCTCCCTTCATCTGTATTTCCTGAGAACTTTGATCTGGGTGCCTTCAAAACAACCGTGAGCTTCATGTTAGGCTCTGTCGTCACTTACCATCAGGTACTAGGTTCAATTACTGGACAGTATTTTATAAAAAATAAAAAATGCTACAACCTTAATTTAGACGAAAGAGCACTTGCTATTCGGTAGAGCGGGATGGTATGATTTGAGTTTTCTAGCTGCCAAACATCGGTTTTGTTATACAGATGACGTTCTGTACGTAAGTATTCTAGTACCTCTGTGAGCTGTGCAAAACGCAAGCCTGTCTTTTTATCAAAAACCAGCCAAGTGCGAGTCGGACTCGCGCACGAAGGGTTCCGTACCATTATCTATAAAAACAGTAAAAAAAAGTTGGTTGTATGGCAGCCCCCTTAAATATTTATTTTATTTTGTTTTTATTATTTGATGTTATAGCGGCAACAGAATTACATAATCTGTGAAAATTTCAACTGTCTAGCTATCACGGTTCTTGAGTTACAGACAGGCGGACAGCGAAGTCTTAGTAATAGGGTCCCGTTTTTACCCTTTGGGTACGGAACCCTAAAAAGACACGCTTGCGTTTGCGATTGGGTCAGGTACTAAAGAAAATAAATTCATGCCAGTCAATACAGATCCATCAATGTATGCAGGTCCGCTACCCCTGGCATAGGCGAAACCAGTTTTAATTTCAAGTAAAGTCCACGATCGTCTGTGGAGGAAAACGAGGTACAGTCAGCGACATATGCCTAGCCATTAAATTAGAGGAGCCGTAGAAATCTGTCTTTTTTTACTTACATACATTCACGCCTTTATTCCCAAAAGGGGTAGGCAGAGCACATGAAACGTATGTTCCAGCGCCACTTTGAGCATAAATGTGGGTATAAAATATCGACAAAATGTGATATTGCGGTGATAGGTTGCTAGCCTATCGCCTACAACACACTTCAACCCTGGTTCCTTAGTCGACTTTTACGACACCCACGGGAAGAAAGGGGGTGATGAAATTCTAACACGACACCACCTGTCTTTTTTATTTCGAAAAAAAAAACTTTCTGTCTATATACCTCTCTCGCTCGCAACATCATACCTACCTAAATAAAATACTTTAATGTGCTTTGTCACAGTGTAAGCTTTTATTTAATTTGAGCGGTTCGTTTTCAGGGTTCCGGACGCTATTATTAAGACTCCGCTGGACAGTATGTCTGTCCGTCTGTCTATCGCCAGGCTGTATCTCATGAACCGTGATAGTTAGGCGGTTAAAATTGTCACAGATGTATTTCTGTTGCGGCTATAACAAACAATACTAAAAAACAGAATAAAATTAATGTTTAATGGGGCTCCCATACAACAAACCTGTTTTCGTAGATAATGGTACGGAACCATCCGTGCGCGAGTCCGACTCGCAACTGGCCGGTTTTTTTTGGTAATACTTTGTTAGTGTGGGATAAATTGCAACTTAATTTTTAACCAGTTATTCTAAACCGATTGAGCTGAAAATTTGGGTATAAGTATATTATGGATGACAATTCAGTATTATGGTACCATCGAGCTGATCTGATGATGGAGAAAGAAGGTGGTCATGGGAATTCAGTACTTATCCGACGTAACGTTTAGTGGGGCAGTGTGCTCGAACAAATGGTCGTAAAAAACAAGTACCTTTAAAAATTTTGGTGCTTTTGCCCGGCTTTTCCACATTATCACCTGAAACTGGCCTACTAGTTGAGTTTCAGCTCGTTAGAATCATCTCAATGAGTACCAGAAAAATGCAATTGGAAATAAAAGCTTGTACCAAAAAAAAGAATTTGCTAGAAACTTATGCAATGGTTTGAAATCGTACCACTCCTTACGTCAGTGTCAAAACATGTTTACTTTCTAGGGGGTCTAGATTGTACATACTTAATCAGTGATGTATTACGTTGTTTATTGGCTATAATCAGCCAAGGACTTTGCTGATAAAACTATATCGTCGTTTCCTCTTAATACAACGGAGTAAGGAGGAAAATTGTAAATTACATCTCCGACTTCCAATTTACCGTTGAGAATATTTAATGTGGCCGACTTTTTATAAAACTGCCATTGGAGTTGGAATCTTGTGAATTGGACGATAGAGTTGCTTTTCAAATGGAATACATAGAAGTAAATCGGCCAACTCGAATTATCTCAAGTGTACATTTAGGTGCCTTTCCGCAGCTGTACATTTGAATGAAATTACGTATTAGGCATTGTTTTCGTACGGGGATAAAGCCAATATCGCTAGCCTGAGATACGATTAAAGGCCGAACTTCACCCATCTGTTTAGTTTAAGGGGCTCCGCGCCTTTTGCCGAGTTTTGAGTTGATATTTCTTCGTCAATACTATAGATATAAGTATTTATGCCATAAACGCGTACCTAACGGTTCTTCAATTCTTTATCTAAATTTGCAAGAGTTGTTTTTATATTTATTCAAATATGGTCCTAAAAAGCGGCCAAGTGCGTGTCGGGCTCGGGCCACGCACAGTGTAGGGTTCCGTATTTGCCTGTATGTCTTAGTTACATCGACGTGCGGTGCGGTTGCGTCAACCGAATTTGTACGAAAATTGACGTTTCCAAGTACCTACACTTTAAGTTGGTCGACTATTACTCGGTAACTACTTATACCTACTTGTTCGTGATAGTTTTCCTTTTAAATTCATTATATGTAGGTACTTTTTCACATCCCCAGTGGTAGCCATTTAGCCGGCAGGGGGGGGGAGGGACAGGCTGCGCCAGAGTGTTTTTTTTTTCCTCCTATCTTTCTAAGTTGGGCCCTGAAGGGGCCCTTAACTAATTACCTATAGACGCCAGTGTGATGTAGGCCTAAGGGTGAATAGCTGTCAAGCTTGCGAAGAGTCAAGTGTATGAAAGATGCATTTTAAAGCATTTTAAAATGTGTAACCTCCAGGTGAGAAGGGACTACTTCGACCTTGCTCTGCTACACAAACTCATAAAGGGAGGCATCCATGACGGGCACCTGCTTGGGAGCTTGAATTTTGTTGTCCCGAACACCCATGTCAGGTCCTCGCGCATCACTACATTCCCGCATAAATTCGCTAAGTCTAACTTGGGGAATTTTTCCGTTATGAATAGACTTCAGACGCGATGTAACTGGTATCAGAAGATATACGACCTGGATGTCTATTTCGAGAGTGTCACCTTATGGAAATGTAAAATACTACACCCATATTACCTATATTGCTTGCTGTTTATTGTTCAATGCTTTTGTTTCTTTAATGTTTTTGTTTATTCAAATTTTACTACGCAATCTTATTATAGATTTTAGTGTAATTTGTGTCACAGTACTACATTTAATCTGTTAGGATAATATTACTGCCCTACTTGCTTGCTCAATTTGAATGCTGTTGCACACCTGTTATTAAGATACAGGCAGGACTTGGTTCTTCTCTTCATCCCTCCGTGTAAATGTATAAGCCTTGTATTTTGTTGGTGTGTCAAATAAATAAATAAATAATAAATAAAACACAACGTCGCCCATCTATGAAGGACTTAGACCCTTAGGGTTCCTTTTTCTTTTATAGTACGGAACCCTAAAACACATCTAAGCAAAAAACACAGTTCTATACCCTTTTATCATGACGTTAAACGTAATCGTCGTAGAACATGATTGAATGTAAACGAACTTAAACTGTTACAAAAATTCACTCCACGCCATTCTCGGACATTACCCTGCATTACTTGAATTTTAATTGCCTCGCCATTCAACTCTCATACACAAAACGTATCTATTCATCGGAGAACTAGTTTCAGTTGTATCCTTTTGGCATTAGGTTCAATAAATAGTATACTACTTTTGCTCGACAACTGCCTTAAACCAGAAAGACTCAAGTTGATTATCTCCGAGAATGTATTTTGTTTACATTTTTGACTACATCTCAGAAACGACTTAACCGAATTGAATTATTCTTTCACCGCCAGAAAGCCAGAATTTAAGCGCTTATTTTGATATATAATTTACAGTGAAATGTTTACAATTTGTGTTGTATAGCAAGGAACTCCCAGAGCAATGCGGAATAATGTTGCGTTCAGAAAGAAGGATAAGCTCTTTCGTAGCGAAAAGGATGTTGTGCTCTCGTTTAAAAATGGTATACTACTTTTCAAGTAATTCTAACGTGGTTATAAAAGGTGATATGTTATGGAAATGCTCGATTATTTTGGACTTTTCGGACACAAACTTGGTTTTCGAAAGCGGGATTCCAGCTTTCGTTGCGAAACGTATTTGAGTACTCTGGTGAAATGTTTTTGCGATCGCGAAATGGTTTCGAAATGGCGAGAAAAGTTAGTTTAAAGTGGATAATCGCGTGTGCTGATAATGCGCAATACTAATGAAAAAAAAAACTTTCCAGAATGGGTATGATGTATATGTATATTCCGGGTGTGGGTCGACAGCAGTGGTGGCGCGTGAAAATGTTCGATGGCAAACCGAAACAAAAAAGTTACGAGTGAGTTTAGAAAAAATAAAAGAACTTTATTCTGCAAGTAGACCAAACTGGCACTTTTACAAGTCAAAATTCTACCAGAATTTCTGAAAAAGAAGTCAACTGTTAAGAAGAAACGCCGAAACAAACTTAACAGTCAGTCATTTCGCCAAAAAAAGCCAAACTGAATATGAATACAAAGAAAAAAATCACCAAAATGAGTTGTTCTACAATGAACACACGTCCGAATAGCCAGCAACGTCACACAACGCTGTCAAAAAATCATCATCGTTCTACTGAATATCAATTAAATACCTGTAACTACGACTACAGCGGACACTTTGTGTTTTCTACAAAATATTGTATTTCGCATTTTTTTACATAATACCTTCAAGTTTCAACAAGCACGAATTTTCTTTTAATGTCCCGTCTTGGACAACTTTCCTTTTGTGAGACAATTCAAAATAATTGATTTTTTATTTGGTCTCAATATCTCTTTTGTGCAATGAAAGTCTTTGAAAAACTGAATTTTCTAATTCGTTTAGTGTGCGATATGTTCGTATGTCAAAATAGCTGTCAGCGATAATCGCATTTATTAACGTCGGTTAAGGGCGCGTCTTGCGGGTTGCCAGCGATTAACAGTCATTGATGTGGGTACGTATATGTGACTTCTATGAAGCAAGTGACTTATTCAATCTTTTGTCTCGTTCACGCTACGATGTGACTGGGCTTTAACCTCTTTTTCACGACACGGACTAAGATAGTAACGTGATTATATAAGCGGGTGCAAATTTTAATTTCATTTAAATGACGATTAAAATTCTCACAACTGCTGAACTTAGTGGCAGTGGGCGGGCCGTTCCACGTAGAACCGATGGCCGTTGTGGCGAAAAGGTTTTTGAGTGGCGACCACGTACCGGAAGACGCAACGTGGATAGACAATGTGTACTTATGACCTGGAAAAGATCCCGGGAGTCCACTGGATGCGGGTGGCGCAGGACCGGTCACACACTCTTTGGGGGAGTTGTCTGGTATCAGCACGGCTATCACAAGACGGCGCGCGACCTCTTTCGATTTTCCTCGCACTATACTTCTCTTTATAAATTTTATAATAAGAGAGAGAGACGGATAGTGCGAGAAAAATCGAGTGAGCTTGCGGGCCGTCTTGTGATTGTTGTGTTGGTAAGACAACATGTCAACAATATTTATCATGACTTTATCGCTCTCTCAGACAATTGTGTATTGATTACATATGAGTTGACTCAGTTATAACAGAGATTTATACACATTCGAAAGAACGCAGGCAATCGCGCAAGATAACCTGTAACCTATAAACATCCAGAAAGACGCAGGTGAAATAAGTTTTGAAATCGGCTAAGCGGTTCAGGAGACCCATTACATACAAACTCTTACAGACTTAGACCGTGGGCCCACTCCCAATACACATACTTCACAACATGATAAAATGCACGGCAGCAGGTCGAGAAAGTTGTGCTGAGCATGGGAAATATAATAAAAAGTTGCCAATTTTGGCACCGTCTGCCAAGTACTACCGGCCATTTCAGGACTGGCAGACTTAGGTTTTCTCTCTCTACGATTAAACGGCTAAATGATGCCACATGTCTCGTACTGCACGGCTATCACGAGACGGCGAGCGAGCTCTCTCGTCTCTCTCTTATTAGAACACTTAGAACAAGAGGAAATACTGCGAGAAAAATCGAGAGTATAGATAGAGAGAGTATGTCTCATGATAGACGTGCAGAGGGGTAGTCATAATCACGTAGGTAGGTACTTAACGTTCTGAATGCGCGTTAGGACAATCCAACTATACCATTTTTCCGTATAAAGTTTGAGATTTAGATCTACCTAACCCCCTAGCACACTAAGTTTTATGTCGGACATAAAGCATTCGTCCCATTCTGGCCAATATGCGAGTGCAAGAGGGACAAATGCTTTATGTCCGACATAAAACTTAGTGTGCTAGGGGTTCTAACGTGCGTAAAATGCGTTACTTACGCGACCTGAGGTCTAACTGGTCTAATGGCCATACAAAATGAATAGAACAGAGACCTCTCTATAGTAAGACTAGTCAAAGCAGTCTCATTGTTTTAAAGGATTGCGATATTTTATAGAAATGGTCAGTGTTCATCATTCAACGAGCGAGCGAAGCGAAAGATATTTTCCGTTTCGGCTTGGGTAAAGTTTCTTTCGTAGGTCGTCCAGGCAGATTTCCGCCTGGCCTGGCCTGGAAATTTAGTGAGCCGGGTATCGATTTTTGAATCTCACCAAGTGACTAATTCTCACCGATGTGAGTGATTTCCGAAAGTTCGTATTTTTGAAACACATCGGTGACTTACATTTGTCATACCTATGATATCGATTTACGAGTAGCCCTACCTATTCAATATTCTCTTTGCCCCTACCCACTCGTAATTGAAATCACCATGCGATTGTTTTTGACAGTTGACGTATGTAACATCTGCCAAGAATTTTACAAAACTTTAATTTTCGGTTACATGACACATACGCTACGTTTTACGTTTGAATCTGTTTTAAGTTATAGTTTTAGGAAATAAAAACCGGTATCAAGGACAACATCTGCGTAAAAAGGAACGTAACGGAAAGATTGTCTCTGACTGACATTGTAAAATTTCTGCATGTTGGTAAACAGCGTGTGACTCTCAAAAATACGGCTTTTGGAAAATGGTGACATTAAAGTCATCGGTGATAATTTTAGTCACCGGTGACTTTGATATCACCAGTGAGATTCAAAAATCAAACTCCAGGGTCTTTTCTCAATTCAGATTTTGTTTTTTTTTTTTGCGAAAAAAAAGTGACTCGCGAGGTTTCCATCTCACAGAGCCATTCAGAAATCAGAAATCAGAAAATTTATTTGCTTCAGATACAGTCAGAGGGTTGTTACAAATATGGTGCGCAGTACGCAGTTGCGCACAGTGTATCTAGCCTGCGAGCAGCAAATCAAATGCAAATCATAATCTTAGTTTACTAGTAACTGTTTCGTGGCGACATAGACTATACGTCTCCTTTTAAGCGTTCTAATTAGAAGAGACGGATAGTCTATCTCGCCGCGACACAGCTTTCGGGCCGCCCTATGATAGAACTGCAGATTGTATATCAGTGAACGCACAGAGTGGGCATTGACAGAAGAGAGCCATTAAGCTTTATCCCGCCATCTGTAGACTAAACGTGGAACTACTTAAGAAGTACCTAACTTTTCCAAGTTTCGCGCTCTATTCTTTAAGAGGAGGTCAGTAGTGGACTAGATTATGTACCGCGCCCTGCAATAGGTGGCAGCACTAGTCATGAAGTACGCGATAGTTTATTAATTCGTTTCACTTTAGATACTTCATTATTGATAACAAAATGTACGTAATTTATAAATAGTCACTTATACTGTATCGCGTTCGTATCGCTGCAAAAGTCACTGTTTGTAACCGCTCTTACAATTATATTTAGGTTAAGTTTAACGCTACTCGACAATAGATGTCAGCAGTGGTGTCTCTCTGTATAATACTTCTGCAAGAACGCAATTTGTCTTGTCAGCTCGTGATATGCCTAATTTTGTGAAAAACCTAATGCTGGTTTCATATTTGTCTGACATAACTCTAAAAACGATATCGGTACAAACATTTATTATGGTTAGATTCACATTCATCTGATCCGCTCTGACGTAATGGTTGCTGTTATGTCAGATGTCAGGGCGTTACGTCAGATAAGTATAAAAATGACTTAAAATTACGAAATATACCTTCAACGCTCTAAGACCTTCAACTTTCTCGCCGGTGACGGGCCATCTTTTATACTTACCATAGTACCCATTATGGTCGGTATGTCACCAGGTTGCAATAAACTAGTCGAATTGCTTGCCTCAGTCATCCGTCACGCTCGCACTCGCATACTTGTCGGAAAGTGACATATGTCTTATCGACAGCGATAAGTCATAAAATAGCAGCCATGCTACGCCTACAGATAAGACAGTTTTATTATCCTACAAAAAATATTTAAATTGCCTCTTTCATACCAGTCTCTGTCTTTTAAGTATATTTTATTACAGATTTTAAACTAAATGTACCACCTTTTTGAGAAGATATAAACACATATAATAAGATATAAAATAAAGGTATGCTCGGAAGGTTTTCAGTACCTACAATAGACATCAACGACATATATATCTCGAGGTAGATACCTATAGCTATAGCCTGACAAGCCCCTATTTGACCCTGAGATAGTGTCGCAGTATTTTTATTATTTATTTATTTATTATTTCAGTAAAGAACTTTACAATGACTTAAAACTAAATACAACGTCCCACAAAACTGTTTGCACAGTTTGACTGTGGGATCCATGAGTCTATATAATTTGAGGTAGTCTTAATGATAATGAGTCTAAGGGCGGGTTGCACCGACTTACGATTACAGACCGATCAACGTTAAATATGGCGCTGACAGCTGTCAGTCCATAGAAACTTGTCAAACGTTCCATACATTCAGATTTTAACGAACACCGCTTACGATTACAGACGGTTTGGTGCAACTCACCCTATATAAAGTATAAATCAATAATGTTGTATAAAGTGGATAGGTAACTAGATATAAGATATTAGGTATTTAAGTATTTTAATACTGTCGAGATAGTGTTTCAATAGGGCTCTTTTAAATTTATTTTTGTTAAACGGCATAATATATGGCAATAATGTAGGTACATACGTCATGTATACAGAGTGACTCAAGTGAACAAAAACCATAGTTTCTAACGCAGCGTTCCAAGGCAAGTTCAGTGCCTTAGGTCTAAAAGCAAACGATTGAACTGTAATACATAAACGATAATTAATTTCATTTTCTAAAAATATCCAACCGTGTGGTCACCCTATTCTACATGACAAGTACTAAAAGTACAGTCAGCCGCAGACAAACGTGAACGTAGAAACATAGTATGCAGATGTGTCACATTCCTCTGCAGCTAACTGTACTTAGGGTGTACTGTAGTAGGGTGATCTGGTAAGTTGTAAACTAATTATTGATTTTATTATGAAAAAAAAGTAATAGATATTCACATATTGTTAAGTAAAAGTGTTTAAATGAAAGCTACAGAATAAGAAAAAAATATTTCTATTCACCACTTAGGAGTCACCCTGTATAATCAGGACAGCGTGTATTGGCATTGAATTGTTTCTTCAATGTAAAAAAAATGCTTTCTATATAATTTTTTTTTCAGAGTGTGACTCCGAACACTTCGACTCTGATGTGTCGCTTTTAAGACCGCCGACCTCAATTATAAAACGTTCGGTCTGCGAATCGACTAAAGGACCATTTTCTATATTCGTCTTTAATGTTTATAACACCATTTTAATAAGAAAAGAGACTACTAGTTAAACCAAACCAAACTAGCCAGTTCAATCAATGCCTCTACGCCGCACTATAAAATGTCAGTACTTACCGGTTATGTCAACACAACAACGTCGGTGTTGGCCGGGCCGGGGGAAGGTATTTGCAGATGGCGCCAGCATAGGTTTTACCGTCAGTCCTAGCAAAACTGTCAAATTCTTGTTTTTATTCGTAATTTCCTTGTTTAGAATCAAGCCGTTTAAGCCAAATCCCATAGAAAAAACTAGTGATTAGGTAAAACCTATGATGCCAAACATTTGACAGTTGGGGTCCCCATTTCAAGACATTGTTTATGTATAGAAATACTAGACAATCCGGCATCCTTTTTTTGCTGTAAGTATTCAGTTATATTCAAAACAAGCTTTATGACACGTTTTGCTTTCGGCATTTTCTTTGTAATTTATTTTACAATCGCGAAGTATTTCGTCTATTATTTATTATTATTTATTTATTATTCCTTGCTGTTTGTTTACATCGGTGACATTCGATGACTTCTAACGTCTGTTGTCAAAGAGTACTTACTCCTTGCCAGTAAAATAAATTAGTTCCATTAAAAATCCGCAACATAGGGTCACAAATGGGGTCTTTTTTTCTTTTTGAATGTTTATGGCCTGGATGCGTGTCCTTTAAGCCAAATCTTTATTTAATTGTTTATCTATCTATATATATATTACGCGAAGCCGATTTTTGTACACCCCATCAGATCTACAGTTATGGGCTGATTTAAATAAATTATATGTCATTAGATTCGTCTCATTTTGGAGAGTTGCATAAAACTCATATTTTTTCCTATTTTTGTAGAAAACGGCCTGGAACCACAGCAATGGACCACATGACTTTGGCGGCGTGACGTCACTTGACGTGCCTCCTGTTTTGACTTGACATAAAGGCCTGTATTCACTTTGATTAGTGCGAGTGCGAGTGATTAGTGCAGGTGCTTAGTGACGATGTGTGGACAGCGACTGATTAGTGCAGGTGCTTAGTGACGATGTGTGGACAGCGACTGATTAGTGCAGGTGCTTAGTGACGATGTGTGGACAGCGACTGATTAGTGCAGGTGCTTAGTGACGATGTGTGGACAGCGACTGATTAGTGCAGGTGCTTAGTGACGATGTGTGGACAGCGACTGATTAGTGCAGGTGCTTAGTGACGATGTGTGGACAACGACTGATTAGTGCAGGTGCTTAGTGACGATGTGTGGACAGCGACTGATTAGTGCAGGTGCTTAGTGACGATGTGTGGACAGCGACTGATTAGTGCAGGTGCTTAGTGACGATGTGTGGACAGCGACTGATTAGTGCAGGTGCTTAGTGACGATGTGTGGACAGCGACTGATTAGTGCAGGTGCTTAGTGACGATGTGTGGACAGCGACTGATTAGTGCAGGTGCTTAGTGACGATGTGTGGACAGCGACTGATTAGTGCAGGTGCTTAGTGACGATGTGTGGACAGCGACTGATTAGTGCAGGTGCTTAGTTGGCTGTGCAGTAAAGTGAATAGAAGCGTGTTCTATTTTTTTGCGAGTGGCCTGCGAGTAGCCACGTCCCGCGCGCCCTCCCTTCCCCCTCACTCGCAGCGTGCCTGCCACTAAGCACCTGCACTGCACTCGCAGTGAATTGGACACTACTCGCACTACACACCTGCACTCGCACTAATCAAAGTGAAACCAGGCCTTAACACAGTAAAAAAATTTCTTCAGCGTGAGAAAATATATGTTTTGAGTCGGCTACATATATCCACAAGACCACACAAATTAACAAAATAACTACAAAACGAACGATCTATTTACAATGTTTACAATGAATGACAGACGTATTGTGTCAACATTTAATTTATACTTATTGGACTCTTTTATGTCATTATTAAATTGTCACGTATTTTTACTTCAAAAAAGTTTATATACATACTAATTTTTACATAATCAAGGTTTTGAGATATGACAGAGGTTTACCTAACCCATTCACTGTCGTGGACGCCTACGCCTGTCTCAGTTAGAGTCTCTCGGCGTATTTGTGCACCTTAATACAGTGCCTTGGGCAACGATAAAAAATAAATGGGGCCTGTTACACGGTGATTGTTATCACAATACTCGGATGTCAATATAATTGCAGTTTTCAAAATTGTATGGATTTTGTTTCAATATTCATCGTTTCGACGCCGCCTCGGGTCTCTAGTAACACTTAATTTTAGTAGGAGTTATATGATTTAAAAAATGTCGGGTTATAACATTATTATTATTATATCGTATGGCTTTATTAATCAGCACCCCTGCAACGAGACACTGGCTGCTCATCATTTAATGTATATTGACTTCTGACTTGTATTCTTGTATTTCTGGTGGTTGCAGAAAGGATGGACAGTCCTATTGTCACTCATTGGATGAATATACATGTGAGGTCCAATGAGCACTTGTTTTTTTATTAACTTAGATTAAAATTATTATTATTATTATTTATTTTTTTACCTACTAACTTATAATTGTAATTTGTAATATGTCAAATTTGTACCTACTTATGGATACCCGATGTCCGAAATAAACAATTTCATTTCATTTTCATTTCTATTAATTTCTAGCCATGTAACGTTTTTATTACGAGCGAGTGTTGCGAACGAAGCTTCAGTCCTAAATTATTTTATATATCCGGATGTCCCACTGTCTGGCTGTCCCGCTGTCCGACTGTCCAGCTCTTTCCCTTCTCAACCGATTCTCGTGAAATGTTGTGAGTAGTTTGATAATTATTTCGTTTTCTTTTTTAAGATTCGGTTTTTGGTAAAATACATACACCTACATACATACATACATTCACGCCTTTATTCCCAAAAGGGGTATGCAGAGCACATGAAACGTATACTGTTCCAGCGCCACCTTTAGCATAAATGTGGGTATAAAATATCGCCAAAATGTGATATTGCAGTGATAGGTTTCTAGCCCATCGCCCACTTCAAGCCTGGTCCCTTAGTCGTGGTCTTAGTCGTTTTGGTAAAATATACGTGTTTTTCTAACTAATCTTAAGGTAGGTGGTTATTAATATTAATACAGAAAAGCAATATTAATACAAAAACAAAAACTTTTTTTTAAGTTCTTTGTAATGTACATACATTAACTGGGCTTCGGCTCTAAGACGGTTAAAAACTCGACGTTGACTAGAGGGATGTCTCATGCCGCTGCTGACCCTTACCCTATTGTGGCAATAGCATATATTATACTTATGATTTGATAATGATACGTCTTTATTTGCAGTGTGTTGTCAATTATGTGCGAGTTACCTACGCGCTTTTGCATGTTTGGACTTTGGAATGAAACCTCTTATACTCGTATTCATAACAATGACGCTAAAGGCTCCACCCATCGGACGCGTGTCGTGCGCGGCGCGTGTGTTGCGCGGCACACGCGCAAGTTGTAAAGCATTGAAACTACACTTCAAACACACATCGAACGCGGCACACGCGCAGCACCCGCGCAGCACCCGCGCAGCTGCAGCGCAGCACCCGCGCGGCACACGCGCAGCACCCGCGCAGCTGCAGCGCAGCACTAGCGCAAGTTGTAAAGCATTGAAACTACACTTCAAACACACATCGAACGCGGCACACGCGCAGCACCCTCGCAGCTGCAGCACAGCACACGCGCAGCACACGCGCAGCACACGCGTCCGGTGGGTGGAGGCCTGTTGCAGTGCGGACAGTTTAGTTAGAGTGGCGCGCGCGTGTTGATGTAACTAATACAGCGGCAACTAAGGACCCCTACACTGCGCGTGGCCCGACACGCACTTGGCCGATATTGAAATAAATATATCAAAACGTCTAGTAGAAAAGGAACAAAGCAATTGGATATTATAATGAGACATCTGTTCCGGTCGCGGTTTACGCCTTGTGAATTAATATTAGCTCCCTTGAACGTATTTATTCCATGTTCGGTTTAAGATTGTGGGAGAGCGGGTTGATTAGTCTGTTTAAAAAAAACCGAACGAGTAGCACCACGAAACCACCAAAACCGGTCGGTTAAAAAAAGGGAATTTTCATACTCACCTACCTACATAAATTAAAAAAGCTCTGCTTTGTTTTCATGTCAAATGCAACATGATGTATGCCTAGACAGACCCTCAAAAGGTAGTTCCTTCCCTTCTGGTAGTTTTTTTATATAAAGATGGCGGTAAAAAATGTGATGAAAATAAAAAAAAGACTCTTGCACTCCGGGAGTGCCGACAGAAGTGAAAACTTGAATATTTTGACATTTCGAATATCGTAGCGACAGAAGTAATCTATGTCACTTGCAAATTAGTTAGTGTCGGCCGAACGGGTAAGCGCCGCGGATTGCATGGCGTTTGCACCCTTTTTCTCGCTAACTCGAATAGCGCAGCCAGTCTCAGTCATACATATCGCAATGCGCTACCGAATATGCCCTTGCTCGGTTCAAAACCAAAGTTTGATACACCCTATATATTAGTGTGGTGACGTTTTTTGTCCAGGCTAGGAGCGTTGTCTCTTTCTATCGAACGGTGTCAGCCAGTGACGGACGCTCTCTCTTGTCACTTATCGCGTGATAAGGCCGACCATGATACGGGGTCAGGTCTGTCTACATAATTGAATCCATGTTATCGATTTAACTTTAGGCCTAAACACCATCACTATTCTCTAAACTGGTGAAATATTTTTTCTAATCGAATGTGTAGTTCCCGAGATTATCCCTCCATACAAACACCAACCTCACGGACTTTTTCTTTTCATAATTTTAGCTGCCCGCACGGCTTCGCTCACGTGAGGCAAGGAACGCAAACCCGCTGAATGAAATGCACGCAGGTGAAATATTTTTTGAAATCGGACATGGGTTCCGAATTTTACCCAAAGCACTAACTTACAAAGCTACAATATTACACACGTTACCTCTTTATAGTATTAAATAGTTTAGGGCCTATCCCACTGTCAATTTTGGCGCGAAATGACGGCTATCACTAACCCACTCTGTGATTGTCTTTTGCTAAAAATTATAGCTAACGTCATAATTTAGGCAGGCCTTCTGTACCTAAAGGTACAACCTAAAGGCGGTCGTGGGTTCGAATCCCGGCTCGTACCAATGAGTTTTTCGGAACTTATGTACGGAATATGATTTCATATTTACCGTTAAGGAAAAACATCGTGAGGAAACCTGCATACATCTGCGATGAAATTCAAAGGTGTATGTGAAGTCCCCAATCCGCACTGGGCCAGCGTGGGGACTACTGCCCGTTCCCTCTCATACATGGGAGGAGGCCTGTGCCCAGCAGTGGGACGTATATAGGCTGATGATGATTTGAGATATTGCTAGGTAGTCTTGTTGATGAGAATAAAATAGGGTATAATAATAATAGATAGATAGTACAACCTAAGGGTTAGCACGATGCTGCGGTGGCCATATCTAGATATTTTAGTTTAGTTTGAAGGTTTTGTAAATATTTACTTAGCTAAGTAGTGTTTAATTTGTTTTTATTTTCATATTCATTGTTTGATATTAATTAAAGTAGTTAGTAGATTGTTTAAATAAAAACGAACGATGTTTCTGTGTAAGTTGTGATTAGTATCACAACTTTTTAACGAGATTTTGTAAAAGATTTGTCACAGGTGAACAAAGCTGGCAGCTTCCTCGTACAGCGGATTATTGCTGGTATTTGGGAAAGAAATGCTGCCAACATCTTTGGTACATCTTTGGCCACGAAGGCATTTTCATAATAAAAAGTAAATATTTTCAAGTTAGTTTTAGTTTTAAAAGTTATTTAGTATCTTCCGCCCACGACTTCTTCTGGGTGGACTCGGGACAAAAACCATCCTATATTTTAATGCAGGCTATAAACTATCTAAATCGATTAAGCCGTTAAGTGTGATTTAGTAACAAACAAGTAAACATCCAAACTATCGCATTTATAATATTAGTAGGGTTGTCAATATTTAGTTGTGTATAACTATAGACTTGCATAAATAAACATAACATGATTTCCGCAAGATTTCCGGCTTTCCGAGTAAAAGTTAAGATAAGCTGCAGTCACTTGCAGTGGGAATGCTTAGAATACAAAATGGCTGCTCGCTTCGGTGAGCAAGAAGCATTGTTTTCTGTAATCCTGTTGCGAGATTATCCTCTTCTTTGTAGGATACTTAAGTATAATTGTTGCACAAAAGAAAACTTATCGTACAAAAGGCGGACTTAATGCCATATGGCATTGTCTACCAGTCGAACCTTAAGGTAAAGCGGAAAAAGATTGTGGGCAGTGCAAGTAACAACAAAAAAACGGTATTACTATATGTATACAAATACATATCCAAATATATAAATACATAAATATACACTACATGCATACTTACAAGCGAAATTTTCAAAGTTGTAACCTACTACTACTCGGATCTGCCAGCAAAAAAAAAAATCATATATATATATATATAATATATGACATGGGCCTCCCCCTAAGTGTGCCGCAATGACCGGTCCTGCGCCACCCGCATCCTGCGGACTCCCGCGACCTTTACCAGGGCAGACCCCCATACCTTGTGGGGGTCTGCCCACGCTAAAGCCGGCTGTCCACATTGGGCCAACGTTGGCGCGTGAGCAGAATGCAGCTATGCGTTAGAGGAAGAGGGCTTTATTTCGTTCTCATTGGTTTGCTTGCATAGCTGCATCCTGCTCACGCGCCAACGTTGGCCAACGTGTACAGCCGGCATAAGTGGTGGTCGCCACTCGTGAGCTTTTCCGCTCCAATGGCCATCGGTTCTACGAGCAAAGAACTGTCATTCCAATACAAACAAATAACATGTTTGCGTCGATTCGTCTTTTTAACCGACTTTAACCGACCGAAAAAAAAGAGAAGGCGCTCTATACTTCGACGAATCTTTCATCAAGTATTTTAAAATACTTTCGCAATATTGTATTAATATAAGTATCAGATGTTCGATACCTTTCAATCGTGTTACTTGATTGATATTCCATCCACACGCCGCTACCGCTAAATGGGATTTAAAAGCAAACGCGTATTTGACGCGATTTATGCAATATCGAACCAAACAATTTGAAAGTTTTATACTCGTATTCATAAACGTTCAACAAATCTGCTTTACTTAAAATGCTATTAAAATTCGTTAATCTTTATGTTCAATTTGACAATCTTAAAGAAAAGGAAAAAACACTTTTTTATCAGAGGCGTTTTGAGTTTTACGAATGTTTGGATGGAAGAATTGATGGAATATTCTTACTCAATCACGCAAACACGGCTGTACAGATTAAGATGAAATATAGCATAGAGATAGTTTGTGACCTGGATTAAACTATATTTTCTTTTCGGTTTACCATTGCTTTACCGACAAAGTTTCATCGAATGAATGCTTCGCAGAATTTACATTTCATCGGAAACATGTTTTTTTAAGAAACAGTAAACTTTTCAGAATTTTTATAATACTGATAATACAAACCTAACCTAATGAGTTGTACACAGTGACCTTTTAGCTGGACCTAAAAAGTTAACGGTTTCTGGAAAAAAAAGTCTGCTAGCCGATACGATTATGACAAAGTCTCGTGAATGTGGTCAAAATATTACGTCCATCCATTTGTAGCAGAGACAAACCACGCGGCGCGGCACATGGGTGAATGCGAAGCTTTATATTGTCATACATCCTTATTGGTATACAAATACAAATTATTTATTCTGCAAATAGGCCACAAGGGCACTTTTACATGTCAAACGGTAATTTACAATAAAAATAATAATCTTACAATAAAAGAATAATAATCTAACACAATAATAATTTAAAATTTGTAGATTGAGGACCGATATAACAACACACTAATTTTCACAAAGTTAATGAAAACAAAACAAAATATGATATATTAGGTCTGTGCATTAACAGATAGTTACTTATATTAATTCAGTATTCCAGAGATGTATAAGGTCTCTGAGCGTCCAAATACAATTAATAATTATTCAATTGTTGTGGTATGTGGTGTTATGTCCCTGGTGGTGAGTAAGGTCGCCAGAGCTCTCGAGAATGTGTTAACACACCTGTCATGTATATACAACATAGTTTAAACCTTCATTGATTGGGGTAGGTATTCGTTGTGATAGGTCTAGCTACCGATCGGGTCGATAACGCCTGTGATTCTTCTAGAACTACAAGCAACCATAAGCTACGCTGTCTATACCATCAGGCAGAGCGTATGCTCGTTTGCCAGCGTCGCAGTATAAAAAGTATGATAATTGATTGAGGTTGGCTACATCGTGCACAACCCAGTCCCACCACGTGGGGCCTCTGGCAGGGAAGGCAATAGATACATTAGGAACACGTTCAACATTACATTACATCGCTAACTCGGTATGACTTCGTAGTATTTAGTTTTTCGACTCCTTGCGACTCGCACAGCCTCGTCAGTACAGTAAACTTAAGTGCAAGTCGGGGTAGACGGTGGTACAGAGGTAGGTATAATTGTACATCAGTGCGCGTGCTGTCCGTGCGCCTCATAGAACGTAGAAGCCAGCCATTATTCTCCTAGCGTTATGCCCGGTTGTATCCCGGTTGTGTGACAGGAGCCCGGGGTCCGCTTTGACAACTAATCCCAAGATTTGGCATAGGCAATACTTTTACGAAAGCGACTGCCATCTGACCTTTCCCCCAGACCACGGAAAACTACACCTTATTTGGATTAGAACGGTTTCCTCACGATGTTTTCCTTCACCGAAAAACTAACGGTAAAATTAAATATTCCGTACATAAGAGCCCGCAGTAAGCTCGATTCTCCATACAAACGTAGTTACGCTCTCATTTTAAAACTACGTGTTCGTTTTGTTTCTAAACTATGCATATACAATGACATGAGGTATATCTATGTCTGTAATTAGTTTATGTACTCGTAGCTTCGGGTACCGGGTTGTTTTTGCTATATATCGTTTGTTTTATAAACTGGAACCTTAGCATTAAGCTAGCTTCTAAAACAACAGAAAAACTATTAATAAATATTTTTGTCTTTATTTTGGTTCATTTATACTTGCTCTATAATATTCAAGATAAATCATACAAACAAAAGACAATGCATGCTTCATTTCAATCTATATAATTGACAATATTTCAAAATATGTAATGACGCCTAAATCGAAAAGCATTTCGGTAATTATGTTATCTGAACGTAATAAAGTAGTTTTCTGCGTTTTTTTCCTGCTAGCTTTTAAGAAAATCGCGAAAACGTATAAAAGTGGTTTTCACCGTGTGTGACGTCAGTATTATGACTGCCATATGTAAGGTGTCCAAACTGCCATACAGAGTCGTAGTATTGACGTCATAATTTACTTACAACCTTCTGCAATTCGCTACTTTTCAATTTGATAGTTTTGAATGAAAATTACAATTAAGGGAGAAATAAAAAAACACGTGTCGCTTAAAAAAACATTTTCTATCGAACTAAAACATAAAATGGCCTACATGAAAATATGAAATGTTGTCAATTACTTCCGGGTGGAAAGTTTGTCGGATTCTTGAATAAAATCATCTTAGAATAATATTCTAAAATGAAATCGACAAAAAAAACGCTATTACTTATAGGCATATTAATGTTTTTCAAAACCTTACTTTTCCAGGTTTATAATCAAGATGTTTTGTTTCACTCGACTCTGGATGCAGAGAATTCTCTTTCATTTTAGCTTTGTTACAAAAGTGTATATGAACTTATTTTTGTAGAATTATTTTTTATTGGGATTTCCTCAGTCAGAAACGTTGATCCTATCGATCCTTGTACTTGAAAAATATTGTCCCAGATTTTACCACGTATTTTTTTCTTCCGTGCGTCATGCACGCGTCATGCAACTATTTTAAAAGAGACGGCATACGAAAATCTGACTATCCGAAACTGTATATTTGAGATGGCGTCAGTATTATGTATTATCGATTCTTTGTATCAAGAATCGATATTTTTTGTACCTAATTGAAAAGAAAAGTTTTATATATTTTTTTGGAATACGCTCTTTCCCCGTATCATGGGTGCTTATGCTTAACCCGCGTATTCGATGCGATGTGAGTATGTCGTCAACAGGCTTAGTTGATCCCGGCTCAACCACATATTAGGAGAGATTTGAGAACAGGGTATAGTGAGTGTGTTCAGTCTTGGCTCTTGCTTTTAAATGCGTCCAATTACCTACTAAACAAAAGTTAACTTAACGTATTTATGTAGGTAAAAGTGTAGGATCTTTTTTATTTACCAATTATTCTCAGACGGACTTGGCCTCGGTATGTAAATCTCACGTTATACTCATACTCGTACCCATACTCATTTATTTGTGAACCCAATTTAAATGTCAACAGAATTAAAAATTATATTCATAAATTTTTAAAATTACTTTGCTGCAAATACATTATTTAATAAGTACATGTTTTTCGTGACGTAATTGAAAACGCCAAAACAAAGGTACAGTCACCGGCATCAATATCTGCCGAAACAAAGCCGGCAAAAATATCTGACACGTCCTTATGGCATTAGACATAGAGTCGTGTCAGATATTTATGCGTGCTATGTTGTGGCAGATGTTATTGCTGGTGACTGTACCTAGCAAAAAAATGCGGTCTTCTGTACCATAGTAGAAAAATGTCTGTACCATTGTTATGTCCTTCTAGACTGCTCCAGATTTGATCCAGGGACCTGTTATTGTGCCATCCTGCTCCAACCTGTAGAGTTATTTACGACCGCTTTAGCCTAGTTCGTAGTGACCCTGCCTACGAAGCTAGAGGTCTTGGGTTCGAATCCCGGTAAGGGCATTTATTTGTGCGATGAGTAATGGATGTTTTCTATGTATTTAAGTATGTATTTATCTATATGAGTATGTTTATCGTCGTCTAGCACCCATAGTACAAGCTTTGCTTAGTTTGGGGCTAGGTCGATTTGTGTAAGATTGGCCGCAATTTTTTTTTTCTTGCAAGCAGCTCCATCAGCCCTGCTATCATGTAACTTGTTTTAAGCTCACCTTAACGGTCACCTGCAAATATATCTTGACACCGCAATGCGTAGTAATAAAGCGTAGGTAGAGGTCTAGTTTTGTGATGGATGACCGGCGGGGTGAGCCGCATTATCTTTTATTCTTTACGTGCTCACGCGCCTCATACCACCCGTCACGCCTAACGCTAGACCTCCACCTACATTTAGTTACTACGTCGCTTCTTTTAAAATGTCCCTTCGAAAATTTTTGATTGATAGGCAGATAATGTAGTCTTTCGGCAGCCATGCACACATTCACAGTATATTACCGCGCACTTTCATCTGCTCACTTGGGAGTGAACACACACTCAAACACAGTCTTATTATATGTTGCAATGTCAGAAATAAAATATAGACAAAATATATACCGACACATTAGAGCTTAAGCCTAAAAGAGTAATTTTTATTTGTTTTGTTTTTGTATTGTTTTTAGGGTTCCGTACCAAAAAAGGTACTAAAGGAACCCTTATGGTGCGACTCCGTCCGTCTGTCTGTCTGTCACAAAGTGAAATATCTCACGAACTACTTAAGATATAGATGCCGTCAAACTTCTTGAACATGCGGGACGAAGTGGGGGGGCAGCTCGCAGGTACAATTCGCCTTTGCGCAGGCAAGGTCAAATGTTCAAGAAGTTTGACGGCATCTGTATCAATTTGAAATTTGGAATGGTTTTAAATGAGAGTCATCCACGTGCATGGAAAATGAAAATTTTTACTATATATTTTAATTTTCCATGAAATCTTACGAATATGAGGAGGGGGCAAAAAAATTTCAACTATTGGGTCAAGTGGGGTATCATTTGATAGGGCTTGATTTGCACATTTTGAAACAGTTTTTCTTTGTTTTTCTACACGGGGAAAATTTTGATCTATGAAGGAAAATGTAAAAAAAAATACCATTCCCCCCCCTACTCTCCAAAGTTATTCAAGCGAAAAATTCGAAATAATTACTTGTGATTAAGATAAACATAAATATTACGGGAAATGTTTTTTTTTCTTTATCTAGCATATTTTTTGTTTTATTTACAAAAATCATTTCCTAGTTAAGTTTGCAATTTAATCAACTTTATAAGTATTTTTTTGTTTTGTAATTCCTATAAGACTATAATAGAAATACCCTAATTTCAAATTAAAAAATAATAATCGAGATCGGTACACGTGATAAACAATAATCGCTAAAACACCAACATACCTACATACTAAGCTGATTGCCCTTGCACGTTAGTACCAAATGGGGCCGATAGACGGCGCTGACCCCATTCGCGTTGTTAAGATTCTTCTAGAATGAATGGAGTTGGGACGGGTATATATTTCAATAGCAGGTCCAAAAAAAATCGCGATTCAATTGTCTTGGTAGTTTGATGGTGTTGGTGTAAATGTTACTAGTTGTTTGAAATTGAATTCTGTTGTGTTGGGTTAAGTAAATAATTTAACAAATATTGGGACATTTACCTTTACCTTGAGTTAATTGCTAGTTTATTTATTTATTTATTTATTTAATCTTTATTTCACAAAAGAACAACTTATCGTACAAAAGGCGGACTTAATGCCGTAAGCATTCTCTACCAGTCAACCTATGGGCAAAGCAGACAAATTGTGGGCGGTGCAACTACTGATATAAACAGACAGTGGATATAAATACATAATAAATAACGACAATAGACATATAAATAAAATACATACAAATACCAATAATATATTACATACAGACGAAAATAGACAACAGAAACACTAAGAATTTACGGCTCTGCTAGCAAACAACTTGCGTAAAGATCTTTTAAACGCGAATCTGGTCGGAGACTGACGGATTTTAACGGGGAGACCGTTCCAGAGGCGAGCGATTCGAATGGTAAACGAATTGGATATGAAACTAGTTCGGTGAAGTGGAATAGCGAGAGAGAGATTACCTGAAGAGCGAAACTGACGGGTACAACTCACGCCATGGTACTGGAACAAACTTTTGAGATAGTCAGGAGATTTCGGGTCCTGGAGAATTGAGAAAAGGAAACAAAGCATACGAAGGTTACGGCGTTGGCGGATGGGTAACCAACCAAGCTTAGATCGGTAGGAGGAGACATGATCGTATTTACGGAGGCAGAAAACAAAACGAATACAGTTATTAAGGAGACGGTCTAGTTTATTTAGGAGTTCCTCGTTTAAGTCCGGATAACACACATCACCATAGTCGATTATGGGTAGGATCAAACTTTGCACTAATAAAACTTTGGTTTTAATAGGCAAGAAGTGTTTGAGTTTATTCAGGACATGTAGGGATCCGATCACCTTTCGACTAACTTCAGCAACTTGGGTCCTCCAGCTCAGGGTGTTATCCAAATAGACTCCTAAATTCTTTACCTTCTGGCTTCTTTCTTTCTTTCTTATATATTTGTGGGCGAGCGTTGAGGTGAGCTTAAAACAAGTTACAGAATTGCGGGGCAGCACGGTTAGCAGAAGTCGTCCCCTGTCGCACTATCCGTCTCTCTCTTCTTAGAAAACTTAAAAAGATACACGGATAGTACGACAGAATAAGTATACTGTCTACGCGACTTCATTTCTATAGTAGATAAATACGTGAAGCCATTGAAATCAGAAAACATCGTAATTTAAACCGGGGTGACGGTTTTAAGATTTCAATTTCATCTTCGTGGAATCCTATTAGTAATGCCAGCGTCAAAAAACATCGTCCGTTATGTAGTGTTCACTTATTTGCACGTTCTATAGGCATACCGGTGTTGCTATTTACACTTTCCTTGGCTCGACAGCACACCACCACTCCCGGCAACGGTCGGACAACTACTGCCCCTCACTCCGGTCATCATGACGTGACGTATGCGCACGAGATAAGGATAGCAATACACTACTCGTTATATCACCGGAAATTGTTAGTGTTGTGTGTCGGCCCGGCCGGGTGACAACCCTAGTGTACAAGTGGTTCATAACCAAATGCGGGTAGTTCAGAAAACCCACGCAGTAAGAAGATGTTGATACCCGCTCAAGCCAGTTGTCCCATGACCATGGATGTTGCAACACATCCGAACCGTCGGGAGACCTCAGTAAGGTAAATAAATAAGTTAAGGGGCTCCCATAATTGGCGTATGGGATCGTACCTTCAATCTGAATCTCTTAGTTTTCTTTGGTTTTTTGTAGCTTATTATGTTAATAACAACGGCTTTAAGCAATACAGTATCCCATATTTACAGCAATACAGTATACCAAAGATCATTGTTTTCGAGATATTTGGCATCAAAGTTGAACAATTTTAGGCCAAAAAACCTTTCTGGCCATAACTTTTGTGTTAATTGGTGTAGAATGAAAACCCTGGACCAGTTTTTAGGGACGTCACAGACGAACCCAAATATGTAGATTTCGTATGTGTTCGATCTTTCACGTCAATAGAGATACAAAATAAGTGTTGTTTTAGACAATGTTTAAAAAGATCATACAAAATTAAGTATTCATTTGTTTCAAAATCCGGTAGACCAAAATGGAGATAAAAGATTGAAGAACCGATAACCGTTTTATTTATACTTCTATCTGTAGTGCAAAAGTAGGAGATACGATTCAAAACTTGTCAAAAATCGATGGAAACCTCGGGTAGCCCCTTAATTATACGCGATTAAGTCCCGTTTGGTATAAATAATGTGTGAGAATCGTGAAAGTTTAAATTAATATAGAGTAAGTATAGTAAGTACTTAGTGTAGAGTGTATATGTCGCAGGGAAATGGTCAAAACAGAGATTTGATCAAATCTCTAAGGGATATGATCAAATCACGCAGGATGTTAAAATGGCCAATCCATTTTATCATTTACCTACTACAAATCAGTCATTAGATCAAATCTCTGAATCTGTTTAGTGAAATGACGAAATCGGACAAAAAAGGCAACTCGTTTTTTCATTTCACTAGATTTGTTTAGTGATTTGATAAATCCCTGAAACGCGTCAGTGAATTGACGAAACTAACTCGCAGATATTGGCTCCTAAATCATTAGTCATTTAAACGTTTCACCGTCTTCGTGGTTATTTTTTTTATAAAAAAAGCGGAAAAATCTTTATCCCGTTAGTTTAGTCAACTCACTGACGCGTTGCAGGGATTTTATCAAATCACTAAACAAGTCTAGTGAAATGAATAAAACGAGTTGCCTTTTTTGTCCGATTTCGTCATTTCACTAAACAGATTCAGAGATTTGATCAAATTACTGATTTGTATTAGGTAAATGATAAAATGGATTGGCCATTTTAACATCCTGCGTGATTTGATCATATCCCTTAGAGATTTGATCAAATCTCTGTTTTGACCATTTCCCTGCAACATATATATTTGGCGAATTTCTTCTCGTTGCTTTGAAATTCAGGTGGTTTGATTTTTAACAAAACGTCGTCTAACATTCGCAGGCTAACGGCGTTATAAATTGGCTTTCCATTTGCGCGAAATTCTCTTTTTCCTAGAATAAACTTACTGAGAATATTTTGAGAAAAACCGTTTTCCTAAAGTATGACTTCCCAAACTAATTTCTCAAATTATTCTTGTTTTATGCAACTTAATTCAAGGAAAGGGGGAATAAAGCGCAAATGGAATGCCAATTTATGAAAGTTTTATACATAAGTTTATTAAAATATCACGCCGTTAGCCTGCGACTGTCAAAAGACGTTTGTCTTTTGACAGTCGCAGGCTATGGAAAGCGCAACACATTAAGAGTTACCTGATACATCTGTGCAGTAGTAAATCTGGTACCTAGGATTACAAAAGAAAAACAATAATACGTACCTACACAAAAAAATGCCAATGAAGAGTAGCCAATTAAATTAACACAGACTATAGCACCCGTAAAAAAGAAGTACAATCGTAAAAATGTCTTGTCTCACTCCGTCGTATTACCCATCGATACCTCGATACATGTTTGGAGCGAGACACAAGAGGTAGCGGGAACCATTATCAAGTATTTACATATTACGTTCGTAATTAAATACCTACTTATTAAGCTGGTTTTACTACAAACACACGTAAATCATCAGACGCCGTAACCTATGGACTCTTGTGACTCCATAGGAGCCATCGGCTCGTTGTGGACCATTTAGGGTGAATGTCCACAGGAGATACTTTGCGAAGCTGTGTTTTCATGATTTATTGACACATTGCTGTCACATGCGACGTGTAGTGGGTATTCATCCTAGAGGTGCTGATTGGTGATGAACTTGAAGACTCGTGTTAAAATTGATAACGAAGTGTTGCTAAATGGATAGTAAAACATCAAAATATTGTTAAAATATATAAATTAAAAAATATAAGTAAAAATATAAATATAAGTATAAATAAAAAGATATGGAGCTTGAAAGTTGAGAAAAATAATTAATTTTAGCTCCAAGAGCAAACTTAAAGCTACCAAAAGAATCCTTACGCTTTTAGAGAAACACATTTGTAAAACAACTGTGGTAAACAAATTATGCAGTAGGTATTTCGCGACCGAAACAGTAATTTACTTAATTTTCCATACTATGATTAGTACAAATAGACAGCGGTGACATCATACTTCTGGGTCAATTAGTATGAAGCGTTTCGTCTGCGCCAGCGAGGTCCGTCTCAATATTTGTCTATTAATAACGAATTGCATTAAAACAACCGTAGGAATCATGCCTATTCTAGCGAATGTTACATTACAGATAAAACTCATAAAATAAACAAAAGCGCTTAAGCGACCATTCTAGCGAAACGACAGAGATAAATGTATGTCCTTGAAATCATAGTTATACATATAACTGCGTAATATTATTTTAACGCTTGTTCGAGAATTTTTGATAACGCGACACCACATACATTTTGTCACTCCGAGTTTTTATATATCTACGTAACTCGCTGCCTCCTGCAACTTTATCGCCCTAATTTGTAGGCTAACCCTCGACCTTAGGGGTAAACCAGCCGTTTTACGAGCAATGTTACGTACTATGACCACACCGGGTCCCACAAGCAACTACCAAGGGGTGCCGCAGCGTTAAAAACAACTCTGAACTTTGTTACTAAGACTAACGGTCCAAAATGCGCAAAAGCCATAGCGGTGCGAAATATGTTAGTGTTGTGACGTTTTTCGTCCAGGTTTGTGTCGGTAATTGAATCCATGTTATCGATTTCATTGGGGTTCCATAGGCCTGGATCTATTAGGGATAATAGAACGTTGTTTGACAGTTACCACGTTGGCTAGATCTTTGTTATTTGGGGGAAATGGGTTCATCCATGCTATCAAGGGTGTAAGCCAGGGACTGCATAACCGAAAAATAAAGGTAGCATTTTAAAGCGGTATGACGTCATACCGTTTGTTTTGGTATGATTTCGGTAGCGCAACCGAAATGAAATGGTATCTAAATATAACGATACCGTAATTTTATTTCGGTACCTTAACCGTATTTAAAAAGGTACTGTTTGAGTCGGCTGTATCGCCGCGCGCGCGCGCCGCTATCGTGAGCGTGAAGTATCTACCTACCTACCTACATCGTAAAATATGCGAGCGAAAAATATCGGTACCGAAATAATATCGGTTGGGTACAGTAATAATAAAGGTATAAGTACCTCTTTCAACAATAGCGGTTCATAGCGGTATAAAGCGGTACCGTAACAAAATATTTCTACCGGTATAGTCTACCTTTATATCATTACGGCACCGTTATTCTATAGCGCTACCGTACCGCTTATACCGTACCGAAAACGGTCCCTGGTGTAAGCCACGTTTAACGAATTCACAGCCAGGGTGGGTTGCACTAAACTGTCTGTAACCGTAAACGGTGTTCGTTAAAATTTGAATGTATGGAAAGTTTGACAAGTTTCTATGGAATGGCCATATTTAACGTTGATCGGCCGAACGAGCATAATTCAATGTATCAACACTATCAACTTCGCCTATGGGTGCTTGCATCTCCAGACCTCCAGAGCTATTATTTTGCACAGTGCCGATTATAGGTAGATATATATGGATTTTTGTATGGACATCTGCGTACAGCTAGTTCTTATGTTTACCACCATGGTCGTATGAAAAAAATGTATCTTGTTTTCCCCATACACTAAGACCCTACGGCTGTGCTCAAGAAATATAAACGTAATAAAAATAGACACAATATTTACCATGATGCTAGTAGTATTGGTTGCTTCTGAGTTTGCTATGTAGGAGTAGGTAAGCACACTTACGTTTTCACTACCTACATCTAGTAACGGAAGTCTGCAAAGTCTATTAACGAACACTACATCGCAAGCGTCCATAGGCCACAGTGCCCTCAGTCACCAGTCACGCATACGTTTTGCCATTTAGGTTACAATGACAAAGCGGTCATTGTAACAAGGATGACAAGGATGTAAGCACATCCTTGTCATATGCTCGTTTGCCACCATCTAGGGTTTGTCACGGTAGTGTTCAAACAAGCCCGGGGTCCGCTTTAGCACCCAATCCCAAGATTCGGCGTAGGCACTAGTTCTAACTGACCTTCCAGCCCTGTAACTAGACCTTATATTTTTACCAGCATAGTATTAAAAAACTTTACCTTGTCCACCCCACATACGAAGTCCCTACCGCGGCGCCCAGGGCACATAAACATAATAAAATTAGACACAATCGTAAACAAGCCGGGAATCGAACCCGGACCGGATCATGCGACGGCTGTTATTTATGTTCGGCTGTCACTCACATATTAGCTGGTAGGGGTGGCACGAGGGGGATTTTCTTTTTTTTTTATTAACGGCAGATAAACATTAGACCGAAGAAGGTGAAACATAATTTGAGTATTTTTTCTAATAAGAATAATTATATATTATGATGCCGGGGGACCGATTTTTGACTTTCGAGCGCTCGACTCTTTCACTCGAAACCTGACAAAAATTATGAAATGCTATATTGAAATAGCCCTGGAAAATTAAAAAATGAGTGGTATTGACTACCTCAGATTCAATTCTATGGGTAGGAAGTAAGTGCCGGTCATTTTGACACTACAAAAGTATTTACTTTTATTTAGAATAGAATAGAATAGAATAGAATCATATTTATTCATGGCAACAGCACATACATGTACATAAATCAAAAAACAGAATGATATTTGATTTTCGAGCGCTCGAAAGTCAAAAATTGGTCCCCAGAAGGTTATAGAAAGTTAATAATTTCAGCATCCGAGTAGATAAGTTTCTCTTAAAAATAGGAAATAGGGAACCTTCCCTCTAGCTGTTAACACAAGGAAACAAAAAGGGTCGGCAATGGCGTTTGTGATTATTCTGGAGTCGCAAGTGTCCATACCCATAGGCTACTGGGTCTGTTTACTGTGAGACAGTCCGTAAGCTGGTTTGCTGCCGTCGTATTATAAAAAGGCAGCCCACAACAACTCAACATTAACTTAGGTACAATTTACTGGGGACTCTATGAGCTGTAAGTACCTACCTGTGGAGTTGGCGAGCCTGTCCTATTTTTAATAATCTTTTTATTTCGAAAAATTGAATCTACAATAAAATCTATATTTATTATTGTCGTTTAATTGAGAAAGAAAGAACAACAGCAAGAAACAAAAGAAAAAGAAACAAAAACATTTATTCGTAACACACACAAAACTACAAACATTGAATAAAAATACAAATAAACACGTCACAAAATGATTATGGGTTAATTATATACTTACAGGTACATTGGTAATGAAAGCTGCCAGTTCCGCATGCATGATCTACCTTAGGCGTGCAACGTTTGGTCTTAAAATTAATTCAAAATGAAAATATCATAATCTAGATAAAGGTCGTACGTACGCCCGATGCGGGTGGCGCAGGACCGGTCACTTTGGCACTCTTTGGGGGAGACCTATGTCCAGCAGTGGACGTCTTTCGGCTGATATGAGAATGATGATGATGAATATAGATAAATTAGTTATGAAGTACATACATTCAGGCTTTTGTAATCGTTAATCGAATAAAAACATTTCTCCAGTAACCATCCAAGTATGTATGTAAGTTTTTTTAAACATATTAATGCTCATGTCGCAGCAGGCAGTTTATTAAAGAAAGTGATGCACATACAATAGACATTTTTATATAATGATTTTGTTATTGTTTCCACCTGTTCACCTTTAGCATACGATAAAAAAAGAAAAAAAAACTTTTGCCGACGTCGTGAATAATAAAGTATATTCACCTGTGCTAGTGGCAACCCTACCGACCCCTAAGATGATATTTGCGCGCACCTCGCACTTAACCTCTTTCTTTATTTATCAGTCGCATTTCCATGCGGTCCCGGGTTCAAGTCCGGACATAAACTGCGCTTTATGGGCACGTCTTTGTTTTTTCCTAATTAAATATTTAGAAATTGCTTTGAGATGTTTCAGATGGTTTCATACACATATATAAATCACGCCTATTTCCCTGAGGAGTGAGCAGAGATCACGGATTTCCAATTGCTACAAAAAAATACCTGTTTACAAAATTACAGAAAATGCGGACATGCCGTCAGCGCGACAGACGGACATCCGGACATACGAAAGAGTTGTAGTCCAAGCTGAAACTGAGGAGTGCGTTCGCTGCGCTCGCTCATTTAAAGTAAAGGTGGGTCTGTTGGCTACTCGCGGTCTGTATTTTTTTAAATATCCAAAACTTACATAGGTATTAAAAAAAACTATATATTGAACGAAGCGGCTCACAGAATTTCACGAGAATCCGTTGAGAAATGCGACCTGTAGAGGGGATCAGCCGGACGGACATCTGGACCAGGGATGCCGCAGATGTGACTTTTTAGACATCCGCGGATGTGGATGCGGATGCAGATGCAGATGCGGGTATGTCGAGGCTCACATCCGCGGATGCGGATTTGAGACAAAACACTAAAATAAAATACGAAACGTCTAATAGGGTCACATCATACTCGAACACGTTGCGACTGAATCGTTGCAAACCTAACGCATTACCAATAGCGAATACGGCGAATCGTCAGATTACAGTAACGATATGATGATTCTTACTCTCAGACCAAGAAAATATACAGACGGAGCGTTACGAACAGTCTAGTGAAGCCAACCGGTTTTCAACCAAGCCCCATAAGTTTAGCACACGCTAAACAAATTAAATCGCACAAAACTCGAAATAGATTTAGATTTAGATTTAGAATTATTTATTTCATAATATACAATTTACAATATAAATTAAAGCTAGCTTAATCTATATGAATTTATATTATGATCGTCAAAGAGAATTAAGAATTATAATAAAAGGTCAATAAAATTCAAATTATAGTCACAGTAAATAAATTACGAAGATATCACATAAAGAAACACACATAAAGGATCTTGACAGCATTGCGACACGTGCTGAAGAGTATTGTGCAATTTTGTTTGTATATGTGTGCGTGAACGTGTGCTAAACTTGATGTAGCTTGGTTTTGTTTGTATGTGGTTTGGCTTCACTTGACTGTTCGTAACGCTCCGTCTGTATATTTTTCTTGGTCTGAGTTCTTACTAATACTGAACACGCGCGTGTCACGCGCTGAGTTGGCTCCTATCTGGTGGCGATCTGTACTATATCCGCATATGCAAAAACTCTGCATCAATTTTTGCGGATTGAAAATCATGCGGAACATCCGCGGTTGCGAATTTTTGCAACATCCCTGATCTGGACATCCGGGCGTACGAAAGAATTTTGGCCCAAGACTAAACTTAGAAATTCGTTCGCTTCGCTCGCGCGTCCAATAAACCGTGATATAGGAATGAAAGTGTACAAGCATATAAACATCCAAAGTAGAACGTTCAATAATAATTTACTGCCGTAAAACATTTACGGATCAAACTCATAACTCCTCCTGTAAAGCCTCAAATAAAGTGCCAGTAAAATATGTGTAATAAAAAAATGGCGGCGGAGTTCCTGGTTCGAATCTTTGGTTCCGTAGGTGATCACAGATAGGGCTCTAGTGTGTTCAACCTGAGATCCTAGATTCCCCTAATTACTCAGAGCAGACTTACTCATCCATGAGAGGAGGCATGTGCCCAGCAGTGGGACGTATAAACGCTGATTAATTTTATTTTTACTTAGGGCAGATGGCAGCTGACGTGGAATTTTTAGTGGGGAGAAATACCACATAACCCACACTTCCCCCGGGAGCTGGGTGGGGTTTGCAGGTTTTCTCCACGGAAAAAAAGTGACAACTGCTGGGGACAGTCGTCCCCTCATGGGTTCTCATCCATGAGGGGACGACTGTTGTCTCGACTGTCAGTTGTTGGCTCAAACCATTGCGTGTCGAATTAATTTGTATGAAAAAAAAAGGTTTTTGACTATAGATACCAATTTACGTTCATTGCGACTTATGAATGAATGAAATCTTTTATTTCATGTCTTCATCGATCCGAGGTGTTAGTTACATTTTATTTTTATTATTAAGTTAGGTTACACAATACAAAGCCCATACAATATACACTTTCAGCCATATGAAAGGCACACGGACCACACAGTGTATGAACGCGTCGGTAGAGACTAGAGAGTACAATTTTGTATCCTTTGGCGTCGAGAATCAAGGCCCTCGGTCCTAGTGCGCACAAGTTATTTACGGAAATCGCAAAGCGAAAATACTACATAAGAAAAACGACTGAAATATTGAATACAATCTACGCTAATATTATAAAGAGGAAAGATTTGATTGTTTGTTTGTTTGTATTGAATAGGCTCCGAAACTACTGAACCGATTTGAAAAAATGTTTTATCATTTGAAGCCGACACTATCCCTGATGAACATAGGCTACTTTTTACCGCGGGAAAATGCTTCATTCCTACGGGAAAACGGGTAATCCGTGCGAAGCCGGACCGGGCAGCTAGTTCAATATAAAATATTTTTGCGTCCACACCACCTGATTTGATCAGCACGGCTATACGTCTCTTTCTTATTAGATAACTTAGAAAGAGAGGTATAGTGCGAGAAAAGTCGAGAGAGCTCGCGCCGTCGTGTGATAGCCGTGCAGAGAATTCAATCAGATGCGCAAACTACGCTTGGCTGGTTGAGATACCGCTAGCGAATAAATTTACCGTGCCCAAGGAACCCTATAAGGAGAAGTAGTATCACTCAACCGAATTGCGTGTATCCGCCATTACGAAAAACGTGGTAAAACGGTATTTGATGGGTCGGCATAATTGCTTAGTAGTCCTTAGGGAGGTTTGGGCCATGATACATACCAGTGTTGCCAGATGCTGGAAGCTTTGAGTCTAACTTTCAAAGTAGCTTCGTGACCTGTATTATACATTGCAAGCATGTCTCTTTAAAAAAAATGTTTCATTTAATTTCGAAAAAGCGTCTCGACAAGAAAATCACTACAGTATAAAACAAAGTCGCTTCCCGCTGTCTGTCCCTATGTATGCTTAGATCTTTAAAGCTACACAACGGATTTTGTTGCGGTTTTTAGGGTTCCGTACCTCAAAAGGAAAAAACGGAACCCTTATACTTAGGATCACTTTGTTGTCCGTCTGTCTTTCTGTCAAGACCATTTTTCTCAGGAACTCGTAGAGGTATCAAGCTGAAATTTATATCGAATACTCAGGTCTATTGTCCCTTGGAACTGTGAAAAAATCAAACTTAAAAGCCAACGCAATCAAAAGATACAGTCGTTTATGCTGCAAAAATTGAGTTTTTCGACACTCGCAAAACCTACGGGGTACTTCCCGTGAACTCAGAAACTTGAAATTTGGCACGAAGCAACTTCATATAGCACAGACAAAGGAAAAATTAAGAAAAGTAGACATTTTTAGTAAAATCATACAAAAAAATGATTTTAAAATTTTTAAACTTATTCCTTTTTCCTCGTAAACGTGTTGAGATTTTAAATTGAAATTCATGTCAAATAAGTCATGTCTATAGGACCTTTCAGATGTAGTAAACCCAAACTTTTATGTCAACGCAATCAAAAGAAATAGCAAATTTAGTCGCATATTTTGAAATTGGGTACTCGCAAGAAACTCAAAACCTAAAGGGTACTTCCCGTTAACACAGAAACTTGAAACTTGGCACGAAGAAACTTCATATAGCACAGACAAAGGAAAAATTACGAAAAGTAGACATTTTTAGTAAAATCATACAAAAAAATGTTTTTAAATTTTTTCAACTTAATACCTTTTTCCTCATAAACGTGTGGAGGTATTTAATTGAAATTCATATCAAATACTCAGGTCTATAATACCTTTCAGCTGTAGCAAAACGAAACTTTTATGTCCACGCAATCATAAGAAATAGCAATATAAGTCGCATAATTTAAAACTGGGATGTAGTAGAGACACTTTTAAACTTGATGGTTTTTATGAGGTGTGCAGAGTAGAAAGTCCAGCTATATCTAAAGCAAATCCAGGTTGGGCATCTATCGCTTATGTACGTCGCAATCTAAAGGATGCCATCCCAGATGCATCATGTACAAGATATATTTTTTTTAAATAACCCTGGTGCTGCAAACGGCCATTGTGAATGCTTGCATTTTGAAATGTTTGATGTCAGGCAGAGTGATAACTGTATCTGTATCTAAATATATAAAAGAAGAAGCTGACTGACTGACTGACTGACTGACTGACATATCAACGCACAGCCCAAACCGTTGGGTCTACGGATTCCAAATTTGGCACGTAGGTTTCTTATAAGGTGTAGGGGAGCACTAAGAAAGGATTTTTCAAAACTCACCCCCTAAGGGGGTAAAACGGGGGTCCAAAGTTTGTATGGGGGAAGTATTATTTTTTGAACTAGAGACTTTAAACTTTGTAGGAAGATTACTTATCAAGATACAAAAAAAGTACTTTCAGCGTTTTACAAAACTCCACCCCTAAGGGGGTTAAATAGGGGTGCAAAGTTTGTATTCAAAACTACTGGGACTACAAACTTGAAATTTACACCAGACCTTCCTTTTATGACGCAGGCAAGGGATAAAACGGGATTTTTGGAAATTCTATCCCTAAGGGTGTTAAATAGGGGTGCAAAGTTTGTATGGGTTAAAAATTATTTTTTGTACTAGAGACTTGAAACTTTGTAGGGATATTACTTATTAAGATACAAAAAAAGTTCATTCAGCGTTTTAGAAAATTCCACCCCTAAAGGGGGTCAAATAGGGGTGCAATGTTTGTATGGGGTAAACATTATTTATTGAACTAGAGAATTGAAAATTTGTAGGAAGACTACTTATTAGGATTCAAAAAACATCTTCAGCGTTTTATAAAATTCCACCCCTAAGGGGATTCAATAGGGGTGCAAATTTTGTATTCAAAACTACTCGGACTAGGAACTTGAAAATTACACCAGATTTTCTTTTTATGACATAGGCAAGAGATAGGACGGGATTTTTGGAAATTCTATCACTAAGGGTGTTAAATAGGGGTGCAAAGTTTGTATGGGAGAAACATTATTTTTTGTACAAGAGACTTGAAACTTTGTAGGGATATTACTTATTAAGATACAAAGAAAGTTCAGCGTTTTAGAAAATTCTACCCCTAAGGGGTCAAATAGGGGTGCAATGTTTGTATGAGGTAAACATTATTTATTGAACTAGAGACTTGAAACTTTGTAGGAAGATTACTTATTAGGATACAAATAAAAATATCCTTAGCGTTTTTAAAATTCCACCCCTAAGGAGATTAAATAGGCGTGCAAAGTTTGTATTCAAAACTACTAGGACTACAAACTTGAAATTTACACCAGAACTTCCTTTTGTGACGTAGGCAAGGGATAAGCCGGGACTTTTGGAAATCCTATCCCAAAGGGGGTTAAAATGGATTTTTTGTACTAGAGACTTGTAACTTTGTAGGGATATTACTTATAAAGATACAAAAAAAGCACTTTCAGCGTTTTAGAAAATTCTACCCCTAAGGGGGTTTATTAGGGGTGCAATGTTTGTATAAGGAAAACATTATTTATTGAACTAGAGACTTGAAACTTGGTAGGAATTTTAATTATTAGGATACAAAAAAAAGTATTTTCGGCGTTTTATAAAATTCCACCCCTAAGGGGGTAAAATAGGGGTGCAAAGTTCATATTCAAAGCTACTGGGACTAGAAACTTGAAATTTACACCAGAACTTCATTTTATGACGTAGGCAAGGGATAAGACGGGATTTTTGGAAATTCTATCGCTAAGGGGGTTAAGTAGGGGTGCAAAGTTTGTATGGGAGAAACATATTTTTTTGTACTAGAGACTTGAAACTTTGTAGGAATATTATTATTAAGATACAAAAAAGAACTTTCAGCGTTTTATAAAATTCTTCCCCTAAGGGGGTTAAATAGGGATGCAATGTTTGTGGGGGGAAACATTATTTATTGAACTAGAGACTTGAGACTTTGTAGGAAGATAACTTATTAGGATACAAAAAAAGTAATTTCAGCGTTTTATAAAATTCCACTCCTAAGGGGGTTAAATGAGGGTCCAAATTTTGTATAAGGGAAACTTATTTTTAGCTACTACGTACTTAAAACTTTGTGGACAGATTACTTATTCATTTACAAAGTACATTCAGCGTTTTGGAAATCATTACACCTAAAGGGGTTAAAAAGTAGGTCCAAAGTTTGTATGGAGAAAAAAGATTAGTTAGACAATTTTATTCGAGAATTCACAGGATAATTCCTAACGATAAATGAGTAAATAAGTGTTTCCAGTTTTTTGAGAATTCAACCCCTAAAAGGAGACATGTGGTGACAAATTCTGAAAATCAACATCGGCATCTATTGTTCCATTCCAACGTGGCGTCTAAATATCAATATGGGCGTTGTTATTACGGTTTTTTGAGGCGTTAATAACGAAAATCACATAGATGTTGAAATGTAATGTTGTGGACATGAAAATTCATGAAAATATTTGTGCCAAATTGCAATTCAATCGGTCCAGTTTTTTTCGTAGCAAATCGGTTGTAACAGACCGACTGACAGACAGCCACACGTGATCCTATAAATAAGGGTTCTATTTTTGCTTTTGAGGTATGGAACGCGACCCGCATTATATAGGGTTATAGGTTTTAAAGTTTGTATTTGGTGCCATCTCGATCGTCAGCAATCGGTACCTAGGCGAGTGCGGGCGGCGCGGCGGGACGGGAGGGTAGGAGACATTGGGAAAGTGCCTGCATCCGTAATAAGTACATTCAAGGTGCTGCACGAAGATCTGCTTACTTTTAATAAGTTAAGCATTTTGGCCGCCGTTAAATTAAAACAAATTTTTGGGTATTTATGTTAAATACTGGTTCGAAAAGCATGGAAAAAAATCTTAGGAAACAAGCCTATAGCAATGTCCAGGCCACAAATTTGACTTGAAATTCGTGGAGATATTTTGGTATTTCAACATTAGTGTTCATGAACATAAAGTAGCTTTTATTCCAGAGGACAGATTCTCATTAATCATGATTGTAAATTTAATAACAGAAATACGTACATACATACATACATTGACGCCTTTATTCCCAAAAGGGGCAGGCAGAGCACATGAACTTTATGTTCCAGCGCCACTACAAAAAGTGATATTGCTTAGGTTGTTAGCCCATAACCCACAACACACTTCAACCCTGCTCTCTTAATCGAGTTTTGGAAGAAAGAGGGTGGTGAAATTCTAGCCCTTCACCACACGGGCATAAAAATAATGTAAATAAAAATTAATTTACCATAATGGGTTATGACGAAGGGTTATTCGTAGGGGAAGTTAGCAGTAGTAGGTTAGTAGGCGGCGTAGCAATTCAACAAATTTGGAAAATTACTTTTACTACGCGGGCGAAGCCGCGGGCAAAAGCTAGTATATAATATAGGTCACCACAATGACAAATTAATGTTGCAATTGAATGCATAAATACAACAATATACGGCAGCAACTCCAAAGGGGCTATACCCCGTGTTCCCGTTTGATTGTTGTGGGAGACTTCAATATCGATTTTAGAATGAATCCCCAAAATGGAATTTCCACATATTTTTCATCCCTAAACATGTTTCCGTTAATAAGCACTAGCACTACACGAAATAGTACAACTATAGATAACGTTTTTTCAAACTTCAATTTTCAATGTGGTACTATTCATACCTTTTTCAGTCAACATTTTACAGGTCTGGTTATTTTTTTTCAAATTTAACAGTTAATTAGTATTTTGAACCGGATTTATAAAAAGATAGTGACTAAAAACTTTGTAAATAAACCACTTTGATAAAAGAAGTTTTGCCAGGCTGCTGCAAATCTAGTGTAGGTATTTCAGGTACTTCAGTTTTATTATAAAACTAGCTGTACCTGTGACTTCGTTTGCATGATAATGTGGTGGGAGTTAATGCATTTCTTCTCTTGGACATAGGACACATGCAGTTCTCATTTAGCCTATCAAGTAAAACGTGGAATAAACCCATTTTAGTTGAAATGCCGTTAAGATTCGTTCGTCTTTATCTGTCACTCTGATTTTTAAATTAGTAGGAAAAGACAAAACTCGTTTTATTTAACATAGGTATTTTAAATTTTATGAATACGGGGGGAAAAGTTTAGTAGATGTTTGTGACAATAGATCCAACAGGTAGGACACAGGCTGCAGCATTAAATGTTTATTGATCTTCTTCTGTACATATTTTTAACACTTAATATTAAATAAATAAAAACGTGATGGCCGAAATGATCTTGAGTCACTCCGATATTTTTTTTTCATACTTATTGCTATGTTTCAGATCACATTCTGCCAAATCTTATGTATGTTCCCGCTATTGCCAACTTAATTAAATGTGTGTTGTGCTTCATTATAAAAGTATTTTCCTGTATTTTGGCCAATTTCTGTGTCTCTATATTGGCTGCATGTCAACTTGAAGGCGCGTAGTACGAAGTTATAATACCGCCTTAATACAGACGCGGTTGATAATTAATGTTTATAAAAGGCCCGTTCTGTACTGATTGAATACATACGTTTATTGCTGATAAATATAAATACTGACAAATCAGCATGGCTATCACAAGACGGCGCGCAAGCTCTCTCGATTTTTCTCGAACTATCCGTCACTCTCTTATAAGACAACTTAGAAAGAGACGTATAGTGCGAGAAAAATCGAGAAAGCTCGCGCGCCGTCTTGTGATAGCCGTGCAGTATCGTATCGTGACAAAATACTCCGCGTGTAATCTTGCAGAAACTCAAATAAACTTCATGGCTGAACGCGATGAGCCGATGACAGTGCTAAATATTCCATGCCATAAAAAAAAGGAAGTCGGTCAGACTTTTGACGTTTGACGTTATTTTGTTGAAATTTGTTGAACCATTTGTTGAAATTACGCCTCAATACGAATTTAGCGCATATAAGTTTCCATATCGGAATCGATTATTTTTTTATGCTTTAGAATTTAATATGCGTATTGTGAAGGTCTATCACAACACCGGATCGAAATTATTAGGTACTGTTGGATAGTTAAGGCAAGGCCGCCATTTTGACGCCACTGACAGTTGACAGATATGGCGGCTACGATTTCAAGCAGAAGAAATGAATAATTTAATGAGATTCAAATGTTTCCGAAAATGTATTACCCATCGCAGTCAGATAAAAACTATCCTAAGTCCTAGCTAGAATAGTAATGTACTTGTAAAAAAAGTTTAAAGTATTTCCGTTCACGGGAAGCCGAGATCATTCGGGACACAAAAATGGTTAGTTTGATACTGGCTGATTTTTTTTTTAATTTAGAGATTTATTATAAGTGAGAGATAAATGATGTGGTTCTTAATTTTTTATTTTTTTTTAGGATTACTAAATTGATAAAAAGACCTTGTTTAAATTTATGCTCCCCCAGCTTCGCACATTGTAATGTTACGGATTCCATTTTCATTTATCATTTAGTAATAAACATACTACAACTTTTGCTTGTTATGGTTTGTACGGAACCCTCGGTGCGTGAGTCCGACTCGCACTTGGCCGGTTTTTTTTAAATAGATAGAGTGGTTCTAGAGGAAGGTTTATATGTAGGTATAATATAGTACCCGTGCGAGCCGGGGCGGGTCGCTAGTTCTATAATTAACGAACCTGCTCACAAAATTTCGCGAGAATCGGTTGAGTAATGCGAGCTGTAGAGGGGAATAGCGGGAAAGCGGGAAAACCGGACATCTGGACATACCAACGATTTTCAGCAGATGCTGAAGCATAGAACTTCATTCGCTTCGCTCCCTCTTTCGATAAGCAGTTTAAGCACTATATTGCTAAAACTAAAAAAAGAATGTAAATTAAAAAATAATATATTACCACCCTTGATCGATTTACGGTTCTGTATGTATACCGATTTCATTTTAAATACGAGTAAGATAGAAAAAATAAGTATCATTAATTAGGCCAGAGTTTATGTGAAAAAAAATTTTTTTGTTACAACCTTTTATTGCCGACTGTACTTTTCTGTATACCGTCATCAACTACTCATTGAGACGATTCTTACGAGCCCAAACTCGACGGGGTTACGTCGGTTAAGTACTGATTTCCCATCGCCACCTTCTGCCTCTCTTATGGTACCATCGAGCTGATAATGGTATCAGCTCGATGGTAACATAATATTGAATAAAATTGTCATCCAAACTATATTAAACTCAAAATTTCAGCTCAATCGGTTGAAGATATATATAGTTTAAAATTTATTTAGCAGAGTTCACCCGAACAAACATAGTTCCATAATACATTGCAAGTTATATACATAAAAGCTTGTAAAAAAGGGCGTAACGATTTACTCGTTTTTTTAGTTCAAAAGCTACTGAATATTTTTTGAGTGTTATCATATGTTAAATCAAATGGTACAATGCCAAGTTGGCTTAGTTCGGGTTGCATAGGGCGGTTCCACGAGCCATCCGGTTGCCTTTTGGGCACTGCATGCGTCATTGCTCTGAATACTAGTCTTCTTATACTTTTCTATGTATGTAAGTTAATTTACCTCCCTGGCGGGGGTATGGAGGTATGGATGGATTGTGCTATCCATCTATACTTCCATACTAATATTATAAATGCGAAAGTGTCTCTGCCTGTCTGTCTGTCTGTCTGTCTGTTATCTCTTCACGCTTAAACCGCTGAACCGATTTAGGTGAAATTTGGTATAGAGATAGTTGGAGTCCCGGGGTAGGACATAGGATAGTTTTTATCCCCGAAATCATCCCCTAAGGGGGTGAAATGGGGGGTGAAACTTTGTATGGAGCTGCGATATAAACGAGTCCCACGCGGACGAAGTCGCGGGCAGAAGCTAGTAGTCTACGTTTTTGTACTCATGTCACTCATATGTGTGTGTATATGTATGTGTGAACTTTCTATTCCGTCCTTTCTCTATGAACTGACGTCATGTATATAACACGATTAAAGTTTATAGGACGCGAAAAGTCGAGGATGTCGTAGTAGTATTCTTATACTTTTCAATTTAAGCAGGTTATTTTACCTCCAACCCTGGCGAGGAAAAGCCCCGTATCATGGTAGCATATTAAAAAAGCACAAATTAATACCCTATAACGAAAACTATAAAAAGATAATTTACTTTAAAAACAAAGTTTTAACCGACTTCAATTTAGTACTCCGCCAAGCCACGAGAACATTTTCTATTTTTTTTTACAATTTACGACATGAACTGATTTCCGATAGCAAATGCGTTGATTACTATAGAAAAAAACCGAATCGCTGTATGTGGGCCGATAATATTTGAGGTCTTCCATCGATTCCCCAAGATCATCACCAATGGCACTTCATTAGTTCCTATTTCAACGGAATCTTATCAGAACCTTTGACGTACTTTTGCACTTTTAAGTACATAATTGAGGAATTCGATAAGTCATCTGTGGTCTTCATCATCAATTCCTCGCCACCAAATTTATGATTCCGGATGTAAATACACGAGTTATAACAGAAAATACCAAAATCACTACACGCGTGCCTAATAAAATTGAGGAGTTCCCTCAATTCCTCATGGATCCCATCATCCAACTGAATTTTTGAAAAAATGGGACCCACCTGGAAGCATATACTTACAAACAAAAAAAAAATTTTCCGAATCGGTTCATCAATGACGGAGTTCTGAGGTAACAAACATTGAAAAAAAAAAAAAAAAATAAATACAACCGAATTGAGAACCTCCTCCTTTTTTTTGAAGTCGGTTAAAAAGAAACATGGTAAAGGTAGCTAAATGTAAACGAACTAGAACACTTCCTATCTTTATAATAAAGTTAATAGAGTACCTACTAGACATTCACTCCAAACTACATCGTGAGTGCAAATCTGAACTCAGTAAGTGGTTAAAAACGAGAACTTATGAAGATACGGAAAACTTGCTAAAATCGGTGCACTAGGTAGTAAGTACTACTTACGTACACACACATACACATTAGCTTAATCGTAAATCGTAATTAATCATTGTACCTACCTAGATTTAAAGCCATATCACATCAATACATTTCTTAAATTATACTTTAAAAATCATGTTTAAAAAAAATTGATTAAATTAAATTAGATGTAAATTACACATTTTTTGTAAATTGAACATAGGGAAGAGCGGTGCCTCCCAACACAAGCAATACTTTGCTTACCGGGCGGCTCCATCCCCTGTATCAAAAACCATGTATCTTTTACTGAAATAAATAATTATGTAATTTAATTTGTAAAATGGTCGGCCTTATCACGTGATAAGGGCGGGTTGCACTGACTTACGATTACAGACCGATCAACGTTAAATATGGCGCTGACAGCTAGCTGTCAGTCCATAGAACGTTGTTCATTTTAACGAACATCGCTTACGATTACAGACGGTTTGGTGCAACTCACCCTAAGTGACAAGATATAGCGTCCGTCACTGGCCGACACCGTTCGATACAACGAGACTGTCGCTCTATCTTGTCACTTATCGCATGATAAGGCCGACCATGATACGGGGCTAGGACTGCATCGGGAATCCCCTATCTACGGGTTGAGATGTCCTTTTTAGGTGATCGGAGGTAATGTGAAAATTACTTACACCACGTTGTCATTGGTTCTCGTTCGATCCAGTAGAAATGGGATACCTGGGTGTCCCATGTTTTGTCGACAAACTTTTCACCGAATTTTATTTCATCGAAAACGTTTCAAGTAACATTTAGTTCACGAATTATTGTTTGGTGTAATCTTATTTCATTACAATATTTAATCATTCCATGGAATAACTGTACAGGGAATATTATTTGGCAAATGATTCATTTTGTATAAATTTTAAATGGCAGAATAACAAAACAACGAATTTCATTTGTTCGAAATTTTATTACAACGTTACAAAAACAAATAACCACTGATTACAGGGGTTTACCTACATAAGGGCAGGCAGAAAAGAGGGGATCGGGGGGTGAAGCCCCCCACAGTAAAAAAAGTATCAATTGTATTATAAGTAGTTTAGGTTAGGGTTCACTTGTGACCCTCAGAGCGGAAATAGGCACCCCGCGAAGCGGGGTGACGTCGACACGCTGGCGGTTTGGTAAGGTTTAGGTTAGGTTAAAATAATTGCCATAGTTAATTGTGTATGCCAACTATTTGAAATAATAATCCTTGCAATAATTTGTATGTTAATTAAAAATACTTGAAATAATAAATCACAAAACGTTTTCCATGACATAATTCATTTATAATGAATCATCCGACAAGTAAAAATACACGATTTAATGTAATGATCATTCCACGAACTGAATTGTCGACGAAATGAAAATACATGAAACGTTGACTTTGAAGTGAAATTCGACGAAGTGAGGGTCGACAATTTGATGATAAAGCGGGATACCTGTGTATCCATTATTTTGTGTAGATTGTACGGTTGAGATTAATTCATGTGGCTGACTGTTAATAGAACTGTCATTTTAAATGAAATCTTCCTTGGACGGTACACCTTCTTCTGGAATGATTTTTTTTATACAACGACGGTGGCAAACAGGCGTATGCCCGCCTGATGGTAAGCGGACACTGAAAGAAAGAAAGAAAGAAAATAGTTTATTAGTGCAAAAACTATACATAAATAAGTGTTACAAAACTTATTTTGATCAAATTATTCTAAGTAATTTGCACTAAAGGGCTAGCACTCAGCTTAATGTCACGGAGTAGGTAAGCCAGAGGACACATTCCGTGACGCTTATTTTCAGTGAAGCCAGCATTTGGACTAGATGGCATGGCACTGAGAGAATAGTCGGTAATAAAGTAATAATAAAAGAAACACAAATTCTTTAAGCCGAAACTAAGCATAAAAAACAAAAAAAAAATACTCTTTTACGCTACGCTTAAGCTCTAATGTGTAGGTGTACTTATACCTGTAATAAGACTGTGTGAGTGTGTGTTTGTTTGAGTGAGCAGATTAAAGTACACGGTAATATAATGTAAATGTGTGCATGGCTGCCTAAGTAGGTACTACAATTTCTGCCTATCAATCAAACATTTTCGAAGGGCCATTTTAAAAGAAGCGACTTTGGAGTTTCGTATTGGTGGTGGCAGCTATATACATATACTGCAGCCTATAGACGCATGCAACCCCAAAGGAGTAACATGGGCGTTGTCGACCCTTGATATGTTTGAGTACTCGCCGTGTTGACAGCTGAAGGAATAAATTCCCTCGCTCTCAACACAACGCATCCTCGGGGGCTCTGGCGACCTTGCTCACCTCCAGGAACACAACACTACTACAGAGCAAGTAGTAGTGTTAAATAACATTACTACTTGCTCTGTAGTAGTGTATTATGGCTGTGGTCTTCTGCAAGGCGGAGGTACTTCCCCAGCTGCGCTGCTCCACATTCGAGCGGGAGTTAGCTAGTCAAGGGGGCTGTTCGTTTGATATTATCCCCTGGCATTCAATTTTCATACTTTTTGGGGGACAATTTTACACAAATCGACCTAGCCTCAAACTAAGCAAAGCCCTTTGGGTACTGACAACACTGAAGATTCGTGAACAGATATTCGTGCTCACGCGAATAAAATGCCTCTGGGATTCGAACCCGGAACCGCGTCGTATTCGTACATAACAAATTTATACATAAACAATATTTTCTGTAATTTAAATATCTGTAGATCTACTTATTTATATATATTTAAATTACAATAAAACAAACGAAACAAAACTTATAACTATTAATAACAATGTATAATTATTCGTTTTGTTAAATACATAAATTACAGGCAAGGCAAATAAATTAAAGATAGGCAGTTGTTTCCCCGAGGTAAGACCGACAGTTGTTTCCCAGGGGGAAACCAGCCAGTGCGTGTCATACTAGTATCAGGAACCTTCAAGAGTCCTCAGCACGGTCAACTCCAGGTGACTCTCCAACCATCTCCTGTTGGTGAGAAAGGTTGCTAGTACTCCCGAGGAGGCGTTGTGTTGAGAGCGAGGCAACTTGTTCCTTTAGCTGTCAACACGGCGAATCCTCAAACATATCAAGGGCCGGCAACGCCCATGTTACTCCTTTGGACTTGCATGCGTCTATAGGCTGCCGTGTCCGCTTACCGCTTACGCTTACTTATTGTTTCCCACCGTCGTTGTATAAAATAAAAAAACACAAACGCAGTTTGGTTCTTATTTTAAAACGGCTTACTGAAATTACATGAAACTTTGTATACACCTCGAACCTAGTTTATCTTGTCATAAATTATAATATAATCATAATAGAAAAAAAAGTAATCAGAGACTTTGGATGAAAATCGTTTTACTCGCTCTATTTTTTCCATTTTAATTTCTAGCATCAGAAACTAGTTTCCGACTTGGATAAAAAAGTTTCTGTCAAAAATTTCATTTTTGGTACAAGCTTTTATTGCCGACTGTACTTTTCTGTATACCATCATCAACTACTCATTGAGCCGATTCTAACGAGCCCAAACTCAACGGGGTTACGTCGGTTAAGTAATGAATTCCCATGGCCACCTTCTGTCCCCATCATCAGATCAGCTCGATGGTACCATAATATTGAATTGTCATCCAAACTATACTAAAACCCGAAATTTCAGCTCAATCGGTCACCGGGTCAGTGGGTCAAATTTAACTCGCAAGATTTGTCCCATACTCACATACATACATATACGAAAGGGCAAGTCAAATAAAAGCTTGTAAAAAGGTTCATGTTATACTAACATGGAGAGCCGAGCGTCCTGTTGACCCTTAACTCAAGCCTGAATCACACTGCGGCACACGAAGGGAGTATAATATATCAGCTTTTGACCGCCACCGCAGGCCGCAGGTGATTCAAGCCGCTACATTCTAGAACAAAAATCTGAGAAACATTAGTAGAAAGTGTATAGATAGAGACTATTATCTGTATAGTTGAGATTATTTAATGTGACCGATTTTTTATTATACTGTCATTGGAAGTTGAAGCTTTTTCCTCGGACGGTAGAGCAGCTTTTTGAATGGACACTTTGATGCAATTCGGTCGGCTGAAATAATCTGAACTATACTAATATAGGTCACAAATTGTACAGAAATGGTAAAAGTAAAATAATATATACAAACAAAAATATTAAACAAAACGCCAATAATTATGGAACCACTTATATCATAATATTTAGTGGTAGTAATTACGTCCCAGTTTTTGACATATTTATTGTAATAATTGACTATTATAAAGTTTTATTGACATGTAATAAGATGTATTAAGAAGCCATGTCAGGTATTGGGTCTGTGTTGAGCACTGGAACGATTACCGTACCGCATGTTATTCATTATTATATTATTAAGTGTTTTAACATACAACACTTAAAACTGCACGCATACTTGAGGTGAAACCAAAAGTAATTAAATTAAAACATCCCTAAGTTATTGAGCGTTAGATTCCGACCGATTATATTTACCGTCATTACACATAAACAAATACGTCACATTGTTATTGATCGTTGTTTGATTCCATTTGCCCGAAGTGGACGTTCTCACTTTCATTACACATGACTGAATCGATGTGGGCCGTGTATCCTTGATCTCGCAGCGACTGAACCACTTGCCGGTTCAGCTCCATGTCGGGCCGGTAGTGCGCCGAGCAAGCCCGGATCTTCTCAATCACTCCGTTCTTGACAACCATCTCCCCTGCTCCCGCAACCGGGCTACCAGCAAAGAAACTTGATATCCTCATCTGTAACAATCCTCTACTATGCACAGTAGACAGTAGGATTCTCCCATCCGGCCCCATAGCGAATATGGCAGCTGGCCCCGCGTGACCCTCGTCCGCAGCACTAGTGTCTACTAATTCCCCCTGGGAATTGACTAGTTTGCCATCTTTAACTTGGACTTGGAGGTGGGCCCTTTGCCGATTATTGTAGTACACGACAGCATGACACTCCGACTTACTCTGCTGCAGACAAGTTGTGTCTTCATCTTCACCCCTGTATTGACTCTCCATCGCGTATGTAGCGTAAGAAAATGCTATGCTGCTCGAAGTAATGTTGGCTCTGTATACGGTGCATGTTTTGTTACTTTCCCGTTGGCAAATGTAAATGTTTTCATTTCCTTTTGCCGTATAAAAGTTGCCATAAAATATTGCCATGTCTATCGGGAACTTATAGCCTAAAGGCACAGATTCACAAGAGTCGATGGCATCTGGTTTTATAATACAGGAAATCCACATACCATTAGTATGTGATACTGCGTTAATCCTATTCCCCACCCTTGAAAGACCCGTGATGCTCTCCCTTAAGGTATACATAAACGTACAGCTGCTCTCTGCTCCCAGGGTACAACGCATCAATTTTCCATTCCACACGCCGACATGGATGTATTCATTTTCCTGCATCAAAGCATAGACTGAGCTATCAAATATATGGAATACCCGACAGCTGTTGATTGCATCAAGTCCACAAGTCAAAACTGTACCATTCTCCAGGCCGGCGTACAAGTTCCCGTTGGCTGCAGTAAGAGACTGAACGTGCGTACTTAACGACTGATAGATCTGGCACGTCTCTGGGTGATTCAAGTTGCATTTTAATATCTTCTTATAAAATCCAGCATATATAAACTCGCCAACGACGAGCAGAGAATGGACCTCGTTGCCGCCGGTGGTGTACAACACCTCGCATTGTTCAGGATCCTTGTAGAGACACCGCAGGATCTGTGTATCCGTACCAATGAGCACTGCTGCAGGAGTATAAGTCCGACGTTCCGTGACGCATACTTCTACGTCTCTTACTTGAAGAAATGGAGAAGACACGTTGGTGTTTGACGCACCGTTGTCTCCTGTAGGTGAAGAGGCACCCAGCGGTGAAGCGGAGGCCGCAGCCAGCAGACTGGCGAACAAGAATAGCATGGTGAGATGTGGGCGGCGTGGCTCAAGTTCACGGACTGAATGCTGCTTCAGCGCCAGTGGTGCTTAAATAGAGGACAAACTACGAACGGATAAGAGCCAGTGACGTGGAGGTTACAGGGTCACAACAGATAAAATGGGACGTTGTTTTAGTGTACGCAAATCGCGAGTGCTTCATTGATAAGAAATTAAACTTGACACTTCGCGACGAAACGGATGGCTGCCCCCCTAGCACACTAGGTTTAAAGTCCGACGCAAAACATTAGTCCTTATTTTTGCCCTCGCATATTTGCCACAATGGGACGAATTCTTTATGTCCGACATAAAACTTAGCATATAGCACCCCTGATGGTCGAAATTAAATAGATAGATGGTGGAAACTTAAATTTAAAGACAGTTTTTCAGACAGACTGGATCCGCCAATCTAATCTACATCTACACTAATATTATAAAGACGATAGATTTGTTTGTTTGTTTGTTTGTATTGAATAGTCTCCGAAACCGCCGATTTGAAAAATTCTTTTACCATATAAAGCTCTGGTTCCTAGGATAGCGGTGCCGATCCGTCTCTTTCTAATTAGACCACTTAGCGAGAGACGGATAGTCTATCTCACTGCCATATGACGGCACCGCTATCTCAGGAGACCGGAGCTTTAGAAGCCGACATTATCGGCTGATGAACATAGGCTACTTTTTACCGCGGGAAACTGGGAAAACGGGTAATCCGTGCGAAGCCGGGCCGGGCAGCTTGTTAATATATTATAAAGAGAGGAAGGGCACAGCGGTATGTCATCTCGCTCATATTTTGAGCAGCCCAACTGGTGAAGTATCTTAGCCATGATAACGCGACTTGCTCTATTATCAGAGCTGTTATTCGCTACGCGCCAATGCGGCTCACCCCGCCAGTCACCCGTCACGAAACTAGACCTCAAACCCACGCTTAGTTACTACGCATCGCGATGTCAAGATATATTTGTGGGTGAGCGTTGAGGCGAGCTTAAAACAAGTTGCAGAATAGGGGGGCTGGTGTTGTGTTCCTGGTGGTTAATAAGGTCGCCAGAGCTCCTGAAAATGGTACGTGTTAAGAGTGAACCCACTCTCGCTCACCCACGTTTGTCTCTAGATATCAAAACAACGAATCCTTAAATCCATAAAGTATCGGCAACGCTTTTGTGATTCTTCTTGAATCGCAACACACAAAGGGAGTTTTTTTTATTTATACCCCCCAATGATAGGTACAAAAAAAAAGCGGCCAAGTGCGTGTCGGACCATGCACAACAAGGGTTCCGTGTCTATTAAAAAGGTCGTATCGTTATTAAAATCTTATGGCACTTACGTCATTTTCTTTAAGGAAGGCAGTTTTTTATAAATATCTCGAAAACCTTTGAACCGATCTTGTTCAAAACAAATTTCGCTGAAAGAATTTTATAAGCCCTATGAGCATGATTTTTTTCATATTTTTAAAATACACGGTTTAAAAATTAGAGGGGTGGGGGGGACACGATTTTAGTGACTTTCGGGGCGATTATCTCCGACTCTATTCACTTAATCCAAAAAATTGCTTAGAAACCTTATATTTGTTTTGAAAGGCCTGTCGATTGATGTACCACAAGTGGGCTTGCAATGAAAAAATAATTTAAGTCTTTCAGTTTTATGTATGGGTGCACCCCTAAAAAAAAATCTTTTTTAGTAATTTCATTACAAAACTATGTAGCGGTTAACAAAATACACCCTATCTTCAATTTTTTATTCAAATACACCGTATGGTTTTAGAGTAAAATGCCTGTGACATACTGACGGACAGACAGACAGACAGACATGACGAATCTATAAGGGTTCCGATTTTTGCCATTTGGCTACGGAACCCTAAAACGGGAGTATATTGTATACTAAACTCGAGGGCTCTAATAGTATATTCCTAGGTATAACTCGATCGGTGTGTACAGGAAAATTCTATATTGCTAATAATTGGACAATACCAGTTGCAAAAACATTTCTCAGTACTACGTGACTGATAAGAGCTTTGTTTTAAGAAACTTTATCGTGGTGACATAGGTCAAGAATACACGTTGGCTACATCATATTTGTTTGCCAGTTTTTTGCTGGTTCAGATAACTATTTTAAATTATACTTATTATTAATTATGGTATAATCTGAAGACGCAGAAGAATTAATTGCTGGTTTTTGGGTCATTCTTGAGAGGGTCAATTTTCGGCGTCCAGAGGGAAAAAGTACCCGAGAAAATAAAATAATTGACCTTACACATTTTTTTGTGTAGTTCAACACTTAATCTAATTGGGGCACGATTTACTTTTTGTGTAAGGTAAGTAGAATTAGCCATTAAAAAATGTCAAACACCTAAAACATCATTCCCCTGGCACGTCCATTAGCCATTTTGTGAACAATCTACTCTGAAAAGAACTAGTTATGGATTGAAATCAAATATTATATCAAGTTAAATCGTTAGAATATAAGTTAGTGATTTAAAAATAAAAATATGGTTCCCCTATGTATCGTAGTTTTTATAGGAATACATATTAAAGGTTTGTCCAGAGCTAAGCTATCATTCCCCTGATGCCTGACTAAACAACGCGCACATCCCTACTGCAACGTCTTGTGACGCGTAATCTCTGTCGTGCCTCACCCTCGTCAGTAGCGCTACCAACGCCGCGGAGAGAGGACGCGTCTCGTCGCTGGGGCTCTGAGCAATGAAGGTTGATATATCATTCCCCTGACTTTGGTTCACTATGACTATCATTACCCTGTACTTGCATATAAAATATATTTCCCGCAATTGGCATAAAATGTTTAGTGTAAAGAATAACACATGAATGAGTGCATGTGTTGATTTAAAATTGACTCTTACATTAACAACAGTTTCGGCATAATCGACAAGAAACATACTTTTTCTTATTCCCCTGGCTCTCATTCCCCCGATTTTCTGATACTAATGATAGTATTCTGAAGTTTTTTTGTGAAATTATAATATTTTATCATATAACGCAAAACATAATGATCGACTGACTTATTCAACAATCGATTTAATGAACTACCAAAGATTATCATTCCCTTGTAATTGTTATCATTCCCCTAGTCATTTTTATCATTCCCTTGTACTTTTTTAACATTCCCCTGTCATTTTTTCTCATTCCCCTGGTAGCTAAACTTTGTATTAGTATATTTCCGTGTTTAATTGACCCAAAGCGATGCCAATTCGATAAATATGTTTATTATTAAATATTTTATTGGATTTTATTGTAACCAAGTCAAAATTTCTAAAAATAAAAAACGCCAAGGGAATGAGATGAATAATGCAATGCTCAAGAATGACCCTTACATAGTAATTTTACACGAAAAAGGTCAACATTTTGGTAGGCAATTTGTAAATATATCATTTTTAGTTATAAATATATTTATGTAGTAGTTTTTAAGTTGTTCCATAATTTATTAATTGCATTAAACGTTAATAAGTCTCGAAGAAATCGTTTTGGTTGGAGACGTTTGCTTTGATACCTAATAACTTTTGTATAGTGACAAAAATATGAAACAAAAATCCTACTATCCTACTAATATTATAAATGGGAAAGTTTGGACGTATGGATGTACCTACGTTCCAATTAATCTCAAAAAGTACTGGACGATTTTTATTAAACTTTCCAGTTATGTACCTTATATATATCAGAATAGTACATAGGCTATAAAAATATAAAGTTAAGGGTGCAAAGGGGTTAAAAAATGGGGTTGAACTTTGTATAGGAACTCCTTAAATCTATGAGCTAAATACTTGAAAATTGGTAAGCATATACTTGACTAGAAAGTAAATAGAACTTCATTCAAACTTTAAGCAAAATATAGATAAAAGGTGAAAAAACACGGGATGTAAAATAGTGCTTGGCGGCTAAATACTATACATATACATAATTAACACATACCGAACGTAGTGGTTATATTCCTTAGTTAGAGCATACTTATATTCTCATTGCCCATATCTATACCTATTTTCCTATTTCATCTGTGCCTATACGAACTCTTCTAAATAACATAACAAAAATAAGAATGATCATAAAAATGTCACTTAATGCCACATAGTAAAGAAACAAGTTTTTGTATGTGACATTTTTATTATTAATTATTATAATTATGTTCCAGGGTGGTAAAAAGTGAGTATTTAAATAATAGTGTATTTAATATACAGGTAAAAGTACAAATTATCATCAACTACAATAGATATGTATGCAATATTAGAATCTGTCAGATGGCGACTCAGTGCATCACGCTGCCGAAATTGTGGCAAAAGATGTTCTTTTTATTCTTTATTATATTGTAGTGATGTTCGTAGTACATTGAGGTGTTACACGCATAGATGGTAGGTACATGACACTCTGTAAACTCAGACCAAGAAAATATACAGACGGAGCGTTACGAACATTCTAGTGAAGCCAACCGGTTTTCAACCAAGCCCGATAAGTTTAGCGCACGCTAAACAAATTAAATCGCACAAAACTCGAAATAAATGATCTTGACAGCATTGCGACACTTGCTGAAGAGTTTTGTGCAATTTTGTTTGTATATGTGTGTCTCGCAGTAGGCGCGAAAAGCAGTATGTTATGTCTTGGCCAAATTGCAATAGGTAGTATACACTTACTCGTCTGTCTAGTTTCAGGCTATAACTAACTATGTAGCTACAACGTCATATAGTTGGTAATAGTCAAGGTAGCCAAATATTTCGGTACACGTCTTTATTACTGTAAGAATAAAGGTGTGTTACTAAACTTAATATTTGGCTACTCCGGCTGCTCCTAACTATATGACGTTAACTGTACTATATCGGTACGGCAAATAAAAAACGCTTAGAATTTCAAGGCACAACAAAATACTTAACACCTAAAAATTCCGATTTGCACAGTTTAAATACTAAACGTATATCAAAGTTTGGCTTAAAGAAAGAAAGAAGACATTTATTCACTATACAAAGTGAATAAATGTCTTCTTTCTTTCTTATATTCTTTTTATATTATTTATAATGTAGAAGTGCTTTTATAATGTGATGTGTCCGTGTGGTGCCGGCGTAGAATGACCCCACCCCCTGTCCTCCAGTGGGTGTCGTAAGAGGCGACTAATGGATCTTACGTGATATGCCATAATTGACACGTTCACCTGGGCGTTGGCAAGTCACTGCATTCCCTGTCTTTGCCAGTCGTATCGGTTACACGGTCCACTGGTGCCAGGAGGCTGGGAACGAGAGAGTGGGCTTGTAGGGGCGCAACTATTTGCCCACTATAATCTAGTCACGCGCAGATGACCCTAGCAAAGTTCTCAATGGACATCGAGACAAAAGTCCTCCGGCGATGGAATGTCAGCGGTGGGGTTCCGGACTCCGATGTATCCGGGCCTTAGTTGGCCTTCTGCACGTAGGCGGTCAGATGAGATTGGTCGCTCCTTGGACTCGACAGAGGCGGGAGGACAGGTTCGGCAGCACGTCTGGCGGCAAAGCAGCCCTATTCAGGATCGCTCTGCTTTCCCCAATCAGGGGAAGGGCCTAGAAAAGGTGGCCTAAACATAGTCCGTCTCACCCCTCACCCAGATGCCAAACCGCGGGCATCTGGACATCGAACTACGAAGTTCGGCTTTGCAAGCCATATTAGAGCTCACGCTCGTAATTAGCTAGGGTCGCCGTTGCCGATTACGGCATGGATAGCTATATATAATGTGATTATGATTTTAAAGTTTTACAAATTCCACGCCATAGTATTGTACGGCCGAAATGGGCAGACTGTTGATTCTACAATTTTGTGACTACCACCACAATGTACACAGTTCTAACAATAAATTAGCTTATATTTTCTTATCTTATCTTGTGTATACACGAAATACTCATAGACACACAGAGACAAAGGGAGGGTTTATGTGCAATTGTAATATTTTGATGTGCAAGTCAATAATAATGTTGTCAATACATACTTTTCCGTACTAATTTTATAAAACCGAAATGACGGTGACGGTAATAGACACTTAAAAAAATGAAAATATACAAACGAAATTACGACCGAGTCGACATTTGAGATCGAGAAATACGACCTTTGATGAAATTTGGTACAGAGAGAGAATCCCAGGGCCTTCCCTGCCCTTGCATAGGACCTAAAATCATCCCCTGAGGGGGTAAAATGGAGGGTGAAAGTTTGTTGGAGCTACGATATAAACGAGTTCCACGTGGACGGAGTTGCGGGCAGAAGCTAGCGCAATCTAGCTTCTGCCCGCGACTCCATTTTGTCACCTTTTTCGTGTGTACAGTCAGGGGAAGTAACTTACGCACATAAATCCTAATAATATTATTTAAATGCAAAAGTTTTGATGTTTGATACTCAATGACGATTTAACTGCTCAACCGATTTGGATGCACGATCATAGTTTATAGCCTGGATTAAAGTATAGGATAGTTTTTATCCCGGATCCACGCGGACGAAGTCGCGGGCGGAAGCTAGTAAGGACGTAATCTGTACACGCCTTAATGGCATTGAAAATAGAGTCTTGTACAGATATAAATTTATGTCGTGTATTTATATGTAGTACAGTAAAGGAGTTACATTAATTTTTCCCAAGCAAATTAGTTTTCAAGAAGAATTTGCATAGCATCCATCGTCCCATATATATTAGTGTATCATATCTTTGTATATAAGGAATAATATGTAATTTTATATATGTAGGATAAAGATTTTATAAGTCTGTACTAAGCTCTAAATATTGATCATTTACTCTGCATCAATTTTAAGTGTCTCTGTTTGGCCTTATGGTTGACTGGTAGAGAATGCCATTTGGCATTAAGTCCGCCATTTGTACATTATTTTGGTTTTGTTCAATAGAGTTTAAATAAAAATAAAAAAAAACATACATATCTAAACATTTCAGACGTATCGTGAAAAAGTCGCAGGACACACAGTCATCGGTCACAAGACTTTTTAACAAGTTCAAGGATCGGTATTCAGATAACAGGTGTGATTCAAATAGGGTAAATCGTCAATAACTGGCCATTTAACGATTATAAATGTAATAAATGAATTTCATTCTGTAAGGAGACCGTAATTGCACTTATACAAGTCAAAATACTACCAGCGTTTCTGAAAAACAGGCTCAACAGTCAGTCATTCTTTGCCAAAAGAAAAGCTTTAGTACAATGACAGTTCTTCATCATCATCATTTATTTAAGAGCTTGGCTCTTGTCGGTAGAGTAATCCATTACTTCTTTTTTGAGGAAGCATAGTGTGGTGGTTTCCCCCTTGCCTTCCACACCGCAGTACACGAACCGAGGTTGACCGGCTCCGTGATGTCCAAACAAGAGCCCTTCCAGATTCCTATCTTCGTTCTCCAGTCGGTACTAGTGCTACTGCTGCCTGACACTAGAGGATTGCTTATTTAATGGCGGCAACGACTCGCCATGTCACAGAATCGTCGTCGGATATTGTAGCTTTTTATAGAGTAGCCCCTCCTACAAGCCTACCCACTACATCCTGATAAGCCAGCCGCTGCGTGGTCGGGGACTACTTATTCAGTATATTCGCAGCTAACAATCATATCTGATGGCCATTCCACTATCCGCCGCCTGTGGACCCTGGTAGTAGCCTGCAGCTCAGCCCTACAGTTCTTAATCTACTTAAAATAAATCAAACTGAATATGAATACCCACCAATTTTTATTAGCTTTTATTTAACTTGCAATGTATGTAACTATGTTTGTTCGGGTGTAATCTGGCAACTCAATTTTGAAGCAGATATCTTCAACCGATTGAGCTGAAATTTAGGGTTTAAGTATAGTTTGGATGACAAGACAATGGAGACAGAAGGTGGCCATGAGAATTCAGTACGTAACCGACGTGACCTCGTTGAGTTTGGGCTCGTTAGAATCGCCTCAACGAGCAGTTGATGACGGTGTACAGAAAAGTACAGTTGGCAATAAAAGCTTGTACCACAAATATTTTTTGACAGAAACTTATTACTTATGCTCTTATTAAGGTGCGAATAGAGTTGAGCTGTCACGTGTAATGAGCATTTAAGCGAATGTTAAATTACATCTCACAAAATTACACAAGAGCGTTTTAGCGAACATTCCGGGGAGCGTTCTAGCGAGCATTCTAGGTAGCGTTCTAGCGAGCATTCTAGGGAGCGTTCTAGCGAGCACTATGGAGCATTCTAGGGAGCGTGCTAGCGAGCATTCTAGGGAGCATTCCAGGGAGCGTTCTAGCGAGGATTGTAGGGACTAGGGACCATTCTAGTGATCATTCTAGGGAGCGTTGTAGCGAGCATTCTAGCGAGCGTTCTAGACAGCATTCTAGGGACCGTTCTAGCGAGCATTTTAGGTAGCATTCTAGCGAGCGTTCTAGGGAATATTCTAGTGAGCATTCTAGCGAGCATTCTACGGAGCATTCTAGGCAGCGTTCTAGCAAGCATTCTAGCGAAGCGACAGTAAATTTGGTTCGAGCTTTTGGCCTTGCCGAGCAATTTTATCTTTGTTCCGGCGCCGTCCCTCTCCGCCCACAGCATTGCGTAGAGCGTTCACTAGAATGATATTGAAAATGATCTTAGCGGTGTTTGGCTCTGTGCTTGGCTCGGTTCGACAAAAGAACGGCGAATCCTCGACTCTATCAGCACCTTTAGGAATACCTTGACAATATTCTTGATATCAGTTTGGTAATTGTTTGCTTGTGAACTAATAGGTAGGTCAAGCGTTTTTGAAGTTGCTAGTTATGGGGTTGGCCAGTTATAGGCAATTTATCTTAGTCGTGTTTTGGGTCAATCAACTTTTTTTGACGCCACACTGTCTACTGGGTCACACTTGAAAATCATGTTTTTTTTTCGCATAGATTATTTTTCACTAATTAAATATATAAAAAAACTGTATTCTATTATACCTATGACTGTAGTGTCTTGACTCTAAACAAAACTACAGTAAAAAGTTGGTTGGGCCATCCAATTCAAAAGTTGGTAATTTGTTTAACTTGAGATTATTTAAGTTGGCCGAATTGCCTCAAAACAGTCCGTCCAAAAAGCAGCTCTACCGTCCCAGGTAGAAGATTGAAATTTCAATACAGTTTTATAAAGAGTCGGCCACGTTAAATAATATCAGCCATACATTTTGAAAAATTGTAAAATAACATGTATTTCTACATTGTTAATAACATTATAGGTCCCTAAATTACAAATTAAAGGGACGAATTGAAAGATTCATTGCTCTGTTTCGAGCCAGCTACGCCAGTGAGCTATCGGAAGTCGGTTCAACAAATCTTTCAACTAGTTCCTCCTTATTAGGTCTTAAAGTACCCTAAGTACCACGGCGACCTATTTCAGCGATACAAATGCGATACGGCACCGATACAGCACCGATACAAGTGATGTGGACAGGTGATCTATAACTAGAGTCGCGCGACAGTCGCGCGTTTGTATCGCTGCAAAAGTCGCAGTGTGTAACCTCTATTAAGATATTGATTCGTTTGGTATGCGTTACTTCTGAGTATAAAAGGATAGCCTAATATTTAAATGTATTCCTAATTTTAGTGTTTTGTTTCAGCTCTGAAACAGTGAATCTTATGAAGTCTAAAAAGAAGAAATCGAACCCAAACTCTGAAAAGGTAGGTAGAGAAAGAAATGTATGTATTTGGTATGAAAGATAAATAACTACTATTGAAATGGTCCAAAATGGATGGCACTCAGCATATATTATGAGAGTAGCAGTATATGCTGAAGGCGCTGGTTTTCAGGGCACCCTGAGATAGATACCGAATTTAATTATAACTTGTATTGAAGAAAAGAACGCAGAACTCTGAACGCGGAACTCAAAATTCTAGACCGCTCTCTGACTGCGTGGGCTGCGTAACGAAGTGTAAGGCCTGAGTGGACGCCCCGCTCAGAGTGGGGCGTCGAGCGTCCATATAAATTGCATTTGTTTTATATGGACGCTGCACGCCCCGCTCAGAGCGGGGCGTGCACTCAGGCCTTGCACTTAGTCATTGTTCGTCACTTTACCGGCGTGAAGTCAGCCGCTTAGCGATTAGTCTCCAACTTTTGACCCCTAAAGGTCTGTGTAGAGGCCTTTAGCCCAAACGTCAAAGTGACAACCGGTGTGAAGTTAAGGCGTTCACACACCGAACGCGGGTCGTGCGCGGCGCGGGACATGCGCGGCGCGGGTCGGTATGTCTCTTTCACTACCAACGCATTTAATATCTCTCTCACTACGAGTATCTCTATCACACAGTTGCGCGGCCCTGCGTTGCTACCGCGGCGGGCCCGCGCTACTGTGCGATAGAGCCGCCGCGCTACTGTGCGAAAGAGATAGAGATACCGCCCGACCCACGCCGTGCACGACCCGCGTTCGGTGTGTGAACGCCTTAACTTCACACCGGTTGTCACTTTGACGTTTGGGCTCTCCGATTATACAGTAGATTCATCATCATCGTCATCATATCAGCCGAAAGACGTCCACTGCTGGGCATAGGCCTCCCCCAAAGAGTGCCAAAGTGACCGGTCCTGCGCCACCCGCATCCAGTGGAACACCTTTACCAGGCCATCTGTCCACCTTGTGGGAGGCCTATGTACCCACGCCGCGCCTTCCGGTACGTGGTCGCCACTCGAGAACCTTTCCGCCCCAACGGCCATCGGTTCTACGTACTATGTGCCCCGCCCACTGCTACTTAAGTTTAGCGATTCAGAGGGCTATATCGGTACAGTAGATTATATTATTTTCAACCAATTATTTATAGTGGCTGGAAGGTCTTTGATGATGAGTCTTTTGACACGGTTTAGCTATTTTTGTGTATTGTAACAAAGTGTTTTTTTCCAAGTGCTGTGATTGCGCCGATGTGGAACAGCAGACGAGTGGCGAAAACGCATGCCCTCAGAATAGAGATGACACATTCTCCTTCACTTCATGCTCGTGAGTACAGGGAACTTTAATGTACGATTCTCTCCGAACGGGCTGGGTCGGAGAGCGGTTGCCAAAGGAATTGGAAGCTTTAATACACACGTTACATTTAATATTAGAATCGATTTATAGCTGGTCCGCGCGGACGTGGACGGCTGCGCTCGGCTGTGGTCACGTGTGACCGGATCGGACCGGCTTTTGCCCACTGCACTCTATTAAAACGCGGTCCGCATCCGTTGCGATGTGGCGCCACGCGACCGTGTACAACTGTACATATAACACATTCAATGTCATTCGGCCTACTCCGTAATCGCTTTCAACAACTGCATACGAGGACAACCACGGAATCGGCTACGTTATACTTCTATTTTTGAAGTGGATACTTCTTTGCTCGCGATCTTGTATAAGGGTACAGTTCAAAATGTATCACGTGACTTCCGGAATAACTTTTTGTAGAGAAGCCTAATCTGATTTCAAATAATTGTTTGTTACAAGTTTGAATCCTTCTTTATTTTCCATTCGTTGTTAATGACAAAATGTTATTTAGTTTATGTGGCGGACATGAAAATAATGCTGAAATGACCGCCATTTGCAATGTATCGCGAGTCAAATAAGCTACGTCAGTCAATGTTGCCATATATACCGATTTATCTGTACTTATATAGATTTTAGTGAATTAATTCAGCACAGCAACACCATAATAGCAGATTCCTTTAAATAATCAAAACACTTTGAATTTGACAATTCATTGAAAATGCTTATCTAAGTAGATCCCTTTAGATTGAAATCAATCGCAAATCCATGGGATATAATTTAGGCCTGGGACAGTTATTATTATGCCGATTACCATTAATCGCGGTATTTTAATAAAATAAAAAATATTGTTTTTATTCTAACTTATTTTGAAATAAAATAAATAAAAGAAAAAAAAAAATTGTTTATTTCGGACAAAATCCATATAGCATTAGTTTTAGTTATTTAATTAGGTAGGTACATAACACTTAAAACTATGTTAGTTATGTTAGGTTAATGCTGTTCTTTAGTGCTAAATACAATTCAATTTAAGTATCTGCCACCCTCAGGAACACCCGGTTCGTGCGCATGCGTTCGTACCCAGTGTCTCAGAATGGGGCAGTCCATCCTCTCGCTGATGACCCTCAGGATGGTGTTGTGACTCCCCCGCACCCTGCGCATGAGTGATGCAACACGGTGACGAATCACCGCGCTGAACCCCTCCGTGCGCGCGTACGCAAACATTGCTGAAGCGCTGCAGTAGCGTGGGAGCCCCAACAACACCCTGAAAGCATTATTGTATTGTATTCGGAGGGCGTTGAAGGCTCGCTGCGTGTAATTGACCCACAGATTGCACGTATACAAAGTTTGGCAGAAGGCTTTAAGGTGCAACGTCACTGACGAATTCCATACAATTTTCGTTCGGACTAGACGTCTAATCTATCGATGTCAGGAACTTGAAATTGTGATATTTAGATAATATATGACCCTCTTCTCCCGCAGTTTGAATAAATACACGTACAAACCAGTAATATTCAAAATATAGCCATTTGAAATTCATAAAATTTTACTCCGAGCCTTGTATGTGTGCGTGAGTTAGACACTGTCCGTGTAAATGACATGGCCGCGTCACATGACAGCACGTGGCCCAAAACCTTCACTAGATGTCTTTGATATCAAATCAAAATTAGTTAGACAGCGGGGTCAATAGTAGTAATTATATTCACCAGACGGCGACACCATCGTACAATCCCGTTTTTTTCTGGTGAAAGAGACGGCATTCATTTTATATTGCTACGCTACTCATTTTGGTAATGACGTAAGAGCTATGTCATTTGTTTATTGATAGAACGAATTTCAAAGAACAATGTATGAAGTTCAATGGTTTGCCTTTATTCGTGATTATTTATTGAGATTGCCATGAACAATAACCTAAAGTCCACGCAACGATAATTATGCATACATTTTGCGTCTTATTAGAAAGGATTAAGATACAATATGGAAAAGTAATCTGTGCCACCGGCCGTATACATATATAGGATTTGATCAAATGAATTTGCAACTTGGATTGATTAGTTTCGATTGAGTGAATGTTAATTAATGTAGCATTAAATATAACAGACAAATAAATGTTTTCTTTCTTTCTTTCTTTCAATTGTGCGTTTGGAGTGAACTTGTTAAATTTAAAACGTTCGCTTTAGTCGACTACACAGTTGACAGTAAAATAACTAACTACTGCAACCTATATATGAATCGACTGTTCAAGTGTTCAACTACCGGAGATTAGATTACCGGACATGTCAATTAACTAATGCCTGTTCCCAATAATCAGTCCACGGATAGTTTTCCTTACAAGCATTTTGACAGATTACCCGTTGAAAATGTGTCAAATGTCGGTAAGGAAAACTATCAGTGGATTGATAATTGGGAACCGGCCTAAGTCACAAGTAGTCTTCTTTATAAAATGTTGTGAAGGTAGAATTATATACTCGTAGGCATTCTTCGGTGCAGGGACTGATGTCAGTTACGACCGGTGGCTAGGCAGATACGAAACCGGTATTCCATTAATTGGGTACGGCACTGTTATATTGTAAGGTTTAGCCGCGCCGCGACAACACAACGGTGCCCCCACCACCAGTTAGAAATATTGGTTACCGGTATTTATTAATGCCTAGTGATACCTTATAATACAGGTTCCAAACAGGTATTATTTCGATACAGTTTTTTTTGTTCTTAGGCGGGTCGAGTTGGCACCTTTACATCTTTTATGAAAGCGTTTACGGTACCGGAAAAATTAACCGTAACCGTAGTTTTATGGTAGTAAAATATAAAGGTGCAGCTAACTATCGAAATGGCCCGGAGAAAACTGATACGTACGTATTTAATTATTTTTTTTAACTTTCATATAGGCAATACAAACCGCCATCTTGGAATCCCGAAATACCGGAATCCCGGACCGATTTTTCCACTAGTGTAATACCGGAACTGAAAAGGACCAATATCGAATTACTTTTTAAACCTACTAATATTATAAATGCTAAATTTTGGATGTTTTTATATATAGATGTTTGAATGTTTAGATGTTTGGATGTTTGTAACTCGATCACGGCTCAACCGATTTAGATGAAATTTTGCACCAAGATAGTTTAACCTCCTAAGGCCCATAAATTATGCCCATATAGTTTCGGGCAATTTTTAAAACAAACGAATGTCAACTCTATTTCCAACACAACACAATTCCAATGCCATTTTGTATTGTATGCTGGGCCTTAAGAGAAGCCGAGATTAAAATAAAGGATAGTTTTTATCCCGGGTCCATGGAGGCGGAAACTGGTTTTTAATAAAAAATATAATAACTTCATGCAATTGTAAAAAAAGGAACGCATAATCAAGTTAAGTATTTACATTTATTTGAATAGTTTTATTTGTAATGTCTGTGCTCTATTCTTTTTCTACCGAAGAATAATCACTTTTACGCTCTAATGATGATAGTGGTAGGAGCATAATTTGAAATGTTCGAAGGTAAAATAGGCTTCCGCTAAAACGGACAACTTTTATGAATGAACGTAGAACACCGTGCTCGTAAATAGGGAATTTAGGTAATAATAAATGTCTCGTCTTTTTTACTGGTAAGTTTGTTTCTTTTTCACAAAAACGTAGTTTTTCGGGTTGTTAACCCATTACAAAAACGTTAGTTGACATAAAACTTACTTAAACTTTTGGTTTTTTTAATAAATGTAAAAAATAAATGTTATTCATTTACTCTTACTACAACAGGTTCAGGGAGGGAAGGTGTATTTGGGTTTCACATGCCGTATCACATACGCGCTGATTCTATTGTATAGACAGTTTCCAAATACACCATCGCTCAAACAGCTCAATACTTTTTTTTAAGTAAGAAGGTTGGTTTTGCGGAGATGAGTTTTTTTATTTAACTGTCGAGGCATAAGAGACGTGTTCAGATATTTGTGAGCACTCAAATATATCTGATGGCGACCGTACTTTTTGACGAACAAACTAAAAAAGCTGCAAAACTTCCAATAATGTAAATTCAAGTAATGCAGACGAAGTAGACGAACCAAAATTTGCGAATACGTAAAATAACAAACTATTGTCCTATCTTATCCTATTATACTATTAAACGAGGAATATACATATATATATATACACACGATGATTCTTAATTCGTGATCAAGACAAGTTACATATTACAAGCGGATGTCTCTTTCTATCAAAAGGTATTGAAAAGAGACTTCCGCTTGTAATTCGTTACTTGTAGCTTCGTGAAACGGGAGGCAATTTTTATAATTCTGTAATTGATGCCAAACACGATTAACTCGAAGTTACCTAATACAGACGTTCCGTCTTTTTCTGAATAAACCTGAATAAGGAATCACTTTATAATTCAAAATCATCGTCACCCTAACGGTAGTTTGCAAAAATTTTACGTATGTGCGTTTGACATATCTACTTAACTTCAAGAAATGTAGGGTGACCAAACATTCAGTGGATATTAGTGTTTACATTATCATGAAATTGAAGTAACTAAACAGTGATTTAATTGCATGAGACCTCATCCATTGAAATCCGTTTTGGCTGTTTATCAATATTTTTCGACTCCTGATCACGGATTAAGAATCATCGTGTATATACATTTTCGATTGAAGTCCCGAAATTTCGGTATTGTGGTCCAATATCACATTTCAGTACCGGTATTGAGAATCATCCGATATTTAATGCTTTATACATATGTACATATATCTTCTTCGTTTTTGAGGATTATAATAATGACTTAATGAAAATTGGCATAGTAATAGATCAGCCTATATTACGTTCGACTGCTGGGCACAGACCTCCTCTCATGGACGAGAAGAAAAGCTTAAGAAAAAGAAACGGTATCATAAGTATACCGGTTTGGAAAAGGCATTGTAAAAGTGTAAGTAAATACAGTAAAAAAACCGGTAACGATATGTATATCTACACGGTTCCGGTTCCGGTACCGTTATGTTGGCGGCGCGGCTAACATTTACAATATAACGCTATCGTAATGGAATACCGGTCCCATACCGGTATACCGTAACCGAAATGAGTACATGCTCGTGAATCTGCCTTTAAAAAATATATTTTCGGACAATTATTAAAAACTGAATCGATAACAAATATCCATTATACTTAATTGAACGAGCGAGTGAGGCGAACGAAGTTTTTCATTTAAAATGTGCAAATATTCTTTCGTATGTCCGGCTGTCCAGACTTCTCCTCTACATGTTCTCAACCGGTTCTCGTGAAATCTTGTGAGCTCGAACCTACCAGAGACACGGAAATCTGCTCTTAGGAGTCACCAGACCGATTTTAGAACAAATATAAACTGCATTTAATAAATTAACGGTCATATCTCTCTAAAAACCAGAGTAGCTTTTTTGCATATAAAATTTACTAAGCCTAGTAGTATATCGCCATGAACTCCCAGGGCCCTATTTAATAAACATTACAATCCTACAATTTTGTATAAAGGTGACATATTTGTAAAGATTTACTAAGAAAATCTTTACTAATATGTCACTTTTATACAAAATTGTAGGATTCTAATGTTTATTAAATAGGGCCCTGAAAGTTCATTCATCCATCACCATAGAAATATTTTTTTTATCGGATGTGGTTCCGGAGATTATACCCTACATACAAACACGCAAAAAAATCACAGATTTCTCCTCTATATAGGAATCGTTCCGGTAGCCTAGCGGTTCAGGCATGCGACTGTCAAACGACGGTCGTGGCTTCGACAGATAAGTTTCATCTCATATTTACCTAAACAAGACATTCAATAATTTTGTAAGGAAATGTCCACCTCTGAACATTAGTACTGATAAATCTTTCATATAACTGTGAAAGCAAAAAAAGTAGAATTCTAATTTTGAATTTTGACAATCATAGAAAACAGTACCATATTGTCAAATGGTATATTTCTCTCTTTCTGACGCGCTCTCGGACGGGACTCGAGAGACCTGCCACTAACAGTTTTGATATACCTAAGAAGGATATAACAAACTCGCCCGTTATTCACAAAGCTCACCATATTCGTCCGGTGACGCAAAGTTATTACCAATTTTGAGGTCTAATTATTTTAGTCGGAGTTTACGGGCGAATATTGTGAATAATATTTAGCCTTTCTAATTAGTCCTGCAAGTCAATATGGATATAACAGATCAAAGTAATATACTAAGTATCTTACTTTACGTACCTTATTCCGTATAACATTAGATTTTCTAGGGAACATATCTTCGTTTATGATTAATTATGATCCTTTTAAAATACTGTAGTGTTACTTATTTCGATTATTTAATGTGTCTCAAATTAAACAATTACGTTGTTGTTAATCAAAATGGTTTTCATTCAAATAACATGAAGATTTATGCACGATTCGTCTAATGTCAATGGAATTGGGTTTAATAGATAAAGGTTGGGCTTTGATTTGTCAATTGTAAACCTATGGATATTCATGACTTTCCAATTAAATCAAAGGCGTAACATCTTTGTAAAGGATATACCTATCCAGAATAGTATATATGTAGTATGTAACATGTAAGAATATGTCCGCCAAAAATATACATACATACATACATATAATCACGCCTCTTTCCCAGAGGGATAGGCAGAGATAAGGGATCTCCATTTGCTACGATCCTGGCAGACCACTTTCGCTTCACTCACTTTCATAATATTTCTCAAACATGCTCGTCGGTTTAGGGTACTTTTGACCTGGCCTTTTGTTAAGATTTCTCCAATTTGATCGGAGAGATACGAACATGCTTATCAAAAAAAATTAAACATATTGAAAAAAAATTTTTACACGTTACAAGTCAATCTAATTAGTTGAGACGGTTATATTCGTTAGAAAATCCAAAAAGAAAAACAAAAAAGAAGTACTTTCGTCGGGATTTGAACCTGGTTCAATGATGGTGTTACAGACAGATTTAAGCAAAAGAGAGATTTACTGCGCTACCGTATGACATTAGGTGATGAGTGAAAAAGTCAGGTGCGTTCATATTGCATTCTAGAGTGCCAGCCACAAGAACATTTAGTTTCACTATTTCCTAATAGAGGCGCTACTATAGATTTAGTTTTGCGCCCTCTAGTTTGATTTATGAAAAAGGTTTGACAATGACGGACTTTGAAGTGACATTTAGTTACGTTAGTCTGCGTAAATTCACGAAAAAGCACTTTTATGCATATTTTCGGACTACATTTTAAAAATAAACACTGTTTATTGCAGATTGATTGCGATTCATACGTAGCAAGCTCTTCGGCTTCCGCAGTTTGAAACACATGTTGGTACTCGTCACGGTTTTGCGTAAAACGATGAGCAACCATCGAAATTATATATCGCGACATCTGTTAGCAACAGCTCGACAGGAACCAGTGACGTTGAACCTGAAAGAGAGTAATCTTTACTTCAATGCTAGATCGTGCAAACCTGCGGGCCAGCATGTTACAGCGAACCGCCATCGCCCTCCTTTCCCTCTCCATGTCGCTATCATCTTTCAAGTCCTCTGTCACCACATGGCCGAGGTACTTAAATTGCTTAACTCTGACGAGTCCTACACCATTTAGCAACACTGAGGGCATGGTCGTCACTTTACGACTTTTAGGATGAAATACTAGAAGCTCACTTTTTTTTTACATTGTATAGGAGACCGTGCAACTTAGCGTACTCTTCACACGTTCTCAATAACCTTCTGAGTGCTGAGATCGATGGGCTGAGCAGCACCATGTCGTCTGCATAACTAATACTGTTGACAATATGTCCGTCAATCGAGCAGCCGACTTTAGTGCTACCCAGCTCATCGATCAGCTGGTTCACATACAGGTTGAAAAGCGAAGGAGACGTCAACCCCCCTTGTCTCACTCCGCATTCCAACCTGTACTCATCAGAAAGTTCACTACGCCATTTGACCCGGTTAATTTGATGTCTGTACCAATATTTAAAAATATTGACCAGTTCACCCGGCACACCGGCGTTGATTAGTTTAGACCACAGAATATCATACCTAACCAAGTCAAATGCCCTAGATAAATCAAGAAAAGCAGCATAAACAGGCGTATTTCTGTCGGTGTAGTACCTAACAACATGCTTGAGGGACAAAATGGCACTTTCAGTCGATAGCCCGGGTCTAAATCCGAACTGTGCATCATGTAACTTTAATTGTTTTTTAAGTTGTCTCTCAAGCATGGCGTCAAGCACTTTGGACGCAGTTGTAGCTAATGATATCGGCCGGTAATTGCATTTATCTGAGACATCCCCAGTTTTATTTTTAGTTATAGGCACCACGACCGTCATCATTAGCTCGCTGGGCAGGTAGGAATGACGAATACATAACGTGTATAGCAACCCCAGCACCCTCGGGAGGTGTGGCCCAGCGTGCTGAAAATGTTCGATGCTCAGACCGTCATGTCCGGGCGACTTGCCTCTCTTCATGCTTTTTATTATGAGAGCAACTTGTTCTGCGGTGATCCTCTCAGGCACCCCCGACACCACGGCCTCAACATCCCTGTGAACATCCTTAAGAGGTGATTCCACCTGAAAATGACAACCGAACATATTTGCGATGCCTTTAGGGTCACTGATGCCATTGACACTCACCGGGACGCCAGGTTTCGGGCTTAACTTTTTCGTTTCCCGCCAAAATCCTTTAAAATCATTATTTTTATGCTTTGAGGCTAAAATATTCATTTTAATGAGTTCTTGGTTATTTTGACAATACTTTAATTTATGCTTAAACAATTTTCTGGACTCATTCATATCGTTATAGATATTACCACTAGTAGGCCTGCCGTACCACACCCAGGTCAGGAACTTGTGCCTAGCGTCCTGGTGAGCATCACGCACATATCTATTCCAGCCGGCAATGTGACGGCCACGGCTGGGTTTAACCGCTCCCGCACGCCCCGTATGACAAAACACAGCGCCCTCCTGCAAGGTAGTTATAATTGACCTATACAAGTTGTCAATTGCAGTTGAGTGCACTAAACATTTATTACTACACATGCTATCAGCACAAACTGAATTCCTGTGGAAACTCAATACTTCGTAATTTATCAATACAGTAATTAGTATACATTTCTATTTGATCTAAGCTCCTCTCGGCCCACAGGATCCTATTAGCTATAACGCGTGACGGTTTAGAAGTTACACAGACTGACTTCAAATTACAAAGTACCTCTAACGGGAAATGGTCTGACCAGTAGACGTCATAATGCACTTTAACAGACAGTACTGACTTCATCGCCGCCTGGGTGACCAGACAGTGATCAAGCCACCTGCGGCTGCCGTGTGCTTCGCTGACAAAAGTATATGTACCGGAATTTAACCCTAACATTGTAAGATCCACACAGTTCCAATTTTGATCCGCACAAAAGTTCAGCATTTCAGTTCCAAAAAGCTCACCTGGATATGAGTTCAAGTCCCCCAAAATATAGGCGGTTTCGATATTGTTGTTATCAATTATAGCCACGATTTCACTTAAGCACTGTACGTATTCGGTTAAATTATCAGACGAGTCCGTAGGCATTAAACCGAAAATAATAATATTGTCTGACCCGGCAAACAGGCCTTAATTGCTATAATGCGATCACTGCTACACTGAATCACTGCTACGTTATTAAACTTACTGGTTCTCCACAGCAGTGAAACTCCGCCATATTTGCGGCCCCTTAAAATGCCACTCGAGATATCCACAGCTGAAATAAAGTAACTACTTATTTTGAAATAAAGGTTGGCCAGTTTTTTTATTAGGGTTCCATAGCCAACAAAGAAGTATCCGCTTGAAAACTTAATTAACGGTTGTATGTCCGACACAACCAGCTTCTTTTTTAATTTAAGTTATTATGTCTATTTGATTCATATTTTGAGGTGTGCAATAAAGAGTATTCGTACCTATTGTATTTGTATTGTATACATTTAGGAAAGGAGCAATGTTGCGCAAATGGAAAGCCAAAGTATGAAAGTTTGTTACAATAAGTTTCTAAAATATTACGCCGTTAGCCTGCGAATGTTATAAGACGTTTTGTATGGAAAGTGAATCTTCAAGTAAATTATTACAAGCTTTTATTTAATTTGCCATGATATTCAGTGCAACTTTAATCTTGCAATTGTATTTCCACCCACTGTTCATTTTTTGTTTTCTTCGCATGATGCATCGTACAGTAGCCGGCAAATAACTTGCGCAACGGGGGACGAAGGGGAGGGGCAGTTCGCAGGGCGAATTGTACGTGCGAGCTGTCCCCCCACTTCGTCCCGCGTTGCGCACGTAATTTGCCGGCTACTGTAACATTGTATGATACACTTTCCGCACTTGTATCACAAATAACTGTTTCACTTTCAGCCTAAAGAAATTATTGACTGCGGAATCTCCTAGGATTATGATGGCGTTGATTATCATCGTTGGTGCATTGACCATCCTGCTTGTGTTGAGGTGTATGTGCTGTCCTGCCATCATCACTGACTTTGCGCAGGAGAGGAGAGACCGGCGGAGCGACGATGAAAAGTACATATAGAATAGAATAGAATAGAATAGAATAACATTTATTCATGACAACAACACATACATGCACATAAATCTAAATACAAAATAGTAGACAACATGGCCACGAAACGGTTCCATCTCAGCGTTGTGCTGGCCTGGTGGACAGCGCTGGTCTTCAGATGGAACCATCCGGTGATTCCACGGCGTGACACATGTTTTATACTCGCACAAAATGATAATAATAATAGTAATACAAATCATCATCATCATCATCATATCAGCTGAAAGACGTCCACTGCTGGACATAGGCCTCCCCCAAAGAGTGCCAAAGTGACCGATCCCGCGCCACCCGCATCCAGCGGACTCCCGCAACCTTTACCAGGTCATCAGACCACCTTGTCGGGGGCCTACCCACGCTGCGCCTTCCGGTACGTGGTCGCCACTCGAGAACCTTTCCGCCCCAACGGCCATTGGTTCTAAGTGCTATGTGCCCCGCCCACTGCCACTTAAGTTTAGCGATACGGAGGGCTATATCGGTTACCTTGGTTCTGCTGCGGATAGCCTCATTTCTGATGCGATCACGCAGAGAAACTCCCAACATGGCCCTCTCCATTGCCCTTTGGGTGACTTTGAGCCTTCTTATAAGGCCCATAGTAAGCGACCACGTTTCAGTGCCATATGTCGTCACTGGCAACACACACTGGTCAAAGACTTTCGTCTTGAGACACTGCGGAATATTGGACGAAAAGATTTGCCGTAGCTTCCCGAACGCTGCCCAGCCGAGTCGGATTCGACGATTGACCTCTTTCTCGAAGTTGGACCTGACTAACTGGATCGTCTGTCCTAGGTATACATAATCGTCTACAACTTCGAACGTGAAGTGTCCGATTGTAATGGGAGTTGGTACTACATGGGCATTTGACATGATCTTCGTCTTATCCATGTTCATTCTTAGACCAACTCGCTCGGATGCTTTACTGAGGTCATCGAGCATCGTACTTAAGTCCTCCATGGTCTCAGCCAAGACTACTATATCGTCAGCAAACCGAAGGTGAGTGATGTACTCGCCGTTGATGCTGATGCCTAGCCTTCTCCAGTCCAGAGTCTTGAAAACATCCTCCAGTGCAGCGGTGAACAGTTTTGGAGAAATAACATCTCCTTGCCTGACTCCCCGCTGCAGCGGAATAGGTTTCGAGTTCTGGTCCTGGAGTCGGACTGACATAGTGGCGTTCTCGTTCAAACACTTCAGCACTTCGATATAGCGGTAGTCAACTTGGCACCGCTGGAGAGACTGTAGTACAGCCCAGGTTTCAATCGAATCGAAGGCTTTTTCGTAGTCCACGAACGCTAAGCAGAGAGGCAGGTTATACTCCTCGGTCTTCTGTATAACCTGACGAAGCGTGTGGATGTGGTCTACGGTACTAAAGCCTCTTCGGAAACCGGCTTGTTCGGGAGGCTGGAAGTCATCTAGCCTGCGTACGAGACGGTTTGTAATGACCCTCGAAAACAGCTTATAGACATGGCTCAGAAGTGAGATGGGTCTGTAGTTCTTCAGCAGAGTGTTGTCACCCTTTTTGAAGAACAGCACCACCACACCTCTGTTCCATGACTTTGGAGTTCTCCCTTCCAGTAAGACGGAATCGAACAACTTCTGAAGGGCCGTAAGGACCGGTTTTCCACCCGCCTTCAGAAGTTCGGCTGTTATTCCGTCTTCACCGGGTGCTTTGTTGTTCTTGAGCTGTTTAAGAGCCATTACAATCTCGTACAGGCTGATGTCCGGGATGTCGTCGGTATAGTGTCGGGTTAGTCTAGCTCTAGGGTCTTCCGCCTGACTAACTTCGGGTCTGCGCGTTGATGTGTATAGCTGTCCGTAAAAGCGCTCTATCTCACCCAGAATCTCAGGTTTAGAGGAAGATTCTACCATCTTCAGTTTTTAACTTCGCGAGCTGGCTCTGCCCTATAGACAGATCTCTCGAGAATACTCTAGAGCCCTTATTACGCTGGATGGCCTCTTCAATACGATTTGTATTGAATTGGCGCAGATCGCGGGTAAGGGACTTGGAGATCTGTTTATTGAGCTGCCGGTATAAGGTCGCGTCGGCTGAAGACTGTAGAATCATTTCACTCCTTTCCTTCATGAGCCTCTGAGTGGAGCTAAATACAAATACAAATTATTTATTCTGCAAATAGACCACAAGGGCACTTTTACATGTCATACGGTGTTGCCCTTAGGCCATTTTTTAATGTCGCTATTAATAGGGGCCCATCTAGCAGTTAGCGAGTCACCGTCTGCCTGAGATAAAGATTGAAATAGTTTTATTAGGCAGGCGTCCGATGTTTCATCACCCAATAGCCCAGCCACTAGTCCATCATTTCAACCCAATAACCCGTTTTATTTCGATTCCATCAACCATCAATAGTCCCTATACACCCCAGCGAGTGCTGTCTCTGTGTGCGTCCCATGAAACGGGCAGGGACAGCATCCGCTCGGTGTACTCCTTGCATTTCATTAAATTGTCAAAAGGGCCTGCTCTACGTGTTGGCTCAGTTGGTACTTTGTAGGTACCTAGCTCCACGCACGCCTCCCAAAGGTCCGGGACATCATTGTCCCGTGAACGGGAAAGACATACATCATCATCCTCCTAGCGTTATTCCCGGTAGTGCCCCTAAAGAAGCCCGAGGTCCGCTTTGACACCTAATCCCAGGATTTGGAATAGGCACTAGTTTTACGAAAGCGACTGCCATCTGACCTTCCAACCCAGAGGGAAAACTAGACCTTATTGGGATAAGACCGGTTTCCTCACGATGTTTTCCTTCACCGAAAAGCTAACGGTAAATATTCCGTAGGTACATAAGTTCCGAAAAACTCATTGGTACGAACCGGGATTCGAACCCACGACCGCCGCTTGACAGTCACATGCCTGAACCACTGGGCTACCGTAGCTTTCAGCTACAGCATGTCATGAACTGTGTATGGCAAATATGTTTCTTTTTTCAGAAAACCATGGGAAATATCCAAGTCGAGGCTGATGAACGACTTTTCTGAATTTGCTGCAGGCAAAGGTAGACATAATTTCTATTTCTTACTTTTCACGTATAAACATGTAATCGCTTCATGTGTTAAAATTTACACTCATACCACAGTCCACAATTTTATTACTATAACCGAAAAAAACTCGTGTGGGTGAGGACCAATTCTTGGTCACTATTAGTTACCCTGGTTAATCGGCAGTAACCATTAAGAAAGAGCATCAACAAGAAATTACTTTTGGGAATCGGCCAAGTGGTTCCGGAGATTACGAAAAACATACGAACATACTATAACCTACCCACAGATATTAACCCTTTATAATCGAGCGAGCGTGCCGGAAATCGTTCGTATGTCGGTGTCCGGGTTCTGTCACGCTGTCAGATGCTCTCTAGACCCCGTATCATGGTCGGCCTTATCACGCGATAAGTGACAAGATAGGAGCGTTGTCTCTTTCTATCCAACGGTGTCAGCCAGTGACGGACGCTCTATCCTGTCACTTATCGTGTGATAAGGCCAATCATGATACGGGGTTACGTCGCATTTCTCAACCGATTTGGATGAAATTTTGCACGAAGATAGTTTATATCGAAGATAGTCCGACCAAAGTGAATATGTCGTTTATGGGCAACTGTGTACGATTTTACAATAAGTTACCTTCTGATATTCTGGCATTGTCAATGAATAGATTTAAGTCCAGCGTTAAACGCCATCTTATAGAGAAATCTTATTATACTATAAAAGAATTTATAGATGACAAAGAAGCATTTATGTAAAATAGCTTAGTTAAGTAGGTAGTTAAGTTAAAACATGACGTGTAAAAGAGCTAGCTTAAGAGTCCGCAGTAAGCTCGGCCGAATTTCACCTTCCCATACAAACGTAGTTACGCTCTCATTTTAAAACTACGTGTTGGATTGTGACGAAACTTTGCATATACAATGACATGAGGTATATCTATGTTTGTAATTAGTTTATATGGTTCCAATTTATAAAACAAAGTAAATACAGCAAAAACTAGTTTTGTATGAAAAACTTAAATTCGCTGTATTTTTTTTAATATGGCATCTGAAGCTACGTAAACTAATTTCAGACATAGATATACCTCATTTCATTTAACATGCAAAGTTTCGTTACAATCCAACACGTAGTTTTAAAATGAGAGCGTAACTACATTTGTATGGAGAATCGAGCTTACTGCGGACTCTTAAGCCTATTTACAAAATAAATATTTTGATTTGATTTGATTGATATAGTCTGGATTAAAATAAAGGTTTTTATCCCGGGTCCACGCATACGAATTCACGAGCGGAAGCTAGTAGATAATATATTTTGTTAAACAAACATTTCTTTTGCATTCATTTTTATGTTCAATTTTTTCAGACGCTAAGGAATCTAACTTGCACAGCGGGGTGAGTGTTGTGTTCTAATTTCTTATAAGTATTATGGTAATTGTGGCACTCTTTGGGGGAGGCCTATATCCGGCAGTGGAAGTCTTTCGGCTGATATTATGATGATGAGTACGTATGAAATTATATCGTTCCTCTTTGGCGTGAAAGCGAGTTTTTCAGACCTCAAAAAAGGTACCAATTTGTTGTAACATAACCTTAAATAGGTAGGGGAGTTAGCCAAGTGCTTATTTATTTATATAAGTACATCCACTTCACAAACATATATTAATCTTAAAAGGTATTTACTACTGATATATGCGTGACAATAAGGCAACATAGCTGGAACAAATACTTAATTAGAAATTATCTTTAAGTGTTCCAGTGAATGAACAAACCGCTCGTTTCTCTTAAATTAAGAGTACAGTTAGAAATATACATTGTAGTTTAACTAGTAACCGAGTAAAAGCTTTGCCGAGTAAAATCGAAAGATTTTTGTATCATTTCGATCAACTCAGTGGCAGTAGTGGGAAAATGAATGAGGTGTGTGGGTTTCTAAACCTATACATAGAGCAAAGTTATGCTACTGAACTATGACACTGATATTTGTGATAACGATATTCTGTAGTAGTAAGACTTTAAGAGAAAATTAATACGACATTACTTAAGTATAATAACACCTAAAGCTTATAGTCTATTTTTTTATTCCGTAGACTAAAATGACATTTCATGTATTGCTAGTTTTTTACGTCTTATAAATAGGGACGTGCTAGAACCGGTACTAACCGAAAATAAACGATTGGGAGGTACTTATATTTGTTGATGAAGCGTCTGTAAAACAATGAATGCATCATCCGTGACGTGCTAAAAACGAGAGAACACGCACTGAAAACATCCGATCACTATACGAGTAAAATAACGAATGCCAAATACGTAAACCAAAATGGCGTCGCGTCAGGTCGGCGATACGTTAATGTCATTTTAAATGTTTGAGTACATTAGTAGTGAGTAAATTTTATTTATTGTTTATTTCGTATCATTTTGTGAGTAGATTTTATTTATTGTTTATTTTGAATCTAAAATTAATTCAAGGTTTTATCGGTTATTCACAAACCGATATCAAAGATCAGCACTGTTTGTATACAGCTGGTCACATTATTTCTACGTTTGACATTTGAGGTTGTCATTTTAGTCTACGGAATAAAGAAATAGACTATAGCTGTATCTAACATTTACAAACACAACTTAAGTATGTACAAATTAGTTAACTCTATACCATAAAATGATCACACAGACAAACTGTCCCGATAGTTTTGTGAGACCCTGTTAATTATTAAGTTTCTATATTCTGTTTATTAAATAATAATAATAAAAAACAGTATGTTTCTGTAGCTGTATGTGTGCTGAAGTGTTTGTACGAGAGCGCCACTATGTCAGTCCGACTCCAGGACCAGAACTCGAAACCTATTCCGCTGCAGCGGGGAGTCAGGCAAGGAGATGTTATTTCTCCAAAACTGTTCACCGCTGCACTGGAGGACGTTTTCAAGACTCTGGACTGGAGAAGGCTAGGCATCAGCATCAACGGCGAGTACATCACTCACCTTCGGTTTGCTGACGATATAGTAGTCTTGGCTGAGACCATGGATGACTTAAGTACGATGCTCGATGACCTCAGTAAAGCATCCGAGCGAGTTGGTCTAAGAATGAACATGGATAAGACGAAGATCATGTCAAATGCCCATGTAGTACCAACTCCCATTACAATCGGACACTTTACGCTCGAAGTTGTAGACGATTATGTATACCTAGGACAGACGATCCAGTTAGGTAGGTCCAACTTCGAGAAAGAGCTGTCAATCGTCGAATCCGACTCGGCTGGGCAGCGTTCGGGAAGCTACGGCAAATCTTTTCGTCCAATATTCCGCAGTGTCTCAAGACGAAAGTCTTTGACCAGTGTGTGTTGCCAGTGATGACATATGGCACTGAAACGTGGTCGCTTACTATGGGCCTCATAAGAAGGCTCAAAGTCACCCAAAGGGCAATGGAGAGGGCCATGTTGGGAGTTTCGCTGCGTGACCGCATCAGAAATGAGGCTATCCGCAGCAGAACCAAGGTAACCGATATAGCCCTCCGGATCGCTAAACTTAAGTGGCAGTGGGCGGGGCACTTAGCACGTAGAACCGATGGCCGTTGGGGCGGAAAGGTTCTCGAGTGGCGACCACGTACCGGAAGGCGCAGCGTGGGTAGGCCCCCGACAAGGTGGACTGATGACCTGGTAAAGGTTGCGGGAGTCCGCTGGATGCGGGTGGCGCGGGATCGGTCACTTTGGCACTCTTTGGGGGAGGATTATGTCCAGCAGTGGACGTCTTTCAGCTGATATAATGATGATGATGTATAGTTAATGGTTTAATTTGAATACTTGTCGTCATCTAAACTTAAGGGGCTACCCGAGGTTTCCATCGATTTTTGACAAGTTTTGAATCGTATCTCTTACTTTTGCACTACAGATAGAAGTATAAATCAATCTTTTATCGGTTCTCGGTCGGTTATCGGTTCTTCAATCTTTTATCTCCATTTCGGTTTACCGGATTTTGAAACAAATGAATACTTAATTTTGTATGATCTTTTTAAACATTGTCTAAAATAACACTTATTTTGTATCTCTATTGACGTGAAAGATCTAACACATACGAAATCTACATATTTGGGTTTGTCTATGACGTCCCTAAAACTGGCCCAGGGTTTTCATTTTAAACCAATTAACACAAAAGTTATGGCCAAAAACCGGTTTTTTGGCCTAAAATTGTTCAACTTTGATGCCAAATATCTCGAAAACAATGACCTTTGAAGTAAATATGGGATACTATATTGCTTAAAGCCGTTGTTGTTAACATAATAAGCTACAAAAAACCGAAGAAAAGTAAGAGATTCAGATCGAAGGTACGATCCCATACGCCAATTATGGGAGCCCCTTAAACAAACTATAGGTATTTTCTTTTGGCAGCTCTCTATAACTTTCTACTTTCGCGTGAATCTCGACATCTTCACCAAACTATGTTTTATGTCCTGCTATAAAAGTTCGATACCGCAGACGGATAGCCCCCGACGGTGTACGTGCTATATTTTCAGAGACTAATGTTTTGGGAGTAATTTTTATCAATCAGCCGCCTGCGGTGGAACTAAGGGCTTGAAATATATTGAATAAATAAATGAATATTTGGGGACACCCTTACACGAATCGACCTAGTCTCAAACTAAGCAAAGCTTAATGTTGTATTAAGCAGTAACGCTGCTAACGAAATTATCGGTTTCAATTAAAGGAAAAATTAATAAATAAAATGCTCCGAGCATGTCATTTGACGCGTTGGTGCCGTTAAGAAACCTGAGTCTTCTAGTATGGTCTCCCTAAGGCGTTGTAAGAAAGAACTGATTATTAAGTTGCCGAGTCAGATTGTTCCGATACTCAGTTTGTTAGCAGCGACGGGTCATTGAATGCCTATGGTCGCTGTTTCGAATCCGGCTCGGAGCATTACATTAAAAAAAAAAATCTTTTAAATTTAAGCAAAGCTTGTATTGTACTAAGGATATATGTACATACTCATAGATAAAAAGAGACTTCTTCTTCTTCTTCAACTTAAGAGCTCTGCTCTTGTCGGTGGAGTAACCGCCATTCAGCTCTACGCTCTGCCAATGCTTTGAATTCCTGGTACGACACTACATTGACCTTCTCCTTGACCTGGTCCATAAAAGCACGTCGCGGCCTTCCTCTGCCTCTTCTCCCCTCTATTTTCCCTTCGATTATAGATTTTATGTAAATGTCATGTCGTAACAGGTGCCCCAAAATATTTCCTCTTCTATTTTCAATCGTCCTTAGCAAGGATCTCTTCTCTCCGACTAAATCCAAAACCTCTTCATTCGTTCTTCTTTGCGTCCAACTAATTCCTTCCATCCTTCGCCAACACCACATCTCAAAGGCACTTAATCTTTCTCGGTCTCGCTGGGTAAGTGTCCCATGTCTCGCAGCAATACAACGCTATGCTCCAGATATATGACTTTATAAAACGTTTCCTTACGCTTCTGGAAATTTTGGCTCTAAAGAAATGTTTTTGCCATTGAACGCTTTTTTCGCCACTGCTATTCTTGCTTTTATGTCGGCAGTACATCTGGAGTCACAGGTTATTATGCTACCTAAGTATTTAAAACTGTTAACTTGTTCTATGGTGGTATTTCTTAAGTGGATGGGATCTATGGCTTGTCTGTGTTTTGATGTTATGAATGTTTTTGTTTTCTTTATATAGATTTTGAGCCCAAATTCCATAAATATGTTGTCCATTTCTGTTACAAGCTGTTCTAGTTGTGTGGTGCTTTCAGCTAGAGCCGCGATGTCATCAGCGAGGCGTATGAAATGGAAGCTTTCCCCATTATTTTGACTCCCCCCTTGCCTGGATCTAAAATCTTTTTGACTGCAGTTTCAATGAAAATATTAAATATCATAGGTGAGAGTGGACAGCCCTGTTGTACCCCCTGTCTTATCTTTGCCTTAGAGACTTAAATACATAGAAAACATACATGACTCAGGAACTAGTATTCGTGCTCATCACTCAAATAAATGCCCTTACCGGGGAACCCGGGACCTTCAGGCTTCGGAGCAGAATCGGATTTTAGTAGCTTTATTGAACCATTGATGTTTGTATATTTGTATATTTAATAATTGTATAGTCATGTACATAGTTAATTACGATGTTAAATTATTTATAAGTCAGACCATGACGCCCTGTAAGTGTGCCCTTACATAATAATAATACTTAAAAACTAAACATTTAATTAAATTAAATTACAATTTACATGTTATATTATAAACTGTTATCATTAAGAAAATCCTTAACCGAGTAATAACATTTATCAATTAATAACATTTCAAGTTTTCGCTTAAATAATAAATTTCGGGGTTCTAATATTATTGAATTTGGAATTTTATTCATGATTAAAATACATTTATGATGGGGGCTCCTTTTACACATCTGTAAATTCGTCTTTGGTACTGATAATTTATTCCTGTACTGCTCCCTGGTGTTTCCCTTGTCTAACTTTAATTTAAATAAATGTGGATTTTCGCGAACAAAAAGTGCAGCTTGCAGTATGTAAATACAAGGCAGGGTTAGTAATTTAAGTTTAATAAAGTGTGGGTGGCAACTGTTTGGTATACGTACATTGGCTAGGATGCGGATACATTTCTTTTGCATAACATACAGTTGTCCAGCCTCGGTGCTGTCACCCCACAGCACCACAGCATAGCGGAGCCATGAATAGCGCATATATGAATTTCGACATTTTTGTTTTAATGTTTTCAACGTGTGCTTTCCAATTTACGCCGGAGTCTATTTTTATGCCTAATAAGTTAAATTCTTGAACTTCTTCTATCTTACATGTATCTATTTCTAAATTTAGTTCTAATGGTTTTTTTTATGCAGGTTTGAATTGTATGGTTTTTGTTTTACTTAAATTCATTTCCAAGTGGTCACTGAGCCATTTTTTTACAGTGATGAAGTTGTTATTAAGAAGAAAGTTACCGATGTTTCACCATTTTCACCCCAAACTTGGCCAAAAAAAAAACTAGTGGGTCTGTGAGCTGGCTAATTCGCAAGCCTGAGGTTCTAGTATAAGTTTTACCGAAACAAAACTTTACGATCGCGTTTGTTCGTTTTACCCTCAATTTGTATGGGATTTGACAGCTAAACGCGAAAGCTGTCCTAACGTTTTGTTTGCGTAAAACTTATACAAGAGCCTCTGTCCTTTTTTAGAAACTATTTTTGTTTTTAAACTGAATCGACAAAAAAATCTAGGGACCTGAATAATTATACTGCTCACGAAATTTCACGAGAATCGGTTGCGAAATGCGAACAGTCGAACATCCAGCCATCCGGATAAACAAAATAATTTTAGCTCAGTATTCAGTATTCATTATTTATTGCGTTAATAATAAACAGCTATAATAGAATTAACAATTTGATAGTAAAACGTAACAGAATAATAGACTTAAAATTAGAAAAATATGCGAAATAGGATTACATTTAAGATAGTTATAAATGTCAGGTAAAGAATATTATAATAAAGTCTGCATTACAAAAGTTTGCATTGCAATTGCATTAAATCAAAGAAGAGATATAACAAGATATTGGGACTAGGTCGATTGGTGTAAGATTGTCCCCAAAATATTATTATTATTATTTATTATTATTTGTAACAGGAAATTACAATAATTGAGAGATAAAATCGAACAAGTGATAATTGGGCTCAAAACGGAAATACTTCTTCCATTTTGCTCGGTCGTTAAACTAGTTGTCTATCCAGAAAATCGTGTAGAAGACGTCCAATATTAACCCTTTATTTCGCACTACCTTCTGCCCGCAACTCTGTCTGCGTGGAACTCGTTTATATCGTAGCTCCATACAAACTTTCACCCCCATTTCATCCCCTTAGGGGATGATTTCCGAGATAAAAACCACCCTGTGTACTTCCCCTGGAATCAAACTAATATCTCTATTCCAAATTTAATCTAAATCTGTTAAGCGGTTTAAGCGCGAAGAAGAAAAGACAGACAGACACACTTTCGCATTTATGTACATACATACATACATTCACGCCTTTATTCCCAAAAGGGGTAGGCAGAGCACATGAAACGTATGTTCCAGCGCCACTTTTAGCATAAATGTGGATATAAAATATCGACAAAATGTGATATTGCTAGCCCATCGCCCACAAAACACTTCAAACCTGGTCCCTCAGTCGACTTTATGTATGTACACAATAACAGGTTAAGGAATATACATGTCACTCAATAGATTAAAGTACAAAGGCAAACTAATCCCTATAAGGGATCTGTAATAAAATTAAGGATTATTATTTTTAGGGAGTTACAATGATGTTATTATGGTTTTTAAAGTATATTTACGCATGATTTTTGAAACCTTTATTCCATTTTTTGCTCTACTAGTCGCAAACGAAGCTTGAAATCACATTTTTCTTTATGCGAAGTAAGCTTATTTGGGCCAATCCACTTTTTTGTTGCTTGTTTCCATGGTTACGTCTCCAAGGTCACTCTTCAAAACTATGATTACGTATATGGGATAAACTCGTGTTGTTGTTATATTGGTAAACCCATTCCATGGTGGGGCATCTCTATATATATCCATGATAGTCCAATTTATAGTATTTATTCTAAGAAACACTGGCTGCATTGTTGTCTCTTGGCTTACCGGGCGAGAATAACAACAACGTTTATGGACCCATTTATAAAGCCCAATCGACAAACTCACTCCAATTTCACCTCACGTAAACCGGTGGTAGCACCAGCGGCCCCTCGAGCAAGGGATTGCGATGTCCCAAACCGCGAGATAAACACCGGCACGTGTATATACGTTGTTGGTTAGTTATGTCCGCAGAGCGGAAGGGGTTGAAGGAAGATGTTTTTATAAACGCTGGTGTGTTTAAATAAAGTTTATGTAATCTGGGCGTTTTCCAAATAGTACATTTTCAATGCTAGTGCGGAAAGTATGTCATAACGTCACGATACGGGACGAGTGAAGAATGACATTACCGCACGTGTATCGAACGACGTTTTTTAATATTATTGCGAAAAAAATAGAAAAAAAACAAGTAAGGAATTTGAAACTTTTATATTATTAATTCTGTAACATAATTGGTAATACAGTTAAAAAATAATGAAGTTGTTCAAAAATATTATTTTTACAGTTATATTTTTTTTTTACTTAATAATTCATGGTACAGTTTCTTCCATTTTTGAGTGGGAAAAGTGAAAAGCACTAGACGCTAAACAGTTATGTAAAGTACTTAGCACTTTTTGAGCAACTGTATTGAAAGGCGGTCAAGTGCGTGTTGGACCACGCACAATGAAGGGTTCCTTGCCTATTAAAAAAGTTGTATCGTTATTGAAATCTTATAGCACTTACGTCCTTTTCTTTAAGGAAGGCAGTTTTTTAGAAATATCTCGAAAACCTTTGAACCGATCTTGTTCAAAACAATTTTCGCTGATAGAATTTAATAAGCCCTAAGTCTATGATTTTTTTCATATTTTAAAAATACACGGTTCAAAAATTAGAGGGGGGGGGGAGACACAAATTTAGTGATTTTCAGGGCGATTATCTCCGACTCTATTCACTGAATAAAAAAAAATGCTGAAAAACCGCTATTTTGAAAGGGTTTTCGATTGACGTGCCACACGTGGGCTTGCAATGAAATTTTTTTTGACAGTCAGTTTTCGGTATGGAGTGCACCCCCAAAATTTTTTTTAGTGTTTAATTACAAAACTATGTAGCGGCTAACAAAATACAACTATCCTCAAAATTTTATTCAAATACACCTTATAGTTTTCGAGTAAAATAACTGTGCCATACGGACGGACGGATAGACAGACAGACATGACGAATACATAAGGGAATAAAAAGGCTACGGAACCCTAAAAAGGTAACTTTGTTATCGTGATCGTGAAAATTTTCTTAACGACGACGTTTGACCCTAGTCGTTGTTCTTCGACAAATTTAAAAACAGCGAATGTTCGATGTGAATTCAAGTCTATCAGCACCTTTTTGTTCCAATTAAAACGGCAGGGTTCCAAATAACAATTTCACAGTCGGACTATACATGGTGTGTTTTGCGCCGTATTGTTCCCTTTGTGCTTGATGAATTAAAGAGGGGCGGGTTCTGACAAAGAGGTTTTTTTTAGTGTAAAACGATAGCGTGGACTGTGGTTAGTGTTTAAGGGGGCGATCGTCAATGGCTTGCTTAAGTAGAGTAGAATAGTCTATACTATTTATCTATATCTACTAAAACTATTGGTTCTGAGAACGAACTTAACAGCCTGACTTTAAAAAAAAATTAGATAAACTGAATTGACAACTTTTTTAAACTGTTGCACCTGCTAACTAAATTTCACGAGAATCGGTTTGACTAGAAGAGACCAGCCGGACAGCGGGCCATCCGGATATACGAAAGACTTTTGGCCCAAGTTCAAACTGAAAACTTTTTTCGTCTCGTTCGCTCGTTCAATTTTATACGTTTATGTAAAAAAAAATGCGACAAGCATTTATTATTGTATATTACTATACTTTTTCTTGCATAGTCATCAACTAATACTACTATGATGTCTAGAAGAGATCGCTGTTGCGATAAGACCGCCTTTTGTTTGACTCTACTCTAAACAGTGATGTAATTGCATGAGACATCATCCATGGAAATCTGTTTAAATTGATTATTAATATTTTTCGACTCCTGATAACGGATTAAAAATCACCGTGTATACAAAAGAAAAACTTGAAAATACATAAATCAACTATTTTTTGTTGTTATTCTATCCCGTTAGCCAGGAGACCATATGACAGTTTGTTAGAAAAAATGTTAGTACGTATACGTGTCTATGCTCTAACAATATCTAACACGCATAAAAGAGTACATACAAAAAGGGGTTAAACATGAAAAGAAAACCCCACATTTGGTGAGCTTAAAGTAAACCCATAAACTTACCCAACAATTAGGTTAATATTTTTTATTATTTTTTATTATCGAATTGTGCATATCGTGTGTATTCTACTGTTTTCACTTCTGTTTAAACTATTGCTAATCTATAAGTATAAGTGCATCATGTACACTGTTTGTTTCCTATTGCAATAAATAAAAAAGTGACCCAGTGGAACTAGTGACTGAAAATAGTTGATTCACCCTAATTTATATTACACGTAGTCAAACTTTTTTGCTTTTGAAAAGTAGGAAGTTACCATATCATCCATAAAAATTAAGAAGTTGAAAAATATCTAATACATAGATTATTAATAACAAAAACCATAATACTTACTGTAAACAATATTACTTACATAAAATACACTTACTTTTGTCATAAAATATGATTATTCAATTCTCCAAAGAAACCATAATTTTAAAAGTAAATAATTCAACAACTGTGACAGATTCGACTTCTTCTTACAAATCCTTATCATTCAAAATTCAACTTTATACTCACGTTCTCTGAGTCGATATTTGTTTGCAACGTGGGTATCAGAAATATCAAGTATCTAGAACATTTCATTTGAAATTGGATTCTACCAATCATGTAATTAGATCGTTTTTCGGTTGCGGCTTTTGTAAGAGATAATGTAAGGAACCCTTCTTAAAATATAAATATTAATATATTGTTTTGTAAGGTGAAGGGAGTCAATTGGTGCCTTAACCAAATGCATACAGGGTGTTTGGTAAATTGAGTGCAGATATTTCTTCGATTATGAACGTGTTAAAATCATAAACTTTCTTTCCACTTTCTTTGCTATAGTCGGGTAAAAATTCCGTCATTAATGTATTAAAATTTTGAAATTAAATTAAAATTATTAAGTGAAAGTTTGTATGGAGCTACGATTTAAACGAGTTCCACGAGGACGGAGTCGCGGGCAGAAGCTAAATAATACTAATACTACTTAAAAACTTTGTGTTTGTCGCGAAATGGTCCCGCCTCAGCACTGCTGACTTACGAACTGGTCTTCCGGAGATATATTTGCAGCTCATTTTTTTGTTTTTCGTAGGGTATGTCAATTTCACCATCCTGTGAATTGCATGGGATCGTAGGTTATGGTGACTTTTATCATGCAGTATTAGATAAAAAAGTTTGTTCAAATAAAAACTCAAAATGTTATTCAGTTTATTTAATACATAAATACAATCGTTTTCATTGACTGTACATTAAATTAAACATCGCTGACTAATGCTATATTATACGATTTTTATTAAATTTAAAATGTAAAAAAATGAGTTAAGCTGGTCTACACACCAGCAATAAGGAAATAAGAAAAACAACGGTTGCTTAGCAATCGACGACTGTATCCTTACTGAACTCAATAAATAGCCAACGACCTTTCACGAGATGCAGGATTTCCTATGACTGATGTAATGCGACATCTCCCGGTAATTGAGTAATAATACCTAATAATATTTTATTTATTGCACCACAACAAGAAAACATGTTATAAGATAGATTAAATAAATGATGGGTAACTAAAGCTGACATAACGTCCGCTATAGTCCCCTTATGTACGATTCCCATCGAACGGGCCGGGCCGGGTCGCCTGGCGCCGCGTCGCAACGGATGCGCGAGCACCCGGCGGCAGCCGACCGCGTTTTAATAGAGTGCAGTAGGCAAAAGCCGGACGGAGCCGGTCACATGTAACGACAGCCGACCACACCGTACACGTCCGCGAGGAGCCGACCGGCCGCAAGAACATTCAAATATGAAATTTAACGTCTATATTAAAGCCTCAAATTCCTTTAGCAACTTGCGAAAAACGCGCAGGCGCGCTCCGGCCCAGCCCGGTCGGTGAGAATCGTACATTAATCGTCATACCTTTAAACCCGCGCGCCGCGCAAGCGACGTTTGAGTGAGGCGGTATAGTTTTTATTGCGAAATCGCCCCCTAAGAAAACACCCTGTACCCGTTAAGGGCCCCTCCGACAAATCATACCAGCTTAGTCGAGTTTTATTTATTTGCGACGCGCGCCTTAAGTGATTTGTGGGGGCTTCCCATTAGACCTCGATTTATGTCTTACACGATTGGGAATACCGGTAGCTTGTTGTCGCTGAGAACGGGACAGAAACACGATGTTCCTATAATAAATAAATAAATATTAGCAGATAATCGCATACAATTCGAAATAGCCCCAGAGTCAGCTCAACGATATGTTTAATAGATAATAATTACCTAACCACTCACTTGTGCGGCAACTATAGGTAGTTGCCAATTTCACAGACCCCCTAAACTGATGTTGGCAACTGTGGTTGCCAATCGAAGTATTATCGGGCTGCTTTGATAATGAAACATTAGAAGCAGTTAAGGCTACTTTTTTAAAAATTCGAAATCTAGTGAGCGGTTAAAGAAATATATAACATCTAAGACTCAAAAAAATATTCATGCTCATGGCACAAATATTTGCCCTTACCGCGATTCGAACCCGGGACCATGAGCTACGTAGGCAGCGTCACTGCCCACTATGCCAATCGGTGGTCAAAATATGGCTACATAAACACATTTTGCGTAATATTTTACCGACTAATTAATATGTCTTGTTGGTGGTCGTGGAATTACATAAAAAAAATAACGTTACAAAATTAATCATATATTTTTCAAAAGACAGTAAATATAATACCAAACTAAGTATTACATTCTTTGGTGGTCTATGATATTCTTGGGTAGTCAAGAAAAATCTGACAAAAGAGCTAAAACAGGTTTTTTATCGGTCTGTCTAAAAGTTTAAAACGGAGCCGGGTCGCGAATATCAACAAGTATTTATGTAAGCACCGAATGGCAAAATAAAAGCTCGTCTGGACGCCGTGCTCATCATAATGTTGTAGTCCAAGAGGCAACAACAAAAAACCGTAAAAAATCAAGACCATATTAAAAAAAAAACAGGAAATCACGCGTATTTTTACGATACGCAAAATTTTAAAGGCAACTGACGCACTAACCTGTAGTACAGGACTTACCTATTGAGAGAGCAGAATTAAATTGTTACGGATATTACGGTGTTTTTTTAGGGTTCCGTACCCAAAGGGTAAAAACGGTACCCCAGCTATTACTAAGACTTCGCTGTCCGTCTGTCTGTCTGTCACCGGGCTGTAACTAAAATAGCTGTAAAGCTATAATTGTATTTTAGTAGTTTATAGCTAGACAGTTGAAATTTTCACAGATTATGTATTTCTTTTGCCGCTATAACAACAAATATGTTTTTATAGATAATGGTACGGAACCCTTCGTGCGCGAGGCCGACTCGCACTTGGCCGGTTTTTATTTTATTGTTTTAACATAGTCCTTTTCTTTTATACGAACAGTGTAAGTTGATATAGTGACCTTGACCTTAACCTTGTAACAGTAGTTAAAATAGCAAAAAAACATCTAATTTTACGTAAGTAAAGCACCTGTACTAAATGATGTATTTTATTTAATTCTGTCAATAGGCTTATGCTAGCTCTTTTACATGTAATTTTACACTACAAAATTAGGTAGATAGGTTATAGTTACGCACTAAAACTGAGTCAATTGTACCAATTTACTTCAGTTTCGCTTCGCGTCGTCAATAGAAAGTAGAAACCTATAGACGTGTCTTAGCTGTCAGATTTGGTGGCCATTTTTAAACACAGAACTTCGTATACAATACCTCCAGGTTTGTAAAGTCATTTGCTACCGTTTTCACTATAAGGCACTGGTCCCACCGCGAGCTAGTAAGCTATGAGCTATCGGCTATAAACACGAACAAAAGATAAGCACTCCCGTGTAAATAAAAGAGACACGGCGATATTTATAGCTCACCGCTGGGCGAGTAACTATAAATATCGCCGTGTCTCTTTTATTTACACGGGAGTGCTTATCTTTTGTTCGTGTTTATAGCCGATAGCTCATAGCTTACTAGCTCGCGGTGGGACCAGTGCCTAACACGCATCATTCAAACGGTTGTAGCTTCGTTACTTTTTTTATTTGAATGGAATTTTCGTCACTTGGCATATTTTCTTGCCGTCTTTCTTTTAAGTAATAATAATAAATACTTAAATAAAATAATTAATAAATATTAAGGGACAATCTTACACAAGTCGACCTAGTCCCAAACTAAGCAAAGTTTGTACTATGGGTACTAGACGACGATAAACATACTTATATAGATAAATAAATACTTAAATACATAGGAAACATCCATGACTCAGGAACAAATATTCGTGCTCATCACACAAATTAATGCCCTTACCGAGATTTGAACCTAGGGCTTATGCTTCTTGCTTCGTAGGCAGGGTCACTACCAACTAGGCTAAAGCAGAAAAAATGTTGAATCTACAATCCTATTTAAACGTACCTACCTCCTAGAGCTCCGCAGATTGTCCCATTCGCTCCCGAATGAAACTTGAACTCTGGACCGATTCTTTTTTGCCTCGCCAGCTCTTTTGTGCCCGTAATGATAGTCTGATGTCTGGCTGGTTACTGTAATCAAAACATTTGGACAGACAGACAGACGTAGACAAATAAAGGTAACAAATGTAATCAAAAGATTTTTAAATAACCCAACTGCTTTTGTCATTATGTCATTACCACGACTATGAGGAATCCAACGACACCTCATATGTCAAAATCCATCGAGCCGTTTGACTGTAGCCCATAAAATAAAATTTACTTGTACATACACACGCTCGAAAAGCTTCTGAGCAAGTTAGCCCATACACTTGTAGTTAATGAAGTTAAATAGAAAAAAAACAGTTGGCAATAAAAGCGTACCAAAAAATTTTGTTTTGACAGAAACCTAAAGTAGTTTATCCTAACTGCCCGCGGGGATTCCTCGCGTATTGCGACGAACGCAGGCAAGCCCGCGGGATAAAACATAGCCTATGTACCCCCGGATAGTCCATTCTATAAGCAGTTTTTTTATCTGATGGGTAGTTCCGGAGATGACATTGTAAACAAACTTACAATCTCATAGACTTTTCCTCTTTTTACTATTGTACTATTAGTATAGATTGCTCGCAAATTTTTTACCAAAGTTTAGGGCCTATGCACGACCGCGCTTAAAAAACGCTTAAATGTTTTAATTACTCACACCTATTTATGCTCCAATTTGTAATTATAAATCCACACGAATTACAACCGGCAATACACCAAGTCTCAAACTCAATTACAAACGAAGGCGACTCAATAAATATCCAGTAATTATGCAGGGGGTAAAAAGGAACTCAGTGAGGTGACGTCACAATAATGCATATATTTCGCCTTATTACCAAGGAATAAGGTCCAGAGTAACACAGGTAAAGGGCACGCGTTTTCTATCCTCCACCTTCCGAACTCTTGTACTCAAGGTTTAAAAAAAGTCTTATGATATATTATTTGTTATTGGAGCTTTTCGCAAAAAATATGCCAGTTCTTTTGTTCCTATCGGTGCAGCTCAAAGGCCCTCCATATATTACGATCCCAGGCAACCCATTAGACATCTCGATACGGCCTAACATCAACGTTTTTGAGTGGCTCTATGTAGTTTATTCTAGGTCTTCCACTTCCTCGCTTCCCTTCTATCATTTCTTCAATTATATTGGGTATGAATTTGTCATGTCGTATGATCCCTATCATCTTCCCTCTTCTATTTTCTAAGTTCTTATCAACGTCTGGTTGTCCCACTCTATTCAGCTCTTCTTCATTGGTTACCATCTCTCTCTAACTAATTTTCTCAATTCGCCTCCAACATCACATCTTACGCTTCTATCTCTGCATCTTTCTGGGTCGAGGTCCATGTTTCACTTTCGTACAATGATATGCTACATTATATATGATTTAATATTTCCATCTTCATTTCTTTCGATATTTTTGAAATCTAACTTTGCCATTGCTTCTGGTCTTTATAGTTATCTGATGTGCGTCTGTATCTAAGTATTACTGATAATTGAAAAAATATCTGGGTCCCCAATTTTTTTTCTATTGTGCCATTCCATGTTTCATATACTTACTTTGTATGGCGGCTACCCAATAGGAAAGTTCCAAAATGTATGGAACTAGTGCTGCGCTATTTTGCGATCAGGTGGCGTAACGGACGCAGAGCTCAAGTCTCACTTTAAAACGGCGTAATGCAAGAGCATGAGAGTTTTATACAGAAAGGGATCGAAACAAGTGTCTTATATATTAATAATAATAATCTTCTGGACACTGCGCGAATAGTCAGGAGGTTCCTGTCTCTGACGCCCTGACCGCCGGTAGCTTAGGCCCCGCCTCGCCTGCCAGCTGCACCCTAGGATAGGTTTTTATAATGACTTTGTTTTGTACCTACCTACATATAGTTTTATATTTAACTTTTTATAGAATTATTGTAAAAACTCAGTCTAAGACCTTTATGGAGAGATAAAGAGAATAAAAATAAGCGAATACATACTTTGTATGAAAACTGTTCTCGCTCTATTTTAATTTCTACCAACGGAAACCAGTTTCCAACCCATATATGGCAGATCCCATTGTATATAGGTTTATGTCTAGCATGTTGTCTAAAAATGAGAACCAAACCACTTTTGTATGGAGAGCCGAGCGTCCTGGCGACTCTTAATCATAAACGTCCAACAAACCTATTTCACTTAAAACCCCGTTAAAATCCGTTGGTCCTCATCGTCGTATCTGTAGAGATCCAGCCAGACAAGTGACAGATGGCCCTTCCCGTGTAGCCAAACATAGGAAAAGTTGTATAACGATGGCTATAAAAATATATGATAAATGCCAACTGAACTACGATCCTTAACATATAAAGCTTCTCAAGAAAAAGTGTGTGATTGGCTCTGTAACAAAATAAATACAGTGTAAAGAAAATTATAAGACTTGTATAGAGTTAATTCTACTGTTAATAGTGTTACTGCATACATTTTTGGTTAAACATGTAACGCTGAATTGTAACACCTGTATGTACATGGTAATGTTTATTGGAATAAAGAATTCTATTCTATTCTGTTCCTTCTGTCACTTTGGCGTGTTTGTGGGAAGCATAAAACACAATTTAGTTAACGGTGGCTCGTTAAGTTTTGTGAATAAGTATAGTGTTTACAGGAAACATCTAACAAAACCAGCCTCGTTGGCTAATGCTCGTTTTTAATCTGCCACCGCCGCGAGCTCCATTGTTACGGACGGACAGCCTTTGTTATTATGTATATAGAAAATACGCAAGGGATCTTGCCGGCGAAATAAGTCTAGATGTCTGGAAGGGTGAAGGAGATGTTAGGTTTTACTGGGCGTGATTCGCGATTTGGCGTGATATAGCCATCGGCAATACAATAAAAAAACGATCGATATAAAAACTTTTGATATATTTTTACTGGATATAACGATTAAAGGATGTAATGCAGTTTTCATATAACAACATTTGATATATTCTCATGTAATATAATCATCAACAGATATAATGAACTTGTAATATAACAACTATTAATCTAACAGTCATAATACTCATAATGCATAACATACATGGGATATAACTTTGTTCGATATAAAACTCAGTTGGTATAATGTACTATTGGCATAATATGGAATACTTACTACTATTGTTTCTTACCTATTTTACTCTAAGGCAGGTATTTTACTCTAACCACTGACACACAACAGTATAATAGCCACTGATAATTGTAACAATGGTATTATTTTGTAGGTTAGGTTAGGGTTAGCTTGTGTCCCTCAGCGGAAATAGGCACACCGCGAAGCGGTGTGACGTCGACACGCTGGCGGTTAGGTTAGGTGAAAATAATAAAGGTGTGTGAAAAAAAAAATACAAAACATACCACTAAAAATTATATCCAAAATACATTATATCCATTAAACGTTATATCAAAAATGTGTGGTTTGATTGAACATTATACGCCATGAAATTATACTGATTGTTGTTATACTAAAAGTTTATTATCCCCTTGAGAGATTATATCTAATGAAATTATATTAATTGTTATTATATCCAGTGAAAATATGTCAAAAGTTGTTATACCAATCATTACACACCCTAAAAAACCGGACAAGTGCGAGTTGGGTTCGCCAACTGAGAGATCCGTGCTTTGTAGGTAGGCACGATATTTTTTAATGTTTTTATTACTACAAATGTGTGGTTACAGATTTTCCCGGTTCTCATTGCATTCGTATGTAAAAACACCCAGTTCTCATTGAATAGAATATAATAGAAAAATGTTTATTGAAATAAAACACACATTATAGAACAAAAATAAACATCCGTTGTACTCATTGCATTCATGTGTCAAAACACCCGGTACTCAATACTCATTGAATCCTTATGCCAAAAGATCAATTTCTCATGTCACCCGATTGCTAAAATATCCGTTTCTCATGACACCCGTAAGAAAATCCAGATTTATTAGCCGACTGCCGAAGGAGGGTTATGTTTTACGAGCTTAATGTCTGTCTGTTTTCTATGTCCCGGTCCCGGGTTCGAATCCCAAGAAGTACCTACAATAATTTATGTTAAGAACATGAATATTTGTTCCTGAGTCTCGGAAAAAGTACCTACTCCCGACGGGTTAGAGACAAATAGAGCTGTAGAAGTATATATGTTTATTTCAAATATTTTGGAACAAGCCTTTGAAAACTAATCGAGAAGCAAATTCTATATGTATAGGTACGCATCGAAACAGCTCACAAAATTTTACGAGAATCGATTGAGAAATGATATCAAGAAAAAACCATTACCCTGACCCAGACCTGTATTAAGCCAACAGCCGGACATCCGAACAAAGGAAAGAATTTCGTCCCAATACATGACTGAAGAAATTGTGAAGAAAGTGTTGTAAATTAAGTCACTTCGTCTATTGTCACATTTCGACTACTCTGGCAAACGAGATCAACAAACCTTTCCAAACATAGTTAATTAAATTCCACACAATACTTAAATTAACGAAATTCAATTAGAAACTCAGCATTCTCACTCAATTCACACATGGGGTACGTAAGTGACGGCCATTTTCATCGACGCCATTTTGAATTTCCTGTCATGTGTCAACGTATTTCGGGTTATTGAACTTGGCCAATTGTTTATGTGAAATCGATGCTTCGGCCGAGGCCCGAAAGTTATACAGTTAAAAGTCACTAATAAACATACACGGGTTCCAAACGTCTTGGGTTAAGGGGCAGTCATATTGTCGTGCGATAATCGCGTCGCAAAAATGCAGCGTATATATTTATATGTCATTATGTATTTACATGTATTCATATGTCAGTGCGCGCATATGCCATGTGCCATATGATATGCCAAATTGTAGTGCGTGAGCAGCCTTATTGTCACTAAGAACGTATGTGATCCTACTAATCCTACTACATAATTTAATGTTTACTTATTTATTTCTTCGAACTGTAGTGCACAATACAATATGAAGTAGGTACAATTGGTGGAATGCCATAGGGCATTCTCGACCAGTCAAGAAGGCACAGAAGCATTTTGGTGCAGGCATTTAACTTGTAAGAGTAGGTACATACTTTTACACAGAATGCACGCCAAATGATAAAATAAAGCCTATGCATGAGCTGGGGCGTCTCCCCCTGCAACATATGTACCTATGGTCAACCCTGAGCCGATGTCCCTAGAAGTCCATTCTTTAACTGGTAAAATATTTTTTGAAATTGGTAAAGTGGTTACTTATTTACTTACGTACATAACTACAATCGCACAGAATTTTACTCTTTATTAGTAGTAATAATTTACTGTCTGTCAGCACGAATGGAAAATTGACAACTCGAAATTGTTAGTCGATACTTTATAACCTCAACTTGGAAAATGTATCCTGAATAATGCTTAAATCATTAAATGCACACGTTTTTTTGTCACATTTTTGAATTTCTTGTGTAACGATTTGTCGCGTTCTATACAGTACTACAGAGGCTTGAACGCACGATTTTATTAATCTTTGCCAAGTTTAGGGATTGACAAATATGATGACAGCTATGATCGAAAGAAATACTTACATTTGGAATTACGTCCACCCTTAATATGTGACCAATCGGAAATACGTCATACCTATGACATATACTATATGACATATATTAGTTCTATATGGTAGATTTTCAAAATTCAGTTTCCACTTATCTAAATATGTAGGTACTTATTTAATACCTACCGGACAAAATTGTATTTGGCCTTTTTCATTTACACTTTATGGGTGAGGACTAAATTCTTGGCCATTAATTAGCCTGGTTAGTCGGTAGTTAGCCATACAAACTGAAGAAGTGGACAAAGTTCCGTTGTGACAGAAAAATTAATCATAGAATTGTATTGTTAATTTTCGTGTCACAACGGAAAACTTTTATAGAAAATTGAATTAAGTGAGTTAAGCTGGCCAAGAATTTGGTGTATCAGTTTCTTGTTTATTTAAAGTAAAAGTGATGTAAGTATTTGATATTAATACAACAAACAATGAATAAAGAACAGCGTATTGGGGGCGAAATATTTTTCAGCGTTTCAGCATAGTTTCAGCTCGAACAGGCATATTTTGCTGCGTGAGTACAGTGTGCAAAATGCGATTTTGCTCACTCCGTGAGACAAAGTAACTTTTTAATTTTGGTGCAGAGCACTGTCATTTCGTCGTATGCCCCACCCCATACGACGAAATGTCGGGGTCTATTACAAGGTCAGAATATTTGAACTTTATTATTAGCACTGTCCCTTTCATTCCTTTACGAAAAAAGAAAATGGCAGACAAAGGTCGATGCATAGTTCGACCATCGAATTTCAAAGTAGACCCCCAAAAAAGCGGATACAACTAACACGTTCGAAATCTATCAAATTAACAAGTTTAAATTACCAAAATAATTATACAAAGGACTTTTAAATTAAAGAACATTTAAATAAAAGATCTCAGAATAAACACCATTTTTCATAACAAATAGGTAAACATGATTTTTATGGCTAATTAAAAATTCTAGTTTAAACAATTTAAATTCTATGAACGTATACCACAAATGCAGTTTCCGAACGCAAGCGCGGGGCTCCGCCCCTTTTAAAAAGTTGCGCGCTGTTAATTTTTTTGAGATTTTATTATGTATAATTTATTCGTCATTCTTGCGTTATTGATATTGGTTTTAAATATAAAAACTACTAGGATAAATCAATTCTCTATCTAACTAGGAAATATAGTGAAGTCAGTGACGTGACGAAGGCAGTATTTTAACAACAGTATGGCTAGTTTTTGATGTGCACGCGAGATACACGTAATATGCTAATGTGTGCCCTAAATATATAAATATTTCAAAATATTTGAAGATATTAGTAAAATCTGTGAATTTTAACAATAACACGGTTAGTTTTTACTGATGTGTTAGCGTCACGCGACACTGGTTTCTCGCGCCTTGTCTCGCCTTTCTAGTATTGAATAACGGCGCGGCCGGGGCTGAGGAGTTAAAACAAGCAGTAACTAACGCCTAATTAAGTTTTCTTCCTGAATAATCTTGAGACGAATAGGTACGTGATACTATGATATATTTTTTGTTGTGAAAATGTTCTCACTGCTGTTGTGAAAAGTTGTATGTGTTACTCGAGAGCAAAGTATTTGCATCTCGTGCTTTTGAGTCCTTCGCTGCGCTCAAGATTCAAACTTTGAATTACTCGCTACGCTCGTGATTCAATTTTAGAATCTTTCGCTTCCTCAGGACTCAAAATTAGCACTCGCAGCAAAAACAAACTTTGCTCTCTTGTTGCACAAATAACTATTTCACACTTTTCATTCGGAAAAGTAAGTTTTGCTCCACGACGAGAGGGACCACAACGCTACTTTTCTGTTCAAGCTACTTTTTAATTTATACATTGGCATTGGAGCATTTGTACGCAATGTGCCAATCGAACACAGATGTTAATAAAATAATCGATTGTAATTTCATCGTAGTCGATTCAAAACGAACATATTTCAAGTTTTAACTCTAACAACGTTGTATAAAAATTTATAAATATTTCGTTATATTTAAAAATTAGTAATAAAAATTAAGATAATTTAGATATATTTTAACAATAGCTTTTTTTAAATTTCCTCGTCTCGGGCGTAAACACTTGTATCCCTCACTACGCTCAGGATCCTACGTTAAAATCCCTCGCTACGCTCAGGATTCTATTGTAGAATCCCTCGCTACGTTCAGGATTCAATACACCGCCCTCGCCGTAAATATACTATTTCGCTCCCTTGTGACACAAATAACTATTTCAATACTAAGGAGGCCGCGGCATGAAAAAGCAGCATAAAAAATGGGCTTAAGGTACCTACCTATAAATATTTTAGGCCCTATTAAATTCTGTATGGTGAGAATTTAATTAGCCCAAAAGGGCCAAATTTTGATAGTATGACTTTTGGTCCAGTTTCAAAATAGTAATTTCTTGTGGTCGATTTTCCATTTTTACCTACCCAATGACAGTTAATCATAGTATGGATTAAAAACAATCTAAAATATATACAAATAATTATCAAATTGAAAATCAACCTTCCCCTTAACCCCAGTTCAAATTATTCGGCGATTACTAACATGTGACGAACGTATCGCACAAATTAATTTCCGTCCCGCTCTGCACCGGCGCGTAAGAGCGGGACGGCGAATGAAATACTAGATGCATTAAACTGTGAGTTACCGGTACAAAGGTGTTTCGGAGTCAATATGGGGCTGTGAATGGAAAATGGGGTAGGCAGAGGTGTTTGAAAGTTAGATTATATTTAATTTAAGGTTAGTTACTTACTAGTGACTATAAAGTTCCATTTATGTTTTTGTAACAGAATTCAAAAAAGGAGGTTTTCAATTTGTCGCAATCTCTTATTTTTACCCGACTGCCGAAGGAGAGGAGTATATACGTATGTATGTATGCATGTATGTATGTATGTGTATATACGTATGTATGTATTGTATGTGGGTGTGTATGTCTTATTCTTTGGCACGCCCTGCAGCCTTAACCTCTAGACTGATTTTGAAATATGAGGTGCCCCGTTGGATTCCTTTTAATCGTAGGAGTGACATAGGCTATACATAATATTTGTAAATGGTGTGTTGTTTGTTGGGTTTTACGAAAAACCTTTCGATTTCACCTGTTTTCGTTATAACTTCTGTCAATATATTTTCTTTGACCTCCTAATTGCACTACTCTGAACAATGTGTGTAGGTCCTAGAATCTATAATCGTTTGCCAAATAATTTAAAGTCAACTGAATTATCAGATATTTTTATAAGTAAGCTTAAGGAATATTTAATAGAGAAGAATTTATGAATAAAAACAATGTTATGTGATAATTAAAATGATACGATAGATACTTATTGTTGTTAATTTAATATGAAATAGACATAGGATGTGAATTAATATGTATAATAAAATTGATAAATAAAGAAACTGAAACTGAAAGCAAACACCCAAATATTACCAAGACCTCATTCAAAACTTGCAATAGCCCGCTAAATCAGCGTGATCGCCTAAAACCTTTTAAGAAAGCTATTCGAGTGACAATTATTTGTTACTGTTAATTAATAATTCTCAAAACGATCTAGTCGAGGCAAAGTTGCAAATAAATTGAGTGGGCGGTAATTATACCTCGGTGGCACAGTGTAGCTAAACCCAGTGGGGAAACAAATACAAAGTGAAAGTCAAAGTTATGTATTCTTCAATTTAGGCATATTACATGCACCTCTATGAATGTATAATAAAATGACCGGATTTCCCGGTGCAACACGGAGTGAATGACCTCAAACATTATGTTAATATGGATATACTCCGCGATTCCGGTACTTATATTGGTTTTTGGTGGACAATCATTCTGTATGTAATATACTAGCTTCTGCTCGCGACTCCGTCCGCGTGGAACTCATTTATATCGCAGCTCCATACAAACTTTCACCCTCCCCTTCACCCCCTAAGGGGATGATTTCGGGGATAAAAACTATCCTATGTCCTTCCCCAGGACACACACTATCTCTATACCAAATTTCAGCTAAATCGGTTTAGTAGTTTAAACGTGAAGAGGTAACAGTCAGACAGACAGACACACTTTCGCATTTATAATATTAAGTAAGTATGTAAAACTACGTTTTATCAAGGAATAAATGAAATGAAATGAAATGAAGTATGGATTACATGAAGTAAAATATAAAAATAAGAATAAATAAATAAGAATCGTTCCTAGTGGTCTGGCATAAGAGTGGTGTGATCACTTCTACTTACTAGGTTATACATATATAGGACTAGCATCTGCCCGCGACTCCGTCCGCGTGGAACTCGGTTATATCGTAGCTCCATACAAACTTTCACCCCCATTTCACCCCCTTAGGAGATGATTTCCAGGATAAAAACTATCCTATGTCACTCTCCATCCCTTCAAGTATCTCCACTTAAAAAATCACGTCAACAGCGTCGCTCCGTTTTGCCGTGAAAGACGGACAAACAAACAAACACATACACTTTCCCATTTATAATATTAGTATGGATTTGCGATTAGCGACGCGACAGCAATTTAAAGTAATGTTTGCGCACAGAAGTAAAGTTTGTTACGGGTAAAATGACAAAAAGTACCTGATACCAGTCTTTACCAAAGTCTATTGTGTTATTTTCAAACAGGGTTTTAAAACATTTACGTAAGTATTTAATAAACAATAGAATAAACAGAGGGGCTACCGGGAAATGAAAACGAACTTCGTTTGTGTATCTCCGTCTCTGTCGCACTTGCCAGTTCGAGCGGCAGAGACGGAGATATTCGAGCGAAGTTCGTTTTCTCTTGGCGGTAGCCCCTCAGTAGTTACTCCAGTACACGTGCCACACTTCTGTCTGACTTATGACGTCTCTGTTATCTCTACTTTCATATTTTGACACAAAAGAACTAACGGCGTGTTATTAATAGTACATTACGTAACTAGGGCGGTGAATTCGTGAATGCTCCAGATCGCAGGTGTTTGTGACCCGAACCGAAGGTGAGGGCCATTAATAAGCGCTCTGGGGCTTTACGAATTACCGCCCGTGTTGAGTACAAAATTTTACGTCTTCACCTGGCCACAAAAATACTCGCATTATGGCCAGGTGTGACGTAAAAAAACATGTAACAAACTTTCATACATTGGCTTTACATTTTCGCGAAATTCTCCCTTTCTTAGAATAAACTTGTATAAACTAAAATTCCAAACTCATTTATTTACAGTGCCGTGCATTTTTTAACATTTTAACTAAAACACTACAATTGCATCCACTGTCCATAACTTAACTGTGATATTAGTTAACACTTTAGCAAAATAACGCCACGTATAACTCAGGCCGGGCACCTGCGCCATATTTATGTATCCGCAACCCGCCTAACGACCGGTTTTGTTAATTTTTAACCGGTTTTTACCGGGTAGAGGTTTTTAACCGGTTAGTTCGAAAGGGGCGATATTCTTATATGTATATTCTGTTAAATAATTTGGTTATGTTGAGTTGGTTTTGACTGATATAACAGTGCTCTATAGGGCTGTACTCGCTCTGTAGTAGTGTTGTGTTCCTGGAGGTGAGCAAGGTCGCCAGAGCTCCCGAGGATGCGTTGTGTTGAGAGCGAGGGAACTTGTTGTTTCAGCTGTCAACACAGCGTATCCTCAAAGATATCAAGGGTCGGCAACGCCCATGTTACTCCTTTGGAGTTGCATAGCGTGTATAGGCTGCGGTGTCCGGTTACCATCAGGCGGGCCGTACGCTTATTTGCCACCGTCGTAGTATAAAAAAAAGCAATTTTCCTAAGAAACTCTGTTGGTCTCCTGACTAAACGGGACAGGATAACAACAAGAAATACTTAATTGATTGACCCAACTACTTAAATAAATAAATATTTGGGGAAAATTTTACAGAAATCGACCTAGTCCCAATACTATGGGTACTAGACGACGATAAACATACTTACGTACATAAATACATAGAACACATCCATGACTCAGGAACAAATATACGTGCTCATCACACAAATAAATGCCTGCCCGGGATTTGAACCCGGGACCTCCGGCTTCGTAGGCAGGGTCACTACCAACTAGGCTACGGCTTTCGTCTTAATAAGGTCCGAGTGCTCGACGCTGTACTAATATATGGCATGGGAATTCTTTTCTTTATGCTTTACATCGGCATATTTTTCTTTTTGCTTTGATCTTTGTACCGATACGTAGAAATAAAATTGTGACGTGATTGCGTTGGGGTGGAAAGGTTCTTGAGTGGTGACCTCGTACCGTACGTACTCGTACCGTGGGTAAACCGGTAGGTGGACTGCACGGCTCGCGAGCTTGTGTCGCGGCGAGATAGACTCCGTCTCTTTCTAAGTGTTCAAATTAAAAAGAGACAGATAGTCTATCTGGTGGCGACACAGCTCGCGCACCTTGTGATAATCGTGCTGATGATCTGGTAAAGATCACGGGAGTCAGCGGGATGCGGGCACGGGACCGGTCATTGTGGCACTCTTTGGGGGCCTATGTCCAGCAGTGGACGTCTTTCGGCTGATATGAAGGTTATGATGATTGATGTGGAACTCATGCATGACCTCAAACTTTGTCCTCAGGACTTGGAGTACCCTGAATACATGTTACCGGAGCTGTCCAGTATACTGGACCCGATCAAGGTGAACGAAGGATATGGCAGCAATAATTTAAGAGGTTAGTATTTTTAAGCTACGGTAGCCTAGCGTTTCAGGCATGCGGTCAAGCGGCGGTTTTCGATTGGAATCTCAGCTTATGTACATAATATTCACCGTTAGCTTTTCGGTAAAGGAAAACATCGTGAGGAAAACGGTCCAATCCCAATACGGTCTGGTTTTCCCTCTGGGTTGGAAGGTCAGATGGCAGTCGCTTTTGTAACTAGTGCCTATGCCAAATCATGGGATTAGGTGTCAAAGCGGACCCCGGGCTCCTTTAGGGGCACAACCAGGAATAACGCCAGGAAGATGATGATGAGTATAATTGGTGGCAAGCAAGCTTAAGAAGAACTCCCGAAGAGTTCGAAACATGTCGCCCGGAGTGACATTGAATACGTGAGTTGAACCGTGTGATTAGAAGTATTAAGCTTAAGAAATTAAATTAAGTGAGTGCGATACGATACCGGTGAAATTTCATTTCAATAAAGCATCAAATTTAATTTTACTCCATTTTCGAATAATTACATCAAAAAATATAATCTTTAAATATGAAATCGTACTCACAGTTTGCTTTGTTTCGGTGTAATAAAGAAAATACAAATTCCACAGAGAAACTGCATTTTATAATCAGCAAACTCTCTGTTTTAATGCAATCATGGTAATTTTTAATCCGTGATCAGGAATCAAAAAAGTATTAATAACTACCCAAAACAGATTTCAATGGATGAGCTTTCATGAAATTGCGTCACTGTTTAGTTAATTGAATCACTCGTCACTGAATCACCAGTTACCATTCACTCAGTGAATATCCACTGAGTAAATGGTAAGTGTACAATTATAATATTAATTAAATACGTAAAATTTTATCGTTTTGGCGGAAGAATTTGAAGGGTTTTAAGTACGTCAATAAATTCTTGCTTCCATTTGTGACAATTGACAATTTATTACTCTCAATTTACTATTGGGACACAAGGGTTTTGAGGTTGGTTATGACAATAAATTTTCAAGGAAATCAGTTTCAGGTCTAAGATACTACTGTTAGCGTAACACCGATGTTTAATCAATAAGTAATTATTATTTTATTTTATTCAGGAAAAAAACACGTTTGTTTTAAGTAACTACGGGTCAATGATGTATCATGGCTTCAATTTGTGAATAAGTAAAATTGGTCCATGATTACGAATTAAAAATAACCATATATGAACTCGTCTTAAATTGACAAAATAATTGTTTCTATAAATCGCATCATTGTTACAGAATTCTACAGAAAACTGTTAAAAACCGATATACAGATTAAGAACCTCAAAAAAGGCTTTACAGGCATCAAGCGTGGCAACAGCCTTGACTTTACGGATCCCAATTCATCCCGTTTGAAGAGGTCTCTTAAAATCCTCACGGATCCCGCAAGGTTGCATGATGGGCCCGCTTATTTAAATAAACGTAGTCTAGAAAACAATAAATATTTTTTAAGCGGTGACTGGAAGGTGGACGATGGAAAGGTTTTACAAGATGATTTCGATGTTGATCAGCCAGATTTGAGGTCTCCATTGGAAAAGGATGAAGAGAAACAAAAGGTTAGTTTACAGTGCAGTACAGTAAAGTTCTCATCAACTTTTACCGTATCATACCAAGTTTCGTATTCAAGGGTCGCCAGGACACCAAATACAAATACAATTATACAAATTATTTATTCAACAAATAGGCCACAAGGGCACTTTTACATGTTAAACGGTAATTTACAATAAAAATAATAATCTTACAATAAAAGAATAATAATCTAACACAATAATAATTTAAAATTTGCACATTAAGGACTGATATAACAACACCTGTCCCTCCATACAAACGTAATTGGGTTGTCATTTTAGTATGACGTGCTTGAATAACATGAAACTTTGTATAGATGCTGGGGACTCTTACTTGTCATTTTTTTGTAAGCATTTACTAAACTTGCAGTGTTAGTATGTATGTAGAAAGTTATCCTTAATCCTAGGGTACCATCGTGCTCTGATGAGTGCACTCGATGGTGATGGGGACAGAAATTGACTATAGCTATGTTTAAAATAATTTATTTGAATAACCGTGTAGTTAAAAGTATTATTTTAACATGTCTCACGAAAGTTTCAATTCGATTACTTAAGATAAATCCGTCGGGTTTGGGTTCAGCAGTTGATGGCTGTGTAAAAATGTTCACCTGGCAAGAAATACTTTAAGTAAAAATGAAATTTAGGACTTAAACGTACCCTATACGACTAGTCACGAGATTTGTTAATCATAATGCCCCTGACGCGAAATTGCGTCATTTGTTTTGTCAATAATTATTACTCAAAATACAGTAAACTCTTGGAGGACAATCCTCATTGGTAATGAATGGTCTAAAATCAAGCTGCTTGCTGTTGATTTGTTAAACAGTTAAATTGGTCTCCATTGGTACGATCAAATTGGAATTAGGTACTTTATTAATAGTAACAACGACTGTGTGTTCAGTAAATTTGTCCCGTAGCATTTTTTGAGCATTTGTATGCATATAATATTTTTGCGTAAAAAATTAATATAAATTAATAATGATATAACTTCACAGCCCCTCATGAAACAGCAGAAAGAGCCCGAATATAGAGCCACTGACAAAGGAAGTATCTTAAACACGCGTCAGCCTGAAGACTCCACGGGAAAGAACGCGTTGGGCCATATCCATTTCAATCATAATGAATGGTTTAACTCGCTATTTGGCAGGTATGTTGTTGATGATTTTTAAACTACGTCGGTGACAAACATACATACGGAATGCCTTATTGTGACTAGATACCGTAGCAGGGTACTTGCGACTGTTGAATAATCAAAAGCGCATTACTGACATTGACGACCGCTTTAATGAGATTTTCTACCGGAGGGGCGAGACGAGACGAAGCTTCGCTCCCGCTTTCGTCTTCGAAGTTGTTTTTTTTTAAAGAGCGGAAACAAAGTAACACAATAAACACAACAATCAAAAACAATAATATCAAATAGGACTGACAAAATTATCATATACGCCCATTATGAAGGAAACAGTTATGAACAACCAAATTATGAGTTCAAGTCTGTTCTTAGTAATGACATTATGAAGAAGAATTTTATGAAAACTGTTCGTTATGAGCTTATGAGTTCCGATGTTAGTTACAGAAATTTAGGAACATAAAACGTAGGAAGAAAAAACTATGAAGAGTGATGATTATGACTACAAAGCGGTATTACTAGAAAAAATCGACACATCAAGTTTATATGAGCCAATATGGACCCGTTGTGACTAAAGTTGGTGATATTGTAAAGCCGCTACACACTACCCAACTCACGCTCTGTATGGCTGTATCGCGGTTATGTACACTACTTGGTAGTTTTATCAATGGGTTAAGCCGTTAAAATGAATTAAAAATAGCTACTTGCCCTTTCGATATTTTAATATTCGATATGTCTTGACATAAAATAGTACAGTAAGAACAGTTTTCCCGATCACTAGTAAATTCATAATTCAGAGACAATTTCAATATGGCGGTTTGTTTTTTAGCAAAGTCCATTGACGGTGACTTTATAGCCAGTTGGCGTGACAATTTGCATCGTTTTTAGCATGCTATACATACTTAGTACGGTGGAAAAATCGCAAAAAGTCGTCTCCTTTACGATTTTCGTGGACATCTCTTCTATATACCTAAAACTGGTATGGATGTGTTCCTTGTTGTCTCCAGGGTACGAATCTGCCGGTTTTAGTAAAGGGAGAGGGGAACGGACATAGCTGTGACGTCACAAAGATGGCCGCCTACGGTCATCGATTTTTGTTCAAATCTCGGGTTCTATTTTACTGATTGCTTCGTGTGAGGTGTCATTTGAAAGCATATTAAACCATCTCACACTCAAAATGTTATGTCTTCTTTCGGCTGACAAGTGAAATTGTTATTGCCAATTTACGCCTGGTTGATGTAAAATTAGTCTAGTTCCTAGTATTAAGTTGAAAAGAATAGTTCATTACGTAACTAGGGCGGTGAATTCGTGAATGCCCCAGATCGCAGGTGTTTGTGGCCCGAACCGAAGGTGAGGGCCGTAAATATTCGCTCTGGGGCTTTACGAATTACCGCACGTGTTGCGTACAACATTTTACGTCTCCACCTGTCCACAATGCGAGTTTTCCCGTACACGCAGCGTGCAGTAAAACTCGCATTATGGCCAGGTGTGACGTACTTAAATAATAAAACAATGGTCGCAAGCAGCTTTGTTAGACAACTAGCTTCCGCCTGCGACTTGGTCTGCGTGGACCCGGGATAAAACTAACCTATATTTTAATTCAGGCTATAAACTATCTTCGTGCAAAATTACATCCAAATCAGTTGAGCTGTTTAAGCCTGGTTGAGTAAAAAACATCTAAACATGCAAACTTTTGCATTTATAATATTAGTAGGACTAGTGTTGGCCCGAGGTTACCCGTGTTGTACTTTCCAAATCTGACTTGTTTTGGTTATGTACTCGTATTTCCTCGCAAAAAAGACGTGAAAAACTGCTATAGGAAAGGTGGGAGAGAGGTTTGTAACTGAAACGTTGCACGCACCAAGTGTGTGTCCGCTTGGTGAGTGTTTGAGTCTGTATGTGATAGAGTAAGGGGAGTGTGTGGCCGCGTTGGCTTGCCGTACGGGCCATTGGCCCTCAGGTTCGCTTGTAAAACACTTGGCGGGTATGGTGTCCAAGAGTGTGCCCTGAAGGGATGCTACAGACCTTCTTCCGTATACGCAGAGCTCGGCCTGCCGCCTCGCTAACCATGCCCTCTCTTTCGGGTCTTCAGCCCTCAAGTGGTCCGCGCAGGCTCGCGTGGAGAGCGAGCTCACGCTCTGGATTAACGCTCCGGGCCTTGGGCCCTGCGAGCCTCACCGCTCGCCTTCGGGCTATGTTGGTCTGTTCGAACTTGTTGCCTGCAAAACTGCAACGACCTGCAGCTGCTGAACTACAGCTCCATAGTTCGCAACAAATGTCAGTCGACAAACTACATATATGTAAAAATATCTATACGCATCTCAAAAAACATGTTTATATATAGCTGTTGCTAGAAAGGTAATGTAACGAATCACCACGTGCAAATGTCTCCAAATTCAACCGCAACTTGCACTCGAATGAAATGAAGTATACGCAGGCGTGGGGTACGGCAAGAGTGCCCTTGTTGCCAGTTTGGGTCCTAGTCCTCGGGCTGGATTTTGGTGAAAGCTTGCGGCCTACATTCAAAGAAGTTATGATTTTAAAATGCCTTTTTATTGAGACATATTTATCTGTCTAGGGGGCGTGTACAACACAAATCAAGGCATCCCCTGAAACACAATATTTATTAATTCGGATGCCCTAGGGCAACAACAACCACAGCAACACCAATAACAACAACAGTACCTTTCATTTGGGAACACCAAAATTGAACTCTCATGGTATTTCAATCATACGCAGCATGCCGGTTGCCGCGGACTTGCGTTTCGGAATTGGTCATAAATGACATGTTTATTATTTAATGACGACAAATTGCATATCATTGGAAAGCTAATAAAATGTTTAATATTTTTTATAATAACATTTATCACGCTAAAGTATCTCTTTCTCGAAATATGATGGTAAGAAAACAAAACGTCTAAGGTAAAAAGTTCTATTTTTTTCATTATTTTACAAACGGTTGAATGTACGTAACAGAACTCAATAAATGAATTATAGAACATTTAATATGCTTTCAAATGACACTTCACATGAACCGATCAGACAAATAGAATCCGAGATTTGAACAAAAATCGATGACCGTCGGCCGCCATCTTTATGACGTCACAACTATATCCGTCCCCCTCTCCCTTAACTAAAACCGTTAGATTCATACTCTGGAGACAACAAGGAACACATCCATACCAGTTTTAGGTATATACCTAAAAAAAGTCGTGGACACGTCTTCTATATAGAAGACGTGTCCACAACTTTTATCAATATTGGCCTATTTCCGCCGTACTAACTTTGAAAGAGCAAAATAACATACAGGTATAATTTTAGAGAACGGCCGTCTACGCAACACCGTCGGCTGCTCCAGCATGAAGATGATGAAGACAAGGATGAAGAAGAAAGTGAGGATTATGAGGACCAAACTAAAGAACCATGGGACAGAGAGAAGAGAACAGTCAAGCCAGCTGTAAGTTTAAAGATATGAATCAATCGTTTTGAAGCAGGATCCTGATGGGTTTGCTGATAGCTGGCAAACTCTGCTCACTAAAATAAGTGCACTATGTGATATGTATTGTTACTTGATACTAGCGTGCCAAGATTAGTGTGTTAGTTTTGTTGACACTTGGTATTTTACTGTAAGCTTATAAATTAATGTTGCATGAAAGTGCAATTACAAACCACGTACGCAAGTGCTGCAGATAAGGGCGCTGCTTAATTCATATTTTATTGTAAAGGTCAATGATGATGATGATGTTGATGATGATGATGATGATGATGATGATGATGATGATGATGATGATGATGATAGTAAGCCTGTAGATTGAACATTTAAATTGGTGCCCTCCGATACCATGTGAAACTCAAAATTGAATAGGCATTTTGACAAAATATCATATTTTGGTTAGAACATATTGGGGGAGGCTATGTCTATGATCTATGATAATGACGATACATTGTATTACGAGTTTATTTGTTACAGGAAATTAACAATGAGAAAAAAACAGAAACAGTGAAAGAAGTAAAACTTCCAAAACCTGCAGATTCTGAAAGAAAGGAACCAAAACCCGTGTACAATGACGAAATTAACTACATGATTGAGGCAGCTATAAGAATGGCTACAGGTAAGCTTGATGCTATGGAGAATAAAGAAAGGTTTTCAAGAGCTGTAATAAAAACCAACAAGGAATACATCGAAGATATTGGTAATTATGACGATTTAGTAGAAATGGCCCAAGCTTATAGTGATTACGGTGTCCTGGATAGCAAGAAAGAAATAGCTGAAAAGAATAAAGCAATAGGCAATACAATTCATTTACTAGCAACGGAGAAACCAAGTGATATTGTAACAAGTGGTACGTATAATTTGAAAGAAAAATTAATAGTTGTATATCACTTTTGACAGTAACAATTTTCTTTTTAGACAATTCACTGCGCAGTCAACGTGTTAAACTGAAGTCAAATAGTGAAACAAGTCCAGAAAAGGTCAATTTTTTAAAGAAATTCAGATATAAGCTGTTTTCAAAAGGTGCCAACCCAAAAAGTAAGGATAATATCGCCGACACTACGGCAATTAATGTAAGAGGCAGCCAAAGTGCAACCTCCTCACGCTTTGCCGTAACTTCTACTCCTTGGAATATATTTACTCAGAAAAAAGCAGCAAAACACAAAGAACGTAACGTGATGTATTCAGGTCATAGACGATCCTTACAGTCGATTGAAATTGAAGAAGTTAACGATGATGCAGCAGCTATAGATACTGATGTTGAACCTAACTTTAACAATACAGTAAATATTGAACATAATGAGGATAATGCAACTATACATGTTAAAATGTATACTAATAACGTACACTTAGGCAGTATATATGAGCAGAATAAGTCTGACATCACCAATCAGACCAGTATAGACAATATTTCTGTCAACTATGAAGACATTGCTTCCAAATTAAGCGAAGGCTCTTTAAAACGTAACAATACATCTTGGGGACTGGGTGAACTCTTTGGTATGTTTGCCGATTTCTGCATGTTCCTGTCTGGGTTTGATGATAATCAAGAAGAAAATGGTTACAGGTAAAGTATCTGGCTTAAGCGTTATTCATAAATGCTTATTGAACCTGCCGCTAAAACTCTTTTGCCTTTATTGTTTATTGTATTAAAAAGTACATCTGAAACTTACCGCTAACCGCCAAAGCGTTACAGATCTTAAATTAAAACATATTATAAAATAAAACATAACATGGCATGCATGAGTAGATACTCGCAGATTAGTCGGATAAGGATTGTTCAATAAAAACCTTGCATTCCTGCAACAAGCAGACTAATCTGGTTGTGAAAAGATCACAGTGTGGTGCTGCATCCAGCACGGAGTTGAGGTGCGAGAGTGCGCTCGGGAGCGGCGCGTGTTGCAGGAGGTCGGTGCGCGCGCGCGGCCGGGCCTGCAGGGGCGCGTGGCGCAAGCGAGATCGTGCGCATGGCGCATATAGCCGTAGCCGTCTCCAACCAAACCCGAGCACTCAATTGTGTTGCGAATGATTCCCAATGCAAAATTATTTGTCACTTTGGAATTTATGTTTGGAAAAAGAGAACAAAGTACATCAATCATCACACTTGCTCAAAAATGGTGTTATTCCATGCCCGTATACAGGAGTACAATGGCCTAAATTGTTCCCACGGAATTTATGGATTTCATAACTCTCTGGGGAGTTATGAGCTTGTGTATGATCAAACTCAAACTCAAAATGATATTTATTCAAGTAGGCCCAGTAACAAGCACTTTCAAATCGTCAGGGAGAAACATAATCTTAAAGTTTTGTTTAAGGTTTTACTTAGAGTAATTTATTAAACATAAAAAGTAAAATTAATATGAAGTATTTAAACATTTTTATAAAAAAAACTAGTCTAGATTGTTTCTAGAACGACAATCGAATGTCAAAAAATAAATAAAACGAGAATAATAAATTAAAAACACGATGTCAATAATTTCCAAATGGAATAAACAAATTATAAATCCAGTCAAAATTAATCCCAAGAAATTTTATCATTCATGTTGTCTTGTGTGCTATAATACGCTTTCGAAATAAGTTCACGTTTCACATAGTTCTTAAATTTATTAATAGATAACTCAGTTACGTTTCCAGGAAGTTTGTTATAAAACCTTACACAATTAGCCATGAATGTTTTTTTTAATTTTTGGAGTCGAGTGGTGGGCACCGCGAGCTTATGCTTATTTCTAGTATTAATATGATGTATGTCACAGATTTTCCTAAAATTGACAATGTTTTTATGTACATACACAATATTTTCATGCTTATTACAACTCAAAAGGCACAAAACCTGCGCAGTGACGAGAATCCTGACAGGTCACTGTAAACTAAACAAACACCTGTTTCAAATGGGTATGAAACAGGATGCAACTTGCAGGTTCTGCCAGGAGACAGAGGAAACAGCAACGCACATTCTCTGCTCCTGCGTAACACTCATGCAAAAAAAAGTATCTACCTAGGGCGACACGTCGTGCACCCAGAAGAGGTACAACATATCACCGCCCAAAGAATGTGGAATTTCCTAGAGGCAACGGGCCTTAACGATGAAATCTAATAATAAAAGGGCTGCCACAATAGACCACCTGCTGGTCGAAGCGGCAAACAAAGGCCCATAAAGCATCAATAACAATAATAAATATTTTCATAGATATACTGAAAATGCAATGTCATTATATTAATATTTTTAAACTTCTGATCTGATTGGTTTAAAAAGCAAATCTAGTAGGCCACACGTAACTAGAATTCTGCTCTGTGACTGGTTGAAAAAAAATCTATTTGGTCACGCGCCCTAAGAATACTACTTACTGTACTACTCTGTGGTTAGTTGAAATATTGAAGCTGCGCGCTACTCACACTGATCTGGATGTGAACTTGCCAATTTCGTCAATTTTTGATTGGTGCGGTTGTGTGAAACAAAGATTTTTCTTTCTTTTGTAGTTATTATTTCCTCGCAAATGTAATGAAAAACATTGTGTATAACATGGGCGTAAGGATATTGCAAACTCAAGTCATCAAAAGATAGACTCTTATTCGCAATATACCACTTACGCCCCTCGTTAAATTATGCACTATTAAGCAAGAACTTAATTTTTTTGTGACATTATTTGTCACTTTAGAATTTATCTTTGAGAAAAGGGAACAAAACACATTTTAACTAAGAAGATTGTTAAGTTTTATGTTGGTTAAGTTGTAATTCTTTCAAGCACTAACGAATATTTTTTCAGGTTTCTATATGATTTTGCGACAAAGCTAAATCCAAACTATTTGCAAACAAATAACAAAACTACAGCTGAAAATTTGAATGATACGATAGCCCCAATAGAAATTCCAACTGACTCAGAAATGGTGGATAATATAGGTCATCGGTCTAGAGTTCTCATGTCATTTGAAGAGAAGGCAGAAAACTCTACACCAGCAAACCTAGACAAAGAAGACAGTAGTGAATCGTACGTAATTACAACAAGTAAGAAACTGATGTATGAGTTAGGGAAAACGAGACATCAATATTGTTTGCCTTTATTCAGTTCTAAAAAGTTACGTTACGTGCCTCACCCTGTATATAACTGCTACAAGTTATTATTTTGTAGTTTCCGTGCAGCTGTGCTCTAATTCTGGTTGGTCCCATAAAAACATGTATATCTACAACCGAGTACGAGTATTATATAAATTTTGCTCCTTTATTGTAGGGGAAAGTGTGGAGCATTCGTTCACTTATTACTAAGGGCGCTGAAAAAAGGAAAACCAAGCAAATATTTTTAAAGATTAAAGCACTCAAAGTTAGGTATGAATTATAATAATTACTGTGACATGTAAAAATACATGAACGTTTTTTTAAAGCTAGAAATCGTATTGTTATGCCTTCCCAAGTAAGAATATTGCGTTTTTTAAAAGCGCTGTTGACACACGTTTGTATCAAACCACGTGTTTAACTTTAAACACGCGGTGTACATAGGTCCTAAGCGGGAGTTTTCCGTAAAAGTGTACATGCTCCAGCATACATGGTATTGGAGATAAGGTACGAATGCTCCCAGCGTACTAATGAACCACACTTTCCCCTATAAGATTTTGTAACTTGTAGCTTCTTAAAATGAATGCTTGCAATAGAAATAGAAGCGGCCTTGCGATTATCTCTAGTCTAGTATAATAACTGTGTCCAGTCAATTTCACAGTACCAGTAAGTAAAATACTATAGTATTAACAGAGTATACAATATAGGCCTGGTGTACACACTAGCGTACCGCGCGAGTTGTCAGTTGGCTATGGCCGGTAACGTCAACGGCGGGTAAAGATGCTGGTAGATGAGCATTCAACTTTTAGAGAGCATTCTAGCGAATGTTACATTACAGGTGAAAGTCACAAAATAAACGGGAGCGTTATAGCGAGCGAAAATGACGAGAAAATGGCGATTGCTCGATGTTTTGTTACATGTGAATGCTTTATACCAGTATTTTTTAACCGGTAGTCCCTGGAAGCACCCGAAGTGCTCCGCTAAGCCATGGAATAAAAATATTAAATAAGTGCCATCAACTCGACACAACGACCCCCAAACGGTGTCTTCCATCGCAAAACAAAAACACAATCAAATGGTCCATCATCACTTAAAGGTTAAGAGCCACTGTTTTACACAGATGTGAGCGTTAACGAGGCGTAAAATAGTTTACAAAAAATTAGACTTACACAATACAGCTTGTGTTGCAGATAAGGAAAATACAAACGCAACAAGAGAAAACAAACAAACAAATTCATCAAATATAGAAAGTGAAGGTGCGGCAGTAGCTGGCAACAGAACTGTAGTCAAAAGAAGCGCCAATGGAAATGTTATTTTCTGGAATGACTTATACGATGATGAATATGGTGTTAAAGATCCGATGGAAGAAGATATGAAGGACAAATCATCTGTTAAATTTAATGATCGCATGGAGAAAGATAATTGGATCAGTAATAAGTTCAAGATACTTGCTAAAACCTTGAAAGAACGAAGGAATCGTAAGATGGAAGCGAAGAAGAGCAATAAACTTAAGAATTCGAGGTAAGACAATGAACAAATGTTTTGGTAGAATCTTAATCTATGAGATGGCTTCATAGTAAAGAGATTGCATGTAACTTAGAGACAATATGTACAATACAATACAAATACTCCCTATTGCACACCGCACACAAACAAAGCAGTTAGAAAGCGAAACAATACAATTACATGTAGGTAGAGGTAGACAACAGGCGGTCTAATCGCTGAAGAGCGATCTCTTCAAGACAAACTTTGGGTATCGAAGAAAGATATAAAACTCGATTATGTAGGAGGTAGAGCAGATATTACAATCACACATTATATAAATACACGTACATAAATAGTTCTATATATAAACATACATACACAATCATACATATATTATATACAAATGTCACAAATAAAAATATATAAAACATAAACATTAAGCCAAAAAATAATAATAGTAAAACAATCAGGGTTAAGGGAGAGACAAATAATGTTCTTTAAGAAGAGATTTGAAGGTGCCGATAGATTTTGCTTGTCTTATATCAAGAGGGAGAGAGTTCCACAGTCGAATAGCCTTAAAAGTGAACGAGTAAACTAAAGGTAACGTAAAAGTGAGACGTAGGGCGCAGCGGAATTTCATCTTGCTCTTACAATATTTGGAGCAGGTTTGGGGAAGTATCTCACCTTACAGAAGACCTCAACCGTAATACAACTACTACTTGCTCTCTGCAGGTAGGAATGTAGTGTTGTGTTCCTGGTGGTGGGAAAGGTCACCATTGTTGCTGAGAAACCTGCATGTGTCTCTTCCTTTCCACAGAACATCCTCAAAACAATTATGGGTCGGCATGCAATTTATCTGGAGTTGCCGACTTCTTTAGCCTACGTTGTCTGCTTGCCATCAGTGCCATGTTTCACGAAGCTACAACTTGCAGTTTGCTTGTCTAAACAGGCAATACAAAGGCACTTGATCATGACTCCCGTATCTACGCTTTATCTGGCCAATCATCTTGCCATTTCCGTTTAGGCCTGCCGCGCCTGCGTTGCCATTGCAGCATCCACTTTGAGGCTGTTTAGACTTCTGGTCGTAAGCTTCCGACGATCGTGTTATTTAAAAACTAATTTTATACCGACTTCTATTCCGTACATTTTCTTTCCACTTCAATTGGCACTTCATTAGTTGCCATTTCAACGAAATCATATCAGAATCTCTGACATACTTTTATAGTTTTCATTACATCATTGGGGACTTCCAGGAGATTTCTGGGAGTAAATAACACGAGTTATAATAGAAAATGCCAAAATGACCACATGCGTGCCAAATATATTTGAGGAGTTCCCTCAATTCCCCACGGATTTTATCATCCAACTGGACTTTTGAAAAGAATGGGACTTACGAATCGGTTCATAAATGACGGAGTTCTGAGTTCTGAGGTTACAAACAATAAAAATAATGATAAAATGAAATACAACCGAATTGTGAACCTCCTCCTTTTTTTTAAAGTCGCTTAAAAATTATACCGTAGTGTCATCTCTGGTTAAACGACGACAGCAAGCAACCAGCGTGTTGCCGGAGCGTCTGCCATGAATTGTGATTAAGTCAAAGTGTACAAACAGTCATCATCATAATCATCACCATATCAGCTGAAAGACGTCCACTGCTGGACATATGCCTCCCCCAAAGAGTGCCACAATGACTGATCCCGCGCCACCCGCATCGAGCGGACTCCCACGACCTTTACCAGTTTATCAGTCCATCTTTTGGGGAGTCTGCGCCTTCCCGTACGTGGTCGCCAGGTCGCCACTTGAGAACTTTTCCGTTCCAAGGGTAATCGGACGTGGATCTATTTCTAGGGCCGTTAGGACGTGTCAGATATTATTGCTAATGAGAAATGACGTACAGTAAAGTACGAGTAGATAATACATATTTGTAATGTTAATAACTTAATGCAATTTCAGAAATAATACTAAATCTCATGCTGTGAAGAGAGCAGTTCCTGTGTCGGATGTAAGTATTTAATTATTTCACTAGTCATCACTAGTCTGGACGTTCAGGATTAAAAAATATAATGGAAAAATAATCCATCTTCGTCTGTAGCCCCCGGGGGTATCTCAGGGCTATCTCGTTAAAAATAACACGAAATAAAAATCTACAATAATGTTATAAAGAGGAAAGATTTGATTGTTTGTTTGGTTTGTTTGTTTGTATTGAATAGGCTCCGAAACTACTGGACTAACTTGAAAAAATATTTTACCATTAGAAACCGACATCCCTGATGAACATGGGCTACGTTTTACCACGGAAAAATGCTTCATTCCAACGGGAAAACGGGTAATCCGTGCGAAGCGCCGGGCAGCTAATATTTAATAAAATAATTTGTTTCGTTAAGAAGTATATGCTCCATCTGTTTTAACAGGGATTCTTAAAAGCATACCGACATCGACATACCCCAAGAATTGCAAACTCACCATCAACTGGACAGTATGATGTAGTGGGATTTGCATAACTTTTTTATGTTGCTTTCAATAAATAGGTGTCTGGAAAGCAAATGTTCGAGGGTCTGACAGCCAATATGAAGAAAGTGTGCCACGAAGCGGCCCAAGCAATTCACGAGAGTACTAACAGGGAAGGTAATTATGTGACTGCTAACTTTCTGCCTTTTGCAGCGTTATTAGTTTGTTGCTTTATGAACTAAAACTTGTGAAAAAATATCAGTATTACAACCGGTCTTTTTTAGATATAAAAATTATATAGGCGCAAACTTAAAATATGATCCTAGACAAGAAAATGCACGAACACAAACGAAATTTGAAAATTATATTTTAATGGAATAAACTACTATGTATCCTACTATGAATACCTACAAGATAGTATTAAAAACGCAAGCATAAAAAGGGAAGTTATAAAAAGAACACCGCCACTAGAAGGTCAGACTGTGGCACAAAATAGCACAACAAATGTTTTTTTTCGGGGTAGTTCAATAATTCAGAAGAATATCGTGTAATTTTTTGGCCAAGTCTGGTGTATTTAGATTATATTTGTGGCGTTAGGAACGTTATCTTGTTGGTGTCTCCTTTCAGTGCGGGCTGACACTAACCAGGCGTCCACATTGATGCAGCAGCTGGTGTCGCTCATGTCTGAGCTGGTTGACCTTCAGGTTCGAGCGAAGACCTGCGTTCGTAAGTGTCATCTTTATCGTCATCATTAGCCAAAGGGAAAGCTCATAGCCTAGCGGCGCCTGCGAGTCGGAAACGAGAACGCAAGTTAAGCAAAGATGGCAGCAGTCAGTCTTTGGATGGGTGACCGCCCCTGATGTTTGAGTGGTTAATATAAATAAGTGCTTCCGTGCTTTGGAAGGCACGCTAAGCAGTTGATCTCGGCTGCTGTCTATGACAGTAGTCGTTAAGCCGAGTTAGAGCTTAAGAACTTCATAAATACAGTCGAGTTGCCCACTCACTTGACAAAGGGGGAGAAACTGTTACTCGTGTACATAGGAGCTACCTACCACAACCCTGCATTTGTCCCCTGGGTTGTATACTAAAGAGTGTCAAACTTTTAAGGCCAAAATAATGTATGCAATACGATAAAAAAACATCATCATATTGTCATCATAGTCACTATTTTTCATCATCATCAATATCAGGCTAAAAAGGTCCACTGCTGGACAGGCCTCCTCCAAAGAGTACCAAAGTGATCAGTCTTACACCACCCACATCCAGCGGACTTTCGCGACCTTTACCAGTTTATCAGTCTTCCTTGTGAGACCATATTTACTGGCTTTATAGTAACTTGCCATGTTAGTTAGTTCGTTCATTATAGTATCTGGGTCAAATGAAGGTTATGTTTCCTCCACTTACTGTTTTTCTATCTGTTCAGAGTTGCCTGAAGACCTCCGCAGCTTTCTGGCTTGGCTGACGTCACCAAGTACTGAAGAGCGAGACGATATTGGTTTCTCCGTCAATTCTTACGATGCTGGTGAGTTTTGCCATCACTGAGCTTTCATTTAACTTGCGCTGTTAGTGTATATGTACGGTCTTGAATTGTTGGGCCATTTATGTGTCAAGTAATTCTGTTTTTTTGTGGTACCTAGCTTTGAAGTGGTCAGTATAAAGTGAGCTCTAAAATGCTCCATAGTTACAATACTTGACTGTACTACGCAGATCAAAATATAGTAGTACTGCTAAAACGGCACCTTGGTTTGCATTGCTCGCTGACTTTGTAAATTGTTGTATACCTATCTACTTACTGACGTTCTGTACTTTAACATTGCTCGTGTGGTTGACGCAGAACGAGTTAACCACCACCGCTCCTCATGGCGACCCTGCCAATATTCAGGACGGACATAATATTTTTTTAAAATTGACTCGAGGCTATTTTATGCTATCTTTTCGAGGTCCCAATAACCTGCACACTCCTGATACCTATGACCTGATGTCTACTACCAACGCGAGGAGCGATTGCCTGGGGACCATTCACGACGTGGAAGACCTCATACTGCAGTACGATGAGATGAGTGAGGAGGACAAGGTATACATACCATAGAATACAATACTACAAACACTGTGTCAATCTTGTATAAATTTATATTTATTTATATTTATATGTATTGTATTTTTTAGGGTTCCGTAGCCAAATGGCAATAAACGGAACCCGTATTTGAATAAAATTTTGAGGACAGGTGAATTTTTTTAGCCGCTACATAGTTTTGTAATTAAATTACTACAAAAAAATTTTTTTTAAGGGTGCACTCCATACATAAAACTGAAAGTCAAAAAAACCATTGCAAGCCCACGTGTGCACATCATTCGATAGGTCTTTCAAAATAAATATAAGGTTATTCAGCAATTTTTTTGATTAAGTGAATAGAGTCGGAGATAATCGCCCCGAAATTCACTAAAATTGTGTCACCCCCCTCCCCCCCCCCTAAATTTTGAACCGTGTATTTTAATAATATGAAAATAATCATGGACATAGGGCTCATTAAATTCTTTCAGTGAAAATTGTTACGAACAAGATTGGTTCAAAGGTTTTCGAGATAATTCTAAAAAACTGCTTCCTCAAAGAAAAGGACTCGAGTGCCAAAGATTTCAGTAACGATACGACCTTTTTAACACGTTCACTGCGGCTCTGAATATTAAAAACTATCCACAAATGCGGTACGTATCAAATTTGACTCATTACTGACTTGCCGTTCCTACGTTACGTATCAATTTCGATACACATTTAGACCTACCTTCACAGGTCGGTACTTCTTTGAAAAACTAACTTGGATAGGTATTATTGCTAAAATGGAATAATTTTAAACCAAACTACACCCTGTTCTCATAGCACAAGGGTCTTAAGCATAATTTGTGAGTTAATAGGTATCAAAGTTACGTATTAAATTTGATTCGTATAGCACAGGAGTATCTATATTTGCCAATTTTACGAATCAAAATTGATTCGTACCGCACTCATTTAAATCCTCGATAATTGAATAGGGAAGTAAAAATAAATATATATCAACTGTCGATGGCAATTATTTATTGAAATAGAACAAAAGAAAGTTTATTTGGAAAAAATATATACGCAGAAGTATTTAAAACATAATTAGGCGGCATTAGCGCACACAACACGTCACAACTAATTATCACAAGATACTGCATTATTTTCCATTCGTCAAATGACGGTACGCATAAATTATCACAAGGTACTGCACTATTTCGTCAAAACAAATGAGGGTACGTATAATAATTAATACGTATAGCACTGAAGTATAACTATAAAAGCTGACACGTATAGCACTGAAGTGAAATTATTACGATACAGTGCGTTAGTATCAAAAATGATTCGTACTTTTAAAATAGTATTTTTAAGTAATATTTGACAAATCATACCCAAACATATATTTGCCTCGTTCTAATTTTAAAATTTGTGGTTTTTATGACTCCCGCAAGATGGGACAGACAGACGTTATCGCTTCCACACCGACGCAAACTACTCGATCGCTCATTTTTGAGACGTATAGCACTAAACGTGTTAATATGCACGGAACCCTTCGTTGTGCGTGGTCCGACACGCACTTGACTGATTTTTTATGTATTCATATTCAGTTTGACTTATTTTTAGTGGGTTAAGAAGGGTGGGTTATCTTTGTAAATAATCTTTTTATGGCAAAAAATGACTGACTGTTGAGTTTGTTTCGGCGTTACGTTAATTTTCCGCCAACATTCAATGCAGATTTTGAGGTAACACCATGATGATTCATAATAGTTTTTGCATTTATGTTTTTAATAATTTTAATGTATATTTAAGTGTTTTTTTTTTTTAATTAATTATTTTTTAAAGTTTAATCTCAGAAAAATACAACACTTAATTTGAAGACACATATATTTGCTCCTGTTACAGGGCCCACCCTGTACAATACAAATGAAAATTACTTCAAAGGAAATATCCGTACCTTACTCGTCAATTTACAGATTGAAAAACTTTTTGCCGATGTTTCAGAGCAAAATGAGCGGCGTGCGAGAGTACCTAGAGCAGCAGCTACATTTACTTCACAAGCAGTTGTCCAGTTACAATGAATACGGGGTTTGTATATGGATCTTATGTAGCTCGTGCTCACGATAAGGTATTTCGGTCTATCAACTATTTCTGATCGTCATTCTGTCCCGTTGGCCATTCAGGACACAATTTGGCAGAGTTGCTTCGAAAATTATTATAATATGAACTTAAGTCCATACAAAAAGGGATTGAACATGACAAGAAAACACACATTTGGTGAATTTATACCCATGAAGTCGCAGTATAAAAAAGTGACCCAGAGGACCTAACTATGTCAACTAGTGACAGGAAATTGATGATTAACCATTCAGTTGCGAAACAAATGCTTTGTCGCTTTGGCGGCAACACGATGTAGCAATTATTGATAATTACACTACCTCAAATTATAATTTACACTTAATGATTTCCCTTGCATAAGAATTAAAAAACCGGCCAAGAGCGTGTCGGGCCACGCTCAGTGTAGGGTTCCGTAGCTTTCCGTCCGTCACAGTAAGTGTCCCCACTTACAGCCCGTTTTAACGGATACAATTAGATACAATTACTGTATACTGAATACTGTGTCATATGTGAAGTCGCTCATACAACTCCATACGCCATCAATGAAAAAAACGTAGGTATACGATAAAACGGAACAGTAAAACGGAGACCCTGTGTGAACGGGCTGTTAGCGCTTACTTAGCGAACAATAAAAGCAATACTTAGCGAAAATTTTTATTATTAGACAACGAACGACCAAAGACAACTAAGACAATTCGAGTACGACAAATTTCGACCTAATGTATGGGCGCACCTGCTCCGATCCCATTCAATCAGGAAACATCTTAACACCGCCATGTACGATATGAGCGTTCCGCGTACAGCGACATCTATCGGCAAATTAAGCAAACTATTGCGCACGATCTTAAAGTATGGAAGATGATTTTTATGGGATAATTATTTATTGTGTGAACCGATTTTCACCGTTTTTACTTTATTTGAAAGCACGTCATGTTATTTTGGTTACAAACTTAGTTCAGAAATTATTTTGTAATTTTTTTCTAAAACTATTCAACCTATCAAGTTCAAAATAATTTTGTCAGAAAGTTTTTATAAAGTTCTACTTTTGAGATTTTTCGATCATATTTTTAGAACTTATGGTTCAAAAGTTAGAGGGGGGGGGGGGGGGCACATTTTTTTTACTTCTGGAGCGATTATCTCCGAAAATATTAACATTATCAAAAAACGATTATAGCAAACCCCTTTTCAATTTCAAATACCTATCCAAAAATATTAGTACCAAATTTCAGCTTTCTAATGCTAACGGTTACTGAGATTATCCGCGGACGGACGGACAGACATGGCGAAACTATAAGGGTTCCTACGGTCGACTACGGAACCCTAAAAAAGAAACGAAAAAAAAGAATTAAAGACTAACTAAGGGTCTCCCCACACCTATCAACGCGGAATCGGCTTAAGCCAAGTCTTTTGTACCATACTCCTCGTGTTTTGTTCGTGATCCCGCCGATGGACGTCGCTTCGCGTCGGCCGAGCCGATCGTCGTCTTTTTCGCTCTTATTGTGTGGACATAAAGAGTTTTTGATCGGCTTACGCCGATTCCGCGTCGATAGGTGTGTAGAGGGAGACCCTAACACTAAAATTAAAAATAAATCGCAGCCACTAGCAGAGCACCCCTAAGGCGGGCTGGTTGCGTTGCGTCGCTGAATGGCAATACCAATGCGCTGTGCGAGGAACGAGCCAGCCCTACGGTCACCAGAGGACTGGATGAGCATATAGCTTAGCTAATTAAAAAGCTTAAAAATTGCATTCGGTCCCCAAGGACCAAGGGTCTCCTTGGCAAACGCCGTAAATATGTATGTTCTTCTCGCCAATGCATCTATTACGTTCTAGCCTTGAGAGAACTCGTCAATCGAACTCGCAAAGTTTCGGTTTCATTTTTGAAGTGACCTTCTATAGCGGCGCTGTGCACTTTTGTGATGGGAAAAAAATGTTAAACTCTCAATAGGTCACGTGACAGTAAGATGTTTGTATAAATTATGCGCAACCTTAATGCTTAATTGAAGCTAATAAACCTTTCTCTTTCAGTCACCAGGCATATACCGAGACCAACCAATCCGAAGACGCCGACAGCCAGACTCTATAAAGAAACAGAGAAAACGAAAAGCGTACAAGTTCTTAAACTATGGCAGAAAACACACTAGATCAACTGATTTTGACGATTTTGGCACTGAAGATTATAAATCCTTGAATTTTGGTAGACATAAAGATGTCAATGAATATTATAGGCAAGATAAAATTAATGAAAGAGAAGCTATCGAAAATAACGCTATTGATGCAATTGGAAAAGGGAATAGAAAGAATGAACATGTTTTAAAGAGGAATTTAAAGGGTGATTATTATAGTGATTTGATGAAGAATAATGATACAATTTTCAAACGTAGGACATAGGACTTGGACTAATAATGGTTAAGAGTTAAAGGGCATCGACGGTTATGATGATAATAATACATTATGTAACACAACTGAAGACGAATTTTAATGCGTTAATACCTGGATGGAATAATTATTTACGATACAAGTGCCGAAAATAGGATATTCGCAATGAGTGGTGATAAATTAAAACACGACCGAATGGAGTGTTTTAAATCGACACGAGTTGCGAATTACCTATTCGCACGTGTATCGTACAACGTTTTACTGTACAAATGGCTCTTTAAAGTTTCGACATATGCACGAAAAGTGCTCTTTTCCGCACTCGTGCGGGAAAGTAGCACCATCTGTACTGTAAAAGATGTTACGGCACGTATATTGGTAACAACAGACATCTATTTTCTAGCCATATTTAGAATCTGACAAAACTGTCAACCAATCCCGTTGATAGTCATTTTTTAATTGTTTATGAATTAACAGCTATCTTATTCCAATCAGGTGCATGACCATGTGCATGATCCATCATTGGGGGCCCTCCGATAGGGAGCGTGCTAATGCATCTATCACTTGCTAATAAAATCCGGTTCGTAGGACCACTTGTACAGCCACAAGCTAGTGCTTTATGAGTGTTTAGAGCCGGCTGTGTACTATCAATACGTGATTTATGTCATTGCATTGTTTTTCATCAATAATTAATCGTGTTATAATTTGCCATTCTTTGTTTTATACACTGTAGTGTCGTCTAACTAAACGCCAGGTCAATATTATTTGACGAAGAGTCGCCAGGCTCCTCAACTCTCCATACAAACGTAGTTCAGTTCTCAGTTTAAAACAAAATGCTAGAATATCCTGAAACTTTGTACCTATACACAATGAATACGCCATATTAAGCCCGGAAACTAATTTCTGTTTTTTTAAGTTTGTATAGGTGTTCCACTCCCACTTTAAGCGATTAGAGAACGTTTTTCATACAGTCTCTAATCGCTTAAGAGTCCGCAGTAAGCTCGGCCGAATTTCACCTTCTCATACAAACGTAGTTTCGCTCTCATTTTAAAACTCCGTCTTGGATTGTGACGGAACTTTGCATATACAATGACACGAGGTATATCTATGTCTGTAATTGGTTCCAATTTATAAAACAAACTAAATACAGCAAAATAAGTTTTGTATGAAAAACTAAAAGGCGCTGTATTATTTTTACTAAGTATCTGATGCTACATAAACTAATAACAGAACTGAAGGCGTAGCACGGTTGCCATTTTATCACTTATCGCTGTGGATAAGACATCCGTCACGTTCTGACTAGTATGCGAGTGCGAGAGTGACGGATGTTTTATCCACAACGATAAGTGATAAAATGGCAACCGTTGCTACGACTTCCGGATATAAAACTCATGTGCATGCAAAGTTTCGTTAGAATTCAACACGTAGTCTTAAAATGAGAGCATAACTACGTTTGTATGGAGAATCGAGATTACTGCGGACTCTTAAGGCGTTCCTATTATCTTTTATAGCAACCGAAACTTTTCGACCCAGATATGGCGGATCGCATTGTGTATAAAACGTTCCAGTATTTCGTTTTGAAATGACAACCAAACTACTTTTGTATGGAGAGTCAATTTTAGTCGACTGTGCTGTGGACTTTATTTTACTGTGACTTGATTTATACTTTAATGAATATGACACTGATTGTACTTTACTGGGACCGAAAATGTCTATTTATTTTAGTTTTGTGTATTCATACTGATTTATTTAATAAACTGTTATTTTAAATGAGCGTTTTCATTTTTAACCCCACATGCAAAGAGAGGGGTGTAAAAGTTTAGCGTGTCTGTATATCTCTAATGTAATTGTAGCTCCCAAACGGATGGACCGATTTGAATGCGGGTTTTTGTGTCATAGATAATTTTATCTCGAATGTTCTTAGCCATGTTTCATGAAAATCTGTTCAGCTGTTTTTGAGATATTGCACTTTGAAATGAAAATGTCGGGGTTTATCAACTTTTCTAAGTTGTCGTTATAAAATAGTTTGTGAACCAAATAACAATGTCTGTCAAAAGTCCATCTTGTCCCCCATTGCTCGCCAAGTAGTATCAAGTTTATAAATATAAGGGGGACAATCTTACACAAATCGACCCAGTCCCACAAAGCTCAGTAAGGCTTGTGTTATGGATACTAGACGACGATATATATAATAGATATAAATACTTAAATACTCTGAAACAAATATTCATGCTCATCACACAAATATTTGCCCTTACCGGGATTCGAACCCAGGACCTTCAGCTTCGTAGGCAGCGTCACTACGTACTAGGCTAACCGGTCGTCAAAAGTTTCTAATTGAACAACCAGGCAAAGCGAAGGAAGTTTTGTTTTTTGGACATAAATTCGTGCATATGTCTGGCTGTCCCGCTGTCCGGCTGTTCTCCTCTACAGATCGCATTTCTTAACAAATTCCAGTGAAATTGTGTGAGCAGGGTCCATTTAACCTTCTCCAATAAAAAGGAGGAGATTCTTAAGACTCCACCGAGCTTTTGACGCGGGCACCGATTTGGCATTTGCACCTGTGTGTGCGTTATCACCCACACTACTGCCGCTGCCGGCTCGCTCATTTGGTACGGTCGGTCACAAGCTAAAAGTTAGTATCTCATTATTCTCTAATAATAAATCTCAACTCCGCGTATAAAACCATGGATGGTATAAGGAATAAAATACAAAATGAAATTATTATTTTTATTGAAATTTGTCCGTTAACTAAGGAAAGCAAAAAAAATAAGCAAAGTAATAATAACTTAGTGTTACCGGTGGAGTAGTGTTGGAATTGAATTTGCAATCAGCAGTGGCGTGGACAGAGTTTTTGGACGGGGTAGAAATAATAAGATATTTTCCCCCAGAAACCAACAATATCAATGAGTCCCTGAAAATATTGCGATTTTGGTCAACTTTTGCATTATATCTGTCTATATCTATTTGTAGTTGTAAATTTAGAGATCTATCCGCTGCGTTTTTGTGCGTGAGTTGGGTTATTATGTTGATAATGTCGATATTAGCTAGTTTCTTTTGTGTTAAATATATTGTAATCTCTTTGTTATTTGAAAACAAAACCTTACCATACATTCATTGGGTGCCAAATCATCGGACGCTGAACTTTTTCCATTCACATTTTTTGTGCCCCCCCAATACTCCAATCGGAGTATTCGATGATGTCTAAAAACAAAATTAGTAATAAGTACGTTGAAAATAATTTATTTATTATTATCTGATCATAAATTTCATTCATAATGACAAAAGTAAAAAAAAATGCTTACATTGGAAATTCCTAAGGCATCATTTTGTCTCTTTGTTCGTGCAATAGAAGCAAGTAGCTGTTTGTTGAAATACTTAGGGCCATTTTTACGTGTATAATATTTTTCCTTGCGTTTCCCCATTTTTACTTGTATTTTAAGTTGGTGTAATGTGTAACAAAGCTAAGTTAGTGATCGCAAACATTACAGGAGAAAATATTGACACTGACAAACACTGACAATTGAATAGAATATATTTGATTGGAACTCTTACGAAGTTGTTTATTTGACTAGGTCATTAAAAAGGTTTTATGTTGATACGAAACTAGATATAGGTCAGATCAGAGGTGTAAACTATTTTGATCCTTGTTATGATATCAAGTAAGTATAATTTTATATGCACTTGTTTACTTAATGCTTTGCTTTCAAAAGGTACTAAGAGTCTATGACTTTATAAAGGAATGAGTTTAATAATTAATAAATAACGAAAGTTTTCGTACCCCCACTGTACAAGAGAAAAAACGTAATACTGAAGATAACAAAGCAAACGAGCCTAAACTCGACTATCTTAGCCCCTTCCATCATAGAGTTCCACCAGCCATCTTCTGCCTTCGTCATGAGACCTTCGCCATCACGTTTAATAGGAAGTACTGAAGATAACAAAGCAAACGAGCCCAAGCTCGACTATCTTAGCCCCTTCCATCATAGATCTCCACCAGCCATCTTCTGCCTTCGTCATGAGACCTTCGCCATCATGTTTAATAGGAAGTACTGAAGATAACAAAGCAAACGAGCCCAAGCTCGACTATCTTAGCCCCTTCCATCATAGAGTTCCACCAGCCATCCTATTCCTTCGTCAGGAGACCTTCGCCATCATGTTTAATAGGAAGTACTGAAGATAACAAAGCAAACGAGCCCAAGCTCGACTATCTTAGCCCCTTCCATCATAGAGTTCCACCAGCCATCTTCCGGCTTCGTCATGAGACCATTGAGACCCTCGCCATCATGTTTAATGGTAAGTACTGAAGATAACAAACTCATTGTTCCATATAAAAAAATACATTTAGATCTAACTGACGGGCGTACAATGCGTTACGTGATCGACCTCCTGAACTAAGAATTGTATCTGTTTAATGTTTTATTCTTGGGCCCTAGAAGCTTATAATATCAAAAAAAATTACTTACCCCGTTTTGCTGCGTAATACTGCTGTATTCATACACAGTTGACATCGAAGTGTCACCGCGCCGCATTGAGACGTGCTCTCTCTCTGAGCTCTCGTGGGTGACTGAATATGTCATGCGTTGCTCGCGTATTATATTTCATCATTTTGTTCCATAGTAATTTTGTATGGCGGATTTGGAGGGAGTTAAAAAAAATCACAAGTAAATAACCAAAGCACTTTGAAATGTTACGATTGTATTCTCTTGTAGTTAATACACTGGAGATTCGTTTGAGTAGGATTTTGCAACTATACTATCAATTTTTTTATTCAATTTTACCTAAACGCCGACACACTTTTTGTGCAACTTTATGGAATTGTATTTATTAAACTGTAGATGATTTGAGAATATTTATAGTATTCTATTGTAAGCACACTCTTTGTGATTATAATTACATATGATTTATATGTTATTGTAAAGAATTGTGAACTCCACCGTCTGAACGGTGACTGCCGTTTTTGCCGATTATGCTCGGCGCAGTCTTAATTCGGTTGTATTTTTTTTTAAAATGTTTGTTACCTCAGAACTCTGTCATTGATGATGATGAGCCAATTCGTATTTTTTTTTGTTTTTGAGTATATGCATCCAAGTGGGTCCCATTTTTTAAAAATTCTGTCTGACGATGGGATCCATGAGGAATTGACTGGACTCCTCAATTACGTTAGGCACGCGTGTATAATGATTTTGGTATTATTTATTATAACTCGTGTATTTACATCCGGAAATCATAAATTTCCCTCCCTCCCCCCGCTTCTCCCTCTGGACCGCATCCAACGACGTACTCGAATTGTCGAAAGCCAGCATATTTCGGATCGGCTTGACTCCTTGGCGCTGCGTAGAGATGTGGCTTCGCTCTGCATTTTCTATCGCATGTATAACTGGGAGTGCTCTGAGGAATTGTTCGGATTAATCCCTACCGCTTCTTTTCGCCATCGTCCAACGCGACAACATTACCATCCTCACCACTTAGATGGTTGGCAGTCCTCAACTGTGCGCTTCTCCAGAAACTTCCTGCCTCGCACAGCTAATCTGTGGAATGGATTGTCGCCTGCGGTATTTCCGGACCGATACGACCTTCAAACCTTCAAGAAAAGTGCGTACTCCCATCTTAAAGGCAGGCAACGCACTCACAACACCTCTAGTGTTGCAGGTGTCCACGGGCGTCGGTAATCGCTTACCATCAGGTGATCCGTCTGCTCGTTTGCCTCCTATCCCATATAAAAAATTAAAAAAAAAAATGGTGTGAAACTGATGATGAAGACCACAGATGACTCATGGAATTCCTAAATTATGTACTTAAAAGTACAGAAGTACGTCACAGATTCTGATAAGATTCCGTTGAAATAGCAACTAATGATGTGCCAAAGGTGATCGTTGTGGAATCGACGGAAGTCCTCAAATGTTATCGGGCCACATACAGCGATTGGGTTTTTTTCTCTAATAATCAACGCATTTTCTCTCGGAAATCAGTTCATGTGGTAAATTGGTACATAAAAGTTCTCGTGGCTTGGCGGAGTACTAAATTGAAGTAGGTTAAAACTTTGTTTTTGAAGTAAATTATTGTCCATTCGCTTCGCTCGTTCGTTAACTAGATAATAAATACTAATTAAACATAGTACCCAGAACCTCCCTACCTAAAAATAGAATTAGTAACAAAAACAAAAAAAAACATGTTTTTATCCATATGGTGTGGTTGAGACACGGACTCTGAACTCGAAAACACTTTTATTTCTACAGAAGTTTGTCTCTACTTCAAAAAGAAGAAGTTGAAGTTTGTGTCTACTTCAAAATTCGTTTTATGATCCTGTAATGTCGTACCTCATTTCGCTAAACGGTTTTATTTGGAGATGCGATGCGGGACTCCCCTTAACAGGTTTACATTGCACTGGGTAGGGTGGCCACACTGTCGGATTTTTTCCCTTTAATCTATTCAAGGTCAATGACTTACATAAAATCATGCATCTATGAGCGATTTCCGCTACACAGCGATAAGCTGTTGCTTCACGCTACGGCGTAGCATGCTTAGCGTTGCTTGGCCTCGAATGTGTTAACCGTATGATTCGTAGCGCTACCTTAGCCGATGAAATGCGTAAAACTGTATGTAGAGGAAAGCGAGCGTGCAGTGAGCCCATCTAGCGGGTTTCTAGCTCTGACCCCGTATCATGGTCGGCTTTATCACACGATAAGTGACAAGATAGAGCGTCCGTCACTGGCTGACACCGTTGGATAGAACGAGACGACGATACTATCTTGTCACTTATCGCGTGATAGGCCCGACCATGATACGGGGTCTGAACGTGTTAACCCTTTACCTACGGGCGTCAACCAAAATTGACAGGAGCCAACATCGCTTTAATACACGTGCCGACTCTGTTTTTTTTTACTAGCAATAGTGGACCATATTCATTTGCACTGCCCACAATCTTTTTCCGCTTTACCTTAAGGTTTGATTGGTAGAGAATGCCATATGGCATTAAGTCCGCCTTTTGTACGATAAGTTTTCTTTTGTGCAATAAAGTTTAAATAAATAAATAAATGATAAAATTGTGTAGTTCCATTGGTGAAGTTTCAAAGAAAACATACCACAATATTTCGCTACATGTCTGACAGACATTGTCTATGTAATATTTTTTTTATGTGATAAATTCCAGATCACCTCTCTTCATGCATGCTTTATTTATAATCTGAACCTTATTATTATTATTGCTAATGTTAAAATTGTGCTTGTATGTGTGTGTGACAGTCGATATTTTGTAGAATAATACTTGTACTTAAAATGAGGCTTTACTGTTTTCAATAAAAAAAGCCTTGTTTCTTGCCAGTAATTGTACAGTGTCAATAATGATTTTTATGTCAGATGTGTTTGTTAATGTCATTATTCATTATTAAACTATTTATTATTATTATTATTTATGTCGCAAGAACCCCTTCTCGGGTGAAGGCCTGCACTGTTTTCAATATTTGCCTTTAATTTAAAATCATTTTTACTAAAAACTACAGTTAAATCACATACCCAATTGTTATTAGGGCATATCAATATATTTATTTATAATATAACCGACAGGTAATGGCAATCGCATACTTTCGGTAACAAAACCGACGACCGAGCTAGCCTTAACCTGCCATTTTGTTTAAGCCCCCTATGTTTTATCCGGACGGTCCCATAAAGTTTCCTACAACCATGGTCACCCTTCTCGTGCTAACAGTTTACTGTTTGTTGACACGCAAGTTATTGTCACGTGCTTACGGCTTTTAAAAGCTTTATTGCATATGAGAGCTTTTTATTTGAAGCTCAAAATGTCTTTTGCAATTTATTAGGTGGTTTCGGTAATACGAGGAAGGTGATAGAATTACGGATGGAAAATGCATAAAGCTTTGTCTTTATAAGAGTAGCAACGTGCTCAAATGGTGATACACTATAATGTAATGTCATTAATTAATGTAGTATTAAGCAGTAACGCTGCTATAACGAAATTTATGATTTTTCAAATTAAAGGTAAAATTATATGCTTCAGATTCGAATCTAAGGAGATGCAAGAAGGAACTGATTGAAAGATTTAGTGACCGAGACAGATTGTTCCGTTAGCTCAGTTGATTAGTAGCGATGCCTGTAGTCGCCGGTTCAAATCCAGCTCGGAGAATTATTTAAATTTTGAAAATTTTCCTTTAATAAAAAAACTAATAATTAAGTCCCACTGCTGGGCACAAGCCTCCTCTCATGGATGAAAGGGAAAATAATACAGGACATCAAAAATACTATACAAAATCTTAGCATCCGATTAAGTCGATTTCTTGCAATAAAAAACATAAAAAACTTGACTCATAAACCCTAAAAATGTATATATTCGTATAATATATATTACGTACGTTGAGGATACCTTTTGTAACATCATCCTCCTGGCGTTATTCCCGGTTGTGCCCCTAAAGGAGCCTGGGGTCCGCTTTGACACCTGATCCCAAGATTTGGCATAGGCACTAAAGCGACTGCCATTGACCTTCCAACCCAGAGGGAAAACTAGACCTTATTGGGATTAGACCGGTTTCCTCACGATGTTTTCCTTCACCGAAAACTTCCTCTTCCTTCACCTTCGGGATTCGGTTCCACGACCGCCGCTTGACTACGTCACTAGGTTACCGTAATTTAAGTATGTTTTTTAGGGTTCCGTACCCAATGGGTAAAATCAGACCCTCTTACTAAGACTCCGCTGTCCGTTCGTCTGTCTGTGTCCGTCTGTCACCAGGCTGTATCTCATGAACCGGGAAAGGCCCGGACTAAATCTATCTTTACACCAAATTTCATCTAAATCGGTGAAGCGGTTTAAGCGTGAAGAGTTGACAGACGGACTGACATGCTGACAGACAAACGGACACACTTTGTCATTTTCATTCATAAATTAGTATGGATTCCTTTGTCGGTCCAGTTTCTGGGATAAAATATTTTTGAAGTGAAAACTTCTTTAGCGACGCTGTGCACTTTTTGTGATGCGGAAAAGATGTTAAACTCGCCACAGGCATTTTTTTTTATAAGTTAAATTTTTGAAACCCGGTCTTTTTTTTTTAAAGTCAGGCTCGCGAGTTTTTCTGTTCACAGAGCCACTAGTTACATCAAGAGTGTGTCAAACAAGCATACTATCTTCTATGGTAAGCAGACACCGTAGCCTCTGGACGCTTGCGACTCCAGAAGAATCACAAGCGCGTTGCCGACCTTCCATTGATTTGAGGATTCGTCAGAAAGAGACACCAACATCTCAAATCCTCGTGTTCTCATCCGTAAACTAATCAAGTTGCAAGTCCAACTGCCATAAAATGCAGCATGCAATACACGGAGTTACGTTAATATTTGAAACGTCTGGCTCAGGTAATAAAATGCAGGCGAAGCCGAAGCCTGTATTTTTAACTAGCCGTCTGACGTACAGTCGAAGACATTTACATGGGGTCAGTCCGAGACATAGGTTCCACACGTATTGGGAGTAGTTCGTTCCGTCTAACATTTATTTAGTTTCTTCTTTGCTAAATGGGAGGCTCTGTGGGCATTTGAACTTGGCAGTCTTTGTAAAAAAAAATAAGTCAAACCAAAAACTGGATCTACACTACAATCCTACTATACTACTAATATTATTAATTAAGTTTGGATATTAGTTACTCAATCACGCGTAGACGGCTCTATCGATTTGGGTGAAATTTTACACGAAGGTAGTTGATAGTTTTTATCCCGGGACAACGCACAGAAAGTCGCGGACGGAAGCTCGTTCTATATAATTATAGAACCTTGCCATAAAATCCCACGAGAATCGGTCGAAGATTGCGACCTGTTCAGGAGAACAGCCGGACAGACGTAACATACGAAAGATTTTTTGCCTAATCTGAAACGGAGAATTTCGTTTGTTTGGCCTTGTTCAAAAAAGTTTAAAACTCGAGTCAAAACCTAGGCAGACGGAAACCATTAAATACAAAACATATCAATTTGGAAAGTACTCTTAAACGATGCATTTGTCAGCCGGTAATGCCTCCAGCTAGTGATGTACTTAAAGCACATTATCGATAGTAATTAGTGTTGTACGTTGCACACCTTACGATGTCGAGACTGCACTCTGCTGGGACTATTAGTAGGGCGGGGATAGGTTAATGAGCTTTCGATGGAAGTTAAATATGGATGCTGAAAAGTTTGTAGAGAAGTTTGTTTTGAATTTGGAGATGTTAAAATATTTGAGAGAATATTTGAGAGATTCTAGACTTTTAAAAATTCGACAATGGTATATTATTTAGAATAGTAGTCGTTTTGGTAATTTCTTTGTAACCAAAGACTTATTTATTTAATTATAAACAACACTTTTTTAACAGTAAAAAAGTCGATTAAGCTAAGTGAAGTAAAAATATTTACTAACTCTAGTATCTAGTCATAATTGCCCCTTTAGTTTTACGTTTATTTTTACGTTTAACTTATTTTCTGGCTTGTTTTTTTTTTATAAAACCTGAATTAGTAATATTCTACGAATAATTATTTCTTTATTCAAAATCTTGCATTGTTGTTAATTGTAAGTGATATCAATTATATGGTATTTCAGCGAAGTGATCTCAACACACACGAACGACACACAAAATAACAAAAGGTTAAATCGTAAAATTTACCTACATGATCGTCACAAGAAAGTAGAACAATAATAATTTTACTTTAAAAACAGAGTTTCATTAGTACCCTAATCGCTTCAAACTAGTGTGCCTGTAACATTTTAATAGTTCCCTCGACTTTCCAGATTCCCATGATCATCCTGACCTGATTAGGACACTTGGAGCGCATCAACCACGTCATCAATCGATGCCCATGGGACCACCTGCGAAATGTACCCTTTTAAATCCCAAGATCTGGCATAAGCACTAGTTTTACGAAAGCGTCTGCCATCTGACCTTGCAATCCAGAGGGAAAACTAGGCTTTATAGGGATTATACCGATTTCTTCACGATGTTTTCGGGTGAGGTTTCGGATGGGGAACATACATAAAAAATAAAATATTCCGATGAATTGATAACGGCCTTTTTTTGAAGTCGATTGGTAATTAAAGTTTCTATTTGTACTTTAAAAACGAAGCACCAGGAAGCAAAAAAAAATGTATCCTATATCGATATCGATAAATATGTATCGTACTTGCCCATCCCTAGTCGTCGCAATGCTATAATTTCGTACAAAATACAGCACTTACCGCGTGGTTACTTTCGATACTGCCCCTCTCCACGGCTACAGGATGCTCTAATATTAACACATTTCTCGGGAATTTTAAGTGAATTTTATAAAGTGCTAAAATACCTACGGAGATTCCCTTGAGGCTTTGTCTAGACTAGATGAGTTATGACATATTGTACACAGTGTCATTTATAAGTGTTAAATTCTCACATGTAGGAAAACATATATTACGAAAGGCTATGTGAGCGATAGGGGTCACCCCCACTTAAACTAATATTATTAGTGCTAATTTCATTACACCTAACAACGTTCGATATAATTTTCATTAGCCCTAATATTCGGATAACTAATTTTATATAGCATAATTATTTGCTGCGCCTAATTTCAAACCTCTTTATCATTCCTAATACTAAACATCAAGTGTGCTAATATATTGGAAACTAATAATCATTTTTCCTAATGATTACTAAGCCTAATGATTAATGTGCCTAATGATCACTATGTTTAATGTTCACTACACCTAATTTTGTCACACCCAACTATCACTTGACCTATTAACTTTTGCTCTAATGTTTGACTAGTACTAATTAATGCATCCCTGATGAACAGGCTACTTTTTACCGCGGAGTATGTCGCGGCCGTCCCATGATAGACGTCCTAATCTCGTCAAAATGGGAGCCAATAATGCACGGCCAAATAATGTACGGCCCGATAATCCGTGTCCAGTTTTCGTGGACGTGGATTATTGGATCGTGCATTATCAGGGCGGACGAAAATGGCATATCATAAGCGAACTCTATCTTAGGTCGGTTAGGTTAGGGTTCACTTGTGTTCCTCAGCCCAGAAATAGACACCCCGCGCAGCGGGGTGGCGTCGACTTGCTGTACGGCTATCACAAGACGGCGCACGCACTCTCTCATTTTTTCTCGCATGATACTTCTCTGTCTAATAAGAGTGAGCTAGATAGACATCGGATTACCCACCTATTCTACCCTAAGGCAGGTCAGTGTAGGTACGAAGACGAGCGAAGCGAGGAGGAGTGTTAGGTAGAACTGCGACTCTACAGCGAGCGAGCGAAGCGAGCGTGCCGCGGCAGCGGCCGGTGAAGCGCCAGAACCGACATTATAAGAAAAAAAAACAGTGAAATAAAATTAGTACTACTGACAATTCGGGATAATGACATTAGGGCTAAAATACTTAGGCAAAATGAAGATTCGGGTTAGTGATTTTAGAGACATTAGTAATAAGGTGTAGTCATTATTAGGCATTGCAATATTAGGCCTAGGAAGAAATCGGTCAAATAAAATTAGTCTTAGTGAGAATTCGGTCATGAGAAATTAGATATTATGAAAATTCGGGATCCTGAAATTAGGGCTAATGAATAATTAGGAACAATGAAAATTCGGGTTTGTGATTTTAGGGTTAATGAAATTAGGGCTAGTAAAATTAGGTATGAAATTATTAGGGCTAACGGAGGGGAACCGAGCGATAGAACTCGCGAGTACGTGTACTAAAATTTTTTTTAATTAACAATTTCCATATACAAAAATCATTAAAAGGCTATTCTTACAAAGTGATTTTTAATTCGTGATCAGGAATTATTCTAAATCTGTAATTGATGCCAACCACAATTAACTCGTTACTTTTTTCTGAATAAAGATTCATAAGGAATTACTTTATACTTCAAACCCATTGTCATAGTAGTAACGATAAACTAAATCTATGAAACCACATTAAAATCCAATAATTATTTGAAGAGAGTTATAAGCTGTCAATTTTCACATGCATTTGACAAGTTGATGTTAGAGTTTATTGACGCAAGGCCTATCAAATTTCCCGCCAAAGCGAAAATTTGACGTATGTATCTTAACTTCAAGAACCGTACCAAATATTCAGAGGTTCAATCTCTAGATAAAGTAATCCGTTAGTTAAAATTATCAACACCTTTATCTTAAGTCATATGAAAGAAAAGGACAGAGCTAACATTTATCTGACAGATAGTTTTATCTGGGAATTGAAAAATCGGCCCTAAGTGAACTAAACAGTGATTTAATTTCGTGAAGCATCGTCCATTAAAATTCGTTTTGGCTGTTTATCAATATTTTTTGACTCCTGATCACGAATTAAAGATCAGTGTGTAATAAGTAGTTATTGAACCTGTCCCTTATTTCACCAACTTGACAATTGTCACCTGTCACTGAACATTCGCCATACATTGCTTGTTCTAGAAGTTAAGGTGGTCGCTAGGCTACTTGTGGAACCAGCAATGTACGGAGAATTGTCGTTGTCAGGTGACCATTGTCAAGTTGGTGAAATAGGGGCCTGCTCAAACAATTTCACGAGAATTGGTTGAGAAATGCGATGGAGAAGGACTAGGCAGCCGCACATACGATATAATGCCCAAGCCATTGCTTCAGCTAGGGTACTATATCGTATCACTCGTAACTTCGCGCACTCGTTCATATCATAACTAGAGATACTTAATACATATTTTAAAATCACTATTCCTAACTGTCACCAGACATTTACACACATATCTGTTTTGTAAAAAAAAATACAAAGCTTCTCCGTAACCATGTACCTATATCTCATATCCACTCCACGCAATTGTGCAGATGTAAGCTGGAAGAAATCCCTCAAAAGGATAAGCTTGCCTTTGTACATGTGATACCTGTTGTATTAATGGTCCCGGGTTTGTTTTCTGTTCCATGTACAATAAAGTATTTACATACATACTTATTAATTGATAATAACCCAATCCTACTAATACCTATTGTAAAAAGCTTGAACCTAACCAATTTGGATGAAATTTAGCACGAAGATAGTTTATAACCTGGATTAAAATATAGGATAGTTTTTATCCCGGCTCCACGCAGTCGCAGTCGCAAGCAATTATTAAAATAAACTACCTACACTCTTCACCACCCCCTGTATACGCGGTAATGAGTAAGCACGTACAGTCGCGATGTATATTTAAATTTGATACAGGTACAGTCCTGCACATATACATATACACCTACTACGTGAGTCGAAAGCCAAGCTAAGACATCGGTTACTCCATCAGTGGTTCACGAAACATAAACGACTATATTGGTTGGACCCTGCACTGGTGGAATGTGTTTCTGAGTAGGGACCAACCAGTGTAATAGTTGTGTGGTTTTTGGATTAGACGTATTTGTATGTTCCCGACAGGCTTCTGAATGTATTAGATGGAGGCTCGGATGTTTTTGAAAATGTTTTTGTTGAAAATTTGGAAGGTTTGGTCGGTAGATGTCTCTTGTTCAAGGGAGTATCTACATGGCGGTACTTAAGGTGATTCGATTTCCATACAAAACGTCTTTAACATTCGCAGATTAACGGCGTTATATATTAAGAAACTTATGTAACGAACTTACGTAAATTGGCTTTCCATTTGCGCGAAATTCTCTCTTTCTTAGAAAACTTGTATAAACTAGAATAATTTGAGAAACATAGTATTCCCAATGTATCACGTCCCAAAATAATTTCCCGAATTATTCTGGCTTACACTACATTGTAAAAATTGTTGAATTAATGGTCCTTATGATATCTTTGTACGGATACCTACTTACATATTGTAATTGTAAGTATTTAAGTAAGTATACATAAGTAAGTTTATATTGTATCCAATATGTATTCGTGTTTTTGTTTGATTTCTGTTTTGTAATAAAGTTTAAATAAATAAAGGACATATGACATCTTTTATACCGCAAATCACCCCCTAAAGGTGAAGGAGTGAAAGTTTGTATGGAGCTACGATTCGAATCGTAGCTCCAAGACGAAGACGAGTTCCACACGGACGGCGTCGCGGGCAGAAGCTAGAAATAATTAAATTATGAATACTAAATATATGATTGTCATTTTTAGTCAAAGTAATGTCCGTCATTTAAAATATACAATTACACTAACGTTTAGTAATATTTACAGTACCTACTCGTACGTCCTCCCTGAAATTGAAGGATCTTAACTGAACTTCGTAAAAACCAGTAAAAACGTATCAGAAATAAAACAATCTAACTCCCCAAACGTTATTTATAGCGCAGAACGGAGCCCCATGTGCGCCGCAAACTTATGAAATTGAAGATTATTTCCTAATTATTTTATACAACTTTTTATTTAGTCTAGGGACCGGACCCTTGAGTATTTATTGGAGTTTTATAGGGTTTAGCGAGAATTCGATGTTGCTTGAATTATTTATTATTTTATTTTGATTGTGTAGGTATTTTGGAGCTTTTTCAGAAGTGTGCCTGTTACTTTACTTCCCAGATGTATTTTTTGAACTAGCGAGCAAATAGAACGATGTTCTATGCTTCAGATTGGGCCGAAATTCGCTCGTGTGGCCAGATGTCCCGCTGTCCTCTACATCGCATTTCTCAACCGATTCTCGTGAAAATTTGGGAGCAGGTTCGATAATAATGTAGTTTTTTTTGTCGACTCAGTTTTTGGAGTTGAAACAAAAACAAACTCGCGTGTTCACATCTCACAGACCCCCAAATTTAGTTTTCCTGGACAGCAGAATGCTGTGTAAGTACTATATAAGTAGGTAGATAATTTTGTAGGAAAGTTGGTTCCAAACTTTCAATACATTTGTGGGTTTCCTTTATGTCTCAGTCCACTCAAAATGTATGAAAAAACGTCACATAGAGAATTACAAAAATTTGGGACTATTTTTCTTTATAAGATTCAAGATAGCATGTCTGCTTGATAAGAATCAAAAGGGAATGGGAATTCGGGTTAAGAAAAGGCTAAACTTTCCAAATTCTGAGAAAAAATAATTTTGCAAAATGTATAAGGGAAAGTTATTATTTTAATTATTTTATTTAATAAAAAGTTACTTACACAAAATGAGAACTTAATGACATATGTCACCCTCTACCACTCCTTTTAGGTCTGACAGAGAATGCATAATCACTGTTGGTGCGGGCTATGAGTACAATACAGAAATAAAGAAAACTGTCAAATTACTTGACGAACCCTTTTTCCGAAAGAACCGAGAAATTATCACATATGTAGTTTAAGCTGTAGGAATCGAAAACAGAAGATTATTCTTAAATAGTACGTTCAAATTAATATTGCAATATTCCAGATTTGCTTCGCAGCTGGCTTATCTTTAATTTATGGAAGGCACTAACCTTGCATTTTGTTATTCATATAAAAAGTATGCCACTTATAGACCTATCCGACGGTTCCAAAAAACCAACATTTTGCACTGCAATGCTCTTTAATAGCGTAGCGTACCTTAATTGTATAAAAAATACGGTAACAAATTGTATTTACAAAGGGTCAAAAGCAACAAGGTCAAGTCATCCCACATGTCAGGGTAATTCGACAACATTGCCCCAGCCGCCATTACCCATATATTTACGATCGGAGTCGCGGGTAAATATTTTAGCAGCCTGCCAACGACTTTTATTGGCCCGCCGCTTCCTTGGGGGTTGTCTAGTGAGTATCAGAAAAAAGGGAAATAATTTGGTACGAACCGTATCGGTCGCGTTCGCCTGAAATAGATAAATAAATATCTGTGGCATTTAAAAAAGCTTTAAGTTACAGTTTGAAGTCTAAACTAGCAACTCTAGTCAAAAATTCAAAATAATTTATTGCATGAAAATGTGTATATAGAGCTGTTGCATTAAGAGTCCGCAGTAAGCTCGATTCTCCATACAAACGTAGTTACGCTCTCATTTTAAAACTACGTGTTGGATTGTAACGAAACTTTGCATGTTCAATGAAATGAGGTATATCTAAGTCTGAAATTAGTTTACGTAGCTTCAGCTACCATAATAAAAAAAATACAGCGAATTTAAGTTTTTCATACAAAACTAGTTTTTGCTGTATTTACTTTGTTTTATAAATTGGAACCATATAATCTAATTACAGACATAGATATACCTCATGTCATTGTATATGCAAAGTTTCGTTACAATCCAACACGTAGTTTTAAAATGAGAGCGTAACTACGTTTGTATGGGAAGGTGAAATTCGGCCGAGCGTACTGCGGCCTCTTAAATGTTTTACGTTCTCCATATCCAGGCCTCACAGGTACAATATAAACAGGTATAATAATAATACTTATATCAAATATCAATTAATAAGGTATTATTCTACTTACGTTATATCTAATTAATCATATAGGTACTGTAGAGGTTCTGTGTCTTAGCGGGCTGGCCATAAAAAAAAACGGCTTCTATGTTGTTTAGATAGCTTATCAAGAAAGCTGTCATTTAAACAATTTGTAGATTTATTCGGCGCAATACAGCATCTGCACGGGCTCACAAAAGAAGACGCCCAGGATCGTGCAAAGTGGAGGAAAGCGAGTAGGAAAGCGGACCCTGGCAAAGGCCGGGATAACGCTAGGTAGAAGAATACAGCATCTGCAACCATGCAAGGGTACCTACCCCATACTTGACCATCGTGACGCTACCCTGAGCTAAACTACATCCCCATCCATAGTACAATTGCCATCACAGTCGGTTTAATGTTTAACCATAGATATTATCTGTCTGTGACATTTGTGTTTTTGTGAATACCCATCGATCACAATTTCAAATACGAGGTGACATGACCTACAGACAGACACGACAAAAAAAATTGAATTTATTATACAAACCAAGAGCTCACAAAATGATTTATAAAAAAAAGTGTTTAATATATGCATAGTAGTTATACAGTGAGTAAGTCTAATACGGGCGATAAATTAAATCGGACATAGTATTCATTAGTGTTATCATGAAGTAAAAGGTTTTTTGAAGTTGCAGGTCATTACGACCCCATAATTATTATTTTTTAAATTTCTCAACAGCAATGTACTGTAAACATGGTTGCGGTACCGAAATGTCAAATGTTCATTAGCAACTGTCAATGAGCGTTTAACGTGAGTGTGTTTGCATTACATTGCGGGCTGAATTATTTTGTATGGACAAAATTATTGTTGCAACTTTAAGTAAATGTTATCTAATTACCTTTACGTTGTCCTATACTACCCACCGTTAAGAGATTCGCCCGTATTAGACTTACACACTGTATAATAGAATACCTGACGACATCAAATCACTTGAAGGCAATAATTTTAAAAACAAATTGACAACCTGGCTCTTGGATAAGTGTTTCTATAGTGTAAGAAAGTATTTAGATGATAAGTGACTGCAAAAAATATTGAATTTAAATGACTGATTTAATTTTATCATATTGTAATGGATTTTATTTAAATTATTGACATTTCAACATTTTTTTTTCTTGTTTAACTTCACAATCCTAAATGACATTTTATTTTTTAATTTAATTGGTAACCTAATCTATATTTTATGTAATAAATCGCTCCTCGAAATGTTTCGCACGCCTGTACGCAGGCTGAACACACTGAACTCTCTGTATTGTAACAATAACAACATTATGTACTTACTCTGAATCCTTGAATCGTTTAATAAAGATTTAATTTACATAGACTGTGCAGTGTGCGTGTAACAGCTCACTTCGAATCTAAAGAAACACCCTCATAAACTTGTTTATACTGTATTACAATAATTTGAGGGTTTACTATCCATTTAGCAACACTACGTAATCAATTTTAACATGACGCAACTAACCTACGCTAATGACTGTCACACCACACACGACCACGACCAAATGACAGGTACGTGAACCTGCGAATGTACTCTATTGATGATCATCATATAAGCCGAAAGACGTCCATTCCTGGACATAGGCCTACCAAAGAACCAATTCACCAAAACCAATCTACCTACCAAAGTGGTGAGGTAGAGCACAGCGAAATGTCATTCCGCTCGAAATTGGAGCAGCCCAACTGGGGAAGAACCTCCGCCTTGCAGAAGACCACAGTCATAATAACACTATTACTTGTTCTGTAGTAGTGTTGTGTTCCTGGAGGTGAGCAAGGTCGCCAGAGCTCCCGAGGATGCGTCGTGTTGAGAGCGAGGGAATTTGTTCCTTCAGCTGTCAACATGGCGAATCATCAAACATATCTTAAAGGCCGGCAACGCACTCACAACACCTCTAGTGTTGCAGGTGTCCATGGGCGGCGGTAATCGCTTACCATCAGGTGATCCGTCTGCTCGTTTGCCTCCTATAACAGATGTCGCTGTTACGTTCATGAGAAATACTGAAACACGCTGTTAAGATTTTTCCTGGAATAATGACCCGAGCGTGGTAATTGCTTTAATTTGGTACATTAGCTGAATAAATCGTATTGGTGTATAAGGCAGTGTACAATTTTGGGACCCAGTTTTCCAAGCGGACTCCCGTGACTTTTACCGGATTATCAGTCCAATTGTGGGGGGGGGGCTATACCCATGCTGTGCGTTTCAAACATTTACGTCAATCCATTTGGCGCCGAGACAAACGGCGCGCCGCCTGTGAATACCCCGCTTTATAGACACGCAAATGGTACCTCATTTTGCTCCATCGGTTATCCGACTTTTCCAACTGCGGCTTATGTATTTCCTGTATATAAGTTATCTTGTCTATGTGGACACGCCCAGCGGGGGAGGCGGGGCTTGCGGTGGGCGTGGCGGGTTTTTTTAATGATGTTAGAAGCGTGGATGAGGCATCGGAGGTCGGTTTGGTGGAGATTCATGTGTGAGTTTGTTTATGCGTATTAGCTGATATTATAATTTTAGCCGATATTTGTGGTTTACCTTTGTTTTATCGACATCGAGTGAATGTTTCGCCGAGTTATCATTTCAACAAAACATTTTTTCAGAAACAGGAAGTTAAAACTTTTCAGGATTGTTATATAACAAACGTAAACTAACCTAATGGGTTCTACAGAATTACTTCTTAGCTTTACAAAAAATAAAAAGTGAGCATAACAATGTATTCTGTGAAACTTTTAAGTATGGGTAAAATAAGGTACTACCGATAGTCCCGATATCCGTCAAGTGTGAGAGAGCGTTTCATTCGGATATGTTTTTCTAGTTCTGCTATTTTATTATATTTTTTTGACATTACTACGATCAACATTGTTTTAAATTGGTACCCTGACGGGCTTTCTGTGAATTCATTTTATTTAAATGCAAAAAAATAACATCAATAAGCAAAAAGTTGATCTGAATCTGAATATAATCCAAAAAAATGTACGAAGCCTCCGTTTTGAATCTCAAGAGGTCTTCTTTCTAAAATCTACCTCAATCCTCCTCATTACGTACGTACGTACGTATAGTTTGAATTTTGACCACAGCATTATATTATAGTAGAAAGGCGCTCATTCACGGATTAACACTTTCAGGGCCAGGAAACCTGTAGCTTGGCGCTTAGTACGCGCATCACAAGACGGCGCGCATGCTGTCTCTTTCTAACTAGAACACTTAGAAAGAGACGAATAGATCTCGCCGCGAGTCAGCTTATGCGCTGTCTTGTGATAACCGTACTGCCTGTATGCGCGTTCCTTTTCCTACAAACGGTTCTTCGCATGCTATCGGCTACGAGTGCTACGAAATGTCCCAATAATCGTTACCCCAATCAAGATCAAACAACACTCGGCGTGCTACGCCTTAGCGCGTACCAGCATTTTTCCGCTTCGTAGCGGCACGAAGCCGGGTAAGGGCGTCGAAGTTTTTTAAACCTGCTGTCTGCTTCTGTGTTCATTATGTCAGCATTAGCCGGCGCAAGAATCGCTCGTAGAGGCACGACTCATATGTGAGTCATTTGGCCTCATAAGGTTAACGCCTTAGTCCTTGACCTGGCAATAGTGGGCATATTGGGCACTTTTATAACACAGCAATATGGGTTTCACTGCCGGGAACCCGTCTAGCAGCCGCTACGCCGTAGTCGTGTTCGGCTACATACGAGGAAAACCACGAGATCGGCTACGAGCGTAGCGCGTAGCGATTCTCGGCAGTGAAAGTGTTGAATTCGAACTAAGAGGATTTTTCTTCATTCGAATCTAAGCCCTGTCACTTTGACATAGAGTGCCCATCATACATTACATGACGATTGCGTTTACCTTAAATGCTTTTTCCGCTTTGAAGCAGTGCTCGTAGAGGCGAGTCATATGCAAGTATTTTTATTGCATTTAATAAGTTCAATTGTTTAAAACATAAAATTAAACAAAGCCCCACGAAATGGTACTTACAGTTTGACAGTGGAAACGGCAGTACACTTATAAACAAATAAATAAATATAGTTTTGCGGACAATCTTACACATATCGACCTAGTCCCATACTAAGCAAAGCTTGTACTATGGGTACTAGACGACGATAAACATAATACATTAATATAAATAAATAAATAGTTAAATAGATAGAAATATCCATGACTCAGGAACAAATATTTGTGCTCATCGCACAATTAAATGCCCCTACCGGGATTCGAATCCAGGGCCTGCATCGTTGTCGTGTAAAATGTCAAAAAAAAACAAAATAATTCAGTTACGCATACTAAACTTACTTGGTATTATATAACTATATCTAGGTAGTTTTTTTTCAGGCAAACTATTGAGTAGGAATAGCCCTTGAGAGTTCTGTCCCCATAGTAATTATTTATCCTAGGAACGAATAGTTTACCAGTGGCCATAGGGTGCCTTTCCACCAGAGATGTGCTATACCATGCTCGCACATCTCTAGTGGAAAGGCACCCATAGTCTTGGCCGCAGATGCCGCCTCCACGAGCACACACTCTCTGCTCTCCCTTCCCGCATCCCCGCTAGGCGTGTCCAGGGCGGTGATGCGCTGAAAAATCAATAATACAGCCATGAATGTTTCAGGCTCCGGAGTCAGGTCGATACCGGGCCAGACACTTTCCGGGCTAGAACTAGTAAAGTATGAAACTAGATGAGATACCTGATACCTGTAAGGTATTTCCCCTGAAGGAACGGCGTGATCACGTGACGTTTCTAACGCACGTTAGAATGAAAGATACATTCGCAAGCATACAGGACGTCAGCTAAATACATCCACTGCTGGACATAGGCCTCCCCCAAAGAGTGCCACAATGACCGGCCCTGCGCTACCTACATCCAGCGGCCTCCCGGACACATCCATACTAACATTATAAATGCGAAAGTGTGTCTGTCTGTCTATCAGTCTGTCACCTCGTCACGCTTAAACCTTTGAACCGATAGAGATGAAACTTGGCATGGGGATAGTTTGAATTGATTCCCTTTGAACATCATTCATCATCATCATCATCATCGTTTTCAACTCGTAATCGCCCACTGTTGAGCATAGGCCTCTCTTCGAGTACGCCACCCGTCCCTATCCTGAGCTAATCTTATCCAGAAGTGACCCGTTATCTTCCTAATATCGTCCACCCATCGAGCTGGGGGACGGCCGACGCTCCTTTTACCTATAAGTGGCCACCAATCTGACACCTTTTTGGTCCACCATCATTTCCATCATTTGGTACCATCATTCTGCCTGGCAAGGTGTCCTGCCCAGCTCCACTTGAGTTTAGCAATGGTATCTCCATCGTCGCGCACCTTAGTGCGACGTCGAATCTCAACATTCCTCACTCAGTCTTGTATTTTAATACCGAGCATGGCGCACTCCATGGCTCTCTGTGATACTCATATTTTGTGCACAGCCTCAATTGTGCTAACACGCTAGTGGACGCTAGTCCATGTTCGGCACCGTAAGTCATGGTGGGCAGGACACATTGATCAAAGAGGCGAGTTTTCAGGCATTGAGGAACTTCCGTGGACTTGAGGATGTCGTCCAGTTTATTAAATGCCGCCCAACCCAGCTTGCGTGTTCTCCCTTTGAACATACGATAGTATTTATCCCGGAAATCATCCCTTAAGGAAAAAGTGTAAGTTTGTATGGAGCTACGATATTAGATCGGCATTTTTATTTTTTCCCGGATTTACCCTAAAGGTTTGGCTTAAGCACTAGTTTTGCTAAAGCGACAGCCATCTGACCTTTCAACTAATAAGAAATACTAGACTTTGTTCGGATTAGATTGGTTTCGTCGCGTAGTTTTTCTTTGCCGAAAAGTTCCTGTTAAATATAAAGTGTATTTTCGTACATAAGTTAAGTGTCTTTGAAATCCCAGTGGTTTGAGCCGGGGATCATACCCAATACCTCCGGATTCAAAAACATGTGCTAGATATAGGTTAAAGGTCATAGCTCATTAGAGCCACCCGGCACCCGACCCGCTCCGCCTCGCCTGGGAACTCTAACTACGGAGTTGATGTAGTGAGTGCATTTCCATAGAAATCCATGTAAAGAATACTAACCACTCGAGGCGAGACGGTGCCGGATGGATCTAATGAGCTGTGACCTTAAAAATCCTATGATTATTAAGGTACTATAAAGAATAAGGAAGAATAAGAAAATTTTATTAACTTAAATAACCCTTGTTTTACAACATTTTCTTCAGCCAAACTGCAGGACAGTTTGTTGGCAAACTTTTCGGTGATGGAAAACATCGTGACGAAACCTGTATATCCCTGAATACCTGAATAGACCTGAATCGTGTATATGTCTGCGAAAATATTCAAAGTAATGTTGCTCGTTTGATATCGTAAGATAAAGCCAGAATTAAAAACGAATGAGGTGTTAAATCATTCTGAACAAATCTCAGCAGCAAAACTATACAAAATTAAAAACTGCTCAGTATGCTAACTGCTTAGCGAATTTAACGATCAGTTAAGTTTAACGGCGCTGTAAAACTGTTAGTTTTGTGAGTAAATTGTTAATACTACCCTCACACTACCAAAACGGAGGTACTAGCAAGAATGCCGCGAAATACACCAATTTAACCCTTATTTCATTGAAATAAGAAACAAATGAGTACTATATATATGACGATAGATACACTTATGTCTTTTCAAAGCTGAAATAGGTATATCCGTCTGGGACTATATTCGAGTTAGTGAATTTTTGTAATACGATCTGGGCTGTTGATCACAAAGTTATACCTCGCCTCATATCAGGCCAACGACCCTCCGATTACAATTCGTAAGCTCGATAAGGCTTGTGTTATGAGAACTACTCGATGACATATTTCACAGCAAATGCATACAATGCAAGGTCATATCTTTGAAAAAAATTAAGCTGTTTATTGCAATAATGAAGACTTATTTCTACATTACATCTGTCTACAATGCTTTAAATTTAAAAGTTTGATCTAGGGAAAACAATTTTTACGAAACCGTGTCTCGTACATTTTTCTTACAAGCTCTTGCAAGAGAGAATTTTCCATACAAAACCGCATGACAAAAGTTGACAGTTTAAGTGCTACTATTATTTGGTTAAAATATTATTACTATCCTAACAAGAACGACTTAATATTCATAATATGCAGTTTTCATTTTCATTTTTCACTAGCTCCCACCCGGGATAAAAACTATACTGTATTTTAGTCTTAGGAATAAAAATTAAAATCTTGGGATTAGGTGTCAAAGCGGACCCCGGGCTCCTTTAGGGGCACTACCGGGAATAACGCTAGGAGGATGGTAAGTTATAGTTATAACCTATCTTCGTGCATCATCCATATCGCATGAGCTGTTTAAGCGTGATTGAATACCAAACATCCGAATTTTCGCATTTGTAATATTAGTAGGATATTGATAATTATTTGCATTTGCGTACGTTTTCAGTGAAAAGGCCCAATATCGCGAGATCTCTTAAATCTCGAAGACTGGCTTTGTGGTGTGTCTAAAATCTCGCCAAATTGCATTCCATAGTCTCATCACACAAATACGTACTTGCTCTAAAAAGGATTCGGACCTCGGTCCTTGGACCGTCAGTTTTGTATAGGTGACGGTCCCGAGTTCAAATCCTGCAGGTCGCGCGATCGCGTAACGCATCACACACCCTTGAACACGTCGATCATGAGACGGCCGCGACATATACTCGATACATCTCGCACTATACCTCTCGTGCTAAGTGTTCTAATAAGAGAGAGACGGATAGTGCGAGAAAAATCGAGAGTACGTCGCGGCCGTGTCATGATAGACGCGCAGGTAGATAAACGTCACTTTTTACCCGACTGCGCGACGCAAAGGAGGGTAATGTGTTTATCAGCCTATATATGTATGTATGTATGTATGTATGTATGTTTGTTCCTATGTGGCACTCCAGAGACCAAACGCGTGAACCGATTTTGATAATTCTTACGTCGATCGAACCGTCTTACTCTTGCGTGTGTCACTAAAGACATGACAATAATCAAAATTCAATATGGCGACAACCAGACGCCAAAATTGAAAAAAAAAAAAAAAAGTGAACGAAATATGTCGAGTGGGGTATCACTGAATAGGTATAGGTATAAAAATCAAGTATAGGTTTCTTTCACAGTTTTTCATTTAGAGTGACCATTTCAATTCTATAACGTTATAAAGTTATAGTAATTCTGTTCAGTATTAATACTGCTTTACTGCTCTGCGCGACGCAATAGAGAGCCAATGTGACTATGTGATCAATTAAATTTGATGAAAATAGGTACCTAAGAAAAATTAAATAAGCTTCGTGAAGTTATATAAGAATTAAATAAGAAAAAGTAAACGCGGTACTCTGTTGAAAAAGCTGTTATTATTTATATCACGATTGTATAAAGACATCAATCACCACGAGCCTGTTTCTCAGTATCGGAGAGCAAACGCGGGATCCAACGACAACAGAGCTTCCTTACTCCAAGATGTTCATGCAAAAAATAATATTGACGCTACCCGAACTGACGCCTAGGATCTTCTCTATGTCCTTGTATGTTATGCGTGGGTCTTCTCGCACCAACATTTCAGTAGTCCACACGTTTTCTGCCGTTACTGCTGTTTGCGGGCGACCAGTTCGGTGGCCATCTTCGAAGTTGGTTTTACCCCTTTTAAATTCATTGAACCATCTAAAAATTGTTGCTCGAGATGGAGCAGACTCTCCTAATGCTGACTGCAACCGTTGCAAACATAATAGTTCGGTCAAACCAAATTTAAAATCGTAAAATATCATGGCACGCAAATGTTCGCGGTTAAGCTCCATTGTTTCAAAGGAAACTACTTTAAAAGTCTAGGCTACGGTACTAATGGGTCCCGACTGTTGAAGTTGCTGTTTCGTATAAGAATGTATAGTTTGTTTTATCTGTGTCATAACGATTCGTATGCCTCGTTCCGGATCCGTCACAAGTGATTTGGACATTATTTTTAAACTCCAAGGTCCAACTTGATATACGAAATGTTAATCATGAAACTGATTCAATGTTCTCGACTACTGAACTTGTTTTTTTCTTTTCAGTTTTTTTTTTTATTTTTTTCTAAAGATAGCTTTTTTGCAGTCGGGTTTTTTTATTTTCTAAATTATCTTTTTTTTATTACATGGGACTATGACAGTTAAGTTGTCCTAACGTGCGTTCAAAAAGTTATGTGATCAGTGAGGCCAAATATTCGTGTGATGAGCATGAATACAAAGAATTAGCGGTGAAACGGTGAGACGAGGAAAACAATTCGTGAATAGCACCTGTGTTTTATGTTTACAAGAATTGAAGTGATATTAAAACTTTACTGCTCGGCCCGAAATTATAGTTCTCTGGGTACAGTCGGCTTGAAATAGAACATTTAAGTGCTGTGTCGCAAGAGTCGTTAAGGCTGAATAAGTTTTTGTCAAAAGTGACATTTAAGTAGGTATATTGTAGGTTATTTATTTACTGGTTGAAAGAGTAACAATAAGCCCAAATATAACCGGTTTATCTTGATTACTTTAGGAGTTACCATGGTCGTCTTCTGTCTACGTACCACGTAGGTACAGTCGAGTTTGTTTTGGTTCAATAAAAATGACTTCATTTTCGAGGGCATCAGGTTGACTAGATAATTATTATTAAACCTTTGGAAACGTACTCCATGAACTCGACTGTACCTGAATAACTGTGTTTCCTATAAGGTAGAATTAGCTATAACCTTTTACTTTTGTATTGTCCTTGTGCAGAAAAAACGCGAACCATTTTCTTAAAGCCTTATATTGAATATACAATTTTACCCATAGGGCGTTAGCTAAAATAATTATAAACAATAAAATATAAATAGTAATAATAGTCATCTCTAGGTATATTTTGCTTGTGCATCGGTTTGTGTGACAATGATATTTTTTCTTTCTTTCTTTCCTACTTTCATTTAAGATGTTAATTAACAAATCCAAATCTGAATTAAGGTGTTTATAATCATGAACAACGAAATTCGTAAAACCAATTTCACGCAAGTCGCGCTCTAAAGCATACCAATTGGATCTCAGTTCATAGTTTGACGATTTGACATTGATATCATCATCATCATCATCATCATCATATCAGCCGAATATGTCCACTGCTGGACATAGGCCTCCCCCAAAGAGTGTCAAAGTGACCGATCCCGCGCCACCCGCATCCAGCGGACTCCCGCAACCTTTACCAGGTCATCAGTCCACCTTGTCGAGGGCCTACCCACGCTGCGCCTTCCGGTACGTGGTCGCCACTCGAGAACCTTTCCGCCCCAACGGCCATCAGTTCTACGTGCTATGTGGCCCGCCCACTGCCACTTAAGTTTAGCGATCCGGAGGGCTATATCGGTTACCTTGGTTCTGCTGCGGATAGCCTCATTTCTGATGCGGTCACGCAGAGAAACTCCCAACATGGCCCTCTCCATTGCCCTTTGGGTGACTTTGAGCCTTCTTATAAGGCCCATAGTAAGCGACCACGTTTCAGTGCCATATGTCATCACTGGCAACACACACTGGTCAAAGACTTTCGTCTTGAGACACTGCCCAGCCGAGTCGGATTCGACGATTGACCTCTTTCTCGAAGTTGGACCTACCTAACTGGATCGTCTGTCCACGATAGATGTCTCTGTCTGTCTCTGTGGATAGATTATAAATTATAGAAAAATTATGCGTTATATTGTAATCAGAAATATACAGTGTTTGCAATCTTACGATGACACAATAAAGCAGCTCAATACCAACATGCTCAAGAGCAAAAAAACGGGTATAATTTGAATTAAAGATTACCTTTTAATTAAATTACCCCTGACTGCTGGCCGAAGAGCTGGCGGCTTTCTCGCGCAACCGCATCAGCATTGCAATCCTCGGTACAATGCCTCGAGGGTCTTTTAACCGAATTCAAAAAGTTAAAGAATGAGGTTCTCAGTTTGACCTGTATGTTTGTATGTATGTCCGCGATTTTCTCGCGTTTGGGTCTGATTTGTTCGCAGTTTTCACGAAAACGTGGAGAATTGCACGGTGGTGGTTTTGTATACAATTAATTGACGTTTCATTTGTACCTATTTATTTATTAGGTACAGTGATTTTTTAGATTAACTTAGTTTTAATTTAATCTAGCTGATGTTAATTATCATCTTGTAAGTACGTACCCCTTATTTTTGTATTTAAGTATTTTTCAAAACCATTTTGACGACCGCTTTAGCCTAATGACGACCGCTTTATCCTAGTTGGTAGTGACCCTGCCTACGAAGCAAGAGGTCCTGGGTTCGAATCCCGGTAAGGGCATTTATTTGTGTGATGAGCACGAATATTTGTTCCTGAATCATGGATGTTTTCTATGTATTTAAGTATATATTTATCTATACAAGTATGTTTATCGTCGTCTAGTACCCATAGTACAAGCTTTGCTTAGTTTGGGACTCGGTCGATTTGTGTAAGATTGTCCCGTAATATTTATTATTTATTTATTTATATTAACAATTCTCATTAAAGCTTCTTAAACACATAATCCTCTTCCGCGCGGTCGGCTCAGGAACAATACGGAACGGATTAAGCAACAAGTATGTATACATAATGTATATATTGTTTGTTTGTTTGCAGAGCGCGCGGCGCCGCGTGTTCATTTGAATATCGTGGGGGAAAATGAATGAGTGGTATGGATACGACCCTTAAATTATCGAATAAAATGGCTAATGCTTTATATGCGGAGGATTTGTTTATAAAACTGCATATCTACACTTGATACTTCCATACTTCTATATATATGTAAGTTTGTGCGTAGATTGTACGTGGTTATAGAATGGACGTTCAGAATGGACATGCGGTACATTTTATCCCGTTGCACCGCCTGGATTATCTGTAATTCAATTCAAAGTTTTTTCCAGAGCATGTCCATAGTTGTTAGTATAAAACATGAAAACTTAATTCTAGGTTTAGTTGGTACATAGAGTTTTAAAATTTGAAATTAATAATAATTAAATAAAATTGCATAAAAATTTCAACTGACACGAGCAGTTATCAGGTTCCCAGTCAGCTTAACCCAATGCGTGCATATGCCACAGTCGTATCTATCAGATAATACGAGTAATAGGTGCGAGTGGAGCCGCGCGGGTAGCTAGTAATATTGAGCTTACTATACCGAGTGTACCAAAACAAAAATGTGTTGAGAACCGATCAAGGGCATTTTTTTTCAAAACAATTTTTTTGAGGGGTTTTTTTACATTTGTATGGAGCAGGTCGCCCCAGTCGGACAACGTTCCATAGAAATGTAAAAAAAACGCGTATTTTTTTCTCTCTTTTTTTTTCTTAACAGAACACGATACCTTCAATGTTCACACCCCATTTTTGGTAGTCTCTATAATTATGTAGGTATAAATACCGAATATGTATATGTATTGTGTGTGTTATAGTTATGGATAAGTTTATATTGATATGTTTGTTAGTATTTAAGGTATTTGTAATATGGGCCTTGTTGCCTGATTTAAATAAATAAAATAAATAAATAAATAAATATACTCAATTGGTTTACTGCTACCAAAATCCAAGACTCGGAAATAATGTTCATGCTCATTACACTAAGTCAGTTACATAAAATATGTTTCGCTTTGGAGTTTGGTTATCAATTAAGAACTAAATAAGACTGAGAGGGCTTTTTACTACGACGGTGGCAAATAAGCATACACGCCTGACGGTAAGCAGACATCGTCGCCTATGGACGCTTGCGACACCAGAAGAATTACAAGAGCGCTGCTGACGCTTCTGATTTGAGGATTTGTGGAGACAAATGCATGTTCCTCACTCGCAATACAGCACGTGCTCCGGCGATTAGGAACACAACATTTTTTTATTAAAAAAGGTACGATTTTAAGGGTACAGTTTTGTCCAACAATACTCACTATATTCACAAAGCAAGAAGTGGTCTTATCCATAACATTCACCGATTTCTCCAAACTCCAAGGAGCTGTATAAAATACCAATTATTCGTCGCAGCGTGGACTTCGTTTATGCAGATTACTCGCTTTATGATAAAAATTCTGCACAATTCTAATAAAATTATAGAACAATAATACTTTGGTTTGCTTGGACGCAGATGGGGTCCTGTCTTTTCGAAACTGTTTTCTTGGACAGTGATAGCGAATTGTTTCTGATAAATAAAGCTGGGTACTCACGACCGCTCGAACAAGCTGCATGGAGTCGCTCTTAAATCTATCCTTGAATGTCAAAACTGTAACGATTAAAAATAGTTGACGCGGCGCGTTTATTGAATGTCAAAATTCAACGTCGAAATAATAATAGTAACTCTGTGAGCTGTACGAATAGCATGACCATCTATTTTTTTTAATGAGACTTGACAAAAATAAACTACTATAATTAACAAACCTGCTCATAAAAATTCTCGACGATTGGTTGGGAAATGCGACCTGTACAGGAAAATAGCAGGACAGCGGGACACTGGGCACCGGACAAACGATTTTCGGCCTAAACTGAAGAATAGAACTTCGTTCGCTTCGCTAGCTTGTTCGATTACCTCCATCCGTAAAGGCAAAGGCACGAGTTTCACGAAAGCGACTGCCATCTGACCTTCCAACCCAGAGGGAAAACTAGACCTTATTGGGATTAGACCGATTTGCTCACGATGTTTTCAACGAAAAGCTAACGGTAAATATTCCGTACATAAGTTCCGAAAAACTCATTCGTACGAGCCGGAATTCGAACCCACGACCACCGCTTGACAGCTGCATGCCTGAACTAGGCTACTGTAGCTTATGTTGTACAAACCTAGAATATGAGATAAAATTTATGTAGCAATTTCTATAACACGTGGATACCGTGATACACAATGTCTAGGTAATTTTAAAACCGTGAAGAGTTTCCATTGCACCTTTTGTGTTTTTCTTCTTCGGAACTGATTCAGATTTTAGACCAAATATTTAGGTATGATATTTGTTAAGAAATGCCTAATTGACAATCAGACTTTGACACTCACTGCCAAGAATCGCTACGCGCTACGCTCGTAGCCGATCGCTTGGTTTTTCTGCTACGTAGGGGAAAGCGGCTACGGCGTAGACGACCGCTATGCGGGTTGTAATACCGCCACACTAAATGATTTAGTGTGCCGGTATTCGACCACTCTATTAAGGTGCACCCTGCCGCAGCACCTCGCTGCGGCGTGCGGAGCAGCGTACTAATTTCGCCGGAGGGAGGTGCGGTGCGGTGCAGTGTGTACCGTGCGGATTTTGTATACAAACTGAAGTAGGTAGCAGAAGTGTGCCAGCATGCATCGTTTCGAACCATCGCTCCGCACGCCGCAGCGGAATGCGGCGGCAGTACGATGACCCCCTTACTACGAAAGTATTATTTTCTCAAGTTCTTTGTAGATTTCTGTTGAATAAGCTGTTGTCCACGTTAATCCTCTAGCCTGATCCCCCAGGGGAAAAAAACGGTAAGGTTGTTAGGTGAACTGCGACCCTACAGCGCGCGAGCCGCAAGCGAAGCGAGCGTGACGGGGTAGCGTCCGGCGAACCGCCATAACCGAACATTATCATTTTTTCGTATAAAATAACTGTCGCTAATTCCCCTGGGTGATCGGGGTCAGGTGATTAACGTGGACAACGTTTTAACTTCTAAAAGGTTTATTATCTTTAATTAAGGAAACCTTGTCCTTCAGGTTGTGTTGTTGACCAGAGACATCATTCCGATCTTGACACGTTTTATTGTTATTGACCCTGTACATCACTGACAATATTACATTAATATACTACTACGAGCGACTGCCCGCTGATCTTAGACAGGAACCTTCTGACGAAGCATTTAGACGCCGCCTTAAATACCTTTTATTGGAAAATCCATTATACTCAGTTAAAGAGTATATGAGTCTAGACTTGACATGTAAAATTATTATTATTATTACGATTATGATTTGACATTAAATGTATTGTGTCACGTATTTTATGATGCACTAAATATTGTAAAATGACGATACCTAGAGGTTGATGTATTTGTGTTCTTTTGATTTTGGATTGTTTTTATATTTCCTTGTTATTGTGTTGTTGACATTGTATTATTATTATATCTTATTTATTTTTTTCTGTTTTTGACGATTGTGATAAAAAACTCTTATATTTTTGACATGTTTGCAAATCTGTAATGTATTTTTTATCATAAAATAAATAATCTAATCTAATCTAATCTATTCCTTTTTTTATGGTTTTGTTTTGACGCTTAGAGACCGTATACAATCTCTACGAACATTTGAATAATTATTAATTGTATTTGGACGCTCAGAGACCTTATACATCTCTGAAATACTGAATTAATATCATTAACTTTCTGTTAATGCATAGACCTTATACTTATCGAATGTAATGGTCATATTTTGTTTTGTTTTCATGAACTTTGTGACATTTAGTGTGTTGTTATATCAGTCCTTAATGTGCAAATTTTAAATTATTATTGTGTTACATTATTATTATTTTATTGTAAGATTATTATTTTTATTGTAAATTACCGTTTGACATGTAAAAGTGCCCTTGTGGCCAATTTGCAGAATAAATAATTTGTATTTGTTACTAACCGAAACTGGTCTGTCGGCATATGACCATACTGTATGGCCCCGTAATTTAATTTAGATCCCTTTTCGCAAACATGTACTTTGTATTCCTACATTTTGACAGGATTGTCAACCTTAAGTCGGTAATTAAAGTCGGTGACTGTATACAGCATAAGTAGTGCCCTCACCAGCGGTCGGGAGAAAATCGTGAGACATCGGGAACCCGCATAGATCCCCGATACAGCACGGTTCAGCCATTTTGCCCCGTTGCGCGGGAAGCATCAATCACAGTGCAGAGGCGTTTTCAATAACCGTTAAACGCGAACATGCATGAGGTGCATTTTGTTTAGACTAGGCAGCAATCTGCTATTAACAGATGTTGGGACGCGGCAGTCTGCCGCGGAAGGTCGATAGGAATCTAGCACGGAGTGACCTTCAATTTTCCGGACGCCGTGCATCCAGATGAGTAAGGATAAAGCATACATAACACAGGGGTGGATACATGACTCGAACAAAAATTTGGGCTTTAAAGACCAATATCTTGCAAACGAATTACTGATTTGAAAAATGATTTTGCGAAACCCATAATAATTTTGAACAAGATATCCAACGATAGGTACACATCATGGGTTTAACGAGAAAAAAATATTACATCCCCGCTTTAGGTGAAGAAGATTTTTTTTTCAAGATTTTATTGTACTGTTTCGTCGGCATGATTGATTTGTATACATAAATACATACATACATACATTCACGCCTTTATTCTCAAAAGGGGTAGGCAGAGCACATGTAACCTACGTTCCAGCGCCACTTTTAGCATAAATGTGGGTATAAAATATCGACAAAATGTGATATTGCAGTGATAGGTTGCTGGCCCATCGCCCACAACACACTTCAACCCTGGTCCCTTAGTCGACTTTTACGACACTCACGGGAAGAAAGGGGGTGGTGAAATTCTAACCCGACACCACACGGGAGGGTGATTATATACCCATGCCGAATTACAGTTTTCTAGTAGTAATGGTTACTGAGCTAAGCCGAAGACGGACTGACAGACAGACAGACGGACATAGCGAAACAATAAGGGTTCTTTGTTAACTACGGAACCTTAAAAAGTAAGTGGTAGGTACGTAACTAGGAGTACATGGCATGATAGTTAAGAGTCGACTTAGGGCCTTACGGATGTAATTAAAAAATTGCACGAATTCCATTTGTGCAGTCAAAATTTCGTACTTACATTAACCAAAATCATTTTAACATCAACAACCCAAAATTAACCCGCCATCTACTGAATTAACCTGAAAACTGTCCGTTCCAATTTCCTACAGTCACCGGCGCCGGCGTCGCCGTTATCAGTCGTTCGAAATTTGAATCCGACTGACCGGAAATGCGGTGTCAAACTCTTCCGGCTTCCGGTTTAGGTTGGCAACGGTGTTTGGACGTTGGTTTTTTGTCCGAATTGAAATTGAAAAGTGAAGTGTAACATTCCATTTTAAAAACAGTTGGAGATTTGCTGTTTGACTAGGCTTGCTTGCTTCCCCAGTAATGGCTGTATTTGTACGTAGTTAAATGAATTATTCATTTTTAGTTAACAAGCATAAATAGTTAAAAATACCGGAGAAGTGCGAGTCGGACTTGCTCACAGAGGGCTCCGTAATTAAATTACCTACAAATGTAAGTTTTCAGATTGTTTGCCGTACTTGTAGTAACTATAAGACGATAATTCTTGCCTTTCATTAGTTCTCGAAATACCCTATAAATCTTAATTCCCTTGAAATTATCAAAATAGACGACGAACGAAATTAATTTTTTTTTTACGTTAATTTAGAAGTTTGATTTTTTCACAGCTCCAATGCACTGTAGAATAAGTATTTGGTTAATTTCAACTCGATACCTCCACGCGTGCCCGTTACCTGCTATGATCGCTTTTATGTGAAAGTAATAATCTAAGTGCGAGTGGGACGGATGCTTTATGTCCTACGTAAACGCGATCATACTACTAGTGCTATAGCACAATAACTAGGTAAAAACTATTTAGTATTAGATAATATTAAAATATTCAGCGCTGGCAACACACATTTTCGCTCAGATTAGGGCACGGGGCGGCAGTGAATGTGTTAAATTCATTTGTAATGTTTCGAACACTAATTCTTAGTTATTTTAAAGGCGTTCACGTTTAGCAGGGTTTTGACATTTTCATTTCCTGTCAAACTAAAAACCGAACACCTTTGTCATTGTCATTAAGTATGTACATTCAAAGATGATATTATCACCCCCACATATCTTCCAGCAAACTTACCTAACATTTTGACATTTCAATTTAAACTTACACATATGATGAAACAATGGCTGTCAATTAAGGCCAAAAGACAGACAGACAGACGAAATGTATCGGAGTAGGTGACAATGGTTCCCCGCTTCCGGCATCGCCATTTTGTTTGACGTTATGTTGGTACCTACTATTGATTCTCGAAATCAAAGAAGTTAACTTATTAGCGGAACTCAGCTGGGATCAATATTTTTGTTTTTTTTTTCCTTCACTTAAAAAATATTCCATTTCGTTTTCAGACTGTGCCGCTCAATGCAAACATTGGTTTAATTTATCCTACTAATCCTACTCATAGTAAAAATATGAAAGTTTGTATGTTTGTTTCTCCAATCACGCTTAAACGGCTTGACCGATTTGAATGAAATTTAGCACGAAGTTAGTCTGGATAGTTTTTATCCCGGGGCAGACGAAGTCACGGGCGGAAGCTAGTTTTGTGTGAGTAGTGAATTTGCAATATTTTTTGTAGTTATGAAGCGGTAGCATTGGCGTTAAAAATAGCTTTTCATGATTATTTTCACATAATTAGTGTTTTTCTAGACCTTCAGACGTTCAGAGTAACAATATGAGGTAATCGTCCTAGTCCTTGACCTTGCACTAGTTTGTCACTTTATGCCAAAGCAATATGGATTAAAAAGGAACGAAAATATTTTTTCTTCATTCAATTTTAAGCCATGCCACTTTGAAATAGAGTGCCCGTGTCGTACACTAGCGAAACGTGGACATGGACGATTAGTTTACTAAATAATAAGATTTTATTTTTAATTTTTCGCAGTATTTTAGTCAATGATGTACTTATAGTATAAAAAGTACTTTATAATAGCTATGTCCGAAGTCGCTTGAAATTTGCTTCCGTAGTGTGGAGCGCTTGCTATAATGTACACGAAGTCAGAATTGAAAAGACTCCAGAAGAAGTTTATTAAGACAATAGAATTCCGAACAGGAGGTAACTATGAAGTTTACGCCTCATCTTCTGCCAGACACCATCTCCAACCCCTTTCTCTGAGACGCTCTTGTAACTATTTACCATTTCTGTTCAAAATTATGAATAATCTAGTCGATGACCTGAACTATTATAAAAAAAAGAGTAGATACATTGTCTACACGAAAACAGTGGTCAAAAATGGCCACCAAATCTGACAGCATACGTTTCCATTGACGATGCGAAACTGAGACAAGTTTGTGAAACTGTCTCAGTTTTAGTGTGCCACTTTTGGAGCGCTTATAACCTCATCATATCAGCCGAAAGACGTCCACTGCTGGACATAAGCCTCCCCCAAAGAGTGCCAAAGTGACCGATCCCGCGCCACCCGCATCCAGCGGACTCCCGCAACCTTTACCAGGTCATCAGTCCACCTTGTCGGGGGCCTACCCACGCTGCGCCTTCCGGTACGTGGTCGCCACTCGAGAACCTTTCCGCCCCAACGGCCATCGGTTCTTCGTGCTATGTGCCCCGCCCACTGCCACTTAAGTTTAGCGATACGGAGGGCTATATCGGTTACCTTGGTTCTGCTGCGGATAGCCTCATTTCTGATGCGGTCACGCAGACAAACTCCCAACATGGCCCTCTCCATTGCCCTTTGGGTGACTTTGAGCCTTCTTATGAGGCCCATAGTAAGCGACCACGTTTCAGTGCCATATGTCATCACTGGCAACACACACTGGTCAAAGACCTAACCTATTTATACCTTTTTTTGCAAGCTTTATATTAACTTGACCTGTTCTTATGTAAGTTGTCCGTCAAAATTTGCAATCCAGTTTTCAATCACTTGCCGTTATCCGATTGAGCTGAAATTTTGGCTATTATTACACTTTGAATAACAATTCAATATCATGGTAGTAATACCTGATCTGATGGAGACAAAGTGGCCATGGGAATTCAGTATTTTACCGACGTAACCTCGTTGAGTTTGGGCTCGTTTGAATCGTCTCAATGATTAGTTAATGGTGGTATACAGAAAAGTATAGTCTGCAATGAAAGCTTGTAAAAAAAATGAAATTTTAGACAGAATCTAGAATATAGATGAATGCGGGTGGCGCAGGACCGGTCACTTTGGCACTCTTTGGGGGCGCCTATGTCAAGCACTGGACGTGTGTCATCATTGAATGGAGTGCAATGATATCTATCCGACTTGCCATCGAGAACCCACAGTACCGCCCGTCACTCACTAGTTATCTCACCGCATCCTGCGTTTTTGACTCCAGCGGAGGGGAGATTGTGATTGTGACCCATTTAGGTCTGTTTTACATGTGTTATCAATGCCTTTCTTCTCTAAGTGTCCTTTCTGACGCATCATTAGATGATAGTCAGTGCCCGTGTGACATATTTAGAGCCATGGGCGTATTTACCCTGGCCATGAGGGCCACACCAGGGGCGCCATAACCTGGTTGGGTAGTAAAGGGCTTAAAAAACATTGTCGCGTCATATTGACACTATATTTTTGTGCTTATGTATGCGTTATAATAAACATGTTTTATTTCAAAAACTTTTTTCTTAAATTAATCATTACCGAGATATTGGACCCCGATTACCGATTACACATCCATATAGATATATATGACGCCGCGAGGGAATTTAGACTCGCATCTGCCTGTTCTACTCAAAGGTGCATGTAGGTAGGACGACGAGCGAAGCCAGGAGTGTAAGGAAGAACCACGACCTTACACAGCGCGCGAGCCGAGCGAGCGAAGCGAGCGTGCCGCGGCAGCGGCCGGCGAGGCGCCAGAGCCGACTTTTTTAACGGTTTCTCTCTTTTTTTATTGAAAACGGAGCACAGATGACCGTGTTTTAACAACTATGAACTTTTCGTTCAGAATTTTCGAAGTCTTTTTATACTGCGCACCCTTTGGTACACCTGGACCCATAACCTTTTTTATTTCTATGGAATGACAGCTGCGATCGATTGTCACTGTACTGAACTAACAAGTGGTTACGTCGAATCAGATTGAACTAAAACAGTGAACTATCGCTAACTCGCGCGGAGGTTAGAACAATAGTGTCTGTGTCAACAATGAGCGGGAAATTGAGTTTTCAATGTTTTGCCACCAGAGGGAAACACTATGCTGTGGACTTTAGACTGATGTTTTAACTGACATTCAAAAAAGTGGTTAACAATTCAACGGTTTTTACCAGATTTTTACCCGACTGCTCCAGACGGAGGGTTATGTTTTTCGAGCGTATCAAGAGTATCTATTTTATGGGGTCCAGCAATCGTCCACACGGCTAGATGGACTTGGACATATGAGGTGTCGTTCGATTCCTCTTATTAATTGGAGTTAGGACATAATCGGTTCTACGTGAAATTTAGAACCTATGGCCGTTGGGGCAGCAACATTCTCGAGTGGTGACCACGTACCAGGTGGACTGATGACCTGGTAAAGGTTGCGGGAGTCCGCTGGATGCGGCGGGCACAGGACCGGCCACTTTGGCACTCTTTAGGGGAGGCCTATGTATGTATAAACGGCTGCCTGGCATCATTTTGAAACCCTGCCCCCATCCCCGCATAATGGCAATCACCCATTCTGTGGGGCCATTTTGGTAATTTTGGTCATTTGGGTGGCGCTAGTTAGACATCTATGGATTTTTCGTTCGCTGCCACCACCTAGCTATGACAGCAACGAGCTGATCTGATGACGGAGACAGAAGGCGGCCTTATATGGCAACTCCTACACTATGCAACACACAGGGGGGGGTCCTCTCATCGAGTAGTTGATTGTGCAAAAAAAGTAAGTAATCGATTTTAAAGTTTCGTGAGACATGTTGAAATAATGTTAATAATTATACCGTTCAACTCACGTATTAAATGTCACTACGAGCGGCATGTTTCGAACTTTATGGGAGTTCTATCTAGTTCAGAATGAGTGTTTTCGTGGCGGTGACGTTTGAATCACTCAATTCAAGTGACACCGCTAAAAGTACCTACTGCCTAACTACATTGAAAAAAAAAACGACTAAAAATGTAATCATTGACAGGGACTTTGTTGTGACTATCTCGATTAAAAAAAGCCTTTGTGGAAGTTGTGTTCTGGGGGCCGTTTATCAAAAGCTTTAACTTGTAATACAAGCGGAAGCCTCTTTTCAATTCCATTTATAAGAAAGAGACTTCCGCTGGTATTACACGTTACAAGCTTTTGATTAACGGGCCCGTCTTCTCAAACTCAAATTCAAAATGATATTAATTCAAGTAGGCCCAGTAACAAGCACTTTCATCGTCAGGTAGAAAATTACTTACAGTAATTTATGAAACATAAAAAGTAAAAATTATATGACGTATTTTTTTTATAAAAAAGACTAGGTATTCTAGAATGTGTCTAGAAAAACATTCTAATGTCAAAAAATACATATAACGAGAATTACGTTCGTTAAGAGTTGTCTTAAGTCCCAAGTTTAAAAGCAGACGCAACAAGTTACCGGGAACGGTTTCCGGCGCCGTCGGCCGCCAAGATTAAACTTACCTTTGCCTCCGTACTTATGCCGCGGTGTTTATTAAATAATGGCAGAGAAGCGGTAACAGAATAGTAATAGGTACAGTCAAATCGTGCTTTAAAATCGTCGCTTACCTTATTAACGGACTTCAATATAAGAAAGAGGTTCTCGATTCGTCGGAATCAATTATCAATGGAGGTTCGCTGATTGCTCAAAGACGCCTGGATCGATTTTGAAAATGTATTGAAGTGAAAACTTCTTTAGCGGCGCTGTGCACTTTTTGGGATGGGGAAAAATTGATAGCGTAGGAGGTCACGTGACCGTAGGATTTGGTGTTGCCAATTGCCGGAAGACAAAAAGCGGGAGTTGCGCTTGGGAGCACCGAGGGGCAGGGGAGGGGTTCGTTTTATTAGCGAAATTAAAATTCTTCATGTTTATTTTTTCTGCTGGCACTCCCGGAGTGCAACCCGGTCTTTTTTTTCTTGTTTGAAATACTAACCTTCCCAGGTAGTCCCTGGAGATTGAGGGACCTCTTCAAAAAAACGCTAAGTACCTACTGAATAGGAGTCGGATAAAAAGTTTGTTTTTAATAGTACATTACGTAACTAGGGCGGTGAATTCGTAAATGCCCCAGATCGCAGGTGTTTGTGGCCCGAACCGAAGGTGAGGGCCATAAATATGCGCTCTGGGGCTTTACGAATTACCGCCCGTGTTGCGTACAAAATTTCACGTCTTCACCTGGCCACAATGCGAGTTTTCCCGTACGCGCAGCGTGCAGTAAAACTCGCATTATGGCCAGGTGTGACGTAAAGTAAATTATACAGCATTGCAGATGATGCGGCACGTAAATAACCCAGCTTAATTATGTTGCATCCCAAGTTGAAATGAAAATGAGAACGAGTAGTGTAAGTGAACGAAAAACATTTACATACGTACATATAATCACACCAGTATCTAGGAGGGGTAGGCAGAGATCACGCATTTCCACCAAGAACCATGCTTAACTAACTCTCATGACAATGTCCATAGAAGTTCGTTGGTTTAGGGTGTCACCGGCGTCAATATCTGCCACCAAAAAGCGTAACACCAAAACCTGACTACCTGACACGACTGTACTTCGAAGACCGTTAGGAAGTGTCAGATATGACTTACCGGCTTCGTTATGGCAGAAATTAATGCTGTACTCTTCTTTCTTTAGGATCTCGGGTGTTGCTAAAAGCGCAAAAACCTGGCAACCCGTACTGTCTTTTCCAAGATCTCACGGTTCTAAATACTGATTTTCCATACGATAAATAAAATTTAGGATCTCACCCATTTTTTTGTTATACAACGACGGTGGCAAACAAGCGTACGGCCCGCCTGATGGTAAGCGGACACTCGATCGTGGAGACTCTCGATGAAAAGCGTGAAACCGACTCGGGGCTTGCTTGCATGCATGCTGCTTATTTGCATTATAATATAATGTTACCTAAGTACCTATAGTACAAAAGAACATATAAACTTACCTGTAAATTATTTACTTCAACTCCAAAGGAGTAACATGGGCGTTGCCGACCCTTGACGTGTTTGAGGATTCGCTGTGTTCGCTGAAGGAGCAAATTCCCTCGCTCTCAACACAATGCATCCTCGGGAGCTCTGGCAACCTTGATCACCTCAGTAGTGAGTTAATGGGGTTTTCAGATCAGAGATCTGAAAACTGCCCATTAACACTTATAATATTCAAGTGATATTTGAAAACCTCCGTCGGGTATTTGCTTCGTTCGATAACCTTAGAACTTTTATTTATACAAGCAGCTTCAAAAACTTTAATAGCGCGATGCAGGCCAGATTTTCTGATTGGTCGATTCATTCGACGTGCATATGACGTACAGTGAATTTTATAATGCAGAATATTACTTAAGTATTTAAAGAACATCACTTACGAAAGTAGTTCGATAACTTGAATCATAATCATATCGCATTAAAATCTAAATTATGAGCTATGCACAATGCACTTGTGGCTGAGTAGAAATATGAACCCTTCAAGTCATCACTCATTCATATTGCAATGAAATATCAAATATCAATGAAACGAATGCATAATCATTTTTATAATTAGCATTTAATCATGTAGGTATGTGACAATACATTGTTGTCTATTATATACCCATAACTCAGAAAATAAAATCTACCCATTAATACTTATGTTATTCAAGTGATATTTCAAAGCCCCAATCGGGTATTTTTTAATGTTTTGAAGTTGTAAAATAACGGTCATTATTTCAAATAGCAAAAGCTTAACACAACATGCAGTCTAAGGCGGCCAACCCTCAGTTGCATGCAAGGGTCCCAGGTCCAATGCCCCGGCTTAACCCTCATAGCGCAGAGCGACTATGGCGTTTACACATAACATATCTAACAAGTTGATCAGACTCGTTAGACATGATCGCAACCCCCAGGGACCTGCTTCCCTGGCTGAAGGCTACGGTTTTACATGTGGTGAGTTTACCCCCTCCGGGTGTGGGTATCCATACCTATCGACCGCCTAGGTATAGAAAACCCCAGTTTTCATGGTTCTGTTTCAACACAACACACACACAGGGTGGCCAGTCCAGTGCATATGAATTACGTGTTGGGGTTGTCCGGTCGCAACTTCCCGACAGACTTAGATCTGATTTTTTATTTATATGAACAAATGTTAAAAACTTTAATAGCGCGATGCAGGTCCGGGTTTTTCATTGGCTATAACTCATGACGTGCTCGTGCGGTATGTTTTACAAAGCTGTTAGTAATCTAGACTTTAAAATAAGGCAAATTAAAAATAATTTTTATTTGCTTTCAATTGTAATCCGTTTGAAGACCTATTTTCTATATCAATTTATTGCAAAATAGAGGCTATAACAAAGCTGTTAGATTCATATTAGAATTGATCAATTGGCTCATATTACTTTTAATTACATAGCAAAGTTGATCGTAGTAAGTAACTTGTGGTCATGCATTTTGTTGTAACTTGAGTCATTCTACCTGTCCGCTCATTGCTCAAGGAGCATTTAGAACATACGAATCATCAATTCCTCGTCTACCGCTGGCCCATATACCTATGCGTTACAATTTACCGTTGGCCCATATATGCGTCAGAATTTAGTATGCATTTGCGAACAAATTATTTACCTCCTAGGAGAGGAGGATGATAACGCTATTTAAAACTTGGTTCGTTTATAAATATTTTTAAATAATCTTACAAATAATGAAAGCAAGTATGTAAGCTTAAAATAAAACAAATCTGGTATCTTTAATATTCTATTTGTATATCAAAATATTTTCTAATAATAAAGAAACATTTATTTTTTAAGTAGGTATCATCAACTAAAATTATACTAAAATAAATCTAGGTTAAATCGAATAATTTGCATTGCTTAATCTTTTTACAATTTTATCAACTAGTCCTTCGGTGGAATTCAATACGTCATCATATTCACTCTCGACGATATACTGCACGGCGACCTCTTCGGACTCGTTGTCCGCTTCAAGATTGGATATGCTTATTTTAATAAGACGTACACCTTTTTTACTTTGTTTAATTATATAGGAATTCAATCCACTGCCGCAGGCTTTGTTTTTTCCGCTGCACGTCTTTTTCTTCAAGGATTTCTTTGATATTTCGGAAGGCTTTTTTACCTCTTGAACGTTATTCATACATTGCTGTTGATACTCTAGGTACGCGCCAAAATCTTGTGAGCACGGTAACTCATCATCGAATGTTCCTTGTGAATAAAAAGTGGAAATATTCGGCTCACAAACAATTTTGGAGGTGGGTAATGGCTGCGAGCTGGATTTACTCTGAAAATAAGCACAATACATTTTAAATGGTGTAATCGCAATATTAATAAAAGAAATTTAAATATTAAATTAGAAATTCAATCAATCAACTCACCATTTTGACTGAAGTATACGATTTATCGATCTCGGACGACGTGCGTTTACGGCAAGTTTTCCAACCAGAATGATTTTCTACAATTGCATTTTTATTTATTAGGTATGTAAACTGCTTATATCGTGAAACGAGGATGCAATCAGTACAAGATAGAACATGTTAAAACATGTGTTTCATAAAGTACTTTGAATCATATACGAATGTTATAATTACAGGTTCTGACAGGTTTCATAAAATAATAGATTTTAAAAGTTACATCCTTGCGAATTATCGCATTCAGTGGAACAAATCTTTCCGTTCGTATGGCTACCTATACTATTCTTCTTACTTGCACTCATTGTAGCATAAGGTGTTGAAAGGAGACGAAAGTCGTATTCCATTATTTTTAGCGGAACAGTATGTCGGCGTTGTTTGAAATTAGAGCGATCGCTTTGATAGAACCGCATGTTGAATAATTGCTGATGTTTTAAAATAGGTACCAGAGGTATTAAACCTGTAAAAATTTGCCTTCTGCATGTTTTCTACCATTACCGTTATTAAGTTTTATTGATTAATTAACTTGACGAAGGTTGAGAACTACTGTGAAGTGATCTTCGTGCAAACCGACCTTTGATTGTGAGCTTCATTACTTTCTCACGGGTTTTCACGAGCGAAGGAACACTGCATTGAAATCATGTGCGTAAGTTTTTATAAATTAATTTTTTTATTCATTCTGCGTGATTAATAAATTTATATAACCAATATAAGTTCAACAATAGCAAATATTTAAATAAACCTTTTTATTGCAGGTCTGATTCAGAGTCATTTGCCGAAATCGAGGTCAGAAAACCGACACCAAATTCAAGGTAATCATCACTTGATACTAATTTGTTTTGATTTATTTTGTGAGCGATTTAATTTTTTAAAGATGTGTATTTAATTTTCGTTATATTTCTTTTATAGGTCGAAAAAAATATCGAATAAGAAGAGGGCGCTTTGTGAATTCGATGTTGGAACGCAGGAGCTAACACGGTGAGTTGCAGTTTTTTTTTTATTTTGTTATAAAACCTGTCTCCTAAAATAAGGTATACTAAATATAGCATTATTTTGTTTCAGGTATAAGAAGCAAAAGGCGGCTAAAAAGCTTACTGAACTATATGAATCTGATGACGAAACTCCGATACCACGGTATATATTTTAATTTTGCTTATGTAGAAAATTAAATTAATTTTGTTTTTGACCCGTATTAATATATTTTTTTCTTTATAGATCTACTAAACTGAAGTCCAGGCCGTTAACGGAGAAAGTTTCGTCTCAACGGTAAGTAATTTACTAATTTTGTTTTACAACGAAGGTACATTAGTTATTCGCATGTATTTAAGTAATATTTTTTAACGTGTCTGTCTGTGTATCTGTGTTTTTGTGTCAGATGATTTATCTCGAGTGTTCTTTACCATGTTTCATGAAAATCTGTTCAGCCGTTTGTGAGATAGTAAACTTTGAAATGAAAATAGCGAGGGTTTTTCATCTTTTCTAAGTTGTATAGTTATTACCTACAAAGATGTCATTAGTTTAGTCTTATATGTAAGTTCGTTTGTATATTTTTAACAAACTTATTTATGGGTTACAGGTCAAAAGCTGGTCCGAAGCCATTGTCGGATCAACAAAGCAACGCTTCTTCGGGCTGGGCTCTAGATGACGATAGTGACAACGACTTCTGCGCCGAAAAACATGGTGCAGGGCTGCGATCTGTACTAAGACGAAAAGTCCCCGGCGGAAGCGTGTATCGTTACGGTCAGTTGTCCGGTGATCTTTATTTAGATTTAAAGTTGTATAACGTTGCTGATATTGCATCAATCGCATCGAAAGGCAGATGGGAGAAAGCACTTGTTAACCTCAAAATTCAGGTAGACTCTAATTCACCAGAGGTTTCGCATATTAAAAACGTGTTAAAAATATGTAAGGAGCATTTCACCGAAGAAGGAACATTTTACCGTGAATAATTAATAATTATTCTTACTATACCTTTATTTGTAATATTTCACCTTATTCTTTTTGTCGAGCTGATTATATAATATTGCTGATGTAATATCAATTGCACCGAATAGGAATATTTTACCGTGAAACGTTATTAATTATTCTTACTATACCTTTAATTCTAATACTTGACCTTAGTCTTAATCATTTACCTATTGAATATGAGTAACCGGTCGGTTTTCTGTTCCGTTTGCGAAATAGCTGTACCAAGTCGCGCATTTTCCGGTCATTTACGTAGCACAGCGCACAAAAATAACAACTCTATAAACAATATTGAAGGCATTGAAAAAATTGGTAGCGCTTTTCGTAGTAGGCTTGCATCATACCGAGTGCGGGGAAGCCAAGATGACCTTGACTGTGCGTGCCCACCTTTTCAGTTCATAAGTAACATACGCGCCCGCGTTCGTCGTATTTTGGAAGCAAGGCAATCAGCTTTCGGTAGTGTGAAAGTGAATTTCGAATTATTTGCGGAGTTTTCTTTGCTAAAAAACGATACATGTGACATTAAGTCGTTTGCAACGCAGAATATTGTAATACATCCAAATTTCGATTTCAATGAAATATTTTTAAATGTTTTGCAGACGATTTGTCGAAAAATTGACGAATTTCAAACGAAAGACAGCGGGTGGTCTTTCATGAAAAATTTATACCTAGAAATTAATATCTGCAAGTACAATCCTCTGAGAGCGTCTGGATTCATAGATTTGCCTAAAAGTATAAAACTAAAACGCGCGTGTATCAATATACAAAATAATGATGCGTTTTGCTTTCTGTGGTGCGTGATGGCTTATTTATTTCCTGCTAAAAATAATGTTCATCGAGTATCTTCGTATCCTCATTACGAGGACGTTCTCAATATCAAAAATATGACTTTTCCCGTGGGTTTAAACGATATCAAAATATTTGAGAAAAATAATCAACATATAAGTGTTAATGTATAGTGTTATATATTCGATAAATAATAAATTGGAAGTCGTAGGTCCGCTGTACAAAACTGCATGCCGCAAGCAACATCATGTTAATTTATTAATGTTAGAAAACGGTCGACAAACTCATTACTATCTGATTAAAGATTTAGGCCGTTTGCTTAAACATCAATTAACAAAACACAAGGGTAAACTTTTTCTTTGCGAAGAATGTTTGATATTTTTCAATAACGAAACAAAAAGGGATGCTCATGTATGTGGCGGTGTAAAAACAGTTTTACCATATCAAAATGAGGAAATACAGTGTAAAAATTTCGAACGTATGCAGGATATGCCTTTCGTAATATATGCAGACTTTGAATCCTTATTGGTGCCCAACACAAATGGAAAAACGGGATCAGAAAATACTATTCAACTACAGGAGCATGTGCCAGCTGCCTTTGCGTACTATGTTGTATGTTCGTACGATAGTTCTCTCAACAAGTTCGTTACATATCGTGGAGAAGATTGCGTTGCTAAATTTCTCAAATATTTGCAAAGGGATATATCTACAATAAACAATATTTATTCGAATCCCAAGCCTATGGTTATTACTGAGACGGAAGAAAAGGATTTTTTAAACGCTCAAAATTGTTTTCTTTGTGGTAATTTATTGCTTGGGGACTCAGTTCGAGATCATTCGCATGTGACCGGAAAATTTCGGGGGGCCAGCCACAGTTTTTGCAACTTACGCTTCCGTTTACCTGAATTCGTGCCCGTGTTTTTTCACAATTTGTCTGGTTATGATTCTCATTTATTTTTACGTGAATTAGGAGAAATGCCTGGTCAAATTAAAGTTATTGCTAAAAATAAAGAAAATTACATATCGTTCACAAAGTATTTTATCAAAAATCCTGATCAAATGATGGCAGTTCGGTTTGTGGATTCATTTAAATTTTTAGGAGCTAGTTTAGGGGAGCTAGTAAGCACTTTAGACGACGGAGATTTTGTTCACCTTGCGCATTTTTTTCCATTAAAAGTGCATTTTGACCTACTGAAACGTAAAGGTATTTACCCTTATGAGTATATGGATAATTGGGCTCGCTACGAAGAGCAATGCTTACCTCGGCAACCTTGTTTTTACAGCTCATTAACTAATGAAACGATATCAAAATATGATTACGAGCATGCGAAACTTGTTTGGAAATCATTTGGACTAGAGAATTTAGGGGAATACACAGATATTTACCTTAAATCTGATGTGTTATTACTGGCCGACATATTTGAAAAATTCCGTCAAACTTGTAAAGTTAACTACAGACTAGATCCTGCTTTTTATCTGACCGCACCAAGTTTAAGTTTTGATGCTATGTTACGAGTAACCAACGTAAAATTACAGCTTATTAACGACCTAGAAGTAATTAGAATGATACAAAAAGGTATTCGGGGGGGACTTTGCTTATGTTCAACACGGTATGTCAACGCAAATAACAAATACATGCCTGATTATGATCCCAGTATACCGAATAGTTTTTTACTTTATATAGACTGTAATAATCTGTACGGGTATGCGATGTGTGCCAGTTTGCCTTATGGCGACTTCGAATTATTGCAGCAAGATGAAATTAAAGACCTAGATGTTCGCTTAGTACCAGATGATTCTGATTTTGGTTATATTTTGGAAGTGGATTTACAGTATCCAGAATACTTGCATGACTTGCACAACGACATTCCGTTCTGTCCTCAAAAATTCGTACCTCCTGGTTCAAAGCAACCTAAACTGATTCCGAATTTATATGATAAATACGAGTACGTTATTCATTATGTACATTTAAAAAATGCTTGAAACATGGCTTAGTACTTAAAAAAATTCATAGAGTAATAAAATTTAAGCAGAGTCAATTTTTGAAACAGTACATAGATTTAAACACTCAGTTACGACAAAAAGCTACATCTGTATTCGAACAAAACTTTTTTAAGTTATTTAACAATGCTATTTTTGGAAAGACATTAGAAGACCCCGAAAAGAGGTTAAAAGTTATGCTGGTTAACATATGGAATGATACTAAAAATAAAACAAAAAAGAAATATGGAGCTGAATGCCTGATATCTAGACCGAATTATCATAGCTCAACTATTTTTTCTGAAAATTTCGTGGCTGTACAAATGAAACCCGAGTCTATTAAACTCGACCGACCCATTTATATCGGTTTTACTGTTTTGGAAATATCGAAGTCTCATATGTATAATTTTCATTATTCTTCGATGAAAACATTTTACGGGCCTAATATAAATTTATGTTATTCTGATACCGACTCTTTGCTGTATGCTGTTAGCACAGAAGATGTATACGCAGACATTAAATTGAATTTTCAGCATTATTTTGACACTAGTAATTATCCTGCTAATAATGTTTATGGCATTACTCTTCAACATAATAAAGTACCAGGCCTTTTCAAAGACGAGCTAGGAGGTGAAATAATACGTGAGTTTGTAGGTCTCAGGTCCAAATTATACTGTATCAAAACAGAAAAAAAGCAACTGAAAAAAGCTAAGGGTACAAAGAAACATGTCTTGCGTCATTTGGATTTAGAGAACTATAAAAAGGTATTGTTAAATAATGAAAGGTTGAGAAAGACAAACATTGTATTTAAATCATTAAAACATGTTATTTTCACGCAATCAGTCAAAAAAGTTGCACTGTCGTCAAATGATGACAAACGTATCTTGTGCTAAAGGACCGAATATCGACCTTATCTTGGGGTCATGAGTCCATGTTTTGATATTGTACATTAAATGCACTACGCATTTGTAACGCCTATAAAGTTTGCTATAGCAAAATTAGGCGTCGCAGATGTCGTGTTATTTAATTAGGTACTTTAGTGCTAGAACGTGTAAGTTAGTTTTAAGATATAAATATTATGAAGAAAGGTGTAAAAATGTTTTTGTGTAAATTTTTAATAAACCTCTATTTCGTAACTACGGTGTTTTATTTAATTTCTATAGCTATGTATGTAGATAGTAAGTAAAATAAAAATTCGAAGGTATTGACAACACAATTTATTAAATCTTAAAAATCATTTTTTGCACACATTATCTAAATACCATGTTTTAATACATATAACGTTTTTTAACACACATTTCTTTTTATGATTAACACAATTCACATTCCCATTCAAACAATACTTTTTATATAGGTCACCAAACGAGGGAGCATTCATCTCTCCTATATCAACTACATTACAGTCAGCACACAAATCTTTAACCCATTTAATCTTTTCGTTGCCTTTCACAAATATTTTCTTGTGCTGTAAATGAGTTACAATAATTCGTTTGAACTCTCTAAAATCAACATAACCTTCACGCCACAAAATACCTAGATTCTTTTCAATCCATCTTACGCGTCTTTTTTCCCATTCCGATAGAGTAAAGAATGCGAATGGAGGTTTTATTAAAAATGATTGCGTGTAATCATTTGTACTGTATCCAAATTCTTTAACAATAAACTCATTTTCCGAGGATTTAAAACCCTGGAGGTCTACAAACAAATAGTCCGTCATTTATGAAATTTTTCGGGTAATATTGCTTAGCGGTTTATATTCTACAATACTGTCATTTAAAATAAGACAATAAGCTGAAGTATGGTCAGGTAAATCTGATTCACATTCAAATTCAACTCTAACATCTACTGACCCTGTTTTTAAGGTTTCGTTTTGTCGTGAACAGTCGATAACAAATAGAGGTGCAACGTCTTTAAATTCTTGTGGGGAAAGCAACGGCGCCTGGCTACGGTTGTAATAAGACTGTTGGAATTTGGCATACTGTTCGTATAATAAAGCAAACTTTTCTGATGATAAACTAACATTCAAGTTTTCGTACGGAAAATAGGCACAATTTAAAAACACTTTTACGTCTTTCAAATTACAGTGATCGAAGCCAGTTATATCTTTGAGAGCATCATTTTTTCTGTTCGTTTTGAATCCAATTATAACAAATCGCGGTTTTTCAATTTGAGATGATGTTTTGATAGCCCACGAATGTTTTGATGTTTGAGGTAAAAGTGGATACTCGTACAAGTCCCAATTTCGAAAGGCCATTTGAATAACGTGATCTTTTTCCAAATATTTCAGTAACCTCAATCTTTCTCGATCAGAAACCTTAATATGAGGCATACGCCAGACTATCTTAGATATAGTTAAGTTATCTACATATTCATTTGTATTCAGTTTTACGCAGTTCAAAGTAGTATTTGATCGCAAGAGAACGAGTTCATGTTTGCATGCTATTATAATCTTGCCATAGTCTTCGGCGAAACCGAGAATCTTTTTTAACGGTATAGACACTGAAAATGATCCGTGTGAGTTTTTTATGCCTTTGATATCCCAGCCCCACTGCGTTGACATCGTTGATTCAAGTTCATTCATGGATATGAGAGATTTCATTGTTGTTGTGACCCCAGCATTCTTAATTCTATCTATTTCAATACCGTTCAGCTCGTACCTAATATCTTGAAACAAATGAAGAATTGAGTTGTTTGTGAAAAGCACACTGTTCACTTGCGGTTTCGTTTCTCTGTTTAATACTGCAATTGAACCCTCTACGTATAAAGTACTTTCTGACGGCAGCACATACAGATCTTGTTGATTAATAGGTATACGAATTTCATCATTTAAATTAAAACTTGTAACGTACGGCTTATAGGAATGATATTCGAAACTTTCTATAGAGTTGTCGAAGCTAAAATTATCTGTTACTGATAATATACTCATTTTAATAAACCTATTATTTTTAAGAACTGTTTATTTTGCTTCGTAAGTTGTCCTTTAGGTGTTCTTCTCTTAGTAGCACAAAGAGTACTAGTAACTGTCTTGCATAGGTTCACGCTTTTATTAAAGTCTATCATTTTTAACGAAGGTGTAAATATATTTGAATTTCTTCACCACGTAAATTGACCAAATTATCTTTTTCATCTAAAATTCTTATTTTAAGAGAGTTCAAACTTTTTTGAGTAACAGGAAAATAGATAACGTTTTTTGGTGTTTCTATGATCCGGTAACCAGGCGGTACATTAGGTACAAACTCGTGAATTATATGACAAGATTTCCCGTTCACAAAAGATCCGCTCACGATGTCACATTCAACTCTGACTATGGTTGTAGACAGAATGGATACAGGCAAAGCGGACTCGGTTAATATATTCGCTGGAACAGTTTCTTTCCCAAAACCCAGAAGCTTGCCAATAGAGTCTTCTTTATTAAAGTGAACGGTTTTAGAACACAATATAGAGGTTTTTAACGTGTTATTGTTGCATGTCATTGTGAAAGAACAATCTCGGAGACGACTTTTGAGGTAATCATCAATATCTTGCAGTTCATATGAGCCTTCAGGTATTTCTACTACTTCATTTTCACCGTAATAAAACTTATTACTTCGCTTGTCTATATTAGGTATTGAATTAAAAGTCGACATATATAGCAAACCGCATTCATAATCACCATCTAGTTCTAGAGCAGGTGAGTGATTTGTTATAAGAGAGGAGGAGCATCCAGTTATAGACAAAGTGAAAAACATTGTGTGAATGCAATTTTTTTTATTTATTTGGTAAGTGGCATAATTGTATAAAATGTTACAGTCTTTTAAATAATTTATTAATTCCAACGGTGGTTGAAGATCACCATAACTATTAAAATATTCACAATATTTGTTTACTTTGACGTAGGCTACCCAGTGAGTTCCTTGGTTTTCAGAACGATCTAAATTTAGGATTGCACATTCTACTCTTTTCGACCGTCTAGGTAAATTATCTCTCATAAAAACACCTCTAAAGTGAGGTATGTCCGTTGAGTGTTTTAAAATGTCGAAATTAGTGAGTGCTCGCCTGGGTAACAGATCATTCAGTTTTTTGAAGCTTTGATACATAATCCTTTTCCACTTTTATACGGCTTAATATGTAACCCTTTTCCCAACGCGATAGATTCCATCATCTTGTTATGACGTTCAGATTCAGCCAAGTTTTTTCTAGCAGTTTTGTAATCGTGGACAGCTTTTGCGATTCCAGCAGCTCCACCAGCCAATGATCCTAATGCAGAGAGACCCGCAAATATAGGAATGAGTGGAAGGAATCCCCCAGACTTCGGAATGGGTAGTAAGCGTGGTACACGCAGTTTACTCGTATTGTGAACAGAGGTTATTCTTTTTGCTGCATCCAATGCTTGACTGATTGCAGTGGATTTATTTTTCGATTTGTTTTTTTTTAATTCCGTTCGTATTTTTTTAACAAAATGTTTGAATGATTTAATTCCTGCACCTGCCTTTAATTTAGACTTCATCACTTTGCTAACTAACCATGAGGCTAGTTTTTCTGCTTTCCCGGAAGTTTTTGACTGTAATCTTTGTTTAGCCATTTTATACAGTTCTAAATCAGCATGGTGACGATCACCTAAATTAGAATGATTGTCGTAAGCTATGTCGTGCTGCATGCACGCGTTATCCAATGGATTGATTCCTTTATCACCTCTTTGCAACCGTTTATGTAATTTTGTGCCTGGTCCACAATAATTATACCCAGGCAGATGCAGTTCAAACGGTAAGTGATTAATAGCACTATTTACAAGTCCGCCTCCTCTCATTACCACTAAATGAATGATAAATTTACGTAAGACGAAGTGTATAAATATTACTAAACAATAGCATCTCTATTAATCCAACTATTTTCACTATCATCAAGTCCTAACCACTTTACATACATTTTTTTACCTTTTCGTTTGATAACCTTTTCTATAAGATATATGTTTGGACACCGAGTTTTGTGCAATTCTTGTTCATAAAATGTACCAAGTATAGGGTTTTTCCGTAAATCTTCTATATGGTAAGTAAAAGGGTGGGTGTTGTTCACTTTTTTTATAGTAAAGAGCTCAGTCGACCAGTTTGGCGTATACCCCTTATGAAACACACTTTTGTATTTGCTGATGCGAACCTTATCTCCAACCTTATATTTATTGGATTTTTGATGTAAATAATTTCGTGATTTGACTATGTTTTCCTTAACTTCTTTTTCATTTTTAGAATTCACGGCAGCAGGCAAAAATTTAGTTGTACGATGTACAGTATGATTATAAGACTGAACGATATCAGCTAAAGGCCTTCCCATCCATTTATAGTTTCCTATAAAACTAAAATATCTGAATAGTTTTCCTTTGAGCGTCTTTATCAACCGTTCAACAATAGAAGCCTTTTTGACCGAATACGTAGAATAATGGTTAATGTTTAAGGATTTTAATAAACGCTCAAATTCGATATTATAAAACTCCGTACCGAAGTCTGTTTGTAAATTAACTGGGATTCTTTTATATGATTTTATAATTTTTTCAAATGCGTTTTTGATCTCAGTTTTAGTTTTAGATTTTGATGGAACACACCATGCATATTTAGAACGCGTCAATTACAACTAGAATATATTTATATCCTTTGTTGAGCGTGTGAAATTTTTGTAAATCCAATAAATCTGCTTGCCATAAATTATCAATTCCCTTTAAAATAACTGGTCTGCGTTTGAAATTTTTACGAGCTGATCGATGAATTTCATTCACGATTTGTTCCTTTGTCATTATTAGTATGTTTGACGATAGTCTCTACTTCCTGTTTGGTATAAAAGTTCAATCTTAACTGTGCATTAAGATTTTGAATCTGAGCTTTTCTAGTGTTTAATATTTGATCAAGGTCTTTTTTGGCATAAAATATTTGACCAAGGTCTTTTTTGTCGTAAAAATTCGTGAAAGATTGATCGACATATTGCTTGTTAACTGCATCATCCGCTGTCATTGGTTTTGTAACGCCTTTCAATCTTGAAAATTGTAAATCATAATCTCCATTCTCTGATCTCAAAAGTGCTTTGTCAGAAACTGTCATCAAACGTAAACGCTTGTGTACATGATGACCAAACTTGTCGATATTCATTTCTATTTTGTTAGTTGTTATTAACTGAAAAGCTTCTCATTAACTGTCTGGTAAAGAATGAATTTTAAAGTTATATATTATTCACGTGCCCAGCTTCATGTAACTCTTCAATAATAGATATAATTTCGTTATCCAACCCCGTATTACCAGCATCGCGAGAAGCAATTAACAGTTTCAACCTATCTACAAGCTCGTTAGGATCATCCCAATAAACATAGTTAGTATCCTTTTTAACGTTTTTTAATATAGGTAATCCTTTACCCTTAGTACAGCTTTCAGTGCTATTCGTTCGCGGTTTTGTCAACTTAAAAAGCGGCTTAATAATGTGTAAATACTTCTTGCCTTTGTTACTTTTGATTTGTTTGTTTGGATTAAAGTCACGCCTGTGGGCATTAGTTTCTACTAAAAGTATTTTATAATTGTGCTTATCTTCATCTGTTATGACACGCAAATCAGGTACTTTCTTCAATAATAATTCTTTTAATCCTGGTGTCAAGTTTAGAATACGCCCATTGACTTGGAGTTTCTTATTAGTAAGATGAACTGAAGAAGATCCTAGCATAAGCCTACCACGTTCTGTTCGAACACCAAAAGGAACATTATCAAAGGTACTTGACTTTTTAGCAAAAGCTGGATCATCGCGTGGAGAATAATATGATCTGTCGTTAAAGTTATCCGTTATATTACTATTAACACTTTCAAATGTCTTATCGTTATCCTCAATGTCTTGACTTTCATTCGATAGGATGTCATCATCATCATCATCATCATCATCGTTGTCATCATTAGTATAATTACTTACTTTCGATAGATTGTCATCAGAAATATTCTCATGGTGTGATTCAAGATTTGAATTTGAATCAAATGATTTTTGCAAAACAGTATTATCGTTCATACTTCCATCGCTATTTTTTGCACTATCCGGGCTGAATTTTAATTTTTTTATTGTGTTTTTGTTAAATTTGAATTCATCGTCATCAGATTTTAAGTCATCAGTATTTAAATTAGCGTTCACTGTACTTTTTGTTATATTATTAAGTGGCTTGGTAATTGGTTTGAAAACAGACTCCAGGATCATGTTATTGTCATTTTGTATGTCTCGTATAAGTTTGACCTTTCTTTTGACAGCCTCTGTAGACTTTAATATCTTTTCTTTAACATTTTTCTCTTCGGTCGTATTGCGACTCATGTCTGATCTCGGTGGTTTCTTTGATAACAATAAACGTAATATTTAAATACATTTCTTTAAATTATGTATTAATCAATTACAATAAAGGTATCAAAACCCATCCTATAACATCCTGAATTTTTAGAACAATCTTTATTTATAACCAAATAATTATAAGGTACGCTCCATACTTTTGCACACATTTCTCGAAACTTTAACCAGGTCATATCGCATCCCACATGTTCGTCATATACATGACGTAAATTAACGTCATCTTGTTTAAAGATAATTATTAAATTTGCGTTGTCTCTAATTAACTGTTTAGGTATTTTACTGTACGTTTGATTCAAGTAGAAACTATCAATACATTTGTGCCTTCCATAGCAAAATAATCTCGAATGTTATTTTGATTCTCACACGCTACGTCATCAAATATTATAATTGAATTAATATTAGCTTCATGAGGGCTAATTACTTGATCATTTTCAGTGTACTTTTGATAAGTGACTGCAGGAACTAATGCTAATACTTTTTCTAAATACTGGTACATGGGTTGGAAAAGAGTTTTAGAATAAACATAAATATGTTCAAAACGCAATCCGTGCTCGTGAAGAAGAAGTCCAATTATTAAATTAGTTTTTCCACAGTTAGAGGGTCCGCAAATTACACAACGGATAGTGTCAGGTAAAAGTTTACCATGACGAAAGTTGTGTTTTTTACCAACTGCACAAACCACATCCAATTTCATGCTCTGAGATTGTTTTTGAAATTTCATATTTCTGCAAAAGAGGACGTGTTACTAGCAGGAAAGTTTTATCTTAAATAATGTAGATTAATAAGACAATAAGTAGTTATATTCTAGAAGGATCGTCTTATTCTGGCTCGAAAACAAATACCCGACGGAGGTTTTCAAATATCACTTGAATATTATAAGTGTTAATGGGCAGTTTTCAGATCTCTGATCTGAAAACCCCATTAACTCACTACTCACCTCCAGGAACACAACACTACACAGAACAAATAGCAGTGTTATTATGGCTGTGGTCTTCTGTAAGCTTGGGGAACTATGTATAAGACGGGGACGCGGGGTAAGATGGGGCCACCCACACACAGACAAAACTACACGCTACACTAACGCAACAGCTAGGCCGACGCGACACCATTCCCGAGCCGCCATTAGTCCGTTGGCGAGAAAAAGTGAAAGCGCACGCGTATTTGTAGTACAGGTCGAAACGTGTTTCAGAGGTGTCGCGATCTTAATTTTGAAGCCTAAATATATTGACCTAAAATCGTAAGTAATTGTGTCTCTTTATTGTTATTTTGTATACGGGTTTTGTATCATATTGGGCACGGTGTGGTGTATGTGAAGGCACTTAAATATTGACGTGTTTTTTTTAATAATATTTTGTTTGCGAGTTTGGTGCCTGAGGTAAGACAGGGCAAAATACTTGAGGCATGACGGGGCATTGCCCCATCTTGCCTCGTATGACCTTGTCGAATAATTCTTACTTAAAATCCTCCGAAAATTGGGTGCGATGCCAACTATGTGATCGCTGGGCCCACACAGCATGTGCAGGTGTAGATGACGATAACGCACAAGAGGTTTTGATATGCTTTGCATGTGAGTAGTATGAAACACCATGTTGCCTCATAACCCCATCTTGCCTCACTTTTTGCGTCCCCGTCTTGCCCTATATGTGGGGTAAGACGGTGTATTTTCCAATTTTTATTAATTGTTTTTTTTATAAATTTTATGATTACCTTTATTACCAAAACTCATGCCAAATAAAAGTAATAAAATTTAGTAAATTAACAATAAAAGTTAATTGAATAATGTATGTGCATTTAATATATGATTAACATGTGACTTTGATTACTCTGTATTTTTACTGTTTTACCTTAGCGTCCCCATCTTATACACAGTTCCCCTACTTCCCCAGTTGGGCTGCTCCAAATTTTTGAGGGATGACATTTCACGGTGCCCTGCCTCACCATTAGTTCTTACCATTTCTATTTTTTTTAGTTTTTTTCCTCCGTAGGCCTTCCCTTTTCAACTTATCTTCTTCTTCGTCGCATCCTCATGACTGAGGGCCTGGAAAACGCGGGGTTGCCGCTTTGTGCACTAATGCTCTCCAGACCAAGTGGTTTTCGATCATCCGGATAGACGGTATCCTGCTGTTTCGGCAAAATATTTTTCGCCAACTTTCACTTCCCACAAAACTTATGGCAGTAGTTTAATTTCCCAAACGAACAAATAGCACATTTTTGTTTCGCATTTTGTTCATTTGGTCAAAATATCATCTGGCATAATTTTGCTTTGTCAAGTGTTATTAAGACAAAAGTTTATTAAGCAAACACTTTGTTCGGGCTAATATTGTTTTCCAAACAAAACATTTGTTAAAATTTTCATTTCCCACATTAGGTATCAGGGTGGAAAAAATGGCTTGTCATAAGCGAACTCTTTTTTTGGTCGGTTAGGTTAGGGTTCACTTCTGTCCCTCACACCAGAAATAGACACCCCGCTCCGCGGGGTGGCGTCGATTCGCTGGAGACTCTCGATGAAAAGGGTGAAACCGACTCGGGGCTCGCTTGCATGCATGCTGCTTATTTGCATTAAAATATATTGTTACCTAAGTACCTATAGTACAAAAGAACATATGAACTTGCCTGTAAATTATTTACTTTTGTTTTTTACAAACTACCCGCTTAGCAAAATATGTAATCTCACTCAAATAGATTTCGTATGCACTACACAATTAGGATCTAAATCGTATGCCATGCAATAACTTGGAAAACGAATGTTATGCCAAATAATACGTTTGTCCAAATGAAACTTGACTATGTAAAACTTTGCTAAACAATCATTTGCGAAGTAATATTTTGCCATAGGAGATATTGCCAAGTGATAAAATGCGAAACAATAATTTGACTAGTGATTTTTTTGCGAAATGATCATTTGGGAATCATTTTTTGGGAAGTGACACTTTGGGAAATGATTTTTGCCCATACAATAGAGAAGCCGGATAGACGACTGCAAGTATCCTTTGCAAAGTTCCTTCACTGCTTCGGTCCAAAGGGTTGGAACTGTTCCACGGCTCCCTTTTCCTTCCACGTGACCAACACATGTGTCATACACTCTCTTTATTTCTGCTTTCATACACAAGCACTCACTCACACACAGAATTACACCTACACTCTGATTTCCCTATAATAATAATAATAATAATAGGGCGTAGGGATGTGACGGCCCCATCGCCCACCAGATTTCTGGTGCAATCAGTCAACGTAAGGCAGCTTGTGGCGGGCTGTTAGGGAGTAGCGACCCTACGTACCTGAGTGCTCCTGGGGGTGTCCTGTGGTCAGGCTGAGCCGATCGGGTGGTTGGTTGGACAGGCCCTCCGCCTCTGGCTTGCCTTTGTTGGCCGTCCAGAGTGGAGTCGCAAGAGCTGTTGCTCGAGGGTAGATGTGGACACCTAAGTGGCGAGTTGGCTATATGTTTAAAGTCCAGTGCCACCTCTCTACCCCCCAGCTCTCTGACCGGTGTTGCCCTTAGGCCATTTTTTAATGTCGCTATTAATAGGGGCCCATCTAGCAGTTAGCGAGTCACCGTCTGCCAGAGATAAAGATTGAAACAGTTTTATTAGGCAGGCGTCCGATGTTTCACCCAATAGCCCAGCCACTAGTCCATCATTTCAACCCAATAACCCGTTTTATTTAGATTCCATCAACCATCAATAGTCCCTATACACCCCAGCGGGTGCTGTCTCTGTGTGCGTCCCATGACACGGGCAGGGACAGCATCCGCTCGGTGTACTCCTTGCATTTCATTAAATTGTCAAAAGGGCCTCTACGTGTTGGCTCAGTTGGTACTTTGTAGGTACCTAGCTCCACGCACGCCTCCCAAAGGTCCGGGACATCATTGTCCCGTGAACGGGAAAGACATAATAATAGATCAGCCTATTTGAGAGAGGTAGGGCACAGCGTAATGTCATCACGCTTGAATCTGGAGCAGCCCGACTGGGGGAGTACCTCCGCCTTACAGACCACAGCCAAAATAGCACTGCTACCTATTCCGTAGGTATTGTAGTGTTGTGTTCCTGATGGTGAGTAAGGTTCCCAGAGCTCCATCCTTAAAGGCCGGCAACGCAATCACAACACCTCTGGTGTTGCAGGTGTCCATGGGCGGCGGTAATCGCTTACCATCCGGTGATCCGTCTGCTCGTTTGCCTCCTATAACATAAAAAAGCCTATATAGATCCCACTGCTGGGCACAGGCCTCTTCTCATGGATGAGAGGGTATGTAGTCCCCACGCTGGCCCAGTGCGGGTTGGGGAAAAAATTCAAAGGTGTATGTGAAGACCTTTGAATTTCTTCGTGAATGTAATTTCCCTAGTGTTAGGTTATTGTATTTTAATCATGTATGTTTTAACTTTACCTCCCAGCAACAGATTTGTATTTTTGCGCATCACGTTTGGATTAAATTCTTCTGGAAACCTTACAGACACAGGTTCCACCTAGCGTGAGGAGTGAGGACTATTGCTTTACTCTAATGTAATACTCTTAGGCTCCTCGTGACAACAGCCGAAAGATATAGGCCTCCCCCAAAGAGTGCCACAATGACCGGTCCAGCGCCACCCGCATCCAGCGGACTCCCGCGACCTTTACCAGGGCATCAGTCCACCCACGCTGCGCCTTCCGGCACGTGGTCACCACTCGAGAACTTCGACCTCAACGGCCATCGGTTCTACGTGTAACCTGTTCCCGTTTGTACTAGGGCGATAAAAAAATGTATTTTGTATTGCATATCTACATAATGAATAGAAGACATTTCACACTGCATGGTCTCACTAACAGTGCGACATGTCCCTTATGTTTATAGTCCAGTTTATTGCCAGGTATCGGTTTGGATTTTATTGTGTTTGTCGTGGTCAGTGTTGACCGAGGTCGAAATGAAACGTTTATATGTGTTTGGCGACGACACCCCGCTTAGGTATGCCTCGGTGTTTGGAGGAAATTGTTATTTGCATTGTCGTGTTTTGGCATGATTTTTTGACCTTGGATTCTCGTACAATATAATCGGATCCGGATCGCAATCAATAAATCGCACCCTTAGAATGAAACCGACCGAACTCAAAAAAATCGACAAAATGAGTTAGCAACACATATCGACTCAAAATTACATATTTCAAAACTTTATACCCGTTTTCCCAAAAAGTTGCGTCGGTTTCATTCTAAGGGTGCGAAATTTCATTGCGCAACTGTATCGCTAGGCCGAATTCTCATTTCAGTACATAACGCCAGTTTTCTCGAAGACCGCAATCTTTTTTATTTATTTTTAAATACGAGTATGCACCGTACTTATCGTATAGAATTATAAAAACCATTAGGTTTGAATTTTAACAATCCTGGAGATTTCATAGTTTATTGAAAAAAGGCGTCTTACCGAAATTTACATTCGGACAATTAACGTTAAGTAGGTCCCAAATTAAAGTTCGTGACCGTACATAACAGTTGGAATAAAATAAAGTACCAAAAAATATATATTACTAGCTTTCGCCCGCGACTTCGTCTGCGTGGACCCGGGATAAAAACTAACCTTGATTTTAATCCAGGCTATAAACTATCTTCGTGCGAAATTTCATCCAAATCGGTTGAGCCGTTTAACCGAGATTGAGTAACAAACATCCAAACATACAAACTTTCGCATTTTTCTAATATTAGTAAGTGTACACTTACAAAAGCGAACTCATCCCTATTACATCTTTAAGTTAACCTTTGAGGTAATGAGACACATTCACTGCCAAGAATTGCTACTCGCTACCTACGTTCACGTTCGTATCTGATCTCTTGGTTTTCCCCAAATGTAGCGAAAAGCGACTATGCCCTAGGCGCCCGATACAACCCGCGTATCGGGCACCTACGCCGTAGTCGCTGGCAGTGAAAGATCAACACTTTCGCTACCAAGAACCGCCACGCGCTACATTCGTAGCCGATCCTGTGGTTTTCCTAGTATGTAGCGGAAAGTGATTACAGCGTAGGCGCCCGCTAGGTGGCTTCTTGGTTGCGAAAGTGTTAATAAAAAAAACTAACCGTAGATAATCTAAAATGTAAAGTCTGGATTAAAAATGATTCCGAAACTGTCGGAACCAGACCAGCATACGTAATGCGTAAGAAGCACCAACTCGAGTGGAAGAACTACCCGCATTCAGTGGAGATAAGAAGAAATTGGAATGTCATAAACAGACATTTACATTTGCCGGTAACAGTCTACGGCTCCTAATCGTTATAATAAACTAGCGACCCGCCCCGGCTTCGCACGGGTACTTTATTGTACATTATAAACCTTCCTCTTAAATCACACTGTCTAATAAAAAAAATACCAGGTTGCATTCCGGGAGTGCCGGCAGAAGTGAAAACTCAATGACATTGTAACAGTTTTTTGATCAGGTCTTTGGTGAATTTTCAACCTCGAATCTTACGGTCACGTGACCTGTTGCGAGTTTAACATCTTTTCCCCATCACTAAAGTGAATAGCGCCGCTAAAGAAGTTTTCACTTCAAAAACCGCATCAAAATTTTGACTGACAGTTTGTTTCGTACTATGTAGTAACAAGCTTCTGCCCGCGACTCTGTCCGCGTGGAACTCGTTTTTATCGTAGCTCCATACACATTCACTCCCTATTTTACGCCCTTGGGATTTCCGGGATGAAAATTATCACGCCACCCGCTGGGACTCAAACTTTTTCGTTACTGAATTCCATCTAAAACGGTTTAGTGCTTTAAAGGGGGAGAGGTAACAGACATACAGACACACTTTTGCATTTACCTCTTATTTGATTCGAACCCAACGACCACCGCTTGACAGCCGCATGCCTGAACCACTATAGGCTACCTTAGATCCATTTTTTTAAAAGTTTAATAATAATAATAAAAGGAAAAAAATGCAGGCACAAAAAACATATAAATATTAAACACTTACAGTAAATCGAAGACAAAAAGTAATAAAACACTGGTTTAGAACAACCGACTCTGAAGCACGTACTATAATTATGGATTCCCTCCGAAATAAATGATTTATTATTATAACACTTTAAACTCTAGCGCTTTGTACTTACATATATTTAAATAATTTAAGAACGGGCAATATTGTTTTTAACCGGTTAAATACGTGCAATATTGTTTCCTAACCCGTTTGTTTATTTTCTCTAATAGTAGCACGTAGACGTGAAAAAACGTTTTAACAGTGTGAATGCTGAGCAGGCAGATTTGCCGACAACGAACAAATGATTATGAGCACTTCATTATGACGCACGTCCGCAGGCAACGTTGGCATACCAGAGTAAGGTTTTTTACAGAGGGGCCTTTCTCAAAAAAAATGCCATAGGCACATTTTTTTCCGAGATTTTCTGCAACTACCTGAAAGATATTAATTCAAGTTGCGCTGTCAAATCTGACTTAATTAGTATTTACATTACATCTAAACTATTCAAAATATTTATTTTCTAAAGTATATTGTATAAAGACTAAAACTATGACAAATATTAAAATCAAATTAAAAACTAAAACTATGACAAATATTAAAAATCAAATTAAAAACTAAAAAATATTAAAAAAAAAACTATTCACACATTTGTCAAAAGATGATTTCTGATTTCTACACTTTTCTGTCAGATAGCTATGACTACCAAAAAACCCCAAATACAATCTAAATACAGAAAATTATCCTACTAATATTATAACTGCGAAAGTTTGGATGTTTGGATGCTTGGATGTTTGTTACTCAATCTCAATCATGCTTCAACGGCTCAACCGATTTGAATGAATTTTTGCACGAAGATAGTTTATAGCCGGGATTAAAATATAGGATTACGGTTCGAAAAAAATATTTTCAATTTCATTAAACCTGCCGGGTAATAGCGTTACTTTTCGAACACGCGTTAACAAAAATGTTAAGTGACATTTTTTGAATGAGAAAATGTTTTTTTTATATTGCAGACTAGGTACCCTGTTGGTTTTGCCCGCACATACAAAATAATGAAATTTCCTCTCTTAAATATGACATAAGTCTTACTTGGACGCAGCTATTACATTGGTTTAAAAGTAATGTTCTTACAATGAATATCGATAAAACGAACTACATAACTTTTTGCATACATACAAACAGCATTTCATATGAGCTGCCACTGCCTATAGCAAAAGTGGAAAATACAAAATTTCTCGGCATTGAATTAGACAACCAGCTGAGATGGTCGAACCAAATAGATGTCCTACAGAGACTAGCTAATGCTGTCTATGATTTAAAAAAATCTGTCCAATATTCTAATTTCAACAGACCTGAAAGTAGTGTATTTTGCACTTTTTTAGAGCATTCTAAGATACGGTCTGGAGGTGTGGGCAAACAGTGTTTTCATAAACACTATATTAATATTGCAAAAGAAAGCCATAAGATGTATCGATAAAGCTAAACCCCAGGAACACTGCCGTCCACTGTTTGTAAGACATAAGATAATGACAGTCATATCATTATATATTTTCTTAATTAGCATATTTATCCATAAGAACAAATCTAACTAAAATAACAGTCTGCATCCTTTAAGGAATAACAGGGACATAGTTTTACCGAATTTTAGTAATTATATACTTTTTAAAAGAAGCATTGAATATAATGGAATAAAAAGCTTTAATTTATTGAGTAATGACATAAAACAGTGTAATAATTTAAATGAGTTCTCTAAGAAGGTAAAATGTTATTTACTATATAGACCCTATTACTCTTTGAAGGAATATTTCGAGAAGATTTATGATTCATGTTAATGATTATGTTAGTTTATAGGTATTTTTATTTTTTATTTTATCTGGTTATTGTGTTAAAATTTTAATGTAATTAAATGTTATAATTTAGTGTAAGTTTTGCATGCCATATAGTGGCGGAACACACATGTCATTTTACTACCACCAACATGTCAATTGTACCACTTTTGTGTATGTTTTAGCAAAATAAATGATATATTTAGAAAGTATATTATGTATATCCATCCACAAAGTGTATACACGAGTGAAATAATTCTTGAACTCAGATATGTGATTTCGGAGATTATATTACATACTTACAAAGCAATTTTCCTCTTTATAATATTATTTAGTTTAGAAACTGTCATAACATTTCTATTTCCTTACATTGTGTAATTTATGTAGTAAATGCTGCACAAACCTTTTCAAGCACAATTAACCAACGCCCCCAGCGGCGGTACGTCGCGGAATGTGCAAAAATGTTCATTAACGTACAGTCGGCTCAAAAACGAAAACTGTACACTCGGCCAGATTAATGGAGCGTCACGTCATGGACTCACGTCTAGCGGGTAGCTAGAGTTGTGTACCTATGTAATATCTATAAGTAGGTACTACAAATGCTGGATGCGGGTGGCGCGGGATCGGTCACTTTGGCACTCTTTGGGGGAGACCTATGTTCAGACGTCTTTCGGCTGATATGATGATGATGAGGTACTAGTAATGGTGGTAACAGGAAAAAACCAACTAGATTTACAATATTATTCAGTACAAACACCTACTGGTATTGAAAAAATGATGTGCGGCCGAATTTTATACGCTGATTCTTCTTTCTCTGCATGTGTTTTCTGTCCAAACCGGTGGTAGGTTACCGATATTCATAGATTCATGTAATATGCCTAGACACTGAAGAATAAATAACTCTGACTTTATACTTTTCTACTCCAGCTTGGGGAGCCGTAGTTATGAACGCGCGTTAGATCCAACTGTCATTGTTCCATATAAAAATTGACGCGCGTACAATGCGTTACGCGATTGACCTGCAAAGGTGGGTTTATTCTACGTATTCCCAGTATTTACGAGTATCCGTATTATAAAGTGAAAGAATATTATTTGGTACAATATTTAAACACCATACTAAATATGGTTTTATTTCTTATTTTCATTAACCCCCGACGCAAAGAGAGGGGTGTTATAAGTTTAACGTGTTTGTGTACCTGTCTGTGGTAACTTAGCGCCCAAACGGATGAACCGATTTGAATGAGGTTTTTTGTGTCATAGATAATTTTATCCCGAGTGTTCTTAGCCATGATTCATCAAAATCTGTTCAGCCGTTTTTGAGAAATTGAACTTTGAAATGAAAATGTCGGGGGTTTTTCAACTTTTCCAAGTTGTACATAATATTATATAAATAAAGAAATAAATATATGGTCCAATCTAACAAAAAATCCTAGCCCCAAACTAATGAGGGTAATAAGTAACGCTTGTACTATGGGTACTAAGGTGGCGATATCTATTATCTATATTGTTGTCTAGTAACATAGGCCTCATTGAGCTTAATAGGGACTGGTTCGATCTGTGTAAGATTGTCCCCTAATCCATATTAGAAATGCGAAAGTACCCCTGTCCAGTTAGTACCTTTCACGCTTCAACCGCTGAACCGATTCAGATGTAATTTGGTATGGAGAAGGTTCGAACGTAACCTCAGGGGATAATTTCCGGGATAAAAACTATCCTATGTCCTTCCCCGGGACTCAAACTATTTATATACTCATCTCAATCAGTTCAGCGGTTTAAGCCTGAAGAAGTAACAGACAGACGCACTCTCGCATTTATAATATTAGTACGGATTTAGCCATATTACATCTACCTATAAATGTCAATAAACTTCCACCGGTTTGGAAACAAAACCTTGAGAAGAACGGTGTACATGCCAAGTTTTTTTTTCAAAGCAGTATACAATATATAATCTCAGTATCAGAGTATTATGGCAGCACGTACCGGAAAGCGCGGCGTGGGTACGCACACAAGGTGGACTGATGACCTGGTGATGGTCGAGAGACTCCGCTGGATGCGGGTGGCGCAGGGCCGGTCGCTTTGTCACTCTTTGGGGGAGGCCTATGTCCAGCAGTGGACGTCTTTCGGATGATTATGGTGATCAGTGTGTCAAATCACATTGCTACACTAGAAAGCCTGTTATTTATTTATTTTGAAATACATTATTTGTTACAAATACATAATTAAAACCGGTGTTTGAATAACCGATTCTCATTGTGTGCGTTCTTAGAGGTATTTCAGAATGCTGCTTAGTTCGCGAGTCCGTGTGTTTCGCATGCATGAACTAATTGCATTTTTCAGGGTTCCGCGGTTAGGGTAGGTACATCTCGTTTGGTGGTTTTTATCAATAAATAAATAAATAAATAAATAAATAAATCTTGTGGATGTACCTACCCTAACCGTGTGTGTGCTACGCGCTACGCTCGTAGCCGATCCTGTTTTTCTCGTATGTAGCGGAAGGCTACGGCGTAGGCGTCAGTGAAACGGAACGTGTTTTAATCCAACATTTAGCGTCTGGTGACGTGTCCTGTCAAAAGTCTTAGGTAACTTTATGACATCTAGGGATGAACCACGGTTATATAATTATGGCGAGTGACACACATGAGTGACGTCACAGGATCCGTTTAGGCGGGAAAGTTTAAGTTGTCAGTTTGTAACAGGAATTTTTGACTATAAATTATAGTGTTTTTATTTTTCAATACTTTCGGGGTCTATTCTATTCTACATGCGGTTCTTTCAAATGAAAGCAAAATTGAAAATATTGCATCTTCCCTATTGCGTAGACGTAGAAGCCATTAGGTTAGGTTTGTTTTATAACAATCTCAAAAAGTCACATGTATCTGAAAAAAAAAACGAGAAATAAATTTCGACGAAACATTCATTAGATGAAATGTTTCTCGATAAAAGAAGGGACCAGTCCAACCTAAAATTAAGTAGGCTTTAGAGCCCTTAAAGGCAATGCCCTCAGCCCCGTATCATGGTCGGCCTTATGACACGATAAGTGACAAGATTAGAGCGTCGTCTCGTTCTGTGAAACGGTGTCAGCCAGTGATGGACGCTCTATCTTGTCACTTATCGTATGACAAGCCCGACCATGATACGGGGACAGAAGAGATACAAATCTAAATCTTTGTATCACTCTGCTGAGCAATGGCCTCACCCTATTTATCCACTTTTCATGGTCTTGAAATATATCTGGTCATGTTTTAAGAAGTCCAAGCTATTCCACCCCGAGGTCGAGTTTCGAGTTCATCCGTCTCTTTCTAAGCATTCTAATTAGAATGAGCTGGATGGTCTATTTTGCCTTGACACTGCTCGCGTGCCGTCTTGTCCGGCTTCAAGTCCATGTCCCCCCTTGGCTCACACTTGTGCATACAAGAAAGTTCAATACAACAACAAGTACAAGTTTATTTTCGCTATTTTTCTTTTTTTAAACATGCCAACTGTTACTGGTGGAACTGAGTAAGGAATAGGCACCGGATCCTTTCGCGTTTTTAATTGGCGTTACATATTTAACAATAGTACATTACTGCAGAGGCCGTGTAGTAAGGGATTGCTGGACGAGCTTTGGGGTAGACGGCCGAGTCGTAGACGAGGCCGGATAGAACGAGTCCAGCAATCCCTGTTCCGGCCGAGGATTGTATAGTGCTTTTCTCAAATGATGTGAGGAAATATTAAAATTAAAATAAATACCTACAAGGTAATCAATTAAATACTAGTTTGTTGAAATTACCATCGGAACGAAAGTTCAGAAAACAATTGTGTAAATTTGCCGCCTTTTTTATTTTTTAAACATGCCATTTCAACAAGCCGTTCGAGCACCATGTTTAACCGCACATATGTATAGTACCATAGATTTTGTTTTTTTTTTATGTCGCAAGTATGCTTACAGAGTCTAGTGGTGGTTGGCAGTATGTAATTTTTCCTTTGTCAGTTTAATATTAATAAGCAAATTTTAAAAGTTAGAGTAGCGGACAATAATGTTTGTAGTAAGGGTTTTCATACATTACTTCTTGGCGTAAGGTCAAGAAGTAATGTAGGGAGCCATAAACAAGAAACTTCTTGTCTTCATTTCGTGATATTAACGCATACATTTCAGAGCATGTTTGAGATTTATTATTTATTATGTGTGGGAATATACGTTTGTATAGGTAGTATGTTGTGTTGCGTTCCATGGGTCACGTACGGTGCTGTCTGAAAATCAGCGCTGAAGGTGTCTGTTTGACACCTCGGCATAATGCTGAGACAGCGGCCGATTCACTACCGCGAAGACACACGCATTAAGTATGTGTCAATTGTATTGTATTTTTTATTTTATTTTTGTCTCCGTGTGTCTTTTGTGTAGTGAATAAATGTCTTCTTTCTTTCTTTAAAGTGACTTGCTATCCGTACAACGAATCCTCAAATCAACAAAGGGTCGGTAACGCGCTTGCGAGGGCTCGGCCACGAATTCGAGCGGCGGCGGCCGTTTTTTTTCTAATTGATTGCGTGTGATCCCAAGTGACCACAGTGCGTTACTCGTTTCGACCGCGCAAAAAACAAATAAAACGCTTACCGCGTCGCAATAGGGGTGTAGACTCGAAAATTATTTTTCACACCTTTCATTCGGAAAAGTAAGTTTTGCTCCACGACGAGAGGGACCAAAACGCTACTTTTCTGTTCAAGCTACTTTTTTAATTTATACATTGGCATTGGAACATTGGTACGCAATGTCCCAATTGAACACAGATGTTAATAAAATAATCGATTGTAATTTCATCGTAGTCGATTCAAAACGAACATATTTCAAGTTTTAACTATAACAATGTTGTATAAAAATTTATAAATATTTCGTAATATTTAGAAATTAGTAATAAAAATTAAGATAATTTAGATATATTTTAACAATAGCTTTTTTTAAATTTCCTCATAGTCGGTGTGAAAAATAGTATGTGTCACTCGGTAGCAAAATTATTTTCGTCTCGGGCGTAAACACTTGTATCCCTCACTACGCTCAGGATCCTACGTTAGAATCCCTCGCTACGCTCAGGATTCTATTGTAGGATCCCTCGCTACGTTCAGGATTCAATACACCGCCCTCTCCGAAAATATACTATTTTGCTCCCTTGTGACACAAATAACTATTTACTCCAAAAGAAAGAAGGAAAGTATGTGACGAAAATCCCATTCAAATATCTCAAAGAATTACGAAACTACAACCGTTTTAATATGCGTTGTTTGACGACCGCTTTAGCCTAGTTGGTAGTGACGCTGTCTACGAAGCAAGAGGTCCTGGGTTCGAATCCCGGTAAGGGCAAAAATTTGTGTGATGAGCATGAATATTTGTTTCTGAGTCTTGGATATTTTCTATGTATTTAAGCATTTATTTCTATTATGTATATCGTCGTCTAGTACCCATAACACAAGCCTTACTGACTTACCGACTAGGTCGATTTGTGTAAGATTGTCCCCTTATATTTATTTATATTTGTTCGAGAGAGAAGCAAACAGTGTGTGACGTCACAATACGCCAGGCAGCCGTAGAGCGCGTAGCGCGCGCGGCGGGACGCGTCAATGGCGGCGCCGAACACGATGGGTCACGGCACGTTGCCGTCCATTAGTGACGTCACAATCTACAAGCGTCATTGTTTCATATGAAGTTGCGTTTTGGGAGAAAGGGACAGAACATATGGACCCTTTCTTAAAACTTTGAACACTTATAACTCCGTGATTATTTAACCTTTTGCGTTGATTTTTCCTCCATTTGACTACATTTTTAATCCTTTTTCGATAAAATATGACATTATTGATTATTTTATTTGCTTAGTACCCCTATTCACTGAATGGCGGGGCCGGGGCGTAACTCAGTCGCTCTCGCAAGCATACCTACACAGGCAAGCCATACACCTGTTTGCCACCGCCGTAGCGTTAACATTAAAGGGACCATTAAACTTAATACCGACTCACACTTGCCGCTTTATACCGCTCGCAAGTTTTTTAATAACTCGCATACTCGCGCATGATAGAAAAAATTAAAATAGCAGTTTGTTTGTTTCCGAACGTTTATGGGATTGTTGCGCAACTGTTGCAGACGATGTTTTGTTGCTCTGTGCTTTACATACTGTATCCTATTCCATAAAAGATCCGAAAATTGCGTTAATAGTCAGGCGATTTCAAGGGAACCATTTTTAACGCAAAACCATTAACAACTGTTTTTATCTACGCACATATCATTACTGCTCCAAAATGCGTTCAGAAACGGTAGGAAATGACCAGCATTACTACAACCGATTTTACTATGAGAACTTTCTTGTCTGTGGTAGTAGGTAAAATCTGTACTGTAATGTCATTACAGTACAGATTTTTGATAAATTTGTATCGTTATGAGTTTAAATTTGGAACAGCTGTCAAAATTCAAGTGGGTCTCTACTCTAGTATCCATAGATATTAAAACAGTTATCGATACGAAACGTCAATTCAGTACGTTTTGTAATACAAACCGTACGACATTTTGATCTCGAGTGATATGAGTATAGGGACTTCATTCGTTTGTCTATGATTTTTAAAAAAATCTGTCGTGACGGATGATCGAATTGCCATTCATTTTTTTGTTGGTTTTTTGCTGTTACTTACTACTACTTATGATATGTGTGTAGATAAAGTAGTGTATGCAACTGTACATAATTAGGCCTTAAAACACTCGTGTGATCCTATTATGAAACTCGCTGACGCTCGTTTCATAAAACCACACTCATATTTTAAGTCCTCTCATTATGGATCAGTCGAATAACTACTATTATGCTTCAAATTATATCCTTATTTTATTAAACGAAATATGTAAAATTAGTACAACCCAACCCTTTGATATGCTAGATAATAGAATTTGTCCTTGTCAAAATATACATCCAATAATGATAACGAGTTTAATTAAAATCATGAAATGTCATGCAAGACTCGTGGCGCCATCGGTCGCCGAGTAGCCGAACTAAAAGCTTGAAAACTATTTTGGGAAATATCGTTTTGATAGCAGACCCTTTGAATATTTACATTGAATTATTATTCAATATTTATATTACCATTTAATATAGGTGCTGAGAAATGTGTGCCCACTGCGCCATCTAGTGTCGAATAGCACAACAAATTAATTATGAAGCAGCATTATTTTAATACATTTGTTTTTTTCTGAAATAAAACATTTTAAAGACTTCAATTTTAAAGAAAAATGTTAGACCAAAAGCAGTTTTGAATAACTATATTTATTTTAGTACATTTATGTGCACGTGAAGAGTATTTCATAGAAATTATTACACACAAGTACATTTTATTACAAAAACATAATATACCAAAATAGCCATCCGAGTGCATTTTATGAAACCCTCAAAATATCCCTGTAAGTAATACTTTTATGCGGCCCTAATAGATTAAAAACCTGTACAAAACATAAGTTTCCTTCACAATAAATTATTTAAATAGCACTAAAAATAATTACCTGCGTCCAACTTTTGTGCACACAAATTTTCTCCAAGCATCTCTGTGCATGGAGCGAAAAGGAGAGCTGCATACGTGGCTATACAAGTCAGACGGCGAGAGCGCTATACATCGATAGATGCTGCACAGTGGAGATGGTGGTGCCGTTTTCCAACTAAAATCACTGTGTCTCGCCGTGCCTTCACCCTTCGTACTAAAAGAACATTTGAAAATAATTACGTCATACGATTTTGAACTTGAATAACGCAGTTTTACTTTAATAATTTGTGCGTTTCGCTTGCAACAAGATTGGCGTGTATTCTCTTTTGTTTTTGTCAATGTGTGCGAATTTTCTGAGCAGCAGGAAAACCTGTATAGGCATTCTGTGTTCCGTGTCTGTATTAAGGTGTGTCGCGTGTGTGTGCGTGGTTGTATGTGTGTGGGGGATGGAGGGTTGAGACGAACGCTGGGCCGGTACGGTGGGCAAGTAAATTTGTAAGGTATTTTGTTTTTTTTTTTCAGAACAATGTCGTAATAAGAATTTAATTTAAAAACAATCTTAATATTTTTTTATGTTTATACGTACTTATTATTAAGCTGACTGCATTTCAAAAAAATCTCTAAATAATGACACCCACGTGAAAGATATTTAAAAATTAACAAAGGCATCAAAAAAAAATTAAAGTGATTTTTTACATAAGTTTTTACTTTCATACTTATTTCAACTGTACTGTCTTTTCCAAGATCTCATGGTTATAAATACTGATTTGCCATACGATAAATAAATAAGTGCTAAATATGATATTATTAATTAGATTAACAATTCAACTACAAATACATCAAATAATTCATGATAATTTAAGAGCAAGTGTGAAACTTTGTGGAGGGGGACCTTAACTAAAATATAGTTAGAGACAGAAAAGTAAACTGTGTAAAAAAAAGAGTTCTCGATACTTACTAAGTTTGTAAATACCAAAGTAACGCTCGGTTTGTTTTCACGCCTGAAAAATTGAACCAATTTTAATACTTTAACATGTAGAAATATTAAGGCTTAGAGATGTATATGTACACCGGATGTGATTATTCTTTTGTTTAATGTGTGTGTCCTGTGTGTTTGTAAATAAATGTATGTATATTTTTTTCATTCTTTTCTTTTCTTCACCAGTATACACATATAACGGATCTTTCGGATGGACATAGGGTATATTTTATGGGTTCTTTGTAATAAGTTTCTTATACAAAATTTGATTGAATCACAACCGTTGCTAGAGAAAATATCGAAACAAATGTATACAAGATGATTTTTTCAATTACATTACAAAAAGAAAGCACTGTCGGCCACTTTTTTGTATCAATTAGGGGTTTGTCGTCATCATCATCATTATCATATCCGAAGATTTATAAATAATAATCATTTTCTATTGAAAATAACATCAATTCTACAGACCCTATTGAGACAATTAGTTACACATGCATTTTTTTGTTGTTTTAGAATAGAAATCTACTAAAAAGCCGAGAACATATCCTTTCAGTTCACCAACTCAGTTAAGTGGTCGCCAACCGGCACATGTAATTAGGTGGTCGCTAACCGGCGAAATGACCGTATATTGGCTGTTACCTATTGTTATCGATTAAACTCTTTAATGTAAAAAATCTGTTATATCTTACGTAAGGAAATGTCAACGCTTCAATAAAACGCAATTCTGGCATCTACAGCAAATACTCGCTAAATCCATAAAATTAAAGCAGTCAATCATAAACATGTTAAAAGCATTACTAAGCCATTATATCGTAAAATTAATTATTTACCCCACCGTTGCTGGCGGTACAACTAATCTGCTCCCCCTAATAGGCCATCTCCGCGTTTCCATGGCAACGACAAGATGGCCGAGCGCTCCCCCGCCACCCGCGCGCGGGTATATAAGCACTCCCCCGAGATCTAAGAACTAGAGAGCCAGTACGCGCCGTCTCGAAAGCACGTATCGCGTATTTCATCCGAGTCAATTTTAAATTTTGACTCGTTTTTATTTCAATAAATTTTTGTTTATTTTTCGTTGGTTTTCTTTTTGAAAGGTGTTGTGGTTGTGCTGTTCCAAGGTAAGTCTAGTTTTAAGTGTTCAATTTTAATTTAACGTTTTTGCATTGCACACGTTTTCGCGGCGTTTTAACGTTGCGGTTTTTGATATTATTAACACTTAGCGTGTTATCGATTTGCACTGAAGCTGGATTATAAATAACCTCTCATCTCTCTGCCACTAAATTAAAGTGCACTCTAATCCGCTTCCGTTTGGGTTCACATTAGCTTGGCTCCAAGAATTACTTAGTACTTTTTAGGTACCTGTTACGAGGTGAAAATAATTAAAGTTGACGGAATATTAAGTAAGACATTGTCTGGTTAGCTTTAATAATTCCTTTTTCTAATCTTCGTTTATGAGATCAGTTTGTTAATTTTAAGATGCAGTTACGCCAGCTCGTTCGGCTTGATACTGGAAGTTGGGATTCTCTTGGGCTTAGGTACAAGCGTACCTGTTTTAGAACCACTCCCAATCTTTCTTACTTGTATAAGGCGATTAAGAAACCACAACCCAAATTATAACAGAAGCCAGGCGACTTTTAAATTTGGATATTGTGGGTTCGAACTGGTCAAGGAAAACATCGTGAGGAAACCGGTCTAATCCCAAAAAGGTTTAGTTTTGCCCCTGGTTTGGAAGGTTGCAGGAGATGGCAGTCGCTTTTGGGACCAAAGTGGACCCCGGGCTCTTTTAGTAAAAAAAACGCTAGGAGCATGATGAACCTATCATATAACTGATCACCTCAGAGACACCAATGCCACAAGCAGGTATATAAGCCCTTCTGCTCAGTCATCGTCTAGGATCTTGGTCAGTTAATTACTAGTCCTGATAACTGTGGCCTAATTCAAGAAGCTCATCATCATCATCAGTCGTTCCCTCAATGCTGAGGATCGTGACATCGTGTCCTATTCTTGATTACCAGAGTTCTCCATAGGATCCTATCACTGACTTTATGTATGGTCGTGCAGTTGTCGTTGCAAGGGTGCAATGATTTGTGTGCTCCATCTAGCGGGTGGTCTGCCCCAAGACCTATGCCCCTCAACTTTGACCGGCAAAATAATCCTCTCCAGGCTATCCGAAGAACGTCGTGAGAGGTGCCCAAAGTATGTGAGAATACGGTCTTGGCATATTGTGGATAGTCGACGATGTATGCGTTCAACAACTTGCAAATTTTAAATGTCTAAACTGGCAACATCAGATGGCGAAACCAATTACCACTGGCGTTTGACCTGTGTTGCCCGTTACGACATACTGTCAAACACCTTCGTGAAACGGGCAATATCAAGATCGCTTAGCTGAATTAGGGATGAAAAAATAACTGAGGTTGAGATCTCTCTCCGGGAAATGTTCCTGTTTAAGGTCTTTTAAGACTTGTTTGTAAGCTGCATTTATGTACACTGTAAGAGAACTTCCAGAATTTCAGAAATAAAGGAGACTGAGAGTCATTTATGGGTTACTGCCATAATCGCCACGCTTGGCGAGCGGGTTGGCAATTGCAGTATTCTCCACTATACTCTAAGGATGCTGCTGCATCATGATGATAATGATGATGATGAAACGCTGTCATGGTTCATGTTCACGTTGGTGACAAACCCGTCCTTCGGTAGGTATCAGGAACCTTCCATGAACCTGCCAAATTTTATCGAGAAAAATCTTAGACCGTGTAATTTGACAGAACTTCGTCTTTGTCAGCTATACCACTGAATATTAGCTACTTAGGTTCAGAAGGGAATGAGCTATGTGCAACAAACCCTTAACCAAAATTGTGAAATATCACTGTGAGGTAGGGCACAGCGAAAATGTCATCCCGCTCGAATTTGGAGCAGACCAACTGGGGAAATACCCCCGCCTTGCAGTAGACCAGAACCATTTTAACACTAATACTTGCTCTGTAGTAGTGTTGTGTCCCTGGAGGTGAGCAAGGTCGCCAGAGCTCCCGAGGATGCGTTGTGGTGAGAGCGAGCGAATTTGTTCCTTCAGCTGTCAACACGGCGAATCCTCAAACATATCAAGGATCGGCAACGCTCATATGTTACTCCTTTGGAGTTGCATGCGTCTACTGTCTGCGGTGTCCGCTTTCTATCAGGTGGGCTGTACGCTTTTTTGCTACCGCCATTATATTAAAAAAAAATACAAAAAATTTAATCGTGGCACCACGAGCTCCCTACATAGCACAGCCACTTCGGCTAAACTCGACTCTCAAGCACCTCCGAGGTGCAATTCACCCGAACGTGGCCTAAACCACAGTGACACTATAATTTCCCACATAATAGCGCGACCGACGTTGTCACTGTCTATCACAAAACGCGACAACCTTAACTACACATAAGAGTACCTTAACTACACATAACCGTATAGCACACATGCTATACGGTAGAGCGGGATGGCATGATTTGCGATTGCTAACTTGCGAACATCGGTTGTATTAGATAGAGGCCCTTCTGTCCGTAAGTAGGTATTGTTATTAATTTTGTTTCAGAAGCGTACTCATTTCATTTACTTATCTCATAAAATATCCCCATGCGGTTTTGGGATAGAACAGCATCGAACCCCTTTAGTCCCGTGGGTGTCACAAAAATGTACTAAGAAATAGGGTTAACTGTGTTGTGGATGATTGGCTAGCAGCCTATCACTGCACTATACTATAACGTTTCATCCCACAATAAACTTAATTGCAAGAAGTGGCACTTAATTGCCAATAATAATTAACATGTGTCCACCTTTGGGTGCAGGCATAAATTAAAATTAAAACTCAACGTTTTTGGGACGTTGTGTAGTATCCCTATATTGCATAAAACGAAACACATTACATATAGGGACAGGTAAATAAAAGCTAAAAAAGTACAAGACCAGTAAATTTCCGCATGATGTAGGCGTGCATACGGATATTACATTTAACAAGAAAGCTTTCTGCTTGCGGATGCTGATAAAGATGTTTCTATCGCTCGGCAGCGAATTGACATATACCTATACTGTCTTTTTATTGAACGATCACAAGCTTAAACACACACAATGTGTGCAGTCTCACAAAAATCATACAAACTCACCAAAAGCCTTAGTCAAGCGCGAAGAATATTTGATAGAGGTTTATCGGTCCCAGAAAAAGAGTCGTGTCAAATATTTAGGCACGCTTAGTTGAGGGCGATTATGAATTTGGTAACAAGTGACAACAGATAAAGTGAGATAAGTTTTCCCTATCAAAGTCTTTATTTTATTTAGCATTGAAAACATTCGTAGTACACCATGGTCACCCTGTCACTCTCTGACACATGAAGTATGAGAAGTGATATAACATCGATCGGTGTGGGGTGACCAAATTTTGCAGAACTTGGGATAATCTGGAACTCAAAACTCTTCAAAGGCCTTCGTTACATTCCAGCCTGTATATTGTGTGTAGTTACAAAACTGAAATTACTTAAGTACAGCGTATTGCTGTAACTCTAATGCGAAAGAGAAATTGAGAAGAGAGATTATTACTACTTAACAATTTCTAACAAAATAATACCGGGAACAATGGAGACCGACTAATTTTATCTTATGCCATAATTATCTCTAAGGAAATGAATTTGTATATGCTTTCAACTACTCTGGTACTAACACGGTTGATACACTATGCTAGATTGAAGCTTTAACCGCATCAGGCCGCAATTAACGTTTGTTTGAGTTAGTTATCAGGACAACGCAGCTATGCTGTGAATAATACGCTGACCTCCCGTGACCCAATGGGTTAACGACCTTACCTATAGTCCGAACTATACCAATATTAAAAATGCGAAAGTAACTTAACGGCTAAATAGATAAATTTTTTGTCGTTGTAGCCCAATGTTTCAACATTGGGCTACAACGTCAGGAGGCTCAAACCCCAGCTATGTAAAGTTTTTAACGGATGCGGCCGCAAAATAACTTCCTTACCGATTTTATAAATGCGAAAGTAACTTTGTCTGCCTGTTTTTTACTTTTTCACGATTAAACATCTGAAGAGATTTAGCTGAAATTTGGTATGATGAGAAAGACAGAATAGAATTTTCCCTTAAAAGGGTGGAAAGGGCGGTGGACGATTCTATGGGAGTGCGATAATTGATGCTGCGTCTGTGGCATGTCTAATTTTACAAGGCGTTTAAAAAAAGGCGGGGATTTACAAGAGCGAAGTCACGGCAAAAGCTAGTAGTATTTATAGCAATAATATATACACAATACATACACTTAAAATATCTATAGACACGTACGTGCTCATAAAAGCGCCTGCTAAAAAATAAACGACCAATTTCAACTAAACGCAACATTGCCATTAAAACTTTTGCAGGCGCATAAAGGTAATGTAGTATGGAAAAAACACTATTTTTCACAGGAACGCGTTCACATGGTAAGTTAATAAAATATTTATATATGAAAATTGCATCGTCCGTAGCGTCGAGATTGATGGCTGTGCCGCGAGGGGAGGCAGAGTATATTGAATACTGGATACAGATATTTCTGTTTCTTAATAGTTGAATAAAATAATACTCTATATTGAAAGGGGGTCCTTTATGCGGCTAATGTAATGGCTTTTATATGTATATATGTTTTTTTTTCACTACGAGGCAAATAAGCATACAGTTCTGGAGCTAAGCCACCTATGGACGTTTGCAATCTCGGTACACATCTTTTTGGCTAACTATTAATATCATATTTTTTTTTTTAATGCTGTGTCTTCGCCTCTTGGGTATACACGCCTTTATATATGGACTAGCTGCTCGCACATATGGCATGAACGCAGGCAAATTCGCGGGATAAAATATAACCTATAGCCATCCGGAAAGTCCATTCTATAACATGTGAAATTGGTTTAGTGTTTACGGAGACATATAAGACAAACATATAAAGCTACAATCTCACAGACTTTTCCACACAAACAGTGGAAATTCGATACTGGTGAATATTTTGATGATGATTAGTGTCGGTCTTAAACAACATATTTACATAAATTTCGTTAATTAATTGCTTCTTTTTTTCATACAAAACAATTGAGCAAGCAATGTATTGACTACACGGCATGTCATTTTTTTACGATACACATAAAAGTCAAAACGTTTGTTATGTCAAATCATGGTCAAATCAGTCTGAACTCTGAACTAATAAAATATTAACTATTAATTAAGCTATTTAACAAAATGGCTTTCTCATAACATTTGTACAGTCGGAAACTATGGCTGGTTAAAATATACGCCAGTATGAAATTTAGTCTGTATGACGTATGTTGTATGTTAGTTTTACCCCAGGGCATCGTGGGTCTAAAAATAAGCAGGTCAATAGGTGGCTGCAAGACGGGAACGGATGCTGGATCGATAGAGGTCGTCTGAGCGGCTAGTGATGGGACACGGCCAATCATATCGATAGTTTTAAGATTTATACAAAACGGATTAAATTCATTAGAAATAAAGAAAGAAAATAATTTATTGGCGTAAAGATTTTGGTACATACATAAGCAAAAATAACTACATGAAATCTAAATAAAAAGAGAAGCACAGTGGGCATACAGCATAATATCTATTACGCTAAAGGGTCCTCACTCAGCTTGGTCCACAAGAGGCCATTAAGAGGCAAGATGGCACTGAAAGGGACATAGACTCATAAAATTAACATCAATTACATCGCTCAATACATCGATTGTAAAAATAAATCACGGGTTTTGGTTAATAATGCCATCCTAAATATGTATGCACATCATGATTACAAGTACAGCTCGATTCACGAGAGCTGGCAAGAATGAATTGAACGAGTGAATACAGGTTGATGCAAAAAGTGATTATGATAACTGTCAGACGGATTCCTTGGTCTCCCCTTTTTTTTAGAAATTTTACAATTCGAACAAGCCATCATCTTTCGATTCTTAACATTAAAAATGAGTCTGAAAAATAAATATACTACAAGGATTAACATGATACTTGGTGCAGATTATAATAATATAATTTATTATTATTGAATAGCGAAAACGTATTAAGAGACTCCTGTATAAGAACTCTCGTGATAAAATTGACCTGTAACTACGAGTGAAAATTATCCTAAAACTACACTAAAATTCTACATAACAATATGTATAAGCATGCAAACTTGATCATAAGTATGGTTACATGTTTACGTTTATATTTACCTATGAGTAAAAACTCGACTTTGTCTGCCATAGATATCTTATTTCCCCTTATATCTGATTTCTTAAAGAGAGATATTAACTTGATATGCTCGAAGTTGAAACGTGTGTTTTTAGCGTGTAATTTTGTGTAAAAATATTGTTTTTTTTTATTTGAGTACACTCATCCCTTTTTTTGTATTTATGCAATAAAATTGAATAATAATAAATACATTTAAACGATAAATAGAATGACTAAATATACTAATACTTTTTCAATGCAAAGCATGCAATGGCACTGTTGCAGAAATCTGCTTTCATGAAGATATGAATGCTTCTCATCACAATACGATCGCTGTGAAGATCTATAGAAATCGCAATCTTTTACATTTGTGTCAGTCCACTGCTTTCAGATATCTAAAAAGCTTTGTGTATGTTGTACCGTTTTAATTTCAACCAGCGTACAATAGCTTTTTCAACAGCGATGAAAACGGTACAGTTTTTATCTGTTTTAATTAAATTTAACGACATAAAGGTGTGTTTTACATTTAGTGATTGTACTCCATTTCTTTTTTTAATTTGCCAATTATGTATATTTAAATTTCTACTTTGACAACAAACAATACTAGAACCACGCATTTACGCTTCAGAAGTTGATTAGTACAGTCGAGTTCACAGATATCTTTACAAGCCAACATTCAAAATATATGTCAACACGACCTTAATGTCAGTGTCTTGTAAAGATATCTGTGAACTCGGCTGTACATTTAAGAAAAAATTACTTAATTAAAAAGGTGAAATATTAAAATTTACTTTTTTTTAACTATGCGTAAATTCAAACATTAAAACAGAAAATATTATATATGCTCGATTTAAAGTATGGTTGTTTTTTGTCATCCACTAATAATTTAAGCTTCAGGTGGTACGAGGACCATAGAAAACGTCTTTTGACATTCGCAGGCTAACGAACGGCCGTTAGCCTACGAATGTCAAAATACTTACGTTTTGTATGGTTGTTGAACCACCTTAAGCTTTATTGAGCTAAGGGGCTAGTTCGATGTGTGCGATGGTCACCTAATATTAATAATTTTCCTTAGTCCAGTTCAGACCATTCTCCATTCTCTTCGTTGTTGGAACGCTTATTGTATAGACACCAGTTTGTGATACTGAAATTTCCTAATGTATCACATTCTACGACTCTAATCTCTGATTCTCAAATACGTCTGGACTGGTATTCACAACCCTTGTCAATTTCAAATAATCCAGTATTAGTTGACCTTCCGTTACGCGTAGGTATCACGAATGTAAGGGTCAAGTTAAGCGATTGAGACGAGACATTGTGAATCGCATAGCAATAGGCACAGTAATAACCAAAAGATTGTAACTTGAAATTGGACTCACGGGTCATAGTAGGAAAGTCACGAAAAGGTAGAAGCAATGCGTAAAACTGCCATTGAACAACGGGTTTTTATTAAGTTTAGTTCATTCGTTTAGAATTGTAACGAGCATATGATAGTGATTTTTGACAAACGGAATTGATGAGCTTCTAATTGTTTTGTTTTACTTTAGATTTATTTTTTTAATAATAATTAACTCATATATTCTTAATCGACTTACACCAGTCAGTACTGCTATTTGAAACGTAAAGTTCAGATTCAGCGTAATTATTTTTAAAAATACGTTATAAATTACACGACAGGTTTCAAGAACTACTAAAAACATAAGATTTACAATTACATCATAAATTGCATGCCAATTTAGAAGAAATTATATTATGGTCATCAACAACATTAAATAAAAACCATAATAACTAATAAAGAATAATAAATAACAGTTCAATGATTTTACTCTACGAACAATAATACTAATAATAATGCCGTTATTTCGAGCAAAAACGACACCGGGAAATCCTTTCATTAATTGCATCTATCAGCATAATTAAAACGCGTTAATCGACCTACCCCCCTCACTATCGCGAAGTGAAACGTCAAGAAATTCGTCTCCCGTCAATTTTCAGGCTATTACACAGGATGATGGACTCCCGCGTAACTCGATTCAAGATGGCGGCCATTTAGTGACGGACACCTAATTGTTAATTTATCGATGGGGTGATATTATTAATTTTGGATAATTAATAGTTGAAAATTATGTAGACGTTTCTTGAATGAATGGCGGGATATAAATTGCACTATGTGGCTGAGCTAGCTGCAAACTGACAGGTTGATAATTATATTAAAATTAATGTTTCACAAATAAACTTAAATCTAAACTTATGTCTGAAGCGAATACTACTCTGAAGACGAATTTTTCAACGGCGTGCACTCTTGAACTGGTTCACAATCCCAAGATATTGAATCAAACAATATGAATTTAACCTACCATTTAATAATAAATTTTAAATAATGTTTGTACCCATCTGTCAAAATTATCTTATACCTGTATAATAATATTACCATAATTATATTTATACGAATACTGTTAAATGAATGAATGAATGCTCCACAATGACCACCATCAACGTCAAAGATTTAAATATCTCCCTATCAAATTTCATCTAAATCAGCTAAGCTATTTAATCCATTTAGCTCCTATCAGGTCACATATGCCAGAGAGCTACGGGTGACTTTAGCTTCATATGGGCATCAAGCTGCTACGGACTACAGCGTAGGGCTACGAGCGTAGCGTGGTGGTAAATAGGAAGTCAAAAGTTTACAAACAAATAGTTATTTCCAGTTTTATAATATTAAGATGTATGAGTACACAGCACGAGTTGAAAAAAATCTTTACCGAATTTTACCGAACATATAAACAAATTTACACGAAAATCTTTCCCGAGAGTGTTTCAATAATTTCACCCGATTTATTTTAGATAAGATCTTGTGATAGTAACTAGCGTCAACGCTCGAGACGCGAGGGTGAAATTTAATTATCACCCTCCACCTTTTACTTTAATCATTAGATAACACTTAAACTCTACAATAGGTATACGAATATTTTAAAAAATCTTGACATCTTTTATAGCTCTTAGAATTACTGTGAAACTGATAGCGAGAAAAGAATTATAGACACGTGAATAAATAGATATGTTTGAGACTTTGGTATTAATTTCGACGGCTGTAGGTACATCTAATGATTTATTTACGAACATTTTACTAGGCCATAATCTCAAAAATAGCATTCGGTCGACTTACGCCTGATAATCAGAATAATAACTAAACGAGCGAGCGCAGCGCCAGCCTTTAAGCCAGTAGTAGGCTAATTCTATTAGGAATATACCTAAATACACATTATAAGTACCTACCTGAAATAATTGTTCCATTTTATGTAAGAAGAGAGCACGTAATGCTGTTTCTCGCCGAGCAAGTCGCTTATTAATCTTTGTTTTTAACACTGTCCGGTGGCTTGAATATGTCATGCTCGCTTAAAGGGCTTTGCTTACGGTGGCGTCGTTGATCGGGTCGCCACCTTCCCTAACATATGGTTGAGGGAGGCGATGGCTGAGATATGCGTCATACTCGTGATCGGGTGCTGTTTGTGGAGTCCGGACTGTTCATGCTTGCAAGGGCATAGTACCTAACTTCTTAAATACTAGTGTTATTTTATTATTATCGTATTGACGAGAGACATCATTCCGATCTTGACACGTTTTATTGTTATTGACCATGTACATCACTGACAATATTACATTAATATTCCTTTTTTTTATTGTTTTGTTTTGACGCTTAGAGACCGTATACATCTCTATAAACATTGAATAATTATTAATTGTATTTGGACGCTCAGAGACCTTATACATCTCTGGAATACTGAATTAATATCATTAACTTTCTGTTAACGCACAGACCATATTCTAATCGAATGTAATGGTCATATTTTGTTTTGTTTTCCTTAACTTTGTGACATTTAGTGTGTTGTTATATCAGTCCTTAATGTGCAAATTGTAAATTATTATTGTGTTAGATTATTATTCTTTTATTGTAAGATTATTATTTTTATTGTAAATTACCGTTTGACATGTAAAAGTGCCCTTGTGGCCTATTTGCAGAATAAATAATTTGTATTTGTATTTTTTTGTATTTTGTAGCGTACGAAGTTCTCCGTGTTAGCTTGGGCAAAAAATATTTGGTATGTCCGGCAGTCTGACCGGCTATTCTCCTCTACAGATCGCATTTCTTAACCGATTCTTAGGAATATTTGTGAGCAGGTTCAATAATAAGTACTGTTTTTTTTTCATACATCCAGTTTTTTGAAAATTTATTTTTTGAAAGCCAGGCTCGCGAGATTTACAGCTCACAGAGGCACTAGTTATATTTTTATACGTGTACGTGACTGCGTGTTAATGTGTGATCGGAACTCACACTACAGCAGTACCTAGTTGACATCATCATCCTATCCGAAATGCCTTGATCACACGTACCGAGCGTACATAGAAATGGAGCCGAGCTACTGTCTCGCCGCTTTTACACCGTGTAGCACTGTCTCGCCCGTTTGCTCGGTTAGTAGGGAAGTTTCAAGTGATAATGTGGACACGCAGGACAAAAGCACGCCCCCCCCCCCCCCCGAATTCCCTGACCCCAAAAATGTATATTTAGACATCAAGTTTGCGATTGTAAGTGCCTTAGAACTCGAGATATTAATATAATTAACTATAATTAAAAAGAGTTAAAGTTAAAGAGAGAGGAGTTGGTTCAAAAACTTAAAGCTATGGACCTGAAAAAAAATAGTGCATTTACGACAATTTGTTCGAGCAGCACTCTGCCCCAAGATCACACGTACCTAGTGTGATCGGGGTGAGAGAAAGGTTGATACCCATTGAACATCAGTTGATACCAAGACGCCACCTTGGGATTAGGCTCGGTCGTGGGTTTCACCCTTATGTTGTTGATTTACCACTGATTCGCACAAAGCATTCGTCAAAGCCAAAGAGTGGAACTCACTTCCAGCAAACCTTTTCCCAGTTAAGGTGGTTCGATTTCCATACAAAACGTTATTTGACATTCGCAGGCTAACATCGTGATTTTTTAAGAAATTTATGTAACTAACATTCATAAATTGGGTTTCCAATTGCGCGAAATTTTCCTTTCCCTTAAATAAACTTGTATAAACTAGAATAATTTGAGATATTCGTTTGTGATGACATACTTTGGAAAAACCATTTTTCGAAACCCACAATCTGTCTGCATTGCCCAAAGCTTGACTGGTAGAGAATGCTTTCGATATTTTAGTTCGCCTTGTGAACAATAAGTTTTTCTTTTGTACAATAAAGATCCTACTAATGTTTGTTACATCACGCTTAAATAGCTCAACCGATTTGGACGAAGTTTTTGCATGAAGATAGTTTATAATCTGGTTTAAAATGTAGGGTAGTTTTTATCCCGGGTCCACAATGACGAAGTCGCGGGCGGAAGCTAGTTAAATAATACTCGGAACTGTCAGAACTTATTTCAGTCATTAAAAAAAAAACTTAAAGTACACGAATTGAACAGCGTTTGACCATAGAAACGTGGCGTCACTTGCTACCCTTACACCGTGTACATTTTTTGTGTACAAAATAGACAATCAGTTACACTACAGCCATACCAGGACAACATTCCAAGGCGCTTATTAGAGCCTTTAGCAAAAAGGCGTCTTCTGATACCTTGGCGCTAAGCAGGCACCGTCTACGCATGTTGGTAAGGGTGCTTACAGGGCACTGTCGCCTAAACAAGCACATGCAAAGGTTAAGGACTATGTGACACAAGGCAGTGCAGACTCTGCCTTGATGCGGAGGAGACGCCTACACACATCCTAACCCATCTTAACCCCTGCCTTATGCGCAGCCGTAACCCCTTTCTGGACAAACACATCATGTGCCCGGAGGAGATTAAATTTCTTCATATCAACAGTATCCTGCAATCCTTCGAGTTCGCAGGACTTGACCAAGAATTGTAGTAAAGTGTACACAATAGATCAGCGATGGTCGCAGTGATATAAAGGCTCTCCAGAAGCCACTACCAGAATAATAAAATAAAATCATACCAAGATTAGAGAGCTGTCCTGTAATTTGCGTACATAAACACATCATTATGTCATCAACACAAGGCCACTGGAGATCAAAGAGTAACCCTTATGTACACGGAACTTCATTATGTAACTTAAATCTCATTTTTACTGGATAGAACCCGCATTGGGCACCCCGCATTCGGGCCGCGGCGCGGGCTGGAATGGCACGACCTTTGTAAATCCATGCCAATGGCTAATAATTTAGATAGTTTGTGTCCCGGGTGAGGACATAATGATAGTTTTTACCCCGGAAATCATCCTCTAGGGGTGCGAAATGGGGGGTAAAAGTTTGTATGGAGTTTATGAGTTCCACGCGGACAGAGTCGCGGGCGATGCTAGTGAATATAAAACTTAGGTACTTAGAAAAAAAAAATTATCCACTCAAAAATTATGAAGTTGCGTTGTTGCGTAAATTCAGAATCGTGAAAAACTGATAGCAATCTCCTGAATAGAATGGAAAAAATATTTGTGGGACGAAAAAATAAACGAAGGAAATATGATAACAAAATAAGTGTCACGAAATGTCACACTATTGAACAGCTAGCTTTTTGTAGGTTGTCCTAAAATGATTTTTCTTATACCGTGTGACTTTTTGTTATTAGTCCGTCACAAAGTGGAAACAACGAAAAATATAAGTATATATAGGAGCGAATTTGTGACGTCCAATCATTGCCTTTCACCCTGTTTACTTACATTACACAAAAACACATTCACATACCTATTATTATTATTTGGTTTCAATTATCTTATCACGTGTGTAGGTGGTAAGCATCACACCACATTTACCTAAATTGCTGTAATGGAAACTGTAGAATAAATTCAATTTACTCTATAAATAAAAGCCTCATAGACAACCTGGAACCTGGTCAGATTTTCCTAAAAAGCCAGAATTGTTGAGAAATTTAATAGCGCTGGCTGTAAAGAAAAATACAACCTGTATATGATGATGATTAGATATCGCTGGTTTCTTTTGTCACTTTATTGTACTAATAAACAAATATTCTAAAAACTGTTAAACCCAACACAACGCTTGCCCTTTATCAATTGTGTGCGACCCCCCAGGGGGGTGGTTCTGTAATTTGCTTGTTTGGCAGATAAGAGAAGTCAGTCTAACGGCTGCGGTCTGAGTCCGTACTGTGTTTTAAAAGCTGAACAAATCTGTTAAAAGATTTATACAGTACAATAAAGATACCCTGTAGGTTTTGCACTCCTCAATTTATGAAAACAATACATATTCTAATTTATAATCTATCTAAGGGTTTTAATTTATATTCTGTTAAGAGTTTTATTTATTGTCGCTACTGAAAAGCAACTTGATATTTACTTATATTGTCAAGAGCTAACGTCAGTGAGGTAGCAAGTTTGTAGGTAATCTCCAGGCCTATTTAAGTATATGATTTCAAAAATATTTTTAATAAATTGTATTTAGAAAGGGCCTGCCGGCTACGTTTGCGATCTTTATATACACGGGCAATGCCGCGTGGGGGTATATTATTACTAATAATAATCGTAAAGTTGTTTTTTTTTTCCTTTATCCCTTCAATTCGCAACGTCCACCCGGTTGAACACACTCGCAGACCGTCTTTTTGTTTTTTTCCCGACCAAAATCGTTTGGACTATTCACGGCACCAAGACTTGAAATAACTCGAACCTTAAACGACATAATACAGAGAACAAAATAAACAACTAAAAAAATCTTTCTATCACATTTTCCGCCGCTACTGGGGCCCGATTTTAGACTTTCGAGCGCTCGAAAATCAAATAAAAGTAAATACGTTTGTAGTGTCCAAATTTCAGGCACTTACTTTCTACCAATATAATTGAATACGAGTGGTCAATACCACTCCTTTTTCAATTTTCTATCGCTATTTCAAAATAACATTTTACAATTTTTGTTAGTTTTCAAGTGAAAGAACTCGAACCTTCGCTATTTTCTTAGGTTTGTAGGTGGTACAGTCAGCATCACAAGTAACTGCGCAATTGACGTCTTCAAAAGCTCTTATTCCCTTGTAATAATAGTTATTTGTTATGCAAGGCTGCAAAGTTGTTGTTTGGCGCAAGTGCTTAGTATTGAAAGCCGAGCTAGCGAAGGATTGTAAAATTGAACCATGAGCGAAGCGAATGGTTCAAAAGTACAATCCTGAGCATAGCGAGGCTTTCAAGGCACGAGACGCCAAACAATTTTGCTGCCGAGCGAAACACACAATTTTTCACCTCACCACCGCGAGGAAAATTGTAGGTAAGTAAATGTAATGGAAGTAATTTGGACCGTATACTCATTTTCAATAAAGGTTTGTTTACATCTCATCAAGATCTAGCATTTTGTAATTATCAAATGTAACATACCTAAATATTTTTGCATCTTTAAATAACCTCACGCTTACCTACATTAAAAAAGTCAAAGTATTGTTGGGTACTCACGGTTTAAACTAAGACTCAAATACGCTTATTTCACTTTTTACGCTAACTTAGCAGGCATCAAAATTCATATATGTATATATTCTGCACTAAAATCTATAAATAACCACCATTCATAATTCATTTATTAATTGCATTATATGGTTACAAAAGTTCTTAAAAGTAAGTATAAGCTCCAATATAAACCCTGTTAGGGCACGGCAATCTTTATAGACACTTAAATTATAACAAATAGTGTTCTAATTCATAATATTAACTAATCCATTATTTTGGTTTTACTGTATGTGGCTTTGGAACAAAACAAAATTAAATGTATACGACTTTTTTCTTAATTAACTTTTCAAACGGTGCGTTCCAAATTTGGAAAAAGCGAAATTTTTAGAAAAATAAAACGACATTTTAAAATTATTTGTCGTATTTTATCCTTATAAGTCAGTCTAACTGTTAATATTTCGTATGTACCTACTTAATTAAAAGAGTATAAGTATTCTTAATTTTATTTTATCAAAATAATAACAATTTATTATTGGCATAACACCATCAGTTTCTGAACGCACCTTTCATTCTGTATAGAAAAAAGTTGGGTCGCGCGATCGACCGTCACGTTCCAAATTCAAAAACTCTTTCCACGCTAGCGGATCAAATGGACTTTTGGGCGCAGATTTTGAGCGATAAAGCAAGCCTTTTCGAGCCGGTGAGGTGAAAAGACTTTTGACGTCTTCGTTTGCCCAGTTACTTTTCATACACAACGGAATCGGTAATCATCCGATTTCTGAAATTCTTCCAAAAGTATACCTACAGCACAGACCTTCCTTAAAATTTCCACTTTGTTTGGAAAAACCGGGATTCAAACCCGGAACCGCCAGCTCCATAGACAATCTACGATTGCGTCAAAAGCAGACGGAACAATAATGGCGGCAGTACAATGCCCGCCATTTTTAAACTGAAAATATTAATTATAGACCTTTATGCTGCGTAATTGTTTGCCTTTTAATTACGGGGATGATCAAGCTGGGATATTTATTATTAACAAGGATTTTTTGACTGGCAGAAAAGAAGGAGGAATTAAAAAAACACAGATAGCTTGGTCAACAATTGCTTCAGTAAGAGAAGTTAAAAGGGTCGCCAGAACGCGCACCTCTCCATACATACGTAGTTTGTTCTCATTTTAAAAAGACATGCTTAAATGCTTTAATTTTAATTATATTTATTTTAATATTGACAGAATCTAATTTTACATCTCTAAGGACTAAGATTGTATTATTTTTCTCTTTTATTGACATGTAAACTTTGATGTGCTTACTAAGTTAATTATAATATGATTATAATTATTATGATTATGTGTACTCATACTATTTAAAGTCTATAGATAGACATGTTGACTTGTAAAAGTGCCCTCGTGGCCTATTTGCTGCATAAATATTTTGATTTTGGGAACCATTGATTGAAATTTAAAAATAGAGCGATTACAACGTTAGTGCGTTTTTCATATGCTTTATATCCGACTTAAAACTTAGTGTGCTAGGGGGTCAGGTACTTTCACTTCTGGACAGCACTTGTTCCAACCATTTTCCATTAGACCTTCGGAGTCAAAAATGTTCACATAATTTTTTGTTTTGCATTTTCATGGCGCTATCAAGTTCAACTTAAGTAGTACTTAAATCACACCTTAACTGTCCTTTTTGTGACGAAGCGTACACGTGACTGTGAACGTGAGGGGTGCGATTTTCGGCTTTCGAGCGCTCGACTCTTCCACTCGAAAACTGTCAAAAAAGAAGAAATATTTGTGAATAGCGATAGAAAATTGAAAAAAACAAGCGGTCGACCACTCTTATTAAATTCGATCGGTAGAAAGTAAGTGCCTTCAATTTTGATACTACAATCGTATCAAATTTTCGAGCGCTCGAAAGTCAAAAATCGGTCCCCAGTATTGTGACAACCACTAACCACATAAAGATGCCTATGTATCATCTTAATACAGTTTTGCTGATAGTGTATGTGTATAAATCACTAGATGCTCGCGTGGCTTTGCTTACGTATTGCAATGAATACATACATACCCACGGGATAAAACCAGAGGCCCATGTAGGGCCCGTGTGCAAACATTACTCTAGCGCCCGCTAGTAAGCGCGCGGTCAAAAAGGAATGGTAGCGGGCGGCGCTCGGCGCCCCCTAGGACCGCTGGGCCCGTGTGCAAGGCACACCCTGCACCACCGGTAAAGACGCCCCTGGATAAAACATATACGGCCTATAACCATCTCGAAAGTCCATTTTACACGCGGGTGGAAGCATTTTTTAAGTTGGATTCCGGATATTACCAACATACAAACTTACAAAGCTAAAATCTCACAGACTTTTCCTCTGTATAATATTGGTAGACATTACTATTCGGCTGATTTCTCTTGAACCTAGTTTCACCCTAGTTGACATTTGAGGGGTAAACAGTGCCTTTTAGCGACCTTTTCATTGTTAAGAAACTGACATTTCGCAAATGTCAAACGAACCGCCGTTAAAGGTATACTGCTTAAAGCAAAATAATACCTACATTGGTAGCATCCTAATCGTCAGTATACACTACACCTACAGTAAAAATGCCAAAATTATAAAAATATTATAGAGAAGAAAAAAAACGGCCACGTTAGTTATTTTTATGGCTTATGTTATTTCATTATTAGTCGAATGAAACGCAATGTTCTCCGTAAATCCGTTTCAGGCGCGCTCATATCACATATCGTATCAAAATAATGGCACTGAAAAAACAAATGTCATGTCGGCTGCCTACCCATTTTGGGAATGTAACTGAGTGTAGGGTTACCAGATACAAATTTCAAAAGTCCTGACAAAATTCCTGATTTTCGGCCAAAATTCCTGACACGAGCTTGTCGCGCTCGCGCTCGCTTGATTTATTTATGTCTATATCGTAAAAAGATAATTGCGATTATTTATAAGTCATTTATGAAACTCCAAAGTACTTGTGGCTTTACCTTTTTTGTTTTTGTGATTAAAAATAAAAGTTTACAGTGTATAAAATTTTATTGTGTCATTTATTTGCCGAAAATTCCTGACATTTTCTTTTTCCGGCCGCATTCCTGACATATGTCTAAAATTCCTGACATGTCAGGAAAATTCCTGACATCTGGTCACCCTAACTGAGTGTGTATCGCATTTTCACCGCTTCCAAGCTAGAACCATATAAAAACTCGGTTTTTACAATTTTAAGTATACCAATGGCACTGAAAGGTTATATTTTGTTTTCGAATAGCATGTGTCTATTGTATTACCCTATTCCATATAAGATTAGAAAAATTGTGCGTCAAATCGTCGTGCAATTTCAAGGAAAACCTTTTTTAAACGCAAACGAAATGTATTGCCTTGTTTGAAAAGCACTTAATCATCGAAATAAGTGAAACTAGTACAATATTTCCCTTTGATGCCTTAGATAAATGGACACGTAGATGAAATTGTTCCGTCAAAATTCAAACCTATGGCACTGAAAAATTGTATTTCGTTTTGAAAATATAAGCGTGCCTACTATACTAGGTGTAGATACTTAACAGTTGAATCGTTCCCACTTAACCATTCCTACAATCGTTAGGAATTATGGTTTTGACAACAAACTAACCAACAATGAGCCCAAACTTCACTTTAATCTACAGTCGCTGAAGCTGCAAACTTTACCCTCTATCGACTCCATATTTTGGCATAAATTCAAAGTTTTAGCAGCGAATATCTTGGCTGGAATGGGGAACTATGTAGGAAGCCAAAATAGTTTGGTAAAGGATTGCGTTCAGCGCCATCTAGCGGCGGATAGCTTAAATATTTGCCTGCGCTGATTTATTTGTGAGGTGGAGTATGCTATTACTGGTGTCGGTTATTGAATTTGTTTATAAAATTAAGCTATCGTTAAGTGTTTAGACCATATATTAATGACTAGCATTTAAAAGCACATAACATAAAAACCTAAAAAATACTGATTTATATACAATTACCTTTCCACTTCAACTTAAATTATGAATAGGTAAACTTTGAGAGTTTGTAAGGTTGCAGCTAGTAGGTAGGTACATACTACAAAGAACTAACCACACTGTAACATATGTCTGATAACGCTCAACATGTCAAATGTCAATGTTCCTGTCACAATTACCTTTCCACTTCAACTTAAATTATGAATAGGTAAACTTTGAGAGTTTGTAAGGTTGCAGCTAGTAGGTAGGTACATACTACAAAGAACTGACCACACTGTAACATATGTCTGATAACGCTCAACATGTCAAATGTCAATGTTCCTGTCACAATGCCCCGGTGCGAGGGTCAATTGCTAGCGGAAAAAGATTTCGAGAAAGATAAAATGGCAGGGCGCGATTCTACGAACAAAATTAAATCTACGGTACCAAATTAAGAAGATACCTTCTTAGAACTAACCAATATCCTTGTAAGAACTTTCAATGTTCTCTCTAGAAATATAAATAATATTTGTAATGCCCCCCAGCCTAGTATAGGTACCATGTCCAAATATATGTACCTATATAGATTAAATATAATAATACGTCGATGAAACACTGTTTGGCTATCGTTTTATTCAAATGAAATAAGTCATGTATGGAAATCGGAATAATACAATTGATATACAAATAGTACACTTCGTAAGATAAGTCTACCGCGGTTTGTAGAAAGATTAAAAATAAGTAGGCATTTTAAAATGCTACGCTCTTTGGATTATCGCGTTCACACTTGGCTAAACATAGAATGTAGATACAAAAATGTTTCTATTGTGATGTTTTAATATTATTGCAACTTGAATGGCTTTAGAATCGCGCAAAGTATGAAAATAAAAAGTATAAAAACGCAAAAAGACTGGAGGTGCGGGGTATCGATCCCCGTACTTCTCGCATGCTAAGCGAGCGCTCTACCATCTGAGCTACACCCCCGGATGAATAAACTTGTGAAATTATGAGCCACTAGCTAACAGTACACACGCTTAAGGCGCATTGGAATATTTGGAATGACATCATTTTAGGTTGACTATTATATTATAATTATGACTATTAAATATAATTACAATAGCGTATATAAGATAAACAATAATAATAATCTTATCTTATCGGTTATTTATATGATCGATAACTTATGTATAATAATTATAAATTTATGTTCTGTTATGTTATGAGTTAACCTGTTAAAAGAAAGTCTGTTTTGATTCATAATTGAGATTATGCTGATAGAAAAATTGTGTAGGTTTGTATATTCATTTTCATAATCATATTTTTAGGGTCATAATTTACTAAGATTTTACAGTAAACCATACTCTCGATTGACATAGTTGGATAAGTAAAATAAATAATATTATTGTAAGTAAAATATACAATATTCTGATAAACGACAACATGCCATTTATTATGAAAATAGAAAGCAAAAATTATTTCGCCCAACGTGGGGCTCGAACCCACGACCCTGAGATTAAGAGTCTCATGCTCTACCGACTGAGCTAGCCGGGCTGTGAGGAGCAATGCGAAATAGCTAATTACGTTATACTACGTCGGTTGAACTGCTATGCTCAAACTTTAAGATTACCCTTTACCCCAGGAAAATTACGTTTTTTTCAAACAATAATTTATTACAGCGTTTGTTTAATTTTCAAATGTTATTCTAAGAAGAGTTATATAAAAATTAATGGCACATCCATTGTTGACATGGCATTCTGAAGGTGATTGCAGGAAGATTTAACTGCCCGATTATGTGGCATTGGATTCAGACGGTCAGGACTACTTTGACTTACCTCAAGTAGTCCTGACATCAACAATCGTGTAGGTACTAACTAACATAGCGTATAAGTTTTTCAAATGTACTACTAACAATATATATGGACTAAGGTCTGAAATAAATCATTTTTATTTTATTTTATTTGATGTCCATGTTTTTTGTATGATTTATTTATTATTCTTGAAGAGCTCCTGTAAATTAACCAAAACAAAAAATAAAATCTCTATTAATATTTTTCCTCTTTTTTCAGGAATTGGTTAAATATCGATTTTTTGATGACTATTATTTTGGTGGATTTTGAGTCTACGTAATTACTAAACTAATGATAATATATCAGTGACACACAAAAAATCTGCTGTTATGAATTATTTCCTAATTTTAATTTTTTTCCATACTAATGAAAATAAAATGCTTGGGCTACTTGAATTTTTTATGTGATACTAAATTTAGCCGAAACTAAATAGTAGAAATGAAGTCTTTCAAATTCGACACCAACGTCAACGTCAACTTTTTATTTCTGCTTCAATCTGTTTTCGGTACGCATTCAAAAATTTGAATACGTTTTACTCGTTCTGATACAAATGTGTTTGAGCTAACGAAGTTGCGAAACATAATGAAATGCAATGCAATGCACATGAAAAACGGCCTATAAAAATAAACCTCTACGTGCAAAAAATGTTTCTCAATTAAAAAATTTCTTAGATTCAAAATTAAACGAACTCTATGGTGTTAACAAATACCGGTTGAAAACCAATGTCAACCGAACAATTTTCCAATCCCAAACTAAATATAAACAGCTCTCGAAAATGCCTTCCAAATTAACTTCAATTCAACTTCGAACGCCAATTAGTGACAGTTTTTAGAAAAAAAAACGACTTTTTTAACCCTTCCGGAACTCTAAGTACTCGTTAACTAGTTGAAACCGGCTGGAACCAGTTCGGCGGTGGGGGCTTTGAGTTAGTTTTGTCATTGTGATTTTAATTATTGCTGTTTTATGCAGAGGCATTTTCACTGTTAGGTATGACGTATTTAGTTTTATATGAAATAAAATGGCACGTGATAACGATTACTTACCTAAGCCGTACATTGCCGTAGTTGTTTAATTCCGAATTTTGTGTTATTGAATGACAGTGAGATGAAGTAAAACTAAATAAATATGCTCAGCATTGCTGATCGGGAAAAAGTTTAAAAATTACTATTTAAGTACTTTAAAAAAAAACTCAGGTTTTTATTAATGACCCGGATGTAATAATAAATTATAACTTAATTAACATTGTTAATGTACCTACTTAAATGCTCGTGTTTAATGATTTTATTACTAATTTGTAATTTCTATGGCATTGACATTTGTATGCCAATGGACAAAAACTAGAGATAGAAAACATACAATAACCAAACAAACACATTAGGACTTTGCAAAATACGGGTGATTACCAAATACAAACGAGCTTGTTTGCTCACTAGTCATTTAATGGATAATAGTTTCTATTATACCTATTTTTCTAAGAAACAAATAGATATTCATATGTTATTATAGGTACATATCCTTAAACGCGCGTGAAGGATGCCTGCACAATATATGCAGGAATAAAATAAAATAGCAATTCCGGAAAGGTCAAACGGGGCAAATGCGTCGATGGGGTAAATGCGTCGATGGGGTAAATGCGTCGCTCGATGATATTTCCGATACTGAACATTTTAGAACATTACAATCGTTTAAATTGAAAGTTTGGTAACCATGCTTTGAACATCGAGGGCTGCAATAGTTCTAAAATGTTGCGTTTCGAAATTATCTTCAAAAGATGCACTAACGCAATTGACGCATTAACCCTATTAGACCTAACATGTTACAAAACTGAAAAATCGTTTCGTTCCTCTTTTGTATCCCATGATATTGAATTGGTGAATGTTAATTTTGAAGTATGAGACAACCGATCTGAATGCGGATTCTTTTGTGTCATAGATAATTATATCTCTAATATTCTTAGCTATGTTTGATGAAAACCTGTTCCGTTTTTGAGATATTAGACTTTGAAATGAAAATGTCGGGGGTTTTGCAACTTTATATTTATTTTAACTTTGAATAACTGAGCTGACAATTAAATTCTTTGTAGTCATAGAACCTGATCAGAACGTTTCACGAGAATCGGTTAAGAAATTTGACCTAAAGAGGTGAACAGCCGGATAGCGGGACATCAGGACATCCATACTAATATTATAAATGGGAAAGTGTGTGTGTTTGTTTGTTTGTCCGTCTTTCATGGCAAACCGGAGCGACGAATTGACGTGATTTTTTAAGTGGAGATAGTTGAAGGGATGGAGAGTGACATAGGATAGTTTTTATCCCCGAAATCATCCACTAAGGGGGTGGAATGGGGGGGGGGGGTAAAAGTTTGTATGGAGCTGCGATATAAACGAGTTCCACGCGGACGGAGTCGCGGGCAAAAGCTAGTACGAAATAATTTTGGTCTAAGCTAAAACGATTCGTACTTCGCACGTTCAAGAAATAAACAAACATAATATAGCAAGTTATTGCGACAAGATCCTATATTATTAGGTGTATAACGGCCCTTACATTTCATAATCTCTCAAACAGACTAAAATAATTCCTATCCTCGCACAGCAAACCGCTATGGTCCGTATTTTTTTAATAACCTGCGGTCAAGTAACCACTAGGGCTGTGGCTCGATGGCTTTTGAAGTTCATTCCGGTATATTTCTAGTATTGCCAACTTAAAGCTAGGAAAGGGTTGTGGCCGGGGCTTTGTGGAGCTTTTTTAGTAGTGTTTAAAGTGGGAACGAAGATAAAATACTTGTGTTGTGTTTATTTTTGCTCGCAACCACTGTGCCAGTTGAATCCTAAGAACTGATTTTAGTCACATAAGTAATAAATACATTCAACGTAAATGGATATCGATCAACGAAATTGAAAATTGCTAAACTAAAAAAACATAGTCTGACATCGTTAGCTTCGCACTCGTTCCAAAAAAAATGCCACTTTTAATACATACATTTAAGTCACTATATAGTTTAATGTCTTGAAACATTCACATTTTCCTTAATTTTGTGGAAACCGTAAAACACGCAACAAAGCTTCAGCGGGATGAAGCTTAAAGCAATCCGATTAGCGGCGCTCCGCAGAATTAAGACTTAATTAAAAATGCTTAATATTAATACAATTGTCAATTATTTGAGAAACTGATGAAAGAACTAGAGCGGGGCGGAGGCTCTAATTGACCGAGTTTCGGAGATTTCTTTTAACAAGCTTTATATTAACTTGTCCTGTTAGTATGTATGTATGGAACAAATATAGCAAGTTAAATTCGACCCACTTCCCGGTGACCGATTGAGCTGAAATTTTGGGTATAAGTATAGTTTGGATGACAATTAAATATTATGGTACCATCGAGCTGATCTGATGATGGACACAGAAGGTGGCCATGGGAATTCAGTAGTTAACTGACGTAACCGTTGAGTTTGGGTTCGTTAGAATCGTCTCAATGAGTAGTTGATGATGGTATGCAGAAAAGTGCAGTCGGCAATAAAAGCGTGTAGGTACCAAAAATTTAATTTTTGACAGAGACTTTTTCTCTTGCGTTTCTGTTCCATTCAAAATACATGTGCGTCATCATACACATACTTTCCAAAAGATAAAGCATGAATAGATATGAAGTGAATACGATATGTGTGTCAATAATTTTCTGATCACTATTCCTACACTAACATAGCTCCTAAGTTAATAATGTACCTAAAACTAACAAATATGGATGTATCTTTACTCCGAAATAAACGTATTTATTATTATTCCTGGCTCTTGTTTTAAATTTAGGGATTATCTAGGCTGAGCTGCTGGATTAAATTTAGCCTTGGTCTATCCAGGAGGTCAATAATATACACTTGGGAATGTATTCGTTTCGGAGATTTTTAGTATTTCCGGATATCCAGCCGTTTTTCTTCACATATCGCATATCTCAACCGATTTTCGTGAAAATTCTTGAGCAGGTTCAATGGTTACATGTTTTTTTTGTCAAATCAGTTTACATAACGACGCTATAATGAGGCTATCCGCAGCAGAACTAAGTTAACTGATATAGCCCTTCGAATCGCTTAACTTAAGTGGCGGTGGGCGAGGCACATTGCACGTAGAACCGATGGTCGTCGGGGCGGAAAGGTTCTCGAGTGGCGAGCGACGTACCGGAAGGCGCGGCGTGGGTAGGCCCCCCACAAGGTGGACTGATGACCTGGTGTAAAGGAGTGGATGCGGGTGGCGCAGGACCGCTCATTGTGGCACTTTTGGGGAAGCCTATGTCCAGCAGTGGACTTCTTTCGGCTGATATGATGATGATGATGACGATGAATTGATGGGTTTATATTTATAAAAAAAACAATTTTTTTTAAAGACAGAATCTGCATTGGTAGTATAGATTATTTGTTGCATTGAACTAACAGAGCTGTATTTGTTACAGGCAACACCAACGCAAGGGCGATCTCAATGGGTAAGTTTAAAAATACTCGGGGTGTTTACGCCATGTTTCATGTTTGTCATGCGGAGTCATGGTCGTTAACTCACTTTGAACTAGGGATGCGTGGGGTCGATCGTTCGTTAATCGTATTTTACGCCTGTCTAATCGATTTGCACTTTTTTTGCAGATATTTATTATGGAATTTAATTGACATTGTAGTTCAAATTCAGATTAGTTCAAAGATTTCTGAATACAGCGGTTAAGGTAGTTACTGCGTTTGTAATAAATACATATATATTCCTGAATTTATTTATTTATCTAAACTTTAATGCACAAAACCAAAATAATGTACAAATGGCGGACCTAATGCCAAATGGCTGAATTGTTCTTATTCTTATCTTGAAAAATTCCGGTATTATTTTCATTAACTTTTATTAATTTTTTTATTTATTTCATTAATTTTTAACCCCCGACGCAAAAAGAGGGGTGTCATAATCATAAGCTTAACGTGTATGTCTATGTATCTGTGTATCTGCCTGTGGTAGCGTAGCTCCCTAACGGATGGACCGATTTGAATGCGGTTTTTTTCGTGTCATAAATAATTTTATCACGAGTGTTCTTAGCCATGTTTTATCAAAATCCGTTTAGCCTTTTTTGAGATATTGGACTTTGAAATGAAAATGTCGGGGGTTTTTCAACTTTTCTAAGTTGTAGTTATTTATTTATTGAACGCAAAAATATTGTGTTCAAAATTTGTTGGCGACTGACGCGCTCTCTCGTTTAATTACATTTGCAAGTTGTACCTATATTAACATTAAACTAAATCATGCAAATTGATTTAATCCACGTAGCGTAAAGTTAATCAATTAGGCGATTCAATGCCCTAAGCAGTTTAAAAAGTACATTTTATTGCCCTATGGGCTCAGCCCAAATTAATTAATGAAAAAAAAAACAATAATGTATTTTGTTCATTTTTTTACCATTTTCTATTACCTACTTTTAAATACCCACAGTTTTATCTTTATACGTCGACAGCGTTTGACGATTTTAATAGGATATAAAGTTTTTACCGGCGGTTCCCAAAGTTTACGCGCTGTATGCGCCGACACGTCCTTTATTAGGGTGCGGAAGAGATAGCCGTAATGGCGGCCGGGTTTCGGTGTTCGTTAAAATCTGAATGTATGGAACGTTTGACAAGTTTCTATGGACTGACAGCTGTCAGCGCCATATTTAACGTTGATCGGTCTGTAATCGTGAGTCGGTGCAACCCGCCCTAAGAGTGAGTTGCACCAAACCGTCTGTAATCGTAAGCGGCGTTCGTTAAAATCTGAATGTATGGAACGTTTGACAAGTTTCTATGGACTGACAGCTGTCAGCGCCATATTTAACGTTGATCGGTCTATAATCGTAAGTCGGTGCAAACCACACAAAATAAACGTTGAATATGGCGCGGGCAGCTTTCATTCCAAAGATTGTCAAACCAGCCATTCATTAAAAATTTAACGAACACCATTTACAATTACAGACGGTTTGGAGAAACCACCCTAATTCATTCTTACTCTAACCTGCTTAAGAAAGAGATGACTATATGTTTTCACCTTCAGATTTGGATTGGTATAATGGAATAAATATGTGCTACCATCATGTCGTTCGTTATAATCAATGTCAAACCTGTAATAGGTATGTATAAGAAGGTAATTACTACCACTATTTATTAATTTAAATACGTTTATAATTGGGATATTTCATGACGTAAACAAATCTGTGGATATTAATATACTTACATTAATCTGTTATTTCATGACGTTTTCTTACATAAACTGTGATTAAAACGCGAAAATCATCTCCTGTATTGTACAATCGTTTGAATACAAAATGGATTGTCCATCAATCTTGGGGCGTCAATACGCGCCCCATTTTGCGGTTACAATCAATTTGTCCGCATTTTTATGACTGATAGCCATACTTAAGCAAGCTTCAGTATCTGTTTAAGTATAATCATAAAGATAATTCTGATATGAATTGAAATCTTAAAATATTGCATCTTTTATTTTTTTATTGCTTTACTTTATATACACGGGCTACTAAATATTTACTCATCAGTTAAATCAACATATACTCTTAACTGTCTAAAAAACACACTAATTTGCTACAGCACTGAACCTGCCATCAATTATGATTGACTTAAATCTCAAGAGAAAGTAAGAATTATAGAAAAATATGTGTTTTGTTGTGCATACTCTATGTATAGGTTATAAAAGTCCTTGTAATTAACATGCAAGAAATCGTACAAATATTTGATTTCAATTAGTTAAAATAACATCAATGAGATCTTTCATTAATTCATTGATGTAATAATTGGTTAAACATCTTTACAATTTAAATAGTCTTTGGCGCGATAGAATAATTTTAACAGTAAATTTCGCCAATTTTCGCTTAAATATTTGTCCATTGCTCGTTATTCTGAATTTTCATGTTAATGTTACGGATTCACATAAACTGAGATTTAACATAAACCTTTTGTCACTGTTAACGCCATGACAGCCTTTTAGTCCTAAAACTATAAACCTTGTAACTTTTCCTTCATACACCGGAAGCTTATGGTTGACATTATTTAATGTGGCGCACTTTTCATAAAACTGTAATTGGAATGGGAATCTTCTCTCTAGGACGGTAGAGTTGCTTTTGAGTGGACTACTTTGATGTCATTCGGCGAACTCAAATAATCCCAAGTACACGTTATACGTACGTACGATTACGTGCGTTATGTGCGGGTAAAGTTCCCTGCTAATTATTACTCCCCTGGGCTTGCGTCGTAAAAGCTTGGCGCAAGCTTGGATGATATTTTTGCAATTTACATGTTTTAATATGGAATAAGTTTTTAATTAAATTTGAACCAATTGGTACAAAATAAACACCTTAGGGAACGATTCGGAACAATCTAACAATTATATGATATTTATAAAAAGTTTTTTTTACTTAAAACTGTAATGGCCGTATTTATAAACGTTCAAAAGTCAATTTTAGCTAGAATGCCTTCAATATTCGTTTGTCTTTATCTGTCACTTTGTCATTAGTGTTTAGAAGAAAGGGACAAAACACATTTTATTCATCAGAGGCATTTTAAGTTTAATGATAAGGGAGTAAATCTCTCAATACCAATTGACCACTATCAATTGGTTGTACAGTCAGGATCAAAAGTAACTGCATAATCAAAGATGTCAAAGGCTCTGATTCCCTTTTAATAAAGACTTGACGTCTTCGTTTGCGTGGCTACTTTTGATGCTGATAATTTATTTTTATTTACTATAGTATCCGCTAAACCAAGAGGCTAGTCAGGCAATAAAAGTCAGTACTATTGTTGCACGGCCCGCTCCATAAGGCAGTGCAGGTGCGAAAGAGATAGCATGATCCAAATTTTATGACCTGACTCGCCATTTGGTTTTGCGGATACTATAGTGGTCTAAAGCGCCGAAACCTTTGCTTGTTCGCTCACACGCTCTCTTCAGCGTTTTGCGCCGTTTTAAACTGTCGGACCGGTGTAATGGAGATTAGGGTTCCATACGGCCCCAAAACAGGCTAAATGAAAATGATATGACGTGACACGCTTACGGGGACAATGAGTTTTTATGAAGCTGTTTGTGCGTTTGTTTTCGGAGTGGTAATTGGGATTGGCGGGAAATGGTAAAAGCGCATGTGGATTTAGGAGACGATGGTGTTTTAGAGACGAGTAAATAATAAAAGTGATCACTAAGCTACGACAAAACAGTTTCTGCAGCGGCACAGAGATCTTTTCCATTACCCGACAAAAGCAGGGGTTTTATAAGTTTAACGTGTCTGTGTATGGAGTCTGTGTGTCTGTCTGTAGTATATATCATAACCTAAACGAATGGACCGATTTTTAATGCGCTTCGTTTTCCAAATGCTGTGATCGAGATCGAGACGGTTCTTAGCTAGGTTTTATCAAAATCGGTTCAGCCGGTTATGAGATATTAAACGTTGAAATGTAAATGTCGGAAGTATTTCAACTTTTCTATTATTTTATTTTAACTTTATTGCACTTTAACAAGTAACGTATACAAAAGGTGAACTTGTCTGTCACTAGTTCTATACTCTCATGTCCTCATACTTACAAAAAGTTTTTTTATCATCTAGTATCGACCTTTCTTTTGTTTCATTCGTCATCATCTTTGATCATGAATCATGAGCAGCAAGCTATATAATTTAACTAGCTTTTGCCCGCGGCTTCGCCCGCGTAGTAAAAGTAATTTTCCAATAATTGTTGAATTGCTACGCCGCCTACTAACCTACTACTACTAAATTCCCCTACGAATAACCCTTCGTCATAACCCACTATGGTAAATTAATTTTTATTTACTATTATTTTTATGCCCGTGTGGTGGCGGGTTAGAATTTCACCACCCTCTTTCTTCCCGTGTGTGTCGTAAAAGTCGATTAAGAGAGCAGGGTTGAAGTGTGTTGTGGGTGATGGGCTAACAACCTAAGCAATATCACTTTTTGTCGATCTTTTATACACACATTTATGCTAAAAGTGGCGCTGGAACATAAAGTTCATGTGCTCTGCCTGCCCCTTTTGGGAATAAAAGCGTGAATGTATGTATGTAAGTAGTGAGTTAATGGGGTTTTCAGATCAGAGATCTGAAAACTGCCCATTAACACTTATAATATTCAAGTGATATTTGAAAACCTCCGTCGGGTATTTGTTTTCGAGCCAGAATAAGACGATCCTTCTAGAATATAACTACTTATTGTCTTATTAATCTACATTATTTAAGATAAAACTTTCCTGCTAGTAACACGTCTTCTTTTGCAGAAATATGAAATTTCAAAAACAATCTCAGAGCATGAAATTGGATGTGGTTTGTGCAGTTGGTAAAAAACACAACTTTCGTCATGGTAAACTTTTACCTGACACTATCCGTTGTGTAATTTGCGGACCCTCTAACTGTGGAAAAACTAATTTAATAATTGGACTTCTTTTTCACGAGCACGGATTGCGTTTTGAACATATTTATGTTTATTCTAAAACTCTTTTCCAACCCATGTACCAGTATTTAGAAAAAGTATTAGCATTAGTTCCTGCAGTCACTTATCAAAAGTACACTGAAAATGATCAAGTAATTAGCCCTCATGAAGCTAATATTAATTCAATTATAATATTTGATGACGTGGCGTGTGAGAATCAAAATAACATTCGAGATTATTTTGCTATGGGAAGGCACAAATGTATTGATAGTTTCTACTTGAATCAAACGTACAGTAAAATACCTAAACAGTTAATTAGAGACAACGCAAATTTAATAATTATCTTTAAACAAGATGACGTTAATTTACGTCATGTATATGACGAACATGTGGGATGCGATATGACCTGGTTAAAGTTTCGAGAAATGTGTGCAAAAGTATGGAGCATACCTTATAATTATTTGGTTATAAATAAAGATTGTTCTAAAAATTCAGGATGTTATAGGATGGGTTTTGATACCTTAATTGTAATTGATTAATACATAATTTAAAGAAATGTATTTAAATATTACGTTTATTGTTATCAAAGAAACCACCGAGATCAGACATGAGTCGCAATACGACCGAAGAGAAAAATGTTAAAGAAAAGTTATTAAAGTCTACAGAGGCTGTCAAAAGAAAGGTCAAACTTATACGAGACATACAAAATGACAATAACATGATCCTGGAGTCTGTTTTCAAACCAATTACCAAGCCACTTAATAATATAACAAAAAGTACAGTGAACGCTAATTTAAATACTGATGACTTAAAATCTGATGACGATGAATTCAAATTTAACAAAAACACAATAAAAAAATTAAAATTCAGTCCGGATAGTGCAAAAAATAGCGATGGAAGTATGAACGATAATACTGTTTTGCAAAAATCATTTGATTCAAATTCAAATCTTGAATCACACCATGAGAATATTTCTGATGACAATCTATCGAAAGTAAGTAATGATACTAATGATGACAACGATGATGATGATGATGATGATGATGACATCCTATCGAATGAAAGTCAAGACATTGAGGATAACGATAAGACATTTGAAAGTGTTAATAGTAATATAACGGATAACTCTAACGACAGATCATATTATTCTCCACGCGATGATCCAGCTTTTGCTAAAAAGTCAAGTACCTTTGATAATGTTCCTTTTGGTGTTCGAACAGAACGTGGTAGGCTTATGCTAGGATCTTCTTCAGTTCATCTTACTAATAAGAAACTCCAAGTCAATGGGCGTATTCTAAACTTGACACCAGGATTAAAAGAATTATTATTGAAGAAAGTACCTGATTTGCGTGTCATAACAGATGAAGATAAGCACAATTATAAAATACTTTTAGTAGAAACTAATGCCCACAGGCGTGACTTTAATCCAAACAAACAAATCAAAAGTAACAAAGGCAAGAAGTATTTACACATTATTAAGCCGCTTTTTAAGTTGACAAAACCGCGAACGAATAGCACTGAAAGCTGTACTAAGGGTAAAGGATTACCTATATTAAAAAACGTTAAAAAGGATACTAACTATGTTTATTGGGATGATCCTAACGAGCTTGTAGATAGGTTGAAACTGTTAATTGCTTCTCGCGATGCTGGTAATACGGGGTTGGATAACGAAATTATATCTATTATTGAAGAGTTACATGAAGCTGGGCACGTGAATAATATATAACTTTAAAATTCATTCTTTACCAGACAGTTAATGAGAAGCTTTTCAGTTAATAACAACTAACAAAATAGAAATGAATATCGACAAGTTTGGTCATCATGTACACAAGCGTTTACGTTTGATGACAGTTTCTGACAAAGCACTTTTGAGATCAGAGAATGGAGATTATGATTTACAATTTTCAAGATTGAAAGGCTCTACAAAACCAATGACAGCGGATGATGCAGTTAACAAGCAATATGTATATATCAATCTTTCACGAATTTTTACGACAAAAAAGACCTTGGTCAAATATTTTATGCCAAAAAAGACCTTGATCAAATATTAAACACTATAAAAGCTCAGATTCAAAATCTTAATGCACAGTTAAGATTGAACTTTTATACCAAACAGGAAGTAGAGACTATCGTCAAACATACTAATAATGACAAAGGAACAAATCGTGAATGAAATTCATCGATCAGCTCGTAAAAATTTCAAACGCAGACCAGTTATTTTAAAGGGAATTGATAATTTATGGCAAGCAGATTTATTGGATTTACAAAAATTTCACACGCTCAACAAAGGATATAAATATATTCTAGTTGTAATTGACGCGTTTTCTAAATATGCATGGTGTGTTCCATCAAAATCTAAAACTAAAACTGAGATCAAAAACGCATTTGAAAAAATTATAAAATCATATAAAAGAATCCCAGTTAATTTACAAACAGACTTCGGTACGGAGTTTTATAATATCGAATTTGAGCGTTTATTAAAATCCTTAAACATTAACCATTATTCTACGTATTCGGTCAAAAAGGCTTCTATTGTTGAACGGTTGATAAAGACGCTCAAAGGAAAACTATTCAGATATTTTAGTTTTATAGGAAACTATAAATGGATGGGAAGGCCTTTAGCTGATATCGTTCAGTCTTATAATCATACTGTACATCGTACAACTAAATTTTAGCCTGCTGCCGTGAATTCTAAAAATGAAAAAGAAGTTAAGGAAAACATAGTCAAATCACGAAATTATTTACATCAAAAATCCAATAAATATAAGGTTGGAGATAAGGTTCGCATCAGCAAATACAAAAGTGTGTTTCATAAGGGGTATACGCCAAACTGGTCGACTGAGCTCTTTACTATAAAAAAAGTGAACAACACCCACCCTTTTACTTACCATATAGAAGATTTACGGAAAAACCCTATACTTGGTACATTTTATGAACAAGAATTACACAAAACTCGGTGTCCAAACATATATCTTATAGAAAAGGTTATCAAACGAAAAGGTAAAAAAATGTATGTAAAGTGGTTAGGACTTGATGATAGTGAAAATAGTTGGATTAATAGAGATGCTATTGTTTAGTAATATTTATACACTTCGTCTTACGTAAATTTATCATTCATTTAGTGGTAATGAGAGGAGGCGGACTTGTAAATAGTGCTATTAATCACTTACCGTTTGAACTGCATCTGCCTGGGTATAATTATTGTGGACCAGGCACAAAATTACATAAACGGTTGCAAAGAGGTGATAAAGGAATCAATCCATTGGATAACGCGTGCATGCAGCACGACATAGCTTACGACAATCATTCTAATTTAGGTGATCGTCACCATGCTGATTTAGAACTGTATAAAATGGCTAAACAAAGATTACAGTCAAAAACTTCCGGGAAAGCAGAAAAACTAGCCTCATGGTTAGTTAGCAAAGAGATGAAGTCTAAATTAAAGGCAGGTGCAGGAATTAAATCATTCAAACATTTTGTTAAAAAAATACGAACGGAATTAAAAAAAAACAAATCGAAAAATAAATCCACTGCAATCAGTCAAGCATTGGATGCAGCAAAAAGAATAATCTCTGTTCACAATACGAGTAAACTGCGTGTACCACGCTTACTACCCATTCCGAAGTCTGGGGGATTCCTTCCACTCATTCCTATATTTGCGGGTCTCTCTGCATTAGGATCATTGGCTGGTGGAGCTGCTGGAATCGCAAAAGCTGTCCACGATTACAAAACTGCTAGAAAAAACTTGGCTGAATCTGAATGTCATAACAAGATCATAGTTACCCAGGCGAGCACTCACTAATTTCGACATTTTAAAACACTCAACGGACATACCTCACTTTAGAGGTGTTTTTATGAGAGATAATTTACCTAGACGGTCGAAAAGAGTAGAATGTGCAATCCTAAATTTAGATCGTTCTGAAAACCAAGGAACTCACTGGGTAGCCTACGTCAAAGTAAACAAATATTGTGAATATTTTAATAGTTATGGTGATCTTCAACCACCGTTGGAATTAATAAATTATTTAAAAGACTGCAATATTTCATACAATTATGCCACTTACCAAAAGTTAAATACTGTGAATTGTGGCCATTTATGTATAAAATTCTTGAAACAATTTTGGTGTAACCATTTAAAAGTGGCTGATAAATAAAAAAAATTGCATTCACACAATGTCTTTCACTTTGTCTATAACTGGATGCTCCTCCTCTCTTATAACAAATCACTCACCTGCTCTAGAACTAGATGGTGATTATGAATGCGGTTTGCTATATATGTCGACTATTAATTCAATACCTAATATAGACAAGCGAAGTAATAAGTTTTATTACGGTGAAAATGAAGTAGTAGAAATACCTGAAGGCTCATATGAACTGCAAGATATTGATGATTACCTCAAAAGTCGTCTCAGAGATTGTTCTTTCACAATGACATGCAACAATAACACGTTAAAAACCTCTATATTGTGTTCTAAAACCGTTCACTTTAATAAAGAAGACTCTATTGGCAAGCTTCTGGGTTTTGGGAAAGAAACTGTTCCAGCGAATATATTAACCGAGTCCGCTTTGCCTGTATCCATTCTGTCTACAACCATAGTCAGAGTTGAATGTGACATCGTGAGCGGATCTTTTGTGAACGGGAAATCTTGTCATATAATTCACGAGTTTGTACCTAATGTACCGCCTGGTTACCGGATCATAGAAACACCAAAAAACGTTATCTATTTTCCTGTTACTCAAAAAAGTTTGAACTCTCTTAAAATAAGAATTTTAGATGAAAAAGATAATTTGGTCAATTTACGTGGTGAAGAAATTCAAATATATTTACACCTTCGTTAAAAATGATAGACTTTAATAAAAGCGTGAACCTATGCAAGAAAGTTACTAGTACTCTTTGTGCTACTAAGAGAAGAACACCTAAAGGACAACTTACGAAGCAAAATAAACAGTTCTTAAAAATAATAGGTTTATTAAAATGAGTATATTATCAGTAACAGATAATTTTAGCTTCGACAACTCTATAGAAAGTTTCGAATATCATTCCTATAAGCCGTACGTTACAAGTTTTAATTTAAATGATGAAATTCGTATACCTATTAATCAACAAGATCTGTATGTGCTGCCGTCAGAAAGTACTTTATACGTAGAGGGTTCAATTGCAGTATTAAACAGAGAAACGAAACAGCAAGTGAACAGTGTGCTTTTCACAAACAACTCAATTCTTCATTTGTTTCAAGATATTAGGTACGAGCTGAACGGTATTGAAATAGATAGACTTAAGAATGCTGGGGTCACAACAACAATGAAATCTCTCATATCCATGAATGAACTTGAATCAACGATGTCAACGCAGTGGGGCTGGGATATCAAAGGCATAAAAAACTCACACGGATCATTTTCAGTGTCTATACCGTTAAAAAAGATTCTCGGTTTCGCCGAAGACTATGGCAAGATTATAATAGCATGCAAGCATGAACTCGTTCTCTTGCGATCAAATACTACTTTGAACTGCGTAAAACTGAATACAAATGAATATGTAGATAACTTAACTATATCTAAGATAGTCTGGCGTATGCCTCATATTAAGGTTTCTGATCGAGAAAGATTGAGGTTACTGAAATATTTGGAAAAAGATCACGTTATTCAAATGGCCTTTCGAAATTGGGACTTGTACGAGTATCCACTTTTACCTCAAACATCAAAACATTCGTGGGCCATCAAAACATCATCTCAAATTGAAAAACCGCGATTTGTTATAATTGGATTCAAAACGAACAGAAAAAATGATGCTCTCAAAGATATAACTGGCTTCGATCACTGTAATTTGAAAGACGTAAAAGTGTTTTAAAATTGTGCCTATTTTCCTTACGAAAACTTGAATGTTAGTTTTTCATCAGAAAAGTTTGCTTTATTATACGAACAGTATGCCAAATTCCAACAGTCTTATTACAACCGTAGCCAGGCGCCGTTGCTTTCCCCACAAGAATTTAAAGACGTTGCACCTCTATTTGTTATCGACTGTTCACGACAAAACGAAACCTTAAAAACAGGGTCAGTAGATGTTAGAGTTGAATTTGAATGTGAATCAGATTTACCTGACCATACTTCAGCTTATTGTCTTATTTTAAATGACAGTATTGTAGAATATAAACCGCTAAGCAATATTACCCGAAAAATTTCATAAATGACGGACTATTTGTTTGTAGACCTCCAGGGTTTTAAATCCTCGGAAAATGAGTTTATTGTTAAAGAATTTGGATACAGTACAAATGATTACACGCAATCATTTTTAATAAAACCTCCATTCGCATTCTTTACTCTATCGGAATGGGAAAAAAGACGCGTAAGATGGATTGAAAAGAATCTAGGTATTTTGTGGCGTGAAGGTTATGTTGATTTTAGAGAGTTCAAACGAATTATTGTAACTCATTTACAGCACAAGAAAATATTTGTGAAAGGCAACGAAAAGATTAAATGGGTTAAAGATTTGTGTGCTGACTGTAATGTAGTTGATATAGGAGAGATGAATGCTCCCTCGTTTGGTGACCTATATAAAAAGTATTGTTTGAATGGGAATGTGAATTGTGTTAATCATAAAAAGAAATGTGTGTTAAAAAACGTTATATGTATTAAAACATGGTATTTAGATAATGTGTGCAAAAAATGATTTTTAAGATTTAATAAATTGTGTTGTCAATACCTTCGAATTTTTATTTTACTTACTATCTACATACATAGCTATAGAAATTAAATAAAACACCGTAGTTACGAAATATAGGTTTATTAAAAATTTACACAAAAACATTTTTACACCTTTATTCATAATATTTATATCTTAAAACTAACTTACACGTTCTAGCACTAAAGTACCTAATTAAATAACACGACATCTGCGACGCCTAATTTTGCTATAGCAAACTTTATAGGCGTTACAAATGCGTAGTGCATTTAATGTACAATATCAAAACATGGACTCATGACCCCAAGATAAGGTCGATATTCGGTCCTTTAGCAAGATACGTTTGTCATCATTTGACGACAGTGCAACTTTTTTGACTGATTGCGTGAAAATAACATGTTTTAATGATTTAAATACAATGTTTGTCTTTCTCAACCTTTCATTATTTAACAATACCTTTTTATAGTTCTCAAAATCCAAATGACGCAAGACATGTTTCTTTGTACCCTTAGCTTTTTTCAGTTGCTTTTTTTCTGTTTTGATACAGTATAATTTGGACCTGAGACCTACAAACTCACGTATTATTTCACCTCCTAGCTCGTCTTTGAAAAGGCCTGGTACTTTATTATGTTGACGAGTAATGCCATAAACATTATTAGCAGGATAATTACTAGTGTCAAAATAATGCTGAAAATTCAATTTAATGTCTGCGTATACATCTTCTGTGCTAACAGCATACAGCAAAGAGTCGGTATCAGAATAACATAAATTTATATTAGGCCCGTAAAATGTTTTCATCGAAGAATAATGAAAATTATACATATGAGACTTCGATATTTCCAAAACAGTAAAACCGATATAAATGGGTCGGTCGAGTTTAATAGACTCGGGTTTCATTTGTACAGCCACGAAATTTTCAGAAAAAATAGTTGAGCTATGATAATTCGGTCTAGATATCAGGCATTCGGCTCCATATTTCTTTTTTGTTTTATTTTTAGTATCATTCCATATGTTAACCAGCATAACTTTTAACCTCTTCTCGGGGTCTTCTAATGTCTTTCCAAAAATAGCATTGTTAAATAACTTAAACAAGTTTTGTTCGAATACAGATGTAGCTTTTTGTCGTAACTGAGTGTTTAAATCTATGTACTGTTTCAAAAATTGACTCTGCTTAAATTTTATTACTCTATGAATTTTTTTAAGTACTAAGCCATGTTTCAAGCATGTTTTTAAATGTACATAATGAATAACGTACTCGTATTTATCATATAAATTCGGAATCAGTTTAGGTTGCTTTGAACCAGGAGGTACGAATTTTTGAGGACAGAACGGAATGTCGTTGTGCAAGTCATGCAAGTATTCTGGATACTGTAAATCCACTTCCAAAATATAACCAAAATCAGAATCATCTGGTACTAAGCGAACATCTAGGTCTTTAATTTCATCTTGCTGCAATAATTCGAAGTCGCCATAAGGCAAACTGGCACACATCGCATACCCGTACAGATTATTACAGTCTATATAAAGTAAAAAACTATTCGGTATACTGGGATCATAATCAGGCATGTATTTGTTATTTGCGTTGACATACCGTGTTGAACATAAGCAAAGTCCCCCCCGAATACCTTTTTGTATCATTCTAATTATTTCTAGGTCGTTAATAAGCTGTAATTTTACGTTGGTTACTCGTAACATAGCATCAAAACTTAAACTTGGTGCGGTCAGATAAAAAGCAGGATCTAGTCTGTAGTTAACTTTACAAGTTTGACGGAATTTTTCAAATATGTCGGCCAGTAATAACACATCAGATTTAAGGTAAATATCTGTGTATTCCCCTAAATTCTCTAGTCCAAATGATTACCAAACAAGTTTCGCATGCTCGTAATCATATTTTGATATCGTTTCATTAGTTAATGAGCTGTAAAAACAAGGTTGCCGAGGTAAGCATTGCTCTTCGTAGCGAGCCCAATTATCCATATACTCATAAGGGTAAATACCTTTACGTTTCAGTAGGTCAAAATGCACTTTTAATGGAAAAAAATACGCAAGGTGAACAAAATCTCCGTCGTCTAAAGTGCTTACTAGCTCCCCTAAACTAGCTCCTAAAAATTTAAATGAATCCACAAACCGAACTGCCATCATTTGATCAGGATTTTTGATAAAATACTTTGTGAACGATATGTAATTTTCTTTATTTTTAGCAATAACTTTAATTTGACCAGGCATTTCTCCTAATTCACGTAAAAATAAATGAGAATCATAACCAGACAAATTGTGAAAAAACACGGGCACGAATTCAGGTAAACGGAAGCGTAAGTTGCAAAAACTGTGGCTGGCCCCCCGAAATTTTCCGGTCACATGCGAATGATCTCGAACTGAGTCCCCAAGCAATAAATTACCACAAAGAAAACAATTTTGAGCGTTTAAAAAATCCTTTTCTTCCGTCTCAGTAATAACCATAGGCTTGGGATTCGAATAAATATTGTTTATTGTAGATATATCCCTTTGCAAATATTTGAGAAATTTAGCAACGCAATCTTCTCCACGATATGTAACGAACTTGTTGAGAGAACTATCGTACGAACATACAACATAGTACGCAAAGGCAGCTGGCACATGCTCCTGTAGTTGAATAGTATTTTCTGATCCCGTTTTTCCATTTGTGTTGGGCACCAATAAGGATTCAAAGTCTGCATATATTACGAAAGGCATATCCTGCATACGTTCGAAATTTTTAAACTGTATTTCCTCATTTTGATATGGTAAAACTGTTTTTACACCGCCACATACATGAGCATCCCTTTTTGTTTCGTTATTGAAAAATATCAAACATTCTTCGCAAAGAAAAAGTTTACCCTTGTGTTTTGTTAATTGATGTTTAAGCAAACGGCCTAAATCTTTAATCAGACAGTAATGAGTTTGTCGACCGTTTTCTAACATTAATAAATTAACATGATGTTGCTTGCGGCATGCAGTTTTGTACAGCGGACCTACGACTTCCAATTTATTATTTATCGAATATACATTAACACTTATATGTTGATTATTTTTCTCAAATATTTTGATATCGTTTAAACCCACGGGAAAAGTCATATTTTTGATATTGAGAACGTCCTCGTAATGAGGATACGAAGATACTCGATGAACATTATTTTTAGCAGGAAATAAATAAGCCATCACGCACCACAGAAAGCAAAACGCATCATTATTTTGTATATTGATACACGCGCGTTTTAGTTTTATACTTTTAGGCAAATCTATGAATCCAGACGCTCTCAGAGGATTGTACTTGCAGATATTAATTTCTAGGTATAATTTTTTCATGAAAGACCACCCGCTGTCTTTGGTTTGAAATTCGTCAATTTTTCGACAAATCGTCTGCAAAACATTTAAAAATATTTCATTGAAATCGAAATTTGGATGTATTACAATATTCTGCGTTGCAAACGACTTAATGTCACATGTATCGTTTTTTAGCAAAGAAAACTCCGCAAATAATTCGAAATTCACTTTGACACTACCGAAAGCTGATTGCCTTGCTTCCAAAATACGACGAACGCGGGCGCGTATGTTACTTATGAACTGAAAAGGTGGGCACGCACAGTCAAGGTCATCTTGGCTTCCCCGCACTCGGTATGATGCAAGCCTACTACGAAAAGCGCTACCAATTTTTTCAATGCCTTCAATATTGTTTATAGAGTTGTTATTTTTGTGCGCTGTGCTACGTAAATGACCGGAAAATGCGCGACTTGGTACAGCTATTTCGCAAACGGAACAGAAAACCGACCGGTTACTCATATTCAATAGGGAAATGATTAAGACTAAGGTCAAGTATTAGAATTAAAGGTATAGTAAGAATAATTAATAACGTTTCACGGTAAAATATTCCTATTCGGTGCAATTGATATTACATCAGCAATATTATATAATCAGCTCGACAAAAAGAATAAGGTGAAATATTACAAATAAAGGTATAGTAAGAATAATTATTAATTATTCACGGTAAAATGTTCCTTCTTCGGTGAAATGCTCCTTACATATTTTTAACACGTTTTTAATATGCGAAACCTCTGGTGAATTAGAGTCTACCTGAATTTTGAGGTTAACAAGTGCTTTCTCCCATCTGCCTTTCGATGCGATTGATGCAATATCAGCAACGTTATACAACTTTAAATCTAAATAAAGATCACCGGACAACTGACCGTAACGATACACGCTTCCGCCGGGGACTTTTCGTCTTAGTACAGATCGCAGCCCTGCACCATGTTTTTCGGCGCAGAAGTCGTTGTCACTATCGTCATCTAGAGCCCAGCCCGAAGAAGCGTTGCTTTGTTGATCCGACAATGGCTTCGGACCAGCTTTTGACCTGTAACCCATAAATAAGTTTGTTAAAAATATACAAACGAACTTACATATAAGACTAAAGTAATGACATCTTTGTAGGTAATAACTATACAACTTAGAAAAGATGAAAAACCCTCGCTATTTTCATTTCAAAGTTTACTATCTCACAAACGGCTGAACAGATTTTCATGAAACATGGTAAAGAACACTCGAGATAAAATCATCTGACACAAAAACACAGATACACAGACAGACACGTTAAAAAATATTACTTAAATACATGCGAATAACTAATGTACCTTCGTTGTAAAACAAAATTAGTAAATTACTTACCGTTGAGACGAAACTTTCTCCGTTAACGGCCTGGACTTCAGTTTAGTAGATCTATAAAGAAAAAAATATATTAATATGGGTCAAAAACAAAATTAATTTAATTTTCTACATAAGCAAAATTAAAATATATACCGTGGTATCGGAGTTTCGTCATCAGATTCATATAGTTCAGTAAGCTTTTTAGCCGCCTTTTGCTTCTTATACCTGAAACAAAATAATGCTATATTTAGTATACCTTATTTTAGGAGACAGGTTTTATAACAAAATAAAAAAAAAACTGCAACTCACCGTGTTAGCTCCTGCGTTCCAACATCGAATTCACAAAGCGCCCTCTTCTTATTCGATATTTTTTTCGACCTATAAAAGAAATATAACGAAAATTAAATACACATCTTTAAAAAATTTAATCGCTCACAAAATAAATCAAAACAAATTAGTATCAAGTGATGATTACCTTGAATTTGGTGTCGGTTTTCTGACCTCGATTTCGGCAAATGACTCTGAATCAGACCTGCAATAAAAAGGTTTATTTAAATATTTGCTATTGTTGAACTTATATTGGTTATATAAATTTATTAATCACGCAGAATGAATAAAAAATTTAATTTATAAAAACTTACGCACATGATTTCAATGCAGTGTTCCTTCGCTCGTGAAAACCCGTGAGAAAGTAATGAAGCTCACAATCAAAGGTCGGTTTGCACGAATATCACTTCACAGTAGTTCTCAACCTTCGTCAAGTTAATTAATCAATAAAACTTAATAACGGTAATGGTAGAAAACATGCAGAAGGCAAATTTTTACAGGTTTAATACCTCTGGTACCTATTTTAAAACATCAGCAATTATTCAACATGCGGTTCTATCAAAGCGATCGCTCTAATTTCAAACAACGCCGACATACTGTTCCGCTAAAAATAATGGAATACGACTTTCGTCTCCTTTCAACACCTTATGCTACAATGAGTGCAAGTAAGAAGAATAGTATAGGTAGCCATACGAACGGAAAGATTTGTTCCACTGAATGCGATAATTCGCAAGGATGTAACTTTTAAAATCTATTATATTATGAAACCTGTCAGAACCTGTAATTATAACATTCGTATATGATTCAAAGTACTTTATGAAACACATGTTTTAACATGTTCTATCTTGTACTGATTGCATCCTCGTTTCACGATATAAGCAGTTTACATACCTAATAAATAAAAATGCAATTGTAGAAAATCATTCTGGCTGGAAAACTTACCGTAAACGCACGTCGTCCGAGATCGATAAATCGTATACTTCAGTCAAAATGGTGAGTTGATTGATTGAATTTCTAATTTAATATTTAAATTTCTTTTATTAATATTGCGATTACACCATTTAAAATGTATTGTGCTTATTTTCAGAGTAAATCCAGCTCGCAGCCATTACCCACCTCCAAAATTGTTTGTGAGCCGAATATTTCCACTTTTTATTCACAAGGAACATTCGATGATGAGTTACCGTGCTCACAAGATTTTGGCGCGTACCTAGAGTATCAACAGCAATGTATGAATAACGTTCAAGAGGTAAAAAAGCCTTCCGAAATATCAAAGAAATCCTTGAAGAAAAAGACGTGCAGCGGAAAAAACAAAGCCTGCGGCAGTGGATTGAATTCCTATATAATTAAACAAAGTAAAAAAGGTGTACGTCTTATTAAAATAAGCATATCCAATCTTGAAGCGGACAACGAGTCCGAAGAGGTCGCCGTGCAGTATATCGTCGAGAGTGAATATGATGACGTATTGAATTCCACCGAAGGACTAGTTGATAAAATTGTAAAAAGATTAAGCAATGCAAATTATTCGATTTAACCTAGATTTATTTTAGTATAATTTTAGTTGATGATACCTACTTAAAAAATAAATGTTTCTTTATTATTAGAAAATATTTTGATATACAAATAGAATATTAAAGATACCAGATTTGTTTTATTTTAAGCTTACATACTTGCTTTCATTATTTGTAAGATTATTTAAAAATATTTATAAACGAACCAAGTTTTAAATAGCGTTATCATCCTCCTCTCCTAGGAGGTAAATAATTTGTTCGCAAATGCATACTAAATTCTGACGCATATATGGGCCAACGGTAAATTGTAACGCATAGGTATATGGGCCAGCGGTAGACGAGGAATTGATGATTCGTATGTTCTAAATGCTCCTTGAGCAATGAGCGGACAGGTAGAATGACTCAAGTTACAACAAAATGCATGACCACAAGTTACTTACTACGATCAACTTTGCTATGTAATTAAAAGCAATATGAGCCAATTGATCAATTCTAATATGAATCTAACAGCTTTGTTATAGCCTCTATTTTGCAATAAATTGATATAGAAAATAGGTCTTCAAACGGATTACAATTGAAAGCAAATAAAAATTATTTTTAATTTGCCTTATTTTAAAGTCTAGATTACTAACAGCTTTGTAAAACATACCGCACGAGCACGTCATGAGTTATAGCCAATGAAAAACCCGGACCTGCATCGCGCTATTAAAGTTTTTAACATTTGTTCATATAAATAAAAAATCAGACCTAAGTCTGTCGGGAAGTTGCGACCGGACAACCCCAACATGTAATTCATATGCACTGGACTGGCCACCCTGTGTGTGTGTTGTGTTGAAACAGAACCATGAAAACTGGGGTTTTCTATACCTAGGCGGTCGATAGGTATGGATACCCACACCCGGAGGGGGTAAACTCACCACATGTAAAACCGTAGCCTTCAGCCAGGGAAGCAGGTCCCTGGGGGTTGCGATCATGTCTAACGAGTCTGATCAACTTGTTAGATATGTTATGTGTAAACGCCATAGTCGCTCTGCGCTATGAGGGTTAAGCCGGGGCATTGGACCTGGGACCCTTGCATGCAACTGAGGGTTGGCCGCCTTAGACTGCATGTTGTGTTAAGCTTTTGCTATTTGAAATAATGACCGTTATTTTACAACTTCAAAACATTAAAAAATACCCGATTGGGGCTTTGAAATATCACTTGAATAACATAAGCATTAATGGGTAGATTTTATTTTCTGAGTTATGGGTATATAATAGACAACAATGTATTGTCACATACCTACATGATTAAATGCTAATTATAAAAATGATTATGCATTCGTTTCATTGATATTTGATATTTCATTGCAATATGAATGAGTGATGACTTGAAAAGGGTTCATATTTCTACTCAGCCACAAGTGCATTGTGCATAGCTCATAATTTAGATTTTAATGCGATATGATTATGATTCAAGTTATCGAACTACTTTCGTAAGTGATGTTCTTTAAATACTTAAGTAATATTCTGCATTATAAAATTCACTGTACGTCATATGCACGTCGAATGAATCGACCAATCAGAAAATCTGGCCTGCATCGCGCTATTAAAGTTTTAGAAGCTGCTTGTATAAATAAAAGTTCTAAGGTTATCGAACGAAGCAAATACCCGACGGAGGTTTTCAAATATCACTTGAATATTATAAGTGTTAATGGGCAGTTTTCAGATCTCTGATCTGAAAACCCCATTAACTCACTATTTATGTATGTACGTATTTCTGTTATTAAATTTACAGTCATGATTAATGAGAATCTGTCTTCTGGAATAAAAGCTACTTTATGTTCATGATAATGTTGAAATACCAAAATATCTCCACCAATGTCAAGTCAAATTTGTGGCCTGGACATTGCTATAGGCTAGTTTCCTAAGATTTTTTTTCCATGCTTTTCGAACCAGTATTTAACATAAATACCCAAAAATTTGTTTTAATTTAACGGCGGCCAAAATGCTTAACTTATAAAAAGTAAGCAGATCTTCGTGCAGCACCTTGAATGTACTTATTACGGATGCAGGCACTTTCCCAATGTCTCCTACCCTCCCGTCCCGCCGCGCCGCCCGCACTCGCCTAGGTACCGATTGCTGACGATCGAGATGGCACCAAATACAAACTTTAAAACCTATAACCCTATATAACGCGGGTCTCGTTCCATACCTCAAAAGCAAAAATAGAACCCTTATTTATAGGATCACGTGTGGCTGTCTGTCAGTCCGTCTGTTACAACCGATTTGCTACGAAAAAAACTGGACCGATTGAATTGCAATTTGGCACAAACATTTTCATGAATTTTCATGTCCACAACATGACATTTCAAAATCTATGTGATTTTCGTTATTAACGTCCCAAAAAACCGTAATAACAACGCCCATATTGATATTTAGACGCCACGTTAGAATGTAAAATCGTTGTTGTTTTCCTAATCAGCGACCCGATAAACCATAGAAACAATAGATGCCGATGTTGATTTTCAGATTTTGTCACCACATGTCTCCTTTTAGGAGTTGAATTCTCAAAAAACCGGAAACACTTGTTTACTCATTTATCGTTAGGAATTATCCTGTGAATTCTCGAATAAAATTGTCTAACTACTCTTTTTTCTCCATACAAACTTTGGACCTCCTTTTTAACCCCTTTAGGTGTAATCATTTCCAAAACGCTGAAAGCACTTTATTTGTAAATGAATAAGTAATCTGTCCACAAAGTTTTAAGTACGTAGTAGCTAAAAGTAAGTTTCCCTTATACAAAATTTGGACCCTCATTTAGGGGTGGAATTTTATAAAAAGCTGAAATTACTTTTAAGTTATCTTCCTACAAAGTCTCAAGTCTCTAGTTCAATAAATAATGTTTCCCCCCCACAAACATTGCATACCTATTTAACCCCCTTAGAGGAAGAATTTTATAAAACGCTGAAAGTACTTTTTTGTATCTTAATAATAATATTCCTACAAAGTTTCAAGTCTCTAGTACAAAAAAATATGTTTCTCCCATACAAACTTTGCACCCCTACTTAACCCCCTTAGGGATAGAATTTCCAAAAATCCCGTCTTATCCCTTGCCTACGTCATAAAATGAAGTTCTGGTGTAAATTTCAAGTTTCTAGTCCCAGTAGCTTTGAATACGAACTTTGCACCCCTATTTTACCCCCTTAGGGGTGGAATTTTATATAACGCTGAAAAAAATTTTTTTGTATCCTAATAAGTAATCTTCCTACAAAGTTTCAATTCTCTAGTTCAATAAATAATGTTTACCCCATACAAACATTGCACCCCTATTTGACCCCCTTTAGGGGTGGAATTTTCTAAAACGCTGAAAGAGCTTTTTTTGTATCTTAATAAGTAATATCCCCACAAAGTTTCAAGTCTCTAGTACAAAAAATAATGTTTCACCCATACAAACTGTGCACCCCTATTTAACACCCTTAGGGACAGAATTTCCAAAAATCCCGTCTTATGCCTTGCCTACGTCATAAAAGGAAGGTCTGGTGTAAATTTCAAGTTATAGTCCCAGTAGTTTTGAATACAAACTTTGCACCCCTATTTAACCCCCTTAGGGGTGGAATTTTGTAAAACGCTGAAAGTGCTTTTTTGTATTTTAATAAGTAATCTTCCTACAAAGTTTTAAGTCTCTAGTTCAAAAAATAATGCTTCCCCCATACAAACTTTGGACCCCCGTTTTACCCCCTTAGGGGGTGAGTTTTCAAAAATCCTTTCTTAGCGGATGCCTACATCATAGTGGCTATCAGCATGTCAAATTTCAGCCCGATCGGTCCAGTAGTTTGGGCTGTGCGTTGATAGATCAGTCAGTCAATCAGTCAATCAGTCAGTCACCTTTGCGTTTTATATATATAGATACGCTACGCTACGCTCTAAACGTTGATGGACCCTATTTTCGCAATTATCTTTAAAATAGTTTGATTTTATCTTGTTTGACATTTGAGCTTGCTAGAAAATTACCCAAAATACATTTTAATTAACAGAAGCTTGGTCAGTTTTCCGAATCGGTATGTAGCATACTAGATTTATGTTTATTTCACATAGGTGCTAAAACGATCACTAAAATCGAAGCTTCACATTGTCAACTTGTTATAAATTACCACATAAATATGAAATAAAACATCCCCAAATTCGGCACCACTAATCTAATTTAAGGCGCCGTAGGTTCATGGTCTTCTCTCCCTCTGACTGAGCATAAGCGTGAGCGAGATGGAAGTGCGTGCTCACAGAAGCGCGATTATCATGATTTTTAATTTTAATTTTTTGGCCGTTTAAATAAATAAAAAAGTAATCACTGAGTTCTCTCAAACATGATATTACCGATTTTAATAGCCATTTTAATATTTTTCGTTTTTGTGCATAATTTGTTAAGAATATAAGTGTATTTTAGACCCTTTTAGACCTATGTTCGTGATTTTTTTCTATCGAGCGAAAATTGCTTAATCATGTTTCGAATCACTGATCTCGCCGCAGAAAAGCCTCAAAAATCTCAAAATTACTTATCGTATTTTTTTGAAACCTTATTATTATAAACTGACGCATTATATGTATTGTTTCAAAAACTCTGTTCGCTTAACTTCGCTTAAACAAACATTTTGGTAGCAACAAAATAAAAGATGTTCTGTGTTCCTCAAGGTTTGACTTTCACTGACTTTGAAGTGTATCCGTATCCGAATTTAGGTCACCAAATAAAGATTTGGTCTGAAAATAATATGAGTTGAAAACTCCGAGAGAGGAATAACTTTGATTGTGGCAATCATGTTTGAAAATCGTGATAATTAATATTGTGCGTGTAGTTAATACTAGTGCTATACAATAATAAATATTACGGGACAATCTTACCAAAATCGATCTAGTCCCAAAGTAAGCAAAGCTTGTACTATAGGAACCTACTAGACGACGATAAACATGCTTGTATAGAAAAATAAATACTTAAATACATAGAAAACATCCATGAGTCGGGAACAAATATTCGTGCTCATCGCACAAATAAAAAAATGCCCTTACCGGGACCTCTTGCCTCGTAGGCAGGGTCACTACCAACTACCAACTAGGCTAAAGCGGTCATCGAAAACTTAAAAAAATAAAAAAACTGTCTTGACAGAAAAATTGCATCACTATGCCATCTAATAGTCCCAGTAAATGCATCTGCTACTGAAACGCCAGTATTTTCTCGTTTATAAATAACACTAACAAGAAAACAGTTCGAAAAACTGTACCTCAAAACCCAAGTACAGAAAAGTAAGTTAAGTACAAAAACTTTTTTTGCATATGAAAGGGAGCCAAGACCATAATTTCGAATCGATTCACTATCTTAAGCGCTATGGTGACACGTAAACAAAAACATAGCCTGCAAAAATCATATTTCCTTTCGGTTCTGCTGTGGTCAGGCAAATAGTCGTGCAGCGTAAAGTTTTAATTAACAACTAAAAATCATTTAACGCCACGTTCTCCGTATATTTGTATGCCCTTGCTATATATTTGTATGTAAGTATGTAACCATTGTGTAGGAGGGTACACAGGTAAGGGAATTTCATTAGGAGTCCAGCTTTCGCTTAAGTAACGTTAATCTAAGGTTATGAAGGCGGTTAAACGTGTCTGTGCGTTGATAAATTGGCCGGTTAAGTTATTAGGTTTTGGCTGAATTCCACTGGTTTATGATATTAATGAATTCTTGGATGTGTTTGTTTTATACGTATTAGGCAAGAAAATAGCAAAGGTTGAGGAACATTCAAAAAAGTGGAGTATTTTGCAGTTATATATATAAATTTTTCACGCCTGCTATTCAGAAAAGAGTCATTGTGGCCCTGAAATGAGGGATCAAAGTTGTACTTTTCTTCCCTCGTCCTGCTATTCAGAAAAAGTCATTGTAGATTGATTCTCAAATGAGGTATTTTACCCTCATCACACGAGGTGTGGTGGAAGATGGATACTGTCATTACAAATAAAACTTTACTTTATTTTCTTAAGTAGGTATCTTACAAGATGATAACTAACATTAAATCAATTAAATTAAAACTAGGTTAAATCTTAATTAAAATTACACGAAATGCAGAATTTTTTATGACATCTATTTAACGAATGGAACGCAATCGTTAAAAAAAATGTTAACTTTTAGGCCAAATTCTACAGATTACCAAACAAAACAAACACCGCCATTAGCACGAAACTACGTTCAGGAATCATTTGCGCTGTTTCAGGGTAAAATTTCCACTGAAGTAATGCAAATACAGTGTTAGGAGGCAAAAGTGAGTCTGTGATTACACTCTTGGGTTTTATGGGCGTGGGGTTCGGGACGGGCGGCAGCGATTTTTAAAACGACAATAAAAATGTATAATACCCTCAACACATCAAGAAACTACACATTTTAAAAATTTAAACCACCCTTAATATATAAATGCTACGGCTAAGGAAAACAAATCCCGCAAGGATATCGGTTAATCCGTCTGAGAGCTACGATGCCATAAGCAGACACACAGATACATAAAAATATAGTCAAAACAGGTATAGGTAAAAAGGTGAGCAATTTTCGTTAGGAATTACGTTGCGAACGCGAAACGAACGATATTATCTACTTGTTATTTATTATATGCGCTCACAAATTCCGTCGGTATTTCAGAATCACGGTGTACGTTTAACTAGATCGAAACCCTGTGTTGAGACTTTGTAACTCGCTAAAACATAGTGAGTTTAAATCAATAAAGATGATCAATGCATGTGACACTTTAGTTTTAAACGTCGACAGGCTACAGTCTCTTACTACATGCAGGTCGTATTGTTTGCCATGGTCGTGGCATATTAAGAGCCCGCAGTAAGCTCGGCCGAATTTCACCTTCCCAGTTCCCATACAAACGGAGTTTGGATATACAATGACATATGGTATATCTATGTCTGTAATAAGTTTACATGGTTCTAATTTATTAAACAAATGAAATACAGCAAAACAAAGTTTTGTATGAAAAACTTAAATTCGCTGTTTTTTTTTGTATGGTACGTAAAGCTACATAAACTAATTATAGACCTGGATATACCTCAAGTCATTGTACATACAAAGTTTCGTTACAATCCAACACGTAGTTTTAAAATGAGAGCGTGTAACTACGTTTGTATGGAGAATTGAGCTTACAGCGGACTCTTAAAATGGAATCCACTAATTCCCGCTCCGCTCCGCTCCACGGTCAACATACCATCAGGTGGGCTGTGGGTTTGGTTGGTATCATCGTGTCGGTATTCCGCTACCGCTTATGCAACGCGCCTCCACATATCCGACCTACATAAGCTGACAATGGATATGATCTTTTAACGCGGCGCTTTGTCTCGACGTTGATGCGCCTGATACACTAATGTACGGAGGATTAGGTAGTTTTTGAACATACACTTACTTGTATACACAGCTTTATTCGCAGAACACGGTAAGAAAAACACGGGGTATACGTTAAGCGTGCATTAAACCTTTAAAAGGCAGAGGGAAACATATTTCAACCAACACGTCTATCATCAGACGGCCGCGACATACTTTCGATTTTTCTCGCACTATATCTCGTTCTAAGTGTTCTAATAAGAGAGAGACGGATAGCGCGATAAAAATCGAGAAAGCTCGCGCGCCGTCTTGGGATAATAACCGTGCTGGAAATAACTATATTTCTATGTTCAATTCTATGTAAAACCGGATGATATTATTATTACCAGATTTAACGTAGCTTTCAACCTTTATCTTGGCAGAATAAATATAAAATCTTGGTTTCAAGCATTGATCGTGCAAGTAGTGCTGTAGAGTTAAAAAAATCGTTCTTAAAATAAATGCAAAAATTAGGCCATAAATTGTGTGCATTGAACACGACACGCTATATAGTGTTATAATAGTACATTACGTAACTAGGGCGGTGAATTCGTGAATGCCCCAGATCGCAGGTGTTTGTGACCCGAACCGAAGGTGAGGGCCATAAATATGCGCTCTGGGGCTTTACGAATTGCCGCCCGTGTTGAGTACAAAATTTTACGTCTTCACCTGGCCACAATGCGAGTTTTTCCGTACGCGCAGCGTGCAATAAAACTCGCATTATGGCCAGGTGTGACGTAAATATTATTATTCATGGGAATAAACATATCGTTAGACCCGATATTCTAATCACAAAGTTTTAATAAACTGTTGCATACAATTGTGAAATACATAAATCCATACAAATATGATAAAGTCTGTGAGATTGCAGCTTTATAGGTTTGTATGTAACGGGTAATCTCTGGAACTACTGGACCAATTCCAAAGATTCCTTCAACGAGCAGCTAGTACCTACTTTATCACTCTGAATTGCTAGGCGAGTGTTGTTGTATGATTGGTAATTAAAATGTCTCGTTTCTGTAAGGCTGAACGAACAACATTGGAATCAAATTGGAATGCAAGTTATATGCCTCAGATTGATTCCCGAACGATTTAAAAAACCCATTTTAAAAACCGTGTCAATGACGATATTGAAATCGGAAATATACTTAAATTTAGTTTTTAACTTAGCAATTTCTTTTTGATATTTTAATCTGATCCGATCTCGCAGATCATAGTTAATCGAAGGACAGAGACGAACCCCCTAAGTAAGTGTGAAATGCTCCCACTGTCAAAGAACTCTCTAACCGCAAAAGTTAAAAGATATTAACGGGTAACAAAAAAAGGATTTAGAAAAGTTCGCACCATCGACAATGGAAGACACTTAAATGCTGCTAGCTCGAAAAAAGTTTATTTTAACCCGACATCGTCTGCGAATTTCACCCACTTTTAGCAGATTTTTTGTAAAGATTTTGTTTAAATGAACATCTTATTGTTTTAAATTAACGTTAATATTTGTGGACTCGAACACTTGTTTCAATTACTTTACTTCGGTACAGTCAAGTGCAAAAATATGTATCGATAACATCCTCTCATAAATATGTACTGACATCTTAATCCGCTGACATAAGCGTAATGGGACATATTTATTAGTAAGTTGTGTGCACACATATTTTTACACTTGACTGTATAATACTGGAGGGTTGTAAGAGAAGAGGTAGACAAGAAAAAGGTGAATGGACTGCGTGAGAGACGATATGAACTGGAAAGATGTGGGTGATGTGGGTGAGTTGACGGGCGATAGAGGTATGGGAGTAAAAAACACGCTGTGCCAACCTCAAGTAAACGGGATAAGGACCATAGCGAATGATAACTTCAGTACAATACTACCACATAAACAAGATTCCGTAAAAAAAAAATACGTCAATATTTAACACGTGATAACCGAAAGTAAAACTGTTATGGCAAGTTCTTTTTTAGTGTTCCGTACCAAGATTGGTCCAACCGAACACTTATGCGATCACTCAGAGGCTGTCTGTCACAGCTAGTTTTCTCGAATATCGGTTGACATGGTGACAGGTAGCTGCAACCTGGTAAACGTATAGAAATGTATGACCTAATTACATAAATAAAGTCAAAAGGGGAAAACCCCAATTAAAGGGGCAGTTTTGGGGGTAGTAAGAGGTTAAGCAATTTTTTTTGGTTGTTAGGAGCGTGTGAGGTATCACGTAGTAAATAGGTAGTAGTTAGTTTCAAAGTCAGGATATAAAGTATGTATCATTTAAAACAACTGAAAGTACGGATATCTAATTGCCGAGTTCCGCCTCGCACTTGGCCGATTTAATTTTTATGTATGTACATATTTAGGTAAATACACATTTATTGTTTAATGAAATATTTCAGTATATTTCATAAAATACTTGTTCTATAAGTATTGTGATTCCCAATATCTGACTTTGTAATCATTCTTCTTAAATAAATTTCATACACGAAATCCTTAACTTGTGAAATATGTCTTTTGAGCTTTATGAAATTTTCCTGAAGCATTTCTTGACTTTATCTTTATGACAGATGCCTTAATATGAGCAATAAATAACTTTTACCAAGAATTACAACGATTTTTAAAACTGTATTTTATAAAGAGCATTGCACGGATTTCAAACCTGATTGTTCTTCAATATAAATGTCTTTCTTTGTTTTCTAATTGACAGTATTTAAAATCAGAGAATATTTTTAGAATACAACTGTAGTTCAACTGTTCTCTTGTTAAAGAAACAAGCAGAACTTTTGTCGAAACCTTGAATGATATTATGATTTAATGTAAAAAAAACCTAAACATCTTAATCTGACGTACCTATTTGGACACAAAATTGCCACAGCATTGTAAAGCGTATTAAATAAAAATATAACAAAACTTGAGCCACTGGCCCCCTTACGCGTTCCATCAAAAAAATGCGGGCACGCCATTGGTCCGTTACGTACGCGCCTATCGCCTGCTTTCCGCCATATTGTACCGAACAGCGCTTTAAACAACTATCATCCTGAACACTTATTCACAAATACTTTACTTCATTTCTTATTCCTTACGGCAAGATATCACAAAAAAAATAAAAAATGTTTATTATGGCGTGATTTTTGTAACTGTGTACTTTTATACCTATAGGATTTTAAAATCGGAGAGTAATAAAGAGAACTAGTTTTTGTTGAAGCGCTTGAAGCGCTGCATAGTTTGGGACTAATTTCCTCCCTTCAGCATTTCTGCCAGTCACTCGCTCATTCAAATTATTCAGTTCAGTTCAGTCTGATTTTAGCGTTCGACGTCTCCGGACATCGCGAATTCGCTTTTATAACTATTTAACTGTTTTATTCTTAAATAATGACGGATATAAAAGTTCAGTTAAACATTTTGTAACGGGTTTAGTGTATCGCCGGTAACTTTGGCTCGGCGTTCTATTTTTAAAATGGTTAAGAGTTTCGCAAAAATGGCGGAGAGTTGGGTGTTTTTTGTAGTGCTTTCCTGTAACCGTTGAAAAATGGCGCTTAAGGAAAATATTGGTGAGTTATTACTAGTATCGCACGAGTTTCCCGTACTATGGACAATTTAATAAAAATTAAATTAATGTATTTATTTCTTTAATGTATAATATCAGTATTATTAAATCTACTGTTGGTGGTAGGTATCTAACGCGGGCCAATAAATTGTGTAAATAATGACAGGACATGCCTATTTTTAAATTGGGTTTTTAAGACAAACTATTTTTGCTGATATCTAAACACAAATTCGTTAAGGATATAAAGTAGTAGAGTCAAAGGTTTCCAGTTTTTGTTTCATATCAGATTTATTAAAGCACTTAATTTGACTACAATTTCCATGTAAGTCATTTTATACGTTGTTTTAAATGTTGATTGGCTTTGTTTCATACATATTAATGAGCATAAGTACGGTAGATGGGTAGGTACACTACATTACGCACGAAATCTCTTTTTCCAAGAGTAAGTGATTGGTGTTGAGGCTAACTATACCTACCTATATATAACTATGTACCTACTAATATTTTACTACCAACTACTACTCACAAAGTGGGTTTACTACACGCTCACGGAACCAACGAAATGTAGGCTAACATCAATGATACAATGACCACGCCGAGCAGAGTTAGCCGAATTGCATCTACCGCTGGATGCGGGTGGCGCAAGACCGATCCCTTTGGCACTCTTTGGGGGCGGCCTATGTCCAGCAATGGACGTCCATTGGCTGATAGATTCCAATGACAGTTTTAAAAAAAATCGACTACTTGAAATAGTCTGGAACATACTTCCCAGTATCTCACAGTTTTAGCACTAAACCAACAAGACTCTTGGCTCGTGCATGCTGTAGCCGCTTACAATTAGGCTGACTTACGACGTGCCACAGACTTGGTATAGAAAATATAGCAAGTATTGATACGTATGATAATTATAACCGTGATCCTAAGAGTTTTGTTTTGAAAAAGTATGCACATGCTTTTAGCGGCGGCGTCTACCCCGCGTTCTGCCACCCGGGCGAATATTCAGCGTTTTAAGGCGTTTTTTTCGTCATTGTCAGAGACAGCAAATACTATTAAAAGGTACGAGTATCAGAGTCTACTTTTGATGAATATGTTAGCCAATACCAATACTGAATCTTTTTTTATTAAAGTTTCTGTGATACGTTTTACCTCTAATGAAATAATCTTGAGACGACAATGACGTTAAAACCGAGCGGTTCAAACGCTCGGAGAATCGCCCACCCAATGGCAGATCGCGTTTAGGTATCGTGTAAAATGATTTTGGCTTTATATATATGGCTCTATATATATATGTTATACCCACATCTCTCTCTAGACTGTGAGCTGTAAAATTTGCGACTATGAAGTAATTTGTTGAACCTTGAGTTGCCAAAAACATTTTTTGTAATTTTATTGAACCTGCGCAATTTTTTTACGACAATTGGTTTAGAAATGCGTCCTGTAGAAGAGAACAGCTAGACAGACGCCTCGCCGGACATTACGAAAGAATTTAGGCCCAAGCTGAACCGTTCGTTCGCGTCACTCACTCGTTCATAAAACTATTATTTTTCAGGATGATTACCTAGCTACTACTTACTACAATTAATCATATCACAATAGGAATATCCGTGTACGTACGCAAGTGACGTATGCTTTAGTACCTATTATGAAACCCGCGACATAGCTCCGGGGCCCTAACCCCTATGCCAACCCTCGAATAATTCGCGTGCCCGCTTTGAGAGACGTTCGAACTATTCCAAGCGGCCGCCGTGCTGAAATTAAAAGGTTTATTGTTTATAATAATTACATGTATTTTCACTTAAAACTCGATTCCTACACATGGGTTGTCATAGAAGGCGTAAAATATTTAGAATTTTGTGATGTGTGGTCTTTTACATCACAAAGAAATTAATATTTTAGATCACTATTTTCTTGGGAAGAGGCTTTTGCCCTGCAATAGGAGAGGAGACCTGCAATCCACTCCGAAAATAAAGCTAGGTATTCTCCATTTCTTTTCCTTTATGGGCGGTCGCAAAATGGAGTCATGAAATGAGTCTGGAATTAAAAAAAAAATCAGAGCCAGTTTTATAATTCATGGTTTTGATCGCCGAAGTCCTAAATTCGGACACGTTGTATGAATACGGCCATGTCTCCGATTTTTGACGTCGTAGTTACAAGTGTTACAACACAATTTGCTAATATATTAGAATGAATTGAATATAGACTATAGAAGTCCTTAACACAATCGCTAATCAAAACACAGACCAAAGAACCGAAAAACCAGCTTTTCAAAAACAAGGTGCTTCGTTACAGGCACGACCAACGCTAAAATTCAAATAAAATCATACGTCGAACCAATGTAATTCATTTAAAATTCGCGAACGCTGGTCAAACACCAACCATCTGCCCCATAAGCCCCATTTCAATTAGCCCCATTGAGGTTCCCAGGACCCGGGCCAGACGGTATTGTCCTTCACCACGTGCGGGGCAGATGCGCGTGAGTTTTATTTTTAACTAGTTTGGCCATGCTGCTGAGTGTAGACGGACAATCGTGGAATGCGTTACGGTACGCTCTTTTTTTGTTAGTTTGGTGTTGTTTCAGTCTTTTTTATATGAATTAGATAAGTTTTGTAAATTAAAGCTTAGTAAGTATATTTGATGCGAACAATATTTATTCCTTTCTGAATAGTTTGTGAATGCAGGAGACTATTGTTTTAGTAAATCAACTCTGTAATTTAATTAATTGATTGATGTGATCGACTAAATAAATAACTGTTTTAGTATCCTTACTAACTACTACTATTTACTACTAGCTATATACGCTTATTATGGAAAATATGTTTGAAAAATCCTGAAAGTACCTATAGTAGGTACATCTATATTTACTACGTAAACGTATTTTACAGGTTCTCTGTCCAATATTAGCCATTAAACAACAACTATATATACTTATAGTTGTTGTAATGGTCAGAGATAATCTTTATTTTATGCGTACCTTCATCTCCATCCCCCCTTTATTAATAAAGCATCCGTCAATCTCATGTTGTCTTAAACTACTTCTTAGTAAAAGACGAATAATTCGTCTATTGCAGGGTTTCTTAAAGTGTGGTCCATGGACCCCTTAGGGGTCCGTGACATGATTGCTAGGGGTCCGCGGTTTCTTCACGCTTAAGTACGTAGGAAACATGTTTTTTTTTCAATATTTTCTTCATCAGTGGTCCGCGGTATTTTTGAAATTCTGTTAGTGGTCCATGCCTAACAAAAGTTTAAGAACCACTGACCAAACGCGGTTACAGTATGCCAAATTGCAAAATGCCAAAAAAGGCAGTAAATAATCGTCTGTAAAGCTCTTTGACTCAAGACGAGAGTCTTTGACCAGTGTGTGTTGCCAGTGATGACATATGGCACTGAAACGTGGTCGCTTACTATGGGCCTCAAAGTCACCCAAAGGGCAATGGAGAGGGCCATGTTGGGAGTTTCTCTGCGTGATCGCATCAGAAATGAGGCTATCCGCAGCAGAACCAAGGTAACCGATATAGCCCTCCGGATCGTTAAACTTAAGTGGCAGTGGGCGGGGTGTGCCCGTGCAGCACGTAGAACCGATGGCCGTTAGGGCGAAAAGGTTCTCGAGTGGCGACTACGTACCGGAAGGCGTGGCGTGGGTAGGCTCCCGACAAGGTGGACTGATGACCTGGTAAAGGTTGCGGGAGTCCGCTGGTTGCGGGTGGCGCAGGACCGGTCACTTTGGCACTCTTTGGGGGAGGCCTATGTCCAGCAGTGGACGTCTTTCGGCTGATATGATGATGATGATGAAAGCTCTTTGCACTTTTTACTTGCAATTTTAACCAAAATGTGTTGTTCCTTTTTCACAAACTCATAACGATTCTAACGGCATTTGAGCTACAAAAATATATAATGAACGATTATGATGAGCGCTCTTCCACACGATTTTGGCTCATAAAATATAACTCATTTTACCCGACATAATCTTCTTAAAAAAATTATACACCGCATTGTTAATTATTAATGGCACAACCGGGTAACACGCTAATCCATACAAATATTATAAATGTGAAAGTGCATTTGTCTGTCAGTCTGTTAGCTCTGGATGCTTAAACCGCTGAACCTATTAAGATGAAATTTGGTATAGAGATTGAGTCCTGAGAAAGGACATGGGATAGTTTTTATCCCGGAAATCATACCATAAGGGGGGTGAAACTTTGTATGAGGTTACGATATAAACGAGTTCCACGTGGACGGAGTCGAGAGCAGAAGTTTGTAAATTAATAATATAAATGTTGATAAGCCTATAGAAACCGGAAGGCGCGTTCTAAGCGTGCTTCCACATAATCAATTCACAAAAACTTATCAATTTGAACTGTGGCCTGACGTCCGTGTTTCCTGACTTAATGATATTGTTAATTAAAGTATTAAAATGCTGCATTCAATTTTTGTAAGCAGTAAAAAACCGCTTTTTAATACCGCGTTGGTAACGAAACCATATGGCTAGCCTAATGATTTTGCCACCATCTTAAAATTCTTATAATATTAGTACCAATACTATAGATAGGCGATTATAACCCCAATGGTGTTATATGCGCTTCCCCGGTTAAAAATACTTATTATCTGTTTCACGCATTATAAAGTATCGAATTAAACTACAAATGTTTGTATAGCATGGTTTATACCTACATATAATAACATATAACTACGCTATAAGTACGTTACAATACATAAGTTCTGTATCTCGTTAAAATAAATTCTCCATTACAAAAATAACACCATATTCGTTTTCAACAAACGGTATTTTCCACTGATTCAAACCCGGGACAGTCTCACAACCCCACAACCTCACGTCACTCTAACTAGGACGGAAGCTGGCCCATTGTGATAAAGTACCATACGCGCGCTTTTACTGTATTCAGTTAAAACCTTGTCGTACTGCTTTGTATTTGTTTGTACAGGACACGCTGAATAGGATTAAAAACAAATTTATATTTGCGGCTATTTACGCCGCTTAAATTCTAACTCTTCTTGTATTTAGTATGGCGAGAGCGCAGTACATTATCTTTGCCCCGCGTTCGAGATAAATTTGTATTTTTGAATATCGAATAATAATTCTACAAAAATATTTGTGCCGATAACTGGGCGTTCTTATCTAACATTTAGGTGATGTAATGTACGTGTGTGTTAGCATGGAGGATTTTTAGTTGCGGTTTTGGCCAACGGCAAATTATAATGTTGTATTTATGAATAGAATAAAGTAGTTCCACACTTTGGCTTGAACGTAATGGGGAAGCAAATCATACATCGCAGAGGAGCTGTGAGACTCATTCTTTCTCACTCTCTGGTGAAGCTTCTCTGCTACACTCTTATTATTAACACATTATTGCAAAGATATGTGTCATTTTATAGCAATATTCAGAAATCTTCACTCTGTATTTTTTTACAATTTCTCAATTTCAAATGATCAATTGTACATACTAATATTACTACATTATTCATACAGAGAGTTTAAAACTCCGGAACCGTATATCCGACTTTAAAAATTCTTTCATTCGTGTGTAAAATGAATTTCTAGGTGGTTTTAGGCTATATTTTATCCTGCGGATTTGCCTGTGTTCTTTGCAATACGCGGACAAAGCCAGCTAGTTTCTTACAATTTGAATGAATCGTCAAACAATTAATATTGGAGCTTATTGAATGTCCCGTGTGGTGTCGGGCAATTGTACCACCCCGAAAATTTTATTTCATGATTTCTGCCTACCCCTTGGACCACAGGCGTGAATTGAAGAATGAGCGAAGCGAGCGAAGTTCTCCGTTTACTTATTTTAGATCTAATTTGGCATCGAAATAGTTTATAACCTCACTAGCTTTTGCCCCCGACTCCGTCCGCGTGGAAATCGTTTATATCGTAGCTCCATACAAAATGTCACTCGCCATTTCAACCCCTCAGGGGATGATTTTCGAGACAAAAACTATCCTATGTCATTCACCGGGATGCTATCTCCATACCGAATTGCATCTAAATCGGTTCAGCGGTTTAAACGTGAAGATGTAACACAGACAGACAGACACACTTTCGCATTTATAACATTAGCATGGATATGGATTGAAACAGGCTGCCCTGCCTACTCCATTTTCCGCAGTCAGAGTTTCTGTATATTATGTACAGTATATACCTTTTGTCCCCAAATTCGAACTTGCTACTTAATCGATAATATCCAAAGGCTCTCAGGGCTGAAAAGACTGATCGATTGGCTAAGGGTCTAAGCCCTTTGAGTGTTCTTAAGGTACCTTTGTATCCTGTGAAAGGTAAGTATATATCTGTATACGGTATATAATAGGAGAGATTCAACATATAGCGCAAACCGCCAATAACTGGCCACCGTCCAATAACTAGCCACTTCAAACTAAAAATGTGATCTATTCCATGATAGATAAATTCGAATTAATTAAATTTAATGTCATATTAAATATTAACTGTTGGACGTTTAATGTATTTGAGCATTAAACAAATGAGCATGTATATGAGTATGAGTAGAATTAACTTTTAGTATTTAAGGTGTGAACAACTGGCCAGAATTCAATAACTGGCCACGTTATCGTTATAACAGAGTTAATTTTTAGTATTGGGGGGCCAGTTATTGAAGGGTGGTCAGTTATTGGCGATTTAACCATAGGTACTCTAGAGGCTCTGTTAGCGGAATCGACAAAACATACCATATCAAAATTTCACGATATCGGTTGAGAAATCTGACTTGTAAAGAACAGCCGGCCGGCCTGACATACGAAAGAATTTTGACCTAAGCTGAAACGGAGGTATTCGCTCCGCTCGCTTGTTCAATTAAGTAGGATATCTCGTCAAAGGCACATTTGGCCAAAGCTATCAAAGATACAACGCGTTAAAAGCACTACAATCTCTTTAATCCCGATCGATACGTTCAGTCCATGTCACAAGAGCATAGCGATCTTACAAAAACCGGATAAGTGCGAGTCGGACTCGCCCATCGAGGGTTCCGTACAAAATTACGAATGTGGGTGTGTAATGTTTCGTATAAAAACAAATTGCATATTTTCATTTTGCATAACAACTAATATCATAATTTAGGCTTGTATAAGTGGGCAAATGCCATAAAAACAAAATGAATAAAAATTATTTACATAATTTCATCGATTATAATTATCAATTTTAATAATATCCGATTGTATAATGAATAAACGGTATAATGGGCACTCAGTATAATATTTCATGTCTAGGCTAGGGTTAGTACAGACAATACCACGTGAAAGTGGGGCGCTTTCATTCGGTTTTTGGCAATTATTTTTTATATATAGGTACTTAGGTACCTACTTTATTTTTCTAGGATTTGATAGCAACCACTTATTATAACTAAATGCACCACCTTCTCTCATCATTATTTTAAATGTTGTTATCAGTTTTAATCATTATACTAAATGTATGTTATGCCAAAATAAATTAGTACACATAAACGTTATAACAAATGTGGTGGTGATAAATGAGTGTTATGTTATTTAAATGTTATGACCAATTAAAATATGCATTCTGTTATTATGATAATAGTTTGTTATGATTTCCGTACGTATGCTACTTGAATTTATGCATTTTGTTTTTATGGCGAATGAACGGCACCCTACGAATGTATAGTTTTCAGATTCCCTGTTTTTGTAGTAGGTATAAGACGATATTACTTGGCAAATTTCATAGTTCTAGGTCAACGGAAAGTACCTTTTAAACTGTGATTCCCTCGAGTGTCGAAATATACTTTTAAACTGTGATTCCCTCGAGTGTCGAAACATACTTTTTTGCGGCATAAGTGGTCGTATCTTTTTTTAACGTTAACTTAGAAGTTAAATTTAGTACACACCTCGAAGGAACTGACCTGAGTTATTTGAGTTTTAATTGCCGTGGTCGCCACTCGAAAACATTTCCGCCCCAACGGCTATCGTTCGACGTGCTATGTGGCGCCCACTGCCACTTAAGTCTAGCGATACGGAGGGCTATATCGGTTACCTTGGTTCTGCTGCGGATAGCCTCATTTCTGATGCGATCGCGCAGAGACACTCGCAACATCTCTCCATTGCCCTTTGGTGGGACTTAAGCACCCTTGTCCTAGCAATATATTCGCGGAGAAACCCTGGGAACCAGATACCCAGTCGGGCTATATCGGTTACCTTGGTTCGTCTGCGGATACAGTTTACAGTTCGTTATACAGTGATTGAATGATTGATTGATTGATATATATGTTTATTTGATATGCTCTTATAGTTCCCGTAACTTGCACCACTCTCCTAGTCAGACGGGTGTGGCTTGTAGCTTTAGCACTCCCTTCAGGATTAAGACATATTTGCTGCTTTAAGAAGGATAGTCAGGAGTCAAGAGCAATGAAAACGGGCACACTTTTTATGAGATAAACTTTTTTTCTCTGTTTTTTTTTTGATTCTTAGTCAGAAGCGTTGATACTATCAAACCTTCAACGAAAAAAAAAAGTCCCAGATTTGACTATGTAACTTTTTTATTCGAGTGCGTCACGAACGTGCCATACACGGTTGTCTATTGTTTGCCCGACATTCACATACCATAATAATCATTTGCCCGAACTTCGCTTGTCCGAATTTCATTTGCCCGAATGTTTCGTTTACCATAATAGTTAATTGACATACTCTTGTTTACCCGACTATTGGATGTCATAATGATACGAATGCCATACGTATTGTTTTCCAGATTATTGTTTGCAATAATATTATTTAATAAATAAATAAATAAAATAAATAAATAAATTTTATGGGACAATCTATTAACACATTTCGACCTATAGAATATTTAAACGCCATACTAAACATACATTCGGATTCATCTTTGTTAATTTGTTAGTTTTTCCGCTCTTTTATAAAAAAAATAACCTCGAAGACGAAAGCGGGAGCTAAGCTTCCGCTTCCGTCTTCTAACCTATCCGCGATCCGAGTCGGTTTTGCCACTAAGCCCCTGTTCCCTACTGCCTATGATACACCACTATCTTGGCATTGGGTAATCTCAGAGAAAAGTTTATTTTTACTTAGTGGCAAAACCGACCCGGATCGCAGATAGGTTCGAGGTATTTTTTTTTTTTCATTTTAGTCTGCAGTACGTACCCACATTATTACATATGAATATTATGGATGTTGAGATGGATGGCAAATGACATTATGGCATGTGATAGTTATGGATTACAATGATTATGGAAAATGAGATTATTGATATTGATATTATGGAAAACAAAGATTCTGGCATATAATTAATATGGTAAACAATGAGTATGGCATACAAAATTATAGAAAACAACTTTATGGCAGTTGAATATTATGGCAGATAAAATTCGGGCAAATGATATTCTGGCAAGCAAGAGTATACCGCCATACACAAATGTAACGATCTGGAATGGAATATTAGGGGCACTTTTTTTCTGTATGGTCAATACGACTCCAGTTGGTCGATCACGTAACGCTTTGTACGCGCGTCAGGTTAATCTAAATGTCACTTTTTGCATGGGAAAATGACAGTTGAGTCGTCCTAACGTGCGTTCGAAAAGTTACGCGATCCTGATGACCCCTCATGTTATCAGAGGTCCCTGGTTTGCGTTAAGAGCGAGAGCTACAGTTTTAAGAGTGTTAAAATAAGGAATCCTCAAATCAATTGGCGTTTCGCAACGCGCTGACGACTCCTGCAATAGGTAGTTTCCATAGCCTACGGTGCACTTATTCTCAGACAGACTGTATGTTAGATTGCTATCGCCGTGATATTAAAAACGTTAAGTGTAGGTAAGGCCTGAGTGGACGCCCCGCTCAGAGCGGGGCGTCGAGCGTTCATATAAATTGCATTTGTTTTATATGGACGCTGCACGCCCCGCTCCGAGCGGGGCGTCCACTCAGGCCTTGCACTAAGTATTTTATAATCTTATCGAGGTTCACAAGCATCGAAAGTATCAAAACACAATTATGTACCCCTTTCTGATCGGCAAAGCTGCGAAATCATCTAGTTAAGTAATCAATATTAATGTGAAACATATTGAAAGTAAATTAATTTGCCTTTATCAGGGCGAGGCCGTATAAGCACTTTCATTTGCGTCGTACTTTAATCAATAGGGACTTTGAGAGAGGTCATTAAGTCAAGAATAGAGTCGGAAACAGTAATGCACCATACCCACAAGGGGATGAAATCTCGCGAGATGTCAGACCTAGCCGAGATCTTACGAGACCACAAAACCAGTCTCGCGAGATTTCGAGATTTACGAGATCTCGCATGATTCGGGGTTTTTCACTGAAAAGGTATGCAAATTCTAGTACCTCCGCCTTGTAACACCATAATATAACTACTACTTGCTCTGTAGTAGTGTTTTGTTCCTGGAGGTGAGCGAGGATCCGTTGTCTTCAGAGCGAGGAAACTTGTTCCTTCAGCTGTCAACACGGCGAATCCTCAAACATATCAAGGGTCGGCAACGCCCATGTTACTCCTTTGGAGTGGCATGCGTCTATAGACTGCGGTGTCCGCTTATCATCAGGCGGGCCTACGCTTGTTTGCCACCGCCGTTGTATAAAAAAATAGACACATGTCTTAACAAAATATTTAACTAGCTGCTCGCGTGGCTGCGCTCGCGTTCCACAAAGCACAAGGATTTGTACGAAGACTACAAAGAGACAATTTTGGGGATTTGGGTCGAGTGGGTATCGACTTGGGCACTTTGGGGATTTATCCAATGCGATAGTCCAAGAGGTGAGGATGTTTACAACGGAATTTTAGGGTTTTAACGGAAATTGCCACGGTTTTATTATATATACAACATTTTAAACTGCCAACTGGGGTATTTCCACTTATCCCGGCCACCAAATACAAAGGTAACATTTGTACATTTATACATTTGTAACTAACATTCTATGGATCTGTGTCTGTGATGCTACGGTAGCCTAATAGTGTTTCAGGCATGCGGTTCGAAGTTCGAATCCCGGCTCGTACCAATTAGTTTTTCGGAACTTAATATGTACGGAATAGTTATGTAGTGAAGGAAAACATCGTCACACAACCACAATAAGGTTGTTTGTAGAAGTTTTCCCTCTGGGATGGAAGGTCAGATGGCAGTCGCTTTCGTAAAACTAGTGCCTATGCCAAATCTTGGGATTGGGTGTCAAAGCGGACTCCTTTAGGGAACCAACCGGAAATAACCGAGAATGATGACCCTTTATTTATTATTTAGAGTTTTTACAGTATAATTATCAAAGTACCTCAACTACAAAAAACGAAATAAGAACATATTATAACAATTCTAACCTAGAATGCCACCGACTGGGCGGTTTGATATCTACCAATATCAATGTTTGTCACCGCAGTTCCAGTAATTGACACACCGTCTTTTCTCATATTGCTTGTCAAAAATTGGGACGATATCTTATTTACTTTGAATGTTTTCTAATCCGATGGTGAATATCCCGAGGTTAGGACACAAGGAGTCCTCAAATCAGCAAAGGGTTGGCAACGCGCATCTGGCTGATCTGGACTCTGGAGTCGCAAGAGTCCATAGACTACGGTGTCTTATCATCGGGCATTTGGTGTTTGCCACCGTAGTTGTATAAAACCTATTTGCATACGAACATTGCAAGTTATAGGTTGTAATTTTAAAATTATAATCCTTTCAAACTAACTGATAACTAACAATTTTGAATCTTATCGAAAAGAGATAAGGTCCACTATCAATATCTCCAATTCAGTTACACTTGAGATTAGTTTAGTTGGCCGAACGGCATAAAAGTGGTCCATTCAAAAAGCAACTCTAGCGTCCTAGGTAGAAGATCGCAATTCCAATTACAGTTTTATAAAAAGTCAGTCACGTATAGTTTCAACCATATCTAAGATTGCTATGCGCTGACGATGAATTCTGGCTAGTCTCAGTCTAAATAGTAATCATAGCGATCAAGTGCGAAACACGACCTTATCAACCGGTAATAAGGTCCCTTGCGATACAAATAAGGTCTTATTCTGCTGATCAGGCCAGACGACATGTAACACCGTGTTATGTTGTCGGCGCCACACAAAACTGTCATTATTATGACTTATTAAGTATTAACACAGAACAGTAGCTGGGGTTATTCCGGACATTGTATGTGAAATATATTGTAAGCAAATCGTTTTTTTTCGGAAATGGGACAATTTTGGGCCGACGAAAGGAATGGTTTTAGCTGTCTATGTTTTTATTTGTTCCAGCGTTTAAGATACTAAACCAATTTTGATGCTTGCGGTGTCAATCGATTCAAAATTATGCTTCGTGTGACATAGTCTAAGGCTATAATTATACGGTCTGTAAGAAAAAAAAAGTACTTACAGTATTCTTCCCATTTTATATTTCAGTTTCTTTTCTCGTAGTCAGGGCTAGACAGCCCTTATAACTCCACTCTGAAAATGTGGCCAAAGTTGGTTAGAATTCAGGCTTAAAAACTGTGAAATAATACTAATATTCACACGGTTCCACTCACGTATTAAATGTCACTACTCACTTCGGGCGACAAGTTTCGAACTCTTCGGGAGTTCTCACTCATCCTGAGCCGTAGCTTCCCGAACGCTGCCCAGCCGAGTCGGATTCGACGATTGACCTTTTTCTCGAAGTTGGACCTACCTAACTGGATAGTCTGTCCTAGGTATACATAATCGTCTACAACTTCGAGCGTAAAGTGTCCGATTGTAATGGAGTTGGTACTACATGGGCATAAAAGCAAAAAAGTTAGGAAAAATTGCAACAAAGAATATGACAAGTTATTTCCCTTATGTAAGATCTTACCGGTTGATAAAAAAGTTGAATATTTAATAGGGTTAGAACATTATTATAGCGATGATCACAAAATAAAAATTAGTAATAAATATAATACAAGAAGGGTTAGAGAAAAAAAATTAGTACAACAGAAAACTACAAACTATTATGGTAAAAGAGTGTCTAAATATATTGTACCAAAAATATTTAACAAAATTAATATCCTAAGAGAAACTCCCAAAGTAAGCAAAACTGTGTTAAAATCAAAGTTAAAGGGCTTCCTCCTTGATAACGAGTTACTGTCAAAAGTAAGGATAAAAGTACTCACCTACGAGCATGCCTAGTTTTAAGTTAAGTTTGTTAAGTTAAATGCATGCAATGCGCTTTATTGTACACAGAAACAGGTTAAAAACACGTCATAACATATAAGAGGCAAACTTATCCCTATAGGGGAAATGTTACTAAATAAAAATTTTAATGTAAGTAAGTCTCATTAAAAATTGTTAGATTTAAGTAAATAGGTTACTATAAAACATGAGCGTTTCTCGCCATCAAACGTCACAGTTTGGCGAGTTTGTATATAAGGTATAAAATGTAAATTCCTTTGTTTTTGAATAAATAATAAAAAAAAAATAACATGATCTTCGTCTTATCCATGTTCATTCTTAGACCAACTCGCTCGGAAGCTTTACTGAGGCCATCGAGCATCATACTTAATGTACGATTCCTACCGAACGGGTCGGGCCGGCGCGCATTCTATTACATGCAAAGGAATTTGAACCGTCTATACAGCAGTTACATCTCATATTTGAATAAATCATGCATCCACTGCGAGGCGGCAGCTACCGACGCGGTGGGGATTGTAATCAAATATGAATTGTATCTGCTGTGTAGACGGTTCAAATTCCTTTGGAATCGTACAGTCCTCCATGCTCGCCGTTGATGTTGATGCCTAGCCTGGGTAAACGACTGCAATGTATCTATGTACCAAGTCATAGATAGACTATCAAACTATGTACAATGTTAAACATTTATTGTTATGACTCAATTGAACGTTGCCTCATTTTATAATGTCTGATAACTTTATATAATGAGGATTTGTAGTTCGATGCCTTGTTCATATAGGGTTCATTTAGTAGCTACCAAAAACCTAATATATATAGAAGAACCACTGTCTAACAACCACGCGTGGTGCTAACCTCGGTGTACCTAATTTGTCTGCTCTAAGCAGCAAGAGTCCGAAGCGGAAGGCAATTAAAAAAAAACGTTTTCATATTTCAAAGGGATGAGGTAAGGATTACCTAATAAAGATGTAGTAAACGTTGACCCTGTTTTTCCTCTATACATGGTGGAAAGTTACATTAGAAAGGTAGCAACTTTTGAAACCACTCTGATCGACTTATACCGAATCTGATAATTAAATTGGTCGTCCGAAATAACGTAATTTCACATTCTAAATCAACGGTTATGGCGAATCCTGCGGACCTACTCGTACCACGAAAATCGAATCTCCAAGTTCGTGTACTTGTATCCCTGTCACTCGAGTTGAGTAAGTGCGATAGAGATAGAGGTATCCGAACTTTGACATTCGAAGTTCGTGGTTATAGCTCTGTTCCAACTTGATACAGTATACTTAATTACTAGTACGGGGAACAGACGAAGCATACTTCGACATTTATAAAAAAAAACATACGTAATTATTTACACCTTAGCATTTAACACTGGATTATACCTTTTAAAAGATGTAAAAAGTGTAAGTAGTCGCAAGTCTTTCCTTGCAATAAAAAGTTGTTTTAATATGTTTATTTTTTCTATTATAACAAAATTGACTTATTCCAAAACCTCAAAAGCTAGTTTATAAAATATATTCACACGTGTATTCATATACTGAACCAATATCCCAAACACATGTACAAACCAACAGACGCCCAGATAAGCCTGGCCTTCGCCCAGTGATAAGGACAGCGATAGCATCCATATTGTCAAGTGATATCGAACTCGGCGGTTTTATTCTAAATTCAAATGCTTGCCCATCGTTTTATATTCCAAATTTAAAAATACGGTGGAGGCGCTGGGATGGACTTATTAATGTGTGATTTCTTAGATTTTCTTTTATTTATCAAAAAAACTGTGGTTTCTACAGAGAGTGTATCTATTGATGTGTTTGTGTCATAAAATAAAGTGTTTTTAAAGTCTTTTTAAAGTCAAGTCTAATTATGAATCGGGTAAGAACTATGCTACTGTTTATACTTGAGATTATATCACTTGACTGAATTGCATTAAGTTAAAAAAGTTACTCTACTGTCGAAGGTAGAAGATTCAAATTTCAATGACAGTTTTACTCGCTTTGACACCTGTCATAGCTGCCTGGCTTAACAATCTCGAACCTATAGTCTGATTGCTCTGTAATATTATGTTTTATAAAAAGTCGGCCATATTGAATAATCTCAACGTAACGTATTTCTCTCCTGACGTATTTGAGGAGTTTTTATGTTGTATCTTTTAGAAAAGTTGCAAAATAGGGTACTTAATGTCTTTTTGGATAGAGGGAAATAAATAATTCTATGAATCATTCTGTGGTTCCACTGCTAATATTAATAATAACATTCTCCTGTAAAGACTGGTTACCCCATCTAATATCTTAAACTCACGCCTTGGGATATGGCCCATATACACTCCAAATATTACTATTAATTTGAACCATATAACAATGGAAGAAGGTGCAATCTTAACTACCTATACATTCATACATACGACATACCGGAAGTAATCCCTAGGTTTGTGCAATACTTATTCCCACACAACCTCAGGAGAAATCACAGCCTATTCTTGTAGTAGCCCTTGCATTATTAACTCAATAATAAAACGGAAAACACATACGAACATAAACCTTACTGCGTCAACAATATAGCTCAAATCATATCAGCGATATTATTGTGAATGAAACACCACCTTCCCCTACTAAAATCAACTGTATAACTTAGAAAATATGGTTTAACTTGGCTTGGTAACAATACGGTTCGACTAGCCACCGTTGTTGGGAATACGAGGTAAAATCAATTTGGATGCCAAGATATAAGGTCCAAATTGAATTGCAGCGCGTGAAGCGTAACCATGGGTCCAACTCGACAGAAACTCGGGACAAAGACTGTCAGCTGCCGGTAACAAAGGATTTTTGTACAAAAGTTCAGTTTTGTTCTTAACAATAGGGGTAACGTTTTCGGAAGTGATCCCGCCATTTTGTTTTTACGCCGTAAGCTTTCTATAATGAGGTGCCGTTGAGTTTTTAGTAAATGATTTTCAATTTTTTTTATATTTATTGCTTGCTGCTCTTTCTGATTTAACGATTCACTTTTTTCATGATTAGTGTCGATTATATCAATAAAACGTGGGTATTTCATGACTTCACTTATTAAATTTCACGTTAAAATTACTCAATTGTTATTTGTGCTAAACGGTGACTAAATAAATAACCAAGTCAAATGTAATTTGAATAAAGCTTTTTTTTACACTATTTCCTCAACGAAGCTTGTCATGAGTGTCATGACGCATATTTTAGTCATTTTTTATAAATTTTATGATGTATAAAAATGTGGTCAGCTATAACTTTAACATTACATGAAATTTCGCTAGACCAATTTAACTCCCAAACTAGTAAATATAAAAACTTAACACCAAAATTATAAACTGCGGTATAGTATACAAAAATCCTTTCCTATCACTACATCACTGCATAGTATAAAACAAGTTTTTTTAATAGATAGTGATTCAAGAGGAAGGTTTATATATGTGGGCGAAGGGTGTCGTTTTACGGCGGTTCCGGGGCAACCTATCGAATTCTACACTGGACTTGACGACGCATCGGAGCCACGCTGTTTCGTCGCCTAAATAATTGGTTTTTATATGTATTGTATGTATGTTAGGCTTAAAGGTATATGTTGTTATGGGCCTTTGATGCCTGAAATAAATGGTTTATTATATGTATAATATATATAGTACCCGTGCGAAGCCGGGGCGGATTGCTAGTTGTTAATAAATGATGAAGGCGGAAACAAACGAATCCTCTTATTCATAAATGATCATCAATGTTTTATGAATACCTAACGTGGGCTAATAAATAGCTTTATGTAAAAAATACTAATAGCAGGTTTTTCTGTGCAACGGATATTACATAACTTAAATAATTAAGTACCGAGAAACAAATGCCAACAAAAAAACAGATAAGTTAAAAAAAAAAATTCTCCTGAAAAGACGAAAAATAAATGTTTAAATCTTTATTGTGGTGGTTTTACGCTAATGCTGCATAATATTTTTTTATTTATTTTTTTAAATCAGGCAACAAGGCTCATATTACAAATACCTTAAGGACTAAGGTATACATATATAATTAGTATAGGTATACATATACCAGGGCTTGTTAACGATACCAAATTCCCATTATAAGTAACGTTAGTTAACGGTAATATCATAAAAATACCTTATTACCGGTAGTAAAAACTAACGTTACTTGCTAACATATCATTATTATAACGGTAACCAGTTAACGTTACTTTTATCGGTAATTTTACTTTTCATTGAAGAACTTGTTAACGCTACCCAATTCACATTATAAGTATCGTTACCTAAGTAACAATTTTAATCGGTAATGCTACGTTGCCACACCGCGCTACCGATAGACGCGCGCGCGCGCACTACGCGCCACGCGGCGTTGGTTGATTAGCGTTGTTGCCACTCCGTACACTGGCTATCGTGCGTGAGCTTGAAGAGCCTTCGCCTTGTTGTATATCGTATCTATCGTAAAGGTATACCCTACAGTACATTTTGTTTGCTATTTAGTTGAGTGCGGGTGGGCGTTGTGCGATGTAAGTTTGTGTCTTGTAATTTAACGTGTGCTGTTAAAAAGTTAGGTAGCTACGACGGTTTAACATGGGCCGTAAAAAGAATGCCGTTTACAGGCATTACGAACTACATGAAGACCGTACTGCAACCTGCTTAGTGGGCGAATGTAAGAAACTTTTGAAGGTTAGTAATCATTGTTTATTTTGTCCAAAATAGGGACCTTATTCTAAGTAGTGCTGGTGGTTGCATTTTATTATTGTAACTTTTTAACTAGGGCTAAAAGGTATCTATAATTCATACTGTTTCGATATTATAAGAAAACGGCCAAGTGTTTCTCGGAACAAGCACAAATGTAGGGTTCCGTACTCTTAATGGATTTTTCCACATGGTTTATCCATGTTGCGATTTTTGACTCGTGTATAGGTTTTTTAAGAACAGTAGGTAGGGATACCTATATCAAGTTACATGGCTATAACTTGTGACTTGTGAACCAATGAAGCCTATTACTTAGTCTTGATAGTTTTCTTTTCATTTCGTTATACATATGTGCTTTCATTTACAGATTTTTAGCATTCATAGCTTAGGCTGTAGCGGGTTGGGACACTTAGGTATCTCCAACAGAAATGACAACTTTGGTACAGTCGGCCTCATAAGTTGCTGAACACTTGAGTACCTAGTAAAGTTTTCACTCGTTTGACAACTTCATATGGCAGTTTACATTTAATGCGACACGGTGCAAAGGTGTTAAGCCCCTTGTGATGCTGACCGTTCTTACTCAATTATACATATATTTTGTGAACAATAAAGTATTTACATACATACAATGATGTAATATAAAAAAGAGGTAGATAGGTTATAAGCACTCTAAAAGTGGCACACTAAAACTCAGCGAGTTGTATGACCTTGCCTCAGTGTCGCGTCATCAATTGACACGTATAAACGTGTCTCAGCTATCAGATTTGGTGAACATTTTGGACAGACAACGTATCTACCTCTTTTTTATATTACATCATTGCATATATACATAACTAACCATAAAAACCGGCTACGTCCTTACTAATACATGAATCTAGGGGTATTCCTCTGGTTGATATTTATAATGTTTTGCCTAATTTCGCTTTGCCTAACACCGTTACGTATAGTTACGAGACAACCGCTTTGGTCTAGTTAGAAGTGACCCTGTCTACGAAGATCCTGGGTTCGAATCCCGGTAAAGGGGCCCGCCCAGTATCCCCTTCGAGGGTTTTTCGTAAGGTTTTGCTTACCAAAGCCGTTTTCTTCAAATTTGGCTTTTAAAGCACTAAATACGGGTAAGCGGTTCTCATCGCTTACTCGCCGGCGGTGGGACCAGTGCCATAGTGGGGACAGCTGGACATACGAAAGCATTTTTGCCCTATAGTTAAATATCGAACTCGCTGACTAAATTTCACTACAATCTGTCGAGATGCGACCTATAGAGGCGACAGCCGGACAGCCGGCCATACATACGAAAGCATTTTGCCCTATAGTTAAATATCGAACTCGCTCACAAAATTTCATGAAAATCTGTTAAGACTTGAGAGATGCGACCTATGGTGGGGACAGCCGGACAGCCGGACATACGAAAGCATTTTTGCCCTATAGTTGAATATCGAACTAGCTCACAAAATTTCACTACAATCTGTTGTAATGCGACCTATAGAGGTGACAGCCGGACAGCCGGACAAACATACGATAGCATTTTTTCCCTATAGATAAATATCGAACTCGCTCACAAAATTTCATGAGAATCTGTTAAGACTTGAGAGATGCGACCTATAGTGGGGACAGCCGGACAGCCGGACATACGAAAGCATTTTTGCCCTATAGTTGAATATCGAAACAGATTACTAAATTTCACTACAATCTGTTGAGATGCGACCTATAGAGGCGACAGCCGGACAGCTGGACATACATACGAAAGCATTTTTGCCCTATACATAGATAAATATCGAACTCGCTCACAAAATTTTATGAGAATCTGTTAAGACTTGAGAGATGCGACCTATAGTGGGGACAGCCGGACAGCCGGACATACGAAAGCATTTTTGCACTATAGTTGAATATCGAAACAGATTACTAAATTTCACTGCAATCTGTTGAGATGCGACCTATAGAGGCGACAGCCGGACAGCCGGACATACAGTCATACGAAAGCATTTTTGCCCTTTAGATAAATATCGAACTCGCTCACAAAATTTCATGAGAATCTGTTAAGACTTGAGAGATGTTACCTATAGTGGGGACAGCCGGACAGCCGGACATACGAAAGCATTTTTGCCCTATAGTTGAATATTGAACTCGCACACTAAATTTCACTACAATCTGTTAAGATGCGACCTATACAATGTGTATTGCTTATACTTGATCAAACGAAATGTGCGGATACTAGACAAAAAAATATCGACAAAAAAAAATATATAGGCTAACTATTTAAAAAATTAAGGCGTTTTAATTTTTTTTCTGATGAAAATTTCAGTTTGGTTTTTAATTCGTATCTTTGCGTCTAAACGGTTTAGTTTCTCAAAAGTAGTCTTGTTTTAAAGCTAGAAAATGCAGCTAATCGACCAACCAAAGAATAATACTTAATTTGTTATTTTAATTCATATTTTTTTACTAAAAAGAAACAGTTTAGATTCTTGTTGATTTTTGCTCATAATTTGAATGTCATAACAACGAAAAGCGATAGCCCCATTGTTGCTTCGGAGAATTTGTAGACTGAAATGTAAAATTTAATAAAACGTGCAAAAAAGTCTACCTCAAACTGCCAGTTTTAAAGTTACAGACACTAATTTAAAAAAAAGACTTCTTTTTCACAAATTTCTACTAAATTCTTTTTTTTTGTAGGTTTATGTTTGATATTATTATTATCTTATGGTTGGTCGATTAGCTGCATTTTCTAGCTTTAAAACAAGAAGAAAAAAATTAAAACGCCTTAATTTTTTAAATAGTTAGCCTATAATTTTTATTTTTATTTTTTTTATTGATATTTTTTTGTCTAGTATCCGCACATTTCGTTTGATCAAGTATAAGCAATACACATTGTAGAGGCGACAGTCCGACAGCCAGACATATATATTCGAAAGCATTTTTGCCCTATACTCGAACTCGCTCACAAAAAAACTTTCACGAGAATCTGTTGAGAGATGGGACCTATAGAGGAGACAGCCTGACATACGAAAACATACATGAGAAAGCATTTTTGCCCTATTGATAAACGCGGTGTGGACACGCCTATTTACCTACTGAATTCCCAACGAAAAATATTCAACAAGTAATCCAAATAAATAAGCTATTATGGTGTAGTCCACTTACCCATTTTTAATAACTCGATTTAATTCCTCACTCGCCGACGACCGACGACGCATGCATGTGAATGGACACTCGCTCTATTACTGACGATGGCATCTATCAGTGACCAAAATATAAATAGGCTGCTATTAACGTTACCTACTAACGTTAAAAACATTTAACGATACCTTTGACTTAACGTTAGTTCAATGCACAGCAGGTAACGTTACCATTTTATTACCGGTAAAAAGTAGTTTAGGTAACGGTAGATAGTTTAACGTTAATTACAACTTAACGTTAGTTCTGTCTCAGAGTGGTAACGATACCAACTTTTTAACGTTATTTGAAGCCCTGACATATACCCTAAAATATAAAAACGCTATTATAAATGAATGGATGTTTTCTATATATTTAAGCATTTATTTATCTATATAAGTATGTATATCTTCGTCTAGTCCCATAGTACAAGCTTTGCTTAGTTTGGTACTAGGTTGATTTGTGTAAGATTGTTCGATTTTTTTATTATTATTATTAAAAACCGTTTTTTTTTCTGAAGTATTTGCTCTATGGATGGCACGAAATACGTTTATGGCACGAGTTCTTTTCTCTTAATATGAGATTATCTTATAAAACCATCCGACTATAGTTGCAATATAAGGGTAACCGTTACACGACCCATTAAGGGGCATCGCCACGTCCCATGTCCGTTCCCGAACATCCAAGATGGCGTCGTAACGAGCGCGTAACAAACAAGTGAACAATTGACCCCAATTCCAGTCAAATGGGGCGCGAAACATGGCTGACATTGATATTTGGAAAGGTTTTTCTATTTTTATACCACGTTTGCGAACAAGCATACGCACTTATATACGGCGGGCGGGGCACACAGCATGTGGAACCAATGGCCGTTGGGGCGTAAAGTAAAGGTTCTCGAGCGGCGACCACGTACCGGAAGGTACAGCGTGGGTAGGCCCCCCACAAGGTGGACTGATGACCTGGAGGTCACGGGAGTCCGCTGGATGCGGGCGGCTCAGAACCGGTCACTTTGGCACTCTTTGGGGGAGGCCCATGTCCAGCAGTGGACTATTTTCGGTTGATATGATGAACTGTCCTAGATGTAGTTATTGCGATAGCCAGGTAACTGCATGAATACGGATATCATGGACTGATCGCCGCACAAATGAGTCTGTTCTCGACGAGCTCGGCATCAATACGAGGCTCTCCACAATCTGTACCCCACGTGTCCTCAGCTTCTTTGGCCATCTGGTCTGGTCCGGGCCGCAAAGCCTGGGAAAGATAATTATCAGTGGCTGCATGGCGGGGAAGAGGAGCAGAGGACGGATGCATATGCGTTGGGCGGACATGGTAACATCTGTGGCTAAAGCCACACTTCAGGCCAGCATGCATCCAGCTCAGGACCGAGCAGCTTGGAGAGTGATGGTGATGGTGAAGAGCGCCCACAGCCGTCACATCCTTCAGCCATGAGGATATGACAAGGAAGAAGAAGATCAGCATCCTAGGGAGCTTTGGTGACCTTAATCACCACCAGGAACACATCATCAGCAAGAGGTGTTATGATTACGGTCTTTTCTAAGGAGTTTGCCCAGTTACCTTCATTATTTTTGTGTCCAATTATCTTAAAATAAAGGTTATCTCAAACTGGAAGTTCGACCACCACAATGTTTACGTGATACTGAAATAATGTGTTGTTTAGAATTGAAACAACTTTACTCCTTTAGTTTATATGTTGTTTTGTACCGTTTCGTACCACTGTTCAATCTATTTCAGAAGCTTTACTACGTATTTAAATATCTGAGTAATTTTTCGAAACAAGACTTACCTACTATCTATTTTGGTGGTAGAAAGTGTTTGGGGAATACGATGTTTAGTGCAATCTTTTTTTGGTAGACTGTAGTACAGTGTAGTGTTATTATTGACTTATTTAGTGTTAGAAAAAGGATATAACTACATTAAAATATTCATTGTTTCAGCATAAGGTTATTGTAAATTGCTAGCACAAATATGTAGACATTTTTTTTCCTTTTCGTATGGCCAGATATCCTGTTGTGTGAAAACGTAAAATGAGTACTCCTTGATGTTTGTGTAACTAAAAGTTCTTTGTTAGATTTCCGGGATTATAATAGCAATGGCGTCATGAGATGACTATGCCAGCTAGCGTTCGAGTAATTGTCAAATCGTTTAATTTATTAATCTTGTTTCAATTAGGACGAATAGTTGCTAAAACGTTGATTATTTTATGGATAAGAAAAGTTATACATTTAGGTTTAAAGCGCTCTTAAATGGGCTAGGGAATCAGAAATACATCCTATTTTTCAATATTTCAGGAAATCATTCTTAAATTAAGCCATCGACTAAAAACTTCGTACTGCTTAAAAACTAGATGTGATAGGTATTTTCGCAAAATCTTCAAAAACGTTTAAGTTTCATAAGGTAAATGAAAGAGTGAGAGATCTCGTAAATTATTCGTTTTCACGCAACAAAAAAGGTTATTGGAATGTAGACCAATTAAAATGTGTTAAAATTTATTGACGTTGAGTGTTACAGAAAAAGGACAATAGAAAACGGTTTTTCACGATCGACATAGGAAATCTTACCCCGCTGCGCTTGGGCGTAATAAAATCAAAGATAAATTCCTTAACATTCCGCCAATTCCAACCTATTTGCCGAACCACAGATAAGCTATTGTTGTCACTTCCACCGAGCTTGATATAACATTTCAATCCAATGTATCGGATCCAGCCATCGCCGTTTCGAGCCAGAATCGCGATATGGGATATCGAATTGATATTTTGTGCTACTTTTCAATAGTTATAAGAATAGGTCTTAGTTTGGATGTAAGGGTTTCTTCGGAATTGTTAATTGCTCAACCGATTTCAATAATTCTTTTAGCTAAAACAATAGGATGGTTAGTTGCTTTGCTTGACGTTATTACCCCCAAAATTCCCTTTTTGGTTTGAGATAGATAATTATGGCCCTCAATTGCCACCTCTATATCAAGTCCCTGTGTCTATGCCATGTGTATTTTAGACCACTGCCTGTGACATACGGACAGACACCTACTGACAATTAATGTCAAATTTACCAAAGACCGCTACGGCAGGCCGCGATAGTCTGTGAGAGACCTAATTGTTCCGTTGGACTAAATTGGTACCAAAACGGAATACCGGCAGTTACCACCGGTAACTACTGGGTTTCCCCCATATTTCCTAAACAATTGGTAAATAGATTTAGAACAACGTTTCCAGGCGCAAACAGTAATATTGTAATTGTAATGACTAAGAAAAATGAGCTATGGTAGCAGGCTGTAACATTCTTACTATAAGTTTGTGTCATTCTAATTGGGGGGGGGGGGGTATTGCCTGTGTCTGTATTGTAATGTCATAGTTAATTTATGAATAATACTATAAATATTATATATCATCATTCTTAACGCGTTCGGTCGAGCAACGTCTATAGACGTCACATACTCGTATGTAGGCTTAACAACGATTTAAGTTGAGCAGCCACGATTAAAATATTCTTTAAAAAAGATGCGCATTTTATTTTCACTGGTAGTTTGTTAAATACCTTTGTCCCCACAGAGATGATTTTGGTTGACTTGGTCAGTCGAGTGCTCGAGTATTTGGTGTATTAAAGATGCACTATAAGTACAAATCCGATGATTCACGGCGTAATAATGGCATTTGTGCCTACAGCTATACGGTCCTTTTTCTGAGAACGCCACATATGAAACACATAGAAAAACCCAATAGAAAACATATACCTAGCTAACTACTAGACGGAACAAACTTTTCTTTCAGGATAACAAGTAAGGCATTCTCTAGAGACACCATCTTCCTTATGGTTTAGTGAAAGTTACATTGCAAAAATTTTTGCTGCTAAATTATCACGGATTTGGCTGTTTTTGTTCAAGTTAAAATATCTTCGTAGGTGTATAGGCGTTTTTTTCCACTTCGGCCAGCGTACCGCTTGATGCTAAGCGGACACCGGACCCCATGGATGCTTGCGAATCCAGAGTCACATGTTCTATATATCAATCGAACGGTTATTTTTGTACCTTTTCTCCACTGCTCAAAGGTTGTTTTGGAGGAAATCGCTCTTGTTATTTTGGAAAACCAGCGCTATTGATCACGCTTGCCGAGCCAACTGCATTGCTGAGTGGAGGCCATTTCAGTTCCACATCCCGATCTACTTCGGTCACTCTTTGTGGGAGGCCTATGTCCAGCAGTGGATGTCTTTCGACTGATATGATGATGATGATGATGATACCGATCTACTTCTTCGATGTATTTGTTAATGTGTTTTACTACTCGTGATGTGTTGTTGCCTGAATAAATGCTATTCCATTCTCTTTAGCTTAAACTTTATAACGTCCTGCGGTTCCTTACTAACATTACCACTCACAATTTTGTCTATCGTCATCTCCCACATGTTTTTTGTTTACCTACTCATTTGCTCCAGGAAGAGATCCCTTAAAGGGATAAACACGCCTTTGTACTTCTTTTTTTTCTACTTTGTCATGTTTTATGTACAATAAAGCAACACATAGGTGTATACATTACTTCCATAGAATTAAACTTTTTATTTCTTCGTCTGAAAATAGCTGTAAAGAGTATTTGTATTCATTAATGTCATATGACATTCGATCATGGCTGGGAGCCTTGATGACCTCGCAGCCGTTGAGTATTGCGGTTGTGATCTACATTCTAAACAAATTGAATGCACTGACCTACTCATTCGCTCGTTTTATTAATTTATGCTAGTTACAAATTGTCTTTACAAATAACATAAAATGTAAGTTTGAACTTGATTCGAAACTATCAGAACTCTTATTTATTCAAGCCAGCAGGACACTGGCGTTGCCTGGCCGCGGCGGTCAATAGTAAACTTTTCTTGTCATTAGCTGTCAAATTTACTATTCACCGCCACCGCAGGCTGCGCCAGTGTTTTGCAGGCCTTAGGCCTTAGACTGAACAAGCCTCTCTCTGAATCAAAATATGTTTTTTCTACAAACGCTATCGTCAACTAAAATAGGTTTGACAGTTTACGAATAATCACCAACCTAAACGCGTTGGCAGCAAAAAACCGTCGAATATAAAACATTTGAAATTCACTTTTCGGAATCGACGGATTCGAAAAAAGAACTGTCACCGAACGCGGCAAAAAACGGGAAGTGGCGGTGATAGGAAGCGCTGACCCGGCCGATAACGAATATGATTCTAAATTCAAATTGCGACACTGTTCGTAACGTTTTTTATTACCCGACTGTCAAGAAGGCTAATGTTTTCGTACCTGTGTGTAGGTTTTTAATACGTATTGGAGTACACGGTGGCAAACATACATAGAGCCTGGGAAGTAAATCTCAGAGTTCAGTTTATTTTGTGTCATGGTATCGGTGAAACGAATTTCGAGTATACAAGTGTCTTGGGATACGTGATTACAAATCAAAATAGTGGATTTCTGATATTTGTCTTCGCATCAATCAAACCTGGTATGTGGTATTTTGAAAAAAGAATTATAAAATACATCTAAATGGGAATTATAGATGTTGTTTAGTTAGGTTCTTCACTTTGTGTTTTAATTTTACTTGTTTTGATAGTTTTTCATCAAACTAGCGGTCACTGTAAAATACGTATCTTGCGTTTCGACCATTTATCTCAATTGCCAGTAGTAGGTCAACTACTTAATGGTAACATTCAACTCAGTACAATCTCGTTTTTGTTTTATTTCTCACAATAGATACATATGATTATAATGTACTGGCAGTTTCTCTTAAAAGTTATTTTTTTCTGCTCAGGAGTGTATTTAAAAATAAGATCGCCTATTTTCCATTATTTTTCTGTAGTTTCCAGTGTGTGACGCTCCATACGAGTAGATGTTTTATAAAATGGTGGAACATATCAATCAATCATTGCTCAAGGTGTCACGATGCGCAAAAAAAATACTTTCTTACACAGTTCAGAGAAAAAAAGGTTACTAATAGGTACACATTTTAGTAAAGAAACTAGACAGCAGTAGCATTTTTTTCAATTTCAAAGATATAGTCAGGATAGAAGTGGGTGGATATTGGCTGGCAATAAATTAATAATAGTTAACTACGTATCTATTTTATGTCGACAAGGAACATCGTCGAATTAAACTTTTAAAACCAGATTTTTTATATTGAAATACGTAAGATACACAGTTCATCTTTAAACATTTAAAACGCTATTCAAAATAAGAGATATCCTTCAGATTTCCATAGATTATCAACACGTGTTTCGTCCTACTTAAAAGACCTTTTAAAAATCACGCCCCAATATTAAACACAATGTGCACTGTAAAGAACCTAATAGAACACACACAATACTGCCCTGTTTATCGGTGACGACATCGTTCTATATTTGAAATTTAAATTTGGGACGCTTGAATAAGAATTAAGTGAAAAACTACGTCGTGCGAATTTAGATGCTATCACAATTCCTTAAGACTGAAAATAAAAAGTATTTTTTTTTCATTTACCGCGCTTTGGTAACAAACTATCTTGTTGTTGACGTTTCTGACTGATAACTTAATAAGAACTGTAGCACACATGAAATAAGGTTACTTTTCAATTGAAGGGGCTGTGTTAAAATTCATAAACTTGTTTTTACATTGTTTTGAATCTAAAATGGAGTTGTTACAGTTTTTTCCGTTGAATGTAAATTCTTCAGTGAATAATATTCTGGTGCACTGATTTTAAATGTCCCATAGGAAATTCAAATTGTTTTTTTATTGCTGCCTTGGTTTATTTTTAGTCCATAAGCTAATCGAAAATTCACAACGAAAGTCCATATTTAAGTAGAGCTGTATACGTTTATGCGGTGCTTTTTAAGCGCAAACATCGACTTTCGTTCTGAAAGATCTGTTTTTAGTACCCATTCTATGATTGAGGATCCACATTTTATTTAAATGTGGCTTTAAAAGAAGGAAAGCCATACATTCACTAGTCATTGAACAGAGAAGAAAAACTGTTCCGCAGGGCAACGTCTTGGGTCCTAGAAGATATGTAGTACGAATCTATGTGGAAGCAACAATTCCTCATGGTAGTTTTTTTTCCAATGATTTGCTTCTGACTATATTATAGCAAGTGAACGATTCATTAAATGAAGTTTAAGATATGAAGAGAAGATGCTGATGAAAGATTCGATTCATCTGAAACGTATATTAAATCAAAGTAATGGGTTCGATTACGATAACCCACTGGCTTATAATTAAAAACAGTGATTAACGTTATCTGTCTTGATACTAAATACAGATTCATGTAATATGAATGCACATTTTTAGGGTTCCGTAGTCAACAAGGAACCCTTATAGTTTCACCATGTCCGTCCGTCTATCTGTCTGTCTGTCCGTCTTTGGCTTCGCTCAGTAAGCTTTACAATTAGAAAACTATGTATTAATTTTTGAAATTTGACAACTATTACATTTTAATCAAATGGTGTAACTAAATGCATATAATCACTATATAATTGTAATGTCTTACGCTTATAATCATTCAAACACAATGTACATTGTTCAATGAATAAATGACTTATGACTTACGACTTAAATGCAATTCGGCGTGGGTATACAAATCAATCACGCCGACAAACCAGTAGAATAAAATCCTGAAAAAAAAATGTTTTTAGTCCTCTCTTACATGTAAATTGGTGATGTATTTTTTTTCTCGTTAAACCTATAGTTAACGTTGGATAGTTTGTTCAAAAATATTATGGGTTTTCTAAAACTATTTTTCTACTCGGTTATGCGTTTGCGAGATAATGGGATTTAAAGCCCTAATTTTTGTTCGAGTCATGTGTGTGTGTGTCCCCCTCTGTCGGCTAAATGGCTACTACTGGGGACGTGAAAAAATTCGAGGCATTAGTTAGCAATATATAATGAATTTAAAAGGAAAACTATCACAGTTAAGTAGACATAACTAGTTAACGAGTAGTAGACATAACTAGTTAACTGGTAAGTAATGCACTTAATTTCGGGTGCATAAACATTGTCATTGGGATTTGAACCTTTTAACGGGGACGGTAGAGTTGCTTTTTCACGACACGTTATCTTCAATAGAAAAAACCTTTTCCTTCAGGTGGTCGTTAACCGAAGGTGGTCACGTAACCGGCGAAACGACCCTATACATTGGTGTTTTATGAAAATAATAATATCATATTTACGAGGGTAAGCTATAATAAAAACCCCCAAAGCCCCTTTTAAGTTCGCATTGTGTCAGACAGACAGACGGGGAACTACGGAACCCTACCCTGCGCGTGGCCCGACACGCACTTGGCCGCTTTTTATTATGAATGTTATGCGTATAGAGTATGTGGAAAGAGAAGCGTCGTGGGTGAAAATATAGCCTATGTCCATCCAGAAAAAAGGGTAGATTTACTCTTCACGCGTCGCGTTGCGGTGTCATTTAAGCTAGCCCATGGAGCTGTTATTTGGAAAGCGATGCCTCGTCTAACCTGTCACGTCAAAAGAAACTAGACCTCTACGCTTAGTCACCACGAATCGCGGCGTCAAGATAATATTGTAGGGGAACGGTGAGGTGATGTTGAAACAAGTTACAGTAGACGGCACAATGGCCTTGGCTGCTCAAAAGCGAATTTCGGGTCTCTTTGGAGGGGGCGATGGGGTGCGACGGCGGGGAGTAACGTGTGCCGCCTGATTGGTAGATCGGTGACATTTGCGTCCCGCACCCCGTCCACCCGCTGTCGCCGTAGTACACTTTAGGCCAGTGATATTGATACAGTTGTCATTGTAAGTCGCACAGTCAACAATTAGACCAGCCGTGTTCCGTAATAGGAACGCGTCTCCGACGGACGTCCGCGTCAATTTGCGCCAGGATGCTGCCAATCGCGACCGCGCTTGCGCAGGATATTCGACGCTCCCCCCTTAGGATGGATTTCCACCAGCACGGTCACAGAGTAAATAATAGTGCTACCTACGTAAAGAAGGTTTTCTGTTGAACAAATCCCCTGTTTAGGTATGCCTAAACGTGGCCATCCCTTTCTATCGCATGCAACGCGCTGCGATAGAACGCGTGCGTGCCCTAGCAGCTAACATACCGGCCGGGGCTGGTAGGCATGTATTTGTAGCGGCACGACAAAATCACAGAGTGAGCCGCCCCTGGCACGGCTATCACAGGATCGGGTCTAAGCGTTCTATTTAGAAAGAGACGTACTGTCTATCTCGCAGCGATAGGGCCTGGACACATGTCGCCGGGTACGGTGCCGTCTACGGCGCCGTACCCGGCGACATGTGTCCTGGCCCATACAGCTCGCGTAGTGATGTGCCGTTCTCGAAATTTCCCGAGAACAGAGAAATCGATCGAGAACGTTCTCGGAAACGTTCTCCCAATAGTAAATTATCGAGAAAGTATCAGAAATTCAACTTTATCTTCTATTATTTTTCTTTTACTGGGTTTTAGAGGCTTTTATTAGGCACTGATTAATTGATTATTGATATTCGAATACCATATCACAGAAATTCTCTCTCTTCCCGAGAATTTCTCGAGAACGTTCTCGGAAATGTTCTCTCGAGATCGGTGTCACGGTAACTTTCCTGTAGATATTTTGCTTGTAAGGATAAAATAAAACGTAATCAATATGGAAACTATATTATTTATTGTAAATATTTCTCATTTAACTATGAAGAGAGGTACTCATCACTTCAACTGGGGATAGTGTACAGTTCTTTACGATGTGTTTGGCAAACCTTGTAACGTTTTTACAAGTATATACTGCAACACAAAACATGCGCATATACTTTACACGATCGTTTTCGTTCACGGTTCTAAAATAGTCTAAAACTATATTTCTTGGTTTCATTTTTACTTTCTGTCTGATATATCATAGTCTGTAACTGCTTTAACAGATACTGATACATCGTCAATCTAGGTGCTTACCTGCTTCTCCTACCACCATGTTAATAAGTGACCCTTATCTTATACGGTGCATGCCCTATTGTCTTTGTCTACTCTATACTTAGACCGAACTAATCGAAAAATACCACGCGAAACGTGAATACATTGATGACTGACCCTTTAAATAAAAAATAAAGAAGTTAGCATACAATGTAATTGCAGAAATCTCTGTGAATGTTGCACCACAGATAAAGACCTTTTTAGATTTTAAAACTCATTTGTTATCATTATATAAGTAAGCATAAATGTAATAACTAATAACCTAAAAACAAATCTACTTTTAAACCTTCTATTTTTTTTCCGCGGAGAAACGTTCTCGAGAACGATTGAACTTTCCCGGAAATTTCTCTGGAAAGGAATTCTCGAGAATGAGAACGTTCTCGCTGGCACATCACTAAGCTCGCGGGACGTCCTGTGAGCTGCCTGAGTGTCGCAGCAGCATAGACTATACGTCCCTTTCAAAGCAGCAGTGCAGGCTCGCAAGACGTTCGTCAAGCCAGTCCTTTTACTCCAGCGGCCTACTGGTCACGAAGAAACGAGCATATAATGCCCTTAGCGTCCAATATAACAATGCCTTCAGCATGCTGTTAGGGTTACCGTGATGTTGCAGTGCCTCTGGCATGTTCGCTGAGGCCCGCATGGATGGGTTAGGTTAGGTCATAATCCATCATGGCACGACTAAGAGGTAGACAGTTGTTTGCAGCAAAATTGTATACGTACACGGTCGGTCCGGATCAAGGTCGCTCGGTGGGAGGGGCTTGTTCGCGACCGTCTAGCAGATGTTTTAGCCGTGCAGTACGAGGTTGTGAGGCAGCGAGCGAGAAAATGCACAAATAGGAAGCGATGCGCGTGCGCCAGAAATGCTGTAGGTGTATGTTTTCCGGGTTGACCGCCTCGCCTCGCACAGCTCTGCTGGGTGGTGGATAGTCATCCTTAGAGCTTTCACTTCATTTTTTTGCAGCAATACAAATGCGCATTTTGCGGACACTTCCTCTTATAGTTTATCAAAATTTCATTGCAAATTATATACGGGGATTACCATTACCCCCTAGATAAATATACAAACTTATAGAACTAAATACTCACGGACTTTTCGCTTGATAATAGTGTTGATAAACCTTCATTAAAAGCCTTCACAAGCGCTGCAAACCGTATGTGTACCTATATTATGAATTATTAAAAAAAAAATTCTCCAAAAGTATGTTTACTTAAATAATAAATGCCAACGCATTGTTTACCTTATCAAAGGGGAATAATGCCCAAAATGTCATTACCGGCCTCAATGCGGGATATAACGCCGTAAATAAGAAGGAATGACGTCATTACGGTGACGTAATGCCTCCTCGATCGTCATTTATCATGATTTGCTTGATGATACAGTTTATTTTTTAATTTAGATGAAAAAAAATACCTATTTTTATTGTGCATAAAAGCGATTCACTGAAGAAATTTAAAAATAATGTTAAAATTGGATTGTTTTCCTAAGGTTTTTCACTATGAAATGTACGTTTTTATTTTCGTTTATATCTGAACTCACGAGGCAGTTAAAGAAAAAATCAAAATGTTCTGCTAATTTCATCCAAATCTATTTAGCCGTTTTTGTGTGATGGTGTAACAAACATCCAAAACACCTACAACCTACATAATAATAATAATATTGGTAGACAAAATATTCAAATATCAAAGATTTCTAATCACAGGCGAAGCCTTCAACATGTACTCAAGACTAAAACATCAAAACTCTTAAATTATTAGAGCTGGCAACATTAACATCAAAACTTAAACTTACTCTTTTAATTACAAGGCTGTTGACAGTTAATTTAAATTTGGAATAAAAACGGGCGCCAATGTAAACCCAACCGTTTTTGCAAACAACAGAGTTGATTTTGCCGTGTTTACAATCTTTCCACTTTTGAAATTAGAGAATTTAATTAAAGAACGCGATATGATCGTGTTTTGTTTTCGCTTTTTAAAAGAAGCTGGCTTTTGTGCCTATTGTTTTTTTTTATTTTGGTGTTGTCAAAGACAGAGCTGAGTGGTCGCTTGATAGTTATAAGTGCTGTTAATTTGAGAAAAGGACACTAATTGGTCATTGGATTGTTTCATAGTATGAAGTAAATTTTTAGAACGGAGAAGATATATATATTTTTGGGATGGGCAAAAAGAGACATCATATAATCATCATCATCTTAAATATATTTATACTTAAACACATTTTTTTTTACCCTCACTTTATTTCAGAAAATCACGAACATTATGTATGTGCCGTTTATATTCTCTGAACAATATCGACAAAATGGAATACTGATCATGAACTACCTACGTATATCAAAGTAACACTATAGTGAAAATGCCCTTACATCCAATATTTGACAGTTGTCATCCCAGTACAAGTTGTCATCATATGTCATGGTTTGTAAGGAGCTAAAGTTTGTGAGCTTTTAGCTTTGTTTGCAAGAAATTATTGTTAGTCATTTCACATGAAATTCCAAACTCAACAAAAACTTGTTCAAGCCCACATAACCAAACACTAGCCTATTTTAAACCTCAACAGCTGCATGCTTTGTAAGGAGACGGCAAAAAAACTTACATACCCTTTTATTTTGTCCGCAGAACACGTGCAGACTCAAAGGCCGACGGAAGCGAGAAGCGTTCGAGTTGCGATCGAGAATCGACCGAGTTAGGGCAGCAAAGATGTGTTCGACTTATAACGACTATGATTATAGGTCACCAATGTGGTCACCAAAGAATTGACGAAATTACAGGAGCCGAGAAAGATTACTGCTGCTTTTCAGTGAAGGAAAACATCGTGAGGAAACCGGTCTAATCACAAGATCTAGTTTTCCGTGTGGGTTGGGCGGTCAGACAGATGACAGTCGCCTTCGGTACTATAGTTACTCGTGCCTACGCTAATCTTTAGTAGGAAAATTATGAAACATTCACTGTTGCACTGTTACTTACCACAAGATGGCGCGCGAGCTGTTTTGCGGCGAGATAGACTCAGTCTCTTTCTAATTAGAACACAGAAAGAGACTCGCCGCGAGGAAGCTCGCGCGCCGTCTTGTGCTAACCGAGCTGGATTAAAATGTCATGTTTGAATGGATCAATGACAGCTGAATGCTAACGCTCTTTCGAAAAGATACTCAATTACCTCTGGTTATAGAATGTTTGAATCCATACTAATATTATAAATGTGAAAGTGTGTCTGTCTATTTTCTCTTAACGCTTAACCCGCTGAACCGATTGAGATGAAATTTGGTATATCGATAATTTGAGTCCCGGGGAAGGACCTAGGATAGGATAGTTTCATCACGGAAATCATCCCGTGACGGGGTGAAAGCTTGTATGGACGATGTTCCACTCGGACGGAGTTGCGGGCAGAAGCTAGCATCAAATAATGGCTGTCCATACAAAGGACCAATCTTACAACCGGCTCTCGATAGTTTCCTCTTCAAAATTCAACCTACTTAAAACATTTTTGCAGGAATCAATTACATTTAAAAGCAATACAGTCAGACAAACTTGACGCATCATCCTCCTAGCGTTATTCCTGGTTCTGCCGTAAAGGAGCCCTGGGTCCGCTTTGACACCTAATCCCAAAATTTGGCGCAAGTACTAATTGTACGAAAGCGATTGCCATCAGACCTTCCAACCAAGAGGGAAAACTAGACCTTATTGTAATTAGACTGGTTTCCTCACGATGCTTTCCTTCACCGAAAAGCCACTGTTACTCGTAAATATCAAATGATAATTTTTTTGAAAAGTGGTACTAGTCGGGATTCGAACCCAAGACCGCCGTTAGACAGCCGCATGCCTGAACCACTAGGCTACCGTGCTAGTCAGTGAAACTTGATTATCTCTGATTATAGTCGTTACTATGTTGACAAACCCACATTCATTAGAGCAACAGCGTTTGTAATGAGGGTGGGGTTTGTAGGGAACACGGGTTTGCTACCTACGCTTCGATTCTACACTGGAAGAAATTCTAGGTAAGTTCTCCTTTTTCTTTGCCTTCTCAAAAATTAAATCCTCGATTCTTCATGTTCATCAATACTAATGTTAAGAGGAAAAGTCTGTGAGATGGTTTTGTTTTGTAGGTAGGTATGTAATGAAATCTCCAGAACTTAAATAGTTAAGTACTTAGTTTCAAAAATCTTTCACCTGTGTATAGAACGTGCGGGAAGGTGCGTGTGGTATAGGTAGGCCCCAAGGTGGACTGATGATGACCTGGTAAAGGTCCGCTGGATGTGGGTGGCGCAGAACCGGTCACTTTGGGACTCTTTGGGGGAGGTCTATGTCCAGCAGTGGATATGATGTGTATAAAACTGACTTTCTAGGTGGATGTAGGCTATATTTTATCCCGCTGATTTGCCTGCATTCTTTGCAATATGCGGCTGCGCTTTTATAAATTTACTACACAGAAACTATCTAAAATTCATTGTAGTTTTCTCTTAATCTCGCTGACAGTAACTGGTGTTATAAAGCTGGCTTTTAATTGAAACGTAAACACTAAACAGTATCTTTCCGCCCTAGCGGTAAAACAATGTGCAATGATTAGGGCGAGTCCAATTGACGTGAGGTCATCACACCCTTGACCCGCGTGTGGCGCGCCTATGGATTAGAATCGCACTGGAAATGTCAACTTTACGGACATAAGGGATTTTAAATAGCAATAAAACCATGAGACATTTCCAAAGAGGTGTTGCATCGTTTAGCGACCACAACATATATTTTTTATACATAGTACGACGGTGGCGGACTAGCATAGTGCATGCCTGATACGAGTGATAAGCAGACGCAACCGACTCTTTATTGATTTGAGGATTCGTTGTGACAGTTAGAACGCTAAGCTAACGAGTCGTCAAAATAACAATAATTGGCGTTATAATTTCACAACCATCTTATAACTGAAAGGATTCCGAAAACCTCAAATCTAAAGCGTTCAAATAATGCAGCAATTGTTTGACAGCGACAAAATTGCCCGTTCCATGCCCCCTGCATCCGCAAAACAGGGCAGGAAATGCCTGTTTTGTCGCCCAATAAACGCGAAATTGGTTCTGGCCGCCCCCCGTAATTATGCCGAGCGTTGACTGTACGGCAATATGTGAATTTTGAACTGGTATAGGTCAACGTTTTTCTCTTTTAGTGATCGCAAATGGTAATTAATGGATCGCTTTAAAAATAAAATACTGCGTTTCACAACTCGGGTAGCTGACGTAGCTCACACAGCCGCCAAAGTTAGATGGGACTGAGCTGGTATTCACCGGGCCGCGCCGCGCCGCTCTGTGCGGATCACTTCATATTAGCTCGAACATTACAACCGGTACCGCCTCCGCGCCGCACCGCGCCGCTCCGCCACCGCTGTCAGTGCGTTTCGGATGGTTTCGGCCTTAAGCACTAATGCGGCTCACCCCGCCGGTCAATCGTCGCGAAACTAGACCTCTACCTGCGCTTAGTTACAACGCATCGCGATGTTTGTATATATTTGTGGGGGAGCGTTGAGGTAAACTTAAAACAAGTTACAGTTAGGAGGGCTGGACCGGGCACGTCTGCCGCATGCCAGAAGCATTATGGGCTACAATTACCACCAAGTCCCACAGTACTGAATACGGCGTCTCGGTAGACCACGTAGGAGACGAGACGAGCTTGACGTTGATCAAGACTGGTGGTAGTTTGCCCAGGACAGGGATATGTGGAAGAATAAGATACCTTCGCCCATTAGTGGGACACTTAAGGGTCTTTATAATAATAATTTACTGATCGTGATGGTTTGATTTATTTTTCTTCTAGCGTTATTAACGTATCACGATTACTTCGTTGATGCCGGACCGCTTTTGACCTGAGTAATGCGTGCGTGAGTTTTCTAATACGTGAGGGTAACACAACTGCGAAAAATACCTAACGTACGGTACGCACGAAGAACGAAGCGTTAAGCAATGGTCCTTAGTTTCTGAAGTTATTACGAGTATTTGTGTACTCGCGAGACATTCGTTAAACAATATTTTTTTTAACTTCGAAAAGCGACTCGACGAAAAAAACACACTTAGAAATGCAACCTGACACATGCAGACTTTTTTCTTTATAATATTATTTATAAAGAATTTATTTCAGGCACCTATGGTATGGCCCATTATAACAATTACCAAACCCTCCTGGGGCAACCCTTAAAAGGCAAAATCTATTTCAACCTTAACTAATGTGTGTATATATAATGAACAATCAATCGTTTTTATGTAGTATGTACATGGGGCCTCAGGAAGTTAAAGATTAACATAAATATGTACAATATTATTTCTTAAAATTATACTCATTATTTAGGATGGTATCAGTATAAGAAAGAGCAAAAATTAAATGTCCAATGATACAAACTATAGGAACATCCGAACGTGACCCACACTCCAATCTTTTAAAATGCGGGCCCATATGCTTTGGGGTGGTAACTTAATTTGTTGTGGTTTGCGAACAAGCATGAGGCCCGATCGACGGTAACACAGCCTTTGGAGCTTGCAAACAACTGATGTAATAGCGTAACTTTTCGAACGAGTATTAGCACAACTCATCTGTCATTTTACCATACAAAAAATTGCATTATAGTACATTACGTAACTAGGGCGGTGAATTCGTGAGTGCCCCAGATCGCAGGTGTTTGTGGCCCGAACCGAAGGTGAGGGCCATAAATATGCGCTCTGGGGCTTTACGAATTACCGCCCGTGTTGAATACAAAATTTACGTCTTCACCTGGCCACAATGCGAGTTTTCCCGTACGCGCAGCGTGCAGTACCTACCTAAAACTCGCATTATGGCCAGGTGTGACGTAAAGATCGATTACCTCCTACACATACGAGTAAACTTGCCTGCAGTCTTACAAACTGACAACCCACAGACTTTTCATCTTTATAATCCATACTTATGAATGCGAAAATATGTCTGTCTGTTACCTTTTCATGCTTAAACCGCTGAACCGATTGAGATCAAATTTGGTATGGAGATATTTTGAATTCCGGGGTAGGACGTAGAAAATATTTTTATCCCGGAAATCATCCCCTAAGGAGGTGAAATGGGGGTGAAAGTTTGTATGGAGCTGCGATATAAAAGAGTTCCACCAGCTTTCTCTCTTCAGCTACTCCCATATTTATTAATTATTTCCGTTTTCCCGTAAGGAATGAAGCATTTTCTCGCCGTAAAAAGTACCCTTATGTTCATCAGGGATGTCGGCTTATAATGGTAAAAGATTTTTTCAAATCGGTGCAGTAGTTTCGGAGCCTATCCAATACAAACAATCAAATCTTTCCTATTTATAATATTAGTGTAGATAGGCACACATAGGTAAAAACACGAGTGAAATGATCCAAAGATAAACTCCACAGCTCCAAACATCCGTCAACTCCAGTATGAGTCACCCCAATCTTTTAAAATGCGGGCCCATATGCTGTAGGGTAGCTTAAGGGGTCGCACGGAATATCCATTATTTCAATTTCAATTCATCAAGATAAATGCCCAATCTGGGTATTACCATTTGTACCCAAATGACCATTACAGGAAGAAGTTCAAACAGTATACCGAATGCCTATGTCAGCCGTCGGAGTATAATTCGATTGACACCTCATTCGACGACTGCTCGCTTTAGCCTAGTTTAGTGCATTTATTTGCCCCGGCAGGGGCATTTATTTGTGCATTGAGCACGATTATTTGTTACTTAGTCATGGATGGTTTTTAATATTTATTTATGTAAGTATTTTTATCTTTGTCTAGTACCCATAATACCTACCTACCTACCTACAAGCTTTGATTAGTTTTGGACCAGGTCGATATTGTGTGAGATTGTCCGCAAACATTTATTTATTTTTATTCAAAGCCAGGCTCTGTGAGGTGTAAAACTTGCAAGTCAGCTTTTTTTCCAAAAAATAAATATCCTCCTAGCGTTATTCCCGATTGTTCCCCTAAAGGAGCCCGGGGTCCGCTTTGACAGCTAATCCCAAGATTCGGCATAGGCACTAGTCAAAGATTGCTTCAAAGAAAACGATATATGTGCCTAATCATCGAACAAAATAACAATTTTTCACGAGAATCGCTGTAGAAATGCGAACTGTAGAGGATACAGCTGGATAAACGGACATACGATAGAATTTTGGCCGAAGCTAAAGTAGAGTCATTCGCTTCGGTCCCTCGTATCGGTAGTAATAAATGAAAAAAGGTGACTTAAATGTGTATTTTAAAAATACACCGCCAGTATAGTGTTAAATACATCCATGACTTTAAAACAAATACTCATCGCCAACACAAAACTAGAAACCGTTCGTCCCCTTAACCCGCCCTCGGCCGCTACACCCATTTGCATTAATGCACATTCCTGCAACCCAATATTGATAATTGAACTCATTTGTACCGTCGCCATCCCGCATTCGAGATGCGCGTCGTTTCCCGAGTTTGACGTAATTTTAGTTGGCATAAAATTGTTAGTCTGCGTTTTGTGAATAGGTTCCTACTAATAATATAAATGCGATAGTTTGGATGTTTGTTACTCAATCTCGCTTAAGCGGCTCAACCAATTTAAATGAAATTTTGCAGGTAGATGGTTTATAGCCTGGATTAAAATATAGGATAGTTTTCATCCCGGGTCCACCCAGATGAAGTCGTGGGTGGAAGCTAGTATTAAAATGATATGAAACGAGTCGCTCATTTCTTTGAGGTCGACATGTTTGAGTGAGCCGTTTTATATTTTAATGTCTGAGGTTCACGGAAGTTTTCTATATAAAAACATAACGACCGGTTAGCCTAGTGGGTAGTGACGCTGCCTACGAAGCTGAAGGTCCTGGGTTCGAATCCCGGTAAGGACAAATATTTGTGTGATGAGCATGAATATTTGTTTCTGAGTCATGGATGTTTTCTATGTATTTAAGTATTTATATCTATTATACCGGGTGGAAAGGCACGACGATCCTTTCCGCAAAGGGGGGTTAGTTTAAGTGATGGAAAATCGATTCGTAATGTTTACATTTTTGTTACGAACAATTAGTAAAAATATTAAAATTAATTAATGTTCTTCTTAGTGAAAACCCTACTATAACTACGTACTAATAATTGCATATCCGTATTGATAAAGGTCACTGACCCTTGTTTTATTGTTAAAATATTACTGAACCTAATGAGGGTTGTCACTCGAAGTACTTTGTATTAAAAGTTAACTGTTTATAACTTCAAAACGCTTACGAATGTGACCCTAGTTTCTTTAGAGGAAATACAGTACTAAATCTAAACAATCCCCCTTTTGCGGAAAGGATCGTCGTGCCTTTCCACCCGGTATATATCGTCGTCTAGTACCCATAACACAAGCCTTATTGAGCTTACTATGGGACTAGGTCGGATTGTGTAAGATTGTCCCCTTATATTTATTATTTATTTATTTATTTATTTTTATTTATTATAACCTCCTCTCCTTCGGCATATGGGTAAAAGATTAGATCTAGGTATGGGCTACAGGACAAGTCGCGTTTACCACCATCGCGGTATAAAATAATTATATAAAAACACACAAAATATATGTTACAACAACTTCAAGAAAAAGATTTAATATTTCATTATCAATTGCTATGTTAATGAATAATAGATTTACAAAGATCCGTTATTAGAAATACAAAAAACAAGGCGCCAGAAACGTTAAAAATAAAAATGACGACGATAAAATGTCACGAACTTTTCAATTTAATATTTCGTGTCATTAAAAATTTCCGCAACCCTTCGCGCCTGGGGCAACAGAGACTGACACAGTAGGTCCGCTAGGGAAAGTTACTCTTAGGGCAAGCCGCACAACTTACGATTACAGACCGATCAAAGTTCAAGTCTGCAGCTGTCATCCCATCGAAACTTGTTAAACTTGCCATACATTCAGATTTTAACATACACTGCCAACGGTTTGGCCCAACCCACCTATAGGGTCTTTCTTCAGACATAATATGCCGCCCCCAAAAAGTCTCACAATTACCGGACAGGAGCAAATGTATATTTATTTAAAAAAATCTGTTTATATACAATATTACCGACCTACTGTAACTTTTCTTTTGCGGTACGATCTTTTCAAGTCGGTCCATGAAATTGTATAGTAATAGTCCCCCGATTTAAAGCTTTGTCGACTTCGAAATATCGGAGCGAGTTATGCGTTTGAATGGTGAAATAAAATTGTCAAAAATATTATTATTGTGTTTACTACTTCACAGCAATATACACCGTGTATTTCTTAATTTCTGATAATTTCGGCATACCTATTGCTTAAATACCAAAAATAAAAGCTGTTCAAAATAGTTTAATATCCTTCGGAGATGGCTAACCAGGGGGCCTAGACAAGGTTACAATCGACAAGCGCTAACGCCAATAGAAAACTAATAAAATGTATGGGAATGACAGATGTTATCGAAAATTGTTTCGTCGGCATCTGTCTTTCCCATACATTTTATTAGTTTCTATTGGCGTTAGCGCTTGTCGATTGTAACCTTGTCTACGGCCCCAGTTATTCGGAGTAAGAAAATCTGTATGTAAAATTCGCCTTAAAAGCTATTCAAATTAAACCGAACGACGCAACTGACAGCAAGATATTTTTAATAGCTTTAAATATCAACCGATTTTGCACCTTATGGCATGGAAATATATACTAATACTATAATATTATAAACGCGAAAGTGTGTATGTCTGTCTTTTTGTCTGCCTGCCTGCCTGCCTGTCTGTTACCTCTCCACGCTTTAAACCTCTGAATTGATTATTTGGATTGGGATTTGGATGAAATTTGCCATAGAGATAGTTTGATTTCCTGGGAAGGAGAAAGGATTGTTTTTATCCCGGAAATGATTCCCTAAGGGGGTGAAATGGGTGTGAAAGTTTATATACAGCTACGATATAAACGAGTTCCACGCGGACGGAGTCGCGGGCAGAAGCTAGTTAGGAAATATAAAAACAAATGCAGAGATAGTGTAACGTCGGGTTTGGGGGTAAGTATGTTGTTAGGGAAGGTTAATTACCAGCAAAGTTTCCGTCCTAAGTAAATCCGGTTAAATTTGATGCCGGCGAGGCTTACATGGAGTGACCCCTAAGGTATAGTAACGCCTTTTAAGGGTCGGCAACACAGTTGGAACACCCCTACTCTGCCTATACCTAGTTTTGAGACTTTTGAGATTGACAGATTACGTGACGAAAATGTATTTTTAGGCAGGCCTATAGTTTTATACTGTAAACTAACTATTTCATATTTTTGTTGTTCCGGGTTGCCCATGGACAATATTGACGTGCCGCCGCTGTTCCGTAGGATTTCGTTCTATATAATTTAGGTACAGGGTGAAATTTTAATCAGTGTCCAAATTTTTTGTAGGCATTTGGGAATGATATAAAACAAAAAAAAATCGTATTTTATAATTTTGCTGAAGAATCTTATACTTGAATTTGGACACTGATTAAAATGTCACCCTGTATAGTAATAAGTGTAATTATTCATTAAAGTAAAATTTCGCGCTAGTACGATTTCTAAGTTGTTTAGGGTTAAGAAAAAATATTCAGTTTTTTTTATTCGCAATGTTTTTTAAGTTCATTGTCTTATCATCTTATTTTTCTCTCTTAACATGAAAAATTGTGTTTTTTTAGTTACTTTTCCGTAGTCGAGTTAAAGGTTTATGAACTGTGTATGCTTTTAATAAATTGTTTCTTTTTTAAAACGAAGGCTCACGTTGTACCCATGTAAACCGAGTACGGAATCAGCGGCGCGCAGGTGTCTTTGTGTTTGTACTGGCCGCACTGTAATTATGTGGGACTGCGGTACAGTCGCCACCATTTATACCGAGTGAAACAAATATCTGAATGCTGTCATGGTGTTAGTGCGTGTTCAGTTATGTTTACGTCACACTTATAAAGTGGCAATTACCGCTACGCGTGCGGAAAAGACCACCGGCAGGGAGAATTAAAATGGTGCACTTGCCGTGGGCGGTAATACAGAAAGCCTCGGATCACATGTTCATCGCCCTTGTCTTCGGCGTCGACAGATATGTACCTGATATCTGATATAATAGTACATTACGTAACTAGGGCGGTGAATTCGTGAATGCCCCAGATCGCAGGTGTTTGTGGCCCGAACCGAAGGTGATGGCCATAAATATGCGCTCTGGGGCTGTACGAATTACCGCCCGTGTTGAGTACAAAATTTTCGTCTTCACCTGGCCACAATGCGAGTTTTTCCGTACGCGCAGCGTGCAGTAAAACTCGCATTATGGCCAGGTGTGACGTAAAAAAATATACGAGTATCGTACTAGGTGTGCAATGTACTATTAAACACTCTTCAAGGAATACATATGCGTTTATTGCATTTATGGGTTTTTCAAGATTTTATAAGTAATTACTTGTGCCAGCATAAATCCCGTCAGGGCACAGCAATATTATAAAAGACTTACTCGAATACTTAAAAACACACACTAACAATATTAAACCTTATAACTTTGATACTCCTCGAATTTTCAACAAGGAAATTCTTTAGTTTCTGTCTTTTTAAGTTTTTAAGTTTTAAAGGTATGTTCTTGTTGCAAACTGCCACTGTCATGGTAAGTACCGGAATTAACTTTCTTCAGTAGGTACAGGTATTCGAAAATCGTATTCTTAGCTTTTGTATTGTATTGCATAAGGAGGTTAATTTATGGTATTGTCTTGTATACAATTTAAGCGCATTTCTTTGACTACTAATATAGACTGTTAATCATACTGTAGGTACTATTCCTATTATTAAATACGTGTAGTGAAAAAACGTTTAATACCAGCCAGATGAAATTCAATCTTATGTTAATGCTATAAAGATAAACATGGAAAAACTGCTCTCGCTATTTGTATCTATTCTATGCGAGCTCTTTCACAGATCAAAAATCGCAAATCGAACGCTATTGTTTTAAAAATCGAACTCTTTCAAAGGCAATGGAATACGTACGTTCTGCCACGTATTGTGCGTTACTGAATTTAATTTTGGCGAATGCTTTTAGGAGCTAAAATCATTACTGATATTGCATTCCATGGATGAGATTCTCTGTCGATTTGTAACAGCATCTCGTGGCGAGTAACAGAACTAAACTGTACTAAATTGATATAATTCTTCTTTGAATGGGTTTAATGTACGGCTGAACAAGGGAAAAAAATGCCAAAAAATTCGCGCGTGTTTCGGCGTATTGCATTAAAATAAATAAACAAAGATTTGTCTATTTTAAATATCAAAGACGGAGACAATTAGACAAGAGTCTTAATGAATTTGTTAGAGCATTCAGTAACTTCTAAAATACTTTTTTACTTGAAAGGAAACGGGTTGAAAACTCCTGAAACATTTGATAACAAATTTCTGATTTTAACGCCATCTATGCAGCGCTCCTAAACAAAAGCTTCCTCTACTCCCCGCTAGCTGGCACTGTTATCAGTCCCCGCAACGTCAATACAAAAGACATGCATACTTTATACGGAGAATCATAACAGGGTCCCAGGGTAGAATGTATCATGAAATTGCTATCCCTGGCCCAAAATGGCCTGTTAATAATTCAGTCGAGGGTAACTGGTTTTGTTAAGTTAATGAACGGCGGACGTTGAGGTTGTTCAGGGATTCGTGTGTGGCTTGATTTGATTTTTATAAGCACTTGGAAGTTAATAACTGAATCCACAGGGACCAGTCGTCATGGCGCGCAGTAATTGAACACCTTGATACCTTGTCGCTTTCAGCCGGTTGACAACTCCGTATGGCAGTTTAAACATGACGTTAAAGGGACACGGTATAAAAGTATTCAGCCTCTAGTGAAGACAACCTTACAATAACTTGCACAATTCATAATGGGTCGTGGGTATGGGATACTTTGCAAAGTTTAAAACAGAGATTACATAGATAGCTGTCATGACGTGTGTATCTTATAGATTAGACACGTTAACTGGTTGATATGACTGCCACATGCTGAAAAGATAGCCTACGTCAGTCACCTGAGAGCTCACGAAAGGAAAACTGACTTTTCTTTTCTTTTTTCCAGTCAGCGTGGTCGAAATGCTTGCCCCATTATGGCAAAGTTGGACATATCACCGTTCAATCTCCCAGTATTTTAAAACCACGACCACAACTAAATTGTGTGAGTTATGATCTATAAGAGTTATAAGACTTATAAGCTTTGTTATATTTTAATTTTTATTTCAGCTGATTAATCCAGTTTTAGACATATTTATATTATTTTGCTAATACTTTATAGGTCGGCATCTTGATTTATACATTCCGTTGATATGATGGTGCTTTCCCTGTTACACAAATCGTCTATTTTATTTGCGGCCACTATAAAATTAATCACGCAGGCCATATGCTTATTTGCCACCGTCATGATAAAAACAAAGACTTATTTTGTGCATCGGCTATGCTACTTTGTGGGTCGAACAGTTTATAACGGCAACTTTTATTTTTCTCTCGTCTCTCCGTTTAAGCTGTTTTGGAATATTGATGGCGCGTTTATAGAGAGCGAGCGAGTGAAGTGTCGCGGGAGGCAACTCGATTGCGAAGTTTTTGCATTAGGCACCTTTTGTTGACGCGTTCATATCAGACTTCTACAGTTCAGTTAGTGTCAATAGGGTAGACGTACTGAATAACTAACGACACTGAAGTGCTTAAATATATGCATAAATTGAACATAATAATGGTTAGAGGGATAGTCAAATGTTTACAATTATTTGATCCCAAGATACATGTAATGTTACGTGTACCTTCCTTTATAGCCGCAAAGTTCAGAAAATCCTGCTTCCAGGAAAACGCGTAATGTAAAGCAGTGATTGAAACATTCGTTTCAGAGATTCGTTTACCATCGCTCACCACTTTTGCTATAAATTAAGATTGATAATGTCAGCGGGGCAGCGTCGAGCACGTTTACCGTGAAAATCCTTACACATTGACGGAAGTATGAGAGCTATTTATGCTACTTGTTATCTGTGACATTCTTTATTTTACCGCCCTTTGTAAAATGTAACCGCCCTTTGTGTTGTGATTTGAGAAAAACAAGAAAATTTTATAAGAAAATGTCTGAGATCAGATGCATTTTAGCGTCTGCTAAGGAAATTCTAAATAGCCTACATATTTCGATTTGAGTAAGATTGTCCGCTGGATGCGGGTCGCGCAGGACCGGTCACTTTGGCACTCTTTGGGGGAGGCCTACGTCCAGCAGTGGACGTCTTTCGGCTGATATGATGACGATGAAGATTTTCCCTTACTTGTCACTCTCAATTCCCAAGTACTCAGCCCAAAGCAAAGTCACTCCCAGCTCCCATGTACTCAGCCCGAAGCAAACTACATAATGATTTGAATACTACAATCCATGGTTTCAGCATGGACAACAAATGGTCGTAAACTAGCCAGGCCTGCAGACGGCGCGCTGCTGACACGCCCGCTTAGAACGTATGGCACTTACTGCACTAGGGCTGCAATGGCACTCCTAACTAGCATAATCTATACTAATAGCTTTTATGCGTCTGCGGGTGCCCAAGCCAAAGAGACAATGTTTATAGTCTCTCATCATCTCCCATTGCTCTTGAATATTTTAGGGCTACTAATAGTTTTATTTATTAATTTAAACTTTATTGCACAAAAGAAAAAAAACACAAAAGGCGGACTTAATGCCTCAAAGCATTCTCTACCAGTCAACCATGGGTCCAAACAGGGAACCGTTTAAGTTATATTTTTAACTTTCTTTTTAAAAACCGTTGTATCTATGCTAGTGCGAATACCGCGCTTACACAAATTATTTAACTTAAATGGAGGATTTTACACGTTGTCTGTAAATAAATGTATGTTTTTTTTTAATAGTATGTATATCGATGCCTTAGAGTACACTCGTACTAACTTTTCGGAAAAAGTCGTTGCAATTAGCACCTAAGTGCATAAAATTTGAAGATTAGATTTGAGTTGAAATTTCAACGGCAAAAATTTGTAATTAGTACGAGTGTGAACTAAGGCATCGATTATGATTATCTGTCGTTTCCTCGCAATTACAATGCTGGTTGGGGCCCTGTAGAGTCTGACCAATCGCGGCACACGAATGTTCACAAAGAATCGCGAAACACGAATAAGGCGGTACATTTGAAAAATTGCAAGCTTGTCATACAAGATGCATAGCGACGCGTTATTATAATTGACAGTTTACTTGATAAATAAAATGGCTCCCATATCAAGAATTGCAAGAAATGCTTGACACTACTGGGCTCTCAATAAACCTTTCTGAATTTCTTCGCAGATCATTCACTACGTTTTACTACCATCACCTAAAAGCTGGATAATCCAATAAATACCTGGGTACGAGCCATAATTTGAAGCCCACGACCTGCAGGATAATTGAGTAATTTTTCGAACGCACGTTAGATGTATTAGACTTTAATTTTTTATATGAAAATGACAGTTGATGTTCTCTGACGTTCGTTCAAAGAGTTTCGCATTTGCCCTGCTGTTAAAAATAGCTCACTTGACCAACTAACATGCCGTTTACCATAAAAATATACCATACCATACCATAAAATTGCTAATGGAATATGAATGATAGTAATTATATTTACGAACGACATCACCCGTTTCAAGTAATGAGGGTAGTTTACGATTGGCAATGCGTAAAATACTCGTTTGAAGATAATTTTCTACGCGTTAGCGAATTTTATGGGTCGAGGGCAGAAAGAACCGCTGATTTTATATCATTTTATTGCGTGCTTTTCAGTATCCTGTTTCATAATAAAAGTATTTTTAATGCAAAATAACAAATGTTTATGCTCATGGTCAAACCATTGGATCAATTTAGATGAAATTTGGTTTGGAGATAGTTTCGGAGAAGGACATCACATACTTTTCACGCCAGAAATTACAATGGACATGCTAATTTGTATAGAAGTGGAATTTATGTTCCTATTGTACGAGATCGAAATAATTTTATAAGCAGGGCCAACATAACGTACAAATACTTTCACAAGAAACCAACAGAAACATTAAATTTTGAGAAAATGATCCGAATTATTTCTAGTCACATCGCCACAATTTACACCCTGTATAAATATCAAATGAGTTACAAACAACTTATTGTTACGATCTCGAACCAACTCCGTTTCGAAGTCGCAAACCTGAACACGGCAACCGGCATAATCACGCATCTAATTCAGTTTCCACATTCACCACATCCCTAAAACGTAAAACTCAAGCCACCACATTATTAAATCCGAACGCAGTCGCGCATGTTAAAGGCACTGAAAAAACACAAATGGAGCCAAAGATTTATGTCGGGGTCCGAACCCGGGACCGACCAAATAGACCGTTAATCCGCCTCTAATGGACTGGCCCCGACAAATGTTCCCGTGAAAACACAATTTGTACTAATAAAATAATATAAAGAATTCGGACTTTTCCTTGGGTCTTGTTTATACGTGTACCGTTTGGCGACACTATAGGGCGTTAGCCTTACCATAGTCGTCTGACAGTTCGCGTGTCACCGTCGCCGAATTTTGTGTGTTTGTTTTTTGTTTTAGTCCAGTCAATTAACTGACAACTACTATGGAAACATGACAATTTTGTAAATAATTTACAATAGCTTTTTTTTCTGTGTAACGGATATAATATCAATTAAATAGTCACCCAGCGTCAGAATCCGACAAAATTTCACACATCAAAAAAATTATAAATTAACTAGCTTCTGAATACTCCTATATTTTTGTCTTTATTTTGATTCAATTACATTTGCCCTATAATATTAAAGATAAATCATACAAAACAAGATAACGCATGCTTCATTAAATCTACTTAATTACTTCCGGGTGAAAAGTATGTCGGATTCTTGAATAAAGCATTCAACAAAAAAAAAACGCTTTTATAAATTAATGTTTAACCGTATCGTTCCTGGAGTATTTGTAAATGCAATCTTACTTGCGTTAGTGGATATTAGTATGTGAGAGGGCGCATCAAATATAATATATTAACGGTATTCTAAAAATGTTATATTGTCGTTGTATTGTCGGCTTGTCAGGCGGTCCAAGAGAGGTACTTACATATAATAATAATAAATATTGGGTGACAATCTTACACAAATGGACCTAGTCCCATAGTCAGCTTATTAAGGCTTATGTTATGGGTACTAGACGACGATATACATATATAATAGGTATAAATACTTAAATACGTAGAAAACTTCCATGACTCAGAAACTAATTTTTTTTTTTTTTTTTAAATGTCTTTATTTATATAAATAGGTTTTACAATACTTACTAGTCTAGTGTACGTTAAAAATCCTAGATAGTAAAAACATATAGCTGCCAACAGTTTAGTGAGCTAAAACGCTCATTTTAAACTTTTTAAATAGACAATACAGGTCTATAATACACATAATTTTGAAAACATAATGAATATTTACGCAAGAAAAAGGTAATCACAATTTTTATTTAAGTATGCTTGCCTTGAACAGCGCGCATTTATTGAAACTCAGAGACTCAGAAACTAATATTCATGTTCATCACAGGTCGTTAGGTAGGTACTTACATATACTTAGTGTAATGCCCCCCGCTACGCCCCACTCTAAGCGGCCACTCAGCCCTTACACTTATTCCTATGTCTCAACGAATCTTCAAATCAGCAAGGGGTGTATTGTTCATAGATTACGGCATCTGCTTGTCATCAGACAGGCCGTACGCTTGTTTAACCTTTGCGGCATTAAGAGAAGTGCTACCAAAACGGGTGTGTGCCGTAAAATACAACCGTTCCGCAATAACTCCTAAAAATCTTCAAATACCCACATGAAACTCTAAATCAACCGAAATCGACACAAGTCCCCGAAACGAGCGAAAAATTAAAAACTGATTCGGGCCAATAATGCCCCTTAACGGCTTCTGGGGTCATTTTGCCCTTATTAATGACCCTCCTGACCCCCCACTGTCGCTGTTTAGTGCCTAATATTATTAATGGGTCCTGTAATGAGCCCGGGTACCAAACCCCTCTTTCTCTGTAAATATTTTTTTATTACGGTCATATAAAATTTATCTGGGCTTGTTAATAATTTATTTTTGGTGTTTTGCTTAATGCGGGTGTTTGGGTAGATTCTTTGGTATGAGTGCATCTTTGTTATCTTAAGAAGCTGTTAATTATTGCCATCGAATGGTGTATTTTTTTGGATAGGTGAATGTTCATCTTGTCTTGATCGTATCCAAATAAACTTAGTTCGCATCTCTTTCGGCCCTTTTCCGCTTCATTTTGAGTTTGAGTCATACTAGAATGAAGGACTATTTATATGGTTTATGGATTTTCATTACATTGCGGCGCTGCGGGCTAGCCAAATACGATGAGTTCAGTCAAACCCTGCAATGTAAGAGAGAGGGGAAAAACAACGCAAGAGGTTAAACAATCACAAAGTTATAATGAAACGATTGTCATTTACTAGGACGCTCGAGGATCGAAACGTCACGATCTGCTAGCGTTTTCTCTCTTTGTAGCTTCGTAATTTTTTGAGATGTTTTTTTGTCATTCGGCATATTACAATTAGATTACAATCGGCATATTTTTTTACCTTTTTTTTCAAGTAATATGAAATGTCGCGTCTACACCCCTATTAATGCATAGGCTAAAAACTACACAGCAGACTTTAGCGTTGAACTATCTTCCAAATAGAGCACCACCCCATATATACATATATACAATACCACTCCTTTCTTGCCCCGACCGTTCTGCAGAAACCTCATATTACATTCCGTAAAAAAAGACAGTTCCCCCGGTCCAGATTTTTTTAAACTCTTCATGACTCATGTAGCCGAAGGTATAGACACACATACAACCCAATCATAGCCAACACTAATGAGAATCGTTTGACGAGGGTACACTATCGATCAAGCAACCGCACCAGTCATACTAAGTTGTGTATTAACATTTTGTAAAACAGAAAGTATACGGGGGGGTGTTCATGTTGAACACTAGATATCTTCGGGATCGACAATAAAACAAACAGCAAATTTATAAGTAATTGATTTTCCTTTTATTTATCGCAATTAAAAAGTTATCTAGGCAACCTACGCCTGCGTCATACTATTATGATACGAAATGTTTAAAGCTGCCAATCAACACATAAATTTATATATTTATACATACTTACAAATATCTCTACCATAAGTAACAAGTTATGTATTAATTTTGTATTAATTGGTTTAAAATGAAAACCCTAGACCAGTTTTTAGGGACGTCACAGACAAACCCAAATACATACATTTCGTATGTGTTAGATCTTTCACGTCAATAGAGATACAAAATAAGTGTTATTTTAGACAATGTTTAAAAACATCATACAAAAGTAAGTATTCATTTGTTTCAAAATCCGGTAGACCAAAATGGAGATAAAAGATTGAAGAACCGATAACCGTTTGATTTATACTTCTATCTGTAGTGCAAAAGTAGGAGATACGATTCAAAACTTGTCAATAATCGATGGAAAGCTCGGGTAGCCCCTTAATAGAACTTACTTGGTAAATCAATTTTAGTACCTAATTAATTATAGTATACTAAAATGTATGTTTTTTTTGTTAGTTTTTTTTTACGATTTAATATTTAGGCCGATTGTGCACTACAATGAATTTTACTGTTACGTATAGTGCACAAACTAATGTTTTTTTTTCAAGAAATAATTATGCTAATTTGTTTCTGTGAATGTACTCTGCAATATGCAGAAGTTGATGGAAACTCCCGGGAACACCGTGTACTTATACATTTAATGACGTGCCATATCGGATCGTAAAAAAATCGGACTGCCGGGGAGTAAAATTCATTGCAGTGCATAATCGCCCTTATTCTGCTATTCGGAGCGAAGACAAGTACAAAAAAATCAAACATCATAAAAATCAAGCCCAGCAGTTCTCGAGTTTTAAATAATTTAAATACGCAGACTTTGTTTCATATGTAGAATACTAGTTTCTGTCAGCGACTCCATCCGCGTGGAACTCGTTTATATCGCGCCTCCATACAAACATTTACCCCTCCATTTCACCCCCTTAGGGGATGATTTCAGGGATAAAAGCTATTCTATGTCACTCTCGATCCCTTCAACAATCTCCACTTAAAAGAATCGCGTCAATTCGTCGCTCCGTTTTGCCGTGAAAGACGGACAAACAAACAAACACATACACTTTCTCATTTATAATATTTAAGTATTTTGAATACTTACAAATTGCTTCTCTATGTCAATCCATTTAGACAATGCCCATATGTTCGAAACCACAAGTTAATATCCAAGAAACATTAAGAAAATGGTCCCCTAGAACTTTTCAATCCCTCTCACTTAAAAAGGCCTATATACCTAAGTGTCTACCGTCGCTTAGGGCCTTTCGAGTACGTACAGTGGAGCCAATAGAGCGTGGTTGAAAAATCTGCCACGAGCGAGTGGCTGGACGATAAATTATGGTCGACTGTACGCGACAGCTGGAATTAACAATGTTTCGGCTATTAGGGGTTTTTATATTATAGTTATTTTGTTGAAGTGTACTTAGACTTATGGTGATAAGATTTTTATTATTAGACTTGAATTGACAATCTATTCTTGCAATTTTAATTATTAAAAATTAAAATTTCGCTAGCAGTCTCTGCGGCGCTGCCCATGATTTAGTAACTGGGTAATGATGTAATGAACTAGTTTTAATTTTACAGAAATCTGAAGATCATTTTCGGAGATTAGACTTAGGTACCTACGTACACAGTTATGTTATCTATATCTTAATATAGTATGGCAGGGCAGAAAGTACCATTTGTCCAAATAACTGTAAAAATAGTTCTGTAAAAGTAATTACACTTATATTCTATCGGTATTAATACGAAACTTTAATGGTACGAAAATAAAACGACAAAAATAAATTTTTTATCCCATTAACTTGAGTTGGCTAAAATTGGTTTTTATGATGTCCAAAACCGATACTAGAGCCCTGTAGTTAGTAAATAAGTTAGATGTAACGTTTCTAACTTTAACTAATATAATGTTTTTCCTTATTTACAGATCATCAACGGATCTACATCCATCAAATGAACCAGCCAAAAACAATTCATCTCCTGCATTTTACCTAGTAACTGTGTCCCACATAGCTTACATTTAGTATGCCGGGGCATGAAACGCCATCTACATTCCGTCAAGCAAACTTATAGTTCCGCTACTCGCCACTAGGGTAGTTATGCTACTCGGCGATAGGTGGCGCTGCACGTGAAGAAGTTTTGAAAAAAGGTATTGTGATGTGCCCTTGTCATTTCTTCTTGCCCTGTGTGTTTATACTACTGGACGGAGAACTGATAAGGGCATTTCCTTTACGATTTCGTCGAGGAATTGAAGAGGACGCCAGATTTGAGTGATATCTTTATGTCGTCATCCACCTAGCGTTTTTTCTCCGGTACCTAGTACCCGAAACGAGCCCGGGGTCCGCTTTCGCACCTGATTTGGCGTAGGCTCTAGTTTTACGGAAGCGACGGCCATCTGATCTGCGGACGGATTTAGACCGATTTCCTCACGAGTGATTTCTTTATGTGTACCTATGTTGTAAATACTTTTATTGTTTGGTAATACCTGGCTCCATCATGAGGTCAACTGGATGGCTCCGACCTACAGCAATCAACTGTATCTATATTAGGCCTGGGGCGACCTCTGGTGGCAGTCAATAGTAAACTTGACAGTTGACAGTTAGTGTCAAATGTACTATTGACCGCCACCGCAGACCGCGCCAGTCTGTGAGAGGCTTTTTGCAACATTACAAAGTTTCAAAGCGATGAGCTTGCAAGTCTTGATTACTTTAGCATCCTGCCGCTTGGTGGCGCTTCTACAAATATAGTCCTGTCCATCTAAATAATCGTTCAAATACATCGTTTTCCTTCTGCGTTTGTAATTAAATAACCCCAGATTAAAATCGTTACTTACTACAGTAACTATTAAGTAAAAACTTAAGTACACCCCCTCTTACATGGGGGGGGGGGGGGGAACGTGTTCGATAGGCATTTGTTTTCATTGTGTTGCACAATTTAAATACGTAATGTCTATTTAAACACGTCTCCACTACATACAAGAAGTTTGCTAAGTTTTTTACTTAGGTAAGTGTACCTACCTAAGTGTTTTTTTAAATTTGTATTGTCAGTTTATATAAAACAGAGCAACGGTAGCCTAGTGGTTCAGGCATGCGGCTGTCAAGCGGCGGTCATCACGGGTTCAGAGCCCGGCTCGTATCAATATTTTTCGGAACTTATATAAGGAATATTTACGATTAGCTTTTCAGTGAAGGAAAACATCGTGAGGAAACCGGTCTAATCCCAATAAGGTCTAGTTATCCCTCTGGGTTGGGAGGTCAGATGGCAATCGCTTTCGTAAAACTAGTGCCTCAGCCAAATCTTGGGGGTTAGGTGTCAAAGCGGACCCCGGGCTCCTGTCGGGCCACAACCGGGAATAACGCTAGGATGATGATTGTCAGTTTATATAAATGTATTTTTTTTATATACTCTTCATATAACAATTTGACTACCACCTTAATAGTTAACTTGTGTACCTACCTAATATACAATATAACTAACCCGAGGGGCTACCGCGAAACAAAAACGAACTTCGTTCTTGTATATCCGTCTTTGTCGCTCGAACCAGCAAGTGCGACAGAGAGGGAGATACACCCAACGAAGATCGTTTTCCTTTCGCGGTAGGCCCTCTGTCCAAAATCGAAGTTTTTCTACACCTAACGAACATTCTACAGAGTTAAGTCTTGTATGTGTAGGGGGTAATCTCCGGAAGTACATATCCGAATTAAAAAATATTTCGCCAGTGTATAGAATTAATTTTCGATATGGATATGCTATTTTCTCCACTGGCTTTGCTTGCGTTCTTTGTAAAAGGCGAGCACAGCCACGCGGACTGTATGTACCTAAATAAAATTGTGTTGTGTTTTTCTTCCTGTATCTACATTATCTAGCATTTTCTGTGATTAATGGAAATAAATAAATGATTACCTACTATAATTTGTTTCATTACTTCCCAAAGGAGAAAAATACATATTTAACATTTATTAACACTAAAGGTCCGTGGGGGATCGGGCCTTAGGCCCTCGGGCTCGCATTGAGACCGCTCTCTGAAGGATTGCTTTAGGCCTTTAATTCCAATGAGAAACTCGGCCTTCGGCCTCCCTTGCCTCACCGCTGGGCACTTTGACCTCAGGTCTCGCTCGCAAGACACCTTAGGATAGTGAGTGTCCGTCGGGCTCGCCCTAGGGTCTTCGGACCTGTGGCTCGCATAGGGAGCGCTCTCTAAAAGGGTACTTTGGGCATCTATATACTATTATTGACGACCAAGTTTTTGAGGGTGTTTATTTAGATTCGAAGAGAATTTGAACTGTTACACGCGTAATCTATGGAAATGAAATCTTTATTTTCAGTATATAGTATGGTTAAACATAAGAATACCATGTAAACCATAATTTATGCGCGTACGAAGTCGCGGGCAGAAGCAGAAGTTAGAACATAAGAGGCACTTTATGTCAAAATGGCTTTAATTAGAATGGAAAAAATCATCCTAGTTTGAATTTCGAGTCGTGAGGAGTTTCGAGTGGCGACCACGTACCGGAAGGCGCGGCGTGGGTAGGCCCCGACAAGGTGGACTGATGACCTGGTAAAGGTTGCGGGAGTCCGCTGGATGCGGGTGGCGCGGGACCGGTCACTTTGGCACTCTTTGGGGGAGGCCTATGTGTTAAGGTAAACGAAGATCCGTGAGCTAGTGTCTATACGTACATATATGTAGGTATGCATGTATAGGTGAGTTAGTTGCGAGTTACCGCCGTAGTGTATGTCGTGTTAAATCATTGCTCTGTTTAGATACAAATAAATGGTGATTAATAGTACTCAAAACTAGTGTTTTTCTATATGCCCTAATAGGTTATGGGCACAGTGGTATATACAATTGATTTCATGACTTTTTGAACGATAATTATAGTGCAAAACTGTGATTGAATGGACAGCGTAAACAACTTAATGGACTCGCCCGCAATCGAATGCCGGTTAAAAAGTGGACTCGCCCGAGTTGTTTACATCGATTTCGCCGTATTTTTATATGTGCTGCTTTAATTGAAGTTACTGTTGGAAAACAAACGTTATGGCCGCTTCTATTAGGATTGACCAGTTAACTGCGGATAATTATGATACGTGGAAGATACACATGAGAGCTATTTTGAAGAAAAATGACTTATGGGATTACGTATCGGGTACTATACCGAAACCGATTAGATCCGATCCGAAGTATCCAGAATGGATAAAAATGGACGGAAAGGCTGAATCGGACATATTGTTGGCCGTCAGTCCGAGTGAGCTCGCAGCATTAGATGGTTTAGAAACTTCACAGGCGATATGGGACAAATTGAAATCTATGTATCAATCCAGTGGACCTGCGCGAAAAGCTTCGTTGTTGAAGAAACTTGTGTTAACGCGCATGCAGGAAGGAGATGATCTGCGCAAGCACATAGCAGATTTTTTTGACGCAGTTAAAAAACTCAAAGAGATCGGGTTAGTGGTGATTGACGAACTATTAGCAATTTTGCTGTTGTACAGCCTACCAGACTCATTTTCTATGTTTCGAACTGCGATGGAATCGCGAGACGATCTACCATCTACAGAAGCACTGAAAATAAAGATTGTCGAAGACTACGAAGGTAGGAAAGGCACAGTAGTAGACCAGGGAGCAATGTACGTCAAGCGCACTCACAAGCCGTATCAGAAGAATATCGTGCATGACTCCATAGTGCACAACGACAAAAGCAAAGTGACATGTTATCGTTGTGGACGTCGAGGGCATATTGCCAGAGAGTGTAAGTCTAAACTGGCGAATAAGACTAAACAGAGCGCGCAGCAGGCAGAACGCTGTGATTCAGAACGAGACAGATATACGACAATGCTTAGTACAACCGAAGAGGCTATGTTAGGCGAACAGAAAAATCCTATTTGGTGTATCGACAGTGGATGCACGGGACATATGTGCAACCACAAGGACATGATACAAGGATTTACGCGACTCGAAAATGAATTAAATTTAGCAAACAATGAGAGTACGCAGATAACCGGGATGGGCAAAGTTAGAATCTCAGTTGATACAGGGAGTGAAGAACGCCTGGTAGACATTCAAAAAGTTTTCTACGTGCCAGATTTGCGTACAAGCCTTTTATCAGTAGCTAAAATGACTGATCACGGATTTGAAGTTCATTTTAGAAAAAAATGAGGCGGTTGTGATTGATGAAAAGGAAAAGATTCATATGCGAGCAGATCGTGTAGGTAATTTATATCATGTTAGAGTGGGTCAAGAGAACGCCCATAATGCAGTAGAAGTGGTGAAAAAGTCGATTGATATGTGGCATGAGCGATTGGGCCACATCAATGAACGTGATTTAAAGGCTATGGCTAAGAATGGTCTAGTACATGGTATGACATTCGATAACAATGAAAAATTGTCTGAATGTGAGATATGTATAAGTCAAAAACAAACATGTAAACCATTCCCTAAAGGAAGCGAAGAGCGTACGACAGACTTACTGGAGATAATACACACAGATGTGTGCGGCCCGATGAGGCATCAGTCAATTGGCCAGAAAAAGTACTTCGTAACTTTTATTGACGACAAATCTCGGTGGTGTGAAGTCTATTTTATCGCCAATAAAAGCGATGTCTTGAAGGTATTTAAAGAATATAAGACATATGTGGAGAAATCGACAGGAAAGAAAATAAAGAATTTACAATCAGATAATGGAGGAGAGTACGTGAATAAAGAATTCGATGATTTTCTGAAAAAAGAAGGGATTAAAAGAAGATTGACTGTACCACACACACCAGAGCAGAACGGCGTGGCCGAGAGAAAGAACCGAACGCTAATTGAGATGGCGCGGTGCATGATGCGACAAGCTGGGAGCCCTCCAGGGTTTTGGGCTGAAGCTGTGAATACGGCTAATTATATAAGAAACCGCTGCCCGACTGCTGCGTTAAAAGGTGAAATACCTTACACTGTGTGGAAGGGAAGAAAGCCTTCAGTAATCTACATGAATGTATTCGGAGCAAAGGTATACTACAAAGAAAGAGGGACGCAAAAAGGAAAATTCGATTCTAACTCAGAATTTGGAATCTTCATGGGATATGACAATCAATCCAAAGCATATAGGGTCCATGATCCTAGGAATAAGCGGATTATTGTAACAAGAAACGTAAGTTTCATGAAAGAGACTGCATTTGGTCATGAATATAAAGAAATTCTCGGCAATGAAGATGAGGAAAATAAAAAGATAACAATACATTACGATGAAAGGGTTGATGAAGAAAGACCAAAAGAGAACAGACCATATATTCGAGCAAGCAGAGACAGATCTAGAGTGAGAAAATCGCTTGAAAATTTAAATGAAAATGTAGGAACTGAAGCAACCGATAAAATTTTATCAAGAAAAAGAAGTTCGACAATATCATGGGAGAGGCTGGTAGAACCTGCGAAAAGAGGAAAAGGAAGATCGAGACTAATACGAGTTTGTAGATCTCGAAATGAATACCAATGTCAGCTTGATGGAAAAGAAACTACAGAAGGTGATTCAGAAGATGAAGATCCAGAAATACAAATCGCAGGTATCGCGACAGCTGAACCAATGTCTTGGCAAGAAGCTGAAGTGACTAGTGACGCAACAGACTGGCGAAAAGCATTAGAAGATGAATATCTAGCACAGATCAAGAACGAAACGTGGTCCATAGTGCCACGACCACATGATCGAAGAGTGATAGGTAACAGATTGGTATTTGCTAGTAAAAGTACGGGGAAGAAAGTCCGTCTAGTTGCCAAGGGCTGCTCTCAACGGCCAGGGGAGGACTTTCATGAGACATCATCCCCAGTCGTGAGATCTTCTTCTATAAGATTGATTGCAGCGTTGTCAGCAGAAATGGGATTAGAGATCCATCAAATGGATGTGGTGACTGCATACCTAAATGGTTCATTAGACGAAGAAGTCTACATGGAAATGCCTGATCAAATACATGAAATATTGGATAAAATACTTAGTAAGAAGAAGATTGGATCAAGTGGAAGAATAATTCAAGATAAGAAGATTATAGAAATAGCTAAATTATGGAAGACACAGATGAATGAGTGTGATGACGGAGTATGCTTGTTGAAGAAGGCATTATATGGTTTGCGTCAGTCAGGTTTGCAGTGGCATAAAAAGTTGTTAAGTCAGTTGAAGTATATAGGTTTCGAAGCAATGCCCCAAGATCCATGTGTATTTGTCTCGCAAAAAGGAGAACAAACAATGTTGATTGCCATTTATGTAGATGACATTATATTGGCCACTGATGATGATGAATGGTTGAGTGAGGTAAAAACACAATTAACAAATGCGTTTGACATGAAGGATCTAGGAAAGATTAGTACTTGTTTAGGTATTAAGTTTGATCGAGATAATGAAAACAGAATATATTTGAGTCAAAAATCATACTTAGAAAAGATTTTAGATCGATATGGCATGAGTGACTGCAAGCCTGTGATGACTCCGATGGATAGTCTTATAAAGTTAGAGAAGCCTGAAAGTGTGAATGAGGATGTTATGCGGCAATACCCTTATCAAAGTCTGATCGGTGCATTAATGTATTTATCTGTTTCCACACGGCCTGACATCGCTTATGCCGTAAACTACTTAAGTCAATTCAATACTAATTATGATGTACAGCACTGGAAGGCCGCGAAGCGGGTTCTAAGGTACCTAAAGGGTACGTCTGATTATGGGTTGGTGTATGAGGGGACTAACTTACCGCTGTTCGGTGTGGCTGATGCTGACTGGGGTACGAATGCGATAGATCGTAGGTCTTATTCCGGATTTGCGTTTATTTTGGCTGGTGCTCCTGTAAGTTGGGAGGCACGAAAGCAGAGGACTATCGCCCTATCCAGCACCGAAGCCGAGTACATGGCGCTTTCAGAGGCAACTACGGAAGCTTTGTATTTGCAGGATGTGTTGAGAAATGTAGGGATGGCATGCGAGGTTGTGACATTATTTAACGATAACCAAGGTGCCCTTAAACTTGCCCAGTCAAGAAATTATCACTCACGAACTAAACATATCGACGTTAGGCACCACTTTATTCGAGATATGTGCGAAAAAGGTGTTATATGTCTGAAGTATTTGTGTACAGAGAAAATGCCAGCAGATGTCTTAACAAAAGGTTTAAGTGCAGTAAAACATCATGAATGCTTGCGTAATCTCGGAATGATCAGTATGTGAATCAATCAGGTTTGCTCACGTCTTCGAGGGGAGGTGTTAAGGTAAACGAAGATCCGTGAGCTAGTGTCTATACGTACATATATGTAGGTATGCATGTATAGGTGAGTTAGTTGCGAGTTACCGCCGTAGTGTATGTCGTGTTAAATCATTGCTCTGTTTAGATACAAATAAATGGTGATTAATAGTACTCAAAACTAGTGTTTTTCTATATGCCCTAATACTATGTCCAGCAGTGGATGTCTTTCGGCTGATATGATGGTGATGATGATGAGTTCGAAATTAACCCATATTGCTTTGCAATGCTTTGACATAAAGTGCCCCCGTTGTATGTACAATAGTTGAACGTCGAGGACGAACGTCAAAACGATGCCAGGCAGCGGTTTAGTTCGAACATGCGCATGTTTGTTAGGAGCTCGCATTCTATTCTAAACAGTTATTGTACATCACAGTGGCCATAAAGTACAATTTACCGCCCGCTATGCGAAAAATCCCACTTCCTGTCTAAGGGGACTCGTAAAAGTTTCTACTAAACTCGGGCGGTAATAAATAACGAAACCCTCTAAATGCATATACCAGTATATGAATGAACTCTTTTCGAGCCATTTTCAATCATTAATTTTGAGACTGCTTTGTATGCAAAGGTTAGGCTAGAGACGATTTACTGTCATTCGACGCATGTGGAAAATTTAAAAGTTGAAATTATTGGTTGAAACTGAAACCTCGATATGGATAACAGTCCAGCCTGAATTATATTATTTAATTAACTATATTTATATACCAAATATATGACTAATCAGAATGTATTTCTTTTTACAAAATTGATAATTTCGTATTCATTTTAACAAATGGTACGTACTTAATTCAAATTAGACTACTTTGACTTGATCAATTAAACAGCAAGAAAAATAAAAACAGTCGGTCTAAGATGTTGTTGAGTTTCCTTAAGCTGCGTTTACGCTAGGCGAGCCGAGCACGAGCTTAGCCACAATTCGTCCAGTGTGGACACTGTGGACCAACTTACAAGCCTGGGACGCCACTTGATGCCGCCAACAGAACGGCTCGGCTTGTGCTCGGCTCGTCAAGTGTAGCTGCACCTTTAGATCCTTGTAATTATAAAACTGAAATTCCTGTCAACAATATAGGATTTGGTACCTAAAAGTTTTTATTGCTGGCTTGTCTTATTTCATGAATGATCAATTACTTATCGAGAGGTTTCTGAGCCCTAACATTGCACTGAGAAGGGAGGAAATCAGCACGCGGCGAGTACTCTCCGTCTCCTTCCAAGTGCCCTAATTAGAAAGAGACGGTTATATAGTCCTCGCCGCGGGACAGCTCATGCGCCGTCTGATAACCGTGCTAGGCGACATCAGTAAATTTTCGGCGAAGTACAACAAAATACCGCATACCGATTCGGTCCTCATCATCCTCTTAGCGCTATTCCCGGAAATGCCCCCAAAGGAGCCCGGGGTCCGCTTTGACACCTAATCCCAAGATTTGGCATAGGCACTAATTTTACGAAAACGACTGCCATCTGACCTTCCAACCCAGAGGGAAAACTAGACCTTATTGGGATTAGGCCGGTTTCCTCACGATGTTTTCCTTCACCGAAAAGCTAACGGTAAATATTCCGTACATAAGTTCCGAAAAACTCATGGTACGAGCCGAGATTCGAACCCACGACCGCCGCTTGACAGCCGCATGCCTGAACCACTAAGCTACCGTATCGGTCCTGCACAAATAAATACGGTAGTGCCCTGCTAGTACTTGAACAAAAGCTTGTCGCAAACACTAGTAGTACCTACCTAGGTCTTTCGTCGGAGATGCGTTCAGCGGTGGACGCCTTGCATCTTAAGCGGAGCATTTGACGCTAATTGCGTTATTGACGACTGACCAACCTACCGAAGAACGTCGCTTTATAAGCAAACTTGACACTGGCGAAATCATCTTCACTTAGATGGAAGTCATTTTTTAAAAGAATTAGATACCCTAGTTCAGTTGTTCCTGGTGATGAGTAAGGTCGCCGCAGCTCTCGAAGATGGCATTAAACCAATGAAGTAAATACAACAATAAAAAGGAAGTGGTTTCATGTCAAAAACTCTACTCATTTCACCAGTCTTAAGCGCGCAGAAGCTCCAGTGACCATACCATCATAGAGGCTGAAGGCTTGGTTACCACGCTCCGTGAAATAAAAGGGATATTTAAGCTTTTTTTACGAGCACGTCTGAGACGGCCGCGACATACTCTCGATATTTCACGCACAACCCGTCTTTCTCTTATTAGAACATTTAGAACAAGAGGTATAGCGCGAGAAAGAGTATGTCGCGGCCGTCTCATGATAGACGTGCAGCGGGCCTAGCACAACTGACGCCGCGGCGCGAAGCGAGTCGAGAAGATCTATCCTCCTTTTTCTAATTTGCACGGTGCGAGTGAGACAGGAGACGCTAAGTCGCGCGCGAACGGATCAGAGTATAGCAAGTTGTGCTAGACGTACTGAATAACAGAGACATGAGAGTAATGGTGATAGGTATGTTCTGTCAAGACAGATGGAATCAATCTAAAGGGTTATTACGAGATTCCGTAATGTTCTCACAAGGATAGGATAAAGCACGTTCGATCAACACAAAAAAATGTTCTATCTGACCTGGGCAAAATTAGAATACCTACCTAGTATACCATAATAACACTACTACTTGCTCTGTAGTAGTATCGTGTTCCTGGAGGTGAGCAAGCCCGCCAGAGCTCCCGAGGATGCGTTGTGTTGAGAGCGAGGGAACTTGTTCCTTCAGCTATCAACACGGCGAATCATCAATTATATCAAGGGTCGGCAACGCCCATGTTATTCTTTTGGAGTTGCATGCGTCTATAGGCTGCGGCGTCCGCTTACCATCAGGCGCTTGTTTGCCACCGTCGTTGCATAAAAAAAGTACCTATTGAAATTTTCTTCCACATAAGTAATAAGTAAATCATCCACAGATACTTGACACGGAGATAGCGAGCCTGGCGGAGGCCAGGAGAGCCTGGTGTGACTCATGCCCTGGAGCAGACGTCCCCGACTCATTACATGTTCAGAAGGCTTGGGATACTCCACGTCTCAAGCTAACCCATGCTTCACTTCTTGCGAATAGTCCGGACGACGCAGATCGTGCTCGTATTTTAGCTGTTTCGGCGAGCGAGTCAGGCCACTGGCTGCATGCCCTCCCGTCGCGGAACATAGGCACAGTTCTGGATCCAAGCTGCCTGAGAATATCGGTATGCCTCAGACTTGGAGCCAGAATTTGTGTTGCTCATACGTGTAACTGCGGGAGGGCCGTGGACCAGCTGGGTAGACATGGCCTTTCTTGCCATAGAAGCGCCGGCCGCCTGTACCGCCATGGCACTTTAAATGATTTGGTCCGTCGTTCGCTTGCCACCGCCTCCGTACCAGCAATTCTAGAACCTGTTGGTTTGACGCGTGACGATGGCAAGCGTCCAGACGGGGCTACATTGGTGCCATGGAATCTAGGTAGAGCCCTGGTGTGGAACTTGCGTTGACACCTTCGCCCAGTTCCACATCCAGGGCACTCGTTCACAGGCCGGCGCTGCTGCCGACCAGGCCCAAGTGAACAAGCGCCGCAAATATACTCCTCCTTGTTACAGGATTACGAATTTGCGGCGCTTGCTGTAGAAACCTTGGGTCCCTGGTCGTCAGATATGCGCATCTTCTGCAAGGCCTTGTCTTCTCGGCTGGTCCAAGCGACTGGAGACCCCAAAGCTGGCGCTTACCTCTCGCAACGAGTTTCCATTGCGATTCAGAGAGGTAATGCTGCCAGCGTAATGGGGTCCATGCCCCAGTCTGACCTCCTAGAGGCGGTATTCTTTTTGTAACATCCCGTTTTATAATTTTCATTTTTAGTTATAGCCAATTTTGTGCTTTTATTTGTTATGATTATTTTGTATTTATGTTTAAGCTAGTTTTAATTTATTTTAGAATGTTTTTAATGTATTGCATTGTTATATAATATTGTGAATAATGAAATTAATTAAGTTGTTATGTTGTTAAATAGTAATAAGTACTACCTAGTTACTTGATAAAAATGTAAACAAATGTTTTCAGCTACCTTTTTTCGCCTAAAGTTAATATACTATCAGAAAGAAGCATAGTCTGTGGTGTTGTTAGTTTGTGTGACGGTAATCTCCGTAACTAATCGTCCCATTTCAAAAACTCTTTCACCAGTAGGTACAAAGAACTGGAGGTCGGTCAGGGTGGACATGGCTCGGGGGGACGTCGTGGTAGAATGCTTGCGACCCCATGGCGTCCCCCTATAACGGCAGCGAGGGTGTCGCCGCAGAGGTTTTAGTGGGTATTCCCGTCCAGCCACCATCATCGAGATGGCGGGGCGGAAGGGCGAGTCCCACATACCCCCCTACCCCGGGGGGGATGCGTAAAAGCATTTCCTCTGTGTCAAAAAAAAAAAAAAAACAAAAAAACAAAAAAAAAACAAAAAAAAAAAAGGGTGGACATGGCTATATTGTACCCCACTGCTCGGTCTAGATTCTCAGTGGGCGGAGGTGCGTTCTACAAACTCTCAAAGCTACAACCCAACAGACTGACCTTATAATATTAACAAATTCCGCTCGTGTACCCACCGGGTCTTCTCACCAGTGGGTGCACAGGGAATTCCCATTTACTCATGCACTCACTGCATTTTGGCGGGAACGACATTAACCCTTTCGGTGCGAGAACCACGCGTCATACTGCAATGCACAGATATACAGGGTGTTTATATACATTTGCTTTAATTTTAAGGGCAGAATCTTTACATCTTATGTACCTACTTAATTTCTCAAAGAAACGTATGTCCTAACTCGCACCGTTTTCAAAATATTTCAAATCGAAATGTAATCACTAACTTAAGTTAAACCAGTGTAAAATCTTCTTAATTCATAACCAAATATTATTTTCTTATATATATAATTTATTAATGAGCTGTCACTGCTGTCACGCAGAACGTTTGGTACTGACATAGTTGACACCAAATTGACGATAACTCTTCCTTAACTCTAAAATACCTTTTAATTACAATAGTCTGCAAGTAAATACTAAATTACTTTGTATGAAACCTAAAAAATTTTTTTTTTTTTGTATATTGTTAAATCGCTATACAGGATAACTTATATAGATGTACCAAGCACTGTGTCGAAGTTAAAGCAAATGAATAAAAACACTCTGTAGATATAGGTACACATCCCTATGAATCTATATCTGTGCTGCAATGCTTCCACGCGAGCGCCTTATGGAGCTCTGAAGGCGTAACGCGGTTGGCATTTTATCACTTATCGTTGTGGGTAAGACACCCGTCACTCTCGCACTCGCATACTTGTCAGAACGTGACGGATGTCTTGTCCACAGCAATAAGTGATAAAATGGCCAACGTGCTACGCCTTCTGACGGGTATCATGGTCGGCCTTATCACGCGATATGTGACAAGATAGGGCATCCGTCACTGGCTAACACCATTAGATGGAACGAGACGGACGCACTATCATGTCGCGTGATAAGGCCGACCATGATACGGGGTCTGCAATACCCTTGCGCGCACATTCATTTTTTCGCGCACTAAAAGCCATGATGCACCCTGCGTATCATAGCACGCGATGGTAGTATAAATATGTCTATACATTGCATCAATAGCTGTACCTAACTTATCCTAATTAGGCACACTTCGTCAAGTTCGTAACTAAGATTTAACTACTGGCTATGTATACCTATGTATAAGGAATTTATATCACTGTTTCAAGACCGTTTGTTGTGAAGACCGGATTCATCCTAGGGTCGTGAGGTTGGAGTCTCGCCATCACGTTGATTTTAATTCCTTTGTGGTCAGAGTTCTTACCGCTCGGCCACGACTTTGGTCTTAAGCGACCTGCGACCAGCGTTTTATCTGTTCATTGCGCGGTCGAGATGCGCAACGCACTGTGGTTAGTTGGGATCACGCGCAATGAACAGATAAAACGCTGGTCGCAGGTCGCTTAAGACCAAAGTCGTGGCCGAGCGGTAACAGACCATCTATCGACTTTCACTAAGGAAGAATTTTGGCCGCAGGGAGTCAAGTTCCAACGTTTTCGCGGTCGGTTACTTGACACCACGAAATTGAGCAATACGTCGCAATAATGGTGTGTTTTGTAGTTATTAATAAGTCTATATTGATATGTATTGCTAGGCTGTAAGATATTTGTAATATGGGCCGGGCCTTGTTGCCTGATTTAAATAAATAAATAACCAGCAAACGTGACTTTTCCATTTCCAAATTATGTATGGTATCCTGGTACTTTTTTCGGAATAATGATGTGCAATACTGTGCACGACGTCCGCTCTCGGCGGCGTCGACCGGGCGAATGAGCAGCGCCTAGAGCTGCGGCGCCCTCCACCCAACAATCACCTAAGAAGTGACTCGTCCGAGTCACGCGGTAGCGACACGTAGGCTCCGCTCCTGCACTCGGACGGCCACCAACGCAGACTAGGTGCGGCCCGGAACACCGTCCGGCCGTCTCACCCAGCTGGCCTACGACAGCTCGCAGACTCAATGCCCGAGTTGTAAGTTCGGGTCGGTAAATAAAAGATGCTTTGAAACTGAATTAAATATTTATTATAATTTACTTTTCCAATAACAACTGGCCCTATCACTTTCCCTATCACTGTCCCTAGTTACTAGTTCCTACTTGTTCCTTTAGTTGCTTCTTCCGAGAGGCTTCAGCTGACACAAATTGCACAATTTTTTTTATTTTTTTTTTATGGGTTTTTTGAAAGTTCTGGAGAAATCCCTCCATTGACTTTCCATGGACGCCGAGGCGTCCCAGAGGGGACGCCTCGTGAATTACACATTAATTACACAACACTGTTGCCTGCCTCCTTAAAGGATAACAGGTCTTTTCCTCCAGTGGAGGGCGAATGTACGAATCACAAAATCACTGATTGTCACTATTTATGAGTTTATTTTGTCACTTAGGTAGGTAGCTCTTCACGATGGAACTGGACGTATTTGTCTTGATTAAATTCTGATGTTAGGCTCTTGCGCCCACTGAAGTCGACAGAGATCCCCTGGTGTCCTTAGAACTGATCCGGGTTGGAGACTCCGGCTTCCTCTGGTGGAGCGGTATGGGTGTTTAATCTGGCATGAGGCGCTTGCTTCCACGGAGGTCGACAGATAGAACCCCCCTTGGCTGTCATCTGAACATACCGGGTTGAGGGCTCCGGCTTCCTCTCATGGTGCAGTACAACATGTAGATTGTCTTGGTCAGAGTAGCTGCTGTCACTGGAGTCGATGGTAAACCTCCTGGTATGGGCACCGGGTGAACCCCACCCAGGGCGACGGCACCGGGCAGGAGGCTCGGATCTTCTCTGGTGGCGCAGCAAATTATAGGTATCGTATCCGGGAATGAGGCGCTTGCTCCCACTGAAGTTGACAGATGAACCCCCTGGCTGTCATCAGAACGTACCAGGTTGGGGGCTCCGGCTTCCTCTAGCGGTGCTACACCTCATGCAGAATTCCATTTCGGGACGGCTCTTTACGAAGGAGCCTGACGATTATGGTAATGCGGAGTGCGTGCGGACACTCAACGCAATTTGTCGGAGTTTACATTCGTGGTGCGCACGCGGCGCGCATGTGCGCTCACTGCGAAAATTGTGGGTATTTAGCGGAGCGTATGCGGACACTCAACGCTGCTTATCGGAGCGGCTTATCGATGTTTATATTCGCGCAGCGCACGCGGCACGCTGGTGCGCGCGGGCGTGCGCTCGCTGCAGCAGACGGTCGGAGCAGACGTGTGTCCTCGGCGGCGGTCGGCGGCGAACTCATCACAAATTGCACTTTTTTTTTTTTTTTTTGTTATTTTGAAAGTTCTGGAGAATGCCTCCATTGACTTTCCGTGGACGCCGAGGCGTCGCCCAGGAGGGACGCCTCGTGAATAATTACACAACACTTGCCTGCCTCCTTAAGGGATAACAGGTCTTTTCCTCCAGTGGAGGGCGAATGTACGAATCACAAAATCACTGATTGTCACTATTTATGAGTTTATTTTGTCACTTAGGTAGGTAGCTCTTCACGATGGAACTGGACGTATTTGATGTTAGGCTCTTGCGCCCACTGAAGTCGACAGAGATCCCCTGGTGTCCTTAGAACTGATCCGGGTTGGAGACTCCGGCTTCCTCTGGTGGAGCGGTATGGGTGTCTAATCTGGCATGAGGCGCTTGCTTCCACGGAGGTCGACAGATAGAACCCCCCTTGGCTGTCATCTGAACATACCGGGTTGAGGGCTCCGGCTTCCTCTCATGGTGCAGTACAACATGTAGATTGTCTTGGTCAGAGTGGCTGCTGTCACTGGAGTCGATGGTAAACCTCCTGGTATGGGCACCGGGTGAACCCCCCCCAGGGCGCCGGCACCGGGCAGGAGGCTCGGATCTTCTCTGGTGGCGCAGCAAATTATAGGTATCATATCCGGGAATGAGGCGCTTGCTCCCACTGAAGTTGACAGATGAACCCCCTGGCTGTCATCAGAACGTACCAGGTTGGGGGCTCCGGCTTCCTCTAGCGGTGCTACACCTCATGTAGAATTCCATTCCGGGACAGCTCTTAACGAAGGAGCCTGACGATTATAGTAAAGCGGAGTGCATGCGGACACTCAACGCAATTTATCGGTGTAACATTCGTGGTGCGCACGCGGCGCGCATGTGCGCTCACTGCGAAAATTGTGGGTATTTAGCGGAGCGTATGCGGACACTCAACGCTGCTTATCGGAGCGGCTTATCGATGATTAAATCGCGCAGCGCACGCGGCACGCTGGTGCGCGCAGGCTGCGGCAGACGGTAGGAGCAGACGTGTATCCTCGGCGGCGGACGGCGGCGAACTCCCTCACAAATTGCACTGGGACAATGAGCGGCCTTTATACCAGTATAGGTCCGCCACCTAGTGGGGGTAAAAATGCGGGCGCATATGGCGTTACAAACGTATTGCGGTGCGTAAAGCCGCTTGGCTCTGTGGTGGGGGTAAGCTCCACCCAGGCTGGTTTCGCCTACTTTCACTATGAATTTACTTTACATCTTGAATATCTAACTTGGATTAAACTTACTGGTATCGAAACTTATTAGGAAATGTAAAGCTGATTCTACTTGACGTCTTACATACATTTTTGCGTCTCTTATTGACTTCTAGCATGAAATATTCTAAGTTGAATGCGGGATTTCCACAATATTGGCCCGTCATGAACTACTTATATTAAGTTTATATAAAAACAATGATAATTGGACCTGGTCCCTGGTATTACTCAGATAGCGCCTACATTGGCCGACCTATCTATACATGACTTATTAATGTGATATGAGAATAGAATGAGATATTACTTAGAGTTAAGTTTTACAATTTAGTATGAAATAATTATAACCAATAAGAGCAATGTTGCTAAAAATGATCGCGCTTGACATGTTGATCGTCGCTATGGGCGTGCCTATTTGATATACTCGATTTACATGAGTTTAGCTTTGCCAGTCTGGCTTATGTACTTGTACTGATCACATTAACTATTTCCTTATATGCTTTTATATACTTTAACTGACATAATTATACAATGTTAGGGGATTCTACCTGCCTACTTTAATACAGTTTTTAAGTGAAATTGGGGTAATATTCAAGGACATTATTTATTTACTTATATAATCTATGCGGTATTTATATATTACGTTTCTTCGCTTGTAGTCCTGATTGTCCTTGTTCGTTCTGTCGTTCACAAATACAATACTAAAGGGCGCCAACTTACGATTACAGACCGAGCTATAGGTACATATTGGACGTTGCCATTCAAACAATGTTTTGAAACAAGAAAAATGACCTTGAATGACGTCACGTCTTCCTATCATCTCTTTCTTTTAGGCTGTCCATGATTCTGCATACGTTAGGAATAACTGAAGAATTTTAAGATACTTGATACTCATATAATATGCAAATTATTTTTATTACATCATCCTACTACCTAGGATGAATGAGTAATCGACCGTTATTAGGCATCTTATTATCATCAAATACATTTTTTCTCAAACTTGCAATGAAATGTTTACATGACTTATTTAAAATTAGGTCCGGAACTACTGCGTATCCGGTGCGATGAGAGAAAATTATATGTAAACAAATTTCATCATCTCTTTATTGCACTCAAAACATGAATCAAATAGACATAACAACTAATTGTAACAACTTACAAAAAGTTATTGAAAAAGTAGTTGTGCCGTGGGTGAGAGACGCTAGTTCTTCGTCGATTGGAGTACAAGGTGACTTAAAAACGTACCTGAACATATAGGGCGGCACGTGCCCATGCATTAGATCGTGCTTAAGCAACCAGCCGTGTCCCGAACCATTACATTACCATGCATATACCTAGCCGAGACTAGTATTCTTTCACTGTGAGCGACCGAGGTTTGACTTAACTTTCAATCAGATCAGACAGACCGCATGCTCTTTTATGATATAAAAACCGGCCAAGTGCGAGTCGGACTCGCGCACGAAGGGTTCCGTACCATTATCTGTTAATCACGTTTGTGGTATGAGAGCCCCCTTGAATAATTATATCATTAAATTTTTTTTATTTTGTTAATACTTTAGTAGCCGCGTGCGCCTGTGCCGTGCTCCAGGTGGTGGAGCAGTACAAGTACCTAGGCCTGCTCATAGACCATAAGTTCTCATGGCAGCCGCATGTAACTAGCTTATGCAATAGATTAAGATCCGTACTTGTAAAGTTCCACCACTTGAAGTTCGTCGTAAATAGGGCTACATTATGCACGGTATACTATGCGCTCGTGGACTCACTTTTGTCGTATGGACTGGTAAGCTACGGTCGTACATTTAAAACATATTTGGATAAGTTAAAGGCCCTGCAAATTAGATTCATGAAATTAATGGTCGATAATAAGACTAAACAAAGATGTAAGAATAGTACCTATGAAAATCTCTTCTTAGAATGTAAAATATTACCAGTTCACGAAAAAGTAGTGTTACTACTAGCCTTAGATCAATTTTGTAACGATGAATTTAAAAAACCTATTGCCAATCAAAGGCTAATAAGAAATAGAAACAGTGACAGGTTAGCTCTGCCTAGTTTTACAAATTATTACGGACAAAGAAGTAGAAAATACCTAATTCCCTTAATATACAACGATTTACCGTCAGAATTAAAAAAACACATGTACAACAAAACAATCATTTAGAAAGAAAGTAAGCAACATATTATTAGATAAATTAAAAAATGTAATACAACCACTAAAAATATAAATGTAAAACATGAAATTTAAAGCTGCCCTATTTCTTTCAAAATATTATATACCCTACTATATCCTGAAGACTCAAATTTCAAGTACAAATTCACGAGAGAATCGGACAGCTCAATATTCCAACCTAAGTATGTTTATTGTTCAGTATTGAAGTAAGAGATAACGATGAACCATACCTAGATAAGTAAGAGTACCTGATCGACCATATGTAGACTTCATTACATTGAAATGAAGTCTGCCAATGGCCGGTCAGTGATTTCATTTCATTTTTTTTTTCATTTTATTAATTAAGTTTTGGTATATTCAAACAGCTTACTAAACAATTTGTACAAATTGGAGCATCGTCTGCCAACAAACCACTATGTGGTTTGGCAGAAGTATTGGATATAAGAAACACTGTAAGCTCTTAACTGAATAAACAATTTTTCAATTTCAATTTCAATTCAATTTATTTACTAAAGTATACATATACAAAATGATATTAAACTAATTATAATAAATTTCAATTAGAAAAATGTATCAAAATTTCGCCCTTTAGGCAGGGTGCCCATCACACAGGCAGCATTCCCGCGCTGAATAGCAATCGCTATTCTTTGGGCGAGAAAGCTGCCTGCCCGAGGGTCACCCGTAGCCTCCCTTAACCGCTTACTGATCTCCTTGTGGAGCTTACGCGCGTTTCTTCCCCAAGGGCCGAGTGTCTCGACGCCAAATGCGACAAAATCGTATTGGGCGCCGAGACAGCTATACTTCCCGACCTTGGATCTCTCTCGGGCATCCGCCGCTGCCCCGGCTTGCTTGGACGTGCCCGGCAAGTAGGACGCTGCCAGCGTATCAGCACAGGTAGCGTCCCACACCAGTGCACGGCCCATCCGCCAGGGGATTAAAGACATCCCGTCCGGACGCTTGCCATCATCTCGTACAATGCGAGGCTCAAGAGCGCAGGGGACGCAGGCGCTGGCAAGCGCCCTTCTCAGGATGTCATTGAGCGCAGCGTGACGGGACAAGCGGCCGGCGCCCGAGGAGCAGGCGAGTCCATGGTGACCGAAGCGATCTACCGCGGCTCCACAGGAGATGCAGTTGTCAACTCCGACGCGGAGAGCAACTGCAATTCGGAGTGTGCCTGGGTCAATGAAGCTACCTAAGTTAGGTGAGGGGTAGGCGTGAAGCCATTGCCCCGACTCTGGTCTGGCTGCTGCCAACAGCCTGGCTCGGTCCCGGCCAGACGAAGAGTCGATCAACGACTTTATGGTAGCGGCGGAAGCTAACGAGTCCCAAGCCCTTTGTAATTTTGGTCTTGATGGCAAAGTTGGGTTCGGGCCTGCTAGCCAGGCGTTCCTAGCATTAACCAAGCACGCGATCTCGCAGTTTGCAGTCGTTGAGACTTTAAGGATTTTACCTGCGAGATCTTGCGTGCTGTGAGTTGATGATAAGAAAGCCGGCAAAGCTACGCTCGAGATTTTTCGAGTTCCCAAACCGCCATATCTTATGGGTAGACATGCCTGAGACCAAGCCTGTTCGCTGAATTTAACATTAAGAATTGATTCTAGTATGGAATTCAATAGGGTATCAGTAGAAAGGAATAGATTGGGAAATTTCCAAATAGGGCAACAACGGAGAAGGTACGTAAATTTAGGAACGAGTAGGCAAAATTTTAGAATGAATAAGGCTGAGTGAGAGCTTATTTTGACTAAGCGTTCAGAGTTATTTTGGAATTTTGAGATTGATTTATCTAAAACAGACGGAATAGCCTCGTCAAAAATGGGTGATCCAAGGAGGTACAGGCTGTCTTTAGACAAAATTTTAAGGTTTGGAGCTATGTTTTTAAAACCTACTATAATTTGAGAAGCCACAAAAGGATCCGTTTTTTCGGAAATGTAAAGTTCACATTTATCGAAATTTAGTGTCAGTCCAATATCATCAAATTTTTGTATAATTTCGGATAAATCTGCCAGGACGGATTGAGACTTACCGCCAAAAGTGCCATCGTCTAGGTACCATACGTTTAGGTCGGAAGAAAGACTGTGGATGATTGAGTTGATGGCGAGACTAAACATACATGCATGTAGATAAATCAGTAGATCAAAATTATAACTCATTCAACAATTATTTATCTAATATACTGGAAAACTGCATACCTAAAAAAAGAATTAAGATAAAATCAAATAGTTTCAGCTCCTGGCTTACTCCTGGAATTAAATTATCGTGTAAAAACAAAAGACTGCTAAAAATCCATTCCATAGCATCTAGAGATAAAATTCTAAAAGCACACTACAAACAGTACGAAAAATTATTAAAATCCGCGATAGCAAAATCTAAAAAATTGAATTACATACGAAAGATGAATAAGTCTGCAAATAAAGTGAAATGCATGTGGCGTATAATAAAACAGCGAACAAATAAAACACCTTATCAAGCCAAACATAATATTGAATTACAAATCTACAACAAGCTTACATCTGACCCTAAACTAGTCGCGAACACATTCAATAAGTTATTTATCAGTGCCGGGACTGCCGGGCGGTCGCGAGCGGCAGGGGTGGGGACGCCGCCGCGCGGCCGGCCTGTGCTTCAGCCCAGCGAGAATACTTTGTATTTACGGCCAGTTGACCAGCACGAGATAAAAAAGATAATACAAAACCTAAAAAGTAAATCTAGCTGTGGTATCGACGAACTGCCATCGTCACTTATAAAAGCGTGCGCTGAGGAGTTAACGCCACCACTAACTTACCTCATAAATCAATCATTCGATGAAGGTATATTTCCGGACTCATTAAAGACCGCTATAATTAAACCAATTCATAAGAAAGACAAGAAAACGGATCCCAATAATTATCGCCCCATTGCGCTACTACCCGTCATGTCAAAAATATTTGACAAGGCAATGTGTAGAAGAGTATATTCCTTTTGCGAAAAATATGATATATTTGATAAATCCCAATACGGTTTCCGCCAAAATCGCTCTACAATATTAGCGGCTTACACTTATATCAACGAAATTTTAAATATCCTAAATAAAAAACAGTATGCCATAGGAATTCTGCTAGATATGACGAAAGCGTATGAAAAAGTGAACTATAATATACTCTTAGAAAAACTATACGGAGTTGGAGTGCGTGGTATAACGCATAAATGGTTTCAATCTTACCTAAGAAATCGTAGGCAATACGTCGAAATCGAACACATAAACGAAGCGTCAAGCGAAATTTCCACTTTTAGGTCTGAAGTCCAACTGGTAACAGATTCTATTCCTCAAGGAAGTGTAATTGGATGTGCCCTGTTTATTATTTATATTAACGACTTCCCTAAAATATTCAAAGATCCATGCGTCATGTTTGCCGACGATTGCTCGCTATTATTCTCATGCACAAATAATAAAAGTCTAGACGAAAAGCTTCGCGATATGATGCGCAACGCTATACCTTGGCTGAACGACCACAATTTAGAGTTAAATTTTTCAAAAACAAAAATAATGCAATTTAGACCTCGTCAGAAACTACAATTAGATATAAATTTTTCCTTTAATAACATAGAAATGGATTGCGTCCCCTCATTTTCTTTACTCGGAATAAATATAGACACAAATATAAATTGGAAATGTCACATCCAAAAAATTAAAACTAAACTAAGCCAATTTGTATACGCTCTAAGGGAACTAAAAAAGTCAACCGACATCGAAACGGCAATGACGGCTTACTATGCCTTTGCACACGCATGGCTCTCCTATGGGGTGACTTTATGGGGGAACAGTACCAATGTACAGGAAATATTCATTCTACAAAAGAAATGCGTTCGAATAATAAGCAACATCAAGCAAACCGAGAGTTGCAAGCCCCACTTTCAAAAGTTAAAAATCTTAACCTTACCTTGTATCTACCTATTAGAATCGTGTAAATTTGTGAAAAAGTGGCCGGAACTATATACCAAACTTGGGGACGGGCCTCGTCGGTACGAATCGCGCTATAAAAATAACATTAGCCAACCATCGTCAAAATTAAAACTCCACAGTAATGGGCCATATTCGATGTCAATACGAATTTATAATAAATTACCGAATTATATTAAAGATGAGCAAAATTATAATAAGTTCATTAAAAGTTTAAAAACATTTTTAAAAGAAAACTCGTATTACAGTGTAAACGAATATTTGAATCCCCCATCAGGTGTAAAATTGTAAATATAACTAATAATAATAATTATAACAATAAGCCTTAACTGAATGAATGAATTGTACTTTTAATGAATTATTTAATATTAATGTCATAATGTTTAATTAAAATTCCTGTTTTGCCTCATTGCCAAATTGAATTAATGAATTGTATTTTAATTAGTTATTTAATATTGATGTTTCTTTTATAAAATCATTTTAATCCATTACTGTTATTATGTGATATTGTTATTTAATTAAAATTCCTGTTTGGCTGCGCCCTATCCGGGTCCTCGTACTGTACCTAGCATTAAGTTGCATGTGTTTGTGTACTTGGTTGCAAATAAATGTAAATGAAATGAAATGAAATGAAATAAACAGGGCTGGACCCAAGGGATCCCCCTGCTGGCAGCCTACGGCTGAAAGGATTTCGTTGTCTTTGTGAAGTAACTTGGATGGGGAATGGTAACATTGTAATAAAAAGTTATATATTTCTGGTATATGGTTTCGTGTCTCATTCAGCAAAGTGTCCCTATTAACAGAGTTAAAAGCGTTTTTAACGTCTATTTTCAATAGAACCTCACACAGGTCAGTTTGTACAAAGGTACGCACAGCGTGAACTGCGGCCTCGCAGCCGCCTCGAGTTCCAAAACCAACCTGTGTGGGCTCGAAAAGTTTTTGTAATTTAGAACGGGTGTGTCTTACGCAGATTTTGGCTGCAAGACGCCGAAAGGTAAAGCCAACAGCAATAGGGCGCACGCCAGCATCCTTCTTTGTGAGGGCAATCAAGTTAGCTCCATAAAGTATCGGCGTCACATCTTGGCATACATCACCCAGGAGCATAAGGTTTACCAGTTTTGTAATGCTTACTGTCAGCTGTTCACCGGCTACCCCAGAGCCGTAGCTGGTGAGGTCTAAAAGGTGTTGAGGGGTGATACCGTCTAAACCTGACGCCGACCCTTTGGGGAAGGATGCGAGGGCGGCCACTACGTCCTGCCCTGTAGCGTGGAGACACATCGAAGGATCTGATGGAGGGTCAACAAAGAAAGGGGTCAAAGGGCCTGGGGGATGCTTTGATTGTAACGCGGCAGCGGTTTCGGGAGTGTCGGGGCCGATGGTATCATTAGTGAAGAGGAGCCGTGCCGCCCCTTTAAGATCACCATCCTGCAATTTCTCTTCAACCTTTTTACACAAGTTATACGTTTTACCTCTAGTTTGTAAAGGCCGTGATAAAGACGGCAAAGCTGGTGCTAAAATATTATTCTTTATTTTCTTCGTGAGGGAAATATTTAAGTTGTTATCGTCAGGAACATGTAATATTTTGAAAGGCAGAGTTAACAAGTCATGCCACGATTGGAGGTTGTTGTTTAGTACACAATTGTTTATTGTAGCTGTTAGTACTTCGGCTACAGCGGACCTGGCACCACGCGGAATGCGTTTGACTAGAGGCGTCGAATGTTTTAGTTGGCCAAGAAGGGTTTGAAGAGGAATAGCAAGATTCAAAGATTCAAAGATTCAAAATATTTATTTGCTCTGAATACAGTAAGCTTAGGTGGTAAAATACAATGCGTGCTGTGTATTCAGCCTGCGTACAAGCATGCAAACATTTGCAGGGGCGATGCTAAATAATACATGTTAAAGACAAAATAATAAATACAATAGTCAAAGTTAAAAAGTCAATTGAAATAGTTATATAGTAATAAAAATAAAACAAGCAAACAATTAATTATTATGAAATGTCAGTTAGGTATAAATGTCATAATCTAAATATTTTTTAACGCTATAAAAACATTTGTCCAAGAGCCAGGCAGTCAATTTTGATTTAAAACTATTTCCTTTTAGTAATTTAATGTCCTTAGGTAGTTTATTATATATAACTATGCACATATTAAACACATTTTTGCCGTAAATCATTTTATGAACACGTGGCTTAAAAAGTAAATTCATAATGGTCTGTCGGGTCTGTCTGTCCAGTACTTCTGCTCGTTTTTTAAATAGATGTCGGTGGGTGTCAACGAAGATACATATTTCCTTTATATAGAGACAGGGTAACGGGAGAATACTTAGTTTTTTAAATAAGGGAACGCAAGAATCATCAGACCAAGCATTACAGATCACACGGATACATTTTTTTTGGATAATGAGGACTCTCTCTACATCGACCGAGTTGCCCCACAAGATTAGGCCATAACGAAGCACCGACGACACATATCCATGATATGCCGTTAACGCGGCCTCCACTGACACTGTGTCTCTCAGTCTCCGTAGAGCAAAAACAAATCGGTTGAGTCTGTTACATACTTGCTCAATGTGGTCCTTCCAGTGTAAGTGTTTGTCTAGCGTAAAGCCAAGAAACTTGATGGAGGATGCTTCCTCTACTTTCTCATTTTCGTATTCGATTGTCATCGGTAATCTATTTGAGTTATAGGATTGTATTTGCATAAATTTAGTCTTACTAATATTAATTTTTAAATCATTAATGTCCATCCAATTAATTATGTCATATAAAGAATTATTGATATCTTGATTGAATGTCAAAGAGTTATCACATTTTACCATAATGGTGGTATCGTCGGCAAACATGACCACTTTATGACGGGTGGCATTTGGTAGATCGTTAATATAGATAACAAAGAGGAGCGGACCTAAAATGCTACCTTGAGGGACACCAGTATGATTAACTTTAGGCTGAGATCTAAATACTTGTTTGACGGCGGTATTATTTGCTAGAGTTAATCTGCTGATCTCTGTGCACTGTACCCTGTTGGTCAAGTAACTTCTGATCCAGTCATGCGCTCGGCCTCTAATACCGTAACGTTCAAGCTTAATTAGAAGTTTCGAGTGGTTGACAAAATCAAATGCTTTTGTCATGTCTAGGAAAAGCGTCGCGACAGGGGTACCTCCATTAATACTCTCTGTGATATATTTAATAAACTCGAAACCGGCATGTGTCGTAGATTTCTTGTCACGAAAACCAAATTGTTCAGGACATAGTATGTTGAATCTTGTTAAGAAGTTACTCAGCCGAATATAGAAGGGGTGGGGTGGGGTGATGACGTAGATGAGCATATGTTATGGGTATTCGGGACACTTGAGATAGGATGAACGCGAACCTGATGGGTACGTGATTGATGAATGTGTAATCCTCGTGTTGATGTAAAAAATCTTTCGCATACTACACAACACTCCATTCTTCAAAATAGAAAATACAAAAAGAAGATTAAGACAATCTACAACACGCATGCGAACATAAGTTGATTAACTAGAAAATAAACTACCTAAGAATATAATAAGAACTAAACAATTAAAAGAAATAAACAACGCTGAATCACCACACACTAGGCAGGAGTTCCTCGGCGATCCAATGTTTCTGATAATCAACTGCTTAAGTAGTAGAAAGTTTACGTATAAGCATTGTAAGTGTTTTTATTGACTTGCACTGCACTTTCAATATGATTTAACACGAATCGTTGATAAAATAAAACCCCAAATAAAAATATTCATTGACTTAAAATTGACACACAACCATCAAAACAGCTGTTTTCTCTGGGGCGTAGGAACTCGGGCTGCGGACCCCGACGCAGAGAGGTTTAGTTGGCGGCCTGTTGTCTATTCCAACAAGAAATAATAGGCTGGGGGTCCGACGGTCAAAATATCCATTACTGATAATTTATTAATAATAATTGTATGAAGACGATTTTTTTTGTATTTCTTATAGCGGCAACTGAAATATATCAACTGTATAAAAAATTGAACTCTCTTACTATCACGGTTCATGCGATACAGCCTGGTGAAAGAACGGCCAGACAGACAGACGGACGGAGCGGAGTCTTACCCTTTGGGAACGGAACCCTAAAGATTGAACTTATATCGCTTTTTCCCCAAAAAAAATACCCAATTAAACCTACAACTGCAACTGCGGGCGGCATTACTCAATTCATTTCATACATCGAAATCCTATCAAATGCGCCAGATAATTATCACTATTAAGGCATAGTTACCGAATAATGTCACAGCTCAATGTGGTTAACTCAATTCAATCATTCACTCACTCATTCACAAATTGCATTCCTCTGTATGCGGAATAGCCTGGAGCTAGTTGGGTGATTGTGACACAATTCTGCACTTGGGCTGACCATGTGGTGTAAAATAATTAATTTAGAGTATATTTTGGAAAACGACATACTATGTCTCCAGTCCCGCTTTTTTTTATTCCACCTTGTGGCGAACAAGCTTACGGCCCCCATGATGCTAAGTGGTCAACGTAGCCTATGGACGCTTGCAACTCCAATAGTCGGAAGCACTCATAGCCTGGTGGCGCCTGCGAGTCGGAAACCATAACGCAGGTTAAGCAAAGATGGCAGCGGTCAGTCTTTGGATGGGTGACCGCCTGATGTTTGATTGGTTAATATATAAATGAGCCCTTCCGTGCATTGGAAGGCACGCTAAGCAGTTGATCCCGGCTGCTGTCTGGGTGGGACTAAACAGTGACAAACTTCAAAGCCCAAAATAATAAAATACAAATACTCTTTATTGCACACCTCAAAACATGAAACAAATAGACATAACAACTTATTACAAAATAGATGTTGACAACAGGCGGTCTTATCGCTAAAGAGCGATCTCTTCCAGACAGCCTATGAAATAATGAAAATAAAAATAATGAAATAGAAATAATGTACGACATACGAATGAACATTTTTTTCTTCTTCTTTTCCGTATCCTCATGGCTGAGGGACGTGACGGCTGTGGGCGCTCCTCCAAGCTGCTGGGTCAAGCTGGCCTGAAGTGTGGCTCTAGCAGATGTTACCGTGTCCACCCAACGCATAGGCATCCGTCCTCTGCTCCTCTTCCCTGCCACGCAGCCGGTGATAATTAGCTGTCCCAGGCTTTGCGGTCCGGACCTGACCAGATGGCCAAAGCTTTGGGTACAGCCTGGTATTGATGCCGAGCTCGTCGAGAACAGACTCATTTGTTCGTTCAGTCCATGATATCCGGAGCATTCTGCGCCAGCACCACATTTCGAATGCATCTATTCTTCGACGAGTACAAGAAAACTAAATTCTAGATCAGACCCCGTATCATGGTCGGCTTTATAACACGATAAGTGACAGGATAGAGCGTCCGTCACTGGTTGCCACCGTTTGGTAGAACGAGACGACGCTCTATATCTTGTCACTTATCGCGTGATAAGGCCGACCATGATACGGGGTCTGAGAAACAAAGTGAAAACGCCCTGATGATGTTGATGATGATGTTGTCCGGACCGATTTCCGCCACGTCGCTGATCGTTTTTGTCGATTTTAGACTCCCCTCCCTAATCATCATCATGTTAATTCCTTGAAAGGGTTTTCCGCCGAATAAAATGACTACCATCATCCAACGATCAGAACTTATTTTGAAATGACGTAATATATGGACAACCCCTTATTTGATTAAAAAAAACTTCCACTTTCACTTGGTATAAATGGACTTTCTGGGTGGTCATACGCAATTTGTATCCCGTGAGTGCCTGCGTTCTCTGCACGGTTCTCACACTATACCTCTTGTATTAAGTGTTCTAATAAGAGAGAGACTGCTAGTGCGAAAAATCGAGAGAGCTCGCGCGCTGTCGCGTAATAGCCGTGCTGCAATAGCGGGCGACGCCGCGTGAGCAGCAGAATAGATATAAAGCTGGCCATACACGCTAGGGTAAGCCTGCGCAGTTTTACCCGTACAGTTCAACTGCACAGGTTAACCCCAGCTGGGTGGAGCACACACACGCAGCGGTAAACCTGTACAAACTCTCAGTTGTAACCATGTCACCGTCGTCGCCTGTGCTTGATGCTGAGGCAGCACGGTTAGGGTTATTGTTTTTATAGTTCTAAAGTGGAAGAAAGCCAAAGCAAGCAAGCAATCCTTATATTTTGCCAACAGACATATGCAGTTGCTTTTTAGGGTTCCGTACCCAAAGTGTAAAACGGGACCCTATTACTAAGACTTCGCTATCTGTCCGTCCGTCTGTCTGTCACCAGGCTGTATCTCAAGAACCGCGATAGCTAGACAGTTGACATTTTTACAAATTATGTATTTCTGTTGCAGCTAGTAACAACGAATACTAAAAACTAAATAAAATAAATATTTAAGGGGGGCTCCCGTACAAAAAACGTGTATGTATTACAATGGTACGGAACCCTTCGTGCGCGAGTCCGACTCGCACTTTGCAAGTTTTTTTTTATTTCTGTCGTGGTATTCTGTACTCTTGATTCTCCAGAGGCAAGGCTCTGATTTATTTATATAATTCAATCAAATCAACTAAGATTTTGTTTCGTTTACGAGATATGTATTTCGAGCAAACGCAATCTAACCCCTTCCGCGATCACTGGACAACTAAGACCAGCGCAGGCGAACGCCACACACGCTCAGTTTTACCTGCACAGTCCAATTACCCACAGGAAAAAAATATGTATTTTCATATTTGCGCAGGTAACCTGTACAGTCGTAGAAAACTGCACAGTCGAATGCCACATACGCTCAGTTTTACCTGTGCAGTCGAACTGTACAGGCAAAACTGCGCAGGCGTACCCTAGCGTGTATGGCCAGCTTAAGACACGTACCACGAGTACCCCCCCCAGTAACTAGTAAAACGGATTTTTGAAAGAAACCGACAAGCCTACAGCTTTATAACTGACATAAAAAAGGAGGAGATTCCCAATTCGTCAGAATCTCTTATTTTTTAACGAGCGAGCGACGCGAACGAAGTTCTATTGAAGCATAGAAGCTTGGGCCGAAAATCGTTCGTATGGCCGGTGTCTGTCACGCTGTCTGGCACGCCAGCTGTTCTTTTCTATAGGTAAAATTTCTCAACCGATTCTCGTGAAATTTTGTGCGTTTTTATTTTCGTCAAGTCACTTTTTTAAATTAAAAAAATAACGGACAGGCTCGCGACTACAGCTGAGAGCTTAATATTACAACAAAGGGTCGGCAACGCGCTTATGAATCGTCTGGAATCGCAAGGCTACCGTGTCTGCTTACCATCAGGCAGACCGTAGGCCTGTTAGCTACCGTTATAGTATAAAAAAGTGAATTTTGACAAATACAGAAATGCTCACAGCTACAGCAGTGAGCCTAGGCACAGCTAGGGTTGGCGACAATGCCGCGCGCACCGGACGCCGCTAATTGGTACAGCCCTAGGCGCGCCAAGTTGGCGGATGCATATTTTTCTAGACGAAGAATGTGTGGAGACGGTGTTGTCCTAAAACATGATAAATTAAATAATAAATAAATAAATAATTGGGGAAGAACTTACACAAATCGACCTCATAATTATCATATCAGCCGAAAGACGTCCACTGCTGAACAAAGGCCTCCCCCAAAGAGTGACCGGTCCTGCGCCACCCGCATCCAGCGGACTCCCGCGACCTTTACCAGGTCATCAGTCCATCTTGTGAGGGCTTACCCACACCGCGCCTTCCGGTACGTGGTCGCCCACTGCCACTTAAGTTTAGCGATCCGGAGGACTATATCGGTTACCTTGGTTCTGCTGCGGATAGCCTCATTTCTGATGCGATCACGCAGAGAAACTTCCAACATAGCCCTCTCCATAGCCCTTTGGGTGACTTTGAGCCTTCTTATCAGGCCCATAGTAAGCGACCACGTATCAGTGCTAAATGTCATCACTGGCAACACACACTGGTCAAAGACTCTCGTCTTGAGACACTGCGGAATATTGGACGAAAAGATGTGCCGTAGCGGCACGCTCGCTTCGCTCACTCGGCTTGCGCGCTGTAGGGTCGCACAGTACACCTAACACTCTTCGAAACCAGGTTTCCAAAAAAGAAAAATAATTCAGTTTTCGAAACTGGTTTCCAACCTTTGGTTTCCAAAGCGGCCGAAGGGACTTAAAAGACGTTGACAAAAATATTTCTCAACAAGCGTCTCCACGGCGTCCCCTGCTCTCAGAAGTTGACTAAGAATGTTAGTTATTCTCAAAAATATATAATATAGTGCTACATGCCGAAGGGAAGTGCAGTGTGTTGTTAATACTTATTCTTGTTTCGTTGTCGGTGGATAACGCTATATTGTCAAACTTCTGCATTTTAAAATGAGTTTTTTAATATTTTTCTACATCTAGCAGATCACGTGGACCCTCCATTGAATTTAGTTTAGAATAGAATAGACCTACAGTTTATAGCCTAGATTAAAATATAGTATAGTTTTTATTTTTATAAGTGTGAGTAAAGTCATACTCAGATAAAGTCGCGGGCGGAAGTTGGTCAGTAATATTTGCGGACAATCTTACACAAATCGACCTAGTCCCAAACTAAGCAAACCTTGTACTATGGGTACGAGATGACGATAAACATACTTATATAGATACCTAACTAAAAGCTTAAATCCAGTATAATGATGCCTTCAGAATTTTGATGAGGTTGCCACGGTTCTGTAGCGCGTCGGGGATGTTTGCCGAGGCTCGTATCGATGACTTTTACGCGATTAGGCGAAAGCGGGTTGCATCTATTTTAAACCGCATCCGACGCAGCGACAACAGGATTCTGAAGGTCATTGCTGATAGAACGGACGGTTCCATCCTGGGTACATGGGTTAAACTTATAAATTGATGATTGACATTTTAATTTTTATTTTTATTGTATGCTTTTTATAACTTCTTTGACATTTAGTAAGTATTAATTAATAATTGTTTAATTTAGGTTGATTTGCTTTGTTTATGTTTTTTGTATGGAATTTTAGTTCTGAAATAAAGATATTTTATTTTATTTTTATTTTATTTAAATACCTGCATAGAAAACATCCACGACTCGGGAACAATTCGCACTAATCACACAAATAAATGCCCTTACCGGGATTCGAACCCGGGACCGGGAGCTGTAAAATCCTGAGGGAATTTTACAAAATAATCTATGAGGAGAGCTGTAACCTATCAGTCCTAACTCCTATTGCCCTAAACAACCCTAGAGCCCTAATTCCCTAGCCCTATCATAGATTTGATATATACACATATAAATACGAAGGATGTCTGCACCATGAGACCTACGGGATACAAACGGAAGGTTGGAAGGATATGGGTAATAGGTTGGATATTCACTGCCAACTGCACAGACTCATGCAGTTGATTAAGGCTAAGGTGTCTTGGCCACAGTGAAGGATTATACCCTGGTCGATGAAGTAAGGTCTGAGTCCAAACTTAAAAAGACATTTATTTACAGTTAACATCATATTTTATACCAATTTATACATGTGTGTGCGTGAATACCCATAGTCCTTTTCTTATATGTATTTTGTTAAGTCGACGAAACAGCCATCGCACTTTGTTCGCGCTCAGTGCTACTGTGCAGTTTCTTGTCCCAAATCTTTATGCTGATGTTGCGTACGTATCTATGTTCAACGCTCGTGAACATTCTGGCGCCTCTCAGGAGCAGGATCGGGGAACGTCCTCAGTTCGTATAGTTCTGTCGCGAGCTGGGTCTGTCGCCGCGCTGGCAGCGCGTAAACGTGTGGTGTGGTGGGGCGCCGGGGTGTAGGCCGCCTGCTGCCGTCACTAGATTGTGGTGGGTTGTCGTCGGATCGCGGTTGCTCGGGAGCGTCGTTGCTCGCCGGGGCCCATGATCGTCTGGCTCCCATCAGCCCTCGTATTCTCTGCGCCACCTGTGGACCGAAACAATATATGAGTACACCTAGAATCAAACATACTATTACTGTCGAAATACTTGCTATATAAGTTGTTGTCGTTATGCTACTCCAAACTGTGTTGTCTAGGGTTGTTTGCAGGGTATGTTCTTTACTAACTAAATGTTTAAATATGTCACTAGAACTATCCAGTACCTGTTCTTTAGATATGTCTTTATGATACCTAATTAAGGATTTATTATCTAACTTAAACTCAGTTTTCTTACTAAATGACGCTAACACATTTGTTACAACTATATACGTTTTGCAGCTAAACTAGTAGTGATTGTCTTAATTATACAGTTTTCTGAGATTTGGATAATTCCAATGTCATGAATAGATATCTCTTGTCTCTGACCGTCACACACAATGGACACCGTTTCTGGATTTTTAGTCACATATATCCAGGTATTTGTCATTTGAACTTGCTTCCAAATAATGTTGTTAGTTAAATTGTACCTTCGAGTGGGACATTCTGTAGTATTCTCGTTTTTAGTTATTAATCTAACAATGCAATTTTGGTTTAATTGCATGTTCTTGACCGCAACAGGAAAACAAATAAAGTTGTTAAGTCTTTGTAGACAGTTCTTGAATTCTTCATGTGTGAGCTCGAAATATCGTTCATTATTATAGTCTATACCCACGAACTTCTGTTGTATGTCAAAGCTTTGAAGCGACCCGTCTTCGTTTTTCTTGGGTATCGGAGTAATGTGTACTAGGGTATACTTCGCTTTTTCCGCTATTGGAAAGTATGCCAATACTCGAATGTGAGTTTCGTTTTCTAATAACCTTGTGTCAATTAACTGAGTCTGAATGATGTTTAGATTTGATGGCAGCTTGCTGTTTGCATTTGTTATGATTTCTCCTACATTTTTAGGGTTAAGCACGCTATATATTGTTGCTTTAGACATATATATTTGTAAAATTCCTGAATAATAACCCATTATTTCCTTAACGTAGTTGTATGCCAATTGGTAAGATTGGATTACTTGAATTTGCACGGTGTTGCTGTTAATCGATTTATACCATTTGTTGTTGTCATTTATATAAGTCATCGCCAGGTTCAGCTTTGTTTGAAAATGTTCTAACTTATTTCTAATTCTTTCTTCTGTATCGTTTACTGTTGAAATTGCGGAAATCATGAATTTAGTTTGATGATTTGCTGCATCTATTAGCTTTTGCTGGTTTTGCTGTAAAGTGTTAATGTCTTTGTACACTGCATCGTTGACACCGAATATTGAAGTCATTATCTGTCCCATTAATCCTCTCTTTTTTCGTGTATGATTAATTTCCGTTAAATATTCGTGTGTCCTTTCAAACTTGTGAACTTCTTCTTGCAAATGATGGTAGTACTGTGTGCAATAAGTTTGTTTTTCCACTGATTTCGCATAGCTACATAATTGTTGAAATTGATTTGACACCTCCTTTGTTTTGTTTAATTTTTCTTCTTTTTTTTTTGTTTTTTTTTTTTTTTTGTTTTTATTTTCTTAGTTTTTTTTTCTTTTTTTTCTTTTCAAAATGAATCCTCAAATCTATAAATACCTACTCCAAGTCGTTGTGATTCTTTCGCACCCATAATCAGCATTGTCTACTTACCACCAGCAGGCAGCTCGTGTGTCTATTTGCCGCCATCGTAGTATACTTATAAAAAAACCGGCCGGACCCGCGCACAAAGGGTTCCATAGGGGGTTAGTATGGATATATCTATAAAACGGCAAAAAAATCACGTTTGTTGTATGAGAGCTCCCTTAATTATTTATTTTATTCTGCATTTTAGTACTTGTTATTATAGCGGCAACAGAAATACCAACATCATCTCTGAAAATTTCAACTGTCTATCACGGTTCATGAGATACAGCCTGGTGACAGACGGACGGACGGAAAGCGGAGCCTTAGTAATAGTTTTTACGTTACGGTCCCGTTGGTACGGAACCTTTAAAATTTGCTTCTGCCCGCGACTCCATACGCGTGGAAATCGTTTACATCGTAGCTCTATACAAACTTTCACCCCTGTTAGGATTTACGGGATAAAGACTATCCGATGTATGTATGTGTGTAAATACTTTATTGTACGCAAGACAGAGGTAAACACACAGTCAAACAAATACTAAATTTCATATAAATCGGTTCAGCGGTTAAAGAGGTAACCGACAGACAGATAGACAGACAGACACACTTTCGCATTTATAATACTAGCTTCTGGCCGCGAGTCCGTCCGCTTGGAACTCGTTTATATCGTAATCGTAGCTCCATACAAACTTGCACCCCCTTACCCTTCACCCCCTTCCGGCTTCGCACGGGTACTGTTTTATACATATAATCCTTCCTCTTGAATCACTCTATCTATTAAAAAAAACGGCATCGAAATCCGTTGCGTAGTTTTAAAGATCTAAGCATACATAGGGACTTTGTTTCATACTATGTAGTGTTTAGTAGTGCTACGGAAGCCTAGTGGTTCAGGCATGCGGCTGTCAAGCGGCGGTCGTGGGTTCGAATCCCGACTCGTACCAATGAGTTTTTCGGAACTTATGTACGGAATATTTACCAAGGGGCATTACCGGGAATAACGCTAGGAGGATGAATTGATTTTAGTTAAAATTTAGTTCTCGCTTCCAAATGAACCTTTATCAGGTAAGAGGTAATATCCAGGCCGACAGTGCGGGGCTAAAAACTGTGGATAAGCATCATCGGAGTGTAATGTACAAACATACTCCGTTTTGGAGTATTAGAGTAAGGAGGGGCGTCGAGTATCGATATCGATAATAAAAATACTTTTGCATTGTTTTTACAGTATGTATGGTGTAAAAATAATATCTCTGATAAGTTTTCTGTAATAATAAGGACAACGTCTAATTTAATTTAATATTGTAATGATAAAAAAATAATTTTATAAGGTTAACATATATCTAAATTATTAGATTTTTCTAAATACATCAATTTCAATAATCGATTTTTTTTTACACTGAACATTTTAAATTTTATCAATAAATGAGACAATATACGTATAAAAACTATTAAAAACAGAGTCATGATACATTTCGCAGATATTTACGTCTTAAATTTTATACAAATTAATAGCTTCTCATGTTGCATAATGCTGGCCATACACGACACTTCCTATCGTCCAATCGGCATGACTCGTGCCAATCCACTCCCATACACGGTCAGTTCTAACTGATCCAATCGGCAGCGTCATGCCGATTGGACGATAGGAGGTATCGTGTATGGCCAGCATAACTTTAAGTCTGCACTCGGCAATGACCCGATACCATATAAGCTCACGCTACACGCTCGAGCGCGGCGGAACGGCACAAGCAGCACGAAGTTATAAGATGGAGGGAGATAGAGATAGAATATGGCAGGACGCCTTGCTTCCGCCCTTCATTACGTCGATTTCGTACGTTTGGCGTCTGCTATACTTACAGGGTGAAAGCCACCGACGATGCCAATATTTTTGTTTCCGTTTTTGATCCCATTGTAAAGAATTGCGTGCACGCATATACATTTACGTCAACTGCGAAAGAACTCTATTCAAACTGCACATTTGCGGCCAAAAAGCAGCCGAAATGCAGCTTGTGGGGCTGGTGAGCATCAGCTATTGTTGGAAAGAGATGGTGGTTGAGAGTTATCTCTGGCCTAAACATTATGACGTGGCAAAACGCAAGCAAAATTGCAATAAATTTGGGTTCGGCAATATTATAGACATAAAATCATCTTTCCATTGACTGTCCGTGGGGTGTTGTGGGTTTCTTTCTAACAATAATTCTTTGCTCATCGTGCTCAGGCATTTTATGAGTGATGTCGTATTAGGGTATACTTGGCTTGTTACATCACTTACTTCTGATACTATATCCAGCAGGTCACGTGGACCCTCCATTAAATTTAGTTTAAAGTATAATAGATCTATTGGACGCGTGCCTCTGTAATACAAAAAAAACAGTCAAATTTTTCAAACTCAAACTCAAAATTATGTTTATTCAAATAGGCCCAGTAACAAGCACTTTCAAATCGTCAAGTAGAAACATATTCTTCAGCTAATTAAACATATAAAGTAAAATTTATACGGGGTAAACATTTTTATAAAAAATACTAGTCTAGAATGTTTCTAGAAAAACAATCTTATGTCAAAAAATTATTAAAACAAAAATAAAAAATGGAAAATACAATGTCAAAAATTCCCTAACGGAATAATAAATTATAAATTCAGTCAAAATTAGTCCCAAGGAGTTTTATCATTCATGTAGTCTTGTGTGCTATAATAAGCTTTCGAAATAAGTTTACGCTTCACATAGTTCTGGAACCTATTAATAGATAACTCAGTTACGTTTCCAGGAAGTTTGTTATAAAACCTTACACAATTACCCATGAATGATTTTTTAATTTTTTGGAGCCTAGTGGTGGGCACCGCGAGCTTATGCTTATTTCTAGTATTAATATTATGTATGTCACAGTTTTTCCTAAAATTAACAATGTTTTTATGTACATACACAATATTTTCATAGATATATTGACAATGCAATGTCATTATATTAATATTTTTAAACTTATCTCTAAGTGAGTCTCTATGTTTCAATCTATATATCGCCCGAATAGCCCGTTTCTGCAAAACAAAAATGGAATGAATGTCCGAGGCACTGCCCCACAATAAAATACCATATGACATAATGCTATGGAAGTAGCTAAAATATACTAATCGAGCTGTTTTCACGTCTGTTAATTGACGTATCTTGCTCACTGCAAATGCTGCAGAACTCAGTCTATTCGAGAGATTAGCAATATGGGGACCCCATTGAAGCTTAGAATCTAACGTTAAACCAAGAAAAACTGTACTATCAACTAGTTCCAATTCCTCATCTTTCACAAAGACACTCCCTTGCTCGTGTTCAACGTGATTCGTGACAAATTTAATACATTTAGTCTTTTTCTCATTTAACAATAAATTATTAACATTAAACCAATTTACTACTTTATAAATAGCATTGTTTACATCATTGCAAGCTTTTAGCTGTCTTAAAAGTTTGAAAATAAGTGAGGTGTCATCAGCAAATAATACTATATCATGGTGGGTCTTTACGAGATATGGCAAGTCATTTATGTAGATAGGGAACAGGAAAGGCCCAATATTGATCCCTGCGGTACACCCATCGAGACCAATGACCCCGGTGATCGCTGTCCATTCACTTCGACCCTTTGTATTCTACCATGTAAGTACGACTTAAGTAAATTCAGTGCTGATCCTCTGACTCCATAGTAGTCGAGTTTCCTGATCAATGTTTCATGACAAACGCAGTCGAAGGCCTTGGATAAATCATAGAAGATACCTAACCATCTTGTGATTCCTCCCAGGCATCGAAAATGTGTTTAATCAGCTCGACACCAGCGTCGGTTGTCGAGCGACCCCGGGTAAATCCAAATTGCATGTTATGTATCAAATTGTTTATATTAAAATGTTTTATTAATTGCGACAAAACTATTTTATTTTTTGAAGTTAGTGGGGTCAGTAGTGCTACCCGATTTGAATAATGGAGTGATTTTACTGTGTTTCATTAGATCAGGAAACTCACCGCAATCGGCACTATTGTTAAATATAACTGCCAACTCAGGCGCTATGATTTCTATAATGGATTTGAGTGCATGAACAGAAACTCCCCAGAGGTCACTAGTTTTTTTGACATTAATCGATTTAAACGCCTTTACTACATCTGAGAAACTAACGTGTTCAAAGTGGAGGTTTGTATTACATTCTGGGGCGTTTTCTTTTAACAATGTAACGGCAGAGGAAGGTGATGAATTTAAATACTTAGTTGTGGAGACTGGTATCTCAGTAAAGAAATATTCAAATTCAGTAGCTACTTCCAAACTAGAATCTACAATTCTGCCCTCAATTTTAATTTTAAAGTCATTCGGTGTGTTTTTCGATCTACCAGTCTCCATATTAATTACTTTCCAGGTAGTTTTAATAATGTCAGAGCAATTTTTTATTTTCTGAGATAAATAATTACGCTTGGCTACATGACAATCTATTTTAATTTGCTTCGAATATTGCTTGACATGTTCTTTAAATTCATCTCTCGTATTAAACCGCCGTTCCTCATACAAGGCATACATTACTTGTCTACGTTTATGTAAGTCCGCAGTAGCCCACTCACTAAAAACTGGTGCACCACCAACCATGGCCGATTTCCGAGTAAACACCGCATTATAAAGTGTCATAAAAGTGTGGAAGAATGAATTGTACATGTTATTAGGACTCATGTCGGAAGACAGAAAGGGTAGCGCCTGAGCTAGACTTTGTTTCATTCTTTCCACACGATCTGTGGTTACTGGTACAAAAGTTATTTGTTTTTTCACGATATTTTTCCTTAATGTCTCAAATACCATGAGTTGGCCTAAGTGATCTGATTCTAATTTGCTGATTATACTTTTGTTACTAGGAAAAATATTAGTGAAAATGTTATCTATACAGGTTGAGCTAGTAGCAGTCACTCTAGTAGGCTCCATAAATACGTGGTTGAGATTACCAGATTTGAAAAGACTCAACAATCTGACACTTATTGTTGAATTTTCCAAAATGTTTACATTGCAGTCGCCGCATATAAGTAATTTCTTTCTAGAACGCGAAATTTTAAGTAGCACAGATTCCATTATGTTTTCAAAAAGTTCAAAATTACTTACTGGCGGCCTATATACACAAACAACGATAAATTGCTCTAATTCTACTGCACTTAGCTCTTTGGTCCGTTCAACAGACAAGGATACAATATCCTTACGTTCCTTAAATTTTAATTTATTATTTAATATAATTAACGACCCACCATGTATGGAATGAAGTCTGGTGAACGAACTACCCACCTGGTGATTATTAAATTGAGGCATTAATTCATTACAATTCATTACATTAAAATATTACAAGTCTGGTAGGTACATGATTTGATGTCTGATATTTTAATAATTACTCTGGCAAATAAAATAATTGTGTTTTATTATATTCTAATGAGCCTTAATGTGGCGGGTTTATCTTGTAAAGTGGGTGTTACTATGGCTGACTCCTGTACTGTACCCATTATCATACCGGTTACACATTACACACGTTTAAACCTTTGTCTTTTACCTTTGTCTATTTGCTAATGACTGTACGCCTCATGGCCAGAACATAGTGATTCTAGACTGATTCTTGCAACACCAATGTACTTGTCCTATGTTTTACATACTTACAAATAAATGAATTTAATTTAATGTTAACTCGGGGTCAAACTTTGCTTGGCAGGGAAATTTAAAGTATCTATCTATCTTGCACTACAATAAGGCTAATGTATATCCGTCAATAAAGTTAACAATGTATTTTGTTAATTCCCGGCAAAGCGATCACAATTATAGGTACTTATAAGTTTAAAAGCAGTCGTGAATTTTAAATGAAAAAGCAAAAAAAACTGAATAAACGGTTGCAATAGATTTTATTTTATTATAGTATTTATTATTCTTAAAAAAATATGTATCATAAATATACTTTTGTTCAGATGCATATTTTTTGCTTTATTGCAGAGCTAGGCCCTCCAAAATAAAATAGAACAGAATATAAAACGGTTAATCAAATAAAATAGATACTGCAAAACAAAATAAACCGCCTTTGTACTTTGATCTATTGTGTGACATGTATATTCCTTAACCTGTTATTGTGTACAATAAAGTGCTTACATACATACATACATACATAAACACATAGAAACAGAGAGATCTTATGAGTTCAGCAATATTTGCCATAAAGAATAGGCTCACCCCCTTATTCATAAAACTCGAAATGCCTGCGCTAAATAAAATGTGATTTGTCCCTTTCTTACGAACACAAATATCAAAGTGGCAGATAAGGACAAACGAATTTTAACGCCATTTTAGTACGGCTTGTAGTACGTGTACAAATGCGATATTGCACTGTACTTACGAACCACCTAACTTAGACTATCAATGACTAAATATTTACGATTCTTACGATTCTTGTACAATCTGTTTGGCCTGAATAAGCAAAGTGTCGATTGGAAGACTTGTAATTACGGGAAGATTTGAGGGTTCAGGTGCCTGTAAATTCCAAAAATATCTCGTGTGGTTAATAATAAATAATCCTTATTCTAGAATTTGATATCGAAATTGTCTCCTTGTTGAATCTGTCAAAGACTAAATTCTCCCGCTTGCGGTAAGAGGCGCCTAAAGGAAGCCATATCGGAGTGGGACCTTTAAATTAGTACGAGTTCTGCTCCTCTGCCGCATATGTGCGTCAGCATTTATTATGGATTTGTGAACAAATATTTTTTAGCCCGGGAGAGGAGGGATAGAAACAGGACATTAAGGCAAGTAAGTCATACAGCATATACTCCATTTTATTTGCAAAGCCCCGATACCTCTTTTGAACTTTGATTAGCTCATAATTTTTGTCTTTTGTTGTCTAATTGTTTAAGTACCCGAAGACTTCAAATTGGCACGTGTTGGTGCAAGCTGCATATAAAAACACCACGCATCAAAAGGGTCTTTCCAGGTATTTTTTATTATTTCTAATCTTATTGCTATCGCTAATTACCATCTCATAAGTGGCATCGGGAATGAAATGCAGCATCCAGATTAATGATTAACATAATAATGATGATCTTGGCTAATTTCGACCACGGCACAGACCACTTCCGTGGACCACGGCGACTGGAGAAAAGTTTGTGAATGTTATGAGATGCTAAATGTCTTCTATGATATTTTATTCAATCTTATTGATAAATGCTTTACTTTTAAACGTACAATTCAAAGACAAAATCGAAAAAATTGGATCACAAAAGGAATAAGAATTTCATGTCGCAATAAAAGAAGCCTCCTGAGCCAGTCTCGCCATAACAACGATGCAAATTTTATCAACTATTTTCACAAATACAAAGACACTTTAAAGGGTTACCTATCATAAAGTCGAAAATTGTAATGTCGATTTTTAATACCCCGAAAACGTTTCCCATTTTATTAATTAGCCTAAATTTTGTTTGCTCGAAAGTACGTTTCCCTGTTCATTACTTTCCCCCCTTCTCAGTTCGCTGCAATTTTACTTCGCTTATGATTCGAATCAACACTTGTAAAAATTCCGAAGTATCATTTGCCAACAAGTTTTTAGTACCGAAAAGTATTAAGTCCGAAATGTTAATATCCCGCTATATCAAAAAATCAAAATTGTAGCATGTAACCTAACCTAACCGCTAGCGTGTCGACGTCACCCCGCTTTGCGGGGTGCCTACTTTCGCTCTAAGGGACACAAGTGAACCCTAACCTAACCTACAAATAATACCATTGACGATCATTTGTTGTTTTTTTTAGTGTGGGGGCTAGCCCCGAGCCCTTTATGGGCCTTTTAAGAACTTGTGTAGCACTCGAGTTGCTTAAATGTTTTGACCTAATCTAATCCCCTTTTCTATCAATTGTTTATTTTGTAAGGTCACAGTTTTAAATCTAACCTAACCCAACTTATTAGCGAAAGTTTATTTTCGCATCGCAATATTAAAGGGGGCATCTGTAGGGTTTTTAGCATATCTAAATGTTTTTTAATCGTTGCAGTAAAATGAAATTAGGGAAAATGATATTTCGATTTTAGGTAGCATCGGAAATATAAAAAGGTGGTTAACAATTCGGTTGGAAAATAATAAAGTTGGCAATCGTTCTTCTGGTTATTGAGTTTTGGGAAAACGATAATGTGGGAAAACAAACCAGCGACATTTCATAAGTATGGTGAACGAAGTATATGGATTATGAGAATTCGGTTTACCGTTTTCGGACAAGTGAAAATCGGACAAAGGATTTTCGAAACTTCGATAGGTTACCACTTTAAAGACTACGCTGATCACGGCCAAAAAATTATACATCCGTTAAACTATTTATAGTTCCAAAAATAAATCTAAAACAGTATGGAATTTAATTAAAGAAAGCACTAATAAAAATACTAGTAAAGATAAAACAATTCTAATGCGTTTAATGATTATTTCTTGAATGTAGGTAAAACTGTGAATACTGTTGATGGTAGTAAAGGTTACTTAATTTTTTTGAAAAAGAGCCGTCCAAGTTGCCTACACTCAATTTTTTTGGATCCTATCACTGAACCAGAAATTATTACCGTCCAGTTGCGTATCTTCGCCTGGGTTTTGACACTTTTCCCAAAAAATCTTTTAAATTTGCAAGCAATTAAGTCCGTAATGGGCAAAAAACGTTTTTTACTACTCCTGGCTATCAGTATAAACCATCAAAGCTTTGGATTTCATCGTATAACTTGGTAATAAATGGCCCTAAAGGCAATAGGCGAAGTTTGGGTATTTTTCCCTATCTTCGCCTATGCCATGTATCAGCTAAAATAATAATATTTCTGTGACTTACACAAATAAAGTGTTAACTCCTTGGGATGTGTTACTATATTATGAACCTTAACTCCACCAGACTAGGCACATTTTTAAAAAAATGTCTAGTAGGCGAAGTTTGGGAGCAGTCTGAAGTTGTTTCATACATTTTCTATAATGTTGCTAGGGCTGCCAAAAATTAACCATCTTGCTAAATAAAGGGGAGTAATGGTTTATAAGTAAAAAAAATAATAATTGTGGTTAACAAATTTGTTTATTATTTCAACAAAAACGTAGCTGTATTCGCTTATCAAATCAACCTTTGGTTTCTCCGCATAATGATTCAAAGTGAGATATATAAACTATCTATTTGTTACCTAATCAACATCGGTAAGAGTAGAAATAAACATTTGCATATGACGTAAAGTAAAATATTACACTTCTTAATTTAAAATCACATTATTTTGCGTTATGCACTATGAGTAACAATAATAGTACTTTGGCTTAGAGTTAAAACATATAATAACATATCAATTTAGCTTTAGCTACACAGAATATGGCCATTTTATTGGCATTAAATAGTATTCAACTAGATTAATCAGTCTAATCATGTTAGGTAATCAGGTTTTTAGCAGGAACTAAAGGCAATTCTTAAATAAATTTTCATTGGCACTCACATAATAACATTAATATTAAGTCTTAAATCTCAGTTAGCTTTTCTTAGACATTAAATCAACACTTAGGTACTTAATAATTAAGTCTTCATTCTCAGGCAGGCTTTTCTTACACACTATATCAACACTTAAATAATAATTAAGTCTCAGCTTTCAATCAGCTTGTCATAGTCATAAAAACTAACAGGCAGTTTTATTTTGAAACTACCTACTGTAAATTGTATTTACTTAAATCGATATTATTGAATACAATTTGTCCCCGGCGAGAAATATTTGGTTCAGGTAATATGAGAAGAATGTCATCTAAATGCTTCATAGTACAGATGTCATCAACTCTCGGGTAAGTGAATACTAAGCCTGTAATAAATTTCGATTCTTTTACTTTTCTCACGAATTTTACCTCGGGAATGTTATCTTTTATTGTCATTACTTTTCCCACAAAATGCTTTACACTCTTTTTAGTTACAAACTTTGCCAAAACCCACGAGTCTGTCTTTAATTTCTTAACGTCTTCTTTGAGATACTGAATCTCAGAAATTCCGAAAGGTATTGACGGTTCAACATTTTCTTCTTCTTGTAAACACGCCGCGATATAGTCCTCCATTGTCTCATATTCGGAATCATCCGTATCAACAGTATACTTTTCAGATTCAGAACATGTTGAGCTAGTTTCACTCCTATAAGATCTCCTATTCCTTTGTTTCAAAGCTTTACGTTTTTTTGCTTTATTGGTTCCTTTACGTTTTATTTTTCTTTTTCTACTTTCATCCATATATTGATTTTCTTTTTGTTTGTTTCTTAGTTTTTGTGTCATATCTGCCAGTCCTTTTATTTGTTCAGTCGCCATTTCTTGCTTTGGTTTTCTTCTTTCATCCATATGTTGATTTTCTTTTTGGTTGTTTTTTGGTTCTTGTGTAATATCTGTCAATCCTTTTATTTGTTCAGTCGCCACTTTTTGCTCCATTGGAACTAGTTTCATGTGTAAAGCGGATCGTGTTATTTTAGTCTCGCTTTTTTTTAAATTTATCTTTTTTTGCTTACTTTGAGATGGTTTTGCTTGAATAGTAATATCAGAGGTAACCATAATTTTAGTTTTTGTAGGTTTCAGGCATTCTGGCAATTCTCCAATGAATGGTTTATTTATTTTATCAGTCCTTAAAGTATCAGTTAAACAACAAACATTAAATTCCTCAGACGTTTCTATATGCCGGATTAAGTGATGATTGATAACCGTAATACACAATTGCTTAAGACTGGCGGGATATTTCGGCGTAAACGGTGGCTGAAATAATGAGTCGGAGTCAGTCGGCGGAACTGTAGAAATATCTTTCTTTGGTTTTTTGTTCTGTTTGACTTTCTTTTCTTTTCTAGGTTGAGGTGCAATTATTTCGAAATCGTCTGAGGAGACAGATTGACCCGGTGGGACATTTAATTTCTTATTTCTCTGTTTTTTATTTGGGTCTGGAGCGCGTGTCTTTTTTAGCCAGTCTAGCAGAGCATTGTCGACAGTTGTATCTGTCATCAACGCCTGGTTTGTATCGGGCAGTTTTCTGACTACTTTGTCGGGATTCAATGGAGCAATTCCAGTTGCTTTAAATGCACTTAATATGTTGTGTTTTTTCTCGTCAAGGTTCTCAAGAAGTTTTTTTAGTAATTCTGGAAAATGTCCTTTGTTAACTGTCGCTTCTCTCGGGTTTTTTGTTTTGTAGTTTAACAGAATTTCCCTCCAAATTTTTTTTAATGGTCCGAAGTAGCAAACATCTAAAGGTTGAGTTAGATGTGATGAGTTTGGTGGTAAAAATACGAAACGTATATCATTTGCCTCGCAATCTTTGACAATTTGGTGATTTATATGAGATGCTAAGTTATCACCGATCAAGAGTTTAGTACCAGTTTTAGTCTTAGCCCACGGCAAAATGATATTTTTGAACCAATCTTCAAATAAAGTGCTGTCAAACCATCCCGATTTAGATCGATTAAACCTGCATCCTTTTGGTCCATTAATGGTCCATTGGGTATACAAATGCTCCGCCTTATAGACTACGTATGGCGGAAGACACTCCCCAGCTGCAGTTATGGCGAACATTATAGATATAGCCCCTTTCGTAAAGTTCAGCACCCTTTCCGGATATTTGACGCCTCTTTTGAATAAACACTTCTGGGCTCCAGGGTTGTCTGTCAAATTGGTCTCATCATAATTTATAATGTTTTCCTCGGGGACGCCTTCTAAAGATGTTTTTAGATTTTTGAAATATTCGCTAATTTCTTCACGGGTTTTTTCTGCACGGCTTCTTTTAATGTTTTGTACTTCCCTTTTAGTCAATTTAGATTTATTTCTCTTTAAAAAAGAGTATACCCACTTTTTGCCAGGTAATTTATTGTCAAAAATTGCAAGCTTACCATTGGCCTCCAGGTATCTGAAAATTAAAAATGTCATCCTGAACGTCAAAGTAAAAAACTAATGAAATCATTTAGTACCTAATTCATATTATAAGTGCATATAGGATAAGCCAATAACAAAAAAATTAAATACGCAGTCTCAGCTATATTTAAAAATAACATGATTGCTTGAACAAAAAGTCACCTTGCTTATACAGGATGTCTCTACTAGTCTCTGAACAAATACGATTACTGCTGCTTTAATAGGATATTTAAAACGAAACTGCAAAGTATCATAACAATCGGTCAAGTATTTAGCGAAAAAGTAACGGTTTTCAAATTATCACTTTGGAGCAGCCTGTATGTAGTTGCATATGGTCTAGGTCTAGGAAGTACCCAGAAGACTTCAGTCATTTAAATTGCATTAGAACTCTACGCTAAATGACATGTCAGTCTTAATCTCACATGTAACAGACTGATACAGTATGTATGCTATTTATTAATGATTAATTTAATATAAAATTTGTTAGAAATGTTTTATTTTGTCTATAAATAACTATTTTACGATATTGCTGATAATCACTCTTTTCCAGGGTTTCATTATTTGTCCAGAGGCTAAGGTCACCCTGTATAACGACAGTCCACATATAATAACATTAATAAGGAATTATGGATCTATAAAAAAATCAAATACCCTAAACAAACTAGACTATATTGTTAAAGTTGCATGAAGATATTCTGAAATATTACCTGTACACGACTATTCGCAAATCTAGAAGGGTTAGAGGACTGCCATAATCGGCGGCCGCAATTAGCACCTTACACACATTAGCTTCCTCTTCTTCAGTAAGCCGAGTTGGGCATCCTGGAGTCTTAGGGTGATTGTTGTGCAATTTGTCCAACAATGTTCTGCGAGGGATGCCAAACGCCCTTTCAGCCTCATATGATGACATCGTTTTCTTTTTTATTGCCTCCACAGCTAAGTCTATCAAATCTTTGGAATGATTTAAAGTATACGCCCGTTTTTTGCGTTTTTTCGGTATATCTTTTGGTTTCGCCATGACAGCTATAACATAATTTAAGAAGTTTGGTTAATATGACAATTGGTAGGTACCTAACTAACCTTCGGTTTAAATTTCCTTTATGGACCGTCGATTTATGGGATTAGAAGAACGAAAGAATTGCTAGGTAAGGGGGGTCGGAGGGAGGAGTGGAGGAGCGGGCCACCATGATTACGGAGATATCCATCCATGGTTAAAATTTGTAATAATGGCTCTACTCTATTTAGTTGTTAAAGGTTAACGGGACGTGGCTTGAGGGTCGGGAGGGGGGGGGGGGGTCTATATTTTGATGTTTGACGCTGCGCCCGCTTTGCTCGCTCCACTATAGGTACATGGTCACAAAACAAACCTAACCTACAGTTTTCGGTTTTTGACTAATATTTCCAGAACGGATGGTCACAGAAAAAAGCTCATTTGAAATTTTATAATTATTTTAGCAAGTCCTATAGGACACGAGTACAATAATAAAAAAGATGGGGTGTTATATTGACGTCAACACGCTCGTACTTACCGTTTCAAATTACTGAATTTTGAACCCCAATATCTCAGTAAATATCGCTCTGACAGAAAAAGTTTAAAGAATAAAATATGCTTATTTTGATTGATTTTTCACGATAGGCAAACAAAATTAAACAAATAAAAACTGCCCCCCCCCCCCTAGCGTAACCATGGGATTCCGCAGGGATAAATCTAAATCGACGGTCCACAAAGGAAATTTTATCCGCTCAATCCATTTATTAAACTTCCTCCAAATCGTTAAAACCATTCCCGAAAAACCAAACACAAGAAGATATTAAAATTTGGAAACAAGTAATATCATTCACCAATGTATGTGGTACAACAAATTTGACAACCCTAGGGGTAGGCGAAGTTCGGTACCAAGATGGCCGCTAAATACCCTCACCAATATTTTATCTAATTGTGACTTCTAAACGTAAGCTAGCCATTAAATAATAGTTTCATGTGAAAGAGAAATGGTTATAGGACATAATCATGTAAAAATTTTAGTATTACCTGGTCTGTATCACTCTTTAAAATTAAAGTTAAAACACTGTCTCAAAAAAACATGTGGTCGGGGTCGCGAACAAACCTCACTAAACGTCAACTGTGTGAAGTTAGCCGCAGATCGTGCGAAGAATGTTGACACCCGTAAAAAATACTTTGTATTTAGAAGTTTTATGTAAGGCTTGCACTAGAAACATTTAGTCAATGTCAACTTTTGTCAAACTAGGCGAAGATAGGTAGCGCAGGCGAAGATACGCAACTGGACGGTACCATAACAAAAAATCTTAAAAATAGCAACTCGTGCGGACCTGATGGTGTGAATACTAGACATAAAAAAACATATCGATATTATTAGTATACCATTGTGTAAAGTCTTTAATAATTGTATTGAAGAAGGCATCTTTCCTATGGAGCTCAAGCGGGCCAAAGTGGTCCCAGTACACAAAAAGGGCTCTAAATCTGAAATAAATAACTATAGATCAACATCCCTCTTATCCATTATCAGTAAAATATTCGAAAAATGTATAGCCATTAGACTAGAAAATATTTTGAAAATCAAAATCTTTTCACTCAACATCAGTTCGGTTTTAGAAGGAACAGGGACACCTCAGGCGCTGTAATTAATCTAGTAACTGAAATTATGATTGCACTGAATCAAAACGTCAAATGTGGGGGAGTATTCTGTGATCTAACTAAGGCATTTGATTATGTGAATCACAGGATACTTCTCGACAAGCTTGAACATTATGGCATACGTGGCACGGCTCTGAAACTATTTAGTTGTTATTTGTCAGGTCGAACTCAATAATATGTAGAAATTCCAGAACAGAGTATTGACGGTGCTATTAGATCTGAAGAAGGCTTAATAAGATATGGAGTACCACAGGGTTCAGTGTTGGGACCCTTGCTGTTCATAATTTTCATAAATGACTTACAAGACTATCTCTCATGTGGCACGCCATATCTTTATGCCGATGACACAAGCATCATTCTGATGGCAGATAGTTGTGACGAATTTAATAATAAGGCAAATAAGTGTTGGGAAGATCTCACAAGCTGGTTTTTTAATAATGAGCTAAGAATTAATTGTGACAAGAGCTTCTACATTACTTTTCGTCGTGGCACAAAGGGCATCGATTTTAACTGTCAGTTGCCAATAAGCAAATTTAACTGTGTGAGATTCTTAGGTGTAGATTTAGACCCTTACCTGAGATAGAATCATCAAATTAATAAAGTTTTTCTACTCCTGTACTTTTATCTGTCATTTACTTAGTCCCGAACACTAATATAAAGACATACAAAATAAGTCTGCAGAAAAGTCTATACTCTATTCCCCATAACAGTACCGCACAACCGTGCTGTTTTGTCGCCAAAACGATACGCTTAGCAGCCATACGCTTCTAAACCTGGGTAGTGCTACATTGTGCCACGGCCTACTAGACACGATCGAGTAGGCCTCGACGCGACTAATCTAGAGGGCCATGCCGAAACATAAAATACATTAGGTACTACCAACTTAACAAACCACTGAATGTATTTACTTCAAATAAATTATTGAAAGGCATTGCTGCCAACTTAAGAAAAACTTTGGTCTTAATATGACAGTACTGGCAAGTTGAATTAAGAACAAAACAGACCATAAACAAGAGGTGTCAATGTGTCATGTTTCCAATTTCCCACCAAAGTTCCAGTTCAAAATTAAAAGACGAAATATGTCAAATATGATAACTATTCGTTATCAATAACTTCTTAAGATTTGATTCGTGTTTGTGAAGTGAAGAAAAAAGTGTACGTTCCTTTTAAAATGGACGAAGAAGAAAATAACTGCACCGCTGATGAAATTGCGTGAGTAGTAATAGAACTAACGGAAAACTTACTGCCTGAAAAGTCAAATTATGCTATTTATTTAAAATATTGTATGCAACGGTGTATAACTTGGTCTTAAAACGCTCGTGGCGTCTTTAATTGCAATGCTCGCCAAGGCTCGCATCGCAACTCACGGCACTCGCGTTTTAAGACCCTACTTATACAACAGTTGCATAAAATACTATAATAAGCGACTGGCTAGTGCATGCTACACTCTAAGAACTGTCTCTAAAACAAGTGATAAGAAAACTCTACTAATCATCTATTTCTCTTATTTTGAGAGTATAATTCGTTACTGTGTTGAAGTCTGGGGTAATTCATGTAATATTCAATCAGTTTTACTTATGCAAAAAAAGCTATCCGTATTATTGAGAGGTGTAAGCATGTGCCAGTTACTCACAGGAAAATGTTTGTAGAAAATAGGATCCTTACTGTAGTCTCCATTTATCTTTATCGTATCTGTTTATATGTCTATAAAAATATTAAACGTTTCCCAAAACCTAGACAGAACACTACTCGCAACCTGAGAAAAATAAATGATCTAGCTCTATGAAGGCCACAATTTAGTCATTTTAATAATAGTATTAATAATAATGCAATTAAAGTTTATAATCATCTAAATAATGAAATTAAAGATTGTAATGACATAAAAATATTTGACAGAAAATTAAAAGAATTTCTCACAACCAGACCATTCTATTAAGGAATATTTCACAAATGCACAAGATAAAGACAAAAATGTATCTGTAAAAATTATAACATTGACTACCAATAATGTGTTAATTTAATTTAATATGTATTTGCATGTATTATGACTAGTACTTATTGCAAATAAAATGATTTTGTTTTTTTTTTTTGATTTGTGAGCTCTCAGGTGACTGAGACCCTACAGTTCCCTCCGACAATATTGTATTGGATACCCGCAAGTGGTCGGACCTTTGATTCCCAGCGTGGCTTCGCCTTGGCAACGTAGACGGTTTGTGTTCATTCTTCGAAGGCTTGGACATGAACCTTCACTGCGTGCCTCCTTATTGCCCGAACTTGAGCCAAAAACGAGTCGCTTCGGAACATCTTTATACCACCCTGTTTTTGCCCTGCAGTTCTGAATAAAAGATGCGCTTTGCCACTCGGTCTTCGGTCATGCTGCATATGACCACACCGTCGCAGCTGCCTACGCATTAGATATTCGTGATTAGATATGCGTAGATAGGCTTCAATGTCGTTGACATCAACGACATTGAAGCCTATCTATATATCGATAATGTTATCGTGACGAAGTTCTCTTCAATTACCGTACTGATGAAGATTTTCGTTCTCCCCTGAAGAGTAGCAGGCTGGTTTGCCATGAAGTAATTCAGTACGTCCCACTCTTCAATAATGTTGGTTGTCAAACCATTCGGACCTGGAGTCGATACTGACGTGACGACAGCAGCTATCCCAATATTCGAGAAATCTTTTTGGAAAACTGAAAGAGTAAATCCTTGATTACGGTATTTATAATCCAGGATGAACCCAGATGAACCCTACTGTTTCTGACTGTAATAATAACGACATCTCCGTTCTCCCGTGTACTAAGAGCGGACTATGGAACTAGGGATGGAATGTGTTGTGGACGATGGTTTTAGGAACAATAAATACATAGAAAACTAAATTGAATGCCTACCTCTTTTGGGAACACAGGCGCTATAGTTATAAGTTAAACATGCAATTATTGAACTAGTAGCAAGTAGCAGTATGCAAGTTAAAATGTAAGTAAGTACTAAATGCAGGAATATTCAAAGATTTTTTGGAAACTTTCATGAGAAGTGAAAACTTAAGACGAGGCTCCGTTTTGGAAGTTCCCTCATTGAATTTTACAGCTTTTATTTAGTTTCACTTTCACCCGTCCCTCAAATTTCACCCACTTCCCGGTAACCGATTGAGATGAAATTTGGGGTATAAGTATGGTACCATCAAGCTGAGATCATCAGATGATGATGGAGACAGAAGGTGGCCATGGAAATTCAGTACGCAACCGACGTAACCCCGTTGCATTTGGGCTCGTTAGAATCGCCTCAATGAGTAGTTGATGACGGTAGACAAAAAAATATAGTCGGCAATAAAAGCTTGAACCAAAAAGTACATTTTTGATACAAACTTTTTGTATGAATATCTAATGTCATACCGAGAGCCTTCCACATAGAAGTTTTGACTACTAATAGGAACACATTTATTCTCGAACATACACTGGTCAACTTTCCGCCAAATCTCATTTGCGTCCTCTAGATCCGTTTCTATAAATGTGAAATTAAATTTGTGAAGTGCGAAGGTCGTCAAAAGAAACACCGTTTTTTCTGGATCCATATTGGCGCTGTTGATGATTAACATCTCGTTTATGTTGAACCTAGAACCAAAATGATTATTTCCATAATGCTTCTAAATTTTTAACACTGTTGTTCATTCTATTGTTTTGAATAAATTAAGATACCACAAACATTTGCTTTGAGATAAGAAGAGAGATTATCGATGGGAGGGCATTCACCAGAATTGGACGAGATAGCGAATCAGAAAAACGTGCGAAGAAGAAAAACACAAAGAGCATTGCTTATTACTTATATCTCTTATTTAAAATGTTATCGTGTTCCGGCGGTTCCGGGGCAACCTACCGAATTCTACACCGGACTTGACGACGCAACGGAGCCAGACAGAGCCACGCTGTTTCGTCGCCTAATTAATACGTTTTATATGTACATATTGTATGTATGTTAAGCTTTAAGGTATTTGCTTTTATGGGCCTTAGATGCCTGAAATTAATGGTTTATTATTATTAAATATATTAAATCGAAAAAAACAAAGTCTCTGTACCCAAGGTTATAGTCCGTTTTTTAAGGATTATAAATACGGTAAACAAAGAAGCAGTCGTCGTCAACCTTTTCTGCTTGGGACAAATATTTCGGAGGGAATTCGTCCTTGCTGCAAAGTTCACACGCCAACTTGTAAATGTTGACCACCATATATTTTTATCACTTGTTGTTAATGGACTCTGTTTCTGTCTCTTTGCTTTTGGTGAAGGAAAAACGTTCAGGGGAGAACTAATCGGTGTTTTTTTTTCAAACTACTTGGGAGTGCCTCTGGTTGTTCCATCGCAGTCCGCACGCCACCACACACAGTGAAAAATTAAATCTTAATATTAATTAACAAATTTATACATACTCGTATAATAATCCCGTTATGTGAATTCAACAATTTGTTGCTTACCAAGAAAACAAGAAAAAGGGCGTGATACGATTGACAATTTAGACAATATCGACAGCGAAAAAAAACGAACCGACCGTTTCAAACCTCTTCTTCTTTAGGATTTTTTATTATGCAACCTTTCCAGAACTGAATAAAGAAATTCAAAATAACAGAGTCAAAAATAAATTATTTCAAAATAATGATATTGTTATAAGTATTATTTAGATATAAATAAAAAAAATTAGGGTTGACGATGTAAGTAGGTATTTTTAATGGCTGTTTGAGATACTTTGACAGTTGTGTGGCATAAAGTGTCTTATATAAAATACCTCGTGCTACGTGCTTTATCCTTCTTTTTAATGCTTAATAAACGCACGAAAGAGGTTTTTCAGCTTCAGAATATATCTGACAAGTTTCCATTCCATTACACTTCGTCATCAGCCTATTGTAATGTTTAAATTTTCCCTTGGATGTCGAAGAAAACAAGGGAGCTCACAACATCTGTTTATTACAAAATGCACCTCAAGGGGTACTTAGCACTAAGATATTATTCTAGGATTGGTTAGTAAGGTAAATAACTCTATAAGCTAGATCTCCTAAGCCTGTCGGCTCGCTAGGTTCATTCGTAGGGTAACATTCGGTCTTGGCTAGATTCAAGGGGGAAACCGAACCGCCTGCCGCTTTCGAAACGTAATATAATTGGGTCGGGCTTAGCTGAGTCTCTCCGGGAAGGCTCCGTCGCAGCTAGCGGGGCACCTGCTGCTCCGTGGAGGCTGGCCCACTATCGGCCCTGACCACACACCTCCTGTAAGGATGCCGTTCGTATAAGTATATGATTCAGGGGACGGTGATTTCTTACATCCGGTAGCTTAAGGGGTTACAGGTTTTGAAACAGTCGAGAGCGGGGCCTCAATAGAATATTCGATCGTTCCCAGTGGCGGAGGGCTGGGTCCAATTTGGTAAAAGTACGATTACTATCACTATGTAGGGCCTACTATCGGATTGAGAGCTTACCTGTTGGAGGATAATTGTCCCACTGGGCGGCGAGAGCTGACAAATGTCAACTCCTGGAGCGGCTTCGGCCGCGTCACAGCGATGTCACCGTTAGTTGACCAGGGTGAGCCGAAGTAAGGTTATAGGGTGAGGTGCCCACCATGTGCACCTTTTGACATCACTTTTCTCCCGTCCCGCGCTGTGCCAGACGGAAAAATAAAGAAATTAATTAATCCACGGGATGTCGGCTTCCAGGCGGAAAGAAAAAAACAGAGTTCCAGTATCGAATTGTCCATGCCGATCACCCAAACGTCAAACGTTGGCGTGTACCATTTGAACAAATAAATTATGCAGGAGCCTGAAACGCTGAAAGGAGACCGAGTAGCGACAAATCATCAAATACTACGATCTATAAATGCCGGGATGGTTTATTTTAGAACCGAGCGGAAACCCAATTTAGCATTCAGGCAACACTGAGTGAAGTAAGTCTGTTTGAGACACCGTTTTAATCGACGATCCAAAACAGAGGCGTATTTCCTCGACGAAAATACAATCATATATTACACCCCCTTTTCTAGGAGAATTTTACGAAGGGTGAACACCAAACGAGTAAAATTCCAGCTCGCCCTCGAGCTGCATAGAATGCCTCGTCGCCACGAGAAGGCATGCATATAATACTTGCTAAAATCTTAACTAAGACAAGGATCCCCGACCCAGAATCACAAGTCAGTACTACCTTGGCATCAAATGAATCCGCGTGGCCGACGCTGGAAGCAATTGCAACTAGGCCTACGGTAACCACACAACAGAAGCGTGGATAATCTTGACTAATAAGTACAGCCTAAATAAATCAGGTTTCAGGGAACGTTCCCTCACAAAAGTATTCTATTGTAGTTTTGCGGAACCAGTGTTTCATGGCCCGACTTGACACTGTTAACCAGAAAATTTAAAATCCCCCCCGTCCGAAAAAATGTAGGTATCACTCCGTGTAGGGTAGTGAACTGATGCCACCTTTAGGCTATAGGAACAAGGCATGCCTTGTCCTACTCCATGGCCAGATTAATGACGGTTAAGAAGGACTAGTGGTGGCGGGCCTGTCCTGGAATCAGTCGATCAATATCAATATTAAATGTACGCATTAGTGAGTGTTCTGTATCACTTGGAGGCACTCGAGTCCTCGCAAATGGGTGTGTCGCTGTATACCGGCTAAAATGTGTTTAGCGCTTGTAAGTGTGTGATGAAATATTACGCGGTTAGAGTTAGGCGTACGTGGGATCCTTGTCAGACGTGACCGGAGGTCAACGGTCGCATCTTCATCCGTCTCAAGAATCTAACCGGTGTTGTTCCGACCCAGAGCGGGTCCGGATGCACTTGCAGGTCCTGGCTTACAATCTTTAATGTGCCATTTACCCAGAAGTTTCCCGTCTTCGTTCTCAAGTTCATAAACTAGTGGTGAAAGTTTCCGGATCACTCTACACTTCTCATATTTTGGTGCCAGCTTCGCAGCGAAGTATTTGTTCGCATTACTTTGCTTGTAAGTTCTTTTCCAAACCTCATCACCAACCTCAAATTCGATGTCGCGACGCTTGTCGTTGTAATATTTAATATTTCGATCATGCGCCTCTTGTAATGCCCTTTTAACACGTATAAAAACATCCTTGAGAACTGTGAGTTTGTCAAGGTAGTCGCGTCTAGAAGAGAATACAATTTCCTCCACGCCTGTGGCATCACCGTAGATGGTGCCGTCAGGAACCGCTTCTCGTCCGTGGGTCAACAAGAACGCACTATAATGTGTCGACTCATTTATTGAAGTATTCATGGCAAATTGTATCTCCGGTAGGTGTACATCCCAGGTACGGTGGTCCGCTTCGACAAAGCTCGAAACCGCTACCATTATTGTCTTCTGGTACCGTTCCGTAGTGTTCACTTGCGGGCAATACACCGGCGTAAGATGTATCTCTGGTATGTTCCTTTTAGCAAAAAGGCGTTGTACATCGCCGCCTGTGAAGTAAGTTGCATTATCCGCTATGATAGTCTGGGGTATGCCATGAATCATAAATACGTGGTCATCGAGACGCTGGGCTATTACCTTCCCTGTGGCTCGACGAAGCGGAAATAGCATGCAATACTTACTGAAGCAGCATACTACTGTTAGTAAATAAGTATTTAATTTCCTTGATGGTGGTAAGGGACCAACCAAATCTAGACTTAGACACTGAAATGGCCTCGAACATTCCTTCGCATGGCCCATGAAACCAGGGGTAGATTGTTGACTGTGCTTGTACGCCGCACATACAGAGCAGTTTGCGACGAAACGTACTACATCTGAGTACATTCCCGGCCAGAAGTAACGAAGTTTCAACCTTCTGTACGTCTTCGCAGTACCGAGATGAGCCGCCATTGGAACAGAGTGATTTTCGCGAAGTATTTCCTCCTTGAAATCCGCCGGTATAACCTCCCTCCATTCAAAGTCCTTTTGTAAAGCATTTCCCGACTTAGTATATCGGTAGAGGCGGCCGTCTTTTATCTGGAAGTTTGGACAGGAGGTGGGGTTGTCTTCGCAGCGTTTGCGAACTTTTAGGTACCACGTATCCAAAATGAAGTCTTTGTTTATTAAACATAGAGGTACGGATCTCGACAAAGCATCCGGTACTACATTTTCTGTGCCTTTACGATGCTCAATGACGAAATTATAAGGGGATAGGCGACAACCCCATCTCTCCAAGCGACCCGTCGGGTTCTTTAAGTTAAGGAACCATTTTAGACTGGAGTGGTCTGTTATTATCTTAAATTGTCTACTCCCCTCTAGGTAGGGTCTAAAGTGCTGTACTACCTCGACTACCGCAAGAGCCTCGCGTTCCGTAGCAGAGAAATTCCTCTCCGCTGAGGTTAAAGAACGACTGAAATAAGCCAAGGGGTGTTCCTCGCCTTGGTACTCTTGAGTCAATGTTCCACCTATCCCGAAATCCGAGGCGTCGCAATGCACTGCGAAGCTTTTTGTGAAATCTGGGTATGCCAGAACAGGAGCGGTGGTCATGGCTTTTTTCAATTCGTTAAACGCAATGTCAGCTTCTGAAGACCAACGAAAAGGTGGGGCACCTTTCTTAGTAGAGGTAAGTTTGTTCAAAGGGCCCGCTATATTGCTGAAGTTCCTGATGAACCGTCTGTAATAAGACGCTGTTCCCAAGAAGCGTTTCATCTCCTTACGGTTCGTTGGCACTGGAAAATCTATTATAGCCCTGACTTTATCGGGATCGGTCCGTAATCCATACTCGTCAACAATTTACATTTGGTTAGGTTAATTGTAAGGTTAGCTAAGCGCAACCGTTCAAGGACGGTGCGTAAAAGGGTAATATGTTCTGCGAACGTTTCCGAGGCAATGACTATGTCGTCCAAATAAATAAAAATGCGACCATTATACTCCGGCCCAAATAAAACGTCCATGAGGCGCTGCTGAGTTGCAGGCGCCGAAGTCAGACCAAAACTCATGACCTTGAAATGATACAGGCCACGCAATGGCACCGTGAACGCTGTCTTTTCCCTGGACTCCTGTGAATCTAGCGGTATCTGCCAGAAAGCCGATTTCAAGTCAAGAGAAGACAAAAATTTCGAATTTCCCAATTGGTCTAAGATCTGGTTAATATAAGGCAAAGGATAGGCGTCATGCTTCGATACCTCGTTTAACTTTCGGCTGTCGAGGCAAAAGCGTAAGGTACCGTCTGCCTTAGGGGCCATGGTAACCGGATTATTCCATGGACTCGAGCTCGGCTCGATGACGTCTAACTCCAACATTTCATCCACCTGCCTATTTAATTCCTCCAGCTTGTGGGGTGAAAGTATGTAATAACGTTGTTTAATGGGCTTCGCGGCCCCCGTATCAATAGTATGGGAAATCAAATGAGTTCGACCCAAACCTTTCGATTCCGATGAAATGGTCTCAAATTCTTTAAGGAGAGACTCCGCTTCTGCTTGTTCTGCCGATGTTAATGATTCCAAACCCTGTAAACACCTAACTTCAGAAGTAAGAATGGGGGTGTGGGCCTCATCCGACAAAGAGCAGTCCTTTCCTAGTAGACCCAAAACCTCCGGTGCTATCTCAAAGGCCTTCCAAAAGTTAATGCCGAACAAGAGCCTTGTCGAGACCCCTGGAATTACATAAAACTTGATTATCGACGTCCTATCAGCCACCACTACTGGTAGGAACACGTATCCGACTACTGGGGATGACGATCCGTTCGCAGTGATAATATGATCCAAATCACTGGACTTGTGAACTGTAACGACTTCCTCAAAATATTTCCTGGCATCCCCTCCTAAAATTGAAATTTCCGAGCCAGAGTCCAGGAGTCCGTTGTACTCCATATCGTAAATCCTCACCTTCAGGTAGGGCCGTAAATCTTGACCATCTATCAAATCAGTTGGCTTGGTCTTGGAACATGAAGAAAAAAACATTCTAAGTGTCGACAGCCAGCTTTGCCAGTCCGCCGCGTCAAAATGTGACGTGCGCGGAAACTTTGTCGCGTCTGTAGAGACGTCCCTAAGCGCTGCATCTATTTTAGGCGTACTCCCCGTATTAAGTTTACTAACTGGATCCACTTTGTCCCTCCAGGGGGGTAATGTTTGGGTATGATTTATTTTCGCATTAAATTTTGGGGGTGTTTCTTGGAGGTGTATTATTTTATTGAAGATATGTTTACGTTTTTGTGGGGGTAACGTTTGGGTATGAGTTAAATTTGAACTAAATCGTGGGGGTGTTTCTTGGAGGTGTTTTATTTTATCTGATGAATATTGAATATTATCATCCGTTATTGCTAAGTTGGTAGTCGGTGTTGAGTACGTATTATTTTTATTTCCGTTCGTAACCGTTAAGGTTTTAGTTTGATGTGGTCGATGTTCAATGGTATTACGGTGATAATTAGTGTTATAGAATGTTAATGTTTGTTGACCCCCAGTATGTGGTGTTCTGTTTTGATGGTTGTCGTTACGCAAATTGGTATTGTCATGCTGCTGATCTGGGTTCTGATTAATTTTTTGAAGCCTTGATGTCTGTGGATGAAGGGGAAAAAGCGGGGTGGCGGGGAATCGATTGTTAGGGGGGTTAATGGGCATCCAAGCGTTAGTAGGCATAAGCGAGGGTATGTTATTATTATTATTATTGTTAGTGGGTGGGGAGCGCTTTGGGGAGGGTAGGGTGGCGGGGGTATATTTGTTAGGTGGGTTAATGGGCATCCAAGCGTTAGTAGGCATAAGCGAGGGTACGTTAGTATTATTATTGTTGTTAGTGGGTGGGGAACGCATTTGGTAGGTTACATGTGATGTGGTAATGGCTCCACATGTACTGGGTAGGTATTTATTATAAACGGTGGGATCCATTTGTGCAATGTCTGTCAATGTAACTTTATTTGATATAGGGGGGTTCTGACCCAAGTAAGTATTGGTGAATGCAGGTATTTTGTTTGTTTTAATAAATGTTTTAGATTTTGTTGTAGTGGTAGGTAATGTTGGTACATTGTTTAAATGCAGTGGAACACTGGTATGGTTTTGGTTATAAAATATTTTACGTTTATTGTTTACAATGGGACATGGTTTATGTTTAGATACTGTTTTATTATAGCTGTGGAATTTGGCCGCCATGTCCGGCCAATTACTTAGTTTTTTGTAATGGACATGCGGTTACAGTTTGTGCAAGTTGCCGCGGTTACATTCTGTTCTCCACAACGATAACAAATCAGCTTCTTTGGGGCCCGACATTCCTTAAGTGTGTGTCCTTGCACTCGGCATTGAACGCAAAACTTCGTGGCTACCTCTACGGGTGCCGACTTTGATGTCAATTTGACTGGGGTGCCCTTATAACACAAATCATTAGCCAGTGACTTTGAGTTGTCGGTGCTCGGCTCTGTGAATAGCTTAGCGCGTTGACTGGCGGCTTCTAGCTGTCGACACCTATATTTTAATTCCGCTAGTGTAGTTATGTCCTGTAAAGCCAACTGCTTTGAGTAAAAAGGTCGGATGTTATGCATGACTGTACTCAATTGCTCGTCGCTTGAAATCGGCTTGTCTAAACGCGCGAAATAACACTGCATGACACTTATAAACTCAATTATACTTTCCTCAACCCCTTGAGTTCGTGACCTAATCTCATTCAATAGACGTTCATTAAAGTCTATTGGCAAGTAGTCCCGTAATAATAAGGATTTCAAATCGGCCCACGAGTGTACCTCGTCTTTTATGCCCTCATACCACGATAAGGCAGTACCGGTAAAGAGTTCGCAAGCTGACCGGGTTAAACTCGTTTCCGGGATGTCACGCGATATCCTCAATGCTTCTAATCTATTTAAGAATTGTTTGATGCACGTTTTCCCGTCATAAGTAAGATTTAGTTTTTGTACTGCGGCTGGTTTAACCGCGGGGGTCTGTAAGGTAAGTGTGCCCTGAACCGGGCTTGACTCCAGTGATAATGAACTTTTGAAATTGTACAGTATATTATCTAAGCGGGCGAGCAAATTGGTCAGTGAGGTGAACAATTCCGAATAAGTCTTATACTCCGACTCAGGGAGACTGAGTCGTGTCAAACGGTGGTACAGGTGATGTGCCACCGCTTGTACCCTATTTAAACTTTTCAGGGAACTCCGGCTCCCTGCCAATTCCTGCAACTCCTCCTTTAATTTCGTCAACTTTGACGAAATCGTTTCAAGTTCCAATTTGATATCGCCCTGGAACTCCGCTACCTCATCCGTAGGTATTTCCAAATTCAACTTTTTCACCTGGGCCCTCAGTTCAGCCACGGTATCCGAAGGGACTGCCAGCCTAATGGCTGCCTCATAGATTAGTTCATCTTTCCTTAAAAGGTTAAATTGAATTGGGCGTTCCGCCATTGTGATTAATTATCGATGCGTTTATCCTACTAAGTGATAATAGCTGATAAGAGAGCTTCCCCAGGAGACACGCTAATGTAAAAATATTTTAATTATTTCGGTGGCGGTAGCGGTATGGTTTTACAAATGACCGTAAGTGCATGAAAATACCTAGAAATACAATTGCTGGTAATCTCAGCTTAAGCAATAATTTCTTAATTATCAAGTCTCAACATGTACTCAACATTAATGTATAAATATGTTCTCAAACATTCACAGATACCAGTGGTAATGGTAACTATTAAGTTTATTATTTAAGGTAGGTAGGTTACACAAGTATTATTTTCAGTTTTAAGTACAAATATATAGTATTGCCCTCCAGTAGAGAGAGCTTCTGTGGATAAAGAGCCTTGTAACACTTATTTAAATGGTTAGTAATGGTAAGTATTTAGTTTATAATTAGATTAGGTAAGTAAACAAAGAAGTATTTCCACTTTCAATTACCTACACACAGTATTGTCCTTTTGTAAGCGAGATCCTCTATGGATACAGAACGTATTACATTACAGTAACACTCATTTACACAGTACTTCAATTTAAAAATGAAGGTGCAAAATGAAGACGGTTGCACACACGGGAAAGGCGGTTCGGCTGTTAACCCCAATTATGCCAGTTTATAGAGCGATGACCTAGAAACTTGAGACCGAATAACCTGCTTCGGGCGCCATGTAATGTTTAAATTTTCCCTTGGATGTCGAAGAAAACAAGGGAGCTCACAACATCTGTTTATTACAAAATGCACCTCAAGGGGTACTTAGCACTAAGATATTATTCTAGGATTGGTTAGTAAGGTAAATAACTCTATAAGCTAGATCTCCTAAGCCTGTCGGCTCGCTAGGTTCATTCGTAGGGTAACATTCGGTCTTGGCTAGATTCAAGGGGGAAACCGAACCGCCTGCCGCTTTCGAAACGTAATATAATTGGGTCGGGCTTAGCTGAGTCTCTCCGGGAAGGCTCCGTCGCAGCTAGCGGGGCACCTGCTGCTCCGTGGAGGCTGGCCCACTATCGGCCCTGACCACACACCTCCTGTAAGGATGCCGTTCGTATAAGTATATGATTCAGGGGACGGTGATTTCTTACATCCGGTAGCTTAAGGGGTTACAGGTTTTGAAACAGTCGAGAGCGGGGCCTCAATAGAATATTCGATCGTTCCCAGTGGCGGAGGGCTGGGTCCAATTTGGTAAAAGTACGATTACTATCACTATGTAGGGCCTACTATCGGATTGAGAGCTTACCTGTTGGAGGATAATTGTCCCACTGGGCGGCGAGAGCTGACAAATGTCAACTCCTGGAGCGGCTTCGGCCGCGTCACAGCGATGTCACCGTTAGTTGACCAGGGTGAGCCGAAGTAAGGTTATAGGGTGAGGTGCCCACCATGTGCACCTTTTGACATCACTTTTCTCCCGTCCCGCGCTGTGCCAGACGGAAAAATAAAGAAATTAATTAATCCACGGGATGTCGGCTTCCAGGCGGAAAGAAAAAAACAGAGTTCCAGTATCGAATTGTCCATGCCGATCACCCAAACGTCAAACGTTGGCGTGTACCATTTGAACAAATAAATTATGCAGGAGCCTGAAACGCTGAAAGGAGACCGAGTAGCGACAAATCATCAAATACTACGATCTATAAATGCCGGGATGGTTTATTTTAGAACCGAGCGGAAACCCAATTTAGCATTCAGGCAACACTGAGTGAAGTAAGTCTGTTTGAGACACCGTTTTAATCGACGATCCAAAACAGAGGCGTATTTCCTCGACGAAAATACAATCATATATTACACTATATACGTCCCACTGCTGGGCACAGGCCTCCTCTCATGTATGAGAGGGAACGGGCAGTAGTCCCCACGCTGGCCCAGTGCGGATTGGGGACATCACATACACCTTTGAATTTCTTCGCAGATGTATGCAGGTTTCCTCACGATGTTTTTCCTTCACCGAAAAGCTAACGGTAAATATGAAATCATATTCCGTACATAAGTTCCGAAAAACTCATTGGTACGAACCGGGATTCGAACCCACGACCGCCGTTTGACAGCCGCATGCCTGAACCACTGGGCTACCGTAGCTTTACACTAACATTACACTTGACAAATGCCAATCTCTGTTGTCGTTAAAATTCACTATAGCTGACACTCTTTCTTGTTTAATTATTTGTTTTTAAAGGCTCGAATGTATGTTTCTAAATTTCTTTATCATAAAATTATACCAGGGTATCAGCCAAATGTTAATTAAATAACTTCTAGTACCCAAGCAATTAGATAGGTACGGACTTAAGATAAAGAAAATTCGAACTAACCGGTCAAGTTCATATGTGACCCTAGCTCTAGTAGTGATCCTAACAGACGGTTCATCTTCCACTTCGTCTTCTAACTCTTGCAGTCCGCTGCTGCCCTGGTAGTACACCACACTAGGTTCCTCCAAGTTGGCATTTAACTTGTAGACGGGTAAATCAAAAGGATTCGCGATTTGCACTATCCTTTCAAGTTTGGCACAATACGCCATTTTGAATTAATATTGACACAAAAAAAAACCATATAAGAATGTCGGCTCACTGGCTCGATATCACCCATTCAATGAATGTTTTGCAGAAGAATTATGAACCAAGTAATACATTAGGACACTCAAAGACAGTACCTAACTAGTATCCATAATGTGATAGCTCTTATCGATGTGCGTTTTCATAGATAAAAGGTCAATCCGTGATTCATTTCATGCTTATCATTCCCATTGTGTTCCTTTGATTCGATTAGATTAGTTTATTTCCTTTTGAAAATTTACATGTCATTTCATAAAATTAAAATACCTACCATGTATTCACAAAAAGGTCGTCAGAGTGTATAAGAATCAGAAAACAATAATAATTATTACATAGTTAATAAAAATCCAATTTTAAATAAAAACAATCATGAAAAGTAATAACTAAAAATAAGGCAATAGGAACAATTTAAATACTTAATGTTAAAATGGTACATACAACGTCAATATCAGAATATTAATAATGGCTAGGCCAAGCCATCCTAGATTTAAATTGTCAGAAGTCAAAGAATAATAAATATGCAACATTTGTAATAAAATAATAATGTCACCTTAAATCTAAAATATAATTCGATGTCATTATAAAAAGATTCAATTTAGAGTCTTTGTTCGTTGTATTCCATTACGGAATACAGTGATTTTGATACTAAAAGTTCTTTTAGTCGGCGCTCAAATATGACGTTTGAGGTCTCATTACTCATTATGTCATTATTCTCATCGAACGGGCCGGGCCAGGGCGCGCTTATGCGTTTTTTGCAAGTTGCCAAAGGAATTTGAAGCTTCAATATAGACGTGGAATTTCATTATTGAATGTATTTGCGGCCGGTCGGCTCCTCGCGGACGTGGACGGCTGTGGTCGGCTGTCGTCGCACGTGACCGGCTCCGTAGACGTTTGTGTAGAGATTCGAGCGCCTTACATTAAATTAAATAAACTCATAGATGTTCGAAGCTCAAAATCAAATGAGGTCCTATATCGATATCAATTCTTTCCCAACCCTATGGTCCCCACTCGACGATGCATTCACAAAAACCGTATTTCGTATTTTCGTTCCGGCTGCAAACAGATGCATTCATTTTAAATTAAAAATATATATATTTGAAAGGGGCTAATTCGTCGGGTTGCGAAATGTATCCATACATTACAGTATTCATATTTTTTCATTAGGTGTTCTATGGAATCTGGTGATTGAAACTAATGGATGTATCATGTGGAAAGAAGAGATTCAGACTTATTAAGCTGTAAGCTGTTATGTTGATAAATTTAATTTACAATTCCATACTACAGAGCTCACGAGGATGCGTTGTGTTGAGAGCGAGGGCGTTTGTTCCTTCAGCTGTCAACACGGCGAACCCTAAAACATATCAAGGGTCGGCAACGCCCATGTTACTCCTTTGGAGTTGCATGCGTCTATAGGCTGCGGTGTCCACTTACCATCAGGCGGGCCGTACGCTTGTTTGCCACCGTCGTTCTATAAAAAAAAAACTAATATTATAAATGGGAAAGTGCATGTGTGTTTGTTTGTCCGCCTTTCACGGCAAAACGGAGCGACGAATAGACGTGATTTTTTAAGTGGAGATAGTGGAAGGGATGGAAAGTGACATAGGATAGTTTTTATCCCCGAAATCATCCCATAAGGGGGTGAAATGGGGGATAAAAGTTTGTATGAAGCTACGATATAAACGAGTTCCACGCGGACGTAGTCACGAGCAGAAGATATATAGGTCGACAGCTTCACTCAGTCCTCGCTTGCGCGGCGCGCGGGTGCATTGATATGACGATGGCGGGACGCGCGCGGCGTATATTGATTAGTGCAAAATATCCTAGCAATTATCTAGACATAGCTTCCCGGGGATTGTGTCGTGTTTCTATAAAATACTTCCAATTACTGTAAACGCCGTGACAGGACTAATTTGTATGAAATTAATGGCGTAAATAAATAACGCGGTCGCAAACTTTGAACGAGCTCCTTCGAGGGCCGGTGGAACCGCGGTTTAACAGCCGTAAAGTTTTAATCCCAATTTTATTTGACTAAAATTTGCTATTTCAGACAAAAGGCGAATCATTATAAAATGTATGCCTCTGTCTATCTACCAACTGAGCTAGAACAGTGGCGTAGCTATGTGACCAAGGACCCTGGGGCAAAAAAAAATGGGGCGCCTAAACCCCTGTTTGTTCCAAAGGTGTAGAGAGAATTTTTCGCTAGTTCAATAAGATCGGACGAGATCGCACAGAAGAATGTACGACTCCCACCGAACGGGCCGGGCCGGGTCGCCTGGCGCCTCGTCGCAACGGGTGCGCGAGCAGCCAGTGGCAGCCGACCGCGTTTTAATAGAGTGCAGTAGGCAATAGCTGGACGGAGCCGGTCACATGTAACGACAGCCAACACAGACGTCCATTCAAAAATGAAATTTAACGTCTACATGAAAGCTTCTAATTTCTTTGGCAACTTGCAAAAAACGCGAAGGCGCGCTTTGGCCCGGCCCGGTCAGTGAGAATCGTACATAAGGCGCGCTGGCATTATCGGAGGCACTTTGGTTCGTTGAGCCAGCAGAGTAAGTAAGTAAGTAAGTTGAATAAAATTTTTGCTAATCAGGTTTTGGGGCCCCCCGAGCTTGGGGCCCGAAAACTTTTCTAACAGCTCACATGTGAGTACTTTGTGAGCCATAAGTTCTTATAATATTTAATAAATGAGCCAGCCCACTGCTAGGCACGGGCCTCCTCTCATGGGTTAGAGGGAACGGGACGGAAAAGTGTATGTGAGGTCCCCAACCCGCACTGGGCAAGCGTGGGGACTACACCACGCTTGCCCAGTGCGGGTTGGGGACCTCACATACACTTTTTAATTTCTTCGCAGATGTATGCAGGTTTTATTCACAAAGTTTTTCTTTCACCGAAAAGCTAACGGTACATGTCAAATCAAAAGCTCTAGTAGATAAAAAGACAAAACAAGCTTGTAAACAGGATTATAATAACTTATTCCTCAAATGTAATATGTTGCCAGTCTCTGAGAGGGTGTCGTTCCAAATTGCATTAGAACAATTTTAACTTGTGCGAGTTTAAGGTCCCTGTAACTAATACAATTTTGCGGAGAAAGTTGGCCAATGAGGCGTTAATTGTACCTAGAGTAAGCAATTATTATGGTAAGAGAACCAGATCTTATCTCGTTCCTAAAATCTGTAACAATATACCGTTAAATATTAGAAAAAGCGCCAGCAAAAATACCTTTAAGTCAAAGTTAAAAAAGCTTATGTTAAAACAATGTGAAGATAAAATAAGTGCAATAACTTAGTTAAGAAAGTTTACGTAATAACATTTATATTGAACTTACATTTCTAACTTACACTACTACAATATCTAGTTAATGTACTTAATTAATTTAAAACAGTAAAAAATGGGAGCTTATTTCTGCCAACAAACTGTTGTACAGTTTGGCGGAAGTAGAAAAGTAAACTTAGGCCCTTCGCTCACGGAGCTACCCAAAAAGAACTAGTTACAAACGTAAATTACTAACGAGTTGCTTGAGCGTCATCGCCCATAAATTCTCATTGAGGTTCGCACACGACGCGACTAGTCACAAACCGGTTAGTAACGCGTCGTCGTGTGCGAACCTCAATGAGAATGTATGGGCGGTGACGCTCAAGCAACTCGTTAGTAATTTACGTTTGTAACTAGTCCTTTTTGGGTAGCTCCGTGAGCGAAGGGCCTTAAATATGTACTGTTTTTGTGAATAAACGCTTTATTTATTTATTTATTTATTTTATTTAAATGATATTCCGTATATAAGTTCTGAAATACTCATTGGTACGAGCTGGTATTCGAACCCACGACCGCCGATTGACAGCCGCATGCTGAACTACTAGGCTACCGTAGCTTGAGCCATAAGTTCATACTTATGTAACTTTTGTAAATAAAATAAAATAAATAATAACAAGTTCACAAAATCAAACAGAAAATAAAAAATAAAATTATAAATGTAGGTACTTAAGTTAGGCGCAACAATATTAGGCTCAGGGGTTTACCGTTTGCTGCTAGCCAGGCGGCTGTAAAGCACTGTTTTCCAGCCCGCACCTACACCATGGGACCTACGTAACCGTTGAGTAGGAGTCGGTTAAGCCAGTGCCACCGGCTCGGATCAGGTGTTCCGTTAATATCGTTTGAGTGACTCGTCCCTTTTTTGGCAACAATACGTAGCCAGCTTTACAAACTTGCGCGTATATTGTTAATACGTTTCGTAGCGGTACGCTCGCCGTATGGACAAAACCGTATGTCGAGGAAAGCGTCTACAGAGCGCCCACCTAGCGGGTTCCTGGCATAGAAAGTGTTAAGTCAGGCCCGTACCCCTGGCCGACTAAAGGTCACAGCTCAAAGGTCAGAGCCACCCGGCAACCGACCCGCACCGCCTCGCCTCGGAACTGATGCCCGCGTTGATGTGCGCATGCCCGTACAAATCTATACAAACAATACTAACCACTCAAGCCAAGGCGGTGCGGGTCGGGTGCCGGGTGACTCCAATAAGCTGTCACCTTTAACCCTTCGAATCTCGGACACCACAGAGGTGCAACAGAACACATAAAGTGGCAGACAGGCGGTTACGAAAACGACTGCCATCTGGGGCTATCGGGAAGTGAAAACGAACTTCGTTCGTGTATCTCTCTCTCTCTGTCGCACTTGCTAGTTCGAGCGACAGGGAGGGAGATACTCGAACGAAGTTCGTTTTCACTTCCCGGTAGCCCCTCTGATCTGGGCGGCTACCGCGAAGTGAGAACGAACTCGAGTATCTCCCTTTCTGTCGCTCGAATTAGCAAGTGCGACAGAGAGGGAGATTCACGAACGAAATTCGTTTTCGTTTCGCTTCTGACCTGCGGCGCTACCACGAAAATGGAAACTCGAAAATCGTAGAATTCTATCTCTGTCGCTCGAGTACCTACCATAAACCATAAGTGTGATAGAGACAGAGATATAAAAACTTCCAGAATCGATATTCGTGGTAATAGCTTTGGATCTCAGAGGGACAAAAGGACCTAATTGGGATTGGACCTAATTGGTTAAATGGCCACCGGCCACTGTTAAATATTTTTAACTAGCGACCCGCCCCGGCTTCGCGCGGGTACTATATCGAGCATGTCGCTTCCTCTTAAATCATTCAATCTATTTAAAAAAAACCGCATCATTTTCCGTTGCGTAGTTTTTAAGATCTAAGCATACACAGGGACAGACAGCGGGAAGCGACTTTGTTTTATACCATGTAGTGATAGTGATAGGAGACCGGATAAAAACTATCCTATATTTTAATCCAGGCTATGAACTATCTTCCTGCAATATTTCATCCAAATCGCTTTAGCCGTTTAAGCATGATTGAGTAACAAACATCCAAACTTTGGATTTTAAAATATTAGTAGGATATTTCATACATAAAGTCATGTGACGGCCTCTGCAGCCTAGTTGGTAATGACCCGGAGGTCCCGGGTTGGGATCCCGGTAAGGGCATTTATTTTAATCTTGCAAGTTAAATTTGACCCACTTCCAGGTGAGCGATTGAGCTAAAATTTTGGGTATAAGTATAGTTTGGATGACAATTCAATATTATGGTACCATCGAGCTGATCTGACGATGGAGACGGAAGGTGGCCATGGGAATTCAGTACTTAACCGACGTAACCCCGTTGAATTTGGGCTCATTAGAATCGTCTCAATGAGTAGTTGATGATGGTGTACAGAAAAGTACAGTCGGAAGTAAAAGCTTGTAATAAAAATGAAATTTTTGACAGAAACTTGTTTAATATTCGTTTTTCGAAGGAAAACCGTCGTAAGGAAACCGTAATCGCAAGGTCTAGTTTTTTTCGCTTTCTTACTAGTGCCTACGCCAAATCTTGGGCGTAGGTGCCAAAGTGGACTCTGGGATCCTTTAGGGCAGAACCGGGACAAACGCTAGGAGGATGGATAGTACGGGATCGAACCCACGACTTCCAAATTGAAAGTCAGGTGCCTTTCCGCTCGGCTACAGTCTTAGATCTTAGGCTGTAGATCTCACGAGTCTCTCTTTATTTAAAAACACCGGCCAAGTGCGAGTCGGACTCGCGCACGGAGGGTTCTGTACCATTATCATAAAAATGGCAAAAAAGTTAAGTTTGTTGTATTGGAGCCCCCCTTAAATATTTATTTTATTTTGTGTTAGTATTTGTTGTTATAGCGGCAACAGAAATACATCATCTGTGAAAATTTCAACGATCTAGCTATCGCGGTTCTTGAGATACAGCCTAGTGACAGACGGACGGACAGACAGCGAAGTCTTAGTAATAGGGTCCCGTTTTTACCCTTTGGGTACGGAACCCTAAAAACACTTCACGAGAATCGCTTAAGAAATGTGACCTGTCGAAGAAAACAGCCGGACAGCCATACGAAGGAAATTTTGACCAAGCGAACCGGCGAAGTTCTTTCGCTTCGCTCGCTCGTTCAATTAGATCCGTAAGTAGACGTATGTAAATAAAACTGGAACAATAAGCGGCGGAGTAGTTAGCGCTGAATGCGAGTTCAATAATGCGGCTCGTGAGAGATGTCGCGGGAATGCACGAATCGGTCAAAATACGAAGTAACCAGGTTCTGGGTCAAATCAGGAATACTAGGCGTCTTTCTTGTAGACAATTAAAAATTCTCAGGCTCTGCGAGCTGTAGAAACTCACGAGCCTATCCTATTTAAAAAAAAGATAAAAAAAAACACCAAACAAAAACGATTGAATCCGCTGAAAAAATTGGAAAGAATGCGACCTGTACACGAGAACAGACGCACATCCGGACATCGGGACATACGAAAGATTTTTGGCCCAACATTACCTACAAATTACATTAGATACGGAGAACTTCATACGTTTTGCTCGCTAGTGCAGTTAAGCTCGCTAGAATAGGTACATGACTCGATCAGATTACGAACTGACTAGGTTTTGTTGAAAATAATGTTTCAATGACGAAGAGGTAACCAAATAAACATATCTGACAATGTTACGGTTGAGATTATAAAATTTGGTCGATTTCTTATAAAAATGTCATTGCAATTGAATCTTTTACGTTGAACGGTATAATTACTTTTTGAAAGGACTTTTTTGATGCAATATCTTCAATTTTATTTCAATTCAATTCAATAATTTCTCAATGTATTTTCTAAAGTATATACAAGATACTAACATTAACTGCATAAAATTAAAACTAAGTTAAATTAATTCTATAATTTATTAATTAAATATATTTTATAAATTAAATATACATGTCAATTGCTTATACTATGTAGGTACTTAACTTACGTATTTTGTTATATTTCGGTTATGTTGGAGGCTGAGTCCGCGGACCAGTTACGTTTTAGTGTTGAACCAATTTACTAATGCGTACCTATAGGTAGATATGCGTACATAGTAGCTTTTGAAAAAGGCATCGAATTAGTAAGCATTCGATAACATTCGTTTGAAGATTTTTGTTGAATAATCCATCACTAGTAGCTTGTTTCATCTCTAGCGGGATCTTATTATGTAGGTACTGTAGCTCCTAACGTGTGAATATACTCCCCAGATTTGGCAAGTCGCGACTTTGGTGGATAAAGTTCACCATACCTTCTGTAACTTGCACCTCATGTGCTACTACGAGTCGGAAATTGTTTTAAATTAGATACGCCTATACATTTCATCATCACTAATTCACTAATTACCTCAACGTTCTTTAGCGAAATCACAAAGGAACATTGGTATATCGATCAGTAGATCAGATCAAGAGGAGCATTGAAAAATTATTCGCCACGAGCGGGATTTGAACCCACAACATCTGGAATCCGTCCATCGCTCTGCCAATTGATAATTTTTCAGTTTTCCGCTTTGATCTAAATTTGGAATTTTTTTAGCGGACGTTGCTTAATAAAACAGTTAACAGTAACTGTATTATAACATAGGTATTGTTTTAGAAAGAGCAAAACTTTATGAAACCTTGTTAAACAGTGGAAATATTTAATACGAATGACTTGGAAATGAAAGATTAGCCAGTTCAAGCTTGCCCCGATTCAACACCCGTCCAGCAACGCAGAGTCTTTCACAAATGTTTCAAATCCAGACTTATTGCGGACTGACTGTGGGCTGTGGCATTCCTGAATGCACATCGCGCGCAGAGCTGATAATACCACCTTTAAATAAAACGGAGAATTATAAGTAATATATTTTTTTTCATGATAAAGGTAAAGAAGTAGGTTTCATTCATCTTTTTTTTATGGTGGCAAAGGGACAGTGTCAGCAGTGTGCTGCAACCTCGCTACCGCCGCGTTGCTTCAGCACTGATATTCAGCCTGCCCCAAGCTAAGGTGGTGACGCAGAGCGATTGCTACAAAAGCGCATATTAACACAAAAAAACCTAAAATAAAAATTCAAAAAAACAAACTAAAACAAGAAAGAACTTGAACAAACAAGACAAGTAAATACCAATCATTAGGTACACTGAATAAGGACGAATTTTTAAAGTCAGTCTACTGTGTAAACAACAAGGTTTTCAGTTAAGATTCGTACAATGGTTGGGACATGTTAAGCCGAAGAGCTGGGGGAATGTTGTTCCAGATTTTGGCTGCACTGACTTTGAATCCCCCTTTACATCCTTTGATCTTATGTTTACTTTGTCAAGTATTTGTATGTATAAATAAAAATAAAAATAAATAAATAAATAAATATCAAGGGACAATCTTACACAAATCGAGCTAGCCCCATAGTAAGCTCAATAAGGCTTGTGTTACGGGTACTAGACGACGATATATATAATATATATAAATACTTAAATACATAAATCCGGATCGCTAAACTTAAGTAGCAGTGGGCGGGGCACATAGCACGTAGAACCGATGGCCGTTGGGGCGGAAAGGTTCTCGAGTGGCGACCACGTACCGGAAGGCGCAGCGTGGGTAGGCCCCCGACAAGGTGGACTGATGACCTGGTAAAGGTTGCGGGAGTCCGCTGGATGCGGGTGGCGCGGGATCGGTCACTTTGGCACTCTTTGGGGGAGGCCTATGTCAAGCAGTGGACGTCTTTCGGCTGATATGATGATGATGATGATGATGAAATACATAAAATAACATCCATGACTCAGAAACAAATATTCATGCTCATCACACAAATATTTGCCCTTACCGGGATTCGAACCCAGGACCTTCAGCTTCGTAGGCAGCGTCACTACCCACTAGGCTATCCGGTCGTCAAAAACAATAATGTATATTTTATTAACTACTGTGACATTAAATCATTTGGTCATTATGTGACGCTGAATTAATGGATAAATATACTACTATACTAGACGGTTTTTAAAATAAAAAAATTAAAATAGGGAATTAATTGATAAATAGTAAAAGTATGGTACCTATACGGTATGATTGTTACAGTACCTAAAGTTTTTGAACCTGCCCGGAAAAATTAAAAAATTGGTACGCCTCACAATGAAAAAACGGAACCCTTATAGGAACACTCTGTTTTCATCGGTTAAATCATACTTTATTTATGGGTAAATCATCATTTGTTCGCGTCGGTTAAATACTGAATTTACCATGACCACCTTCTGTCTCCACCATCACCTTGATGGTATCATAATATTGAATTGTCATCCAAACTATAGGTACTAAAACCCAAAAGGTTGACGGACAACTGACATACGAACAGTACGCTTACCATGAGTTTGACAATGACGGCTTACGCTAACGAGTATCGAGTTTTCTATCTGTGCATCTCTATTGCACTTTGACAGTACGAGCGGGATGCACAGATAGTAAACTCGATACTCGTTAGCGTAAGCCGTCATTGTCAAACTCATGGTAAGCGTACAGGTCAAGTTAATATAAACCTTGTAAAAACACATTTTACGGGGGCGTCAACATCTCTAGACACATCTGGCAGGGTAATAATTTAGGATTAAAATATGCATTCGTTGCCTTGCGTTTTCTTTCATGCCTCTTGAGCCTTTTGTGGGTGATCCGTCCTATCCGTAGCCAAATACCAGGTTTGCCTACAATGAGGGATTATTAGTTTTCTAACATTTGTGGAGTAGTACTTGTAGCTTAGTGCTTTTAGATTAGGTTTTTTACCTAATGTGCGTATTTCTAAAAGAAAATTAAAAATATATATTACATACACTATAAATCACGGCTGTGGATTACCCATCATAGAACATTAGTATAAATTGCTCTCGCAAAGTACAGTAAAAAAGATGGCTAACATGAAATGGAATCTTATTGTTAACATTGATGGATTATTAAATTATTATAATATATGTGGTGATTAATAATACACTATCTTATACATGGGTTACACTATGCTCACTTCCGTGGCAGTGGAGAGAGAAGTGGGCATGAAGGCCACTGCTCATGCCGCTGTCATTGCCCTGAGTGCCCTTAAGGCGCCGTGGGTTCAGCGAAGTCAAGTGAACAGTGTTTTTGAAACAATATAATGCGTCTGTTTATAATAATATGGTTTAAACAATTTACGAATAGTAATCTTGAGGCTTTTCTGCAGGGAAATCAGTGTTTAGAAACATGATTAAGCAATTTTCGTTCGATAGAAAAAAAATCACGAACATAGGTCTAAAAGGGTCTGAAATACACTTAAAATATTTGTTACAAATTATGCACAAAAGCTAAAAATATTAAAAAACGCTTTCAAAAATCGGCAATATCATGTTTGAGAGCAATCAGTGTTTAGAAAGGCCAGAAAATTAAAATTAAAAAACATGATATCCGCGCTTCCGAGCACGCACTTCCATCTCGCTCACGCTTATGCTTAATGAGAGGGAGAGAAGACCATGAACCTACGGCGCCTTAATGCCTGATTTACATTCAGCCGAAGTGAGCGGGGAAGTGGGCAGGTCAGGCGCAATACCGCATTTTACGCCCGTCATGCCCACTTGCCTAATACCAAAATACAAGGGCCGTTTTTCCATAACCAACGTATTAGTCCCCTGTTTTCTCCCTGTATAATGGCAGTAGAGCAATATATTTTTTCCATAAATCTATGGCTACTATTGACATGTTCCTATGTTTTCCTTTTTAGGGTTCCGTAGCCAAATGGCAAAAATCGGAACCCTTATAGATTCGTCATGTCTGTCTGTCTGTCCGTCAGTATGTCACAGGCATTTTACTCGAAAACCATAAGGTGTATTTGAATAAAAAATTGAGGAAAGGGTGTATTTTGTTAACCGCTACATAGTTTTGCAATGAAATTACTAAAAAAGTTTTTTTTACTCCATACATAAAACCGAAAGTCAAAAATTAATTTTTCATTGCAAGCCCACGTGTGGTACATTCATTGACAGGCCTTTCAAAATAAATATAAGGTTTCTAAGCAATTTTTTGGATTAAGTGAATAGAGTCGGAGATAATCGCCCCGTAAGTCACTAAAATTGTGTCCCCCCCCTCTAATTTTTGAACCGTGTACTTTAAAATTATGAAAAAAATCATGCTAATGGGGCTTATAAAATTCTTCTAGCGATATTGGTTTTGAACAAGATTGGTTCAAAGGTTTTTGAGATATTTACAAAAAACTGCCTTCCTTAAAGAAAAGGACGTAAGTGCCGTAAGTTTTCAGTAACGATATGACCTTTTTCATGTCAGACCCACCATACCCCTAGCAATACCCCTGGGGGTAGGGTGGGACTACCATACCACCGTAGTGCTGTGCACTATATTATGCTTTATAATATTTATCCCAAATGTCCTGTTACCGTTATCAGTATCACGCAGTGTAGTTGAAAAAGTTAGTCTACCGTTATCTGTAGTAATCATTGATTTAGTATATAGAACTAGATGCACAATGTCAAGCAAATATGCCAAGAAATGTCCCCCAGAGCCCCAGAATGACAGCTCTAGTACATTTCAGTAGTTGCTAATAGCGTTAATTTATAACCTGCATCAAGGTATTTCATAAAAAAAGAACTCAGTGTTCTGACCTTAAGCACCATATTAGCAAACCAACATCAAAAGATTAAATACTTTTTAGTTTATTGAGACATACAATGTGAATTGACTGCTCACGTCAAAACTTTAGTTAGCGTTTAGCGAATGAATGGAGTCGCGTTATAAATTTTATTTATTTCAACAGAAAGCACAAATAAATCTGGTTTCTTTATTTTGCAAGTGGGGAATAAACAGTTTCAAATATTTGTACAAATATTATATACAAAACAATTGATGAGATTTCCGTAAGTACATATAGTACAGCTGACGGAGTCCATACAAAGAAGTCATTTTAGTTTCCTTGAAATAGATTTAGTTTGTTAAATAATTGTATTTTCGACCTGCCTTTACTTTTAATACTTTCTTTTTTGCGATGTAATGTAAGCGTACAGTCAAGTAGAGATCAGCTGTCGATTTTATTAAAACGATCCTATGGGTTTTGAACGTCACTCTCATGATCATCCGACATCTATAAAACGAGTATTACGAGATATAAGGTGAAAAATGAATGATGATGAAAATTGGCAACAATTTGCGCATTTCCAAATGATGTGTTGGGATTGTATTATAGAATTTTATTATAGTTCATTAATGCTATTAATTACCTTTTGCCAGAAGGCAGAAGATAAAGCTAAGTATATTGGAAGTAATTGAAATTAAAATATGTAATGGAAAGAAATGGGCTTAGGTACGTTCATGAGAGGTGTGGCAGTTTTAGTAAACCCTATCTTCCATTTTTTGTCGTTTTTGTGTAATATATCCGAATCATTAAAATGAGCCGAACAAACGACACGCGAGTCGTTTGGGTTAAAAAAAACACCTCGGCTGTCGCGTGCTATGACTGCAGCCCATTTTGCACGTCGCTGAGGATTTTTTGGAAATCTTAAAATGAAAACCATAATTATGTATGTGTACCTATGTGATTCGCTCGCTCGGCTCGCGCGCTGTAGGGTCGCAGAGTCGCAGTACACCTAACACTCCTCCTCGCTTCACTCGTCGTCGTATCTACATCGGCCTGCCTCATAGTATAGGTTGGTTATGAACGTGGACGTATGGCAGTTACGATACAGGTATGAAGATAAGATAATACCCCGCGTGCCAAGGGAAAACTACTAAGGCCACTGTAGTGTCACAGGAAATTCTTTTTTACCCATGAAACTACTGGCAGTGCCAAGCAGCAGTTAGTGCCTAAGGTAAAAAATGGCCAGAACGGCTTTCGTTTTTTTCAGTTTCATGAAATTAAATTTTTTGTACCTATTTCTTTTTCTATTTTTCCATCAAATCCCAGCACTACTAACGGTGGTATGGTTCAGTCCACCCTACCCCCAGGGGTATGGCTAGGGGGTATGGTGGATCTGACATGACCTTTTTAATAGGGACGGAACCCTGGTTGTGCGTTATCCGACACGCACTTGGCCGCTTTTTTTTCATAAATTTATTCGAGAGATCTTCAAAAACCTAAAATAATGCCAGATTTTCCGCGGTGTTCCAGAAAACAATTTTGACTAGATTATTAAAAAAAGGAAAACACAGGAACACCGCAAGCCTTTTTATGATTTTAAATAAAATAAAAAATTAAATAGGTCAAGTTTTGGAGAAGAAATCAGGGGACTACGAAACGTTGATATATGTACTTTTAAAAGGTATTTTCGCGGTCCAAGACGCAGTTGTCTCTATCGCGCTCTGCGGGGGGGAGGTTGGCGCGACAGCAATACATTTTACAAATACACCTATTTCTCAACTGACAACATTTCAAAATATGTAATGATGCCTAAATCGAAAACCAATCGTTCAGAATCGAATCGATGTCTGAACGTAATAAAGTGGTTTTCCCATTTTTATTCTTACTCGTTTCGGAGAAAATCACTAAAATCTGTATAACGCGGTATACCCCGTGCGTGACGTCATTCCTACGTCTGTTAGTGAAAGATGTGGACAGGTGCCATAGAGAAGAGAGACATAATAATGACGTCATATTTTACTTACGACCTATTGGAATTCACTACTTTTAATTTTGATATCTTTGAATGAAAATAAACATTTAGGGGGAAATAAAAGAACACAATACAATGGACCACTTAAAAAAATTAAATGTTGCCAATTGACGCCTGATTTACATTCAGCCGAAGTTAGCAGGGTAGTGAGCAGGGAAGTGGGCAGGGAAGCGGGCAGGGCGGACGTAAATGCCGGTATTACGCCCGTCCTGCCCAGAAAAAACTTGAATGTGGGGGTTTTTTAAACGAAAATACCAATGCCGCGCCAGTATTATGTTCGGTCAGTGAAACACCGATTAGCACTGATTAATATTTATTATGCCAAAATTGCCGGTACTTGTGAATTACCGAGCTACCTTCGAAACTACATACATAACAAAGCTGATTTGACTTTTGTGACAAAACATACCCATTCGTAAAACTTTGGACACTTATAACTTCGTGATTATTTAACCGTTTGCGTTGAGTTTTTCTCCATTTGACTACATTTTTAATCTTTTTTCGAGAAAATGTGACATTATTGATTATTTTATTTAGTGTCTGCACACACCCCTGTTGGTTACCTTGATACATCTTCTAATTTGACTTGTTATATTTTCCATTTCTTTAGCGGAACCCTGATGATAGCTAACACCCAAATAATGTCGAAACAGTATTTAAAAAATATTCCCACTTTGCTTACCGGGCAATTATTTGGGGCCATGCAGCCAGCGGCGCAATGGCTTGACCGGAAAGCATTGATTATTTTTGTTCGACCATTTCAAAATGTTATCCCTAACTTTAACGTTTGTATATCCACTAGCTGCCCACATGGCTTTTCAAACATACTGCAAAAAATTCAAACAAAGCTGCGGAATAAAATATACATAGCTAATGCCCACCCAGAAAATAATCTTATAACATACAGGGTGACATTTAAATCAGTGTCGAAATTCATATATAACATTTTTCAGCAAAAATTACAAAATACGTGTTTTTTGTTTCATATCATTAGGTACATTTTTTTTTTAGTAATTGCTGCTTAAATTTACCCCAAAAAACACTTACCGCGCGGGCACCTCAGCGGGTAGTAATAGTAAGGTTTGTGCACGGCACGCCTCCCCTCTCCCGGCCCCGCCCCGCTCCGCGCGATACTGAATGCCCAGTAACCACGCTGTACGGATTTTCGGCAGTCGGGTAGCCCCATAGTGGAGACTACCCACAGGCCAGCCAAACCCAGCAGCCACAGCCCCTCAGGCTGCAGCAAACGAACCGGTAGAAAAAAACACGCTGTGTACGGATATTTCTTTTGGGATAGACAATTTATAATTTAAGAAATACCTACCAGTTTTTTTTTCAAAACTGGAGTGGATTAGTGGTACCAAATGCCTACAAATAATTTGGACACTAATTAAAATGACAACCTGTATACTTACAGATGAAAGAAATGTTGAAATCGAACTAGTTGCTCGGGAAAATACCTACTCCCTCCTTACATGTAAACAACCGCCAGACATTTCCTGTTTATAATGTGACTATAGTCCGGCCGCTTTCCTGAGTCCTCGCCTGGTTGCGCGCTGACGGTAGAGTCGCTCTCCCGAGGCGAGGCCTGAGTGAAGCGGTCGGACTATAGCTGCCCGCGCGGCTCTGACTTCGTATCTATTACAGAGAACCCAGACTGTGCATCAGTTGTAATAATGTTGAAAGAAATCTGATGAATCTTAAGAGGCCGAAGTAAGCTCGGCCGAATTTCACCTTCCCATACAAACGTAGTTACGCTCTCAGTTTAAAACGACGTGTTGGATTGTGACGAAACTTTGCACATACAATGACATGAGGTATATCTATGTCTGTAATTAGTTTATATGGTTCCAATTTATAAACCAAAGTAAATACAGCAAAAACTAGTTTTGTATGAAAAACTTAAATTCGCTGTATCTTTTTTATTATGGTATCTGAAGCTACGTAAACTTTTCGTTACAATCCAACACGTAGTTTTAAAATGAGAGCGTAACTACGTTTGTATGGAGAATCGAGCTTTCTGCGGACTCTTATACCACCCGAAATACCACCACTGCCGGACATAGATCTCTCCAAAAGACCGGTCCTGCAGCACCCGTTCCACCCCAACGGCCATCGGTTCAGCGCCCCGCCCACTGCCACTTCTTTTATAATATTAGTGTAGAATTGCAGGGTTAGAGCGCGTATTGAATTTAAAGTAACGGACGGTTGCTAGTCGACCGCATGTTTCATGGCCCCACCAGGAAACAGGTTATCGGGTAATCCAATACCAGTACAGTTAGCCTCTGTTGACACGCCGAATGAACTGGGTGAAATACTCTCACGAAGACTTTATCACGCTGAGATAAAGTAAAATTTTGCCTGGCGATGTAAAGGGTATTCACAATGCTTGAATCTCGGCTCAGACGAACTAGTATATGTGTGAGCTGTGATTACGTAGATGTTATTAGGTACATTATAGCTTTTTCTCTAGCATCCTCGTATCTCTTTCTGGCCGGTCCTAAATGTCTGAAGATCGTATATCTCATATCATGGCTGGATATAAGCCTGGAACGGTCGACACTGTCTCCATCGGCTCCTTCCAGTGGCAATGTTTTTTTTTAATACAGAGTGGATGTTTTCCATGAACCTCAAAGAAAATGTATTGTCATATAAGGGCAGTAGAATCGAATAGAACACAAATACTGCAGTTAAAATAAATTAAATAATAGCTCAAACCCCCAACTCTAATTAATCTGTGTTAATGGGTTACCTATCACAAGTACGAAATATGTTTGACTGATGATTCATTTGGCAAATTTTCATTTGACTGATTGCATTTTTTCAGATAAAGTTTTCAGTATTTTTATAAAACAAACCTAACCTGACCTAATGGGTTCTATGCGTTACTATTTTCAAAAGCCTGGAAGAAAATGAAAATTTGCCAAGTAAATCATCGGTCAAACATATTTGGAACTTGTGATAGGTTACCGTGTTAATGTTTACCCTTACAGATTTGCTTCTCGATTATTTAACGATTTCACTGTTATGATGTTCAGGTTGCAAGCAAAATTCGACTTTCCGGTAACAGTAATTCACATCTCGAGATAACAGGCCCTTAAAACATTGTTTGGCATTGACCTTATCCGTTAGAATTGTAATATGCCGATTTTTGCACAAAAGTTTTATGAACTCTAACTTGGACACTGTCAGAAATAATAACATAGTTCATTTAAAAATTGTGAGCACTAACGCTAAACTATCCTCTTGTGGGAAAGTTCATCGATCCGTTCCACGCTGTATATTGCAGTAATGTACATTTCGTTATTATGTTTATGAACTTGACCTCCTGGATCCCCCGGTCCCATTGTTTTTTTTTAAAAATTTTCCGACATCAAGAGATGTACTTAACAGTTTTGGCACAATCGATATCTCCAGGATCCAGGAGGTTAATACTAAAGTACAGGAACCCTGTTAGAGACGATAAAAATTTGTGTCTGGATTTTTTGGTTGGTCCTACCTTGTTGTTGGTGAGCGGGCTCTGGGTCCTTTACAACGAATACTATACGTACTTCGTAATAATCGCGATAGTACACTTATGCCAGCGGTTGGCAACCTTTTGATGGGCTCAATCTATATACTCACATAATTAGTGACTATCAGGCAAAAGGTACCATACAAAACAGCAGGCTGGAGATTACACAAAATAAGCAAAATTACAGCATTAACAGCACTGCAATCTCACAGACGTTTCCTTTTTATTACTAGCTTCCGCCCGCGACTTCATCTGTATAGACCCGGGATAAAAACTATCCTATATTTTAATTCAGGCTATAAACCATCTTTGTGCAAAGTTTCATCCAAATCGGTTGAACCGTTCAGGCGTGGTTGAGTAACAAATATCCAAACATCTAAACATCCAAACATCTAAACATCCAGACATCTAAACATCCAAACATCTAAACATTTAAACATCTAAACATCCAAACTATCGCATTTATAATATCAGTATGTATCGTACTCGGTGTTCACCGTGTCGGTTCAGTTTCAGTGAACTGACAACTTGTATGGAAAAATTGTCAATTTTTGAAATAATTTATAATAGCCTATTTTTCTGTGTAACGTATATATTATCAATTAAATAGTCACCCAGCCACAGAATCCGACAAAATTTGGTACATCAAAAAAAATATAAATTAATTGGCTTCTGAAAAGTCCGAAAAAATATTAAGAAATATTTTTGTCTTTATTTTCGTTCATTTACATTTGCTCTATAATATTCAAGATAAATCATACAAAACCCTTGCTCCATTTAAATCTACTTTATTACTTCCGGGTGGAAAATTTGCCGGATTCTTCAATAAAGCATCAACAACATTTTAAAATGAAATCAAAAAAAAACTATTATACCTCTAAATTAATGTTTTTCAAAACCGTAGTTTGCCTGGAGTAGACTGTTGAGGCGATTATAGATGTTCTGAAGCTTGTGAATATCTATACAATCACCTCGCGATTGATCGTTCGCCCCGAGTTACCACATGCCATAATAGATAGACATTAGCTCGACTTTTCGATTTATGTAATTGTAAATTGATAACATACTCGCGTTGGTCATAACCAAGGGATTTCCCATCAAATTCTTTCTATTATTTATACAGTTTAGTCTGTGGCAATCAAATTCCTTTGCATTGTTTATTGTCTATGTATAGGTAGGTATGATGTCTATCTGTGGGTATTCTCGTGTCCAAGATTTTTGTTCAATGTGCATTGCGTCTCTCACTCTTTCGGGGGCTCCAGGCGCTTTTTGGCTGGTTTTGACGAGTTTTGAGTTGTTATTCCTGCGTCAAAACTATAGACATATTTATAATCTGCATTTGCACGAGAGTTTTTTGTTTATTTTTTTTCAAACATGGACTAAAAAAGCTCTGTTTTCGAGATTAGTACGTTGTTTATGCACTTTTATTTGTGAAATCTACATATAACTTTTCCTTATTGACGTCTCTAACAACCCACGAGAGATTTTTACTTTTTACTCAATTTTACAAAATTTCCGTCCAAAAAACTGGTTTTTTGGCCTGGAATTACCAGTGTTTGATGCTATATATTCCGAAAACTGTGAGTTTTGAAGTTAATATGGGATACAATCTGGGTAGGTACACCTCGTTGTTGTTAATACGATAAGCTATCAAAACTACGAAAAAACCGACTGCGAAAAAGTGACACGCAAATACACATTTAGTTAAAGCAATGACGCGTAATTCAATGTCGGAGAGGCAACCGGATGGCTAGCGGTATTTGAGCTCCCGAAGTGTTGTGGAACCGCCCTGTGCAACCCGAATTGACCCAACTGTTACTGATTCGGAAATAGGAGGGGGTGGTAAAAAAAAATTGTCGCGAGGCAACCGATTGAAACGCGGTAGCCTGAAAGTGTGTAAGCTGTTTATATAATGAAATTTGTATGCCATCCCATCCCAAAATTGGCAGGCAACCGCTTGAAAATTGGCATGCTTGTTCTTCATCACATACAGACACTGTAAAAAAAATGCCATCCCTCCCGGCCGGGCGGTTATTGAGCTGTCAGAGTTTGAAGCCGGAAAAAAGTGGTGGTGGACGAGAACTTAAGAAAAAGGCACTTAAAATCATTAAAATCGGATGGCATTTGGTTTTCGAGTCTTGTATGATGTGATACATGATATGCACAAATGCCATCCCTCTCCCATGAAATTTCATCCCGCTGTGGCCACCCTTACAAACGCGAAAGTCGTCAAATTGGAATACGCGCAATAGTAACTAAAGATATAATCATATTCAGAACTATTTGTTACTAAATCAATTCCTGACCCTTTTTAATAATTTGCTGTCGTCGTATACTATAACTCTTCATTAAGATTGACTAATGACGAGTTTGACAGCTTGATTACACAGAGATTTGACGGTTAAAGTTAACGGTTACTATTGAGTGGTTAACTTGTGTAAGTAGTAGGTACTTGTTTGACCCGGATGGGTATGACTTCAGGTTTGAAATGTGTTAATTGAGCTATGTTATAACTTATAGTTGTAAAATTGATTAGATTATATACAGATATCGGCAGGGGAGTTGAGGAAATATGAGGAATGATTCAGACACATACATAGAGTAATAATTGCAAAAAGCTAGTGAAAGAACGAATGACTGAATGTGATTTAAGTGCACGATTAAGAAAATATATTATCTAGAGCCGAAATCCATAAGCCAATTTCACTTTAAAAAGTTACTAGACAAATCGCATTTATGACTTGGAAATTTGCCTGTAAATCCTGTAACTTATATCACGTTCGGCGGTTAAAAGAGTAAATTATGATTTTAGATAATACGTTAAGAATAGATTACCTGATAACAATAATAATAATATAGTTTATTGTGCACCACACAGAGAAAAAAAAAGTGAAAAAGCTAACTGATAATAATTGGTTTTTCTGTTTGAGCAGTAAGTGACATCGAGACAAACCAAGCTATATTCGTTTATTTACTAAATTTTTGTAAAGGTTTCTTAATGAAATAAAATAAATAAAAAAATATAAAACTGTTTTACAAACGAATGTTGCGTGCAGTATCGTGTATGTTTTATATAAAATTATGATGCTTTTATTCAAATCAATTTTGTTTTCTAAAAAAGAATGCGCAACTAAATACCTTGTATATACCTAATTTAGAAAATAAATTTATAATACTTTGAAGAAAATTATTTGTCAATATTATATTACTTACTGACATGCTATCGGTACAAAAAAATAACTGTATTCAAAATCCCGCGGCTGTCATTAGCGTCATTCCTTTAAGTTTCAGAGACTTTGAGCTGACTTCATGACATGCGCTTCACCTCACCCGTCACACCTAACGAATCTAGACCTCTCGATACGTACACTTAGTAACTATGAATCGCGGCGTTATACATTGGGTCAAGCTGCCTCGTGGTAAGCCAGTATTGTCTAGCTGGTCCAAATAGACAGACATTCAGATGTACTCTTCGAGTTATTGATCCATGGATTTAAATAGTATAACTAAAGGCGTTATACATTTTTGTAGGTGAACGGTGAGGTGATTTACATCTTACAATTCAATTAGTACCTAAGTATACCAATAAATGTGAACTATAATAATATGACAGTAGATGCAGTTGATTCTTTTAATTTTCTGGGAATAACTGTAGATAAGCATCTAAACTGGAAAACACATCGAAAAAGTGTGTAGTAAACTGGGCCGTTTTGTTTTTGCACTCAAAAGAATTAGAGATATTGTCTCAGTTGATGCTGCTTTGACGGCATACCACGGCTATGTTTCATCTGTTCTCAGCTATGGGTTAATAATGTGGGGTAATGCTGTTGAGGTGGACAGGGTTTTCAAAATCCAAAAGAAGTGTGTCAGGGTCATTTGTAGAGCTGTACAGTCTTCCCGGTTGTACAGTCGAGTGCAAGTATATGTATATATTTAGTCATGTCATAAATACAGGGTGACATTTTAATCAGTGTCCAAATATTTTGTAGGCATTTGGTATCGCTAATAGACTCTGGACTCTAGACACTATAGACATTTTTGAAAGAAACTGGTAGATATTTTTTAAATTATAAATTGTCTATCCCAAAAGAATTATCCGTACAGCGTGTTTATTTTTTTTTGGACCGGTTCTCTTCGCCGAAGCCCGGAGGCTGTGTCGGCTGATCCTGGCTGGCTTGTGGGTAGTCGCCACTACGGGGCTAACCGACTGCCGAGAAGCGTACAGCGTGGTTACTGCGCGCAAACCTTACTACCCGCTGAGGTGCCCGCGCGGTAAGGTTTTTTTGGGATAACTTTAAGCAGCAATTACTAATTTTTTTGTACTGAATGATATGAAACAAAAAAAACGTATTTCATAATTTGGCTGAAGCATCTTACACTTGAATTTGGACACTGATTAAAATGTCACCCGTATGTACCGAAACCTTAATCTTCTGACATAAGCATGAGGCATATTTATGAGTAGGTAATATGCACCAATATTTTAACACTTGACTGTACCTTAAACAAACCCTTGATTAGTGCAAGTCCATACAAAATAAGCTAGTTGCACTTGCAGCAAATGCATGAACTCGCTCTAATCACTAACCAAAGTGTAGATTAACAGCCCATAGTAACTAGTTTTACGAAAGTGACTGCCATCTGACCTTCCAACCCAGAGAGAAAACTGGACCTTATTGGGATCAGACCGGTTTCTACATCCACGATGCCGATGGTTCTCGTTCCTTTACCAAAAAGCTGTGTAGGTCAGGATGGCGGGTGGACCTATATTTATAAGCTTTTATTTAATAGCATACATGTGGGTATAAAAAAAAAAGATTGACACAATGAGATATTGCAGTGATAGGTAAGGTAGTGATCTAGGTGCTATAAGTGGCGCTGGAACATAAGTTTCATGTGCTCTGCCTACCCCTTTTAGGGATAAAATCGTGAATGTATGTAAGTATGTATGTATATTTTATTTAATTTCACCTGTCCTGGGAGCTTAGACAAGGTTACAATCGACAATAGAAAACTAGTAAAATGTATGGGAATGACAGATGTTAACGAAAAGGGTTTCGTCCGCATCTGTCATTCCCATACATTTTATTATTTTCTATTGGCGTTAGTCTCTGTAATCAAATCTTGTAATCAAATCAAATCTTAGAAGTTAAATTTGACCCACTTCTCGGTGACCGATTGAGCTGAAATTTCGGGTGTAAGTATAGTTTGGAATGACATTCAATATTATGGTATCATCGAGCTGATCTGATGATGGAGACAGAAGGTGGCCATGGGAATTCAGTACTAGTTTGGGCTCATTAGATTCGTCTCAATGAGCAGTTGATGATGATGATGGTATACAGAAAAGTACAGTCAGCAATAAAAGCTTGTACCAAAAATAACTTAGACAGAAACTTGTTTGAAGTTAGGTCGGTTTCATGAGTACACAGAATTTTAGTGAAGGTACACAGAGGTACACAAAAGGTATCAAATCTCTGTCATTTCTAGAAAGTCCCGAGGTCCACACTTCTATTATTATTTACCAACGGAAACTAGTTTCCAACCTAGTATTGTGTATACAAAGTATCATGCCATTCCAGTACGCAGTAGTAAAATGAGAACCAAACTATGTTTGTAAGGAGAGTCGTTTTGACTCGAGCGTGCAGAGGACTCTTAAGAGGACGGGCACACCAAGGCATTCTCCATAGGTGCAAACGTTGTGCAAGTTGATGTATTTCTGTTGCCAGAAGTCTGTTGAAAACAGAATAAAATAAATATTTAAGATCTTTTCAAAAATTTGCTTGTTGCCTTCATCAGGCGCTTGGTCTCAAAATGTATGGGAAAACTAAAATCCGACTCGCACTTGGCCAAAATCGTACTTGATATTATTATTTTAATAGCTACGTTATTATTACTGTAAAAAAAATAAAAACAGATTATTATTTTAATTAACTAAAGTTGGCTTGCACTTTCCTCGCTACAGTGAGGCAATAAGTTTTGTGTTACACACGGGTGCAAAAAATGTATTTTACTTCGCGTGTGTTTCAACACTCTCTACGCTCAGGTTTCTAATTTCAACTATAGCATCCTTTCGCTTGGTCGCGTTTCAATTCCACACTCGCGGATAAAATACAACTTTACACCCTTGTTTAACAAATAACTATTATAGCGCAAACACAAATGAAGTAAATCTTGCACAAAATGTGTATGGAGAATGAAAATGAAAATAAAATGAATTTATTTGAAGAGTAATAAATAAATCAGTGGGTACAGCATCCTTATACTACATATCTTACAGCTAGAGGTGTACATCTATCCCATCTTTCCTGCGAAAGTATGCTCGGTTGCTTTGAGGTCAGAACACCCGAACTAGGTTGAGTAGTAGAGAAGGCTTGCCCTACCCGCCCCCTAGATGCTGGTGATTGTATATACATGTAATTGTATATAAATGTATGTAATAAGCATATGCGAATGACGATTAATTAAAGTCAATGCAAACATAATTATCATATGTACACAGTTCACAATTTCAGTAGAAAAACTAGAAATGCGTTGTCCAAACAACTTCACAAAACATTTCTCACTCGTGCACTATACTTAGACCCTTCATTCCTAACAGCTACCAGCGATCGAGGGACCAGCTTACACTGGGTTAAGGGAAGCCATTGCCCTGTATGTTTGTCTGTCTGGAGTGTTTAGCGGCGTAGAATCGTTGACTCCGGTATAATTGAGTTGCGTAAGAATGAAGGGCAAACATACATAACCTGTCAAGTAGGGGCCGTTGACTGCGCGGGAGTCGAAATCAGGGTTTTTCTATATGATGTGCCATACATCATACATTGACATTTGACATAACGGGTTAGTCGTCATGATTTATTGTCATTCAGCACAAATGAAAAATTGGCTACTCGAAATTTTTGATCTAACCTGAATAATGAGAATTTAAAAATCCTCTAATAATAAAATGTGATTACGACCTAAAAGTAAACAGGCACATGATTATTATAGGTCGAAAGAATACTGTCACTCCAAAAATAATGGCCATTCGGAAATTCGTCAAGTAAGTATGAGTTTTGTACAAAATAGTCGATTATCAATTTATCATATAAAATTTTGATATTCATCATCATCATCATATCAGCCGAAAGACGTCCACTGCTGGGCATAGGCCTCCCCCAAAGAGTGCCAAAGTGACCGGTCCTGCGCCACCCGCATCCAGCGGACTCCAGCGACGTTTACCTTCGCTGTCCGTCCGTATGTCTGTCACCAGGCTCAGCAGGCAGGTTGAAATCTTCACAAATTACGTATTTCTGTTGCCGCTATAACAACAAATACTAAAAACAAAATATAATAAATATTTAAGGGGCTCCCATACAACAAACGCGAATTTTTGCTCTTTTTTGCTCTATATGAATAATGGCAACAGGTAGGCACAAAATACGCGGCTGTATATTTACTGTAATAATAAATAATAAAATTAAAATATAATCAATATTTAAGGGGTTCCCATACAAAAAACGCCTTAATACTTTAAATGGTAATGGTATGGTACGGAACCCTTCGTGCGCGAGTCCGACTCGCACTTGGCCGGGTTTTTTTTATACTACGACGGTGGAAATCAAGCATATAGTCTGACAGACACCGTAGCCTGTGGAACGGATGCTTGCAACTCCGCAGCAGAATCGCAAGCACGTTGTGTTTATTGATTTCAGGAATTAATGTACAGAGACGAATATGCATATTCTTAAGTTCAATCGCAAATTACCGTAAAGAGCTTTTTTTCCTTAAAACAAACCAGGCCCCTATGAGCCTGACGTCTCATAGTTGTCAGCAACATTGCTTTTGTTGCGGGCAACATTGACGTCCGTAAGGGAAACTCCAACAACGGTACATTAATTCTACTTACATCTATTCAATCTCTCATTACAAACGTGATGAAAATTCTATGAATCGTGTACTGTTGGACAAAAAACACATTAGGTACAATTTACATTAATATGAGATTTCCATCAGGTTTACGGAATTGGTTTAAAATGTAACCCTAAGTCATATACAATAGGACGTGTTTCTGATTAATAAAATAAACGAATGCTGTCTTCACAAGGAAGAAGTTTAAGTTAAGTTAGTTGTACCATCTAGTCATAATTTCGCGTAATCAAACAAGGCATATTTTTAAATTACACACTAGGTAACGCGAAGCGGGGGAACGTCGACACGCTGGCGGTTAGGTGGGTTGGGGACCCACGTAGCACATGGCCCTACACGTCTGGGGGGAAGGTCAAGCGTCTCTGACCTTCCCCTCCCTTGGCATGGGTGCCCTGACGTAGCAGCCGGGGCTGCCGGGGGTGTCGTGGTAAGTAATGCTGCATCCCACGACGCTCCCCTTAACGGCAGGTGAGGGTGACGCCGCTGGAGTTTTAGTGGGTAGGCTCCTCCCCTCCCTCCCCCTTGCGCGGAGGGGGTTACGGGAGGAGAGATCCCCACATAACCCCCCACTATGACCTTCCCCGGGCCGGGGGGTATGTGTAATGCATTTCTCCAGCGTCAAAAAAAAAAATGGTTTAGGTTAGGTTAAAATAATTGCCATAGACTCTTCTTGACGTGATCTGACACATTTTCTCAAAAAAATATTCAGTCCCAAAAACTGGTCCCTTTGGGACAGTCTGACCCTCTTAAGTATTGTTTCTAAACTGAGTTACCACTTAGTGTGCCAGTGGTTAGTGCATGTTAAGTTAGCATTTGATTATTTTTTTGAGTACTTAATTACATAAAAATTACTGATTAAATTGGGTTTTATTAGGAATAAACGATGTTCCTAAAATGATGTTGAGGGATTGTTAGATATTCTTTTTTTTTATAACTTCAGTAAAATAGTTCTGCAAATACCATTAAACAGTAGCTGAATTTGATTTTGAGTGTGCAGTCAGAATTTTTGGTTTAACTTTGGAATATTTAGTTCGAAAAAAGAGAATGTTGTATATCGATTTAAATACATGCCATAGAACAACTGTTTGCTATATTAAGTACCTAGTCTTTTACTCGAAAGGTGTTCTCTTATAGATTCCAGCTTTTGCCACTTTTGATCCAATAATGGTCACACTCGTGAATTTATTTTCTAGGGCACTGAAGATAGAGATATAATAATTTTATTCAGCCACAACAAACAAGTACAGTGGTTAAAACAAAATGTCAAACAATTTTATAACCAGAAAAGTAAACTGAGTCGAGGGTTGTCTGTTTTGGTGTAGTATAGGAGTTGACTCAGCGTATTGCTGTGGAGTCCGCAGCGCTGACCTTCCATCAAGACCTTTAAAACTAAATCTAATTGATCCAACGACTAGTGGAGCGCGAATCTATTTTATCTGAAGGTACAACTTTTTCCAAAGGTGGATAAAGAGTGTACTTTTGTTTCCACCCCCATTAATGACTCGATGACAGGGGTTAAAATCAGCCCAAACACGACTTGTGTAGTTTAGAAGTTCCTATGGCCACCTTCCGACTCCATCATCAGACCACCTCTACGGTACCATATTAATTGCATTTTCACCAAAGATACGCAACCAAATCTGAAACTAATTACAAGTCAGGAAGTGGTACTAATCTAACATCCAAGATTCGACCGAAACTAACAATACGTACTCGGTAGTACTCGTACTAACTAAAGTCCCTGGGCGGCCGAGCTCTGCACGGCTATCATGCGACGGCGCGTGAGCTCTCTCGATTTTTCTTGCACTATTCGTCCCTCTCTTATAGATTCTATAACACTTAGAACAAGAGGTGTAGTGCGAAAAAATCGAGAATATGTCGCGGCCGTCCCATGATGGACGCGCTGCTCGGGTGAAAATAAAAAAAAAAATGGAGAAAAATGAAGATTCTCAGACATGATAAATGACACCCAGTTAGATCGATTTTTCGCCCCCGTAAACCACTATATTTCAAATTTCATTCAAATCGTTAAGTATTGCCGTTTCCCAGAACGTGGTTTCAAATATGTATATTTTAAGTAAGTACAAATATTGCTCGTTTAATAGAAAAGCATAACATTATCCTCCTAGCATTATTTCCGGTGGTGCACGGGGTCCAATTTGACATGTAATTCCTAGATTTAGCATAGGCACTAGTTTTACGAAAGCTAATGCCACCTGACCTTCCAATAAAAGCTTGTAAATAAAATAAAATAAATATACCTAGATAAACAAAATACCATACCTTCTTATAGATCCAACGAACAAATTTTCGATCAGAGGAAGTGTTACTTTTCGCGCCAATCGTAATATTATCACACACCTACACATACTCAGGGGTCTATTCAAATTGATTTCGATTCACTTTCGTATTTTTGATGAGCGCTCAATTCTATGCGAGTAAAATACAAAACTTATTCAAACTCAGTAGGTTTTTAAGAAACTAAGTCCTAGAAGTCTATTTCGTTGCATATTCAATATTGACGTTAATTTAAAATCAAGGGAAGGTTTTAAAATGTATTAAATTCAGTCGGATTTGGACCAGACACCTAGCCCCTATTTCACCAACTTGATAATTGTCACCTGACAACGACAATTCTCCGTACATTGCTGGTCCAGTCGCTTTTACCAATAGGGGTGTAAGCTCAAAACGTATTATTACTTCAAAAGATGCCTACTGACGAAAGGCCCATTCAAATATCTCAAAATATTACGAAGCTCCGTCCGTTTTAATGTTGCTTGTTAGAGAGAGAAAACGCTATCAGAACGTGACGTCAAGATCCTCGAGCGTCATAGTAAATGACAATCGTTTCGATAGACAGAACATAACCTTAAAACTTTGAACACTTACAACTTTCTGATTATTTTCTTCTAATGATGTTTTTTTTTCTCCATTTGACTACATTTTTATTCCTTTTTCGAGAAATTCAACATTAATATTGATTATGTTATTTAGTGTCTACACACCTATTGAGCGATCTAATCAGAACCGTGCTCGGTTAAACGACTTTTTTACTTTTGATATATTATTGCGGAAGTAACGCTGATCCTTTCGACTTTTAGTGAATTTGATGTTTCTTTAAGCCGTCAAGTAACAGTGCTGTACCAACCAAAACTAAACTACCTGGTAAGAACTAAACAGTGACGTCTCAAAAATTAACTTTAGTTGTACTATAATTTAAATAAATAAGCATACCAAAATAAATACTCCACAGAATATTCCCCGCGATTTGTGTATCTAGTGCTATCGCCGACTAGTGAAGTGCCGCTACCGAGAATTACGTGAAAGAAGAGAATTTTTTGCCAAACGCGATTACTGTTTTAATTTATTTTATAGCAATTTAATTTATATTAACGGACAATCTCACCCAAATCAAATTACCCCCATAGTAAGCTCAATAAGGCTTGTGGTTTAAGTGCTAAACGACAATATAATTAATAGATATAAATACTTATCTACATGGAAAACATCCGAGACTCAGAAACAAATATTCATTTCATTTCATCACACAAATAACTAACTTCCCTTACCGGGATTCGAACCCCGGACCTTCAGCTTCGTAGGCAGCGTCACTAGCCACTAGTCTAACCGGTCCCGTTTTAACTGTTTATCACAGGATACATTTACGTCACTAAGGATATTATTTAGATATGAAAATATGCACTGTATTATTTCAAATGAAGTTGAAAAATGCAAAATATATATATCCTAGCGGAATCCGAACCAGCGACAATCTGTTATTATATGCGGTCTAGACTACACTGTATTTTTATTTTTTTCATTCATCAGCACAGTAAAAATAACGCCACGGAATAAAATATATTGTGTGTTAGCCAAAATGGTCCATTAAAAAAATAAATCCTCTACATATTGTAAGAACTTACAAAACTTGTATATTACTTTATAAAATCAGACTCTTTTGCTCTATCTACTGTTTAAAATGTATGCATTTTAAATACACTCATACATACCTACATACATACATGTCACGCCTCTTTCCCAGAGGGGTAGGCAGAGATCACGGATCTCCATTTACTACGATCCTGGCAAATGGCCAACCACTTTCGCTTCACTCACTTTCATAACATTTCTCATACATGCTCGTCGGTTTAGGATACTTTTGACCTGGCGTTTTGTTAAGATTTCTCCAATTTGATCAGAGAATATTCGCCTAGGTCTTCCCCTTTCAACTTGCCCTTCCACTCTTTTTATATACACTTTCTTCGTTAATCTTCTTTCATCCATCCTCTCTAAATACACTCATGTATTCTTAACGCCACGTGTGGTATATATAAATGTATTTTTTTGCATAGTAATTGACGGTTGATTTGTTCTAACTGAGGGGTTGTACACGAGATTATTTTGTAACTATGCTTTGCGAGAATCCTCGGTAATTGTCAACGCCGAGAATTACCGCAAGCTTGAATCGGCGCGGCGGGACATCACTAATCGGGGCCGCGTGTTTATCTGAGCTGTAGGGCAATGCCAAGGTCCGGTATAAAAGCCCCGGCGAGCTTTCATGGAAAGCTTTCCGCCGATCGACGCCGACTCTCACGTACGTATTACGTTTATGTTCATTATATACCGCGATTTTCTATGGAAATTTTCGGGCCACTTGAAAGGGTTTGGATCACCTAATTACCCCAAATTTGAGAAAAGTGTGAAAAACTAATAGAACTGTTACACATTGATGTTAAAAGAAAACAGTGATTTAATAATAGCATAATTTAATTAAATAAGTAATAGCGATGTGCATATTTTGTGGTTATACAATCCTAACAACTATAGAAAATGAACTAAACTGTGTCGTCTTTGAAAGTTGTGTGTAGTTACTTAGTAATTACGTTTTGCATAAGTGAGTTTCCTATTTTTACTTTCAGCATTATAATTCCTATCAAACCTTTGTCAAAAATAAATGCTAGGAATTCATGATTTCTGTAGGTAAAAAAACGATTATTGGACAAAAATAACAAGATTTATTTTAAAACAATACCATTCTTTTGCAAATACATACTATAAGCCTATGTATGTCATTCCAATGACTATGAGGAGTCTTAGGACACCTCACTTATTAAAATCCATCAAACCGTTTAGACTGTAGCCTGTAATATAATTATTATACATAGGCTCGAAAATCATAAACCTCCTTGTGATGCAGTCGGGTAATATAAACGTGTGTAGTACCTATTATCGTGATCTCCCGTATACAGTTGCATCCACAACTTCGTCCCTTAAGGGATGATTTTCAAACTTAATCTAAAGTTCAGTCGTGGAGGAATGAGGCGGGCTTAAGGCACTCAAAGCTCTTCATAGAAGGAGTGGACTCGGGCTGGACTAACAAACTCTGGAAATTCAGTAAGAAGCAGCTCAGAATCATATCTGGGGTGTTCACAGGTCACTTCGGGGTCAAGGATCTCTTGGCCAAGATGGGACTATCAGACAGCTTAGACTGTAGAATGTGTGGCGAGGAGGATGAGACTATGGAACACTTACTGTGTGAATGTCATGCCCTTGCCAGACAAAGAATGAATTACTTTGGTAACGGCTATCCGCAACCAAAGGAATTCAAGGCACTTCCGCTGAGCTGCATCATCCGCTATGTGGAAATGATGGAGCGAAGTTGGCAGTAGACGTAAGGAGAGGGCAAATGCACAAAAGATCCCACTGGGTCGAAGTGCATCCGAAAGGGCCCTCATCTAGATAAGATAAGATAAGTTCAGTCGTGTTTGCGTGATTTAATCATCCAAACATTTATAGGTATCTAGCTTCTACTTACTACCGTGACTTCGCTTGCGTCGAACAGGGATAGGTTAAAAACTATCCTAATTTTAATCCAGGCTATAAACTATCTTCGTGCAAAATTTCACCCAAATCAGTTGAGCCGTGTAAGCGTAGGTCCAACATTTCGCATTTATTTTTCTTCTTCTGCTTATTTAAGAGCTAAGCTCTTGTCAGTGTAACTCAAAGTAGGCCATCTACTCTGATCCCAGGCAACCTCTTTGACATCTCGATACGACCTAACATTAACTCTTTTTGAAGTGGATACTTCTTTGCTCGCGTTCTTGTATAGGGGTTTAGGGGTACAATTCAAAAAGTATCACGTGACTTCCGGAATAATTTTTTGTAGAGAAGCCTAATCTGATTTCAAATAATTGTTTATTACATGTTTTAATCCTTATTTATTTGCCATTCGTTGTTAATCACAAAATGTTATTTAGTTTATGTGGCGGGCATGAAAATAATGCTGAAATGACCGCCATTTTCAATGTATCGCGAGTCAAATGAGCTACGTCAGTCAATGTTGCCATATATACCGTTTTATCTATACTTGTACAGATTTTAGTGAATTAATACAGATAAATATTTTACGGCTACACTATAATAGCAGATTCTTAAATAATCAACACATTGAATTTAACAATAGCACACAGTACACAGGGTTCCATAGCCAACAGAGAAGTATCCACTTGAAAAACTTAATTAACAGTTGTAACACACAACCCGCTTCTTATTTAGCTGCTCTATGTAGTTTATTTATTCTAGGTCTTCTTATTTCAGATTCAGATAATTTTATTGGTAAAAGTACCTACAGGTACATTTTACAAATCAAATTGTGAACATTTATTAAATAAGTAGGCGATTATTATTATCTACACGTAATATTCTAGGATTCCTTTTTCCTTGAAATAAATTCGTCTACGCTATAACATGCTAGGTCAACAAATAACTTTTTTAGTTTTTTCCCAACTACTGCATCACTTGATGAGTTTATTATTTAATTTGGAAGAGTGTTATATATCTTGACACCAATGACACCGAGTGACTTTCGCGTTTTGGCGAGGATAGGATATCCTCGGATATCCTCGTAGGATATAAGAAAACAAAAATATAGAGCTATGATGGAATTATTTTATTTATTTTCTAAAGTAGGTATATACAAGATGATGACTATAACATTAACTAAATTAAATTAAAGCTAAGTTAAATCCAAGAATAGGCTCTAGGCATTGTACCGAGGATGCTGGCGGCATTTCCTCGCTGAATTGCAATGCTGATGCGTTGCGCGAGAAAGCCGCCAGCTCTTCGGTCACCAGTTACGTCAACCAGACGTTTCGTGACAAAATATATCGTAACTTACATTACTTAATAAAGATGTGTCTACTAGTAACTAAATTATACTGTACATGTCTATAATCTACCGGTTTCGCCTTACTTCGTCGACAAACGTCACATCGAATGAATTGTTTCCCAAGATTCTGGGTTCATCCTATTTCATAGATTTCATTTGAGAAACCGGTTGCTTCTTAGGTACAAACGCCAACACTGTTAACTGACCATTCTGTATTAATAATGGACTTTAATACAATGCGCATATAGTTCACGGATGGTCAGTTACCTGTGTTGGCGATGGTACTGCTAAAAAGGTATTTTTCTCTATAATACTGTTTCCGAAAAAACGATTTTGCTGTTGGTCGGTAGGTAAAACAAGGTACATATAATCAACAATCAAATTTACTATGACAAGAGAAACAATACCTACTTTACAACTTTACGATCTTTTGTATGAAATCATTCACATACCTTTTCCGTTATGTTTGAGTATTTTAGAGACCATAACAGAGAGTCTATTTACCTAAATGTAATGTGTTGGAATCGGTCTTGTATTTGTTACTAAGCGAAACACACCTGCTACTTTGAAAATACAAATGTTTCTGCGGGAAATTCCATTTCTCTCCACATTACTACATTACTCGCATTTCATCTATTTATTTATATTTTTTTTTAATAAAAGGAAATTTTGTTTATTTTTTTATTGCCGAAGAAGAATAGAAATCAAAATCTATTTTAACAGCAGTAACAAACATATTAAATGCTTTTTGGACACATTCGTTAAAAGAAAGTGTGTGTTACACACACTTCCACCCTTAATTTGGCAGCGTTCAGCCGGCTGTATTAACAAACTATTTGACCATCTTTTTGTATTTTTGTCCCTGACCAGAATCGTTGGGGCAGTCCTGCGTCACCGAGGCTTGAACTATGGACTTTTGCTATTTTTTCTCAAATTAAGGGTTAACTTTTAACATACCAGCAGCGCGCGCGGTTTGGCACGGGTACTTACCTATTGCAAAAAACGCATCAAACCTGCAAAACTATAGCCTAAGTCCTTCCTTTTTTTTTAGTAATCGGTGCTTTGGTTTCGGTGCTTACTCTCTACATACAAACTTACTAAGATACAATCTTACCGACTTTTCCTCATTTAAATATTAGTGTAGAAGTAGGAAAGTAGGAAGCATGGTTTGTACTACCGGGCCCTATAATCCCAAACTTTAACTGTAGTTCAAGCTTAACCGTGCAAACTGCATCTTAAGTTCATTGACCCCAACCGGTTGTACTATTGATGTACCAATCATTACTTTTACCTAATAACTAGTTGTCCAGAACAAACTAACCTCAATCTTAAAACGAACGTATCGAAGTTTAAATTCGTTTGAACTCTCGATACTATCTCCTGTTTTGGTTTGAGCTGCGTTTGATTTATAATGTTAATACAGAGAGATATAGTTGAAAATCGTTTGTTTATCTATTTGATGGTCAATTGACCGGTTTGGTATGTTCCCATACAAACTATAAAGTTGTTCGACATATGAATGTAAACGGTAGATGTGTTTTTTTTGAAACTATACGACCGGATATAACTGTGAAGCTATTTTAGGATTCGTTGATAGGTGTTATTCGAGCGTAAATCTATAAAGCCAAAATGTTATAGATACGATTGCATTACCAAATAATAACGGTGAAATCCGTTATGGCACAAAATATATTGACGACCGGTTCACCGAGTGGGCAGTGACGCTGCCTACGAAATTGAAGGTCCTGGGTTCGATTCCCGGTAAGGATGTGATGAACGTAAATATTTGTTTCTGAGCCTTGGGTGTTTTCTATGTATTTAAGTATTTAATCTTCGTGTGTACCCATAAAACAAGCCTTAATAGGCTTACTTTACTACTTATGGTACTAAGTCAATTTATGTAAGATTGTCTCCTAATATTTATTTATTTATAGCACAGAATAATTAATGGCACCTAAAGTTACAGAAGTTTCACTGCCTATGTGATGAAGACCATAGCTATCATTTTTTTGAGATAGGGTTGTTAACGTACGCCATAACTGAAACATCCAAAATTATAACTATTTTAGTTCCATGTTTCCTATCGAAATGATCATCAAATTTTGGAATGTTGAATGATGATGATGATTATTAATCATCATCATCATCATCATTTATTTAAGAGCTTGGCTCTTGTCGGTGGAGTAATCCATTACTCCTTTTTTGAGGAAGCGTAGTGTGGTGGTTTCCCCCTTGCCTTCCACACCGCAGCACACGAACCGAGGTTGACCGGCTCCGTGATGTCCAAACAAGAGCCCTTCCAGATTCCTATCTTCGTTCTCCAGTCGATACTAGTGCTACTGCTGCCTGACACTAGAGGATTGCTTATTTAATGGCGGCAACTACTCGCCATGTCACAGAATCGTCGTCGGATATTGTAGCTTTTTATAGAGTAGCCCCTCCTACAAGCCTACCCACTACATCCTGATAACCCTGCCGCTGCGCGGTCGGGGACTGCTTATTCAGTATATTCGCAGCTAACCATCATATCTGATGGCCATTCCACTATCCGCCGCCTGTGGACCCCGGTAGTAGCCTGCAGCTCAGCCCTAACAGTAGCCTGCAGCTCAGCCCTAACAGTAGCCTGCAGCTCAGCCCTAACAGTAGCCTGCAGCTCAGCGCTAATCAATTAAGGAATATTAGGAAGTAATAATATGATGATAAAATTATAAAATAGTTGGGAAGTCAGGATTAAGTAAAAAATATAAAAAAATAGAGGTTAAGATTTCACAAAACAGTTCATTTTTGCAATGGGATTACGTATTTCGTTCTGTTAGCAAGGTGTTGTAAAATTGAAATTCGTATAACGGTGTGCGATCAATGAAATAATGTTGTTACCTACTACGTAAACCGGAACGTATATACCTATTAAGGTGCCAGCACATTATTAATACGCGACGCGTGGTATCGGGTCGCGTCGCGTGTTAATAATGTGTTTCCGCCTTTAATCATCATTGTTTGCGACTTGTTAGACCTCCAGAGGAGGTTATTAGAAATCAGAAAAAAAAATGCTTCAGACACAGTCAGAGGTTCGTCCAAAAATGTATCTAGCCTGCGAGCATGCGTGCAAATCATTTAAATAATATTTAATGTCACAACTACACAAGCTATAAAAAATCAAATGTCATATGTTATGAACAATATGGAATACAATAATAAGTTTTTTTATGTAACATATTGTGTAACAATTAAATTAATAAATAATAAGTGGTTGATAAAAATACGAATAATTTAAATACAGTCACAATGATAATCATAAATTCAATTAGGAAGCTCAAACAATTAATATAGGTATCATCATCATCATCATCATCATCATATCAGCCGAAAGACGTCCACTGCTGGACATAGGCCTCCCCCAAAGAGTGCCAAAGTGACCGATCCCGCGCCACCCGCATCCAGCGGACTCCCGCAACCTTTACCAGGTCATCAGTCCGCCTTGTCGGGGGCCTACCCACGCTGCGCCTTCCGGTACGTGGTCGCCACTCGAGAACCTTTCCGCCCCAACGGCCATCGGTTCTACGTGCTATGTGCCCCGCCCACTGCCACTTAAGTTTAGCGATCCGGAGGGCTATATCGGTTACCTTGGTTCTGCTGCGGATAGCCTCATTTCTGATGCGGTCACGCAGAGAAACTCCCAACATGGCCCTCTCCATTGCCCTTTGGGTGACTTTGAGCCTTCTTATGAGGCCCATAGTAAGCGACCACGTTTCAGTGCCATATGTCATCACTGGCAACACACACTGGTCAAAGACTTTCGTCTTGAGACACTGCGGAATATTGGACGAAAAGATTTGCCGTAGCTTCCCGAACGCTGCCCAGCCGAGTCGGATTCGACGATTGACCTCTTTCTCGAAGTTGGACCTACCTAACTGGATCGTCTGTCCTAGGTATACATAATCGTCTACAACTTCGAGCGTAAAGTGTCCGATTGTAATGGGAGTTGGTACTACATGGGCATTTGACATGATCTTCGTCTTATCCATGTTCATTCTTAGACCAACTCGCTCGGATGCTTTATTGAGGTCATCGAGCATCGTACTTAAGTCCTCCATGGTCTCAGCCAAGACTACTATATCGTCAGCAAACCAAAGGTGAGTGATGTACTCGCCGTTGATGCTGATGCCTAGCCTTCTCCAGTCCAGAGTCTTGAAAACGTCCTCCAGTGCAGCGGTGAACAGTTTTGGAGAAATAACATCTCCTTGCCTGACTCCCCGCTGCAGCGGAATAGGTTTCGAGTTCTGGTCCTGGAGTCGGACTGACATAGTGGCGCTCTCGTACAAACACTTCAGCACTTCGATATAGCGATAGTCAACTTGGCACCGCTGGAGAGACTGTAGTACAGCCCAGGTTTCAATCGAATCGAAGGCTTTTTCGTAGTCCACGAACGCTAAGCAGAGAGGCAGGTTATACTCCTCGGTCTTCTGTATAACCTGACGAAGCGTGTGGATGTGGTCTACGGTACTAAAGCCTCTTCGGAAACCGGCTTGTTCGGGAGGCTGGAAGTCATCTAGCCTGCGTACGAATATAGGTATAGATTTATTTAATTGTGTAATTAATTAATAATGCTCGAGGCAAGTTTTTACACAAAAACACCGGTCTAAGAGCGAGTTACGTTACGTTTAAAAACGTTTGCCCCGAGCATTTTTATGTTAACAGGGAAATTGTTACAAACCACAATGCACATATAGTAATGGACCCAAAAACCTTCCTTGAGACATTTCGTTTTAATTTGCTTTGAATTGGGACCTATAGTTTTTTTATAATTCCTTTTTCCGTTTTTGTTACTCTATTGATTTCGAGGCATTGCGTTCTATCTTTTAAATATTCCTCAATCCAATCAAAAACTTTCCCTCACTCAGTAGATTTAAAGCTTACGAAGAAATCAAAGCTAAAACTATCTTTCTAACTATCTATAAACGATCTTAGTGCAAAATTTAATACAAATCGGTTAAGCCGTTTAAGCGTGATTGAGTAGTAACAAACATCCAAACTTTCGTATTTATACGTACTATTATTAGTATACGTATTATATGTGACATGAAATATTTAGGTATTAATAAAAGATTAATAATGATGAGTATGAAGTAGGTACTATGAGTACCTTTAGATTACAAAGGAGAAATGTCTGAGATTGTGAGTTTTAATTCTAACCATAGGCCCCTGAATCACAATGGCGCGGCCTGCGGTGGCGGTCAATGTTAAATTTGACAGCTAATGACAAGTTTACTATTGACAGCCGCGGCCAGGTTGCAGGCTTAGCCTCTCACAGACTGACGCGGCCTTCATAACATTGACCGCCACCGCAGGCCGCGCGAGTCTGTGAATAAACACGAGCATTTCTGAAACTAATTGTTGACTTCTGTTACAGCTACAGAACACAAGATGGCGCTGTCTTCAATAAGCAGGCTGGTTCTGCTAATCGCAGTAACATGCAGTAGCGAGGCGTCCGAGCTATCAAGAAGTTAGTACGACTACTTGCCGCCAGATGGCAGATCAATTAGTACACATTTCAGTTCAGGCAAAAAACTGAAAAATTGCTCGTCCCTTTCTTTGAATTGCTAGTGATAGCGTAAGACACAGAAGGGTTACATTTCGCTAAAACTAATTTAGTACTTAATCATATTACGTCGATCATTTGACAGTTTAGTCCATAATTAAAAAAAACATTTGGAACACCATGACGTGTAATTGTTATATCTATCGGCAAAAACTAACAAATTATCGTATTTTTTTGTCTGAAATTCCGCTCAGCTCACTTTTGAGGCAGTCAGGTAGGACCACTCAAAGAATCTACTTTGAGTGATCTTACCTTACCTATCCTATATTATGAAGTGAAAACTTCTTTAGCGGCGCTGTGCACTTTTTGGGATGGGGAAAAATTGTTAAACTCGCGACAGGTCACGTATATTTTAAAGTGAAAACTTCTTTAGCGGCGCTGTGCACTTTTTGGGATGGGGAAAAATTGTTAAACTCGCGACAGGTCACGTGACCGTACCTAAAGTGAGATTTCACCTTACGCATGATGCGTAGACAGGCCGACCGTAACATTTTTAATGTATTATTAACTGTCATGTTTGTGTACGATAGCACAATAAATGAATATTGTATTTTACCACATTAGATGATAGTACTTTTACGCTGATAAATAAAGCAATACGTGCTATTCCCTAACCATTCCAAAATATCAAAAATGCACAACGTTAATATTCAAGTTTTCACTTCTGCCGGCACTCCCGGAGTGCAGCCCGGTCTTTTTTTTTAAGTATTTGTATTTTTTTTTTATTATTTCAGCAATCCGACAAGCACCAGGGAGCATTTTCACCGTTGGCAACGGCGAGCAGTGCCTCGGCTCCGACAGGTCCACGGGCGGAGTTTGTCTGTCAAGAAACCAATGCAACACTCAAGGGGGAAAAGCAATTGGTTTCTGTGGAGTGTTCGCTACATGTTGTTCATGTGAGTAGAACTACAGTTTCAACTATTTTACCCTTTCGCAATGTAAAGTGTGAGAAACACCATTTTGAACCCTCTTATTTCCATTTTTCTGACATTTTTAGGGTTCCGTAGCCAAATGGCAAAAAACGGAACCCTTATAGATTCGTCATGTCTGTCTGTCTGTCTGTCTGTCTGTCTGTCTGTCCGTCAGTATGTCACAGGCATTTTACTCTAAAACCATAAGGTGTATTTGAATAAAAAATTGAGGATAGGGTGTATTTTGTTAACCGCTACATAGTTTTGTAATGAAATTACTAAAAAATATTTTTTTTAGGGGTGCACCCCATACATAAAACTGAAAGTCAAAAATATTTTTTTCATTGCAAGCCCACTTGTGGTACATCAATCGACAGGCCTTTCAAAATAAATATAAGGTGTTTAAGCAATTTTTTGGATTAAGTGAATAGAGTCGGAGATAATCGCCCCGAAAGTGACTAAAATTGTGTCCCCCCCCTCTAATTTTTGAACCGTGTATTTTAAAAATATGAAAAAAATCATGCTCATAGGGATTATAAAATTCTACCAGCGAAATTTGTTTTCAACAAGATCGGTTCAAAGGTTTTCGAGATATTTATAAAAAACTGCGTTGCTTAAAGAAAAGGACGTAAGTGCCATAAGTTTTCAGTAATGATATGACCTTTTTCATGTCAGACCCATCATACCCCTAGCAATACCCCTGGGTGTAGGGTGGGACTGAACCATACCACCGTAGTGCTGTGCACTATATTATGCTTTATAATATCTATCCCAAAAGTCCTATTACCGTTATCAGTATCACGCCGTGTAGTTGAAAAAGTTAGACTACCCTTATCTGTACGAGTAGGTAGGTAACCTTTGATTTAGTATATAGAACTAGATGCACAATGTCAAACAAATATGCCAAAAATGTGCCCCAGAACATGAACGAAGAATACTCTGGACAGGCTATGGTAATAATAATACCACGTGCGAGCGAGCTGGTAGCATACAAATCTCTATAAGTGTGACAGAAAGGGGAATATCATTCATTGTCCTTGTCATAGTTCCACTTTTTCTTTATTTGCCACAACTGATTTAGTATGAAGTTGTGCCACACAAACCATTACCCGTCCCGTAGTAAGTATTTAGCTGCATAAGAGCTTTTCCGTCCCTCACCGTGGCAACACGTACAGCCCGTCCATAGTATTCTAGGTTCATGGTCCCAGAATGACAGCTCTAGCTACATTTCAGTAGTTGCTAATAGCGTTAACTTATAACCTGCATCAAGATATATGTTTCATAAAAAAAGAACTCAGTGTTTTAGACCTTAAGCACCATATTAGCAAACCAACAGCAAAAGATTAAATACTTTTTAGTTTATTGTGACATATAATGTGACTAGACTGCTCACGTCAAAACTTTAGCGTTTAGCGAATGAATGGTCGCGTTATAAATTTTATTTATTTCAACAGAAAGCACAAATACATCTGGTTTCTTTATTTTACAAGTGGGGAATAAACAGTTTCAAATATTTGTACAAATATTATATACAAAACAATTGTTGAGATTTCCGTAAGTACTATCGGCTGCATTAATGCATGGACACCTTACGGTCTAGTTTCGCTTGCACCGTTCGACATCTACAACTGATATGATTGCATCCGTTGCGCACAAAATAAACTAGATGGCGCTGCTGGCCAAAAATATTGATATATAGACGAATATAACTTAATTCACTGATAATAATTGACTCCTGTAATCACCAAAAAATTTTCTTGCGATGCGAGTACAATTATTGACAAGTTTAGCAAGGTTTAATCTACTGTAACCGTATTTGAGTGTGACTGAACTGTCATCCTACCTACTGGTTTATCAAAGGTATATATTTCACAGTTGAAATATGTATACCCGTCATAAACCACTGACCAGTGTCAACAACAAGATTGGATGGGCTTGTGGATTAGCCTATTAAGTGCAAATGACACGGTGCTGACTGCCTTTTTAGTGTTTTTATGATTTCTGTTTTTTACACTATTTTGCACAGCCAAAAGTAGATTTTTTAAATATAAATAACAGTAATTAAATACAATTAAATAACTCAAAGAACTTTTCATTTTAAAATTATATTTATTCAGTAGTAGTACCTATTAGTGAATTAGCCACTTTTTAACATGTTATCGAGGTTATAGCTTAAGTTTCATTTCCGAAAATCGGAAAAAGATTGAAGCTTTACCTCAATAAAAATAATACCTATTGTCAATTTTATTAATAATTTCAGACCGGGTTATGATAACATATATATCAGGCGAACGCATTCTGGTGTTTATTGGCATTTTCTATTTAAGTGAGATTTGAAATAAGTAATTAAACCCGCCATTTAAAATAATAAAAAAATACAAAACAATCTTACAGTTCACTTAGGCTTTTATTATTGATACTAGTATTTCATAGATTATAATGGTAGGCTTCTACGGTTATCTATCTCACTCGATCTCGTTAATTAACAAAATGATTATATTCTGTTATGATAATTTTCCTTAACGTAACACATCTATTACTAATAGTGTCTACAGGGATAAAAAAGCACGATGAAAACAATATTCTACTCATATTTTACTTTTGTCATTTGTTTATATATAACCCGGTCTGTCTTTCTTCAAACCCTACATGTTCACAGTTAGATATACCACCAGATTCCGCGTTAGGCACTACGTGATCACTGAACGTGAACTTATATGTCCTTATGAATAGATTTAAACACTTCTCACTTCTCATCACTAAACATGACAAAAATCCAGTTGTCCAGTGTCCAAATTGCGACAATTTGCTGTTTTATGTGCTTCTCTGTAAGTATGGGTTTAACAGCATGCCCATGATAATTATAAACCCTTCTCGTTATGGAGACACGACGAACTCCACACTTGTGCAATAAATCGACGTAATGACTTGTCGATTCAAAATCATTTTCTTTATAGTCCATTGTCAATGGCTGGTGGCCGTTCTTTGTCGGTGTAGCAGAGACGTTTCCTTTCGCTCAGCCTTTTTTTAGCTGTAACGATATTATTTGAAAATAAATCATCAGAAAAATGTATGATAGTTCAGTAGTAGTTACTAAATAATTATATCACAAACGTGTAAAATAACTACTTACGTTTAGATCAGTTTCTGTAGCTTGTAGCTTCGTTACATATCGCAAATATTTGCGACCTTTTAACTAGATCAATATTACGTCGAAAACTAGTTTTAATATTCATGTTATCCAGAAAAAAATATGAATAACACAGCTGAGTAGTCCTACGAACGAACACATAACATCTTTGTGATAAAAACGAATAAGTATGGTAGTTTTGATTCATTCGGCTACCCTCACCGATTATTATGTTAATCGTAGTAGTAATGGATTAATATCTGAGCAGCAAATTAAACTTATGATAAATTTCAACTGCCTAGTCAATTGAACCGATGGTCGAGTGGCTAACAAGGCAAGTAACTAGGTCGACACCTAGCTTGAGAGTCGTGGGTTCAAATCCCGCACCCAACCAAAAATATGTTGGGAAAGATATGTTTTTGGAATTGTTTGGATATTCACTGGTAGTGAATCGGAAACATCGCAAGAAAAATAAATGCACAAAGGTAGCACATAAATAGAATACACATTCCAAATTGCGTCATAATACCGCCATTATCGATCGATAATGCGTTGGCAAGATTACTTGACAATATAATATAGGAAAAATAATAACCCAAATTATAATTATATCCAAGATGAAGAATGACTTTTTGTTTCCATTTTTGTTAACAACGCCATCTAGTGAAACCTTGCTGATCCTCTGAGGTTTACATTTACATCTATAATGATATTACACGTCGTGCACATAGATGGCGTTAGCGAGCGCGTCAAAGGAAACAGTTTGTCAGTTGACCATGCACTTATGCTGTCTAGTGTACATATAGTACAGCTGACAGAGTCCATAAAAAGAAATCATTTTAGTTTCCCTGAAATAGATTCAGTTTGTTAAATAATTGTATTTTCGACCTGCCTTTACTTTAAATACTTTCTTTTTTGCGATGTAATGTAAGCGTACAGTCAAGTAGCGATCAGCTGTCGATTTTATTAAAACGGTCCTGAGTTTTGAACGTCACTCTCATGATCACCCGACCACAGTATAGAAGAATAATACAGTAGGTTAGTTAGTTAGTTAGTTTTACTGGGCGTTTTCCGCAAGTCGACATCCAGTGTGCCTATTTTGCGTGAATCGGTGGGGTAGCGCTACTCTAACCACCCCAGTTCCTCCAGAAAGTTTGTGAGTGCCTTGGTACTGCTGACTGTGTCCTTTAGTGTGTCCGGAGACCCTAGGTGTTTTTTCCTGTATACTTCTACTTGCTTACAGTCCAGTAGAATATGTTTGGTTGTTTCTTCTGCTTCCATGCACGCTCTGCACATGGGGCTGTCTGTGATACCTAAGTTGTAGAGGTGTCTGTTCAGAGTGTTGTGTCCTGTTATTATTCCAACTATCTTGCGTAGTTGGCTTCTCTGTGTCCGCAGTAGTGCGGTAGTGAGTTTGTTGTCGCGTTTCGACAAAATCTCTTTAGTCTGTCTGCATGTGTCTATGTCCTCCCAGTATCTTTGGTGTTGGTCTTTGGTGTATAGCTCCAGTTGATTATATATGTAACTTTGTGGCAGGGGTAAGATTGGCTCCGGTCCGTATGCCGTTGTTTCTGAGCCTTTCCTGGCCAGTTCATCCGCTGCATCGTTTCCTCTTGAGCCACTGTGCCCCTTGATCCATTGTATAGTAACGTTGTTTTTATCTGCGCACACCTCTGTGAGGCTTTGGTGGCATTCGTATAGCAGGCTAGATGTGATGTTATCACTGCTCAGTGCCTGTAGTACCGATTTACTGTCTGAGAGTATCCGTATGTTTGTATTCTCGACTTGTCGTCTTTTTATGGCATTGCAGGCTTCAGTTATCCCTACGCATTCGGCCTGGAATACCGTGTTATGTTTACCTAGTGGTTTGGATATGTGTATGTTTAAATCCTCTGAGAACACACCACATCCCGTTCCCGTGTTCGTTTTTGAGCCATCTGTAAATATTCTGAGGTCCGTTTGGTTTAGCCCCTCTTTCGAGTCTTCTGTTAGTGATATGTCATAGTCTTTCCTGAAGACTGGAGTTCTTGGTATTTTATCGATTGAAGCCTCCATCATGGGGAGGCTTGTGATCAGTCTGTTATGGATTTTAGTGTGTGGTGCGTTAAGTTTCGTCAATAGGTTGAGGCTTTTTAGGCGTATTGCCGTCGCTGCCGCTTCCTTCTGTATATGCATGTGTAAAGGTAGGAGTCCTAGCATGATTTCTAGTGCGGCTGTTGGAGTTGTTCTCATGCAACCTGTAGCCGCAACACATGCTAGCCTTTGTGTTTTCTGGCTTTTGTTTATTGCACTTGTGGTTTGGGTGCGCGGCCACCATACTATGGCACCATAGCTTATCATTGGTACTATCACCATTTTGTATAGCCACAGTACGATTTGGGGGGCCAGGCCCCATCTCTTCCCCACCATCCTTCTGCATTGCCAGAAGGCTACTGTTGCTTTGTTTAGTCTACTGTCTAGGTGTTTGCTCCAGTTCAGTTTGTCATCTAGTGTTATACCCAGATATTTCACCTCTTTCGAGAGTGTTAGTTTTGTGCCGAATAGAGTTGGCATTTCGTAGGTACCCAATTTGCGTAGTAGATAGTAATAATACAGTAGGTAATCTGAGGCCGTTTAGGAGCGTTTGTTACCTACTGCGCAGGGCTGTGTCACGTTTGTGGCTTGGCCTGCCTATAATACTAATTTTGTTTTTAACTATGCAGTTTTTCTGTTAAGGCACGGAACCCTTGTTGTGCGTGGTCCGACACGCACTTGGCCGCTTTTTTATTTATACACTAGGTACAACTCGTTAAAAAGGTTTGCTCTCACGTAGGTAGGTTGGTACTTAAATAAGCGAACTGTAGTATTAAAAAAATGCATTGTTCTTAGCTGGACTTGTATCATCATCATCTCCATCATCATATCAACCGCAAGACGTCCACTACTGGACATAGGCATTGGACTTGTATACAACCTGGGGACCGATTTTTGACTTTCGAGCGCTCGAAAATCAAATAAAAGTAAATACGTTTGTAGTGTCAAAATGGCCGGCGCTTACTTTCTACCAATAGAATTGAATACGAGTGGTCAATACCACTCGTTTTTGAATTTTCTATCGCAATTTCTAAATAGCTTTTCTAAATTTTAGTCAGTTTTCGAGTGAAAGAGTCGAGCGCTCGAAAGTCAAAAATCGGTCCCCTGTATTCACTCAGCTTTTCCGTACTTGACTGAACACCAGCCATATTGAAATGTATGTAAGCGCAACCTAGTGCGGAATAGCCAAACTAATTAAGTTTAGCAACGCAATCATTCCTGCAACTGAAATATAGATGGCGCTATTTTTAATTTCCAGTGAACGCGTGTGACGTTCGAACAAACACAAAGGTGGCAGTCTTCATAAATCCCCCACTGAACAGGGAGTCTTCTGGCCTTGAGTGCTCCTACAATGTTGAGATCAACAACAACAACGTGTGTCAGATGAGGATCGACTTCGAAACGTTCAACCTGGCGCCACCAACTACAGTAAGTTTCGCTACTTGATAAGAGGTGGCGCTGTAAGCAATTTTTTTTTGTAAAATTGTGTTGTACGTTGTAAAGGACGACTTTGTGACGGTATTTATTATTTTACCAGGTTGATACCGTGGAGAACGTCACGCAAAGGCCGGGCTATTCGTGCAGAAACGATATCTTCCAAGTAACCAACCTTCAAGCCAACTCGGACTTTTTGCCGCCTCTCTGTGGAGATAATAATGGACAACATTGTAAGTCACTGATACAAGATACCTTTATTTTTGATAATACTCCAATAATTGTTGTAATTTTTGTTACTGCTAACATGCTAGAATTCCGTTAAGCAATGTGTAAACTTAATTCATTTTGCCGCACTCCATTACCTAGGTATTCAATTTACCCCATCAGTAATTTTGGGCATATACAAACACGTAGCGTTCCTTTTTCCCATTTCGCAACGTCCAGCCGGCTGGACATACCTACTCGTTGACCGTCTTTTATTTCTTATTATTATTAATTAGCAGAATGAAAGTGTTTTGAGAATTTTATGCCAACGTTCATTGCAATAACACTAATTCTACAGAATGTCATTACTTAATCATTATACTCTTGAAGAGTAAGTAAACATTTTCGTATTTACTTTGTGTACATACATAATTCCCAATAAAGAATTCTCCTAATGCAACATTCTACGAGTTTAAGTGAACGTATTCCAAAATCAATTCTTATTTTACATTATTTACAAACATTTAATTAAATCATCTATAATTTAATACTAGCTTCTGCCCGCGACTCTGTCCGCGTGGAACTCGTTGAAATCGCAGCTCCATACAAACTTTTACCCCCCATTTCACCCACTTAGGGGATGATTTCGGGGATAAAAACTAACCTATGTCACGCTCCATCCCTTCAACTATCTCCACTTAAAAAATCACGTCAATTCGTCGCTCCGTTTTGCAGTGAAAGACGGACAAACAAACAGACAAACACGCACATATACTTTCCCATTTATAAGAAATATTAGTATGGATTGCTTGAGCAAGACATGAATTCCAGAATGTCTATATTAAAGGCATGCTTTCGGATAAATGTCTTTTCAGGATCTAAAGGGTGTTCCTGCACTTGGTACCCCATATAAAACTCAAAGTACCATTTTGCCCCACAGTGTACGTTAGGGTAAACGCATCAACAAACAGCCGCTCCATCCGCATCAACTTCAAGATCGCCGACCGTAGCACGCAGCCCAACTTGCCCCAGGCCACGTGGAAGATCAAGGTCACGCAGCTAGAGTGCTTCAACACTTTGGGGTAAGTTAAACATTTGAATTGTTAATCCTATAGAAAACGAATGGGCTCTACAAACCACACAATTATCAATTCTGATTTGTCGGATACAATTTCTGACAAATTGAGGCAATTTAGGGATACCATTCAGTAAAAATAATATTGCCATATTAAAGCACTGTCTCATGATTGTGATATTATTCATTTTTCCTCAGATATAGTTATTTATAGTAAGATGAAAACGTGATTTAAAAAAATACAAAAACATCAAAGCGTGACTCAAATCGACTATGAAACGCGGTTTTATATCACTAAAACACCTTCAAAATATAAACTTTTTAATAAAAGGGTGTTTAATTTGTAGAAAGGCTTATTTATTACACATTAAGTATACAATATTTTAAACATTTAACTTTATAATTATCTGACCGTAAACTTGGCTGATCATAAATATTTTCACGGTACAAATTGCGTTGATTGTGATGTGCATACAATTTGTCAGGACAACTCGTTAGACAGTTGGAAGCAGCGCAACATGCCTCCAGACGGGTAACCTATCGCAATCACTAAAATTTATTAACCGAATATCGTTTGTCCGAAAACTTTTCGTACTATTATGAGTTCTCCGAATATACAATTCATAACTTTTTCATTTACCATTTGATGTTATCCAAATGTTTCGGTTGTCCGAAAAACTTTTACCGCTACAGTCATTTGGGCTTTGGCTTGTTCCAACTTTTGTTTCACAGCCAATTTTTTACCTATCCATCATTACTTTCCGCATTTCATACGTTTAGCCAAATGTTCATTTTGAGGGAAATTCAAAAGTAGTTTTACTGAGACTCTAAGGCAGGTCGGTGTAGGTACGAAGTGAGGAGGAGTGTCAGGTGAACTGCGACCCTACAGCGCGCGAGCCGAGCGAGTGTAGCGAGCGTGCCGCGGCAGCGGCCACCGAAGCGCCAGAACCGAACACTTTTTTACTACCTAATGCTTACATATATACTGTATAAGTATGGGTCAGGTCGGAAGAAATAACTTGAAACGCCGCCATTTCATGATATGCCTAAAAGTTGGCCAGGCTTATCACGATGTGCCTGATAAACAATACGGCAAATCTTTGAGAACAACGCATTCGTCGATATTACTAGCTCTATACCAGGCACATCGAAAAGTAGTTTCTTCCTTGGCCACTGGTGGCGCTGCGTATGCGATGGCGGCCGTGTTTGTTGTGAGCCAATAATCAGGGCGAACAAAAATGGCTTGTCATAAGCGAACTCTGTCTTAGGTCGGTTAGGTTAGGGTTCACTTGTGCCCCTTAGACCAGAAATAGACACCCCGCGCAGCGGAGTGGCGTCGACTCGCTGGAGATTATTAGTCCGCACTCCTTATTTTTTTTCATTTTCGTATGCGATATGCCTCGGAATTTTCGTGATCTGGCGAATATTACAATCGCCCGCCGACATATACATTATTTACCATAAATACAGCTTTAGGAGGATAACCTTAGTTTAATTTTAAACTTTTTGCTAATGTTTTTAATATTGAAAATGCATAAGGTAACAAACATTTTCATAAACAAACATATGAATTACTAACATATGTGTGCTCCGTATAAACAATAATATTATGTCAAATATAATAAAGCCGATTTGATAAAATACGAACAGATTATCAACCGAATCGTTACGTCGGTATAACGATATTGCGGGTATACCAATAATTGGGAATCATGGATTTGTCAAACAATTACAAAAGCTAAACCATAAAATGACCAGCCGTAAACGTCGCGAACTAAAGTGTCGGACAAACGAAAAAAAAGGCAAACGAAGTTTGTCGAATAGTAAATGCCGAAATGAAAATAGGACAAAAAAATTTAGTGATTCAGATAGGTAACCCTCCAGACGATAGCAAATAGTCAGTTGCTGATAAATTGGGGCTGACAAATCGTGACATGTATACCATGACATGTGTACCCCATTACGTTTAGTGCGTATTACCTAGTGCTGTACAACACTATAGTCGCACTCTTTAAATGATAGCTTTTCACGGGTCTAATCTAATGCACAAGCTGTCCGGTGAGTCCCGTCTTGAAACGTCAAAAATAAACGGTACGGGCTTTACGCCTTATGCATGTTGAGATTATTATGTGGCCGACTTTCTATACAATTCTCATTGGAATTAGAATCTTCTAAATGGGTCGGTAGACTTGCCTTTTGAATCGACTACTTTGATGCAATTTGGCAACTCAAATACCTAATCTCAATTATGACCCTAATTCGCTGCACCTAACTAAATTCCGCGCGCGTTTCGAATGATTAAAATCGATATTTTTTCAAAATCCGCTTCTTTATAACTAATAATGTCAATGTAATTGTCATTGGAACAGTAAAACCACTTGATAATATAATTTTCTTCTAGTAAATACCGCGACGGCCTCCTAAACGCGATCACGTCGTCTCTCCCATCTTCGCCGCTGGTGAGCTCCGCTGACAGAGACGAGTATCTTATTGGTAAGATATATTCGTACTTCCCTTCAGAGGCGTCTTTACCGGTGGTGCAGGGTGTGCGTTGCACACTGGCGCAGCGGTCCTAGGGGGCGCCGAGCGCCGCCCGCTACCATTCCATATTGACCGCGCGCTTACTGGGGGGCGCTAGAGTAATGCTTGTACACTGGCGCAGCGGTCCTAGGGGGCGCCGAGCGCCGCCCGCTACCATTCCATATTGACCGCGCGCTTACTAGCGGGCGATAGAGTAATGTGCGGGCGCTACATGGGCTAGAGACGCCTCTGCCTGCTATCATAGTAACACAATACAGTCAATGGCAAAAGTAGCTACGCGGGTCAAGTGCTCATAATGACCTACACACGACTCTAATGTCAACAGGATAAGGACGGTCTAGATCATTTTGAGTGTGTTATTTTGCGTAGCTATTTCTACTGCTGACTACAATATACATACAGACATTGTAATTTTTTTTCACGGTATTGTACAGTCGGCGTCAGACATATGTGTACTTTGACGACCGCTTTAGTTTTATTTGGTAGTAACCCTGCCTACGAAGCAAGAGGTCCTGGGTTTGAATTTTTTTTATTTGTGTGATTTCAAAAAATTGATCCTGAGTCATGGATAAACAGCCTACTCAAACAATACATTATTTTACGACACAATCAAGTTAATACTATAGTATTTTATTTCAACAAAAATCTCACTTGATGAAATATAAATAAAACTTCAGTAGGAAAGTTAGGTATTTATCGAAATTTAACCAAAAAAACCATATATTGATTTAAACTTTCACGATTCTCACACATTATTTATACTAAACGGGACTTAATCGCGTATTAACTTATTTATTTACCTCACTGAGGTCTCTCGACGTTTCGGATGTGTTGCAACATCCATGGTCACGGGACAACTCATGGAACAACCCGTGGATGTTGCAACACATCCGAAACGTCGGGAGACCTCAGTGAGGCAAAAAAACCATGCCCGAAGAGTTTTGCATCTCTTTTTGTCGTGCGCGAAAAGCATAAGCGTGTCTGTGTCAAGGAGGCGTGGTCGACTCGAATCAAGGCATCCCCTTAACACTACGTCATGATACACATACATTCTTTTGTTTTACCGCCCAGGTGAATAATGTTGTAATTGTCTTCCTCAGCACCGCCCGGCTGCCTGCAATACTACCCGGATCGCTCGGGGTCGTTCGAGTCGTTAAACTATAACCGCGGTTCCGGCCCTTACATAGCCAACCTTGCTTACGCCACGTGCTTCAAACGAACGTCTGACGTTTGTGGTATCAAGTGAGTAATTTCTTCTTCGAACACGGGTCGTGCGCCGCGGATTTACTATCTCTCTCACTATCTCTATCACACAGTTGCTAGCCCCACGCTAATATTTATTTAATCTTATGGCATATATTATTTTGGCCTTTAAAGTTTGTCACTCTTTAGTACAGTCGAGGTCAAAGATATCTTTACAATTGAGTGTTACAAAAATACCTTTACATTTAAATAAGTTTACATACTACATGACAAAAACATACTTACAACGCACATGACGGTTTCATCTTTTCACTTAATGCTCCAAAGTTCTGTTTACCATCTGTCTTCCATAAAATTAAACATTTTCACACATTGTGACATAATAGGTTTACATTGCATGTTACAAAATAAGTTTTCCTGTCAATGTGCCCTAAATATGTTTACATTAGCAAAGGCACTTGAAACTATGGCTACATAAATATCTTTACAGGTTGATTGAAAGGTTCTTAATTTGAATATTGACATTGAATTGTCATATTCATTTCTTCCTTAATTTCTTGATTTGAGTCTTATATTTGTTATCAATTTCGGCTCTTTAACCGACTTAAAAAAAGAGGAATTTATTAGTCGTTTTTATATTAGCTCTTATAGTTTTGCAATGTCTGACTGTCTGCCTTTTGGCGGGTTCTTTATACAAGGTGTACCAAAAATGGGGTGTGAAACCGATCAAGGGCATTACCCTTTCGGCCACTTTCGAAACCAAATTTTCGAAACTAGTAGAGAAAACGGAATCATTCGTCTTGTTTGGAAACCAGGTTTCCTAAAAATAAATCACAGTCTGTTTTAGAAACTTCTACCGAATACGGAATGTTAAATCTGCTTCCGAAGGGCAAACAGACGTGAAATAGGAGCCCCGCGGAGTGGGGCTCCGTCGACATCGCTAACGTAAAGATAAAACGACGAAAAATTATGTAGGCACGACATCATTTACTCTTATACCTTACATCAAAAAAGTTGATATTTTTTTTGAGGTTTCGAAAGCAGATTTAACATTCCGTATTCGGTAGGAGTTTCTTAAATAGACTGTGATTTATTTTTAGGAAACCTGGTTTCCAAACAAGACGAATGACTCCGTTTTCTCTACTGGTTTCGAAAATTTGGTTTCGAAAGTGGCCGAAAGCGGCATAACAGGCATCGTGTTCTGATCAGGAAAAATTAAGAGAACAATTTTTTTGAGGCAATTTTTTTTTATATTTGTATGGAGCATTGGCCGACTGAGGCCATCTGGTCCATACAAAAGTAAAAAAAATGGCGCCAAAAAAAAGTCTTAGGAAAGGGGGAATTTCGCGCAAATGGAAATCCAATTTATGAAAGATTTTGTTACTTAAGTTTCTTAAAATATCGCGCCCCGTACCCGTACCCGTACCCGTGAATGTCACAGACGTTTTTCATGGTCGTCGTACCACCTTAAAAATGTTTACAAATATTTGTGAATTTACCTATAATGGCGCGCAACAATTTATCCTTCTTACACATAACATACAACAAAATAAAGGATTTCTCATTGTATAACGCATACGCGTCAATTACCCGTTTAATTAACGCCATAATCTGTACGTATCCCGATTAGAAAACAAGTAGGATTTTTTTTTTGACGCATAATTTTTCACTTTTCTATGTCGGCCCCTTCTTGGAACTTTCCTCATACAGAAAAAAATGTCGTCGTTGACGTCACGCCCAAAATGAAAGAGACAGAAATATTTGACAGTATAGTACTGTTTTCGGTGATTGTCATTATTTGAAATAAGAACCGAGGTTCGTGTCAAACTGTAAAGATATTTATGTAGCAACAGGTGTAAGTAAAGAAAAGTACGCTTGAGCGTAAAGTTTGAAGTGCCACTGCAAATGTAAACATATTTAAGGCACATTGACAGGAAAACTTAATTTGTAGCATGTAATGTAAACCTATTATGTCCCAATGTGTGTAAATGTTTCTATGGAAGACTGATGGTAAACAGAACTTTGGTGCATTAAGTGAAAAGATGAAACTGTAATGTGCGTTGTAAGTAAATTTTTGTCATGTAGTGTGGAAACTTATTTAAATGTAAAGGTATTTTTGTAACACTCAATTGTAAAGATATCTTTGACCTCGACTGTACAGTCACACTACACAGTACAGGCACAGGTACAGTTCAAACTTTACGCTCAAGCGTACTTTTCTTTACTTACACCTGTTGCTACATAAATATCTTTACAGTTCGACACGAACCTCGGTTCTTATTTCAAATAATGACAATCACCGAAAACAGTACCATACTGTCAAATATTTCTGTCTCTTTCATTTTGGGCGTGACGTCAACGACGACATTTTTTTCTGTATGAGGAAAGTCTTCCAAGAAGAGGCCGACATAGAAAAGTGAAAAATTACGCGTCAAAAAAAAAATCCTACTTGTGTTCTAATCGGGATACGTACAGATTATGGCGTTAATTAAACGGGTAATTGAAGCGTATGCGTTATACAATGAGAAATCCTTTATTTTGTTGTATGTTATGTGTAAGAAGGATAAATTGTAGCGCGCGCCATTATAGGTAATTTCACAAATATTTGTAAACATTTTTAAGGTGGTACGAGGACCATGCAAAACGTCTTTGACATTCACGGGTTAATGGCGCGATATTTTAAGAAACTTAAGTAACAAAATCTTTCATAAATTGGATTTCCATTTGCGCGAAATTCCCCCTTTCCTATGACTTTTTTTTGGCGCCATTTGTTTTACTTTTCTATGGACCAGGTGGCCTCAGTCGGCCAATGCTCCATACAAATATAAAAAAATCGCCTCAAAAAAATTGTTCTTTTAGTTTTTTCTGATCAGAACACGATGCCTGTTATGCCGCTTTCGGTCACTTTCGAAACCAAATTTTTGAAACCAGGGGGCCTAGACAAGGTTACAATTGACAAGCGCTAACGTAAATAGAAAATAATAAAATGTATGGGAATGACAGATGCCAACGAAACACTTTTCGTTAAGTTCTGTCATTCCCATACATTTTATTCGTTTTGTATTGGCGTTAGCGCTTGTCGATTGTAACTTTGTCTACAGCCCCTGTAGAGAAAACAGAATCATTTGTCTTGTTTGGAAACCAGGTTTCCTAAAAATAAATCAGTCTGTTTTAGAAACTCCTACCGAATACGGAATGCTAAATCTGCTTTCGAAACCTCAAAAATATCAACTTTTTTGATGTAAGGTATAAGAGTAAATGATGTCGTGCCTACATAATTTTTCGTCGTTTTATCTTTACGTTAGCGATGTCGACGGAGCCCCGCTCCGCGGGGCTCCTATTTCTCGTCTGTTTGCCCTTCGGAAGCAGATTTAACATTCCGTATTCGGGAGAAGTTTCTAAAACAGACTGTGATTTATTTTTAGGAAACTTGGTTTCCAAACAAGACGAATGATTCCGTTTTGTCTACTAGTTTCGAAAATTTGGTTTCGTAAGTGGCCGAAAGGGTTATGCCCTTGATCGGTTTCAAATCCCCAGTTTTTGGTACACCCTGTATAAAGAACCCGCCAAAAGACAGACAGTCAGACATGGCAAAACTATAAGAGCTAATATAAAAACGACTAATAAATTCCTCTTTTTTTAAGTCGGTTAAAGAGCCGAAATTGATAACAAATATAAGACTCAAATCAAGAAATTAAGGAAGAACTGAATATGACAATTCAATGTCAATATTCAAATTAAGAACCTTTCAATCAACCTGTAAAGATATTTATGTAGCAATAGGTTTCAAGTGCCTTTGCTAATGTAAACATATTTAAGGCACATTGACAGGAAATCTTATTTTGTAACATGCAATGCAAACCTATTATATCACAATGCGTGTAAATGTTTCTATGGAAGACTGATGGTAAACAGAACTTTGGTGCATTAAGTGAAAAGATGAAACTGTAATGTTCGTTGTAAGTTAGTTTTTGTCATGTAGTGTGTAAACTTATTTAAATGTAAAGGTATTTTTGTAACACTCAATTGTAAAGATATCTTTGACCTCGACTGTACCACCCAAGGGACACACGGGTGACACGGGACGCGTCCGCAGGAACTACCTATACAGTGGTAGGTATAGGTAGTTCCTGTGGACGCGAGTGACAGTTGTCCCCCCTTTGTCAAGTGAGTGGGCAACTCGACTGTTAGGAGTTCTTAAGCCGTTCGAAGGCCTCTAACTCGGCTTAACGACTACTGTCATAGACATCAGCCGGAATCAACTGCTTAACGTGCCTTCCAAAGCACGGAAATGCTCATTTATATTAACCACTCAAAGATCAGTCGGTCACCTATCCAAAAACTGACCGCTGCTATCTTTGATTAACCTGCGTTATCGTTTCCGACTCGCAGGCGCCGCTAGGCTATGAGCGCTTCACTGAGTGATAGAGACGCAGCGCTACTGTGCGAAAGAGAATAGAGATACCGCCCTACCCGCGCCGCGCACGACCCGCGTTCGATGTGTGGAGGCCTCTAAGCATACTGGGCAGAGGCTGGATATAGGTGCCGTCGGCGCAAGGTTCCAAAGTGTCGCGTGATTTTTTTTTCGTTATACTTTTTTATCTATGGCCGCTAGAAGGGCGCCGATGAGATGTTTGCGCTAGCGACATTTAATCTTCCTATGATACTGGGTCCTCTGATACAAGCAACGACGGTAACATAAGTTGTATCCTACAGATATGCATGGACAGCTTCAAAAAATAACCTCGGAACGCCGGAATTAACGCCATCTATGTGCGTGTCCAAACAGTTACATAACCTACCTATATTTTATTTGGACTAAACTCGCTAGATGGCAGGAGTGTAATGGTTGCCATTTTCTGATTTATTTATCACTGGATTGAATATAATGCGAGTGCCAGAGTAACGGAGTTCACGCGGTGATATTTGTTTTGAATGGCCACCATAATACGACTCAAGGGCTGATAGCATAACAGGATATGTGGTCAAGTTTTACGTGGCGATTTGGGCCGTGAAACGTGACAATAAAACCTAGCATGCTAGCCGGCCAGGTATACATATATTGAAAATCGTTTTAAACCCACAGACTGACAGCCGCCAGTTTTGACATGGCGTACCGTCAAGAAGACAACCTGTACCTTGACACAGACTGTCAGATCAACCCGTTCACGCAAGGAATAGCCCAGTCTGAGGACTACCTGTTCATACCAGAGGCTGAGACTGCCGACGGACTGAGGGGAGCCAAGTTCTGCGGACAGAGTGCTAGCAATCAGATTATTGCCTGTAAGTATCCTGTATCAGTAGTGCCCGCTAAAGTGGTCAATATTTTTTTGCATATATATACCTTACCCGTTTAATAAAAGCTAAGAGGGTGTTTTTTATTTCGAACATTAAAATAATTCAAGTTTTTTCTTAAGCAATTCGCAAGTTTTCACTTCTGCCGGCACTCCCGGAGTGCAACCCTGTCTTTTTTTTATACAACGACGGTGGCAAACAAGCGTACGGCCCGCCAGATGATAAGCGGACACCGCAGCCTATAGACGCATGCCGCTCCAAAGGAGTAACATGGGCGTTGCCGACCCTTGATATGTTTGAGGATTCGCCGTGTTGACAGCTGAAGGAACAAATTCCCTCACTCTCAACACAAACGACCTTGCTCACCTCCAGGAAAACAACACTACTACAGAGCAAGTGTAGTGTTATTATGGCTGTGGTCTTCTGCAAGGCGGAGGCACTTCCCCAGTTGGGCTGCTCCACATTCGAGCGGAATGACATTTCGCTGTGCCCTACCTCACGAAAACATCATATTATAAAAAGGAAAATTCTGTGAGATCGTAGCTTTCCAGGTTTGTATGTAAGGGAACCGCTGATCCGATTTAAAAAAATCTTTCACCTGCGTGTAGAGTGGACTTTCTGGATGGTTAAAGTGTATGTTTCATCCGACGGGGTTGCCTGCGTTCTTCGCAATACGCGGGCAAAGCCGGGCGGGCAGCTAGTCATATACCTATACGACGGTTACACTTAATTTTTTTTTCAGCTACTCCACCCGGACCGCTGTACGTTCACTTCCATAGCGACAATCTGGTGACAGACGACATCAATGAATTCGGATACAGATTTAACTACAATGTGCTCAATAACTGTAATCTCAAGCGGAAGTGAGCCTTTTTTTAAGGACTAGCCTCGGCTGGATTGTATAACTTAAAGCTAGTTTTCAAACTGGGCTTATGTTACCGGAGTAAACTCACAAAAAGGACGAGGCACTATTTATATATACATGACGCTATGTTAAACTAAACTAGTAAAAATACCTTCGTGGAATACAGAAATCAATCAATATAATTAAAGTACGTTATCCAAATAATGAATTGATTCGAAACTGTATAAAAATGGTCGTTACCCAATGATTAGGGTCATATATATTTGTTTGTCAACTCCTTAACATCATCAGTTTGACAGAGCTTAATAGAATTAATTTATTTATTTTGATAGCAATACGACCAGCCGATGCAATCACTTAATTTTTAATCACTTACGAGTGAAAAAATATTGTTTCACGCATTTATCGAGTGCCAATAATACTTTGTATGTGTAGAATTAAGGTTTACGAATAAACAGTACGATAACATTCTGTATTTTTATATTTGTAAATAAGGCTTTGACCATGGGTAAAACTAGTAGTCCGGGCGATGCTGACACAATTTTTGAGGTCATTTGTACCAAGTACCATGTACCCTTAAATTAGTGTTTAGAAAAAAGAAAGTTACGCCTTTGCGGCGCTATAGTGGCCATTTGGAACCGTGGGAAAAGTATGGCTTGGTGATTTTCGTGAATGGCTGGGCGATTCTCCGAGCGTTTGAACCGCTCGGTTTTAACGTCATTGTCGTCTCAAGATATTTCATCAGAGGTAAAACGTACCGCAGAACCTTTAATCAAAACAGATTCAGTACTGATATTGGCTAACATCTTCATCAATAGTAGACTCTGGTACTCGTACGTTTTAATAGTATTTACTGTCTCCGACAATGACGAAAACAAAACGCCTTAATAACGCTGAATATTCGCCCGGCTACTCAACGATGATTAGCTGTGCAAAAACTAGCCTGGTACAGTCGAGGTCAAAGATATCTTTACAATTGAGTGTTACAAAAATACCTTTACATTTAAATAAGTTTACACACTACATGACAAAAACATACTTACAACGCACATGACGGTTTCATCTTTTCACTTAATGCTCCAAAGTTCTGTTTACCATCTGTCTTCCATAGAAACATTTTCATACAGTGTGACATAACGGGTTTACATTGCATTGTACAAAAAAAAATTCCTGTCAATGTGCCCTAAATATGTTTACATTAGCACAGGCACTTGAAACCTTTTGCTACATAAATATCTTTACAGGTTGATTGAAAGGTTCTTAATTTGAATATTGACATTGAATTGTCATATTCAGTTCTTCCTTAATTTCATGATTTGCATCTTATATTTGTTATCAATTTCGGCTCTTTAACCGACTTTAAAAAAAGGAGGAATTTTATTATTTATTAAAGTCTTATAGTTTTGGCATGTCTGACTGTTTGTCTTTTGGCAGGTTCTGTTTACAGGGTGTACCAAAAATGGGGTGTGATACCGATCAAGGGCATAACAGGCATCGTATTCTGATCAGAAAAAACTCCGATTTTTTTGAGGCGATTTTTTTTACATTTGTATGGAGCATTGGCCGACTGAGGCCACCTGGTCTATAAAATAGTAAAAAAATGGCGTCAAAAAAAATTTCTTAGTTTTTCTTATCAGAACACAATGCCTATTGAGTAATTGCATGAGCGCGCTACGATTTATTATAATATTTGCATGTCGTTAATTACGATAGAATACTGTACTACTACTCACAAGAACACCCTGTAACTAGAAATAAGTATTCTTGCAAATAAACATATTCTTATTCTATTCTATACTATTAAGCTGTTTTTACATGTTTATTCTAGGAAAGGGGGAATTTCGAGCAAAAGGAAATCCAATTTATGAAAGATTTTGTTACTTAAGTTTCTTAAAATATCGCGCTACTAACCCGTGAATGTCAAAGACGTTTTGTAGGGTCGTCGTACCACCTTCACAATGTTTACAAATATTTGTGAAATTACCTATAATGGCGCGCAACAATTTATCCTTCTTACACACTATTCATCAAAATACAGGATTTCTCATTGTATAACGCATACGCTTCAATTACCCATTTAATTAACGCCATAATCTGTACGTATCCCGATTAGAAAACAAGGACATTTTTTTTGAAGCGTAATTTTTCACTTTTCCATGTCGGCCTCCTCTTGGAAGACTTTCCCCGTACAGAAAAAAATGTCGTCGTTCACGTCACGCCCAAAATGAAAAGGATAGAAATATTTGACAGTATGGTACTGTTTTCGGTGATTGTCATTATTTAAAATAAGAACCGAGGTTTGTGTCAAACTGTAAAGATATTTATGTAGCAATAGGAGAAAAGTACAGTCGAGGTCAAAGATATCTTTACAATGGAGTGTTACAAAAATACCTTTACATTTAAATAAGTTTACACACTACATGACAAAAACTAACTTACAACGCACATTACAGTTTCATCTTTTCACTTAATGCACCAAAGTTCTGTTTACCATCAGTCTTCCATAGAAACATTTACACACATTGTGACATAATAGGTTTACATTGCATGTTACAAAATAAGATTGCCAGTCTATGTGCCCTAACTATGTTTACATTGGCAGTGGCACTTGAAACTTTACGCTCAAACGTACTTTTCTTTTACTTACACCTATTGCTACATAAATATCTTTGCAGTTTGACACAAGCCTCGGTTCTTATTTCAAATAATGACAATCACCGAAAACAGTACCATACTGTCAAATATTTCTATCCCTTTCATTTTGGGCGTGAAGTCAACGACGACATTGTTTCCTGTATGGGGAAAGTCTTCCAAGAGTAGGCCGACATAGAAAAGTGAAAAATTACGCGTCAAAAAAAATGTCTTACTGGTTCTCTAATCGGGATACGTACAGATTATGGCCTTAATTAAACGGGTAATTGAAGCGTATGCGTTATACAATGAGAAATCCTGTATTTTGTTGTAGATATGTTATGTGTAAGAAGGATAAATTGTTGCGCGCCATTATAGGTAATTTATACTTAATAACAAATATAACAAATATTTGTAAACATTGTTTAGGTGGTTCGACGACCATACAAAACGTCTGTGACATTCGCAGACCAATCGCGTTATATTTTAAGAAACTTATGTAACAAAATCTTTCATAAATTGGCTTTCCATTTGCGCGAAATTCCCCCTTTCCTTGAATAAACTTGTAAAAACAGCATAATAGGCATTGTGTTCTGATAAGAAAAAACGAAGAGATTTTTTTTTTACTTTTGTATGGACCAGGGCCCTGTTTAATAAACAGTACAATCCTACAATTTTGTATAAAAGTGAAAAATTTGTAAAGATTTTCTTAGTAAAACTATACAAATATGTGACTTAAATGAAATTGTAGGATTGTAATGTTTATTAAACAGGACCTAGGTCACCCCAGTCGGCCAAGGCTCCATACAAATGTAAAAAAAATCGCGTCAAAAAATTGTTCTCTTAGTTTTTTCTGATCAGAACACGATGCCGCTGTTATGCCCTTGATCGCTTTCACACCCCATTTTTGGTACACCCTGCATAAAGAACCTGCCAAAAGACAGTCAGACATGGTAAAACTTGTTAACAAGAGAGCTAATATAAAAACGACTTTAATAAATTCCTCCTTTTTTTAAGTCGGTTAAAGAGCAGAAATTGATAACAAATATAAGACGCAAATCATGAAATTAAGGAAGAAAAGAATAATATATGACGATTCAATGTCAATATTCAAATTAAGAACATTTCAATCAACCTGTAAAGATATTTATGTAGCAATAGGTTTCAAGTGCCTTTGCTAATGTAAACATATTTAGGGCACATTGACAGGAAAACTTATTTTGTAACATGCAATGTAAACCTATTATGTCACAATGTGTGAAAACGTATCTATGGAAGACAGGGTAAACAGAACTTTGGAGCATTAAGTGAAAAGATGAAACTGTCATGTGCGATGTAAGTATGTTTTTGTCAAGTATTGTGTAAACTTATTTAAATGTAAAGGTATTTTTGTAACACTCAATTGTAAAGATATCTTTGACCTCGACTGTACGTTTGAGCGTAAAGTTTCAAGTGCCACTGCTAATGTAAACATATTTAGGGCACATAGACTTGCAATCTTATTTTGTAACATGCAATGTAAACCTATTATGTCACAATGTGTGAAAATGTTTCTATGGAAGACAGATGGTAAACAGAACTTTGGAGCATTAAGTGAAAGATGAAACCGTCATGTGCGTTGTAAGTATGTTTTTGTCATGTAGTGTGTAAACTTATTTAAATGTAAAGGTATTTTTTAACACACAATTGTAAAGATATCTTTGACCTCGACTGTACAAATGGTTGAAGTGTTTTTTTTTATTAACGTGTTCTTGTTGGTATGACGGGCTGTAAGTCACACCAGAGTCTGGCATTACGCTACCGCCTACTTCTTTTTTCATCGACTATCGGAAAATACAAGAATTTGGTCATTAACAATTAAATCCTTCGAATTTGTAATTTATCCGACACGTTCGATTAACGCCAACTCGTTTGCGCCCCCGGTACCAGCGCTATGTACACATCATTTTCCTCTTCGTCATTACGTAATTAGACCCCCGAAGGGTCGCTATAAGTACTTGGTTCAAATGACTGGACAAATTGTGCCAGTATCTTCCGGACTTCACTGCTACGATCGGTACCTATACAAGATGAAAATAAAACTCTTTAAAGCCATCTAAAAACGCATCACTTTACTTAAACTTTTTTTCATGTGGTTGAATATACTTGTATAGTCAAAAAACGTTGTCTATCCGGATTCACAAGCAGCTTGGCATTCCTCAATAGAGCGGAACTTGTTACGGTTTCCATAACAACCTCCGTAAAAGAAAGGCTTGCATTTTTTCTTTTCAGTATCGTAGCCATACCTGAAAAACGGAAAAAAGTATATATATGTATTGTCACAAGTAATAGCCTAACATATACCCTAAACAGCCCATCCCTTGTGTTTTGACTAACATACTGCTTATAAGTACTCGTATGTAGATGGCGCTACTAAACTATTAGGCAGTCGGGTAGCCCCATAGTGGAGACTACCCACATGCCAGCCAAGACCAGCAGCTACAGCCCCATAGTGGAGACTATTCCCACATGACAGCCAAGACCAGCAGCTACAGCCCCTCAGGTTGCTGCGAAAGATCCGGTCCAAAAAAAAAGGCGCTACTAAACTTGTATCATAGACTAGTAACGCCATCTATGTCAGGGATGTTGCAGACATTCGCAACAGCGGAAGTTACGCACAAAGGGTCTAGCAGGCTAAGCTAAGGAGAGTGGCCCCCGACGAGGGATTTGGTGATTCTTTCTGGTGGTGTACTGGCAGGTCCTAAGAACACTCCATGCTTAATATCAGTCCTCGATCTTCTTTTGTTTTCGAGTAATTTAGGATAATATAAAAAATACAGGGTGCCATTTAAAGTGTCATATTAGGTAAACTGTTCAAGATAGAGTAACCAAACAACATCATCACGAATAAAAATAGAATTGGCTACCAAATGCATTTATTTAACCAACATCATGTCCTTAAACTTCCTTAAAAAAAAACTACTTTTATTTTTGTTTTAATTTTTTATGACACTTTTCGCGGAGGTACACTTACAAAAAAAATGTCGTAACAAGCCACCCAATGCCCACTACATACACATATAAAAATATCTTCAAAAATCTTCGTGCGTCATGTCAAAAAAAAAACAATCGTAACAGTGTGTCTGTGGTAGCGTAGCTCCCTAACGGATGGACCGATTTGAATGCGGTTTCTTATGTGTCATAGATAATTTTATCCCGAGTGTTCTTAGCCATGTTTCATGAACATCTGATAAGCCGTTTTTGAGATATTGGACTTTGAAATGAAAATGTCGGGGGTTTTTCAACTTTTCTAAGTTGTACCTATATCGTAGCTCCTTACAAACTTTTGCCACCTTAGACGATGATTCCCGGAATAAAAAGTATTATATACTCGTATGTTAATCCAGGTTATACACTATTATATACACACACATATATATATATGTAAATATATATATATATATGTATACCAAAATCAATTTTAATCCGTTAAGCCGTTTTTGCGTGAATGAGGGATACGACGCTAAACGCTGAAGCTACGGTAGCTCAGTGGTTCAGGCATGCGGCTGTCAAACGGCGGTCGTAGGTTCGAATCCCGGCTCGTACCAATTAGTTTTTCGGAACTTATGTACGGAATATGATTTCATATTTACCTGCTTTTCGGTGAAGGAAAAACATCGTGAGGAAACCTGCATACATCTGCGAAGAAATTCAAAGGTGTATGTGATGTCCCCAATCCGCACTGGGCCAGCGTGGGGACTACTGCCCGTTCCCTCCCGCTCCTGCTGCCCGTTCCGCTCGACGCCCCGCTCAGAGCGGGGCGTCGAGCGTCCATATAAATTGCATTTGTTTTATATGGACGCTGCACGCCCCGCTCTGAGCGGGGCGTCCACTCAGGCCTTGCACTAAGTGTAAGCCCTGAGTGAACGCTCCGCTCACAGCCAGCGCCTGCGAGTCGGAAACGATAACGCAGGTTAAGCAAAGATGGCAGCGGTCAGTATTTGGATGGGTGACCGCCTGATGATGTTTGAGTGGTTGATATAAATGAGCGCTTCCGTGCTTTGGAAGGCATGCTAAGCAATTGATCCCGGCTGCGGTCTATGACAGTAATCGTTAAGCCGAATTAGAGGCTTTCGGGCGGCTTAGGAACTTCTAACAGTCGAGTTGCCCACTCACTTGACAAAGGGGGGACAACTGTTACTCGCGTCCGCAGGAGCTACCAACCACAACCCTGCACGTGTCCCCTGGGTGGTACCTACTAAAGAGTGACAAACTTTAAAGGCCAAAAATAATGTATGCCGTACGATTAAATAGTTTAAAGAATGAGGTTTATTCTCGATTTTCGCTACGGTGATAGAATTGTGCTGAAGTTTACCAAAAACAGTGAATAAATTAATTGATAAATTATAAAGTAAAGGATAATCCTACTAACATTATAAGTGCGAAAGTTTGGATGGTTGGATATTTAGATGGTTGTTACTCAATGACGCTTAAACGGCTCAACCGATTTGAAAGAAATTTTACACGAAGATAGTTTATAGCCTGGATTAAAATATAGGATAGCTTTATCCTGGATCCACGCAGACGAATTTGCAGGCGAACGCTAGTATTCTATAAGTGTACAATTTTCAATATGACTCTGCTTATTTATTATAGCTACTGCCCGCGACTCCGTCCGCGTGGAACTCGTTTACATCGCAGCTCCATATAAACTTCCTACCCTATTTCACCCCCAAAGGAGATGATTTCAGGGATAAAACTATCCTATATCACTCTCCATCCCTTCAACTATCTCCACTTAAACAATCACGTCAATTCGTCGCTCCGTGAAAGACGGACAAACAAACACATACACTTTCCCATTTATAATATTAGTATGTGAGGCGGACTCGTTTACCACACGGCTTGGCCCATCACTAAAGCGGTATGCGCTTCGCCACATCACTAGTTTCCGCGAAACACACCACGAGCGTCGCGTGCGCCGGACGCCTCGCCAGTTCGAGCCAGACAGCCTCAGAGCGCGGTCACGTCCCTCGTCCTCACGCCGCAGCTCTCGCGACATTCCGCGTAAACACCCCGAATACTATTTTGGTGTTCAATCTAAGATTTTACCATGTGTCCTTTTATAATAAATGATTGTGAACTATATTAGTGGGTTTCAATCTTCATTACACTAGTCGAAACCCACATTGGTGACCCTGTGAAAAGTGAATAAAAACATTACGCAAATTATAAGTGGACTTAATTATTTTGTGTTGTGTGGACACGACCACCGTTATTCGCATCACCGAAACATTATATACTATTCTGTGCTGACACAAGAAGTCGCCGTCGTACGCAAATCATTGTCCGTGTTTCTGAAACTGCCTACCTACCATGCACGGTTTACTCAACGGAAATAAGGACGCCGAGGCCGCAGCTGCCGCCGGCGCCGCTGCCGCTGCCGCCGCTGCCGCCGGCGCCGCTGCCGCCGCTACCCCCGGCGCCGCTGCCGCTGCCGCCAGTACCGCCGGCCCACACAATCAACCTAACCCTGACATTGCTGCCACCGCCGCCGCCGCCGCCGCCGCTACCGCCGCGACGGGCGGTGCCATTCAACGCTACCCAGACGCCAACCAGATGCCGCTGCCGATGCCGCCGCCGCTGCATGGACAGTCAACGGGTTATGAGGTAAGTCGTGTAGGCATTCGAGTCCCGCCTTTTTACCCCGACAACCCCGCTGTATGGTTCGGTATCATAGAGGGCCAGTTTCATGTAAATAACATTACTAGAGAACTGACAAAGTTTTACCATGCTATTTCACAATTAGACCCAAAAACAGCCGCGGAGGCGGAAGAAATTATCACGTGCCCACCTGCGATCGATCCCTACACAAAACTAAAACACATTCTTATATCGCGTTTCTCAGAATCGTGCGAGGAAAAAATACACCGCCTCTTAGAAAAAGAGGAAATTGGGAGTCGAAGGCCGTCCTCATTTTTACGACATCTTAGGACGTTAGCTAAAGGGGCAGGTTCCGACCAGATGATAAAAATAATATGGATAGGTAGACTACCCACACATATTCAAGGCAACCTAATATCTCAGCCTCCTAGCATGTCGCTGGACGATCTCGGTGACTTAGCCGATAAATTGTACGGCATATCGCCTTACAACCATCATCTGGTACAGCAAGTCCACCTGCCTACACAATCTAATTATTTTGCGAGTACAAGATTTAACAACGCAAATCCTACAAGCGCTGGAAATACAGCCCCCACAGCAGACTACCCGTATTCAGGTGTAAACCATATAGCTGCGACACACAATCAGAGTTCCTCGAGCGCTTTCCCGTTAAACCACAACCAACCTTTTGACATGCAAAATATGCAGATGCAAATCAACGAACTTACACGAATGGTTGCAGCACTCACCCGAACACAAGAAAATTCTAACCGACCATACCCTCGCAACAGAAGCAGATCTAGATCCCGCACCCGCTACGCCAGCAACAATCTCTGCTGGTACCATACTAATTTTGGTGCCAATGCACGCAGATGCGAACAACCGTGTACAATCGTTAAGGAAAACCAGCAGTAGGGTTGTTAGAGGCGGTAAGCAACCCTACCAGCATTCCTAAAACATATCCTAACCGCCTTTATATCATGGACCGGGCAAGCAAAAAAGATTACCTTATAGACACAGGCTCAGATGTTTGCGTCTACCCTTATAAATTGCTTAAACGGCGACGCCCTCCATCAACATACATACTCTATGCCGCAAATTTAACACCAATAAGAACATATGGAGAAATTGAAGTCAACCTTAACATCGGACTTCGGCGCGACTTCACTTGGTCGTTCATTATCGCAGATGTCAGCAGGCCTATAATCGGTGCTGACCTCCTCACTCATTACGGCCTCCTTGTCGACCTCAAGAATAGACGTTTAATAGACCCTACAACCGGTATGGGTACTCCAGCAAGACCAGTTATTATTGATGACTCCCCATCCATAAAGGTCATCGCAGGTACAACAGTTTACCATCAGCTCTTAGCCAAATTCCCGTCCCTTACCAAACCGACGGGCAACATAGACAACTTCAAACATAACATCCAGCACCACATCAAAACCACTCCAGGACCTCCCTCCGCCTGCAGAGCAAGACGTCTTCCTCCTGAGAAGTTAGAAGCTGCTAAAAAGAAGTTCGACGAACTTCTCCAGGAAGGCATCATAAGACCCAGTGACAGTCCCTGGGCCTCCCCATTGCACATGGTGGCCAAGAAGTCAGGAGGGTGGCGCCCTTGTGGTGACTACAGGGGACTCAATGCCCGCACCCTACCTGACCGTTATCCTCTCCGCCACATTGAAGACTTCGGTATGTCTCTCCAAGGTTCCACTATCTTCAGCAAAGTAGACTTGTTCAATGCATTCTACCACCTACCCGTGCACGAAGAAGATATCCAGAAGACGGCAGTGATAACACCCTTTGGCCTCTTCGAGTTCCTTAAAATGCCTTTTGGTCTCGGAAACGCCGCCCAAACTTTTCAGCGCTTTATAGACGAGATCACCAGAGACCTACCATTCACCTTTCCGTACCTAGACGACATATTAGTAGCCTCTACGGATGAATCCCAACACCTGGAACATCTCAAGACCCTTTTCCAAAAGCTCGAGAAATACGGAGTCATCATAAATACCTCGAAGTGTTTGTTTGGCCAAAGTGAGATTGAGTTTTTGGGATACAAGGTATCAGCTTCCGGCATAGAACCTCCATCATCAATGATCGAAGCCATCCAACAATACCCAAAGCCACCGACAGTCAAAGCACTCCGCAGATTTTTAGGCGTTCTCAACTTCTACCGGCGTTTCATCAAAAATGCCGCTGATATGCAAGCGCCGCTCAACAATCTGCTAAAAGATAGTGTCAAAGGCAACGAGCCCGTACATTGGTCTTCCGAAGCTGACGTTTCATTTGAATCGTGCAGACAGAGCCTCGCTCACGCCACTAGACTCACACACCCAAAACAAAACGCTGAGCTGTCACTGTACACGGATGCATCAGACACAGCAATGGGGGCTGCCCTCCATCAGAGAGGAGACAACGGCTGGGAGCCAATCGCATTTTTCTCCAGAAAATTGTCTCCAGCTCAATCCAGGTATAGCGCTTACGATAAAGAACTGCTTGCTGTTTACCAGGCCATTCATCACTTCAAACACTGGTTAGAAGGAAGACACTTCACCGTTTTCACTGACCACCGGCCGCTAACATTTGCGTTTCAACAAAAGCCTGAAAAGTGCAGTCCTCGCCAGTTCCGCCACTTAGAATTCATCAGCCAATTTACAACGGACATTAAACACATCAGTGGCAATGAAAACATAGTCGCGGACGCCTTGTCAAGAGTCGAGGCCATCAGTCAACCAATTGGTTTTCATGAACTCGCCACTGCCCAAGCTTCTGACACAGAGCTGCAACAACTTCTTAAGAACAACCAAACAAGCTTACAAATTAAAAAAATTGTTTTGCCGAATACGAATACCCCCATTTTTTGCGATACTTCAACTCCTGCAGCCAAACCGTTCATTCCAGCAGCACTTCGACGACAAGTGTTCGATTCGCTGCACAACCTAGCGCACCCTAGCGTTAAAGTGACAGTTAAACTAGTCTCAGAGAGATATACACAGCCCGGAATCAGAAAAGACTGCGCCACTTGGTCACGTTCGTGCCTTGCATGCCAAGCATCAAAGACCAGCCGCCATAACACCACTGCACCTGGATCTTTCGCGCCCCCCAACACCAGGTTCGAACATATACACGTCGACTTAGTGGGACCTCTGCCATACTCTCGAGATTACAGATACCTGCTCACAGTGGTGGATAGATTTTCCAGACTTCCAGAAGCTTATCCACTAAAGAACATAGAAGCTGAGACCGTAGCGCAAAAGTTGTTTTCCGGATGGATATGTCGCTATGGCATACCACTTCGGATAACCACAGACCAAGGCAGACAATTCCAATCAGAACTGTTTTCATCTCTGTCTCGAATATGTGGTTTCCAGCATATACACACCACTCCGTATCACCCAATTGGAAATGGTTTAGTCGAGCGCCTTCATCGGCAACTTAAAGCAGCTCTGAGGTGCCACTACAACACTTCGTGGACAGATGATTTACCAGTTGTAATGATGGGCCTCCGAGCAGCCTACAAAGAAGACATAGACGCCACGCCTGCCGAAATGGTTTTCGGTCAGAATATCAGACTACCCGGAGAATTTTTATCACCTGCAGCATCGACAGTTCAATCTCGGTCAACATTTGCATCTTCGCTCAAAGCAGCATTCCATCGTTTAGCACCAGTCAACACATGTTCTCATGCCAAAACATCAATATTCGTTCACAAGGAGTTAGCTTCAGCAACACACGTATATGTTAGAAGATTCAACAAGACAGGAATGCAAAATCCGTATGAAGGACCTTTTAGGATCGCTGACAGACAAAATAAGACTCTCACTATCATCATCAACGGTTTACCACGCGTAGTATCAGTCAATAATGTAAAACCAGCTTTTATAGATGTGGATGACACTGCTCCGACTTATACCCCTGTCCGGCCTGTTCCTGTACCTATACCATATGAAAAGCCAGCTGTTGCAGCCCAGCCAACACTCACGACAAAATCACAGCAAAGTACTGCTACGACTAGAACAGGAAGAAAAGTCAGATTCCCTGATAAGCTAAATCTTTAGATATGATACCGAGCGATTTCTTTCTTTCTTCTTCTTTTCTCTGGGGGGGGGAGTACTGAGGCGGACTCGTTTACCACACGGCTTGGCCCATCACTAAAGCGGTATGCGCTTCGCCACATCACTAGTTTCCGCGAAACACACCACGAGCGTCGCGTGCGCCGGACGCCTCGCCAGTTCGAGCCAGACAGCCTCAGAGCGCGGTCACGTCCCTCGTCCTCACGCCGCAGCTCTCGCGACATTCCGCGTAAACACCCCGAATACTATTTTGGTGTTCAATCTAAGATTTTACCATGTGTCCTTTTATAATAAATGATTGTGAACTATATTAGTGGGTTTCAATCTTCATTACACTAGTCGAAACCCACATTGGTGACCCTGTGAAAAGTGAATAAAAACATTACGCAAATTATAAGTGGACTTAATTATTTTGTGTTGTGTGGACACGACCACCGTTATTCGCATCACCGAAACATTATATACTATTCTGTGCTGACACAAGAAGTCGCCGTCGTACGCAAATCATTGTCCGTGTTTCTGAAACTGCCTACCTACCATGCACGGTTTACTCAACGGAAATAAGGACGCCGAGGCCGCAGCTGCCGCCGGCGCCGCTGCCGCTGCCGCCGCTGCCGCCGGCGCCGCTGCCGCCGCTACCCCCGGCGCCGCTGCCGCTGCCGCCAGTACCGCCGGCCCACACAATCAACCTAACCCTGACATTGCTGCCACCGCCGCCGCCGCCGCCGCCGCTACCGCCGCGACGGGCGGTGCCATTCAACGCTACCCAGACGCCAACCAGATGCCGCTGCCGATGCCGCCGCCGCTGCATGGACAGTCAACGGGTTATGAGGTAAGTCGTGTAGGCATTCGAGTCCCGCCTTTTTACCCCGACAACCCCGCTGTATGGTTCGGTATCATAGAGGGCCAGTTTCATGTAAATAACATTACTAGAGAACTGACAAAGTTTTACCATGCTATTTCACAATTAGACCCAAAAACAGCCGCGGAGGCGGAAGAAATTATCACGTGCCCACCTGCGATCGATCCCTACACAAAACTAAAACACATTCTTATATCGCGTTTCTCAGAATCGTGCGAGGAAAAAATACACCGCCTCTTAGAAAAAGAGGAAATTGGGAGTCGAAGGCCGTCCTCATTTTTACGACATCTTAGGACGTTAGCTAAAGGGGCAGGTTCCGACCAGATGATAAAAATAATATGGATAGGTAGACTACCCACACATATTCAAGGCAACCTAATATCTCAGCCTCCTAGCATGTCGCTGGACGATCTCGGTGACTTAGCCGATAAATTGTACGGCATATCGCCTTACAACCATCATCTGGTACAGCAAGTCCACCTGCCTACACAATCTAATTATTTTGCGAGTACAAGATTTAACAACGCAAATCCTACAAGCGCTGGAAATACAGCCCCCACAGCAGACTACCCGTATTCAGGTGTAAACCATATAGCTGCGACACACAATCAGAGTTCCTCGAGCGCTTTCCCGTTAAACCACAACCAACCTTTTGACATGCAAAATATGCAGATGCAAATCAACGAACTTACACGAATGGTTGCAGCACTCACCCGAACACAAGAAAATTCTAACCGACCATACCCTCGCAACAGAAGCAGATCTAGATCCCGCACCCGCTACGCCAGCAACAATCTCTGCTGGTACCATACTAATTTTGGTGCCAATGCACGCAGATGCGAACAACCGTGTACAATCGTTAAGGAAAACCAGCAGTAGGGTTGTTAGAGGCGGTAAGCAACCCTACCAGCATTCCTAAAACATATCCTAACCGCCTTTATATCATGGACCGGGCAAGCAAAAAAGATTACCTTATAGACACAGGCTCAGATGTTTGCGTCTACCCTTATAAATTGCTTAAACGGCGACGCCCTCCATCAACATACATACTCTATGCCGCAAATTTAACACCAATAAGAACATATGGAGAAATTGAAGTCAACCTTAACATCGGACTTCGGCGCGACTTCACTTGGTCGTTCATTATCGCAGATGTCAGCAGGCCTATAATCGTTGCTGACCTCCTCACTCATTACGGCCTCCTTGTCGACCTCAAGAATAGACGTTTAATAGACCCTACAACCGGTATGGGTACTCCAGCAAGACCAGTTATTATTGATGACTCCCCATCCATAAAGGTCATCGCAGGTACAACAGTTTACCATCAGCTCTTAGCCAAATTCCCGTCCCTTACCAAACCGACGGGCAACATAGACAACTTCAAACATAACATCCAGCACCACATCAAAACCACTCCAGGACCTCCCTCCGCCTGCAGAGCAAGACGTCTTCCTCCTGAGAAGTTAGAAGCTGCTAAAAAGAAGTTCGACGAACTTCTCCAGGAAGGCATCATAAGACCCAGTGACAGTCCCTGGGCCTCCCCATTGCACATGGTGGCCAAGAAGTCAGGAGGGTGGCGCCCTTGTGGTGACTACAGGGGACTCAATGCCCGCACCCTACCTGACCGTTATCCTCTCCGCCACATTGAAGACTTCGGTATGTCTCTCCAAGGTTCCACTATCTTCAGCAAAGTAGACTTGTTCAATGCATTCTACCACCTACCCGTGCACGAAGAAGATATCCAGAAGACGGCAGTGATAACACCCTTTGGCCTCTTCGAGTTCCTTAAAATGCCTTTTGGTCTCGGAAACGCCGCCCAAACTTTTCAGCGCTTTATAGACGAGATCACCAGAGACCTACCATTCACCTTTCCGTACCTAGACGACATATTAGTAGCCTCTACGGATGAATCCCAACACCTGGAACATCTCAAGACCCTTTTCCAAAAGCTCGAGAAATACGGAGTCATCATAAATACCTCGAAGTGTTTGTTTGGCCAAAGTGAGATTGAGTTTTTGGGATACAAGGTATCAGCTTCCGGCATAGAACCTCCATCATCAATGATCGAAGCCATCCAACAATACCCAAAGCCACCGACAGTCAAAGCACTCCGCAGATTTTTAGGCGTTCTCAACTTCTACCGGCGTTTCATCAAAAATGCCGCTGATATGCAAGCGCCGCTCAACAATCTGCTAAAAGATAGTGTCAAAGGCAACGAGCCCGTACATTGGTCTTCCGAAGCTGACGTTTCATTTGAATCGTGCAGACAGAGCCTCGCTCACGCCACTAGACTCACACACCCAAAACAAAACGCTGAGCTGTCACTGTACACGGATGCATCAGACACAGCAATGGGGGCTGCCCTCCATCAGAGAGGAGACAACGGCTGGGAGCCAATCGCATTTTTCTCCAGAAAATTGTCTCCAGCTCAATCCAGGTATAGCGCTTACGATAAAGAACTGCTTGCTGTTTACCAGGCCATTCATCACTTCAAACACTGGTTAGAAGGAAGACACTTCACCGTTTTCACTGACCACCGGCCGCTAACATTTGCGTTTCAACAAAAGCCTGAAAAGTGCAGTCCTCGCCAGTTCCGCCACTTAGAATTCATCAGCCAATTTACAACGGACATTAAACACATCAGTGGCAATGAAAACATAGTCGCGGACGCCTTGTCAAGAGTCGAGGCCATCAGTCAACCAATTGGTTTTCATGAACTCGCCACTGCCCAAGCTTCTGACACAGAGCTGCAACAACTTCTTAAGAACAACCAAACAAGCTTACAAATTAAAAAAATTGTTTTGCCGAATACGAATACCCCCATTTTTTGCGATACTTCAACTCCTGCAGCCAAACCGTTCATTCCAGCAGCACTTCGACGACAAGTGTTCGATTCGCTGCACAACCTAGCGCACCCTAGCGTTAAAGTGACAGTTAAACTAGTCTCAGAGAGATATACACAGCCCGGAATCAGAAAAGACTGCGCCACTTGGTCACGTTCGTGCCTTGCATGCCAAGCATCAAAGACCAGCCGCCATAACACCACTGCACCTGGATCTTTCGCGCCCCCCAACACCAGGTTCGAACATATACACGTCGACTTAGTGGGACCTCTGCCATACTCTCGAGATTACAGATACCTGCTCACAGTGGTGGATAGATTTTCCAGACTTCCAGAAGCTTATCCACTAAAGAACATAGAAGCTGAGACCGTAGCGCAAAAGTTGTTTTCCGGATGGATATGTCGCTATGGCATACCACTTCGGATAACCACAGACCAAGGCAGACAACTCCAATCAGAACTGTTTTCATCTCTGTCTCGAATATGTGGTTTCCAGCATATACACACCACTCCGTATCACCCAATTGGAAATGGTTTAGTCGAGCGCCTTCATCGGCAACTTAAAGCAGCTCTGAGGTGCCACTACAACACTTCGTGGACAGATGATTTACCAGTTGTAATGATGGGCCTCCGAGCAGCCTACAAAGAAGACATAGACGCCACGCCTGCCGAAATGGTTTTCGGTCAGAATATCAGACTACCCGGAGAATTTTTATCACCTGCAGCATCGACAGTTCAATCTCGGTCAACATTTGCATCTTCGCTCAAAGCAGCATTCCATCGTTTAGCACCAGTCAACACATGTTCTCATGCCAAAACATCAATATTCGTTCACAAGGAGTTAGCTTCAGCAACACACGTATATGTTAGAAGATTCAACAAGACAGGAATGCAAAATCCGTATGAAGGACCTTTTAGGATCGCTGACAGACAAAATAAGACTCTCACTATCATCATCAACGGTTTACCACGCGTAGTATCAGTCAATAATGTAAAACCAGCTTTTATAGATGTGGATGACACTGCTCCGACTTATACCCCTGTCCGGCCTGTTCCTGTACCTATACCATATGAAAAGCCAGCTGTTGCAGCCCAGCCAACACTCACGACAAAATCACAGCAAAGTACTGCTACGACTAGAACAGGAAGAAAAGTCAGATTCCCTGATAAGCTAAATCTTTAGATATGATACCGAGCGATTTCTTTCTTTCTTCTTCTTTTCTCTGGGGGGGGGAGTACTGAGGCGGACTCGTTTACCACACGGCTTGGCCCATCACTAAAGCGGTATGCGCTTCGCCACATCACTAGTTTCCGCGAAACACACCACGAGCGTCGCGTGCGCCGGACGCCTCGCCAGTTCGAGCCAGACAGCCTCAGAGCGCGGTCACGTCCCTCGTCCTCACGCCGCAGCTCTCGCGACATTCCGCGTAAACACCCCGAATACTATTTTGGTGTTCAATCTAAGATTTTACCATGTGTCCTTTTATAATAAATGATTGTGAACTATATTAGTGGGTTTCAATCTTCATTACACTAGTCGAAACCCACAGTATGGATTACCGAGAAGTAAACATGCGCGAATTGGTCCATAAAAACATTTATAATAATTAGATATTTAGAAAAAGATACATAGGGTGACTGAGGTGCGACTTCTCTGAGAGGTGAAGCGGTCTTCTTGTTGTGTACTCGTAAATGTTTCAGAAGCCCGAGAATTCCCTGTTAATCTTGTTTCACGTTCCGTAATAGTCTTCGGAAGCTCGCGACAACGAAAGGCGTTCACGATCGTGGCCGAGACGTGCTTCCATGTCTTCACTGTTTTCAAGCCCGGGAAGCTTCTTCGGACTCCTGAGATCTTGCCACTCGTTTTCTGGCGGCCTCTCTAGAAATTCGTGTCAGGTTCGATCTCTTTCTGGAGGGCATTTTGAGTAATAACGTTTTTGGGGACTTTTGACACATAATTTTGTGATTTGACAGAAGATTTGACAGAATTAAATAAACGTGAGTATCTACTCTACATTAAAAAAGAACTATTTATATACAAAAACATGTTGAATTCAACTCCATTTTTTAACCCCCTTGCACCCCTTATCTTTATAATTTTTATAGCCTATTGCGTGGCCGAAGGTCCATTGAACGTTTTAGTGAAAGTTGCATATTAATCCATTCGACAGTTTTCCCATGATACCCGGACGGAAACAGACAAACAGATAGATGGCGCTGGTGCGCAAAGTAAAGATTACTTTAACCAAATTTTCTCAAATTTGGCCTGTGGGTCACCGTAACTCCATCAAACTTTTTTATACGTCTAATATGGTTTGTTGGAGTTCAGGCGTCGACAGAAATCTGGAGAATGACCTTCTAAATGCGTGGAAATTGGTGAAGTTCTGCATCGCGCTATTGAAGTTTTTAATGTATGTTGTATAAATACAACTTCCTTCAAGCTCTACTTATTATGTCTCACTGACAACCTCAACGAACTTTCACAATTATTATATGTAGAGATTAGTGTGAAGACTTTCCAGACTGATTCATCACCGCACAGCCGAAACCCAGTAGTTTTCTACTAGAAACTTGAAATTTACACCAGAACTTCCTTTTATAACGTAGGCAAGGGATAAGACGGGATTTTTGGAAATTCTATCCCTAAGGGGGTTAAATGGAGGTGCAAACTTTTTATGGAGAAATCATTATTTTTTTAGATGGAGACTTGAAACTTTGTAGAAAGATTACATATGAAGATACAAAAAAAGTACTTTCAGCATTTTAGAAAATTCCACCCCTAAGGGGGTTAAATGGGGGTGCAATGTTTGTATGGGGGAAACATTATTTTTAGAACTAGAGACTTGAAACTTTGTAAAAAGATTAGTAATTGAAATATGAAAAAGTGATTTCTGCGTTCAAGAAAATGGGTGCAAAGTTAGAATGGAGGGAACTTTATTTTTGGAGCTAGAAACTTGAAATTTGAAAAAAAATTACTTATTAAGATACAAAAGAAGTAATTTTTACGTTTTAGAAAATTCTACCCCTAAGGGCGTTAAATGATGGGGGATATTTGTATGGGGGAAACATTATTTTTAGAGACTTGAAACATTGTCGAAATATTACTTATTAGAATACAAAAAAGCGACTTCTGCCTTTAAGAAAATTCAACCCTGAAGAGGGTGAAATAGGGGTGCTAAGAGGGAACTTTATTTTTGAGCTAGAAACTTGAAACTTTGTAGAAAGATTACTTATTAGAATACAAAAAAAAACAGCAGGCAGCGTTTTAGAAAGTTCTACCTCGAAGGGGGTTAAATAGGGGTGCAAAGTTTGTATGAGGGAAACTTTTCCTTTTGAGCTAGAAACTTGAAACTTTGTAGAAAGATTACTTACTAAGGTTACGAGAAATTTGAAGAGCATTCAAAGCTCAATAAAATGCATAAGGGCATTAAGTGGTATTTCAGCTAGAGAGTCATGTAAGCCTGTTTTTAAAAGGCTCAATATCCTCCCCTTGCCATGCATGTACATTATAATAAATAGATTTGCATGCCTATACTTTTATAACGCATTGACATTATATGGACATTATTTACCATTTACCATACCATCTTTATACGTACATAATTTTAAGAAAATAAACAAATTTCATTTCATTTCATTTCATAAGATACAAAACAGTAATTTCAGCGTTTTAGAAAATTCTACCCCTAAGAGGGTTAAATGGGGGTGCAATGTTTGTATGGGGAAAACATTATTTTAGGAACTAGAGACTTGAAACTTTGTAGAAAGTTAACTTATTGAAAAACAAAAAAAAGTAATGTCAGCGTTTAAGAAAATTCTATCCCAATGGGGGATAAAAAAGGTTGAAGGTTTTGTACGGGGAACACTGGATTTTTTAAAGAGATACTCTTCATTAACCTGTCTATTTTTCGATTTCCAGTGCTGAGTTTAAGATTGTTTTAACAGCCTTACAATATTTAACTTTTTTTAAAATCTCACTCATAATAACTAAGATCCCCATTTTCTAGCTCCAAATCCAGGCGTCGCTCTACCTATATCTTGCAGAGTCATTTTTGCTTAAGATTAAAATCAGATTAAAGCATCAGGTAACTGACGGAATAAGTACTAAGCATTCTGCAAACAACTCCCGTAATCTGATTGGAAAATCTTTAAAAATTCTTTAACAATCGCATATCAGGGGCCGTAGACAAGGTTACAATCGAAAAGCGCTAACGCCAATAGAAAAGAATAAAATGTATGGGAATGACAGACGCGGACGAAACACTTTTCGTTAACAACTGTCATTCCCATAGATTTTATTATTTTCTATTGGCGTTAGCGCTTGTCGATTGTAACCTTGTCTAGGCCCCCAATGTCTGCCACTGTTTGAAATGTAATATGTCTAGACCATTTTAACTAAGAATAAAATTCACTTACACATTTTATATCTTTGTCATCATCAAAAATCTACGCGGACGAAGTCGCGGGCGGCCGCTAGTGGCTTATAAAATAATAATCAGTAAAATGTCTATAAAGATCATACATAATGAAACTGTAATACAATAAATTATTATTCCATTCTGAAATTAGTTATAATTATAATTATTACATTGCGATGCCCTTGCATGGTGCATGTTTGATACATAAGCTTAGTGTAACACCATGTAATCTTAACAAGATGTATGCAATAAATGAATTGAATTGAGGTATCAGCACTTTAACACGTAGTTGTTCGTTCCTAGCGTGATCGAATTGTATCGACACCTCGGTGAGCGAGAGCCGAGTTTAGATGCTGCAAGAGGAACCGGCCTGGCACTGGCACGACCTAATGTTACTCATACCTAAACCTTATTGGAGGAGGCACTCCAGAACTACAAAAAAACCTAAACCTTAACACGTTCGCCTGGTATTCACTCGTAATGCTTGCTCAGATGCCGGCAGTAGTAAGAGTCAGAGACAATCGGATTATTTTATTTCGCTAAGCATTTTGCTTATAGATTTTAGAACTTTGTCTTTAATATTTTGGTGAATTGCAAAAAAATTGTACATTCCAAAATTGGAAAATGTCCTCTTACTTCAAAATTCTATAAAAAAATAAGTATTCAAGTAACATGTATTCCAGATATGCTTTCACGTGGTCTTGTTCATAGTTTAATAGGATTTGCACAGTTTTATATTATAACTATGATACAAATATTTTTAAATGCATTTAACGAAAAAAAATGATTTTTGCTCCCATACAAAATTTACTTGTCTTTTGTGTAACATACAGTAAACAAAAAATCATAACTTTGATTTAAACAGCTTTGGCCAAGAAATTTACTGGTAGTCTGTTTAATACCATGTCAAACATCAAGGGAGTTGTTTTACAGGTCTCTAGAACAAATATTTTATATCAATATCTTATATCAAAGCTCGGGGAAGGATTTCGTTCATTTGTGTGACGTCAGCTGTGTAACGCGATATTTCGCATTTTGACGTAGCAATGAACGCATCCGCAACGTTTTTAAGATTGGCAACTCAAAGCGAACTGCTAAAGGAATCGCACGCGCCCACCCATATTAGTTTCTGTGCAGTGATACTAAACATTGCTTCGGAGGTTTTTTTCGAAAATTTCAAGACATATTGCGTTATGCTTAAAACAGCTAAGTAATCGTCTTCTACTTATATGTTTACTTAGTTGAATGACGAAAATAGTGGGTAAACAGTTTGACTTTTGGGAGTACTTGAATTCCTTTAATTACACCTTCTACACGTGTTGAAACAGTGAATGGCATTGATTTTGGCTTCGTTTGTGTAACATTGTGTAACGTTTCACACATAAACCAACATTAGGGTTCGCTCATATTGGTACATTGCAACATTTTATAATTTAAAGATTCAAGATTCAAAGATTCAAAGATTTATTTTGCTCGGAATGCAGTTACATATGGTTACATAGTTTTTAAAATTACAATAATATATCATAGTCCAGTGCATTCAGCCTGCGTGCAGGCGTACAAAACATTTTTTGAGGAGCGTTATATTCCATAATAATAATCATAAAAAATTGCAATAACAAGTCAAAATTATAATAATAACAAATGCAAACAAGAATAATGTCAAATAATAATGAAATAAATAATGTCAGTCAGGTACAATAATGGAGAAGCGAAGAGAAAATTAAAATAATATATAAAAACATCATATCAATCAACATGTCAAACATAATCCAAAAATAATTTTACACTATAAAAGCATTTGTCCAGAAGCCAGTTTGTCAATTTGTTTTGTTTAGTCCGTAACATTGATATTAACATTTTATTTTGAATTAATTTATAATAATATTTAGGATATATAATAAAGTACTGCCTAAGACACAAAAGAAACCTAATCGACCCAACTTTAGGATCTAACTCAGGATAGTGTTTTGTTTAGCTATCTGTAATCCTAAATTATAAATATTTTTGTATATTTGTCGGTAGCGGAATACGCACAGCAGTGGAGATCATGTTTCAATTTACGGCCACGCACGACAATGGCTGGCGACTCGCGCAGCGAGTGTCCATGGCGCGAAATACAAACAATGATTTGCACAGTACAAATGAAGCAATTTAACGTAAAAAAGACGATATGACATATTTAATATCTTGAAATTAATGAAAATACTAGTAAATATGAAAGCGACGCGAACCAATGATTTGAAAATCAGGTATTCAATTATTATTTCTTGAAATAAGGACTTTTTTCTACTAATATGAAAGCGGCTTTATAATTTCCTGTGTGTAACTTTCTTGGTTTTTGTGTAACAAATTTGTGAATATTCCATTGTGTTACCTACGTACATTTTTTTTGCAATTCACCATTTATGTTTATATTTTGCAAATAAGTAGTTGTTTATCTTCTGAGCATGATTTTCCTTAAAAAAATAGAAGTATTTAAATAATATTGTTATCAATATGTTTAACATACTGTTGAATGAGAGTAGTCTAAGCACCATGTATAAAAATTCTGTAAAGTGAGAACCAAGATACAGGCTCAGCCTAGTTTGGGGCTTACCAGATATTCGTTTTGTTTGTTTCGTTTTCGTAATAATAAACAATAAAAAAATCGGTAATAAATTAAAAGTTTTTTTGTAGGAAAATTATTACTTACCAAGTCAAATCTCCTCGGCACGGCCCTGCTGTAATAGGCTCGTAACAGACATCATCTGTAGGAAAACGAAAAAAACAATGATTTACAACAAAAACATTAACCTCCGTTTCGTGGTAGTCGGCTCCTGACTTCAACACAAAAATATTTCGCCCAATTTAAGGTTTTAAACGACCCAGTGCCCGACACTGGCTTATGTCTAAACTGTTAAAACAATATATGTCAACTATGACCGTGATCATTTGTACCTGAGTCATGGATTCTATGTATCTCATATTTATTTATCTATATAAGTAGGTACACATAGCACGTAGAACCGATGGCCGTTGGGGCGGAAAGGTTCTCGAGTGGCAAACACGTATCGGAAGGCGCAGCGTGGGTAGGCCCCCGACAAGGTGGACTGATGACCTGGTAAAGGTTGCGGGAGTCCGCTGGATGGGGGTGGCGCGGGATCGGTCACTTTGGCACTCTTTGGGGGAGGCCTATGTCCAGCAGTGGACGTCTTTCGGCTGATATGATGATGATGATGATAAGTAGGTATGTATATCGTCGTCTAGTACCCATAGTACAAGCTTTGCTTAGTTTGGGACTAGATTGTTTTGTGTAAGGTTGTCCCCAAATATTACGCATTAAGCATGCTGCAATGGGGGAGCATTGGGAAATTTACCCTATTGGATTTTTTTTGTAAACTCCATGTATTATCCTAACAGAGGATTTTGTTCTTTATTTAGTATAAGTACTTTCATATATCCGCAGTATCTCATTGCTCAAGACGAGATTTTTGACCATTGTTTGTCAGTGATGACATAATATGACACTGCAACGTAGTCGCTTACTATGGGCCTCATGAGAAGGCTAAAAGTTACCCAAAGGGCAATGGAGAGGGCCATGTTGGGAATTTCCCTACGTGATCGCATCATAAATGAGGCTATCCGAAGCAGAACCAAGGTAACTGACGTAGGCCTCTGAATCGCTAAACTTAAGTGGCGGTGGGCGTGGTACGCACGTAGAACCGATGCTCTTTAGGGCGGAAAGGTTCTCGAGTGGCGACCACGTAAGCGGAAAACGCACTGTGGGTAGACCCCCCCACAAGGTGGACTGATGACCTGGTAAAGGGCGCGGGAGTCCGCTGGATGCGGGTCGCGCAGTACAGGTTAGTATTGCACTCTTTGCGAGAGTCCAGCAGTGGACTTGGATACTTGTAATTATAATCTGTATTGTTTTTATTGCATTTTCTGTTTGTCATTTAGCAATCCAATTTTTGGCGTTTTGGCTATAGCTGTTAAGGTGCAAATTTTATCTAATAAATAAATAAATAAATAAAAAGAACCCCATTCAAACTTTTAGCAAAATATGGATAAAACGTGAAAAAACCCGGTTGTAAAATAGTGGAAGGCGGCTAAACACTACATCCCATTGAGACCGCTCTCTGAAGGATTGCTTTAGGCCTTTAATTCCAATGAATAGCTAGGCCTTTGGCCTCTCTTGCCTCTCAGCTCGCCCCAGGGCTCGCAAGATACCTTAGGATAGTGAGTGTCCGTCCGGGCTCGCCCTAGGGTCTTCAGACCTGGGCCTCGCATATATAGGGAGCGCTCTCTAAAAGGATACTTTGGGCATGTATATAATATTATTGACGACCAAGTTTATGAGGGTGTTTATTTAGATTCGAAGAGAGTGTGAACTGTTGCACGCACAATCTATGGATATGGAAATCTTTATTTTCAGTAAGATACAAAGAATAAACAAGAATACCATGCAAACCATAATTTATGCGGGTACGAAGTCGCGCGCAGAAGCTAGTACATTATATATTCAAAAGAGCCTTACCTGCAGCAGCAACCATCTGGAGAACCAGAGCAACTAAGGTAAAGAATACTAAAAATGCCTTCATGCTTGCTGCCTTGCGTATTCCGTCTGACGATTAATACTAAGGAATTTCGACTTTTATAAGCTGTAGGCGGAAAATATAAAACAAATACCTACACTGAAACAGACTTTAACAAAAAAACAATTTTAAACTGGTTGAACCATGGAGTCTTTGAATATGTTATTGTGTAAGGTTAAACCATTATAAGTTTTGTTGGTCTAGCAAACATAGCTTCCGCCAATGATGTAATTTAAAAATTGACATCATTGGCTTCGCCACCAAGTTAGGGTCCAGTCAAGTGTAAAAATATGCATCAAAACCTTAATATGCCGACACAAAATATGGTTGCTAGGGCTATGGAAGTCCCAGCCTGGGACCATTCTAGAATTTCTAACTGTCCATGGTTAAAAAATTCGGATAAAACAATAACGTGAAATTCATTTCTAGTATCAGAAGCTAGTTTAATATACATTTGAAAAAATAAAAAAATTAAATACCTTTTAGAACACTAAATAGTGTGAAAAAAAATTAAGTAGCGTGTGGCAGAAAATACCGCTCCGCCTGACTTCATTCTAAAAATTCTAACCGTCCATGAACTCCCAGGGCAGCACACCATACAAGGGTCGGCAGCATAACCTTTTTGACCAAGCGAGCGAAGCCAATCGCTGTCGATAAGACGTCCGTCACGTTCTGACAAGAGTGACAAGTATGCAAGTGCGAGAGTGACGGATGTTGTATCCACAGCGATTAGTCAAAAAACCGGCCAAATGCGTGTCGGGCCACGCGCAGTGTAGGGTTCCGTAGTCGTCTGTCTGTATTTATTACATCGACACGCGCCAAGTAAATGTTGCAGTTGCGTCGGCCGAATTTGTTTTAAGTTGGTCATTTATTACTCGGTAACTAGTTATGCCTACTTAGCCGTGATAGTCTTTCTTTTAAATTAATTATATGTTCTACGGCTACGATTTTTTCCCATCCCATTTCAAAAATTGGGATTTTAAAGACCAATATCTCGCAAACGAATCTTTGAGTTTAAAAAATGGTTAAAAAAGAACATTATATTTGTTTAAGACAGTCATTAATTTGTAAATCTCGTAGTCTTATTCCCATCTACTATTATAAAACATATGTAGTGGGTGAATGTGAATGGAAACATTTCAATCCACCTACATGAGAAAAAGCGTATTGAGCAAGCAGGCGCTCGATATTATGCATCTCGTTTTAATCATAAAACATATGTGGTGGGTAGATGTGAATGGGACTATTTCTATCCACCTACATTTGAAAAGAGCACTGAGCGAGCAGGCGCTTGTTATCTTGCGTCTCGTTCTAATCATAAAATGTATGGTGGGTAGATTTGAATGGGAGTATTTCGATCCACCTACAATACGAAAAATAAGTAGTAAGCGCGGCGCGCGATATTTTATTTCGTTTTTAATCGATACGTAAATATGACTGCAGCGCGCGCTTCAGTAGTACCTGAAAATTGATGTACACGCATGTATTGTAAAGGTGAGAACGAAATTTGGATTGACTAATTTATACTCATATTTGTTCGATTAAGCTACCTTGGTTAGCATATTTCTTGTGCTTACGTATTAGGGGGAGACTGTTCAAGGCAGCCGTCTGTAAGACAAATACATAGCTTTGACTCTTTATTTTACCATCTCAACAGCTCTCTTTGGTTCATAGGTTTCAGACTTATGTCAAGATACTTTCTCCTACAGTTAACATCTTATATGAGCGGATTGGTTTAGTTTACTAACCATCCAAATATACCCGGACTTGACAATAACGTGTAGGTAAAAGCCTCCGTTAAGAGCTTTAAGCTCCAAACATAAATAGGTAGACCAAGTTGTACCATTTATAGAGGTCACACCTTTGGTAGGTGTGCCCCATGATTCAAATATTCCTCATTGATTGTGACTTTGGCCTGGCCGCCTGAAAAGCCGGTGGCTGCAAAGCTTTCAGAGTGCGCTTTGCAAAGCTTTCAGTCACATAACCAAAGCTGGGTTCATTTAGTTTTCATATAAGGTTGTTTCCATATTTTCTAAATTTACTTAATTTACATTCGACAGTAGAATCACAAAACAACCTTTGCTTATTCCTCATTAGTTCTGCTTAAAACGGCAATGCGCCGAACGTAGTTAAGGATTTAGCATAAGTTTTAACCGTAAGAGCTTTCACTAGCTTCTAGCAAGCTTTTCTTTATATTCAGTAGAATCTGCATATAATCGCATTAATTTTGTAACCATAATTATATTCTAGATACATGAGTTGTTTACATACAAGCTTGATAGTAAAGTTAATAACTTGCCTCCTTTTTCTGTAGTAAATTTGCATAAGCGGCACTATGCCACGGTAGGTAAAGCTCTTCAAGCTAATTAGAAACATGTATTATAATCATTTCCTTTGCATAGCTCATATTATGGTAGTTTTCGCTTGCACTATGCTCATAATTCATAAATATTAGAAAAGCCTTAAGCTTAATACAGTAAACTTTACTACATCAATAATCTACAGTTTAACTCTGCCATAGACGGTCCCAAACCCGTTTGAGAAAAGAGGAGGGTAGGCTGAGAGAAGACCTTACCAGCTGTAAAAGGTCAACGTCGAGCATCGGGCGACGGTTAAAAAACTCGATTCCAATGGCCTAAAAAGCCATACGCAGTGTAGGTAGGAAATGACCAAACACAACCCGCAACTCTGAAGATAGGTACCAAAGAACCGGGGGTCTTGGCTTAATCGCCCGGGCCATGAGGTAGCAACCCTCTATAAAAAGTCTCCAATCCTAAGGTGGGACCCGCGCCGATAGGATGAATGGCTTGCGGATGGCAAGTCACTAGCGCCAACCTCGACGGACCTGGCAAACGTCGTTGCATCGAGCCTTCCTGGGGGAATAGGCGTCACCCCTCAGGCGACCTTAGTTATCGGCCTCACTCGTGGGACTAAAATGTCGAATGAAACTCAAAAAAAACCAAACCCAAACAATATGATCCAGCAAACCATCCACAAAAGTATGTTCACAAGACAAAGAACTATGTCAACACCGACCATCCCGTTGACAATAAGCGACGAAAAAAACTGCACACGTCAGCCAAATGAAGAAAATAAAGACGAGCAAAACAACACTGATAACAACGACTGGCAAAAAGACCTCACCCAATCCAGAAGAAACAAGAGGAAAGAAACAAGCCCTATTCAAAACGACAACAACAAGAAGACAAAAAGTAGGCAAGAGATAGCCGTACCAACTCACAATCGATTTGAAATACTGGATGATGTGCCACTTCAAGAGGGTAATGAACCCAAAAAAGAGTATACTCCTAAGCCAGAACCCATATTCGTTACAGGAGTGCTAAATGTAGCATCTCTGAAAGATGTGTTGAATAAATTCCTAGGTCCCTCATCATACACCATGACCACTCTTAGATCCGGCCATGTAATCAAAATCATGCCCAAGGACATACAAACTTACAAGAGCATCAGAGATAAATTTATTTCTAGTAATATCGCACACTACACGTACCAACTAAAAAGCGAAAGAGCATATAGAGTACGCGGCCTCCACTGCACAGAAGACACCACACAAATAGCAAAAGAATTAACCGAAATGGGGCACGAAGTCAGACAGGTAGTTAACGCACTTCACAGAGCCTCCAAAAAACCTCTCCCAATGTTTTATGTGGACTTAGAACCAAAACATACTAACAAGGATATCTTCAAAGTCAATCATATTAGAAACCTGAAAGTCTCATTTGAAGCACCATATAAAAAGAAGAGCCAGGAGATCCTTCAATGCAAAAGGTGCCAGAGATTCGGCCATACCAAAAACCAGTGCCACAGGCCATTTAGGTGCGATAAGTGTGGAGATGAACATCCTACCACAACATGCAAAAAAAGCCGAGACACGGATGCCATCTGTGCAAACTGTCTGGAAAAACATCCCGCTAGTTACAAAGGCTGCATGACCTACAAACGATACAAAGAAAAAATACTAAAAATCACACCCAAAGTAAAAGAAAGTCAGCATGCAACAAAACAAGTTGACAAAACCGAAAGGAAATTCTCATACAACCATACAAGGGACGACAACACAAACAGGACATACGCTGAAGCAACCATGACACAAACTAAACAAGCGGAAAACACCACGGACATTCACAACATCACCCAGATACTGGAAACTATGCTTGAAAAGGTTCAGCAGACAATGATAACCGTAATGGAAAAGATGATGGACAAAATGCTAAATAGCATTGTCCAGCTGGTCAGCAGTCTGTCGCAACGATGATTGGTTGCAACCTCCGAGTACTAACTTGGAACGCCAACGGCTTGACTGAAAAACGTCAAGAATTAGAAGCTTTCCTCCAAACGGAATTCATAGATATAGCCCTGATATCAGAAACAAGGTTTACCGCCAAATCTCATGTTGCAGTCAAAAATTACACAGTGCACACAACAAACCATCCATCGGGCAACAGCCATGGAGGAACAGCAATTATAGTCAAAAGTAATATAAAGCACTATCCCCTGGAGGAGTTCCGCACAGAGAAAATACAGGCTACCTCACTCAAGCTCACAGCCAACAAAACCGAAATGGTAATATCTGCAGTCTACTGTCCCCCCAGACACACAATAACTGAAGGTGACTTCGAGAAATTCCTTACTAAACTGGGTCCCACATTTATCTGCGGAGGAGACTGGAACTCCAAGCATACGCATTGGGGCTCCCGGCTTATTAACCCAAGAGGGAGACAACTTCTACGGGCTATACATAACAATAAACTTGAATGGCTCTCTGATAGCAAACCTACATACTGGCCGACCAACAGGAATAAAATTCCTGACTTACTGGATTTCTTTATTACAAAAAATGTCGACAGGAACTACACAAAAATGGAAACGTGCACGGACCTAAGCTCGGATCACACCCCTGTAATCGTCAACATTAATACAAAGGTCACACTAACAGATCCGCCCACAAGAATATACCATATGATAAGAACAAACTGGGAAGAATATGGGAGTGTCATATCTGCAGAAGTCAACCTTAGTTCAAAGATATTAATGAACGATGATCTTGAAAACGCCGTAGAGGAATTCAACAAAATCATCCATAGAGCCGCCAACAAAGCAACACCGGTATGCAAAGGAGCACCTCTGAAACACAATGTATACCCTAGGTACATCAGAGATAAAAGGAAAAAAGAAGACTTAGAAAAACATGGCACGCGACTAGATACCCGAGGGACAAAGCTTTATTTAATAAATGCTCAAAAGAACTTACAAACCTTATAGAAATTCTAACTAATGATAACCTCCAGAGCTATCTATCAACACTATCACCCACAATAGATACCAATTACTCTCTGTGGAAAGCAACTAAAACCCTTAAGAAACCCAAAGCGCAAATAACACCAATTAGAGACGGCACTGGAGGGTGGGCCAGATCAGATGAAGAAAAAGCCAACACTTTTGCTGAACATCATAGCACCGTCTTCCAACCTTTTTCGGAGTCAGACCAAGAACACACAACGGAGATAAACCAGTATCTTAATTCGCCGTTACAAATCTGTCTTCCCCTGAAAAGCGTAACTCCTAAAGAGGTACGAAGAGAAATCAGAAATCTCAAGGATGGGAAAGCACCAGGGTACGACCAGGTCGACGCAACCTTACTGAAACAGCTACCACATAAGGGGATAATGACCCTGGTGAAGATCTTCAACGCCTGTATCAGACTCGAACACTTCCCAGGACAATGGAAAATTGCCCAGGTCGTAATGGTGCCTAAACCAGGAAAGCCACCACAAGAAAGGACCTCGTACAGACCAATAAGCCTACTACCGGTGGTTGGAAAGCTAATGGAAAAAATCCTTCTTAACAGAATGCGAGAACTCCTGAGCAGTATAATCCCCAGTCATCAGTTTGGATTCCGAGAAGAACACAGCACGATAGAGCAAGTACATCGGACTGTAGATGTCATCAGCAGATGTCTGGAAAACCGATTATACTGCTCTGCCGCTTTCCTAGACATAAGTCAGGCCTTCGACAAAGTCTGGCACGATGGGCTAGCATACAAGATCAAAAAGTCGCTGCCACACTCGTTCTACAGCATACTTTCATCATACCTAAACCGAAGAAGTTTTCAAGTTAAGCAAAACAGTGTATGCTCGGACCTATACGACATACGCTCAGGTGTCCCTCAGGGCAGCATTCTGGGACCAGTGCTATACCTGATCTATACTGCGGACCTTCCCATTAATGTGGGCACAACTACTGCGACCTTTGCCGACGACACTGCTGTTCTTTCGGTCCACTCCAACCCAGCTACAGCTTCAACCCAACTTCAAACCCACCTGAACGATATAGAAAAGTGGTTCATGAGATGGAGAATTAAAGCAAACCAAAGCAAGTCTTCCCATGTAACTTTCACACTTAGAAGAGAAACCTGCCCACCAGTAAAATTATACAACGAAAACATCCCACAAGAAGAACATGCCAAATATCTGGGCTTACACTTGGATCGAAGACTGACCTGGCAGAAACACATCTGGACAAAGCGAAAACAACTTGACAGTAAGCTCCGAAGTATCTACTGGCTAACAGGTCGCCACTCACACCTAAGCAATGAGAGCAAAATGATGGTCTATAAAGCCATAATAAAGCCAATTTGGACATATGGCATCCAACTATGGGGCACCGCAAGCAACAGCAACATCGACATCTTAGAACGATTTCAAAGCAAAACACTAAGAAATATCTTCAACATCCCCCACTGCATCAGCAATAAGTATATGTATCTTGACCTCAAAACACGGACAGTGAAGCAGGAAATAAGCCAGTATAGTCTTAGATACCAGAAAAGACTCGCACACCATACAAACGAGCTGGCATTGGCACTGAGTGGAGACGGAGGACAACAGCACACTAGATTGAAGAGATGTGACATTCCCAACCTCGGAGCGAGGTTTACCTAGAGAGATGGAGAGTTGAACCACACTGTTGGAAGCTCCCTCAATATAAAAAAAAACAAAACTTGACAAACCGTCAGACAAACAAATGGCTTATTGTCTACTGACAGATTGCCATGACGCAGCCAATAGAGAAAAATAATAATAATAATAATAATAATAATCTACAGTGAGATATTAATCTAATGAAATAACTGAGAATAGTGCTTACGACCTCTGTTAGATATGGTTAGATATAACAAAGGAATCAAAAGTATTAATTTATATAAAACTACAAAAGTTCAGTGTTTAGATAGGTATTTCGCCTAAACTATTTGCAATGTATTCATTTAGCCTATTAACAATTATGCACTAAGTAATTCTGTACAAGATTAACATAATTTAAGACCTAGGTTTACCTAGATTAAGACGGTACTGGAATGCAAGCGCTAAAACCTAAGACGAATTTGTGTAAAGAAATGATTGTTTATTTGAAATAAAGATGTTTCACTTTATGGTAATGTTGGAAGGTTTATTTATGAGGTGGAGTATAAGCAAAATGTTCTCATAACAAGCTCGACTATCACTAGAGCAACATATACCCATCTCGCTCCAACCAACCAGCCGTGCCATCAAGCTTTCTCAAGAGTATCGGAGTTTTATTTCCGCCTGTGGATCCCGCTTGTGTGTGAGCGCGACGACAACAGAGCTCCCGTCACGCTCGCACCGTGCCTCCGCTGCTGCAGTAAACAGTCGACGGCCACACATGCTAATTTGTGGGCGCGTCGACCCACTTCCGCGGTTCGGACTAGCGACCTCACTAGGTCAGCCCACTTAGTCCGAGGCTATTGAAGCCAGGCACCAGACGTCGCAACCCTCTTCCCGTGATGTAACTACGGGGCACCGCGGCGTTCAATATTTTTGAACAAGCTATGCAACGATAGCCTACACTGTGAGTTTAACGAGGAAAATAATACGTCTCCACTTTAGGTGGATGGGAGGTACACAAAATTTTTTTTGGTTCACGATTTTTGATTCTACATTTTTGTCGGCGAGATTGATTTATATATATACCCATGCCGTATTAGAGTTTTCTAGTAGTACTGTCTTTTCCAAGATCTCACGGTTCTAAATACTGATTTGCCATACGATAAATAAAAACCGGCCAAGTGCGAGTCGGACTCGCGCACCGAGGGTTCCGTACAAACAAGCAAAAGTTGTAGGTAGTAGGTATGTTTATTACTAAATGATAAATGAAAATGGAACCCGTAACATTACAATATGGAAAGCTGGGGAAGCATAAATTTAAACAGGGTCACTATCAATTTAGTAATCATCCTTTAGGCTTTGATTTCCTTGCGAGTAGTTGCGAACGCCAAAATAAGCGGATTACTTAAATTGATGTTTCTTTTTATTACGTTGATATAATTATAATATTAATTAATTAATTTATTCAGTAACTTAAACTATTTAACAACATATTGGCTGGTGCCTCTTTTTAAGTATTAAAAATACCTGTATTAAACAGGTATTTTAATACAGGTATTTTTAATAAATAAATTTATTTATTTTTAAATATATAAAACTGAGTTCACGGGAAAGTACCTTTAGTTGAGTAAGAGTGTTCGAATGCAGGCTAAGATAAACTATGGAGCATACAAAACTGCCCTACTTTCAAAAAGCATATTTGGAATGGCGCCTAGAATTTTTAACAAATTGCCAACAGCCATCTTGAAACTCCATGACCCTCATTTATTTAAAAAAAACATTGTTTAAATTTCTAGCTGCCAAAGCATACTATTCCACACAAGAATATTTAAATGACCCTAACATAACATAAGCGAATGATAGCATACTTAACGATTTTATATTTAGTGTTTAAGAAGTTATGCATGCTCCATGCTATTTTGTGGCTATTTGTTTGCCTTGACAGGCAAGACATAGTGATACAATCCATAAACTGAACCACCGATGTACTATACCTACCTATGTTTTACAAATAAAATATTTTGTATTTGTAGGTTTTGATACCCTTGAGATTATCTATATGTATAATAATATAAATCAGCCTATATACGTCCCACTGCTGGGCACAGGCCTTCTCCTATGGATGAGAGGGAACGGGTAGTAGTCCCCACGCTGGCCCAGTGCGGGTTGGGGGCACACACACCTTTTTAAGTTTTAAATTATGCGACTTATATTGCTATTTCTTATGGTTGCATAAAACTTTCATTTTGCTACAGCTGAAAGGTATTATAAACATGAGTATTTGATTAAAATCTCAAAAAATGTTTTTTGTATGATTTTACTAAAAATGTCTACTTTTCGTAATTTTTCCTTTGTCTGTGCTATATGAAGTTTGGTGTTTTGAGTTCGAATCCTGCCTTTTGACCAAAAAACGTTTGGCCAAATGATTCATTTGACAAAATTTTCATTTGACCTAATGCATTTTTCGTCAAAACAGTGGTATTTTCGGGAATTCTTTGAATATCATCAAATAGAAGTCGTTAGGTTAGGTTAGGTTTGTTTTATAAAAATCCTATAAAGCTTTCTATTTAAGGAAAACATGCATTAGGTCAAATGAAACTTTTGTCAAAAGAAACATTTGGTCAAACGTTTTTTGGTTAAACATTAGTGAACCTTTGAGTTTGTTGCGAGTACTCGGTTTCAAAGTATGCGACTTCAATTGCTATTTCTTTTGATTGCGTTGACATAAAAGTTTGGTTTTGCTACATCTGAAAGGTCCTATAGCCCTGAGTATTTGACATGAATTTCAACTTAATACCTCTACGCATTTACGAGGAAAAAGGTAGTAAGTTTAAAATTTAAAAAAGATTTTTCGTAATTTTTCCTTTGTTTGTGCTGTATGAAGTTTCTTCGTACCAAGTTTCAAGGTTCTGTGTTAACGGGAAGTACCCTTTAGGTTTTGAGTTTGTTGCGAGTACTCAATTTCAAATTATGCGACTTAAATTGCTATTTCTTTTGATTGCGTTGACATAAAAGTTTGGTTTTGCTACATCTGAAAGGACCTATAGCTCTGAGTATTTGACATGAATTTAAATTTAATACCTCTACGCATTTCCGAGGAAAAAGGTAGTAAGTTTAAAATTTAAAAAAGGTTTTTTGTATGATTTTACTAAAAATGTCTACTTTTCGTAATTTGTCCTTTGTCTGTGCTATATGACGTTGCTTCGTGCCAAGTTTCAAGGTTCTGTGTTAACGGGAAGTACCCCGTAGGTTTTGCGAGTGTCGACAAACTCTAAAATTTGCAGCATAAACGACTGTATCTTTTGATTGGGGTTGGGCACGCCCCACCACATCGCCGCCCGACCGCGGGCACGCTGCACCGCGCCCCACCGCACCGCCACCCGCCAGCCAGTATATAAGCGCTGCGCAACCGCCAGACCGCCAGGAGGATTGCCACCTAGAGCGCAACGAGTTCGGACGCCTCCCAATCCACTTCGCGAATTCGCCACTCTTATTGGGAAATAAGAGAGCCAATACAGCGGCCCGGCTATTTAGCCGGAGGGGATCGCACAGTACACTGCATCACCGCTGTCGGTCGTTACTATAAACGCATATCCTGGAGGCGGAGGCCAAGAAGGAATGCGGATATAGTCTCACCGGCAGTGGCAAGCGTCGCTCGCCCTTCGTCGCCCTGATGGGCAAAGGAAAACCCGCAGGAGGTAGGCCGAGATCTCATCATCGAAACCTACCCACCAGCCGCTCGGAAAACCGAGCCCCCGCTCAACAGCGTGAAGCCTCCGTACTACCAGAAACCAAGATGGGCGGTAGTACGGAAAACCGGGACTCAGACCCACCCGCAACATGCGTCGAATTTTTAAATTCGACGCACATCGAGACGCCGCAGCCCACGGTCGCCGACGCCGCAGCCCACGGTCGCCGACGCCGCGCAACCGTTGCTGCCAGAACCGGACGCCCGCATATTCTCGCCCGTGTCCCCCGCCCAGGAAATCTCTCCGATGGACCAACTGCGATCGGACACGATCATGGGCAACCACGATTATTATGGATTATTATGGAAGCGGACCTCCCATCGCCGGGCCTGAAGGCATGGATAGCGGCATTCGTACGCATCACCAGCTTCGAGATGGGGCTGGATGCAGACCTGCGACCCGAGGACGGACCCTTTATCGAGTTCTTGAGGAGCCACCCGGCCACCCTCAGGCCGGAGAAGCGCCCCAGAACAAGCCCGCCCACGCAGCAAGAGGAGGAAGCCATCAAACGGGCGAGCGCGCAAGCGACCGGCGGTGAGAGGGTTGCTGCGCGGATCCTCTTCCCGCAGCAACCTGTAGTCCAGGGCGCCGTCCAACCAGAGCGGCCACTCGCCACCGCCCAGCCGACGCCTACAGTCGTCGCGCCGCCTTCACCACTGCCACCAGCTACGTCAACCGCGGCGAAAGTCTCTTTCGCTGCAGCCGCCGCCGCTACCCCCAAGCCCACCCCACGGAGGGGCAAGGAGACAGCCGCCCAACAACAAATCAAAATCAAATCAAATCAAATCAAAACATTTATTCGTGACAAACACAACATCGATTAAAAGAAATAATAATAAAAAATAAAACACATTTTTGCCACGAAATGGACCCAGCTCAGCATGTACTAGCTTTGCAGCCAGCGCTGGTCTTCCGCAGGGTCCATTTGGTGAGGACACGGAAAGTAACAAACAAAAATTAATAAAAGGAAAAATACCGTCTCAACTAAAATTAAAACTTAAAACTTATAAATAATTAAATTAAAAAATAAATAGTTGTAGTAGTAATGGTTTGTTGGCCTGCAAAAAGTTGCATCCCAACAAACCGCTACGTGCGTATGGGCCTTAATGGTAAAAGTGAACGCAGCCCATACGCGAACAGTACTACTAGCGCCAACAAACAGAAAACAGACTAAACACCATAGTAGAAATTATTATCTATATCTAAACTAAACACTAAACGTCAAACAATCAAAGCAGCATGATATTGTGCTTAAAAACAATATTATTAAGTTAAACTACGTTGACAAACTGAAGTACACAGCAGCAGTAACAGCAGCCTAGCAACATCAAGAAGACATCGCAGCCCCGCTTTCCCACGATCGTGGCCCCAGTACTGCCGAACTGGGTCAGGATCGTGGCGGAAATCGCCCAGGAGTTGGGGGAACCCCCAAACTGCAAGGCGATGGGCAGTGGACTGCACTTCACCCCGCGGAGCGAGAGGTGGAGCGCCATCTTGACGCCCATGAGAAGGCAGGCGAAGCCATAGAATGGCACCTTTACCAACTGGATAGGGAGAAGAAGACAAAGGTGTCACTTCGCGGTCTTCACGCCCACAGCTGATATCGCCGCCGCCTGCCTGACACTCGGCTATCCTGTCGAGTGATAGGCAGGCAGATCAACGCCAGAGAGGGCAGAGGTGGGTGCACTTACTTCCTTCAACTGGCGGGACCACCGAGAGAGCACCCCGGGATCTATGGACTACGGCAACTCCTGCTCATCCCGGAGGTGAAAATAGAAGCCTGGAGGGGCAAGAAGGGCCCCCCCCAATGCCATCGGTGCCAGGGCTTCAGGCATCATTCAGAGGGCTGCCACCGTCCGCGGAAATGCGTGCGATGTGCAGGCCCACACGCAGCCAAGGACTGCAAGCGACCCAGGACCGAGCCGGCAACGTGCTCCAACTGCGGCGGCCCTCACACGGCCAACGACATAAAGTGCCCGGTACTCCGCAGGGAGCACCGGAACACCAAGGCGGGGACAGCGGCCCACACCGTCCCGCAGAGACCTGGACCACAGACGAGGGCTTCGGTAAAGACGCCATCGGTGGACGTGTCGGCGCCGGCCACGCTCATGGCGCCGGCAAACGCCCCCACACCGAGGGGCACGGCGACCGCACCGAAACCCCCGTCGCAGGTCAAAACCAAGAAGAAGAATAATAAGAAAACGGCCCCACAGGCCCAAGAAGAGGCCCCCCCTCCTGCCGCACCCGCGGTAGAGGAGAGCCTCCCCGTGGACGATGCCAAGGCTCAAAGGGCCCCAGACATCGCTGGCTGGAAAGCCGATAAAGCCAGAATCGACCTTGCCTTGGCCAGAAAGGCCCAGGCAAAAGAAGGAGTCCGTCCGCCGCTCCAATCAGCAGAAGCCGCACCACGGCAGCTTCCTGAGTCCTCCTCGCGCCTCACACCGAGGCAACAGTGCCAGGCGGCAGTAAACCGACTGCTGGCCTTGCACAAAAGCATTTAAAGCCAAGAAGGCGAAAGATTACCGGCCCATTTGTTAATGGGCCGCGACAAAAAGCAGACTCATAGTGCAAGGTCACTGACAAGTCCCCCACCACACTCCATCGAAGGAAGAAGAGTGCGATGAAGACACGCTGACAGACCGCCAGGAGTTTGGCTAGCGGCTTGCCGTGTGCCCAACTCTCGCCCCTCGCCCCCCTTTCCTTCCCGCCTCTGGCCGCTTGGAGACCCCGAGTGCACTGCCGTGGCTTCCCGACTTCTGGCCGCTTGGTCCCCGAGTGCACTGCCGAAGTCCTCCGCTCCCCCTCACCCCTTCCAGGCCGCTTGGTCCCCGAGTGTTGCCTGAGGAGTGAGTTAGTAGGATCCGCGTTATCCCTGGCCGCTTGGAGACCCCGTGTGCACTGCCGGGATAACGAACCCGTCCCGTGGTACTCCCGGCCGCTTGGAGACCCCGAGTGCACTGCCGTTGTACCACGCTCCCGCTGTTCCCGCCTCTGACCGACCCGAATCGTACCAGTTCGGCAACCGTGCCCCGTACCGCGAGTGATCGCGACCATGTAGGACCGTGTAGGAAGTATTTGTATTTAATAAAAGGGCGACAAGACCCAGTTTTAACTATTAACCCGACCGCTGTTCTCATTTATCCCTGCTCCTGCTAGGCTCCTTACCGTCTGAGTTAGCTAGGAAACCCTCGATAGCCCTTCAGGCTGAGGGATATGAGTGTGTGACTCAACCCACACATCACAACGTAATAATAATTTACTTTAAAAACAAAGTTTTAACCGACTTCAATTTAGTACTCCGCCAAGCCACGAGCACTGCATTTCCTATTTTTTACAATTTACCACATGAACTGATTTCCGATAGCAAATGCGTTGATTACTATAGAAAAAAACCGAATCGCTGTATGTGGGCCGATAATATTTGAGGACTTCCATCGATTCCCCAAGATCATCACCAATGGCACTTCATTAGTTCCTATTTCAACGGAATCTTATCAGAACCTGTGACGTACTTTTGCACTTTTAAGTACATAATTGAGGAATTCGATAAGTCATCTGTGGTCTTCATCATCAATTCCTCGCCACCAAATTTATGATTCCGGATGTAAATACACGAGTTATAACAGAAAATACCAAAATCACTACACGCGTGCCTTATAAAATTGAGGAGTCCCCTCAATTCCTCATGGATCCCATCATCTAACTGAATTTTGAAAAAAATGGGACCCACCTGGAAGTATATACATACGAACAAAAAAAAATTTTTCCGAATCGGTTCATCAATGACGGAGTTCTGAGGTAACAAACATTGAAAAAAAAAAAAAAAAAAAAAAAAAAAAAAAAAAAAAAATACAACCGAATTGAGAACCTCATCCTTTTTTTTTAAGCCGGTTAAAAAGAAACAGCAATTTAAGTAATCCGCTTATTTTGGCGTTCGCAACTACTCGCAAGGAAATCAAAGCCTAAAGGATGATTACTAATTTGATAAAGTGACCCTGTTTAAATTTATGCTTCCCCAGCTTTCCACATTGTAATGTTACGGGTTCCATTTTCATTTATCATTTAGTAATAAACATAACTACTACGCGGATACTGGATACAGGTGGCGCGGGATCGGTCACTTTGGCACTCTTTGGGGGAGGCCTATGTCCAGCAGTGGACGTCTTTCGGCTGATATGATGATGATGATGATACCTACTACAACTTTTGCTTGTTTGTACGGAACCCTCGGTGCGCGAGTCCGACTCGCACTTGGCCGGTTTTTATTCAAATTAAATCAATTCAGATTCATTTCATTTCATTCATTCATTACCTATTCAGATTTGTAATTATTGCTGTTATTCTTATTGGACCACTGTTTACATTCTGACAGATTATTTCAAAAAACTTCAAAATTAAATTTAGTGGTCCCGCTACAAACAAAATGCGCCTTTAAGGTGGTCAACTCTGGCTTTGGCCGATAGTACCTAGATGATACAATTAAGTGCCTACCTAACACCGTATACGAGTAGGTACGTACATAATGTAGTTTGCACAAGTGTTGTAATAATTCGACTGTTAATTCTCTGGCGTAATTGCAATTGAAAATTACGCTTAAATTCAAGGTTGTAATTTAGTTTTTTTTTGCGTATCGCACTCGCATTTAACCCTTACCCACCAGGCCCACAGTTGCAAAAAGTCAATCGAATATCAGTCCTACTTTTTTAAATGACGAGCTTCTGCGACCCAGCGTTGCCGGGACTCCGTCCACGTGGAACTCGTTTATATATCTTAGCTCCATACCAACTTTCATCCCCCATGTCACCCGTCATAGTGGGTGTGCTATTGCAAGATACCTTGCACTTTTTGACTATGCGCTGAAACTTGGCACAGTTGATCTTTAGGTGGTCTTGAGTGGATTCAGACCGGGAGCCATCGAGAGCCACCCCGCATTTAGGGGGGGGGGGAGGGGGGAAGTTCGACTCCGCCGCGCTTTATTTAAAGCCATTTTTTTCTGAAACTATACACACCAAGGCAAGTGTTATATCATTTTCGGATAAATAAAGGATGAGGAATCTATTTTACGAACCGAAATAATACATTTTGGAACAAAAAAAATAAAATAAAGGAGAAAAACATATACAGCGTAAATTATTTTTATTCAATATTACTATTATTTTTAAACTACATAAGATACATAAAAACAAAAAATACGGCCATAAAGCCTCATTAATTCGGTTTTAGAAAATATATTATTTTGTATATAAATATGTTAACAGACCGGAAATAAAAAAATATGCGTGAGTCAGGGCGACCTCAATGCATGTGTCGTCCGTGAAGGAAATGAAGGTACAGTTTTAAAATACGATACTTGTCAATTATATGTGATTACTTTGGGTGTTTCGGTATTTAACATGAAATATTTTAAATGAAACTACGCCCTGTCAATTGGTTTATATACAACACGCTCCACTGCAAAGACACTGCAAGGAATCCAACGACAACTCATATATCAAAAACCATCAAGCCGTTTGACGGCCGTTTGGCCCGTGAAATAGAATTTTCATGTCCACAATCCACATACAAACATACATGCATACATAATTACACAAGATATGAGCGCCGCGCCGCCGCCGCCGACCAAAATCCCACGACGACGCAGCACCATCGGCGCGTGTCAGCTATTTACACACTCAGTACTTAGCGAGTGTAGCGACCCTCAAATGTGTTTTATTATTCAACGGTCGGTTTAAATAAATACAGCTACGGTACAGCTACGGTAGCCTAGTGGTTCAGGCATGCGGCTGTCAAGCGGCGGTCGTGGGTTCGAATCCCGGCTCGTACCAATGAGTTTTTCGGAACTTATGTACGGAATATTTACCGTTAGCTTTTCGGTGAAGGAAAACATCGTGAAGAAACCGGTCTAATCCCAATAAGGTCTAGTTTTCCCTCTAGGTTGGAAGGTCAGATGGCAGTCGCTTTCGTAAAACTAGTGCCTATGCCAAATCTTGGGATTAGGTGTCAAAGCGGACCCTGGGCTCCTTTAGGGGCACAACCGGGAATAACGCTAGGAGAATGATGATGATCTACCTTCGACACCGACAAATCGATGTCACCAAGTGTACCATGGAAATTATTCTAGCTATGAAAATGGTTCGGCAATGACTCTTGTTCGTGTGATGCATAAGCTTTGCTGACTATCGGCGCTCTACGTCCAATGTTCCCCGCTCACTGCCACTTAAGTTTAGCGATTCGAAGGGCTATCTTGAGCGGTTACCTTGCTTCCGCTGCGGTAGCCCCATTTCTGATGCGATCACGTAGATAAACTCCCAGCATAACCCTCTCCCTTGACATTTGGGTGACTTTGAGCCTTCTTGTGAGGCCCATAGTAAGCGACCACGTTCCAGTGCCATATTTCATCACTGGTCACACACACTGGTCAAAGACTCGTCTTGAAACACTGCTGAATATTGGATGAAAATATGTGCCGTAGCTTCCAGAACGCTGCCCAGCCGAGTTGGATTCGCCATTTGACTCTTTTTAAAGTTAGAGAGGAGTCTGGGACACACGCACAGAGAGTCGAGAGCAGTCTGCTGGGGTTGGTACTACATGTGCTTTTAACATGATCTTCGCCTTATCCATGTTCATTCTCAGACCAACTCGCTCGGAAGCTTCAATAAGGTCATCGAGCATCGTATTTAATTCCTCCATGGTCTCAGCCAAGACTACTATATCGTCAGTAAAGCGCAGGTGAGTCGTGTACTCACCGTAGATGTTGATACCTAGCCTTTTCCAATGATCCAGGGCTGAATGGGCCGAAGGCCTAGAACCACCGAGGTCTGGTATCGTAGACAGCATATGGTACACGGACGGATCATAAATGGGATCCGGTACGGGAGCAGGCATTTATGCGAATGACTATACATTAGTGTAAGCATGGGTAGTTTGGCAACCGTGTTCCAGGCGGAGACATACGCCATAATTGCTTGTTCACAGGAGGCAAACCAGAGGGCAGACTATCTATATACTCAGTGACAGTCAACCGGCCCTTAAAGCGCTTACGGCGCCGAAAGTGAATTCTAGACTAGTCTATAATGGCGTCCAGACACTGAACAAGCTTGGAAAGCACAATAAGGTGCAACTAGTTTGGACACCAGGGCACGAGGGCTTCATCGGCAACGAAAGAGCGGATGAGCTTGCAAGAGGGGGGTCTTTGTAGGTCCAGAACCATTTGTGCTCTCCCAGGGAACTGTAATTTCGGCCTCTAAGCTCTTCATAGAAGGACTGGACTCCGGCAAGACTAAGAAACTCTGGAGATCCAGTAGGAAGCACCTCAGAATCATATATTGGGGTGTTAACAGGTCACTTCGGGGAAGGAACGAGGGGAAGAATCTTTTGGCCAAGATGGGACTATCGGATAGTTTAGATTGTAGAATGTGTGGCAAGGAGGATGAGACTATGGAACACTTATTGTGTGAATGTCATGCCCTTGCCAGACAAATAATGAATTACTTTGGTAAAGGCTATCCGCAACCAAAGGAATTCAAGGTGCTTCCGCTGAGCTGCATCATCCGCTTTGTGGAAATGAGAAGGCAAATGCACAAAAGATCCCACGAGAAAAATCGAGAGAGCTCGCGCGCCGTCTTGTGATAGCCGTGCTGATTGGTCGATTCGAAGGACGGTTATGTTTTTCGAGCGTGTGTGTGAATACATGTATGAATGTAGGTATACATGTAAGTATGTATACACGAATGTATGTATATATGTGGATTGTGGACATGAAAATTCTATTTCACGGGCTACAGTCCAAACGGCTTGATGGTTTTTGATATATGAGGATTCTTTGCAGTGTCTTTGCAGTGGAGCGTGTGATATATATGATATATAATTAATTGACAGGGCGTAGTTTCATTTAAAATATTTCATGTTAAATACCGAAACACCCAAAGCATTAAACCCAATGGTTGACTGGTAGAGAATAACTTACGGCATTAAGTCCGCCATAACTTTCTAAGTACTATGTGCTCCGCCCCTGCCACTTAAGTTGAGCGATTCGGAGGGCTATATCGGTTACCTTGGTTCTGTTGCGGATAGCCTCATTTCTGATGTGATCACGCAGAGACAATCCCAACATAGCCCATAGCCCTTTGGAACGCGTACGAAGAAACCGATGGCCGTTGGGGCGGAAAGGTTCTCGAGTGGCGACCACGTACCGGAAGGCGCAGCGTGGGTAGGACCCTCACAAGATGACCTGCTAAAGGTTGCGGGAGTTCGTTGGATGCGGGTGGCGCAGGACCGGTCACTCACACTCTTTGGGGGAGGCCCATGTCCAGCAGTGGACGTCTTTCGGCTGATATGATGTTGATGATGATGAATAAAGTTTAAATAAATAAAATAAAAACCTCCAAACAAACCGAAAGTCTTCCTTCTATTCGAGCTTCACTATTAGGTGCCATGCCAGTAGAAAAACTTGAAATGTGTATAAATCGCAAACCACGAATTATATTGTCTTAATGTAAATTGTACATTTGAGTACAATAATTTTGGTACAAATTTTTGGTATATATTTTTTCTAATAATTGGTAGGAACACAGCATACTGAAGTACACCCGCCATCCTGACTGTCAGAATGGCGGGTGTATGTACCTTAATTTCGTAATAACTTTGAGTACGGGACGGTACAATTTTTTCTTAAGGTGGTACAGTAAAAATAAATCACAGTCCGTCGACATCGCTAACGTAAAGATAAAACGACGAAAAATGATGTAGGCACGACATCATTTACTCTTATACCTTACATCAAAAAAGTTGATATTTTTGAGGTTTCGAAAGCAGATTTAACATTCCGTATTAGGTAAAAGTTTCTAAAACAGACTGTGATTTATTTTTAGGAAACCTGGTTTCCAAACAAGACGAATGATTCCGTTTTCTCTACTAGTTTCGAAAATTTGGTTTCGAAAGTGGCTGAAAGGGTTATGCCCTTGATCGGTTTCACAGCCATTTTTGGTACACCCTGTATAAAGAACCCGCCAAAAGACAGGCAGTCAGACATGGCAAAACTATAAGAGCCGATATAAAAACGACTAATAAATTCCTCTTTTTTTTAAGTCTGTTAAAGAGCCGAAATTGATAACAAATATACTTAAGACTCAAATCAAGAAATTAAGGAAGAACTGAATATGACAATTCAATGTCAATATTCAAATTAAGAACCTTTCAATCAACCTGTAAAGATTTTTATGTAGCAATAGGTTTCAAGTGCCTTTGCTAATGTAAACATATTTAGGACACATTGTCAGGAAAACTTATTTTGTAACATGCAATGTAAACCTATTATGTCACAATGTGTGAAAATGTTTTTATGGAAGACAGATGGTAAACAGAACTTTGGTGCATCAAGTGAAAAGATGAAACTGTAATGTGCGTTGTAAGTTAGTTTTTGTTATGTAATGTGGAAACTTATTTAAATGTAAAGGTATTTTTGTAACACTCAATTGTAAAGATATCTTTGACCTCGACTGTACCACAGATCAAAGAATACAAGCTCCTGCGGACGCGAGTAACAGTTGCCCCCCCTTTGTCAATTAAATATATATATATATATATATATATATATATATATTTTTAAATATAAGGGGAAAATCTTACACAAACCATAAAGTAAATATAAGGAGAGTAACCCATCCCATACTGCGGTCGAATAGTTATGAAGAACTTCAAGAGATGTCGCTTGGAGCACCACTGACGGATATTAATATTTTACGTTATACGAAATGTCAAATATTATCAGTAACAAATATTCATTTTCACTTATCGAACTTTTTCAAATAAAAACAACCAGAAACAGGCCGTAAAAGATCGTAAATCGATTCAATATAATTTATAACATCCTTTATTTATGCGCCATCTAGTGTACGGCATGACCTTTACTACAGCCTAGCTTGTAAGTGAACAAAGTATCCATGCGCAGGATTCTAGTACGATAATTGTCCATAGATGGCGCTTTTTTGAACCTTATCTATTTACTAAAAACGTATGGTTGTTACGTAAATATGTATATAACGTAGACAGTTTGTAAATAAGATACGGTAGCCTAGTCTAGTGGTTCAGCCATGCGACTGTCATGTGGCGGTCGTGGGTCTGAATCCCGGCTCGTACCCAATGAGTTTTTCAGAACTTATTATGCGTACCCGTTTACCGTTATCTTTTCGGTGAATGAAAACATCGCGAGGAATCCGGTCTAATCCCAATAAGGTCTAGTTTTTGCTCTGCGCGTCTATCATGGGCCAGCCGCGACATACTCTCGATTTTTCTCGCACTATTAATACCTCTTGTTATTAGTGTTCTAATAAGAAAGAGACAGATAGTGCGAGACAAATCGAGAGAACTCGCGCGCCGTCGCGTGATAGCCGTGCTGGGTTGGAAGGTCAGATGGCATTCGCAGTACCTATGCCAAGTCTTGAGATTAGGTGTCAAAGCGCACACCCGGGAATATCGCTAGGAGGATTGTGATGAGTTCGTAAATAAGATAACAATTAGAATAGGTAACCTAGTCCCTAAAACATCACACTATAGTGCACAAACCGACCTAGTCCCAAAGTAAGCTCAATAAGGCTTGTGTTATGGGTACTAGACGACGATATATATAATAGATATAAATACATAGAAAACATCCATGACTCCGAAACAAATATTCATGCTCATCACACAAATATTTGTCCTTACCGGGATTCGAACCCAGGACCTTCAGCTTCGTAGGCAGCGTCACTACCCACTAGGCTAACCGGTCGTCATGGCAACTCGACTGCCAGAGAGTTCTTAAGCCGCCCGGGATGCGTGCCTTCCAAAGCACGGAAGCGCTCATTTTATATTAACCACTCAAACATGGCTTCCACATCTTTGTTTAACCTGCGATATCGTTTCCGACTCGCAGGAGGCGCCGTGTATGAGCGATTCGAAATAAAAAAAAAAACATTAAACATAAAATGCCTGTTAGTCTGTCAAGCGACTCGTGTCCCTGGAGATTTAGCAAATCCTACAAATATTATGAATGCCAAAATTTGGACCTCATTCACGCAAAAACGGCTTAACGGATTAAAATGAATTTTGGTATACATAATACAAAGTGTATATATAACCTGGATTAACATACGAGTCTAAAATACTTTTTATTCCGGGAATCATCGTCTAAGGGGGAAAGTTTGTAAGGAGCTACCATACACGCGGACGAAGTCGCGGGCAGAAGCTAGTTAAAACATAAACAGATCGATGTGGTCCGTTGTACAGTCCCCATCACATAATCGGAGCGGCCAGTGTTCACCAATATCTGAACACGACTCTATTGTCGAGGCATTAGGGACGTGTTTAGATATTTATGAGCACCTTGACCGCTCCGATATATCTGATGGCGGCTGTACCCCTGCGCGTAAATTTACTTCTTAACTTGTTTTGTTTTTATTTCTTGTATTAATTTCAATAGCTGTGATCAACGCACTTAACATACGAAGGGTTTGTATGGAGCAGATCGCGGCTGTCGGCCAACGCTCCATACAAAGGTGAAAAAAACTCGCCAAAAACTTCTTTTTTTTTTCACATTCTACTGTCGATTCTGAACAGTTTTCAGGTTTTGCGTTATTTTATTCAGACGTAGACGTTGCTCGTCCGAAAATGTTGGAATAAACAAAACTTGATATAAAGAAAATACGAATAGGTACTAGTACGTCACATTGTTATTGATCGTTGTTTGATTCCATTTGCCCGAAGTCGACGTTCTCACTTTCATTACACATGACTGAATCGATGTGGTCCGTGTACCCTTGATCCCGCAGCGACTGAACCACTTGCCGGTTCAGCTCCGTGTCGGGCTGGTAGTGCGCCGAGCAGGCCCACATCTTCTCAATCACTCCGTTCTTGACTGTTATTTCTCCAGCACCAGATACCGGGTTACCAGCGAACAGGCTAGAAGTATGTAGTCGTTCTTTTTTATGTGAAGTTGATAGCAGTAGTCGCCCATCGGGTCCCATCACAAAGATAGCCGCGGGCCCCGATATGTCTGGATCTGCGTTACTGGTGTCGACCAGCGCGCCTACCGAGTTGTAGAGTCTGCCATCTTTGACGTGTACTTCGAGCAGGGCTCGTTGCTGCGCCGTGTAGTAGGTCACACCAGGAGGACAGTTACCCTTGCTCTGCCAGGAACATTTCGTATCTTCGTCCTTATAACGGCGCTGTATTTTATAAGTGCCGTATGCGAAAGCTATACTTCGGACGTTTTTAATGTTCATATAATCGGAACATTCAGGGGTATGAGTCCCCAATTTGCAATTGTGTACAGCTTTGTCCAGTTCAACCACATACAATTCTCCCTGGAACGATGCTGAATCCTGTGGCTTGCTTAAATTTAAATGTGCAGACTCACAAACATCGAACATAGATCCGTTCTTCACGCAGTTCCACATCCAATTTGGATATGTCACTGCGAAAATACGTTTGCCGACGTTTGAAAGTCCCACAATGCTTCCATTTATGGTTATTGCTAGCGTGCAACTGTTCTTCAATCTTAATGAACAGCGCATCAGCTGTCCCCCTTTCAAACCAGCGTAGATGTATTCCTCGAATTTCAACAAAGAGTTGGCGTTGGCTCTCAGTTCATGAAGAGGTTGGCAGCTGTTGGGTACATTTAGCTCACAGCGTGATATGGTTTTATTTCCAAGGCCAACGTAGAGCTGCCCATCTGCACTTGTCAGAGACCAAATGTGTGATCCACTAGTCTGGAAGTTCACGCACTCTTTTCGGTCCAAGTTGCATCTTAAAATGACACCACCAAATAGTCCGCAGTAGATATGCTCCCCGGATATGTGCAAAGATAAAACTATGTCGCCGGTGTTGAAGAAAACCTCGCACTGGTCAGGGTCTTCGTGAAGACAACGCAGCACGTTTGTATGCGTGCCGACGAACATAACCGCAGGCGTAGAGTATACGAGATCAGGAGTGGTAAGGCGCAAGTTCATTATTCTTTCGAAGGGAGACAGAGTAACATTCACGTAAGTGTTGTCCCTGTTTAGTGAAAGCTGGTTACTCAGCGGTGAAGCGGATACGGCTGGTGCCAGCAGACTTAACAAAAATAACTGCATGGTGAGAGATGGGCGCGGTGGCACGGGCTCGGAGACTGAATACTGCGCCCGGCGCGACGGTGGGTGCTTAAATAGAGGACACAATTACATCTGATAAGAACGAAATAAGTGTAGGTTACAGGTCACAGCAGATAAAAACGTGAATCATGTGGTTTAATAGAAAAAAATGCAAATTGTGTAAACACCAAAGAAAAAGGTTTGAAAATGTTGTCAAATGGAGAAAAAAGAAAGCATGTGCTTAAATAATCGCAAAGTTGTAAGTGGCCATAGTTCTATTTCTGCATTTAATGGGTATGATTTTATCAGTCCATAGCAGTGACCTCATAAAACATGTTCCTAAAATTAGTGATTCAATTTAGGTGACAGATTTACTTTCACCTAAAATGAATCACCAAATAAATATCAATCATGAAATAATTTAATTAATAAATAATAACAGTAAATATCTAATATAAATTAAAGCTAGCTTAAACATAAATACAAGATAATCATAATAAAAAAAAAACAAATTGGCTATAACTAAAAATGAAAAGTACATTGCAAACCAAAATAGTAAAGTTACTAAAACTGAATCACCGAACAGTATAAAAATGTTTACCTAACAATCTACTTATACAATGCAAAACTAGCTGGGTCCCACTATCTGAAAAAAAAAACGTTTTATCGGTATTACGTTCTACCCGAGCAGAGCTCGGTTTCCCAGTGACTTTTATTATTCAGAGGCATATTTTGGTCTAAAACTCCGAATGTCAACTGTGTTATTTATCTTCATTATTTCTTTATATGATCAATATGATGTCCTTCGTCCCTGTATTATTCGCCCTGTTAGGGCCAACCCACATCTGGCGTCTTTCGAGCGTCGTCCCATAGTAAACCGTCCCCCCAACCCACCTCGCCTCGCCCCTCGCTCGCCCGCTTACTATGGGACGACGCTGGAAAGACGCTCGAAAGACGCCAGGTGTGGGGTGGCCCTTAACTCTAAATCTTTACTTCGTTTCAATCCATTCATCGCCATTTTATGTGACTTTCTTAATTAGGTACTTTAGATGTAGTTAATTTTGTTGGCAACTTAACAGTAAAATTATTTGCATTTTTAATCGTTATTTTTCTATATAAAACTAGGTGTTGGGGCTTCGATTTTAAGTGGACTTTCATAGGTTTCAAAACACGTTCGATTGTCCTTTCCCTAAATCTTGTTGCAAGACTTGCGAGCGTCGGCGGTAGGTATTACCTTGAAAGCACGTTTCACACTCAAAGAAAACCAAAAGCAACTCACCGAACTTCAGCGCCTCGGGAAATCCAGGAAAACATGCACAATACACGGCACAGCAGTCACCCTTATCACCAAGAGAAAGTTTTAGAAGGAAAGCGGCGCGGGAGTAGAAAAATTAGATGCACGCGGTATGGCCATATTGTTCCCACTGATTTTGACAGCTAGTGTTGCGCTAGCCGTAAACAGAGGCATAGTGATGCCCCTCGTGCGTTTGAAAACCGACTTGCATCAGTTTCAGCGAGAGTGTTCAGTATTCAATAAGTAATGAAAAATGCTTTCATCGGCCTAAACATACCCCCCGCCTAGAAGGGCAAAGTCTCTTTGGTCTTCTACAGAACAAAGAAAGCGGGATAACAATTAGATAAATGCGAAAAGAAAAAAAAATACAATAAAGGGAAAACCACATTATGGTTCATGTGTCAGCCTTGAATAAGGTGACATTATGCATTATTAAGTAAGCAAAGATTACTGAAGTGGTAAGGGAGAAACCTTTACCACAGGTCTTTTATAAATGCCTGAATTCGTGCGTACGGCAACCACGCGGATGATACCATCTTTACCCGGGAAAACATCTTCGATCACACCTAGTGGCCATTTCAAAGGAGGAACGTTGTCAACATTTAGCAAAACTACAGTCCCCTTGGTTACAGGTTTGGTCGGAGTATTCCATTTTTGTCGCATTTGAAGCGTATGCAAATATTCCGTTTTCCATCGCTTCCAAAAAGATTGAATAATTTTGTCTATCAGATATTTACGTTTAATTTAACTGATAGGTAGGGTTGAAACGTCGGCATTACGCAAAGAGTTTAAAGGCGCGAGGGTTAAAAAATGCGAGGGAGTAAGAGCAGTCGGCTCTGATGGATCAGCATTTAATACAGTCAACGGACGCGAGTTCAAAACTGCTTCTATTTGCGTTAAAACAGTCAACATTTCTTCGTACGTTAATAGTTGGTCACCGATTACGCGTTTTAAATGTAGTTTTATACTACGTATATTAGACTCCCACGATCCACCGAAATGTGGAGCACTTGGTGGGTTAAATTTCCAGCTGATGCCTTGTTCAAGGGTCTCAGTGGAAAGCGCGGTTTTATACTCGTTTGAATTTAGAAATTGGGTCAATTCATCGAAATGAGCTTTTGCTCCGATAAAATTGGTTCCGTTATCGGAATATAAGCTTAAGCAAGTGCCTCTGCGCGACACAAACCGTTTAAACGCGTTAATAAAGGCGGGTGTACTCAAATCTACAGCTAAGTCAATATGAGTACAGCGAGTCGCGAGACAGATAAACAAACAAATATAAGCTTTCTGCTGACGTGCGCCTCTATAACGACTTAATAGGACAGGAATAGGGCCCGCGAAGTCTACGCCAGTATTCAAAAAAGGCTTCGCTTCGATGACGCGGCAGATGGGCAAATCAGCCATGAACGGAGAATCTACTTTAGGAGAAGTGGTATAACAGCGATTGCACAACTGAAACCGTTTACGAACAATATTTCTACCAGAGAGTATCCAATATCTTTGGCGTAACAAGGACATAAGTAAATTGGGCCCGGCATGTAAAAACCTTTTGTGATAAGCGTCAATTATTAAGTTCACGACGTGGTCGTTGTTTGGAAGTAAAATTGGGTGTTTAGCGAAATAGTCTAACTCAGACTTATCGAGCCGACCGCCGACCAGAAGTAAGTTATTTTTGAAAATTGGACAAAGCTGTCTCATGCGTTTAGATGGGGATTTATTCTTTAAAATATTATCCTTGTCTTCAGCGAAATGCACCGACTGAACTGAAGCAAGAACTGCCTCTTCAGCGACTTGTAAATCAGGGGGCATAATGCGACCTGACCGAGGTAGCTTTTTAGCAAAGCGTAGCACGTATACTATTACACGAAGCAATTTACTCCACGAAGAGAAACGAGTAGCGAGTTCATACAAGAACGGTTTATTAACTTCGGTCGTTAAGAATGCTTGGGCATTAGCCTTTACTTCTGGTGGGTCGTCGTGCCCGTCAAAGACAAAGTGGTCAAGAGGCCACTGCGAGATCGGTAGCTTGGTCCAAGAGGGACCGTGGAGCCAAAGCGGATGCTCGATTAGCTGGCTGGGGGTGAGACCACGTGACAAGCAGTCGCAGGGGTTCTCTTTGCCCGAGACATGGAAAAACTTAGACGCGGGTAAGTAATCATTAATTTGCGCGATACGATTACTGACAAAAACATTAAAGCGATGCGGAGAGGAATGTATCCACTGTAAAGTGACACTTGAGTCTGTAAATGCAAAGATATTTGAAATCCTGCATCGATCTGATATATTATCAGAGACATAGCGCATAAGTTTAGCAAGGAGCAAACTTGCACATAATTCTAACCGCGCGAGAGTTAGAACTTTCACGGGTGCTACCTTTGACTTGGCACACACAATATTCACTATATTATGAGGCAGCCCAGGATGCGACACGCAAAGATACACCACGCCTCCATACGCAACCATACTTGCGTCAGAAAAACCTACCAACGTCAATTCGCAGTCCTCCGAATTGATGCCGAGGTGGCGCGGAAATTTAAGATTCTGTAAAAGCGGAAGTTCAGCCTTGAACTTTAACCATTGAGTGCAAATCTCCGCGGGCGGGCTTTCGTCCCAATCTAGTTTTAGTAACCAGAGGGTTTTAATAAGTAACTTTGCGTACAAAATAATCGGCGCAGCGATACCTACTATATCCCACAGCTTGGCAACTGTAGATAGAATTGTACGTTTCGTAACAACGTTATGTGGGTCCAAATTTACAGTTATAGCGAACTGGTCTTCAATAGGACACCAACGTAGACCTAAAATCTTTAAATCGTCCTTATCGGAGATGTCGACCGTAGCAGACAATCGGTTTTGTTCTGGTACGTGTTCTAGCAACGCGCGTGAATTACTTGAAAATTTAACCAGGTCTAGATCAGCCTTCCGAAAAAGGTTAATTAAATCGCGGGAGAGATTAATAGCAGCGGTCTCATCCATAACGGAAGTAGCTAAGTCGTCCATATATAAATCGCGGGACACTGCTGCGGCTGCGGCGGGAAAATATTTTCCTTCGTCCTGTATAAGTTGCTTGATCGTGCGTATTGCCAAATAAGGACTGCACTTAAGACCGAAACAAACGCGGTTAAATTCGTAAAGTTGCGGTTCATCCTCATGAGAAAAGCGGTAGATGATGCGAAGAAAGCGGTGGCATTCCGGAGAAACTAAAATTCTCAAAAACATTTGGCGGATATCCGAAGTCATTGCGATTGGAAATAACCGAAAATGAAATATTATTGCGAGCAAATCTGATTGCAAATTAGGTCCAGCGTATAAACAGTCATTGAGAGACAAGTTAGACGTAGTCGCGGCGCTAGCGTCCAGACATAGACGGACCTTGGTAGTTAGTTTATCGTCACGAACTACAGGGTGACTAGGTATAATGTAAGAAGTGGAATTATTATCCAAGTCCTTCACCAAGGAAATATATTCTTGTTTTAAGTAATCGCGAATAATCTCATCATATTGTTTATGAAGGATATTATTTTGTTTAAATCTTCTCTCTAGGGCGTTATACCTACGCGTCGCGGTCGGAAGTGAATCGCCTAGTTCTCGCGGGTCGCGGCAAAACGGCAAAGGCACGACATAGCGACCAAGAGAGTCTCTTGTCGTTTGTTGTGTATAAATGTCTTCACACGCCTTATCGCCTGCGGAAAGATGTTTGCGGATCGGTACCTCTTCGACTTCCCAAAATTTGGAAAGCAGAGCGTCTACGTTTGTAGTAGTCGTAAAAAACGTGTTAAGTTTAGTTGCCCTAGGTCCTACGATAGATGCGGAACCTGAAATTATATACCCGAACACCGTTTCTATAGCATCAGGGCAACCGGACGGCCCTATAATGCGGTCAGTTTTTAATATGCATTTAATAAAATCTTCGGCGCCTAGAAGCAAATCAATTTTTCCCGGCAGGTACCAATGTTTGTCGCTAAACGAAATATTTTTCAAATATTCGAGAGCTTGGGTATCTATTTGACCTTCAGGCAGATTTCCGGCGATTTTATCAATAATTAACGCTTGCAAGTCAAACTTGAAAGTCGGATCGAACTGCGAAAACAAAGTTAAATTTGTTGTACCCTTTATCGGCTGAGAGCTTTCTCCTATTCCATGAACCAAGGTATTCTTGTCGTCAGGCGTGACGTCAAACCCTAAATTACGTAAGCAGCGTGAGCTTAAGAAATGATTTTGCGAACCTAAATCAACTAAGATTCGAATATCGCGGCGATTACCGTACGCGTCTAGCACCTGTGCCATCGCGGTACCTAGTAAAACCGTTTTGCGAGAATCTCGTTTAGCAGTAGCAGCGCCAGCAAAGCCTGCCGGCATATTATTATTATTGCGCTGTTCGTGCGCGGCTGCAGCGGGCGAGTCTGCGAGCGCGGAGGCCGCAGCAGCGGGCGCGGACGGCGGCGTGTTTTCGCGCGGCACGAAAGCGGTTGGTCGCGGCTGAGAATGCGTCTGAGCATCGGGTTGATGTTGATTGCGGCATAACTGGCTATGATGAGCCTTGTTACAGAACTTACAAATCGAAGTAGACTTGCACAAGGAAAACGTATGACGAACGCTTAAACAGTTAACGCAACCGTTACATTTTTTAACTACGTTGTATTTTTCAATGGGCGACAACTTTAAAAATCGTTCGCATTGGTACAATTGAATGTGTTTATTACTATTGCAATAACAACAAACTTGTCCCGAAGACTGGCTGTTGCTAACCAGAAAAGTTTGCATATTATTTTGCGTGCGCTTATTTGCGCCCGACTCAGAGCGCGAGTCGCGCCCGTACGAAGTATGCTGCGAGACAACAGCTGACGATGACGTCATAGTACGCTGCAAAATTTTCGCATGATTGCGAACGAAATTAACGAATTCGTCGTAATTCGGAAATACAGTTTTACTACTGAGAGACATTTCGAATGCTTTCGCGGTCTCTGTATCCATTTTGCGCAATGCTAAATGTACAAATATAAAATCGGCTAAATCTTTGATGTTTAGCTGACGTAGTGCGGACACCGACGTCGAAAATTGATCGATCAAACTGTCTAGGCTAGTTGCATTGGGTTTACCTGTTAAAGCCTTCAAATTAATGATGTTTTCTAAATATGAAATAGCGATCGCGCGACTATCCTCATATTTTTGCACTAAAGCGTCATACAGAATTTTGTAATTGTCCGAGTTAGGAGTAATACCTACACAAATGCTCTGAGCTTTGCCTTTTAGCTTTGATATCAGATATTGAATGCGTTGAGCGTCACATAACGCAGTGTTATGATGAACTGTCGTTCGAAACGATTCTATAAACAATGGGAATGCCTGTATGTCTCCGTGAAAATCGGGAATTTGTATGTCTGGAAGTTTGAAGACCGGCTTCGCGGGTTCTTGAACATTAGTCGAATCGCTCAACTTTTTATATGCGGTGTTAATCGCATAGTACATATCATCGAATGCCCATAACGTTTCGAAGTTTGGTTTAAAGTCCTCATTCAACTTCAAAGCAGTTGAATTTATTTCATCGAGCAGTGTAATAAATTCATCGCGTAAACTCACTAGATTTTCGGCTTGCATTAAAAACAAACTCGTTTTGTCTCGTCGTGTTTTCGGAATAGAATCGTAAATACTTTGAATGCGCGCGAAGTAAGAATCACGTTTAGATTCTAATAAAGTTAATTTATTTTCATCCTCCATTTTTATTGCGATTATTCAAAAATGGAACACAATAACCACAGAAAATACGAAAGTTCGACAATTTAATATTGGAACGACTTTGAACGGAACAAAACATTGACCATGACCATAAGTGCGAGCGAGACGAAGTATAGGTATTAGCGAACCAAGTGCAACGTAAAATGGTCGCGTACGCGTAGTGTTCTACCGTACACCGAATTCAAATGAACGGCGTATAGGTTAACTTTATATGGAAAGTTATTGAAAAATGCGGGGTTCTAATTGAAATCTTATTAGAAACGAATATGAATGCGGTAAAACCCAAGCTACAATGGCTTATAGGTATGAAATTGTGATGAATTTAGGAGATAATGCGATAAATTACGTTAAGATGGCGGAGCGTTGGTGCACAACGTGACAATAAAATATGATTTTAAGGGAAATTTCTACCGAACATGCGGTTCGACGGATCAAAATATGTTGGGGCTTCGATTTTAAGTGGACTTTCATAGGTTTCAAAACACGTTCGATTGTCCTTTCCCTAAATCTTGTTGCAAGACTTGCGAGCGTCGGCGGTAGGTATTACCTTGAAAGCACGTTTCACACTCAAAGAAAACCAAAAGCAACTCACCGAACTTCAGCGCCTCGGGAAATCCAGGAAAACATGCACAATACACGGCACAGCAGTCACCCTTATCACCAAGAGAAAGTTTTAGAAGGAAAGCGGCGCGGGAGTAGAAAAATTAGATGCACGCGGTATGGCCATATTGTTCCCACTGATTTTGACAGCTAGTGTTGCGCTAGCCGTAAACAGAGGCATAGTGATGCCCCTCGTGCGTTTGAAAACCGACTTGCATCAGTTTCAGCGAGAGTGTTCAGTATTCAATAAGTAATGAAAAATGCTTTCATCGGCCTAAACACTAGGTAATTTAGTGGGGCAGAGTGCTCGAGCAAATTATCGTAAATATGGACACGCTGGACAAAAGCACCAATTTTTTTTCAGGCACTAGTTAGGTCCTATATATAGCTTTAAGATTTTGATAGGAACCAACTCCTCCGTCGGCCATAATTATTTTATGCCATATATTTTTTAATTCACCGCCCTAAGGTACGTAATATTACAATGCACTTGCTTTGAAAGTGTGCCTTTATATGGGTCAATATGAACACGGGAAGCCCTCCATGCCCCCAAGGAGGGGGCGGCCGTGCGTGGATTTCGGACCAATATTCCCACGCACGTGCGAGAATGAGATTTCGTGACAATTCAAGTTTCACCTTTTATGTATAAATTTTAATTTCCTCGCATGATACATTGTAAAATGTTGTATGATAGGTACTCGTGCGGATAGGTAATTCCCAACTCGTGTCGATCAAGAACACTGCGTCACGGTCGTGTTTTTGGTCATCGTCACTCGTTGGGAATTACCTACCTATACTTTCCGCACTTGTATAATAAATAACTACTTATTATTTTCATAACGCATACACTCAGGGTCACCGTGATAAGGTTTCATAAAACACAACGCTATCTCTCACGCGGTTTCGTTTCTGCATGTTTCTGCGAAATGTTTTTCTGGTTTTCGTATTTCCCAGAAATCAATACTAATAATCATCCAATAACCTCTCGAACGGTCAATAACAAAGTCAGGTGTTGGGCTCAATCAACTATTTATTGTTGTTAAAATTCTTTCCCGTAAGCCAGGAGTCAAAATGACAGTTTCTTAGAAAAATTGTTACAATACGGACTTCTAACGTGGCCAGAAGATAGTCCATACAAAAAGGGGTTGAACTTGACAACCCCACATTTGGTGATTAAAAACCCATAAATCCCAGTTTTAATAAAAACAAAAATTTAGAAATTAATAAAACCCGACTGCAAAAAAGCTATCTTTACAAAAAAAAACTGAAAAGAAAAAAACAAGTTCATTAATCGAGAACATTGAATCAGTTTCATGATTAACATTTCGTATGTCAGTTTGGACCTTGGAGTTTTAAAATAATGTCCAAATCGCTTGTGACGGATCCGGAACGAGGCATACGAATCGTTATGACACAAATAAAACAAACTATACATTCTTATACGAAACAGCAACTTCAACAGTCGGGACCCATTAAAAGTCTAGGCTACGGCGCTATACACATCAACGCGCAGACCCGAAGTTAGTCAGGCAGAAGAGCGTAGAGCTAGACTAACCCGACACTTTACCGACGACATCCCGGACATCAGCCTGTACGAGATTGTAATGGCTCTTAAACAGCTCAAGAACAACAGAGCACCCGGTGAAGACGGAATAACAGCCCAACTTCTGAAGGCGGGTGGAAAACCGGTCCTTAAGGCCCTTCAGAAGTTGTTCGATTCCGTCTTACTGGAAGGGAGAACTCCAAAGGCATGGAACAGAGGGGTGGTGGTGCTGTTCTTCAAAAAGGGTGACAACACTCTGCTGAAGAACTACAGACCCATCTCACTTCTGAGCCATGTCTATAAGCTGTTTTCGAGGGTCATTACCAATCCAGACTTCAAGCCTCCCGAACAAGCCGGTTTCCGAAGAGGCTTTAGTACCGTAGACCATATCCACACGCTTCGTCAGGTTATACAGAAGACCGAAGAGTATAACCTGCCTCTCTGCTTAGCGTTTGTGGACTAAAAAAGCCTTCGATTCGATTGAAACCTGGGCTGTACTACAGTCTCTCCAACGGTGCCAAGTTGACTATCGCTATATCGAAGTGCTGAAGTGTTTGTACGAGAACGCCACTATGTCAGTCCGACTTCAGGACCAGAACTCGAAACCTATTCCGCTGCAGCGGGGAGTCAGGCAAGGAGATGTTATTTCTCCAAAACTGTTCACCGCTGCACTGGAGGACGTTTTCAAGACTCTGGCCTGGAGAAGGCTAGGCATCAGCATCAACGGCGAGTACATCACTCACCTTCGGTTTGCTGGCGATATAGTAGTCTTGGCTGAGACCATGGAGGACTTAAGTACGATGCTCGATGACCTCAGTAAAGCATCCGAGCGAGTTGGTCTAAGAATGAACATGGATAAGACGAAGATCATGTCAAATGCCCATGTAGTACCAACTCGTACCGTCGGCGCCCTATTGTGCGCGCGGAGCGCGCAATGAGGGTCGGTCTTCCGCTGAGCATTGGACGGACGCTGTTTTGGAGTAAAACAGGAGTAGAAAATTAAATACGGTTTTTCGATTCAAGTAACGTGTAATGTCTGACTTTGACAAATACGGAAGAAAAAATACAAACGCCTTACATTCTAACATAGCAACATTACGCATGGAGCAACATGTGATTCATTTTTTAACATGCCCCCGGGGTTGAAAGCATGCCTTTCAAGCAGACTCGTTGACCACAGGGAGAGGACAAAGTTTGCTGAAAGCTCGTCGGACAACTCCTGTTGCCCTCTTCACATCAGCCACCCGAGATATGCCATCTGATCCTGGGTGAATGGCGACGATGCGTCCTAGTCTCCACTTCAACGGAGGGAGATTGTCTTCCTTCAGGACAACGAGAGTGTTCACCTTGAGGGAGTCTTGATTGAGTCTCCACTTGACTCGCTGTTGTAGTTCCGGGACGTACTCTTTGCACCACCGAGCCCAAAAGTGCTGACGAAGCTGCTCGATTCGGTGGAATCGAGAAAGGTGGTGGTAGGTGTGATCCTGCAGATCCTGGACTGGCAGCGACGTGAACGAGCGACCGATGAGGAAATGTCCAGGAGTAAGCGGTGAGAGGTCGTCCGGATGCGACGACAACGGTGTAAGTGGGCGGGAGTTCAGCAGTGCTTCGATTTCGACGAGTGTTGTGTTAAGCTCTTCATAAGTTAAGTTACAATTTCCCAACACTCGTTGTAAATGATACTTGGTCGACTTAACACCCGCCTCCCAAAGACCACCGAAATGCGGTGCATACGCAGGAAGGAAATGCTGGCGATATAGTAGTCTTGGCTGAGACCATGGAGGACTTAAGTACGATGCTCGATGACCTCAGTAAAGCATCCGAGCGAGTTGGTCTAAGAATGAACATGGATAAGACGAAGATCATGTCAAATGCCCATGTAGTACCAACTCGTACCGTCGGCGCCCTATTGTGCGCGCGGAGCGCGCAATGAGGGTCGGTCTTCCGCTGAGCATTGGACGGACGCTGTTTTGGAGTAAAACAGGAGTAGAAAATTAAATACGGTTTTTCGATTCAAGTAACGTGTAATGTCTGACTTTGACAAATACGGAAGAAAAAATACAAACGCCTTACATTCTAACATAGCAACATTACGCATGGAGCAACATGTGATTCATTTTTTAACATGCCCCCGGGGTTGAAAGCATGCCTTTCAAGCAGACTCGTTGACCACAGGGAGAGGACAAAGTTTGCTGAAAGCTCGTCGGACAACTCCTGTTGCCCTCTTCACATCAGCCACCCGAGATATGCCATCTGATCCTGGGTGAATGGCGACGATGCGTCCTAGTCTCCACTTCAACGGAGGGAGATTGTCTTCCTTCAGGACAACGAGAGTGTTCATCTTGAGGGAGTCTTGATTGAGTCTCCACTTGACTCGCTGTTGTAGTTCCGGGACGTACTCTTTGCACCACCGAGCCCAAAAGTGCTGACGAAGCTGCTCGATTCGGTGGAATCGAGAAAGGTGGTGGTAGGTGTGATCCTGCAGATCCTGGACTGGCAGCGACGTGAACGAGCGACCGATGAGGAAATGTCCAGGAGTAAGCGGTGAGAGGTCGTCCGGATGCGACGACAACGGTGTAAGTGGGCGGGAGTTCAGCAGTGCTTCGATTTCGACGAGTGTTGTGTTAAGCTCTTCATAAGTTAAGTTACAATTTCCCAACACTCGTTGTAAATGATACTTGGTCGACTTAACACCCGCCTCCCAAAGACCACCGAAATGCGGTGCATACGCAGGAAGGAAATGAAAATGAATTTTTTCGGTAGCTAACTTTTCGGCCAGCGAGTTGCAGTTTGCCTTTAAAAATTTACCGATTTCGTTAGACGCTCCAACGAATGCGGTTCCGTTGTCGGAGAAAACGTTATCTGGCTGTCCCCTTCGAGACATGAAGCGAGACAGTGCTGACAAGTAAGTTTTACTAGTTAAATCTCCTACCAACTCCAAATGTATAGCCTTAGTTGTGAAGCATATAAAAATGGCAACATATACTTTTACCAAAGTACAACCACGACCTTGGTGACTGGCTGCCATAAGTGGACCTGCGTAGTCCACGCCCACATTCCTAAACGCGTGACCTCCTGGTGACAACCGCGAACTTGGCAGGTTACCCATCAATGGAGCGATCACTTCGGCTTTCATAATCTTGCATCGCACGCATTGATGGTAACAAACCTTTGCCAAATTACGACCTCCTACCGGCCAGTAGGATTCTTTAATGGTTGCCAACAAGAGTTGGGGTGGTGCATGCAGTAGCCTTTTATGTTCAAAACTAAATAACAATTTTGTGAAACGATGAGTGGACTGTAAAATAATAGGGTGTCTTTTTTCATAAGCAAATTCAGAATTGGAAAGGCGGCCCCCAACTCGCATTAAATTGTCGTTATCTAAGAATGGGTTGAATTTTAAAAGCTTACTCTTTTTTTGCAAAGTTTGTTTGTTTAATAATAAATTATATTCAGGGAATGATTCGCGTTGACTGATTCTAGTAATGAGTATTAATGAATTCTTTAATTCGTCATGACTCAGATAAGTCGACGTTATTTGTTTGCGGCATCTGTTAATAAAACGCAAAGCGTATGCCAGAGCACGATTAAGCCGTGAAAAATTTGAAAATCGATCGAAGTCTATTAATGGCTCATTATTTATATTAACGTGCAGTGATATGTCAACGCGAGTTTCCGGCAGTGCGCTACATGATTTAGAGCTTGGAGTCAACGGCCACTGAGAATCATCTCGTTGTAAAAAGCTGGAACCCGACCACCACAAGTCTAACGTGTTCATAACGCTTGCATGTACTCCACGCGAAATCAAATCCGCTGGGTTTTGATCCGTTGGAACATGTCTCCAAATACAACTGCCGGTAATCTCTAAAATGTCAGACACTCGATTTCTAACAAAAGGTTGTAACCTATTTGGCATCATCTTCAGCCAACCTAAAACTATCGTGGAATCGGTCCAAAATGTTGTACTCCTAACCTGGGCTCGAAGTGAGGCCATAACTTTTTCATAAAGGTGTGCACCGACCAGTGCGCCACAAAGCTCGAGCCGAGGTATAGTCGTAGGTTTAATCGGCGCTACCCGACTTTTGGCTATTAATAATCTAACTAAAGTGTGGTTCTGCTTGTCCACACTCCGAACGTACACACAGGACCCGTACGCTCGTTCGGATGCATCCGTAAAGATATGTAAATCCATCGTCTGATGTGAGTTGCATATGACATGCCGAGGAACTCGAATGTCATTAAGTGCTGGCAAGCTACTCAATATTTCCAACCACTGCTTGGAGATGTCTGGTGACAGCTGTTCATCCCACGACAACTTGTGTAGCCATAACCGCTGCAGCAGCATCTTCATGGTGATCACGCATGGAGACAGAAGTCCTAATGGGTCAAAGATCTGAGCGATCACTGACAACATATCGCGCTTGGTGTTTTCTTTGGAAACTAAGGTTCCGATTGGAAAACACAGCTCATCAGACTCAGAATGCCAGCCTAAACCTAACGTTTTGCAGAGCTCATTTGCACCTATGTTTAAATCTACTGTCGACTGAGAGGGTCCATCTAGAAGACGAGGCTCATTTGATCTCCACTTACGTAGGTTCATTCCTGCGGAGGCAAGTGCTGCAGTCACTTTATGGCGAATCTCTTCCACCTCAGAAACCTCATCTCCGCCAGTCAGCAGATCGTCAACATAAAAATCGTGGATGATGATCTCTTTAATCGTCTCATCATCACACTCCAGACCTACTTGCTGAAGACATCTCGTGGCGAGGAAAGGAGCACTGGCGGTCCCGTATGAGACGGTATTCAGTTGATGCACCAGTAGTGACTCTGACTCAGAGTTACGCCAAACAATCTGCTGCAGGTGTCGATCATCAGGGTGAACCAAGATCTGTCGGTACATTTTCTCCACGTCTGAAGAAATAATGTACCTGTGCTGCCTAAACCTGAGTAGAATGGACAGGAGGTCATCCTGAACGGTAGGTCCAACCATCTGGATGTCATTTAGACTGACACCTGACGTAGACGGACTGCTAGCATTAAACACGACCCGCATTTTAGTCGTGGAACTGCCTTCGCGTAAGACTCCGTGGTGAGGAATAAAGAATCCCTTCTTCTCCTCGGTGACCTGCCTGCCCTCCGACATGTGGCCTAAGGCTTCGTATTCTGCCATAAAGTCAGTATACAAGCCTTTGAACGAAGGCTTAGTCTTAATCCTACGCTCTAATGACAGCATACAATGTTTTGCGCGTTGAAATGAGTCACCTAATACGCTTTCACTTTGTTTTAAAGGAAGCCTCACACAAAACTGACCGTCTCCTAAGCGCGTGGTATTTTTAACAAAATGTTCCTCGCACAGTTTCTCCTCAGGTGAATAATGAGACGACTTATGGCTTACCTCTTCAAGTTGCCAAAACCGCGCTAATTGGGTTTGGATGTCGTCCTTTAACTCTGAATCATTATTACCTGTATGCGAGAACACGGAACTAAAACAACATTTAATGGTAGTGGACGGTACATGGCCGTTATTTATCGGACCTGAAACTAACCAGCCAAACCGCGTTTCACAGAGCACCGGTTGCCCACTACCTAATTTGATGACCTTTGACCCTAAGACGTCCCAAAATACATCAGCTCCCAATATTAAGTCTACAGGTGCGGGTTTGTAAAAGTTAGGATCGGCCAAACTAATATCACACGGGATATTTAAGTTCGTCAAGTTTATTTGGCGACACGGGACGTTATCAGTGATGGACGGTAAAAATGTGTCGTCCAAGGATTTAATAGGTATTCGACACATTTGTCTTACTTTTGATGTCGAGTTATTGATACCTTGAATAGATTTGTTGACGCAATGTGTTGGTAAGTTCAATTTCTCACAGAGACTCTGCGTCATCAGGCAAGAGGTACTTCCACTATCAAAAATTGCGCGAGCGACATGTTCGCGATTATTGCCATCGTACACCTTTACCAATGCAGTTGAGAGCAAAACATCTTGACCTTGACGCGAGTCTGATCCTAATTGCGCAGATAACGTTGACATCGTAGCGGGCGAGAAATCATGCGAACTATGCCCCATACCATAAAAAACAGTCGCAGGCGGCGCGGATGCTACTTGATTACCGGGAGGAATCGATTTATTTACTTTAGTCGCATTATCCTCCTCGCTGCGGAATCGGTCACGTGAACTAAAGTGTTATGCTTACGCTTACATAACTTGCATCCCGGCTTCTTACAATGATTAGCGTAATGCCCGCTTCGCAAACAATTGTAGCATACCTTTAAACTCGGTAACAACTCTAAACGCGCAGTGTTACTAAGCGAGAGAAATTGTAAACAACTGCTTAGATTATGTTCGCCGCTGCATTTAGGGCAGTTAATGACCTTGTTTTGCTTAGCATCTTGCATGGACACCATTGTTTTTAATTTCGGAGTGCTTTTGTTTAACGAGCTAACTCGACCGGCAGTGTTATTAGTGGACAGTTCCAACGTTTCTAACAAGTCAGAACGGCTTCGCATGAAAGTTAAAAACACGTCGAGAGTAATTGGCTTATCTTTGTCTAAGCGACCTTTGTACTCTTCCCATTCTCGATACAACTTAGTGTCTAATTTTTGTGAAACAATATAAATAAGTAACGTATCCCAGTGTTTAGTGGGTTCGCCAAGTGACTCTAAGGCGAGCAGGTTTCTGTTCAATTGGTCGATCATACGTTTTAATGCAAATGAAGACTCTCTGGTGATAGCTTCGATATTAAAGATTGCTGAAACGTGATTTTGAAGCAGTAAACGTTTATTATCGTAACGATCACACAAAAGTTTCCACGCAGACTCGTAATTTTTAGAGGAGAATTCGACCGATTGAATAAATACCGCAGCTGAACCCTCCAATGACGCTCGCAAATAATGAAATTTGTTAATTTCATCGATGTCGTCATTAGAATGAATGAGGCTTAGGAATGTGTCATGGAACTCGAGCCAATTTTCATATGCTCCCGAAAATTTTGGCAATTGTATGACTGGAAGTTTAACTAGTTTATGGTTGCTGGTACGAGAACCACTTGCATGTTCGCTACCCTGGTCATCCTGCCGTTTGTGAAACGAAGTTAACATATCTTGTGCCTTAGCAAGGACACCGTAATATTGGGTTTCGAACTCAGCTCGCTCAGAAATTTGAAGGCCAATACTTTCAGCCAAACACTCCAACTGTAACTGCACCTCATCGTACTCACTAAATAATGTTTCCATCCTACGAATCCGTAACTGCAACTCATTGGCCGAAACACTGGTAAGTAATTCAATTTTCAAAGTGTTTACGTAGTTCGAAAACGTAGTCAGCCGGCCTTTGTAGCTGCCTCGTTTTTTGATTAACTCCTTTTCTTCGACCATTTTGAGAGGCGTGTGTAGTCAACTGAAACGTTATACAGTGCAAAGTTTACTCAAATGTAAAATATTGTTACAGTTATATTGCAAATTATGGATGTTGCCTACGTGTCCTTTAGTATATAATTTATTTGGTATATTTTGTTAAAGCACGAAGCGTTATAAGTTAATACGCTACTAGTTGCGTATAGATATAACTTCTAGCATAAATTAACTGATTAAATTACAAGTGAAAGTTTAACCTACTGTTTCCTTTAACGCCTATGTATCTCCGTCTAGTAAATTATGATTATCTAACTTTACAATTCGTAAATATACTTGTTAATTAAGAGGACTGACCCTACAGCAATTAAACACTAGTATTAAATTAAATGAATACGAAATTAAATGAAAGTAAAGTAGCAATCTGACGTAACATGGGTTAACCTAACGGTTAGGTATAAGTAGTTAACTTTAACAATTATAAGACGATACTAACCGTAATAATTCTTTACCTTATAAATGGGTACTACCTGTTGAGTGATGGGTTAAAGTTAAGAATAAATGAAGGCTTAACACTGTCTTCAATTTCAGAAATCCAACTTGAGCACGATGTCCGCTGTTTCTTTGCCCTTTGCGTGACCTCTTACACTGGTTGGACGAATTTCTTAATTTCTCCGCTAATTTACTCCTTTTATTAAGTATAACACAGCTATGGGCTGCAAATCTTCAATCCGGTTCGGTCTAGGACCATGTTTTGGAGTAAAACAGGAGTAGAAAATTAAATACGGTTTTTCGATTCAAGTAACGTGTAATGTCTGACTTTGACAAATACGGAAGAAAAAATACAAACGCCTTACATTCTAACATAGCAACATTACGCATGGAGCAACATGTGATTCATTTTTTAACAGACGCCGTCCGCGCCCTATTAACGAGTAGCGTAGGGCGGGCGCCGTCGGCGCCTATTTTGTGTCGGCCTTCGGCCGAGCATAGGGCGAGCGCCGTCGGCGCCCTATTGTTTGTCGGCCGTTGGCCGAGCATAGGGCGATTGTGCGCGCGCAGCGCGCAACGAGTGTCGGCCTTCGGCCAACCACGTGCACGTCGCAACCCCGTTGAGTTTTGGCTTTTGATGGGCCGCGCGATGATGTGTTCGGAAACGTTGAAAGTAAAATAGTAGGTATTAATTACCAGACTGCGGGACGCAAAGGAGGGTAATGTGTTTATCTCGTATTTATTTATTTATTCCAAATGAAGTAATATCTCACCGTAAGCTGTCAGTGACGCTTTAGGTCGTTAAAACTATTTGAAGCAGAAGCACTCTGGGTTTGTCAATAGAATTTTATACAACCGTGATATAAATAATGACAGCTTTTTAAACCAAGTACTGCGTTTACTTTTTCTTATTTAATTCTTATATAACTTCACGAAGCTTATTAATTTTTTCTTAGGTACCTATTCTAATCAAATTTTATTAGTCACATAGTCACATTGGCCCTCCTTTGCGTCGCGCAGACCAGTATTAATACTGAACAGAATTACTATAACTTTATAACGTTATATAATTTAAATGGTCACTCTAAATGAAAAACTGTAAAAGAAACCTGATTTTTAAATACCTATTCAGTGATACCCCACTCGACATATTTCGTTCACTTTTTTTTTTTTTCAATTTTGGCGTCTGGTTGTCGCCATATTGAATTTTGATTACTGTCATGTCTTTAGTGACACACGCAAGAGTAAGACGGTTCGATTGACGTAAGAATTATCAAAATCGGTTCACGCGTTTGGTCTCTGGAGTGCCACATAGGAACAAACATACATACATACATACATATATAGGCTGATAAACACATTACCCTCCTTTGCGTCGCGCAGTCGGGTAAATAGGCTGATAAACACATTACCCTCCTTTGCGTCGCGCAGTCGGGTAAAAATGTAGGTACTCATGTCAACTAGTGGCAGAAATATTTGATCAATCCATTTGCATCATCAATAGATCTAGTTTTGTTTATTTTGACATTTACGGGCGAGCAACGTATAAAAAAACGGTTAACCCTTCGTATGCTAAGTGCACTGATCAGAGGTATACCTAAGTATATAATAGAAAATATAGAGACAGAAGGTTTCCTTTGTAACTCCTATAATCATTTCTATTAACAGAGACTAGTAGACTCCGGCGGTCGTGGGTTCGAATCCCGGCCCGTACCAATGAGCTTTTCGGAACTTATGTACGGAACATTTACCGTTTGCTTTTCGGTGAAGGAAAACATCGTGAGGAAACCGGTCTAATCCCAATAAGGTCTAGCTTTCCCTCCAGATTGGAAGGTCAGATGGCAGTCGCTTTCGTAAAACTAGTGCCTATGCCCAATCGTGGGATTAGGTGTCAAAAGCGGACCATGGGATTGTTTAGGGCACACCCGGGAATAACGCTAGGAGGATCATGAGACATTAAAGTTTCCTATGATCTCATTGTGTATTGAGACCTTATCACGGTGAGGATAAGGTTTCATAAAACAAAACGCTATCTCTCACGCGGTTTCGTTTCTGCGAAATGTTTTTGTGGTATGCGTATTTTCCAGAAATCAATAGTAAAAATGGCTTGTTTTTGTGGCCCTAATCAGTAAGTATAACTTTGTGATTATAAGTGTCCAAAGTTTTAAGAAGAGGTATGCTGTCCCTTTCCTGCAAAACGCAACTTTACATGAAACGATTGCCATTTACTATGACATGACGCTCGCTAATTGTGACGTCAGTAACTGCGAGCGTTTTCTCTCCAACAAGCAATATTAAAACGGTTGTAGCTTCGTAATTCTTGCGTTGCTTTTTCCTCCACTTGACTAGGTACATTTTTAATCCTTTTTCGAGAAAATACATTAATTTATTTCCACACAGTAGCAACACACTGAAAGTCCGCCATTTTTAAGATTATGATGACGTAGGCAAGGTACGATGAAGTCTTTCTTGTATAGTAGTCAGCTGGGGGATAGTAGGGGGGGGGGTTAAATAAAAAAATATATGGGGTAATAAATAATTTATCTTTACGAATGTATAGAACATAAATAATTTTATTATTACACTGCGTCATTATCGCTCGTTGACGCTTCAAAATACCATTTTGAACTTTAACACGATTGCAATTATATTTCGAAGCTTCATTCTTCAGATATAACACACATGTAGTCCTTTAATCTACCAGGCAACATTTCGCAAGTTTAAAGTACGCAGTAAAAACCATAGCTCAAACAGTTTTATCCCCACCTTTACCCCTACCCTACTTAGGGACCTCGGCTTGCCACCATTTCTCATTCTTTATTCTTGCGAGGCAACGAACGCACGAACGAATTCTATTAAAAAATAATTCAAAATATTTAATCATGCCTAAACGCAGTGCACAGGAAAAAATAGAGTATTATTCTGCTAATATACGGAAATTGCAACAAAAAACTATAAACGAGTTATGACAGTGCGGTGCTATCTGATTCATCAGGTTCCGAAGATAAATCAGGTAAGTGCAATTAGTTTCAATAAATAGTTCTACATTGTGGTGCCTCTAATAAATGCATTTAATACCGCACGGGCCGTGAGCCCACGCCTTGTAATTCTAAACCTGGGGGGCGACCGAGAGTCGTCACGAAGGTATCTCATGCTTGGGGGTTGTCCGTGAGTCAACACGATAGCAATTTCTAACAATATTAATCGCTAAGAAATGCATTTCATACCGCGCGGGCCGTGAGCCCACGCCTGGTAATTCTAAACCTGGGGGGCGACCGAGAGTCGTCACGAAGGTATCTCATGCTTGGGGGTTGACCGTGAGTCAACACGATAGCAATTTCTAACAATATTAATCGCAAGCCCATGCCTTGTAACTAAACCTGGGGGGCGACCGAGAGTCGTGACGAAAGTATCTCATGCTTGAAGGTTGACCGTGAGTCAACACGATAGCAATTTCTAACAATATTAATCGCTAATAAATGCATTTAATACCGCGCGGGCCGTGAGCCCACGTCTTGTAACTAAACCTGGGAGGCGACCGAGAGTCGTCACGAAGGTATCTCGTGCTTGGCGGTTGACCGTGAGTCAACACGATAGCAATTTCTACAACCATTAATCGAGATTAGTATATCCCGTGTTCGCGATGCGGGGCACTAGATACATATATGCATTAAAATTCCTGACGAGTGGTTTTACAATGCATTTCATATCTACCCTCAATTAGAAAAATCAAAATATTATATTTTAATTTATAAACCACGAACAAGTGTATGAGGCAGTGGAAACTTCAATCCCACGTTCAAATGAAGAAAATGCACCTCCCGTGGAGGCCTGTGATGACAAAACGACCCCTGTAATAGATGCCGAGTTACTAACCGCTCTAGGGGACGCCACTGATGATGTCCCAAAATATGGGGAGAAAATTCATCCCAATTTAGCGCAAAGGTGGCTACCTATATTACACAAAGGTATTGATAAAAAGAGTAAAGATAAACTCTTATAAGAGTACCTGTAAATTGCAAATTGTTATGGGCGCCGTCCTTAAACGCCGTAATTTCGGCGGCAGTTACAGACATCCAAAGAGGCCGTGACAAGAAAATCGAATCATCTCAACAGCAATTGGGAGTCGGTATAGGTACTAACGATAAAAATCCTATCTAATTGAAGTCGGATTTTAGATAAAACTAGTCATTCCTGGGCTAGACGAAGTATTCCTTAAGTCATACAATACGTTGAGAGAGATGATACTCTCTTTGGAAGCAAACTCTCAGAGAAAATTAAAGCTTCCAAATCTACTGAAAAGTAGGCCGACAGCGTCGACCATCATACGGCCGCGAGCAGCCTACAACAAGCCACTTGCGACGCCGCGGCAGTAACGCAGGTACATGCCGGTCGCCTTAAAGCTTTTTATAAGTGTTGGCTTAATGTAACGAATAATCGTACTTTATTTATTAGACCGTATACAGAATGGCTTTCCAATTCCTTTTTAGGACATGTTACGCAATCTGTCAAACCTGTAAATACTTTCATGCCAAGAGCATGATGAAACGAGCTTAGCTGTACAGAACTTAATTAACCTAGGCACTCAGTGAAAGCATCACTGGATGCCAACAGACTAATGATCAGTTTCTATCAAAGATTTTCTGACTCCTAAATCGAATGGTGGCTATAGATTCATACTGAATCTGAAAGGGCTCAATAAATTTGTAACTAAGTCCCATTTTAAAATGGAAGACTAGAACTGCTTCTAAATTAATCCCTAAAAACGGGTTTATGGCTACCATTGACAAGATTCGAGCATAACAATGTTACTTACGAGTTTTGTTCCCTATTAGTCTATGGACTTTCCGTGGCGCCTAGAACCTTCACCAAAATTATGAAAGAAGTCGTAACTTACCTAAAAACAAGGCCTAACTTCTATTATATACCGGGGTGGCATTTTGTGTATTGGAAGGTACCTTAACGAATGTAAACATAATGGGAGGGAGACTCTCCGGTTTCTCGAGTGCCTACGATTTGTGGTAAACTATACCAAAAGCTCGATACAATCCCAAAATTACCAACAATGCTGTAAATTCTTAGGTTTTGTTTACAATTCAATTATCATGTCTATATCCCTTCTTATGCAGGGTATGCGCACTTTTTAAGAGTTCTTACCACTGCATGCCCGACAGCTAGATACAGCTGGTTGTACACGAAGTTGTTAGAAAGATATAAATTCCGAGCTATTCAGGAATACGATGTCTATGATCAAAAGTAAAACTTCCTCGCGAAATTTTACCTGACTTATTTTGGTGGACTAATAATATTATTTGTAACGTCTTGTCATTTTGGAATCACGAAATTCGATGCAGAAATATCTATAGATCCGTCCCGATCAGGATGAGGTACAGTTTGTGACGGAGTGTGTGCAAACGGAGCATGGGAAGAGCAAGAATTAGCATTCCATATTAATTACTTAGAGCTTGCTCGCTCTTAGGATTAAAATGTTTTGCGCGAAATAAATCAAACTGTGCTCCGTTGTTCCGCATCGACAACACTACCGCGATAAGCTATATTAATCGAATGGGAGACATCCAGTTTCCCCACTTAAATAGCTTACCTAGATCTATTTGGCAGTGGTGTGAAGAACGAGACATATGGTTATTCGATTCGTACATTAACACTAAGAATAATGTAGAAGCAGACAGAGAATCCAGAAGGCTAAATCCTGATATTTAATGAAATTTAAGTATTGCAGCCTTTGAAAGAATAAGTAAACACTTTGGTGTGCCCGAAATTGACCTCTTTGCTTCTCGTACCTCTGCCAAATGTGAAATATATATTTCGTGGAAGCCAGACTCGGACGCTCTTACCGTCGTCGCATTCACTATTAGCTGGTATTTATAATAAATATTTTTAAGCGTTTCCACCACTCGCACTCGTACTAAAGTGTTTACATAAGATGACAATGACGTGATGATAATGACAACGCCACAGGAATAGTAGTATTTCCCTAATGGCCATCCCAACCGTGGTTTCCGCTTTTGTTGAGATTAGTAAAAGTATCTAATCTCATGTTAGCGTCAATTTCAAACAACACTTTACAACAGTACAACGTATGTTAAATACAAGTTGTGCTGGAAATTTAGCATAGATAATATAGATATTCAATTTCTATAAGGGCTTCATTTCTGCTGTTATTTTATTTCTAACGCCGAATTTAATAAAGGATCGTCGTATGGCTCATTAAATAATCATAGGTCAGCACCCTCGCTCCTACGGGGGAGTAGTATCAGCTCAGATGACCAAAGTAAAGGATTACCGAAAGGTGTTTACAAATTAAAGCCCGTAACTCCTAAATATAGCCATACCTGGGATCCTCAAGTGGTATTAAATCATATAACAACATGGTACCCTAATAGAGAAATTTCATTGGAAAAACTAACAAAGAATCTGGCGATTTTGTTAGCAATATGTCCTGCCCACAGGGTACAAACACTGTCACTTATTAAGTGGAATAATATTAAGTCATGCCCAAATTGTATTAAAGTAATTTTTGATGATATAGTTAAGACTTCAGGTGTAGGTCGTCTACAACCGATTTTGTGCCTTCCATATTTTGAAGATACCTAATAGAAATATTTGCCCGGTGACTGTTATAATGATGTTTTAGGACTGAAAAAGCTCACAACATATTTTGTTGACTTTCAAAAGTCCCCATAAAAATGCATCTGCTCAATCCATTAGCCGGGGTGCATTACGCGAGTGCTTGGCGAAAGCGGTAAAGACATGGCGGCGTTCAGCGCTCACAGCACGCGCCACGCCGCCACGTCAGCTGCACACCGGTCAGGCATTTCTTTAGATGCTATCCGGAAGGCAGCAGGCTGGTCGAGAACATCGAAAACTTTGGCTCGTTTCTACCATCGTCAATTAATCGACGAAGGTCATTGTGCCAGATCAATCTGCCTTTTGTATAGGTAGAATTATGTGAAGTTACAATTGTACTCTTCTATTAATAATTGGGAGTATCTAAGATTGTTGTCAAAACATAATTATTGCATTTCATGATTATGATGTTTTACAATTACAAAGGGCAGCAAAACTTTCAACTCTAAACATCTACATGTGTGTTATATCTGAAGAATGAAGCTTCGAAATATAATAGAAGATCAAACGAGCTTCGCAAGCGAAGTTCGATCGATATTATATGAGTAAGCTTCATTCGAAGATATAACTTCCCGCCCGCCCCTATACCCCTAGGAAAGTTTTGTCTCTAAAAAGAATGAGAAATGGTGGCAAGCCGAGGTCCCTAAGTAGGGTAGGGGTAAAGGTGGGGATAAAACTGTTTGAGCTATGGTTTTTACTGCGTACTTTAAACTTGCGAAATGTTGCCTGGTAGATTAAAGGACTACATGTGTGTTATATCTTCGAATGAAGCTTACTCATATAATATCGATCGAACTTCGCTTGCGAAGCTCGTTTGATCTTCTATAAAGTCTTTAACACTTTCGCTGCCAGGAACTCGCCTAGCGGGTGCCTGTAGTCGCTTTCCGCTACATACGAGGAATACGGGATCGGCTACGACCGAAGCGATTCTTGGCAACGAAAGCGTTAATGCCAACATGCCTTAATATAAAACTGACGTGTTTTTCAATACCACCATGGTGGCAAATAAGCATGCGGCCTTGAGATAAACAACGTAGCCTACGGAAGTTTGTGATTCCAGAAGAATTACAAGCGCGTTGCCGACCCTTTATTGATTTGAGGATTCGTTGTGCTGATAGCTACAGACAAATGCAGGTCCCACACTAAAATATCTCATAATGGCCTGGATTTTTGGGTGCACCTTTAGATAAGGGAGAGGAGAGACCACCACTGCTCATCGATGTTATCAACAGTTTTTTTTACATGATACACCCAACCTTTTAAGGGTTCCGTACCCAAAGTGTACAAACGGGACCCTATTACTAAAGCTCCACTGTCCGTCCGTCCGTCCGTCCGTCTGTCACTGTCTGTTGGACAGTTGAAATTTTCACAGATGATGTATTTCTGTTGCCGCTTTAATATATACTAAAAAAACAGAATAAAATATATATTTAAGGGTATACATACAACAAACGTGTTTCTTTTGCCGTTCATACGGAACCCTTCGTGGTACGGAACCCTTCGTGCGCGAGTCCGACTCGCAATTGGCCGGTTTTTTTTTGCGTGCTAATTCACACCCAACCTTTTTTATGTCAATAATGATGTATAATATTTCAATTATGTGTTGTTTTGATTGTGTCTCAAATAAATATTATGTTATACTAGGTATTATAAAGGAAAAATAATAATAATGATGTAAGTACATATAAATAAATTCCTACTGATAGAGGTTTAAATACTCATCTGCCAGTGTCAATACATATTAGATACATATAAATCGTTGCTGAGGTATTAATAAATATTTGCGGGCAATCTTACACAAATCGACCTAGTACCAAACTCAGCAAAGTTTCTACTATAGGCAGAAGAAGACTATAAAAAATACGAATAAATGCCAAATGCCCTTACCGCGTCTAGCCTTGTTGGTCACGTTCTGCGAAGCTAGAGGTCCTGGGTTCGAATCCCGGTAAGGGCATTTATTTGTGTGATGAGCACGAATATTTGTTCCTGACTCATGGGTGTTCTGTATATATTTTAATATTTATCTATCTATTTTAATAACGTCAGGTGTTCCTCAGGGATCCCACCTTGGTCCTTTGTTCTTCGTGTTGTTTATCAATGACCTGGTAGATCGCTTGTCTTGTCAATGCTTGTTGTACGCCGACGATCTAAAGGTTTTTAACTCCGTCACCGATGCTAAAGACTGTTTATTGTTACAGAACGATCTTGGACAAATATCTGAATGGTGTTCCCTTAATCATATGTATCTAAACGTTGCGAAATGTCATGTTATATCGTTCTCGAACAAAAAGAATAAACTTATATGTAACTACGAATTACAAGGTCAGGCTCTCGATAGAAAATACATTGTTAAGGACCTTGGGATCCTTTTCGATGATCAACTTAACTTCCGTTGTCACTATGAATCCATAATTAGTAGGGGAAGGCAGTTATTGGGTATCATTTTTAGATTGACCAAGGGTTTCAAAAGGCCGGGTAGTTTGCTAACGCTTTTCTTTAGTTTAGTCAGAAGTGTCCTTGAGTACGGTTCGCCGATTTGGTCTCCGTACTACTCGGTACACACCAACAGCATAGAACGAGTACAAAAATATTTCTTGAAGATTCTAGTACTCAGGTATAACCTCGGGCGAACATATAAGTCATACTTTAGTAGGCTGAAAAAATTTAGTATTCCTACACTGGAAGCCCGCCGCAAAATGTACGACTTTTTATACTTGCACAAAATTTTGCATTCTAACATCGATTCAACTAGTCTGCTCTCAGCCCTAACCTTTAACACGCCCCGTTTCAGAGGTCGCGCCTGCAAAGTATTTTCCCTAAGAGTATACAGAAACAATACATCTTTCTATAATCCAGTCATAAGGATGTGTCGTCAGTACAATGACTTGGCTGCTAATAATAATAATAATGTCCTAGTTGATATATTTGATCCACGCATTGCTAAATTCAAAAAGACCTTAACGGACGTCCTCTTCTCTACTCACCCTGAATAGTACTAAGTTGTAACTTTAATTCTTGTTTAAGATTTGCTTAAGTTCGTTTCAGAAGTTTTTAACACTCTGAACTTGTGGACATTCTTTTTATGACTTATGCTTACTCACTGGTTAAACGTGTGATATTATCATATTAATATTCAATGCAGATTCGTCGCAGTTGCTTGCATATGCGCTAACCTGTTGATCACGCTGTGTGCACTTGCCTTGGATGTCATGCTAGTCTATAAGCTATTCATAATGAATCATTGTATCTTATAATGTATGATGTCTGTAAAGTGTACCTAATAAATAAATAAATAAATATCAATATACTTACGTATGTTTATAAAATAAATTGTGAATTTCATTAAAAAGCTGTCTCCCTACAACCTGTCAATAGCCGCCCGCAAAAATCAGGGGTAGCGCTAACCGATAAATACTATTGTAAATTAGACTTTATTGTTATTGTGTTAAGATAGAAATTCAAATGTCTGCTGCTACTTGGTTTGTAGGGCCGCGAGTCGTTTCTTCAGATCCAAGAGTGCGTTGACCTCTGGCGTCCACACCGCCTTGTCCTTCGTTGAAGCCTTCAGTTTTCTCACTTTGTCGCCCTAGGGAGTTATGAAAAAATTAAAATCACCAATTTCAGGACACTATTTTGTTAGTATCATAATTTGTTAGTAACAATTGCCTCAAGGGTGGTATTCCACTTTTCCAATGTGCATTGCGTCTCACTCACTCTTTATGCAAAATGTGAGACGCAAATACACATTGGACAAAGATCTTGGACAAGTGGAACACCACCATTAGCTATGTTTGTTGTGTTCGGGCGTCTTATATGTTTTACGTCACTCTCGGCGGTAAGTGCGATTTACCGCCCACGGGCGCAGCGGCAAATCTCACTTCACACCCAGGAGAAGACGTAAAATTGTGTACGCACCACTTTTTCATAAAAAGTTATTCTTGATGTATATTCATATATATTATAGTATAGTAGTATACGCGCGTATAGCGAGACACATCACGTAAAATTTTACTCGGGTGTCACATGGTCGTTGCCGTACCTGTTCGGCTATAGCCTTCTCCAAGCTGGCGGCGCTGTCGCCGGAAGTGGGCGGGGCCTGCGCCTGCGCAGCCGTCAGTTGTTTCTTCAGCTCGAGCAGCTTGTTCACTTCCGGCGCCCATACGGTCTTGTCTTTCGTCGATGCCTTTAGCTGTCTTACTTTCTCGCCCTGTAAAAAAATATGTATTACGTGTGATTCCGCCGCGAAAACACTCGTCCTGAAGAACTCCCCAAGAGTTCGAAACATGTCGCCCGTAGTGACATTTAATACGTGAGTTGAACCGTGGAACTATTAGCTTTATTTCAACATGTCTCACGAAAGTTTAAATTCGATTCAAGTCCTGTATTTAATTCATGTATCAAGATTTGCAAACACGAGTATTTTGATATTGTATTGTATTTATTTGGATGTTGTCTTAATAGAGAGAGTTATGGCAATGTTCCGCCAAAGTCCAAGGTGGCTCAGTTCGGGTTGCACAGGGCGGTTCCAAACACTTCGGGAGCTCAAATACCGCGAGCCATCCGGTTGCCCATTGGACACTGTGACTACGCGTCATTGCTCTGAATATATTTTTATATATATTTTTTTAAGCAGTAACTGCTAACGAAAATTACAAATTATAAATCAGAGGAAAAAATTGAAAAATTTAATGCTCCGAGCCGGATCCGAACCGGCGACCACAGGCATTCATGGCCCGTCGCTACTAACCAACTGAGCTATCGGAACAATCCGGTTCGGGCACGAAATCCTTCAATCAGTTCCTTCACACATATATTTATAACGATAATGCATAAAATATATCGTCATCTTGTACCCATAACACAAGAGTATATATGTTTACGAACGTATGATAGACGTAGATATTATATTGTTAGCTGTAAGGAATTCAAACACAATCTTGTATTGTTTACTGAATAAATATGTCTATGTCTATGTCTAAGTCTATGTCGGTGGAATAAAGTTGAAAATCGGATACAAATTTTTAGATCTGCCCGTGCCCTAATGTTTATTTATTTGTTCGTCACGAGCGGAATTTGAACCGGCGACCTTCGCATTCCGTGCAATGCTCCTGCCATTTGAGCTATCGGGGATCCCACTCGTAGCGAGAAATCCTTCAATCATTCTTCAATAATGCACATACCTTCACGCCCGTGTTCCCAGAAGGAGTACCTACTTAAACTAAATTTCCAGTGCCACGGCGCTTTCCTCTACATACGGTTTTCGCATTTTATAATCTAAGAGCGAAGCGTTGTGAAATCATTGGCAGTAAATGTGTTAATATACGGCTTGTAACAGTGTGGTGTCGGGCTAGAATAGCACCACCCCCTTTCCTCACGTGGGTGTCGTAAGAGTCCAGGACCAGGGTTGAAGTGTGTTGTGGGCGATGGGCTAGCAACCTATCACTGCGATAACACATTTTGTCGATCTTTTATACCCACATTTAAGCTAACAGTGGCACTGGACACAAGTTTCATGTGCTCTGCCTACCCCTTTTAGGGATAAAGGCGTGTATGTATGTATGCGTTGTAACAGTACCTGGTCAGCCACAGCCTTTTCCAAATCAGCGACGGATGAACCGGAAGTGGGCGTGGCCTGCGCCTGCGCAGCCGTCAGTTGTTTCTTCAACTCGAGCAGCTTGTTCACTTCCGGCGCCCATACGGCCTTGTCTTTCGTGGATGCCTTTAGTTGTCTTACTTTCTCGCCCTGTAAAAAAATACATCATCATCATATCAGCCGAAAGACGTCCATTGGGCACATAGGCCTCCCCCAAAGAGTGCCACAGTGACCGGTCTTGTGCCACCCGCATCCAGCGGACTGCCGCGACCTTTACCAGGTCATCAGTCCACCTAAAAGACTCCTAAAAAAATTACATAATCTATCCATACTAATATTATAAGTGCAAAAGTATGTGTCTGTTATCTCGTCACACATAAACCGCTGCACCGATTCAGATAGAATTCGGATAGATATAAGATATTTTGAGTCCCGGAGAAGGATATTATTTATCCTGGAAATCATCACCAAAGGGAGTGAAATGGGGGATGAAAGTTTGTATGGAGCTTCGATATAAACGGAGTCGCGAGCAGAAGCTAGTAAATAATATCAAAAAGTTGTAGGTTAGTTCGTAAGTTGTGGGAGTCTTCGTAGTTTCGAAGATTATCTGATTTTAAAAATATAGAATCTGTCTCCGGAATCAATATAGTCTATATTTAATCATTTCGCTCCACTTGGGTAATTTACTTACTCGGTCGATTCCGCACGTGCAGCTAGTCGCTATTTACCTCATACCTACTTATTTGTAAATCAATCAATATCATTTATTTGCCAGAATACAGTAAGTAACATACATAACACATACAGTAGTACATAAGTTTTACTTATGTACGGAATATTCACCGTTAGCTTTTCGATGTAGGAAAACATCGTAAGGAAACCGGTCTAATCCCCCAATAAAATCTAGTTTTCCCTCTGGATTGGAAGTGCAGATGGCAGTCACTTACGTAAAACTAGTGCCTATGCCAAATCAAGGGATTAGGTTATAAAGCGGACCCCGGGCACATCCGGGAATAACGCTAGGACGATGATGGCTTACTTGTAAAGTTTAAAATCTATAAATAAGACGGATGAAAATGTAATTAGGACGGTGGCAAACACACATACAGACCGCTTGACACGCAGACACCATAGCCTATAGAAGCTTGCAACTCCAGTAGAATGACAGGCGCGTTACCTACCCTTTGCTAATATGAGGATTACTTATCCTAACGCTTGTAACAGTACCTGTTCAGCCACAGCCTTTTCTAGATCGGCGACGGAGGAACCGGTGGGCGGGGCCTGCGCCTGCGCAGCCGTCAGTTGTTTCTTCAGCTCGAGCAGCTTGTTCACTTCCGGCGCCCATACGGTCTTGTCTTTCGTCGTAGATTTTAGCCGGCGGACCTTTTCACCCTGTATAAGTCGTGTTAAATAGTATATTACTGCAAAGTCGAATAAAGTAAGGAAAATAGCCTCGTATCTGGGGGACACACAGGGAGTTCGCTTAATGTGGGCATTGTTGGAATAAAAATGGAACAATACACCAGAAACTAACAGAGCTCGCTAGGCGTGTAGGCTTGTCTACTACCCGCCTAGCGGGCTGAGCCGGCATCTGAGCAAACATTAGGAGTGCCTACCAGGCGGGTTCTTGGTTGCGAACGTGTTAAGGGCTATGTAAGTACAGTCGCCATCAGATATATCGGAGCGACCAAAGTGCTCACAAATATCTGCACACATTTCTATTCGAGGCATTGAAATTGTATAATTGCATGAAAGTAGTCCTTTAATAACTATAACTTAGAAAAGTTGAAAAACCCCCGACATTTTCATTTCAAAGTCCAATATCTCAAAAACGGCTGAACAGATTTTCATGAAACATTGCTATAAGAACACTCGGGGACTCGGGATAAAATTATCTATGACACAAAAAAAACGCATTCCAATCGGTCCATCCGTTAGGGAGCTACGCTACCACAGACAGATAGATAGTTACACAGGCAGACACGTTAAATTTATAACACCCCTCTTTTTGCGTCGGGGGTTATAAAGCAATTCTACTGTCCGTGATATAAGGTTCCAATTTCAAGAACCATGGGCCATATTAAACAATCTGAACCACATACCATGTAATCTTCATGAATGAATGAATGAATGGGAAGCAGTAGTGGTGTAGACACTAAATATAATAATCAATAATGATATATTTTCTTGGAAAAGGATCCAGAATGTAGTCAAATGGAGAAAACAATCACAAAGCTATGAGTGTCAGTTTAAAGAAGGGGATGTTCTATCCTTTTTCCCCAAAACACACCTCCATATGAAACGATTGTCATTTTATAGTGTTCGGAGTTTCGGTGGCAAATTGCACAGAGGTAAATGGAGTAGCCTAACTATTTTTTTGATTAAACGAATAACGATTAAATGATAATTTTGCATAATACTCCTTATGAATTATCTTGCGAGCATTACCTACTTATACCACGATAACACAGGACTACTAAATAACACAAGTATATAGATAAACGTTGTTTAGTAAATTTATTTATTTTTACTTATTGCATACGTACAAACATGTCACCTAAACAGTCGGGACGAGTACCTACCTGATTAATGTCATACTAAGTACTTCAGGTAAATGAATAATTTATTTATTCATATCTTAAAAAGTTAATCATAAAAACGACTCCATTATCCACTTTGTGAAATTTGCCACCGAAACTCCGAACACTAGGACCTATGACGCTCGAGATTCGTGAGGTCACGAACCGCTAGCGTTTTCTCTCTGACAAGCAACATTAAAATGGTCGTAACTTCGTGATTTTTTCAAATATTTGAATGGGACTTTCGTCATTTCATTAGGCATATTTTTTGCCTTTTTTCTGTTGAAGTTTTATATATTAATAATAAAGGGGTGTGGGTAAAAAAAATGCATTTTTTTTTAGATGAGCGGCCATTCGTTATCGTGGTAGATTAAGATAGATGTACTCAAAACAAACATATTTTGTTATGGAATGTACTACACTAAAATGCATCGGAGCCGAGATATTTGCAAAATATATTTTCACAGGTCATATTGATAAGTTATAAACAAAACTTCAAACTTAAATATCTCGACTCCGATATTGATTAACGCGTTTAATTTTATATATCGATGCGTATTAAGAGGTCCTTTACGAATTATTAAAAAAACATCCTTGGCCGCTGCAAAAACCTATTCCTATTTATTTTTCCTGTTTATTGCTATTTTTTTTAATGTACCTAATGTGTGTAATGTTTATATTTAGTGTTTATTTTGTGTGATATGGACTTAAGGGTTCGAAATAAATGAATAAATAAATAAGTAAAAACTACTTTTTTCTCATACAAAATTACCCAATGCCCTTTAAAATCTACATCCGTAATACATACCTGTACCGCGACTGCCTTTTCTAACTCAGACACACTAGACGCACCTTTGCCTGTGACGTCACCGTTTTGCTGAAAACAACATTCAGTCATAATGGTCCCGTGCGGTGTGTGGTCAGTTAGCACTTTTTTAGGGTTCCGTATCCAAAGGGTAACAACGGGACCCTATTACCAAGGCTCCGCTGTCCGTCCGTCCGTCTGTCACCATGCTGTATCTCATGAACCGTGATAGTTAGACAGTTGAAATTTGTACAGATGATGTATTTCTGTTGCCGCTATTACGACATACTTTTATAGATAATACGGAACCCTTCGTGCGCGAGTGCGACTCACACACAGCCGGTTTTTTTTTCAATTGGGCGTCACGACACCCAATTGAAAAAAAAACAGGTTCAGTCAACCTTATCCCTATCTCAGAGATAGGAATAAGGTTGACTGAACTAGAGTACAATACAATGCATTTTCTACATCTGTAAGAGTCCCTAACACGCTCTACTCCAGACAACTCTCCTCGCAAACGATGTTTGGTTCTAATTCCAAAAGCGTAGGTAACATACTTTTTATACACAATACGATGTAGCATTTTTTTTATTTTTTTTCTAGCATCACAAACTAGTATCAGACCTAGATGCATAGTACAAGAAAATTAATAAAATCAGGGGAAATAATTCCTGTAGTTTTGTAAATTAGTACAGTTATACCTTGTCGTCTCCAGATGAACATACTAAAAGTCCTCGAGGGTGGGGGCTGTGCTGAGGGTGTAGGGGGGGGGGGTTGAAGGTACCTTTTTTCAGGTTTTCGTATATATCTCGAATACCTGTACGAATAGCGTTATAATAACTTCAGACAAAAGTTTTTACATAAAATTTCCTACGAAAATCTGAAAGAAAGTACCTTCAATCCCCCCCTACACCCTCAGCACAGCCCCCACCCTCGAGGACTTTTAGTATGTTTATCTGGACACCACAAGGCGTAATTGTACCAGTTTACAAAAATACAGGAATTATTTCCCCTGATTTTACTAAAGTCCAAAACTTTTTTTTATTTTTTATTTTGGTCATCAAAAACTGCATGCGGTTTCCTATGACATTTGGTCGAGCACCCCTGATCTAGGTCTGACCGTTTAGCCAGGCTGTACTCCAACTTTCTCCCCGAGGCAAACCTTGAAATGGCAATTTTTTTTTGGGGTCACACGGAGAGACCCTACACTTGTTTCATACATTACCAGGTCATAGTTGCACTCTTTCCCGAAGAAACAACTATGTCAGTGAGAAGTCAGTGGTCTTGCAGCTTTATTTATTTGTTTTGTTTAGAAATTCTCAATGGATCGACATGGGAATTGTATGTTTGATAAGCAGGTAACTGAGCTTGCTTATCCTAAACGCAAAATGAATTATGATGAACAACTACGAAAAAATGACGTTTTCTTAAATCGACAATTTTTTTAACTTGAACATCCTGTAGCTCCTAAAGTATCGATCGTAGAGTGAAAATAAATATGACCAATTTTGTAGGAAATTTTATGGACAAACTTTTATCTAAAGTAATTATAAGAGTTATGATGAACAACTACGAAATAACGATGTTTTCTTAAATCAACAATTTTTCATCTCTTTGTTTACTTTAACATCCTGTAGGTCCCAAAGTATTGATCGTAGAGTAAAAATCTTTATGACCAATTTTGTCTGAAGTTATCATATGTACGAAAATCTGAAAAAAAAGGTACCTTCAACCCCCCTAACCCCCCCCCCCCCCCCCCCCAACTTACAAACCAAAACCACAGCCAATTTACAAAACTACAGGAATTATTTCCCCTAATTGCCCATATTCGGCTTAATTTTCTTGGATTAGCACTAGATAGATGAAATCGCGTCTTATACTACAAGTACAGGGAAGAATCAGAAAACTACACATTTGTAATTGAGTACGGAACCCTTGGTGGGCGAGTCCGACTCGCACTTGCCCGAGTTTTTTACGATTCATTTATTTACTATTCAAAAATACACAATGTATCATTTGCACAGCGGACAAAGCCGAAGGCTTAACTGCCGCTGTATATTAACACATTCACTGCCAAGAATGGCTACGCTACGCTACGATCCCGTGGTTTTATCGTATGTAGTGGAAAGCGACTACGGCGTAGGCGCCCGCTAGGTGCACTTCCAAGAATCGCTACACGCTACGCTAGTAGCCCATGCGGTTGTTTTCCTCGTATGGAGCGGAAAGTGACTACGGGGGTTCCTGGCAGTGAGTGTTAAAATAGTCGATGAACCCACCTTCTTCTCTCTATCGTCCTGGGTGCCAGCGTACTTGGCCTTCAATTTGTCGAGCACCTCGGGTTCAATTTTGGTGAAGAGCGGCTCCGGTTTGCCGATCTCGTGTCCGGCTCGCAGGTATTGGATGAAGGAAGGATTACTGTGAACAGGGTGTTCACAGCCTTCATCATCAGCGACATAATAATATTTTTCCTCTTTTTTCGGGAATTGGTTAAATATCGATTTTTTCGACGACTAATATTTTGGTGGTGAGTCTACTTAATTACCAAAATGATAATATATCAGTTACACGCAAAAAAGCTGCTGTTATGAATTATTTCCAAATTTACATTTTGTTCCATACTAATGAAAATAAAATGCTTGGGCGAATAGTATAAAGATTATCATAGATTACGTGGTATACTCACGTAGGGTTGAGTCTCATGGCCTCGGCTGTCACGTTCAGCTGCGCCCTCAGCCGCCGCCCGGTGGCCGGCATGTACGGCGCCAGCAGCACGCCCAGCAACGCCACCAGCTGACAGCACATGGCTATGGCCGTCGAGCCGCGCTCTCTGAAAAAAAAAACATATATATAAAATTCCACAACAGGAGTAGTGCCCAAAACCCTATGTAAGCTTGAAGACCCTCCAGATCCCAACTCAAATTATAGGAACGCTTGAAAAAGCCACAATTTTAAATACATGCCGCATAACGAGAAAGTTTTTGAGGTCATCGACCATATCCGAGAGTAGTGTAAGTTATTGTAAGTAAGTATCGGTAGTGTTTATGTTTAATTTACCTCTATTTTTCTATTTTATTTTTACTATGTCTGGTGAACAATAATAGTACATTACGTAACTAGGGCGGTGAATTCGTAAATGCCCCAGATCGCAGGTGTTTGTGAATATGCGCTATGGGGCGCTATTTATGGCCCTCACCTATTTACGAATTACCGCCTGTGTTGAGTACAAAATTTTACGTCTTCACCTAGCCACAATGCGAGTTTTCCCGTACGCGCAGCGTGCAGTAAAACTCGCATTATGGCCAGGTGTGACGTAAAGAATATTTGTATTGTATTGTAAGTATGTTTTTCGTTAGCGAGTAACTGTAAGTAGTACGTAAAGTCACCAGTATTTGATATGCTCGGCTATGGCCCGCATTTCAAAGCAACTACCCTGTAAAAAGGAGAAATATAGAAAAAAACAAATAATAACAATAACAATGAGCCCGCAGGGCAGCTTGTGGCGACCTGTTGGGGAGTAACGACCCCGAGGACCCGAGTGCTCCCGAGAGTCGGTCAGGGGCTCCGTCTCCGGCGTGCCTTCGTCGGTCGGAGAGGAACCCCAAGGGGGCCCGCAGGACTCCCAGCTCCGACTTACCTTCATTGGCCATTCAGAGAGGAGTCGCCAGAGCTATATGCTCCAGGGGCGGAAGTGTTAAAGGGCATAACGCCGCGAGCAACTTCGGAGAAAGCGCAGCATCACCCCTCGACACCCCTGAGCCGCTCACCCCAATGTTGCCCCTGACCGTCTTTACGACGGCTATTTCAGGGGCCCATCTAATAAGCGGCTAGTCACCGCCTGCCTCGATAACTTTGTGCGTTTTGCAAGAGCCCAGTTTCATAATCCACCCATATCTCATCACCATAAACCCAGTGTTCTATCCATTTTACCTACAATAGCCCCAACGCCGATGCACCCGTGAATGGGTTCTAGCAGGTGTGTTCCGTTCTTAACGTTTAATTTTTCTTTAATCTTACAACTTTTGCGCGCCTTACCAACCTAAACGATGCACTGTCAAAACGTCTCCGCAAGCAGTGCAACATCGAAAATCTAGCCAATGGGAACGCGCGGAACGCCCGTCGCGCATGCGCAGTACAAGCCGGCGTTGATGCTAGCGCCATAGCGGCGGCGGCGAAACAGTAGTCGAAACAACGCTCGCGCATCGCGAAGTAATCTTACCGTGTCGAAAACCCATTACGACGTTCAAAGGACTCATTAATCTGCTCATACTTGTGTTATTGTGTGTGTGACATTATCCAGGAACTGTGTACATATTATTAAGCCGGCCGGCATACGTATCTGAAGGACAAACTTAGCAGAACTGTTTCGTGGAAGCCAGCACGCTGCCGACTATCTGGTGAGTACTTGTGCATGGTCTTCTCATTGACTGATAGTCTTTGTTGTATCGTTTTTTACCGGCGAATATATCACATATTCGATCCAAAGTGGTGAATTGACATTGCATCATCTACAAACGCGTTAATTTGCTACAAGGTGTATTACATCACATTAAACTTCGTCTCCAAAGGGCCTCTACGTGTTGGATCTATATCCCCACGCACGCCTTCCAAATGACCGGGGTTCGCCCCGTGAATTTCAACCGGAGATACATAATAATAATAATGGGGACAATGTTACACAAATCGATCTAGTCCCAAACTAAGCAAAGCTCTTACTATGGGCACTAGACGACGATAAACATACTTATATAGATAAATAAATACTTAATTAATAGAAAACATCCATGACTCACGAACAAATATTCGTACTCATCACACAAATAAATGCCCTTACCGGGATCCGAACCCGGGACCTCCGGCTTCGTAGGCAGGGTCGCTACCAACTAGGCTACAGAGGTCGTCGTATCACACATCATCAGCCTATATACGTCCCACTGCTGGGCACAGGCCTCCTCTCATGTATGAGAGGGAATGCGCAGTAGCCCCACGCTGGCCCAGTGCGGATTGGGGACTTCACATACACCTTTGAATTTCTTCGCAGATGTATGCAGGTTTCCTCACGATGTTTTTCCTTCACCGAAAAGATAACGGTAAATATGAAGTCATATTCCGTACATAAGTTCCGAAAAACTCATTGGTACGAGCCGGAATTCGAACCCACGACCGCCGTTTGACAGCCGCATGCCTGAACCACTGGGCTACCGTAGCTTGTCGTCGTATTAGTCGACGATAAAAATACTTGAGGTTGAAGTATTTTTGAAAAGAGATGATTACACTATTACGTATGTTGTCTCACTCTAGCGGTTGTCACATCCGTCACCTCCGCAACGTTCACAAGGAAACAACGCTCTTGTATTTTACATATTACTTTGGTTATTAATAGGTGTTTAAAATTGTGCAATTTGGTTTTAATACACATACGACAATACACACTTAACTAAATAGAAAACATCCATGACTCGCGAACATATGTTCGCGCTCATCACACAAATAAACGCCCTTACCGGGATTCGAACCCGGGACCTCTAGTTTCGAGAATAACACTCACTTGTCGCCATCGGTGCCTTTAAGCAGCACCCAAGGTTGCGACGCTTGCATATGCTGGTTGCCCAGCTTGGATATAAGGAGTACATGCTTGAGGGCCTCGCGGAGACGACCCTTCTCCATGTGTTGGACGTATGCTGAAATAAATAAATAAAAGAAGATTTAGTGTCGCAAAAAAAACATAATCTCAACACCGGGTTGCACTCCGCGAGTGCCGGGAGAAGTGAAAACTCAATGACATTGTAACAGTTTTTCGATTAGGTCACGTACCTAATTGACAACATTTCATTTTTTTAAGTGGGCCATTATATGATTTAGATCGACAGAAAAGAAAATTTTAAGATAAGTACATGTATTTTTTTATTTCTCCCTAAATGTTTATCTTCATCCAAAAATATCAAAATCAAAACACCAAAACCACTTTATTACGTTCAGATAAGATAATTACCGAAATCGTTTTCGACTTAGGCATCATTAATCGGGTCGCCACCTTCCCTAACATATGGTTGAGGGAGGCGATGGCTGAGATATGCGTCATACTCGTGATCGTGTGCTGTTTGTGGAGTCCGGACTGTTCATGCTTGCAAGGGCATAGTACCTAACTTCTTAAATACTAGTGTTATTTTATTATTATCGTATTGACGAGAGACATCATTCCGATCTTGACACGTTTTATTGTTATTGACCATGTACATCACTGACAATATTACATTAATATTCCTTTTTTTTATTGTTTTGTTTTGACGCTTAGAGACCGTATACATCTCTACGAACATTGAATAATTATTAATTGTATTTGGACGCTCAGAGACCTTATACATCTCTGGAATACTGAATTAATATCATTAACTATCTGTTAATGCACAGACCTTATTCTAATCGAATGTAATGGTCATATTTTTTTTATTTATTTTTTCATTTACTTTGCGACATTTAGTGTGTTGTTAAATATCAGTCGTTAATGTGCAAATTTTAAATTATTATTGTGTTAGATTATTATTTTTATTGTAAATTACCGTTTGACATGTAAAAGTGCCCTTGTGGCCTATTTGCAGCATAAATAATTTGTATTTGTATTACATATTTTGAAATGTTATCAATTGCTTTAATTATCAGTATAAAAGTACTATCATTTATGTGGTAAAATACAATATTCATTTATTGCGCTATCGTACACAAACATGACAATTTATATTGCATTTAAAATTTAACACTTCAGAACTATTACCATTATTTATTTAGTAGACATATTACATACAGTTCTCCAACGTTATTCAGCAACGGTTTTGATAGCTTAGTTGGTTTAGCGATTGGCGCGAGAAGGTAGCTGGCTCGAATTTTTAGGGTTCCTTACCCAAGGGGACCGTGACCCTATTACTAAGACTCCACTGTCTGTCTGTCCGTCTGTCACCAGGCCGTATCTCATGAACCGTGATAGTTGAAATTTTCACAGATGATTCATTTCTGTTGCCACTATAACATCAAATATTAAAATAAACGTCCAAGTGCGAGTCGGAGTGGGTCTCCCATACAACAGATGTGGGTTTTTTTTCTGTTTTTAGATAATAATACGAGCGAGTCCGACTCGCACTTTGCCGGTTTTTTACTAGCTTTTATTTAACTTGCAATGTATGTATGTAACTATGTTTGTTCGGGTGGAATCTTACAACGGGTCTTAACAGACAGACACACGGGCAACAAATTGATTCTATAAGGGTTCCGTTTTTTCTTTTTGCGGCACGGAGTACTAAAAATACCAACAAATGTACCATATTCGGAGAAAGAAACTTATTCTATTGAGACTTGCATTGTATTACACTCTCTAGGCTACCAAGGGGACTTATTTTTTTAAGAATAGGGAAGATTGGCTGTTCTCTTGTGTCAGAGGTCAAGATCATTTGGGTCATCGTGTCAGCGTAGTCACAGTAGTACCACAAATATAAGTTACATCGGCAATCTTCCTCCACGCCGACGAGTGCTGACAAGTACCGATTGAAATCGAACGTATGACCATTTCAATAAAGACCTTGTTGCACTATACGTAAGGTACAATATGCAATGGCAGTTGAACTCGTGCTTCCCCGCTCATCGCGACCAGACAAGATGGCGGGCGCCGGAGCTGCCGGCGTCGCGCGCAAAATTTCGGCCAATGGGCGTTGAAGATTTTACCCGCGCAAACTCGCTGCCTTATGATTGGTGAAAGTGTTTTCAAACAATGCTTTGCGCAGGTACATCGTTATAACTTATATTTGTGTTACTGTAAGTAAGTATGCAACTTACCAACGACTTCTCTATTGACCAGCGCCATAAGTTCGTAGTCGGCTGACGTGGCTCTCAGTTCGGGCACTTTGCCCTTGAAGGAGTTTGCGCAGAAACTCAACGAGCGGTGGCAGAAGTTGCCTAGATTGTTTAGCAGCTCCGAGTTGTTTCTGTGGAGAAACAACATTGTTAACCGTGTAAAGGGCGCGAACCCCTTGTTTGCGGCCAGCGAGCCTCCCTGCCTGTTTTGTGTACAGGTACTTTTTAGGGTTCCGTAGCCAAATGGCAAAAAACGGAACCCTTATGGATTCGTCATGTCTGTCCGTCCGTATGTCACAGGCATTTTACTCGAAAACTATAAGGTGTATTTGAATAAAATTTTGAGGATAGTTAATCAGAAAACATCGTAATTTCAATAGGGATGACGGTTTTAAGATTTCATCTTTGACGACCGCTTTAGCCTAGTTGGTAGTGACCCTGCCTACGAAGCAAGGGGTCCTGGGTTCGAATCCCGGTAAGGGCATTTATTTGTGTGATGAGCACGGATATTTGTTCCTGAGTCATGGATGTTGTCTATGTATTTAAGTATTTATTTATCTATATAAGTATGTTTCTCATCGTCTAAAGTCTAGTACCCATAGCTTTGCTTAGTTTGGGGCTAGGTCGATTTGTGTAAGATTGTCCGCAAATATTAATTTTATTTATATAAGTCCACTTCTTAATAATTTGCGACTATATCAGGCAAAAAGCAACCAAATGCGTGTCGGACCACGCACAACAAGGAACCCTTGCCTGTGCATATTAAAAAGGTCGTATCGTTACTGAAATCTTATGGCACTTACGTCCTTTTCTTTAAGGAAGGCAGTTTTTTAGAAATATCTCGAAAACCTTTATACCGGTCTTGTCCAAAATAATTTTCGCTGAAAGAATTTAATAAGCCCTATGTCCATGATTTTTTTCATATTTTTAAGTTAAATGAATGAGTTGAAGGACAGAAAGTGATTTGGGCTATTAAACGAACGACTAACCCGTTCAAAGGCTTTTTTCTGGGAATGGGTGGGCGGGTCATATTTAACGTTGATCGGTCTGCAATCGTAAGCTGTTGCAACCCTGGAAACCCAACAACTGGAAACGAAGCCCAATGGGTGAAGAAGTTAGATATTAATTTGCAAAACATGTAGACTCGCTGACTCGGGAATAATCCATACTAAAATTATAAATGCGAAAGTGTATGTGTTTGTTGGTTTGTCCGTCTTTCAAGGCAAAACGGAGCGACGAATTGACGTGATTTTTTAAGTGGAGATAGTTGAAGGGATGGAGAGTGACATAGCATAGTTTTTATCCCCGAAATCGTCCCCTAAGGGGTAAAAGTTTGTATGTAGCTGCGATATAAACGAGTTCCGCGCGGACGGAGTCGCGGGCAAAAGCTAGTAAATAAATAAATCTTACCTTGTGCCTAACTCGACCCAACTGAAGCTTGAATCAGAGCTCTCAGGCCGGACGCTGGCTAAGTAGAAACGCCACACGTCAGACGGTATCCCCGTGTCCTGTACAACGGTTTGCACAAAATATTGAAATCAATTTAACGGTTTATCGAACGGAAAAAAACATGAACGAGAACGTGATTACAATAGTACATTGTTTAACGAGGGGCGTAAGTGGAATATTGCGAACAAAAGTCTATCAGAAGCCCGACGCCGGAGGCGGAGGGCTTTTGATGACTCGAGTTTGCAATGTTCTTACGCCCGTGTTATACACAAAGTTTTTCATCACATTTGCGAGGAAATAAATACATTTTAGATGAAATTAATAAAAATCATAATAAAAACTGCAACATGTCAGTCGTCCATTTTGTTGAATTTGACGTGAGGCGCGTATGGCAAAGACCCTTCGGTATACAGCCACGATTTGAAAATACTTAAAAACATTATAAATTCGTGCAAGTGTGATGAAAAATACATTTGTAATAGATACTAAACATTAAATTGCAGTCAAATTTAATATAAAGATATGTTTTATACATATTAAAAGTTGGTTGTAGCAAACTTTTGAAGATATGAACACCTTGGCTGATTGGAAACATCCCCAGTCCGAAGTGAAGTATGAGTGGATTCTATATTATAAAACTAAACTTAACAGCCCGTGGGAGGTAAAACGGCTATAACTGATCTGTAAGGTCGCAAGTAATAACGCCATTGACGATCAAGTGTGATGAAAATATATATGTTATAAGTCCCTGGGCGACCGAGCTCTGAACTCTGTTAGAGCCGTTTTGGAGAACGCGATTGAAAATATAAATACACATATTGCTCTTATTAGTACAGGATCAATAGACTGCTGAATTTACCTGTGCGTCTGTCCCGAACACACCAACTCCTCTAGATTTTGAGAATTTGCCTTCCTCATAATTCAGGTACTCTGTAACAATCAACGCTTTTTTATGAATGCAAAACAAGTTAATTTGAAACGTTTGAAGAAAAATAGTATTAGAGCCAGATTCCAATACTCTGAAGATTGCAAAGAATCAAATTACTTAGTCCATATTTAAATCGCTAAGTTTGAATTCGATTGTTTTCGATTGTTTTTTGTTTATCAATACATGGGTACTGTTATTACTATTGAGGTGTGCAATAATAATAGTAGATTGTTGCAAGGAAGCAAAAGGATATATTTACGGCGAGGGCGGTACATTGAATCCTGAGTGAAGCGAAAGATTTTGCAATAGAATACTGACCGTAACGAGGGATTTAGTGATTACTGATTACCCAAAACAGATATATCTTTGCCGAGTGGCACATACTGCTTTTCGCACTTTCTATGAGGAAAATTTAACTCCCCATTAGAACAATTATTCTAAAATCTATCGGCAACTTCAAATCTCTTCTTAAAGAACATTATTTGTCTATCCCTTAACCCTGATTGTCTTACTATTGTTATTTTTTGGCTGACTGTTTATGTATTATATATATTTATTTTTGTTTTTTGTATATATGTATGATTGTGTATGTATGTTTACATATAGAGCTATTTATGTACGTGTATTTATAATAATTATTTTGATTTTTGGCTAATTATAATCTCTGCACCACCTACTACATAATCTAGTTCTATCTCTTTCTCCAATACCATTCAAAGGTTGTGTGGAAGAGATCGCTCTTCAGCGATAAGAGCGCCTGCTGTCTACCTCTACCTACATGTTATTGTATTCTTTCTCTTTATAACTGCTTTGTTTGTGTGAGGTGTGCAATAAAGAGTATTTGTATTGTATTGTATTATTCTCTTCTGGAAGAATAGTACTACTTTCCCTCATTCGGGGGTAACAACTCCTTTCTGAATAGAAGAATATTTGTATTGTATTGTATACTGACCTGTGGCGAATATGTGGTCAACAAGCACATGTCCCTGGTTGGCCGCGATGATGGCGGTGGGGAACATTATCGCGTGGAACGGAACGTTGTCTTTAGCCATGAACTGGTACAGCTTTACCTGTAATACGATTAATTAGTTTAGTATATGATTTATTAAAAGCTTATACTATTACAACTTGCCGTGTAAGTATATGCATGGTAGTTCAGTTAAATCTTGGATGTTATACTAGAATGCCTTCCCGACATTCAATTGGGCTCAAATTTACAACGCAATATGAAGCTGGTCTGACGATGGAGACGGAAGGGGCTATATGAACTTCTCGATTTCACAAAATAAACCCATTTGTCTGTTGGTTTATTAAGAACCCTCTCAATGAGTAGTAGATGGCTGGGTGGAGTTTGTCAAATACTTATGTAATTTACTCTACGTCACGAATGCGAGTTTTACCGTACGCGCAGCGTGCAGTAAAACTCGCATTGTGGCCAGGTGAAGACGTAAAATTTTGTACTCAACACGGGCGGTAATTCGTAAAACCCCAGAGCGCATATTTATGACCCTCACCTTCGGTTCGGGCCGCAAACACCTGCGATCTGGGGCATTCACGAAGTCACCGCCCTAGTTACGTAATGTACTATCACAATTGACAATAAAAACAATACTACCGGACCTGCTCACAACATTTCACGACAATCGGTTCAGAAATGAGGTCTTTCGTTCGCTTTGCTCGTTCTTTCCATGAATTTCTAGGATTGAGTTTACGTTCCCTCTGAAACCACTACGCTTCCGTTTAAATGCTTCAAAAATACTGTCACGTTACATAAAAGGGACACTAACCTGTACATCTTTGTCCGGTTTCCACCATTTCTCGTAGTCCTTGGTGAGACACTGCGTTATACTCCAGTACCCTACTGGAGCGTCGAACCATACGTAGAACACCTACGGGCAAAATATATATACCTACAACTGAGAAAAGTTGAAAAACCCCCGACATTTTCATTTCAAAGTCCAATATCTCAAAAACGGCTGAACAGATTTTCATGCAACATGGCTAAGAACACTTGGGATAAAATTATCTATGACACAAAAAAAACCGTATTCAAATCGGTCCATCCGTTAGGGAGCTACGATACCACAGACACGTTAAACTTATAACACCCCTCTCTTGCGACGGGGGATAAACATAGGCTTGTAGACACGAAATAATAAACAATAATGACGTGTTTTCTCGAAAAAGGATTAAAAATGTGGTCAAATTGAGAAAAAAGTAACGCAAGAGGTTCCATAATCATGAAGTTATAAGTGTCCAAAGTTTTAAGAACGGGTATGTTCTGTCTCTTTTCCGCAAAACGCAATTTCATATGAAACGATTGTCATTTACTATGACATGACACTCGCTAATTGTGACGTCACTAACTGCGAGCGTTTTCTCTCTCTAACAAGCAATATTAAAACGGTTGTAGCTTCGTAATTCTTTGAGATATCTGAATGGGATTTTCGTCACTAGGCACATTTTTCTGCCTTCTTTCTTTTGGAGTAATAATAATTTTCGAGTCTACACCCGTATTCAGTGGAAAGGACGGGCCCATATATCTATATTTTTTTTACTCAACTTGTTTTTTTAAGTTTGACCACAAGGTTAAACTAAAAAAAACAACCTTGAAAGTTTTGAAAAAACATTCTTTTTTTTATACCTCAAGGGTAAATTTAACGTTACCAATAGAACCCTTACGCTTTTATAGAAATCAAATTGTAGGACAACTATGGACCTAAACGCAGTATTTCGCGACTGAAACCGCAATTGGGTCGTTCTTCTTTTAAACCGACAATGAATCGTCTTTTTTCTGTTTTTTGCATTTTTCAACTATTGATAATTACGGTTTTAATGTTTGATTTTAATCAACGTTGCATGTATTTTTTATTAGGACCAATTAATGATTCTTTCCGCGGCGATGTTTTTTTCTTTATGGTAACTACCATAAAAATTTCGGAAAATACTGTGACAGAGTGGTAAGTGGTCGTTTTCTGCGGGGACCACATTTTGGATAACCACTCTGTCACGCGATTGTATGGAAAAACCACCATAAAGAAAAAACATTATCCCCACGGAAATAATAATTAATTAGTCCTAACAAAAAATAAATCCAACGTTTATTAAAATCAAACATTAAAACCGTAATTATCAATAGTTGAAAAACGCAAAAAACGGAAAAAAGACGATTCATTGTCGGTTTAAAAGAAGAACGACCCAATTTACTTCATTCTCTATATAACGATAAGTACAAATAGCAGATTATGACGTCATACTTTTGTCAGCTGCCGCCGGTCTTTGTCTCAAATTTGGGTATTTATGTTCTCTAATTGAAGTTGCACCTATACAAACATTTGTCCCTCTCCAAAAACTGGAACGAATGAGATCGTATTTTTTTTTTAGGTCACACCCCTAGTCAAAGTAACTAGTTATGTACGATTCTCACCGAACGGGACGGGCCGCAGCGCTTTCTATTACCTGCAAAGGAATTTGAACCGTATAAACATTAATTACATTTCATATTTGAATGCATCGTGCATCCACTGCGAGGTGGCAGCTACCGACGCGGTCGGTGGGGATTGTAAACAAATATGAATTGTATCTGCTGTATAGACGGTTCAAACTCCTTTGCACGTAATAGAATGCGCTCCGGCCCGATCCGTTCAGTATACAAAACGTTATTTGACATTCACAGGCTAACGGTGTGATTTATTATGTAATCAACTTTCATAAATTGGCGTTCCATTTGCGCGAAATTCCGCCTTGTCTTTAAAAAAACTTGTATAAACTAGAATAATTTGTGATATTAGTTTGTGACATCATACTTTGGGAAAACCATTTTTCTCAAATTATTCTAGCTTATAACCCAACTCACCTTGTTGGTGAACCCATCCACGGGCACAGGCACTCCCCACTTCAGGTCCCGGGTGACAGCCCTGGCTCGAAGCGGCTCGCGCAGCCACGAGCGCGTGACAGCCCTGGCTGATGGCGACCAGCCGGCTTCCACCTTCGTTAACCAGGAGCGTAATGCTGGCTCCAGCTGAATACGTTAAAAAAAATTGAGGGACAGAAGTTAAAGTAATTACATAAAAGTAACGCTTGCGTGACACGAAAGTCCGCACAGATGGTGTGTACCCGCATATCTTACACCGCGGATTGATCAGTTCTACGGTGTTTACGAGATTGAGACAATTTTCATATTGGTAACAATCTCAAATTACGCTGTGTACAGTCAGCGTCATATAGTTAGTAGCAGCCAGAGTAGCCAAATATTTCGTAACACACACTTATTCTTACAGTAATAAAGACGTGTACCGAAATATTTGGCTACCTTGACTGCTACTAACTATTTGACGCTGACTGTACAATACAATACAATACAATACAATACAAATACTCTTTATTGCACACCTCAAAACATGAATCAAATAAACATAATAACTTATTAAAAAAATAGATGTTGACAACAGGCGGTCTTATCGCTAAAGAGCGATCTCTTCCAGACAACCTTTAGGTAGCGGAGAAATAGCAACAAAAAATTACATAATAGGTGGCAAAATTGGAAGTAAACTTCCAACATACACAATTACATCAATAATAAACATACACACATAAAGCATACAATAAACATACATAAATTCCTACATAAATACATATAGTGTTAACCATAAAGACGGATTTAAAAATAATAATAATAAGAAAAATAGTATCTGAGGAATCATGGCAGAGACAGATAGTGCTCCTTAAGGTGAGCTTTGAAAGAAGCGACTGATTTAGCTCGCCTCAAATCCACGGGCAGAGAATTCCAGAGTCGAATGGATTTGAATGTAAACGAGCAATTATAGAATTTTGAAGAGGATGACGGAACAGTGAGAAGAAAATTTTGGGATGACCTGGCCGACTTGACGAAACTAAATCGTTCTTTGAGGTAGCGGGGTGTAGCGGGATGAAACAGAACATTATATAGCAGGGTCAGGACATGAGCGTTACGACGATAACGAATAGGTAGCCACTTAAGCTGAGAGCGAAAATAAGAGACATGGTCATACTTGCGTAACCCAAATATGAACCGTATGCAGACGTTTTGAATGCGCTCAAGCTTATTAAGTTGATCTTCAGTCAGATCGAGGTAGGAAATATCAGCGTAATCTAATATAGGGAGAAGTAGTGTCTGAGCAAGCGCAATTTTGGTAGGAATGGGAAGAAAATTCCGAAGCCTTCTGAGGGAACTAATTGAAGCAAACATCTTCCTGCTGACCTCGCCCACTTGAGGCACCCATGATAAAGTTCGGTCTATGATAACGCCCAGGTTTTTGACTTGCTTTGCAAATGGGATCATAACACCATTGAAATAAATCGGGTCAAGGTTATCAGGATCAATTTTTGGAAGAAGCTTGGAACTACCAACTATAATAGCTTGGGTCTTAGCAGGGTTAACAATGAGTCCATATCTACGACTCCAGTTTGAGATGCTCTCAAGGTCGGAGTTTACAGTACAGATGACATTCGAAAGATCATCAGCGACACCCTGCGAATAAATTTGGAGGTCATCGGCATAAAGGTGATAATGCGAGGAAAGATTATGAGTAATAGAATTAACAAATATTGAAAATAGCAAGGGAGATAACACGCCGCCCTGCGGGACACCGGCTAGCGTGTCACACCAAGTAGATAAGGAATCTTCCACCTTTATACGCTGCCGACGACTGCTTAAATAACTACGAAACCATTCAATTACTGCAGGAGATATATTAAGAGAACGCAGTATCCCAAGTAGAATGTCAAAATCAACGGTATTAAATGCATTGCTAAAATCTAGCAGCATCAATACCGTCAACTTTCGATCATTCATCCCCGCCCGAATATCGTCAGTGATCTTAACGAGTGCGGTAGCCGTACTATGACCGGAACGGAAACCGGATTGGAACGGGTTTAGCAGATCGTTTTTGTTTAGATAAGATGAAAGCTGCTGATGCACAAGCCGCTCCAGTACCTTAGACAAGAAAGGAAGGATGAAGGATGTATTTATTTGCTTTACGAAATTATTTTGACGAAAGCCTTTTTTGTAACCTGTCTACATTAATTTAATAGCAAAAAGTGACGCCAGCGTTACATAGAAGTAACAATTGCGTTACATAAAAGTACTTGCGTTACATAAAATTACTTGTTGTTCCGTACAGGAACACAATTACACAATTTTTTATGTACCTTTGATATCGTTAGTTTCTTTGACTGAAGACACAATCTTAAGGGTCAATTTAATTTTGTTTCTATTATGTATGGTATCCCTACCAGCTTCTAGCGATTTACTGCTTCTTGTCTTGAAGCCGTCATCCCTTCGGGGTGGCAACACCAACGCGCTAACAGCGCCACCCGCCGGAAGCGGATATATGAATATGCAGTGACACGCACAATGTCAAAATCAGTTCGTTAAATAGCGGCGCCGCGGAAGCAACCTTTTCTCATTATATACCGTGTGTGCGTTGAGGACCTTTCCCCCTTGGAAGAATGCGTTTACCAGTGACCTAGGAGCCTGTGTACGTCATATTTAGCCGGACGATCACCCCTGAACCTTCAGCCTAGCCCTTGGGACCCGAGGCGGTGGATGGACACAGTAGCGGTGAGTCGTTTGACGCTGTGGGAATATCGTACACTTGTGTTACATAAAAGTCACACATTTTTCTAAAGCCTCACCTGTGCTAGTTCTATAAACAGCTGCTCACTCGGCCGCACAGATGGCGTGTTCCCGCATATCTTACACCGCGGATTGATCAGTTCTATAGCGTTTACGAGTTTGCCACATTTGTCACATTGGTCGCCTCTCGCGTCCTCGTACAGGCAGCCTGGGTGGGGGCAGGTGCCTTCTACGAATCTGTGAAGGTAAATTTAGTCAGTCATATCTTCTTTACTATAGTGTCCGCAAAACCAAGTGGCGAGTCAGATCATAACATAAATCATTGGATCATCTCTTTCGCACCTGCACTGCTTTATGGAGCGGGCTGTGCAACAATAGTACTGAGCTATAACCACGAACTCCGAAATTCGAAGTTCTGGTATTTCCATCTCTATCGCACTCACAATACAGGGATGCATGTATACGAACGTCGAGTTTCGTTTTTCGTGGTAGCGCCGCTGACTTATTGACTGACTCGCCACTTGGTATTGCGGATAGTATAGCTCATCTGCGATTAGGCCGAGGGCACTATTTAAGTCACTTTTTTTATGCCACGCTGGTGGCAAACAAGCTTCCGGACCTTTACATCTACTAACATCAGTCAGTCTTAAATCATATTAAAGACAATTAACTGCTGTATGAGTCTGTAGCTGTCGACAGAATCCGAAAAACAAATATAGGTATATGTGTAGTTTAGACATTGTTTAAGTTAGTTTGTGAGTTTCTTCTTTCCTTTTCAGTGTCTTGTTTTTTTATTTATTTATTTATACTTAAGAAGTACCAACAGCTACAAAAACATGATATAAGTCTTATATACTAATCTAATACAAAGCCAATTAAAGGAACACATAGATATAATTGTTATGCTTGTACATGAATATAATATAAAGGGTCGGCAATGATTCGGATTCTTCTGGTGTAGCAAGCGTCCAGAGGTGACGATGTCTGATTACCATTTGGCCATATCGGTGTTTGCAACAGTCGTACTATAAAATAATTAATTACATTCATCTCACCTTCTCCTAACCATATTCGGCCTCAGCGACTTATACATTGGATACATAAAAAACATGGTCATTTGAAGTGCTTTTTTTTTCTTTTTATAGGAACAGACAAGTAAAAAAGCCAAGTTACTAAACTTACCTATCGGCTAAGAACTTGACGCATTTTTCACAATGCAGTTGATCGACTGTTTGCGAGTTGATGAAGCCATTTTCTCTCACTTGCAGAAATAGCTTTTGGACTATTCTGTAACAGAATGTTAAATATATAAACTCAAAGTTTTCGGTCAAGAAATTAAGAAAATTTGGGTATTACGATTTTTAATCGTAGTTGCTCCCATACTAACATTTTCTCCTCTCAAAAAAAAAAAAAACTGGTTCGAATGGCATCGTAAAAAATCTTAGGACACAACCTTATTGCCGAGTCTTAAGAACTATTCATACAAAATTGTTTGGATTTACAAGCTTTATATTAACTTGACCTGTTCGTATGTATAGTCAAGTTCTCCAATATCTATACAGAAAACCTTCCAAAAATATCTACACATGTGTCTTATATCAGTTAACAATAAAGTCTCTGTATAGATATTTAGATGTGGTAGGGCTGGGCTGCAGGCTACTACCGGGGTCCACAGGCGGCGGATAGTGGAATGGCCATCAGATATGATGGTTAGCTGCGAATATACTGAATAAGCAGTCCCCGACCGCGCAGCGGCAGGGTTATCAGGATGTAGTGGGTAGGCTTGTAGGAGGGGTCTACTCTATAAAAAGCTACAATATCCGACGACGATTCTGTGACATGGCGAGTAGTTGCCACCATTAAACCATGAAATAAGCAATCCTCTAGTGTCAGGCAGCAGTAGCACTAGTACCGACTGGAGAACGAAGATACGGAATAATCTGGAAGGGCTCTTGTTTGGACATCACGGAGCCGGTGAACCTCGGTTCGTGTACTGCGGTGTGGAAGGCAAGGGGGAAGCCACCACACTATGCTTCCTCAAAAAAGGAGTAATGGATTACTCCACCGACAAGAGCCAAGCTCTTAAATAAATGATGATGATGATGATAGATATTTATGAAAGGTTGTCTGTGTAGATATTGGAAAACTCGACTGTAAGTATATAACAATGTATGTTGTCCGTCAAAATTTGCAATCCATTTATCAGTCACTCGCCGTTATCCGACTGAGCTGAAATTTTGGCTATTAGTATAGTTTGGATGACAATTCAATATTATGGTACCATCGAGATCTGATGATGGAGACAGAAGGTGGCCATGGGAATTCAGTATTTAACCGACGTTACCGCGTTGAGTGTGGGCACGTTTGAATCGTATAAATGAGCAGTTGATGATGGTATACAGAAACGTACAGTCGGCAATAAAAGATAGTACCAAAAATGAAATTATTGTCAGATCTTTTACTTAACCATCCTGTATTTACTCTGTGATTGACGTGACTTACTTTGTATGGTCAGGAGTACTAGTCCGCCCAAAATGGTCGAAACCGATATCGAACCAACGATACACGGAGTTGTGCAAGTCGAAATATTTATCGCAGATTTCTTGCGGTGTGACGCCCTCTTGTAAAGCCTGTGGATTCATAAATATAAATAAAAAATCAGTTTGCATTTTACAAGAGCTACGGTAGCCTAGTGGTTCAGGCATGCGGCTTTCAAGCGGCGGTCGTGGGCTCGAATCCCGGCTCGTACCAATGAGATTTTCGGAACTTTTGTACGGAATGTTTACCGTTAGCTTTTCGGTGAAGGGAAATATCGTGAGGTAACCGGTCTAATCCCAATAAGGTCTTGTTTTCCCTCTGGCTTGGAAGGTCAGATGGCAGTCGCTTTCGTAAAACTAGTGACTGGGTTTTTTGACAGAAACTAATTAGGAGCAAAACCTAGCGTAGTCTGGCAAATAGCTACGCATCTCAATCATAAAAAATGATCCTTTAGTTGAATATTCGAAGGAAAAAATTATACCTCATGAATCTATTAACGCGCGTCAAAATGTTGTCGGAATAGCATTGTGGTCAAGAGCAGTGAGCAAGAGTTGTTTTTTTATGTGAGTGCTGATTTTGAGTACCGAGCAAGCGAAAGATTTAACAATTTAATCACAAGCGTAACGAGTAATCCAAAGTTGGAATCCTGAGCGACGCTAGAGACTCAAAGGCACGAGGTGTAAATAAATTTGCTCTTTGCTCATACAAGTCTCCATCATGGTCTGGAAGGTTTTTTTAGTTTATTATGTTTTTCGGGATACTCAGAATCGTTAATACTGTTTTTAAATGGTCATTAACCTGTTAAATTCCAAATGACAAACTCAATTGATTGAGTATTCGTTTGTGCTGTTTTAAGTCCTCTGGCTCCTATTTCACCAACTTGACAATTGTCACCTGGCACTGACAATTCGCCATACATTGCTCGTTTTAGAAGTTAAGGTGGTCGCTAGGTTACTTGTGGAACCAGCAATGTACGGAGAATTGTCGTCGTGAGGTGACAATTGTCGAGTTTGTGAAATAGGGGCCTGGCATTAAAAAAATATTAATTAATTTCATTGCGTGACGAAATTATACTAACTTTTGTTTCTGTGGCTGTTCCATATTCGTCTGTCCCGCATATATAAAGTGTGTTGTAGTCACATAATCGACAATATCTGCAAAGAAGCGAATAAAGAAGGTTATAAATTTTTAAATGAAAGGAACTTTTAATGCTCCGAGCCGGATTCGAACCGGCGACCACAGGCATTCATGGCCCGTCGCTACTAACCAACTGAGCTATCGGAACAATCTGGTTCGGGCACCAAATCCTTCAATCAGTTCCTTCATACAACGCCTTAGGGAGGCGTATGTAGCGACATCTACCAGAAGACTTAGGCTTCTTAACGGCACCAACGTCTCAAATTATGTTGAGAAATCGTCAGTAACGATGCGCCACCCCATACTAAATTAATATTTGTTTTTTAAGCAGTAACGCTGCTAAAGAAAAATATAAATTTTTAAATGAAAGGAAAACTGAAAAATTTAATGCTCCGAGCCCACACACACCAACTGAGCTATCGGAACAATCTGGTTCGAACCAGATTGTTCCGATAGCTCAGTTGGTTAGTAGCGACGGGCCATGAATGCCTGTGGTCGCCGGTTCGAATCCGGCTCGGAGCATTAAATTTTTCAATTTTTCCTTTCATTTAAAAATTTATAATTTTCTTTAGCAGCGTTACTGCTTAAAAAACAAATATTAATAGGATAAAGAAGGGAAGTGGAAATAACAAACGGTCGTATTAGTTTAGTCGTCCATAGCTACAGTACCTACCGCGATCATCCGGTGTGGGAACGAAATCTTAAAATACCCGATAGTCGGGTATTCGGCACTGAACGTGTCAACAGTTAACTCTGCAATGTAAAACCACCAGGTGCGGATTTACCTCGACCGGGTCATACTAATTTAAGATTCAAAAGCGGCACACAAGGCAACTAGCCTTGCCAAATATAACTAACTAATTGCTTACTAACCTGGCTCGATCTCCCAACAAGAATCTAGGCCTTTGACACAAGAGAACACAACTCTTTCCCATTCTGTCATCTCATATTTGCATAGCCAATTATGTTATGATATAACTTACCTCAAAGTCTAGGTCAAGGTCTTAGGCTCAAAGTCACCCAAAGGGCTATGGAGAGGGCCATGTTGGGAGTTTCTCTGCGTGATCGCATCAGAAATGAGGCTATCCGCAGCAGTACCAAGGTAACCGATATAGCCCTCCGAATAGCTAAACTTAAGTGGCAGTTGACGGGGCACATTGCACGTAGAACCGATGGCCGTTGGGGCGGAAAGGTTCTCGAATGGCGACCACGTACCGAAAGGCGCGGCGTGGGTAGGCCACAAGGTGGACTGATGACCTGGTAAAGGTTGCGGGCAGAGGCGGCTCGCCCTAAGGAGCGCTGGTGCAGTGAACTCCCATAAATAATTATAACTAAATTATACTCATTAATCTCATTATTAATATTACTATTTAAAATCCACTTAAAATACGACTGTACCAATACCAATAAAATAATTACCTTTACACATTACAAGATCATAGGTAGGCGCTATACCCATCATCCTACCGTATCATTTCATCGGTAACGCGCCAAGCGGAGCGCTCACGATTGCGCTCCTAAGAAAAAAGCCTCAGTACATTTCTTAATACGAAATCCAATAAGAGTGAAAGAGATAGTTCGCCACAGTCCTGCGCGTGAAACAGAAGATTTTCTATGAAAAATAAGCCAAATTCGGAGCGCCGCTCACGCCACGTTGCCGGTTAATTTTGCCGCGCGACAGCGAAAGTGATTGCGCGCGACGTTGCGACTCCTATATAAACAAACACTGGTCACTTAAATGCATGCGCGCGAATGCAAATTCGGGTATTTTCCAATTATTTATCATTTAATACGTGTTGAAATAGCCTGTACTTATCAGTTACTACTTGTGAGTGTTAAAATGGATAATTATAATGTGGTGTTCATTAAAAAGTGTGCAAAAACGTTACAAATCCGGCTTGAATTGAAGGCTAAGGGACAAGGGACCTTGACCTTAGGCAAACATGAACGACGAGAACCAAAACATTTACGCGTGTGTTTAAATCCGAACAATATGTGAAAACACCGTAGTTGTGTGGTTGTGATGAGAGTAACAAACTATTTTACGGGGTATTCGCAGGGCACTAGATTCCACGTAAGTACCGAAAGTCTATACGCGAGTTCAATGACCGCGTTGACAAAAACAGGCATATTTTACGAAGGTTAACAGATTGTGTAGTATTATGTGGTGCATTTCAAATTGATGCACGGATGAGTCTTCGGAATCCTGGAATCTGCTAACGTCATATATTTTCATTGTTTTATTTCAAGTGAACACCCATACAATTTAGTCACGAGCCGCCTCTGGTTGCGGGAGTCCGCTGGATGCGGGCGCAGGGCCGGTCATTCTGGCACTCTTTGGGGGAGGCTTTTCTTCAGCAGTGGACGTCATCGTGGATAACAGAACCGATGGCCGTTGGGGCGGTGCTGTTCTCGAGTGGCGACCACGTACCGGAAATCGTAGCCTGGTAAAGTTCGCGGGAGTCCCCTGGATGCGGGCGTAGGACCGGTCACTTTGGCACTCTTTGGGGGAAGCCTATATCCAGCAGTGGACGTCTTTCGGCTGATACAACGATAATGATGATAGCTTACCTAGCGAATATGTCCCCAGACAGCACGCAACCGATAATGTTCCCCAGGTGAGGTACATTGTTCACGTACGGCAGGGAAGCCGTTATTAAAACGTTTTTTCTGTCCTTCGTCGGTGTTCTGCAACACAATAAATTAAGGAGAATTCAAGACACTGAATCGACCATTAATGGCTTATGATAAGTTGCACTAAACCAGAGATATAAATATACATAGACCACGCATGCATGTACTTCGCGTGTCCGAATTTGGTCTCCGAGTTGGCACTCCGACACTGCGGGCGCAGGACCGGACATTGTGGCGCTCTTTGGGGGAGGCCTTTGTCCAGCAGCGGACGTCATCGTGGATTGCAGAACCGATTGCCGTTGGGGCGGTGCGGTTCTCGAGTGACCACGTACCGGAAAGCGTAGCCTGACTAGACACACAAGGTGGACTGATGACCTAGTGGTCGCGGGAGTCCGCTGGATGCAGGCGCGGGACCGGTCATTGTGGCACTCTTTGGGGGAGGCCTATGTCCAGCAATGGTCTTTCAGCTGATATGATGATGATAATTGCTCACGCGAACTTATCCTGTTTGAGTGGCGCTTGTAGCTGACCTAGTTACTGGTCGGGAGTCCGCTGGACGCGGCTGCAGGACCGGTCATTGTGGCACTCTTTGGGGGAGGCCTATGTCCAGCAATGGTCTTTCAGCTGATATGATGATGATAATTGCTCACGCGAACTTATCCTGTTTGAGTGGCGCTTGTAGCTGACCTAGTTACTGGTCGGGAGTCCGCTGGACGCGGCTGCAGGACCGGTCATTGTGGCACTCTTTGGGGGAGGCCTATGTCCAGCAGTGGTCTTTCAGCTGATATGATGATGATGATTGCTCACGCGAACTTATCCTGTTTGAGTGGCGCTTGTAGCTGACCTAGTTACTGGTCGGGAGTCCGCTGGACGCGGCTGCAGGACCGGTCATTGTGGCACTCTTTGGGGGAGGTCTATGTCCAGCAATGGTCTTTCAGCTGATATGATGATGATAATTGCTCACGCGAACTTATCCTGTTTGAGTGGCGCTTGTAGATGAACTAGTTACTGGTCGGCAGTCCGCTGGACGCGGGTGCAGGACCGGTCATTGTGGCACTCTTTAGGGGAGGCCTATGTCCAGCAGTGGTCTTTCAGCTGATATGCTGATGGTTAGTACTCACGCGAACTTATCCTGTTTGAGTGGCGCTTGCAACCGGCTGAGGCCATGTTGCCAGCTCTCTTTGGCATTCGCTATCTCTTCCTCCGTTGGCCCAGGAACCGCTGGTGCATCCATTGGGGTGCTAGTACAAAAAGTTTCTGTCAAAAATGTCATTTTTGGTACAAGCTTTTGTTGCCTACTGTACTTTTCTGTATACCATCAATCATCACCAACTACTCATTGAGACGATTCTAACGAGCCCAAACTCAACGGGGTTACGTCGGTTAAATACTGAATTCCCATGGCCACCTTCTGTCTCCATTATCATTAGCTCGATGGTACCATAATATGAATTGTCATCCAAACTACACTTATACCAAAAATTTCAGCTCAATCGGTCAACGGAAAGTGGGTCAAATTCAACTGGCAAGCTTTGTCCCACTAACATACATACATAATAACAGGGCAAGTTAAATAAAATCTTGTAATAAAAAAACATCAGTCTATTATGTTTCATATCTCATATAAATAAATAAATAAATATTAGGGGGACAATCTTACACAAATCGACCTAGTCCCAAACTAAGCAAAGCTTGTACTATGGGTACTAGACGACGATAAACATACTTATACAGATAAATAAATACATAGAAAACATCCATGATTCAGGAACAAATATCCGTGCTCATCACACAAATAAATGCCCTTACCGGGATTCGAACCCAGGACCTCTTGCTTCGTAGGCAGGGTCACTACCAACTAGGCTAAAGCGGTTGTCAAAATATCTCATACAATAGAGAACTTCTGGCTTAATTGGCTGCCCGAATAAGCATTAACATTAAGATAAAGGTCGCCGGAGTCCGCTGGATGTAGGCGCAGGACTGGTCAATGTGGCACCCTTTGGGGGAGGCCTATGTCCAGCAGTGGAAGTCTTTCGGCTGGTATGATGATGATAATGATGATAGTACGTACCCGACAGGTGAAGCTAGGCTGGCGAGTTGAGGGGCGCCCAGGGCAGACACTGAAGCAAAGGGCTTGTCGACGGAACCACCCCATTGTTTGACTGCCTCCTGAAAAGATCATTAAACCGGCAATTTTATTAACTTGGTCACCGCAAGTTGCATTCAACAAATCAAATCAAAATCAAATCAAAAATTGTATTTGTAAGAATAAAGTTACGGTTTTAGGGTATGTTATAGTGAAAAAAGTCCTCGTATTCAATTTAAATACTATAGTAATAACTTGATTGTGTCGTAAAATAATGTATCGTTTGAGTAGGCTGAGTAAAAAAAGGAAAATACAGACCCAACTTTGGTTATTTTTCTATCGAGGGAAATTTTAAACGATCATGTATCGATTAAAATCAGATGAACAATCATATAGTCAAGAATCATGTACCTGAAAATCAGACCTTATTGTTTCTTAATCTAGGCAAAACGGCGTTTCAAAGCACGCGATAATAGGCATGATGACAGTAATGGAAAATCACTAAAATATGGTATTTTCTTAGTGAAATTTTAATCATAGAATTCGAAAAATGCTCATTTCTTTATTAAGAATATTATTTATTTAGATAAAATTAAACCGAAATATACGGACGCCCGCCATGATATGTTAAACACCAATCAGAGCGCATGACGTCACGTTTGTATAAACAAATACCCATAACGGCCATTACCACAGATTACAGAGAAAACTTATGTACTGAACGAATAGTAAAACAGGGATAGAACCATGTTATCTGTCAGATCTTCATACGTCATTGTCCCGCTTTCTCGCTCGCACGGCCGCGCAAGACTTGTAAACTTTTTAATTTATGTTTATTCAATGAGCAATTGAGCGATCTAGGTAGCAAATGTCAAAGGTCTGCATTCTGTTTATACAAACGTGACGTCACTCGGGACGCCATGACACTGACAAGCGTTTTAGCGCCAATTTGAAATTTAAAAACTAAAATTCATTTTTTTCTTATTTAACTGTTATATTCTCTTGAAAAATCTTATTCGTTGTACGTAATAAATGTTATTAAACATTATAGAACAGTTTTGTCATTTTTTTCAAAATGTGTCATCATGCCTATTTCCAATGCACCGCCTTAAATATACAAAACAAACATACCTGAACAGCTTTCGCCTGTGCTATGTCAGCATACCACCGAAGGGTATGTGTGTATGAGGCCATATAAGTTTTTAGGGCTTCACTGTGGTACAGCGGGTACAGGGTGCTCCAGAGAGAAATGTCTGCTGCTGACAGCATTTCCTGAAAGCGGCGTCATAGATTATTTTCAAATTTTACCATAAAATATATAAATGATAAATTGAATTTGTTTCTCGACCTTTAACATTTTCTTAACACTTCCTGTGCCCGGAAGCCAGGTGCCAGCCACGCTCTCCTTTTATGTACGAATGCCACCGAACGGGCCGGGCCGGGTCGCCTGGCGCTGCGTCGAAACGGGTGCGCGAGCACCCGGCGGCACCCGGCCGCGTTTTAATAGAGTGCAGTAGATAAAAGCCGGACGGAGCCGGTCACATGCGACGCCAGTCCACCACAGCCGCGAGGAGCCGACCGGCCGCAAGTACATTCAAGTATTAAATTTAACGTATATATTAAAGCTTCAAATTCCTATGGAAACTTGCAAAAAACGCGCAGGCGCGCTCTGGCCCGGCCCGGTCGGTGGGAATCGTATATTAGGCGCTTTCCTCTAATCAGTGAAAAAACCACGGAATCGCCTTTGAGCGTAGCTCTATTAAATCGTTGGTAGTGAATGTGTCTCCAAGGATTTGTATTCCTAAAGAACTCAGATTTTGGGGGAGAATTCTCCCAGACAGACCTCCGCCTAATTCCAGCTGGGTGCGTCTTTCGGCTGATATTATGATGATGAAAAGATATGTATGTACTCACGCCAAATAAATATTTCTTGCTAGCGACGATACCCTCAACGTGTTGCAGCAACGCGTCCAAAGCCTGCTTTAGATCAGCCGGGACAGTCCGGGCGGCCAGCACGGCTGACACCGCCGGCTGAAGTCGCGTCGCCTCCCACTCTTGCATCTGTTGGCTAACGGAACATCGTCAACAAACAAGACGGCACAGATCAGAGATCAAATTAAATAAATAAAAATAAAATCTAGAGCTAATAAAAACTAGGCTGAATATCGATCACAAAGGTTGAATACCGGAGATTTTCTTGTAACTTTGAAAATGTTAAATAATTTATACGCTGGTAGCGGATTATTTTATTACCCAATCCTAGCCCACCTACTGAACCCACAAAAAAACCCGCCATTTAGATTTTTATTGTTTATCAACATAAACCGTTTTTTTTCGAATTGTAAAAGACTGTAGACTAAAATTCGCAATTAGAAACACTATGTCTTACCTTTGTCCATTCTGAGACATGTCCAGCACCGGAAACAAGTATTGCGCCGCGGCGTTGCTCGAAAAGAAGGCCAACTGGTCGTCCACTTGCAGTAGCGGCAGGGAACGTGGGCCTGCGAACACGCCTGCAATCACAGACATGGCTTAGAGCGAGCCAGCACCCGGGTTAGTAACTTACAATATTATTAGCATAATATTAATATTCCTAGCGTTAGTTTGAAGCTCGGGTCTGCACAGACCGCTTGTCTCAATGGGCAGTCAAATTTGAATTGTCTACAATAGGAAATAGAGTAGAGATTTTCTTTGTTTCAAAATTGAATGATGAAAAAGAGATTCTGTTCCAAATTAGAATAGTATACATTCCAATCAAGATGGGGAAGCCTTTTTTGTAGGCCTTTGGGTGACTAGAAGTTAATAATCTTCAGTTAACCTTGTGTGGCTTGTGCTACCCATCATCAGGCAACGAAAAAACCATAGAAGTCTAAGTAACGACACAGAATGCCCCCACAGAATTGGTGCCATTGGTATTATACTAATCCTTGTAATTATATAAATCATTGTCGTAATCCATGTTTTAGGCATGTGTTTGGGTAGCCAGAATGGGTTGCCTATTATATATAAAAAAAATAGTTTTTGTTTGTAAATAAAAAAAAAGTTTTAAAACTATAACAGTTTATGAAAGGCACATTAACCGCCAAAGTTGTATACAAAGTTCGCATGCAACTTAGTTCATGAAAGATAATATAAAATTAAGATAATGATGTTGTTTAAAATTGCATAATGATAAGGGAATCATAATTCATAATATTGTAGAAGTTCATGTGATAGAGATAATATTTATCGCACATTTAATGTCACTATTACATCACAATTCATAATATTCTTGAGAGATAGTTTATAAATTTTGATGTAGTATGTAACCCGATGTAAAAAAAAACTTTGAGTAATTTTAATGAGCATTTTAAATGTGCTTTCAGGGTATATTTTCATGCTGAAATAAAAAGGATTTTACTAGAACAATGGGGAAGCCCCCGGCACATGAATGTTCAGTTATTATTCTTTCAGTAAGGCCTATATCTGTCTCAAGTTACATTTTTACTGGTTATAACAGGTTATTATATTATTTGTGTGTGCCGAAATAAAGTTCAACTTTATTTAATGTGAATGATTATTTTTAATTTAAAAAAAAATATATATATAAGGGGACAATCTTACACAAATCGACCTAGTCCCATAGTAAGCTCAGTAAGGCTTGTGTTATGGGTACTAGACGACGATATATATAATATAATAGATATAAATACTTAAATAGATAGAGAATATCCATGACTCAGAAACAAATATTCGTGCTCTTCACACAAATTTTTGCCGTTACCGGGATTCGAACCAAGCGGTCGTCAAACTAAAATAATGTTTTGGTCTGTTAATATGCACTTTTATTTTAGAAGCTTAATTGGAATAAAAAACTGATGTAATATCAGAACACATTGAGAGCATGCGTCAATAGATATCAAGTAGTATTTTTTTTCTTGTAGTTTTCCTCCAAACTGTTTTGATTAGGTATTAGGATCCACACTAACTATGACTACTTCCATCTATTTACCAAGATTTTGTTGTTAATAACATGCAAAGCTATAATATTAATGAAACAGAATGATATTTTAAAAAAATGCTATATATCCAATAAGATGAAACGAATACCTACCTTCAAAGGAAACATTCTGCAATTCCACTTTTTTACCGGCCAAGTTGGCGGCTATTAATAGTTTCAACGTCGAGGTATTATTCTCGTTTGTAAGGATCTTCATCTTCACTCACTTTTCTTTAGATTTATGAAAAATAAGTGATTTATAACTAAATTATAACCTGACAACTTGCTGACAACGATACATACACTACACCTAAAAATCCACCCCACGAAAAAGTGACACATGAAATGTCATGAATACACGATAAAATTAAGAGGCGCTTAGTAATCAAATATGATTCACATTCAAGGGTATGTTGTTAAGTAGTCGGGTAATATTTACCTGTAATGTGTTTGAGACATGGTTTTCGCTCGTCGAATATGTCGTATATACAAAATATCGTATTTAACTCAAATGCGAATACATGACACAGTAAAAAATATGTACAATTTCTGAATATGTGCTTTTGTTTTATTTAGGGAAGAATATTAATTAAGATCTTTTAAAATTACACTTTACTGAAAATATCCCATTAAGTTGTTAGTCAAGGCTCGATAAACTTGCGGTTGCTGAACGCGCTCAAATGTCACGCCAACGCCAAGGTCGCGTCAGTCAATTGTCAATTTAGATTTGAGTGTTATTGAGATGCTAATTTGTGATTTAAAAACAAATTCCGTAAAAAACCTAAATAAACTTTAATATTTAACATTTTTAACATGGAAACGAATAAATTAGACGCCAATAAGATATGCAGAACTTGCATGATCGCAGGTGCAAACATGAGATCGGTGTTCTACAAACTGGAAGACAAGAGATGTGTAAACGATCTACTTGAATTCATTACAAATATTAGCATTAATAGTGATGATAGCCTTCCTAAACAAGTTTGCGACAAGTGCGAAAGGTTTTTGTTCAAAGCAGCTTATTTTAAACAACGTTGTTTAGACGTAGAATCAAAATTGAAGAAACTTTTTGATAACGTATCTACAAGTATATCTGTTATAAAACATGAAGATAATGAAAAAGAAATCTCCATAGACTCTGAAGAGCCGTACCAGTGTTCTATTTGCTTCAATAAATACAGTGAGACAGCTTTATTAGAAGATCATGTGGATAATTTTCATAGAGTAAAAAAAGTGCCTGTATACAATGAAATGTCATTATTTTCAAATGCCAAAGCAGATGTGACTCTAGAAACGATATCCGAAAAGGAAGAAAATGAGGTCATTAAAGAAGAATTGAATGATACTATTGATCAAGACAGTCAAATGAATGATAATGATTATGATTATTCTGAGCATGATGCAGAGTCGGTACTAATACTATTCCCCCCCGAGAATAAAGACATATTAAACAACACTGAAATGACTCTAGACATAAACAACAAAACCATAGACAATTTATTAAAAAAAGAACATGAATGCGAAAAATGCAACCAGCAATTTAAATCCGCAAACTCTCTTAACATACATAAAAGAAAACATAATGAACGAAAAGAAGTCGAAAAGAAGTATCAATGTTCTTTATGTATGCGTAAGTTTATTAGTAAATCTGGTTTGACAAACCATCTACGGATTCATGAAAGTAAGGATGACATTAAATATGCTTGCGGAAGCTGTAAAAGAGAATTCAAATATAAGTCTCACTTAGACAACCACATGATTACCCTACATGCTAATGAGAAAGGATTTAGTTGCGATTATTGTCTGAAGAACTTTGCGACACAAGAGAGTCTGGAGATTCATAAGGACTTGCATAAGATTGATAAGAAGCATTCATGCCAATTTTGTAATAAGGCGTTTTATATGTTGTCAACGTTAACTGATCACATCAGGTAATGTTTGTATTTACTATAGACTAAGGTGGCAGATTTTACCATTGTATGCAAGAATCTCAATCAGGGACTGATTTCGGTTACGGTTTTACCGGTATGAAACCTGTATTCTATTACGGTACCGTAATGGCGTAAAGGTTACGCGCGCCGCGCCAACATAACGGTACCGTAACCGTTTGGAAATATCGGTTACCGCTATTCGATTTAAAGGTAACCGAAACCTTTATAATACCGGTTCGAAACCGGTATTATAACGATTACCGAAAAAAATAAGCGAGCTGGCATCGCCTGCCGATGCCGCCGCGGCCGCCGTCAGGTCAGGGGGTTACCACAACGTCCCATTGCAATTCAATTTAGGTTTGATCTGTCATTTTGTGACAGTTTTTCTATGTAACTGACAGCTTTCGATTCAGTTTAGGTCCTAAAATGAATCGCGTTAACAGATCGTGGTAAGGCCCCAGGTCACGCAGTGCCGCGCCGTTTCATTCATTGCGTGTGCTTCACTGCGCAGTGCTTGTGTACTGCGTTAGGTATTTTGTTAGCGATAATCACGTCATGTGATAAAGATAATTTAAAATGGAACCGTTATTATACTTCGTAATTTCATATGGCAAATGAATTGATTGATTACGGGTTCGATTCCCGTTCTGCTCCGCTGGTGTGCGCGCGTAATGTACTATTATTCGTACTTTGATTGAGCTTGGTATCAAATGTTGTCCGTCGGCCGATATTTTTAATTACCTAACTAATTTCCAACACAAGGTGTAAATAAACTATGAAAGAATTTAAAAGATAATGGAGTCTTCCGCGGCATGATAAATGTAATGGCGCGGGCCGCGGCGCACAGTGAGGAACGGGGAGGGGGGGGGGGAGCGAGAGGTAGTTGTGGCGTGCGAGGGGGGGGGGGGGGGGGGCGTCGACGCGGGCGCGGGCGAAACGGCAGCGGCATATCATACGCTTCTTTGATGCTCACCGACAACGACACTTGACAGTGCAAACGCGAGCTATTCGATTCGAATTCAATATAAAAATTAAAATCTACAATTTTAAGAAAACGAAAGAACGCCGTGTATGCTTTCTTTTCTTTTGATAATGAAGCGAAAACATCATCCTGTTTGGTATCCGGCTGTACATCTGTCATCATAGCTCCGCACTCTCCGAGTCCCCGCCCGCACATCCGCACCTCACGCTATGTTGCTGTGCCAATGTACTGAATGTAATGTTCCTACTGACGATGCGACGATTTCGCGGAAAGAAAGACAAAACGGCAGCGCCGGCGGTTTGGCAACGACGCCAAAATCTAAATATCGGTAACCTTTAAAAATCGGTTAAGGTACCGAAAAAAATAAAGGTTACCGTTATATTTCGATAGCGAAATATAAAGGTTCCGCTACCGAAACCGCTATTTCAAAACCGATATGACGTCATATCGGTTATGAATAATACCGGTATTTTTCGGTTATGCAGTCCCTGATCTCAATTTATATAGAAAGCAATGCGCGGGAATGCCCGTGTAAAAAATCTGGCACACTGCGGCAAGACGCGGTGTAGTGGGAGAATGGCCTTAGTTTCAGTCAAATATGTAATTTTTTAGACCAATTATTATTGCCAACTATACTTTTTTGGCACATCCATTAACTACTCCTTCTACTCCTGTCTCCATCTCACTGAGAGATAAGGAAGAGGAATGTGGATTTCCCTCCCACTTTAACATTCAACTAACATTGTCATACATCTTAATTTAAAATAAGTACATAATCACGAGGCTACCGTAGCTTATGTGCGGAATATCATTTTATATTTACCTTAGCTTTTCGGTGAAGGAAAAACATCGTGAGGAAACCTGCCTACATCTGCGAAGTAATTAAAATCTGTATGTGAAGTCCCCAACCCGCAATGGGCCAGCGTGGGGACTAATGCCTGTTCCCTCATCCACAGGAGGAGGCCTATGCCCAGCAGTGGGACGTATAATGGCTGATTTATTACTATTATTGTTCCTAGCCAATTAATGTTCTTAATCCTACTTGACTGCTCAAAAATGTTCTAATTGACTTGCGTAGATGTGTTTTCTGTAGCAACTATGAAAGAGAAAGTTAAGAGTTTTGTAGGTCATTATGACCGTGAAGACTGACCGTAACGTAAATTTTACCGACGGGAGTCAAGTTCCGGTGTTTTCGCGGTTGGTTACCTGACACCACTGAGTTAAGTAACATAGCGCAGTTATAGTGCTTTTGTTATGTTATAAAATATGTAAATATAGGCCTTTGTTGCCTGATCTAAATTAATAAATAAATTTATTAAAAGAGCTCCTCATAATGTATCACCGTGAGGTCGAAGTAATTTTCCGTTTATTTTATAACATACCTCACATACCAAAAACTCAAGAGCTAAATTCAACACTTAGTTAGCCATATATGAGCGTAGCCATATATATAATACGTATAAAAACGAATTATTTAGGCGACGAAACAGCGTGGCTCCGTTGCCACGTCAAGTCCGGTGTAGAATTCGGAACGGTTTCAGTTGCAGTCTTAAGAGGATTGTGAACCTGTAAACTTTAATACAGAAAGCGATTTTCACCCCGTAAACATAGTTTTTTATAATTTTTGGATATGTTGCAGATATAATGAAAAACTAGGTCTGCACGTTTCATAAAGATTTAAAGGGGTAAAACGTTGATCACACGAAAAAATATTTCTACTAGGAAATGTAGGCAATTGCCTCTAGGATTTGCAACTCTCTCTATCGCACGATGCGGAGTGGGGTTGGGGGCAGAGCAGTGTGAAACAGATAGCATTTTTTTAAATACCTACTTTCGCCGGGTTTCGGCACTTCACACTCCTTTTAAATTGTTCCAGAACCCATACTGGAGAGAAACCGTATCTCTGCTCGACCTGCGGCCGTGGCTTTAGCCAGAAGACCAACCTGGCCCAGCACATGCGACGCCATCTTGGGCTAAAACCCTTCTGCTGCGAAATCTGTACACAAAGGTAACTATTCAGTGAGAAAACGTGTCACTTGTCGACCTGCGGCCGTGGCTTTAGCCAGAAGACTAACCTGGCCCGGCACATGCGACGCCATCTTGGCCTGAAACCCTTTTGCTGCGAAATCTGTTCACAAAGGTAAGTACTTTGTGAGAAAACGTGTCACTGTCCGGCCTGCGGCCATGACTTTAGCTAGAAGACTACTAATCTGGCCCAGCACATGCGACGCCATCTTGGTTGGAAACCCTGCTGCTGCAAAATCTGTACACAAAGGTAAATATTTTGTAAGAAAACGTGTCACTGATCGACCTGCTGCCGTGGCATTAGCCAGAAGACTAACCTGGCCCAGCACATGCGACGCCATCTTGGGCTGAAACCCTCCTGCTGCGAAATCTGTTCACAAAGGAAAGTATTTTGTGAGAAAACGTGTCACTGTTGGACATGCGGCCGTGGCTTTGTTCCGAAGACTAACCTGGCCCAGCACATGCAACGCCATCTTGGTTTGAAACTTTACGGCTGCGAGATCTGTACACCAAGGTAAGTATTTTGTGACAAAACGTGTCACTGTTCGACGTGCGGCCGTGGCTTTAGCCACAAGACTAACCTGGCCCAGCACATGCGACGCCATCTTGGGCTGAAACTCTTCTGCTGCGAAATCTGTACACAAAGGTAAGTATTTTGTGAGAAAATGTGTCACTGGTCGACCTGCGGCCGTGGGTTTAGCCAGCAGACTAACCTAGCCCAGCGCATGCGACGCCATCTTGGTCTGAAACCCTTCGGCTGCGAAATCTGTACACAAAGGTAAGTATTTTGTGAGAAAACGTGTCACTGGTCGCGGGTTCAATCAGAAGACCAACTTGGCCCTGCACATGCGTCGCCATCTTGCTCTGAAATCCTTCGGCTGCGATATCTGCACACAAAGAAAAGTATTGAGGACCGTTAATGAGTAATCGTATCTCTGCTCGACCTGCGGCGGGCTCAGTCAGAAGACCAATTTGACCCCGCATGCGCTGAGGTTGGGGTTGGTTGGGTGAGCGCATGTGCACCGCCATCTTAGTCTGAAACCCTTCGGCTGCGATATCTGCAAGTAAAAGTAAGTATAGTATAGATACTACGAATACAACGCCCATTCGCCAAATCCGTACTAATATTATAAATGGGAAAGTGTATGCGTGTGTTTGTTTGTCTGTTTGTCCGTCTTTCACGGCAAAACGGAATTGACTTGATATTTAAGTGGAGATAGTTGAAGGGGTGGAGAGTGACATAGGATAGTTTTTATCCCCGAAATCATCCCCTAAGGGGGTGAAATGGGGGGTAAAAGTTTTTATGGAGCTGCTATACATTATGCTGCTGGGACATTCATATTGGAAGTAAGCCTGTTTGTAAAAACGCAGCCAAACTACTTCACAACATTAATTGCCACAAAGAAAAATGTACGAGCACAGTACAAATATGATATAAGATTGCCAAGGGCTAAAACCTCAATTTATAATAAAAGTACATTTATAATGGCAATCCGAGTATTTAATCAACTCCCGACTCATATCAAGGCTCTGGAAGGAAACTCTTTTAAGGCAAAATTAAAAAGCTGGCTCATAGAGAAGACATTCTATAGCTTAAAAGAGTTCTTTGATTCTAGTTAAATACTGTCAGAGTACCTACTACATTTTGTTATTAATTTTGTATCCTTGAAAGGTAAAATTGTTAGTCTAGAAGCATTATAATAAAACTGCATGCCCGGCAGGGTAACTGTTGAAACCTATACTATGAATATTATGATCTATGTACACAGTTTGCAATAAACGATTCTTATTCTTATTCTTATTCTAGTTCCACGCGGACGGAGTCGCGGGCAGAAGCTAGTATTAAATACAAGTAAAAAAACATAATCGTTCAATGTTCACGTTCTCAGACAAGCTCACAGCCTGCCTGATCACCAGCGGAAACCCTAGCCTATAGAAAGCTTGCAATTTCAGAAAAGACATTGGTTACCCTGGCCCTGTATTGATTTGTATCGTACATTATTTTGTTAGTTTATATAGACTCTGCTTACGAAGCTGACGGTCCTCGGTTCAAATCCCGGTAGAAGAAAATATTTGTGTGATAAGCCTGACTATTTGTTTCGAAGTCTTGAAGGTTTTTGTGTATCTAAGTATTTATATCTAAATATATCGTAGGCTTGAGCCTTATTGAGCTTACTATGTGGGTAGTTGTGGCACTCTTTGGGAGAGGCCTATGTTGTTCAGCCTATGTTGTTATGTATGTTCAGTATATATATATATATATATATATATATATATATATATATATATATATATATATATATATATATATTTTTTTCAGATTCGTGTCAAAAGGTGAGCTAGTCGCGCACACACGCAAGCACAGCGGCGCGCACCCGTTCATATGCGACGAGTGCGGTAACGGGTTCACGACATCCTCGTCCCTGGTGAAACACAGACGGACACACAGCGGGGAGAGGCCTTACGCTTGCGACCTGTGCCATATGAGGTAGAAATGTCAAAAAAAAAACATTTTTTATACTATTACGATGTATTCGTATGGCATACTTTCATTTCGCCTTTAAAGTTTGTAGCTCTTAAGTACCACCCAGGGGACACGTGCAGGGTAACAGACGCGAGTAACAGTTCCCAACATCAAGTTATGCTAGTGCATTTGAAAGACGGTCGACGAAAAGAAAATTTGAACACTGTTTTCTATATGTGACGGCTATTTTTTGATAATTAGCTACCATATGATACCTGCATATACTATGGGCCTCATAAGAAGGCTCAAAGTCACCCAAAGGGCAATGGAGAGGGCCATGTTGGGAGTTTCTCTGCGTGACCGCAGCAGAACCAAGGTAACCGATATAGCCCTCCGTATCGTTAAACTTAAGTGGCAGTGGGCGGGGCACATAGCACGTAGAACCGATGGCCGTTGGGGCGGAAAGGTTCTCGAGTGGCGACCACGTACCGGAAGGCGCAGCGTGGGTAGGCCCCCGACAAGGTGGACTGATGACCTGGTAAAGGTTGCGGGAGTCCGCTGGATGCGGGTGGCGCGGGATCGGTCACTTTGGCACTCTTTGGGAGAGGCCTATGTCCAGCAGTGGACGTCTTTCGGCTGATATGATGATGATGAGCTGCCATATGATACCTGCCTTAGAGCCTTGTCAGCGATGTGTCAGCTCAGCTGCCTTTGATTACTGTCATCTTACGCTTACGACGTGTGCCATATGAGGTATTTAAAGTATTTAAACTGACTGTTTTCTTCTATATGGTCGGGTTGCGCCAACTTAAGGGTGAGTTGCACCAAACCGTCTGTAATCGTAAGCGGTGTTCTTTAAAATCTGAATGTATGGAACGTTTGACAAGTTTCTCTTATCTTAGGGCGGGTTGCACCGCCTTACGATTACAGACCGATCAACGTTAAATATGGCGCTGACAGCTGTCAGTCCATAGAAACTTGTCAAACTTTCCACACATTCAGATTTTAACGAACACCGCTTACGATTAAGGACCGTTATTTTTTTTAAATCAGAACAGTGTTTCTATACGTTACGCAGGTTACCCTCTACAATCTCTTCATACTAAGTTCTAAAGCTACAATTTCGCAGATTTTTTATAGATGTTAGCAGTGGCAGGGGGCCGGGAACATTGCACGTAGAAGCGATGGCCGTTGGGGCGGAAAGGTTCTCGAGTGGCGACCACGTACCAGAAGGCGCAGCGTGGGTAGGCCTCCCACAAGGTGGACTGATGACCTGGTAAAGTCCACTGGATGCGATGCACGACCACTTATTGGCACTCTTTGGGGGAGGCCTATGTCCAGCAGTGGACGTCTTTCGGCTGATATGATGATGATGATGATAAAGATTGTACAATTTCGTGTTTCTCCACAGATTTGCGGCTTCAGGAACCCTCAAGAACCACCGCCGCACCCACACTGGGGAGAAACCGTACCAGTGCTCTCACTGCGAGAAAGCCTTCGTGCAGAAAAATGATCTTGTCTCTCACGTCAGGTTAGTTTTAAAAGCTAAGATTAGGGTTGCCAATGATTTGAAAACAATAAAAGACCTGTATACTATATGTTTTTAATAAATGCTGAGCACAGTGAGGGGTCCAAGGATATATAAAACCTACTTATACGAAATAAACATGTTTAGGTCAAACATATATTGAATTATACAATTATCATACGCTTAAAAAATATAAATAGGTATTTATTTGGTTTTGTATATCACCACATTTTGACGACAAAATCCTGGCCACTTCTGCCGGTTAGATCGCCAATTACTCCGAAAGTACTCAACCGATTTTAATGCGGTTTTTATAATTATATAATAATAACTTTCATAATAATTGTGGTATATATTTTAATTTTATATATTGTTTTTTTCTATTTTATTTCAGGATGGGCAGGTAGCTAGTCGTAAAACATATTATTATCAATTTGTATAATGTACAGGTATATATTTTATGTTCAGATCATCTTATTTGATATATTTTTTATATAATATATGCATATATTTTTCGTAAAAGCTAGTTATACACTCATAACCGATTCGCCCCGTGGTAGTCAAGATTGCGGTACATAAACTTGATATATATATGTATACATAAATTATATATTTAACCAATCTTTATTATTAAAACTACATGTGAATGAAAATTATATCAAAATTGGATTCGTAGTTTTCGAGTTTTATGCAAATACCTAGACAGACAAAGCCAGAGACTTTGATGTCTGGCATAAAATTATATACACTGAAATATGGTATGGATAACATTGATATAATAGTGTTCACTCTAAAAAAGTAATTAAAATAATCATATTTTTTCAATGTACTTTAATTAAAATGCATTTCATGTTGCATATCCGAGCTTGAATAATCCCCTCCCCGCCCCCCCGTCTTCGCCACCAAGCCCCGTACGTCTTACATCAAAAAAACCTATAAACGTATTCCGCAAATCCGCATTTTAAAGCGCAGCTCCCGCTTTTGGTATTCCGGCATCTGGCAACACTAAATCCTACGGTTACGTCCTACGGACCTACTACGCTCCTACACCTGTCGCGAGTTTAACAACGTTTTCCCCATCCCAAAAAGTGCACAGCGCCGCTGAAGAAGTTTTCACTTCAAATAGATTTTCAAAGCTAGTCCACATAGCTAGTTTTTGTATCAAAACCGGCTAAACAGATTTTCATGAAACGTGGCTAGGAACACTCGAAATAAAATTATCTATGACACAAAAAAACCGCATTCAAATCGGTCTATCCGTTAGGGAGCTACGATACCACAGACAGATACACAGACAGACACGTTAAACTTATAACACCCCTCTTTTTGCGTCGGGGGTTAAAAATAACTGTTTTGTTGGTTTACTGGTCGCTTGAGACATCGATTTTCTTTTACCTTGATTAATTATTAAACACTAGATTCAGCCCGCGACTCCGTCCGCGTGGAGTTCGTTTATATCGCAGCTACATACAAAGTTTTACCCCCCCATTTCACCCCCTTAGGGGGATCCCTCAAGTATCTCTCTTCAACTATCCCCACCACAAAAAATCACGTCTTTCTGTCGCTCCGTTTTGCCGTGAAAGACGAACAAACAAACAAACAAATAAACGCACACAATATATTAGGTACGTATAAAATACATAATAAATTAAAATACAACTACTTAATAAAAATACAAATCAATATTATCATAAAATTTCAAACATTGTGTCAATCCAAGTTCAAGCAAAAGAACTGGCTAGCCAGCGTCGAGTGTAATATTACCACTTTTGACCCTTCTATATGTTATTTTCATAAAGTCATTAACACAATAAAAATATTTTTCAATAAAAATATTATAAGTTGGCGTTTGAATGCTTCGTCAGATGATTCGTTATATACAAGCTTTTATTTAGTTTCACTTGTCCCATTGTCTGTCTGTCTGTAATCAAATCTTGCAAGTTAAATTTGACCCACTTCCCGGTGACCGATTGAGCTGAAGTTTTGGGTGTAAGTATAGTTTGGATGACAATTCAATATTATGGTACCATCGAGCTGTGATAATGGAGACACAAGGTGGCCATGGGAATTCAGTACTTAACCGACGTAACCCCAATGAGTTTGGGCTCGTTAGAATCGTCACAATGAGTAGTTTATGATGGTATACAGAAAAGTACAGTCGGCTATAAAAGCTTGTACCAACAATGAAATTTTTGGCAGAAACTTTTTCACTTGTCATGTTTAATTTTAATACTGGTTCCAGATGCCACACAGGTGAGCGTCCGTTCGTGTGCAACGCTTGTGGCAGTGCCTTCCGCAAGCCTGCCGCACTGCGCAGCCACGCCAAGATGCACGCCAGAGACAAGGAGCTCCTACCTTACTGAACATCATCCTCCTAGGATCTTCAAAAGAGGCGTGCAAACGTTCTTAAAGGGTCAGCAACACGCATGTAACACTAACACCCCTGGTGTTGCAAGTGTCCATAGGCTCCGGTAACCAGTTACCATCAGGTGGGTAAGCTTGTTTGCCACCGACGTGGTATAAAAACATTTACGTCACACCTGGCCATAATGCGAGTTTTACTGCACCCTGCGCGTACGGGAAAACTCGCATTGTGGCCAGGTGAAGACGTAAAATTTTGTACTCAACACGGGCGGTAATTCGTAAAGCCTCAGAGCGCATATTTATGGCCCTCGCCTTCGGTTCGGGCCACAAACACCTGCGATCTGGGGCATTCACGAATTCACCGCCCTAGTTACGTAATGTACTATTACATTTTGTCGATCTTTAATATCCACATTTATGTTAAAAGTGGCGATGGACGAAACATACGTTTCATGTGCTCTGCCTATGCCTTTTGGGAATAAAAGCGTGAATGTATGTATGTATGTGCTATAAAAAAATGCTAGGGCCTAGCGATCCCGGTTCTGCGTTAAAGGAGTCCAGACCCCGTATCATGGTCGGCCTTATCACACGATAAGTGACAAGATAGAGCGTCTGTCACTGGCTGTCACCGTTCGATAGAAAGAGACGACGCTGCTATCTCGTCACTTATCGCGTGATAAGGCCGACCATGATACGAGGTCTGCGTTTTGTCACCTACTCCAAAGCTAATGCTAGTTTTCGCAGTTTTAAGTACAGTCAAGGAATTTAATTCCCTACCCATTTCGTTGAAATGTTGTTAGACACTCGCAATGCAATAAGGTCGAAAATTGTATTTCAGTCAACAACATCATCATCCTCCTAGCGTTATTCCCGGTAATGCCCCTAAAGGAGCCCGGGGTCCGCTTTGACACCTAATCCTAAGGTTTAGCATAGGCACTAGTAAGTATAAGTTCCGAATAACTCATTGGTGTACGAGCAGGGATTCGAACCCATGACCGCCGCTTGACGGCTGCATGCCTGACCCACTAGGTTACCGTAGCTCGAAAATTGTATTTCAGTAATAGTATTGAAATTTTAATGTATTATTTGTCACTTCACAGTATTAGTTAAGGATTTTATTTTATTTTATTTTATTTTATCTATATTAACATTCTTAATTGTGTATGTACTTTTTTTACATTATTATTATTACTATTGTAATGGGTTTATTGCCTGAAATAAAGAAGCATTCATTAATTTCAGATAACCGGAAACTTTGCGAAAAGTTTTTGCTTTTCTAATTACGAGCATGTGCCAATCGAGAAAATTGAAAAATATTTCGTAAATTCGTTATTAATTTGAAAAATAATATGCTTATCGCTAATATAGTATAACAGGCAGGCCTAGCGAGACGCAATTTTGGCAAAGTACCTTAGTGTCCCAAAGTTCAGTACACCATGTCAACGTAGTTCATCTGTTGCCTAGTTACTAACATAGAAAACCGGCCAAGCGCGAGTCGGACTCGTGCTCGAAGGGTTCCGTATCTATAAAAACTGCAAAAAAAACACGTTTGTTGTATGGGAGCCCCTTAAATATTTATTTCATTCTGTTTTTAGTATTTGTTGTTATAGCGGCAACAGAAATACATCATCTGTGAAAGTTTCAACTGTCTATCACGGTTCATGAGATACAGCCTGGTTACAGACGGACGGACGGACAGCGGAACCTTTAATAAAAGGATCCCGTTTTTCCCCTTTGGGTACGGGTACGGCACCCTAAAAATGCATGCGATATGTCAAAGTAACTTCGTGTTCTAGCTAGCTGTGGGTGACAGTATGCTATACGATATTGAACCTTGGGTGGGTAGGAAATTTAATTCCTTGACTGTACCTAACTGTTTTATTTGTGAACATAAATGTAACAACACTTACTTACTTTTGTGTCTGTATTTGTTGTGTCTACAGTATTTTGCAGTCAGCATCATAAGCCTTGCAGCCAAAGTAGTCAAATAAATCGATACACATATTTATTCCCCGTGTGGTGTCGGGGTTACAATAGCACCACCCCCTTTCTTCCCGTGGGTGTCATAATTCGACCAAGGGAACAGGGTTGAAGTGTGTAGTGGACGATGGGCTAGCAATCTGTCACTGCGATACTACATGTTGTCAATCTTGTATACCCACATTTATGCCAAAAGTGGTACTGGAAGACAAGTTTCATGTGCTCTGCCTACCCCTTTTAGGGATAAAGGCGTGAATGTATATATGTACGTACGTCTTTATTACTGTAAAGGTGTGATACGGTATACCTATGTAGCTACTTTGGCTGCTATAACTATACGAATGGTGACTGTGTGAATTTAACTTTAGTACCACTTATGTTCTATGTGACGTGAAAAAGGCACGAATGTGCAACTGCACACGCCTACTGATTTACTGTAAAAATAGATACATGAATAGAAATATTTTTACAACAGAATATAAGTATAAATTACTTACATGAAATGCGGTATTTACAGTTTTATATATTTGCTGGCAATATTCAGTGGTAAATATACGTTGACATCATTTAATTTGACATTAGCGAGTGTCTTCTATTTTAATAAGGTTCTCATCGTGCCAAATATTTGTATATCGTTTCTCATTAGGCATGTTAGTATAATTTATTTTTAAATTATAATGGATCTATATGTGACTAACAGTAGAAAACTTGTTATTGAATCAATCACAAAATGAAATGAAGAATATGTACTCGTAAGTACCCGCGTACTTGTGCAAGTACAAATTAACGATATTTCTTCTGAGTCTCTGACTTGACATGTAAATCCAAAGCAAACAACTGCCAAATGTACTTCACCATGTACTACTTAAGGATGTGCTAAAGATAGATATAGGTACAGTCAGCGTCAGAAGTAGCTACGCAAAATAACACGCTCATAATGATCTAGACAGTCCTTATCCTTTTGACATTAGAGTCGTGTGTAGGTCATTTTGAGCACTTGACCCGCGTAGCTACTTATGCTGCTGACTTTACCGAATGAATACAAATAGCGGGAAGTTACATAAAACCGAAAAGAGCAATCTCGGTCTGTAGTCTACTCTTAGCGTGTACTTTCTGTAGTACATTGGGCAGCTAGATATTTATACCCACAGAATTTCGAGGCTAAGGGCTATATATATTCTATACGTATCTGAAAATGCGGGACCAATTAGGATGTAAAGTTTGGTAATAGTTTAGGTCTTCCCGATACAATATCTGCTGCCATTCTTGTGTATCAAAAAAATCTTCATGACATATTTAATTGTATACAGTTTTAACATATTGTTTCAATATTTTTTACTAAAAAAAATCAACCTGCCGGTTACCTAATGAATTAACACTTTGTTATGTTATGATGTATGTATTCTTTGCATGACAAATAATACATGACAAAAGTAAAGGCGAATTGCATGTATATAAAAAATATTAACAAGAGAAAATGCAATGAAATTTGAATCAACTGTAATAGGAAATAGGGTAGAATTTGTTTCGATGGAGCGAATCAAAACAGATGCATTTCTATTCCAATTTAGAATGGTAAATTCCTTTGATGCCTTTTTATAGGCCTTTGGGTGGCTAGTCCATGTAGTCAGGTGATTTCTAGTATACCTTTATCAAAATCATGTATAATCTGCGGCACTCAAGTGGAACAAATCTTTATTGCTTTCAAATGAAGATGTATTTTAACTACATAATAATGTGTGGAGTTCAATATAGTATATTTTTAAATGGAAACACTGGTTTTATTGTTAATCGTTTCATCAAACCTACGTATATTCGTTAAAAGATAATACATTTTCGTTTTCTATACAGCACAGCTTTTTACCCAACTGCCGAAGGAGAGGAGGTGTATTTAAATATGACATCGAATATTAACTTTCGTAAGTATACGTATGTATAAAATACTAATAATAAATCCACGGTTAAACTCACGGCGCGGCGGTCGCGCGGGCATTGCTTCAAGCGACATCGCTGCGAAATCCTGAAGAACTCCCGAAGAGTTCGAAACATATCACCTGTCGTGACATAAATTTAATGAGTACGTTTAACCGTGCATTTATTAGTAGTATTTTATGACGTACATCTGTGACAGACTAGGATACGGCCTGCTATTAGGCAGACCTTGACCTAATGGTCCTAATGGCTAGGAAACACCGTAGCTTGTGGACTCCTGAGGTCACGGAGGTTTGAGGGTTCCTTGTGTCCAGATAAATACAGGTCCTTCTCAAACAACACATCCTTGGGAGCTCTGTCTCTCACTCGCCACCAGAACAACAACTCATACCTACAAAGCAAGTAGTATTATAAAATGGCCGCGCTCAGTCAATGCAAATAGACCTTTCCATATTAAAGCACTATGTGACGAAAGTTTCATATGAATGACAAATTAATAACTACTTTCATTCGGTTAAAATTGTATTAGGGTAAATCGCCAATAACTGGCCGTCATACTAAACATTAACTCTATTCCCCTACAAACAGATTTCAATTTAGTATAACGTGGCCAGAAAAAATCATTCTACTTTAGGTGAATAAAGTTTAGTATGAGTACCTAGGCCAGTTATTGACAATAGGCATGATGACACATTTTGAAAAACTGTTCTATAATGTTTACAAACATTTATTGTGTACAACGAATAAGATTTTTCAAGAGAAAATAACAGTTAAGTAGGAAAAAAGCGCATTTTAGTTTTTAAATTTCAAATTGGCGCTAAAACGCTTGTCAGTGTCATTGCGTCCCGAGTGACGTCACGTTTGTATAAACAGAACGCAGACCTTTGACGTTTGCTACCTAGATCGCTGAATTACTCATTGAATGAACATAAATTCAAAAGTTTACAAGTCTTGCGCGGCCGTGCGAGCGAGAAAGCGGGACAAAGACGTATGAAGATCTGACAGATAACATGGTTCTATCCCTGTCTTACTATTCCTTCAGTACGTAATGTTTTCTCTGTAATCTGTGGTAATGGCCGTTTTGGGTATTTGTTTATACAAACGTGACGTCAGCGCTCTGATTGGTGTTTAACATATCATGGCGGGCGTACGTATTTTTCGGTTTAATTTTATCAAAATAAATAATAATCTCTTACTTAATAAAAAAATATGAGCATTTTTCGAATTCTGCTATGATTAAAATTTCACTAAGAAAATACCATATTTTAGTGATATTCAATTACTGTCATCATGCCTATGTACCCTTATCTTATCTTATCTTATCTAGATGAGGGCCCTTTCGGATGCACTTCGACCCAGTGGGATCTTTTGTGCATTTGCCCTCTCCTTATGTCTACTCCCAACTTCGCTCCATCATTTCCACATAGCGGATGATGCAGCTCAGCGGAAGTACCTTGAATTCCTTTGGTTGCGGATAACCGTTACCGAAGTAATTCATTCTTTGTCTGGCCAGGGCATGACATTCACACAATAAGTGTTCCATAGTCTCATCCTCCTCGCCACACATTCTACAGTCTAAACTGTCCGATAGTCCCATCTTGGCCAAGAGATCCTTGACCCCGAAGTGACCTGTGAACACCCCAGATATGATTCTGAGCTGCTTCCTACTGGATTTCCAGAGTTTGTTAGTCCAGCCCGAGTCCACTCCTTCTATGAAGAGCTTAGAGTGCCTTAAGCCCGCCTCATTCCTCCACTCGTGTTGGTGTTTGGTTTTGGCGTGGGCTTTAAAGGCCGAAGTTATGGTTCCCTGCGAGAGTCCCACACATGGTTCTGGACCTACAAAGTGATTTGTAGACCCCCCTCTTGCAAGCTCATCCGCTCTTTCGTTGCTGATGAAGCCCTCGTGCCCTGGTATCCAAACTAGTTGCACCTTATTATGCTTTCCAAGCTTGTTCAGTGCCTGGACGCCGTTATAGACTAGTCTAGATTCCACTTTCGGCGCCGTAAGTGCTTTAAGGGCCGCTTGACTGTCACTGAGTATATAGATGGTCTGCCCTCTGGTTTGCCTGTCTATATTCTCCTGTGCACAGGCAATTATAGCGTATGTCTCCGCCTGGAAGACGGTTGCCAAACTACCCATGCTTACACTACTACTGTAGTCATTCGCATAAATGCCTGCTCCCGTACCGGATCCCATTTTTGATCCGTCCGTGTACCATATACTGTCTTCGATACCAGACCTAGGCGGTTCTAGACCTTCGGCCCATTCAGCCCTGGATGGAACTTTTGTTGTGTAGTTCCTATGGAATACAAACTTGGGTAGCATTTTGTCACTTCCCATGCTTGTTATTCTGTCTAAGAAACCATCAGTCTCCATGTTTGTGTGTTTAGTCTTTGGTTTGTTGTCGCTCCACAGTCCAAGAGTTCTTAATCTGTAGAGCGATTTCCGCGCCTCTGACTTAATCACCAAGTGAAGTGGCGGTAGGTCCAGTAGGACTTCTAGCGCCGCTGTAGGCGTGGTACGAAACGCCCCTGTTATAGCCATGCAAGCCGATCTCTGCACCTTCATCAGAGCCTCTCTGCATGTGCTCATTAAAGTCCTTGGCCACCATACCAGGCTGCCGTACAATAATATGGGCCTCACCATCATAGTGTAGATCCACTTAAGTACCTTTGGGTTCAATCCCCATGTTTTGCCATACGCTGATCTACACATTCCAAATACCCTCAGTGCCTTTGTGATGGTAAGATCTGTATGCTTCTTCCAATTCAGTTCCTTATCCAGTGTAACACCTAGATATTTCACATCATCGGACAGTTCTAGTACCCTCCCGTACAGTTTTAACTGCTGTACGCCTGGAAGGGTCCTTTTCCTAGTAAAGGGTATTACCACAGTTTTGCCTGGATTAATGGATAGTTGGTGCAGGTCGCACCATTTCTCCACTATCCGCAGTGCCTTGTTCATGATTTCTGATACCGTGCCTGGGAACTTCCCATTAACCAGTATCACTAGATCATCAGCATATCCCACCGTGTGGATGGGACCCTTATTGAGTTCTACCAGGAGTGAGTTCACCACCAGACTCCAGAGAGTTGGTGAGAGTACCCCCCCTGTGGACATCCCTTTGTGGCCGTGGCCATTATCTCATCCCCTAAGAGAGATGACTTTATTAGTCTGCCATTTAGCATATTGCCTATCCATTTACATAGGGTGGGCTCTACACCATGTTTTGCAGCTGCTTCGCTGATAGCTTTATACGTGGTACGATCGAACGCTCCCTCCACGTCCAAGAAAGCTGCCAGACATAGTTCCTTATTCTCTATAGCCTGTTCAGCCCTGGTTGTTACCAGGTGAAGTGCGGTTTCCGTTGACTTCCCTGGCTGGTATGCACATTGTAGTTCGTGCAGCGGATGTCTCCTTAATGGGCCATCCCTTATGTGTCTATCTACCAATTTCTCCAGTGTTTTGAGGAAAAACGACGATAAACTTATCGGCCTATACGATTTGGCTTCACTGTAATCCGCCTTACCCGGTTTGGGCAGATAGGTTACTTTTACCATCCTCCACACCCGTGGCACGTGTGCGAAGGCCAAGCACGCCCTGTACAATCTGCTAAGATGCGGGATTAGTACATTAGCGCCTTCTTGTAGTAGAATGGGGTAGATGCCATCTGGCCCCGGGGCTTTGTAAGGTTGAAATGTTGAAAGTGCCCACTTTATCTTGTTATGATCTACTACCTTTTTGGACGTGTCCCAATTGTGTCTCGTTGTACTTGTGGTCTGTTCCAACGCACTAATTGCACCATCGTCTGTTACGCTGTCGTGTATTACTGAGCCTGGGAAGTGCGTGTTACACATTACCTTAAGGGTTTCCAGCCCCGTTTTCGTCATTCTACAGTCATTGTCCCTAATGGATGTGAGCGGGGCCGACTTTGTGGTCGCTAGTGCCTTTGTTAGTCTCATTCCTTCTGGTATTGACTCAATTTGATCGCAGTGGTTCCTCCACGCTCTCCTTTTGGCTTTCCTCACAGCCTTGCTGAGTTCTGTGAGTTTTTGTGCATAGTACCCAAAGTCATTAGATGCCTTTGCGTCATTGAATATTGCCCTAGTTTCCCTCCTGAGTTTAACTATCTCTGGGGTCCACCATGGTAACTTTTTAGTCAGGGTTTTCTTCTCCGGGCAGTTATTAGTGAAGGCCGTGTATACGGCTTGTACTATTTTGTCCGCTTCGAATTCTATGTCTATAATAGAGTTGAGCTTGCCTTTTGGGTCTCCTAGGTCCACCTTTAGATCCCTTCTAAACGCCGACCAGTCCGTGTGCCTAGGATTCCGTTTTCGTACCGTGTTTATTTCTATTTTAGTTCGGTACCTAAAGCAGATGTATCTGTGGTCCGAAAGGGATATGTCGTCAGATACGTGCCATGAGTTGATTTTGTTACTAGTATTATTAGTAGCCAACGTTAAATCAATAACCTCCCCCCGCCTAGAATTGACGAAGGTAGGTTCATTGCCTTTATTTAGTATTTGTAAAGAAGAGCTTACCAGGAAGTCCAGTACCTTCTCTCCTCTCCTGTTGACATCTGAGCTGCCCCAGATGACATGGTGAGCGTTTGCGTCGCAGCCGATTATCAGGTTGGTGTTCGCCCGGCTGCCGTATGCAACAAGATCCCGCAGTTGTTGTGTGATGGGATCCGTCGCCTCGTAGGGGAGGTAGGCTGATGATAGGATGAGCTCCTTACCCTCCCCCTTTTTTTGGATCATCACCGTGGTGAGATCCCTGCAACAGAAAGCATGTAAAGGCATAGTATTGATGCCATTTTTGACATATATACATGTCCTCATGTTATTGTTGTTATCTGGACACAGGTGAACAATTGTTCCCCCCGTTCCACCTAAACCTCTTATTTCACTTTTATATATATACTCGTATGGTTCTTGAATAAGAGCAATATCGAACTTGTCGCATTTTAGCTGCCTTGCCAGAAGGGCAGTGGCAGCCTTATTGTGTTGTAGATTAATTTGTACACACCTTAAACCCGCCATTGGCGCTATTATAGTTTTGGCTTGCTGAGGTCAGCAGCCACTTCCTGGACAGTCTCGTCGCAGGACATGGGAGACATGGAGGCCTCCAGGTACAGCTCTGCCATTCCCTGCAGATCCTCCGAGCCAATCCCCGATAGCGGTGATGACTCTCGGGCCATGCGGGATTCAGTAGGTCTGTCACTGGAGCCCGCCATGTCCCCGGCCTCCGATTTCAACTGCCCCTCCTCCTTGACTGTCTCAGCCTCCTCAGCCTTTTCGCCAATAGCAATTGGCACCTTGCCATCTGGAGGTGTGCCCCCCGCGCCCTCCCCCGGCGTCGGTCCCCCCGCGCCCGTCCCCGCACAGGCGCCATCCTCAGCCCCCTCAAGCGCCCTCTCCTCCGCGTCCTCTAGGAGCTTGAAGGAGCTCAGGTCGACCCCCGTGTGTAGGTGGTAGCCCGCTGCCTTGATAACGTCGGCCGACACCCGGTCCATCAGTATGATGCGCCTGGTGTTCGCGTCCGACGTCAAGGTGTCTACCACCTTCCACTCCTCCGTGTGTAGCGCAGGATTGTACCTCTGCAGCACACGGAGAAGCAGCTTCACGTCATGGCCGCCAACTATCTTCGTTTTCCATGCCATTTTGACAGGTTTCGGAAGATCCTTGGCGTCCATGACCCTTAGGCGCAGGCCCTTAATCTCCTCACTTCCGATTGCTGACCTGAGCCATGCGACGGACTCTCTCCCTTGGCAATTGACGTGGAGAGCACCCGCCACTACGTTGCCGAGAGTGACTCGGGGTAGGGGATCCGGAGCATCAACCAGAAGCTCCAGAATGAGCCCCTGGATGGCGCCCAGATGCCCCAACCCGATCTTCTCGGCCGGAAAGGCCTCCGGGACGATGGCCATCCTCTCGCTTGCAGCCACTTCAGCGAACGAGCCTGTGACTTTCGTTCGCTTGGAGTCGCTGACAAGCAGAGAAGAGTCGCCACTGGCCCCCAGTTGCCTCTTCTTTTGCACCATCCGTGGCCCCGATGTGGGTTCATCCTCGGGGGTGCCCTCGCTCAGTGTGTGAGCCCTTGCCTTGGCGTTGTCTCGCCTCTTCTGCCTCCTGCTTCCGACGACTCCTCCACCGGACCACGTATCCGCACCCTCGGGTACGGACACGCTATCGACGGCGCCCGGCTCGTCAGCAGGGTTCAGAAGAGGACCGGCCGGCCGGTTGCAGATGGCCACAGTTCCGCTGACCTCCCTTCCGGCCCCTGTGCCAGCCGGTCCCCTTGCGGGGGCCTGCTGGGCGTGTCCGCTTTTCAACCCGTGGGGAAAAGATCGGACGGTGCCTCCGGTTTGGACTGCTCCACCATGGCCTCTGCCTCTAAATGCGCTGCGCGCCTTCTGCGTCCTTGCGGACCCCCTTGCTCGGCTGTTACCCGCTCTCGCTCCACTGTCTGGGACAGAAGTGCGTACCGCCGGTACAGCATTTGCGCTATGCGCCTTTTTGGCCTCATCCCTTGCGGGTACGGCTTTCCCTCCTTCTTTCGTCATAGGTTTTATAGTATCCATGTGACCTTTTGTTCCCTTACTTCATCAGATTGGCTCCCCATCCACCACGGAGCCCACACCCTGGGGATGCGTTAACGCATCAGGGCTACCAATCTGATATAGCGCCCCAAGAGTATGTTGTCCATGAGTCCGCACGGTGCCGAGTTACTCGTCATCTCCTCAGACAACTCGTAACCCGTGCTCCACCGACTACAGACCCCATACCCCAGGACACTCGCCCGTGGCCATCAGACTGGACACGACAGCCGATTGATCATGGCTGGCTAGACCATGACCGCCCGTGTGAGGTGAATCCTGAGCCGAAGAAGAGTGTTGTCTCCCAGCAGTAACTATCCCGACCACTGGTCGACTCAGCCACCAGGACCTCCCTCTCCACCCGTACGGGTCCCCGCGCACGGCACAAACACGCGGATGGCATTTTACCGCTAACCATCCTTCTTTTTGGATAGAAAGCCCGCTGCGACATGCCATGTCATCGCTTACGGCTGATTAGACGGGATGAACGGGATAGGATGGGTTGGGATATGAAAGTATGGGCTCAACTGATTGTTTCCGTTCTGCCTGTTTCTAACGGTAGAACTAGGCAGTTAACAGGTGGTAACCTCGTGAAGGATCCCAATCAGTTTTGCCTCGAGGATCTTAGCAACTGTGAGCTCCCCCCGAGGCCATCTACCATGTTAACCGCCGGACAGGCCGCTACCATAGAGACAGACCCAACGCAAGTAGCGACCGGTCGCAAATTTTCCTTGCTCCTGGACCTGCCTATGTACCCTACTTTTAATCATCTTTAAAAACAAATTATAAACCACTACATGCTGATTTTACTTTTATTTCACATTTTCATGAAATGGAATTCAATAGCGTTTGCATACGTTTTCAGTGAGAATTTCCATTCTCGCTAGATCTCGCCTAGGCCTGAAATCTCGCGAGATTTAATTCCCAAGGCCTGCGTTCTAAGGCATGGTGGAGGTGCTTCCCCAGTTTGGCTACTTGATATATATGCGTAAGCCGATAGTTGAAGTAGGTTATGAAAAGATTACAATAAAATCCTGCAAAACAGAAAATAAATTCTTTATTAATTTCAATAATATCGAATTGTCAGATTGTTTAAAACAACTAGAATATTAAATAAGAATTTCAATACTTGCAATTAACACTGAAATTGAATTTGACGCCAAAAGTTATCATTCATAGAATGGTTTTATATCGGTTTACACGTAAGTTACTCTGCTTTTCAAGGAGAGAATATAGCTCACGAACTTAAGTAGAGTATTTGCACATACGAACCATAAACCATGCAGAATTATTATTGATCAAAATGTTATTATTATTAATGATAACTTTCCCCGTCATTATTTAAAATATTTACTGTACTGAGATCTTACTTAATAACATCACATGGTTACTGATGCCAAATTATTGCTATGAATTCTAATACATTTTAAAGGGTTGCCAGGGTATATTGAGCAACGTTTATTATCTATGGTATTAAATGTTGCACGACAACTTTTTTTGCGGTCGGAAAAATATAACTGCGCTTTTGTTTAAGCCAGAAATTAAATGATCAACCGCAAATATAAAGATGTCGTGAGGGCTTGACGGCCCAAAATTTTTTTTTCTGAATATAACACAGAATATGGCAACCCCTTTGGACACATAACATCGTTAAAATAAAAATAAACTGAAACATGGTAGGTGTAGGTCGCCCCCATCAAAAATGGATCTAAAATTCTTTTTTTACAACTATTCAACTATTTTATTACAATACACTGTTAACATGAGGTATTTTTTTTTATTGAAAATTACTTTTTTGTACTGTAAATTTATTTCGTTCTAACTTTAATATTAACTACAAAAAATAATATCATACTGTACAGTACTTAATACATTATCTACGTTATTACGTATTTTCCTTCTATATTAACGTCAATACAAGTCTTTGTCAACTTGCATGACAAGGTCTTTCAAGGTCCAATCCAACACTTTAAGCGCTCTACATACTATGCAATTTATCACCTCAACTTGTTGTACAACAAGTTGTGTTGATAAATTACTATGCCCGTAATGGCTCTTATAACAGTCATGTTCGACATAGTTTTTAAATAGTTAAAGCGTTGGTTACAGAAGACCGTACTTATTTATGTAATAACTACTTTATATATCAACAATATTATGTATTGGCACATTTTTTGACTGGCAGCACCACTCAGCCCAGACCACAACCGGGAGAATGATATCGATGGACTGAATGATGCTAGTTATATGAAGTAGTTAAATTCGCATTTCGACCGCCAAGTTCGATCGTGTATCTCTATCGCACTCGAGTCGAGTGACAGAGAGAGATACACGAGCGTTGTTTTGCGATAGCCGCCCTTGCGTTACGAATAACTATATCTACGGATATATAAATCAAACGCATTCAACCAAAAACACTGCCGCTTCCCTAATTTCCGATGATCCCTGGCAGTTCAGTTAACACAAAAATTTAGCCAATTTCCCTAACATTATAGTACTTATTTATAATAAATACTTTTAATAACTACTTCACATAACTATACGGACTAGGTACTTTCACGTTTGTATCCTCACTATGTCAACAGGATGACTTATTTAAACATCAACAGTTAAATCGTGCCCTCACGCACCTCCGAGGTGTAAATATTCACCCGAGACACCGTCACAGTGACAATCGTTCGCACCGTATATAGAGGCTTTAATAGATGGCGTCCTAGCATGGACCTATGATACTCAGGAGAAGCCGTGGTAATAATAATACTACGTGCGAGCGAGCTGGTAGCATACATATCTCGATAAGTGTGACGGAAAGGGAAATATCATTCGTTGTCCTTCTCATAGTTTCACTTTATCTTCAGCTGATTTAGTATGAAGTTGTGGTACATACTCGTAAACCATTACCCGTCCAAATTGAGTAGGTTGTTTATGGCAAGTGATCAGCCGTTTTAAGACCAGTTCTTAATTTAGCTGCATAGGAGCTTTTCCGTCCCTGGTTGCGGCATGACGTATAGCCTGTCCTGAGTATCACGCCGCGCCTTTTGGTACGAGGTCGCCACTCGAGAACCTTTCCGCCCCAACGGCAATCGGTTCTACGTGCAATGTTTGATGCAATTCGGTCGATTCAAATAATCTCATGTGTATAGTTGTTTTTTATAGTTATTCTAACTTTATAACTAACATGGCACTTGGTTATTTTGTTCATAAGTTTAAAGCGTACTTCACATTCCTTTAAAATTACGAAGAAATAATTGTAGCTGCCGGAGAGTGTGGGAGATGCATCAGTTTTAAACTGTTAATATTTAAAGATGATAGACGGGCTAATCTATAGAAAACTTAACATTTCTAAGTACTAAAAAGTAACAAATCCGCTATCATTTGGCAGTTTCACATTTTAAACTTATACTGTATATCCAAAGCTGCCTTAAAACATATAAAATATAATACTATACAAATTAACGTTGGCGGAAAAAATGGTTGCTTAAGCACATTTAATGTCTAAATGTAAAAACGATACAAAATAAAACGCTATGCGAAAATATATTAGAAAAAATAATAACGTTATTTTCGATCACATTTTTTTAACCCATTCGGTGCGAATTTGTAAATTAAGTAATTTGAGGTCGAACAGTCTAAGAACGGTAACTATTTAGTTTTCAAGATTTGCTTGAAAAAAGGAACAGTAAACATAATTTTTATGTCAATTATGAAGCCCAGCAATGTTTGTAGGGTTTTAACTTTTTGACCATTATTATCATTATCTTTTTTTATTCCACGTCGGTGGCAAACAAGCATATGGCCCTGATGGTAAGTGGTCACCATAGCCTATGGACGGTTGCAACTCCAGGGGTGTCACAAGCGCGGTCGACCCTAAGAATTTATTTTTGGTCATGCAGTAAAAGTGTAGTTAACCTTTTCACCGCTAGATGGTAAAGCAACTTGCCGTGACACCTCACGCCACAAGGGTAAAAAAATAATGGATAAAGAAATAATGCTTACATGAAATTGGGCTATTTCAGAGTAGGTTTTCATAAATAAAAGAAAATAAAAAAAATGTCGGCAAATGCCGTCTTTGGCGTCGGTGTCACGAATCGTCGATGACGTGATTTCACGTGTTTGGCGGTGAAAAGGTTAAAAGGTAAAATGACTGTATATTAAATACAAATCGCACCAAACATTACCATCCCATAAGCCTAACTATCCATTAATAGGCAAACTATACTTTAATGCTGTCATCAGTAAAATTATTGCACTTTAAAACGTTGAAGTTAAACAATATCACCGATTTGAATGACTGAAGCGAGTGAAAGATACCTCAGTCATTACATGCCTTTCTTAACCCCACTTGAAAAAAAAAGGGGTTATCAGGCGAACTTAAGAAAAGATGGCACATATAACTATATTGCATTTCTATAATAAAATAATAATACGGTTTCATGCCAGACGGGTAGCCATTAGATATATGCACCGAACCATCAGCAGCTGCGGCATTTATTTTAAGCAAAATAGTTATTCCGAAATCAGCCCATTTTTTACCGTGGTCTTTTCTGCTTTAAAACGGGTTAAAAAACTGGCAGTATTTTAAACTGGACTTAATTTCAGATAAGAGGAGTCTTCTCTAGTTTAAGATCTAAATTGATCCGAAAAAATAGAGATAATAGCTAGGATTGTTTGAAAACCACGGATTTCGTGCCTGGCGATTTAACATTATCTCAAATTTGGATACAATTTCCGGTAAGTAGAGCTGCCCTTTCTAGTTTAGGGCTTCAATGGAATAAATATTACAAAAATTCTCGCCGTCTTTACATCGCCTTGGCGCATATATCTATTAGATGATAAGCCATTGATTATGGATTCCAAATTTGGACCCTCGCAAGCTATCACTAACATTTTTATTTACCATTTATATTTAAAACCATCATTACACGTCATCGTACGCAATAAGGTCTCGTTATCCCTCTGGCTTTAGGTCAGGTGGCAGTCGCTTTCGTAAAACTAGTGCCTTACTGCCTATGCCAAATATTAGGATTAGGTGTCAGAAGCGGACCCCGGGCTCCTTTAGAACATAACCGGGAATAACGCTAGGAGGATGATGTGAATCATACGTCCCAATGAGGGAAATTCACCTTTAAACCACGATTTAAATTGCAATTGCAAACTTAATCGCATGAAGCCTGCATCGCGTATAGAAGACAGACGAAACGTTAAAAATATTGACATTTATAACGTTTTTTAACCGTTTTTTTTTGTGATAGCCTGTTCAGGTCCGAGCAATAGTTTTATTTACCACTGGCCTTCTCGAGGAAATCCATTTTCAACCTTAGCTCAATGAGAAAGAGTTGCTTTTGCAGTGAGAAGATCTCCTCCTTCTGTTTTAGTTCCATGGTGAGGATCTTCATTTTGGCTTCGTGCTCCCAAATGGCGTGCTGCCGTTTCGCGTTAAAATATAATCTGTAAAGGAAAATTAAGTATAAACAAGTTTCTGGTATAGTTTTTGGTACAAGCTTTTCAACGCCGACTGTACTTTTCTGTATTCCATCATAAACTACTCATTGAGTCGATTCTAACGAGCCCAAACTCAACGGGGTTACGTCGGTTAAATACTGAATTCCCATGGCCACCTTCGTTCTCCATCAGCTCGATGGTACCATAATATTGAATTGCCATCCAAACTATACTTTCACCCAAAATTTAAGCTCGGTCACTTTGGCACTCTTCGGGGGAGGCCTATGTCCAGCAGTGGACGTCTTTCGGCTGATATGATGGTAATGATCATGAATATTGCTGTGTCCTATCAGGGTCCATGTGAATCCTGAAACTATATCTAAGACCTATGTATGTACATGTACCATGGATGCAATAGATGATGATTATGATTACGAATCCATCAACTCACCTCTCCTCCTCCGTAGCGTTCCCACAATCCTTCTCCTCCTTATCCCTAACATCCCCATTCCTTCCCTCCAAATGGCTCAAGTTCAACGGAGTATTGGAAAGCTCGTTGAGCTTTAACAGGAAGTCCTGTTGCAACCGCGCCTGCTCCATGGCGAGGGGGTTGAGGAGGGTGTGGGGGAGGGGGAGGGGAAGGGGGAGCTTGGGGGAGGGGCAGGGGGAGCGGGGGTGGATCTGCACGTGGGGCTCGAGCACGTTGGGGGTCGTGTCGTCGCTGTCGTTCGTACTTGAGAGTCGGCCGTTGGTCATCTGGAATAGGAAAATACAGTATTATTTAAAACCAGCGAACGAAAAATGATGTTGTCCACTAGAATCCCCTAGCCTCATTCCCGGGGGAAAAAAACGGTTAGGTGAAAGCCGAGCGAGCGACGCGAGCGTGACGCGGTAGCGTCCGGCAAAGAGCCATAACCGAAGATTATAATTTTTTCCTAGTTGAATACAAAATAATTGCCGCTAGGTTCCCCTGGGTGAATGTGTACTATATTTTCCGGAAATAGTTATTTCCAAGTTGCGATTTCAGCCATTTGCAATTATTACCATTTAATTTTTTCACAATATTAGCTTCCTTTCCCGAAAGCATTGCTATCCATTCGCATAATTTCCAACTATTTTTTCAATATTTTTTCCCTGACGGGTTTCTTACCAGTCGCATAATTTGCCGCCATTTTATTTCAAAATGTGTCACCTTTTTTGCAGTAAGATAGTTTATAGCCTGGATTACAATATAGGATACTTTTTATCCCGGGTCCACGCAGACGAAGTCGCGGGCGGAAACTATTATGAATAAAACCGGCCAAGAGCATGCCGGGCCATGCGTAGGGGCCCATTACTACAAATAATTTTATGAAATAATAGTTTTAGAAGATTCCTATCCTTTCTGAAGACCTAGGGTTGAAGCGAAAAATAATAACTCACTCACTTAATTCAACGCCCAGCCCAAACTGTTGAGCCTAGAAAGCGGTTTTTTTTAAATAGGTATTTTATAACGTATGTGCTGTACCAGTCTCTCGGGATTGTCGGCACATTTGTACCTCATCGCAGAGAAGACAAAGCCGGAAGGAAGACCCTTGAGGACATCATCGAAGTCCTAAGGGAAAACGAACACGACATGCCTGAGTTCGTGGCGACGGAGGTCTCCAGATTGCCGTCCAATACGCCAGACCATGTCGACGTGAGCTGCCTGCTGAAAGAAATTGTGGCTCTTAAAGTAGGCATGGCTGAAATTCTTAAGAAATTTGACAAGTCGCAGGCCGTTATAGAAGTATTGCGTAAGGAAATCGTCCGATTGCGCGACGGTGCCCTAGGAACGCGGTCACCGACGGCGTCAAATTTCAAGAATAATGACCGGGCGTCAAATGCCAACTCGGTCAATTCGCGTGTAGCTGACACTGCGCATAGCGATGTCACCGTGCATGCTGATCCGCGGCCCCCCTGCCCCCTCCTCGCGGGGCCTCCCGTCAACGCTTCAAAACCACGTCGTCGTTTTGCTGACGTCGTTTCTGCTGGTGGGCCGGAAAGCCGCGCCCTCAAAAGCGCGTGAAGTTCGGGTTCCTCCAAAAGAGGAAACCCCTCGCACCAATGTGGAAAAGGAGGGTTTCACAATGGTGTCAAGAAAACGTAAGACACGCAAGAGTCAGTGTGGTACTGCAGAACCGGTTGGTTGTGGTCTGCGGGTCTCCACACCGAGCAAGGCGCTGTACGTGTCGCGCCTGCATCACACTGCTACCGCTGATGAAGTGACGCAGTATGTTTGCCAGAAAACCGGCTACCAGCTGAGGGTGTTCCAGTTGCATTCGCGCCACTACGTGCACTTCAGCTCGTTTGTAGTGCGCGTGCCGCGGCCGCTCCAGGAGACCATCGCGTGTGCTGATTTCTGGCCGAAAGGTGTCGTGTTTCGTCGGTTCCGGGGCAACCTACCAAATCCAACACCCGAGATGTCGACACAACGGGGCCACGCCGTTTCGACGCCTAAATAAAATTGTTCGGTTCATGGCGCATTGGTGTCTACACTGTAATGTTATGTAACCTGTTTTTCAATAAATAAATAAATAAATAAATGTGTCCACTAAGAGATTTATGAAATTTTGCGCCCTCACGGGGGTAAACAAGTTCCACGCGGACGGAGTCGCGGGCAGAAGCTAGTTAAAAAATAAATATAGTGGGCAAATAAGCGAATCATCATCATCATCATCATCATATCAGCCGAAAGACGTCCACTGCTGGACATAGGCCTCCCCCAAAGAGTGCCAAAGTGACCGATCCCGCGCCACCCGCATCCAGCGGACTCCCGAATAAGCGAATGAAATAAGCGAAATAAGCGAATAGTACCTATTAATCGCACCTCGGAAAAAAACAATTTCCGGAAAATACAGTACACACTCCCCTGGCTGATCGGGGTCAGGTGATTAATGTCGATAAGAAATAGGTGGTTTTATCACTAAAAAGCGATGTCTTACAGACAGTCCAAACTAGTTCTGGACAACTGGTTTTCGAGGCTGTGTGCTCGTTTGCCTACTCTACGTGACACTCACGTTAACGGGTAAGCAGTCATCGTCTTTCACGCTGTGGGCGCCATGCTCGCTGATGGCCGCTTCGTCGTCTTCTGAAATATCAAGCCACAATAAACTTATGAGTTTGACGCTTTGTGTGGCAGGGCACAGCACAAATGTCATCCCTTTCGAATGTGGAGCAGCCCAACTGGGGAAGTACCTCCGCCTTGCAGAAGACCACAGCCAAATAACACTAGTACTTGCTCTGTAGTAGTGTTGTTCCTGGAGGTGAGCAAGGTCGCCAGAGCTCCCGAGGATGCGTTGTGTTGAGAGCGAGGGCATTTGTTCCCTCAGCTGTCAACACTGCGAATCCTCAAACATATCAAGGGTCGGCAACGCCCACGTTACTCTTTTGGAGTTACATGCGTCTATAGGCTGCGGTGTCCGCTCATCATCAGGCGGGCCGTACGCTTGTTTGCCACCGTCGTTGTGTTTAAAAAAAACTAATGAAACATGTTTAATTTGCTGTTCTCGGCATATTTGGAACTTATTGAGAGGACTTCATTAGGTTGAGTGTTATCACGGTCCCGGTACGTGGTCTGAGACATCCCAATGAGTTGGAAACATGTCGCCAACATGTTACGTTTATTAAGTGAGTGAATTAAATCCCTCTCTTCTTCATATTTAAGAGCTAAGCTTTTGTCAGTGTAGGTCAAAGTAGGCCCTAACTCCGATCCTACGCAACCTCTTCACATGGATTTCGACCCAGAAAGATGCGGATATATTAGAAGCGGTCCAGATGTGGTGTTGGAGGCGAATGGAGAAAATTTTCTGGAGAGAGAGAGTTATCACTGAAAGAATAGAGTGAGACAAACGAGGCACTTGATGAGTACTTAGAAAATAGAAGAGGGAAGATGATAGGGCACCTTATACGACATGACAAGTTCATACTCAATATAATTGGAGGAAACATAGAGGGGAAACGAGGAAGAGGAAGACCTAGAATAAACTACATAGAGCAGCTCAAAAAAAGAGTTGATGTTAGGTCGTATCGAGATGAATTAAATTAAGTCACCATGAAATAATATGAAAATGCTCAGAAACGTAATCTCTTTAAGGCGCCGTAGGTTCATGGTCTTCTCTCCCTCTCACTGAGCATAAGCGTGAGCGAGATGGAAGTGCGTGCTCGGAAGCGCGGATATCATGTTTTTTAATTTTATTTTTTTGGCCGTTTAAAGAAATAAAAAAGTAAACACTGAGTTCTCTCAGACATGATATTGCCGATTTTTAGAAGTCATTTTATTATTTTTAGCTTTTGTGCATAATTTGTTACAAATATTTTAAGTGTATTTCAGACACTTTTAGACCTATTGTTCGTGATTTTTTTCTGTCACTGTCACCTCGGAGGTGCGCGGGCGTCGAATTTATTTAAGTGGCAATTCTTAAATTAAGTCTTAGGCCATTTCAAAAACTTGACCACAAATCCTATCGTGCTATCGCATCTAACGCCTCGTGGGCAGTGAACCCTTTCACCGCTCACGATGCGACAGTTTAAACCATGGTTAAGCGTACCTTTAACGTCTAACGGGTGGATGTTCTGCCATAGCATACCATCCAGTAGACCAGGCGTGTCGGTTTGGGGTGTCTGCAACAACATTGCTACGTATTAGAGCATTTTCAATAATCCAATTGACAACATTTCATATTTTCATGTAGGCCATTTTATGATTTAGTTCGCAAGAAAATATTTTTTTAAGCGACACGTGTTTTTTTATTTCTCCCTTAATTGTAATTTTCATTCAAAACTATCAAATTGAAAAGTAGCGAATTCCAGAAGGTTGTAAGTAAATTATGACGTCAATACTACGACTCTGTATGGCAGTTTGGACACCTTTCATATGGCAGCCATAATACTGACGTCACACACGGTGAAAACCACTTGTATACGTTTTCGCGATTTTCTTAAAAGCGAGCAGGAAAAAAACACAGAAAACTACTTTATTACGTTCAGATAACATAATTACCGAAATGGTTTTCGATTTAGGCGTCATTACATATTTTGAAATATTGTCAATTAGCGTGAGTTGTTTGTTAAACAAAAATTAACTCGGTGTCCGTTTTGTAACGAAAATTAAGCATACATATCATGTGGAAATGAACTTTTTTCACATTTAATTAACGTGTATAGGCATACCATTAATAAATTAAACAGAAAAAGTTAGTTTTTATACAAACCGAATGCTTCATTGCCGTTACAAAACTGACACCGAGTTAATTTTTATTTAACAATTCACGGTAATTGGGTTCACGAATTATTGAAAATGCCCATTAAACTGAAGTATATATATGTCATCCTCCTTACCCTGGCCCCGTAACATAGTCGGCCTTATCACGCAATAAGTAACAAGATAGAGCGTTCGTCACTTGCTGACACCGTTCGATAGAACGAGACTGACGCTTTATCTTGTCACTTATCGCGTGATAAGGCCGACCATGATGCGGGGCCAGAACTCGCACACACAGCTTTGCTGTAATCCCGTGTTTACGCACCTGCGAGTCGTGGGCACGCATCTTGCACTTCTTCTTATAGTTCTCGTACCACATCTTGACCTGCGCGGGAGTGCGCGGCCGCTCGCCGCCGCAGCGCTTGTTTACCTCCTCGCATATTGTGGACCACACCAGCTGGAACAAACAGTTCTACTTTACTTATTTGTTCACGCCTGGTAATCAGAAATACGACTCCTAGACACGAACTAACTCGCACAATAATAGTTCTACTAAGCAAAGATATCAAATTACAAATTCCAACAAATCTCAATAAAAACAGGTCCTTACACGGCACGCTTACATACGTAGCATTCGTTTCAAAACACACTGCTAATTACGACATACACACAGAAACCAGAAACTGCAAGTTGAACGTTGAACCACGACAAACATTTAATTCAATTCAATTCAAGCTGAGCAAAGGCCTCTCCTTTTTCCATTCATCTGGCCAGTCCTTTAAAAAGGAGCCCAGGTTATGCCGCCATCGCCGACGAGGTCTAGTCTTGCTATGGGTACTGCAAGTTGAACGTGCAAACCCTGACCAACATTATTGAAGTGAAAACTTATTTTTTATACTCGTCGACCTTAATGTTTGAATTAAGACTTCGTACACCAAACTTAAATCACATACTTTTTACTATGGAGCTCCCAACTCAACATTTCATAACTGTTGAGACAACTAAAATGAAATTGACCAATCACGTGGCGCCTTTACTGAACTATAATGTATTTGACCAATAGGACGCCGTCATGAGAAAGTCAAAAGGTAAATAGACATCAACGCACAAAAATGAATAAGCCGTTGGTTGCACTTCGTTTTCAATAGATACCAAGTTTGTTTAATTTGTTCAGTTGACTCGTAGAAAAAGTATTGTTCACAATAGTGTCATAATCAAGCTTTTTAATCTCGTAATTTACTTAGGCCACTCAGCAAGCTTCGTGGCCTAAACACGGTACTCGACTAAAAAGCTCTCTATTATAACACGATTGTGAAAAATACTATAGCGGCGCTGTGCACTTTTTGTGATGGGGAAAAATTGTTAAACTCGCCACAGATGTAGATTTTCGATAGGTCACGTGACTGTTTAGGTGATAGATTCGGGGCGTGGCTTAGGGGCGGGATGGACCGATGCCGTAGTACGACGGCTGCGCCATTCGAGTTAGCGAGAAAAAGGGCGCAAACGCCATGCAATCTGCGGCGCTTACCCGGTCGGCCGACACACAATAAGTTGTCACGCGCTAATTTGCAAGTGAAATAGTTTACTTCTGTCGCTACGGTGTTCATCGATTCGAAATGTCAAAACATATACATAAAAACCTTCCTCTTGAATCACACTATCTATTAAAAAAGCGGCCAAGTGCGTGTCGGTCCACGCACAACAAGGGTTCCGTGCCTATTAAAAAGGTCGTATCCTTACTGAAATCATATGTTACTTACATCCTTTTCTTTAAGTAAGGCGGTTTTTTAGAAATATCTCGAAAACCTTTGAACCGATCTTGTTCAAAACAATTTGCATGATTTTTTTCATATTTTTGAAATACACGGTTCAAAAGTTAGAGGGGAGGGGGACACAATTTTAGTGACTTTCGGGGCGATAATCTCCGACTCTATTCACTTAATCAAAAAATTTGCTGAGAAACCTTATATTTATTTTGGAAGGCCTATCGATTGATGTGCCACACGTGGGCATGCAATTTTTTTTTTGAGTTTCAATTTTATGTATGGAGTGCACGCCTAAAAAAACTTTTTTTGTAATTTCATTACATAACTATGTAGCGGTTAACAAAATACACCTATCCTCAAAATTTTATTCAAATACACCCTATAGTTTTCGAGTAAAATGCCTGTGACATACGGACGGACAGACAGACCGACAGACAGACATGACCTTGCAAAAGGTAATTAATAGCATTAATGAACTATAATAAAATTCTATAGTACAATCCCAACACATCATTTGGAAATGCGCTAATCGTTGCCAATTTTCATCATCATTCATTTTTGACCTTATATCTCGTAATACTCGTTTTATAGATGTCGGGTGATCATGAGAGTGACGTTCAAAACCCAGGACCGTTTTAATAAAATCGACAGCTGATCGCTACTTGACTGTACGCTTACATTACATCGCAAAAAAGAAAGTATTTAAAGTAAAGGCAGGTCGAAAATACAATTATTTAACAAACTGAATCTATTTCAAGGAAACTAAAATGATTTCTTTTTATGGACTCTGTCAGCTGTACTATATGTACTTACGGAAATCTCAACAATTGTTTTGTATATAATATTTGTACAAATATTTGAAACTGTTTATTATCCACTTGTAAAATAAAGAAACCAGATGTATTTGTGCTTTCTGATGAAATAAATAAAATTTATAACGCGACCATTAATTCGCTAAACGCTAAAGTTTTGACGTGAGCAGTCAAGTCACATTATATGTCACAATAAACTAAAAAGTATTTAATCTTTTGATGTTGGTTTGCTAATATGGTGCTTAAGGTCTAAAACACTGAGTACTTTTTTATGAAACATACAGGGTGAGCAATCCAAATGGGTCAGTATGGCGGTTTTGGAAACCATAACAGATAGCGAAATCTTGGCTTAGGAACCATGACGTTGATTTTAGTAAAAAGAAAAACTGCATTCATATACTTACAAAAATACGTGTACTCGGCCCAGGAATCGAACCTGGACTTTTTGAAAAATTAAATTTCGTTATTTTCCTTTGAATATCGGTTATGTAGGTCTTAAATAGTAAATGTTACTAAGAAACATGATATCTAAAACTAATAAAATGCATTGTTTTTAAACAACGAAGTTTTATTTTTCAATACTTCAGGGCCGCTGCCGGCCCTTTGACTTTGTATGGGTAATGATAACCGGAATCATATTAATGACGATATTTTGCAAAATATTTAAATTGTGGGCATTTCAGTCTAATATTTTCATAAGATTTCGTTCGATTACTTAAACAATATTAAAACTTCCCCATACAAAGTCAAAGGGCCGGCAGCGGCCCTGAAGTATTGAAAAATAAAACTTCGTTGTTTAAAAACAATGCATTTTATTAGTTTTAGATATCATGTTTCTTAGTAACATTTACTATTTAAGACCTACATAACCGATATTCAAAGGAAAATAACGAAATTTAATTTTTCAAAAAGTCCAGGTTCGATTCCTGGGCCGAGTACACGTATTTTTGTAAGTATATGAATGCAGTTTTTCTTTTTACTAAAATCAACGTCATGGTTCCTAAGCCAAGATTTCGCTATCTGTTATGGTTTCCAAAACCGCCATACTGACCCATTTGGATTGCTCACCCGGTATATCTTGATGCAGGTTATAAGTTAACGCTATTAGCAACTACTGAAATACAGCTAGAGCTGTCATTCTGGGGCCATGAACCTAGAATACTATGGACGGGCTGTACGTGTTGCCACGGTGAGGGACGGAAAAGCTCTTATGCAGCTAAATTAAGAACCGGTCCTAAAATGGCTGATGACTTGCCATAAACAACTTACTACGGGACGGGTAATGGTTGGTGTGGCATACTAAATCAGTTGTGGCAAATAATAAAAAAAAGTGGAACTATGACAATGACAATGAATGATATTCCCCTTTCTGTCACACTTATAGAGATTTGTATGCTACCAGCTCGCTCGCACGTATTATTATTACCATAGCCTGTCCAGAGTATTCTTCGTTCATGTTCTGGGGCACATTTCTTGGCATATTCGTTTGACATTGTGCATCTAGTTCTATATACTAAATCAAAGGTTACTTACTCGTACAGATAACAGTAGTCTAACTTTTTCAACTACACTGCGTGATACTGATAACGGTAATAGGACTTTTGGGATAGATATTATAAAGCATAATATAGTGCACAGCACTACGGTGGTATGGTTCAGTCCCACCCTACACCCAGGGGTATTGCTAGGGGTATGATGGGTCTGACATGAAAAAGGTCATATCGTTACTGAATATTTATGGCACTTACTTCCTTTACTTTAAGCAACGCAGTTTTTTATAAATATCTCGAAAACCTTTGAACCGATCTTGTTGAAAACAAATTTCAGCATGATTTTTTTCATATTTTTAAAATACACGGTTCAAAAATTAGAGGGGGGGGGGGGACACAATTTTAGTCACTTTCGGGGCGATTATCTCCGACTCTATTCACTTAATCCAAAAATTTGCTTAGAAACCTTATATTTATTTTGAAAGGCCTGTCGATTGATGTACCACAAGTGGGCTTGCAATGAAAAAATAATTTTTGACTTTCAGTTTTATGTATGGGGTGCACCCCTAAAAAAATTCTTCTTTAGTAATTTCATTACAAAACTATGTAGCGGTTAACAAAATACACCCTATCCTCATTTTTTTATTCAAATACACCTTATGGTTTTAGAGTAAAATGCCTGTGACATACTGACGGACAGACAGACAGACAGACATGACGAATCTATAAGGGTTCCGTTTTTTGCCATTTGGCTACGGAACCCTAAAAAAACCGCATGAAAATGCCTTAGTTTCAAAAATGTAGTGTATCTGTCTGTGGTATCGTAGCTCCCAAACGGATGGACCAATTTGTGTTTTTATTATTGGAAAGCTGATGTGATAACGAGTGTTCTTGGCCATGTTTCATGAAAATCTGTTCAGCCGTTTTTTAGATATACGACTTTGAAATGAAAATGTCGGGGGTTTTTCAACTTTTCTAAGTTGTATACTATGTAGTGAAGGATTAATAATATAGGGTTAGACATGTCACCCGTCCAGAAAGATGGCCTTGATAAGTACGGATTGAACCCCGCAAGACGGCCATCGGAGTAGAGGCTGATCAATATGGCGGGACGAATACGGGTGAAGACTCAATAATTATTATTACTCCAAAAGAGAGAAGGAAAAAAAATATGCCTAGTGACGAAAATCCCATTCAGATATCTCAAAGAATTACGAAGCTACAATCGTTTTAATATTGCTTGAGAGAAAACGCAAACAATGTGTGACGTCACAATATGCGAGGCTGTCGCGTCACGCGTCGCGCATGGGCACAGCACGTTGCCGTCTTCTAGTGACGTCAGAATCTCCAAGCATCAGTTTTATATTTTATAGGAAGTTGCGTTTTGAGAAAAAGGGACAGAACATACCCCTTCTTCTTTGGACACTAATAACAAATAATAATAAATTTAACCTCTGGCGTTGATTTTTTATCTATGACTCTTTGACGACCGCTTTAGCCTAGTTGGTAGTGACCCTGCCTACGAAGCAAGAGGTCCTGGGTTCGAATCCCGGTAAGGGCAAAAATTTGTGTGATGAGCATGAATATTTGTTTCTGAGTCATGGATATTTTCTATATATTTAAGTATTTATATGTATTATATATATCGTCGTCTAGTACCCATAACACAAGCCTTACTGAGCTTACTATGGGCCTAGGTTGATTTGTGTAAGATTGTCCCCTTATATTTATTTATTTATTTATTTATTTATTTATTTATTATTTATGACTACATTTTTAATCCTTTTTCAAGATTATATGCCATTATTGATTATTTTATTTAGTGTCTACACTATACCCCTATTGGCCGCGTTCTGCTTAGATTAGCGGTATCATGCCATCAATATAATCGAGTACCCAGCAGTGGGGCAGCGAAATAGGCTACAAATATACAAATTAGTAAGAATAAAACTCACATAGTCATATAGGCGGCTCTGCTCGCTCATGGCTCCACACAGTACAATAACGCAATGATGGTATATTAGGTAAATTGAAGGGTGTGGTGCAAGAGACAGAATGTAGCAGAAATACTAATATTACAAAAAGCGTGAGCGTAATATTCTAGACAGTCGAGTAAAGGTTTTCATGTGGGCAGTCACCTAGCGTCGCGCCGTTTATTACAACGCCAAATGGATGTATCCAAATATACGGGCGCGCCACGTATAGTTTAAATTATTTAAACTGAGCTCCAAACAAAGGCATATTCATGAGCTCAGTACAATGGCCATTCATGAGTCGTGTGTTGATTCGACACTGCGACTGGATGCGGGTGGCGCAGGACCGGTCATTGTGGCACTCTTGGGGGAGGCCTATGCCCAGCAGTGGGCTTTGGCTGATATGATGATTCAACATTCACTATACCGCGCCATTTGTCTCGACGGCAAATGCTTGCTTTTTAAACTGACTGACGTATGTACCAGCGTTGAATTTTTAAAAATTAATTTAATTAAATTTCTTTTAAATCTTGTACATAAACACTACTAAAGTCAGCGTCACAACTTGCTGAGCGGGTGTCCTATTTAGCACATGCTATCATTATGCTTCATTTGTATAATTTGATTGTATGTTTTCTTACTTTGTGTGCCAAAAAAATAAGTTCTTCGTCTTCTTCTTAAACAAAGCCAATGATTTTTTTAATACCACTTCGGTGGCAAACAACCTTACGGCCCGGCCCACCTGATGGTAAGTGGACTGTGGACGCTTCTAGCTCCAGGGATGTTACATGCGCGTTGCCGACCCTTTAAGATTTTATACACTACTTTTTTGAAGAACCCCATACTGTAGTCCTTCGGGAAAACCTGGGGAGCATGTTTGAGCGACATTCAACATGGGACCCTCGCCACCGCACGCATTCATCATCATCATCATATCAGCCGATAGACGTCCACTGCTGGACATAGGGCCTCCCCCAAAAAGTCACCTGCGCCACCCGCATCCAGCGGACTCCCGCAACCTTGACCGCACGCATTGTTTGTCCATAAATGCAGCTTTCGGCGATCCTGGCGTTCAAATGGTTAACACTTTCAGCGTCAGGAACCCACAAGGTGGGCGCTGTTCCTCTGCTCTTAGCCGCTTTCCTCTACATGCGGGTTTTGCATATTATCGCCTACGAGCGTAGAGCTACTAAATCGTTGGCAATTAATGTGTTAAGGATCACCAGGACGCTGGACTCTCCATAGGAACCTAGTTCGGTTCTCATTTTAAAACAAGATTCTAGTAAAACATGAAACTTTGTATGCACAATGGAATCTAGTTTCCGACCTAGATATGGCGGATGCTGTGCATCAGAGAACTTAAACACCTCAATCTGTATGAAAACCGACCGGGTCACTTTTTTCTACCTACTGTGACGTCACACGGGTTCACTGTGGTTCACTTAAGATTAGCGTTATTAGCTAAATACCAACCATATTTGTTCAAGTGTTTGACACTCTAAAAACTGTTTTCCTCTGGGAGTCTCCTGCAAGTCTCTCATAATATTCTGGACACAATACTTGGAATTACATGGTGAGTTATCATAATCAACAGCAAGTTTCAGATACTCCTTGATGACAGTGTCCATGGGCAGTAAGCCTTCTTTCCTGAAGATGGAGCAGTTCCATTCCGCAGCCCTGGCCAGCATCACACTGGTACAGCCAGTCATCTCTTTGAACTTTTTTATATCACTGTGCTTTTCGATTTCTTTTGAACCGCCACTACAAGCATAGACAATGAAAATACATATTTATGAGTACTCTTATTTCTTAATAATTACTAATTGCTTGATTATTTTATAGAATACTTCCAGAGAAATAGCCTAGGTCATATAGGAAATAAATTGTAAAAGTAAATGGAATTATTGACATTTTTGATAATTTACATCAATTTTGTGTCGAAAAATATCCGTATCTCTTATTACGTGAACTAAGAAGTTTATTTCCTATTTTAAGTCCTAAACCCTTTAAAATCGAAGTTTTTGGAGCTCGGTACAAAACATGGAATTGCCAACACGATGTCCTGTAATCCTCAAGTTCGTATTCTTAATGATAATGTAGCGCGCGTAGAAGAAGCCACAATTCCCCGTTGTCCGCGCAAAATCGATCCTGCAATAAGGCATTTTCTTAATATTCACGGACAACCGGCTACCTTAACAGACGCGCGCGGAATGTCAGTCGGAGTGCCAACTGGGAGACCGAATTCGGGCACGCGAAGTAAATGCATTTGCGTAATCTATCTATGTATATCTATATCTGTGGGCGGATGCCATCTTCTCTACATATAATAATTGTGAAAGCTCGTTGAGGTTGTCAGTGAGACATAATAAGTAAAGTTTGAAGGAAGTTGTATTTATATACCACATACATTAAAAACTTCAATAGCGCGATGCAGAACTTCACCAATTTTCACGCATTTAGAAGGTCATTCTCCAGATTTCTGTCGGCGTCTGAACTCCAACAAACCATATTAGACGTATAAAAAAGTTTGATGGAGTTACGGTGACCCACAGGCCAAATTTGAGAATATTTGGTTAAAGTAATCTTTACTTTGCGCACCAGCGCCATCTATCTGTTTGTCTGTTTCCGTCCGGGTATCACGGGAAAACTGTCGAATGGATTAATATGCAACTTTCACTAAAACGTTCAATAAACCTTCGGCCACGCAATAGGCTATAAAAATTATAAAGATAAGGGGTGCAAGGGGGTTAAAAAATGGGGTTGAATTCAGCATGTTTTTGTATATAAATAGTTTTTTTTTTAATGTAGAGTAGATACTCACGTTTATTTTATTCTGTCAAATCACAAAATTATGTGTCAAAAGTCCCCAAAAACGTTATTACTCAAAATGCCCTCCAGAAAGAGATCGAACCTGACACGAATTTCTAGAGAGGCCGCCAGAAAACGAGTGGCAAGATCTCAGGAGTCCGAAGAAGCTTCCCGGGCTTGAAAACAGTGAAGACATGGAAGCACGTCTCGGCCACGATCGTGAACGCCATTCGTTGTCGCGAGCTTCCGAAGACTATTACGGAACGTGAAACAAGATTAACAGGGAATTCTCGGGCTTCTGAAACATTTACGAGTACACAACAAGAAGACCGCTTCACCTCTCAGAGAAGTCGCACCTCAGTCACCCTATGTATCTTTTTCTAAATGTCTAATTATTATAAATGTTTTTATGGACCAATTCGCGCATGTTTATTTCTCGGTAATCCATACTAATATTATAAATGGGAAAGTGTATGTGTTTGTTTGTTTGTCCGTCTTTCACGGAGCGACGAATTGACGTGATTGTTTAAATGGAGATAGTTGAAGGGATGGAGAGTGATATAGGATAGTTTTATCCCTGAAATCATCTCCTTTGGGGGTGAAATAGGGGGGGAAGTTTATATGGAGCTGCGATGTAAACGAGTTCCACGCGGACGGAGTCGCGGGCAGTAGCTATAATAAATAAGCAGTCATATTGAAAATTGTACACTTATAGAATACTAGCGTTCGCCTGCAAATTCGTCTGCGTGGATCCAGGATAAAGCTATCCTATATTTTAATCCAGGCTATAAACTATCTGCGAGTAAAATTTCTTTCAAATCGGTTGAGCGGTTTAAGCGTCATTGAGTAACAACCATCTAAATATCCAACCATCCCAACTGACGCACTTATAATGTTAGTAGGATTATCCTTTACTTTATAATTTATCAATTAAATTTTCACTGTTTTTGGTAAACTTCAGCACAATTCTATCACCGTAGCGAAAATCGAGAATAAACCTCATTCTTTAAACTATTTAATCGTACGGCATACATTATTTTTGGCCTTTAAAGTTTGTCACTCTTTAGTAGGTACCACCCAGGGGACACGTGCAGGGTGGTAACCCAGGGGACACGTGCAGGGTTGTGGTTGGTAGCTCCTGCGGACGCGAGTAACAGTTGTCCCCCCTTTGTCAAGTGAGTGGGCAACTCGACTGTTAGAAGTTCCTAAGCCGCCCGAAAGCCTCTAATTCGGCTTAACGATTACTGTCATAGACCGCAGCCGGGATCAATTGCTTAGCATGCCTTCCAAAGCACGGAAGCGCTCATTTATATCAACCACTCAAACATCATCAGGCGGTCACCCATCCAAATACTGACCGCTGCCATCTTTGCTTAACCTGCGTTATCGTTTCCGACTCGCAGGCGGCGCCGGCTGTGAGCGGAGCGTTCACTCAGGGCTTACACTTAGAGTCTGTCAGGCGAGTCGTATCCCTCATTCACGCAAAAACGGCTTAACGGATTAAAATTGATTTTGGTATATATATATATATATATATGTGTGTATATAATAGTGTATAACCTGGATTAACATACGAGTATATAATACTTTTTATTCCGGGAATCATCGTCTAAGGTGGCAAAAGTTGGTAAGGAGCTACGATATAGGTACAACTTAGAAAAGTTGAAAAACCCCCGACATTTTCATTTCAAAGTCCAATATCTCAAAAACGGCTAATCAGATTTTCATGAAACATGGCTAAGAACACTCGGGATAAAATTATCTATGACACATAAGAAACCGCATTCAAATCGGTCCATCCGTTAGGGAGCTACGCTACCACAGACACACACACACGTAAACTTATAACACCCCTCTTTTTGCGTCGGGGGTTAAAAAGAGTTCCACGCGGACGAAGTCGCGGGCAGAAGCTAGTTGTGTATAAAGTTTCACGTTATTCCAGTACGTTTTACAACAAGAACCAAACTACGTTTGTATGGAATCGAGCTTTCCGGCGACTCTTAAGAACCGCTAAGATGTTATAACTTGCGTCACACTCTACACGAGGCAACGACTCGCCTTGTTCAGCAGAAAAATAAGACAATACGGGTCTCAAGTTACGAAACATCCGCGTGTGTGTTGTCGTGTCAAATTAAACGTAATACGCATTTTTACTATGTTACGAGTATAGTTCTATTCTACTCGTCTATACCAATATTTATTTATTTAATCGTATGGAGTTTCATATAGAAGGAATATACATTATATATGACGACCTCTGCAGCCTACTTGGTAGTGATCCTACGAAGCTGGAGGTCCCGAGTTCGAATCCCGGTTAGGGCATTTATTTGTGTGACGAGCACGAAGGTATACTCTTGCTTGCCAGAATTTCATTTGCCCGAATTTTATCTGCCATAATATTCAACTGCCATAAAGTTGTTTTCTATAATTTTGTATGCCATACTCATTGTTTACCATATTAATTATATGCCAGAATCTTTGTTTTCCATAATATCAATATCAATAATCTCATTTTCCATAATCATTGTAATCCATAACTATCACATGCCATAATGTCATTTGCCATCCATCTCAACATCCATAATATTCATATGTAATAATGTGGGTACGTATTGCAGTGTCTAAAATGAAAAAAAAAACCTCGAACCTATCTGCGATCCGGGTCAGTTTTGCCACTAAGTAAAAATAAACTTTTCTCTGAGATTACCCAATGCCAAGATAGTGGTGTATCATAGGCAGTAGGGAACAGGGGCTTAGTGGCAAAACCGACTCGGATCGCGGATAGGTTAGAAGACGGAAGCGGGAGCTTTGCTCCCGCTTTCGTCTTCGAGGTTATTTTTTTTATAAAATAGCGGAAAAACTAACAAATTAACAAAGATGAATCCGAATGCATGTTTAGTATGGCGTTTAAATATTCTATTAAATAATATTATTGCAAACAATAATCTGGAAAACAATACGTATGGCATTCGTATCATTATGACATCCAATATTCGGGTAAACAAGAGTATGTCAATTAACTATTATGGTAAACGAAACATTCGGGCAAATGAAATTCGGGCAAGCGAATTTCGGGCAAATGATTATTATAGTATGTGAATGTCGGGCAAACAATAGACAACCGAGCACGAATACTTGTTCCCGAGTCATGGATGTTTTCTATATAATTTAAGTATCTATTTATCTATATAAGTAGATAGGTATACCGACGTCTAGTTCCCATAGTAAAAGCTTAGTGTGTTCCCTAAACCGACAAGCATGTAATGAAAGTGAATTAATCAAGAAAGGTTTTTCAAGACCGTAGCGAGTGGAAAACAGTGTTCGCTGCCTACCCCTCCCGGAAATAGGCGTGATTATATGTATGTCATCATCATCCTCCTAGCGTTATTCCCGGTTATGCCCTAAAGGCGCCCGAGGTCCGCTTTGACATCTAATCCCAAGATTTGACAGCACTAGTTTTTACGAAAGCGACTGCCATCTGGCCTTCCAACCCAGAGGGAAAACTAGACCTTACTGGGATTAGACCGGTTTCCTCACGATGTTTTGCTTCACCGAAAAACAGTAAATATTCCGTACGTAAGTTCCGAAAAACTCATTGGTGCGAGCCGGGATTCGAACCCACGACCGCCGCTTGACAGCCGCATGCCTGAACCACTAGGCTATCGTAGGCATCGTAGCCTTAGCGTAGCGTGGTGTATGAATAATTACACAGCTGTAGTTAAAAGTCCGTGTAAGATATAAACTGATATGGATGACACGTAACCTGCCACTCGTACCTGATAACTCGTTAGATTTAGATACCGATATGTAATATATGTATATCGGATTGACGTAAGGTTAACTAGTGAAACAAAGAGTTGTTTGTTGCAAATTAGGAGTCCGTTTTAATAGGTTTCTGTTAGAAATGTGTTTTTGGTGCAGGCTTTTACTGTACAGTCAGCGTCATATAGTAACAGCCAAGCTAGGCAAATATTTCGGTACACGTCTTTATTACTGTAAGAATAATAATAATAATAATAAATAAGGGCCGTCCAGAGTGGAGTCGCCGAGCTCGCACCACGACAAGAGAGAACATGTTACAAACAATTTGCTTAATGATTAATAATGGTAACAACGGGCAGTCTTATCGCTTTACAAAGCGATCTCTTCCAGACAACCTTTGTATAGCAGGATACATTAAAATTATAATTTTTAACAGGTAGTGCAGGAATTCGTCAAGAAGATCTTACTAACACATCAATCTTTCAAATATTACCACACAGGACACTTTAAAATACATATCTAATGAATGAATAATTACGCAGATATATATACAACCATACATACATACAATATATATACATACAATACATAAAAGGCAACTTAAGGGAGAGATAGGTAATATTGTTTCAACAGATTTTTGAAAATAGGAAGAGATTTTGCACACCTTATATGCAACGGCAGAGCATTCCACAAACGAACAGCCCGAAAGGTAAATGAGCTATTATACAATTTGGTAGATGAAGGTGGTGGGGCGAGAAGATGGTTTTGGGACAACCTGATGGAAGAGAGATGGAAGAATAAGGGTGTGTTACGAAATATTTGGCTACTCTGGCTGTAACTAACTATATGACTCTGACTGTACAAAGTCACCAAATAAGTTCGTGTTAAAAAGAAAGTTATGTGTATATCTAGTCAGTAGAGTCAGAGCTACTTATTTTTGCTCTTTTTCCTTCTTTTCCTATTGTTAGAGATGTCCCAATGAGCCCAAACACGAAGGATTTATCTCGTTTAATTTAGGAGCTGCCACGGTGGCCTATTAGTGGTTCAGGCATGCGGCGGTCGTACCAATGAGATTTTCGGGGGAATCCATCATTAACCGAAAATTGTTTCATCGATTCTCGTTTCCTATCACACTATTCGCAGAATTTTATCATCACTTAGTAATCATGTATCGAACTTCGTTGGATCGCTGATACATTTGCTCGAATTACCTTTTACCCAAAAATCAAGTCATCGAATTTCACTTTATTAACCCCCGACGCAAAAAGAGGGGTGTTATAAGTATAACGTGTCTGTTCTGTGTATCTGTCTGTGGTAGCGTAGCTCCCTAAATGCGTTTTTTTTGTCATAGATATTGACAATTATTATTATTTTTTATTATTGTTTTTATATCGCGAGTGTTCTTAGCTATGTTTCATTGAAATCTGTTGAGCCGTTTTTGAGATATTGGACTTTGAAATGAAAATGTCGGGCGTTTTTCAACTTTTCTAAGTTATAGTTATTATTTTATTTGTCCATAGACATAGTCGTTCATCGAATCGTCTTTACTATAATTTCGGTTTAACATAAGTTTCAGTTCCCAAAATTCTTATATTTTCGTATAAGGATTATAATATAGTAGATTAGGACAGGTCAGCTAGAAAAAGGGAGGCTCGGGGGCCGAAGGATTTTTCAAATGGCGCTTCATCACATTTGTGTATCTTAGTTGTCCTCCTTGTTGCAGCTCATCATCATCATCATCATATTAGCCGAAAAACGTCCACTGCTGGACATATTCCTCCCCCAAAGAGTGCCAAAGTGACCGGTCCTTTGCCACCCGCATCCAGCTTTCATGCGTATATGTAAATACTGAATGTTCCTAACAACATCACCGCTACCTTTTAGTTTAAGGAGCTAGGAAGATAACAGTTTTTGCTGGTAATCATCGATAATGATAATAAATTATGCAGCTTCTTATCTGAATAGAAGTAATTCGTGGGCATGACTTACTATTTAGGTGAACGATAAAATTAGTCATTATTTCTTATCCGCGTTAGATAATGTGGACAGTTAGTTGAGAAATTCTCAATTATAGTATGACTGTCTGAGAATGATTACAACGTTTTATGAACAGGATGAAGTGAGGTAGGGAATAGTCATGGTAGTTTTTGGTGTACCTAAGTGAACGTATGATAGATTTCGTATATCAATGGTAGTTTTTAGTAGCAACCATAAAATTGTCATTAGATACCTTATCATGGGTGTTTTTGTAGGTATACGTACGTAGAAATATATGTAAACAATTGGTCTATTTTGGTGGTGAAAAGTGACGTAAAACCATAGTTGTTTTCGTAAACATATGGTACTTTTTAGCGTATGTTTTCAGAAATTACCAATTGTTGTTTGTTACATAAGAACCACCGAGACTAAAATAAATTAAAAAAATGACATGTAAAACTGTTTTATCAAGGAATAAATGAAATGAAATTGAAATTGATGGTAGTTTTTGGAATTTAATATAACTATAGTAGTTTTTCTAAATATATGGTAGTTTTATATGTACGTTCAACATCTATGGTTGTTTTCCTAAATCAATGGCATTTTATGGCATACGTTTCGGAATCTATAGTAGTTTTTCACAGATCTGAAAAGCAGGAATAGTGTTTGTTAGAATACCTGCTTGCTCCGATTGGTGGCGTTGTTGGAGCGGCCCTGGCGCAGGACGTCCCGGTCCCGCTCTTCCAGCTCCAGGACTGTTCGCTTCTCCAGCTCGGTGAAGTTCTTCGAGCGCTCCCTGTGCCCCCGGCGAGGTGATGATAGTTTACCTGCTTGCTCCGATTGGTGGCGTTGTTGGAGCGGCCCTGGCGCAGAACGTCGCGGTGCCGCGCGATAGCTCCAGGACTGTTCGCTTCTCCAGCTCGGTGAAGTTCTTCGAGCGCTCCTTGTGGCCCCGGCGAGGCGATGATAGTTTACCTGCTTGCTCCGATTGGTGGCGTTGTTGGAGCGGCCCTGGCGCAGCACGTCCCGGTCCCGCTCTTCCAGCTCCAGGACTGTTCGCTTCTCCAGCTCGGTGAAGTTCTTCGAGCGCTCCCTGTGGACCCGGCGAGGTGATGGTAGTTTACCTGCTTGCTCCGATTGGTGGCGTTGTTGGAGCGGCCCTGGCGCAGCACATCCCGGTGCCGCGCGATCAGCTCCAGGACTGTTCGCTTCTCCAGCTCGGTGAAGTTCTTCGAGCGCTCCCTGTGGCCCCGGCGAGGCAATGATAGTTTACCTGCTTGCTCCGATTGGTGGCGTTGTTGGAGCGGCCCTGGCGCAGGACGTCCCGGTCCCGCTCTTCCAGCTCCAGGACTGTTCGCTTCTCCAGCTCGGTGAAGTTCTTCGAGCGCTCCCTGTGCCCCCGGCGAGGTGATGATAGTTTACCTGCTTGCTCCGATTGGTGGCGTTGTTGGAGCGGCCCTGGCGCAGAACGTCGCGGTGCCGCGCGATAGCTCCAGGACTGTTCGCTTCTCCAGCTCGGTGAAGTTCTTCGAGCGCTCCTTGTGGCCCCGGCGAGGCGATGATAGTTTACCTGCTTGCTCCGATTGGTGGCGTTGTTGGAGCGGCCCTGGCGCAGCACGTCCCGGTCCCGCTCTTCCAGCTCCAGGACTGTTCGCTTCTCCAGCTCGGTGAAGTTCTTCGAGCGCTCCCTGTGCCCCCGGCGAGGCGATGATAGTTTACCTGCTTGCTCCGATTGGTGGCGTTGTTGGAGCGGCCCTGGCGCAGGACGTCCCGGTCCCGCTCTTTCAGCTCCAGGACTGTTCGCTTCTCCAGCTCGGTGAAGTTCTTCGAGCGCTCCCTGTGGCCCCGGCGAGGCAATGATAGTTTACCTGCTTGCTCCGATTGGTGGCGTTGTTGGAGCGGCCCTGGCGCAGGACGTCCCGGTCCCGCTCTTCCAGCTCCAGGACTGTTCGCTTCTCCAGCTCGGTGAAGTTCTTCGAGCGCTCCCTGTGCCCCCGGCGAGGTGATGATAGTTTACCTGCTTGCTCCGATTGGTGGCGTTGTTGGAGCGGCCCTGGCGCAGCACGTCCCGGTGCCGCGCGATCAGCTCCAGGACTGTTCGCTTCTCCAGCTCGGTGAAGTTCTTCGAGCGCTCCCTGTGGCCCCGGCGAGGCGATGATAGTTTACCTGCTTGCTCCGATTGGTGGCGTTGTTGGAGCGGCCCTGGCGCAGAACGTCACGGTGCCGCGCGATAGCTCCAGGACTGTTCGCTTCTCCAGCTCGGTGAAGTTCTTCGAGTGCTCCTTGTGGCCCCGGCGAGGCGATGATAGTTTACCTGCTTGCTCCGATTGGTGGCGTTGTTGTAGCGGCCCTGGCGCAGGACGTCCCGGTCCCGCTCTTTCAGCTCCAGGACTGTTCGCTTCTCCAGCTCGGTGAAGTTCTTCGAGCGCTCCCTGTGGCCCCGGCGAGGCGATGATAGTTTACCTGCTTGCTCCGATTGGTGGCGTTGTTGGAGCGGCCCTGGCGCAGGACGTCCCGGTCGCGCTCTTTCAGCTCCAGGACTGTTCGCTTCTCCAGCTCGGTGAAGTTCTTCGAGCGCTCCCTGTGGCCCCGGCGAGGCGATGATAGTTTACCTGCTTGCTCCGATTGGTGGCGTTGTTGGAGCGGCCCTGGCGCAGGACGTCCCGGTGCCGCGCGATCAGCTCGAGGACTGTTCGCTTCTCCAGCTCGGTGAAGTTCTTCGAGCGCTCCTTGTGGCCCCGGCGAGCGCGGATTGCGTTCACGGCGCTTCTTGTTGTGGACATATCCGTCTGGAAAATACGGACACACTCATCATCTCACTCGGTTTCTACAGGGACTTACGACTACGAGTCCCTGGAGCTGCGTAGAAACTTGGGGCTGATCAGATTTACTATAAAGGCGCCGTAGGTTCATGGTCTTCTCTCCCTTTCACTGAGCTAAAGCGTGAGCGAGATGGAAGTGCGTGCTCGGAAGCGCGGAAATCATGTTTTCTAATTTTATTTTTTTTGGCGTTTAAATAAATAAAAAAGTAAACACTGATTTCTCTCAAACATGATATTGCCGATTTTTAGAAGCCATTTTAATATTTTTAGCTTTTGTGCATAAATTGTAAGAAATATTTTAAGTGTATTTTAGATCCTTTTAGACCTATGTTCGTGATTTTTTTCTATCGAGCGAAAATTGCTTAATCATGTTTCTAAACACTGATTTCCCTGCAGAAAAGCCTCAAGATTACTATTCGTATTTTTTTTAAACCATATTATTATAAACAGACGCATTATATTGTTTCAAAAACTCTGTTCGCTTAACTTCGCTGAACCTACGGGGCCTTAATATTCTGTGAGTAAATTGCACAGCATTATTATACTATTAGAAAAAAATGTGTAACTACGGTACCTGACGAGTACTCAAGCAGACGAAGGCGCCCCGAAAACAGGCAACGGAATAAGTAGTCATCATCATTATTAAGAGCTTAGCTCAGATTTGGAGCACATTAACTGGGGAAGTTCCCTTAACTCAGAAGACCGCAGCCATTATAACACCACAACAAATCCTCAAATGCCCCTTCTGACCTTCGAACCCTACGGGCAATTGTGACAAATAGCATCCGATTCGTCAAATCAGCGTTATAAATTGTATCGTTTGGTTTTCTGCCGTTGGTGCCATCTTGCCGTGCTTAGTTATAACTGTTATAAGTGTCTGTCGCACTTGATAATTCGAGCGAATGAGAGATACACAAAACAAACTTTGTTTTCGTTTCGTGATATACGCTTGATTGATCCCAGACAGTTGATATTGTAAGTAAAGCCTTACGAAAAACCAATTTTTAAACCCTTTAAGTGGATACTCGTACCAGGCCAGTCCCTAATTGTGTTTATATTATCATTTTTTAATTCATAGTATAAACAAATGAATTCAAAAGATTTTTTAAAAGCAAACTCCTTTTTGTAAATTTTATAGCTAATGTCACTCCTACGGCCACGATTAAGAGGAATCCAACTACACCTTATATGTCGAAGTCCGTCAAACGGTTTATAGTGTAAGGCCTGAGTGGACGCCCCGCTCAGAGCGGGGCGTCGGGCGTCCATATAGATTGCATTTGTTTTATATGGACGCTGCACGCTCCGCTCTGAGCGGGGCGTCCACTCAGGCCTTACACTTAGGCTGCAGGGCGTGCCAAAGAACATGCCACATACATACATACATACATGCGCGCGAAAAACATAAACCCTCTTCTCTTTCGGGCAGTCGGGCAAAAAAGAGATTCATTGTCGCAAAAATATAAGTAGTTACATAAAAAATCGTAAATTAAAAGTAAGATTCAATATTATGAATTTATGAATATCTAATTGACCTCTCAATACGTTTATGCTCGTTTACTTACTATGACAATAATACAAAAGCGTACAAACACGGGTACGAGTCATCATTTATCGCCAATGAATTAAATCAATGATAAATAATAGTTGGGTAAACGATAACGGTTGATATAACGTTAACGGCTTGCTGGTTTTAACCTTTCTTTGAAGAATAATTATAAAAATTACTTTGTTTTGTGGAGAAGTACTAACCCAAATGGATTTCGGCATATTAGTATTACAAAATTAAGCCGAATATGGGCAATCAGGGGAAATAATAGTTTTGTAAATTGGTACAATTATACCTTGTGGTGTCCTGATAAACATACTAAAAGTCCTCGAGGGTGGGGGCTGTGCTGAGGGTGTAGGGGGAAGTTGAAGGTACCTTTTTTCAGATTTTCGTACATATCTCGAATATCTGTACGAATAGCGTTATAATTACTTGAGATAAAGGTTTCTACATAAAATTTGCTACAAAATTGGTCATAATGATTTTACTCTACGATCAAGTAGCTTTGGCAGCTACAGGGTGTTTAAGTTAATATTTTGTTTTGTTGTCGATGTTGTGGCGGCGAGTTTGTAGCGGCCGCTAAGTCAGCGGCCGTGATTTCGCCCTGGGTGGGCGGGCCAAGCTGGCTGAGAATCCCCTCGACCAGCTCGATTGGCCTGGGGAACGGGACTTCTCCTGCTCCATCCGTGGTCGGCGTTCCGGGGGTACTGGGCGTCGACGCGGCCCTAATAGGCGAGTAGGACGTTCTTCTTTCAGATATTCGAGATATGAGCAAAAATCTGAAAAAAAGTCCCTTCAACTGTCTACACTTAAAAAATCACGTCAATTCGTCGCTCCGTTTTGCCGTGAAAGACGGACAAACAAACCCCACAAATACACTTTCCCATTTATAATATTAGTATGGATGGATTCTGTGTTGAACATACAAGCGATCATACATATGTACATACATACTTACTGGCATACCTAATAACTAGATGGCCTTTAGTCAACATTTAAACCAACAGGTTTCCAAAGTCGTATAAAATTAACATTCGTCTCTATATTTACTGTTTGCAAAAAAACTAACCCGATTTCGCATTTCAATAAAACTAGAATTAATCTCGATTGGGTACCGTTGGAAGCGGAAATATTAAATGGTGCTTAACAGTGCTTTTAATGGAGTTGTTTTCACTACATAAGATTTTTTTTTTTATACAAAGGCAGTACAAAACATACAGCCAGTTTTGTGGAGAGCGGTCACAGTAATCTACGTTCGCTTACGAATTTTAACACGTTCGCAACCAAGAACCCGCCTAGCGGGCACTCGTAATGTTTGCTCAGATACCGGCTGAGCCCGCTAGGCGGGCAGTAGTATGAATTTACACGCCTAGCGAATTCTGTCGGTTTCTGGTGAATAGGCATGATGACAGTAATTGAAAATCACTAAAATATGGTATTTTCTTAGTGAAAGGGGTTTGGGTAAATGTGTTGTCATATTTTTTAAATGAGCGGCCACTCGTTAAATTGGTATAGATCTATTATAAACAAACATATTTTGTTATGAAATGTAATACTCTAAAATGCATCGGAGCCGAGATATTTGCAATACATATTTCCGCAGGTCATATTGAAAAGTTATAAACCAAACTAAAACATCTCGGCTCCGATATTGTTTAACGCGTTTATTTTTATATATATACGCGTATTAAGGGGTCCTCTACAAGATTTTTACACAAACATCCGTGGCCGCTGCAAAAAAAAAAATCAATTTTTCTCATACAAGGTTACCCAATGCCCTTATAAACATAGAATTCGAAAAATGCTCATATTTTTTTATTAAGTAAGAGATTATTATTTATTTTAATAAAAACAAACTGGAAAAATACGGACGCCCGCCATGATATGTTATACACCAATCAGAGCGCATGACGTCAGGTTTGTATAAACAAATACCCATAGCGGCCATTACCACAGATTACAGAGAAAACTTACGTACTGAACGAATAGTAAGACAGGGATAGAACCATGTTATCTGTCTGATCTTGATACGTCATTGTCCCGCTTTCTCGCTCGCATGGCCGCGCAAGACTTCTAAACTTTTTAATTTATGTTCATTCAATGAGCAATTGAGCGATCTAGGTAGCAAACGTCAAAGGTCTGCGTTCTGTTTATACAAACGTGACGTCACTCGGGACGCCATGACACTGACAAGCGTTTTAGCGCCAATTTGAAATTTAAAAACTAAAATGCATTTTTTTTCTACTTAACTGTTATATTCTCTTGAAAAGTCTTATTCGTTGTACATAATAAATGTTTCTAAACATTATAGAACAGTTTTTCAAAATGTGTCATCATGCCTATTGTTCCATTTATAGTCCGGTCGCGAAAGTATTAACTCAGATAGCCGGACCAGGTGTTATAACTATAACTTATAACACCGCTCATTTTTTTTCAATAATTTACTCTATTGCTTGTTGCGATCTCAGATATCGCAATATTTACCCATGTTCCAAAAAGTGCATTTAGGTGAACGTGGGTTTAATATAGCTGGTTTCAATTTAGATGACACGACGAAAAGTACAGAAAAACAACAATTACTAACATCTATTTTTTAATTGAATCAGAACGCTTAGAAAGAGATGGATAGTCTATCTCGCCGCGACACATCTTGCGAGGCGTCCTATGATGCGCGCAACAGAACAATGAGCGTTTTTATACTCGCTTCATCTAAATCTAATGGAGCTTTAAAAATGCATAACTGCCTGTTTAAATATCCAAACTACATATGTATATTGGGTTAAACCGCCTACTTATGCAACGGCTAAAGCTGGTCATTCACAACCGTACCAACTGGAAAGCAGCAGCGCCGCGCCAAAATATACCCATGAATGTCAAAACTAGATCTTTTAACACTTTAACTGCCAGGAACCCGCCTAGCGGGCGCCTACGCCGTAGTCGCTACCCGCTACTTAGGAAAACCACGGGATAAGCTACGAGCGACGCGCGTAGCGATTCTTGGCATTAAGGCAATATGTAGAGTCGCGGCCAGTTGGATGGTGCAGACATTCGCATAACCGCAACCGCGGAAGTTCCGCATCAATTTCGACATCTATTTCTTTTTTTTCTTTTTTCTCGCAAAAAAGTATGGTAAGTACATTCAGGCTTAAATTAGTTTCGTCAAACTTACGTTTAACGGCGAAATGAGGCACTCATTTCCAACGTTAGTACCTTGATCTAAAATACATGATTAACTTATATTACTGAGGTTAACTGTTGTATATGCATACCGGCGCGGGCGCACTGTCGCGGCCCGCGCACCCCTAAGTCAGTAATAAACGGACCGCCGACGTAACTGCCGTGTTTCATTACTAGCCACATATACCTTACTGGCGACGATCTACCCGCGCATTTAAAAAGCAAAATAAAAAAAATATATATATTATGTCTATCATCGGAAATATTTCGACTTTTGACCATAATACTCAGGAGTGGCAGATATTCTATGGAAGATTACAGCAGTACATTAAGTTAAACGCAGTTGTGAACGACAAAAAGTGCCCGTTGTTACTCACTCACCTTTCGGATGAAACATACCGACTGGTGGCAAATCTAGTGCATCCGAAGAAATTGGAGGAGATTACCTTTGACGCCTTAGTTGATGCGCTCAACAAGCATTTCTCCCCAAAAAGGTGTACATTCGCGGATAGAGAAAATTTTTTTGAAGCGAGAAGACGACCGGGAGAAAGCGTCGAGGAATGGGCGGTGCGTGTCCGGGGACTCGCCGTGCACTGCGAGTTCGGTGGTGCATTAGACATGCTTTTAGTAAACCGTTTTGTACTAGGCATGAACGTAGGACCCGAACGTGACCGTTTATTCGAGCTGGACGCCACCAAGATTTCTTTTTCGAAGGCACTAGAGATAGAGCAGCAGGCAGCGAGTGCGCGCCAAGCCCGGGCGGCAGCCACGGCGCCGCCGGCGGGGCTCGTCAAGGAGGAGCCGGTGTACCGGGTGAGCGGAGCCAGGGGCGCCGCCGACCGCGGACGAGAGGTCCGCAAGTGCACCGTGTGCGGCATGAAAAATCATGATGCTGACAAGTGTAAATACAAAGGTTATCGCTGCCAAAAGTGTGGCGCAGTGGGACATTTAAAGAAAGTTTGCCGGAGCAAAGTTACGCGTTTCAACAATATCGAGGGACAGAATAGCAACGATGTGGTGGAAACATCATGCTGCAAGGAGTGTCAAAATTTTAGTTTGAGGTATGTTTCAAATAAGCCTATTGAAATTGAATTAAAGTTAGGAAGCAAAGTTGTTACTATGGAGCTGGATACCGGTTCCGGTACTTGTGTCATCGCAGATACTCTGTATTTTAACGAATTTTCAGAATTTCAATTAATGCCTAGTAAATTACGTATGTGCCTATACAACGGACACAAAATCACACCACTAGGTTATTTCACTATAGATGCTACTTACAACAAAAAAACTAAAAGTATTAATATATTTGTTGTGAGAAATGGAGGACCCGGGTTATTGGGCCGTGATTTTATGTCCGCCTTTGGCCTAGCATTAACAACGCAAATAAATAAAATAAGCGAAGACAAGGACGTAGACCTTTTGTTGGAACAATACCCTAATTTGTGGCGGGACGAGCTCGGAACATTCAATAAGTTTAAAGTCACGTTAACATTAAACGAAAAAGCTAGCCCCAAGTTTTTCAAACCACGACCGATACCTTTTGCCCTAAAGGAGAAAGTAGAAGCTGAATTAGATCGTTTGGTAGGATTAGGAATTTTAGTACCCGTTAACCATTCCCAATACGCAACCCCCATAGTCCCAGTTCTGAAAGATAATGGCAAGTTGAGAATAGCGGGGGATTTTTCAGTGACACTAAATAGGGACCTAGTTATAGACAAATATCCGCTTCCGCGAATAGAGGAGGTTTTTGCAAAGCTAGGTGGTGGAGAGCACTATAGTAAAATTGATCTGAAAAACGCTTACAATCAGTTTATGCTGAGCGATGCTTCCCAGGAGCTCACTACCATTAATACCTCGAAAGGATTATTTAAATATACTCGTCTCTTATATGGCTTGTCCAACGCTCCAGCAATCTTTCAGAAAGCCATGGAGACTCTGCTTTCAGGTATAGATGGAGTAAGCTGTTGGCTGGATGATATTTGTATTACAGGCCCAAACAAAACATCACACATTAGTAGGTTAAAGGAGGTGCTTAGCAGATTGGACGACGCAGGTCTCCGACTACAAAGGGAGAAGTGTGAGTTATTTAAAAATAGTGTCACTTACTTAGGTTATACGATAAGTAAACAGGGGCTACAAACAAGTTCGCAAAAAGTTGAAGCAATAATCAATGCACCTGAACCTACTAACGTGACGGAAGTAAAACGTTTCTTAGGAGTCGTCAATTATTACAGGAATTTTATTCCCAACGCGTCGAGTGTGTTAAAGCCGCTGCATGAGTTGCTACGCGCCGGAGCTGAGTGGGAGTGGGGCGAGCGGCAGCGCCGCGCTGTGCGACAGGTGCAGCGCGAGCTGGCCTCGGAGCGCGCGCTCGCGCACTTTGATCCTAACGCGCAACTCATTCTGGCGGTGGATGCTGGACCCGCAGGTCTGGGTGCAGTTCTATCCTTGCGTGACGCTTCAGGCCTCGAACGCCCTTTAGCATTCGGCTCGAGGTCACTTACAAAGAGCGAACGAAACTATAGCCAAATCCAGAAAGAGGCAACGGCGATCATTTTCGGGGTAAAAAGGTTCCATCAATACCTGTATGGGCGTAGCGAACCGTTTATCCTTAAAACTGATCACCGGCCGCTTGTGTCGATTTTTAACCATAAAAATGGTATATCAATGACGACTGCCTTGAGACTGCAGAGGTACGCTATTATTTTATCCGCCTACAAATATATGGTGCAGTATATATCAAGCGAGAATAACTTAGTAGCTGACTATTTCTCTCGCGCGCCCTTACCAGAAACATCATACAATAGTGAGGAGCAGTACGACTCTTTTAGTTCCTTACAATTAGAAAATGGAGTCTTATTACGAGGACATAGGGTCGTCATTCCAATGACGCTAAGAGACCGCATGTTGACCGAACTCCATAATACCCATCTAGGTATTGTTAAGATGAAATGCAATGCTAGGGGTCGAATGTGGTGGCCAGGAATCGACGCAGACATCGAGCGCTGCAGCAGCGCCTGCGCCACATGTGTGTCTATGCGCGCGCGGCCGCCGCGCGAGGAGCCCGCCAGCAGGCCGCGCCCGCTGGGACCATGGAATCGCGTACATTTCGATTACATGACAATAGGGCAACGGGTCTATCTGGTCGTGGTCGATGCGTATAGCAAATGGCTAGACTGTATACAAATGAATAACGGGACTTCTACGCAAGCCCTCATATCCAAGTTGACACACTTATTTTCGTATTTCGGTATACCAAAGGTGTTAGTTTCGGATAATGACGTTAAGATAAATTGCGCCGAGTTTAAACTATTTTGTTCCAGCAATGGGGTTACGTACATGAATTCACCTGTATACCACCCTAATAGCAACGGCCAGGCCGAAAATACTGTCAAAAATTGTAAACGTATGATTCGATGTATTTTAAATGAAAACATGTCACAAGTAAAATTACATGACACTTTATGTGGGTATTTATTCCAATACAGAAATACCGAACACTGTACCACTGGAACGACCCCCGCCAAGTTAATGTTTGGTAGGAACCTAAGGTCGCGCCTCGATTTAATACTACCGTCCGATAATAATCACGCGCACGCGCAAGCGCCGGTGCCGAAACATCGACGACGATTCGTACTCGGCGACAGGGTTTGGGTTCGATGGTACAGTGCTCGAAAGGAAAGTTGGGAATTAGGTGTGTTAAAAGAAAAAGTTGGAAATAAAATGTTTAAAATATATATGTTCCAAAAATAGCTCTTATTGTGTACGGCATATGGACCAATTATTAAAATATAAAGGGCCAAATGATTTTAAACAAAATGATAGCAATATTGGGAATGACCCAAATACTCAGGTTCACTCGACTTCATTTCCCACTACTGTTATGTCCGAACCGACTGGTAGTACCACCACACCTGTACTAGAACCTCTGACAGATAAAGAAATCGTGGTGCCTACATCTGAGTTGACCGCAGAGGAGAGACTCGAGGCAGGCGCGGAGGAGGAAATGTGGTCGGATTGCGTCGTTGAAGACGGTCTTCCGCCGGCCTCCCCTCGGGGCTCCCCGCCAGGGACGCCGGTGCGGCTGCCGAGCGCGGTCGACCCGCCCGCGGGCCCCGTCGCGGAGTCGACTGCTCTCGCGGACCCATCGTTAAGACGCGAATTGCGCCCAAGAAAAGATGTGAATTATAAAGTTTAATAATGTAACATTAATACAAACCAGCGAAAGCCTTGTAGTTCCTAGTTTTAGAGTTTTACATAATTATAATTATATCATATCAACACAGTGTATGTGTATAATATGGCCTCATAAGAAGGCTCAAAGTCGCCCAAAGGGCTATGGAGAGGGCCATGTTGGGAGTTTCTCTGCGTGACCGCATCAGAAATGAGGCTATCCGCAGCAGAACCAAGGTAACCGATATAGCCCTCCGAATAGCTAAACTTAAGTGGCAATGGGCGGGGCACATAGCACGTAGAACCGATGGCCGTTGGGGCGGAAAGGTTCTCGAGTGGCGACCACGTACCGGAAGGCGCGGCGTGGGTAGGCCAACCACAAGGTGGACTGATGACTAATGGGCGGCCGACGGGTGCAAATTATGTCAAAATCATGTCAAACGATATACGTAATATGGATATGACTATAAAATATTGGTTTAACAATGAGAACATAATTGCAAAATAGTTGTATAATTTTATTGTTGTAGTGAATAATCATATTATTTCTATACTACATATTTTCAGGACATTCCTTTTATGGTTCACTATCCACTTATATAGGGAAAATTAACCCTCTCCATCTACAGATGTAAGAGGTGCGTATTCGTAAAGTGATATTTCACCATTATCAGGAACATTATCACCATCGTTTTATACCATATCATATTATAAGTTTTATCCATCTTATATTTCGTCACTACATTGCATCCATCGTCCGCCCTTTACTGATGACCTGGTCCTGGTCGCGTGAGTTCGCTGGATGCGGGTGGGGCAGGACCGGTCACTTAGGCACTCTGAGGGAGCCCTATGTCCAGCAGCGGACGTCTTTTGGCTGATATGATGATGATGATAATGTCGACGTCTTAGGTATTTACGTCATAAGTCAAAAAAAACTTCATTTCGATTCAGTAATCCTCTAATTCACCGCATTCAACGTGACAGGAAAAAGGTCATTAAAATTGGTGCCGGTCAATGTACGGCCCGATCATGCGCGTCCATCAGTCTCTCTCTTTTTGCATGCGTTAAAAAGAAACATAGATATAGTGGACACCAGCATAAAATCGCCACTGGGCCGTACATTAACCGGTACCTTAAAATTCAGTCGCAACTTCATCGCGAGTCGCCAACTCGACATCAGAATGGTCTTGAATGTCAAAATTCTACGTTGGAACAGCATTCGTCTATCCATTTGGATGCCTCCATTCGTCATAGACAAATGGCGTTAATGTCGTTAGAACAAACAACTCGACTCGGGTCGATCGTGATGTAGTCAAAATATAACGTCCATCCATTTGGATGCATCTATAGTTCGCAGAGTTAAACAGCGCGGCCTGGCGCTTTGGGGCTCCTATACACAATCGGCCATCATACAGGACACAACTATGCGTTATGGGGAGAAAGATATACTTCCATCGCATTCAAACGCATGAAAGCCTTTCGGTGAATATCGAGCTTTACAATTTAAATGGCTGTCACCACACGACTGTTTAGACTGGTTTGGTCAAGGTCTCAGATCTAGTTAAATTTAATGCGAATTCAATGCTGTCTAGATAAACGAGTTATTTTTACTAGAACAATTTTGGTTAATTTTATACACACAATCGCGAGGCGATGCCGATTGAGTATAAATAGTAGTATTCATTGATATTCGACGACCGCTTTAGCCTAGTTGGTAGTGACCCTGCCTACGAAGCAAGAGGTCCTGGGTTCGAATCCCGGTAAGGGCAAAAATTTGTGTGATGAGCATGAATATTTGTTTCTGAGTCATGGATATTTTCTATGTATTTAAGTATTTATTTCTATTATATATATCGTCGTCTAGTACCCATAACACAAGCCTTACTGAGCTTACTATGGGACTAGGTCGATTTGTGTAAGATTGTCCCCTTATATTTATTTATTTATTTATTTATTTATATGATAGTTAATATTACATTACGTAACTAGGGCGGTGAATTCGTGAATGCCCCAGATCGCAGGTGTTTGTGGCCCGAACCGAAGGTGAGGGCTATAAATATGCGCTCTGGGGCTTTACGAATTACCGCTTGGTTGAGTACAAAATTTTACCTCTTCACCTGGCCACAATGCGAGTTTTCCCGTACGCGCAGCGTGCAGTAAAACTCGCATTATGGCCAGGTGTGACGTAAAATATTTACTTGTGTTCTACAAACACATCTAAACAAAACAATACAAAAAGAAATCGGAATTGGCTCAAGAAGTTAATGAATATTGGACAACCTTACACAAATCGAACTGACATGTTATGAGTACTAGACGACGACATATGTACCTAATAGATATATACTTAAATACATAGAAACATCTAAGACTCAGACACGTGCCTAAAACGCGGTATGCACATGTTAGAACTAAACTGCCTTGGCCGACGACCATCTTGACAATTGTCACCTGACAATGACAATTCCACGTACATTACTGGGTCAATAGGCGCAGCAACCAAACCAACTTAACCTGTCGACGCCATGTAAGTCGAATTGTAAGTGTCAGGCGACAATAGGCATGATCACAGTAATTGAATATCACTAAAATATGGTATTTTCTTAGTGAAATTTTAATCATAGAATTCGACAAATGCTCATATTTTTTTATTAAGTAAGAGATTATTATATATTTTGATAAAATTAAACTGAAAAATACGGACGCCCGCCATGATATGTTAAACACCAATCAGACCGCATGACGTCACGTTTGTATAAACAAATACCCATAACGGCTATTACCACAGATTACAGAGAAAACTTACGTACTGAACGAATAGTAAGACAGGGATATAACCATGTTATCTATCAGATCTTCATACGTCATTGTCCCGCTTGCTCGCTCGCACGGCCGCGCAAGACTTGTAAACTTTTGAATTTATGTTCATTCAATGAGCAATTGAGCGATCTAGGTAGCAAATGTCAAAGGTCTGCATTCTGTTTATACAAACGTGGCGTCATTGGGACGCCATGACACTGACAAGCGTTTTAGCGCCAATTTGAAATTTAAAACCTAAAATGCATTTTTTTCCTACTTAACTGTGATATTCTCTTGAAAAATCTTATTCGTTGTACATAATAAATGTTTGTAAACATTATAGAACAGTTTTTCAAAATGTGTCATCATGCCTATTGTCGATGTGGTGAAACTGTAGTTGAAATAGGGGCATGGCATCGTGTTGACATCCCGCCCTCAACCCCGAATAATGGCAATGGCTCCCATTTTGTGGGAGCATTCTGCGGCGCTACTTACTATTTCTACAGTTTTGTCGTTCACTGGTTGAGTGTGAGACCGCGATCGTTTCTAGATCGACCAAACGAATACTCAAACCAATAAAGGATCGGCAACGCGCTTGTGATTCTTCTGTCAGGCCTATGCTTGATTGCCACCGTCGTAGTATATATATATATATATATATATATATGTAAACGGATATATGACCAACATATATTTGCGAAGCTGTTTTGTTTGTTAAATATACGTATATGATAACACATTGCAGATTTCATGGATATTAATTAGGTAAACTGGTAGGTGGAATATACATACAATTTTTTTAAATATATTGTTTACGTATGGCAAACTTAGTAATTATTATTATTTATTATTTAATTAATCTAACATCAAAGTTACATATTAAACAAAAGCCCTGCAAAACTGTTTTATACAGTTTGTATGCAAGAACACTTGAAACAAGAGTAATTTTACATTATAAATACCTAGTTTAGTTCGACACTTTACTGTATACAATAAGTCTAAGATAGTGTATCTAATAATAATAGTAGGTACATTAAATTAGTACAGCGTCCGAGAAGTAAGGCCGAGTAAATATAGACGCCCGAGCGTAGCGAGATCGGATAGTTGAGGGTGGCAAACCCTTTTCACGCCGAGGTATCTTGCTTTTCTCAAACATGAAAGGAAATTAAAAAAGACCGTCTTGCAGGCCTAGGTCTCCAATTTTGTATGAAATGCCATTACCTACGGGTCTCTCGTCGCGCTACGCCCGAAACGTGACACTTCGAAGCCCATTATGAAGAACACAACGTCAATATTTCATTGCATGTTTGAGAAAATATTATTTTCATTTTCTTTTTCAAAATACGTACATTAGGTTCGAGTCAGCATAATTTGATTAGATGCATCAGACGCCAAATCTATAAGTTATCAGACTATTATGTCATCGTTCAAAACGATTCGTAACTGGTAGTTAATACCAAGGCTTTCGGTGCAATTTTAGCATATTCGCGAATTGTCGTATAATGCCAACGATTATATTGTAATTTCGACCCTTTGATTATCACAATAAGGTGTGTAATTGATTGATGACAATTATATTGACAATACTGAGCCAATGATAATTTGTATTCATTGTCAGCGAGGAATGCTATGATAGTATGTTTTAACTCAATTGAACTACCCGTTTAAGAGGCGGAGTTAGTGCAATAGCTCTGCCAGTCAACCAAAGAAACGAACAATGAATCATCATCCTCTTAGCAGTAATCCTGGCCTAAAGAAGCCCGGGATCCGCTTTGGCACCTAGTCCCGAGATTTGGCATAGGCACTAGTTTTACCAAAGCGACTGCCGTCTTACCTTCCAACCTAGAGGGTGAACTAGACTTTATTGGAATTGGACCGGTTTCCTCACGATGATTTCCTTCGCCGAAAATCCACTGTTAAATACGAATTATATTTCGTACATAAGTTTTTGAAAAAAACCCAGTGGTAGTGCCGGGGTACGAACCCGCGACTCCAGATAGAAAGTCGCGCGCCTTACCGCTCGGCTGAATGTGCAATTAAAGACAGTTGAATTAAGCGGCGGTCGTGGGTTCGGTATATGCGGGTACGGAATATTTACCGTTAGCTCTTCGGTGACGGGAAACATCGTGAGGAAACCGGTCTAACCCCAATAAGGGTTGGAAGGTCAGATGGCATTCGCTTTCGTACAACTAGTGCCTATGCCAAATCATGGGATTAGGTGTCAAAGCGGGAACGCTAGGAGGATGATGACGAATTAAGTCTGTCCAGACAAAAATGGACCTTATCAAGCTTGCACACAAGTCATATTTTCTATGTGTATGAGGAATAGGTAACTGTGACTCGCCCATAGAATCTATTCTAGCCAGTCAGCATTGAGCTCCTTATCATAAACAAATTATTTAAATAAGTTTCGACTTTCAAGAGTTTCATCAAGCCTTTTATATTGGAGTCTCAACTTTCTTTTGCATGTTATTTCAATGCTGGTTCTGAGGCTCTCGTATTTTAAGTTTTACCGAAACAAAACGTTACGACCGCGTTCCGTTTAGCTGTCAAATCCCATACAAATTGAGGGTAAAACGCAAACGCGATCGTAAAGTTTTGTTTCGGTAAAACTTATACTAGCTAGAGCCTCTGCCCCATTTTTCACCAAGTATAATTAGGTAATTAATATAATTTGTACAAAATATGTGTATCATATTTTCGACTTTGATACAAACCTCAGTAGGAATATATATATTTTATAAGCTAGCTTTAAGACATCATATCTTTATTTTCTTTGTTGAGGATCAAGATAACAAAACTTATATTTTTATGCAAATTTGCTTTTATTTATCATGAAATGAATAATCTAATCTAATCCAATAATATCACAATTACATGTTCTGTTAAAATATTACTAATACTACATATATTATATTAAAACTGTAAAATTACCCCCAACAAATCAAATATAGCTAAGAACCATATAACAGGCAAGACTTTTGATGAAAAAAACTGCATTCCAATTGGTCTATCTAATGGGAGCTAAAATCCCATAGACAGACACATGTTAAACTTTACAACACCCCTTGTTTGTGTTGGAAATAAAAAAACTAGATCCTTTTAAACATAGAGAAAGTTCACACTACGCACTACATAAATATTGTGGTTGTCTCACAGATATAGATATACACAAGATAACTTAACGCCTCAATCTGTATGAAAACCGACCGTGTCACTTGTTTCTACCTACTGTGTGTGTGTCACATGGGCGAATTAGTGATGTGAATTCCCCGTTGCCGCAAAATCGATTCTGCAATAAGGCATTTTCTTAATATTCACGGACAACCGGCTACCACAACAGACGTGCGAGGGATGTCAGTTGGAGTGCCAACTCGGAGACCGAATTCGGACACGTGATCTATGTATATCTAGGTTAGGGTTGCCAAAAATTTTTAGGGGATATATAGTGTTTTCCAGAAAAAAACTATTAAAATATATTACAATGTAAAAATATATAGTTACTTGGCTGGGCAATGTTGCTATTTAGTGAAAACCTGAGGTTCCCCAAAATATAGTATTTTCGCTTGCTATATAATTTTTCAACAGTACATAGTCCAAATAGTCAAACTATAGTACAATACTATATATTACTTATAGTAGGGATGGCAACCCTATCTGGTAGTGTATTGTTGGGATTCAGATGGGTTTCCTTCCGGTAAGGTAGTAACTGGGTTTGCCAATTGGACCAATCAACAATTAATGTAGCTTGTTGCCACGGTTACATCTCTTAGATAAAGTTTGAAAACTAATATGTTTTTCTAAGAAACTCTGTTACTTGTCTGAGGCTTACAGACAGAATAACAATAATAAAAAGTTTATTGACCCAGATCTTTTCGCCATCGTCCAACGCGACAACATTACCATCCTCACCACTTAGATGGTTGGCAGTCCTCAACTGTGCGCTTCTCCAGAAGCTTCCAGCCTCGCACAGCTAATCTGTGGAATGGATTGTCGCCTGCGGTATTTCCGGACCGATACGACCTTCAAACCTTCAAGAAAAGAGCGTACTCCCATCTTAAAGGCCGGCAACGCACTCACAACACCTCTGGTGTTGCAGGTGCCCATGGGCGGCGGTTATCGCTTACCATCAGGTGATCCGCCTGCTCGTTTGCCTCCTATCACATAAAAAAAAAAAAAAAAAAAAGATACATTACAGAAATAGAAATTTCCTTCAAGAGCCAAGTCGCTGAGGAGCCTATTAATTCCTAGTCCAAATAAAAGTCATGTGCAAAGTAAGGTAACAGGGAATGATATTAAGAATCTGACACTGATCATCATAATCATAATCCATCTTTATTCCAATTCTGCTTTCGGTGTCAAAGACAAACCTTTGGATATTGCTTGAGTGTCCAGAGAATATATTATGCTTTATGGTGTAAATTAAAAAGATGGTTTTCAAAACCGACACCGTTGTTCTATTTAAGAAACAGATTATAATTAGGTGTCTTATTTGATTAATTGCACTAATCAGCACTTAAAGGAAAAATGATCTTTTAAGTACATGAATTTAAATAATGTGATAATTAGATGTTATAATTAGATACAAAAATTATCTTGATCGTTTAAAAGATTGATAAGAAAGTCGATGTAATGATTACATGCATTGAGTAAAAAATGGACTACATACCTGATGCACAAATTATGTCTAATCTTGGAGATTAAAATAACAAGGTTAAGAGATATCTGATGTCTAACATTATTGTTCAAAACGACTATAGAGAATGTAAAAGATTTTCTGTATTTCAGATTATTTCAAAATAAAGATAATTGTAAGAGACTCAATGTTATTTTCATTTACCATATGATATTAAAATCAAAAGGATAGTAAACATACTCAAATGTACACCCAAAATTAAAACAAAATAGCATTGAAAAGTAGGATTAAAAAAATGTTAATAACATAGACCAACCTTAGAAACTTTTAAACTGGGATCCAAAAGCGCGGTATTGACACTATTCAGCCAGCCACTTAGTAATAAAGAAAATCACTTAATAAAATAGCTGATAATTTTTTCTAAAGATAAAACACAAAGCCAGTTAACGTTTTATCGAATAGTTTAAGAGCCAATCAACGGTTTAAATATGATTTTTACATTACTAACTAGATAAGGATACAATTACTGAAGATAAGGTAAACGATACTGTTTAAATAATAAACGCCGAAAAACATAGCACTGTCTGTCGATATAATGTATGCGGCGGCAGACCGAATCGTAATAAAATTATACACGGGCATAGCGTCAAATTACGCATCTCTCGCTTTTAGTTAAAAGGTTAACAGCCAATTGACTACAGTTTTTTTAATCAGTTAAAAATAAGGACATTACGTTCGTTATGTGCCTGTTAAACACTTACTTGAGCTAGCGGGTCGCATTCCACCGTTCTCGAATTGCGTGGGCCCTTATTTTCATCTTGTTCACGTAATACCACTTTGCGAATAAATAAATATTTTGTATCAAAATGCAAGGAGGCAAAAAATATAAGATGACCACTATTACAACTGTCAAAACTGAACTTCACTCGGGCACTTGTGCCAAGTGCCATAGACAAGGTTGAGAAAAAAATTATAAGGTTACCCCTTTATTAATAGAACCATATGCTGCTACTCGACAATAGATGGCGTAAGTAGTGTTTGCTAAGTATCAATAGTCCTTTTATACTTTCTGTTTTGTAAGATTATTTAAAACTATTATTTAGTTTCTTGTTTTTGATGTCACTCCTGGACATACAGTTAGAATTACCGCACAGAAGGCGTGCCGAAAATCCGACTTCCCGGCTAGGAGGAGACGGAGACTTTTGTACAGACCTCAGGTGGAAATTAAGAAAGCCGCAGACCGCGTGGCTTCGTGACATTTATTTATTATTTTTTGCCACCCTATTATTATTATTTATTATCATTGATGTATTGTCCAAGATCTTTGTCCAAAATGCATTGCGTCTCACTCACTTGTTAAGCAAAATGTGCGACGCAAATTATACACATTGGACAAGTGGAATACCACCCTTAGACCAACGAAAAAACGCAGAAGAGTTTGTCCGATAAAATAAGAAATTTATAAACAAGCGAGCGAACGAGCTACGGTAGCCTAGTGGTTCAGGCATGCGGCTGTCAAGCGGCGGTCGTGGGTTCGAATCCCGGCTCGTACCAATGAGTTTTTCGGAACTTATGTACGGAATATTTACCGTTAGCTTTTCGGTGAAGGAAAACATCGTGAGGAAACCGGTCTAGTCCCAATAAGGTCTGGTTTTCCCTCTGGGTTGGAAGGTCAGATGGCAGTCGCTTTCGTAAAACTAGCGCCTATGCCAAATCTTGGGATTAGGTGTCAAAGCGGACCCTGGACTCCTTAAGGGGCACGACCGGGAATAACGCTAGGAGGATGATAAACAAGCGAGCGAACCGTAGAAGTCTAGTCGCGCCGCAAAATGGCGCCACAGAATGGGTGCCATTGCCATTATGCGGGTTTGGGGGCGGGATGCCAAAACGATGCCAGGCAGCCGTTTAATTCGAAAATTCGTTTGGGTAGAAATTTGTAAGGAGCTCGGATTCTATGGTATTTTTGTTCTCTACGTTTCGTTAGACAGACTTGCGAGGTCTACAGCTCACAGAGCCACTTAGTGTTAAATAGAATATAGGCACATTGAAAATTTTCAGGCAACCACCAATAACGTTGCGGGCACCAAAGACAATTTTACCAGCAACTTTGAGAATGAAAGCAGCCTATCGCTGTTTCATTTTGGAACATGGAAAAATGTCCGTAATAGTTGTGAACGCACAAACTTTTCTTAGAAAATATCACAGTCATATGTCGTGGCTAATATTGCCGGAGGGATTGGGAATATTGGCAACAACGGCACATGAGTCACAGCCCTGAGCCATCTATAAGTCGTCAAAGCTGTTAAAAAGCTAAATGATTATGATTGTATATCAAACAGCCATGGCTGTCGACTGGTTTCCATTGCCAAACTGGTCTTGTTCTATGCTAAACGGCTAACGATACCATCATTATTGTCTATGGCGAGCGCCGTTCCAATTTCAAAATGCAGATCGACTAGCGGATGCAGTGGACATGCTGTTATTTTAACGCTCTTCTATTATAATGATCGTAGGACTGAACGCAGTTATACGGTGGAATGAGATGGAAGTATGTCTTTCTCCCTTAATTTCTTCAACTTCGATCGACTTACAAATAACCTGCCTGTTTCAAAAATTCTACCATGTTATGAGGAACGCGATGGACCGGAATCGATGGAGGGAACACCTTCGTGCTCCAAATCCAAACACGATATTCTATCATGATGCGATGGACACGACTAAGATGATCCGGCGAAATGACCCAACAGCCCGAAGCATTTTTTTTGCGACAGGAATGAGTCCTATGTCGGCGGAGTCACCCCAATAAATAATGCCATACGTGAGGAGTGAAATAGTTATTTGTTATGCAAGGCTGCAAAGTTGTTGTTTGGCGCAAGTGCTTAGTATTGAAAGCCGAGCTAGCGAAGGATTGTAAAATTGAAAAGTACAATCCTGAGCATAGCGAGGCTTTCAAGGCACGAGACGCCAAACAATTTTGCTGCCGAGCGAAACACACAATTTTTCACCTCACCACCGCGAGGAAAATTGTAGGTAAGTAAATGTAATGGAAGTAATTTGGACCTTATACTCATTTTCAATAAAGGTTTGTTTACATCTCATCAAGATCTAGCATTTTATAACTATCAAAAGTAACATAAATATTTTTGCATCTTTAAATGACCTCACGCTTACCTACATTAAAAAAGTCAAAGTATTGTTGGGTACTCACGGTTTAAACTCAGACTCAAATACGCTTATTTCACTTTTTCCGCTAACTTAGCAGGCATCAAAATTCATATATGTATATATTCTGCACTAAAATCTATAAATAACCCCCATTATTTTGGTTTTACTGTCTGTGCCTTTAGAACAAAACAAAATTAAATGTATATGAGTTTTTTCTTAAATTAACTTTTCAAACGGTGCGTTCCAAATTTGGAAAAAGCGAAATTTTTAGAAAAATAAAACGACATTTTAAAATTATTTGTCGTATTTTATCCTTATAAGTCAGTCTAACTGTTAATATTTCGTATGTACCTACTTAATTAAAAGAGAATAAGTATTATTAATTTTATTTTATCAAAATAATAACAATTTATTATTGGCATAACACCATCAGTTTCTGAACGCACCTTTCATTCTGTATAGAAAAAAGTTGGGTCTCGCGATCGACCGTCACGTTCCAAATTCAAAAACTCTTTCCACGCTAGCGGATAAAATGGACTTTTGGGCGCAGATTTTGAGCGATAAAGCAAGCCTTTTCGAGCCGGTGAGGTGAAAAATACATTACCTATAAATACGCACTCTTTATCCGGGTCGTACCACTAGGTGTTTTCTAAAACTTATGTATACATATGAAGTGGCTTTTCGGTGAAGGAAAACATCGTGAGGTAACCGGTCAAATGGCCATAAGATCTAGTTTTCCCTCTGGGTGGGAAGGTCTGACAGCAGTCGCTTTCATAAAGCTAGTGCCTATGCGAAATCTTGGGATCGGGTGCCAAAGCGGACCCCGGGTTTTAGGGCAGAACCGGGAAAAACGCTAGGAGGATACGCGCTCTTTATGGAATTCTCAAAATTATTTTTAAAAAGTATCTTACCATAAAATATCCTCTATTAAACGAGCAATATTTGTATGTATGTACCTAAATACTTGCAATCATGTTCTCGGAAACGGCTCTAATGATTTCGATGGAATTTTAAGTATAAGGGGACGTTACGAGGCCGAGAAATAGATCTAGGTTTTCACGTCTGGGAAAAACAGGTCAGCCGTGTTTACATTTTTATTTTTCTTTTCCGCGCGCAGGTGTGTGTGTGCGCGTGTGTGTTCTTCTCTCGGGTGCGTTACTCTTTACTTACGTGCATTAAGAGTCCGCAGTAAGCTCGGCCGAATTTCACCTTCCCATTCAAACGTAGTTACGCTCTCATTTCAAAACTACCTACGTGTTGGATTGTGACGAAACTTTGCATATACAATGACATGAGGCATATCTATGTCTGTAATTAGTTTATATGGTTCCAGTTTATAAAACAAACGAAATACAGCAAAAACAAGTTTTGTATGAAAACCTTAAATTCGCTGTATTTTTTTTACTTTGGTATCTGAAGCTACATAAACTAATTATAGACATAGATATACCTCATGTCATTGTATATGCAAAGTTTCGTTACAATCCAAGACGTAGTTTTAAAATGAGAGCGTAACTACGTTTCTATGGAGAATCGAGCTTACTGCGGCCTCTTAAAATCGATATATTATAGTAATTGGTTAAAAAAAAGTTTCAAATAAAACAATAACGCTCCATGGATCCCGAGTCGGAAACAATCAATAGGGTGTGAGACGGTGCGGGGCCCAAACAACAAATTGCTTCGATGACTCGCGAGAAATAAATAATGTTATTTACATATTGTTTTGTCACTTTCCTTCGTGTTGTACTTGAGGGTCACCCGGCGTTGCCCGCGGGTAGTTATTTAATTAGACCATATACATTAAATGGTGTTATCCTGTATTTACAATGATTGGTTAGACTCGGACAATGTTAGTTTCTGAGAAGGTATAGTCAACAGCAAAAGTAGATGATCATTTTAGTACCTTGTCACTTTCACTACTTAGACGCGTTCCAAGTGTCGCAGTATTGTTACGTTTAGTGCGACAAAGTACTAAAATGATCATCTAATTTTGCTGTTGACTGTACCTACAGTCATATAGTTAGTAGGAGCCGAGGTAGCCAAATATTTCGGTACACGTGTTTATTACTGTAAGAATAAGGGTGCGTTACGAAATATTTGGCTACTCTGGCTACTACTCACTATATGACACTGACTGTACTAATACAAAGTAAAATTGAGGTGAACAATATGTGTCATTGTTGTGGTTTCAAGCATTGATACCTTTACCTTACCTTGAAGCAAAGCATATATCAGTCAGGAAAGGGAAGAGGAAAAATTGTATGGCTCCTTTCTGTTACACTTGGTCGTAATGCGACAATGGGGTTGGCCCGGGCGAAGGTATTTGAAGATGGCGCCAGCATAGGTTTTACCTGTCAGTCCTACCAAAACTGTCAAATTCTTGTTTTTTTTTCGGAATTTCCTTGTTTAGAATCAAGCCGTTTAAGCCAAATCCCATAGAAAAAGGCTAGAGATTAGGTAAAACCTATGATGGCGCCATCTAGTCAAACATTTGACAGTTGCCAACCTCATTGCCGCCCGCTACGCTCGCAAATACCTCCTTCCTGGCTAGTGGAAAACGTACAATTTTGTATACCTACACTCACCCTGTGATAAAGAAAGCCTTGCCTTCGGCTCGGGTGACAAATAGCCGCTGTTTGTTACTGCTATAAGGGCATAATAATTGTGTAGGTATTTAATTTATATATCTACGTTTAGAGGGCAGTAATTGCAGCTTTACGGTCTAGTATAACATAAAATATATATAGGTATCGTAACAGACTGACCGACCAACAATCGTAACCTTATTAAAAATTAACACCGTCATTGTTTTTTACCACAGATAATATCGTAGTCGTATCTGTGGCGTTTGTTTGGAAATTGGCGCGATTGTCTCTGGTGCTATTGTTTTTTTATCGCCAGTCATGCAGGGACTGCGGCCGTTCAGGGTTGTGTTCGGCCGGCAGGTGGCATATCCGGTCGAGATGCAAATTAAAAAGTTTGCGATGTTTCTTTGGAGATAACTTTAATATCGATGTCATCTCTTTTGATTTAGAGAACTTTAAAAATGGTGTTTTAAAATTGTCATTTGTTTGATGGTTGCTGCTATTAGTAGACATTTATCCATAATAACACAAATACTCGCTCTGTAGTAGTGTTGTGTTCCTGGAGCTGAGCATGGTCGCCAGAGCTCCCGAGGATGTGTTGTGTTGAGAGCGAGGGAACTTGTTCCTTCAGCTGTCAACACAGCGAGTCCTCAAACATATCAAGGATCGGCAACGCCCATGTTAATAAAATAATAATAATAAATATATGGGACAATCCTTCACAAATCGACCTAGTCGCAAACTAAGCAAATCTTGTATTATGGGTACTAGACGACGATAAACATACTTTTATATAGATAAATAAATTACTTAAAAACATAGAACACATCCATGAGTCAGGAACAAATATTCATGCTCATCACACAAATAAATGCCCTTACCGGGATTCGAACCCAGGACCTTCGGCTTCATAGGCTTCATACCAATTAGGCTACGGCGGTCGTCAATGTTACTCCTTTGGAGTTGCATGCGTCTATAGGCTGCGGTGTCCGCTTACCATCAGGCGGACCGTACGCTTGTTTGCCTCCGTCGTATAAAAAAAACATGCCTCCTCATTAACGAGATCTCGGTTGGATCCCAAAGGAACCCGTAGTGATTAGGAATAAGCGCGCCAGAGCTTCCTAGCATGCGCTGTGTTGAGACTGTTGAGAGCACAGTGGTTGATAGTGAGGGTCCTGCATTAGGCTCATAGACTGAAGCGGCCTGCGGTGGCGGTCAATAGGTACTTAGTAAATTTGACAGCTAATGACAAGTTTATAATTGCCCGCCGCGGCCAAACCAACGTAAAAGCTGCTACGTGCGTGTCAAAAAAAATACACAAAATATTTGTTTTCATAAAACAGCCGTGCGCGCAGTGGTTGAAGATGAAATGCCTATACCCTCCCTCTCTTCATGGGCAATCCAAATTACGTGATTTGTCAGCCCCAATTCATCAGAATCTGACTAATTGCTATCGTCTGGATGCATGTTCCAACCGTCAAACGAGTTGTCCGGACTAATTGCATGAAAATCACAATTTGGACCATGGAATTTGCATGATCTGCCAAGTGTTTTTTCTCTCACAAATTTCATTCAAATAAATTTACACGAAAATTAAAAAATTATACTGAAGAATATTGTACTAATATTTTACACTGTAATTTTTTTATTTTTTTTAAGTCTGTGTTCTGCAACTATAATTTCATTCAGTGTGGCCAGTTAACAGTAAGAAAGCGAAAATTGCCGCATTTAAACGATCCTGTGAAGCGGACTGTAAGATTATTACTAACCGATGAGATAGAGCGAGACAGCACGTCTATCGTGAGACGGCCGTGACATACTGTCGATTTTGGCGTGCTGCACGGCTATCATGCGACGGCGCGCGAGCTCTCTCTATTTTTCTCGGACTATCCGTCTATCTCTTATTAGAACAAGAGGTATAGTGCGAGAGAAATCGAAAGTATGTCGCGGCCGTGTGTCAGACGTGCTGTCTTGCCCTATCTCGTCGGTTTTTAACAATCTTGCAGTCCGCTTCGCAGGACCGTTTGAATGCGGCAATTTTCGCTTTCTTGCTGTTAACTGACACCTGCTGACACTGAATGAAATTGTAGTTGCAGTTGTTACGTCTCTACGCTACACCCAATTCTGACTTCGACATGTTGTCCTGACAAATTGGGGTAAAATCACTTAATGTGGATTGCCCATCACCCTCGCGGGGGAATGTTGTCATACACAAGCAATTACAAAACAAAAATATCAACGTAAAAAACAATAATCAAAAACTAAAAAACATAAACAAATGCATATTCGGAATCGCAATGCGCTACCGAATACCTGCTCGGTTCACATCCCATTTTTGATACAGCCGGTATATCTGCTAGAAGAGCCTTTGATTTTTAATGATCGGTCAGTCAGTCAGTCAGTCAGTAAGCGAGTTACAAAATTAAGAAACTGTGACTCGTTGTAATTCCTAAACTACTGGCTTAAAATGAATGAAATTTGAAATATACCGTGTTTATACAATACCTGCTTGGTTACTGAAAATTCAGGTTTATAGTTTTATCCACAACAAAGTTATCGGGGGGTCGAAAATGGGGACCGTGCCGCTGTTTAGCTCGACTTGGCGGGGCACCGCCGTGTCCCCAGATATTTAATGAATTTTCGCTATTTAAAAAAATGTTTAATACCAACATAAAGGTAAATAAAAATTAGCTGTATCGATACTTAAAATCTGTGACGTCACCAGCAACTAGCTTCATACTGACAGAGTCATAAAAAGTGGCATTTGACAACCTATCAGTAAATATCATATTATGTTGCATGGACTGTCGTTGGAAGCATACTGGAAGCGTGTGTTAAGACTGTTTGGGACACTAATCACGTGCGCATCCTTATTTCTAATGAATCGGTTGTAAACCATCGATGGTGAATTGGTGACGTAATGCGGTCGCGAATAAACAGAACAGACAAAGGTGGAGAATGAAAACGTGTCTATGGACACGACAGCCGTGTGCCATTGACGCCTTTTTTTTTTTTTGACCCGGTTCTAACGCTAAAGCCCAGAGGCTGTATCAGCAGATCATGGCTGGCTAGGTGGATAGGCGACTTAAGGTGCTATCCGACCGCCGAATTTAATCATGACTAGCTCACTATTTTTTTTGAGCTTTGAATTTTTTTAATTATTTTTTTGGTCTTGAAATGTTGATTTGATTCTTTGAGGGTGAAGCTTTCGCTCCTTACATCAATATTTGAAGCCAGTCCACCTCGTCGTTCACGCTAGAGGTGGACTGGGGAGTCACTGCTGGTTCGGGTGCTGGCTGGAGCTGTGGACGGGCTCCGTCGGTCGCGACGGCTGGGGGTCCTGGGGCCCGGGTGTCGTCCAGGGGGAGGCTCTCCTCGGCCGCGGGTGCAGCGGGGGGGGGCTCTTTCTGGGCCTGTGGGGCCCTCTTCTTCTTCTGCTTCTTCTTTCTGGGCTTCGGGGGCATCGGTGCGGTCGTCGCGCCCCTCCTTGTGGGGGCGTTTGCCGGCGCCATGAGCGTGGCCGGCGCCGACACGTCCACCGACGGCGTCTTCACCGATGCTCTCGTCTCAGGGTGCCATTGACGCCATAGCCAAGCGCCATTAAGGGGACCGACCGCAGCCCCCCAAAATGTATATATAGTTCGCTCGATACTGTTAGCTCGCAAACGAAACAACTTTATAATAATAATAATAATAAAGCCTATTTATTCCAAACTTTCTTACATTTTCTTATACTATATAGCTGTTACGAGTACATGCTCTATGTTATTAAATTACTTGCTTTCATTCATAATATTATTACATTTCGCTTAACTAATTATATTATTCAATTACATTATTTGATTGCTTCTACGATTGAGCATGCATTAAATTGAATTGTATCCTGCAAATTAAGTAGAATTAAAATAAATATTTAGTTTTGTTTGGATGCCCATTTGTGGGCGTAGGCCTCCTCCATATTATGCCATCCTTGGCGATCGATAGCGTTTCTTTGCCAGTTTTTGCCTGCAACTTGCACTATGTCGTCGCTCCAGCGGCGCCTCTGTCTTCCTTTTGTCCTGATTCCATCTCTTGGGTACCAGTGCATTATCCGCTCACTCCAGCGTCCATCATTTGCCCTTGCGATGTGCCCGGCCCATCTCCATTTTAATTTGCAAATAGTGTCAATAATATCTGCTATTTTTGTTTTGTTTCGTATTTCTTTACTTCTCACATGATCCATTAGTTTTATACCCATCATAGATCTCTCGGCTGCTCTTTGGAATGTTCTAAGTTTTTGGGTAATAGTTTTAGTGAGAGGCCAGCATTGGCACCCGTATGTTACTGTTGGTAGAATCGTATTATCCATCAGCTTCTTTTTTAGATGCACTGGGAGATTGCTTTTGAACACTGCCTTTTGCGCCCAATATCTTTTCCATCCCATGACGATGAAAAACAGATGTCCTCTACATGCTACATAGAAGAACCAGTACCTAGTTTGTTAAACTGCGAAGTAGAGTACGCCATTTCAAGAATGAAAAAAGATAAAAGCCCAGGTGAAGACAGGATAACGAACGACGCCATTATAGCTATGATAGAGCCTTTATCTACGCACATGACTCAGATATATGACCAAATATTACAGCGGGAAGAGATCCCAGAGGACTGGAATAACGCACTTATAACATTACTGTACAAAAAAGGGGACCCGACACTAATAGATAATTACAGACCAATCAGTTTGCTGCCAGCCCTCTACAAACTATTCTCTGATGTGATACTAAACAGAATATCCAAGCACCTAGACGAACAACAACCGAGAGAGCAAGCAGGGTTCAGAAAAGGCTACTCTACGACGGACCATATATTTACGATAACACAAGTAATAGAAAAGTACATGGAATACAATAAAGTTATTTATCTGGGGTTCATAGACTATACAAAGGCATTTGACTCTATCTCACACTCTTATTTATGGTCGAGTCTTGAAGAGCAGGGAGTACACACAAAATATATTAACATAATCAAAAAAATATACTACAGTACATCAGCCAAAATAAAACTGGAAAGGATCGGAGAGTCATTCCCAATAGGAAAAGGAGTCAAACAAGGGGATCCAATGTCTCCCAAATTATTCACAGCCCTACTAGAAACTATATTCCGACGATTAGACTGGCAAAACCATGGAATAAACATAAATGGAGAAATCCTAACGCACCTCAGATTCGCGGATGATATTGTGGTCTTGTCTGAAAGTCATGAAAGTTTACAAACTATGATAGAGAGCCTAGATACGGAGAGTAGAAAAGCTGGCCTACAAATGAACATAGCAAAAACAAAAATAATGACAAACGGAGAAAAGAAGGACATAAAAACACACAATGGAGAAATCACATATGTAGAAGAATATATTTGCCTAGGTCGTCTAATAACTTTTACAAAACCAATAGAGAACGAAGTCAACAGAAGGATCGCCATGGGATGGAACGAAACAACTTACTTATGTTTTAATAAAAAAAGTATGTTTTAGACTTTTTTCCGCATTTAGGGCGAGTTGTGCCATGCAATCAAAACATGTTTTATATGCTCGGAAGCCCTTAAACCACCACAGGAAAGACGACTTGTTTTACTCAATCTGCATGACCCTGTATGTGTTGAGGGCGATGGGCTAGCAACCTTTCACTGCAATATCACATTTACGCTAAAAGTGGCACTGGGACATAAGTTTCATGTGCTCTGCCTAGCCCTATTGGGAATGAAGGCGTGAATATATGTATGTACGTGCTATCGATAACAGCCAACTGACCATCCGTGCACTTTATGGGAATTGTATTTTTTATTTTATTTTTTATATTGTATGAGGCAAACGAGCAGACGGATCACCTGGTGGTAAGCGATTACCGCCGCCCATGGACACCTGCAACACCAAAGGTGTTGTAGTGCGTTGCCGGCCTTTAAGATGGAAGTACGCTCTTTTCTTGAAGGTTTGAAGGTCATATCGTAAGATCGTAGGTAATAAGGTTTATATGACCCTAGTGGCCTCTAACTTTAATTTATCTCAGTCTTTGAGTATTGTTTCTTAGAATCAAAAAGGCTACCAACAAACCATTTATAATACTGACACTAAACGGAACCAATAAACAGCGTTTAGGATTCATATCACAGGCCAATCGGAAGCTATAATCGATTTTATAGCTCGATTCCTACACCTGTTGCTTTATGGTTTTTTGTGAGTCACCAAGGGTATAAATGAGAGACTAAGCCACGACGCATTATAGGTACTATAAGGTATAAGGTCCTAGTCCTATGACATGGGTAATATGGGTTATGGCCTGAATCACACTGGCGCGGTCTGCGGTGGCGGTCAATAGTTTTGACACCCAAAGACAAGTTTACTATTGACCGCCGCGGCCAGGCCGCGCCAGCCTGTGAGAGACCTACTCGTACATTCGAACTAAGAGATTTTTCTTAATTCGAATATAGGCCATGTCACTTCGGCATAAAGTGTTCAATGTCATACACTATATAGTGCGACGTAGCACTGGGTTTACTTGAGTCGTTCTTTAGCCGAGCGGTAATAGTACATTTACGTACTAGTATTAGTCGTAAATGCCCCAGATCGCAGGTGTTTGTGGCCATAAATATGCGCTCTGGGGCTTTACGAATTATCGCCCGTGTTGCGTACAAAATTTTACGTCTTCACCTGGCCACAGTGCGAGTTTTCCCGTACGCGCAGCGTGCAGTAAAACTGGCATTATTGCAGGTGTGACGTAAAAAGGTTTTCCGTGAAGGAAAACATCTTGAGTAAACCTAATCCCAATAAGTTCCTAGTTTTCCCGCTGGGATGGAAGGTCAGAGAGGTCCAGGAGAGGTCACGTAACGTTTCGAACGCACAATAGGACAACTCAATTCCCGTCATTAAATTTTCGGTATTCGGTATACATATTTTTGAACTTAATTCATGACTGTACCAAGTAGAATTAAGTTCGAAATACCGACATAAACAAGCGTACAGTCAGCCAGATGGCTAGTTGTTCCATAGGCTATTGACGCTTGCAACTCTAGAGACTCGCATGCGAGTAGCCGACCCTAATAATATTGATCCCTGCCAATTAAATACTTAATCGACAATTATAAACCAAATGGACGTCAGCATTGTAGTCTTAATTAGTCCGAACAATGTGCCAAAAATGGCGTCCGCGCCAAATCGGTCCAAGATGGCGGGTAAATTAGCAAGCGATTATGTAGTAATGCGACTCGATTGTATGCAAAAATACGACAAGGACAGAGAGTAGGTAAAGGTGGACAGAGTTTTGTGTGGTTTGCGAAGGTTAATGCCTACGGGGATGACGCATCTATGCGACATAGTGTAAGCTGTACCTACGATAAAAAAAACTGCAAATCGATGTACAGCTTAGCCGTTTGGCACACGCATACTAGAGGGCAAAACAAAATTATTGACTAGCAGTTCCTAAAAAAAAATCCCTTAGGGGGGAGTGCTGACATTTTATTTTTTGAATGGTTTCTTTTTCAGAATCCTATAATGTGTGTAGTATTAGTATCATATGAAAGGGCTTTTTGAGGCAATTCTCTACAACAAAAATATTTTTTGAAACATACCAAGTTTGGGCTCCTCCAGAGTCCAGACACGATATGGCTGTTTTTTTTTATAGAATATACCATAAATGATACGTGATATCCTCATATCTAACCTTAAAAAAACAATTTTGAAAATGATTTCGTTAAGTGTTTTTAATTTTCCCCTGTCTGTCTGTCGCTGGAATATGCACGTGCGACAGAGATAGACGAACTAAGATGGCGTTTCATAATAGCTGTTCAGGTACCAATGAACCAATAAACTAATGCGAGATGCGCAAATACTATTATAGTGGATATACCTAGATGGGATGGGACTTCATAACCCGACCAGCGAAGTAGGCAACTGACCCCGTAATCCCCGTATCATGGTCGTATCATAGGGGCGTCGTCTCGTTCTATCAAACGTTGTCAGCCAGTGACGGACGCTCTATCTTGTCACTTATCGTGTGATAAGGCCGCCCATGATACGGGGTCAGTTGCCTACTTCGCTGGTAGGGTTACGAAGTGTCCCATCTATCCGCTATAGTATTTGCGCATCTCGCATTAGTTGATTGGTGCCACATCGAATCGGAATACAAATGGCGACATTATAAGTAATATTAGTTATCAATTTCCAGGAATTATTTAACGGCCAACGGATATCGACTGTTATTGGATATGCTTTGCGTTTTTAATTCCGGGATACATTAGGTTATTTTGAGGTACCTATTTGCTGGCAAAAATAACATAACACGGGTGCCCATTTTTTTAAAGACAAATAATGTCGCTGTGTGGTGTCGAGTTAGAATAGCACCATCCCCTTCCTTCCTGTGGGTATCGTAAGAGTCGTACTAAGGGAACAGGGTTGAAGTGTGTTGTGGGTGATGGGCTACCAACCTATCACGGCGATATCACATTTTGTCAATCTTTTCTACCCACATTTATGCTAAAAGTGGCATTTGTAAGTACATACGTTTCATGTGCTCTGCCTACCAATTTTAGGGCCAAAGGCGTGAATCTATGTATGTAGAAATAAGGTAAATGTCCCAGTGCTTTGATATTGAACAATGCCGCTTTAAATCTTAATTCATAACAATGGAGGTGAACAATAAAACATGGGGAAGTTTACACGGATGTGAGCAGTCTCGACGCAGTTATGTCAACTGAACTGCACTCAAATTTCACTTTTACAGCCATAAAACAGCTCAAATACAGCAACAACTCTAAGTCATCATCAACATCATCATATCAGCCGAAAGACGTCTACTGCTGGACTTAGGCCTCCCCAAAGAGTGCCACATTGACCGCTCCTGCGCCACCCTCATCCAGCGGATTCCCGCGACCTTTGCCAGGTCATATGTCCTGCTTGTGGGGGTCTACCCCCTCACTCGAGTCTTAAGTGCTCTATACCAATACTGGAAAACACTAGCAGACCTACGTGTCTGCCCGCATGACTGGCATAGCTCACAGCTGTTTTAATTTCCACACAAAAAAAAAAACCCAAATGACTTTTTTAATTTCCAAAAAACGGGCGCCGCTTTTCCGCTACACAGACAATAGAGCGAGCCACAGACTATTAGCATAATAAAGAGATTTGTTCGCCGAGACGGCCGGACGCTGCTGCATTACAGTACCGTCAGCAATTGCAAACGATTATGATGATGATGAGATTAATTGACGTTCGGTGACGTTATTCCCAGACCGTTTCAACCGCCATGTTTCAATGTTTGACCAAGTCTATGCAGATTTTCGTTGCATTTCTGGTACATTGGTGTTCTTGGTAGATAGTGGTTTCTGACTCCTACCAAATAACGAAATCAAAAATTCGGACATGGACAGGAAAGCTAAATAAAAGCGAGTATGAGGCTGATTTTCCACCGGAGTGGCGAGACGAGACGAGGCGAGGGGAAAATTGAAAGAAAACGCTCGCAGTTAGTAAATTCATTAACTGCGAGCGTCTGTCTGTAACAAGAAATAACAAAACGGGTGTAGCTTCGTAATTCTTATATAAGTAGATATCTGAATAGTATTTTCGTCACTAGGCATATTTTTTGCCTTCTATCTTTTAGAGTAATAATATTTTTTGAGTCTACACGTATTAGGTTGATACTCAGCGAGACCTCTGGTTGATTTTGAATAACCGTTTCGATACGATATAGTAAAATATACCATTCATATACTTTCTTCGGAATTTGGGAACTTAAGTTATTAGGTACTACTCAAAATTATCTCTTGTATTTTTTAACCTTTTTTGTTTGTAATTAACCGATTTGTATATTTTTAAAAGAAAATCTCAAATAAAATAGATAAATATGACGAACTGTTTTGCTCCCTGTACTACGTGAAGGCACGCAACTGCCGAAATAAACTATTACTTGCCGATACGGCGACGAATAGTTCCAATATCTTCACGACTAGATTTAGTCACGATGTAGGTAGCTAACTTCGACACGTCCCAGAAGTCGTATAATAACACCTTGGATTCATAAATAATATCTATTAAACGGATCAGACACAAATCAGAATCACTCCACCAATCCATCTTTTGATAGATAAAGTGGAGAGGCAATTCTTGCAAAAAATAGCTCGAGTCTAAACCTAACGTGATATTCTTGCATAATGAAAGCAATTTGAATTCAATTCTGGATGCAAGATCATGCATTCAATGGGGTTGGCAACTGTCAAATGTTTGACTAGATGGCGCCATCATAGGTTTTACCTAATCACTAGCCTTTTTCAATGGGATTTGGCTTAAACGGCTTGATTCTAAACAAGGAAATTCCGAAAAAATAACAAGAATTTGACAGTTTGGGTAAGACTGACGGTAGGTAAAACTTATGCAGGCGCCATCTGCATATACCTTCGCCCGGTAAACCCTATTGCCTCAAGCCTCAGTTTACACCTATTCCAGAATTGAAATCAATTGCTTTCAGTATGCAAGAATATCACGTCAGGTTTAGACTGAGCAATTTTTTAACGGCTCAATTTTATTGTATGGAATGTGCAAGAAAGACCCATAATATTACGAAATAAAGTTCTTTCTTTGTTGCAAAATGCCTGACCCTTAAACTTATTATACTTTGGCCTGGAGTGTACAACGTATACTATACTCTATCTACTTACAGAGAGTCCCAAGGCCAGCGTGGGGACTGTTGCCGGTTCCCTCCCACCCATGAGTAAAGGCCTGTGCCCAGCAGTAGGCCAATATATAGGCTGATGATGATGAAAACTGATATCTACCGCACCTACTCCGCATATCCAAATAATATGCCATTTTGGCGCCGCTTGTAGTAAGGTAGTTCTATTGTTGCGTTTTGTCCATAGCAAGCTTGTGACGCTTCTTCTTGTATTAATTGATCTCTACATATATATCCGTAACTATCAATTAAATTATCATTCAGTTTTCCTCATCCTTATCGACAATTCAAATCAATCACGGAACAATTAAACGAGCCGCTGCGCATTACGCATGCGCGCCGCAGAGCCCTTGATGCGCCGACGGACGCAGCGGGCATAAAGCCTGCCTTGGTCCGCTGCAATTAAAAAGATAATTTAAAAAGTTCATTGACGTTTGATATTGGCGGGCTAGCTTAGAGCGGAATTGTATTTAGAACAGCTTGGAAGTACTTCTCAAATTCATCATCCATAGTTTTCCATCTGTAGGTAGTTCCGCAGTAATCATTAAAATAACCATCTGTTTGTTGTAGTTAGTTAAGTTGTACATTGTGGTATCTCTTTTGTTTTAGATTTTGCAACCGGCCACTTAGAACTTTTGGACAACATTTTCGGCTTTTAATTTCTCTTGTAGCTCCCAACCTTGACGCTGGCTCAATTGTCCCACTGGACAGTAGCCATTAATAAAAAATTAAAAAAGTACTTCTCATGGTGGTGGGTACACACTGAGCAAACGAACGACCAACGAACGCGAAGCATTTATGTGACAGCTATTTGTTAGAGTGAGATATATAGGCGTTCGTTGGCTTGGTGTGTATACCCACCATCAGGAGAACGCAGTCAAAATATCCCCATACTTGGCTGTGGGTTATTTCATGTGCTTATGTGTAAGGTCCATTGGGGTATAGCTAGGAGGCTCGGTACACTTTTTCAAATGACCGGCATGGAAATTTAAATCAAGGGAAGGTCGCCAGAATTTCCGAGGATGCCCTGTGTTGAGTTGAGAAACTTGTATTTTGTTTCTAGCTGTCGTCAGGTTTTGGAAGGCTATTTTATAGAGCAAGCTAGGTCACATCGGAATGTCGTTCATGCAATTTGGGAAGTATTCCATCTTATAGAAGACGTCAGTCGTAATAATACCACTAGGTACTTGGTCTTTAGGTAGTGTTGTCCCTGGTTATGAGTAAGGTCGCCAGAGGTCTCGAGGTTGCGACTTGACATTGTGGCGACAGCTATTAGAGACAGTGCTGGGCTGTTATTCGCTACGCGCTAATGCGGCTCGCCCCGCCGGTCACCCCGTCACTAAACTAGACCTCTGGATACGCTTAGTTCCTAGGTTCCTTCGCATCTCGGTGTCAAGATATATTTGTGGGTGGGCGTTGAACAGAAAAGGGGGGCTGGTAGACTTTCCTCGTTCATTGTACTGGACGTTAGCTCAAGTAATGCCTTGATCACACGTACCAAACCGTACACCTACCAAACGGGCGAGACAGTGCTTACTCGGCGTAAAAAAACAGCGAGACAGTAGCTCGGCTCCCGAGTACTGCTGTCTCGCCCGTTTGCTCGGTATACGTGTGATCAAGGCTTTAACCTTGGAGTCTATGGGTTTATAGGTTATAGGTGTACGCGGGCTGGATTTCCGCAACTCGATGTCATATTAGCGCCTATTTTGCGTGTAGGTTAAGGCACTACTTTTATTCGTGCCAACCCAGTTCCACCAGGAAGCCTATTAGCAGACCCTGTATGTTGCCGACGACCTCCGGTAGTGACCCCGGTGTTCCGAGGTGCTTTGCCCGGTATTCTGCCACCCCTGGGCACGTCAGGATGACGTGGGCGGCTGTCTCTTTCTCTTCCATGCAGGCTCTGCAGAGAGGACTAGTCTAAGGGTTTACTCTCGGGTTTGGAATGCCATACGGCAGTTCATTTCGTATAATTTGTGCCTACATTTATTTATGCGATTAAGATGTACCTACCAATGTACTAACTAAATGTAATAACATTTTTATATAAGTAGGTACATCAACTTCTTTTCTGCACGCTTCCAATTCTAGGTAGGTACTCGTATACCAAGTGAATATTAATACTAATAGCAGATCAGGAACCTACATACGGAAATTCTTAACAAAGGTACCCGTGTCTTTGCTCTTCAGTGTAATTAGAACATTGTGATATTACATAGACGCCGATATTAGCTAGCATTATTCCATCAATATCCATATTACGCACCGGACACATAAACTTTTATTATCTACAGGTGTTCAAAATTGTTTATTGTTGTTATTTTATAGTGTTTTAAATGCCGTTATTAATGTTTAATGTCATTTTACAACTGATTGGATTATTAATAAAGTTTATAGCTCTTAACACAGTTAATGATCGATTTGACCGAACTGCCATAAATAATTAAACCTTAAACGAGAAATCCATACGATTTTGAGGTCATATTCAATATTAGCACATCCAACGAAATTCAATAATCTCACCTTTGACCTTTGGGTGAGTAGGTACTACACAGCCTGGGGTCCTATTCCTACACCCTAAGGGTGCCTTTCCACCAAAGATGTTCTATTCATGCCATGCTGTTTTCATACATTTGAAACGTAGCTGTAGCTGGAGCTACGTGTCAAATGTATGAAAACATACTATAGCATGGCATAGTACATCTCTGGTGGAAAGGTACCCATCCTAAGATTTGAAGACCTTTCAACCCAGAGGGAAAACTAGACCTTCTTGGGGTTAAATCAGTTTCCTGACGATGACTTTCTTCACCGAACAGCCAGCTATAGTTAAACGTCAAATTGGAAGAACGTTCTTCGGATTACCCCGGTTTCCTCTCGACGTGCCTTCGACGAAAAGCTTCTGTCGAACATCAAATGATGGCCGATCGATAATAATGCAGAATAATTATTCCGATATAAATTCACTATCGTTACCGGGAAGCCGACGTGCAATGGCGTCCTTTGAAGTACCGACTTCCAATTACCATCTGCATAACAACACTGCGCTCTGGGTATTAAACAATACAGTTAGTTGGTGTTGGGTTAGGTGAAATTTTATTATCGACTAACTACTGGAAGTCATTTTAGGCGAGGGCTATCAAAGCTTTCAATGTGGAGATCGGTTCGAACTCCTACCAACCAATTAGTTTTTCAGATATTACATAGGTAATACGTAATATCATTCGATATTTACCGATAGCTTTTTTGGAGAAGGACAATGTGAGGAAACCCGTCTAATCCCCAGGTCTAAGTTTGCTTGTGGCTTGGAAGATCAGATGGCAGTCGTTTTCATAAAAGTATTGGCTCCGCCAAATCTAAATATCGGGGGCCAGGGCGGAGCAGGCTCTAGGGTATATCCCGGAAAAACGCTAGGATGATAAAGTACCTAATCGGCTGGATTTTTCTAGGAAATTGTATGGATTCACGCTTTCGTTCTCCCATAATGTACGTTTGTGTTTAAAATGTCTATGCTTTTGCTTTCACATGTTGCAGTCATGGTAATTTGAAAGGGCCATTGATTGCGCTGATCGTGATTATATTTCCAAGAATATTTACACCAACAAACAAATTCTACTCACAACCCACACGTGAGGCGGCATCGTAAAGAAATTAAAAGAAATTGTCTATGCGGCGCTTCAAAGACCATAGACAATTCTGTGACACTCGTCCATTTTTGTTGTACACGCGATTTTACTGCTTATTCCTAGCCTCTTAAAGACTAACTCTAGGTCTCTGGAATAAAATTGATAAGAAAAAACTATCAACTTCAATGAGTGTTTAGAAGGAAAGGAGACTTTGTTTTTACCTATATAGGACTCCAAATGGAATATTCCGAAAAACTATCATAGATCATTTTTATTTTTACCACTTAATTTTTAAGGCCTCTCACAGACTGGCTGTTAAATTTACTATTGTTCGCCACCGCAGGCCGCGCCAGTGTGTTGCAGGCCTAATGTGATCGTTTTATTGGTGATGCATTGGGATTTTCATAGCTGCTATCGTATTGTATTTGAATCGTAATAATTACTTTTGTGACCACATCCGGCACCATAGAGGCGGTTCACCCAGTTCTCCATGGCTGGGTCGTAAGGTGTTTCGGGGTTACCTTTCGGCTGATGCAGGTGCTGTCACGACACAGTTGTCTCGGAAGCTACCTGTACAAAATTGCACAGGGAGAGCCGACCCCGGAATGTCACCAGCCTATTCAATAACTTGTTTTAAGCTCACCTCAACGCTCACCCACTGAGCCTCATTATCGTGAAGCGAATACCAGCCCAGTGCGGAGCCGGCGTAGACACGGCCCAGCACACCTAAGCCGCGTGCCCGGCATGGGGACCAGAACGACAGGAGTTGGTAGCCCGATTAGGGCAAGATGATAGATGTGGCGTGGAACGCGATGCTGTACTTTTGTGAGAACGTCATGGCCGAGAAGAACGCGGCTGCATGAGAGCGAGCGGGAAGTCTCAGTCAGTCTGTCCTGAGGCTCACCCAATGCGCCGCCGCAGAACTGGACGAAGTCATGCGCCTCCTACTCCCATAATGAAGACAGACACGGGGGCGCCTGCCACCCATGAGAAACAGGTCCTCGAGTTGGAGAGCGTGCCGGGTGTTCGGGCACGCTTCTTACGATGGTTTTCTCGGGACGGGTACTTGTACTTACCCCTCCCCCGTGACGGGTCCCGCATAGGGACAGCTGCTGGCGGAGTCTCAGAAGTGTGCGCAATCGGTCCCGTGGCTCCGCCAAAGGGCACTGCGTAGAAAACCGTGGGGTTTTAGACTTCGGGCGGTTCCCGGGAGTCCGTAAAAAGTCGTGTCGAGTCGTGTAAAAGGGGGGGATGCACTTTGTGTGGAGCGCGTCGCTAGTGATGTGCTCTTATCAACAGATACCTACCCGTCCGGGATCCCCAACCAGGCGGGAAGCGTAAAAGCATTTTCACCACAAAAAAAAGGTATGCAATACCTCGTACTTTATCTATTTAATAGTAGGTAAGTATAACGTAAAAGCATTAAAATTTAATAATAATTCCTTGAATTCAAATGTGATGACTGTGTTGATGTGATGATGAGCTTTTTTTTAATTAGATATGCATCTTCTGAGAATGACGTTTTTATCTTCACTGTACTTAAGTAATACGTACTTTTTCTAAAAGTAAGTAGGTACCAATATAATAAACAAGTGGTTAGTGTGAGCTGCTGTATAACGCGCGAGTTTTTTTTGAGAAAATTCGAATTTCGAATTTGAAAAAGCTGATATTCTACCAACCTGATTTTTGCTGATTTTCGTAATGAATCCTCAAGGCATAATTTTGTAATATCCATGTTTTTTTAAGAAAATTTTGTTCGCCACGTTTACTGTGTTTCGGGTAAATCCCTAATAGCTCAATCCTTGAATACCCAAAAGGTGTAGCTATGACCATTTCAATTTTCTATAATGTAAGCATGCATAACTACAACTTCGAAAACCCCCGGCATATTTATTTCAAAGTTCAATATACCTCAAAAACCGCTGAACAGGTTTTGATGAAACATAGTTAAGAACACTCGGGATGAAAATATCTATGACATAAAAAACCGCATTCAAATCGGTCCATCTGTTTGGGAGCTACGATACCGCAGACAGATATACGGACAGACCGTTAAACTTATAACATCCCTCTTTTTCCTCGGGGGTTAAAAATACAGGAAATCATATAACAACTAGCGCAAATTAAACTATATTAGGAAATCAATAATTAACAAAGAACTACCAAAAATTTACAGATTACTTATTTTTAGTGAATATGGGACTTCGTCACGAACAAAAATATTGTGTGCAAATCCGGAAAGCAAGCATTTAAATAAATACTTTAATTTGCACATTCAATGCATCGCGATAAGTTGCTTTTCTGACTTCCTATATTACCTACTCAAAAAAAGCCTACAAAACCCATGATTTTTAATAGTTTCAAAAAATCCTATAATACTCGTATTCTCGTCACGCACCCCGTGGCGCCATCATTCATAATCCTCGAAAAAATTGATTCCGCCGGATTTGCCACAAAAACGAAACAATAACCTTTTTACGCCATAGACAAAAACATGGCGCCTCAAATAAACAATGGAGTTGGTGACACTCTGATTTTATTCTTTTAAAGACATTTTGTGTATCCGGTTTCCGGCAGCCGTACAATTCGTAGACGATAAATTTTCTAATATTTTTCAAATGGATTCTGTTTTGTGTCTCAAGTGAACAAAACAAACTATTACCCCGCCCAACACTCCCAAGTTATGTCACGATTTTGTATGGTCAAACTTCGTAATTTTTTTGTTAATCGCTTGTTAATGGAAGAACTGAATCTACTGACACATTTTTTTTTCCTGTTAGGCCTGCTTAGCAGCCTACTACAGATATGGTAATGGATATCTCTCTGGGGGCCTTATGGGCCGCCCAGGGGTAAGAGTGAAGAGAAAAAGTAAGAGGAGTACATGAAGAAAAAGAGTAATGCAGATGAGAATAGAAGAGAGAAGATCTTCTGACACAACTTAGTATCATTGTTTACTTAAAAGTCCCCGACCTCGAACGTAACCTTCATATTTTTACACCAATATTTTTGAAATAATGGCGTGTACGATCGTCTTCAAAGATATTCTGTTTACATTATGGCGTCTTATTTCACAGGGAATAAGGCGACTTAATTAATCTTAAAGTAATCTTTTCACGTAGAACCGAAGGCCTTTGGGGTGGAAAGGGTCTCGAGTGGCAACCGCGTACCGTAGACCGCCCACAAGGTGAACTGAGTAAAGGTCGCGGGAGTCCGCTGGTTGCGGGTAGCGCAGTACCGGTCACTTTGGCACTCTTTGGGGGAGGCCTATGTCCAGCAGTGGAGTGGTGGACATCTTTCGGCTGATTTGAATGAATGAATCTTTGACTTGACGTAGTCGATACTACGTGACATTTTTGTTCGTGACGAATGACTTTCAAAGGGTCATCTGGGGTTAGATTACACTTTTCGGCCTTTCCTATTTAAACTCTAAGCAATAAGGTCCCTGAACCACCTAGAATGTATACTTACTTACATGTTTATAATGCTGAATGTACTAAATTCGACACGTTTGTCTGGACGCCGGTATCGATGAAGCTAATAGTCGCTATAGATTATTCCGAAGGCGTAAATAGGAGCGCTTCTTAGAGACTGATAGACCATTGTTGGACAGGATTAGAACGTGCCACGGCGACAAGACAATCACGAATTAACGGAAACATGTTTCGGAGACATGAGGCACTGTGGCGTTTTCGACGGTAGTCCGCGCAGTTCCCGGGAGTCCGTCATAGGTACCTGATGGTTTCCCAGCCAGGTGGGACCCATAAAAGCATTTCCCCCGAAAAAAATTTTTGTTTTACAACAACGGTGGCAAACAAGCGTACGGCCGGCCCGCCTGATGGTAAGCGGACACCGCAGCCTATAGATGCAACTCCAAAGGAGTAACATGTGCGTTTCTGACCCTTGATATGTTTCAGGATTCGCCGTGTTGTTAGCTGAAGGAACAAATGCCCTCGCTCTCAACACAACGCATCCTCAGGTTTAGTCCCAGTCGGCACTGACGCACTGGCTCTCTCAATCTTGAGAAGATTATATAATAAATCATTTATTGTCTAAGGTATATACGGTAAACATCCCAGTGCCCCTCACTGGCCTAATACTTGACACCTTTAATCTTATGTTAGGGATCAGGATCGTCCTAATTGGCAGGGTGCAAAGCGGGTGGAGGGAGTAGCCTAAACGATCACAGCGCTCGCTACGGCTAAAATTTACATTTTTGTCGCTGACTTGAGCTGTCAAATCGATATTGCAGAAAACATTTTCTAATCATTTTTGAGACAAATTTAATATGGTCCTAGTAAGATGTGTTGTTGTGAATATTACAATTCACAATAACACATCTTACACCAAGAATAATAGCGACTGTAAATTTTACCAATTTCCAAGACCGTGGTGGAAGCGAGACCAGATAAATAAGTGGATAATTGCCGTAAGAAAAAAAGTAAGTCACCTAACCTCTAAAATTTTACTTAAAGTACGTAATCATTTGATACAAGTATTAAATTGATAATGTACGGTGAATACTATGTTACAGTCCCGATGGCTCCAGTGGTAGCCAAAGCTAGATGACAGAATTTGTATTGCACACTTTATTGGTAGAGAAGCCGTTGAGGAAGCCAGTCCTAGTTATGTTCCAAGGTCATGTCTCCTTGTCGAATGTCTTCAACCTCAAGGACATGCCCAGAGCACCATTTTCTTGCCTTTATTCATCGTCTCCGGTTGGAAAATGATTTCGTGGTTGTTGGCACGAAACCCCGTTTTAATCACCAGTAGCTCATTTCTCAATGAAAACAACAATTTTAATGTTGTTCAGTTGAGTGCCAATAGGCAATAATGTTACTGACTGCCATCGTCCAAAATTGTGTAATATAGTAAAACAACACAAGAATTCATAAAAAAAAAATCATAATATTTAGATACCTACTTCTCGCTTGACAGTTGTGACAATAATATTGTCTATAATGGCCATCTGTCACATGGCGCTGTCGTCGTGCACGGTCCCAATACCTACAACGCGACTACGCGACCATCTCAAGTTCGTGCGAATATTACACGCGAGAACGCGCGATCAAACATATTGGACTCGATTATTTAGGTGAGTTCCAAACTTTACTTGTTTACCTTCAGATACCGGATCAACTGAAATGCGCAAATACCTACTAAAATTAAATTAAGTAGCGTTTGTATTTTTTTGCAAAAATTAAACTTGACTCCCCGTCCCGACAAGCGATTGCGGTTTTGATTCAATCCCCTCCCCCTGCAGTCGTTTTAAATCTATTTCCGTGTCACATTTGCGATGCTAATGCATATCATGTTGGGTTTTGACGCGTAGTAGGGACGGGAATTGCTAAATGTATCGATAGTTTTACCTATATATAGACTGTCCACGTACTTATAGATTGTTTAATGAAATAACTACAACTTAGAAATGTTGAAAACCCACCGACATTTTCATATCAAAATCCACTATATCGGAAACGGCCGAAGAGATTTTCAAAAGAACACTCGGGATAAAATTATCTATGACACAAAAAAACCACATTGAAATCGGTCCATCCGTTTGGGAGCTACGATACCACACTAAGATGAACAGATACACAGACACACAGACTCGTTAAAGTTATAACACCCCTCTCTTTGCGTCGGGGGTTAAAAAGCGCCATGCATCTACTGTGCTATGCACTTAATGTATAAACGATAACTTTAACAATTTCACAGCCTCGCAATACACCCTTACACCGCTCATTTGCACACATTTCACAGCTTTGCTACGCATCCTCACTCTGCACATTTTCCTTGCACATCTCTGCACGGCTATCACGCGACGGGCGCGAGCTCTCTCGGTTTTTCTCGCACTATTCGTCTCTCTCTTATTACACTTAGAACAAGAGGTGTAGTGCGAGAAAAATCGAGAGTATATCTCTCTTGCTGGGTGGTGGTGGGTGGTTTTGATAATTTCCACTACAACTTTTATATCGCCAACTTCATCATTTGTTTAAATAAAAACACCGAATGTTTGCCCAATTACATTTACATATTTTAGCCGTTTTTGACTGATTGAGTACCTAACAAACATTTTAACATATACAAACTTTCACGCTAATATTTTTTAATCAACTTTTATCCAACTTGCATTGAGTAAATGTAAAAGTATCGATAAAGCCATCGACACTGTCCCATCCCCAATTTATTATGCGATTCATAACACCCCCGTATCCGAGTCCTTACAGCGGTTAGATTTAGTGATGTGCTTAGTGTATGCTAATGGTAATTCATCGCTAAAACCATGAATGTGTCTTCCATGCTTCGCCTGTCAGTCTGTCATTGTGAGGAGTTAGCTTGGAAGTTATATGTATTGATATGCACTTGTATTTGGACAATTTATTATGGGTGGTGGGTTTGGAACTCTTTGGGACATGGTTCAGGCCCCATAAGGCCTATCGGCTTAAATTTAGGACAAAAGATTTCAGGCTAAACAGCCCAACTCATTATTTTTGTGTTATACAATTTGAGCGCTAATTACGGACCCGAAATTTTAAAATAGCCATTGAAAGGCTTGAGAGTTTTGGTAGCATACCGTAGTTCTAAAAACTATGGAGTCACTATATGTTAAAATTTAATATTACTATCTATATGTTATATTTTATATGTGTGAAGACAAAAAAATACACAATAGGTACATAATGCTACAGAAAATTAAAATTAAAATCTAAATTAAAACTAAAACATAACGAAATTACAAAATAAATATTTTTTACAGGAGATCTTTTGGCGAACTGAGGCCTAAAACAGGGGTCGGTAACCTTTTAAAGTGAAAATGGCCACCTGAAAAATATAACTACATCTATATTAAGTTTACTACAATTCCAACTACAAGAAAATCGTTTTATCAACTCACGTCATAAAAAAAGGAGATTAATAAAGTAACTATAAACCTACCTAACCGATTTATATTTTCCATTCGATCATCTAAGTATGTTTAATTTCTCTGAACATGCAAAATAGTTTAATTTAGAAAAAAATATTTCAAACGTTTCAAACAAATGGTTTTTTGAAATTTTGGAAATATATCAAAATATAAGCTTGTTTATAGGGTTACGCCTACTTAAGCCTCAGTAAAATATTCTCTAGCAAACGAGATAAATGGACAAATAATAAATTGTATTGATCGCCATCATAAAAGTGCCCCAAATTAACACCCCAAACGACGATTAAAAGTACACTGTACCATAGTAGCGACCACGCCCCTGGGGATTTGCACACCCGGCGCGCTGGCGTTTGACACGGATCACTTTAGTTTGTATAGTATATCACGTTCCGTTTTATTAGTGTTAAACGGTACACCATAATTTTTAATAACTATCCTTTTATACTTACAAAAAAAAAATGCTTGAACGCCTCAACTAAATATTCCTGCCTAATTATTATTCTAGGAGCCTAGAACAATATTTTTTTGCTGTTCCGTTAAAAATCGTGCTCAGGGCCTGATTTACCCCCAGGCTAATAAGGCTAGAGCCGGGCGCAAGGACCAAGCAAGGGGCGGCGGGGGACGCGGCACTGAGCTGAGACTTACTTAACATTTCATAGTTAGCCTAGGGCGATCAGAACTCTAAATCAGGCTCTGAATGTGTTGTGCGGGTTTTTTTTCCTGTTAGGCCTGTTGAGCGGCCTACTACAGATATGGTAATGGATACCTCTCTAGGGGCCTTATGGGCCCAGGGGCAGTGCGGGTTTATTGTCAAAATAACGTCAAAGACCGTGCATCACCTTATTTCTAATATACATGTAAGTTTTAAAGCTTGAATCACACCTGGGCTGTTATTCGCTACAGGCTAAAATGCGGCTCACCCCGCCGGTCACCCGTCACGAAAGTAGACCTACTCTATACCTACGCTTCGTTACTACGCATCGCGGTGTCAAGATATTATATTGTACAGTCGAAGTCAACACTTTGATACCATCTCGTTTTCGCTGATTTTAGGGTTCCGTACCTCAAAAGGAAAAAACGGAACCCTCACGATCACCTTGTTGTCCGTGCGTCTGTCAAGACCATTTTTCTCAGGAACACGTGGAGGGTATCAAGCTAAAATTCGTACCAAATACTCAGGTTTACTATCCCTTGGAGCTGTGAAAAAATCAAACTTCTAAGCCAACGCAATCAAAAGATATAGCCGTTTATGCCGCAAATTTTCGAAACTCGCAAGGGAATCAAAAGTATCAATACCTACAGGGTACTTCCCGTGAACTCAGAATCTTGAAATTTGGTACGAAGGAACGTCTTATAGCACAGATAAAGGAAAAATTGCGAAAACCGTGAATTTTTGTACGGAACCCTCGGTGCGCGAGTCCGACTCGCACTTGGCCGGTTTTTAAACATGACGATGATGTTGAAACGACACGGTACAATAGTGTTAAGTATCTCAAGGCCGACCGTACTTACCTACACCTAGAGTCCATAATATAAGATGGCATGTGTGCTTGTTTACGCACTCCCATAAAAAGGTTCAACAATTCCGATCAAACCAAAATCGCTTAGATGTGAGTAATCTCCCATACACAGAATCCAAATAGTTTTTGCATTCAGCTATCACTTTCAACAATTAACTTTTTGCAGGCGTATAGTCACACCCATTTTGGACAAATGGTTTGTCGCCCCTGCCCCGCCCAGAGATTAGTGACGATTATAAGCGCATCTGGCGTATACTCGACACGGGAAAGGTGGGTTATGGTTTGATGGAAGTTTTTTTTATATGTCAGTTGTTGCGAACTCTTTGCCTAGTGTTGTATTGTAAATATTATGTCAAATTTGAATACTGTTTTTTTCTACATTCTTTTGATTTTAATGTCAGTTGTGATTTAAAGTTTGTCGCTGCCATCTGAATTAAAATGTGAATATTTATCCGTTTTTCTATTGAAGCTACATACTGAAAGGTAAAACATACGCTCATTCCATTACACAGGATATCAGCCCACTCTCGCATCGTTTTCATTGGTCCTTCATTTAGTTTTCAGTGCCTATTTTCTTTTCATCACATAGTTACCACCGTTAGTTTTCACCGTTTACCATTCATACATTTACGCGTAGTTTCATTATTGATATTAGTTCGTTAAACACATGATCACCCGTAACAAAGGCAAGATAATGTCGGCCAAGTCTGGCCCTAACTCAGTTGTTCCGCAGCCTCAGTTTGCCGCCGATAGCTCCGGTTTGCCGGCTCAAAGCGTACATAGTGAACACACTGCGCAAAGCCGTTCATCACGTTCGTCGGCAACTGTGAAAGCACAAAAAGCAGCGGCGGAAGCGGTTGTTCTACGTCGCTGCCTAGAGCGCGAGCAGGAGCTTGCTGCCCGTGAGCGCGACCGCGAGCAGGTTCTTGCTGAACGTGAACGTGAGCGTGAACGTGAACTCGCCGCACTACAGAAGGAGGTCGAGCAGTGCGAGCTGCAAGCTGAGCTGGCGGCGATCGATGCCGACGCCGAAAGTAGCCGCGTGGGGAGCCACGCGAGCCAACGGAGCTCCACACGGGTGAGCGTAGATAGAACGAAAAAATGGATAGAAAATCACAATTTTGACAGCCGTGTTAATAGATACGTCACAGTGTTGGGCAAAACGTAATTGAATTACAAATTACTAATTGCAATTACAAAATGTAATTGCAATTACAAATTACAATTACATGGAAAAAGTAATTGAAGCCTCAATTACAAATTGCAATTACAAAATGTAATTTGTAATTTCAATTACCAATTACATTTTGTAATTAAAATTGGTAATTAATTACTTTTTCAATTACAAATTACTTTTTTCTAACACAATGTTCGAGTATATTTTGGACTTGGAGATTTTTCATAAAAATATTTCCTCACATTTTAGTGTTTTTTTAATTCGGTCGTACAAAATGCTTAAAAATAATCACAAAATGTCATATAAAGTTGTCCCCAAAATCACTTCTTTCAACGATATACTTCAACTCGATGTGTTAGACGGCGCGGTGCTATCTAGGACTTAGAGAAATTTCTAACAATAATTTTATTTTAACGTTTTGCTGTTTTTTTTCAATTGCGTCGTAAAGTATGCCTAAAAAGAATCATATTATGTCATATAAACTTTTTCCCAAAATAGCTCTTTTCAACGATGTACCTACTTAACTTCGATGGATCAAAGGACAGAATTTTCCATCAAAAATGTTTTTGTTAGTTTTCGGTTTTTATTTTTATTCCATTGATAGCAATGCTTAAAACAATCACAAGATATCATATAAAGTTTTCCCCTAAATCGCTCCTTTCAACGATATATTCGATGTGTTTTAGACGGCGGTGCAGGTGCTATCAAGGACTTAGAGAAATTGCCATAAAAAAAAATTTTCTTACTTTTTGGTTTTCGTTCCGTTGAAACAATACTTAAGGAGAAGCGCAAAACGTCAAATAAACTTTTTACCTAAATCGCTATTTTCAAAGATATACTCAGTCACAATGTTAGAAGGAATCGATTCCAGGACTTACGAAGAATTTACGAGCAAAAAAAATATTTTTAATTTTATTATTGGTTTCCAGTTCAATCGTAAAACACACACAAAAATAAAGACAAAACGTCAAATAAACTTCTTTCTACGATGTATACTTACAGAGATATCGAAGTTTTAGTGAAAAGTAATTGAGCAGAAAGTTGCAATTACAAATTATATAACTAAGCAATCGGCATACCTAGTCAATTACAAATTTCTTTATCTTAATTTTTATTTTAAGTGCGCATCAAAAGAATCACAAAATTGTAAAATTATATTTTAAACAAATCTCTCTTTTCAGAAATATGCAATATCAACTCTTAAACTATCAACTGCCATCGGCAGTATCGGCACACGGTTTTTAGGACTTAGAAAATTTCTGTCAATAATTTTTTTTGACGTTTTGCTGTTTTTTTCAATTGCGTCTTAAAGTATGCCTAAAATAAAGTATATTACGTTTTATAAACTTTTTCCCAAAATGGCTCTTTTCGATGATATACTTAACTTCGATGGATCAGAAGCGAAATTCTCAAGGACGAGAAATTTCCATCAAAAATGTTTTTCATAGTTTATGGTTTTATTTTTATTCTATCGAAAGCAATGCTTAATAAGCATCACAAAATGTCATATAAAGTTTTCCCCAAAATCGCTTCTTTCAACGATATACTCGATGTGTTAGACGGCGGTGCTATCTAGGACTTAGTGAAATTACCATAAAAAATTTTTTCTTAGTTTTTGGTTTTTGTTTTTTTCTATCGAAAACAATGATTAAAAACAAGCACAAAACGTTACATAACTTTTTTCCCAAAATCGCTCTTTTCATCGTTATGCTCAACCACAATGGTCGAACGAATCTATTTAAGGACTTAGATAATTTTGGACGAAACAATATTTTTTTTTAGTTCACTATAAAAAACGCGCAAAAATAAGCACAAACTGTCAAGTAAACTTTTTTCTAACATGTGTCGTTAGAGAGATATCGAAGTTCCAGTTAAAAGTAATTGAGCAAAAAGTAATTGCAATTACAAATTACATGTAATTGCAATTACCAATTACAAGTAATTTCAATTACATGAAATTTTAATTACATTCAATTGAATTAACGTAATTAAATTAATAATTGTGTAATTTGTAATTAAATTACAAAAAGTAATTAATTACGCCCAACACTGATACGTCAACGCAGTAGGATGTGACCAAGGCTTTCCTGTACCATCCCCCGGTCGCTCGGTACCGCTACCGGCGACCACGCGGGCAACTGCAACCCCTATTAACCCTCTCACTGGACAAAATATTTGTTTACAAAATGTCACCAAAGCTTCCGAGGTGGGTGGCGTTGCGCCCCTGCTCATTTCTACGGAGGTTGACCAACCTGGTACGCTTTTACAAGCAGTCGCTGACACCGCGGCAGCAGCGAAGGCTCTGGCCTCTGCCTCCGGTGTGAGGAAACTGGAATTGCCTCTGTATTATGGTAATACATTGCACTGGTTACAATTCAAGCGTACCTATAATGTTACAAAAGCTAGTTTTTCCCCACTAGATAACATAAATCGTCTTGACATTGCACTCCGCGGGCCCGCGCGCGAGGCCGTGGCTACGCTGTTAATGTCGACGGAGGATCCGGAGGAAGTCATGCGCGCCCTTGAAGATAACTTCGCGCGCCCCGAGCTCATCGTTTACAAGGAGGTTAATTCGTTGAAAAACCTTCCACGCCTAGGTGATCTCAAAGAACTCGGAGTTCTATCCAATCGGGTACGTAATTCGATTTCTACAATAAAGTTACTAAATCATTATGATTACTTGTGTTCACCTGAATTGTTCCACGCTGTTCTTGGGAAACTTAACCCTACCATGAAAATTAGGTGGACTGATTTTGCGGCACAGTATACTACAGGACGCCCGAAACTCGAAATACTGTCCGACTTTTTAAAGCGCGAGTTGGACCAGCATATCCGTTTTGGTTTGTCACCCGAGCTTAGTGCAACACAACATTCCTATTGACAAGCCACTAAAGCGTGAAAATATTCATAATGCCGTTATGCAGTCCAAATCCAATTCTAAAGCTGGTTCTAATAAAAAACAAGAGTGTGTATTTTGCAAAAAAGATCATAATATTAAGGATTGTACAAAATTTAAATCTTTGTCTATCGATGAAAGATGGCAGTGGTTGCGTGAGAACAATTGGAACAATTCAGGTAACAGGAACACAAGTAATCATAATGATTTAGTAACTTTATTGTAGAAATCGAATTACGTACCCGATTGGATAGAACTCCGAGATCTTTGAGATCGTTACCTAGGCGTGGAAGGTTTTTCAAACTAGCTTCCACAAACCGAAGCAACCAAGAGACTTTTGACAGGTCTTGAAACCAATCAAACCACTTGGTTGCTTCGGTTTGTGGAAGCTCTGTATCCCAGTCAATGTTAGATCTCCAAGTTTGTTGGAATAATATACGTCCTTTAACGACTATAGGGCCTAACAAGCCTAGAGGATCGTACACGCGCATAACGTGTGACAGCACTTTGCGTTTTGTCAGTGTGTTAGGAGGTGTCTCGACTAAGCCTGTTTGAAACCCTAAACAATCTGAGGTTGGATTCCATGCTATGCCAAGAGCTCGAATGCTGTTATTGGATTCGCCAAGGTCGATTTCCAACGGCTTAGCGGCCCGGAGGTCCTCACGAATAAGGTTCAGTGCCCCTGGCTCATTGGAAATCCATCCTCGCATTTCGAAGCAAGCTGCATTGTGCACGGTTATGATGTCTGCCGCTAACTGGGCTGCTTCGTCAACGCCATCTTGTGAGTCGATGTAGTCATCCATGTAATGGCTGAACAAAATGGCGTCCACGGCTTTCGGGTGTGTGCGTGCGTGCTCTTGGGCATTTTTATTTTTTATAAACAGCGCAATAAAGGGGCTACTGCAGGCACCAAAAATAACAGATGTCATCCTAAACTCCTTAATGACATGCGTCCTATCAGATCTCCACAGATACCGAAGAGCGTCTCTGTTCTGTTCTCTAACCCGCACCTGGGGAAACATCTCCTTGATATCTGCAGTCACTCCGATGCGTCCCTCCCGGAAACGAAACAGAACCTTAAGTAGCGGCTGGAGCAGATCAGGACCTGGGAGCAGTAAAGAATTCAGGCTGACTCCTTCATTCTTGGCTGCTGCATCATGAACTACTCTAACCTTTCGTTTCTGGGGGTGGTATACGCCAAAATGTGGGAGATAAAGACGTAAGCCGTCAGATTTGTTATCACGACGTGTGTAGTAAGTGTCGGGAGCGCATTCCTCAGCGTAACCTTTTGTGATCATATTATTTATGAACGCATTGTATGCCTTAGCAAATTCGACGTCTTTATCCATACGCCGCTCTAAACTTAAAAAACGTGACATCGCCTGTGGGTAACTATCTGGAACACGCTGTATATCGTCGCGCCAAAGCATGCCTACTTCAAACCGACCAGTGGGCAAACGTTTGGAAGTTGCCTCCAAAATGTCGACTGCGCGCTGGTCTTGTTTGCTATGCAGAGTTTCGGTTTTGGTAATACCTATCGAGTCGAGTTTGTATTGTTCTTTAATCAGGGATTCTAAATTATCGTCATTGTTTGGATTAATGTATGTGTGGTTAACAAATTCAATCAATTTCGTTTTGCTAGAAGCAACACCGTACAAAGTCCAGCCGAGGGCTGTCAAACAGGCAACGGGCTCGTTCCTTTTACCAACTCGAACCTCGCGGTTGATTGACAAATGCCAATCTTCGGCTCCTATGAGAATAGTCGGGGTTGCATCATCATATGTCAAAACGTCAACCAAGTCGGACAAATGTGAAAAGGACTCGATCGTTTCACGTTTGACCGACTGCGGGCGCAAACACAAAGATTCCATTGACCGAGCATTTTTTACTAAAAATGTTTCCTGCGTGTGCCTACCTTTAATGTGAAAATCGACATATGATATTGTGGTGTTTCGTTCGAGACCACCAATACCATTTACCGTAATGGCCTGTTGTGGCCCGGTCGCCCCTATGCATGCGGCGATGCTGGAATCTATGATTGTCGCGGTGCTTCCGTCATCAAGAAGGCCGTACACGTCACAAGTTCCAGCAGGGCCCGAGACAGTAACAGGTACGATTTTCAAATAAGCACGAGGACGAAGAGCTAAAATCGTGTTTGGTTGTTGCGTGCCTGTAGAGGTTGTGGACACAATTACTTTTTCACCGGTTGGTTCATAAGCACTCGACGTAGGGTGTGTCGTATTTTCAACGGTTGTCAGGTGTGTGTCATTATCATTGTCATTATCAGTGGCTTGTTCTCGAAGCGTGTTGACGAGCGGCGGCGATGGTTGCCTGTGAAGAAGTGCACTGTGACGTAAAGGGCACCCATCGACGCCACACGGATTCACTTTGCACGTCTTCCACTGATGTGAACTAGCCCTTAAACACCTATAGCAAACTTTTGTCTCACGCAACCACTGCCATCTTTCATCGATAGACAAGGATTTAACGTAGGCTACTTCTTTGCCTGCGGCGCGGTGCGCGAGCGCACCGCGGTTTTAATGGTTTTCTTTTTCTTTTTTTGGGACCTTCAACTTATATATTTTTTTGAATTATCGAGGGAAAGGAAAGTGAAAATCCGCCATGGGAAGGAAAAGCATTTTGAGATTAGTCCTGGCGCGTTGAACTCGCTCGTGTTGCTTGTGAAACTGTGCGGCGGCGGCGGGTGTGTCCGCGTGGGCTCGCCCCTCGGGCCTTTGGCCCTCGGGCTCGCCTAGAGAGCGCGCTCTGAAGGGACGCTTCGTGCCTTCGGCCCTACGCGGAGCTCGGCCTGCGGCCTCGCGTGCCTCGCCGCTCACCTTCGGGCCTTCGGCCCTCAGGTTCGCTTGTAAGACAGTCGGGAGTGGGGTGTCTGAGAGCGCGCACTGAAGGGACGCTTCGGCCTTACGATCCTCTAGGCTTGTTAGGCCCTATAGTCGTTAAAGGACGTATATTATTCCAACAAACTTGGAGATCTAACATTGACTGGGATACAGAGCTTCCACAAACCGAAGCAACCAAGTGGTTTGATTGGTTTCAAGACCTGTCAAAAGTCTCTTTACTGAAGATACCGCGTTGGTATTCAAGGGCTAAAGGCTTCGAGCCTTTCTTTAGGGAATTACATATATTTGCAGATGCAAGTGAGCTTGCTTATGCCTGTGTTGCCTATTGGCGTCTGATATACCCTGACGACAGCATCAAGCTCACTCTTATCGCAAGCAAGGCTAGAGTCTCACCTTTGAAGCCAACGTCGATTCCGCGCTTGGAACTTCAAGCTGCTTTGATAGCTTCCCGCCTGGCTCTTGTCATTAAGGACAGCCATCGAAAGAAGTCAGTACGCACATTCTTCTGGACTGATTCGATGACTGTCCTCCAATGGTTGCGCAGCGATGCACGCGCCTTTGAGCCTTTCGTTGCCCATCGGCTGGGTGAAATTCTAGAAAATTCCTCTGTCAAAGACTGGCGATGGGTACCGACAGATTTGAATGTGGCTGACGATGCGACCAGGATGCGACCTATTAATTTGATCCCTTCACATAGATGGTTCTCCGGTCCATCGTTTCTTTTAAAGTCCCCAGAGGACTGGCCCATGGAACCACTTAGCGTCGCACCAGTTCGCGAAGAGCTGAAATGTCAACAGAACGAACTGGTGGGACTAACTTCATTTAGTGCAGCTTTACCTTTTCCTGTCACGGCGAATTTAGCTCGCTTCAGTGACTGGCTACGATTATTGCGTGCCACAGCCCGGGTACATCAAGCTGCGGCTATTTTTGGAAATGTTTTGGCTTCCATTCGAAATTCCAAAGCAAGCAGTGGGGCTGTTCACACCCGCTTTCACTCTTTGTCAACGTCTACCTCTCTTACACCCTTGAGTGCCGACTTAATGAAAGCCGCTGAAAGGCACATATTACAGCAAAATCAACAGGACAGCTTCTCCCAGGAAATTCACTGCATCCTCAATAAGAAACCAATACATTCAAGCAGCCGCCTCATCAAACTATCGCCCTCACTGGGAGAGGATAACCTTTTACACTTAGCTGGAAGAATTAAAGCAGTAGAAGGCATTGACCCCGACTCTCGTTTTCCGATTCTTCTGGATGGCCGCCACCCAGTATCACGATTATTGGTGACACATTATCATCGTTTGGCAGGCCACGCAAATCACGAGTCAGTGATCAACGAGATTAGGCAAAGATTTTGGCTATTGAGACTTCGTGAAACAGTCAGAGCCGTCGCAAGCCAGTGTCTCTTATGCAGAATCCGCAAATCCCAACCGCTGAACCCCACTACTGGAGATCTTCCACCCCAAAGACTAGCACATCACCAGCGACCATTCACCTTCTCTGGTGTTGACTATTTCGGTCCTGTGAACGTTACAGTAGGACGCCGCCATGAAAAACGTTACGTGGCCCTTTTTACATGCCTCACGTCCAGGGCTCTTCACCTAGAATTGGTACACAGCTTATCCGCTGATTCTGCGATGATGGGACTCAGGCGCTTCTTTGCCAGACGTGGGATCCCCACGACCATGTTCTCTGACAATGGAACCGCTTTCGTTGGCGCAAACCGAACCCTACGCGAATTTTACTCAAATGGCGTACAAGATTTTGCGGCTACAAAAGGCGTTCAATGGAGTTTTATCCCTGCCGCGGCGCCTACTTTTGGAGGATGCTGGGAGCGCCTCGTCAGGACGGTGAAAGTAGCGTTGAAAGCAACACTCAATGAGAGATCTCCCAAAGAGGCAACATTCTTGACGCTACTAGCGGAAGCCGAGGCAATTGTAAACTCGCGCCCTCTCTCGCACGTGTCGACGAACCCTGACGATCCCACCACATTGACACCGTTCCACTTTCTCATCGGATCCTCATCCAATCAAACTCTCCCAGCGACATTGGAAGACCGTGACCTGCTCGGACGCTCCGAATGGAAGAAGGCGTTGAAACTAGCTGATAATTTTTGGAATCGCTGGGTGCGCGAAATATTGCCGATGATGCAAGCTCGAACCCATGTTAAGGGAGATCATAGACAAGACCTTCAAATAGGAGACGTCGTGATAATTGTGGATAATTCACTGCCACGAGGGACATGGCCACGAGGCCGGATAGTGAAGATGTTTCCCGGCAATGATGGCGTGAAAAGAGTGGTAGACGTTGCAACGGCTGGAGGTACGTTGCGCCGGCCCCTCAAAAAACTAGTTAAAATTAGTAGTACATAGGTCCGTTTGGAGGCCTTCGCTAGCGTTCAACAGTTGGTGCATTGCTGCACGACGGGCAGGATGTTGCGAACTCTTTGCCTAGTGTTGTATTGTAAATATTATGTCAAATTTGAATACTGTTTTTTTCTACATTCTTTTGATTTTAATGTCAGTTGTGATTTAAAGTTTGTCGCTGCCATCTGAATTAAAATGTGAATATTTATCCGTTTTTCTATTGAAGCTACATACTGAAAGGTAAAACATATGCTCATTCCATTACACAGGATATCAGCCCACTCTCCCATCGTTTTCATCAGTGTTTATGTTTATTCCCGGTTGTTACCTAAAGGAACCCGGGGTCCGCTTTGGCGCCTAATCCCAAGATGAATAGGCACTTGTTTTAAGAAAGCGACTGCCATCTAACCTTTCAATCCTGAGGGAAAACTAGACATTACTACCAAAACCAATGGCCTTAAACAGTGGTTAAAATATCAGATGCTATCAGATATAAATTGTTCAGGCATTAGAGATGTGTGATAAGTATTTGAAGTACTTTGGCCGCGCCGAATGCTCCGATATATCTGATGGCGACTATACATAAGTTTCTTTGTAAAAATCAATAGGCATCAAAAATGAATTCGGCTCGGAGGTGGCCACCGAAAGGACATTGGACGTTTAATGACTCCTTTCTTTGTTTTTTTTTTAACGTGCGAGCGAAGCGAAAGTTTTTCTCCGTTTTAGTTGGGGATTTTCCTTTTTGATTTCGTATGTCTATCCGGATGTCCGTCTGTGTGGTCCTCTACAAATCGCATCTATAAACCGAGCCTCGTGAAAATTTGTGAAGATCGATATATCTATACAAGGTTTGTCTTTATCGATTCAATTTTATTTTTTAACCCTTAATCATGCTTATACTTACTTTTGAAGCGTCGGGAATGCACATGTTACATCCTTGGAGTTGCCAGGGTCCATAGGTTAGGCTGTTCAGCATTTCCTCTCAGGCAAGTATGGATATTATCGGCGAAGATTTTGGTCTATTGTAATAATTGTTCCTCACTTGAGTATAACGGCGCAATGGTTCTTTGTTATGAAATTCACAAACTTGCACAATGTGTCAAAGTATCAGATGAAAACGAATTTTAATGTCGCACTATTTAAATTAACGGCTTTTTGTTAAGGTTATTAATTAGATACCTATTGGGGAAAGTTTCTAAGTAGCTAAGTGAGTAACAGAGTGCTTAAGACCACAAGATCAACATACAATTTGCACAAACAGAATTGCAAATGGCATCCCAACCCCAAACTACCGTCGACATTTACTCAATTACTTGCTAAAAGCTTACCCAGCCAACAAATCCATACAAATACAATAATACCCCTAATCTTTCATGTACTATTGTCCGAATGTCAGAGGGCGATTTGGGCGACCAACTTATACTAAGTTAGAATTCAGCTAAAATAGATTCTACGACAATGTGATAGAGCAGTTGCGATGTCGCGAAGTAAGTTGGTAGCTCTCCCATTAATAGTTTTGTGCTTTTGACAGTTTGATACACTTTTTCATATAAAAATCCAAGGAAAATCCAACCTTGTTAGCAACGTGATAAAGTTTAAAACATAATGTTGTGCAGATGAATAGAAAATATGTAAATTAACTTCGAAAAAAAAAACAGTCGAAATTCAAAATTGGAAAAAATACTTCTGATTTTAATTTGCTTCCTCATTTTGTTAATAACGAAAATGAGTCTTATATGAATTACGGACAGTTGAGAATGGCTTGCTTCGTCCTGTAATAAAATATTGGCCAGACACGCCCACCGATCGGTGGCACAGGCTGTTTATTTCTGAGTTTTCTTGCGATGCCGGGAATAAGGAGTGCAGTACTAACTGAAAGAAATTGTATATTACTATTACTACTCCCTTAGCTTTATCACTTCTCCGTCACATTCATTATCTATGCTTGAAAACAAGCTCGCAATAGTACTTACATTACGTAACTAGGGCGGTGAATTCGTGAATGCCCCAGATCGCAGGCGTTTGTGGCCCGAACCGAAGGTGAGGGCCATAAATATGCGCTCTGGGGCTTTACGAATTCACCTCAATCTGGCCAGGGAAAGATGCAAACAATTGCATGCATCAGATAGGGTTATTGCGCCAGTTAGCGACCACCTAATGTGTTGTACAGTGAGCATCAAAATTAGCTGCGCAGTCGAAGACGTCAAAAGCTCTTATTTCCTTTATAACCGACTTCAAAAAAAGGTGGAGGTTCTCAATTCGGCTGTTTTTTTCTTCAATGTTTGTTACCTCAGAACTCCGTCATTGATGAGCCGATTCGAAAAATGTTTTTTTTGTTCATATGTACATACTTCCAGGTGGGTCCCTTTTTTTCAAAATTCAGTTAGATGATGGGATCCACGAGGCATTGAGGGAACTCCTCAATTTTATTGGGCACGCGTGTAGTGATTTTGGTATTTTCTATTATAACTCGTGTATTTACATCAGGAATCATAAATTTGGTTGCGAGGAATGATGATGAAGACCACAGATGACTTATCGAATGCCTCAATTATGTTCTTAAAAGTGCAAAAGTACGTCACAGGTTCTGGTAAGATTCCGTTGAAATAGGAACTAATGAAGTACCATTGGTGATCCTCAAATAATATCGGCCCACATACAGCGATCCGGTTTTTTTCTATAGTAATCAACGCATTTGCTATCGAAAATCAGTTCATGTGGTAAATTGGAAAAAAAATAAGAAATTTTCTCGTGGCTTGGCGGAGTACTAAATTGAAGTCGGTTAAAACTTAGTTTTTAAAGTAAATTATAATAAAGACTTTTAACGTTTTCGTTTGCGCAGTTACTTTTCATGCTGACTGTACGCGTTGCGCTAGTAGCGTAGCTGTTGCGACTCGGATGAATTCGTGAACTGAAATGATGTTTTCGTAGTAGATTCGTATTACTTTCCCCTACTGATCCCATTACTTTCTGAACTGCAGTTTGAGAGTCTGTGGCCTGCTCCATTAATATCTAGACAAAGTCCTTTGTACAAATAAAATAACACAATCAATTTGATCACACTTTTTATTATCTAATTATTACTTTCCGTTACAGTATAGATAGGCATTCTTTATAAATAGTAATTTACAATAGCTTGATCTTACTTACAAAGTATTTGCAATAATAGCTACTCACAATTTTACTACCGGCCTGTAATTTACGTCTCACCTGGCTATAACGTGGCATTTACCGCTCGCTACGCGTGCGAAAAATTCTATTCCCGAGTAAGAGGGAGGAAAATGTTGTACCGTATCGGGGGCGGTCATAAAGAAAGCCGCAGAGCGCATGTTTATCGCCCTTGTCTCGGGGTCGGGCGAAGAATAGGTCCCGCGATCTGAGACATGATTTGTTTTATCTACGCACATATCATAAGTGCTCTAAAATGCGTTCATAAACCGTAGGAAATGACCAGCATTACTACAACCGATTTTACTATGAGAACTTTCTTGTCTGTGGTAGTAGGTAAAATCTGTACTGTAATGTCATTACATTACAGATTTTTGATAAATTTGTATCGTTATTAGTTTAAATTTGGAACATCTGTCAAAACTCAAGTGGGTCTCTATTCTAGTATCCATATATATTAAAACAGTTATCGATACGAAACGTCAATGCAGTACGTTTTTAATACAAAACGTACGACAGTTGATCTCGAGTGATATGAGTATCAGGGACTTCATTGGTTTGTCTATGATTAAAAAAAAACCATTCGACATGGCGGATGATCGAATTGTCGCCATTGCTGTTGTCATTTTATTGTTGGTTTTTTTGCTGTTACTTACTACTACTTATGATATGTGTGTAGATGAAGTAGGGTATGCAACTGTACATAATTATGCCTTAAAATGCGAGTGTGGTTTTATGAAACGAGCGTTAGCGAGTTTCATAATAGGATCACACGAGTGTTATGGATCTCTCATTATGGATCACTCGCATAAACTACTATTACAGCCCTAGGTGAATAATATACTATTAGTAGACTAGTACTGACTGCATGTAAAGTGGCAATTTGATAACTTCGTTTCGCATTCCATTATAACTTCAAATGTAGGTATTTAAAATCAATTTTATATAGCTGTGTTATACATTATTATGTACATGTTTCAATTTTAAAACGGCATTCTCTATAAAGACATCGTATCAACACAATCCATGATACAACCGTTCGAACGACGTTATTGTAAAATATTTTTTGGCAGGATTTAGAGTAGCAAATTAAATAGTAATCATATAAAAAAATCAGCCTGTATTCCATTATTGCAAATCCAAACTAGCTCGGCCGGCTATTTTGATTCCCGAACCTCAAATTAGCAGCTTGACTCAGCGATGCCAACCTAGCGGACATACTAGCGTCATACATAGTGCCGCGCCCTACCATCGAAATTACCGATTCGTTCTTAAACGGATTCGAAATCGATTCATTCTTAAACGCCGGATTCGATTCTTTTAAGAAAGGGGTAAGAGCGTCGTTCTTCGAGAACGCTGACGTCTGGGATTGTAGTAGGCTGCAGGGCTGGTTTCTGTCCAGTCTGAACTGTTGTTTTTCCATCTGGTGGTGCTGTGTGCGGACGGCGAAGCGGTTAACGTGGACGGGAATGGGCACGACGATTTTCGTGCCCGAACTCTTGCCGGAGTGGCTGCCGGAGGCTAGACCGGCTTTCACGCGTTTCCATTTGGCGCGACGATTTTGGAACCATATTTTTACCTGTAACAAAACGGTTAGAGATTTGTTGTGCGTTGATTGTGATTTTAATTTGGGATCTCTATGTGATGATATCAAGATAGGTACTTGAATTTAACTTGAATTTTAATTGCTTAAATTAACCGGAAACCATGATTTCTGGCCTCCATACTGGACCTTCTTTTCATGGTTTCACTCAAGAGACAATGTAACCTACGTAATCAGCATTCAAGATTTGGCGTACGCACTAGTTTCACGAAAGCCACTGCCATCTGACCTGCCAAATTAGAGGGAAAATTAGACCTTGTTGGTGTAAGACCGGTTTCCTCGCAATGTTTTCCTTTCCCAAAGGACCAAATTCTTGGCCAGTTTAACTCACTCAATTACATGTTCTATTAAAGTTTTCCATGTTGACTTTAAAATTAACCATAGAAATTGTATGGTTAATTTTTGTGTCACCACGGAACTTTTTCCACTTTTTCGGTTTGTATGGCTAACTACCGACTAACCAGGCTAACTACTGGTCAAGAATTTGGGCCTCACCCCCGGTTACGAACCGGGTTTGAACTCACTACCTCCAGATGTCGTGTGGCACTGCTCGACTTATCTTACCTAGATGAGGACCCTTTCGGATACACCTTTTGTGCATTTGCCCTCTCCTTTATGCCTACTCCCAAGCTCGCTCCATCATTTCCACAAAACGGACTATGCAGTTCAGCGGCAGCTTGAATTCCTTTGATTGCTCTTAGTCACAATCAAAGTAATTCTTTCTTTGTCTGGTAAGGCTCTGCTCGGCTATAGTGGCTTCTTGACATAACAACATTAAATTTGATAACCGTACTGACCTGTATTTCGCTTAGTTTAAGTGCTGTAGCTATCTGCGACCGCTGCGTCAGACTGAGGTATTTCTTGGCATGGAACTCTCGCTCCAGTTCCAACAGCTGGTCCGATTCTTTGTCTGGCAAGGCTCTGCTCGGCTATAGTGGCTTCTTGACATAACAACATTAAATTTGTTAACCGTACTGACCTGTATTTCGCTTAGTTTAAGTGCTGTAGTTATCTGCGACCGCTCCATCAGACTGAGGTATTTCTTGGCATGGAACTCTCGCTCCAGTTCAACAGCTGCTCCGATTCTTTGTCTGGCAAGACTCTGCTCGACTATACTGGCTTCTTGACATAGCAAAATTTGTTAACCGTACTGACCTGTACTTCGCTTAGTTTAAGTGCTGCAGCTATCTGCGACCGCTCCGTCAGACTGAGGTATTTCTTGGCATGGAACTCTCGCTCCAGTTCCAACAGCTGCTCCGACGTGAAGGAAATTAACCGAAAACCATGATTTCTGGCCTCCATACTGGACCTTCTTTTCATGGTTTCACTCAAGAGAAGTGACCTACGTAATCAGCATTCAAGATTTGGCGTACGCACTAGTTTCACGAAAGCCACTGCCATCTGACCTGCCAAATTAGAGGGAAAATTAGACCTAGTTGGTGTAAGACCGGTTTCCTCACAATGTTTTCCTTTCCCAAAGGACCAAATTCTTTGCCAGTTCAACTCACTCAATTACATGTTCTATTAAAGTTTTCCATGTTGACTTTAAAATTAACCATAGAAATTGTATGGTTAATTTTTGTGTCACCACGGAACTTTTTCCACTTTTTCGGTTTGTATGGCTAACTACCGACTAACCAGGCTAACTACTGGTCAAGAATTTGGGCCTCACCCGCGGTTACGAACCGGGTTTGAACTCACTACCTCCAGATGTCGTGTGGCACTGCTCGACTTATCTTACCTAGATGAGGACCCTTTCGGATACACCTTTTGTGCATTTGCCCTCTCCTTTATGCCTACTCCCAAGCTCGCTCCATCATTTCCACAAAACGGACTATGCAGTTCAGCGGCAGCTTGAATTCCTTTGATTGCTCTTAGTCACAATCAAAGTAATTCTTTCTTTGTCTGGCAAGGCTCTGCTCGGCTATAGTGGCTTCTTGACATAACAACATTAAATTTGATAACCGTACTGACCTGTATTTCGCTTAGTTTAAGTGCTGTAGCTATCTGCGACCGCTGCGTCAGACTGAGGTATTTCTTGGCATGGAACTCTCGCTCCAGTTCCAACAGCTGGTCCGATTCTTTGTCTGGCAAGGCTCTGCTCGGCTATAGTGGCTTCTTGACATAACAACATTAAATTTGTTAACCGTACTGACCTGTATTTCGCTTAGTTTAAGTGCTGTAGCTATCTGCGACCGCTCCATCAGACTGAGGTATTTCTTGGCATGGAACTCTCGCTCCAGTTCAACAGCTGCTCCGATTCTTTGTCTGGCAAGACTCTGCTCGACTATACTGGCTTCTTGACATAGCAAAATTTGTTAACCGTACTGACCTGTACTTCGCTTAGTTTAAGTGCTGCAGCTATCTGCGACCGCTCCGTCAGACTGAGGTATTTCTTGGCATGGAACTCTCGCTCCAGTTCCAACAGCTGCTCCGACGTGAAGGAAATTAACCGAAAACCATGATTTCTGGCCTCCATACTGGACCTTCTTTTCATGGTTTCACTCAAGAGAAGTGACCTACGTAATCAGCATTCAAGATTTGGCGTACGCACTAGTTTCACGAAAGCCACTGCCATCTGACCTGCCAAATTAGAGGGAAAATTAGACCTAGTTGGTGTAAGACCGGTTTCCTCACAATGTTTTCCTTTCCCAAAGGACCAAATTCTTTGCCAGTTCAACTCACTCAATTACATGTTCTATTAAAGTTTTCCATGTTGACTTTAAAATTAACCATAGAAATTGTATGGTTAATTTTTGTGTCACCCCGGAACTTTTTCCACTTTTTCGGTTTGTATGGCTAACTACCGACTAACCAGGCTAACTACTGGTCAAGAATTTGGGCCTCACCCCCGGTTACGAACCGGGTTTGAACTCACTACCTCAAGATGTCGTGTGGCACTGCTCGACTTATCTTACCTAGATGAGGACCCTTTCGGATACACCTTTTGTGCATTTGCCCTCTCCTTTATGCCAACTCCCAAGCTCGCTCCATCATTTCCACAAAACGGACTATGCAGTTCAGCGGCAGCTTGAATTCCTTTGATTGCTCTTAGCCACAATCAAAGTAATTCATTCTTTGTCTGGCAAGGCACTACTCGGCTATAGTGGCTTCTTGACATAACAACATTTTAACCGTACTGACCTGTACTTCGCATAGTTTAAGTGCTGCAGCTATCTGCGACCGCTGCGTCAGACAGGTATTTCTTGGCATGGAACTCTCGCTCCAGTTCCAACAGCTGGTCCGATTCTTTGTCTGGCAAGGCTCTGCTCGGCTATAGTGGCTTCTTGACATAACAACATTAAATTTGTTAACCGTACTGACCTGTATTTCGCTTAGTTTAAGTGCTGTAGCTATCTGCGACCGCTCCATCAGACTGAGGTATTTCTTGGCATGGAACTCTCGCTCCAGTTCAACAGCTGCTCCGATTCTTTGTCTGGCAAGACTCTGCTCGACTATACTGGCTTCTTGACATAGCAACATTTGTTAACCGTACTGACCTGTACTTCGCTTAGTTTAAGTGCTGCAGCTATCTGCGACCGCTCCGTCAGACTGAGGTATTTCTTGGCATGGAACTCTCGCTCCAGTTCCAACAGCTGCTCCGACGTGAAGGCTGTTCTCCGGCGACGGGCCTTGCTCTCCCTCCGGTCTGACGAGTCCTCATGATCAGGCTCCGAGTCGTTTCCTGGAGAAAAGAGGGCTAATTTAAGCGAAGGCGTCTACAGGTTTCTCAATTTATGGTGTGGGTTTGGGACACAAAGATTCAATAGCGACAGATTTAGTAGTTACCTAATTGACCAGGTAATGCGTCCACTGTTAGTCATGATAAGTTTTTAGACCGCTAAATCTTTAGTGTCCTAGATACATGTTATAATTTGACCTCTTGGTTTCGCTCAATCTTCCATATAATGTATACTTAGGTGTACATAATATGTAACTATTGGACTACGTAAGTAGCAAGTGCACTCCGAGGCCTATAGGGTGCCACCACAATGACGTAATCGTAAGCGGTGTTCGTTAAAATCTGAATGTACGGGAGGATTGACAAGTTTATTTGGAATTCGCTTGTGCCCGCGACTGCGCGTCCGCACGTCCGCGCACTAATTTTCACTCCACATATCCCGGAAATCACCTTATAAATGGTTTCCGAGATTAAAACTATCCTATGTCCTTCCCCGGGACTCAACCTTTCTTTATACCTCATTCATTTAAATCACCATATAAATTTTAATTCAATCAATTTTACGCTGTTTCTAGGAATAGTTCAATCGGGCTCCAAAGTAGTAACAGAGCGACAGTGCTAAATTTTTTTGGAAAACTTCTTTAGCGGCGCTGTGCACTTTTTTGGGATGGGGAAAAATTGTTAAACTCGCCACAGATGTAGGAGCGCAGGACGTCACGTGACTGTAGGATTTAGTGTTGCCAAATGCCGGAATACAAAAAGCGGAAGTTGCGCTTCAAAACGCGGATTTCTTCATGACAATGCGGATTTGTGGAATACGTTTATTGGTTTTTTTTGATGTATGATGTAGGGGGCTTGGGGGCGGAGGGGGGTGTTTTTATTGCAAAATTAACATTATTCAAGTTTTCACTTCTGCCGGCACTCCCGGAGTGCGAATGACTGTTTACGTGAGATACTAAAAATACCCTAAACACAGCCGTGACAAACATTGTCTCCCTACAAATTTTAAATCAAAGGAAAAAAATTGAAAAATTCGGATTCGAACCGGCGACCACAGGCATTCATGGCCCGTCGCTACTAACCAACTGAGCTATCGGAACAATCCGGTTCGGGCACGAAATCCTTCAATCAGTTCCTTCACACAACTCCTTAGGGAGGCGTGTGTAGCGACATCTACCAGAAGACTTAGGCTTCTTAGCGGCACCAACGTTAATTACAAATAACGCACCAAATTACAAATTTTAAATCAATGGAAATAACAGCTGCGTTAGCAGCGTTGCTGCTTAAAAAAAAATTGCCTCCCTACTTGGCAGTGTTTAGTATAGTAGTAATATTGATGATGATGATATAAAAATGTATAGCTAAATAGATTTCAGAGCATGATTACTAATATTACCATAAATAGGCCAAATGGCAGAGCAGTTTTTCTCAAACCAATGCCCCTAGGCCACACCGCTCAAATAAATACCGATAAAATCGAGCTAATAAAACGAAATAACCAATTAAATGGCAGTAAACCGAGATTGGGATTTCCGTCCTCTTCAGAACCAAAACAAGCATTAGAATAGACTTTATTGAAACAAGAGTAGGATTGAAAATGGTCTGGCATTTCGTAGGACTTCACTAAGGGACTTGGTCAGCATTTCGGATGTTACGAGGGTGACGAAATTGACGTTTTTTGTGGGAATAAAAAAACAAATCGTCCGTCAATTGTTTATTGGTGATTGTGAGGGGTCAATTGTGACTGGTTCGATTCATTTTCCCGTGATTTGGTCTTTTGGAACCTCGATTTATTGACAAAGTCAACTTAATTGTAAGTAGTTATATTGGTGAAAAAATTACAAAATTATTAATTGACATGTCTCGTTGTCTAATTGGATTGTAAAAGAGTAATCTTATCGAATTAAGCATATATTATTAAAAACATACATACATACATACATAAATTCACGCCTTTATTCCCAAAAGGGGTAGGCAGAGCACATGAAACGAAAGTTACAGCGCCACTTTTAGCATAAGTGTGGGTATAAAATATTGACAAAATGTGATATTGCAGTGAAAGGTTGCTAGCCCATCGCCCACAACACACTTCAACCCTGGTCCCTTATTCGACTTTTACGACACCCACGGGAAGAAAGGGGGTGGTGAAATTCTAACCCGACACCACACGGGGCATTATTAAAAAAATATATATTAAAAACCTATAATAATACTGCCAAATTTAAGTACATAATAACGAACTCTTATGATTAGGGTTTTTTTTCCTTTCTCTTGGGTATTTCACTAGTGCTAAAACTCTTATATTTGTTTTTTTCGGTATTTCTATTAAGGTGTGCAATAAAGAGTATATTTGTATTATATTGTAAACTCTGAAACTTTATTGGAAGCCTTTACAAACAGTCATCATCATCATTTATTTAAGAGCTTGGCTCTTGTCGGTGGAGTAATCCATTACTCCTTTTTTGAGGAAGCATAGTGTGGTGGTTTCCCCCTTGCCTTCCACACCGCAGTACACGAACCGAGGTTCACCGGCTCCGTGATGTCCAAACAAGAGCCCTTCCAGATTATTCCTATCTTCGTTCTCCAGTCGGTACTAGTGCTACTGCTGCCTGACACTAGAGGATTGCTTATTTAATGGCGGCCACTACTCGCCATGTCACAGAATCGTCGTCGGATATTGTAGCTTTTTATAGAGTAGCCCCTCCTACAAGCCTACCCACTACATCCTGATAACCCTGCAAACAAACACAAACAAGTCAATCAATCAATCTTGCTAAAATGATCAATATCAATATTAAACTATAAGTGCCTATATCTAACGCATTTTATTTTCCAACTAGAGTAAAACTTGTAAATCCAACTTTTTTACCAATCGGCCTCTTGGACATAAAATCGGACCTCGTCAGCGCCCCGCCCATCGCCTGTAGCCGTGACGTCACTGGAGTGATGACGTCAGGCGATTGCCCGGGAAATGTGTCTACTCATATAGGTATACTTAGGTCTTACTAAGATTTCAAGATTGGCTCTGATTTATTTAGTTCATCCGTTTTCTCTTTCCTTAAACCAAACTATAACACACTGATTATCGTTTGATAAGTAACTTTTAAACTGAAACGTTAAAGGTTTGTGGGGTATACAGATTAGTGACTTCATCATTTTTTACGGTTAATAATCGTCTGTTATTTGATATTTTTTGTATTTCAAAATCTTTAACATATGAAAATAAGTTTATTTTAGGATTTCACGAGTTTTTTATAAGTTTTTTTATCTAACGATAATCCCTAAGTTTTTTTTTGTTGCGCTGAGCTCGGGGCACTGAGAATTAAATTTCGTGTTTTCTGCCTATCCCTTTAGGTGTGAGTTTATGTGCGCTTGTAGGTATCGTAAAAAACAGTTTGCATAAATACTTAGGTGTACCAGATTCAATAACTTTTAAATACCTACCTATTAAATCAGCGTACTAAACTTGTGCACGTGAAAATCAAATTATACATTTTCAGGCAATCAAGGCAAAAGACAGATTGCAATCTTGATCAGTCAATCAGTGTGAGTAACAACGATCCAACTCGATAAATCCACTCTAAACGCTCTCAAGAATTCCAAAACCACACGTTTCTGAAAATTCCACGAAAATCCGCCATAATACCAATCCCCTTTCGCAAGTAAATATATTATTATTTATTTCTTATGGCCGACGCAACAGAGATTGACAGTTATCGAGCGCGCCAAATGAATTGTAAAAATATTACAACCTTTATTCCAAATCAAGCTCAAAGGAAAATAAACTCTAACTTTCAAAAATAAAGTAGTAATTTGAGCGACAGCGCGCCGATGTTTGTAGACGCATAGAGGACGCGTTCAGCATTTTAAATTTCGAATTCAAAAAAGCGGCAAAGTTAAATCGCGTGTGAACGATTCGATGCAGTTTGATACGAATCGGTAATTTATCGGTGAATTTTCGATAAACGGACATTACTACACAAAATGGCGGTCACGTAGGAATTTTCACACCGCTTTTCTGTAGAAATATTTTTATTTGTGAAGTGCGGGTGTCACGTAGGTACCTATTGGGTACCTAAATGTTTTGTTGCGTGCTGCGTATGAGATGCATTGCGTATGGGGTGCTTCTTAAATAAAACAATAATAGTATTTTATGCAACTGTTGTATAAGTAGGTTCTTAAAACGCGAGTGTCGTGAGTTGCGATGCGAGCCTTGGCGAGCATCGCAATTAAAGACGCCACGAGCGTTTTAAGACCAAGTTATACACCGTTGCATACAATATTTTTTCTACGACTATTTTAAATAAATAGCATAATTTGACTTTTCAGGCAGTAAGTTTTCCGTTAGTTCTATTACTACTCATGCAATTTCATCAGCGGTGCAGGTATTTTCTTCTTCGTCCATTTTAAAAGGAACGTACACATTTTTCTTCACTTCACAAACACGAATCAAATCTTAAGAAGTTATTAATAACGAATAGTTATCATATTTGACATATTTCGTCTTTTAATTTTGAACTGGAACTTTGGTAGGAAATTGGAAACATGACACATTGACATCTCTTGTTTATGGTCTGTTTTGTTCTTAATTCAACTTGCCAGTACTGTCATATTAAGACCAAGGTTTTTCTTAAGTTGGCAGCAATGCCTTTAGTACAATAATTTATTTGAAGTAAATACATTCTGTGGTTTGTTAAGTTGGTAGTACCTAATGTATTTTATGTTTCGGCATGGCCCTCTAGATTAGTCGCGTCGCGGCCTACTCGATCGTGTCTAGTAGGCCGTGGCACAATGTAGCACTACCCAGGTTTAGAAGCGTATGGCTGCTAAGCGTATCGTTTTGGCGACAAAACAGCACGGTTGTGCCGTACTGTTATGGGGAATAGAGTATAGACTTTTCTGCAGACTTATTTTGTATGTCTTTATATTAGTGTTCGGGACTATGTAAATGACAGATAAAAGTACAGGAGTAGAAAAATACAATAACTTAAGTTTTGTTGGCGATAAAAAATAGGAAATTATTTCGATGTGGCTGATATTCAGTGATCGGAATAGGCAGAGTATAAATACCTAAACTTAGTAGAACAAAGTCATGAAGTGGAGACTTCCTTGCGCTAATATTTTTTTCCGGGACTTACCGGATTAAAAATTAAAGTTATATAAAAGTAAATCCTATAATTGAATCTTGGATGTATCAATAATTCAGTAGTAACAGCAACACTATTTTTTTTTACTGTACTTGAAAATCACCGATGAGAAAATTGTTGTTACTTCTATATTTCTGTGGACTACAGAAGAAACAACAATTTTATTATATGTTTAAAATTAATCTGTCTCTTTTATCCTCGTTCACATTTCGTGTTTAAGTGAAAGAGATAGACAAAATAGTAGTCTTATTATATTTCTCGTGGTTCTTATTGTTATGGTGTAAAAGGGAACCAGATGTCGTTATCACTTGTTGCTGCTACCTGCTATCCTTTTTATGCATTAATAATAAGTTGACAATACAGTTTCATACCATCCGTTATCGAGTACAGACAGGTTTATACTATGTTTCTATGTGATTTGTATTACGACGTAATATCTATAAAGAATCCGTTTATATTATTGGTTGTTTTATTTTGTGCCTATTGATTTTATTGAACCCGAAAAACATTGATTTTTATCCTATTTATAAAATATTAGTTACTTAGTAAGTTTCCGGGATTTTAGTCACGCAAAAATATAGTCGTAAGGAAATCTCCACTTTTTGTCTCTGTGCTACTAAGTTTAGGTATTTATACTCTGCCTATTCCGATCACTGCTGATATTGAGTGCAGGTTTGATTTGTGTGGCAGTGACATAGACACTCCAGTAAACATACGTTTTGTAAAAAAATTAGGTACCTATATTTATATAATAGCGTATCTTTTAAAACGGGTTTTTAAGATGATTTAAGGTCAACCGGGGCAAATGCGTCGATTGGGTAAATGCGTCTCTTGATGATATCTCCGAAACTGAATATTTTAGAGCTTACCTATTCAATAATCCTACATACAAACCCGTAAATACGCGATGATTTTTAATTCGTGACCAGGAGTATTTTCTTCTAATTCTGTAATTGATACCAAACACGATTAACTCGAAGTTACCTAAAACAGACGTTTCTTTTTTTTCTGAATAAAAATGAATAAGGAATCACTTTATAATTCAAAATCATTGTCACCCTAACGGTACTTAGCGAAAATTTGACATGTGTGTTTGACGTATATACTTAACTTAAAGAAATGTAGGGTGACCACACATTCAGTGGATATTAGTTTTAACATTATCAGTAAAAATTAACTAAACAGTGATTTAATTGCATGAGACCTCATCCATTGAAATCCGCTTTGGTTGTTTATCAATATTATTCGACTCATTTTCACGGATTAAAAATCATCGTGTATATTATAATTATAAACTATGCATACTCAGGTACACCAGCATATTCAGCATGTTACTATTACTACTTATACACTGAAAAAATCTGCTACTACAAATAATTTAAATTTGTTTTTTCCGTAAGAGTGAAAATAAAAAGACTGGAGAAATACGGCAGTCATTAACATTTTTGCAACCAAGAACCCGCCTAGAAGTAGTCGCTTTCCGCTACATACGAGGCTAATCACAGAATCGGCTACGAGCGTAGCGCGTAGTGATTCTTGGTAGCGAAAGTGTTAAGGAGGGTATTCATCGGACGATAGGAGTAGGCAGGGTGCGGGTGATTTCCAAAACGCATGCCATAGAGCATGCGGGTAGCCGTTTTCTCTTGTACATTGCCAAGGGCGGGAGTTCTCTTCGGATGTATGTTCAGGCATACCCTATACCTCCTTAACCTGAACCAGCATCTGCACTTTAGCCGCGTATCCACTAGAGGCAGCCTCGGGCCGAGCGGCTGCCTCGCTCCGAGCCTGAGGCGCGCCGCGACACGAGGCAAATTCAGCGCCGCGCGCCGAGCCACATTTTGTCGGTCTTTTTGCCGTGCTGAAAGGGGCCTCAGTCTGAGGCGTGCATTTGATGGAGACGGGCGTGTTAACTCGCGTGTTTTAAACTGGCTCGGAAGTCACGGATCACGATGAGGCGTGTTGCCTCAGCTTGATCCGCAACGTGCCTCGGGCCTATGCCTCAGGCCGAGCAGCCTCGACTTGAGGCTGTTTGCCTCAAGTTGCGGTTGCTCGGCCTGAGGCTGCTCAAATGGATACGCGGCTTTTTAATTACACGACTGCCCAACGAAAATGACTGTAAGATGTTCAGGGTATATGAGATAAGTGAGTTTTTTATTCCTGGAGGTTATCTGTGAATTCTGTGATACTACATTACCTAACTGATTAATTATCCAATCAATAGCGTGTTAGAAGTTAGAATGAATGCGCGCAGCACATTAGTGCGCATATCATGCGTGACAGTCAAATGGAACAGTCAAAAACACCATAGTCACGTAGGTGATCAATTATTTAAAACAGTCATTTTGCAAGTAGATATATTCTTGCAGACCACCTTATTACTAAAATACGGTTGTACGTTGTTTCATATACTACATTTTCGTAGAATTTTGCTTTATAGAAAATGTTTCTCATATTATCATTTCATAGAATGATCAATTTCTAGTGAGATTTTATAGTTGAGATAAGTAATGTTTCGAAATTCATGTCATAGACTTTTAGGTCATATATTATTGCTCCTTATAATGTTTAGTTAATATAATAGAATCCTGTATATTCATATAATTTTGTTTGTCATTTTATTAAGCTTAATATTTTTTGTTTCATTGAAGGATAGGTTTTATGGAAGTGGGAGTTTTAATAACAAGTATTTCCGCTCTTTTATGAAATAAAACCTCGAAGATGAAAGCGGCAGCTACGTCTTCTAACCTATCCGCGATCCGAGTTGGTTTTGGCACTAAGCCCCTGTTCCTTGATCCTTGTGTACTTGTAATTGAAATGAAGTTCATAAGAATTTTTGAAAAGAAAACACTGGAACTTAATATTATATGAAACGGTTCCTATGAAACAACAATCTATGAAATTTGTGTCTACGAAACATAATTCTACTGTTTGATAAGTTTCTAAAGTTAAAAAGTTTGATAGCAATATACATTGAACTGAATTTCTGTGAAAAATGTTTCAACCAAGTGACTAGTCTATAAAACAATAATATTGGACCTGAAAGTATATGAACCAAATAATTTATGAAATAATTTCTGAGAAACAAAGTTATATGAAATTTTTGTCTGAGAAATAGGGTGACACCCTAAAATACCTGTTGGCAACTCCAACACAGATCATAGAGTGGCCGGAACGCCCATCATTCCATCCATTCGTTCCTGGCGCATCTATATACGTTCATTCATTCATTCAATGATTCTCTCTCTGAAAAACAGCCATGTAATTTACCTATGGAGTGACCTTTTTAATTACTTCAATTCCAGTGAGAACCAAAGCTAACAACCACTGCACCACTGTTCATATGGTCCTTCGAACCGGATATGAACCAGTGACCTATGGAGTGACCTTTTTAATTACTTCAATTCCAGCGAGAAACAAAGCCAACAACCACTGCACCACTGTTCATATGGTCCTTCGAACCAGATATGAACCAGTGACCTATGGAGTGACCTTTTTAATTACTTCAATTCCAGCAAGAAACAGCGACTACAACCACTGCACCACTGTTCAATACCTACCTATGGTTTAACAATGTCATTCAAGTTTAAGTTTTTACTAACCAAGTTATACCTATACCTATGTTACTTTTAAGGGGCTTCATATTTGAGCCGTTCGGCGTAGAGACCCTCGGTCCGTGGGGACCAAGCTGGCACCGGATCTACAATGGATTGTGCAAGCGCTTGGTCGAGGCTTCACGTGACCAGAAGGCTGGCCTTTACCTCGCCCAGAGAATCAGCATTGCCATTCAACGCGACAATGCTGCCAGCCTTCTGGGCATACTACCGCCTGGCAGCGACCTGAGGGAAATATTTTAGTTTTATTCGTTTTTTCTTTTTTTTAGCTTATCATTCATTAATCGTATGTTTGTTACTTTTTGTTATTTCATTTTTATTTCTAATTATATTTTTCCGTCGAACTGCGGGTTTTTTTTAATCCCCGGATTGTGATCCTTCTGTATAATATTCCCTTCTCAAGTGTTTTATTGCGCAAAGCCCTTATTACCATTCCCAGGTATTCCTGGGAATCTGGGTCACTGGCAATATTTCCGGGCACATGGCTTGTGTCGCTGGTATGACAAAATTGATATACCTTACTTATTAAATAACTACAACTTAGAAAAAAGTTAAAAAACCCCCGACATTTTCATTTCAAAGTCCAATTGGCCAACATGGCTCACACTCGGGATAAAATTATCTATGGCACAAAAAAACTGCATTCAAATCGGTCCATCCGTTTGGCAGCTATGATACCACAGACAGATACACAGACAGACACTTTAAACTTAAAACACCCCTCTCTTTGCGTCGGGGGTTAAAAACAGCAAAATTAAGTTTATATAGACTGGCCGCAGTAAGCTCGGCCGAATTTCACCTTCCCATACAAACGTAGTTCTTTACGTTCTCATTTTAAAACTACTTGTTGGATTGTGACGAAACTTTGCATATACAATGACATGAGGCATATCTATGTCTGTAATTAGTTTATACAGTTCCAATTTATAAAACAAACTAAATACAGCAAAACTAGTTTTGTATGAAAAGCTTAAATTCGCAGTATTTTTTTTATTACGGTAGCTGAAGCTACATAAACTAATTACAGACATAGATATACCTCATTTCATTGAACATGCAAAGTTTCGTTACAAACCAACAGCTTACTGCGGACTCTTAAGAGCCACAGATTTTAAGGGTCGCCAACGCGTATATGCGAGTCCCTTTGAGTGGCTGGAGTTGAGTGCCCATAGGCTAAGGTACTCGGTACGCTTGTTTGCCACTGGTGTGTTAAAAGCAAAATACTCTAAATGTAATGCTGTAAGTGTACCTACCTATTTAATTATGTTCGTGTACAGTCAAGTGTAAAAAAAAGGATGCATACAAGTACTCATAAATATCCCAAAAAACTAGCCTTGTAAAGTTAGAGTCCGCAGTAAGCTCGATTCTCCATACGATAGTACATTACGTAACTAGAGTGGTGAATTCGTGAATACCCCAGATCGCAAGTGTTTGTGGCCCGAACCGAAGGTGAGGGCCATAAATATGCGCTCTGGGGCTTTACGAATTACCGCCCGTGTTGCGTACAAAATTCGACGTCTTCACCTGGCCACAATTCGAGTTTTCCCGAACGCAGCGTGCAGTAAAACTCGCATTATGGCCAGGTGTGACGTAAACGTAGTTACACTCTCATTTTACAACTACGTGTTGCATTGTAACGAAACTTTGCATGTACAATGACATAAACTAATTACAGACCTGGATGTATATCCAATGTAATTAGTTTATGTAGTTTCAGCTGCCATAGTAAAAAAAATACAGCGAATTTAATTTTTTCATACTGAACTTGTTTTTGCTGTATTTCGTTTGTTTTATAAACTGGAACCATATAAACTAAGTAACTATACCTCATGTAATTTTATTATTATTTTCGTCACAGTCAAACACATAGTTTTAAAATGAGAGCGTAACTCCGTTTGTATGGGAAGGTGAAATTCGGCCGAGCTTAATGCGGACTCTTAACGTTTCAGTACCTACATATTTATGTGAGGATTAAATCCACAGATATAGGAAATAAGGAGATCGGACATACCGCGCGATTTGTATTGAATATGCCTGTCGCAACTTATTGAATTCGTGGTTTTATTTGAAATAAATAGTAAGTATTTACCTGTGAAAAGTGATCCCATTGGTGTGGAAATTAATCAAATCACTGTGATGTTTGCAAGTAAGTATTGCACAACTCGGCATTTTGGCAAAAAACTGAACTTTCTCGGTGGACAACGGACGGTAAATGTATGGCGGAGTATGCCCAATGAGCTGACATGTGCGAAACAGCCGCCGGCGGCTAGTCCGCTCTATAGTATTTTATGCTCAGAGATTAAATCGAAACATATTTTTGCACTTGACTATAAATGTGCGAACTTTTTCTCATCCTTAGAGACAATACCAACAATATGCGGCGACCGGCAGCTGTCAGTCCTAAAGATGCCAACCACATTGTATTTGTTAGCAACGTTGCCGGAAACTTTTCAATGTTCCTGGCGACACCACATCACGATGTGCCTCATCTCATCTCAAACTTCCACAGACATTTTTTTTAATTCACTATCCACAAACGATCGAAAATGCCAAGAAATCTTCAACAAGCAGCTGTCACCGTCACATTCGTACAATTTGACAAATTTCGAGTGGGACACAATTTCACGGGGCAGATGCGAGAGTACCGTGAAATTTTACGATCGGAGCGTCGATAATTCGCCCTCGTTGACTTGAGTACAAATCTGACGGGAGCGTGGCTAATCGGCGTTACCCTTGTCGACTGGAGTACAAATAAAACGATATGAAAGTAAAAGCAGTTTGTTATAGGTTAAAGGATCGGAAATTGGCAGTTATGAAGGAACTCAAATGCTTTTTAGGGTTCCGTACCCAAGGGGTAAAACGGGACCATATTACTAAGACTCCGCTGTCCGTCCGTCTGTCTGTCCGTCTGTCTGTCACTAGGCTGTATCCCATGAACCGTTATAGTTAAACAGTTGAAATTTTCACAAATGATGTCGTACTTTTGTTGGCGCTATAACAACAAATACAAAAAAAACCAGAATAAAATGATAAGAGTATTAAAGGGGGCTCCCATAAAGCAAACGTGGTTTTTTTACCATTTTTATAGATAATGGTAAGGAACCCTTCGTGAGCGAGTCTGACTCGCACTTGGCCGGTTTTTTTGAACACCCGACAGTGGCAAACAAGCTTACAATACCGTAGTCTTTAGACCCTTGCGTCTCTAGAGCGAAATAAGAAGGGCATTGCTTACCCTTTATCGACTTGAGGATTCGTTCTATCATAGGAACAGCTTAAGACAAAAAGTACCTTGCTCTCAACACACGAACAACGAAGCCAATGCAATAAAATCCTACGCTATCAATTTCCGTCAGACATACGTACAATATTATAATCCTTCATGAATATACATATGTACTTATATTATAATCCTGTTTCCAGGAGGGATAGGCAGGGATCAAGCCTTTCCATAGTTAAAGAATCTTAGGGTCTTGGTCTTGACAAACATGTTTGACGAACATGTTTTTTAACCTGATTGTTGCTATAATAGGACGGACCCAATATAGCGGTCATTGCGTGGTTGGAGGGTACCTAGCCTGGGGAAAATCCAGGGGCAACCTGTGGTGGCTCCATTCAAGGCCATAAGTCCAACAAATCGACAGTGACATGGATACAAATTACCTGTGTCAAATCATTAGCTAATAGCCATACCTTCCTAGACTATATATACTTCCCAAATTAAGTGTACTAATCAGCGGGGACGTCCACCGCGAGATCGCGACAACACAGACACATATAGTCCGCTTTCGTCCCGGTACCGCCGCATACCGGGTAGAGTCAGTCCGACGCAAGTCTCAGCTAGGCTAGGTTTTAGCGAACCAGCGATAAAACTCCCAGTAGTTCGATACCACTTACACCCCAGATTCGGTTGATACCATTCAACCAATCTCACTGGAGCGCAAACTCTTAGAGTATTCCAGTGTACAAACTTCCCCGCGTGGTCGTGCCGGAGGCTTCCCCTTGATTTTCCCCAGGCCACCCTCCAACCACGCAGTTCGACCGCTATATTGGGTCCGTCCTATTATAGCAAGTCAGGTTAAAAAAAAAAAAACATTTGTACTAATCATTATTTTTCAGACCTTTGAAGTAAGCACATCGACCACGAGTATTAATGAGCGTTATCGTAACACACAAAAGTGAAAGTTTGTTTACGACATATTTCTTAGATTTGTTATCTATTGCATCATTATGGAAATTGTTCATAATACGAATTGTTATTATATTTCGTTATTTCCATGGTATTATATTGATAACATATGATGGTCAGGGGTGACTACACGTGACCAATTATTATACTATTTTTTTTTAATTACTACACACCTTCGAGGTACCTTTTGACAATATAGGCCACTCCAGGTTGCGATGATTTTAGATTCGTATTATTGCATATATAATGTTAGTTATTAAATCATGTTAGATAGTCTGCTGGTGTTTGCTTGAGTTTAATCCAAGAGCCCTCTACGAATACTCTTTTTTTTTAAATTTCGCTGAGTTGTTCCTCCTCCGCTCATCTCTCTTAGACATAGTGGGGCAGTATAGTGAAGGGCTGCGTGTGCTATCCTTTTGGGCCCTCGGTCCATGGGTTCGCGTAGAGCACCGTCATTTGTTCGACCACCCCCGACTTGTCTGGCACCAATTTCGCATCACGCACCAACAGGTCAAACTCTTTCGTTTTCTCATGCCATCCTCCTCGCGTTATTCCCGGTAATGCCCCTAAAGGAGCCCGGGCCTGCTTTGACACCTATAATCCCAAGATTTGGCATAGGCACTAGTTACAAAAGCGACTGCCATCTGACCTTCCAACCCAGAGGTAAAACTAGACCTTATTGGGATTAGACCGGTTTCCTCACGATGTTTTCCTTCACCCAAAAGCTAACGGTAAATATTCCGTATATAAGTTCCGAAAAACTCATTGGTACGAACCGGGATTCGAACCCACGACCGCCGCTTGACAGCCGCATGCCTGAACCACTAGGCTACCGTAGCTAGCCATCTTTTTTCATGTACAGTGACCAGCAATAAGATCTGCCACAACATAGCACGCATAAATATCTGACACGACTCTATGTCTAATGCCATAAGGACGTGTCAGATATTTTTGCAGGCTTTGTTTCGGCAGATATTGATGCTGGTGACTGTACCTACACCAGATGTCCGATTTTCTGGAGATCATGTAATTAGCCAAGAGACGGGCTCCATCCTTCTAGCATTATTCCCGGATGAGCCCTATAGCCCGAGGTCCACATTGACATCTAATCCCAAGTTTTGACATAGGCACTAGTTTTCCGAAAGCGACTGCCGTCTGACCTTCCAAGCCAGAGGGAAATCTATCACGGGCTCCGTGACACAAAAAAAAGTTTAAGTGCCCAAATAAGTTTACCTACACAAAAATGACAAGCGGTGAAGTCGCATTTACTCGTAGTATACTTTGGTCGGGTTGTATCAACCGAATGGGGTTTGGGTAAATGTGTTGTCATATTTTTTAAATGAGCGGCCACTCGTTAAATTGGTATATTATGATAGATCTATTTTAAACAAACATATTTTGTTACGAAATGTAATACTCTAAAATGCATCGGAGCCGAGATATTTGCAATACATATTTCCGCAGGTCATATTGAAAAGTTATAAACCAAACTAAAACATCTCGGCTTCGATATTGTTTAACGCGTATATTTAGATATATATATATATATATATATATATATATATATGCGTATTAAGAGGTCCTCTAAAAGATTTTTACACAAACATCCGTGGCCGCTGCAAAAAAAATTACAATTTTTCTCATACAAGGTTACCCAATGCCCTTTACAGTAAAAAGTAAATACGGTAAATATAGCGCCAGCGGCTGTCAGCCTATATAAAACTGTCAAACTTCACATAGGTACAATCAGATTTTTCACGGACGTAACTTACGAAACATCTGCCCCTTAAATAAAGCCGGTCGGCTACAACGAATCCAGCGAAATAAGAATCTGACCTACTCAAAATGGAGCAATAAGTAGTAGATTGTTAACCGAGGGTTGAAAGCGACCCATTTCAAACGTGATATTTGGTTCGATGGTGAAACGGGTGCCCCTGTCTTAGTAGTTGAACACTCTACTTTTCATTTCGAATACTGGGAAAACCAAAAATTCTGAAACATTTTCTGAATCAGTCTGATTTTTATAACCTATTTTAAAAACGTTAGTGTGATTCTTCGATCATGCGTTAGTTTTAGTTATTTAATTTGTTAATTACCATGATTAAAAACTTAACACATTATAAAGATTAATAGCTACAATTTTATGATAATGTGGCTGCATCGGTTTCGGCCATTGTTAAATTTTCAGTTTATTGTTTCCTAGTTGTGTCTCTGTCTATTACTTTCATCCCTGGGGTCGAAATGCATCACTTTCAACCCGCTACTGAGAGAAACAATGAACTAAGTACTTTCAAAGTATGAGGTATGTAAAATATAATAAACTAACCATAGTACCTACTACGACTCCCACAAAATAAAAAACTAACTAACTACGAATATATTTATGTAATATGTCCCTGGACGTATACCCGTATGTTCCATTTTTAACCCCCGACGCAAAAAGAGGGGTGTTATAAGTTGAACGTGTCTGTCTGTCTATCTGTATGTGGTATCGTAGCTCTCTAACGGATGGACCGATTTGAATGCGGTTTGTTTTGTGTCATAGATAATTTTATCCTGAGTTCTTGGCCATGTTTCATCAAAATCTGTTCAGACGTTATTGAGATATTGGACTTTGAAATGAAAATGTCGGGGGTGTTTCAACTTTTCTAAGTTGTGGTTATGACTACGGAAATGAAACCATTTCCTGACAATGCTGACGAATAGGTACTACAATCTGTAGGTATCTATACTTTATATTTAAATATATACGGTACTGATGTTGTATTTTTTCTAGAGATAACGATAGTTCTATTCCAAATCTATTGTTCAAATCTCGAAGCCGTGAGTACCTATTTCAATCATGCTACACTATTATCACATGCTACACTCCATCCTACACTTTGAAGCAATAGAGCAATGAACTTGATAAACCGTTGTCTCTCGGTGACTGTACCGTGTTCTAGCTCAAAATTCAATTCTAAATTCAAATATTTATTCTGCATGGAGGCCTCAAGGGCTGTTGTTTTACATGTGAGACTGAGAGGCGTTAAAATACGAGTGTGGTTTTATGAAACGAGCGTCAGCGAGTTTCATAATAGGATCACACGAGTGTTTTAAGGCCTAATTATGTACAGTTGCATACACTACTTTATCTACACACATATCATAAGTAGTAGTAAGTAACAGCAAAAAACCAACAATAAAAATGACAACAGCAATGGCGGCAATTCGATCATCTCTCATGACGAAAGTTTTTTTTTTAAATCATAGACAAACGAATGAAGTCCCTATACTCATATCACTCGAGATCAAATGTCGTACGGTTTGTATTAAAAAACGTACTGAATTGACATTTCGTATCGATAACTGTTTTAATATTTATAGATACTAGAATAGACCTTCTTGAGTTTTGACAGCTGTTCCAAATTTAAATGTAATTCAACTATTGGTTGCCGATATCGTAAAGTAAAAATTACGATGCACCCACAGATAAAGATTTCCTAATATAGTCTATTTGCTTATCGCTGGTAAACATATCGGTCGGGCGCGGATGGCGGGGTCGCCGCACATCTCGAGCAGGTACAAACCTATCACAAGTACCTAACTACTACAATAATATCCCTTTCCATATAAGATTAGAATTTAAACGGATGAAATCACCTACTTTTCATCGTTTATCTAGGATATCAAAAGTAATTAATGCACTAGTTTTACTTATTACGACTTACTGATCGTATATGGAATAGGGTATAAGTACCTACCACTGGAGCAAGCCGGGCGTGCGGCGGCAGCTACCTTTCCGTGTCGACTGAGTCTGCATTTATTAGTAGATATTATCTCAATACACCTAATTAGTTTATACGATTTATAAGGTACATTTATATATAAACACCTTCATGGTGTAATAACTGAGGGTTCATGTTTTCTGCCAACAAACTGTTATGCAGTTTGGCAGATAAGGTTAATTTTATATTATGTAACCTGTTTTTTTTTGTAATAAATAAAATTAAAAAAAATATTGTAGAGAACTTATGATATGTGTGTAGATAAAAAAAAAAAAAAAAAATTGAACTGTTTATTTCAATAAAAGATTATTAAATTACATTCTTTAACTACTAATCTTAATTTTAAAAGATTTTTTGAGTTAAGGAGCCTGCCTTAAAACTAATATAAGTACTTATCTTTACTGTTTACGACTTAATTTTAACAGGTGCCTTTTGACTATCAAACGTGTTTTACTACACGTTTTACCCTCAATGTTACGTATTAACTCGTCCTGAAATCTATTTAATATTGCAGGTAGGATACAACTCCAATCCCTATTCCCGTATTCATTATTACTTTTTCCCACCTCAAATGTGGTGTGTGGGTGGTTAGATAAGCTACGAAGACGGCTCGGTCTTGTTATTTTCTTTAAATTGGTTATATTGTTATTGTACTGTGTTATAATTGCCAGATTGTTAGATAAAGTGACATTGAATACATAGCAACAATTAAAACATAGATTTTGCCGAGAGATGTATAGTCTCCCGGTTATATTACAATGAACATATCCTATAATAAAGAGTGGTAGAGAGCCTTCACTCATCAGCGCCAAAATGAAATAAGTAATGTAAAATAATGGAGATGCAAAGAGTCCCGTGGGCACATTATTATGTTTTATAGATGTAAAAGGTCTCTAAATGTCAAAAAAAACACGTCAAGGGACTGTTGTCCTAGGAGACCTATTGGTACACCTATCACCTGTCTGAATCACGTAAATATTTCCCACCTGTTCCATTGGTTACTTAGTCCGATACCGTGTAGGCTCAGACAAGAATAGGTCTACGGTCTCCCCCGTAGAAGGCGACTGAGGGGGTGGTCGGGGTCGCAGTGCTCTGGCGGGGGCTGGGGCACTCACTTAAGAACCCGAGGAACGACAACATTTCCTTACCCTAGGACGAGCCAAATGTGGCGAGGCGCGGGGGAGGCTCCAGTGCGTTCAGCAGTCCTCCTCCTGAGGACTGCTGAACGCACTGGAGTCCCCCGCATGAGAGCGCAGATGCAGGGCACCGTGGAGTTTTTGGCGGATAGAAATACAACATAACCCAGTCATTTCCCGATGACTGAGTCTCTTCGCTGGGTTTCTCCAGGATAAAAAAAGGCCGCATTTCCCTTTGTTCTAAAACCATCAGTTCTTCCTTAAAACCATGAAAGTTTCATAATCATTATAATTATAAAACAAACCTAACCTAAAGAGTTGTGCACGATAAGTACCTACTGAACAAAAAAAAACGTTTCGAATAAACTGGCTTATTGTCGAAATGAAATTCCGTTACATTTGGGTAATCAAATTTATAGTGATTGCGATAGGATACCTGGCTCTACCATATTTAGCTATATGATGAGGTCCCAAAATGTAACGGGTTAGATTATCCGTCGGGTAAGTTTAGGTCCGAACTTTAGGTACTAAAATTTCTAGAATTCTTCTCTATCTTAATTTGAAGCCTAATGGATTACATGCAACTCCAATGTGTTAGAAAAAAATAATACCTAAGATCTAAATCAATGGAATTTGCTTAGAAAAATGAAAAAACTATGTAAACAAACAATGTATTGAAATTGACATTTAATGTCAATTTCAGTATGATGGTTTGTTTACGTAGTTAGCAAATTCCATTGATTTAGATCTTACCTACACGCACGGCTTTCACAAGATGGCGCGCGAGCTCTCTCGATTTTTCTCGCACTGTATGTACTTCTCTTTCTAATTTATTTTTTTACGTTTTATGTACCTAGTTAGGATAGGAATCTCCAATGAAAAAATATACAGTGTGTTACCGACATGCGGGCATTTATTAAAACTGATAATAATATGTTCCATTAGCAATTGTTTGCATGTATTTGCAAACATAATTATGTAAATTAACTGCGCAATTAATTTTCCAAAATAAAAACCTTCAATGGAGTAGATGTACGCCGCCGTACTAGACAAAGTATAAAGAGCTGTCACACTTATCAATTTACTTTGCTGAACATGGCTGGCAATTTAAATTTTGATAGAACATGTATGAGTCGGAATTATAGATAGATATCTGTGTTAAGGTCATGATTAATTTAATTTAAAGAACTACGTTAATTTACCCTGCTTAAAAAAAGCCCGCTTACCGGTAACGCACTGTATATTCAGCTAAGTGGTCGCAAACCGACACACTAAATTAGATGGTCAATAACTGGACCAGTTTTCGAAAAACAAACCTCGTATGTTAAAAATATTTACAAATATAAACAAACCTTGCGTATTATCCTCCCCACCGTCGCTCTCTTCACTCCCAACGCTGACCGGACTCTCTCTCTTCTCCTCTCTTACCCTCCCATCTGGAGGCACAGGCGCTAACACCCTAGACAGCCACGGCTCCCCATAACCTAGTAAAAACGGTATCGACATCCCATTCTGTATAAATGGCGCATTCAAATAATATCTCATTCTATTCATCTCTTCTTCATCTTCTTCTGAATTTCTAGAATGTTCCGACTGGTTTTCTATGTCGATTTCTGGAGATTTTCGGTTGTTACCGATTATTGAGTCTATGGAAAACGGTTTGGGTTTTTTCGTTTGCGTTTCTGCCGTTTGGGGGTCCATTTTTAACACACACGTTTTAGTTCTGACGGGATTGTTTCAAAATTATAATACACACAAATTTAATTCAAAAAATAATCATTCTATTAGAAAGTCATTTTTATATTTACTACAAATACACTAAATGTTATTTATTTGTAATCACTCAATGTAAACAGTCCACTTGCACGGTCATTTTTGTAAGGAAAATACACTTCTCGACTAGTGTTGTGACTAAATTTTAAATCGAATTTCGAATTCGATCTTCGACACGTCCGTCCGCCGCGCGGCTTAGGCGCTACTCGTTCAGCCAACCAACCACGCCTACATATGGGGTGTACTCAGACTTATTTCATTAATGCTCGCCGCGCGAATATAAGCTCTATTACTAGCGGTTTAATACAGCTATCATTATCACGCCTCTCGCTTGCTTAAGATCTTATATTTGTATAGTTTCTTTGGAAAATAAACCTTATTCTAACGTCTTAAGAGCGGCTTTTCAGAACAATCGGTTTAAGAAGGATTCAGTTACTTAGACATTTAAATCTAAACCATACTGACTTCGCATAGACGTAGATTTTCATTTGTTTTTGGAAACGAAAAGAACCTTTGAACTCGAAGGAAGAAGTGATTAAGGACTCTTTTGTATGACGTTAGAGTGAGCTGGGTGCTGCTATTAAGGCGTGTTAGAGGGAGATGCAGGGATATGTTTGTGGGCATAGTACACACTGATAATTGGTGGTGATCAGAGTGTTTTGCCAGTGTCAGCACTTGGTGAATTCAACGTTTTATGCTGCGCTTAGTGGGTTTTATGATGGGACATGTTTTTATACGAGTAGGTACCTTGTGTTTTTTTAGAGTATTATACCCAATTACTTATTGTAAAGAACAAGCAACTCGTAAGAGTGTTACATTAATGCAAGCTACGTCTTATGATAAACTGATTTTACCCTTTCACGCCTAAACCGCTAAACCGATTATGATGAATTTTGTATCACGAAGAAGTACATAGTATACTTTTTATCCCAAAAACCATCCCTTAAGGGAGGAGTTCCACGCGGCCGAAGTCGTCACGACCTAATCGTGGGCAAAAGCTCCATTATACTAACGATTAGAAAAATCTAGTCGTGTTCTCTAGTCTCATTTAATCTTTATGCGATTCCAAGGAGATTTTTCTCGAGCGCGGAAGGCATAAGCGTGTCTCTGTCAAGGGGGCGTGGTCAACTCTAATCAAGGCTCCACCGTAATAAAGACTTTTGACATCCTCGTTTGCGCAGTTACTTCTGACTGTACCCAATTTTGGAAAACGCTCAGCTCCTGAGCCTCTCTATCACTGGTTATCGTGAGATCAACTGATACGACCTGTATTTCATCCATTTTTTTCCCGGGCAAGTCCACTGGCCTGTCCAAACCCGCCATCGTCATTAGTGGACATTTCCCCCCGCTCCCTCCTCCACCCCTTCCAAATTGACTGCAGCTATTACTCTTAGAGATAAGTTATGGCGCGAGTTTTGTCATATTTTGCGTGAAGACGTCATACTTATACATATCAAGATATTATCTAGGTTAAGTAATAATCTGTATTGGTCTAATTAGATGGTTATCTAATGGGGCTCAAAAATGCCTTTTTGGACTTTAACTTTTTACAGATTTTATATTAACTTGCAATTTTGTTTAAGATAAAGTACTTAGTAAACATAATAATAATAATAACAAATCAGCCTATATACGTCCCACTGCTGGGCACAGGCAGGATGAGTGGGAACGGGCAGTAAGTCCCCACGCTGGCCCAGTGCGGCATGGGGAATTCACATACACCTTTGAATTTCTTCGTGGATGTATGCAGGTTTCCTCACGATGTTTTTCCCTCACCGAAAAGCTAACGGTAAATATCAAATGATATTCCGTACATAAGTTCCGAAAGCTCATTGTTACGAGCCGGGAGTCGAACCCATGACCGCCGTTTGACAGCCGCATGCCTGAACCGCTAGCAGCGTAAACATAATTTACTTTTAACAAAGTTTTAACCGACTTTAATTCAGTACAGGTCGACACACGTAAAAAGAGCCCTGGCGGCCATATAAAATGTATGGCCGCCAGGGTTCTTTTTACATGTGTCGACCTATACCTACTCCTTCAAGTCACATGAACATTTCACATTTCCTTTCCACTTTACCACAAGAACATTGAGTACCTATTCCAGAATAAATCCAATTCACTGTAGACAAAAGAATGGGACCGATCTATTAGCATCTCCTTCCAAACAAAAAAAAATTGTACTAATCGGTTAATAAATGACTGAGTTCTAAGTCTAGTAATAAACATTAAAAAAAAACAATGATAAAAAAAATACAACCGAAGTGAGAATGACAACCTTCTCCGTTTTTTTGAAGTCTGTTTATAATGGCGACGGGTTCAATTTATGATGTATATTCCTCTACCACCACAAATAAAATCATTACCTACCTATCATCTTTCAATTTCGAAGATGGCAGCTTGACAACTAGAAACTATAAAATATGATAAAATTACAGTTCCTAGTCTAGTCTCGCCTTTCACAATAGCGTCTCACATTATTAAACAACTCCGTAAATACCTTTACAAAGTAATTCTTAGGAATCATCCACACAGTGTCTTTTTTGCTGTATTGAAAGTGGGTAGGTAACCATCAGTGTTGGTAAAGACTCAAGTAATTCGAGTCTCTATTTCTAAGACTCGACTTAGTTCAGTTAGAGTTCTTTTTATCTTAGGGGGTACTTGAGTTTTCTATAGAGACTCGAGTCTTCTGTACTCGGCTCGAGTGTTTTGTTACGCTTAAGTCTTTTGGAACGACTAAGTTTTTATTAGAACTCAACTCAACTGGACTTATAGGAGTCTTACGATACATACCTAAAACTATGTAGTTTTGTGTGATTGCCAAGTTGCAGAATTTTATTTAATAAGAATGTATGTAAGAATGATGAATGAATCAAATTTAATAAAGATAAGAATGCCTAGGCGAGACTTGGGGCTACGAAATGTCTCACAACTTTTTACGGTGGAAGAGTTTCCAGACTTGGCGTCTTTTTTACATGGAATGTTTTTTATGGGATCTATATACTTCTTTCGAGCCTTCAGACCGTTTCTGATACTTCACATCATTGTGTTATTTTCATCTTTTATTTAGTACATAAACTTCAAAACTAAGTTTTCATATAGGACTCGAGTCTTTTTGACAAAGGACTATAGTCGAAATAGGACTATAAAATATATGATGGCTTGAGTCTTTTCTTAGCTTAAGTTGTTACTACAGGACTCGATTTCGACTAGAAAAAAGACTCGACTTACGACTCAAAAGACTCGGAAGTCTTTGAAGCTCAGATTCCCGTAAATATGAGTCGAGTTCTTGCAATTTAGACTTCAAGGACTTGAGTCTTTACCAACACTAGTAGGTACGGTTATAGTACTTACAGATTGATTACCTAGGTATACCTAGATGCTGCTCTACCACAAAAAATCTAATCCCGAAGTTCGTAACGTGTATCTCCATTTTTGACGTTCGACTAAGTCTAGGTACGTATATTATCTATACGTGCAATATAGATAGAGATATCCGAACTTCAAATTACGATTTTTGTCGTTAAGTATCCCGGGCACGGTAGTGCCCCCGCCAAGTCGAGGAAAACAGCGGCCCGTACCGTTTTCTCGAAGCATTTCAGGCCAGTTTTGACCTCCCTATAACTTCGTTGAGGATAAAACTAGAAGCTTGAATTTTCAGTAACCAAGCAGGCATTGTATAAACACGATATACTTATTTCAATTTTCATTCAATTTTAACCAGTAGTTTAAGAATTATAACTATAATCAAAGTTTCTGAATTTTGTCACTCACTCACTGACTCACTGACTGACTGACTGACCGATCATCAAAACTCTAAGGCACTTCTAATAGCAGACATAGAACCTTCAAATTTAGAAGGTGTTTAGACTGTTTAGTCTAGATAAAAATCAAGGAAAAACTAAAATATTAAAAAGCTGAGGCGTAATTCGTTACTATTAATTTGTGTTCATACAGTATTCGGTGTGAATGATTCCTAAGCAGTCAGCACACCTCGTATTAGCTTCCCAAATTGATATTGCGAGCAGAATATTTATTGAACTGCAATAAAATAAAGACAATAGAACATTGAGTGTGTAGATGATGATGATAATAGATGTAACCTACCCAAAGAGAATGTTACCACTACGTTCTAAGAGACCGGACTTCGAACTAAGTTTTGGATGACAGCTAGTGACATTGTCATTTGATTTTGACATGCTAACTCATTGATGATTTAGCTATTTTGCCATTACCACATTAAAAAGTCCAATACGGAAGTACGACTGTACACACAAAATGGCACGAAAGGGATTAGGGATATGTATTACTTAACATTATCGATGTAGATAATAATAGTACGCAACGTTATCGATATCGATAAATTATGATGGTCGGTCCACTGCATGAAGAGCAAATTATTGTACTGTATCGAGACTAACAAAATAATAACAGGATAATAAATGTTTTAAGACGGTTTATTTCACACCCATTTAGAAATTATAAAAAATATTTAGTAGTAGATAGGTATATTTATGTTTACAAAATTTCACCAATTTTTCCAATAACTACTGTCTCTTTTTCGTTCTAAAGCAGTCCCAATGTATTTCCATAATTCTTCTTGTTATAACACAGGTCGTCTAGTACCCATAACACAAGCCTTACTGAGCTTACTATGGGACTAGGTCGATTTGTGTAAGATTGTCCCCGTTATTTTTTTTTAGGTCAAACCTCTTGTATTACCCAAGTGACGTTAATTTTCAAAAGTAAATCAACGTATACGCTCAATATTCCGTTGTGGGTATCCACTTACATATTTCGTTATAACATTATAGGTTAAACTTGACCTTACGGGGATGAAACAAAACAAAAAGAAAAATTTTGAATGTCTACCAACTTAATCTATATTCATGCTTATGTAAGTAGATTATGTTTAAATTGCCACTTCCATTTTTCATTAGCGCTTTCTCCCTACAAAATGACAAGTAATAAAACAACAACTATCATCATACTCTCTCATTTATCTCCAGCACCAAATTATCCGTCTCTAATACTAAATTCACACACAGTTTCCCAAATCTCATCCCATCCATTAAGTCAGCGCCATTACGACCCTCTATAAATCCCTATAATAGAATCAACTTACTCATAACAACATTAATATGACCATAAAATTAAATATTAAAACACGCTGTGAATCAACGATCCGTCCAAATTGCTTTCCACAATCAAATCCCCATCCTTTTCCCACCCGCGAAAACTAGATCATCAGACAAGGACAGGCATGTTTGAGCAGGCTCCGCTTTGATTACGGGCTCGTAAGTAATGAGCGTAGTCACGCCCAGCAATCACGTTCCGCCGCCGCGATTGGTCTGTTTCGAGTTTTGAAATGAGAACGGTTTTTTTTATAATTTCCTTTCATTAGCGACAAAACGATGGCACGGCACGCGTTCAGCCGGCTTTTGATCCCGGGCGGTTTCATTTATCTTGTTATGCTTATTGAATTGTCTCTAATTTGATATGTTGACAACGCAACGTCTAATAAACCAAAGTAGTTTAGCATAATCAGCGCATATCGATCTTACTGAAAGACACTGAATTTTGTTAAAATTTCAGGTTTTGAACTTTACAGATTGAAATAAAGAGAGAAATTGAAATTCTATTGGTGCGAGCTGCATGGATTCCGATTCAAAGAATCCTTCAACCAGTCCCCTTTTATGACGTCGAATCCAACGCACAATAATGTATATTTTTTATAAGCAATATTGCCAACCCACATACAAATACAGCTTCAAGACAGTCCGACAAAAATAAATACATTATGTACCTATTTAATAAACCAATATTGGTTTTCGGGGTTAGACATTTAGAATAGCTCCACTTCGCCCGTGGGTGTCGTAAAAAGCGACTATAGGGTTGAAGTATGTTGTGGACGATGGACTAGCAACCTTTCACTGCAATATTATATTTTTCCAACTTTAAACCTATAAAGTGTCTAGAAATAGCACTGAAGATTTAATTATGTAGGTATACGCACTCGTATAATATAATGTGTTTTGCCTGCCCCGTTTAGGATAAAAGGCGTGATTAATTTCATTAAAAACAGATTTGGAAAGTCAATTAAGGGTAAAGGTAACTATATGAATACCTAATAAACATATGGATATAAGAAAAAAAATACCTCAAAGGTACTTTCTTACAAAGACTGAAATGTTTTTATATCAGTAACCTATTTTTTCCTTTTATATCGTTATTAAGTATTTCCTATTTAACTTCCAGTACTTACAGTAGGTACTTAACTATGTAGGGACGTTGTCTTTGCCAAAGTTTTAAATCATTTTTCACTCACTTGCTGATGCTTGCTGACTAGGGAATGCAAGTTGCAATATCGTAAGATTTCAGACCTATTAGGCGAGAGATTAGATTAGATTACTTAGATTTATTTATTACACAATAAAAAATTTGACGACCGCTTTAGCCTAGTTGGTAGTGACCCTGCCTACGAAGCAAGAGGTCCTGGGTTCGAATCCCGGTAAGGGCAAAAATTTGTGTGATGAGCATGAATATTTGTTTCTGAGTCATGGATATTTTCTATGTATTTAAGTATTTATATGTAATATATATTGTCGTCTAGTTCCCATAACACAAGCCTTACTGAGCTTACTATGGGACTAGGTCGATTTGTGTAAGATTGTCCCCTTATATTTATATTTATATATTTATTTATTTAAATTGCAATTTATTTTGCATAAATTCTACCATGATCGTCAATTTTAATAATAAACTTAATGAGAACTGTAAATACAAAATAATATAAAAATGTGTCCCGAAAAGGATCGTCATTCATTATAACAATAACATAATATTTTCTAAACTATATTAATATGTCAAAACATATGCTCTGAGGTCGAAACACATCTTTCATTTCAAGAAGGATTGTCACGTTTAATAAAAAATATCATACATTGATAACTATAATGTTAACAAAAATCAATGTCAATTTAAGAAAAACAAAATTCACAGTTAAAAAGTCATTTCCATGTAGGTATGTACTCGTTCACGGACTACAGAGGGTTCTTAGAATTCCATAGCCAAATAGCAAAAAACGGAACCCTTATGGATTCGTCATGTCTGTCTGTAGTGATGTGTGTCTGTGTGTCACAGGTATTTTACTCGAAAATTATAAGGTGAATTTGAATACAGTTTTGTAATTAAATAATTAAACAAAAAAAAATTTTAGGGGTGCACTCCATACATAAAACTGAAAGGCAAAAATTTTTCTTTCATTGCTAGCCCACGTGTGGCACATCAATCGATAGGCCTTTCAAAATAAATATAAGGTTTTTCAGCATTTTTTTTGATTAAGTGAATAGAGTCGAAAAAAAAATATGAAAAAATCATGAACATATAGGTTAAAAAAATAGCGAAAATTTTTTTGAACAAGATCTGTCACGGAACACTTGTTGTGCGTTGTCCGACACGCATTGCAGTGCATTTGGCCGCTTTTCAACAATACATTTCTCAGTTTGCGCAGGAATGTTTCATCAGTGGTTCATTCCTTAGATTGGCCGGTAAGCGTTCGTAATCACTGTAATCAGTGGGTCTGTGCGGATCTCGCGAGATAAATAATTAATAAATAAATAGATATTAGGGGACAATCTTACACAAATAGACCCAGTCCCAAACTAAGCAAAGCTTGTACGATGGGGTGCTATGGGTACTAGACGACGATAAACATATATATATATATATATATATATGTATAAATAAATACTTAAATACATAGAAAACATCCATGACTCGGGCACAAATATTCGTGTTCATTACACAATGCCCTTACCGGGATTCGAACCCAGGATCTCTTGCTTCGTAAGCAGTAGGGTCACTACCAACTAGGCTAAAGCGGTCGTCCACCATTGCAACCATTCTATCGAGAATTACGAGATCTCGCGAAATTAGGCGTATTTCACTGAAAACGTGTTTTTTTTTAAATTCCTTTGACTGATTGTCAAAATATGTAAGTAATAAAAATAAAATCTGCATCAAGTTAGATTATCCGTTTTTTTTCAATAAAAATATAATACAACATTTTTTTGATTATTATTTAACTAACCATGAGGTTTTAATAGAGCTTAAAGTATTTGAAAGTATTACAATTTCATCAGTAAGCAAGTATAATTAAAGTACCTAAGTAAGTTTTAATTTGTCACTCAGGTGAAACTTTTGTCATGTCGTGCTTTATATGGATAGCTCAATCTCATAAGAAAATTGTACGAGACTCAGTAGCGTAGAATATGGACGAGTTCTCGTGAGATCCAGATTACATTCCCTATTACTGACTGTAGAAAAAAAGTACGTCTACACTAAGTAAATCTTTGTCCAAAGGAAATAAGACGTGCATTAGAAAATATCAGAAACAAGATTACCTAAACTTTATTTCGTAAAGTTCGCTTAAATAATAATATTCAACAAATCAACAATTCAAATGACGAAAACTTAACGCCATAAACCTTTTAAAACAACAATAAACGCATTAAAACGAAATAAGACTCCAAATTCCGAAATCTGAATCGGACCCCTAACGTGTCGAATGAACGTCATGTCACATCACTATTTAAGTCGATAATAAAAAAGTACGATCAGTCCGTAAATCAAAGTCTAAGTTAAACCTTTTATACGGGTGTTAAGGTTCATATTACAATGTGGTAAAATTGAAATATGAAGCGTTTTGCTTTTGATGACAAGGCTAGTTGAGTGCACTTAACGCGCGTCGCTAATCCTAATAACAAGACCAACTTAACCTTACACTCCTAAAATCAAGTATAGAACCCTATCGCATTACAATAGAATTCGTTTTAAAACCACTTTCTTCAATGCGTTGTTACATACAACTTTGCATTTGGATTTCGAATACTAACGGCATTTTGCTGCTAAATTGATGGATGTGAAACCTTAAGGCAAGGGTTTAAGGTTTCATTTTTATTGGCTATTAGTTTTGGAATGTTTTGGTGAAGTTTGCACTTTGGAGTCGATTCGCGCCCGTTTTTGGGAAATGGCGGTCTTATGACGTTTTTGACAGCTAGAAGGGCGGCTAACAATGATAATCGAGTCACTGCACAAATTATCGTTTTGATTGTTGACTATTTTTTATGTTATTATATAATTTTTAGTTTTTATTTTTGTCTTCACTTGGTTTCTATTAAGTATTTTTTATATGTGTATTAAAAACGAAGCTACTTTGACAATCTGTCATCACTATTTGAAAAGGGACCACCTGTCAACACAGTCCATTTTATCTTTTTATTTAGCGACGATGAAAGGTTAATAACCGTTTGACATTGCCTGACACGACTTCGTAAATGATATTACTTTTAAATATATGTATTTATATTTAATTAATATTGGGAGCTGTATTTAGGTAGGTAACACTTAATTGAAATGCCTCAAAGACCTTGTACTTATCTACCTACTCCTTTAATAAAGATATTTGACTTAGTTTCTGCACATGCTATTCAGAAGAAAGGAGTAATTGTGGCCTCAAATAACGAATTTCAATTTTCCTCAAAGAAGGTGTGAAAAGAATATGTGCCACTCTGTAGCATAATTATTTCCGTCTCCCTCGTTACACTCAAGATTGTACTTCAGATTCCCTCTCTACGCTTAGATTGCAGAGTCTTTGGACTCTTTTGGCTCCATTCAGGATTCAATACCGCCCTCGCCTGTTTATATAATTTTGCTCCCTTGAGATACAATCTATGATTATAGTAAAACTAAAACTAAAATAAACTTGTATATTAGCCCCTAGGACCATTTCTTTTAGACGTAATGTATTAATATTGTATATCAATAATCCTGCTAGAAGTAAGTTTTGATGTTAATAGCTTAATTAGATTATATCCACTAATTGTACTATTTTACCCTAAATAAATCATTTTTTTTTAAATCATAGTGTCATATATAGTGAAGTAGGTAGCAATATTTTTTACCGCTTATATTATTATTTATTAACTATCCGAACACCGTTCTAATTATTTAATTACACTTCCATTAATTCCTCAGACAACTTGGGCTGATCGTGGGCTGATCCGAGCACCATAAAAAAACTAAACAGTTGTCAAACAACATCCTGTCACATGTGCCAACAGGAGAATTCGAATTAAAATACCAGATACTAAACGCAATCAATACAAACGTCACTAAACTGTTTCGACTGGCTGAAAGCGCCAACGCGCGATGCCATAAAAAAAAACTTTTTCAGATCTAATTTGGTGCCAAATAACTTCCAAATAACAATTAACAAAGTCGTCAGCCTAACGAGCGTTTTGTTTGATGGCTTGAACAGACTGGGATTTATCGGTGGGCGGGAAACGGTAGGAAGTTTAGTTGGGGATTTAACAAACTTTAATATAATTACATGTGTTAGTCTTTAATCATTACAAGCTAGCGACTGTAGCCTAGTGATCCAGGCATGCGGCGGTCGTGGGTTCGAATCCCGGCTCGTACCAAATGTACTGAGTTTTTCGGAACTTATGTACGATTTACCGTTGGCTTTTCGGTGAAGGAAATCATCGTGAGGAAACCGGTCTACCCAATAAGGTCTAATTTTCCCTCTGGGTTGGATGGACGGTTAGATGGCAGTCGCTTTCGTAAAACTAGTGGAGGATGACGAGTCTCTATAGTCATCTAATTTATTTTAGTTATAATTATATAGTTAAGATAGACGTAATTAATCTTCTACATAACTAGTCGAGTATGGGTGATTATTTACTAGGATGGGTGTTGTGTTGTGATTGGTCATTCATTACTTTTGTTTTTTTCAGGTTCATTTCAAGCCCAACTTTTTGGCTCTCTCTCTCTCTAGTTCTAGGTAGGTAATTCATTTATCATTGTAGTTAATTTTGCAGGACTTTCTGAAAACACGACTATGTCACTCGTAAATCTTAAGTGGCACAAAAATGCTCCATTCAAGTAAATGCCTTGTTTAGACCAAGGTACTTACCTTGCCTTATCACATATTGTAAGACCGCTATGTATGAATAATTTCGGTGAGATTGGGTCGCCCTGTCTTACTCCGCGGTTTATAATTAAACCCTACCAACTTGGGCTTTTTTTTCTTTTTTTATATCGATGTGGAAATGTTTTATACAGTATACCCCCGGTTGGGAAATAGGGGGTTATGTGGGACTCACTAATACATAGCATATCCAACCCAACTTAGGCCTATTTTTTCTTACCTCAACATCACCTTACTTTTACTATTTAAGTATTATATTTTTCAATATATATTTATGATCTTTAAGCACTATTAATTGTTCTGTAGGAAGGCTACCTAAAGTATGTATGTATGTAAATACCACCAGGCAAGCCGTACACTTGTTAGGTACCTATTACACCATCGTGGTATTAAAAAAATGTAACTTAGTGATAACCATACTGTAGGTAGGTATATATATGTCCTATTCACGGCCGACTGCGAAGTTTTGTCGTAAATCAAGGACTAGGGGAAACGAGGAGGTTTGAGATATTGAGGTTGTGATATTTAGTCTATCACAAGTAGGTACTTATTTACGGATTATACGCATGTGATCAAACTAAGTTGTGTGGAATTCATATTGTGCAGAATCGCGAATAGGCAAAAACAAGATTGCGTAGAAATGATGACTGTGAAGCATTACGAATGTGATCAAACTCGGTTGTGTGGAATTCATATTGTGCAGAATCGCGAATAGGCAAAAACGATAATGGCATAAACCTCGTATAATCCTAATTTAATAATTATACCGGATGGGAAGGAACGCAGAACTTTCGAGAATATCACATGTACTTACCTTATATTAAATGATAAGTACTTACCTACCAGGGTATTGTTACAAGTTAAAGAAATAGGGTAAGTGCAGGACAAAAGTCCGAATTCAGCCGAAACTAAAATAGGTAGGTACACCACAGTGGCCAAAGTTATGACTCCCCAATAAAGCGCGCAATAAAACAATACCCATCCGTCGTCAGCTGTCATTCTGCCATCTTTATTTTTAGAACTCAAAGGCGCGAAACCGTACCGCATTTCGCGCCCCATTGCGCTCCCAACGCGATTTTCGGTTCCATTTTCAAAGACGCTAAAATGTTGCCAGGGCAATAAAATAATGTTAGTCGAGCGTTGCCAGCGCTGTCGGTGACAAATTGGTTAATTGCATTTTAAAAATAGAACGGTGCGTTCTAATTGGGGATGTTGACATGTGTGTTAATGTCCGATGAGATAGGGTTAGTACACATTGGAGTATCTTGGAACTGTGTAGACGTTACCATTGATGATGATGATGATGATACGTTTAGGGGGAGGCCTTGAAATAATGCTAAAGAACTTGTCATTGATACTTACACACAATACGGTGGACGCAAATAACGGCAGTCTTATGCGACCTTTTCCAGACAACGTTAGGTTCATAATAAATCATATTTAATATTTGAATACTAATGAATAATTTGAAGACTAAATAAATAAATAATGCTGTAAGGTAAAAACTATTATTAATATCTGAATCATATTTTCGAAAAATATGCCTTTTATTTGATAACTATTGTGTTCATACTGTGTAGATTACTTGAAATGCGAGGGCGTTAATTTTACAAATAGTTTTAAAACACAGTATCAATCACAATCACTAAGGAAATCAACTATCAAAATAATACAAATAATCGATCAAACTTTATTCAATACACAATGTCAAACCCAGTAATCAAAATTAAACCTTAACTATCTTAAAATACGTTTCATTCCATACAGAGTAGCCATAAATACAGCGAGAAAATAAAAACCGAAACTTATCATTTAAAAAGTGATCAACTTTGAACTCTATATCAGCGCTGTAGGGTTTATACTGCCTTGCAAGAAATTGGGGATAGGTCGTTATGACATCGGAATGGTGTGTAAGGGTGGCTCCCCACAAGCGTTTCCAGTTCTCGTTAACAAATTATACGTTTTGAGTGTTAGTGTGTACGCAGACTTAGGAATGGCGGTAACTGGCCACAGGAATTAAGAGGTAGATCTACCTAATAGGCTACTGGATACACTTAAGAGTGAAATTGGGTATATAAGCTTTGCAAATACAGTCGATGAAAAAGGTAACCGTTTTTATTCCAAAAGGGCAACTTTATACATCCAGACCTTGCGTCAAATCCGGTAGTTCTGATTTTTGTTAGACTTGTTTATGATTTTGGTCCAATGAATAATCCAAGTTTGTGACCTAGAGCGCCGTACGCAAACGCAACTTTATCAAACATGGAAAATACCGCAAAAGTTTTTATTATAATTTATAACCCTAAAGACCTAATTTTTTGAAAGTACCTTCTCAGGATCTTTTTAAAGTACTGAGACTAAATTTGCTACAATATGCGACTAGAATTGTCTCTGTGGATCCAATAGTTTCCGAGATACCGCCTTCCAAAGGTTATACTTTTTCGAACTTCGCAACATTAAGTAGCACACTCCGCTACTAATGGAACTTCATCCCGCAAGAAAAAGAATGCAAAGTTTGAAGAAATGACGAATTTTTAAAAGCTTTATCTCGGAAACTATTGGGCCGACAGAGACAAATCTAGTCTCATATTGTAGAAAATTTAGTCTTCTTTAAAAACTTTCTGAGAACGTACTATCAAAACATAGGCCTTTAGGGTTTTCTCGGGATTTTTGATTATTGTCCCCATTTCATGCTAATTAAAATATATAATCATATACCGAACTCCATAAAAAACATTGAGGAAAATACAAAATTAAACAAACATTTAAAAAGATACCTCATTGACAGATGTTTCTATAGTTTAACAGAATTTTTTAATGATTAAGTAACAGTACTTCGATAGCTCTTACTTTTTATTTTGAATTTTTTCACCGTGCCATAATAATTTTAAAATAAATAATAATAAAACTGCAGTGTATTGACAGCTAGTAGTATAAATATCAGTTTTTTTGTATAAATAGTAGTATAAGTAAAATTATCTTATTTTATGTTACAAATTAGTCTTTAAGTATGTTGCTGTGCCCTTGCAGGGCGGGCGTCACAGGTAAACCTATCCTTAATTGCATCTCTTTAACTGTAATGTGACTTGCAATAAATATAATAGCTTTGATGAGTAATTAACAGATAACTGTGTCATTCCCTCGTTGCTACACGCTGCAATTATAATATTTGGCACCAATGTTGCCGATTAGGACGCGGTCCAAATCGTAAACGCTGTACGATAGCTACGAGTAATACAGTCAACGATGTGCCTTCATCTCATTTGATAACATTTTAAATAGCGCAATATAGTACATTACGTAACTAGGGCGGTGAATTCGTGAATGCCCCAGATCGCAGGTGTGTGTGGCCCGAACCGAAGGTGAGGGCCATAAATATGCGCTCTGGGGCTTTACGAATTACTGCCCGTGTTGATTACAAAATTTTACGTCTTCACCTGGCCACAATGCGAGTTTTCCCGTACGCGCAGCGTGCAGTACAACTCGCATTATGGCCAGGTGTGACGTAAAAGATATATTAGGGGCCAATCTTACACAAATCGACCTAATCCGAAACTAAGTAAATCATGTAGTTTGTACTATGGGTACCAGATGACGATAAACATACTTATATAGATTAATAAATACTTAGATACTTACATAGAAAACATCCATGACTCAGGAACACATATTCGTGCTCAAATGCTAAATGGCACAGTATAAATGAATTAATAAGTATTAGGCGAAAGTCTTACACAAATTGAACTAACCCCAGTATGCTCAATAAGGTTTGTGTTATGACGTTAGAAGACGATATATTTAATACATATAAATACTTACATACATAGAAAACATCCAAGACTCAGAAACACATATTCTACGCATGCTCATCACACAAGTATTTGTCCTTACCGGGATTCAAACCCAAGACTTCCAGTTTCGTAGGCAGCCTTACAACCCACTAGGCTAACTAAAATACATTACAATAACTAAAAATTTCATTTCAAAGTCCTATATCCCAAAAATGGCTGGTTAGATTTTCATGAAAAATGGCTAAGAACACTCGGGGTAAAATTATCTATGACACAAAAAAACCGCATCAAATAGGTCCATCCGTTTGGGAGCTACGATACCACAGACAGATACACAGACACGATTAACTTATAAGACCCCTCTCTTTGCGTCGGGGGTTAGATTAGTATTTATTGCACACCTCAAAACATGAATCAGATGCTGGACATAAAAACGAGAAAATAGAGGTTAACAACAAGCGGTCTTGTCGATAAAGAGCGATCACTTGCAGACAATTTTGGGGAGCGAAGAAATTGCAACAAATAATTTCAGAAGTAGGTAGGTTGGCACCATTAGAACAGAACTAAACTAACACACAATTAGGTCAGCGATAAACATACACACAAAAGCATACAAATGTACATACATCCATCATCATCACATCATCGTAGTAAGTAAGTACTTACTACTAATATTATAAATGGGAAAGTGGATGTGTGTGTGTTTGTTTCTTTGTCCGTCTTTCGCGGCAAAACGGAGCGACGAATTGACGTGATTTTTTAAGTGGAGATAGTTAAGGCGAGTGACATAGGATAGTTTTTATCCCCGAAATCATCCCCTAAGGGGAAGAAATGGGGGGTAAAAGTTTGATTGGAGCTGCGATATAAATTAGTTTACGCGGACGGAGTCGCGGGCAGAAGCTAGTAACTTAATATAAAATGATTAGGTATACGAAATCAGTAGCTAATAATTATTCTAACGGTTTTCTTTTTATTTGGTTTAGATTGTATAGGGCCGCTGTCGACAGGATGTCATGTCTATATATTTTATAGTCAGGCAAGTAAAGGGCATTCAATTAGTGTTGCCATATCAAATAACTCATACCGCCCCGCCCACCATCCCCCTCTAATTGTTATCCGACATTTGCCCAAACGTGGAAAAGGAAAATGATAAAAATATATTTTTGGTTTTCGGGAACTTTTTATGCCATAAAACACCAACACCCCCTTATTCATACTTTAGATATACTTAAAATAAAATGTGATTCGTCGCTTCCTTACGAACACAAATGTCAATATGACAGATAAAGACGATTGAATTTTAACGGCATTTAATTAACACTCCGTTGTTCGATATTCTACCCTTAGAATATCCTCGTCCCGTTAACATAAAATTCCTTCTTACTTCGGTGTATTCCTCCTTTGTACCGATATGTCCTCTGAAAGTGTATTAAAATTAACAACTTGTTTATGTGGTGGGGTAGGTAGTTTGGCTAACGATAAAATATTTTTCAACACAATTGCTCGTAACGTACCTCTTATTGTGTCGCTTTTAGGCTCATAATCCTGGATATTAAAAACGCGTGTTTTATAACTTTACAACACTTGTGTGTTATGGTTATATCCCGATTAAGTCACGTTGGCACCTTGCAGCAAGATATATGCATGAACACGGTGCATTCTTAAATTAACCAGGTTGTACAGAATGTACAGCTTTTTTTTTAATTTTCGGCAAATGGATTCTTACTCGACTAAACAAATTAAATCCTTTTTGTTAATTAATTGACTACTTCTTTTTGTATATGATATGGAAACGTTAAATTTAGTAAAACTATTCACTTTTCATAACATTCTACATGAATTAAATACAGATAACATATTAAAACGAAAATATAATTTTATTTTGTATTGGCTGTTTAGAGATTTCTGTGCCCACACTGCGCAAACTTCACGAAAAAAAAACTGTTGGGTGCCAATATAGGTTATATTTTGATAGGTTATTTATTTCACAAATATTTGTAAAATTTGTTTATACGTGTTTGGTTATTATCAAAAATGTTGACTCGTGGTGACTAGAAAAGTGATAAATAGAATGGACGCCTCTGGAAATTCTTGGCGATGTGCAACTGTGAGTAAAAACCTGTTTTCATCGTAATGATTTGCTTAATGTAAAGTAAATAATTTGGCAGGCCTATAACATCTTATGAAAATGATTTTTTCCTCGCAAAATGTGTTGAAAAACGTCGTATGATACGCGTGAGCTTTGATAATTACATCCTCGGCTTCCTTATCACGCTCACCTGCGGTTCGCGTGAACAATTTCGCCTCTGATGTAATTATCAACCTACCTCACTTGTATCACAATGTACTATTGTTGTGTCTTCTGGTTGTGTGTGTCACCGGTCAATTACTCTTCCTTGACGTTGATGAAATCATCTGTCCTACTATACATTAAGATCAATAACTACAACTTAAAAAAGTTGAAAACCCCCAGTCATTTTCAATTCAAAGTCCAATATCTCAAAAACGGCTGAACAGATTTTCATGAAACATGGCTAAGAACAATCGGGATACAATTACCTATGACACAAAACCGCATTCAATCACAGCACAGACAGATACACAGGATACACAGATACACAGATAGACACGTTAAACCGTTAAACTTATAACACCCGGATCTTTGCGTCGGGGGTTAAAAAGGACTGTATGACAATTAAAAAACGATACGTCACTTGTTCCTCTTTTTCTACAAAGTTCATATTAACAAGAGTTTTTGAAGTTTCATAATCTTAAATAAACGGTTTATTGCTTGACCCATGCCACGGAACAGTTCTACAAAGTTCATATTTAACAAGCGTTTTTGAAGTTTCATAATCTTAAATAAACGGTTTATTGCTTGACCCACGCCACGGAACAGTTCTACAAAGTTCATATTAACATGCGTTTTTGAAGTTTCATAATCTTAAATAAACGGTTTATTGCTTGACCCACGCCACGGAACAGTTCTACAAAGTTCATATTAACAAGCGTTTTTCAAGTTTCATAATCTTAAATAAACGGTTTATTGCTTGACCCACGCCACGGAACAGTTCTACAAAGTTCATATTAACAAGCGTTTTTGAAGTTTCATAATCTTAAATGAACGGTTTATTGCTTGACCCATGCCACGGAACAGTTAATAGTACGAGTAAGTATTTAGGTACTGACCATGCGTTGCTTTGCGTAATTCCATTCCACAAGTTCTTATGCTATTCTGCAAATCAATAACCCATAGTACAAGCTTTGCTTACTAGTTTGGAATTAGGTCGATTTGTGTAAGATTGTCCCCAAATATTTATTATTTATTAATAACGAAGTGTATACGTACGAGAGAATATTTTTGCGTTTTTCTTGTGTTTTGAAAATAAGCAAGGAAAGCATACATCTCATTATCCTATTAATCCTACTATCCTACTAATATTATATCCTATATGAAAATATTACATATGCGAAAGTTTAGATGCTTTGATGTTTAGATGTTTGGATGTTTGTTACTCAATCACGCTTAAACGGCTCAACCGATTGTAATGAAATATTGCGCAATTTTGCAAGTCCTCGCACTTCTGCGACTTCGTGCAGGCGGAATCTAGTAATATTATACTTAAATGCGAATGTTTGGATGTTAGTTACTCGATTACGCGAAAACGGCTGAAGAGACACATTCGCTACAAAGAATTGCTACGCGCTACGCTCGTAGCCGATGAAGCCGCTCCCGTGGTTTTCCTCGTATGTAGCAGAAAGCGACTACGGCGTAGGCATCTGGCGGGCGGGTTCATGGCAGTGTTATAACCTGGATTAACATAATACCTATACCTTAACCACCTACTGCCTTTAATACTTTAGGCATTATGTCCGCCATTTGTACTTCTTATTTATGCAATAAAGTTTCAATAAACAAATAAATAAATAACGAGACTATTTTTTATCCAGAGAATCATTGGCGAAATGGGGGCCTGCAGTTTGTATTTAGCTACAAAAACGAGTTTCACGTGGGCGAAGTCGGGGGGCAGAATCTAGGCGCTAATATACCTGCATGTCTATCTACCGTCTCTCTCTTCACTTAGAACAAGAGGTAGGTATAGTGCGAGAAAAATCGAGAGTTACGTCGCGGCGTGGTATGACGTGCAGCACATTTAGCGCAAACAGTAATATAACTGGTAACTTATTAAAAGTGGCTGTTTTGACTCAGTCAACCCCATCGAATGCCCAATGACGTGCGAGCATAACCAAATGGTGGCCGCCGACCTGTCATTACGGTACAGTCGCTGGAATATTAATTCGATAATACACCTTAATTGATAGGCAATTTGCAACGAGCGCACCCCCTTAATTCTAGTGCGATTGTATATTTGTTTGTTTTTTGTGGGAAAATGTTGGAGCTGTATTAAAAAAAAAAACTATTATATATATCGTCGTCTAGTACCCATAACACAAGCCTTACTGAGCTTACTATGGGACTAGGTCGATTTGTGTAAGATTGTCCCCTTATATATTTTTTTAATACTCCAGAGCAACTCCAAATTCTTGCCAACACTGAAGTCATTTGAGTTTTTTTTTAACCCCCGACGCAAAGAGAGGGTTGTTATAAGTTATAAGTTTAACGTGTCTGTCTGTGTATCTGTGTCTGTGTATCTGTGTATCTGTCTGTTGTATCGTAACTCCCAAACAGATGAACCGATTAGAATACGTTTTTCTTTGTGGCATAGAAAATTTTATCCCCAGTGTTCTTAGCTATGTTTTATGAAAATGTTCAGCCGTTTTTGAGACATTGGACTTTGAAATGAAATTGGAGGTTTTTCAACTTATCTAAGTTGTAGTTATGTTGACAGTAACTAACACAAATTGTTGACAAATTAACTGTAACTTTTCCATGAAAAAAATGACTCTTCGATCTGTCTGACGTACTACGTACAGTTCGTTACGTGATCGACCTGTAGGAAGAGATTAGATACATAGATAGATTTATTTATTGGTACTGATCATACACTGTCAACATTTGTTAAGAGTTACAATTATGCTCTAAATGAATTATAATAAAGTCAATAGGTATATAAATTTACAATTATCGAGTCAGGAATTATTAACCATTGAAATTAAAAATTACAATAAATTGCAGGTAAGAACAATAATATTTTTTTTTTTTTAGGTATTTTAATGTTTTTAACACATAGGTATGAAGTGGTGGTATTTTTTTACTGCCCGCTTTTATGCACAGACACGGATGACTGCTACATCGAATTGCAACTTTCAGTAAACGAACCACCCAAATGACGGTAATCTGTTACATTAATAATAATGAGATCATCGCCATCTCTTAGAAACTTCGTCTTCCCTAATAACATCCCATCAACTTAAAATAAACCATATGTGGTACTAATACGGTACAAATTTGATCAGGGGTGACTAGGCGAGTGTTCAAGCAACCACAACATTAAATAAAGAGGGGACTACTCGAACTGTTAATGGATCGTGTCGTGAGTAAAACGGAACGCAGCCACGCCCCTTCCGGCGCTGTCAGTGTGACAGTTGGTGATTACTTTTTGGAGGAAGCAAAATAGACATCTTTATGATATAGTCTTAGTTTACGTACATGCGTACCTACATATTATTATATCCATGACCGTGTTTCCAGAAGGGGTAGGCAGAGCAAATGAAATTTCGTTTTCTAAGCGACTTCTAGCAATTATTGGTTCTAAGACTGAGTGAGGCTGCTAGCCTATGGCCCACAACACACCTCAACCCAATCTCGTAGTCCACTTTTACGATATCGCCGGGAAGAAAAGGGGCTATAACCCGACACCACAGGAAATATGTTTCATTTTATTGCTATAGGTCCAGTGGCGGCGCGTGAAAATGTTCGATGGGCAGCCCGGAACAAAAAAGTAATGAAGGAGTTTAGAGTATGTAAAGGCTTGCCGAAGAAGTAATTTTAGGCAAGCCGGTTGGAATCGGCTTGTATGGGCGCTCCCCACTGGTACTTACGTTAGTAAGTATCGTCATCAATCCATCATGGCACATAACAGCATGGTTGCTAACCCTGACCTACGACGAAACAGAAAATTTGCTAACTATAGTGAAATACAGAAATAGTTCTGCAATCTCAAGCTTTCTTTTTGTTATATATATTTTTGTTTTCTTGATGGGTAACAAATGTTTAGATAGGCAATATGTATACATAAAACAAAGACCATTTATGCCTAAAACACAGATTATAACTGTAACCTAGTTTAGGCAATAAACTTGTATATTAGCCCCTAGGACCATTTCTTTTAGACGTAATCTATCAATATTGTATATCAATAATCCTGCTAGATATAAGTTTTGTTGTAAATAGCTTAATTAGATTATATCCACTGATTGTACTATTTTACCCTAAATAAATCCTAAATAAAAATTTCATTTATCATCCTAGACTGTTATTCTGGTTGCTTCTAGAAGAAGCCGGGGTACCGTCTGCTGTCGGCTACCTAGTTCCAAAAATAGGCCTAGGAACTAGTTTTAGAGCGACTGCCATCTGACCATTCTTATGGTTAGAGCTCCCGTTGCACGAAACCCTACCTCACAAGGTGGCAGATCAGAAATGCAATATAGTGATAGATACTACTTAGGAACACTGGATTTTAGTTGGTTGCCATACCATATCCTGGTACTTAGAATTTTTTTTTTCGTTTCTACTATTACAGCATTCGGTGGCAGATCGAAACGTTTACTCATCGAAAGGGACACATTTGTAGATAACAACCCGCATGGGTTGCCTGCCCAAACGCTGGCAGGTTTCAAGATCAGCCATGTTTTATGAGCCCCAACAAATGGGGTCAATACCATGGCTGATCTTGAAACCTGCCAAAATTCCTGCAAAAAAAAAATTCTAAGTAACAGGATATGGTATGGCAACCAACTAAAATCCAGTGTTCCTAAGTAGTATCTATCACTATATTGCATTTCTGATCTGCCACCTTGTGAGGTAGGGTTTCGTGCAACGGGAGCTCTAACCATTACTTTCTAAACTACTTAATGAGGGAAAATCAATTTATTGAGTTTAAGAAGGAAAGCAAGCCTAAAAACGTTCTTATGTAGGGTATGTTATGAGGATATTAGCCACTTGACTTGAACTGATCCGATGAAAATAATGTAACAAAACTAGACTCTGTTAGATCTTCTAACACACGGAAAGAAATTATTATAACAATACTACCAGAACATATTGTAAATTTCATTCTAGTATAAAGAAACAGAATTAAGTTAAATTTACCGTATTGTATTTTAGCAACAAATAGTCGTATTTTAATAAATGCCAGAATATTATAGTAAAAATATTTTCGTAAACAATACTCAAAGCTATTTATAAGTACATAATTATTATTGTAGGGAGAAAATTTCGATGATTGTAAAGTATACCTTCATAATTCGTTTGTTGTTGCTAGCTGTGAATTAAATAATACGATATTTAGGCTGTCTCTAAAATAACACCAAGTAATAAAAAATGTTTTAGTTGTTTAAATAAGCTAGATTCATATAGTACTGTTTACCCAATAATTATTTTGTTGTTGCTAGCTGTCAATTAAACAATACAATATTTAGGTTGTCTCTAAAATAACGCAAGTAACAACAATTGTTTAAGTGGTTTAAATAAGCTAGATTCATATAGTACTGGTTATAACATAATTCGTTTGTTGTTGCTAGCTCTCAATTAAACAGTACAATATTTAGGTTGTCTCTAAAATAATGCAAGTAGCAAAAATCTTTTTAGTTGCTTAAATAAGCTAGATTTATATGTTATCAGTACCATAATACATATAATGATTTGTGTAACATGTGAATCGTAATATTAAACGAAACTTTGTTTACGTTTGCAAATATATTGTATGGATTGCCTGAACTATGGTTGGCAACACCGACTGGCTGCCATTGTTTTTTTTATCATTCCATCTTTCGCAGCGAGCAGTGCGTGCGCGCGTGCAGAGACGTTGACTGTGGCAAATAGTGTGATTAGTTTAATAAATAGGTATTATAGAAGTGTTCCAAATCAGGGAATGGACAAGGAAATTTGAAAAATAATGGAATCCTGGCAGAAACCGAGTACATAACGAAAAGAAGGTTTTTTTTTAATTTGAGACCACCATGTTGATTTTTAAACAATATGAATATAAACTCACAAACGTTTAATGTTTTGTTTCATTTAAAACTGTTGTTGAAATGTTGACCATGTTGTTATTAAAGAAAAAGTTAAAAGCTGTCGAAACGAAAGAAAGAAATGAATATTGTTCAGTTTACTATATTTTTTTGGTAATTACAGCAATGTTTTGTTTTTTGCTCCACAATACGAAAATTATACTTATTTGAAAATTTCGTGACGATACAGATCGATTTCATTTTTTTTAATGACACGGTAAGTATGTACATATTTTTTAAGACCCATTCACCTCCATAATATGTACATACTTACCGTGTTGTTAAAAAAATTGAAATAGCTGTCTGTTTCGTCACGAAATTTTCAAATAAGTATAATTTTCGTATTGTGGAGCAAAATATAAAACATTGCTGTAATTACCAAAAAAATATAGTAAACTGACCAATATTCATTTCTTATTATAGTAAACTCAATCATTTATGTGATAATGGCAACCCACAATGTTGGTAGAAAACACAAAATAAGTAGTAAAGTGTAAAAAAATATATAGTTTGGTAAAATCTCAAGTTGGTAATATTTACATTAAATTTGTTAATAGTGACTATAATAATCTAGTAGTCGTTACTAAAAAATCTAGTTATGTCCAAAATAAAACCTAGTGTTACGAACGATACCAATTCCGTTACACTTAACAAAACCTATTTTTGTAATGGATACAAATAGGTTATTGTGCACAAATTTTAATTATGTGTACCAGCATTATGTTTAACTGTAGATATTCTTGTAAGCTATTACCAGATTTTTGTAGTAAACTCGACAAAATAGTTAGCTGTCGTATATATTACACGACAATCTGGTTAAGGTAACTTTATTCTGGTTACCTAAACTAGAATTTTCTCTCCGTGCAATTTGCTATTAACTGTGCCCTCGTCATCTTCCGAATTTTACAGTAGTTCGTTCACCTTTAAGGCAATTAAATTGTGGAACTCTCTCCCTCGTGATATAAGACAAGCAAAATCTATCGGCAACTTCAAATCTCTTCTTAAAGAACATTATTTGTCTATCCCTTATCCCTGATTGTCTTAAGTACTATTGTAATTTTTTGGCTGACTGTTTATGTATTATAAGTATATATTTATTTGTGATTTTTGTATTATATATATTTATTTATCATTGTGTATGTATGTTTATATATAGAGCTATTTATGTACGTGTATTTATAATTAATAATTATTTTGTTTTTTGGCTAAATATAATCTCTGCACCACCTACTACATAATCTAGTTTTATCTCTTTCTCCAATACCCAAAGGTTGTCTGGAAGAGATAGCTCTTCAGCGATAAGACCGCCTGTTGTCTACCTCTACCTACCTCCTCCTCCTCGGACGTTTACCTTAGAGCTCTCGTTACAATGTTTGGAGTGTTCCGTCAGCCCTTCATTTCACTACACGACTCTTCCTGATTGTAACAGTTAGAAGGAGAATAATAATCTATCTCGCCTGTAACTACTCTCTTTCTCCAGTCCTTCAATTCTTCACTGTCACATCCTGGCCAGAAATCTACATTGCGTGGTCACGACTATATTAGCAGTTAGGCATTACTCATCATCATCGTCATCATCATATCAGCCGAAAGACGTCCACGACATAGGTCTCCCCCAAAGAGTGTCACAATGACCGGTCCTGCGCCGCCCGCATCCAGCGGACTCCCGCGACCTTTACCAGATCATCAGTCCACGCTGCACCTTCCGGTACGTGGTCACCATTCGAAAACCTTTCCGCCCCAACGGCCATCGGTTCTAAGTGCAATGTGATGCCTAGGCATTATTGTTGCTACTTATTACAAGAAAATTAATGTAACGTACTAGGTACGCTTTTTGTCGTTCCTCAGTCCACACCCTCGGCAACTATTTAAAATTACCTCCTTAACCACGTTTCATCGGCTACCTAATGAGGTTATTCTTAAACGTATAATTTGGTCCAATATGGCTTTCTATAATTAAGTCTAATTAGAGCATCGATGACATGTTAAGTAAATCTATAGCCATATAGAATACCTACAACACAACGAAAAACAAGGAGAGGTATTTAATTAGTTAGGTACTCGTTTGTGTTGCATCAACGACACTTCACAGGCTCGCTAACGTTAAATAGCGCGCCGGCAGCGGCGGCAGCTGTTATTTGATAGAGGACTACTGTCAAACTTCTTATAGTTCTCTACAATCCTAACCCCCTTATTAATAAAATTTAAAATGCTTCTGATTAATAAAGTGTGTTTGTTCCTTTCTTACGAACACAAGTGTCAAAGTGACAGATGTAGGTACAGGAGTATTATACCTATAGAGGTCCATGGCTACTGCCTACCTACTCATGGAAAATTAGCACGTTACGCGGCTACCTGACACAAGTATATCTTTTCACAGGTATCCTGCTGTTTCGGCAAAATATTTTTCGCCAAATTTCACTTCCCACAAAACTTATGGCAGTAGTTTCATTACCCAAACGAATAAATAGCACATTTTTGTTTCGCATTTTGTTCATTTGGTCAAAATATCATTTGGCATAATTTTGCTTTGTCAAATGTTATTAAGACAAAAGTTTATTAAGCAAACACTTTGTTCGGGCTAATATTGTTTTCCAAACAAATCATTTGTTCAAATTTTCATTTCGCACATTAGGTACCAGCTACGGTACTGCTGCCCGTACTGCTACGGTAGCCCAGTGGTTCAGGCATGCGGCTGTCAAACGGCGGTCGCGGGTTCGAATCCCGGCTCGTACCAATGAGTTTTTCGGAACTTATGTACGGAATATGATTTCATATTTCATATTTACCGTTAGCTTTTCGGTGAAGGAAAAACATCGTGAGGAAACCTGCATACATCTGCGAAGAAATTCAAAGGTGTATGTGAAGTCCCCCAATCCGCACTGGGCCAGCGTGGGGACTACTGCCCGTTCCCTCTCATACTCATGTATGAGGAGGCCTGTGCCCAGCAGTGGGACGTATGTAGGCTGATGATGATTAGGTACCAGGGTGGAAAAAATGGCTTGTCATAAGCGAACTCTGTTTTTGGTCGGTTAGGTTAGGGTTCACTTGTGTCCCTCAGACCAGAAATAGACACCCCGCGCAGCGGGGTGGCGTCGATTCGCTGGAGACTCTCGATGAAAAGGGCGAAACCGACTCGGGGCTTGCTTGCATGCATGCTGCTTATTTGGATTATAATATATTGTTACCTAAGTACCTATAGTACAAAAGAACAAACTTACCTGTAAATTATTTACTTTTGTTTTTTACAAACTACCCGCTTAGCAAAATTATGTAATCTCACTCAAATAGATTTCGTATGCACTACACAATTAGGATCTAAATCATATGCCATGCAATAATTTGGAAAAAGAATGTTATGCTAAATAATACGTTTGACCAAATGAAACTTGACTATGTAAAACTTTGCCAAACAATAATTTGCGAAGTAATATTTTGCCATACGAGATATTGCCAAGTGATATAATGCGAAACAATAATTTGACTAGTGTTTTTTTGCCAAATGATCATTTGGGAAACATTTTTTGGGAAGTGACACTTTGGGAAAGGATTTTTGCCCATACAATAGGGAACCCTTTTCACACCTTTCATTCGAAAAAGTAAGTTTTGCTCCACGACGAGAGGGACCAAAACGCTACTTTTCTTGGCATTGGAACATTTGTACGCAATGTGCCAATTGAACACAGATGTTAATAAAATAATCGATTGTAATTTCATCGTAGTCAATTCAAAACGAACACATTTCAAGTTTTAACTCTAACAATTTTGTATAAAAATTTATGAAAAAATTAAGATAATTTAGATATATTTTAACAATAGCTTTTATAAAATTTTCTCATAGTCGGTGTGAAAAATAGTATGTGTCACTCGGTGGCAAAATTATTTTCGTCTCGGCGTAAACACTTTTTAGCTGATGTTGGTTCAGGATGATTTAGCATGAGGTTGCTTCAGGGAGATTAGGCAGGAGGCTTGTATTGAAACACTTGTTGTTAACTGTAGACTGCTAATACTGGAATGAATTTTTTTTTTTTTTTTTTTTTTTTTTTTTTTTTTTTTTTTTTTTTTGACCCTGACTGTTGCTATAATAGGACGGACCCAATATAGCGGTCGAACTGCGTGGTTGGAGGGTGGCCTGGGGAAAATCCAGGGGAAGCCTCCGGCACGACCACGCGGGGAAGTTTGTACACTGGAATACTCTAAGAGTTTGCGCTCCAGTGAGATTGGTTGAACGGTATCAACCGAATCTGGGGTGTGAGTGGTATCGAACTACTGGGAGTTTTATCGCTGGTTCGCTAAAACCTAGCCTAGCTGAGAAGAGTCCAGCAAGAAACTCAGCTAGGCCCGACTTGCGTCGGACTGACTCTACCCGGTATGCGGCGGTACCGGGACGAAAGCGGACTGTATGTGTCTGTGTTGTCTCGCGGTGGACGTCCCCGCCGGCGGGAACGCTGAAGTGTACGCGATGTGTTGGACGCCGAAAGCGCAGCGTTCCATCTTTCGATGGACGCTGTGATTTCGTCGTCCGGGTCCGTGAGTGTGTGCCTAGGACGCCGGACCGTGCGGCCCCTAATCAGTGAGCGCCGAGTAACGACAGAGGGGGGAGGGATGGGGACGTAGTCAGCAGCCTTCCTAACTAACGGATTCCTATGGTGGGGAGCGTTATCAAAATAACGTCTGGCAGCCTGCTTAAAGAAACCATACATGGTGCTAATCTCCATGTCGTGGTGCAGGCTGAGGTTCGATTGGTACCACGGGGCACCAGTCGCCCTTCGGAGAAAACGATTCTGAATGACCTGAAGCGGCTTGAGCGATGACATAGGCACGTGAGCGAATGCTACACTTGCATATGTCATGATTGGACGAACACAAGTCTTGTAGAGTGTCAGCTTATTCCTAAGTGACATTTTACTAAACTTGTTGATCATCGGCCCTAGCCTTCCTAGCACGAACAACGCGCGGTTGCGTACCCTACGGATGTGGCTACGGAAAGTCAGTCTCCTGTCGAGGGTCACTCCAAGATATTTGGCCTCGTTGACCCAGGGGATGGGTCGGTCAAACATCTGGATCGGAGCCACCCGCCTTTCTGTACTAATGCAGTCCGACGGATGAAAGACTATTGCAGTGCTTTTCTCCGGGTTGACTTCGATACGCCAAAGATTAAACCAACGACCTAGGTCGGAGATTGCCTCTTGGAGGTATCGCCGGATAGTAGCGTACTTACAATGAGTCGTAAAGAGCGCGGTGTCATCCGCAAACAACCCCAGTTGCACCTTAGGGTGCCTGGGAATGTCGTTTGTGAATAACGAGTAGAGAGTGGGAGAGAGCACGGAGCCTTGCGGGACTCCGGCCCGGATGGGGTGTGGGTCCGAATACGTTCCCTCCAGTCGGTATCGAAAGCTTCGGTCACTGAGAAAATCTCGTATTGTGAGTACGAGTCTGTCCGGCATTCCGAGCTGGTATAACTTGTATACAAGCCCGTTATGCCAGACCTTGTCGAAGGCTTTCGCTACGTCGAGAAAGATCGCACCGGTCTTGAGCCCCTGGAATCGAGAGAAACCATCCAACACGTGCTCCGTGACGCGGTGCACCTGTTGGACGCATGAGTGTCCGGATCTAAAACCGAACTGCTCATCGATGAGGAGGTTATTCTCAGCCGTAAATCTGAGAATTCTCGTGAGAAGGATCCGCTCATATAGCTTTCCAAGGGAGCTAAGTAAGCTGATCGGCCTATAAGAGGCAGGCGAGGTCCGGGGTTTGCCGGGCTTCGCTATCCCTATGACCGTTGCACATTTCCACGCGGCTGGAAAGTGAGCATTGGTCAGTGCGGCATTGAAGATGCCGACCAAAAGGAGGAGGAGGGTTTCGGGGAGAAGTTTCAGGATGCGATTGGATAGACCATCCGCACCCGGAGCCTTCCTAATACGGAGACGCCTGACAAGGTCACTGACTTCCTTAACCGACACCGGTAAAATGGGTGAAGTTACGGGGAGACGCGATCTCCTGTCCACCTCGGAATCGACCCTACTAATGTGGGCTTCGTCGGTGTTGAGGAGGTTGGGCGAACATTGGGACTCTAAACTACTCGCAAGGCATTCGGCTTTCTCACTGTCCTCGAACGCGGGGGTTGAGTGATCCGGTCGATCCAAGGGAGGGATGGTCCAACAGGCATCGGATTTGAGAGATCTCGCTAGTTTCCAGTAAGCCAGGTGACTAGGCGTTATCTCCCCCATCAGATCCCTGAACGAGTTCTCCCGAAATTCGGCAATTCTCTGTTTGGACTCGTTAGACAAGTCCCTCAGGATTTGCCGATTTTCGGCAGAAGGGTGATTTGAATAGGTACGTATGGCGCGATTTTTCCTTGTCACCAACTCTCTCAGTTCCGTAGGTAGAGGTCGGTTTTGGATGTCCTCCGCCGACACCTCCCTTGAGGCTTCGCTTCGAACAGCGTTGAGGTAGTTGGTGAAAGAATCGATCGCTTGGTCTGTCTGTTCGGTTGTAGTTATATTGTCTGGGATATCTCTAAGCAGGGGGGAGTCCGTCTGTAGGAGACCTGATTGTACCTTGTCCCAGTCCACGAGTGTCCTGGTTCGAGGAGTACTATTGGGGTGAGGGCCTAGTCTCAAGAGGACTGGCCTATGATCCGAGTCTAGTTCGTGTAGCACTTCTATAGAACGCAGAGTTAACGCTACGTTCTTTAGTAGAGCTATGTCGAGTATGTCAGGTCGGTGGTCTACGTTATGAGGGAAGTGAGTCGGCTCTAAGGGAGCGAGGAGATCGAAAGGGAGGCTATCGATCAAAAGGTGATGAAGCCGATTGCCGTTGGGATTGGATGCTACGCATCCCCAGCTGATATGCTTACTATTTAGGTCCCCGGCCACGATGACCGAAGGACCTAGGGAGGCTAAAGAGTTGAGGTCAGTCAGAAGTAAGTCTCGTTGAGGTGAAAGGTAGGTTGACGCAATCGATATCGGGGGGTGCCCCTCCATCGAGATGCGACAGACCGACACTTCCATATTAGTCAGGGGCGGTGGATTGAGACTTATGCAATGTAAGTTACGTTTGTAGAAAATGAGCGTGCCCCCGAATGGCCTACCATCTTGCCTATCATCTCTAATCTGAACGTATCCAGGGACGCGAAAGGCTCTAATGCCGGGACGATAAAAGGTCTCTTGGACCAGAAGTAAATCTACTGAGTGATCGCGAAGGAAGTTCATCACCTGGTCCTTCATACCCCTTAGACCATTGGCATTATAAATGCCAATGGTAATCGAAGCAGGTTTAAGCTTCTGGGATGTACTATCCATACTAATAGGCACCGTTAACCTGGCTGCCGCTTGGTGCGGCGAGATAGCGAGTAGCTGATGCGAATATGTGGGTAGACAGGCCGCTCGCCACCTCCGGTGGGAGTACCTGTACTAACTGCATAAACGCATAGAGTGGGTCCATAGCGGGCCGGCCCGCTTGACTGGCGGCGGGTCCCCATACAGAGGGGCCCGCCTGGGATTGGGGTGCAGAAGGCACCGGGCGGGGACCTACGGCCGCTGAAGGCGGCGGGTTCCTAGGGGCTCCTAACCCTACGGCCGGAAGGGCGGGGAAGTTTTGCGGAGTGCTATGGGGAGCACCCCGGCCCGCGCTTTGCTTGCGCCCAGAGGGAGGCGAGGACTTCGACTTTGCCCCGGTGTCGCGACTCCTTGGGCGGCAAGGGCATCCCCCATAATTGGCAGTATGCCCATGGGGGAGCTTGCGACCCAAACAGTTGCAGCACCGTATGCCGTTCGGGTCCTTGCAGCCTTTTGGGCGCTCGCAATCGCGAGTCGCGTGATCCCCAGCGCACTTGACGCAACGGGGGGGAGAGTGGCAGCCACGGGCGCCGTGGCCAAACCGCTGGCAGTTGTGGCACTGTGAGAGGTGGGTCCTCTTTTTGGGAGTCTCCACTCTCACCGCCATTTTAAGGACCTCCTTAAGGGAGTGGACGGCTTTGCGCTGGTTCGGGTCGGTGACTATTAGTACGATATCGTACTTCCCTACTTGCTTATTGTAGAGGCGATGAACCTCCCTGACGGCGATCCCCTTGCGTTTGAGGTCCGCGGCTACCTCGTCCTCCGGGATATCCTTGTGGATTCCCCGGAGGACGGCCCTGTAGCCTTTCTCCTCGACGGTCAGCCTCCGGTTGTAGGCCATCGACAGCTCGTCGAAGAGACGGGTCAGAGCACGGTAGTCCTCGGGTCCCTGGACCGTGATGCGCATCCCTTCCAAGGGCGGTTTCAAAATCTCCGAACCGACCACCCGGATGCCACGCTGACTGGCTATGGCCATGGCAGTGTGGTATCTATGTGTGTCGATCAGGACACATGAATCCGGCTTGTCCGGGTTGCCTACCGGAGTTGGCTTGCTGGGGGCCGAAGACCCGCCGTCCGCTGCCAGAATGGCACTACTGGCCTGAGGGGCCTGCGCAGAGGGCGCCTGGACGGCGGGAGTCCGAAGGGCTTTCTTCGCCGGCGAATCGGCCCTAGGAGACTTCGGCAGCGCACGTTTGCCCTTGCGGCTGCTGCCTACTGTGGTCCAGACTGTCGTGTCCATGGTCATTTCCTCGTTCGAGTAGAGGAGGTCGCGAGTCTGTTCGTCGGTCAGTCTGGTCGTGGAGAGACACCGAAGGAGGGGGTGGGGGGGAGAGCCGGAGCGTGGGACAGTGCGTTCCTCTCGCAAGGAGGGTCGCCTCTGGAGGGAGCGAGAACGCGATTGTCTCACGCTTAAATCCGCTTCGGGGGGGGCCTGAAGGGCCGGAGGGCTGGCTGGGGCAGACGCGGCTGCCTTGGCGAGTTTACTTTTGCCCTTACTGGGCGTTTTGGCCTTAGGGGCCTGGGTAGGGGGCGAAGGGGTCGCTGCTGCCGCCGACGGCGGTGGCGGCGGCGGTCCCATGGTGGCCTTAGGGGCTTGGGCGGCCAGAGTGGCCGTCGGAGTGGCCGGACGGGCCTGGAGTTGCAAGTCGAGACTTGTCGGGGGGGGAGGTTGTATGGGAGCCGCCTGGGCAGAGTCAAAGACCTCGCCGCTGAGAGCCAGCTTGAGCTGTCGGTTCTCAGCAGCGAGGCGATCGATTTCGGCCTGCATAGCCCGCATGACTTCCTCCATCCTCGTGATCCTTTCTTGCAGCTCCATCCTACTTGGTTGGTCGGTCGCCGCTAAGCTTTTCCTACGCCTAATATGAACCGAAATGCTATCCTGATGTCGGTGTCGAGTCTTGTCCACTTGTCCGCCGTGTCAGTGTCAGCTATGTGTCCTAACACGAAGGGAAGAGTCGGACTGTACGAATTACTGGGCTTCGTGGTGGTATCCACCCCACACTGTGACTTAGTTGGCACCGTTAGGATCCGTCACTGTGTAGCCACTGCGAGCGTGGTCTTTCTAAGGGACAGAGACCCGGGTCTGACTTGAGAAAGTCTTAACTAACGGGTAGCCACTGACGTGTCTAGCCCACAGCCCCGAAAGACTGCGACCACTACGAGCGTGGATTTCCAGAGGGGCAGGGACACGCGGGTCGACTGGAGACTTATGAAAGTCTTAACTAACACACCCGATGCTTCCACGTGGTAATTGCGATAATCACCGCGCGGGGGAGCGATAAGAGTGAGCAGGTAGTCGGAGAGGATATTCGGGTTACAACAACAATAGGGCAAGAGCGCACCGCTAAAGCACGACCTCACTCGACCGCTGCCGTAACCGGCAGCGGTCGAGTATAGTTAGGCCTATTTGTAAATTTTATTTACAAATAGGCCTAACTATATACAACAAAAAAGCTTACAACTAGTTACTACATTAATCCGCAACAAATTAGAGCGGGACGGATACGCGCGAGTGAGACAGAGATAGCCCCCCCGCGCGGGGAAAGTGCGCCTGCCACGGCGCATGCGCGAGGTCATAGGTCGGGTGAATAAAACTACGCTCTGCGCCGGCGCCAGTCCTTTCGCTCGCCGGCCGCCGTGGAGTGAACATCGTCGTCGATCGCCGTGCTCCGCTCTCCGCGCTCGGTGCTGGAAGACACGAAGAATCCGACGAGGGTGCTTCAGGCTCCGGACATACAAACTGTCCTTCTCAGGGCAACGGAAAACTGCTCTTGTCAGAGCAAATTACGTGTTTCCCTGCTTAACCGCAGAGTACCAGACGATCAATCTGTTTCTTGATAACATGCTGTGTCAATCGCTGTGTTATTTATTTATGTCCCCACAACTTGTATCCCTCACTACGCTCAGGATTCAATACACAGCCCTCGCCGTAAATATACTATTTTGCTCCCTTGTGACACAAATAACTATTAACTAGCCCCAACGCACCACTCTGTAACAGAGAACCTTATGAAATAAAAACATCTTTAATTTTAATTTTTCACATAGGTACTCACTTCAATAATCTAAAGTTTCTCTGTATAAAATTAAATTTTTCGTAGGAAGGGTCATTTCGCCGGATAGCAACCACCTAATTTATTGTGTTGTGGTTTGCGACCAGTCAGATGGGTTGGAGAACTGAAAGGTTACCTATTTTCTCGTTTTTTTAGACGATTACCTATATTGATCAATGAGTGCCCAAGTACCTACTTACAAAATTGCATATAGTTCACAGTTTATTTTGTGCCTGTTGAAATGATTCCCCCGGCGTTCATGCCAAAAAAAGTTGAAATGTTATCTTGAATCGAAAAAAACCTTGTCCCTCATTCGGGTTGTCGCTAACTTACGTAACCGGGCTGTAAAACATGAAGGATTTGTCTTGTAATTTTTAATACGAAATTCATTGTCATCGAAACTAAGCGTATTTATGCGAAATGTAATTTTTAATACGAAATTCATTGTCATCGAAACTAAGCGTATTTATGCGAAATTTTAATTTAATCGAGCCCTACTTGTGGTAAAATAAAAGCTTGTAAAAACCAGATAATAATAATATTAAATATTTAAACTCATGGTGGACACGACATCTAGCGGTGAGTAGAAACACTAATATACCTCACGACAACGCCATCTAGTAGCGAGTAGTGTCCTCGTTGTATCACATGAAATATACCATAGACAATACAGCGCATTATATTTACAGGAAAAATGAAAATAATTAAAAAGTACCATAATTCTTTAAATTTATGTTGAGTATATGGTCGCTCAGTTTCATATACTGTATAACAATAAAAATAAAATGCAGCAGAGACAGTATGTGGTATCTCACACAGAGGAAATTGAAATAAAAAAACGTCACAACGTCAGTGCTGTCAAAATTTTGTGTGTCATGTCAACGTAATATTTTCGTTTTTTGTGCAAACAATTATTAGAAAATTCCAATAAAAATAGCAAATTAACATTGTGGACGTCTATAACTGTGCTAGAAAACTGTCTAGAGAAGTGTTTTCAAAATGCATTGGTACGGCGGCAGCATAGCCGAAGCGGTTACTCTGTCTAAACAGAAGAATGCTATTTTCGTAGTTTTTGTTGAAGGTAAGATATATTCAAGCATTTTTCTATATAAAATAGGTACTAGACAGTCTATGTTTAATCTTATACAAGTTTTATTATCTTTAAAATCAATGAAATATCGTTTTAGTATTATGACACGTAACCCTACATTAGGTTATACTTGTACTAGATTTTAATAGGTATCTCGTCGTTTGCAGCAATTTTATTCGAACAATTAAAGATATTACACAATCTGTCGTAAATTCAATGCTTTAAAACGCATTTTTGATTAACGAAATATATGATTCACTAAATATTTGGCATTTCAATTGAATAATTCTGCTGAATAGCGTACAGTCCAGGGCACCAATATATATTCACTCAAAGTTTCATAAATGTGTATACTACAACTTTATTGTTATAGAAATAAGGTCTGCTTACATATTTTTCAGACTTTGCGGTGTATACATATTAGTGCCATTGACTGTACATTGAATAACTACTACTTTGAGAAGTTGAAAAAGCCCTACATTTTCATTTCAAAGTCCAATATCTCAAATACGGCTAAATAGATTTTCATGAAACATGGCTGAGTGTTCTTAACTCGGGATAAAATTTTCTATAACCCAAAAAAACTAAATGGTTACTACGATTCAACAGACACATACATAGACACGATTAACTTATAACACCCCTCTCTTTGCGTCGGGGGTTAAAAATATACCGAATAACTACACTTTTATTATTTTTATTGTAACTTTTAAAGTAACTACAATGTAGGTACCTAACATAAATGTAGCACAATTTTGTTAGCAATCATTTAGCTAAGTGGCACCTACTGACACAGGCCGTAATAAAGCTTAAATGGAAGTAGCAATCACTATGTTTAAGATGATTATTGTGGAATGAAATAAATATTTTATTTTTTATTACCAAAAATTCGTCACTTCCCTTATACCCCAGGAAAATTACGTTTTTTTTCAACATTAATTTATAACAGTGTTTTTTTTGTTTGTTTTATTTTCAAATGTTATTCTAAGATTCCTTATCCAATAATCCACCAAAATTTCCATCGGGAAGTAAATATATGTATAAAAATAAGTGACACATCCATTATGTTTTTTGTGTCATTTATTTATTATTCTTGAAGTGCACCTGTAAGTTAACCAAAACAAAAATTAAAATATCTATTAATATTTTTCCTCTTTTAAATATCGATTTTTTGATGACTAATATTTTGGTGGATTTTAAGTCTACGTAATTACTAAAATGATAATGCAACAGTTACACACAAAAATGCTGCTGTTATGAATTGTTTCCAAATTTAAATTTTTTTCCATACTAATGAAAATAAAGTGCTTGGGCTATTATTAAAGACTGTCATTCTGGAACATTTGACAACCCCACTCTTATTTTTCCTGTCATTTGCAGGCGAGAATGACTTGTCTTCCGAAATGACGTTGGTGCTGGATGACTCGGCTGTGCAGCAGAGGATCGCCGACAGCACCAACTTCCTCGCAATCCGGCTGAAGAGTGGGTCTTCGGACTACACGCACTTCGCTCAGATTTGTATCCTTTCTTAAATTAGTGGTACCTTGAAATATATTCAACTAGCTTCTGCCCGCGACTCCGTCCGCGTAGAACTCGTTTATATCGCAGCTCCATACAAACTTTTACCCCCCATTTCACCCCCTTAGGGGAGGATTTCGGGGATAAAATTTTTATCATACATATTTTATACACATAGGATAGTTTTCAAAACTATCCTATGTCACTCTCCATCCCTTTAACTATCTCCACTTAAAAAATCACGTCAATTCGTCTCTCCGTTTTGCCGTCAAAGACGGACAAACAAACAAACAAACAAACACATATACACTTTCCCATTTATAATATTAGTGTAATTATGCAAAATGTTTGTATTAAAATTGAACGGCACCCACTTTATTGTACACAAGACACAGGTAAAAATACAGACAAAATAGGTTCTCTGTGTGTCAGTTAATATAGTGTGTATAATTGTAAACATTGTATTGTGTAACCTAACACAATAATTAATGTAAAATGTAACTTAACACCTCTTATATGAGTTGATGAAGACCTGAAATTAAAAAAATCATTTATTCAATAAAATATTTCATTCAGAAATCGTCATTTCCGAAGCTAAAGCGTACCATAAGTTCAAGTACTACATGGGTAGGGTAGATCAAAGCACAAAAAAATATTGGTATGTGTCCACTAGTGGAGCATACTGGGAATCAAACCCACTATCCTTGTTTTGCTGAACTGTTTCTTTTTTACGTGAGTAAATGTATTTACTCATCCTGCCTGGCTGGGGAACCAGGACCAGGGACCCGCCCGGTATCCCCTTCGAGGGTTTTTGAAAGGGTTTGCTTACCAAAGCCGATGCTCCTTAAAACCCATTAATTTGGCTATTAAAGCGCTCCAATACGGTATCCCCTTCGAGGGTTTTTGAAAGGGTTTGCTTACCAAAGCCGATGCTCCTCAATACCCATTCATTTGGCTTTTAAAGCACAATGAATGGGTATTCAACACGAGGAAGCGCTTTAACCCTTTAAAAAGCACTTAAAAAGCCTTTCGAAAGAGTTTTTTCTATGAGTAGCGGTAGCGGCCCGTAAGGGAAACCCCTAGATACGGCTAAGTTAAATGAATGAATTTTCAATCAATAAAGGACAGCAAGTGATTTGGGCAAGTGGTTTTTTGTCGATCTTTTATACCCACATTTATGCTAAAACTGGTACTGGAACATTAGTTTCATGTGCTCTGCCTACCCCTTTTAGGGATAAAGGCGTGATTGTATGTATGTATGTATGTATGTAAGTGATTTGGGCTATTAAACGAACGACTAACCCGTTCAAAGGCTTTTTTCCGGGAAGGGGTGGGCGGGTCCCTGACCAGGACGGGTGACTGACTCCCGGGAACCGCCTTGTTTGGTATCCGCTTGTGACTGACAACTCGAAAAGAACTACAACCACTAGGTTTGGACATTGCTATTTAATTGTTGCCATGCGAGAAATGCTGGACTTAACACATAAACCAGACCAATTCGTCCCGGTGCCGTCTCTGTTCTTCATCGGGCGGAACGGGACACCGTTGGAGGTGGTGTGTGCCGGCGTCCAGCCATCCAACCTGGCCTCCAGGATTGACAGCATACTGGAGCAACACCGTAAGTATATTATTTTAACTTGCCTTGTTTTGTTCGTTCGGTGTCAAAGCGGACCCTGGGCTCCTTTAAGGGCATTACCGGGAATAACGCTAGGAGGATGATGTTTTGTTTGTTCGCATCATCATCATATCAGCCGAAAGACGTCCACTGCTGGCTGCCTCCCCCGAAGAGTGCCAAAGTGACCGGCCTTGTGCAACCCGCATCCAGCAGACTCCAGCAACCTTTACCACGTCATCAGTCCACCTTGTGCCAGCCTTGTGCTACCCGCGCCGCGCCTTTCGGTACGTGGTCGCCACTCGAGAACCTTTCCACCCCAACGGCCGTCGGTTCTACGGTGTGCTACATGATTCGTGGTTCGTTTGTATGGGCGGGTCAAATCTTGCCAGCCAAATTTGACCTACTTCCTGAACTGTAATCTACTTCAAATGTTGGACTATTGTGTAAGTTGGATGACAATGCATTTTTTTAATGCAACGCCTTAAAACTGGTCTGATGATGGACTAAAGCTGGCCATAGGAACACCTTAACTACACAGCATAAATCCATTGTGTTTGGGCTCATTGCCACCCTTTCAACGATTAAATGAGTGATATATTTAGGCCTGAGCAGGCGTAGCAACTTATTGCATGCCAACAAGTTGCTACATCTTCTAATTCACTGTTTTGTTTTTTACTAACTCGGATCACTCACTCACATTGTCGTTCTTCTTTTAATGTTTATATATTGCTGTTTCCTTATGTTGTCATTCTCTCACACAATGTGTTTATCTGTGTATCTATTGTTGTGTTGCCTTCCGTTCCTCCACAAAATGGACTCGGCAGAAGACCAGTGCTGGCAGATAACGCCAGTATCATGCTGAACCGGGTCCATTTGGTGATACGGCTTAAGCCGTATATAATATTTATTTATTTATATACACAGTAGCTTAAAATAGTAGTGTCAGTGAGCTAATAACAGATCCTCATCGATAGCGTAATAAATACGTACAAAATAAGTGAGCAAAAGCAAAACACAGCGCTTTTGCGTCTTGTTACGGCTACATGATTTTTAAGTACTCATTTCTAAATGGACTATAAAGAGTTACCTAAATTATTTCCCTACCTTTACCGAGAAATTGTCGAGATAAGCGAGCGTCGTCTCACTGAAGGAACACTGGTTGTCAAACCTTTGAAACTCATCATTTAAGCCGTTGCTCCCTCTGATATATCTTTTGTCTTTTCCATGTGTGTGTATTTACTGTCACGAATAAATGATTGAATTGAATTGATAAGGTGACTGTCCAAAAAAAAGTAGTCGCCAACAAGAGCTAATACCAAAAATATAAATTTAGTCGGAAACTTAGTTTTACAAATACGTTTTTTTTTTTACCAGACAAGGACAAACCCGCGCCGGCGTCGTTGTCCAAAGACATCAAAGAGCAAACGGCCAATTTGCTCTCCTCTGAATCCACCCCCACTCCAGGAGGGAGCAAAGTCCCCACCACGCCGGCTCCTACTGTGCCTGTCACTAAGACCGAACCAGGTAGGTGTTTTTTTTTTCTGTCACTAACAGGCATTGTTCCTAATCCAAGAATAAGACCTCAACATCATCATCATATCAGCCGAAAGACGTCCACTGATGCACATAAGCCTCCCCCAAAGAGTGCCACAATGACCGGTCCTGCGCCACCCGCATCCAGCGGACTCCCGCGACTTTTACCAAGTCATCAGTACACCCTCAGAATAAGACCTATGTTTGACACATCAATATTTTGAGTTTGAGGAACATGTATAGTGTTACCCGTGTACCCGTGTGGTGTCGGGTTAGAATTTCACCACCCCCTTTCTTCCCGTGGGTGTCGTAAAAGTCGACTAAGGGACCAGGGTTGAAGTGTGTTGTGGGCGATGGGCTAGCAACCTATCACTGCAATATCACATATTGTCGATATTTTATACCCACATTTATGCTAAAAGTGGTGCTGGAACATACGTTTCATGTGCTCTGCCTACCCCTTTTGGGAATAAAGGCGTGAATGTATGTATGTATGTATGTAAATGACGGTATTTCTTTTCGGTACCTCGCTTATTATTTCGTATTTTGGCATGGTCACCGACTCATCTAATTTTTCAGTGGTTTTACTGATAACAATGTTGAGGGAAATGATCCATTGTTATGAATCTAGTCGCTAAGAGCTCATGTGGACAACTTTTTGCTCCATAATGAATAGGGTATTGGACAATAGTGAAAATTAATTGTTATACCATTAGCAGCAGATAAATATTACGAAAATACTAGGAAAGTATCAATCATTCATTATGTTTACTATTTTAAGATTCTTTTACTATTTTTATATCAAAAAGGACGTTGTTTGATGTAACGTCACAAGCAAGTAAACCTGTAACTAATACACTTTTGCGGAGAAAGTTGGCCAATGAGGCGTTAATTATACCTAGAGTAAGCAATTATTACTTATGGTAAGAGAACCAGATCTTATCTCGTTCCTAAAATCTATAACAATATACCGTTAAATATTAGAAAAAGCGCCAGCAAAAATACCTTTAAGTCAAAGTTAAAAAAGCTTATGTTAACGCAATGTGAAGATAAAATAAGTTTAATTACTTAGTTAAGAAAGTTTACGTAATACCACTTATACTGAACTTACATTTGTAACTTACACTACTACAATATCTAACTTAATTAATTTAAAACAGTAAGAAATGGGAGCTTATTTCTGCCAACAAACTGTTGTACAGTTTGGCGGAAGTAGAAAAGTATACCTAAATATGTACTGTTTTTGTGAATAAACGCGTTTTTTTATTACCTTGCAAATTCCATACTAAGGGAGCGTTTTTGATTTTTCGTAAAAAGAAGCTGATTTGACTTTTGTCAATACCGTGTTTTAGAGTAATCTGAGACAGTATATTGTATTGTTTCTCTGAGTAAATTAGATGGAAGGGTGGGATGGTATAGGGTTTTTTAACCCCCGACGGATAGAGAGGGATGTTATAAGTTTAGGCACTTGTCCCACCACCGGCGAGTAGCGAGTAGGTACTTTCATAGTAACTCTTACTCGTGCGAGTAAAAGCGAGTAAGAATTACTATGAGAGTACTCGCCGGCGGTGGGACAAGCGCTTTCGTGTCTGTCTGTGTATCTGTGTATCTGTCTGTGGTATCGTAGCTCCCAAACGGATGAACCGATTTTCATTTAGTTTTTTTTGGGTCATAGATAATTTAATCTGTTGAGACGTTTTTGGGATATTGGACTTTGAAATGAATTTGTCGGCGGTTTTTAATCTTCGAAGTTGTAGTTCAACCTGTGGGTCGCAAGGCCACTTGAAGGGGAAGGAAGCGGGTTGCGAGTTTTTTTTTTAACTATTAAAGCCCGTCCAGTATTTTCTCCCAAAGCTTACCCCTAACCCAACTTTTGTTTCAGAGCCTTCGGGGCCGGCCGCCAAAATAGCCAAACTGGACGACCAAGAGGTGGTGTGTAATGACGGTTTTTGCGTCCGCCGCCCGCGCGCCGACGGTGCCGGACCTAGCAAGACCCCTGACGTAGTCGCACAGAAGGTATGTATCCCTGATTGTGCGCATGCGATTCTTTTCACATCCGCGACACATGTTTCGACATTTTGAAGCTCATATCTGAGAGGACGTCAAACAACGAATAACATTAATTATTTCATTCTTTAAGCCCGACCAGGAAAACAAAAAATCTCGGCCATATTGCGGAAAACTATTTGAACTAATTTCTTCAACTAGCAACAGTAACTTTGAAGACGTCATTAATGCCATCTGTCAAAACCTGTCAAAGTGAGGTGTCGTTGGTACGTGTTGTATTGCATTAAAATGCCGAAAACTAATTAATGTGACTTAAGAAAAGTGATTACATTATGACGAAGTATTTGTCGGAGAGGAAATCTCATGGATTAGGCTATATTCCTCTAAAAAACGTCACCGACCTTGTTGTCAATATGACTGGTAGGTACATGAGGTACATCGTGGGTACATCATATAGTATTTTTTTAGTGTTGCCATAATTATTGCTAATTTAGCGCCCCCAGAGCAGCTTTTTTATTTTCCTGGTCGGGCTATATAATATTAGGTCCTTAACTATGAAATTGGTGTTTTGCATGGAGAATTTTATGAAAACTGTGATTTACATACATTGAATTTTGTGGATTAATCAGCAATGACAAATTCAAACCAAACAAAATTTAGGTAGGAATATAGAAAACTTTTAAGCAACGTTACACATATCTTAATTACTTATTAATACGTAATTGAAACACTTGAACCGGCAGCACATGAAAAGGGTGGTTTTCTAGCTTTGTTACATAGGTAGTTGTAATATTGAATTTATATAATAATTTGTAAGTTGCAATAGAAATGAATACATTACGTACAAAATAATATCTGTGAAAAAAACGCCAATTTCATAGGTGAGAACCTTATATCATACAGTAATCATATACATTGTGTCTCAATTACAATCGTTGCAAACTAAACAAATGCCTGACGCATTCTTCATTCATCTTGTGTCATGCAGCATTGGCATATTGTATTATATAAACAAAATGGAGATTCTTATAGGCTTATGGCAAAAGTCCGTACAGATAAATTATTTGGGGTTTACCACTGACAGATAGTTTGCCTTCATTTAATTTTCAACTTTAACCGCATACGAGTTAAGTAGTTATTTCTAAATCGGTTAAAGTTGAATATTAAATGAAAGCAAACTATCTGTCAGTGGTTAACAAACAGTAATCGTACTGTACGAGCGTTATACAGGATGACATTTTAATTTTGGTCCAAATTCAAGTTCTTCAGCAAAATTATAAAATACGTTTTTATTTGTTTCATATCATTTCAGTACAAAAAAAATAGTAATTGCTGCTTAAAGTTATCCCAAAAAACCTTACCGCGCGGGCACCTCAGCGGGTAGTAAGGTTTGCGCACGGCACGCCTCCCCTCCCGCGGCCCCGCCCCGCTCCGCGCGGTACTGAATGCTCAGTAACCACGCTGTACGGATAATTCTTTTGGGATAGACAATTTATAATTAAAAAAATACCTACCAGTTTTTTTTCAAAAATGGAGTCTATTAGTGATACCAAATGCCTACAAAAAATTAGGGCACTAAATAAAATGTCACCCTGTATAGTTAGTAGCAGCCAGAGTAGCCAAATATTTCGTAACACACGCTTATGCTTACAGTAATAAAGACGTGGCTACCCTGGCTGCTACTAACTATATGACACTGACTGTACGATGGATCTCTTTGCTGTTGCAACTTTTGTGAGGATAGCGATGCATCATTGATGTTTTAATGTTTATTTGCGCAAACAAAGAAGAAGCTGTGGAATGAGTTGGCCTTGTCGCTGAAACAGTGCCAGTCTGTGTCATCACTTAAGCATAATTAAAAAAAAATGTGGCTCTCCAACAACTTGTGATTAGGTTGAATACGTTATTTGTTTATTTATTGCATACTTGTGATATCTATATGTATGTATATATATATAATATATATAATATTATGTATATATTTATAGTATTTATACAATCAATATGAACACTATTTATGACTGTATTTTTCGTAGATCTCTTTGTGTTTTTGTACATGGTGTATTAGTCTATCTCGTTCTTCCTACTTTCCACTCAATTGCTCAAAGGTTAGCTGGAAGAGATCCCTAATAGGGATAAGTTCGCCTTTGTACCTTAATTCTCCTTAATGTTTTTGTTTTAACCCGTTTTGTTTTGTGTACAATAAAGTGCTTACATACATACATACAACCGTACAATAATACTTAAGAAGTACCTATAGCTAGCGGCTCGCGACTGACAATAGGTACTTTTTATATGAAATTCCCATTTCGAGAGAAAATGTTTTCTACTAACTAAATCTTAACAAATCACTTTGATTTTGATTTCGTTCGCTTCAGCATAATAATGTCCAGGTTTATAGGTTTCACATTAAAAAAATGAGGTTCCTATAAATTTTAATTTATTGCAAGTTTTCAAAAAAGGAAAACCTATAAACCCTGTCTTTCATTGTGTTAATAACGTACTAAAGATAACTACTTAGAAAAATTGAAAAACCCCCGACATTTTCATTCCAAATATCTCAAAAACGGCTGAACAGATTTTGATAAAACATGGCTAAGAACACTTGGGGTAAAATTATCTATGACACAAAAAAACCGCATTCGAATAGGTCCATCCGTTTGGCAGCTACGATACCACAGACAGATACACAGACACACAGACAGACACGTTAAACTTATAACACCCCTCTTTCTTCGTCGGAGGTTAATCATTGAGATTGGAAAATATTTAGAAGTGGAAAAACGTTTTCTCTATTTGTATGGACAAGTACGTAGTATTCCAAAGGTATGCTTCCCTCTTAATACCACGGCGATAGGATTTACATCAACCAGTAAAGTTGATGATAGGAATTTCCGTTGGTGCGGACGCAGTTGCGAATTGAACACCATCCTATGGATCAGGGGCTTTCAAAGTGGGGGGCGCGGGGTTCGGGAAATCCTTTCGCAAAAACTAGTGCCTCGCCGATCATTGGGATTAGGTACTCAGCTGACCCTAGACTCCTAAGAGTCGTGGCGCTAACGGCAACGCTAGGAAGATGATGATGATTTGGCTAGCGTTTCCTTGCATCGAAGCGCCCCCCTTGGCGTGGGAACTTCATTTTAAACAGCAGGGGGGCGTGCCTAAAAAAAGTTTGGGATCCCCTGCTATAGATAGATAGATAAAACGTTATTTGTTTGCTAAAATCACACGGAAACAGAAACAACATCGTATAAAATCAAAATTATAACAAATATTCGATACACGAATGAAACAGAGTAGACAATGTAGACATACAATAAGCAATAACATACCAAAAAAAGTCAACATACAATGCTGTGTGCTGCAAAGCAAAAGGGCTAATGGCTCAGTTGCTTCGCTCTTTCGAGAGAAGCACTGATATTCTGCCTCAGCCCGAGACACGTAAGTTCAGTATCACAACATGCAAAAAAATAAAAATAACTGAATCAAAACTGTACTGAAAAAAAAATATATATAGCATTCTTCCATTCATGCCAGGCGAAATTCAATCTTATAACGGTACGTCGTGCCAAAGATTAATGGTCGTGCCAACTTTTGTGAATCGATGTCCTATGGTACCTGACACTTTGCCTTATTTCAGGAACCTGAAAAGAAATTGGAATCGTCTGAGAGCACTTTAAGCGCTGAAGAGAAGATGGAGAGGGCTAAAGCTCTCATCGAAGCCAAGCGGAAGGAGAAGGAAGAGAAAGAGAGACAGGTATAGTCTAGGGATGGATTGAATCAAGGGTTACCTTTGCGAGTCCATGGTATGTTAGGTTAACAATATTACACCTCAAACATGTCAAAGGTCGGCAACGCCCATGTAACTTCTTTGGAGTTACATGCGTCTATAGGCTGCAGTGTCCGCTTACTATCAGGCGGTACGCTTGTTTGCTACCGTCGTATAAAAAAAATACACATTGGACAAAGATCTTGGGCAATTGGAATAGCACCCTTGCAAGGGTCAGATGAAATAGTAACATCGATTTTTTAAGGAAAATTCAACTCGTTCTGGTGCCGTTTTCATTGATCTTGACTATACTCAAAAACAGAATAAAATGTCTATTTGGACATGCCTTTTATAATTTAAATGATTTTTATAATAATAATAATTGAATAATATGTACACACATTTCTTAAATTTAAATGATAATTGATAATACTCGCAATTCTGATTCTTAAATATTTGACATGTAATATTTATGTAATATTATGAATAAATGAGTATGAGTATTCATGTTAGTAATAAGATTTATCCTACTAAGGCCCAACTTACAATACAACATGGGTTTAAAATTAGAATCCTCTTGTGTCGGAAATCGAATTGATTTTCGTTTGTTTTGTAAAGTGCCCGAAACGAAACAAATGCAACGCTATTCCAGTGGAATATAATTTAAATTCCTTCGGCAGAATAAGTCCGCCTAAGACCGCCTGTTGTCTATCTCTACCTACATGTTATTGTATTTTTTCTCTTTCTAACTGCTTTGTTTGTGTGAGGTGTGCAATAAAGAGTATTTGTATTGTATTGTATTGTAAAAATACAGACAAAATAGGCCCCAGAGGTGTTTGTGGCCCGAACCGAAGGTGAAGGCCATAAATATGCGGTCTGGGGCTTTACGAATTACCGCCCGTGTTGTGTACATAATTTTACGTCTTCACCTGGCCACAATTCGCATTATGACCAGGTGTGACGTAATTAGTTATTTACGATACAAGTGCCGAAAACAGGAAATTCGCAACTAGTGGTGATAAATTAAAACACGACCGAAGGGAGTGTTTTAAATCGACACGAGTTGCGAATTACCTATTCGCACGTGTATCGTACAACGTTTTACTGTACATATGGCTCTTTAAAGTTTCGACATATGCACGTAAAATGCTCTTTTCCGCACTAGTGCGGGAAAGTAGTGTGAGGATGGACGTAATTAAACAACTGTTCTCGTTGGGATTGAGATATATTTATTTATTTATTCCATTTGACATTGTGGCTTACAGTGCGGTCACCAAATCGCGTACAATGTTATTTTATTTACTTACTAACTTATTGCTACTTAATTATTCATTTAAATTTATCATACAGCATAATTCAACTAAATAAAACATATATTAATAATCATTGTAAAATTCTAAATAATTCTATGTCACATCTACAAAATTTCCTATATTAATCTTTATATAAAATATTTAAAAAGTTAATACATTTATTACATACTGTGTCTAATATTACTTAGGGTGGTTACTTATATAGAGTTAGGGTGTGTCAGTGTGAGTGTCACACTACACCTCCCTCCTTGGCAAAAAAAATGATTAATATTGTAATCTATATTAATATTTTTTTTTACCAATGAAATAATTTTGAAAAATAAAATAAAACTTGTAAATTAAGTCAGTAAGTAGGTATAAGTTCATTTTTTTGTATATAGTCATTTGAAGTTTACAGTTAACAGTTTTTTTTGCCTATTCATAATTCCAGACACTTTTTAACTAAGTTCCCTTAAGTCGTTGAACAAGCATAAGAATTTAATTTTACAAAAAAAAAACTATTAACAGATTAAAAAATAAGGACAAAGAAAGTTTGGAATTCGTTTTTTTTTTAAAGAAAATCTACTGTTACACGTGACAATCATTTCCATTTTTCAATTAAACTTTTCGACTTTAAATAGTATGAGCAGACACAATAATAAAACAATATGGAAATTAAATGAGTAATAAACACATTGCACGCTTCGATGACAACACAAGATTAAGTATTAACTAATTTATTACCTAGACGTAACACGATAAAAAAAATCTTAAAAATAAACACGTCATACAAACTATCCGTTATTGAAGGTCCTCGTCCATGAAATATCCTACTTACGTTTACATCGTAATCGTAACGTAGATAAAAGTCAGTCCAATGTTTGACAATTGTCTTCTATATGTATATATATATCAGTGACTTGCAAGTCTTCATTTTTTATGCATATTTCATAGTATACTTTTTTTGTCTTTAACTTAATAACCTTTTCATTACAACTTTTAACTTAAAGTGTGCATCTTAATAATATGCTTCACTTGTGGCAAAGGTACACGACGCATTAACACTTGGTCGGCCGACCTTACATATATATATTTATTTTGCTCACGATACAAGGTAATTACTATTAACGCGCTATTATTACTATCCAGGCAGTTCTTTTAACACTTCTTTCATTTCAACATACCATGTGTCCAAGGACCTTCACGATTGATACTCGACCGAATCATGATCAGGTTTCAAGGATTCCCTGCCTGCCTTGTATCATGGTGTACCTCTTGCTATATACCTACCTACTCGCTCAACGGCGCCTCTCGAGCTACCGAAGATAACGAGAGACATATTCCTATGATATCATTTTATTTTATGTATTAAACCTTCTCAATAAAATACCATTCTGAATGCCTTTCAATTCACTCGTAACATTATGAAAACGTAAACATATAAGAATTTCATCAGCTCTTAGGTGATCAGGCTAATCGCTTAGTGAAAAACTTATTTGTTTAGTTTTCCCATACACTATGCTTAAAGCACTTTCAAATAATCGAAACATTCCTACCTCAAAAAAACAATATTATTCAACACAGAGTTATCCCAAAATTATTCATCTAAAACCATTTTCTTTACAAAATACATTCCTTCACATCCAACTCCCAATTTTACGAAACTTCTGACCTTTAGAACCCAACGTTAATCTAACCCAATCTTTCCTATACTTACCGCAAAAACTGTTCATAATCATGCACCATATGTACTGTAATAGTACATTACGTAACTAGGGCGGTGAATTCGTAAATGCCCCAGATCGCAGGTGTTTGTGGCCCGAACCGAAGGTGAGGGCCATAAATATGCGCTCTGGGGCTTTACGAATTACCGCCCGTGTTGCGTACAAAATTTTACGTCTTCACCTGGCCACAATGCGAGTTTTCCCGTACGCGCAGCGTGCAGTAAAACTCGCTTTATGGCCAGGTGTGACGTAAAGAGTATTGGTATTGTATCGTATTGTAAGTTCTATGAGTAGGCCCATGGACGATAGAAGGTTCTGTTGGTTTTCCTTAAAATAAATAAATACTTTTTTTTAGTTGGAGAAAGAGAAGGAGAAAGAGCGACGGAACCTCGGGCAAGGAGTGTCGGAGCTGAAGAGGTGGCAGGCAGACCAGGAGCTCAAGCAAATCCAGGTAAATTACGGACATGACGAAACTATAGGCGTTCCGTTTATTCCGTACTAGCTTCTCTGCCCGCGACTCCGTCCGCGTGGAACTCGTTTATATCGCAGCTCCATACAAACTTTTACCCCCCCATTTCATCCCCTTAGGTGATGATTTCGGGGATAAAAACTATCCTATGTCACCAACACAACTCTCCATCCCTTCAACTATCTCCACTTAAAAAATCACGTCAATTCGTCTCTCCGTTTTGCCGGGAAAGACGGACAAACAAACAAACAAATAAACACACACGCACACGCACACACACATACACTTTCCCATTTATAATATTAGTGTGGATTCTAAATATGACTTTATCACCAATTTAATTTAATTTGACATGTGTATACATTTTTCAAATAATTTAACTCTTTGACATTCTAAATAAATTCAAGTTAATTAAATTAAATGTATTAGGGTGACGGCACCAATTATGGACATTTTAAGTACACCCATTTAGTTTTTTTATTATAGTGACGACGTTTTTGACTTTACAAAAATGGTGCATTTTTTTTTCGTTAACGAAATATACGAGGCACATTTAGACATAACTACAAAGACCGTATATACTGCGAAGATTTGAAAAAAAATACATATTTTGAAACTTGCTAAAACACCAGTAATGTACAGCAAAAATCCAGTAATGGACCTCCATTCATGGACACTACCAATTATGAACATCCAGTTATCGACACGCTACCACCGGTAATGTGGACACCCTTAAGGTGGACAGTGTGAATTGTAAATGACACCAGATACTTGTAAAATAAAATAAAAAAGCAAGTCATATCACAAATCAACTTTTATTCATATAATTATTGTTATTCACAACTTATTTAAATGTGTCATTATTTTGAGCATATAAGTTTTCCATGTAACCATTAGACTTTAAATCAACCATTGTGGACGTGTACTGTAGACACCTTCTCTCCCTTTCGAACAGCATCCAAAGCTCTCCCCATTTGGTCGAGGGTGTAATTTTTCTTTGGTGCCATCTGAGACAAAACAAGGAACCCAATTATGGACACATAAAAATACCCAGCCTTGGACGCTTTGTCCACTATGGGTAAATAAAGAGTAATCACAAAATCATTGCAACTCATACATGTAGAACAACAAAAGAAATACTTTAAATCAATAAAATAAAATAAAATATAAAACTATGAGTTTCGACATATGCCCATTACTGGATTTTACTAGATAGCAAATCCAGTCATGAACAGCCCGCTCAAAAAAAAAAAGATTGCATAATTGATAAATTCAGTTTAGCTAATTTTACTTGCATTCTATTATATTTGAACAAAAAAAATATCACATTCCACTATATCACAAGACAAGGAAACTATATGCACAAACCTGTACTCACCTCCTTAATGATTTCAGCAATAAAAACGGATTTTTTGTGAACACGGGCGACAGCAGTATTTCACGTTGCTGCCATCATCGAACAAAATGCCCAATTTTTGTGACGTATGTCATTATGACAGCTCAAGGGTCTATTGGTTATGGTTTAGTGCTCAAAGTTTGAAAACGTAGTGACAGTTACTTAATATTTTGGTTTAGAGAAAAAAATGTCCATGATTGGGTGTATGTCCATGATTGGTGCCGTCACCCTATGAACTTTTTGACTTTTAATGTATTTGTGCATTGAGTATGAGTAACGAACTCAAAAGCGCGAGGAATTAAAGGCTCGACCAACTGCGGGCATTCACTACCAATTTTGTCGCAGGGATGCTTACCTTTTAGCCCCTGAAGGGAATGTCGCATATTCTCTGCAAAGATAGGCCTATCTTGTGACGTTTGGTATGTCGTTCGGTAAGGGGGTGGCAAATGAGCACTACCAAGTCATCATAAAAAATATATATATTTGGGACACAGGTCCCATAAAATTAGAAGAAGGGTCGCGGGTGGTCTATGCCCGTCTAGATTGGCCGCCGTAGCTCCGGTACTCTCCTGGCTGGTCGGCGGCGGTCCGAAGCAGGGGTCACGCTCGGCCGGCTGTGGTGAGGAGCAGGAACGGCGGCGGGCGAACGTCGAGCGGTTCCAGCCCAGGCCGCCAAGGTGGTGGCTGTGCGTTCCCAAATTTTAAATTAAAACGACGCACCCTGTGGAATATGCACTGGGTTAAAATTTTGTTCTTGTTCGCTCTGCTTTGTGAACACCCTTTCTTCAGATACGACCATTTAAATAAGCCGGTGCACCGTAAGCGTAAGCGTGTTTGTGTTCAAAAAGCAGAGCGGAGTTACAGTAAGCCTAATGCAAAAGAACAGAAAAGCATTTCATTTCATTTCATTTATTCAATTGTAAACTCATGTACATGCATAATTATGAAGGTCTTATAGTTTTAGAAAGTCGGTCCATGACGCCCTGTGAGGGCACACAACAATATCTTAAAGCTAATAAAATTTAAATTAATTAGTTAGACGGTATTAAAACAGACAAGTCAACACAATAGAATTCATTCTGAGATTTAAAAAAAAAAAAAACACAATTATGTATATATTAAAATACAATTAAAAATTAAGATTATAAATTACTATCATTTATGAAATCCTTAAGCGAATAATAACATTTATCTATTAATATTTTTTCCAACTTCCTTTTGAATATTGCATTAACAGGTTCTTGCTTGATTGAATTTGGAATCTTGTTGGTTATTATGATACATTTATAATATGGGTTATTCTTATACATTTCTAAATTAGTTTTTGGAAGTTGCAGTTTATTCCTTTACTGTGTTCTAGTTGTTTTTTTATCCTGTTTCAATTCAAATAGATGTGAGTTTTCTCGAACAAATAGAGCAGCTTGCAATATATAAATGCAGGGCAGCGTTAATAGTTTGTAACGAACAAAGTGTGGGCGACAGCTGTTCGGGATATGTACATTTGCTAAGACACGTATACACTTTTTCTGCATGATAAAGAGCTGCTGGGCCTCGACACTGTCTCCCCAAAGGACTACCCCGTACCGAAGCCATGCGTACGCATATGCGTAGTATGCGGATAACGCACACTCGACATCCGTGTTCCTTTTTAGTACATTGAGACCATATAAGAATTTGGACATTTTTGTTTTAATGTTTTGGATGTGGGCTTTCCAATTTACACCAGAGTCTATTGTTATACCTAACAGGTTGAAATCCTTAACTTCTTCTATCTTGCAAGTAGTACAGTCTAAATTTAGGTCTAAGGGTTTTTTTTGGACGGGTTTACAATGCAATACTAACATTCTAATGAAGTAGGTAGGTACAAACTACTAGGTATGAGAATAAAGAAACGCAAAGTCATTTAGCCACTAATAATGCGCTTAGCAACAAATGCAATGGGTAAATACAATGGATTTAAATTTAACATTATCTCGGGGAAGATCACAAGTAAGCTACTTTACTGGTAAAGCTAAGCTACTTATAATACCTATTACTAAAATAACGTTCAACACTTTGCACTGCACTTACCAATAACGTGGGTGCTGTATTTCACCAATTTATATTGGTGCCGGGCGACGAAATGTCGCCTCAATAGGTGTCCGCGACCACCGAATAAAATAAAAAAATATTAAATGTTTAAAAGCGCGCCCGAACTGCAAGACGACACGTATTTATTTGTGTGCAATTCGGCACGGGTCTGTTGTCTAAAGATAAAATTTGATTAATTTGTGTATAAATAAATAATTTGATTGAATAGGTAATAATTTAATAATTCATTAGGTGTATAATTAAAATGTAATAATTTTGTATAAATAGTGTAAACAATTCAGTAAAAATAATAATTTAATGTATATATATCAATTTATTTGTAAATTATAGTAAAAATGAAGGCTATAAAAACGACATGTACGTGCAACGTTACAATCTTTGCAAACAATATGCGACTACAGGTTTTTTCTTTTTTTCCAGTTGCCGTGGTCGAAAGGCAGGATGTTAATGAATTCTTGTTTATCTAGGAGGAGCGCAAACGCGAGAAGATGGAAAACAACCTCGCCCGCCAACGCATCTTGGAGCAGATCGCGCAGGACCGTGCCGAGCGCCGAGCGCGGGACGCGGCGCCGGCGCCCGCCGAGGCCGAGTTGCCCGCGCAGGCGCCCGCTAGTGAGTACTGACACACATGTTACTGACATACTGGAGCAGGTCGCGCAGGACCGTGCCGAGCGCCGAGCGCGGGACGCGGCGCCGGCGCCCGCCGAGGCCGAGTTGCCCGCGCAGGCGCCCGCTAGTGAGTACTGACACACATGTTACTGACATACTGGAGCAGGTCGCGCAGGACCGTGCCGAGCGCCGAGCGCGGGACGCGGCGCCGGCGCCCGCCGAGGCCGAGTTGCCCGCGCAGGCGCCCGCTAGTGAGTACTGACACACATGTTACTGACATACTGGAGCAGGTCGCGCAGGACCGTGCCGAGCGCCGAGCGCGGGACGCGGCGCCGGCGCCCGCCGAGGCCGAGTTGCCCGCGCAGGCGCCCGCTAGTGAGTACTGACACACATGTTACTGACATACTGGAGCAGGTCGCGCAGGACCGTGCCGAGCGCCGAGCGCGGGACGCGGCGCCGGCGCCCGCCGAGGCCGAGTTGCCCGCGCAGGCGCCCGCTAGTGAGTACTGACACACATGTTACTGACATACTGGAGCAGGTCGCGCAGGACCGTGCCGAGCGCCGAGCGCGGGACGCGGCGCCGGCGCCCGCCGAGGCCGAGCTGCCCGCGCAGGCGCCCGCTAGTGAGTACTGACACACATGTTACTGACGTACTGGAGCAGGTCGCGCAGGACCGTGCCGAGCGCCGAGCGCGGGACGCGGCGCCGGCGCCCGCCGAGGCCGAGCTGCCCGCGCAGGCGCCCGCTAGTGAGTACTGACACACATGTTACTGACATACTGGAGCAGGTCGCGCAGGACCGTGCCGAGCGCCGAGCGCGGGACGCGGCGCCGGCGCCCGCCGAGGCCGAGCTGCCCGCGCAGGCGCCCGCTAGTGAGTACTGACACACATGTTACTGACATACTGGAGCAGGTCGCGCAGGACCGTGCCGAGCGCCGAGCGCGGGACGCGGCGCCGGCGCCCGCCGAGGCCGAGCTGCCCGCGCAGGCGCCCGCTAGTGAGTACTGACACACATGTTACTGACATACTGGAGCAGGTCGCGCAGGACCGTGCCGAGCGCCGAGCGCGGGACGCGGCGCCGGCGCCCGCCGAGGCCGAGCTGCCCGCGCAGGCGCCCGCTAGTGAGTACTGACACACATGTTACTGACATACTGGAGCAGGTCGCGCAGGACCGTGCCGAGCGCCGAGCGCGGGACGCGGCGCCGGCGCCCGCCGAGGCCGAGCTGCCCGCGCAGGCGCCCGCTAGTGAGTACTGACACACATGTTACTGACATACTGGAGCAGGTCGCGCAGGACCGTGCCGAGCGCCGAGCGCGGGACGCGGCGCCGGCGCCCGCCGAGGCCGAGCTGCCCGCGCAGGCGCCCGCTAGTGAGTACTGACACACATGTTACTGACATACTGGAGCAGGTCGCGCAGGACCGTGCCGAGCGCCGAGCGCGGGACGCGGCGCCGGCGCCCGCCGAGGCCGAGCTGCCCGCGCAGGCGCCCGCTAGTGAGTACTGACACACATGTTACTGACATACTGGAGCAGGTCGCGCAGGACCGTGCCGAGCGCCGAGCGCGGGACGCGGCGCCGGCGCCCGCCGAGGCCGAGCTGCCCGCGCAGGCGCCCGCTAGTGAGTACTGACACACATGTTACTGACATACTGGAGCAGGTCGCGCAGGACCGTGCCGAGCGCCGAGCGCGGGACGCGGCGCCGGCGCCCGCCGAGGCCGAGCTGCCCGCGCAGGCGCCCGCTAGTGAGTACTGACACACATGTTACTGACATACTGGAGCAGGTCGCGCAGGACCGTGCCGAGCGCCGAGCGCGGGACGCGGCGCCGGCGCCCGCCGAGGCCGAGCTGCCCGCGCAGGCGCCCGCTAGTGAGTACTGACACACATGTTACTGACATACTGGAGCAGGTCGCGCAGGACCGTGCCGAGCGCCGAGCGCGGGACGCGGCGCCGGCGCCCGCCGAGGCCGAGCTGCCCGCGCAGGCGCCCGCTAGTGAGTACTGACACACATGTTACTGACATACTGGAGCAGGTCGCGCAGGACCGTGCCGAGCGCCGAGCGCGGGACGCGGCGCCGGCGCCCGCCGAGGCCGAGCTGCCCGCGCAGGCGCCCGCTAGTGAGTACTGACACACATGTTACTGACATACTGGAGCAGGTCGCGCAGGACCGTGCCGAGCGCCGAGCGCGGGACGCGGCGCCGGCGCCCGCCGAGGCCGAGCTGCCCGCGCAGGCGCCCGCTAGTGAGTACTGACACACATGTTACTGACATACTGGAGCAGGTCGCGCAGGACCGTGCCGAGCGCCGAGCGCGGGACGCGGCGCCGGCGCCCGCCGAGGCCGAGCTGCCCGCGCAGGCGCCCGCTAGTGAGTACTGACACACATGTTACTGACATACTGGAGCAGGTCGCGCAGGACCGTGCCGAGCGCCGAGCGCGGGACGCGGCGCCGGCGCCCGCCGAGGCCGAGCTGCCCGCGCAGGCGCCCGCTAGTGAGTACTGACACACATGTTACTGACATACTGGAGCAGGTCGCGCAGGACCGTGCCGAGCGCCGAGCGCGGGACGCGGCGCCGGCGCCCGCCGAGGCCGAGCTGCCCGCGCAGGCGCCCGCTAGTGAGTACTGACACACATGTTACTGACATACTGGAGCAGGTCGCGCAGGACCGTGCCGAGCGCCGAGCGCGGGACGCGGCGCCGGCGCCCGCCGAGGCCGAGCTGCCCGCGCAGGCGCCCGCTAGTGAGTACTGACACACATGTTACTGACATACTGGAGCAGGTCGCGCAGGACCGTGCCGAGCGCCGAGCGCGGGACGCGGCGCCGGCGCCCGCCGAGGCCGAGCTGCCCGCGCAGGCGCCCGCTAGTGAGTACTGACACACATGTTACTGACATACTGGAGCAGGTCGCGCAGGACCGTGCCGAGCGCCGAGCGCGGGACGCGGCGCCGGCGCCCGCCGAGGCCGAGCTGCCCGCGCAGGCGCCCGCTAGTGAGTACTGACACACATGTTACTGACATACTGGAGCAGGTCGCGCAGGACCGTGCCGAGCGCCGAGCGCGGGACGCGGCGCCGGCGCCCGCCGAGGCCGAGCTGCCCGCGCAGGCGCCCGCTAGTGAGTACTGACACACATGTTACTGACATACTGGAGCAGGTCGCGCAGGACCGTGCCGAGCGCTGAGCGCGGGACGCGGCGCCGGCGCCCGCCGAGGCCGAGCTGCCCGCGCAGGCGCCCGCTAGTGAGTACTGACACACATGTTACTGACATACTGGAGCAGGTCGCGCAGGACCGTGCCGAGCGCCGAGCGCGGGACGCGGCGCCGGCGCCCGCCGAGGCCGAGCTGCCCGCGCAGGCGCCCGCTAGTGAGTACTGACACACATGTTACTGACATACTGGAGCAGGTCGCGCAGGACCGTGCCGAGCGCCGAGCGCGGGACGCGGCGCCGGCGCCCGCCGAGGCCGAGCTGCCCGCGCAGGCGCCCGCTAGTGAGTACTGACACATGTTACTGACATACTGGAGCAGGTCGCGCAGGACCGTGCCGAGCGCCGAGCGCGGGACGCGGCGCCGGCGCCCGCCGAGGCCGAGCTGCCCGCGCAGGCGCCCGCTAGTGAGTACTGACACACATGTTACTGACATACTGGAGCAGGTCGCGCAGGACCGTGCCGAGCGCCGAGCGCGGGACGCGGCGCCGGCGCCCGCCGAGGCCGAGCTGCCCGCGCAGGCGCCCGCTAGTGAGTACTGACACACATGTTACTGACATACTGGAGCAGGTCGCGCAGGACCGTGCCGAGCGCCGAGCGCGGGACGCGGCGCCGGCGCCCGCCGAGGCCGAGCTGCCCGCGCAGGCGCCCGCTAGTGAGTACTGACACACATGTTACTGACATACTGGAGCAGGTCGCGCAGGACCGTGCCGAGCGCCGAGCGCGGGACGCGGCGCCGGCGCCCGCCGAGGCCGAGCTGCCCGCGCAGGCGCCCGCTAGTGAGTACTGACACACATGTTACTGACATACTGGAGCAGGTCGCGCAGGACCGTGCCGAGCGCCGAGCGCGGGACGCGGCGCCGGCGCCCGCCGAGGCCGAGCTGCCCGCGCAGGCGCCCGCTAGTGAGTACTGACACACATGTTACTGACATACTGGAGCAGGTCGCGCAGGACCGTGCCGAGCGCCGAGCGCGGGACGCGGCGCCGGCGCCCGCCGAGGCCGAGCTGCCCGCGCAGGCGCCCGCTAGTGAGTACTGACACACATGTTACTGACATACTGGAGCAGGTCGCGCAGGACCGTGCCGAGCGCCGAGCGCGGGACGCGGCGCCGGCGCCCGCCGAGGCCGAGCTGCCCGCGCAGGCGCCCGCTAGTGAGTACTGACACACATGTTACTGACATACTGGAGCAGGTCGCGCAGGACCGTGCCGAGCGCCGAGCGCGGGACGCGGCGCCGGCGCCCGCCGAGGCCGAGCTGCCCGCGCAGGCGCCCGCTAGTGAGTACTGACACACATGTTACTGACATACTGGAGCAGGTCGCGCAGGACCGTGCCGAGCGCTGAGCGCGGGACGCGGCGCCGGCGCCCGCCGAGGCCGAGCTGCCCGCGCAGGCGCCCGCTAGTGAGTACTGACACACATGTTACTGACATACTGGAGCAGGTCGCGCAGGACCGTGCCGAGCGCCGAGCGCGGGACGCGGCGCCGGCGCCCGCCGAGGCCGAGCTGCCCGCGCAGGCGCCCGCTAGTGAGTACTGACACACATGTTACTGACATACTGGAGCAGGTCGCGCAGGACCGTGCCGAGCGCCGAGCGCGGGACGCGGCGCCGGCGCCCGCCGAGGCCGAGCTGCCCGCGCAGGCGCCCGCTAGTGAGTACTGACACATGTTACTGACATACTGGAGCAGGTCGCGCAGGACCGTGCCGAGCGCCGAGCGCGGGACGCGGCGCCGGCGCCCGCCGAGGCCGAGCTGCCCGCGCAGGCGCCCGCTAGTGAGTACTGACACACATGTTACTGACATACTGGAGCAGGTCGCGCAGGACCGTGCCGAGCGCCGAGCGCGGGACGCGGCGCCGGCGCCCGCCGAGGCCGAGCTGCCCGCGCAGGCGCCCGCTAGTGAGTACTGACACACATGTTACTGACATACTGGAGCAGGTCGCGCAGGACCGTGCCGAGCGCCGAGCGCGGGACGCGGCGCCGGCGCCCGCCGAGGCCGAGCTGCCCGCGCAGGCGCCCGCTAGTGAGTACTGACACACATGTTACTGACATACTGGAGCAGGTCGCGCAGGACCGTGCCGAGCGCCGAGCGCGGGACGCGGCGCCGGCGCCCGCCGAGGCCGAGCTGCCCGCGCAGGCGCCCGCTAGTGAGTACTGACACACATGTTACTGACATACTGGAGCAGGTCGCGCAGGACCGTGCCGAGCGCCGAGCGCGGGACGCGGCGCCGGCGCCCGCCGAGGCCGAGCTGCCCGCGCAGGCGCCCGCTAGTGAGTACTGACACACATGTTACTGACATACTGGAGCAGGTCGCGCAGGACCGTGCCGAGCGCCGAGCGCGGGACGCGGCGCCGGCGCCCGCCGAGGCCGAGCTGCCCGCGCAGGCGCCCGCTAGTGAGTACTGACACACATGTTACTGACATACTGGAGCAGGTCGCGCAGGACCGTGCCGAGCGCCGAGCGCGGGACGCGGCGCCGGCGCCCGCCGAGGCCGAGCTGCCCGCGCAGGCGCCCGCTAGTGAGTACTGACACACATGTTACTGACATACTGGAGCAGGTCGCGCAGGACCGTGCCGAGCGCCGAGCGCGGGACGCGGCGCCGGCGCCCGCCGAGGCCGAGCTGCCCGCGCAGGCGCCCGCTAGTGAGTACTGACACACATGTTACTGACATACTGGAGCAGGTCGCGCAGGACCGTGCCGAGCGCCGAGCGCGGGACGCGGCGCCGGCGCCCGCCGAGGCCGAGCTGCCCGCGCAGGCGCCCGCTAGTGAGTACTGACACACATGTTACTGACATACTGGAGCAGGTCGCGCAGGACCGTGCCGAGCGCCGAGCGCGGGACGCGGCGCCGGCGCCCGCCGAGGCCGAGCTGCCCGCGCAGGCGCCCGCTAGTGAGTACTGACACACATGTTACTGACATACTGGAGCAGGTCGCGCAGGACCGTGCCGAGCGCCGAGCGCGGGACGCGGCGCCGGCGCCCGCCGAGGCCGAGCTGCCCGCGCAGGCGCCCGCTAGTGAGTACTGACACACATGTTACTGACATACTGGAGCAGGTCGCGCAGGACCGTGCCGAGCGCCGAGCGCGGGACGCGGCGCCGGCGCCCGCCGAGGCCGAGCTGCCCGCGCAGGCGCCCGCTAGTGAGTACTGACACACATGTTACTGACATACTGGAGCAGGTCGCGCAGGACCGTGCCGAGCGCCGAGCGCGGGACGCGGCGCCGGCGCCCGCCGAGGCCGAGCTGCCCGCGCAGGCGCCCGCTAGTGAGTACTGACACACATGTTACTGACATACTGGAGCAGGTCGCGCAGGACCGTGCCGAGCGCCGAGCGCGGGACGCGGCGCCGGCGCCCGCCGAGGCCGAGCTGCCCGCGCAGGCGCCCGCTAGTGAGTACTGACACACATGTTACTGACATACTGGAGCAGGTCGCGCAGGACCGTGCCGAGCGCCGAGCGCGGGACGCGGCGCCGGCGCCCGCCGAGGCCGAGCTGCCCGCGCAGGCGCCCGCTAGTGAGTACTGACACACATGTTACTGACATACTGGAGCAGGTCGCGCAGGACCGTGCCGAGCGCCGAGCGCGGGACGCGGCGCCGGCGCCCGCCGAGGCCGAGCTGCCCGCGCAGGCGCCCGCTAGTGAGTACTGACACACATTGTACCACACAAGCTTCATACCTTGGCCTCTCACCCAGTAACAGGTTATCGTTGAGTTTCGGGATACCCTGTATACAAGTAGCTACATATAAAAATGCATAATTAATTCATACTTAATTTATGGCTAATCTAATACACGTTCTATACAATATCTTATCGGTACACTATTATAGTGTACTAGTGCACATTAGTGCACATTAGGGCACATTAGTGCCTTGCCGGCCCACGACCCATATGAGTAATGCTGTGTAATTGTGTGGCAGCGTCCGGGGACGGCGGTCTGCAGGCCCGCGTGCAGTTCAAGCTGCCGGACGGCAGCGCGCACACGCGGCACTTCTCCGCCGACGCGCGCCTCTCGGACCTGCACCGATATGTAGCCGACAATCTCAGTGTGAGTATATTTTGATACAACTCAATCTCATTTGCAATTATTTTTACGTCATACCTGGCCATAATGCGAGTTTTACCGCACGCTGCGCGTACGGGAAAACTCGCATTGTGGCCAGATGAAGACGTAAAATTTTGTACTCAACACGGGCGGTAATTCGTAAAGCCCCTGACCGCATATTTATGGCCCTCACCTTCGGTCCGGGCCACAAACACCTGCGATCTGGGGCATTCACGAATTAACCGCCCTAGGTATGTAATGTACTATTTCGTCACACCTGGCCATAAACTCGCATTGTGGCCGGGTGAAGACATAAAATTGGGTACTGAGAACGGGCAGTAAAAAAGAAAGCCCTCTATCGCATATTTACAACCCTCGCCAGCGTCTCGGTTCACAAATACCTGCGGTTTCGGGCTTTCTCTCTTTTACAGCCCTTGGTAAGCAATTTACTATTTTCACACCTTTAAAGTGAACGGCAAGGTCGCCATAAAGTGTGCGGCGTTCAGGGTAGATAATGACTAGTCGAGACTTGGGTAATAACTGATTTATTCATAGAAAATACATGGCCTTAAGGCTTTCTTATTCGAGTAAAGCTACTTACGCGACACAATATATCCGCTAGGCGGCGCAACGTTATCGTAATTCTCCCCAGTAACGCACACCATTACATTTCACGCACACTATCTCACTTTAATGAGACAGGTCACTGACCTAGGATTGATTATTTTTTTGGTGACATTAAGAATAATAACCAGTCACCAACCTCCTTAGAGAAACCGAAATTGTCAAAACATATTACTGGAAAATGACAGAGACCTGTTGACATTTCGTATTTTATTCCAAGTATGTTTCTTAGATACATTTCGGTTATTTCGGTAGGTGATATACAATTAAAAAGGCAATAGTACTTACGTTAGATTGACAACGTTATAGTAACTCTATGCGTTTTCCACTAAGGTGCAAAATCGCATGAATATAAGCAGGAGAACATTGATGAAATTTTCCTATGATTTTGCCAACTTCTACCGAAAATATGGATCTTCCTATCGTATAACTTAATTTCAAGAGAATCCAAGAAAAATGCAACTGATTTCAATTAATCACAGTCCACAAATAAAAATGTTAATGACTTTAGAATTTATCTTGCACAAGTGTGCGCTGTCTTTTACAACCCGAATATCCACGGTCCTACAAAATTAATTGCTACACCACATCATCATCACCACCACCACCACGCATGTGCATAAAACTGACCCCATATCACAGTATGCTACCTTCATTAGAAAAATCCACAAAGCTCTCAGACTACTAGCTGCATTTATAGATGGACTAGTATACGTTGCACCACCGAATACTCACATATGTGCTACAATTCTAGGGGTCAAATTACATTAGGGACTAGATGTCAATCAATTCAACGGCTCCTTATGAATATAAGGCTCAGAAACGCAATATTAGGCCCATCTGACAATTTTGACTTATTAGCAATTCTGTCAAATTCACGTTTTAAATCGTGAGACGGCGATATCCAATGACAGGTTAATACTCTTTTCAAGAAGCGTCAAATAGCTTTGTTCAAATTACGACCGTCAAAGCTGAAAAAGTTCATTTTTGCAGAATTTAGAGATATTTTTTACTGCCAATCGTATCAGATATCGCTGTCGTTACGTGATCCGATGTTTATGCTTCTACAGCGGATAGATGATTACGCTGGTCATATGTCACATCATTTTGATTTCGTGAAGTATCAGATATTTTTAAGTGGTCTGATCTGATATTTATGCTGTTACAGGAAAATGATGCGGCTGTAAATCATCACATATTTTTACCGCCTTTGTATCGTCATGTTTTTCGGAACTTATGTACGGAATATGATTTCATATTTACCGTTAGCTTTTCGGTGAAGGAAAAACATCGTGAGGAGACCTGCATACATCTGCGAAGAAATTCAAAGGTGTATGTGAAGTTCCCAATCCGCACTGGGCCAGCGTGGGGACTACTGCCCGTTCCCTCTCATACATGAGAGGAGGCCTGTGCCCAGCAGTGGGACGTATATAGGCTGATGATGATGATGATGATGTATCGTCATATAACTATACCTTCAATTGATGATCAGATATTTTTGCAGCGTTGCCCATAGTCATATATTTATGCTGGTGACTGTACCTAAAGGAGAGTCATTAACCACTTAAAACATACAAAATCATGTGGCAATCTTGAAGCTGTGTAAATTCAAACAGTGATACGAAGATACGAAGATACCACGCCGTGCTTCCGACACATACATAAAATAGTTCATCCACAGTATATAACCAGCATATTTTATAATGTTATAATGTTCTAGAATTAAGAGAATTCTTTAGCCTCAGAGTAAATAAAATGAAACAATTACTTGCATTATCATATTATACTTATACGAAAAGTATATACAGTATATAGGTACCTACGTAACTGCCTGCAAGTAAACTACACCTTATAATGACACAATTAAATTCGAGAAATTAATAGCTTTATTCTTTGGTTTATGAGTTATCAATGTTATCATAGGTAACAAAATACATATTAAACAGATGTATACGCCATACTGTTTTAAGTAATTGTTGGGGTCTTCATTTCACTTTCAGTTTAAAAAACACCCAGAGGTTGAAGTGTGCTGTAGCTAGATTAGTATTTTGAAGATTGGTATCCAATAGTGGTCGCGTTGTTCACAATTTGTTCAATAGCATCATGACGGGGCGTGCTATACCTACTATGTTATCGATAGTTTTTGCAGCAGCAGTATTAGCGGGAGACCAGTGGAACGTCCAACTGTAGAGGATTACGAGTTGATCTAATTATTGTGACTGTCTTTCTCGATTAGGTTCCAAGTCGTTGGCACTGCAGCACTGCACTTCACTGGGTGGCGTAAACATAATGGCTGGATGACAATTACAGCGTCATAAATGGCAAAATCTGCATTTCTCGTAGGTACAAGATACAGTGATCCTTGTACTTCATAATATTTATTTAGAATATTAGCTTTGCAAAATCAATAATTGCGTCAGACAACATGACATATATGTCAAATGTCAGACGTACTAAAATATGTCACGATAAATCTATCACAAATACACACACATACTCCTATACGGCGTAAAAGACAATGTGGCCTGTGTAATAAAGAAATACTCCTCATACTAAAGAAACTAATTGAAACTTTTTACATTAAGAAAGGGCTCGAAGAAGAAAAATATGGAAAATTGCGTTGTACTGGCATGTTTTTTGAACTTTTATATTAGTGCGTTTGTAAAAATACCATATTATCTAGTTTGAGTGCTTATCCAACCAAATCACATCTCATATTTTTTCCCTAAAATCATATTATTATCTGGTTGCTGGTATTAAATTTTCGAAAATCACGGATGTCAAAATGAAAAAATCGCTACAGACGTCCGTCCAGCCTGAGGCCGCGCGGCCATCTGCCTACTAAAACGAGACGCGCAGGTCGCTTTCCCAGATAAATTGTGTATAGAAAAATTTAAAGCCATTTTTAAAGAAAGTGTCCGTAAAAAGATCTTCTTTACATCATTGTCTATTTTTTGTCATTATTCACTTGAGTCAATTTTGCGCCCACTTTATGTATGACTAGAAATAAGATCAGAATATTCCCTTTTTTCTAGGCATGATATGATCGAGAGAAGTTTAAAATTTCGTATTTTGGTCCGTAAAAGTAACAAGGGCGATTATTAAACTATAACATATCTCAATATCCCATCATTAAACACAAGATTTCAGTGTTTATTATTGAATGTAAAATAGCTCGATTTCGGATAACGTGCCCTTAAATAGCAACAGATTCCTTTGTTCCAACAGATGGGTTGGAAACAGATGGTTAATACACGCGTTGGTGTAAAGTACAAGTGCGCTCACATATGTTACAGGAATGTTTGCTTTACATATATAAGTATTCATTGTCTATCAGCTGCCCGCTACACCTTTTATTCGGAAAAGTAGGTTTTGCTCCGCGACGAGAGGGATCAAAATACTACTTTTCTGTTGAAGCTACTTATTTAATTTATTCATTGGCATGTACTCGTAGCATTTGCGCAATTTGCCATCGTAATCGATTAAAAACGGACATATTTCAAGTTTTAACTTTAACAACGTTATATGAAAATTTATAAATTTTTATGTTTAAAATTTGTAATAAAATTAAGAAAATTTGTTAAAACTTGTGTAAATAATTTTAACAGCATCTTAATTAAATTGTGTGAAAAGTAGTATGTGTTACTCGGTCGCAAATTATCTTCGTCTGTGGCGTTAACACTTGTATCCCTCACTACGCTCAGGATTCAATACACTGCCCTCGCCGTAAATATACTATTTTGCTCCCTTGTGTTGATATACCATTTTATGATTTATTAAGTTCAAAATCAAAAATCTAAAAAGTTTATTGGGTATCTTAAGTTAGATTTTACAGTAGGCATGATAACACACAGGCTTGAGAGAGTGAAAGAGAAAAGAACGTTGTTGAAGACCATTGAGAACAGGAGAGGCAGGATGTTGGGCCACTTGTTACGACACGATGATTTTATGAAAACCATAGTAGAAGGGAAGATAGAGGGAAAGAGGAAGAGAGGGAGACCAAGAAGATCTTTTATGGACCAAATAAAAGAAAAAGTAAACGGCGCGTCGTATCAAGAGGTCAAAACAATAGCTGAGAACAGAGAGGAATGGAAATTGCTCCACCGACAAGATTTTGAATCTTAAATATGATGATGATGATGATAACACATTTTGAAAAAATGTTCCATAATGTTTTGAAACATGTATTATGTACAACGAATAACATTTTTCAAGAGAATATAACAGTTAAGTAGAAAAAAAAATCATTTTAGATTTTAATTTTCTAATTGGCGCTAAAACGCTTGTCAGTGTCATGGCGTCCCTAATGACGTCACGTTTGTATAGACAGAACGCAGACCTTTGACGTTTGCTACCTAGATCGCTCAATTACTCATTGAATTAACATAAATTAAAAAGTTTACTAGCCTTGCGCGGCCGTGCGAGCGAAAAAGCGGGACAATGACGTATGAAGATCTGACAGATAACATGGTTCTATCGCTGTCTTACTATTCGTCCAGTACGTAAGTTTTCTCTGTAATCTGTGGTAATGGCCGTTATGGGTATTTGTTTATACAAACGTGACGTCATGCGCTCTGATTGGTGTTTAACATATCATGGCGGGCGTCCGTATTTTTCAGCTTAATTTTATCAAAATAAATAATAATATCTTACTTTTATTTATTTTCTTAAAATTTCACTTAAAAAATACCATATTTTAGTGATTTTCAATTACTCCGTCATCATGCCTATTGTATGTGGCTGACCCCTCCAGGCAAGTATGACGATACTTGTGCTAGGAGAAGCCGCTCCTCCCATCCGGAGTTATGCGTAGTTTGATACACAAATATAATTTAATTTACAATAATGAAAATAACAATATTGAAGAAAGCAAAACTACAAGAACATTATGCGTGTGTGCGTGTATGTGCATGTGTGGGTGTGTGTGTGTATGTATGTGTGTGTGTAATAAATTCATCACTGATTCCGCAAGCGTCTTATACAGTTGATTTAGCAATGGTTTACTAGCAATGTGTCTGAGAGTTTTAAAAATCCAGATCAATTTTCTTATACGGCTGTTGATATGTACTTACTATGTGCGGGTTCCAACATAAACGTTGGTCCAAAATAACCCCAAGATATTTAATTTTTACCACTTTTTTGAGCGATGTACCACTGCAAGATGATAAGTCACTTTCATTACAGCTATGCATTTTAGGTTCAAGTGTTATTATATTAAGCAGGTGGTGTGTTATTATCTTTAGTGAAGCACATGTATTTGGTCTTGTCTAGGTTAAGTGTGAGAAGGTTCGATCTGAGCCAGGATTAGATCAGCTGTAGGCCTTTCTCAGCATTTTCGTGGACGTTCTGCCAAGTGTCTGAGTTGAAAACTACGGCTGTGTCATCAGCGTAAGAACAAATATATCCATTGTGGATTTTAAGATTGGTCAGGTCGTTTATATAAATCAAAAAGAGAGTAGGGCCGAGGATACTGCCCTGGGGGACACCGAAAGAGATCTCCTCCTCTCGACTTACGTAACCGCCCACCTTCCACTTTTTGTGTGTGGCCACTCAGATAATCCCTAAACAGATCAAGAGGTACTCCCCCGATCCCTATCCGTTCAAGTTTTTCTATTAGCAAGGTGGGAGAGACCGTGTCGAAGGCCTTTTTTAAGTCCAGGAACACTGCCAGGCTCTTTTCGCCGCCATCAACTTGTTTCGTTATTATAGACGTAAGCGCCA